>OX638145.1:15338739-20338739 GCA_951805005.1 Othius punctulatus
TCATTGAAATATTGACAGAAATATATGATATTTTTACAGAATAGTTGAAATTTAAACAGCAATTACCTAACATATTCGATGGATTTGAAATTTTAGTAGAAATAATATATATATATTGACATCAATCATAGAAAATGTGATAGTTATCATAAAAATTTTGACCGAATAATTGAAATTATGACTGCAAATATTGCAATTCTGACAAAAGTATCTCACTTTTGAAAAGGAATCATTTTGTGTTTACAGTACACTACGATCGATAATAAAGTAATACACAGAATTACAGTACTAAATACAGTAATAAACATTCAGTATTTTGAAACACAAAATAATTTATAATATACGATGGAAAGGACAAAAGTATCAAAAGCAATGTTAAGGATCTGCTAATACTAAATGGCTTTTATGATTGCAATGAATATCTTATTTGTAAGTTTTAATTTCTGTATGTGTCTTTGTTTAAATCTGTTTCCGTTTGCTAGTTTTAATTATTTTGTACTCCGGTATATTGTATTGACCTGTGTTAAACCATATTGTTATTACACCAATAATACTATTACTATTACTATTTATGTATAAATTATTTGATCTACGAGTTATCCTTTCCATCGTATATTATAAGTTATTTTGGGTTTCAAAATACTGAATGTTTATTATTGTATTTATTACTGTAATACTGTGTATTACTTTATTATCAATCGTACTGTACTGTAACAAAATCATTCATTATCAAAAGTGAAATCTTTTTGTCAGAATTGTCATAATTTCTATTATTCTGTCAATTTTTTTATGTTTACTGTCACATTTTCTATGATTGATGTGAATATTTATATTATTTCTACTAAAATTTCAAATCCATCGAATGTGTTGGATAATTGCTCTTTAAATTTCAACTATTCTGTAAAAATGTCATGTATTTCTGTCAATATTTCATTGATTACTGTAACATTTTCAATGATTGATGTTAATGATTATATTATTTCTACTAACATTTCAAATCTATCGTAGATAGTAAATGATTTCTCTTAAAATTTCAAATATTCTATCAAAATATCAATGATTTCTGTCAAAATTGCAATATTTTGTCAACATTTCAGTCATTTCTGTCATATTTACAATGATTCAATTTTAGACAATTAAATTTTCAGAAATTCCACTGACTGATAAAAAATAAGTATTTTGAAATATAAAAAACTCATTGGTAACCGTATTTTCGCGTGCCTGCAGGCAAATGAAATTTCTCATTTGATTAACATGGGAAAATCGTCTTTAAGAGCTCAATTTTTTTTACACATTGTAGGTCTATATATATACAGGGTGTTAATACTAAGTTGTAACACCCGAAAATGGCAGTTAGAACTCATTGAAACAAACAACTTTTCTTAGTTAAAATTTTTGAATTGGAGCCCAAGTTCATAGTTATTGGCGTTCTTTTGTTTTTCGAAAAATCATCATTACTCCCTTATTTTAAGGAATATTTAAAAAATACAAAAACGTTCAACATGCGCTTTCGGTTCTCTCAAACATTTGTATTTTCAATTATTTTATATTTGATCAAATAACAAAATGGCGACCGATGAAAAATTTCTATGCAAGATATTTTGAAAACCCATCGATTGATTTTTGAAACATTTACAAAATCCTTGAACTATCTTATAACATTTGTCTGTTTTGATAATTATGCATTTTTATACAGAAATTATGCAAAATACGCACACAAATGATAAACGTGACAGAAACTTTTCAAGATGAAGCAGAAATTTCTGAAGAACAAGATCAAAAAGTATTTAAATTTGAACGTACAAACTAGAAAAGACGTGGCTCAACTTGTTTAATGGCCTAACTTAAGGTTAGCCTACTTTGTCTTAAATGATTGTTGCAGTTTGTTAAAATTCATCTTGTAATTCAATTTGAATAATAACTTTTTTGGACAGATCGAAAAAAATGTTTCAGACAAATGTTATAATATAGTTTAAGGATTTCATAAATGTTTTATTTTCAAAAATCAATCGAGTGATTTTCAAAATATCTTGTTTCGAAAATTTTCTTCGGTCGCGATTTTGTTATTTGATAAAATAGAAAATAATTGTAAATACAAATGTCTTAGAGAACCGATAGCGCATGCTGAGCGTTTTTGTATTTTTTAAATATTTCTTAAAATAAGGGAGTAATGACGATTTTTCTAAGAACAAAAGAACTTTGGTTTTTCAATTTGTTTAGTGTAACAGACCTAAAATTCGTAACCAGAAATGGATTTCTTGTTGCAATAAAACATTCCCTGTATTAAATACACGGTTTTTCAAATCTTGCCACGGTATGCTGACATATATGAAGACCTACAATTTGTAAAAAAATAAATTGAGCGTTTTAAGACGATTTTCCCATGTTATTCGAACAGGAAATTTTATTTGCCTGCAGGCTCGCGAAAATACGGTTACCAATGAGTTTTTTTATTTCCAAATAGTTATTTACCATGAAAATGAGGCATTTAACTAGTGCTCTCAAAAAAAATATCGCGATTTAGGAAAAACACCCTAGTGTATTGTTTTGTTTATCGTCTTGTTTTTTTTAAATTTTAAAAATTGTTAATGTACAAATTGTAATATGTTGTTCTTTTTAGTTATGCCTGAAGATGATCAATTGAATGATTGAAACCGGTGGCAAAAGCAAATAAATAAAATAAAGTTAAGGAAGTACACATTTTTTACTGAATAGTTTAAATAACCTTAATATGATTAAAATACAAGAATTGATAATGTTTTGTGTTGAGCACCACCAAATCGATATCTGCTGTATATTTAGCATTTTCATGGAAATTTAAAATATTTCACTCTCCCCTTTACATCCATGCAAATTCGGTATTTTAATTCGTCGATAAATTTTACGCCCCGTTTCTTATCGAGGCGAGGATCTTTCCTTGCAACGCAATATTTCACCGGGGCTTTGAGGTGCGTGGATGGGGGCCTCTTTATTCTAATGTCGTGGGGGCTGTGTCAGCGCTGTAAGCCTCCTTAGGACCTAAATCATCCCCCAGCGCGTACGACCTTGCCTGAAAACAAGGGATGAAAATTATCGCGCGATCGCTCCGATTATGATATTACTCTTACAGGATTACATAAGACAACTTTGAAAGCTGCAGCAAATAAATGAACTGATTTGCTATAGTTACCGCCAGCAATTCTAAAGTTGTAGACAAGTTACTTATCAGACATAATTGAAGGGGCGAGTGGATGAACACGGTATGTTACAATTAACAAATGCGTCACAAAATTGATTTTACGTGATTTCTCTGTGAATTTTGTATTACTGGTGCAAACAACTTGTCATTTTTTTATATAAATCATCATATAAATCAAGTTAAAAAGCTTAAATAATTTTAAAAGACGAGAAGACCCTATAAAGTTTAATATTAATTTTATAAAATCGATCTTTATTGGGCTATCGACCCCATATGTGGTCTTTCCGCCTTATTAATTATATTATTTAATTTTTAGATTTTTATATTTAAGATAAAATAGAATATTTTATTGGGGTGATAGAAAAATTTATTAAACTTTTTTTATAATTCCATTTATTTATGAATTATTGATCCATTTTTATGATTATAAGTTTAAATTACCTTAGGGATAACAGCGTAATTTCTTTTAAGAGTTCTAATCGATAAAGAAGTTTGCGACCTCGATGTTGGATTAAAATTATTTTTTGGTGTAGAAGCTAGAAATATTAAGTCTGTTGGACTTTTAAAATTTTACATGATCTGAGTTTAAACCGGTGTGAAACCTGGTTTCTATCTTTAAATTTATAAAATATTTTAGTATGAAAGGACCAAATATTAATAAAATTTATTTTTATAAGAATATTATTAGTTATTTGGCAGATTAGTGCATTAAATTTAGAATTTAATTATGTATATTATACAAATAATAATTTTTTTTGATTGATTTATTATTAATAGTTGTTTCATGATTAATTTTAGTTATTTGTGTTTTAGTTGGTGTAGCTTTTTTGACTTCATTAGAACAAAAAGTTTTAGGATATATTCAAATTCGTAAAGGTCCTAATAAAGTAGGGTTTATAAGGATTCCTCAACCTTTTAGTGATGCTATTAAGTTATTTACTAAGGAGAGAATTTATCCTATAATATCAAATTTTAATTCTTATTATTTTTCTGCTATTTTTAATTTATATTTATCTTTATTTTTATGAATATGTATTCCTTTGATTAGTGTTTCATTTAATTTTAATTTAGGATTTTAATTTTTTTTTGTGTTTTAGATTAAGAGTTTATACTGTAATAGTTGCAGGTTGATCTTCAAATTCGAATTATTCTTTACTAGGAGGATTACGTTCTGTTGCTCAAACAATTTCTTATGAAGTGAGTTTATCTGTAATTTTATTATCATTTTTATTTTTAACACTAAGATTAAATATTTTAGATTTTTTTAAATATCAGAATTATTTATGATTTGTATTTTTATGTTTACCATTAAGTATAATTTGAGTAGTTTCTAGATTAGCAGAAACTAATCGAACTCCATTTGATTTTGCTGAGGGGGAATCAGAATTAGTTTCTGGGCTTAATGTTGAATATAGAAGAGGAGGATTTGCATTATTTTTTTTAGCTGAGTATTCTAGAATTTTATTTATAAGAATAATATGTAGAATTTTTTTTTTAGGTGCTGATATTTATTCTTGTTTTTTTTTTTAATTAGGGTTAATATCCTTTTTATGAATTTGAGTTCGTGGAACTTTCCCTCGATTTCGTTATGATAAAGTAAAATATTTAGCTTGAAAAAGATTTTTACCTGTTTCATTAATTTTTTTTTTCTTAGGATCAAAAATTCTTATTTTTTCTTTATTAATTTAGTTAATTAATTTTAGGGTGAAGTTAATAGAGGTTAATCTCTTTTTTATATTTTCAAAATATACACTTAAGTTCATTAACTAATTAAATATAATTGAATCTCATATATTAGCAATAATTGGATTAACAATATAATATAGGAAGTATTAAATAGTAAGAATTTGTCCAGTTAAAATATAAGGGTCTTCGACTGGACGAGCTCCGATTCATGTTAATGAAATAACAATAGTTAATATTGATCAAAATGAAATTTTATTAATAGGATAGAATTGATTTCATTGAATTTTTTTTTATTTGAAAATGGTATAATTAATAAAATAGCAATTGATATTACTAAGGCGATTACACCCCCTAATTTATCAGGAATAGAGCGAAGAATAGCATAGGCAAATAAAAAGTATCATTCTGGTTGGATATGAATAGGTGTGACTAAAGGATTAGCAGGAGTGAAATTATCAGGATCTCCTAATAGGTATGGATTCCAAAGTGTTAAAATAGTTAATATAAGTGTTATAACTATAAATCCAAATAAATCCTTAAAAGAAAAATAAGGGTGGAAAGGAATTTTATCAATATTACTATTAACCCCTAAAGGATTATTTGAACCTGTTTGATGAAGGAACAATAGATGAATTATTACTAATGCTGTTACTACAAATAGTAGAAGAAAATGTAATGTAAAGAATCGTGTTAAAGTTGCGTTGTCAACTGCAAATCCCCTTCATAATCAGGCAATCAGGCAAGAGGCATTGTTGTGGCTATAATATAAAACTCCAAGTTTTGCTAGTTTTTCTTAAACAAATTATTTATTGCACATAACATATTCTTCCACTCTATATGCTGTTATATATTTGTAAACATATAAATTGAAGAGCGTGCTAAGTGGTAATGCTTTATTGCGAAAAAATATCGCATTCAAAAAAGAACTGTTTAATAAGTAATGTAGGATGTGAGAAAATATTAAAAAAATGTTGAAAATACAATAAATTAAAAAAATACTCTATTTGGACTTCCTTATTTGCTGTTGTGTTGGTTTTTATTGAATTCTATCAATAAAATTTCTATCGTATTTCGATAGCAAGTCTTCATAAAACCAACGATATTCTTCCTCAATATATTGCAGCTGAACACGTGAACACGAATATTTTCATTTTTTTTGTCCGATATATTCCCACTTTCATCTTTGTGTTCACTCGGTTTAACTCACAGTTAACATTATTAGTTGGTATTCTTCAACAGGTACTTTTTTTTAAATGGTGTTGATGCATCGTAGATTTCTTTATACAGATAGGAACCAAATTCATCAACTCGTACCCACTTAATTGCTCTAAATGGCACTGTTTAATTTAACAGATTTTTATTTTTATAAATCAACCCCATTTGCCCTGGTAAGGTTTGTATTTCCCTAAAGCAATGATGCATATCGATCACTTGGGCATTTTTCTAGCAGGTATATTTTATGATATCGCAGTACTGCTGCGACGTATACATCTTTTCCTGGCATCTTAAAAGCTTTTCGATTCGTCCAAAATCTCTGTCGGAATCCAGATACAAGTACCTCTGGAAACTTATGATCTATACTTTTTCAATATGGGGCCTTGTTGGCCATATTCAGGATTTGAGCCCTGATTTGTGTTGGTACTTCTATTACAATCAGGATGTCTACGTGTTTTGGTACTACTACCAGAAGCTGTTTGTGAAGCAAGTTCAGGTGAATCGACAATTTCTTCGTCCTCTGTTTCGTTATCACCAGAGCTTAGGTCACTATCGTCTTTCAAACGTGGTTGATACCCATTATCCTGAACCGACTTAACAGATTTAACAGATTTTTATTTTATGAATCAACCACAGTTGCCCTGGTAAGGTTTCTATTTCCCTAAAGCAATGATGCATGTCGATCTTTTGGGCATTTTTCTAGCAGGCATCTTTTATGATATCGCAGTACTGCTGCGACGTATATATCTTTTCCTGGCATCTTAAAAGCTTCCAAAATCTCTGTCGGAATCTAGATAAAAGTGGCTGACCTCTGGAAACTTATGATCTATACTTTTTCGATATGGGGCCTTGTTGGCCATACTCAGGATTTGAGCCCTGATTTGTGTTGGTACTTCTATTACAATAAGGATGTTTACTTGTTTTGGTACTACTACCAGAAGCTGTTTGTGAAGCAAGTTCTGGTGACTCGACAATTTCGTCGTCCTCTGTTTCGTTATCACCAGAGCTTAGGTCACTATCGTCATTCAAACGTGGTTGATACCCATTATCCTGAATCGACTCATCAGCATCATCATCACTATCATCTGGTGATGAATCTCTAATACCTGGAAAACAGTATGATCTATGTTTGTTTTTGCATAAATAATATCATTCTTGAAACCGAACACTAATAAAATTGACTCTAATTTCGCCTGTGAATAAATATTTTGATGTTTGATTCAAGTCATTCGACACATAAACTGCTGTAAATTTTTTGATCGAAGAGCTTCCGACTTTATATTTTTAGACGATGTGGGAAAAACATCTGTGAAGGCTCGCAGTAAATTTCAATGAAATGCAATGCTTGCAAGTGCACCAAAAAAAATAATTACCAACTGCACCTAAAAAAATATATAATTCGATTTTTCACAAAAATCGCTAAAGATATTTGAAAAAAACAAACGACAAACGATGGATCGCCTGAAGCCCTATAGATTTGATGGAAAAAGTTTTTCTCTGCGACGCATGGTTTTTGAAATATTAAATATTTTCTGTAAAAATTTAAAATCTCAAGGGGTATGTATGGAATAATTTTCGAAAACTCTCGAAAACTCTGATTCGGCCAAAAATTACAACACAGGTCCATTTTAGCATGGAGATTTCGAATTTTGCATTGGTTTTTTGAAAAAAAAAATCCCTCTGGTGCAGGGCCGTCTGAAGTGAAAAAAAAACAAAAAAATCGTGGTTTTTAATTTTTTTAATTTGTTTGTGGCCACCCGAAGAGTCGTCAATGCGATATTCTTGTAGAGAAAATCCAGGCTCTTCGTGTGGTACTACGGAAGCGGTAGTAAAACGATTCAAAAAGACCAAAAAAAAGTACTGAAATGTTAAATTTTTATTTTTTTGCTCGTTAAACTGGTCATACCTCAAAAACCTGAGGATGTACGTTGCCGAAACTTTTTTTGTAAACGCGCCAAAAAAAGGCAAAAAGTACGTGCCTCAGTTGTTTTTCGCTCGGAGTAACGGTTTGGCGGTGATAAATTAATGTGTGTTCGCGGATCGCCTTTTCGACTAAATTGTCCGGAAAATTATTTAATCGTGTCGTGTTGGATTTTTTTTTTCTCACAACGAAACTTATTCTTTTGTACGCCTCAAATATAGATAAATATTTTTGCATACTTGTCAAATTTCGCTTAGATTAATGGTTTTGGAGTTATAAAATTGTTTGTAGGAATAAATTTATTATGTTTAATTTCCGACATTTTCAGCGAAAAAATTAACCTGTAAAATTAAGTTCGTCACATAAACTGCTGTAAATTTTTTGATCGAAGAGCTGCCGACTTTATATTTTTAGACGATGTGGGAACAACATCTGAGAAGGCTCGCAGTAAATTTCAATGAAATACAATGCTTGCAAGTGCACCAAAAAAAAAATTACCAACTGCGCCTAAAAACATATATAATTCGATTTTTTTAAATGGCTTAAGATATTTGAAAAAACAAACGACAAACGATGGATCGCCTGAAGCCCTATAGATTTGATGGAAAAAGTTTTTCTCTGCGACGCATGTTTTTTGAAATATTAAATATTTTCTGTAAAAATTTGAAATCTCAAAGGGTTAAAAAATTAAAATTTTATTTAATTTAAAATTATGGAATAATTTTCGAAAAATCTAGAAAACTCGGATTCGGCCAAAAATTACAACACAGGTCCATTTTAGCATGGAGATTTCGAATTTTGCATTGGTTTTTTGAAAAAAAAATCCCTCTGGTGCAGGGCCGTCTGAAGTGCAAAAAAACCAAAAAAATCGTGGTTTTTAATTTTTTTAATTTGTTTCTGGCCACCCGAAGAATCATTGAACTATGAAATTGGGTATCCCAAACTGGCAGGCTTTAAAATAGCGAACGTCTAGAATGTTCTGCTTATGTCATGAAATAATAATACATAATCATTATTTTATTTTAAATGTAATATTTTATTAGTGGTACTAACCGTCTGGTGTTTCCATACTATTTGTATTATTACCATTTCGTCGGCTTGGTGTTATAAGGTTGCATGTAACATATATAATCGATCTTTATTGGGCTATCGACCCCATATGGGGTCTTTCCGCCTTTGCATGTAACATTTTTTCAATTTTTAGATCTACGGCTTTACAGGGCTATATGGTTTCAAAGCAAGACTTTTCAACTTTTTGGAAGGTTAAATTCGGATTAATAAGAATCTGTGATAAAAAAATCTAATTACAGTGCACAATATATAATTTTCTATAATAACAAACATAGTTAAAGTCGTTATTCCTAAATTTACAAATTTGCACAAACAACCTTGTAACATTAAGCCGACGATTTGTCGTATTTTAAGATTCTAGAACCACTTTTTTCCAATTCACGTCAGTAAACGTTTCAATGTCTTCTAAAACTGGTTGAAATTTTGCCTTTTTCAGCAATAGCAAATATTTTTTCTTTTGGCCTCTTGATAACATTTTTGTTATTTTAATCAATAACTGTACACTTATTATTCTATTGTTGCAAAATACAAGACCAGTAAGCGATGTTCACAAAGACACAACACTAAACTTATGGGTTGTTTCTTTATTATGATATCTGCGTATGCTCAGGTGAAGCTTAGCTTAATCTTCCACTATTACAGCTGAAACTTTTTACAGCGAAAGAGTGGAAGTACGTGGTATCTACAGCTACATGCACATAGCATATTCATCTATTTACAGTTTAGAAAATGTTGGAACATAACATCTTCTTCCACTCCACAGTTCCAAGGAATAATTTATTTTTAAGTATGGAAGTCCGTGACATGAGAGAGTAGCACATAACATGTTCTTCCACCAAAAAATCTCAATTTTTCAAAAATGTAAGTTAACACATTCATCCGTTCGCCCCTTCAATTGTAAGTGAACCTTACCTTCCCACGCAATAGCTGCTCGATAGTTTGTCAGAGGATGTAAATACGCTTTATATACGTGCAGTTATAATCATAATAACGCCCCCGCACCAAATTTCCATACAAACCTGTATTAATTACCCCGCCGTATGTTTTCCATAATCCCCGAGGCGCTCCACAGTGCCAAGACGAAAATCCCTTGATTTGTAAACCAAACAGTCAATTATTACGCGTATTGTTCGTACGGTTCATTGTTTTCAGATGCAATATCCTCTTGAAGCCCTTCACTTGCACCGTTGTATGGAGGTGTATTTCCAGAAGGCTTCAACGTGACGAAGTTTAATACTCGCGTTGCTTTACGCAATACAGCGGAATAACTATTGTATGTAGTACCAATAATTAGGTGTATTGCGTATTGAATAATGTTAACTGTAACTTGCACGTTTTTGACAGCATAAAAAATGCTTGCCTTATTTGCAAACAAAGAAGTCTAAAGAGTTGGGACATAATGAAAGATTAGATGATTTCTTAACCAGATTATATTTTTCCGTAATGAATTTTAATGCCCAAGTTAATCACGTGTTTCAATCGGCGAGAACAACAACAAATGGAAGCGTAAAGTAATTTCGCGAGGAAGCAAACAGAGCAATATAATCAACATGATAATTCAGACATTTGGAACTCGCGTTCGTGCAGCGCTTTATTAATAAAGCGAAGTGTGATGAACAGAAGGCGGATGTTTAAGCAGTCCGAGAAGTGCGAGCTGCGCCCCTTTAATTCATTACGCCGGCCAATTTCGGCAACAATGGCCCCGTGCAAATTATGTTTGCTTATTAGGGATAATCCGGCGATTCCCATTCGCCCCGCGAAGCGCACGGCGTTGTTCTGCAATCTTCACATATCTCATCTGCGCGATACCCGTAAAGCTAATGCCGGATTAAATTAAGGGCTGTTTATTAGGGCGCGGAGAATCGGGCGCTAATAAGATCACGACCCATTAGGTTCTTATGCAGAAAACTTCTTTAGAAAATCAGAGAATATTGGTGGGGTACATTAAGGATAACAACAATTCTTGAGCAATGTCCTTCTAGATCAGCTACTATTCCCCCATATGAAACATTCTCATTGTTGTCTTCATAGGCAGCAATTAGCAGTAAGTCGTATCCCGAAAAAACTAAAAGATACATTGGAAGAAGCAATGCAAATTTTATAAAGAAGGAACTAAATTCCAGATTATTTGCTTTGCAATGTAAGAAGCTATCTAGTCCGCATAAAACTTTACTATTGCATGCAGAAGTATGCCGACCTTCACGTGGTAAAATTTTAAATCGGTTTGTAGAGTTGAAAGATGAAGTGAGATTATTTATAAATGAACATAATCACCAAAAATGCTGCAAATTTAAATTGAGATATATGGTTACAAAATGTATGCTATTTGGCAGATATATTCTCTTTTTTAAACGAATACAATAAATCACTTCAAGGAATTCATATAAACATTAATAAAATGCATGATAAAATCGTTATTATTGAAATTAGATTTATGGGAATCTTACGTTAAATCAAATAACGTGCAATGTTTCCAAATGGTAAACAGTTTTTTAGTCCAAAATGAATTAGTCATAAATAATGATGTTCGACAATTGATTGAGGAACATATTATCCAATTAAAACGGACTATGCGAATATACTTATATTTAATATACCTATATTTCTTATACCAGAAACAACAGAATCGTGTGAATGGATTAAAGATCCATTTGAATATTACACTAAATCTGAGAATTTAATGTTGAAAGAAAGGGAACAATTAATAGATACATCAACGGATTTCATTAAAATGTGAATTTGAGAGAAAAGCTTTACCAGAATTTTGTATAAAATTGTACGCAGAATATCCAGAATTATCAACACGAGCGAATAAAATATTAATGCCTTTCGTTTCTGCCTATTTATGCGAACATTCATTTTCAATATACAAGGTGGTCACATTTACGATGCCCACCATTAGGATCTATCAAACAGAAATATATACAGATAAATTGGATAAAAGTTTCTCATTTTTGTGCCTTTCAATATACTGAAACGAAATCCGCGATATATTGCACAATTCCTGAAATATCGCTGAAAAACTGAACAAGTGTTCCTTTTCCTTTTATAACTTTTATACGTTTGAAGGAAATTTTGCTCAACATGAGCGATTAAAATATTAATGCCTTTCGTTTCTGCCTATTTATGCGAACATTCATTTCCAATATACAAGGTGGTCACATTTACGGCGCCCACCATTAGGATCTATCAAGCAGAAATATTTACAGATAAATGGGATAAAAGTTTCTCATTTTTGGGCCTGTCAATATACTGAAACAAAATCCGGGATATCTTGCACAATTCCTGAAATATCGCTGAAAAACTGTGTACTTTCCTTATCCTTTTATAACTTTTATACTTTTGAAGGAAATTTTGCTCAACATGAGCGATTAAAATATTAATGCCTTTCGTTTCTCCCTACTTATGCGATCATTCATTTTCAATATACAGGGTGGTCACTTATACGACGCCCACCATTAGGATCTATCAAACAGAAATATATACAGATAAATGGGATAAAAGTATCTCATTTTTGTGCCTTTCATTATATAGAAACGAAATCCGGGATATCTTGCATAATTCCTGAAATATCGCTGAAAAACAAGTGCACGTTTCTCTTCCTTTTATAACTTTTATACTTTTGAAGGAAATTTTACGAAACTTGGCACTCTTACATTTTTCGAAGTCAGTTTTCTGATCACAGTGCCAAACATTTTCTGCGCCAACTAGATGCCAAAATTTTCTTAGTCAACTTTTGATTTTCTTATGGCCGGAATATTGGATTTTAATGACATTCAAAAGAGCAAAAAAATCCGATTTCAACCATGTATAACACATGGGTAATCTGACATTATTTACTACCAAAAATCGATAATTTAAAAATTTGTAGCAAAAATCCACAGCTGTGAACTGCTCTAAAAATCAAGTGTTATTCCAAGACAACTCGATTTTTAGAGTATTATATTTAGAGAACTATCGATTTTTGGTGATAAATAATATCAGATTACCCATGTGTAATACATAGTTAAAATTGGATTTTTTTATTTCTTTTGAATGCTATTAAAATCCAATATTGCGGCTATAAGAAAATCAAAAGTTTACTTTGAAAATTTTGCAAAAAAATGTTTGGTACAGTCATGCTCACATAAATCTAGTACAAATAATTTGACATTGCTATATAAAATTGCTACTGTAACCTAATTTTTTATACGAGATTTATGTGAGCATGACTACTGTCGTCAAAAAGCTCACGTCGAAAAATGTAAGCGTGCCAAGTTTTGTAAAATTTCCTTCAAACGTAAAAAAGCTAGAAGAGGAAAATGAAAGTGCACTTTTTCAGTTTTCAGCGATATTCCAGGAACTGTGCAAGATATCTCGGATTTCGTTTCAGTATATTGAAAGGCACAAAAATAAGAAACTTGCCATCTTGATTTTTAAAGCAGTCCACAGCAGTTTGATTTTTGCAACATATTTTTAAATGATCGATTTTTGGTGGTAAATAATATCAGATTACCCATGTGTAATACATGGTTGTAATTCGATTTTTTCTCTCTTTTAAATGCTGTTAAAATCCAATATTGCGGCCATAATAAAATCAAAAGAAGACTATGACAATTTTGGCATCTAGTTGGTGCAAAAAATGTTTGGTACAGTCACCAAAAAGCTCACGTCGAAAAATGTAAGCATGCCAAGTTTCGTAAAATTTCCTTCAAAAGTAAAAAAGTTAGAAGAGGAAAATGAAAGTGCACCTTTTCAGTTTTCAGCGATATTTCAGGAACTGTGCAAGATATCCCGGATTTCGTTTCAGTATATTGAAAGGCACAAAAATAAGAAACTTGCCATCTTGATTTTTAAAGCAGTCCACAGCAGTTTGATTTTTGCAACACATTTTTAAATGATTGATTTTTGGTGGTAAATAATATCAGATTACCCATGTGTAATACATGGTTGTAATTGGATTTTTTCTCTCTTTTAAATGCTATTAAAATCCAATATTGCGGCCATAAGAAAATCAAAAGTTGACTATAAAAATTTTGGCATCTAGTTGGTGCAAAACATGTTTGGTACTGTCATCAAAACGCTCACGTCGAAAAATATAAGCATGCCAAGTTTCGTAAAATTTCCCTCAAAAGTAAAAAAGTTAGAAGAGGAAAATGAAAGTGTATTGTTTCAGTTTTCAGCGATATTTCAGGAACTGTGCAAGATATCCCGGATTTCGTTTCAGTATGTTGAAAGGTACAAAAATAAGAAACTTTTATCCCATTTGACCAACTCTGTATGTATTTCCGTTAAATAAATCCTAATCTTGGACGTCGTAAAAGTGACCACACATTACCATTCATTTTGTATCCAAACAAAATAGTTTTTTTTTTAAATTAACATGTACATTTGGTTACGACTTGATAATTTAGAAATGGAATTGGTGGAGTTCCAAAATTCATTCGATTTATCAATTTCTTTCATACTAAGATTTCCAGACATTTTTCAATTATTTCGAAAAAAATTCAGTATTGTACGAAATTTCTATAGATTTCTCAATAATTATTAAGATTTCTAGAGATTTTTCAATAATACCCAAGATTTCTTAATTTTCGACATTTATACAGGTCTCTCATTAATGCTGAAGATTTCGACAATTTTTTGAATAATTTCCATATATTTTTTGTCATTCTACAATTTTTTTAAAAGATTTATTCCTTTAATATCTAAATATTTCTAAATTTAATCAATATTTTCCAATAGTTTCCACGATTTCTCGAGATATTTTTTGAGATTTCTACAGATTTTCCAATAACTATCTTGATTTCTGGTGTTTTTTTCAATAATTTCAAGATAAAAAAAGCAGATTGGGCTATTTTCAATAATTCCCAAGTGCAAATGAAAAGTGCACTTTTTCAGTTTTCAGCGATATTTCAGGAACTGTGCAAGATATCACGGATTTCGTTTCAAAATATTGAAATACACAAAAATAAGAAACTTTTATCCCATTTGATCAACTCTGTATGTATTTCCGTTTAATAGATCTTAATGGAGGGCGTCGTAAAAGTGACCACCCTGTATATGCACACAGTAAAAAAACTACCATTCTTATCATAATAAACCATATATTCTGCACGATTAAAGAGAATACATGTATTGGGATATTTAGTGCATATTTTGCAAAAATCTCTACATAATTTTGCTAAATTGTGTGCATATTTAAAGATAATGCATATATTTGGATATTTAGTGCATATTTTGCAAAATCTCTGCATAGTTTGGCTAAATTACGTGCATTTATATGCACATATTAAAAAAACGACTATTCTTATCATATTATTCTGTAAAAAAAATTATGGTTACTGTCACATTTTCTATGATTGATGTGAATATTTATATTATTTCTACTATAATTTCAAATCCATCGAATGTGTTGGATAATTGCTCTTTAAATTTCAACTATTCTGTAAAAAAATCATTGATTACTGTAACATTTTCAATGATTGATGTTAATGATTATGTTATTTCTGCTAACATTTCAAATCTATCGTAGATAGTAAATGATTTGTCTTAAAATTTCAAATATTCTATCAAAATATCAATGATTTCTGCCAAAATTGCAATATTTTGTCAAAATTTCAGTGATTTCTGTCATATTTACAAAGATTCAATTTTAGACAATTAAACTTTCTGATATTCCACTGACTGATAAAATATGTATTTTTAAATTATAAAAAACTCATTGGTAACCGTATTTTCGCGTGCCTGCAGGCAAATGAAATTTCTTATTTGATTAACATGGTAAAATCGCCTTTAAGGACTCATTTTTTTTACACATTGTAGGGCTATATATATCTCAACATACCGTGGCAAAACTTCAAAAACTGTGTATTAAATACAAGGATTTTTTTTGCAACAAAAAACCATTTCTGGTTCCGAATTTTAGGTCCGTCACTTTGGTTTTTCAATTTGTTTAGTGTAACAGACCTAAAATTCGTAACCAGGTAACTCTGTATGTATTTCCGTTTAATAGATCCTAATGGTGGGCGTCGTAAAAGTGACCACCCTGTATATGCACACAGTAAAAAAACTACTATTCTCATCATATTAAACCATATATTCTGCATGATTAAAGAGAATACTTATATTTGGATATTTAGTGCATATTTTGCAAAAATCTGTGCATACTTTTGCTAAATTGTGTGCATATTTAAAGATAATGCATATATTTGGATATTTAGTGCATATTTTGTAAAATCTCTGCATAGTTTAGCTAAATTACGTGCATATATATATGCACACATTAAAAAAACTACTATTCTTATCATATTAAAATATATATTTTGCATGATTAAAGAGAATACATATATTTGGATATTTAGTGCATATTTTGCAAAAATGTCTGCACATTTTGGCTAAATTGTGTGCATATATATGCACACATTAAAAAAACTACTATTTTTATCATATTAAACGATATATTCTGCAAGATTATAGAGAATACTTATATTTGGATATTTTGTACATATTTTGCAAAAATCGCTGCATATTTTGGCTAAATTGTGTGCATATTTCAAAATAATGCATATATTTGGATATTTAGTCCATATTTTGCAATATCCTTATATAATCTATAATCTATATATAATATAATCTATAAATCCATGTGTAATATGTATGCACACATTGTAAAAACTACTATTCTTATCATATTAAACCAGATATTCTGCATGATTACAGAGAATGCAGAGTTCAGAAGAATGTAGAGAACTCAGAATGCAGAATCAGAATATATTAATATGAAATTTATACAACTGTTATCAATTTTATATCAAAAGGCGTTCCGTGGGATAACAAAGTTTGAAGAACATTGCTCTAGATGTACGTATGTTTGGATGTGATAACTTTGTTAGGGCTGTGTCATGCAGAGGATAATTGGATTAAATTTTGGAAATTAAGATTTTCAAACAAAATCTAGATTTGTAATGGTTGTAGACAATGGATAGACAAATAGCATGTTTAGATGTGATAACTTTGTTAGAGCTGTGTCATACAGAGGATAATTGGATTCAATTTTGGAAATTACGATGTTCAAACAAAATCTAAATTTGTAATGGTTGTAGACAATGGATAGACAAGGCATGTTTGGATGTGATAACTTTGTCAGGGCTGTGTCATACAGAGGATAATTGGATTCAATTTTGGAAATTAAGATTTTCAAACAAAATCTAGATTTGTAATTGTTGTAGACAATGGATAGACAAAGCATGTTTGGATGTGATAACTTTGTCAGGGCTCTGTCATACAGAGGATAATTGGATTCAATTTTGGAAATTAAGATTTTCAAACAAAATCTAGATTTGTAATTGTTGTAGACAATGGATAGACAAAGCATGTTTGGATGTGATAACTTTGTTAGGGCTGTGTCATACAGAGGATAATTAGATTCAATTTTGGAAAATAAGATTTTCAAACAAAATCTAGATTTCTAATGGTTGTAGACAATGGATAGACAAAGCATGTTTGGATGTAATAACTTGGTTAGGGCTGTGTCATACAGAGGATAATTGGATTCAATTTTGGAAATTCAGATTTTCAAACAAAATCTAGATTTGTAATGGTTTAAGACAATGGATAGACAGAGCAGAAATAGTATAAATTCAAATACGCAAGAAGATGCAATAAAAACTGACAGAAGTAAAAGAAGTAGAGGAAAAGAAGAATAGGAAGCAGATGAGCTAGAAGTTGCCGAGATTTACGCTTGCAGAGTTTGCAATTTAAAAAAAAGTAAAAGTAAGTAGTAAAAACCAAATAAAATCTAGATAGGTACTATTGAACAATTACGACAATATTGAACAATTACAATTATTGGAAATAGTATTTCTATAGTGAGTATTCACGTATTAGTCCTGAAATGACTATAAGTTGCCACTGCAACGTATCTGTAATACCAGTGCTCATGACTGTATTATCCATGGGGGATTTTGGCAATGCATTATACTGCTGAGCCATTTAATTTTACTTTATTATATTGTATTTGATGTATGTATGTACTAACGAACTGACCTGACTTATGTAAAAAAAAAATCTGTTCTAAACATCAATAAAGCATTATTATTATTATTATTACGAGAAAGAATAGCAGTATATTGTCAAGCTATTGCTAGACAAACCTTTCAGAAACTGCGCGAGGAGTTTGAAAGCGGGCTATATATTTGTTTAGAAAACAATGGAAACCATTTTCGACATTTATTTTAACTTGTTAATTGAATTTAGATAATTGACCACTTTTGCACTTTATTCCAAACCAAGTTCACTAAATCATATAACGACTGAAAAGCATTTTTCAAGAGCTTTCCAACGATGTATTATAAGCCCCTTTCTTATGATACATCGTTGGAAAGCTCCTGCAAAATATTATATCATAAGTGCCATTTAAATTTTGTAGATGGAGGTGGCTGTGGCTTAAATGGTGGGTAGGGGGTTGACAATACATACGCAATTTTGGCTCCCCTTTCGAACCACCCAAATAGTTTTGAGTAATTTTAGAAATAATCATGCGTTCTATGAAAAAACTCGGCAACTTTCAAATTGACACCCTGTATATTTTTTTCTGTTGACCATATAAGTCTTGTATAATAATCTAAACAAGTTTCAAAGACGTAAAAAGATAGTGTGAAACTAAATTTCCGTTGTAGGAAACAAAATTTCACAGCACAAAAAAGCGATATTTATGTTTTACTGGCATTAACAAATAAGCGGGGAAAGTCAGACTTTTCGCTTGACGTTTTTCGTGAATTCCGGTATAAATTTTGAGCTGGAAAGCGCCAGGGAACTCCGCCGGTCACGCGCCCGCAGATTCGCAACTTCAAACGCTCCCCGAAATTTCCACGTAACTGCACAAGGCACTGTAAATTAGGCTTTATCATTCCACGTTCCCGGGAAAAATGCGAGCCCTTTATAATCTGCAACTTCGGTGCATGAATACAAAACTGCGGAGGCCTGTGCGGCGAATCATGCGCGCAATTAGCGCTTCGATTGTGCGCGAACATTTCTGGCCCGTGGAAAATTTTCGCCGGCCGGAAAAGTCGTATTTACATGTTTTTACACGCGTTTCCGGGACGCGGCCCCCGAAATTAACATCCCCTTTTATATGACGGCTCGTAAAGCGGCGGATCTGGCGCAAATCGACGTGAAAAAATAAACGCGGATTCGTCGCTGCGGCGAATAATTTCTGGACTTTCGCCGCATCGATCCCCTACCCCCCAAAATCGCGGTAATTTAAGAGCGGGGTGCAATCACTTCCCTGTTTTTACGGCGACGCAGTGCGCGCAAATATTAGCGCACGGCGTACAGGGGCGGCCTCGCCCCGGGCGTATTTGCATTTTATTAAATTTAAATAAACGCCGCATACATCGTGCCGCACAGACATTATTAATTTATGATAAATATTAGTGGTTGTTTAATGCAAATTAGTATTTATTTTGTGCGAAAAATTATTGCGTCAACGCACACCCGCTGGGGTCCTGCGAGGAATTAATTGCCACGATACAGCACGAATTTATATGTTAAGTGATGTTTAATACAACAACAAACCCCAAAACGCTGACTTCTACTTTTAACGCCGCAAAATTAGAATTTAATACTAATTGCAAATGCCTCAGTTTAACTTACACTTTACACTGTAAATGTAATGTTTAGATTAACAACAATATATAAGTCAAAGACAAAAACAGCTATTAACGTCCGTATTTTTAATGGAAATTGGACACATTTTATTACATTACTCAATGCTACGTTTCAAAAACCAAAATCATTGCACGTAGTATTAATTAGTGATAGCCATAATCGAATTATGGTGGTACGTATTTTTGTAATAGTTTAATTATAAGTCGAAGTATGAATCATTCTATTTAAAATAATTCATAATTTGATTTTCATGAATGATAACACTGGTGTACAAATAAAAATAAAAAATTGACTGGAATCATCGGCATTGCCATCTGCCACTATTGAAGCAGAAATTGTGAATCGCCGCCCCCGACCATAACCATTACCGCGGCTGAAGTTGAAGCTGTAACATCGAGCTTAATTACTTGAGACAAGTATTGGCGTGACCGTCGTTTATGGACCCTGGGGCCCTTAAATTGCTGCAGCACCGGAAGTTGAACCCGGACGTGGATTAACTCTTGTGCGGCATCATGATGGCGAGGGGGGGGGGGGGGATTTTAAATTGCCGCCCCCGTCTTCGGTAAAAAAAACCTCGCCGCCTTCCACGGGTCGTGAGTGAATCGATGGAATGCCCCGGGGCTCGGTAATTAGATGAGAGGTCTGCCTCGATCGCGGCCCTGTAAAGTGCCCGATCCGGACTTAAGTGGTCTCCGAGCTCACCCCCGCCCTGACCGGAAACAGGAAAGAGTTAACGGCCGGCCGATGGTTCCGGAATGATTGAGAATGAGAGAATTTTAATGCTGCTGGTTTAGGAGACGAAATTTCAAGTCAGTAGTTACTTACTATGATATTGCAATATGTACTTGAAAATTGTAGAGTAAATGAGATTTTTTATTACCGCTGGTTTGGGAAAGAAGTTAAAGTCCGGTCAGTCTTTCTTTAATACTGCAATACTTGAAATATTTACACTTAAAATTAGTGTTTTCAGGCGTTTTTAGGGGGAACACAGTTTGAGAGTAATCGAAGAAAAAGTATAGTATCTAGAAACATATTTAAAGAAAGTTCAAGTCAGTAGTTACTTTCTATGATATTGCAATATGTACATGAAAATTATAGAGTAAATGAGATTTTTTATAACTGCTGGTTTGGGAAGGAAGTTAAAGTCGAGTCAATCTTCCTTAAATATTGCAATACGTGAAACATCTACTCTTAAAATGACTGTTTTTAAGCGTTTTTAGGGGAACACAGTTTGAGAGTAATCGGAGAAAAAGTATAGTAACTAGAAAAATATTTGAAAGCTGAGTGCAATCACGCCTAGTTGCGGTAATTTCTAAGAATCGAAACTATAAAAATTAAATTCTTGGGGTAGGCTTATGTCATGCATTTTTCTTCTGAAGCTGTGACATCATACTCTCGAGAAAATGGCGGGACTGGTTGTCTGAAACATCATTTTTTTGTCATTAAGCATATCATTTAGAAGAAAAATAAATTTACAAAAGTTGTTTCTTTTTTCTTATACTTTCATCCGGTGAATATACCAGTTATTATTATATTATATTGTTTTTTTTTTTATTCTTCTTTTGGAGTAGTTACTGGTAGGTATTTTTATTATAAAAAGATATTTGAGTTTATATAAATTTTATTAGTATTTTTATTACCTAGTTAATTTCGGCTTATTTGAGCCATCTTCAGAGGTATTTATTCTACAATATATAAATAAAACATAGAAAATATATTTATATTAATTGTTATATCTACGACTAATTAATAATGTAAGTATTATACTTGAGATTTTTGCAGTATATTGCTATATACGGAAAGACCCCATGGGGTCGATAGCCCAATAAAGATTGTTTATATATATATATTCCCGTAGGGAATAATGACCAGGGATTAATAGTCCTTATTCCCCCTTGCACTCCAATTACTGCATTTCTCAAATTAAATAATACCATGGAAACAAAATACACAAACTCAAAAGTGTCACTGTCAAATGCGTAGTGTTTGTGTATTTGTATTGAGATGGATGAAAGATGAGATGGAGTCTTTTACTTGTACATCTCCAGAAATTGTACATCTAGCTCCAACAACATCTACCTTAATACCGGAAACATCGGAATCCATTTGCAATAAAAGGTACGCAACCTTCAACGAATGTCGAAAAAGCATTTTCTCATTTTCCGAAAATGTTCTATTAGCCTATTTAGTCGTAGATAAAGTAGAGTATACTACTCGCAATAATGACTATTATTGACTCGTGGTATAATCTACTATTAGATGTGTCAGTTTTATGATTATTAGTGATATGTGTCATTTAGAATATGTTTGTGTTTTAAATTATGTATGTGTTTTATTATGTGTATGTGTATGTGTATTATGTGTATGTGTATGTGTATTATGTGTATTTTTGTTTAATTTTACTTACTTTTTATATATAGTCTATATGTCTATATAGTCTATATAGTCTATATAGTCTGTATAGTCTATATATATAGTCTATATGATGTTGGAGTAATTTCTTTAAAAGTATTTTGACTTTTAATTTGTTTGTCAAAATTTGAAGTGTATATTATTACTTGCAGTGTTGTTCATAAAAAAATAAAGAACGGTTTAACGGTGGTTTAATTTTAGGAACCTTCGCAACCCTTTGTAAAATACCGCTAAGCTAGCGCTAAACCATGGTCTAAATTTTTATGAATAACGCAGTTGATATTTATGTTAATGTCTAGGAAGTTTATGTTATTACTTTGTTCTATATCTTTAAAATTTGAACGTGATTATCCAATGGACTTTCTAAAATTATAAAGGCAATAATAACTTTGATAGCAGTTATGTAAAGTTTGACAGAGTCATTATAATTATAATTCTGTCAGAAATCATTTAAAAAATAATTGAAATTTTAACCGAAATCGTTTATAGTGTTTGACAGTAAATTTTGACATAATTATGAAATGAATGTACAAATGAAGAAACATTTGTAGTTATTGATAATAAATTTTGACAGAATAATTAAATGTTTAACTGAAATAATGGAAATTTTGACAGAACAATTGAACACTTTGAACACTTTGAACAATTGAACACTTTGATTTTTAAGATTAAAAAGTCAATGTCAAAAGTCATAAAACTTTTTAAAATAAAAAAGTCATTAATAACTTTGGCAGTAGTTATGGAAAGTTTGATAGAGTGATTCTGACATAGATCATTTAAATATTTGTAAAATATAATTGAAATTTTATCATAAATCAGTGAAATTGAAAAAAAATGAAACTTTAAAATGTATTGAATATTGAAATTAAAGTTTAATTAATTAAACATTTATCAGATACAAACTATACCTTTTCAAATTCAAATTGAGACCAATCCAGTTCAAATTGAGACTAATCAATTTCAAATTGAGGCCAATCAAGTTCAAATGGATACCAATCAATTTCAAATTGAGACCAATCAATTTCAATTTCAGACTAACCAAAATCAAGTTGACACTAAACAATATCAAGTTGTCATGATACATTTTATTTGTTTACTCTCAACTTGATATTGTTTAGTGTTAACTTGATTTTGTTTAGTCTCAATTTGAAATTAATTGGTCTCAATTTGAAATTGATTGGTCTCAATTTGAAATTGATTGGTATCAATTTGAACTTGATTGGCCTCAATTTGAAATTGATTGGTCTCAATTTGAAATTGATTGGTATCAATTTGAACTTGATTGGCCTCAATTTGCAATTGATTGGTCTTAATTTGAACTTGATTAGTCTCAATTTGAACTTGAAAAGGTATAGTTCTAGTGTGAAGTGTATGTTTTTGTGTAAAGTGTTAATGTAATTGTGTAAATCTGTAATGCTATGTATGTAATTGTTTTCCATATAATTAAAATATGGTCAACATATCATTTCCAAAATAATATGAAATTGTTAAATTGCTATTTGTGCAATAAGTATGCATGTTTTTTTTAAATCTTAGCTATCGCCTCGATCAAAATGCCGCCTCAATCTCATGCCTAGTACGGAAAAAATACATTTCCTATGTGTTGCACACATGATTTATTTCTACTAGAGTTTGGAAAATAAATTAAATTTGGATAATTTTAATATTTTAAAATTATTTCTAAATTAAATACCGGAGTCAAGATTGTTCTGTTTTCGATCA
The DNA here is from genome assembly GCA_951805005.1 of Othius punctulatus. Taxonomy (NCBI): domain Eukaryota; kingdom Metazoa; phylum Arthropoda; class Insecta; order Coleoptera; family Staphylinidae; genus Othius; species Othius punctulatus. Next base: position 15,362,595 of record OX638145.1, read on the forward strand.
TAAAGAGGACTACTTAAATAATAACCGTATTTCTGCTTCCAGAAACTTCCACACCTGTTCTGGAATTTCATTCACGAATTGTGAACATGTTTCTGTTAAGAGTTAAAGATGTACATGTGAACATGTTTCTGTTAAAAATGTACATGTAAATATGTAATAACATGTACAATTTCAATAAATTGACTTATAACTTTTAATGTTTTTAATGTTTCCTAACTGTTAAGAAACATGTTTCTGTTAAGATTTAAAGATGTACATGTGAACATGTTTCTGTTAAGATTTAAATATGTAGATGTAAACATGGAATACCATGTACAATTTCAATAAATTGACTTATAACTTTTAATGTTTTTATTGTTTCCTAACTCAAATTAGTATATAAATGTTAAAATAATATTGAAATATTATTTCCGTACTTGTTAGGAAATATTTCACTTTTCCTAACTCAAATTAGTATTCAAATGTTAAAGTTTTATAAACTCTAGTAGAAAAGGGATTTTGATTACTGATATTCATGTTTTGTAAGTTATCCAGAAAATATTTGATAACATTCCACTTGTTGGTGAGCCTATTGGGAAACATGTAATAACATGTACAATTTCAATACATTGATTTATAACTTTTAATGTTTCCTAACTCAAATTAATATTCAAATGTTAAAATAATATTGAAATATTATTTCCGCACTTGTTATGAAATATTTCACTTTTCCTAACTCAAATTAGTATTCAAATGTTAAAGTTTTCCAAACTCTAGTAGAAAAGGGATTTTTATTACTGATAATAATGTTTTGTAAGTTGTTCAGAAAATATTTGATAACATTCCACTTGTTAGTGAGCCTATTGAGACCCCATCGGTTATATTGTAATAATTGTTATTAAAAAGGCAAAAGTTTTGTTCTATTGTTAATTTAAATAAACTTATTAGGTCTGTATATTTTTTAGTGTCATGTATGTGTTCTTTGATTATATTTTTTGTGGAGTATAATGTTTCTGTTATAAGAATGTTAGTGTATTGATATAACTAACTTATACACTAACATTCTTATAACAGAGACATTATACTGCACAAAGTTAGTTATATCAAAAGAACCTATTGTGTATTCTTGTGGTCATTTTATTTTATTAATTTGTTTGATTAATTCTAGTCCGAGCTGTCGTTTTTCCATGTATTGTTGTATTGGGTCTATGTCTAATTCTTCTCTTATTTTTATGCTTCTTATTTTGTCTATTTTCGTTACTCCTTTCATTCTTCTTAGTACTTTCATTTCGCTTTCTTTCGCTTCTTTCCATGTTTTCCCTCTTTCTTCTATTATTGTTTTCATTCTGTCGTCCCATGTCTTTCTCGGTCTTCCTTTCCTGTTCTTTTTTGCTTGGCTTTGCTTCCCACACTTTGTTCACTATTCTTTGGTTGTCCATTCTTTGCTTATGTCCCCACCATCCCAGCTGTCGTGTTTTCTATGTATTGTTTTATTGGCTCTATGTCTAATTCTTACCTTATTTTTGTGCTTCTTATTTTGTCTATTTTCGTTACTCCTGTCATTCTACTTAGTACTTTCATTTCGCTTTCTTTCGCTTTTTTCCATGTTTTCCCTCTTTCATCTTTTATTGTTTTCATTCTGTCATCCCATGTTTTTCTAGGTCTTCCTTTCCTTTTATTTTTGTTTGGCTTTGCTTCCCACACTGTTTTCATTATTCTTTGGTTGTCCATTCTTTACATATGTTCCCACCATCCGAGCTGTCGTTTTTTCTATGTATTGTTGTATTGGCTCTATGTCTAATTCTTCTCTTATTTTTGTGCTTCTTATTTTGTCTATTTTCGTTACTCCCGTCATTCTACTCAGTACTTTCATTTCGCTTTCTTTCGCTTTTTTCCATGTTTTCCCTCTTTCTTTTTTTTTGTTTTCATTCTGTCGTCCCATGTCTTTCTCGGTCTTCCTTTCCTGTTCTTTGTGCTTGGCTTTGCTTCCCACTTCCTTTGCTTTTTTCATTATTCTTTGGTTGTCCATTCTTTACATATGTTCCCAACATCCGAGCTGTCGTTTTTTCCATGTATTGTTGTATTGGCTCTATGTATAATTTTTCTCTTATTTTTGTGCTTCGTATTTTGTTTAGTTTCGCTACTCCTTTGATTCTTCTTAGTACTTTCATTTCGCTTTGTATGTATTCATTTGCTTGTATTTTATTATTTCCCGTTCTGTTCAGCTTCCACGTTTCACATCACCATATTAGTATTGGTCGGTTTATTTTTTGTACACTTTTATCTTTATTTCTTTACTCATTTCGTTTTTGTATGATTGTTTTTTTTATTGCCTGGTATGGTTTTTGAGTTTTTGTTATTCTGCTGTTTATTTCCATCTCTTCATTTCCGTCTGCATTCAGTTCTACTCCCAAGTGTTTGTATGTCGCTACTTGTTCAAGTGTTTTCTTGTCAATTTCTATTTGTATCTGCTCCAGTTTTCCTACTATCATTACTTTTGTTTTGTTTATATTCAGCTTCATTCCTTTTGCATTTTATTCTGTGTTCCATAAGTTTACTCTTTCTTGTAGCTGTTTTTAAGTGCGATATTCCTATTTTTCCATGTCTTTGTAGCTTACTATCCATTTCTTTTTGCTCTCTGGTGTGCATTTCTTTATTATGTAGTCTATGTAAGTAATGAATAGTGTGGGACTTCACACTATTCATTGGGACTAGACTTCCTCCTTGTCTTAGCCCATTTTATCATTTCACCAGTGATCATTTCACTGGTGATTCTGTCACTTCCTTTTTCGGCTTTTCCGTTTTTTTTTTTGTCAATTTCTATTTGTATCTGCTCCTGTTTTTCTACAACCATTATTTATGTTTTGTTTACAATCAGCTTCATTCCTTTTTCCTTTAGTTCTGTGTTCCATAAATTTACTCTTTCTTGGAGCTGTTTTGATGTTCGATATTCCTATTTTTTCCATGTTTTTGTAGCCTACTATCCATTTCTTTTAGCTCTCTGGTGTGCATTTCTTTATTATCTCGCCCATATAAGTAAAGAATAGTGAGGGACTTAGACTTCCTCCTTGTCTTAGCCCATTTTATCATTTCACCAGTGATCATTTCACTGGTGATTCTGTCACTTCCTTTTTCGGCTTTTCAGTTTTTCAGTTCCTTTATTGCTGTTTTCACTTCTTCTTCTGTTATATCTTCTCCCTCTTCTTTATCTGCTTCTGTTCTATTTGTCTCTTTGTTCTGCTCCTCTTCATCTTCTGTGGTTCCCAATAGTTCTTCAAAGTATTCCTTCCATCTTTCTGCTAATTTTTTTTCTTCCCTTAGTACTTAGTACGTTTTTGCTTTTTATGACCCTCTCTGTTGCTTCCTTGTCTTGTCCTTTTAATTACGCTGTGGAATAGTTTTTGGTTTTCCGTCCTGTTTCTTTTGAGTTTGTCTCCAAATTCTTTCATTTGATTCTGTTTGTTCTTGAGTATTATCTGCTTTACCTTGTTTCTTGCGTTTTTGTATTCTTCGTGTTTCTCCCTTGTTTCGTTGTTGAGGTATTTTTTCTATGCCTGTTTCTTTGTTTTTACCTGGTCTCTTACGTCAATTGACCACCAGGCTGTTCGTTTTTTGTTTGTTTCTTTCTTGCAGATTCCGCATATTCTACTTGCCACCTTTATTATGATTTCTTTGAGGTGTTTCCACATTTGTTCTAAATTTTCGGTTTTCGTTGCTTTTTGTGTTGTATCTCTTCAAGGAGAGTTATATAAGAATCGGATTTTAGTATACATTATGATTATATCATCCCTGAATTATACAACAATTTTCCAGCTCAAATATTCCTCTGTCTGCACTCGAAAACTCCGCGTATTACACGCCTTCACGAGCAATCGTGCCATCACGTAATTCTGCACTATTTCGGCGCTCCTGCTTAATAACCCCGTCTCAACTTAGATTGCGGAGCATTACAATTAACGTATCAATTTACATGTAGTTAGACTAGGTTTCTAAGCTCCTCCGCGATGAAACGAGCCCCATCAAGCCCGAATAGCGTGCTGCAAGCGAAGCCCGGATCCACCGAAAGCCTGGAGAAGACGGTTTTTCATTGTTCGACTTGTGTAAGCGCGAACTCGCGGCGATATTGATCCCTGCGATTTAATAACGCTGACAACATAAACGTAAATATCGCGAGAGTTCGGGAATTAAGAGGAGGCAGCTTGCGAGGAGCACCACTTTTTTAATCGCTCTCCCGTACACCAGCGAAATTAATATTTAGAAAATGCGCATATGAATGTTAGAAAATTTTCGCAATTTCTCGGTTATACATTTCAGTTATTGCATTTCCAATGAGAGCCCAGTCGTTTTCTACTTATTAATCACTTTGTCTGCCATTGCACGAGAAATGAAATTTTTGCGGCCTATTTCTTTAGATCTTTTTTGTTCAAAATTATATTAAAACTTGTATATGTTTCAACTGTATGATTTTATTTTTTCTGCTTATGATTTAGTGCTGCTTCTTCGTAATCTTTGCCTACAGCCAATATGGCAGTGTCATGGGCAAAAGTGGCTATCGTATGATGGTCTAATGCAAGTATATCTCTGGTGTATAACAGATAGAATCCTGGCCCTAACACACTGCTCTGTGGCAAACCTGTCTTTATTTCTTTTAGTTCAGAGTAAGCATCTTCCTGCTCAATTCTAAAAACTCTATCTGACATGTATGATTCTAGTAATTGTGTATATGGTCTTGGCAGAAGTGTTCTTAATTTGTATTTAAGTCCCTCGTGCCACACTTTGTTAAAAGCTTGCGCTACATCAAGAAATATAGTAGAGCAAACATTGCTTTCTTCCAATGATATTTTAATTACGTCTGTTATTCTATGGACTTGATCTACAGTTGAATGAGATTCTCTGAAACCAAACTGATGTTCTGGTATTATGTTTTTGCCTTCGACAATTGGTTTCATTCTTTTAAGAAGTATTTTTCGAACAGCTTTGAGATTACAAGTAATAACGAGATTGGTCTGTAAGAAAAAACTGCATTTGGTGGTTTTCCAGCTTTAGGAATCATTAGCACTTCTGCTACTTTCCATATCTTAGGTACACATTTTAATCTTAAAGATGCATTAATAAGAATGCAAGTTTTACGATTGCTTTACGATGTAGTTGTTTGAGAATTTCGCCAGTAATTAAGTCAAATCATGGAGCTTTATAGGTGATAATGTTTTTTTTTTAATTTCGATTGCAATTTCTTTAGGGGTAGAGGGTCTGATTTCACCTTCTTCATGGATAATATTTTCCCAGTCTAGAATGGCTTCACCCTCATTCGGTTGGAAAGTCCTTTCAAGATATTCGGCAAATCTATTAGCCTTTTGAGTATTGCTTATTGCATATGTCCCATTTGCACTTCTAATTGGAGAATGCAAAATTGGTCTCTTAAATCCCTTAGTAGCTTTCCAAAGTGAATAATCAGATTTGATAGTCCAATTAGATATTCACTAATAGAGTCATTTTTAATTTTTAGTATCTCTCTTTTGAGTTGTTGTTATTTACTAAAGTTTTATCTGCTGGGCATCTAGATTGATGCCAGATTCTTCGCTCGGGATATGAACTCTGACCATATAATTAATGAAATGTAAATATGAGCTGGTCGTAGGTTTCAGGTTTTGCAATCACATAAAGATCCTTATAAATATTTTATCTTCAAAAATTTTTGGTTCTCACGTCCGGCGCTGCCGTTGGCAAAAATTTCACGTAAGCCCCAAAGCGGGGGCGCACCTCCGCCGCAATTTACCGCCCCCATCCGGGGGCGTAAAAACACTGCGACAGTGCAAGGGCGTGAATTATGCAGGCCAGGGCCCAGCGACCTGATTACGAAGTTTGATTGTGTCTGAAATTTTAAAGCGTCCCGCTCCTGGCACGTGTTACTCCTGCCCCGAGGACGGGAGTAACAAGGCCCCCGGGACGCCTCCGTCTGCGGGGGAGTTTATTCCTTCCCCCGCCCCCGAACGGCTGGGAATCCCGTGGTTTTCGGGAGACAAAGCGGAGAAAGTTTGCGTCCTGAGGGAGAGCGGCGTTCGAGCCCGGCAATTCTTTCGGCGAGCGCGCTTTGTCGCCCCACACAGTGGGAGAGTCCCCGGGAATTGCTGTTGCGCAGCAATCTGTGTCTTTAATATGTCGCAATTTAGAAAGCCCGTGCATACAAAGAAGTGCGCGAATTTTAGAAGCAACCGTGGCTTGCTGGAAAACGCCAGGATGATTTCTGAAATGAATTCTGACTTCTGTAATTCATAGGAGACAAAGTGATACTTGAGTTGGAAAACCCAGAATAAAAGCTTTTCATCTTCCATAGACAACGTCGCCAGTGGTACGATTTTTAATGCTAGAAAAGAAATTCTAAATCAATTAAAAAAAACACCCAGATATGAAAATTAATATTCAATACACCAAAAGAAAATCATAATAAAAATTTCTTTGAAAGATTGCGATAAATAATTTCTTCATGCGTGTCAAGAAATAACGATTTTCTCATTTCTTTAAAACCGAATCATCGTCAATATTCAGAAGAATTCTCCTAATCGAGAATCGTCCACAAATTTCCAAGTAATCAGTACACCCAGATACGCTGAAAATTAATATTCAATACACCAAAAGAAAATCATAATAAAAATTTCTTTGAAAGATTGCGATAAATAATTTTTTCATGCGTGTCAAGAAATAACGATTTCCTCACTTCTTTAAAACCGAATCATCGCCAATATTCAGAAGAATTCTCCTAATCGAGAATCGCCCACAAATTTGCAAGTAATCAACACCCAGATACGCTGAAAATTAATATTCAATACACCAATAGAAAATCATTAAAAAATTTCTTTGAAAGATTGCGATAAATAATTTCTTCATGCGTGTCAAGAAATAACGATTTTCTCACTTCTTTAAAACCGAATCATCGTCAACATTCAGAAGAATTCTCCTAATCGAGAATCGTCCACAAATTTGCAAGTAATCAATACTCCCAGATACGCTGAAAATTAATATTCAATACACCAAAAGAAAATCATAATGAAAATTTCTTTAAAAGATTTTGATAAATAATTTTTTCATGCGTGTCAAGAAATAACGATTTTCTCACTTCTTTAAAACCGAATCATCGTCAACATTCAGAAGAATTCTCCTAATCGAGAATCGTCCGCAAATTTGCAAGTAATCAATACACCAAAATAAATTAGATGAGTAACGCTTGAGAGTAAGTTTGATAATGTGCCGAAACTATAGTTTCTATAAATAAACCTAAGTGATACTAACAAAGTTATCTCTGTGTATTTTTTACCAAAATGAATTATTTCATAATATTAGCAAGGAAATTCTTAATAAAATATATAAGATAAATAATGCATTTTTTTACTTTGTAGGTATCACCATTTATTGTAATAAAGTGACTAAACCCTGATACCTACAAAGTAAAAAATTGCATTATTTATTTATACATAATGTATCACGAAGTAAAAGCCTCTAGTGTTAATAAAATATATAAGAATAAACTGTACAAAAATCGAAAACATGGAAATGCCTAAAAGGTATCCATAAATAATAAATTAAGGATAAATAACGGAATACAAGCGGCAACTAAGAGTTTCCATGCAATTAATAAAACAGTACTTTCGAAAAAGCAAATAATAAAAAAGAATAAAAAGGCGCAGAAAATTCTATAGACCTATCCTATTATGCGACGGCGAAACTTGGGTATTAAATCAGAGAACAAGGAGAAATTGGAAGCGGCAGAAATGAGATTTCTATGGACGGTGAAAAAAGAGATTATACGTAATCCATCAATAGGATTTCGATTGACATTTATTATAAATTGGATACATATAAACTAGTAAATATATTAGTATAACTAAAGCACAAATAAGACTGACAGTCTTAAATATGTCTCTTGATAATGATCGTGAGACCGAAACAATTGAGGCGTTTATTTTAAAAAGTGCAGTATGTCACTTGTCCAAAAATGTCCAAAAATCAGTTTTGTGGGAAATTTAAAAAAAGTTACAGTGGAAGTTATACTCAAAGGACTGGGAAAATAATTTAGGCTATTCTGTTGTATTTATTTCAACTTATTAAAAAATAAAAATGATTTTAAATAAGAACTGTGAAACAAGAGAAAAACAGGGGAAACTTTGCAATGTAACAGGCGTGTAACAGGCAAATGAAAAAAAAATCATTTGCCTGTTACACGCTACTTGTATTGTTTTTCGAAAAAAACGGGTTTATTTAGTTCATAGACATTGGTCTTGAGAGCCGTTTACTGTTAATAACTCGATTTGTGCATTTTTGGACTTGTATTGTTTTTAAAATAAACGCTTGAATTGTAGAGTTTTTCTATTAAAAAATTGTGAAACTTAATCAAGTGCTTTATTTATACTAATTTAAAGATGTTTCGCCAAGAATTAACCACCCATTCATACAATCTAATTAGTAAATATACAAGGTGTCTCTAAATTATTTGGACATGGCTTAACCACAGATTACTGGGATCAAAAGAAGACGACTTAACAAAACTTATCTATATATAATTGCTTTTCGTTTAGCCAGTATTCTGCTTCAAAGTTTATCTAACAAAAAGCAAAATTTGCTTATAAAAAGAGAACGTTTGCATTGATTCGGATGTTGTTTGGTATGACACTTTATATGGGTATAACTCATATTTTGACATAAAAAAATTATCAAATCGGACGCAGGCATTCATTACAATTTTTTTTTGTATCTTTATAGTTTTTTATATCTGTTACAGTTTCGGCACAAAAAAATAAAATATGAGTGACTGCCCTACACTCATTTGGAAACATACTTTACATAATACATATTTTTGAAAAAAAATGGAGATATTTGCTTGGCAATTAAAAAAAAAATTAAAGTGTGTGTGGATATCACTTGGTGAAACATGATGATTAGGTTAAATCAAACACTTGGGTAAAGTTTCACTAAGAATATTCAATTTAGTGAAACTGTAAGTGTTTGATTTAACCCTAAAAAAATATAAAGCAATTAAATGTTACATAATACATATTTTTGAAAAAAAATGGAGATATATACTTGGCAATTAAAAAAAATATTTGAAAGTGTGTGTGGATATCACTTGGGGAAACATGATGATTAGATTAAATCAAACACTTGGTTAAAGTTTCACTAAGAATATTCAATTTAGTGGAACTTTAAGTGTTTGATTTAACCCTAAAAAAATATAAAGCAATTAAATGTTACATACATATTTTTGAAAAAAAATGGAGATATGTGCTTGGTAATTAAAAAAAATATTTGAAAGTGTGTGTGGATATCACTTGGGGAAACATGATGATTAGGTTAAATCAAACACTTGGGTAAAGTTTCACTAAGAATATTCAATTTAGTGAAACTTTAACTGTTTGATTTAACCCTAAAAAAATATAAAGCAATTAAATGGTAATTCAACAAAATATATTGACTAGAAGAATTATTAGAACTTGTTTGCCAGTTTATAAATTGCCTAGCATATTTATTTGTGTGAAATGTGTTGATCCTGGCAAAGGACTATCGACCTAAATCCTTCCGGCCCTGATGGTCATTGTTCGTGGTTTAGTGCATTTCCAGGGAATACAGTCTTTGCGTTATGGCGATTTACCCGCAAATGTTGAATTTTGCCATGAGTCTATACAAATTTCTATAAAATATTACCAATAATTTGGTTGTTTTAAACCCGGAAAATTAATTTGCCGGTGATCTTATGCTCTCTGCATCAAATTATGGTAAGTTGTGCAAATTCAATTTTTATATCGTCGCTGGTCCGCCCTTATTTCATTGTTTCAACTAACCATCATCATCCGAAAAGATTAGTTGTTTCTTGTGGATATTTAACATAATGACTTCTACAATATCCATTATACAAGGTGTATCAGCCAAATGGAATAAATTCAATAATAAATAAATGGGGGCGTGTTCGAAAAAACGCTCGGACACGTCGATTGTTATTTTTAGTTGCGCATTTTTTTCAACAAAAACTTTTTATACAGGGTGTGTCATGTGACCGTGGCCAATACCAACTTTCTTATTTTAAATGCAACACCTGGTATATTATTCAATTTTTGGATTCTTCAGAAAATTCTAGACATATTTCATGTACAATGTCCTATACCTATCTTCAACTGTTTCGGAAATATTAAGTGTTTTCAGATTTATTGCAAAAATTAACATTAATAAAAGAAAATTATTTGATTACAGAAATTCGCTACAACACCATAATTCCTTCCATCAAGTCCCGGGGATGACGTAAAGATTTGGTAAATATTATTGCCAAATTGGGACACATCCTGCAACCTTCATGTCCAGCCTGGGGCGTCCTGTAATTTCCTGATTTTCCATTTTCCAGCCCCCCCACAGTGCAGCAGTCAGTCACAAAGCCCACTGCACAAGCTCCCCATGCACCATTCCGTTTGGCTCGCGCAAAAAAGCACCCCGATTTAAATTACCTCTTCCCGTATGCATGAGGAAGCCCGGGAAATGACGGGCCGTGCCACGGCCTCTGTGCACGCGGCCCGGCCTCCACCGGAATTGGAAAATATCAATTTCGGTACGGCCCCTATTTACTTTTCCAATAACAATTACCCGACTCTCGATGCGGCGTTCAATTAAAGCCCGAGCGCAAAACCATGTTTAACTTTGACCAGGCGCAAATTCGCCAGAGTGAGGCTTTTAATTATGTTTACCGTTGGATGTCGAGCGAGGCAGAAGAGATGGAACAAAAGTTCGCAGTGTTTGATTTGAAGTTGGATGAATTTTATTCAAGGGGCTGGAAAACATTTTCACAAAATTGACTAGATATCATTAATCTATTTTTTTCAACTTATTATTTAACGGCGTCAAACACTCAGATGATTGGCATTAACACGGTCGTACCAATGATTTACCACGATTTTTACCCATGATCGATTTATGGAGAATAAAAGTTTTCAAAAGATGCAATCGAAATGATTCATTTTCATGACAAAGATAAAATGTCAACAATGTTACCAAACATAATAAAAGCCTCAGAATGATCAGAAATAGCGAACATTGCCACAAACTGTATTTTTTTTAATGTTTAACAATGTCTACAAAAAATTTTTAAAAACAGTTTGAGAATATTTCTCGAATTTCCTGAAAATTGTAAGAAACTTACACCAAATCTAGAAAACTTAATAACTTAAAAAACTAGAACTCTAAATATCTAGTTTTTAATTTGGAAATAGAAAAATAGATAAAAAATAAGTTTTATAATAATTTTATTATAATTAATATTAGTACATTTATTGTTATTGTAACCAGAAAATTATTATAGCTGATCCATACTTGTCCATGCAGAAAGTTATAAATTCGATTTTCTCACTTATTTAATGCCTAACCTTTGTCAATTTTCAGGAGAATTACCTTTTGGTGTACTAAGTACAAATCTAATATGTACTTATATAAATATGCAATTAAAAACGTTTCAGATATTTCAGTAATAGCTAAGTCGTACTTGTCAATGCAGACAGTTATTCATTTGATTTCCTCACTTATTTAATACTGAAATTTTGTAAAATTTTCAGCAGAATTGGCTTCAGGTGTACTAAATACCAATCTAATACGAAATATGCAATTAATAGTTTCAGAAATTTCAGTAATAGCTAACCCATATTTGCCAATGCAGAAAGTTAAGTGCTTGATTTTCTCCTTTATTTAATATTGAAGTTTGTCAAATTTTCAGGAGTAATAGTTTCAGGTGTACTGTACAGAAATCTGATATTAAATTTGCAAATAATTAATTTTCAGAAATTTCAGTTATAGCCAATAAACTTGTCAATGCTGAAAGTTATATTTGTGTTTTCTCCTTTATTTAATACTAAAAGTTTGTCAAATTTTCAGGAATAATAGTTTCAGGTGTACCGTATACGACTCGAATATCAAATTTGCAAATAATAAATTTTCAGAAATTTCAGTAATAGCTAACCCATACTTGTCAATCCTGAAAGTTAAGTGTTTGATTTTCTCCTTTATTTAACACTGAAACTTTGTCAAATTTTCAGGAGTATTGGTTTCAGGTGTACTGTACTTGAATCTAATATCAAATTTGCAAACAATAATTTTTCAGAAATTTCAGTAATAGCTAACCCATACTTGTCAATGCAGAAAGTTATGGGTTTGATTTTCTCTCTTATTTAATACAGAAACTTTGTCAAATTTTTAGGAGAATTAGTTTTAGGTGTACTGTAGACGAATCTAATAGCAAATTTGCAAATAATAAATTTTCAGAAGTTTCAGTAATAGCTAACCCATACTTGTCAATGCAGAAAATTATGAGTTTGATATCCTCACTTATTTAATACTGAAATTTTGTAAAATTTTCAGCAGAATTAGCTTCAGGTGTACTAAATACCAATCTAATACGAAATATGCAATTAATAAAGTTTCAGAAATTTCAGCAATAGCTAACCCATATTTGCTTATGCAGAAAGTTAAGTGTTTGATTTTCTCATTTATTTAATACTGAAACTTAGTCAAACTTTCAGGAGTCATAGTTTCAGGTGTACTGTACTCGAATCTAATATCAAATTTGCAAATAATAAATTTTCAAGAATTTCAGTAATAGCTAACCCATACTTGTCAATCCAGAAAGTTAAGTGTTTGATTTTCTCCTTCATTTAATACTGAAACTTTGTCAAATTTTCAGGAGTAATAGTTTTAGGTGTACTGTACACGAATCTGATATCAAATTTGCAAATAATAAATTTTCAGAAGTTTCGGTAATAGCTAACCCATACTTGTCAATCCAGAAAGTTAAGTGTTTGATTTTCTCCTTTATTTAATACTGAAACTTAGTCAAACTTTCAGGAGTCATAGTTTCTGGTGTACTGTACTCGAATCTAATATCAAATTTGCAAATAATAAATTTTCAAGAATTTCAGTAATAGCTAACCCATACTTGTCAATCCAGAAAGTTAAGTGTTTGATTTTCTCCTTTATTTATTACTGGAACTTTGTCGAATTTTCAGGAGTAATAGTTTTAGATTTACTATACTTGAATCTCATATCAAATTTGCATATAATAAATTTTCAGAAATTTCAGTAATAGCTAACCTTTACTTATCAATCCGGAAAGTTAAGTGTTTGATTTTCTCCTTTATTTAATACTGAAACTTTGTCAAATTTTCAGGAGTTATAGGATTAGTTGTACTGTACACGAATCTGATAACAAATTTGCAAATAATAAATTTTCTGAAATTTCAGTAATAGCTAACCCATACTTGTCAATGGAGAAAGTTATGTGTTTGATATTCTCCCTTATTTCATACTGAAACTATGTCAAATTTTAAGGAGTATTAGTTTTAGGTGTACTGTACTCGAATCTTATATCAAATTTGCAAATAATAAATTTTCAGAAATTTCAGTAATAGCTAACCCATACTTGTAAATTCAGAAAGTTATGTGTTTGATTTTCTCCTTTATTTAATACTGAAACTTTTTCAAATTTTCAGGATTTATAGTTTCAGGTGTACTGTACACGAATCTAAGATCAAATTTGCAAATAATAAATTGTCAGAAATTTCAGTAATAGCTAACCCATACTTGTCAATGGAGAAAGTTATGTGTTTGATATTCTCCCTTATTTCATACTGAAACTATGTCAAATTTTAAGGAGTATTAGTTTTAGGTGTACTGTACTCGAATCTTATATCAAATTTGCAAATAATAAATTTTCAGAAATTTCAGTAATAGCTAACCCATACTTGTAAATTCAGAAAGTTATGTGTTTGATTTTCTCCTTTATTTAATACTGAAACTTTTTCAAATTTTCAGGATTTATAGTTTCAGGTGTACTGTACACGAATCTAAGATCAAATTGGCAAATAATAAATTTTCTGAAAATTCAGTAATAGCTAACCCATACTTGTCAATCCAGAAAGTTAAGTGTTTGATTTTCTCCTTTATCTAATACTGAAACTTTGTCAAATTTTCAGGAGTAATAGTTTCAGGTGTACTGTACTTGAATCTAATATCAAATTTGCAAATAATAAATTTTCAGAAATTTAAGTAATAGCAAACCCATACTTGTCAATGGAGAAAGTTATGTGTTTGATTTTCTCCCTTATTTCTTACTGAAACTGTGTCAAATTTTAAGGAGTATTAGTTTCAGGTGTACTGTACTCGAATCTAATATCAAATTTGCAAATAATAAATTGTCAGAAATTTCAGTAATAGCTAACCCATACTTGTCAATGCTGAAGGTTATACATTCGAGTTTCTCACTTATTCAATAATAGAACTTTGTCAAATTTTTAGGAGAAATACCTTTAGGTATACTAAACACAATTCTAAGTTTAAATATGCCATTAATAAAGTTTTTAAATATTCAGAAATTGTTAACCCATACTTGTCAATGCAGAAAGATATACATTTGATTTTCTCACTTATTTAATACCGAAGCTTTGTCAAATTTTCAGGAGAATTAGCTTTAGGTGCACTAAATACAAAAATTATATAAAATTTGAAATTAATAAAGTTTCGGAAATTGCAGTAATACCTAACCCATACTTGTCGATGCAGAAAGTTATACATTCAATTTTCTTATTCATTTAATAGTGAAACTTAGTCAAATTTTCAGGAGAATTAGGTTCAGGTGTACTAAATACAAATCCAATATGAAATACGGAATTATTAAAGTTTCAGAAATTTCAGTAATAGCTAACCCTTAGTTGTCAATGCAGCAAGTAATACATTCGAAAATCTCACTTATTTAATACCGAGACTATGTCAAATTTTCACGAGAATTAGCTATTTTGTTAAGTGTTTCAAAATTATTACAATACCTAATTAAAAACAGTTGAAGAATATTTCGAATTTTCAGAAAACTGCACTATACTTAGAAAATAAAATCAGACTACAATAATAAATTCTGTTGGGTTTAGCAATCTGAAATAAAATATCATTTTCAGAATGGTTTCATTATAATTATTGTTAGTACAAACATTGTTATTGTATAAAAGTATAAAATTACAATGCATAACATAATCAATTTTGGCGAGCTGATATTTTATATATACCGCAAATATATTCAGAATATATTGAATTATTGCTGCACATTTCCCCATGTTTACTGCCCCTCAAAACTTTATCGATTTAGAAGTATCGCCATTAAGCCCAAAGATGTTGGCAGACAGCGGTAATATTGCAGCAGTATATAAACCCACCGAATTTTCTGGCCGAAGTCACAATAAATGGCCGGCAGTAATAAATTCTGTCACGGGACTAACGATAACTGTGCGTTTTGTGAGGGGCTCTAGAAAATTTACAGCACCACAAAAAATAATATATATATGAAAACAAAAGAGATAAAACAGCACTACAAATACAGAGCGTTAAACAGAGTAATGCCAATGTTTAAACTGGATATTAATAGATGGAACTCCTCAAGATGCAAGATTTAAAATTCAAGATTTAAGATTGAAGATGCAAATACGTTTTGCAACGTTGCTGAAAGGCTTCCTACAATACAAGCAATTTTTAATGCCAATTACCTTTACTAGAGATTACATGAAATACACAAGTTTTCTCTGGACGCTTTAACCCACAGTCTGGGCATTATCGAGACCGTTTATGTGCTAGGCGCGAATCTTAGTTGGAGATGAATGACTGGATTTAGAACTCCGCTGAGGGATGGAAAAAAATCATCTTATTAGAGGCGTCCGATGTAAATTGATATAAAAAGCCACTCCGAAAGCTTTTACACGGCGAGCACACACATATTTGTTCTATTGATTAATTTTAAGCAGTGCGCGAGGCGCGCACGTCATGGGAGCAGCATTATGATTTCGCCGGGCGCAAATTGCGTAACGTTACGATTCGCGTAACAAAACACCGTAAAGCAGCAGCTTCGGGACTCCAGGTGATGAGTTGCCGAAAACCGAGAAGCGTACACGCAGAAGAGTGATACGTCTAATTAGCCCCAAGGCGCAATTCTCGGCGAGAGAGTTAACTCGTTAGGTTTGGTTAGGTTATATAATGTTAGATATGTTGTTTCATTAACTCAGAAACGTAATGATTGGTAAAAGAATTACCTATTTAGGTTTTTTTAGGTTTTATGCTCAGCGACAGGATAAACTCGATAAACTTGGTTGGGTTATAATTGGTTAAAATATAAGAATTAGAAATATAATTATTAGTAAGAGAATTACGTCTTTGGGTTTTATTAGGTTTTATGCTCAGCGAAAAGATTAACAAGGTTACGCTTGGTTAGGTTACAATAGGTTAAATATGTTGTTTTATCAACTTAGAAACATTAACGTTAAAACATACTACTGCAAAATCTTCTACATCTATAAGTAATGCAAGGACACTGCATTGTCAGATGAAGTTCCCATCGAAGTACCTATTACAAAAAAAAAATATATATCTGAGAGTATAAAGACGTTTAAATATGATGAAAATTATTTACAATTTGGAATTAACTTGGCAGAAGATACAAATGCACCGAATGCTGTTTGTATAGTATGCGAAAAGGTAATATGTAACAGCAGTTTGAATCCGGAAAATTAAAGCATCGCCTTGGGTGATGCTTTAGGTGTTGAATATTTCAAACGTAAACATGACCAATTGAAGAACAAAACAAAGGCGTTTTCTAAATGATAACGATAACTCCCTCTGATAACGAGAAATCACTGGAAGCTTCATTCCGCATTAGCTATCGCATTTCAAAAGAAGGAGAGGCTTACACAATTGCCGAAAAATTAATAAAACCCTGCATTGAGGATGTAATATCTTGCAAATTTGGAGAGAATTATCTGAAAGAAGTGAAAACCATTTCATTATTGGACACCACAGTTGCAAGACGAATTTCTGAAATGGCATTATTTTGTGAAAATGATTTAATCGCCTGAAAATTTTGAACCATCATTTTGCATTGTAGTTCGCTGAAACCACCGATGTTGCACGATTTTCTATGTTGAAAGTATTGCGAAGAAACGGTAAAAAGTAATTTAATTTATTAAAATCTATGTGTTTGAAATATGAATCAAATCTAAATATATTAACACATATAACTATGACGGGCTATACTCAAGTTAATCTATATCGCTATATTTAAGGGTATTTAATTTCCTGTGCTTTCAACAAGTTTTTTAATAGCTATATTCTGAATTTCTGCACGAAGTACTTACGCGAGTACAGAAAAACTTAAGATTTAATCAAAAAACTATCCTCCGGGGATTTCAAACACGCCCGAGATTTCCTCGCGAAATCGATATTCGATGGCATCGGGTCTCCGGCGCGCATAACTTCTAACCCCCGCATAAGTCGCGCTCATTCCGAGACTCCTTAATAAAGGCCAACGAGAACAACAAGCCGGCTTCACGCTCGCAGGGCGCTGATAAGATAACTTCCGGGCGATAAAGAAGTTTGCGCTTTTTACTCGCGGCTCCGCAGGATAAAAACGCATAAACCTGCGAACTTATTTCCTCCACAGTGCCATCGATAACCCATCCGAACTTTGCGTGGTAAAACTGGGAGCATCGCGATTCTTATCTAGGTTTGGGAATTTAATTTTCGCGAAAACACGAAACACGAAATTTCTATAAACACACAAAAAATTGTTTTTTTTTATTATGCAAAACACTTAATGGCATTTTACTATTATACAATAAATATCTTGTACAAAAAATCATTGAAGAAAATATTTCAAAGTAGTATTTCAAAATTGCATATTTTGGGTACATTTTGTTTTTAAATTCTTATAGTAGGAATATAAAACCTTCCCTTTCTTCAAAATACGAAGAAACTATAAAAACACAATCAAAATTATCTCCTAATCACATATTTCTCAATAATATTTATAGAAGCTCTGTTCTTATTGCTTTTGTAGTACCTTTAGAAATAATTCCAAATGTGTTTATGAAGTTTCAAAGATTTTTCTGTCATTCTCCCTAATATAATACTAGCGAGTAACTTACGCATGCAGGCGCAGATGGGCAATAATAATAATGCCCCTCTCCTCTCAACGCCCGCATAACTAGTAATAGTTCAGGGGCCTTTGGTCAAATAAAATGTAATTGGGTCAGAATTCTCTGCCCAAAATTATGACAGTAACCAATTACGCCATAGGTGGAGGAGTAGTACGGATTATTATTATTATACTTACGGTACATAAAAGCGATACAGTTTTCACATTTTGTTTAGTCTCTACTGTTTGATAAAGTAATCACAATTCCCTCATTACATTCTGCTGTTTTTCTCTCACTTCCTTTAAAGCTTTGGCTTCTTTTGCAGTTGCTTTTCTATTTTGAGTGTATATGCAGATTCTAGAGACATTATAATTTGTTTAATTAGATATATGTAAATGCCTATCTTTCTTCTACATAGTTTGGCTCGAAGCACATTAATCGTCATAGTAATATCCAAATTCTATATATTTTTGTAGTAATGTAGACTGTTTACTTCAATCAATATCTTCAGATAATAACATTTGCTTCCCTTACTTCCTTAATTTTGTTAAAAAAATTTATTTGCCACCTGTTTTAGTTTTTAGACCGTTATTAGGCAAAAATGTTTAATGATGATGGTCTAAACACCGAAACCGGTAGCAAATAAATGTTTTTAAACAAAATTAATGAAGTAAAGATTTTTTTTTATTATTCTTTTTGCTTTTTTAGTACCTATAGAAATAATTCCAAGTATGTTTTTGAAGTTTCAAAGATTTTTCTGTCATTCTCCTTAATATAATACTAGCGAGTAACTTACTTACGGTACATAAAAGCGAAACAGTTTTCACATTTTGTTTAGTCTCTTCTCTTTGATAAAGTAATAACAATTCCCTCATTACATTCTGCTATTTTTCTCTCACTTCTTTTAAAGGTTGGCTTCTTTTGCAGTTACTTTTCTATTTTGAGTGTATATGAAGATTCTAGAGACAGCATAATTTGTTTAATTAGATATATGTAAATGCCTATCTTTCTTCTACATAGTTTGGCTCGAAGCACATTAATCGTCATAGTAATATCCAAATTCTATATATTTTTGTAGTAATATAGACTGTTTACTTCAATCAATATCTTCAGATAATAACATTTGCTTCCCTTACTTCCTTAATTTTGTTAAATTTTTTTATTTGCGACCTGTTTTGGTTTTTAGACCGTTATTAGGCAAAAATGTCCAATGATGATGGTCTAAACACCGAAACCGGTAGCAAATAAATGTTTTTAAACAAAATTAATGAAGTAAAGATGTACACATATTTTCATTTTATTGAAAATAAAACCGAATTTCATTTCGGTTGTATCTTAAATTTTGTATCGAATGAAATTTCTGAACTTATCGGTTTTTAATAATAGATTTGCTATACCTACTCCTTCCAATTCAAATAATTTATGGAACTTTCCAAGAAACTTTTCCACCATCAATATCCTTGCCGCCCCTCTTGGGGTGGAGACAAACATTTTATTGTTGTCAGAGGACCATCTATTATTTACCCGGAATAATCTATAATTCAACGGCAGTCAACACGCCACGCTAAGTGTTATTTCTTCCGCACGCGCCGGGTATAATCCAGGCCCGAAAACCTTCTGGACGCCCATACGTCCCAACGTTTCCCGCCCTGCAAAAACTCCTGCTGGCACTCGCCGAAAATATTTGGCAGCTAATACCTTCCCCTAGCCGTCCATTAAGCCGGCGGCTTTTCGATTATTCATGTATGGTAATAATAAATTCAACACTACTTCCGGCCCCCCCAGGCGCGTGCGTGCCCCCCATTTTTATCGGGGGAACATGATAAATCGCTCCCCCACGAGTGGGGGGTTAACTGAATCCAAGAGCCCGGAAACGGGTTCATTTTTCAGGAGTAATTGGTCGGATGCAAATGCGCAGGAAACTTTACGCCACGCATGGAGTGAACAGCAGATGCCGCGCTAATTAATCCCGCGTCGCGTTAACGCCTAATTAACCCCCGGCGGGGGCGGCCGGCGCGCGCTCCGTCGGGGGGAATTTGGGGGTCTTACTCGGATTCTTCGTGGGCTCCTGGAGGGTCCTCGCACATCGCGCTCGCCGCCGGCGGCACGGTTCACCAGGAGGCTGCTTCGCAAGAGGTGGCGGACGCGACACTGCCCCCTCGACGGCGGCAGGCCGGTCCATCGCCCCGCAACGACCGCCACGCCCTCTGACACACGCAAGCCGGAGGATCCGCGGAGTGCAGGAAGAAGTTTGTTAATTGCGTGCACAATCAATAGCCGTGCAACAGCTGGGGCAGGAAATGCTTTACGAGCTTTTAGAAAATGCCAACTTATATGAAGTTTGTTCCCAATTCATTGTGTTGCAATTCACAAAAAAAAATGGCTAAGTTATAAATTGCAACATTTTTCGCCAAAAAAAAAAACAATGTAAAATTATATGAACACAAAACCTCGCGCATCCCATGATTTTGGAAAATAGGTAAATGAGCTGCACATCGTAGTTTATGTAATTTACATCTCATCTATCGTTTACATAAGTCATGATTATTATTCATAATAAGGGCATTACTTATGATCTCCTGCCCGATGAAGACACTGTGTGTCGAAACCTGTCGCAAACAATACAATAACTTTTTTAAACTCAAAACGTGCGTTATTTACCCAGTCATACTTATGATCTCGTCTAATTATATCTTCAGGATATAATAATTATATTGTTTAGGAAATTGGCCAAGTTATAAATAGCAACAGCTTTCATAAAGAAAAAAATATAAAATTCTATGAATACTAAAAACTAGGACGCAGTGCAACATGTATTTTCCGCGGATCATTTCGCCGGCACAGTCACGGATAACCTGCGAGCAAATCGCTTAACAAATCTGCCCCGGTCACAGCAGTTTCAGCAACTTGTTTTGAAACAACGCCAGCCGGCTGCTAACTTTAACGATTCGCGTACGCAATTTACTGCACAAAGATGGCATTTTTCCGGCTGACATTTTCCGCGTTTCCACACGTTATCCGCGAAATGCAGATCCGCGGATCTCCGCTCGCCGCCCATTACACCAACATATATGTGTGCGTGTTTGCGATAGGCCAACATATGATAACGTGCAAGTTCAGCGAAAATATTTGAATTGTTAAACGCTTCTGTGACTGATCAATAACGAAGTATTAATAAATCCTGAATTTAAGTTTCATTAATACGTGTCTGTGAATGAATGCATGCAAAATGTTAAACGCTTCCATCTGTGACTGATCAATAACGAAGTATTAATAAATCCTGAATTTAACTTTCATTAATACGTGTCTGCG
Source organism: Othius punctulatus (assembly GCA_951805005.1). Classification (NCBI taxonomy): domain Eukaryota; kingdom Metazoa; phylum Arthropoda; class Insecta; order Coleoptera; family Staphylinidae; genus Othius; species Othius punctulatus. The sequence goes on from OX638145.1 coordinate 15,383,852, forward strand.
AATGAATGCCTGCAAAATCTGGTTTAACTCGTCTAGACTACAAAGCTGAGTTGTGGAACTGGCTAATCCTCCAGCTAATGAATACTACAAGGCAAAGTTGAATGAAAAAGAAACATTGGCAATAGAAAAATCTCGTGGCTTAAAAACTTGTAAAAACTTGAGGAGTTGGTTCTCCACGACAACCACAGGCCTCCGGGCAGCTGTGAACAAAGTAAAGATAGCCAATATGATAGCCAACATCCGGAACGGATAGGCACTTGCAGAAGAAGAATGAATATTCTTGGGTTCGATTCTTATCAAACAATTACATTGTTCAGTTCCATCGAATATACATCTGCTTTCAATAATTAAATTGTCCAACTTCCATCAAATAATGTTCTTGCATGTCGATAACCTTATTCTAATACCACGTGCTGAAAATTTTTAATTTTACAGGAAGCTGAAAAAAACAGATTTTTTCAATATAGGTTTATTATAATTTTTTAATTTTTTCATTTTAAGCATTGGGATCTCGGAAACCATAAAACATAGAGATTCGGTTAAATAAGGAAATAGTTCTCATTTTGAGAGTTTATGCAAGATATGCTTTTGTTTTATGAGAAAAAACTATAGTTTTTGAGTCATAATACTAACTTTTTTTTTAAATGGCAGCCATAGTTGGTATTGTTATTTTTAAAAAGGACTATTTTTTCTCTTTATAACGATATAAGGTTTGCTATACTTAATTTCATAAATAAATGAGATGCAAGAATTTTCGTTGTATAATTTGAATGGAATTTTGTATAATAAGGATAGAAATATTAATAGAATTCCCATAGTAACAGGAAAAAAACATTTTTTTAATCTCAAACTCGCTTTTGCTACTCTCGATAATACAAATAGTTCTGTGTCGTGTTTATTTGTCAACTAAGTAATAATTTTCATAAAGTTAATTTTCGAAGATGTCATTTATTTATCAAAGTAAGTACAGCAAACCTTATATCGCTATATAAAGAATTATATATTTATAACGATATAAGGTTGGCTATACTTAATTTCATAAATAAATGAGATGCAGGAATTTTCGTTGTATAATTTAAATAGAATTTTGTATAATTAGAAAAGAAATATTAATAGAATTCTCATAGTAAGAGGAAAAAAGAATCTTCTAAAATGTCATTTATTTATCAAAGTAAGTACAGCAAACCTTATATTGCTATAAAGAGAAAAATTTGTGCTTTTTAAAAATATCTAAGCCATCCACCTCCATTTAAAAAATTAAAGTTTGTATTATAACTGAAAAACTGTGGCCCTTTTTTTGTAAAAAAAAAGCATATCTTGCATAAGCTCTTAAAACGACAACTCTTTCGTCATTTGACCGAATCTCTATGGTTTAGGGTTTTCGGGATCCCAATGCTTTAAATGAAAAACAAATCACCCTGTATGTATACTTATTTTATAATAGTGAATCACATCGTAAAATAACGTTTTCTGACATGATTCCATTGCTTTAAATGAAAACCCTCATGTCACCTTGTATGTATACTTATTTTATAGTAGTGAATCACATCGCAAAATAACGTTTTCTGATATGTGGGATAGAGTGGAAGAACCAGGTTCAGGAACACACTAAACATTGAAATTGTATAGAACGAGGGTGTCGTCGATAAGATCTTGCATATTATGAAAAAAGTTAATAAGAAATATAAATAAATGTTATGACACCAAAAGTCATTATAGTTTGGATTGTGTTTTGAAAAAAATCTACTAATTTAAAAACTGCGTTTGATGAAACCGTAAAATTTACTTACTATGTAAAATCTCAACTACCACATACTACAGATTACATAATATTTTGTGCAATGTAATGGTCTGAGCACAGCAGTGTTATTAAAGCCAACTAATTATCTAGAGGAAAAGCACCAGAGGGAGATATTTTCCAGAGAAAAAAAGAGAAAAATCGAGGTTTTGAAAATTGTACGACTTGCAGTTATTAAAATATTAAATAAAATAAAAAGAATTAAATAATTGTGTAGATTTTAAAATATTGAAGTGATAACGAGAATTCAATGAATATTATTTAATGATTATTTAATGATTATGATTATTATTTAATGATGATTAAAGATTATTATTAATGATAATTCTTGTTTCAGTAGTTTGAAATTCAGTATTTTCCGCAATTTTTTATAGAATATGTGTCGACTTTTTTTATATTTACTTATTATTTAGACAATATTTTTGGGTTAGTCCTGAGAATCACTTGACAATTATTTCCTATTTCTGGAATATTAATATGAAATAGATGTGAACATTTTAATATGTTATACGAGAATTTTCTTTTTTTTGGGTACATCAGTACATCAATTTATATTTGCAGATCTTTTCTTATCTTCTCATAATTTTTTTTAAATAGTTTTTTTTGTGATATTTTTCGATTTTTGTACTTGTGGTTGGGTATTTTATAAATCAATTGAAAACTTTCGCAAACAAAATTTTAGGAACAATTTTAACAAAGAGGGGTAACAATGTGGGCGAAGGGAAACCTATAAACGTAATATTTACAGATTCCCTAGTAATTTCATATTTCAGCATAAATAGATCATCGCTAAAAAATAAATAATAATAATAGTAATAACAATTTAAAGGACAATCTCAAGGTTTAAGGACATCTTTCGCAAATTTTTGATACTTATTACCACAAACTAATCATTCATGACTATATATTTTTCAAAATGATATTAGACGTTTTAGTATTTGCCAATTTTTGCTTGGAACACACGTGCACCTTTTGCAATTTGTTTCAAAATAATAACTTTTTTATTTACTTTTAATTTTGACTTACTTTTAATTTGGATTAAATTATTGTAATTGGATTTATTAGATTTTTTTTAGAAATTTTGCACTTATTTCAAGTTGGGTGATTTACAAAACAGTTGTAGAATTATTGGTTTATGGGATTTATTTGCAACGGTTTTTAGGAACCATTTGGAATTTTCAGGAATTTTCGCTTTGTGAAATGAACCATTTGGAATTTTTAGGAATTTTCACTCTTGTTGTTTTTTGCCTACTTATTTTTCTTATTATTCTACACTCGTCTCAGAACTAATTCTGTTTATTTGCACTCTACACTCTGTTAGTCATTAAACCCAGTTATAGTGTAATGTCCTTCTGGGTGTGTCAGTATGTCTGGAGGTCTCAACCTACAGGTCCATCTCTGTTCTATTTATCTGCACTCTACACTCTGTTAGTCATGAAACACAGTTATGGTCTAATGTCTTTGGGTGATGTCTGGAGGTCTCAACCTACACGTGCCATATTTTTGGGGGTCGTCTACCTACATGTGCCATCTCTTTGGGGGTCTATACCTATAGTTGCCATCTCTTTCGGGGTCTCTACCTGTAAGTTTTGCAACTCTGCTTACCATCCTACTTCTTCTTTTTACTATTTTTCATTCGTCTCAGAACTAGTTCTATTTATCTGCACTCTACACTATGTTAGTCATGAAACTCCGTCATGGTGTAATGTGCACTTTTTGCAATTTGTTTCAAAATAGCCACATTTTGATTTACACGTTTTGTTACTTTGACATTTTTATAATTTTTTTGTAATTGGATTTATTGAGATATTTTCTTTGTATTTTCAGATTTTGTACCTACTTAAAATTGGGTATTTTACAAAATAGTTGTATAATTATTGAGTTATTGGTATTTGCAAAGGTTTCTAGATACCATTTGGAATTTTCAGGAATTTTCAATTTTGTTCTTTTTGCCTACTTCTTTTTCTTATTATTCTTCACTCGTCTCAGAACTAGTTCTATTTATATGAACTCTACACTCTATTAGTCCTGAAACCCAGTTATGATGTAATGTTTTTCTGGGTGTGTCTGCAGGTCTCAACGTACAGGTTTCATTTGTTTGGGGGTCTCCAGCTACATGTTCAATTTCTTTGGAGGTTGCTGCCTACATGTGCCATTTCTTTGGGGGTCTTTACCAATATTTGGTATCTCTTTGAGGGTCTCTACCTGCAATTTTTGCAACTCTGATTACCATCCTACTGTTTCTTCTTATTATTCTTCTTTCGTCTCTGAACCAGTTCTATTTATCTGCACTCTACACTCTATTGGGTATGAGACCCAGTTATGGTATAATGTTTTGGGGGTTGTTTGGAGGTCTCAACCTACAGGTGTCATCTCTTTGGGGGTCTCCACCCACATGTAGGGGTCTCCACCGCCATCTCTTTGGGTGTCTTTACCTATAGTTGGTATCTCTTTGAGGGTCTCTACCTGTAAGTTTTGCAACTCTGCTTACCATCCTACTTCATCTTCTTATTATTCTTCATTCGTCTCAGAACTAGTTCTATTTATCTGCACTCTACACTCTATTAGTCATGAAACCCAGTTATAATGTAATGTCTTTCTGGGTGTGTCTGGAGGTCTCAACGTACAGGTTCCATTTGTTTGGGGGTCTCCACCTACATGTGTCATTTCTTTGGGGGTCTCTACATGCAGATGTGCCATTTCTTTGGGGGTCTTTATCTATAGTTGCTATCTCTTTGAGGGTCTCTGTTAGACATGAAACTAAGTTATGGTGTAATGTCTTTGGGCTATGTATGGAGGTCTCTACCTACAGGTGCCATATCTTTGGGGGTTTTCACGTATAGTTGCCATCTCTTTGGGGGTCTCTGCCTGCAAGTTTTGCAATTGTGCTTACCATCCTACTTCTTCTTCTTATTATTCTACATTCGTCTCGGAACTAGTTTTATTTATTTGAACTCTACACTCTGTTAGTTATGAAACCCAGGTCCGAAGGTCTCAACCTACAGGTATCATCTCTTTGTGGGTCTCTACCTACATGTGCCATCTCTTTGGGGGTCTTTACCTACATGTGCCATCTCTTTGGGGGTATTTACCTATAGTTGCCATCTTTTAGGGGGTCTCTACCTGCAAGTTTTGTAACTCTGCTTACCATCACGAATCTCCTCAGGTCCATTCTTCCTACAGTATCACTCAAGCACTTTCTTCCAGATTCTCTTTATCCACTCTTGTGCAGTATTGTCCTATTGGTTGATTTTCCGAGACGTTAGTCTTAACACACTTTAGAGTTTTGAATTTTTAGCACGGTATTTCTAAAAAATAATGGTAAACTTTCTGTTATTTGCCAAATTATTTAGTAAACTTTAATTTCTTGAGTTTAATGAAATGTTTGTATACCTTTTTGTAGATATTTTATTGTATAGTTCTAGGATTTGAATGTCAATTTTTTCGTTTGTATTTTTATACTTAGGGTTGAGTATTTACCAAAAACATTTCTGGTATTCGCAAAGATTTTAGTAACTTTTAGATATGTTTTACAAATTATTTCAGCAAATAATATAATAATAGCAAATAATAGTAATAATAGCAAATAATAGCAAAGTAAAATTTCAGGACATACGAATGTACGAAAAGTCTGGGAAACGCTGATCTGGGTAATACCTCAAGGTTAGAAAATGTATAAAATTGATTACTTATATCTGTAATTCAATTACTAGAAAATCCTCGAGGTGATATTTTCCAGTTGTGCTTTCTGCGTAGTTTACTCTTGAACTTTATAGCCCCGAACGCCATAAACCGTGCACCTTATTGCACGATTCAATCCCCATATATACTCCACGACAATCGCGTGGAAATTAAATTACGCCCTATAATAAATCCGCCAAGCTTATCTCAAGGCCGTTAATCGATAACAGATGCATCCAAGTTGCATTTGATTAGCTCCCGGTGGGCTTCTCGGGCATTCTTCACGTGTGTAATTCAAAACTTTACGGCTTCCCCGAGCAGATCGGCGTGTTATTTTATTTTCACCCGGTTGAAAATTTAATGCTGTAAGCGATGTCGCCGACGATTTTCTCACGAGGGACTGAACGTCCCAACCCCAATTACCCATGCATTCCCGGGTAGGAAGTTTGTCAGCTGCCGCCACAGCCGCAGCCCTTACAACCCAGGAAATCAATTCAATGAATAATTCGAGTAATTAAGGCTCTGACCGGAGGAACAAGTGACCCGTGCGGCTGCAAGAAGGCACGATGAATCCCCAAGGGGGAGGTCGGCTCGCGCAAAATGTCGGAATTAAATTATACTGAAAGTGGGAAATTCGGCACCGATATACTGGCATGCAGCGCAATCAGTTAATTCGGCTATTTGCTTGGATTGCAAATTCCGTCGCCATAACCGCGGTTCAAAGCGTTGCACTGGCAGCATCGTGTAGTGTCCTCCAGCAATGCGATAACCCCATCGCATATAATTAATTATCGATTGAGTAAGTTTACGTTCGGGGAAATATTTACAATTGCCTCGGGCTTCGTTCGCTTTAATCACAAGTCGCTCGGGAGCCTTGCATCGTCGAGCTAACAGAAATTACGGAGTCGTTCCGGTAAAGACCAGCGCAAATTCATTCAAGTCGAAGATTAATGGGCAGCCATAGTTGTTGTCATTGTGATATTTAACTCAGGCTCACCAAGAGTGGTCTTAAAACTAACTTTGATTTCAATGCAAATTCGCGATTTCATACAATAACGAATGCAGAATATAGATTCAGTGATGGACGAATGGACGAAGACAAACCTGTAAATGTAATATTTTCAGGTTGGGCGATGGTAATTAGCCAGTTCAGTGTATATAGATCAACGTTCAACAAAAATAACTTTAATTTCATTGCAAATTAGCGATTTTGTACAAAAATATAACGAATACAGAATATAAATTCAGTCATGAGCGAAGACAAACCTGTAAAGGTAATATTTTCAGGTTGGGCGATGGTAATTAGCCAGTTCAGCATAGATAGATCAACGTTCAACAAGAATAACTTTTATTTAGTTGCAAATTAACGATTTTATTCAAAAATATAACGAATGCAAAATGGAAATTCAGTCGTGTATGAAGACAAACCTATAGAGGTAATATTTTCAGGTTGGGCGATGGCAATTGGGCAGTTCAGCATAGATAGATCAACGTTAAAAAATAAATAATAATAATAGTAACAATAATAATAATAAGTGTGAAGAAATGGCCAATTAATTGATCTGTTATCATAAATCGCATATTATCCTTACCACTTGACTGCATTTTTTTTAAACTTAAATAAAAAAAGTTAATTTCTGATAAAAATTACATTTTGGTTTCTATTTTGTAGCGAAAGTATTATCGAGTTGATGTTTCTTAAAACTTCAGAAACTTTTAGATATTCTCTTCATTAAATATATAGATAGGTACACGTATGTGTCAATTATGCAAGTAAGATTAAAATAGTCACAAAAACTTTAAACGTATTCCAGCCATGTCCCCCACAAAGGGGGGCTAACAGGGCCCTAGCCTGGGGGCCTGGGATCAGAGGGGCCCGATTCGGCTTGTCATTCTGTAAACTACTATTCTGTACTGTACTGTATACTGTACTATATACACAACAGTATAACCTAATGTATGAACAGAAGACAAAAAATGATTTGACAAAGTGATACTATACAAAAGTTATTGTTAAAAGACAGTTTTTTTTATACAATTTTATGTTTAACCTTATTGTTAACAAATAAATAAAAACAAGAAGTGCTTTAAGCAGTATATTAATGCTAATCTTTTTATGGCAAAAAAGCAATAGCAAATCCTAACAAATTCTACCAAAAATGTTAATTTTTGTGTAGTGTCATACTTGTTTTCAACGTGCAATCTGATAGCTTTTTACATTTTTGCACTAGGACATGGTCAACTGGTCAAAAATAACCAAATTTTCAGTATCAATTAAAAAATTGACATGTTTTCACAGGCAAAGCTAAGAATTTGACTAATTTTGACAGTTGCAATTTTTAATTAAAAATTTGACGCATGTGAACTGTTGCACTTAAAAATCTCATAGACGTTTACATTTTAAAACTGGGATATAAAAAATTGACAAAATTTAACAGATTTAGGCAGTATCTATTGAAAAATGACAAATTTTCGCAGCAGAAGCTTTGAATTTTATAGATTTTGAATGTTTCAGTCAGGAATTGTACCCATTTAGAAAATTGTTAAAAATTCAACAGATTTTGTCGACTATAATTGTAAATTTGACAAATTTCGACAGATTGTAATTAAACTTGACATACAGGTTGAGTCAAAAGGTGGGGTCCAAACATTTAGGTGTAATTGGTGATATTAAAATGCCAATTCCGTCATGACAAATTAGCATTTGTTTGACTTATATTTTATTATGACTTGATTTAACAGAATATGACAAAAATATAGAAATCCTCTCTCACTTCTGAAGCTAAGAATTTGACAAATCTTGACTGTTGCAATTGAAAATTTTACAGATTTCGACGGTTTTCATAGAAAATTTGACGTACATAAAATTGTTGCACTTAAAAATCTGATAGATATTTACATGTTAAAACTGGGATATCAAAAATTGACAAAATTTGTCAGATTTCTGCAGTATCTATTGAAAAATTGACAGACTTTCACAGCAGTAGCTTTGAATTTTATAGATTTTGAATGTTTGAATCAGGATTTGTACCCATTTAGAAAGTTATTAAAAATTTAACAGTATTTAACACTGTGTCACTGTTGTTTTCAACATGCAATCCGAGAGCTTTTTACATTTTTGCACTGGGACATAGTCAACTGGTCAAAAATAAACAAATTTTGGAAGTATCTATTAGAAAATTAACAGGTATTCACAGCTGAATCTGATTTGACATATTTTGACAGTTGCAATTGAAAATTTTACAGATTGCGATGGATATCATTGAAAATTTGACGTACTTACAATTGTTACACATAAAATTCTGATAGATATTTACATTTTAACACTGGGATATCAAAAATTGACAAAATTTGCCAGATTTAGGCAGTATCTATTAAAAAATGGACTGACTTTCACAGCAGTAGCTTTGAATTTTATAGATTTTGAATTTTTCAGTCAGGAATTGTACCAATTTAAAAAGTTATTAAAATTTTTATAGTATTTGACACTGTCACTGTTGTTTTCAACGTGCAATCTCAGAGCTTTTTAAATTTTTGCACTAGGACATGGTCAACTGGTTAAAAATAATCAAATTTTGGTAGGATCTATTAAAAAATTGATAGGTATTCACAGCTGAATCTGATTTGACATATTTTGACAGTTGCAATTGAAAATTTTACAGATTGTGACGGATATCATTGAAAATTTGACGTACTTAAAATTGTTGCGCATAAAAATCTGATAGATATTTACATTTTAAAACTAGGATATCAGAAATTGACAAAATTTACCAGATTCAGGCAGTATGTATTGAAAAATTGACAGACTTTCACAGCAGTTGCTTTGAATTTTATAGATTTTGAATGTTTCAGTCAGGAATTGTACCCATTTAGAAAGGTACTAAAATATTAACAGTATTTGACACTGTGTCACTGTTGTTTTCAACGTGCAATTTGAGAGCTTTTTACATTTTTGCACTGGGACATGGTCAACTGGTCAAAAGTAAACAAATTTTGGAAGTATCTATTAGAAAATTGACAGGTATTCACAGCTGAATATGATTTGACATATTTTGACAGTTGCAATTGAAAATTTTACAGATTGCGACGGATATCATTGAAAATTTTACGTACTTACAATTGTTACACATAAAAATCTGATAGATGTCTACATTTTAAAACTGGGATATCAGAAATTGACCAAATTTACCAGATTCAGGCAGTATCTATTGAAAAATTGACAGACTTTCACAGCAGTAGCTTTGAATTTTATAAATTTTGAATGTTAGAATCAGGATTTGTACCCATTTAGAAAGTTATTAAAAATTTAACAGTATTTGACACTGTGTCACTGTTGTTTTCAACGTGCATTCTAAGAGCTTTTTTTCATTTTTGCACTGGGATATGGTCAACTGGTCAAAAATAAACAAATTTTGTTAGTATCTATTAGAAAATTAACAGGTATTCACAGCTGAATCTGATTTGACATATTTTGACAGTTGCAATTGAAAATTTTACAGATTGCGACGGATATCATTGAAAATTTGACGAACTTAAAATTGTTGCGCATAAAAATCTGATAGATATTTACATTTTAAAACTGGGATATCAGAAATTGACAAAATTTACCAGATTCAGGCAGTATGTATTGAAAAATTGACAGACTTTCACAGCAGTAGCTTTGAATTTTATAGATTTTTAATGTTTCAGTCAGGAATTGTACACATTTAGAAAGTTGTTAAAATTTTAACAGATTTTGACAACTATAATTGTAAATTTGACAAATTCCGACAGTTTTTAATTAATCTTGACATACAGGTTGAGTCGAAAGGTGGGGTGCAAACATTTAGGTGTAATTGGTGATATTAAAATGCAAATTCGGTCTTGACTAATTAGCATTTGTTACTTATATTTTATTATGACTTGATTTAACAGAATATGACAAAGTAATCCTCTGTAACTTCTGAAGCTAAGAATTTGATATATGTTGACTGTTGCAATTGTATATATTCATAATTCTTGCAAATATGATAGCTTCCAATGGAACTGTTTTTACGAGTTTATGGTTTACATAGCGTATTTTCTTTAAAACTCATTACCTGGAAATTACGTTATCATCCCTGCTGGGATGATCCCTGCTCCCTGGCAGTTTTTTTTTTATAGTTTTTATTCCATTGAAGTAATAAAACCCGATGAGGCGGAATTAAAAAAAAATCCACCAACCATCTCTAATTCCAGCAGTTTTCTCGTTCACATAATACGATTCAGTATACCAAATTATGGACCTGCAAAATTGGCGCAGCGTGTGCAGTTGGCCGGGCGACAATCGCCCTCCGTTAACGAACACCATCTGCAGAGCACTGCGGCTTCCTTCGGTTTGCGGTCACGGGACACGATTTTTCAGGGTACGGCGCGTATTTCAGGCACGTACAGATGAAGTTTTAAAGTGATCATTCCAGCACATCCTCGCAGCACAGATAGACACACACGTGCCTGACGTAATGAATATTGATGCTGCCACGCCACCATCGGAACTGGATTTCAGCCGTTATCGGCTGCAGGTCTGCAGAGATGCGCCTCCGGATTGATGTGTTGACGGCGAGAACGAATTCCGTATGGTGCCAGTGAAGCGATGATGATAGCTTCAGGAAAACTGGCGTATGAATAAAATATAGTTTAATGATAATTTACTAGAGCAGTGAGTTTAGTGCACTGCGATTTTTGAAAAGATAATGTTTGTCTCCAAGAATTCTTCAAAAAAAGATCTCCAGATACTCTAGATCAGCGGTATCAGCGGTGCATTGTCAGATGAAGGATAACAAAGTTTGAAGAACATTGTTCTATGTTATAAAACTTTAAGGTAACATATAATTCTGAAAATAGCAGAGTAACTTTCAAGTGAAATATCGTGTGTTCCTTCTGAAAACGGGTATTCACACCTGAATATTTCGCTTGAAAACAGAATATGATATGTAATTAATTTTTGTAATTAATGCGCGATGCCCAATATTAATTACGCAAATGGGCCGAGTATAATAACTGCAAATGTAGTCCGCTATCACGTGCGGCACGAGGATTGATCGGGCAGAGCAGCGTTTACATGTGAAATTGTCATAAATCCTTGATGATATTTCAGCGAAAATAACCTACTCGGACACCGCACTCGTAACTCACTCCCGACGGCAGGATGCGGAAGCTACGGGGGATAAATAACGGCGAATTTGCCTGCGGACCATTTGATCACTCAATGAAAAACTAATGGCGATGAATCAGGGCGGAGGAGATCAAAACCCTTGTAACTAAATCACAGGCTTTCACGGGAGAAAAAAATGTTAGCACGGGCATAAATCAGGAGATATTCAACAGCGATATAAATTATTACCCGTCACTTACACCGTGTATGCCATATAGTTTATACCCATTTTTAACACCGGAGGTAAATGTACAGCAGCCTACATTTACGTGGCATATTTCAGTAATTTGTTGTTAAATAATTTGTGCAAAGCTACACAATTACTACTAAAAATATACCTTAGCAATGCATCAACTTTGCCCTATTACATTTTGGATCCTGATACCAAATTATCAAGGAAAATAAATGGAACAAATATATATATATATATATATATATATATATATATGTATATATATATATATATATATATATATTGTTACGTTTTGGTTTACTGTCCCATTTTGGGCTCCAATTGTTACGTTTTTGCATTGCCCCACGTTGGGTGCCTAATGTTGCGTTTTTATAGCCCCACGTTCGGGCTCCAAATGTTGCGTTTTTATATTACTCCACTTTGGGGTCTACATGTTACGTTTTCATTGCCTCTGCCTATTTTATTAGTGTTGAGTATTTAAGCATTTACTTGTTTTGTAACTTTTTGTACTTTCTCTTATCTCAGGTTCAATAGTAGGTTCAATCATAACTAAATAGAGTTTTGTTCAAATACTTTAATGAATTCAAAATAACCAAATATTAAAACGTCTAATATAAACTGAACTAAACAAACAAATCAAAAACAATAGAAAACAAAATTATTAAATAAATAATAAACTTTGGCCAACATTAACAAATTAAATCCTATATACACAAGCCAACTTATGTGATAATATGACTCTTGCACTTTGCGCAAACTTTCTACTTGCAGTTATCTTCTTGTGGTTCCTTGATTACGTCGTCCTCTTGTCCCTGCTTTCCCGTCTGATCCGTTGTTGATTCCCACAAAAGTAAACAGCTACTTTTGTGTGCGAAGTTGAGCGGCTTGAAGTCCTGATTTTTGAATATCTCCGTTACGGCTCCTATCTTGTTGAACTCCTCTCCTGGTTGACTGTCTTCCCCCAGCAATATGTCCAATCGTTGAAACCCCGTTAATATTTTGTAATGTATTCGTATTAGAATCGCAACATCTCCACCCGCGATCCACACGCGTCTCTCCTCGTCAAACTCTTTGTTGATTATTTTCGACTTTCCATTATTCAATTCCCCAAGCGTCTATGCACGAAGTCGCCTGTCACCCGTGGTAACCAATCAACAACCTTCATCCGCGGATTGCTTTGTCTATTTGTGCATACTTGTTCATATTCACATTTACAATATTTACAATAATTTTTGTTAGCTTGTGCCCTGAAGATTATACTTCTATCTAAAACTTATATAATAATAACAATAAATCTATTCTAATTAATCTAAATAAATACTACAAATACCATCACAATATATATAGATAGATATCATTTGAGCCACATTACAATAATACTAATAGGACAGTATTCTCGTGGATATGATCGTCAGTGTTTAAAATACACATAAAAGTTTAAAATTAATATGCCCTAATGAATTTTAGACCCTGATACTAAACTCAAATACACGGTTATTATAAATATAATCATTAACAAGTTATAAATGGATTAATAATCATGCAAACATAATTTATCACCCGGCGCATCCACCATATGTGAATGTAATGTAATTATAATTATTTGTTTGAATGCAGATAACTGTTTATAAACTACATTGCCTACGGCAGCTCCGACGTTAGGTACTAGATACGTAACAATAATTGTTATCATAATTAATAATACACTTAATATACAGGGTGTCAAATTATCAAGGAAAATAAATGGAACAAATATTAATACAATTCCATCAACAACAAAATCGTAGCGTAGTATAAACTATGCCCCAATGAATTTTTCACCCTGATACAAAAGGGAAATATACGTATGGCTATTATAAACATAATATTAATAAGTTATAAATGGAAAAATATTAATAATCATGCACACATAATTTATCACCCGGCGCATCCACCATATGTGAATTTAATGTAATTATAATTATTTGTTTAAATCCAGATAACTAATTACAAATAACTCGCCTCCAGCAGCTCCACCGTAAGGTACTAGATACGTAGCAATAATTGTTATTATAATTAATAATACACTTAATATACAGAGTGTCAAATTATCAAGGAAAATAAATGGAACAAATATTAATACAACTCCAATCAAAAAAATTCGTAGCGTAGTATAAACTATGCCCCAATGATTTTTTTACCCTCATACAAAAGGGAAATACACGTATGGTTATTATAAACATAATCATTGATAAGTTATAATTGGAAAAATATTAATAATCATGCAAACATAATTTATTACCCGGCGCATCCACCATATGTGAATTTAATGTAATTATAATTATTTGTTTGAATGCAGATAACTGTTTATAAATTACATTGCCTACGGCAGCTCCGAAGTTAGACGCGTAAGAATAATTGTTATTATAATTAATAATACACTTAATATACAGGGTGTCAAATTATCAAAGAAAATAAATGGAACAAATATTAATACAATTCCTTATAAAACACAAATCGTAGCGTAGTATAAACTATGCCCCAATGCTTTTTTTTATCTTGATACAAAAGGGAAATACACTCATAGCTATTATAACCATAATATTAATAAGTTATAAATGGAAAAACATTAAATCATGCAAACATAATTTATCACCTGACGCATCCACCATATGTGAATTTAATGTAATTATAATTATTTGTTTAAATGCAGATAACTGTTTATAAATTACATTGCCTACGGCAGCTCCGACGTTAGACACGTAAGAATAATTGTTATTATAATTAATAATACACTTAATATACAGGGTGTCAAATTATCAAAGAAAATAAATGGAACAAATATTAATACAATTCCTTAAAAAACAAAAATCGTAGCGTAATATAAACTATGCCCCAATGAATTTTCACCCTGATACAAAAGGGAAATACACGTATGGTTATTATAAACATAATCATTGATAAGTTATAATTGGAAAAATATTAATAATCATGCAAACATAATTTATCACCCGGCGCATGCACCATATGTGACTTTTAAGTAATTATTAATATTTGTCTAAATGCAGATAACTGTTTACATATGACTCGCCTCCAGCAGCTCCAACGTTATACATTAGACACGTAACAATAATTGTGATTATAATTAATAATACACTTAATATACAGGGTGTCCCACGCTCATGGACCATTAAATGTTTATGTGGTTCCCGATATTATAAACTTTTTTAAAAAATCATCCAAATAAGTCTGATTATATTCTCCTCAGGTGAAATACTTTTAACCTTATAACACTTCCGGTTCAACCGGAAGTAGCCATAAGCTTTGGTTTTTTATATAGAACACCCTATATATATTATTATGTTGCTGGCATCCCCGTTGAATTTAAAACATCAAGATATATTTTCGAGTTATTCAAACAATCAAGTTCAGACAGTTTTTCAATATGTTTTTCAGTTTTTCACCTTTTTTTATAAGTATATTACCTCTTACAGGAGTTATTTGTGCAAATTTTGATCATCTTGGGTGCTAGAATCGACTTATTCTAAACGCAAAATAGAAAAACACTTTTTATTAACATTCTCATAATGATGGTAACCAATGAGGCCATATGTGGAGGAGTAGTAGGGATTATTATTACAGAAAATAACTAATTTAAAATTTAAAAATACATTTTTGTATAATACCACATTCATGTTTTTAATTTTCAAAGATATTATGGTTTAAGAGAAGCACGTTTGGCACATTTTAATTATATAAGGGGAATTCTCTGTCCCTTAATTGGGACAGAGAATTCTGACCCTATTACATTTTATTTTACCATAGGCCCCTGAACTATTACTTAGTCATTATATTATTATATTATATTATATATTATATAGTTTATTATAGTTATTATATTATGAGTGATTTAGTTGTGAAATCATTGAAATTTTCGAAGAGTTATTTTTATACTTTGAAACTGTTAATATTTTTATAATTATCAACTCGTACAACTTAGACTCCATAAAAAGTACCAAAAATATCCATTAAATCATTGAACATATAAAAAATAGCATTGTTTACCACAAAATAATTTAATTATATAAATACATATACTTCTGAATATTGAACTAATAGAATTGTACAAAAATGTTCATTTTCATCAGTTGATTTTTTGAAATATCAGTTATTAAGTGTTCAATGTCAAAGTCAGTTAGGTTTGTAAAACGTTTCAGCGGTAGCTAAACAATTGTCAGTTCTTTATATTATATTATACAGGGTGTCCAAATTGAGCAGGCTGTCGTGAGTATCTTTCATATTATTAAAGATGGAGATTCGGTTAAATGGTCAATGTTGTTCAGTTTTGGGCTTTGGACTATATGCCGCTGAGAAAGTTTCAAGTTTAAACTAAATCTAAAACTCTTTAAATCTTTAAATCTTTAGATATCATTCAATAAAAACTCAAAATCGTAAATATTTCGGAAATTATAAAAGTTATGCACTTTTTCACACAAAAATTACTTCCGTTAATTACACAAACTTAAAATTGATAAGTCAAACGAAAAATGCAATATCGCGGTTTCCGATATAGTTATAGAAAGGTAGCCTACTTAATTTGTTTAAAAATTTTATATTTTCAAAACAGTTTTTTGTACCGAAAAATCATTAAATGTAAAATAAATACTTACATACAATGCAAATACAAACATACACTTGTTCTATTATAAAAATAATTATTAAAATATATAATTATTTATGTTGGTTCGATAGCCAGTTAGGGATAATATCCCTAACAAATTCAGTCACTACTACTATAATTATTCAACGTATTTTCAGCATATTGAATAAAATATTATGAATTATGTATAACAACATTTTATAAGAGTTTCAGAAATTGCCAAAAACTTTTATGCAGATTGAGAATTTACATAATATGCAATCAAAAAATTAAAATGTTAAAATCTTATTAAAAACTTCATTACAGGTTATCTAAAATGGTAGGAAGTGAAAACTCTTATTGACAACAAATGTTAATGAAGATTTATGAAGATTACAGATTTCCAAAATATTCAATCTTAATGAAGAATATATCAATAATTACACAATATTCTCTAAAATTTCTGAAAATTCTGAAAATAAAACATTAGCTAAAAAATTAAGTTTCATAATAAGCAGGGTTGGTGTGATTTAAATCAAATCAATTGATCATGATTTAAGTCATGATTTAATCATATAATTGTTTTAAGTAAATCATTGATTTAAATCAAAATTGACTTTTCTTTTAATTAATCATCGTTTTTGCACTGTTTGTACATTCCAATAGGTGTACAATTAAAAATATAATGAAACTATAGAGTTAGCATGCTATGAAATAGATAATGGAAGTAAGTGAAATATTTTTCTTTTCTTCCTGTTTTGGTCCATCAACAGTACCTACAGATACACCTTTTATTTTAAATAATTAATTTTTGTTCAAATTCAAAAATTTATTAAAAATTCATATGATTTGAATCGTGATGTAAATCAATTTATTTAAATCACATTCCAGTTTTGGTCCATCACATAGTACCTACAGTACACCTTTTATTTTTAATAATCAATTCTTATTCAAATTCAAGAATTTATTAAAAATTCATTTGATTTGAATCGTTATGTAAATCAATTGTTTTAAATCACATTCCAGTTTTGGTCCATCACATAGTACCTACAGATATACCTTGTTTTTAATCATCAATTCTTGTACAAATTCAATAATTTATTAAAAATTCATATGATTTAAATCGTGATGTAAATCAATTGATTTAAAACACATTCTAGTTTTGGTCCATCACGTAGTACCTACAGATACACCTTTTTTTAATCATCAATTCTTGTTCAAATTCAAGAATTTTTTTAATTAAAAAATCATGTTTTGAATCGTGATGTAAATCAATTGATCTGGAAATCTGGCAAAAAATGATCAGAAATATAAATAGTCATGATTTTTGATTTTTTATTAAATCACGATTTATTCCAGCCCTGATATTAAGTATGCAATATTCAATGACATATTTGTTTTACAAATATTTTATGGCAAGAATTAGATAATTTTAAGAATCATTTTAGTAGTTAAACCTCCAATCAGTTTTGTATTATGCAATATTAAATGAATTATTTACTTTTTTTAAAATATTTAATAAGTAGTAACAATCTGAGAATTTGACGAATATTTCGGAATATTCCACAAATTCCTCAATGTGCAGTGGGTTGCTTTTATTCGGGGGATAATTGAATATGTTCAATATTGTTCTGTTATTATTTGTTAAAATGCACACCAAATACTTTTATGTTTAATATTGCTCTGTGTAGAAATCAAAAACACAACTATTGACTAATACAGGCATTTGAAACTGTAAAAAGTAAAAATCCCGAGTAATTGTTATGGAGAATTTTAAAGTTTTATGGAACCTAATGATATCCAAAATATGCAATCCAAATATCAACAAAAGTTCAAATATCTACAGTTTTAAACAAAATATTTCAGAATGTCAAGTAACTGCAAAGAATTAGTTCAATTGTCAAATTGCTTCTATCAAATTGTGAAAATTGCCTTAAACTGCGCTTATTTTAGTGTTTTCCGCAAAACTATACCTTTTCAAGTTCAAATTGTGACCAATCAATTTCAAATTGAGGCCAATCAATTTCAAATTGAGGGCAATCAAGTTCAAATTGATACCAATCAATTTCAAATTGAGACTAAACAAAATCAAGTTGACACTAAACAATATCAAGTTGAGAGTAAACAAATAACATTTATTATGACAACTTGATATTGTTTAGTTTCAATTTGATTTTAATAATAATAATAATAATAAAGAATATTTATTAGCAAATAACGCTACATAATATACAAAATTTCAACAAATTTTTTATTTAGTCTCAATTTGAAATTGATTGGTCTGAATTTGAAATTGATTGGTCTCAATTTGAAATTGATTGGTATCAATTTGAACTTGATTGGCCTCAATTTTATATTGATTGGTCTCAATTTGAACTGGATTGGTCTCAATATGAACTTGAAAAGGTATAGTTTCAGAATGTTCCTTAAATTTTCAGAAAATTGCACGAAACTTACAATAGATCAAGCCATAGAAAACGGCCACAAAACGGTATACATTCTAGTATCTTCAAAATTGTTGACTGATAAATTCGCCTTAAATTTAGTGTCTTCAAATTTTCATTGATTTGTTTAATTTATAAATTCGCCCGCAAGATTGTGTCTTTTGTAGACACAAAGATTTGTACTTTTTTCTGTTTTTAAGTTTAAAGTTTAAGATTCCTATTTTCACCAAACATTTTAAAATGTTTTATTTTAAAGTTTTTGGTAAAAACCGGATATGTAAAGTTTTTAATGTTTTTTTATACACTGTTTTCTGTTTTTAAGTTTAAAGTTTAAGATTTCTACTTTTACCGACCATTTTAAAATGTTTCATTTTAAAGTTTTTGGTAAAAACAGGAAACGTAAAGTTTTTAAGGTTTTGTATACACTGTTTTCTGTTTTTAAGTTTAAAGTTTAAGATTCCTATTTTTACCAAACATTTTAAAATGTTTCTTTTGAAAGTTTTTGGTAAAAATAGGAAACGTAAAGTTTTTAATGTTTTTTATACACTGTTTTCTGTTTTTAAGTTTATAGTTTAAGATTCCTATTTTAACCAAACATTTTAAAACAAACAAACAACTAAACAACTTTATAATGAAACAATTGAAAGTTTTTGGTAAAGATTCCTATTTTTACAGAACATTTTAAAATGTTTCATTTTAAAGTTTTTGGAAACGTAAACTTTTTAATGTTTTTTATACACTGTTTTCTGTTTTTAAGATTAAAGTTTAAGATTCCTATTTTGACCAAACATTTTAAAATAAACAAGCAACTAAACAACTTTATAATGAAACTATTGAAAGTTTTTGGTGAAGATTCCTATTTTTACAGAACATTTTAAAATGTTTCATTTTAAAGTTTTTGGAAACGTAAACTTTTTAATGTTTTTTATACACTGTTTTCTGTTTTTAAGTTTAAAGTTTAAGATTCCTATTTTTACCAAACATTTTAAAATAAACAAACAACTAAACAACTGTATAATGAAACAATTGAAAGTTTTTGGTAAAGATTCCTATTTTTACAGAACATTTTAAAATGTTTCATTTTAAAGTTTTTGGAAACGTAAACTTTTTAATGTTTTTTATACACTGTTTTCTGTTTTTAAGTTTAAAGTTTAAGATTCCTATTTTTACCAAACATTTTAATATAAACAAACAACTAAACAAACTTATACTTTTTTACGTATTTTTAGAAACTTTTTCTGTTTATTGGATTAAAGTTTAAGTTTCCTGTTTTATCACAAACTTTCAATTGTTTCACTATAAAGCTGTTCTCAAAAACAGGAAAATTAAACTTAAATTAAAATATTGTTACATTAAATAACTTTATTTCAGAATTGTCTGATTATTGTGTTTTGTATGAATAATTTTGTCATGTGTAATTTATAAAATGTCTATTTTAGTACCTAAGGTTATATTTTGAATCCATAGCCATGAGATTTGAAGGCTTATTATTATATTTTTTTATTATATTATAAACTGGGATACATTTCTTGAAATTGCACGAATTCAGGTATTATTGTTGGTATTATTGATTCGTTTTCTTCTGTCCCTCTAAGGGATTTTGCCTCAACGATCCTATTTTTATAATTATGGTTTAGTCAGAGAAAATTAATGACCTTAGTATTAAACGGTGCTATTTTCTTCACGAACCGCCTATTACAATATTCCTCTTCTTATTTCAACATCGAACGTACCCCATTACATTCAATTCCGCCCCTGCATCGCCACTGATGGGCGATCCTTGCGAACCGTAAAGGAAAACTTGTAGCTCGCAAACGTCTCCCAAACATCCGGAGTCCGTTCCCAGTAATGGCCTAGGGACCATCTCCAAAGATAAAAAGACGAGCCGACGATTAAGGCTCCCTGGAAGGCTGCAATTTGCCGGGTCGACGTGCACGCACATCAAAGGGGGGCGGCAAACACGGGGGGTGGCACGAAGACGCGGGGGCGGCAAAAAACTTGGCACGGGAGCGGCAAGAGCGCATTAGAACTCAATTGTGCGCTTAAGTGAATGCGGAATGGAAGTGGACGAGGGTGTGTGCACTGCAGTCGATGGTGTAATTGATAGAATTGAAGAGAATGTTCGAGGGAGGGAAATTTTTTCAACCACTTGGCACAATTATAACATTATTTTCAGTATAACGCAACAATCGCATCTAATTTTTTTTTTTTTGTAAAATTTATATAACTTATGCATAACCATTCATAAGTCAATCAATAAAAAGTAAGAATTTTGTATACACAAGAAACTTGTACATTCCACCAATTTGATAATTTTTATCGGATTTCAACTTAAAATTTACAACTGCTAAATTGCTAAATCCATTTTTTTTTCTCTGTCCTTCACATACCTATAAATTTTCATTTTAACACGTCTAACTTAAAAATTTAAAAAATAACTTACATCACTTATAACTTATATGTAATATATTAATATATAATATCGTAAGCGTAATAATAATATCAACATTTTTATAGCAGAAAGAAGCAATAGAGTTTTACATAAGTCTTAATGATTCTGCTGTACCTACTTAAACTCAACATAATGCCAACTAAAACAAAAGGAAGCATTATGGGTATAGGATAATTTATTTCGTTTTTGAATAACTTGCGAAATCTGTAGTAATGAGAAAATTTTATAATTATAAAAGTTTGCTGGTATTAACAGGAAACGAATTACTTTAAAACAAGCCGCGCGATACCGTAAACACTAATCGGGAAATGCAATCAACTCTTCTTGCAAGCGTCTTGGGAGTAATTTAAAATTTCCTAAATGCAATTTTCCCAGGTGGCGCGAGAGTTCCGCCGTGAACACTCTCGGTTTTCCGTTAATAAGGCGAACTCCGTTTGTTCTAGGTGAAGTGCACTTCTGATAATGAAGATGGGCCCTATGTGCACGGGCACTGCTCGTTAGGTGAACTAGTTAGCTAACTATTAATATCACATCCGGCCAATACAAAGTTCGTCAGGGCGCAATTACGGCGGGGAACTTGTCGTAACAAATGTTTCGGGCAGGGAACTCCATGAAACGCGACATTTAAATGCGGCAGTTTACTCGGAGACGGTTTCAATGGACGTGACAGGAGGAATTCGCTGAAATAAATGGAAATACTGGGGTCTCAAACGGCGGGAGGTAAATCCGGTAAGGAAGACGAATAAACGAAGTTAACGATTGCCAGGGCCCAAAATTCGTAATTTTGTTAGCTCGCAATATATCGTAACGAAAAGTGTAAGTAACTTTTTTAAATAAATTTAAAAAAAATGTGGTACTGCAGTCTTAATTAGGGATGGGATAAATGTATCGATATATTTGAATGTAAGAAACTTTTTAGGTGTATTATGTATCAAAACAAATGAACAGTAAAGTTGTACGTAACTTGAAAGCATCACATTCGAATGTGGGATGAATTTATGACATAAATGCATATGATATTCGAAAGTGATGCTGTCATGTAACGTACACGTTACTGCTAACGTTTTTGATACGCTATGCACCTCATTGTTGAAAATATGAATGCTCCATGTTTAGCCAGGTTTAAATAAAGCGTCAGTAAGTAATAAAGTAAAAAACTACGAAATTTATAGATTGAATCCTATCAATTTCGAGAGTTTAACATTTGATTTTCTCGCATAAGACACTCTTATGGTCAAATTTTCAGAGTATTTATCCTCAGGCATACTGTATACAGATTTGGTATAAAATTTTCAGGATTTTCAGTGACTGATAACCGATACTAATAAACTCGGAAAGTTATACATTCAGAATATTTAAAAATATAATAAGTAAAGTAATAAGTAAGTAAGTAATAAGTAATAAGTAAATATATAAGTGTGCATCAAACTCGCCCAATAAAACGTATGTATGTTAGTCTTGAAGGGTCTGTGAATATACCCTATAAGTGACTCTTTCCAATTTTCCGTTGGAGGGTAGTAAATCAACCCTGAATATTTATAAAAATCCTATCAATTAGTTAAACATTCGATTTTCTTACTAATTTAAAACACACTAGTAGTCAAATTTTTAAAGGATTCATATTTAGGCATACTGTACATAGATCTAGCATAATATATTCAAAATATCATACAAATAAATTTTCAGAAATTTCAGTGGTTGATAACTGGTCAACTCGCAAAGTTGAACATTCAGAATATTTAAAAATATGAAACTATGAAAATATGAAAAAATCAATGAAACTCATGTTTGTTAGACCTAAAGGATATGTGCATAACCTGTAAGTGACACTTACCAATTTGCCGTTGAAGGGTAGTAAATCTTCCCTGAATATTTATAAAAATCCGATCAACTCGGAAATTTAATAACTTGAATTTTTCACTTATTTCAGAAATACACGCGGTCAATTTTTCAGAAGATTAATGTTTAGGCATACTGTATACAGATCTGGCATGAAATATTCAAAATATCCAATGGATATTTTTCAGAAATTTCAGTGGTTGATCTGAAATCAACCACTGAAACTCGGTGGTTGATTGGTCAACCACCGGTTGACCAATCTGGTCAACCTGTCAACTCGGAAAGTTGAACATTCAAAATATTTAAAAATATCATAAAAAGTGTGCATTAAACTGTCACTCAATGAAACTTATGTATGTTAGTCTTGAAGGGTCTTTAAATATACTCTATAAGTGACACATTCCAATTTAACGTTGGAGGGTAGTAAATCAACCCAGAATATTTATAAAAATCCCATCTATTCCGAAAGTTAAACATTCGATTTTCTCACTTTTTTAAGACATACATAAGACATAATGATGTTACCTTACTTTCGGGACACCCTGTATAATCTACAGAATGCGATGCATAAAGAAGTACATACCTAAATTATACACATTTCAATATCTATATAAAACTGTGCATTTTATTCAAGCAGCGAGCAAATGTCGCTGTAAAGTAGTTTTTAAGTATAAAAATCATCAAAAGCAGTTGAAATATGCATTTAAAATTTAAATAGTATATTAAAGTATAAGTGGATATCAAGGCCTTTCAAGCACGAACGTTTTTCAAAAAACCGACCCGTCGCTCCCCGCGCAGCGGGGAGCGGGGAGGTTTTTTGAATAGAGTGAGTGCTTGAAAGGCCAGATATCCACGCATACGTTACGCTATTTTTTATCATTGATGCCGTAAATTGGCCTAAACATTTGTAATTATAATTTCTATCTGATGTGCCGTCGATTTTGCGTACAGTTTTAGTATCGTTGCTAAGATACTGAATAAATAACTAGCTAACATGGCGGCTGATACCGCCATGTTATGGCGGTATCCATGGATACTTGTTTTGTATCCATGGAAACCTTTACAGGAAACGCGCGTTTTTGAAAGCCTGTTTTATGCACGCTACACGATGTTTTAAACAAGCAATATGATGCATCAATGATAAAAAAAAAGTTTTTTTTGTGGAAAAGGTAGATACATTAATTTTCAATTATTGAGTAAACCATATTATCATTCAAAAGTTACACATTACTTAAAAAACAACGTTCGAAACCAATAAGTAAAAATATGCATTTTATTCAAAATGTTTAAAAACGTTATCATACATTTCATTTGAACTGTAATATCAATAACAGTAAAAATACTGCAAGGAATTACAAGAACATAATTATATGGGTTAAACCTTATCTAACTAAAAATTAAGTCGAATTTTGCAATAAATTTATCTACACAGATATAAACATTGTAATTTCTTATGGGATACTACTGAAAAAAAAACCTAATTTTAAAGGCACATTTCAAGTTCTCAGGAGAAAGAACTTCTGTGCTAGCATGAGTTTTCATCGAATTCCTACTGAAGAAGGTTAAAAGCAGTTGAAATATGCCTTTAAAATAAAAAAATAAATTGTTTTTGTTTGTGGAAAAGGTAGATACATTAATTTTCAATTATTGAGTAAACCATATTATCATTCAAAAGTTACACATTACTTAAAAAACAACGTTCGAAACCAATATGTAAAAATATGCATTTTATTCAAAATGTTTAAAAACGTTATCATACATTTCATTTGAACTGTACCATCACTAACTGTAAAATAAACTGTAAGGAATTATAAGAACATAATTATATGCGTTAAACCTTATCTAACTAAAAATTAAGTCGAATTTTGCAATAAATTTATCTACACAGATATAAACATTGTAATTTCTTATGGGATATTACTGAAAAAAAAACCTAATTTTAAAGGCACATTTCAAGTTCTCAGGAGAAAGAACTTCTGTGCTAGCATGAGTTTTCATCGAATTCTTACTGAAGAAGGTTAAAAGCAGTTGAAATATGCCTTTAAAATAAAAAAATAAATTGTTTTTGTTTGTGGAAAAGGTAGATACATTAATTTTCAATTATTGAGTAAACCATATTATCATTCAAAAGTTACACATTACTTAAAAAACAACGTTCGAAACCAATATGTAAAAATATGCATTTTATTCAAAATGTTTAAAAACGTTATCATACATTTCATTTGAACTGTACCATCACTAACTGTAAAATAAACTGTAAGGAATTATAAGAACATAATTATATGCGTTAAACCTAATCTAACTAAAAATTAAGTCGAATTTTGCAATAAATTTATCTACACAGATATAAACATTGTAATTACTTATGGGATACTACTGAAGAAAAACACTAATTTTAAAGGCACATTTCAAGTTCTCAGGAGAAGGAACTTCTGTACTAGCATGAGTTTTCATCGAATTCTTACTGAAGAAGGTTAGAAGCAGTTGAAATGTGCGTTTAAAATTTAAAAAAAAAGTTTTTTTTGTGGAAAAGGTAGATACATTAATTTTCAATTATTGAGTATACCATATTATCATTCAAAAGTTACACATTACTTAAAAAACAACGTTCAAAACCAATTATTTTTGCTTATTACTAAGTAATGGGTAACTTTTAAATGATAATATGGTATACTCAATAATTGAAAATTAATGTATCTACCTTTTCCACAAAAAAACATTTTTTTTTAATTTTAGACGCACATTTCAACTGCTTCTAACCTTCTTCAGTAAGAATTCGATGAAAACTCATGCTAGCACAGTAGTTTCTTCTCCTGAGAACTTGAAATGTGCCTTTAATTTTTTTTTTTCAGTAGTATCCCATAAGTAATTACAATATTTATATCTGTGTAGATAAATTTATTGCAAAACACGATTTAATTTTTAGTTAGATTAGGTTTAACGCATATAATTATGTTCTTATAATTCTTATTATTATAAAAATATGCATTTTATTCGAAATTTTTAAAAACGTTATCATACATTTCATTTGAACTGTAATATCAATAACAGTAAAAATACTGTAAGGAATTACAAGAACATAATTATATGGGTTAAATCTAATCTAACTAAAAATTACGTTGAATTTTCAAAATAAATTACCTAAACAGATATAAATTCTAAATGCTACAAATTTATATCTGTTTGGGAAATTTATTTTGAAAATTCAACGTAATTTTTAGTTAGATTAGATTTAACCCATATAATTATGTTCTTATAATTCCTTACAATGATTTTACTGTTATTGATGGTAAAGTTCAAATGAAATGTATGATAAAAATTGAAAGAGTATAGGTAAATTCTAATAAGTCCAGTTGCCACAAATCGATATTTTTGTTGTTTACGCGTTTATCTGATAATCTAAATATCTACCATTGTATTAAGGGGACAATTAAGAATTTTACGGCCCAAATATCAAGAACGTTAATAATAATAAATTAGTCACCAATTTTCAAAATCTAATGTACGTTAATTTTAGTTGTTTTTATATTTCTCAAACATTTTGAGGTTATTTACTCTTGAGCAAAATCCATATTTTCTGACAAACTCCGCATATGACCGAAAAAATTGACATCCGATGGTTGTACTTGAATAGATGATTAAACATAAATCTGATTGATGTTGATTGAACATATTAATAGGTATAAATATATTCATTGATTTATAAGAAAATTTCTATTAGAAATAATTTAAATACTAATTATTTTCCATATTAATAAATATTTGTAACAAGTCATTAAATTATATGGAATTGACAGCTAATTAAGAGTATTTCAATAATCAATAGAGAGTATAATTAATAAAATTAAATAAGTACAATACTTTAGTATAGCTATCAATAAAATATAACGAAATTATTAAAAACTGATACGTTTAGATTTACATTTCGGATAATATGGATTTAAATAACAATGTATTGTATAATACTGTAATACTTATTATTATCGAATATAATTAATAAAATGAAATAAAATATATTAGTTCAACTGACAATAAAATATAACGAAATTAATTATAACTGATACATTTTCATTTATATTTTGGATAACATGGATTTAAATAATAATTTGTAAATTAAGCCAGTCAGCTCATTAATTACTGTCCTTTCTGCGTCCAACATTAATCACGAAACCATAATTTAGTTATTTGCACAGTAATCACAATAATGTGTTCTCCTAATAAATGCCATTTTGAATAATATTTTCGTACTACCAATCTGTATTACTTTTACTGACTCCATGAAATGTAAGTTGTTCTTACAACTGCAATTCCGATTGATTCCATATACAGGATAATTCAAGTTCGATTATCACTATGGGGATATCGGACACGGCGAGAGATACGAAGTGGGTTGATTTGGAAGAAATCTGCGTAATTATATGTGGAACAATAATCAATATAGATAATTCAAAAATTTTCAATAGTTGCCGAGATAATTGAAAAAAATGAAATTTTTGAAAATTCTATTTGTTTTCCTGTCGTTATTTTAAGAGATTATAATAAAGATTATAATAATTTTCATTGCCACTATTTCTCATCTATAACCAGGGAATTTTAATTTTTTTATCAGACTTTTATTTGTCATCATAAAATTTTTGAATGCGGACTTGCATTTTTTATTTCATTTCTGAGTTCTACTCGTCAATACTATTATAATGATGTGCAACACTTGAAGTTTTAATAACTTTTTTTATATAAAAATAAATCGAATTAGTGCGTTAATTGAACAATGATTGTAGATAACTTCTCCGGAATGATCTACTGACAACCGTGTGGAATTTAAATTATTTTCAAAAGAGTAAATATCAAAAGGTATATTAAAAAACATCAAACTGTATTAAAATAATTTTTTAAATATAATAATTAATTTCATAAATTATTATATTTTTAATCAAATTTGTTAAAAAATATATTTTTTGTTATATCCTAAAGTTTTTTTTTTCTTAATAGGTACAGTTTGTAACAATTGTAATTCATCTGTTTGCCTTTTGCCACAAGTTGAGTCCTATGTCATAATCAAATTTGTTAAAAAATATATTTTTTGTTATATCCTAAAGTTTTTTTTCTTAATACAGTTTGTAACAATTGAAATTCATCTGTTTGCCTTTTGCCACAAGTTGAGTCCTATATTTTGTTATGTAATAATATAACACTATAAATTTAACGTAAGCACTTTTTTGTATCTGATATTCATTCCAGCCGGCATACCAAAGCTCCTTTAATCAGGATTACATGCCCGAATCTTTTTTCAATCAGGCTTACGAGTCCTGATTTGATACGACCATATGTACCTGTAAAATCGTGTAACTATTTCCGGAACCTGAAACAATCCGTCACGTCTCCAATTAAAATCGGATCCGTGTACTCCTGCAGGAGCGCAGCAGGATCCCTGCTTCAATCGGTCGCTGTCAAAGCCATCGACCGCCGTCGGAGTCCCCGATTAGTGCGACTAATCCAGATTTATACTCCTGTGGATCCCGTAAATCTGGACCCACCTGCCTGCCGAAATTATGCCCGCCCCTTGCAGCCGGACGAACGACTCCCGCAATATTTCATATCCCCGGAGCCCGGAGCCAGACTCCGGAATTAAACCGCCAACAATTTCGCGAGAAAAGTCTTGCTATTTGGGATAAAATTGTACGCAGAATATCCTGAAATATCAACAAGAGCGATTAAAATATTAATGAGTTTCGTTTGTACCTATTTATGCGAACATTCATTTTCAATATATGTAGGAACAAAAACTAAATATAGAAATAGGTTCGATGCAGAAAATCAGATGCGTCTACAAATATCAAATGTCTCTAGATACATGCAAAATTTAATAGTACACGTGATCATGTGCTTCAGATCTCCTCCAATGGAACGGCATTTTGATAATTGAATGAATAATGTTCAGTTTTACTTCAGTTTCTGTTAATAGTTTTTGGATTTAGGAAGTGTTTTGGGTACTTTTGTTGATTGTGTAGAATGGTTTCATTGTCATGTTCAAATATTTATGAACATTTCTGGTATGTACCACCAGTTATAGTTTGATGAATTAGTACATATTGTTAGATTTTTTATAAGATTAGGAATACATTTGGAATACATAAATATAATAGCATCAATATCTAGGAACGTTTTTTTAAATTCTTTTCCGGTAACCTTCCTTCTACTTTTGTAAACATAAAATACGCACCCTTCACTTTCAATATCTCCATCATCCCCTCATTTCCATCGCATTTATTTCCATTCAAATGGCGTTCTGGGGCCGTCCGGATGTGCCGTCCGTCTGCTGGAAATTCCGAGCAGGCGGCGCAGCCCGTAAACCGGAAGCTGCGTCGCCCGCGGGGGCGGCGAAGGGTGCACTTCCGGAAGCCGCGCGAGCCCGCCGGCTCCGGGGGTGGGGGACCCGCCTCCGACATCCTGCAGTCCTGCTCGGAGGCGGCAGTAAATTCCGGGGGAATTGTACCGGAGCGTCGCTCGTCTGCGGCAATACGGGCCTGGCCGTGCGTAACTCTTGGGAAATATTTCGGGGGCGAACGTGCGACGTTATCCCCGCTGGGGGCCTAATTTCTGGATCAGTTGGCTTCCAGGAGGCGGCCACATGGAAGGATACAGACATTGTTCCAGAATTCCATAAGAATTTATTAATAAAAATGAAACACGAATCAGTATATAGAGTCCGTCAAGACGTGACAATGACTCATGGCTTGCAGTTTTGCAGTGCTTATAATTTGCATAATATTGCGTTGTTATTATACGTGCATAAACTAATATTAATTTCTGCGGTTATCATGATTTAATCGAATTCATACATTCAAATTGAATTTACATAGCATTTAACAGTAATTTCAGATTAATTGGCAATCAATCATGTGTTTAATGGATGTAATGTAAAATAATCATTGTTGATACACTTGTGTCTTATATCTAGAAAGTAGAATTTATTCAAAGTATATCTATCCTGCAGTCCTGCTCGGAGGCGGCAGTAAATTCCGGGGGAATTGTGCGAAGTAGTAGTAATATTAGTAAATAATATCTACAATAGAAGTATATTGCATGAAAAGTACATTCAATATTAATAAATATTCACATTATTTCTCATCACAGAGTTGTTTGATTGCAGGTTATTGAATAGTGTACAAAGTAATTAATAATAACAGTACAATATGAATTAATATTCACATTATTACTCATCACAGGGTCGATAGATTGAAGATTGTTGAATAGCCTGACAAAATCCTAACGAACAGGACAAAACCATGTAAGCGAATAGGTACTCGAAATATCATTATTCAATAATCACTCAATAAACGAATAGTAATAATTATTATAATAATTCCTATTTCTAAAACAAAAATTGTATGTCATCAAATTAAACTTTGTGAATATTAATGTACAAATACAACACAAATACAAATACAAATTCATTTATGTGAGAAAACTTATTAATTGAAAATAAAACTGTAAAAATAATTTCTCTATTCATCGTTGAAGGACAATTTCGATATAATTAAACAAATTTTATCAAATCAGAGATTTATAGAACAATCAATATCTTCAGCTTATATTTTTACACTATTTTGAGATTGAACAATGAAAGTGAATTTGAGATTGAAGCGAATTCTCGCGGATTATGACTTATATCATATTATGAGCAATTTACCGTTTACAACCGACACTAATTCAAATATACATAAAACTTTGTAGCAGCGTTCTTGCCAGTATATGTATACTAACATGTTTTCATCATCTTCACTAAAATTTTCTTATTTTGCACTTTCTTCAGTTCGTTGAAATTTGTCTTCTAATACTTATGATATTTTGATGGAGGTCGTGGAAATTTTCAAAATTCGTTAAACTTTTCACAGTTTCTAATACTATTATAAAATGTGTATCCAACTTTATTAAAACTAATTGTTACATTTTATCCAAAGTGCTTAAAAAATAGCATACTTATTTGTATACTTTAATTAAATATTTAGATAGAAGATTTTGCTTTTTGCATCTTCAATATATTTTATTTCGTCCACTTTCAGAATCCCAGTATTATTTTTGAAATTTGCCTTCTAATATATGGCCTTGTTTTGATATTTAGACTGAAATTCTGTACTTAACTCTATATACTTACGATACTTATGATATTTTGATTGGATCTCCTGGAAATTTTCAATATTCGTTAAACTTTTCGCAATTTCTAATACTGTTATAAAATGTTTATCCAACTTTATTGAAACTAATTATTACATTTTATCAAAAGTGCTTAAAAAATAGCATACTTATTTGTATACTTTAATTAATTATTTAGATAGAAGATTTTGCTTTTGGCATCTTCAATATATTTTATTTCGTCCACTTTCAGTATCCCTGTATTATTTTTTGAAATTTGCTTTCTAGTACATGCCTCGTTTTGATATTTAGACTGAAATTCTGTACTTAACTTTTTTGATGGCACATACTTCATAAGGTTATAAACATTACTATAACTTTTAGGCAATGTATGAAATATTTAAGAAATTTTGTATATATTTTCATATTTCACCTTTTTTCATATTTTGAGTGCATATTATATAAATTCCCAATCTGCATGAAACTTGTTGGAATTACGAATTTTCCAAAAAAGTTTTACTCTTAATAAATAAATTCTGTAACTTTATTAGAACTCGATCTATTTTATTGAAAATTCTGTTTAACGTATTTATTTTTATATTTTGTTATGAAGTCTACAAATTTTACGGGTTTTCACTTTTTTGGTTTATTTTAGGTTTTTGAAATTTGCCTACTCATACTTTTGATATGTTCATTGATAATATCTATTTCCATAAAACTTTTTGGCACTCTAAAACTGCAATCTAGTCATATTTTATTGGAAATTATGAAAGTTGAGAATATTCATTTGTATACGATGATAATTATTTTGATAATACATATTATTACGTTTTCTGCAACTTCATTATATACTTTTTGTTCCACTTTCTTCTCTATCAGAATGCCTGTATTAATGTCTTTTTGGCACTCTAAAACTGCAATCTTATCATATTTGATTGGAAATTATGAAGGTTGAGAATATTCATTTGTATAGAATGATAATTATTTTGATAATACATATTATTACGTTTTCTGCAACTTCACTATATACTTTTTGTTCCACTTTCTTCCCTATCAGAATGTCTGTATTAATTGTTACAAATTTATCTTCTAATCCTTTTGATATTTTGATTGATATTCTGGACTTGACTCTTTTGATGGCACATTCTAAAAAAAATCATAAAATTTCAATATCACTTTTTGGCAATTGCAGAAAACTTATGAAATTTAGTATACCTTATATATTTTACATTCACGACAATTTCCACACTGTATATTAACAAGTTTTCGGCATCTTCACTAAAATTTTGTGGTTTTGCACTTTCTTCAGTTCGTTGAAATTTGTCTTCTAATACTGATGATATTTTGATTGGATGTCCTGGAAAGTTTCAAAATTCGTTAAACTTTTCGCAATTTCTAATACTGTTATAAATTGTGTATCCAACGTTATTGAAACTAATTATTACATTTTATCAAAAGTGCTTAAAAAATAGCATAGTTATTTATATACTATCATTAATTATTTTGATAGAAGATTTTGTTTTTTGCATCTTCAATATATTTTATTTCGTCCACTTTCAGAATCCCTGTATAATTTTTTGAAATTTGCCTTCTAGTACATGCCTTGTTTTGATTTTTAGACTGTAATTCTGTACTTAACTCTTTTGATGGCACATACTAGAAATGTTCATAACCTTATGAACATTACTATAACTTTTTGGCACTGTATAAAATATTTATGAAATTTTGTTTTTATTTTCATATTTCACCTTTTTTCATATTTTAAGTGCATATTATATGAATTCCCAATCTGAATAAAACTTTTTGGAATTACGAATTTTCCAAAACGTTTTACTCTTATTAAATAAATTCTGTAACTTTAATAGAACTCGATCTATTTTATTGAAAATTCTGTTTAACGTATTTATTTTTATATTTTGTTATGAAGTCTACAAATTTTACGGGTTTTCACTTTTTTGGTTTATTTTACGATTTTGAAATTTGCCCACTCATACTTTTGATATATTCATTGATAATATCTGTTTCCATAAAACTTTTTGGGACTCTAAAACTGCAATCTCATCATATTTTAATGGAAATGATGAAGATTGAGAATATTCATTTGTATACATGATAATTATTTTGATAATACATATTATTACATTTTCTGCAACTTCATTATATACTTTTTGTTCCACTTTCTTCCCTATCAGAATGCATGTATTTATGCCATTTTGGCACTCCAAAACTGCAAGCTTATCATATTTTATTGGAAATGATGAAGGTTGAGAATATTCATTTGTATACGATGATAACTATTTTGATAATACAAATTATTACGTTTTTGCAACTTCATTATATACTTTTTGTTCCACTTTCTTCCCTATCAGAATACCTGTATTTATGCCATTTTGGCACTCCAAAACTGCAAGCTTATCATATTTTATTGGAAATGATGAAGGTTGAGAATATTCATTTGTATACGATGATAATTATTTTGATAATACATATTATTACGTTTTCTGCAATTTCATTATATACTTTTTGTTCCACTTTTTTCCCTATCAGAATGCCTGTATTAATTGTTTCAAATTTATCTTCTAATCCTTTTGATATTTCGATTGATATTCTTGACTTGGCTCTTTTGATGGCACATTCTAAAAAAAATCATAACATTTCAATATCACTTTTTGGTGATTGCTGAAAATTTATGAAATTTAGTATACCTTACATATTATACATTCACGACTTTTTTGCAATCGAGTTAGCTGGGTTTTCTTTTTTTTTTCATGTTGGACTAACTGATTCAGCGATGCATCGGAAGTTAATAATTTTTTTGTTATATTACAATCACTTGTGTCGTTAAAACATGGTAGTGTTTTATTCTAAATTTAATATGGATTACTACAAAGTAAAGGTCCCACCGTCTTAATGATTTAATTATTTTTTTGCATACATGTCTATTAGACATTTGCTTCCTTCCATATTGTCAGATGTACAGTTTCCTGCCATTCCATTTCCATTTCTAATAATATAAACTTTGCATCTGGCAATAATGTCATTTAGAAAATATAACCGCAAATTGAAACCAACTTAGCCTAAAAAAAATTGACAAGATCCATTGGGAAATTCAGTTATTTCCGAAACACTTTCCCCTGACCCAAAAACATCGTGAATGGAGAGTATGTACAGTCATGCTCACATAAATCTAGTACAAGAAATTAGGTTACAATAGGAATTTTATATAGCAATGTCAAATTGTTTGTACTAGATTTATGTGAGCATGACTGTACTTCTATGTTTGTACATTTTGATGTTATAATTCAATTTTCTGCATTTTTTCTGCTAGCTCACTGGACTCGCTGTTACTTTGGTTAAGTTTTTCCCAATTTGCCCCATTTTTAGACTATTTAGAAACTTTTCTAAAACTATTTTTATTTGTAGGGTTTTAATTGCAACTTCTGATATTTTTTTGGAAATTGCGCATTTTTTTAAAGTTTCAATCACACTCTCATGAAATTTGATTGACACTTTTATTGTCGTAAACTTGCTACTTGCAAGATTTGAAAATTTTCTTTATTGCAACCAATTTATCTCTAGTTTGCCAATTTATTCTGGTAAAAGTAATATTATTCTAAGATGTATTGGGGTATTCAAGATTCTCATTAACATCCCACTTCTCAGCACTCAAGCTGCATTGAAGTAAATGGGGTATTGCTGCCAAAAACAATGCTTCGTCGCTGCGGAGAGCCCTCAGACATCCTCGCCGATCGATCCATCGACTTAATGAAGACCGTGTGCACCGTTGCATTGCAGCAAACGAGGACCTCGAAGGCGTCTTTGTTCGGCGCTGTGCATAATGGCTCGAGGCACTCCATCTGATCTACGGACACAATTATCAGCGGTGCGCACTGAGCACACCCCATTAATTATAGCATAGGTGGCAGCATTCGCCGAACAATCCTGGCTTATCACCAAAGAACACATTCGGAATAACAAACGGAGCCTCACACGTGGGCTAACCAAAACACCGGCACAAATGGAATTGGAGAGAGTTAATTATGGCATCGGAGCAGAAGTGTAGGTGCGCTTTGTATAGTCGGGACCTAACTAACTTGGGTGCGATCCATCACAGGTACTAAATGTGATTAAATGTGTTCCTTTGTACTGCAGATGTCAAGTAAATTGTACGTTAATGGATTGCAAATGTTTTACAATCTCATATCAGTAAGTACATCAAATGGCACAGGTGTACGCTTTGTATAGTCGGGACATAATTAACTTGGGTGCGATCCATTGCAGGTATTTTTCACTACAAACGAACGTATTTTCTAAGCAAATTGTATATTAATGAATTGCAAACGTTTCACAATCTCCCATCACCACATCAAATAAGTCACAGACTAATCGTCTATACGTGGATAATTTATGGTAATTAATTAACTTCCACGCCAGGAACTTGTGTGCAAATCTTTTCGATTACTCCCATCCAATCTGCATTGCCCCACAATAATTTCAGCCGCGCCGATTGATTTGATGGATCCCCTCATTAAACTTACAATCGGCTTTTAGCAAATTGCTGCTCCCGCACCCTGGCGTGCGCCCTGACCTCTGCCTCGCCGGCAATCTGAAAATGAGCCCCCCATTCGACTCCCGCGGAGGGAAAACGAGACCGCCTGCGATAATCCTGCGAACGCGGCAGGAACGTATCGATTTAAGGGGCCGCGGGAAGGACTGCAGGGGGCACACACTCGCACTCGAGTGGATGCTCTGGAGACAGTTATGAGGCTGGAGAGATGAGCTTTGTTCGCATCCCCGTGTGTGTAATATCTCTTTTACGAGCCATCGACTGCCCCCAGGTTTATTACTTGCTTGTATTATTAGCCCTTTCAGGAGGGAAGAGTATGCAAAACGTGTGGAGAGTTTTCGATCCTTTCAATTGCAGCCTGATATCGGGGTAATTATTGAAATGTAATTTTTCATTTTACATGCTTTTTTTTATTCGAATAGTACCACTAGACTAGTGTTGGCGAACATTTTTTACTAGTGGGTCAAAATAGAATATATATTGTGATGATATATATCCTCCTTGAAATATCGTTTCATCTATTGGATCTTTAATTTCTATATCTAGTTTTTTTTTTCTTATTATTTATTATCTGAGAAAGATGATCTTCTATACGAAAAATAATCTCTCCAATAAATCTCTTTATTAGTTAAGTTTCCTAAACAAAAAGGAAATCTCAAGGGAAACTAAGGTAATAGAAATCTTGATAATTATGGAAAAATCTATAGAAATCTTAAAAAATATCTCGAGAAATCGTAAATCGTTATTGGAAAATCTTGATTAAATATAGAAATATTCAGATACTTTGAGAATAAATCAAATCCTCATCATCTTACCTTATCCCAACAACCATTTGGAAGAAGATGAGTGAGAGCAAGTCGAATAATTTAAATACCTTGAAGTAATCATTAGCAACAAGGGAACCCTAGAAAGTGAAAAGGGAAACGGAATCAAAACAGCTGCAACAATCTATAACGCTCTATACCAATGTTTCCTGAACACACAGGAAATCTCAAGATAAACTAAGATAATAGAGTATAAAAAAATAAATTTACCCCAACCCTAACGTATGGAGCTGAGATCTGGGTACTAGAAGACAGGCAAGAGAAGATAGTACAAGCAGGAAATTAAGTACCTGAGAAAAGTCGCTGGAGTAACTAGAACAGACAAGAAAATAAGTAGCGAGATAAGAGGTCAAGTCTATCAAAGACAAGATAGATGAAAAGAAACTTAACTGGATGGGTCATCCTTGCAGAATGGATGAAGAAAGACAGGTCAAGAAGATTTGGAAGGCAAAGAAAGGCGGTAAACATATTAGAGGAAAACCACGAGCATCCTGGGACAATAGCTTAAGTGGATAGGTCATCTTTGCAGATTGGACGAAGGAAGACAGGTCAAGAAGATTTGGAAGGCAAAGAACGGTGGTAAACATATTGGAGGAAGACCATGAGCATCCTCATACCATCTTGTCATATGGGACAATAGCTTAAGTGGATAGGTCATCTTTGCAGAATGGATGAAGGGACTTTAAATGTGTACAAATTTCAGTTTTTTATATCACAATTGTAATATTAACTGACAAAGTTAACTGTATTAACTGACCTATGACTATCGAAATCCAACGATTACTGACAAATTTTTATTTTTAGTAATGTTTCATTAATTGTTGACACAATTTCATACATTACTCTTAATTTTTTATTTTAACAATAGTTGTGTAAAAATTTCAATCAATACTACATATCAACGTAGCTATTAATATCAAAATTACTGCCAAAGCTTTAATTTTATCGAAATTATTAAGTTACTTGAAAATAATTATTTTCATTGAGAGTTTCAGTTATTAGTATAAAATTTTCGTACATTACTGTAAATTTTCAATTTTAAATGTAAACAAACTTCAGTTATTAATGTCAAAATTGCAATGATTTAGCAATTTACCATTACAATTTTGATTGAAATGATAAATTGCCAAAGCGTTGCTTCTTTCGAAATTTCAACAATTACTGGAAAATTCTGGAGAACTGGAACAGGTCAAGTAGATTTGGAAGGCAAAGAAAGGCTGTAAAAATATTAGAGTAAGACCTCGAGCATCCTGGGACATTAGCTTAAGTGGATAGGTCATCGTGGCAGAATGCACGACGGAAGACAGGTAAAAAAGATTTGCAAGGCAAAGAATGGCCGTAAAAATATTAGAGGAAGACCTCGAGCATCCTGGGACATTAGCTTAAGTGGATAGGTCATCTTGGCAGAATGGACGACGGAAGACAGGTCAAGAAGATTTGAAAGACAAAGAAAGGCGGTAAAAATATTAGAGAAAGACCACGAGCATCCTGGGACAATAGCAATGCTGAAATACTTAAGAAGAAGTGAATAACTTGGAAGGAAGCTAAGGACCTGACAAAAAATAAAAGAGAATAGCGAATTTTTGCTGAATAGAGTAATTAAAAGTAACAAACCTCTTCACTTCAATGGTAAAAGAGGATTAAAGTTGTTGTTGATGAAGAAAAAACCAGAAAAATTTGGAGAATGTAAAAAATATTTTGGAAATTATTTAAAAAAAATTGAGTGAAGGATTATAGGAGGAAGGAAGACAGGTCAAGAAAATTTGGCAGGCAAACAAAGGCGGCAAAAATATTTGAGGAAGACCACGAGCATCCTGGGACATTAGCTTAAGTGGATAGGTCATTTTGGCAGAATGGACGACGGAAGACAGGTCAAAAAGATTTTGAAGGCAAAGAATGGCCGTGAAAATATTAGAGGAAGATCACGAGCACCCTGGGACAATAGCGTTGCTGAAATACTTAAGAAGAAGGGAATAAGTTGGAAGGAAGCTAAGGACCTGACAAAAAATAGAAGAGAATGGCGAATTTTTGCTGAAAAGAGTAATTAAAAGTAACAAAGCTCTTCACTTGTATGGTAAAAGAGGATTAAAGATGTTGTTGATGAAAAAACAAACCATTGAAAATTTTGAAGAATGAAAAAAATTATAAGGAAATAATTTAAAAAATCTCAGAATTTATGAAAGATATGAATAAATCTCAAAAATTATTAAGAAATCGCGAGTAATATTTAAAAAGTCTCCAGCAGTCTTGATAATTATTGAGAAACCTGTTGAAATATTGAAAAAATTGGAAATAATTGAGACATTTTTGGAAGTCTTGGTATGAAAACAATATTGAAAATTTTTGGAAATAATTGAGAAATTTCTAGAAATCTTAGTATGAAAAATTTTGACAAATCTTGGATATTATTAAAACATGTCTTGAAATTATCGAATTTTGGAATTCCACCAATTCCATTTCTAAATTATCTAGTGGTAACCAAATAAACAGATTAATATTAAAATAAAACTATTTTGTTTGGATACAAAATGAATGGTGGTGTACTTTCCAAATTCATAAATTGTTTAATTCATAATATTTTGTATCCGTGCTGTATATTTTGTATATTGTATATTTTTATAATCTTTATTTTGTATCCTATATTATGTATACTGTATTACTATTTTATTATACTTGACTAATCACATCCATTTATTGTAATGGCCACGTGAAATAAAGAATTGAATTGAATTGAATTGAAAAATCTTCCAGAATCTTCAAAATATTTCGTTTCTAGGAAATGGTTTTAAAGGCAAGGGAAAAATATTGCAATACCTTGTTTAATTAATAATATAATTTAATGTACACAGACAAGACCATGGCTTTTGTGGAACTTTGTAAGCATTTTTGATAATAAATTATCATAAAATTATAATTCTTAAATTATTACTGAAAATATCAAGTTTGATTATAATATTTTCAAACATCAAAATATCTCGAAATCTGTTTATCGAAATTATCGGGTTTTGGAATTCCGCTAATACCATTTCTAAATTATCAAGTCGTAATCCAATAAAGATGTTAATTAAAAAAGAAAAACAATTTTGTTTGGATACAAAATTAATGGTAATATACTTTCCAAATTCGTAAATTGTTGAAATATCTTCCAGAATCTTCAAAATATTTCGTTTCTTAAAAACGTTTTTTAAGGCAAGGGAAATATTGCAATACCTTATTTCATTCACAAATCATTACTGAAAATATCAAGTTTGGTTATAACCATTCCGATAGTTTCACACTTGGTTACTACATCTTGACCAAAACATGTGGGTCACTTAAATTAGTATGACCCCCGTTGTCATACACTGACCCTCGGGTCATAGATTTTCCATAGCTGCACTATACCTTTTCGAGTTCAAATTTAGACCAGTAAAGTTCAAATTGAGACCAATAAATTTCAAATTGAGGCCAATCAAGTTCAAATTGATACCAATCAATTTCAAATTGAGACCAATCAATTTCAAATTGAGACTAAACAAAATCAATTTAAAACTAAACAATATTAAGTTGTCATAATAAATTTTATTTGTTTACTATCAAGATGATATTGTTTAGTGTCAACTTGATTTTGTTTAGTCTCAATTTGAAATTGATTAGTATCAATTTGAACTTGATTGGCCTCATTTTTAAATTGATTGGTCTCAATTTGAACTTCATTGGTCTCAATTTGAACTTGAAAAGGTATAGACTCTAGTGGACTAGATTGATAAACTAGAGAATACCAATTAACATTAGCAAGTAATTATGAAAAATATAAAAACAAAAACATCAGAATTGGTAACTTAATTGGTCATAAAGTCGTCTCTATGACCAATTACGTTACATTGAGTATAATAATAATTATAGTTTATTTGAATAAGCCCAGAAATTTAAATACAACTAGAAATAACAACAATATACAAATATTATACAGTAAAAACAATAACAATAATTTATAATCGGAGCTACATAATAAATACACCAATAAATATTGTGCCACACAATGATGATTGAATTATTATAAACATACATTGGAGACAAATCTGTAATATACAAATATTATACAGTAAAAGCAATAACAATAATTGGTAATCAGAGCTACATAATAAATACACCAACAAATATGGTGCGACACAATGATGATTGAATCATTATAAACATAGATTGGAGACAAATCTGTAATATATTTCAAAACATTGAAGACTATCTTAAAGCCCTCCTTGAAGTTGGTTTTTGATAAAAGATTTTTTTCTCAGTATGCAGTTAGGTAGTAAAAAGATTTTTTTTCTCAGTATGTAGCGACGTGATAAAATTTGTAATGCAATTGGTGTAATTAAAATATAGAATATAATTTATAAACAGGAAACTTTTTGGCAAAACAAATCAATGATATGTTTATATATTTTTGATCACTTTGCTTGAATCCAAAGGCAGCCCATTTGGTTGTTTAGAGTTTCAGAATAAAAATCGTAGAATTTTGAATATTTAGAAGTTATTAGAAGTTTTCATGCTCATATTCGATAGTTACTCGTTACTAGTTTTTTACAAGTACACTGTCAAAATTATTATACAATGTGACATTATGGTCGACCTTGAATTTGACATTTCATATCTATAATGGATGATCTGTACTATTTTATTTCACACGGTTGTTATTCATAAAGAAAAACATGTATTTACAAAAAAGATCAGCTAATTTTCAAACTTAAACTTAAACAAAATTATACAATTTGATGTAAAACGCTTTATGCACCTGTCTCAGGTACACAATTGATATTCACTAATGGGAAACCATAAACTATAAAGTGTACATCAGGGAATTACTCCTCTGCCAATCGGAGACCGGTTTCGTTCTTATTAGAACTCATCAGTCTGAAATAGCCAGATTCGGTTTCACATAAGTGAATATAAATTTTTTACCTCTAACAGGTGCATAAAGCGTTTTGCATCAAATCAAATTAACTCAGGTAAGGATCCATACAATTATTAAAAATATATACAAGGTGTCCCACAATTTCGTGGCATAAATTTAGTAGCATGCTATGAAAGGCAATATTAAATTAAAATGTCAATAAAATGTAGACATTTTTTTTCTACTCTTTTCCAAAATATGGCACCTTAAAGTGTTACTTAACAATTCAGTTTTCTTATTTACATTTCTACTAGAGTAGACTTGGAAATCTGATGTTTTGCGACAAGTCACCCACTATCAATACACATGTTCACAAATATATAGAATCATCTCATCTACTCGCTTTCGTTTCCAAAATATGGGACCTTAAAGTGCTACTTAACGATTCAGTTTTCTTACTAACATTTCTACTAGAGTAGACTTGGAAATCTGATGTTTTGCTACGAGTCACTTACTATCAATACACATATTCACAAATAAATAGAATCATCTCAGTGAACACAGTGCCGCAGAAACAAGGATTCTTTATGGTTATTGTTACATAACAACTTTAAGATTAGGATTTTTTTAAATCATATACCTACCATTTTTTGCTGAATTAGCTTTGTTAGTATACAAAAAGTATACTTCGTGAACTTCGCAAAAATGAGGGGTTTCTGAGATATTCGAGGTTAAACTGGGCAAGTTTTCTTATTAACATTTCTACTAGAGTAGACTTGGAAATCTGAAATTTTGCAACGAGTCGCCCACTATTAATTCACATATTCACAAATAAATACAATCATCTGGCTAAACACAATGTCGTAGAAACAAGGGTTCTTTATGGTTATGCTACGTAAAAACTTTGTGGTTAGGAATTTTTTTAATTATTTACCTACCATTTTTTGGTGAACTAGCTTTATTGTCATAAAAAATATATTCTTCTTGAACCTCGAGAAAATGATGCGTTTACAAGATATTCGAGTTAGGTTAGGTTAGGTAAAGATGTCGCATGGATGGTGCTACTGTAAAGTAATTTGACGGAAACCCACATTTATTCTCTATCTTCATAATACTAGTGCTTAAATATGTAGAGTAGATCGTGTGTTACTAATTCAAGCAATTTCTGCCATTTATAATGAGACTTTTTCTTGAGACTGATTCCTCCTGAGACTGATATTTATTGACTATTGACTTTAATAAAAGAAGTCTCATAATAAGTTAGAATTTTAAGATGAGTAACTGTTGACGGCTCTACTTTGTGATACATTGTTAAATAGGTAAAATTAAACGCAGATTACTTTGTTTATATCACTTGAGTGAACTCTTTCTTCTTCTAGGACTTCTTTTATAAAAGCCAATAGTCAATGAAAGTAAAATGTCGAGCTATTTTTAATCATATATTTCATAAATTAAAACTTCTTTCTATCCAATCATCTCATCTTTAAAGTAGTCATGTTTCTAATTACTTCATCATGAGGTTTAATTTGTAAAGCTTTCCCGGCGGATTCATATATTTCTTATATTTCTTCAACGCTGTAGCAACGCTATCTAAGGCATTTTACATCTCTTTCAAGATGTAAAATGAGACGCTGAATACAGCTAAGTTATAATAAAAATATAGGGTATGCCATTAAAAAAATCAAGTTATGGCCCTTCAAAATTTACCAAAATTAATGTGTCACAGCAAGATGATGAGCCAATGCAAATAAACGGTCTTACCGGCGAAAGATACCTAAAGCAGTTGTTTAGACACAGCCAAAGTCCCAACCTGATATTCCAAAAACCAAGTGCTAAGTGCCTGCAAACGCATAAAAAACTTAATAACTTCTGAACGGTTAGAGAAAATCTCAAAAACGAAACGGATTTATAAAGCCTAAAAAGGGCAAATTCAAATATGCAAAGTTATACAGGGCGTTCATTTAAAATAAACACAACTTTGATAGTTTTAGGGCTTTTCTACATGAATGAATGAATACATGAAATACCTGTATATTACAGGTATTATACATGTGTTATACCTGTATAACACCCTGTATAACACCCTGTATAACACCCTGTATAATATGAAATTAAATTTAAAAAGTAACCAAAAGGTACCCCGATATATCCCAGAAGTTAAACTTTTTGAAAGTCACGTAGTTTAGCCACAATATTCCGTGCCGTATAGCATGAATAACCCTTTATATAAAAAATATAAATTAATGATTAATTTTTTTAAAACACATTCATTGATTAATATTATGGTGTTAATTGAATTAGGATCGGTGATTTGCACCATGCCCTGAACCAAACATATAAAAAATATAAAATAATTTCTTCTGAATCAAGCAAACTTTATTAATCACTGCGAAATATTATCCCCTGCAAATAATATTTTCCTTGCTCCAATGAATGCGAAAGGCAGGGCTCCTTTAAAGATATAATTACAATCGCGACGGAGATTAAAAAAGCAACAGGATTATCGGGCGGAAGGATAAGTCGACTCATTAATTTTTAATGAAGTTAGGTTTGTTTCCAGCTTCAGCTGCAGATGCTTCACGAGTAATTTATTCGCTGAGATCCGCGCTAGACGGTAAATACAGAAGTCAAGGAACAACCAGGCAAACAGATATTTTGCCTCGTAATTATGTAAAGTTTAATAGTACCAATTGATCATTATTTTGCTTGCGTGATCATAAAATAATTTTAGACGAATCAAACTCATAACTAATATAAATAATATGCATAAGTTTTACAAGGTAACGTTTTACAACTTTATTTCTTCAAAATTGACAGACTTAATTTTATTTTTATTATTTTTTATTAAGTGTAAAACACCGATTCTTGGAATTTAATATATTTCCATTTGTAACAATGTAGTTTAGGCTTAGTTCACAGCAGAAATTTGTTAATTTTCTATTAAATTATTTATTAAAATCTTCCAAGTACACAAAAGCAAGATTATTATTTCCTTGTCTATGGAAATTAATATAATTTTCATGGAATTTGTAAATTTGTTTTTTTTTTTTTTTAATTTGTATGTTCATAATTAGCGTTGTGATGTGAAGTTTATGATATTCCTTGGAGCCACTTAACGACACATAATTTTGTATTTCTTTTTGTTCGTCTTATTCGTAGTATATTTTATTGATCCAATAAGCTCAAAAGAGGAAACAGACGAATCCGCTGGAGATCACCACAAAAGAAAGAAAGTAATTATTAATGGCACCAGGAAATATTTAATAAATAAATTCTTTTATTGTCCCCACAAAAACGTCCGCGATTAGAGCCATTGATACTTCCCATTTAGACCATTCTTTTTGTAGCATCAAACTATTGATTATACCGGTACAGGCAAACATTAAGC
Organism: Othius punctulatus; assembly: GCA_951805005.1. Classification (NCBI taxonomy): domain Eukaryota; kingdom Metazoa; phylum Arthropoda; class Insecta; order Coleoptera; family Staphylinidae; genus Othius; species Othius punctulatus. The sequence goes on from OX638145.1 coordinate 15,428,831, forward strand.
AATCATTATCTCTCTGCATTATTCATCCTCACATATTTTTTTATTGATTTATCACGAACGGGATTCACTTTTGTGAACTCCGAAATATTATTTCTGTGTTACGTTTATTCTGTTCGGTGGTGAACTTGACTCACATTGGGGTGAACCTCGTGGCTTCTCCCATACAAATAAAACATGACTATTCGCTTTTAACACAGGACGGGCTGGGCTGGAAAAAAAAACGTGCAGGACCTGGAGTCGCGCATGAATAAATTAGGACGCCGAAATTACGCCCCTGGAACTTTAAATAATTTATGGAGGGCGTCGCGATGGACGCCGTGATAATGCGTGAATCAATAATACACTTTGGACATCAAAAGATTGCGCCTTCACTTCTTCCTCGCTGTTAAGTAATTTCATATTGCAATTAATATACTGCTTTTAATATATCACATTTGTACTATTTCTCGATTATATGCTATAATTTAATAATGTTATACTCTTTTATGAATTATAAATAAATCAATTTAGCACATTCCATCAAATCAACTTATCCTTAAAACGTAGCCGCTTCTATGAAACAAGTTATTTTTAAGTTTAGCCCAAACTGCGAATTAAATTTGTTAACAGGTTGAACGTCGAACTTTCTTATTAGCATCAACTAGACGCGAAGTTGCAGGATTTAATTAGTCCTCGCATTAGAAAATGGGCCCAACTGAAAGGTAACTCGATTGGCGCAGGAAGCTTTCAGAACTTTCTTCTCTCGAGAGATTATATTTAGACAATAACAAAATTAGCTCTCATTGTTCGCAAATAATTTTCCAAACAGGATAACTTTATTAGGAGAGCCTCAATTGTATCGATCATTCCATTGCTTTAAATTGTGGTGTTTTGTAAAGTAAGATGTTGAAAAGAAACGTACAGTTTTATCGACGTGGGCGATAATTCACTAGGATTCGCAGGTAGCCCAATTTTGATAAATAGATTAATTTGGATTCCGAAGTTTCGCAGTACAGTAGGGCCCTAATAAGGAACTAGGTCTATACGCATACTTCACATATCTTTGTGGGAAATTTTAAATAACGTAAGTTAACATGATAAATGCCTGTATTTATATGGTTATATCCTGATTTTTTCTGGATGTCTTCCGTATATGGCGCATATTTTGAGCGCTCGTCCATTTTAGTATTCCCTGAACTCAGAAATTTTCAGAAATTTCAGTAACAGCTAACCATTACTTGTCAATGCTGAAAGTTATATGTTTGTTTTTCTCCTTTATTTAATACTGAAACCTTGTCAAATTTTCAGCAGAATTAGCTTTAGGTGTACTGTACACGGATCTTTAATCAAATTTGCAAATATTAAATTTTCAGAAATTTCAGGAATGGCTAACCCATACTTGTCAATCCAGAAAGTTAAGTGTTTGATTTTCTCCTTTATTTAATACTGAAACTTTGTCAAATTTTCTGGAGTAATAATTTTAGGTGTACTGTATACGAATCTGATATCATATTTGCAACTAATACATTTTCTGAAATTTCAGTAATAAGTAACCCTTACTTGTCAATCCAGAAAGTTAAGTGTTTGATTTTCTCCTTTATTTAATGCTGAAACTTTGTCAAATTTTTAGGAGTAATAGTTTCAGGTGTACTATTTACGAATCTAATATCATATTTGCAAATAATACATTTTCAAAAAATTCAGTAATAGCTAACACATACTTGTCACTCTAGAAAGTTAAGTGTTTGATTTTCTTCTTCATTTAATACTCAAACTTTGTCAAATTCTAAGGAGTAATAGTTTTAGGTGTACTGTACACGAATCTAATATCAAATTTGCAAATAATAAATTTTCAGAAATTTCAGTAACATCTAACTATTACTTGTTAATGCTGAAAGTTATATGTTTAATTTTCTCCTTTATTTAATACTGAAACTCTGTCAAATTTTCAGAAGTAATAGTTTCAGGTGTACTGTACACGAATCTGATATCAAATTTGCATATAATAAATTTTCAGAAATTTTAGTAGTAGCTAACCCATACTTGTCAATCCAGGAAAGTTAAGTGTTTGATTTTCTCCTTTATTTAATACTGCAACTATGTCAAATTTTCAAGAGTAATAGTTTAAGGTGTACTGTATACGAATATAATATCAAATTTGCAAACAATAAATTTTCTGAAATTTCAGTTATAGCTAAGCCGTATTTGTCAATCCAGAAAGTTAAGTGTTTGATTTTCTCCTTTATTTAATACTGAAACGTTGTCAAATTTTCAGGAGTAATAGTTTCTGGTGTACGGTACACGAATGTTATATCATATTTGCAAATAATAAATTTTCAGAAATTTCAGTATCAGCTTACCATTACTTGTCAATGCTGAAAGTTATATGTTTGATTTTATCCTTTATTTAATACTGAAACTTTGTCAAATTTTCAGGAGTAATAGTTTCTGGTGTACTGTACACGAATCTAATATCAAATTTGCATATAATAAATTTTCAGAAATTTCAGTAATAGCTAACCCATACTTGTCAATCCAGAAAGTAAAGTGTTTGATTTTCTCCTTTATTTAATACTGAAACTTTGTCAAATTTTCAATATAATTAGTTTTAGGTGTATTGTACACGAATTTTGTATCAAATTTGCAAATAATACATTTTCTGAAATTTCAGTAATAGCTAACACATACTTGCCAATCCTGAAAGATAAGTGTTTGCTTTTCTCCTTTATTTAATACGGAAACTTTGTCAAATTTTTAGGAGTAATAGTTTCAGGTGTACTATATACGAATCTAATATCATATTTGCAAATAATAAATTAAAAAAAAAATCAGTAATAGCTAACGTATACTTGTCACTCTAGAATGTTAAGTGTTTGATTTTCTTCTTCATTAATACTGAAACTTTATCAAATTTTAAGGAGTAATAGTTTCAGGTGTACTGTATACGAATTTAATATCAAATCTGCAAATAAAAAAATTTCAGAAATTTCAGTAACAGCTTACTATTACTTGTTAATGCTGAAAGTTATATGTTTAATTTTCTCCTTTATTTAATACTGAAACCTTGTCAAATTTTTAGCAGAATTAGCTTTAGGTGTACTGTATACGGATCTCTAATCAAATTTGCAAATATTAAATTTTCAGAAATTTCAGGAATATCTAACCCATACTTGTCAATCCAGAAAGTTAAGTGTTAAATTTTCTCCTTCATTTAATACTGAAACTCTGTCAAATTTTCAGGAGTAATAGTTTTAGGTGTACTCTACACAAATCTAATATCAAATTTGCAAATAATTAATTTTCAGACATTACAGTAACAGCTAACCATTACTTGTCAATGCTGAAAGTTATATGTTTAATTTTCTCCTTAATTTAATACTGAAACTTTGTTAAATTTTCAGGAATAATAGTTTCAGGTGTACTGTACACGAATCTAGTATAAAATTTGCAAATAATAAATTTTCAGAAATTTCAGTAATTGCTAACACATACTTGTCAATCCAGAAAGTTAAGTGTTTGATTTTCTCCTTTACTTAATACTGCAACTTTGTCAAATTTTCAAGAGTAATAGTTTCAGGTGTACTGTATACGAATCTAATATCAAATTTGCAAACAATAAATTTTCAGAAATTTCAGTTATATCTAAGCCGTACTTGTCAATCCAGAAAGTTAAGTGTTTGATTTTCTCCTTTATTTAATGCTGAAACTGTGTCAAATTTTCAGGAGTAATAGTTAAACGTGTACTGTGCACGAATCTCATATAAAATTTGCCAATGATAAATTTTCAGAAATTTCAGTAATAGCTAACACATCTAGAAAGTTAAGTGTTTGATTTTCTTCATCATTTAATACTGAAACTTTGTCAAATTTTCAGGAGAATTAGCTTAAGATGTACTGTACACGGATCTTATATCAAGTTTGCAAATATAAATTTTCAGAAATTTCAGTAATAGCTAACCCATACTTGTCAATCCAGAAAGTTAAGTGTTTGATTTTCTCCTTTATTAAATACTGAAACTTTGTCAAATTTTAAGAAGAAATAGTTTTAGGTGTACTGTACACGAATCTAATATCAAATTTGCAAATAATAAATTTTAAGAAATTACAGTAGTAGCCAATAAACTTGTCAATGCTGAAAGTTATATTTGGGATTTTCTCCTTTATTTACCACTGAAAGTTTGACAAATTTTCAGGAGTAATAGTTTCAGATGCACTGTACACGAATCGTATATCAAATCTGCAAATAATATATTTTCAGAAATTTCAGTAATAGCTAACCCATACTTGTCAATCCAGAAAGTTAAGTGTTTGATTTTCTTCTTTTTTTAATACTGAGACTTTCTCAAATTCTTAGGAGTAATAGTTTAAGGTATACTGGACACGAATCTAATATCAAATTTGCAAATAAGAATTTTTTAGAAATTTTAGTATTAGCTAACCCATACTTCTCAATCGAGAAAGTTAAGTGTTTGATTTTCTCCTTTATTTAATACTAAAACTCTGTCAAATTTTTAGGAGTAATAGTTTCAGGTCTACTGTACACGAATCTAATATCACATTTGCAAATCGAAAATTTTCAGAAATTTCAGTAATAGCTAACCCATTCTTGTCAATCCAGAAAGTTGAGTGTTTGATTTTCTCCCTTATTTGATTCTGAAACTTTGTCAAATTTTCAGGAGTAATTGTTTCAGGTGTACTGTAGTCGAATCTAATATCAAATTGCAAATAATATTTTTTTAGAAATTTCAGTAATAGCTAACCCATACTTGTCAATCGCGAAAGTGTTTGATTTTCTCCTTTATTTTATACTGAAAAATCATCGATTTTACGTTTTGCCATTTTGGTGGTCTGCCAAGTGGCACATTTTGAAATCATTCTATGGGGACTTAGCCCCGTATATGGCGTATATTTTGAGCGCTCGTCCATTGTCGTATTCCCACAACTCCCCGAGTTACGATATAATAATTAATTTTCTGTTAATTGGATGCGAAATGGTTATACTGACAACAAAATTTGTTAATTGTAATTATCCGTATAATTATCCCATATAGGCAACCGCCTGGAGAGGCGCTCAAAGAAATAAATTTCGTCCCAAACCGGCGGAAGGTTAATTAAACTAAACGGGATAATGGACGGCAAGACCGACGATTCGCAGGGATAAACATAATCCGAGGATACACTTGTCGCGTGGGGTCTAATAGGGCTCGAACGTCGGCTCCTGCAACGCCCAGGGCGAGGCGCTCCATATATCATCCTTCTATTACTTACATCGAGATTTACTGACCCACGCGAGCGCCAGCAGTAATGGTGATTAATGCACTGCGCGATGATTTTTTAAAATCTCACTCTAGCCACACGTGAACGTCCGAACTGCGCGTTAAGCGAAGAGCGATGTGAAGGGCATTAAAGTCAATTGTCATTTGAGATATTGGTTTCTTAAGTACCTGAAATAGGATAATTCATCACTCATGGAAGTGCAGTTTCTTAAAACTCAGTCGTCTGTGAAGGTAATACTAATTAATGATTCCATTGGTATTAGTTGCCTGGTGTTCAGTAAGTTTTAAGGTTGAAACATTTAAACACAAGTTTTTTCAGTACCACAAATTTATTTTAATCAATCGCTGTTACGATTTCACTACCATTTTCGAGAACTGATCACTCGATGAATTATTTTTCGAAAAATTCGTTACTGAGGAATCACTTTCGAAGAATCTGCGAATAATTCTCTAAAGAAAAATTTTGAGTTTCAGCAAATGTTTCTAATAAATCGACAGCTGCTTAGATCTTGCGATCAGTTGTGAGAAATTATCATTCAAATACATTTCGAAGAATGTATTTTCGAGAGATTCGTTTTTGAATATTTCGCTATCGAAGTATTGGATTTTGAAGAATTCGTTTAATTCGTGGAAGAAAAATTCTTTGAAATTCGTCAAAAAATAGGCTTTTGCGAAGAACTTACCGCGAATCATAAAAGTACCTATTAACATCAAGCAATTGCATAGTAAGTTTGTGAGTCTCCGACTATTGCACCTCATCCTATCCATTATCCTTATGAGTGCTAAAACAACGGACGTAAATTGCCTTATACTGGTCCCCATTATAGCCAAAGAACGTTGGAATCCATCTCCTCCGAGCGAACCCTGAATACAATTAAAACTTCCAGGCTCCCTCCCTCGCCTGCCACGTCCCATTGCCACCCCCGGCTCAAGCACACCGCAAAAAGCCGCCAACCTCGTCGGACAATCCGCCGCCCCCGCCTCAAGTGCCGAAAGGGGGCGAAAAAATCGCGACCACCGGCCGTGGGGATTTAATTAAGCGATCCGGCCGTTTGTCACCGGCGGCGGCGGCTCTGGGCCACCTGTTGCCATGGCTACGCCGCCCGCGGCTCTCCGGGCGGCCCCCAGGACCTGCAGGGCGCCCCCGCCTTGGGGGCGGCGCGGAAATCGCTCCAGGAAGTTGCGAGCCGCGAACTTTTCGCGGCCGCGCCGGCTTAATTGGCGGCGGGGGATACATTCGCCCCTGCGAAAACCGACAGGCTGGGGGTGTGAGGTTTATTGCAGTTTCTAGTTGTCCCGTTCACAGGCCCAAGGCCCAAGTTGTGCGAAAAACTGCGAAGATTTGAAGGCGAAATTGCTGAGAGACTCGGTTTTCATGGTGAGAAAAGTCCGCGCTATTATCCATCATCAGGATCAATTGTCTTTAATATCCTGAATATCCAATTGCAATGTCCTTAATATCTCAAAATTTACGCGAATACACAATTATTTACCTGTAAAAATCTGAATTTGCACGAACTTGGTGCTGATTTTTTATGAATAAGTCCAGGCTTATATGGATTGATCAGAATTTATGTGAAATATTTAGATTTACTTAGAAATCGACGTATTTACTGGGACATATCTTGCATATTTTCAGGATATTTTTCGATTTACCTGGAAATGATAGATTTCTGCTTCGATTGCTAAGATTATAACCTTATTCTTTATGAATATGTCCAGGCTTATATGGATTGATCAGAAATTATGTGAAATATTTAGATTTACTTAGAAATCGACGAATTTACTATAACATATCTTGGATATTTACAGGATATTTTTCGATTTACCTAGAAATGATAGATTTCTGCTTCGATTGCTAGGATTATAACCTTATTCTTTATGAATATGTCCAGGCTTATATGGATTGATCAGAAATTATGTGAAATATTTAGATTTACTTAAAAATCGACGAATTTACTAGGACATATCTTGGATATTTTCAGGATATTTTTCGATTTACCTCGAAATGATAGATTTCTGCTTCGATTGCTAGGATTATAACCTTATTCTTTATGAATATGTCCAGGCTTATATGGATTGATCAGAAATTATGTGAAATATTTAGATTTACTTAGAAACCGACGAATTTACTAGGACATATCTTGGATATTTTCAGGATATTTTTCGATTTACCTGGAAATGATAGATTTCTGCTTCGATTGCTAAGATTATAACCTTATTCTTTATGAATATGTCCAGGCTTATATGGATTGATCAGAAATTATGTGAAATATTTAGATTTACTTAGAAATCGACGAATTTACTAGGACATATCTTGGATATTTTCAGGATATTTTCCGATTTACCTGGAAATGATAGATTTCTGCTTCGAATGCTAAGATTATAACCTTATTCTTTATTAACATGTCCAGGCTTATATGGATTGATCAGAAATTATGTGAAATATTTAGATTTACTTAGAAACCGACGAATTTACTAGGACATATCTTGGATATTTTCAGGATATTTTCCGATTTACCTGGAAATGATAGATTTCTGCTTCGATTGCTAAGATTATAACCTTATACTTTATGAACATGTCCAGGCTTATATGGATTGATCAGAATTTATATGAAATATTTAGATTTACTTAGAAATCGACGAATTTACAAGGACATATCTTGGATATTTTCAGGATATTTTTCGATTTACCTAGAAATGATAGATTTTTGCTTCGATTGCTAAGATAATAACCTTATTCTTTTCAATCGCAACCGAAAAATGAGCAAAAATTTCAATTTTTTTTTTCCAATTTTTAATTTATTTATATCTTCATTTTTATGGATAAGTATGTGCAATTTATGGATATGCAATTTATGGATGCATTAGACATGTAACACTAATGCGGTCATAAATTACATACCCAAAACGTTGGCACCTATCCTGCGGCAATTTATAAGGCGAGTTAATCCACACGTAAATGCGCACCTTAGCTAATGAGTTACTCTAACGTATAATGCCTGAGGCTTCAAGAACTTTAATTAAAATATGGTCGGAACTACGCTTAGTAAATCTCAAGAGAAGAGAGTAAGGGTGCAGGAAATTACCTCGGCTGGTAATTTCAGTAAAGGCAAAATAATTTTCAATCACTAAACATAACTTATTTTAACGACAATATTGCGTTGTGTGTCAACCATTTGGTCTCAAGATTATTAATACTATTATTTCCTTTAATATAGTTTCAGAGCTATATTGTTCGTTTTTACCTAGGGTACAAAGCTAATCATGAAAGACGAAAATTACTGCACTTGAAACTTTTCGTCCCCGATTATTGTAAGAATTGTCCTTCTTCTAATAATTATTTCAAAGTTGTATTTAAACAATAGGAAATAAGGAAATACAATAATCTAAATTTTGAAACCTATTATTTTTAATAATAGGTACTTGGGTTTTGAATATGAGCACGAGAACTTCTCAAAACTTCTAGGACTTTTAAGCTAATCATAAAAGATGAAAATTACTGCCCTTGAAACTTTTCGTCCCCGAATATTGTAAGAATTGTCCTTCTTTTAATAATTATTTCAAAGTTCTATTTAAACAATAGGAAATAAGGAAATACAATAATCTAAATTTTGAAACCTATTGTTTTTAATAATAGGTACTTGGGTATTGAATTTGAGCATGAAAACTTCTCAAAACTTCTAGGACTTCTAAGCTAATCATAAAAGATGAAAATTACTGCCCTTGAAACTTTTCGTCTCCGAATATTGTAAGAATTGTCCTTCTTTTAATAAATATTTCAAAGTTCTATTTAAACAATAGGAAATAAGGAAATATAATAATCTAAATTTTGAAAACTATTATTTTTAATAATAGGTACTTGGGTATTGAATATGACCATGAAAACTTCTAAAAACTTGTAGGACTTCTAAACAATAGGAAATAAGGAAATACAATCTAAATTTTGAAAACTATCATTTTTAATAATACTTGGGTATCGAATATGAGCATAAAAACTTCTAAACACTTCTAAATATTCTAAATTCTATGAATTTAAATTTGAAACTCTAAAAAAATAAATGGGCTGCCTTTGGATTCAAGAAAGATGGTCAAGAATATATAAACATATCATTGATTTGTTTTGTCAAACAGTTTCCTGTTTATAAATTAAATTCTATATTTTAATTGCACGAATTGCATTACAAACTTTATCACCTCACTACATACTGAGGAAAAACTTCTAAAAACTTCTAGGACTTCTAAACAATAGGAAATAAGGAAATACATTCTAAATTTTGAAAACTATTATGTTTAATAATACTTGGTTAACAAATATGTCATTAATGTCAACATGTGTTTGGAGGTTATGAGACCTCAATGAATAATCATCAATTAATATTGCCGCCAAAATTAAATAGTTAAAATGCCCATTGGCGTTCCCAGTAACTTTATCAATAATGCCAACCCAATGGCACTTTGACAATTCATATCTATAATGGGTGATCTGTATTTCTTATTATCATCGTGTTGACATGATGTATAAACATAAACATAAACATAAACATGAACACAAACACAAACACAAACACAAACACAAACACAAACATAAACATAAACATAAACATAAACATAAACATAAACATAAACATAAACGTAAACGTAAACGTAAACGTAAACGTAAACGTAAACATAAACATAAACAGAAACATAATTTATTAATCACGTAGGCCAAAAATACTTGGATATGACAAGTCAAATTTACAATAGGTATGTAATTTAAGTAATATATCACCAATCAGTTGCATGAAATTCGTTAGTACTGTAAAAGCATTTCTCTATTAGATGGGTTTTTATTGCTAGCTGGAAGAGCCTTTCGCTACGAATACCCAGTAACGCTTTTGGTATTTTGTTATAAAATTTCGCGCTAGCATATGCTGGTGCTTTTTCATATAATGTTGTGCGATGCTTGTTGGTCATGATGTTATTGCCAAACCTTGTGTCGTAGTGATGAATACTGCCCGCTCTTTCGAATGTGGCTATGTTTGTTCTTACATATAGTATACACTTGTAGATGAACAGACTTGGTGCTGATAATATTCGGTTTTTGATGAAGGTCATCTTACAGGTTTCCTTGGGTTGTAGGTCAAAGATTAGGCGTAATATTCTTTTTTGGGCAACAAAGATTCTATTCAATGATTTTTGTTGCTCCCCATATGTATATGTTGTAGCTTAGGTGACTATATACCAGTGAATAGTATACACTAATTAAGATTTGGGTAGTTAGGGTCAGGGCCGCGCCGCCCTTCGGCGGCGCCTGTGTGCACGACCTATAAAGCGCCTCTATAATTTTTGAAAATAGAGAAAATCCAGGTGGAGGCAATTACAAAATTAAAAGTCGTATAACATAACATAACATAAATTTCTTATTAAACATGTTTATAAAATGGTCATCATAATAATAAAACACAAATTAAAAAACAAATTAAATTATTTCTACTCTTCTCGTTTTTCTAGTTGCGAAATCCATACTAATATTATGTATATCTATGCGCTCTAATATGCTATCTTCTATAGATATTGTAGCCAAATGTGACAATCTTTCCTGGCTCATTGTTGAGCGCAGGTAATTTTTTATTAACTTCAATTTCGAAAATGATCTTTCAGCGCTCGCTACCGTAACTGGCATTGTTAATAAAATTCGTAGAGCTATTGTGATATTAGGGCATACTGCTGTCAAATTATTTAAAAATATAAATTCTAGTATTTTAACCACATCATTGTCCATTTTTTTAAAAAGGGACTGACATGATAGAACTTCCTCACAGAAATCGTCGGCATATATATCGGATGAATTATTGGCAGACAGTTTTTCCTGCAAACGAGTGCAGTTTGTGATTAACTGGTTTTTATCTTGTATATCGATTAGTTTAAATAAAAAATAAAACACGTCATTATGAGTATTCAATAATTCAAATCTTTCATCCACCGAGGATAAAGCCTGATCTAAAATATAAAAAAATACATTGACTTTGAACGCTATTTTCGGATCCATTACAGGCTGATCTTCGTGTTCATAATCAAATTGTTTTGGAGTTTTACGCCGTCTTAGCGGTCTGGATATTTCGAATTCAATGTCTATACCTAATTTTTCCGCAGTTTTTTTGGCATTATTTACAATAATATCAAAGTTATCATCATTGCGAAATTCTTTTAAAAATGTCTTTAAATTAGATAAAGCATCTAAAGCAACTTGCATATTCATATTTGTTGATTGAAGGATTTTATTTACAAAATTATTTTTTTTCAGTACGTCATGCCAAACATATATTGAGCAAATAAACGTAAATGAAGATATTTTTTCTGCCAGACATTTATCGTCATACTTTGATTTTTGTTCTATGGATTCATTTTCCATTTCGTATGAAGCATCATAAATTTCCGGCAAATTAATAAATAAAGGTTTTATGGCATCTATTCTACTGGACCATCTTGTTTCGGACAGCGGTTTTAAAGTTAGGTTCCCAATGTATTTTTTTAATAAATCCCATCTCTTCGTGGAGGCTGGAAAATATTTGTATAATTCCTGCACTGTACTGAAAAAACCGGTTGTGTGATAATTTAAATTAGCTGCGTCGTTTACTATTAAATTTAAACTGTGAGTAGCGCAGGGTACATAAAATGCACGGAGGTTTATATCTAGCAATCTTTTTTGGAGACCATTGTTTTTTCCGCGCATATTAGAGCCATTATCATAACCTTGTCCCCTTAAATTGTTTATATCTAAATTATTATTTTCTAATTCTCCCGTTACGAATGACGTTAAGGTAGCGCCAGTTGTGTCTATAATTGGGCAAAAAGCTAAAAAGTGCTCTCTTATTTCTAACTCTCTCGAATTTATATTAAAATAAACAAATCTAATTATTATACTAATTTGCTCTACATGTGCAACGTCGGGAGTACAATCTAGTATGATCGAAAAATATTTATTGTCCCTACATAAATTCAAAATGTAATTTTTAATTTGGGTAGCGAGTATAGTTATAATTTCGTTTTGAATTATATCTCCAAGATAAGTAGGCATATTCTTAAATTCCAAATCATTGGTTGTGCGGCGTGTATGTTCCATCATCGTGCGATCGAATTTTCCCAACATTTCAATGCATTTTAAAAAATTGCCATTTTACGGTCGAATAATTTGCTGCTCTGGCCGCGAAACGCCATATTTTGGGTACTCAAAAATTGTACCACATATTATTTTTTTAATGACTTCATACCATCGCTGCTTTTCGACTTCTATAAGCTTTTGTTGAATATTATCGATAGTCGTTTTATTTTTAAAAGAGTGACACAGCTCTGTCCATTTTTTATAGCTAGTAAAATGTACAGAACTTTTCTCATGTCTGTTCAAATACAGAGCTAAATGTTGCCAATTACTTAATCCCTGGCAAAATTTATTATTTTTCAATTCAAATAGCTTGCAACAGAAACAAAAAACTTCATTTTTGGCCACTGAATAGAGCAGCCACTCTCTATGATACTTTTCGCCATTTAATAATTGCCTGTTATAATAATATGTAGAAAACCTTCGACCCGAAGAGTCACGCGGAAAATCATGATGCTTTATTTGTTTAGGTGGATTATCAACCAAATATTGCATCAATGTAGTATTTAAAACTTCTGGCCAGAGTCCAGGATCATCTTTGCAAATTGTTGGTGTCAGCGGCAACGATGGTTTTAACGGCGATGGCGGTGTTTGAATTGGGGGTGACGAAGTTACTTCATCGGCGCAATCTAATATTTGTCCCCCGTCAGCGATCATGACGTCTGAAAATTATCCACAACGTGGAATCATTACCACCACCAAAGCAAATACCTCTTAAATAAACTTAAATAAACGCGCCATAGTAATATTATGATATTCAAAATTTCCCAATTTTACTATCATACTTGAATAAACAGAGTCGGTATTTAATTGTGTTGTTTTATTATTAAGGGGTAATTTGATATTATAAGACTTATAAGATTATAAAAAACTCTTACCACTGCACGAATCGAATTTTTCAATTCTTTCAGCACCTTCATCTATAGGTTTATCTGTCTCAAAACTCTCAGATGATTGTTTGGAAGTGGATGGCATGGGCGCAAAATAATTACTTATTTTCGTTGTATTTTTATCTCGTTCTTCTTCTCGTTTTCTCTTTCTCATTAGATTTTGATAACCCGATAATTTCTTTTTTTTATCTTGATCACGCATCGTGAAAACCCGTTAAATAAAATCGACAATGTAATAAATAAAATCAATTTAGTATACAACAAAGTATTTTTATAAGGCAGGTATAGATGAATGACTTAACTGAACAAAATCAAACTAATAACTGGAAGTGCACCTTCTTTCAATAATGCGTTTTGTTTGTTTTATTTATTAATAAAATTCAGTAATTCCCCGCCCCAGTCTCGCGCCGGCGCCGCGCCGGTCGATTGCTGCTAACGTAGAGACAACTCTGGGTCCTTTTCATTTTGAATGCAGACTGAATACAATCCAAATAATAATGAGAGTGTTTGTATAATGCGGTTTGTTTATTTTCTTTATCGGCAAAATTCTGTAATTCCCCGCCGACTCAGCCATCGACGCACGCGCGCCGGGTCCATAGGCAACAACGATAAAGCAGATAACTTTAAATGTTTACAGCGCAAAGTTCAAATAATGCAAACTTAAACCATAGACGTGAACTTGGTTGCAGAGATATAAAGAAGTTAGAAATGAAATTTGGTTGAAAAAAAAAAGTTTTTAATTTCTTAATGACTCCGCTCCGCGCGTGAGGCGCCAAAGGGGTCCCGCGGCGCCCCTGCCGCCCTGGCGCCTGTGTGCGGCGCACACATCGCACACATGGGCGGCGCGGCCCTGGTTAGGGTTGCCTTCAGTTTTAGTATTGCGAAGTAGATGCTGCTTAGTTTTTTACAGATGGAGTCTACATTGGCTTCAAAAATTAGTTGGACGTCGATGGTGCTACCCAGAAATACTGAACTAGACGCAATGGCTTCATTGTGGTTATTAAAGTAGTTAGTTGGTATACATTTTCTGTTGTAGTATTGAACTGTTATAGTTTTTGCTTGGTTTGGCACTAGATTGTTTTTGTTGCACCAGTTGTGGATATCCATGATAACATTTTTAATTTTCACCAATAGTTCTTGTGCATCCGGTGATGATACTATTACTGCCGTGTCATCAGCAAACATAGATACATATCCATCTCTGACTGAGGTTGGTAGATCATTAATATACACTGAGAACATGAGAGGTCCAAGTACTGATCCTTGGGCCACCCCCATATCCAGCTGATGGTAGGGTGAAAGGTTGTTCCGCATTTTTACACTAAACTGACGGTTGGTTATAAGAGAATTGATGAGTTTATTGGCATGAACTCTAATTCCAATGAATTCTAGTTTTTCAAGTAGAAAGTCTATGTTCACTACATCAAATGCCTTGGACAGGTCGAAATAGAGACCTACCACGTAGTTTCCTTGATCGATTTTTTTCATGGGTATGATTGATGAACTTAATAGAGGCACTTTCGGTGGATCTGTTCTTTCTGAAGCAATGTTGCATGTTGCTTATTATTTTGTATTTGTCCTTGAATCCAATCAGTCTATTAAAGATTGCTGGCTCTACTATTTTTGATATAACACTTAGTAACGTGAATGGCCTATAGTTTTTGATATTTATTTCTTCACCTTTCTTAAAGATTGGTGTTACTTGACCTATTTTTAAGTCGGTTGGAAATTCCGCACTACTTATGCACATATTGGTTAAAATTTTAAGAGGCTCTATAATTGCGTCACTCACATATTTAATAGTAGCTGTTTGAATCTCATCCAGTCCTGTACTATTGCTGTTTTTAAGGTGCACAATGATGTTTCTTACCTCAGTGTCATCGACTTCATGTTCTATGGTGTTGTACTGGTTGTAGGCCTTAGTGCATTCTGTTGAGATATTTTTACCATTTTTTTTCTTTTTTAGTGGCGAAATATTTCGCAAATTCATTTGCTAGTACCTTTTTATCCGTTATAATAACTTCCTCCATTTTTAGTGATATTTGCTCCAGCATTTTTGTTTTTCCTAGTTGTTTGTTAACAAGGTGCCTTATATTCTTGTTTCTGTTGCCATTCCTATTTATAAATTGAGCAAAATGTTTTTCTTTAGCTTGCTTAATCATCTGCCTGTGCTTCCTCCTCATATCTGTATACTCTTGCTGTATTGGCGAGTGCTCTAGTAGTTTGGTTTATAAGCAAACGATGTAGAAGTAAGATATTAATTGACATATGTCTGATTTTTCGTCGTTTTAAGAAAATTCTTATACCCTCAAGTAATGAATAAGAGCATAATCGGATGATTGTGCGAATTTGATAGGAGTGTGTAGCCTCTTTCACATTCACAATGGTAATCACGCATAGTAATATTTATGTGGATTTTTTATGAAAGTCGTTATAACAGAATCCTTATGCCCATAGAAATTTAATTCTCTATTATTGATTATTAATGTTCTATATGTTACTCGTATATAGTAATATATTTAATATATATTTAATGAATAAGAGCATAAGGTAATAAATATTTTATGAGAGTGTGTAGCCTTTTTCACATTTATAATCGTAATCACATAGTAATATTTATGTGAATTATTAGGGAAAAAATGATGAGTTCTAATAAGAACGAAACCGGTCTCTGATTGCCCGAGAAGTAATTCCCGAATTACTAATAACCTAATTTGCCCGAGAAGTAAGTCTTAAGTGAGTTTGGTTTACTGCTACACCCTGTAATTTAATTTTTGAATTTTTGTAATAATATTTATACATAGCTGCTTTAATTGGATTTAGTTTGTCATAAACGTGGGATACATTATCGTGTTTATTTTATGGAAATATGTACGTGTGCAGTATTTAATATTTGCTATTAAAAATAAATGCACTGCTTTTAAATTCGTGCCAGCGGGCAGAGTCGAGTAGTTTTCTCTTCATTGCGCTGCAGGACAATTGATTAAATCTTTGGGCGCAAATGGTGTCCGTGGGGACATCTGGATGCTGGTAGCAAAAGAGCCGCCGATCAACAAGTGGCAGGTGATTGTTCTGTATGCAGCACCTGTTGCCGTTTCGGCTACCAAGCAGCAGAGCGTGGGAGTATCGCAAATGCGAATTTAAAAATGTACGAGTATCTTTTGGACTCACTCAAGTAGTACAGCTCGAGGCTATCCAAATCGGTGGATTTCTTCTCGGCGATCATCCTGGCCCAGACTGAAAACAAAGATCAATTTGCATAATTATACGGCGCGAGCGTTGATTAATTTTGATTCGGGGGGAGCGTTTACCTCTCCTGATGTATCCCATGACGCCGCAGCCGTGCCTGCCGTCCTGGACGTCGTCGTCTGAGCGCCCGCCCCCGTCGTCCTGCTTCTCCAGCTCCGCGAGCTCGATGGAGTTGCTGGGGGCGGCGAACGCCTCCACCGGGTCCATGTCCAGGTCCTGGAAGGACGCCAGCGGCGCCTTATTGCTCTTTCGGCTCATCGCGGCACGTTGCACGTCGCGTTCGCGTTGTCATTTGATTTACAATTTGGTTGTACTCTGCTCTCAGGTGGCATTGGCATGCGACCAAGCTATTTCCGAGATCCGTACAACAGCGTTAAATGCCCCGCTATTTAACGCGGACACTACGGATTAAACCGTTTTGTTTCGGTGTCGGTGGTTGGATTCGGTTTTCGGCGGCCCTAAAAATATACGCAAACCGCGAGCCGCACTAAATACTACGTTATTAGTGTGGTGTGATGTGCCTCTGTCGGGAGCCTCTGTGCGAGCGTAATTAAGGCCATTAAAGTCGTTTTACGGCCGTTCTTACATTTCGACAAATTAGTTCGACAATAATAAAAAGAAATGCTAGATCTGTGTTTGTATAATTTTATGATTCAATTTTAATTCCGTCCCATGGGTTTGGGAGGTATAATGACGGAGTCGTAAATTGCTACAGATCCGTGGCCGAGAGGAAAAAGCGGAGATAATGCGCTGCCGCAATCCAATTATAGAAATTCTTGAATAAAACTGATAATCAGCGAAGGAGTGAGCCGGTTGCGTGTGCCCAGGCCTCGGACTCGCATCATTACTGCCTGAAACGGATCAATCCTGCCAGGGGTACTTAGCGAGGAGTGTTTAGCAAATTGCACGGTGACATGGCTGCAGCCAAGTTTTTCACATGCACGTTCATCAAAGGAATCACATAAAAATATTCATATACCTACCAAACTATTCAATCAAAATAATTTTGTAGTCGACTAGCTTCATAATGTTTGTTATAAAGAAAATCATGCATAAGCACCATAGAGGCACATGCCTAGACTAATTGGACCCTCCCGATTCCAATGAGCACACATTCAGCCTCCTTGACCCAGCGGTTCTCGAGATATCCGCCCTCAAAATTAGGAAATTTAAAAAAATGGCAAAAAAGAGCTGTTAAAATTAAACTTCTAAACGAACGGCCCAATCTCGATGCCGTTAGTCTCATTCGATTCAGGGGAGTCATACGGTTCATACCAGACTACACTTGATGTACTTACGAAAACGTTTTAATTATCGAAATTTTCGAAAATGTCGCGTTTTTTGCCATCTCATATGCTACATATAAGTTTTCAAGTGTTTTGATACGTTTAGTTGATGCATCCGAAATAGAAGCCATCTGAATTAGCCTATTTTCAATCTGGTTTTGTCTGCATTACTTGTAAAATGTTTTCACAATTTATAGATCCCAAAAACATTCATCCTTCTTGGCGATTGCATCAATAACTTCAAATTGTTGTAGTCTCTCTGGTCCGAGAAGTTTGCCATCATCTTAAATCATTAAATATCACAATGGGTCATTCGTCTGGATTCTGTTTATCAGATGAATCTTGTGATGTATCCAAGCATTTACTGTAATCTAGTCCTAGTTCTATATAAACCTTTATTTGCTAACTCTATTATCCATCTAGATACAAATAAAAGTTTCTCTTTAGGTATGTAGAACGGTGTGGCTCGAAAATTTATTTTACCTGAAAGTATGGGCATAGGTGCGCTTCTAACCCAGCCATAGTCCCAAAAGGGTGGGCATAACTGCGCTTCTAACCCAGCCAAAGTCCCAAATGGGTGGACATAACTGCGCTTCTACGCTAATCCCCCAACTCCACGGGAGATCTGCAAAA
Source organism: Othius punctulatus (assembly GCA_951805005.1). NCBI lineage: Eukaryota > Metazoa > Arthropoda > Insecta > Coleoptera > Staphylinidae > Othius > Othius punctulatus. The sequence continues at coordinate 15,447,288 of OX638145.1, forward strand.
CTGATCATATTGAAATATCTGCAAACCGCAGATAAGTCAATTCTGTTTCTCTGAATGAATCGACATACTTAATAATTAATCTTAAATTTAGTTTTTATATATGAAAAATGCCCATTTTTCCACTCTTATGAAACAAACAAAAAGTCAGTTTAATAATAGTAAATATTTATTTATATCACAAATGTTAGTCATAAAATCATAATATAAAAATTAAATACAATGTAATTTATATCGCAGATATTGGTCATAACTAGGTACAAAAATATATACATAAATATAAAATACAAATTAACATCACATGAAAACGCAAATTCGTGAAAAGTGATAGGAAGCAGTTCGTACAAATTAAAACCTTTCGATCCCTCCAACTTCATACTGGTCGTCGACCAGTGAATTTAATATAGAAAGTTTCGTTCAGTATTTTTTGTTTTAAATAGTTTTCGTCAAACCCACGCTGCTAATTTTTATATCTGTTTCAGTTTGAAATTCTTTTAGAACGTCAACAAATCAGAAAATATTAGGATGCGACGAATGAAAATTTGAATGAATTTTCCAATGAAATGACTCGCAACAAATTGTAGTCCTCTCAGACGTGGCCGACATACATGCCCATATTTAGGGAGGGAAATTTGAGTCCACTTCAATATAATTTTGAATTAAATAGTCCATACGTAGTACGAGTTTCTCATCGTTTGTTTGAATGGGTGCAAAGTCAATAGCTATACAATCTCCTACACTTTCCGGGTCAAGAAAAGTTTGCCCAAAGAAATATTTTAAAAAATTCCCAATTTCAGAATTTGTATCTTAATATTCCTTCATTAGGCCTTTTTTATATATAACGCATCTAAGCTTGGGACAAATGGAACCTACACCCAACGATATTCGCAATTTTTCACATTGAGCTTACGTACCTGACCTTATGAATAAACTCTTCAAAGTCAACTACTATATCAGTTGGTTTGAATAGGATATTCAATTTTATGAAGTCAGCACTAATTAATTTTAAACATGTTATATATGCTTTATATGTTTTATTTGCTAATAAGCAAAATACCAATGGTATATAATGCCCAATTTTTACTCCATGGATTGAAAACATTTGGCAAAATAATTTAGAGGCGTAACTTCAAAAATTCCGTCCACAAAAATTTTTGCACAACTGCACAAAAAGTTTCTGTGCAAGGAAAAATTATAATATTCCTAGTCATGGCGTTGGTCAATAAGAACTGCTCATTTTTTAATGTCTTAATATTTATATTATGCAAAGAGCTGTGCACTTCTGAAATATTTTTAGGCATTTTAGATTGTACGTCTTGCATTATAAATACACTTACGTATATTATCCAAGTCTTTGAATTCAATTTGTCTATTGAGTCCAGGAATTGATTTCGTTCTTGGTATATAATTTTCGATGGCCTTTCGGTTAAGTCTTCGGTGGTTTTCCTCTTTGCTCCGTTTGAAACTAGTTGACGGTGAATATTTTCGTTTATCTTGTGATTGTGTTGCACTTATTTTTCTGTTATAGAAAGAACCGTAACTTACATATTATATTAAAGGTATTAACTACAAAATGATGGTTGCACTAACCCAAAGCTATTGTTGTCTTCATGGGTATATAGCCTGGAAATACAACTTTTTTCCGAACACCTCCACTTTAGGCCAAGTTTCGTTTTGCCACAATTTCGAATCTTATAGCTCTCGAACACTTTTAGTTATTTACCTCTCTGACTGAAGTTTGTCTGAATTGACTCCATGATGTTATTTGTCGCAGGTTTCAAGTTCAACAACAGAATATGAATAAACTCTTCAAAGTCAACTACTATATCAGTTGGTTTGAATAGGATATTCAATTTTATGCATTCAGCACTAATTAATTTTAAACATGTTATATATGCTTTATATGTTTTATTTGGTAATAAGCAAAATACCAATGGTATATAGTGCCCAATTTTTACACCATGGATTGAAAACATTTGGCAAAATCATTTAGAGGCGTAACTTAATGTTCCGTCCACAAAAATTTTTGCACAACTGCCCAAATTTTTTAAAGTTTCTGTGTAAGAAAAAATTATAATATTCCTAGTCATGTCGTTGGTAGATATATATATATATATATATATATATATATATATATATATATATATATATATATATATATATATATATATATATATATATATATATATATATATTATGCAAAGAGCTGTGCACCTCTGAAATATTTTTAGGTAGAGAAGGCAAGATTGAACGTCATGCATTATAAATACACTTACGAATATTATCTTAAGTCTTAAGTCTTTGAATGCAATTTGTCTATTGAGTCCAGGAATTGATTTCGTTCTTAGTGTATAATTTTCGATGGCCTTTCGGTTAAGTCTTCGGTGGCTTTCCTCTTTGCTCCGTTTGAAACTAGTTGACGGTGAATATTTTCGTTTATCTTGTGATTGTGTTGCACATATTTTTCTGTTATAGAAAGAACCGTAAATTACATATTATATTAAAGGTATTAACTACAAAAATTATGGTTGCACTAACCCAAAACTATTGTTGTCTTCATCGGTATATAGCCTAGAAATACAACTTTTTTCCGAACACCTCTACTTTAGGCCAAGTTTCGTTTTGCCACAATTTCGAAACGTATAGCTCTCGAACACTTATAGTTGTTTACCTCTGACTGAAGTTTGTCTGAATTCATGATGCTATTTGTCGCAGGTTTCAAGTTCAACAACAGAATATGATTTAAACTATTTATATAGCACTGTCTTATATATATATATATATATATATATATATATATATATATATATATATATATATATATCTAACTAAATAACCACCCTCTCCACCTTAATACAGGGATTATGTCAGGTACAGGAGCGCAGCTCTGCCCTGCCCATGTAGAAACCTAGGTACTAACTTTATGTATGTAACAAGAGATTTATTGACTTACTCTGCTAAAATATGTTCTTCTTGAGTAGTCAAAACTGCAGAAGGATCACAACGTGATCGGTGTTCAGGATTTTTTATTTAAACGCAATTGTAGATTATTGTATTCCATATTTTACAGACACTTTTCGCAAGGAATTGCTATTTATGACTTCTTGAACTGCGATGTCTATTAAGTTTGAATTGTAATCAGCTCTTTTAGGCAGTTTTCAATACATTGGTGAACCTACTGTAGATATCTATGCGCTCTAACAACAAACTGAAATATCATAAAAAGTTACCTATGTACCTAACTTTGTGTGTAGTCAAAACTGCAGAAGGATCACAACGTGATCGGTGTTCAGGATTTTTTATTTAAACGCAATTGTAGATTTTGGTATTCCATATTTTACAGACACTTTTCGCGAGGAATTGCTATTTATGACTTCTTGAACTGCGATGTCTATTAAGTTTGAATTGTAATCAGCTCTTTTAGGCAGTTTTCAATACATTGGTGAACCTACTGTAGAAATCTATGCGTTCTAACAAACTGAAATATCATAAAAAGTTACCTATGTACCTAACTTTGTGTGTAAGTATGTTGCGAAATTGTGTCTCAAACCTGCCTGTCCCATAACTGTATTAATATCAAAATGAATTAATTGTGTTATTAGACACCCTCGTCCAATCCAGTCTAGGGTAGAGTTATTAAAATATTAAAAAGATATCCTTATACAGTTGGCACTTTGGCAATTGTTTATTCGAGGTACTTATACTTTGGCCAATGTCAAATCCAGTAGTTGGATCTACTAGGGATCCAAAATTATAAATTGGTGCCTTGAAACTTTTTGAGCAGTTTTATACCTGTTGTTATAGATAGAATTTCCCTTAACTGTTTGGGAAGTAGGTATTTGTTAGTATCGGAGAGAGTACATATTTTGCACAATAGATTGATTGTGTCCAAAGTCAACTAATTCAGTACTGATTTATGAATAAAATTTTAAGGATTTTAATTTAAAAAAATAATTTCTGTTAATGATTGAATTTTCTAGGATTTTATTATTATTTTTTGATTGATTTCACGATTGTATCATTAAATCGTAGTTTTTTTTTGCACAATAGATTGATTGTGTCCAAAAAAATCAACTAATTCAGTACTGATTTATGAATCAAATTTCAAGGATTTTATTATTTTTTTATTGATTTCTGTTAATGATTGAATTTTCTAGGATTTTTTAATTATTTTTTATTGATTTCACGATTGTGTCATTAAATCGTAGTTTTTTTTGTATTGAGGATGTTTGGGTTAGTGTCTTGTGCGTATATTTTTTCCTGCGGTGCGAACGGTTTGCTCCATATAATCACGTGCACATACGCCACAGGCTGTCGGGCCAGCCGAAGAATGTCTGCCCGGGTTCTTTGATCCCGCTTGGTCGGCGCAAATACCCTTGTTCTAGCCATTAACACATATGTAATTATACACAATATATATCCGCCGTGCCCCGGGGGGACCCCTTTCAATGGATCCCTCAGCCGTGTGCAAATATGGGCCTTAATTTATGAACGAGCCGCCGCCTCTTCCCGGTCAGGTATACTTATACTTAGGCAGTCCGCGCTGTCTCCTCGTTAAAAGTCCGCGCCGAAGAGAAGAGAAGAGGAGACCACCAAATTACAGGCCACGGTCCGCCCGGCGATGACAGAAGGGCCGAGCGTGATTCATGTCGTCAGCGATCGGCGCGATTAAAAAAGGGGGGAAACTGGCGGACGCCCGATAACACCCCCCAGGGGTTCAACAGTCGAAGCCGCCGGTTCGAAGCTCATTCACCAAACAACAGCCATATTTCAAGGTTGATCAGCGATCGGGGGCGAGAAGCCTTATCCAGATCGGGCACCTGTGCCACCGCGACCGCCGCCATCAAAGGCACCCATCCGCACATCGGCGAGACACTAAACGTCAAAGAGGATATAATATAAACTGTTAAAATATAAATTAAAAACCAGTTAATAAATTCCGGCCGGCGGGATTTTATGATTGAGGTAATATGGGAGTGTGTGTGGGCCGCCCAGTTTATCATTAAAAACAGTCCGCGGAGCAGAAAGGAAACCGGCGGTTAGGAAAAAATTCGTTTCCCGATATCTATTTAACAACTTATTCCGACGGACACCGGCCCGCCGTAAAATTAATAGCTCCATTGACTCAGGCCTCGCCGGCCGCAAACCGTCCGCTCTTCGGGGGCCTCTTCCACATTAATCATCAGATTTTTACTAACACTGGCGTGTCCGACTGCCGCACGAAAAGCGCCGCAAATATTATCGCCAAACATGTTTAAGGACTGGTTTTTTAAATACACATCCCAAAACCATCGCCGACCCATTAATCTCCTGCGATCCTTCGAACACTCCGACTTCGCCGCACGTAACAGTTTCACTGGCCTCTCATTTTTATAGATGATGACTTCTGCTATTACTCCACTGTAACTACTTCTTCAAAACCCCAAAGACGCACAAATTTCAATTACCGTTATCAAGGGTCCCCAAACTTTTTGGCAGAAGGGCAGAAGGGCAGTCTAGGCATGTGCCTCTATGGTCATTTGAAGCAACTGGAGAAATCGCGATTTTTCGGATTTTTATTTCAAAATACGCCGTGCCCTACGTATACCAGATTGGTTAATATAGCTAAGCAGAGGATCAGCTATATTGATGACATCTAGCAGTTAAATTTGATGGAGGCCAGTAACTCTACGACCAACCAGAATATGTTCAGTCTCTTTTACCAGAACGTACGCGGATTACGTACAAAACTAAATAAGTTTCGAAGTTCTCTAGCCTCCAAGGATCACGAAGTTATATATCTCACTGAAACATGGTTACATTGTGACATCCGAACATCTGAACTGGGAATTTCAAACTACACATTATACAGGAACGATAGAAATAGCTCAAATACTATCTATAAAAGAGGCGGTGGTGTTCTGACCGCTGTGTCCAGCCAACTGTTCAGCCATCAAATTGATGCTTGTCCCAATATTGAATGTGCGGAGTGGCTATTGGAAGACGCTTGGAGAAAGAACGTTTACTTTCCCCCTTTAACTGCTGTTGACCACTATAGTGCATTCTGCAATTATTTTAATGGCTTAACTGAACCCTTCATTCATTCTAAATTTGTGCTACTGGGTGATTTCAATTTACCGCACACGGATTGGGTAATTGATGATATCAGCTCAAATGCTTTTATCCAAATGGGAAGTATTGTCAACGAACGCAATTCTACGGATGCTCTGTCTACTATGGTCGAATTACTAAATCTTCACCAGTTGAACCACATAGTGAACAGTCATCAGCATAAACTGGACTTAGTGTTTACTCAATCTCTGTTGGACACAGTTCGTAAAAGTCTACACCCAATCACAAAGGAGGATCGTCATCATCCAGCTCTGGAACTTCTAATTAAACACAACGATATAGAGACGACAATTGGAGGCGTACAATGGTTCCTCTATTACCAAAGATGTGACTTCATACAGCTGAATGATCATCTGGGATTTGTAAATTGGGAATCCTTATTTCTGAACCTCTCCACTGAAGACATGGTCGATATGTTCTACACGGTCCTCTACACTGCTTTGGAAAAATAAGCACCCTTAAAGTTTGGTATTCTGCAGAGCTGAAAAGCGCTATTATTGATAAGAAAATCGCACACAAAAACTACAAATCAAATCCAAGCGAAGACAATTACCACATCTATGCTAACTTAAGGAAAAGAGCCAAAATTCTCTCCAAAGAATCTTTTAATGACTTCGTTCATCAAGCCGAATCTGATGTTATACGTAACCCTAAGAGTTTCTGGAACTACGGTAAAGTACTAAGGCAGGAGAACGGAATTCCCATTAAGATGTTCCTCAGTGCCACGTCCCTCGATGACCCTGAGTCGATCGCCAATGGCTTCGCTACGCACTTCCAAAGCACCTACTCCTCCAACGTTGCATCTGATCTGTCGTTGGATGAAGCTAGTTTAAGCACGACCTTATCTGAAATAAGCTTAAATATATTAGAAATAGTACGTAAAATCGACCAACTTGATTGTAAAAAAGGTCCTGGCCCTGACTCCAGTTGTCTTAAAACGCTGTATTTATACTATCTCCCGTCCTTTGCATCTAATATTTAATGAATCCTTGAAATCGGGTGTTTTTCCGGTCAGATGGAAACATAGCTTCCTGACTCCTGTACATAAATCCGGTCCAAGAAATCTCATTAAGAACTATAGACCAATATCAATTCTAAGTTCAATACACAAACTGTTTGAGGGCTTAATAACAGACCGTTTATCATCAGTATTTAATCAAATTATCACTGCTGATCAGCATGGGTTTCATTCAGGCAGATCTACACTTACTAATTTATCCGTATATGGGGAATATACAGGGTGGAAACTTTAACTGGAATAAAATTCATAACTTCGATATAGGCGATTTTTGCAAAAAAATCCCGAAACACGCTAAGTATTGTTTTTTCTTGCCCTCATTTCTATGTATATGCTGCTTGTTTATCTGTTCCCGGAAGAGCGCAGCCACCTCTGACTTTTTTTTTTCAAATGGAAAGGTATGTCAAGTGACACCTCGTTTGAAAGGTCTCTGCGCAAGTAATACAGCACACTATTTATTTCTTGAATATTTACAAATCCCACGTGATAAAAAAAAACACTTTTATAACTTGAATACTATTTAATGCAACAAATGTTCAAAATGAGCACCGTTTCTTTCTTGGCAAAGTGCAAATCGATGAGTGCCTCTCTAATGTTTTGTAACATTTCTGGTGTGACTTGCCGTATTTCATGCCTAAATTTATTAATTTAATAATAAATTAATTTAATTAAATTATTAAAATAAATAGTGTGTTGTATTACTTGCGAAGAGACCTTTCAAACGAGGTGTCACTTGACATACCTTTCCATTTGAAAAAAAAAAGTCGGAGGTGGCTGGGCTCTTCCGGGAACAGATAAACAAGCAGCATACACATAGAAATGAGGGCAAGAAAAAACAATACTTAGCGTGTTTCGGGATTTTTTGCAAAAATCGCCTATATCGAAGTTATGAATTTTATTCCAGTTAAAGTTTCCACCCTGTATATGGAGCGCTCTCGATGCTAACTGCCAAGTCGATGCGATCTACACCGACTTCGCTACAGCTTTTGATAGAATTAATCATAATACATTATTACTCAAAGTGAAACACCTAGGCTTAACCAGCAAATTACATCGCTGGCTTGCCAGCTACCTCAAAAGCAGAACTCAACAAGTAAAAATAAAAAGATTCTTCTCACGGAATATTACAGTACCATTTGGGGTTCCCCAAGGCTCCCATTTGGGTCCGTTGTTATTTAAATTATTTATAAATGATCTATCGGATCAAATTAAAAACTCTCGGTGCCTGCTATTCGCGGATGACACCAAAATTTTCAGAATAATCACTCATATATCTGACACATTAGTCCTTCAGACCGACTTAAATAATGTCTCTACTTGGTGTAACCTAAACGGGATGGAACTAAACGAAAACAAAAGTAAAATTATGCGTTTTTTATAAGGTTGCCGAACCAGTTATCTATGGGTATAGATTGGGAAGCGTTCCTCTTGAGGTTGCAGTAAGCATATGCGATTTGGGTGTCCTATTTGACAGAAAGCTATCTTTCAACAATCATGTCGACGCTGTTGTATCAAAATCCCGGAAAATGCTCGGTTTCGTTAAGCGACATACTTCTGAATTCACAAGTATCACAGCCTTTACCACTCTTTACTCCTCACTTGTCCGTTCTCACTTGGAATACTGCTCTACTGTCTGGTCCCCCCCAATACTCCCTTTACTCGAACAAAATTGAAACTGTACAACATCTTTTCCTTCGATACGCGGCTCATAAAATGAACTTTCTCATTAACGGCCCCTATAGCGATATTGAGTCTATACTAGGTATCAGGACCCTAGAAAATAGGAGAAAGGAGGCGGATCTACTATTCCTATTCAAGATAATTAACAACTTCATCGACCGTCCCAAACTACTCGATATAATTCATTTCCATGTCCCTCCACGTACCACACCCGCTGTTTTTCATTCCTTTCATCAAAACAAATCTCCGCCAAAGTGCACCGATTCTGCTGATACAGCGTCTCGCAAATATGGATTGCAGTGATATCTGTCTGTTCAGTTGTGCCATTGCAAAGTTTAAGAGATTTTGTAGAGTAAAACTTGGTTAATTTAGCTGTAAACTGTTCTTGTAAACTGTTTTAAAGTATCTTATGTGTACTGTGGGCTTGTCCCGTAAAGAAATAAATAAATAAAAATAAATAATAAATAAATTAAAAAATATATCTGCTAATCTAGATGAGCAGTGGGAACACGTGAAAACTGTGCGAAATTCTCGCAACGAGTTTGGAGGGACCTCCACGGGAAAGGCTGCAGTGGCTCGGATATTTGATATATGGAGCCAAAACTTTACAGAAGTTTCTTTCGAATGTATACATACATGCATATTAATTTTCCATTCAAAATTGGAGGTGGTCGAGCGGGGAACATTTTCAAAACTGGTCCATTTGATATGGAATGACCCTGATGTTAGTTGTGATGTGCATTTAGAAAAGAAATATGTGGACTTGTGAAATTTTGTGAATAAGCGAATATTCATTAAAGTTTTTCAGCTATTGCAAAAAAAAATTGAGAACAAGCTTTCTCAATGAATGAATTTTAAAAAATTCGAAAATATAAAGTATTTTGTATTGTGAACTCAATTTGTGGACACACTGTAGCCATTCAAAATTGGAGGTGGTCGAGCTGGGAACATTTTCAAAAGTGGCCCACTTGATATGGAAAGATCCAGATGTTAGTTGTGATGTGCATTTAGAGAAGAAATATTTGGACTTGTGAAACTTTGTGAATAAGAGAAAGCATTGCAAAAAAATATGAGAACAAGCTTTCTCAAAGAATGGATTTTCAAAAATAAGAAAATAGAGTATTTTGTATTGTGAACTGAATTCGTGGACACACTATATTATTATAGGTATGTAATGTCCTGTTTTACAAATTTAGTAAAAAATAATTTACACATGTTAAATTGGGTTAGATAATAATTATGTTCAGCCGGATTTGCGATTCGGACCACTGAACTGTGCACGTGCTGAGTGGTTTTATTGTGGGCACACGATATTCAGATCGTGTGATCCAGTTGTAATCCCTCGACTGCAGCCGGTGAATGATGGCCGTGGGGTGTGAATACGAAATTGAATCTCCGGCAAGAAAAGTATCGTTAAGTGCATGTCGGCGCATTGTGCCGGGGATGCTGGACGCCGTTTCTCGGAACTGTCGCTTTAACGCCAGTAAAATTAATCAGATCCAGTATTGGCTGCATTGTGTGCCCCATAATACCCTTTTTTCACAGCGAGATAAACGATTTTTCGTCGGCGTTTTTGTGCCCCCCACTCGACCGATTCATCCCCGATTATTAATAATGTGAATTTCCGCGGCGCTCGGCTCTCGCATCGTTTCTGCCGTGCTTTTTGTGCTGCCCTCCTCTCCGATGGCGGCCAGGTATGTCGGTGAAGACGTGAAGGTCCGTCTCTTCTTCGTGTGCGGCGGCAGGCGCTCCTGACGGGACCGGGGCCCGGCCCCAGCCGGGACATTGCTCGCATTCCCCGGATATTGCACAACTGCCCGCTCGGTTTTTACGCGACGCCGATGGCCCTCTCCTCGGTGTCTCGCCTGGCATTTTCCCATAGCCTCCTGTGAAACCTGCGCCCGTTATTAAACGATCAAGAGAGACCGCGGAGGCCGAGGACAAATTGAGACACAAACCTGAAATGTACTCGAATTTCACGACGCCAGCAAACGCAAGACCGTCCGTCGCTCTGAAGTTGCACGACTGCAAAAGAGAGATCATTTTGTGTTATACACAAAAATACTTCATACCCCAAGGATAGGTAACAATATGAAGACAAACAGGACTTAAACTTTCTGCTCTTCTTATGGCAGCTTTTCATTTCTATCTTCTAACTGACATTAAGAACAGAAACATAGAAACCTCGTGTAAAATGACTACTCATGTGAATAAAGGCAACCATGCCTCAGTTGAAAATAATGCCTAACGGACTGACAATACTCTAAAGTACGATTTAGACTTTATGTTATTACTATGTTTTATTGTATTATATACTTGAAGTTTTATCATTTATGTATACTAAATAAAGCATAAGTTATAAAATGTTACTATTCACTTAGCTTTTTCAAATATTTCCTTGTTAACTAAAATGATTAAATGCACGACTTCGGGCGGTCAACACATGAAAATTGTGACCTCTATATTTCACGTATTATGAGCTGCCTACGTTATAATAATGGATAAATGAGTTTAACAGAATGCACCAAGAAGTACCATCAGGTGCACGCACTCAAAATGTGTTCTACAGAAAAGCTAGGAGAATAAAAATGATGCGGACTTATAAGTACCGTCAGGCGACTAAGGGTTTGGATAATATTTGAACTAATATCCAAAACAATATTTTTCGCTAAAATTATAACTATCTGAAGATCAACGATATTTTAGATTTAAATTGTATACCGAATTCATATATCTATGAATTGAAATGAAATTGCATAACAATCTAATAGGTAAGGTACATTGAAGGAATTCCATCTAGAAGCAATCCTTATACATTGTATGCCTGCACCCAAAATTATCCTCTGAGTATGTCGACTTTCGGACTTTTGGAATTTGGACTTTCAGGTAGATTTGCAATTCGGACTCGTGGTGCGCCCTTCGATTTCGAGCCCTTAATCGGGCGGCTTCTCACCGTGCGAGGCTTCATCAGCATTCCCAATTAATCCGATTGTGAAACCGTAGATGTGTATTTAATTGAAGGCATCTCGGTTGATGTAATTGAGCGCCGTAAAAAGAACGGAACTCAAGGCTGCTTCAAAAAACAATTAATCCCCGGCGACACGAAACAAAAAAACCGGTCGGAGGAACAAAGGCCACACTCTGGCGATCGCGAGACGCGAATTTCAGCGGTCGGGAGGCACGGAACACCTGTGGCCATTATGTCATTGTTTGCCCCGATCGAATATGATAATTGCTGGTCCGGCGATTATAATTGCATTAGAGGTTGCGTCAGCCTAATGGGAATTTCGTGTCGGCTTCGGAGAATCCGCGTTCGATTCCCGGGAACCGGCGAAAATTCGAGGAAGGCGCGCGTGCCCCGGGCGGCCCCCACGCTTCTGATCTCGTTCCAGGAAGGCGAAGAAAGACGTCCCGTCGGGGGGCTTCCGAGGGGATGCGTGGGCGCTGGCGGATCCTCAACCCTTGTCCCACGCGATCCTTCATCCCGGATGTCCGAGGATGCTGGATGCGGGGGTGTATCGCCGACTTCCTGCAATTAAACGGTCGTCGAAAATACACCCCAGTGGCTAGACTGTTCCTGACGAACCCTGCACGTCACAGGATTTGTAGGCGAATCCATTTATTTATTTTATTTTACAGAAGTAAAATCCTGGAAAAAGTACGACAACAGGAAACCAAATCACGTAGTTTACAGACAATACTAAACTTCAAAGGCCACCCTATTTATTAAAAAAACAAAAATAGGAAAACATAATAATTTTATGAGAGATAAAAAAGTCACAATACTCCCCCCTTTGAACTTTCTCATTTCTGAAAGAAAATCTAAAATTTACATATTTCGTTGATCACGCTAATTATTCGTGGCTACATTAATGCTACAGAACTTCCCAAAGTTCGAATTTGGAAAAATCGTATGAGAGAAAAAAAAGTCACGTTACTCCCCCTTTGAACTTTTTCATTTCTGAAAAATATTCAAAAATTTACATATGTCGTTGATCATGCTAATTATTCGTGGCTACATGGATCTCAGGTAGAATACACCATTAATCCTACAGAACTTCCCAAAGTTCGAATTTGGAGAAGTCGTATGAGAGAAAAAAAGTCACAATACTCCCCCCTTTGAACTTTTTCATTTCTGAAAAAAATTCTAAAATTTACTTATTTCGTTGTTCATACTAATTATTCGTGGCTACATGGATCTCAGGTAGAATACACCATTAATGCTACAGAACTTCCCAAAGTTAGAATTTGGAAAAATCGTATGAGAGAAAAAAAAGTCACGTTACTCCCCCCTTTGAACTTTTTATTTCTGAAAAAAATTCGTTGATCATGCTAATTATTCGTGGCTACATGGATCTCAGGTAGAATACACCATTAATGCTACAGAACTTCCCAAAGCTTGAATTTGGAAAAATCGTATGAGAGTAAAACAAAGTCACAATACTCCCCCCTTAACTTTTTCCATTTCTGAAAAAAAATCTAAAATTTACATATTTCGTTGATCATGCTAATTATTCATGGCTACATGGATCTCAGGTAGAATACACCATTAATGCTACAGAACTTCCCAAAGTTTGAATTTGGAAAAATCGTATGAGAGAAAAAAAAGTCACAATACTCCCCCCTTTGAACTTTTTCATTTCTGAAAAAATTTCTAAAATTTACATATTTCGTTGATCATGCTAATTATTCGTGGCTACATGGATCTCAGGTAGAATACACCATTAATGCTACAGAACTTCCCAAAGTTCGAATTTGGAAAAATCGTATGAGAGAAAAAAAAGTCACAATACTCCCCCCTTTGAACTTTTTCATTTCTGAAAAAATTTCTAAAATTTACATATTTCGTTGATCATGCTAATTATTCGTGGCTACATGGATCTCAGGTAGAATACACCATTATTGCAACAGAACTTCCCAAAGTTCGAATTTGGAAAAATCGTATGAGAGAAAAAAAAGTCACAATACTCCCCCCTTTAAACTTATTCTTTTCTGAAAAAAATTCTAAAATTTACATATTTCGTTGATCATGCTAATTATTCGTGGCTACATGGATCTCAGGTAGAATACACCATTAATGCTACAGAACTTCCCAAAGTTCGAATTTGGAAATATCGTATGAGAGAAAAAAAGTCACAATACTCCCCCCTTTGAACTTTTTCATTTCTGAAAAAAATTCTAAAATTTACATATTTCGTTGATCATGCGAATTATTCGTGGCTACATGGATCTCAGGTAGAATACACCATTAATGCTACAGAACTTCCCAAAGTTCGAACTTGGAAAAATCGTATGAGAGAAAAAAAAGTCATAATACTCCCCCCTTTGAACTTTTTCATTTCTGAAAAAAATTCTAAAATTTACATATTTCATTGATCATGCTAATTATTCGTGGCTACATGGATCTCAGGTAGAATACACTATTAATGCTACAGAACTTCCCAAACTTCGAAATTACAAAAATCCTATGAGTGAAAAAAAGCCACAATACTACTCCCTTTGAACTTTTTCATTTCTGTAAAAAATTCTAAAATTTACATATTTCGTTGATCATGCTAATTATTCGTGGCTACATGTATCTCAGGTAGAATACACCATTAATGCTACAGAACTTCCCAAAGTTCGAATTTGGAAAAATCGTATGAGAGAAAAAAAAGTCACAATACTCCGCCCTTTGAACTTTTTTATTTCTGAAAAAAATTATAAAATTTACATATTAGATCTTTGTATGCTAATTATTCGTAGCTACATGGATCTCAGGTAGAATACACCATTAATGCTACAGAACTTCCCAAAGTTCGAACTTGGAAAAATCGTATGAGAGAAAAAAAAGTCATAATACTCACCCCTTTGAACTTTTTCATTTCTGAAAAAAATTCTAAAATTTACATATTTCGTTGATCATGCTAATTATTCGTGGCTACATGGATCTCAGGTAGAATACACCATCAATGCTACAGAACTTCCGAAAGTTCGAATTTGGAAAAATCGTATGAGAGAAAAAAAAGTCACAATACTCCCCCCCCTTTGAACTTTTTTATTTCTGAATTTTTTTCTAAAATTTACAAATTAGATCTTTGTATGCTAATCATTCGTGGCTACATGGATCTCAGGTAGAATACACCATTAATGCTACAGAACTTCCCAAAGTTCGAATTTGGAAAAATCGTATGAGAGAAAAAAAAGTCACGTTACTCCCCGTTTTGAACTTATTATTTCTGTAAAGAATTCTAAAATTTACATGTTTCGTTGATTATGCAAATTATTCGTGGCTACATGGATCTCAGGTAGAATACACCATTAATGCTACAGAACTTCCCAAAGTTCGAATTTGGAAAAATCGTATGAGAGAAATAAAAGTCACGTTACTCCCCCCTTTGAACTTTTTTATTTCTGAAAAAAATTCTAAAATTTACATATTTCGTTGATCATGCTAATTATTCGTGGCTACATGGATCTCAGGTAGAATACACCATTAATGCTACAGAACTTCCCAAAGTTCGAATTTGGAAAAATCGTATGAGAGAAAAAAAAAGTCACGTTACTCCACCCTTTGAACTTTTTCATTTCTGAAAAAAATTCAAAAATTTACATATTTCGTTGATCATGCTAATTATTCGTGGCTACATGGATCTCAGGTAGAATACACCATTAATGCTACAGAACTTCCCAAAGTTCGAATTTGGAAAAAACGTATGAGAGAAAAAAAAGTCACAATACTCCCCCCTTTCAACTTTTTCATTTCTGAAAAAAAATTCTAAAATATACATATTTCGTTGATCATGCTAATTATTCGTGGCTACATGGATCTCAGGTAGAATACACAATTAATGCTACAGAACTTCCCAAAGTTCGAATTAGGAAAAATCGTATGAGAGAAAAAAAAATCACGTTACTCCCCCCTTTGAACTTTTTTATTTCTGAAAAAAATTCTAAAATTTACATATTTCGTTGATCATGCTAATTATTCGTGGCTACATGGATCTCAGGTAGAATACACCATTATTGCTACAGAACTTCCCAAAGTTCGAATCTGGAAAAATCGTATGAGAGAAAAAAAGTCACGTTACTTCCCCCCTTTGAACTTTTTTATATCGGAAAAAATTTCAAAAATTTACATATTTCGTTGATCATGCTAATTATTCGTGGCTACATGGATCTCAGGTAGAATACACCATTATTGCTACAGAACTTCCCAAAGTTCGAATCTGGAAAAATCGTATGAGAGAAAAAAAAGTCACAATACTCCCCCTTTGAACTCTTTCATTTCTGAAAAAAATTCTAAAATTTACATATTTCATTGATCATGCTAATTATTCATGGCTACATGGATCTCAGGTAGAATACACCATTAATGCTACAGAACTTCCCAGAGTTCGAATTTGGAAAAATCGAATGAGAGAAAAAAAAGTCACAATACTCCACCCTTTGAACTTTTTCATTTCTGAAAAAAATTCTAAAATTTACATATTTCGTTGATCATGCTAATTATTCGTGGCTACATGGATCTCAGGTAGAATACACCATTAATGCTACAGAACTTCCCAAACTTCGAAATTACAAAAATCGTATGAGTGAAAAAAAGTCACGTTACTCCCCCTTTGAACTTTTTTATTTCTGTAAAAAATTCTAAAATTTACATATTTCGTTGATCATGCTAATTATTCGTGGCTACATGGATCTCAGGTAGAATACACCATTAATGCTACAGAACTTCCCAAAGTTCGAATTTGGAGAAATCGTATGAGAGAAAAAAAGTCACAATACTCCCCCCTTTGAACTTTTTCATTTCTGCAAAAAATCTAAAATTTACATATTTCGTTGATCATGCAAATTATTCGTGGCTACATGGATCTCAGGTAGAATACACCATTAATGCTACAGAACTTCCCAAAGTTCGAACTTGGAAAAATCGTATGAGAGAAAAAAAAGTCATAATACTCACCCTTTTGAACTTTTTCATTTCTGAAAAAAATTCTAAAATTTACATATTTCGTTGATCATGCTAATTATTCGTGGCTACATGGATCTCAGGTAGAATACACCATCAATGCTACAGAACTTCCGAAAGTTCGAATTTGGAAAAATCGTATGAGAGAAAAAAAAGTCACAATACTCCCCCCCCTTTGAACTTTTTTATTTCTGAATTTTTTTCTAAAATTTACAAATTAGATCTTTGTATGCTAATCATTCGTGGCTACATGGATCTCAGGTAGAATACACCATTAATGCTACAGAACTTCCCAAAGTTCGAATTTGGAAAAATCGTATGAGAGAAAAAAAAA
Source organism: Othius punctulatus (assembly GCA_951805005.1). Classification (NCBI taxonomy): domain Eukaryota; kingdom Metazoa; phylum Arthropoda; class Insecta; order Coleoptera; family Staphylinidae; genus Othius; species Othius punctulatus. Next base: position 15,464,379 of record OX638145.1, read on the forward strand.
GTCACGTTACTCCCCCCTTTGAACTTTTTCATTTCTGAAAAAAATTCTAAAATTTACATATTTCGTTGATCATGCTAATTATTCGTGGCTACATGGATCTCAGGTAGAATACACCATTAATGCTACAGAACTTCCCAAAGTTCGAACTTGGAAAAATCGTATGAGAGAAAAAAAGTCACAATACTCCCCCCCTTTGAACTTTTGTATTTCTGAAAATTTTTCTAAAATATACATATTAGCTCTTTGTATGCTAATCATTCGTGGCTACATGGATCTCAGGTAGAATACTCCATTAATGCTACAGAACTTCCCAAAGTTCGAATTTGGAAAAATCGTATGAGAGAAAAAAAAGTCATAATACTCACCCCTTTGAACTTTTTCATTTCTGAAAAAAATTCTAAAATTTACATATTTCGTTGATCATGCTAATTATTCGTGGCTACATGGATCTCAGGTAGAATACACCATTAATGCTACAGAACTTCCCAAAGTTCGAATTTGGAAAAATCGTATGAGAGAAAAAAAAGTCATAATACTCCCCCCTTTGAACTTTTTCATTTCTGAAAAAATTTCTAAAATTTACATATTTCGTTGATCATGCTAATTATTCGTGGCTACATGGATCTCAGGTAGAATACACCATTAATGCTACAGAACTTCCCAAAGTTTGAATTTGGAAAAAACGTATGAGAGAAAAAAAAGTCACAATACTCCCCCCTTTGAACTTTTTCATTTCTGAAAAAAATTCTAAAATTTACATATTTCGTTGATCATGCTAATTATTCGTGGCTACATGGATCTCAGGTAGAATACACCATTAATGCTACAGAACTTCCCAAAGTTCGAATTTGGAATAATCGAATGAGAGAAAAAAAGCCACAATACTCCTCCCTTTGAACTTTTTCATTTCTGTAAAAAATTCTAAAATTTACATATTTCGTTGATCATGCTAATTATTCGTGGCTACATGTATCTCAGGTAGAATTCACCATTAATGCTACAGAACTTCCCAAAGTTCGAATTTGGAAAAATGGCATGAGAGAAAAAAAAGTCATAATACTCACCCCTTTGAACTTTTTCATTTCTGAAAAAAATCTAAAATTTACATATTTCGTTGATCATGCTAATTATTCGTGGCTACATGGATCTCAGGTAGAATACACCATTAATGCTACAGAACTTCCCAAAGTTCGAATTTGGAAAAATCGTATGAGAGAAAAAAAAGTCACAATACTCGCCCCTTTGAACTTTTTCATATCTGAAAAAAATTCTAAAATTTACATATTTCGTTGATCATGCTAATTATTCGTGGCTACATGGATCTCAGGTAGAATACTCCATTAATGCTACAGAACTTCCCAAAGTTCGAATTTGGAAAAATCGCATGAGAGAAAATAAATGTCACAATACTCCCTCCTTTGAACTTTTTCATTTCTGAAAAAAAATCTAAAATTTACATATTTCGTTGATCATGCTAATTATTCGTGGCTACATGGATCTCAGGTAGAATACACCATTAATGCTACAGAACTTCCCAAAGTTCGAATTTGGAATAATCGTATGAGAGAAAAAAAAAGTCACAATACTCCCCCCTCTGAACTTTTTCATTTCTGAAAAAAAATCTAAAATTTACATATTTCGTTGATCATGCTAATTATTCGTGGCTACATGGATCTCAGGTAGAATACACCATTAATGCTACAGAACTTCCCAAAGTTCGAATTTGGAAAAATCGTATGAAAGGAAAAAAAGTCATAATACTCCCCCCTTTGAACTTTTTCATTTCTGAATTTTTTTCTGAAATTTACATATTTCGTTGATCATGCTAATAATTCGTGGCTACATGGATCCCAGGTAGAATACACCATTAATGCTACAGAACTTCCCAAAGTTCGAATTTGGAAATATCGTATGAGAGAAAAAAAAGTCACAATACTCCCCCCTTTGAACTTTTTCATTTCTGAAAAAAAATCTAAAATTTACATATTTCGTTGATCATGCTAATTATTCGTGGCTACATGGATCTCAGGTAGAATACACCATTAATGCTACAGAACTTCCCAAAGTTCGAATTTGGAAAAATCGTATGAGAGAAAAAAAAGTCACAATACTCCCCCCTCTAAACTTTTTCATTTCTGAAAAAATTTCTAAAATTTACATATTTCGTAGATCATGCTAATTATTTGTGGCTACATGGATCTCAGGTAGAATACCTACACCATTAATGCTACAGAACTTCCCAAAGTTCGAATTTGGAAAAATCGTATGAGAGAAAAAAAAGTCACAATACTCCCCCTTTGAACTCTTTCATTTCTGAAAAAAATTCTAAAATTTACATATTTCATTGATCATGCTAATTATTCGTGGCTACATGGATCTCAGGTAGCCATTAATGCTACAGAACTTCCCAAAGTTTGAATTTGGAAAAATCGTATGAGAGAAATAAAAGTCACGTTACTCCCCCCTTTGAACTTTTTCATTTCTGAAAGAAATTCTAAAATTTACATATTTCGTTGATCATGCTAATTATTCGTGGCTACATGGATCTCAGGTAGAATACACCATTAATGCTACAGAACTTCCCAAACTTCGAATTTGGAAAAATCGTATGAGAGAAAAAAAAGTCACAATACTCCCCCTTTGAACTCTTTCATTTCTGAAAAAAATTCTAAAATTTACATATTTCATTGATCATGCTAATTATTCGTGGCTACATGGATCTCAGGTAGCCATTAATGCTACAGAACTTCCCAAAGTTTGAATTTGGAAAAATCGTATGAGAGAAAAAAAATTCACAATACTCACCCCTTTGAACTTTTTCATTTTTGAAAAAAATTCTAAAATGTACATGTTTCGTTGATCATGCTAATTATTCGTGGCTACATGGATCTCAGGTAGAATACACCATTAATGCTACAGAACTTCCCAAAGTTCAAATTTGGAATAATCGTATGAGAGAAAAAAAAGTCACGTTACTCCCCCCTTTGAACTTTTTCATTTCTGAAAAAAATTCTAAAATTTACATATTTCGTTGATCATGCTAATTATTCGTGGCTACATGGATCTCAGGTAGAATACACCATTAATGCTACAGAACTTCCCAAAGTTCGAATTTGGAAAAATCGTATGAGAGAAAAAAAAAGTCACAATACTCCCCCCTTTGAACTTTTTCATTTCTGAAAAAAATTCTAAAATTTACATGTTTCGTTGTTCATGCTAATTATTCATGGCTACATGGATCTCAGGTAGAATACACTATTACTGCTACAGAACTTCCCAAAGTTCGAATTTGGAAAAATCGTATGAGAGAAACAAAGTTACAATACTCCCCCCTTTGAACTTTTGCATTTCTGAAAAAAAATCTAAAATTTACATATTTCGTTGATCATGCTAATTATTCGTGGCTACATGGATCTCAGGTAGAATACACCATTAATGCTACAGAACTTCCCAAAGTTCGAATTTGGAAAAATCGTATGAGAGAAAAAAAAAGTCACAATACTCCCCCCTTTGAACTTTTGCATTTCTGAAAAAAATTCTAAAATTTACATGTTTCGTTGTTCATGCTAATTATTCATGGCTACATGGATCTCAGGTAGAATACACTATTACTGCTACAGAACTTCCCAAAGTTCGAATTTGGAAAAATCGTATGAGAGAAACAAAGTTACAATACTCCCCCCTTTGAACTTTTGCATTTCTGAAAAAAAATCTAAAATTTACATATTTCGTTGATCATGCTAATTATTCGTGGCTACATGGATCTCAGGTAGAATACACCATTAATGCTACAGAACTTCCCAAAGTTCGAATTTGGAATAATCGAATGAGAGATAAAAAAGTCACAATGGTCCCCCCTCATGGTTTTGATTCCATGCAATCCCACTCTATTTAAGACACCCTGTAGATTTGTGTTCTGTGTTTTGTAGTAGATGTAGAAATATCTGCCTAATGCGTGTGACATAGGTATTGTTTTGTAGTACAACAAATCATTTCAGACTCGAAAATGTTAATCAGTGCTTTACTAAAATAACCGATTGGTCTATATTTTGGGTTTCTGCGGATGTTCACATCTATTTCTAACAATTTCTTGATGAAATTTTGCATGCATCATTGAGGTCATCTTCGCTTCTGCTATCGCCGCAGATTTTACTCCATCTTTGCGAATCTGGACCGGATAACGCGATGGATCCCGCGTCCATCCAATCTCTGGGCCGCTCGCCGCGCTCCAATAATAAGCTGGGGCCTAATTGAATCCGCCGCGAAGTGCACCATCATCATCACCATCGCCGGCGAAGAAGAGAAGAGCCCTCGCGATTCCCGGAATCCTGACCGGGCAGCAATATTCAAATTAACCGGTGGCAGTAAAGAGGCGCATTATTCCACGCGCCCCCCATACTCATTATCATCACCAGAGCACCCGCCTGTTGTGGCCCGGGCCAAAAACGCATCAGAGCCTTTCAGTCTTCCAGTGCTCCCGTGACGGAATGGTATGAGATTTTGTATTATTATTCCCCTGGCTTATCACAAACGCGTTAATTGCATTCGTGGCGCTTGGTATTCTTCAGATGTAGGAAGACTTTTCTGTATTGTATGCGGCCCGGGGTTTTTTTTTCTTCTAATTAATCCCGATCACGATTACGGTCCGTCGCGGGGCAATTAGGCGGCAGCTAATTGTGGTCGGTGTCCCCCAAACGCCTGGCCGTTTCCTTTTCCTGTCTTGCCCTACAGAGAAGACAATAAACGTTTCAATTACCCGTCGCCGCCTCCAAGGACGTCCGTTTTGGGCGCCGTCCGCAGGTGTGCTCCTCGCCGAGGATTTCTTGAGGTGCTTCTGCAGGAGGCCTCTGCTTTCGCAGGAGTCGGCCTCGCATCCGTCTCCCGGTGCAATATCTGGGATTCCATCGAGATGGCATCAATTTTATTTACTGTTAACGCATGTGCATCGCCATCAAGTCCCCCCCTCCCCCCGAGCACCACCGGACACAATTAATCACCACTTATTAACGAGGCCCGCGCTTTTTGCCCGGCTCGGATAAACGCGATGAAGAATGGAGCGCTAATATGATAGAAATGTAAACTGTAAGTTACCGTATATTTACAACGGTCGTCACTCTTTACGACGATATAATCGCCGGAATTCCTGCGATATATTTATTTCGCGTATTAGCCGTGATCCTTGAAACCGATGGCCGCGGAAAATTTATATTATGTGTACCTTTGTGATTTTCAGCTCGTTAATCGCGTTTTGATCCGCGCGGCCGCACGGATTCCCGGCCGATAAAATACGTAATTGCAATTATTAATTATGCCCCGATGTCGCGGCAGTGGGCATTACTCAAATAGCCGCGATCCTGCGCTTACACTTTAAAATATTATATTACATTGTGTTCCGTCGCGGACGCTATTTTCATTTTCATTATAACCGATTCAATTGTAATTGCCGCATTTTTCCCCATCCTGCCTCATGCACGCCGACGTTTAAGGACTCATTAACGGCCGACTGCTATAGTGGTAGATTGTAAACGATGTAATCGCTTTTCGAACCATTAATATCAATGCCTGTTTTATGCCGACCTAATTGGCGGCACCCGTAAATTCAGGTCAACAGACAATCACGTTACTGCGACTATCAAACTAGTCTCGTCTGCCAACACAAATCTCACATCAAATTGCGTCCTTACTAAAAATAAAACTAAAAACTAAAAAACTAAAAAAAATCTCAATTGTGACCATCACAGGATAAATGTACCCATAACACTGGTATACAAGGACTAGATTTACCATTTTGGACTGGATTAACCAAATAGTGTTTTGAAGGTAATTTCGTGGGCTGAATTCGAATCAGTAGCTGTTTTTCTATCAGATCAGGTTTGCGAGATATAAAATATCATTGTTTTCGCATGTTTTTAATAAAAAATCGTTAATTTATTCAAAAATAAATGAAATTTCAAAAGTAAATGGCAGTGTGTGAACATCGTTTGTATTTATGTGGGTCAGTTTCACGTATTAGAGTCCAGCAATAATCTCCCAGTATACTTTTCACAAGAAATAGACAGACTCTACCTAATCACGTAATTCTGGATGGACACAATATCAACCAAGTAAATAAAATCTGTTTTTGAGTGTTATTTTGGACAAGAAACTGTTATGGTCAGATCACGTTGCTTATATCTTTAAAAAAATCGGAAAGGGGTATTATCTTTATTAGAATGATCTCGTATTATAAAGGGGGAGCAGATCTCAAGATTATCCTAACTTTCTATCGGTCTTTTGTCAGGTCGGTTTTAACTATGGTTGTGTATTTTATGGTAATACATCCAACTCTACATTGAAGAAATTGGCCGACTTCAATATAAGTATTTAAGGAGGTGCGTATGGTCTTAGAAGCACAAACATGAATATTATACTGGCAGTGCCAATTTCCATTATCAATAAGACGAAAATGTCTTGGAATTAAATATATTTTAAAATCATACTTCAATCAACGAGCATTCTCTAACACAATAGCAGAATTATTTGCTGCTGATCTGACGTTAAAGTTTTTGATGTAAAAAAAAAATCTCCTCTACTAGTGGAATTCTATCACTACATACATCGTTTGTGTTTATCTGGGTCAGTTTCACGTATTAGAGTCCAGCAATAATCTCCCAGCACACTTTTGTCCCAAAATCCTTGATAATTTCTTTCAATTTTCGTTAAATCTTCATGAGCACTTCTCCTTGTTCATCGCTCACCGCACCCAGGTTTTGTGGAAAAAAGTTCAAACGTTAATGCAAAAAAATGGATCTTGAGTGACATACGTGCATCTAATTCACAATATTTTTTCAATAATTCAGTAACAATTTGTCTGTGGTTATCACTTTTCTTGTTTCCAAGGAAACCATCTAATGCTTTTGAAAGATTATCAGGCTGCAGATTCTTTCTCTGATAAACATTGTGAGAAATAATCATCATTCAACAACTTCCTGATCAGAGGACCAACAAATATGCCAGGGCCAGTTTCACGTATTAGAGTCCATGAATAATCTCCCAGCACACTTTTGCCCAAAATCCTTGATAATTTATTTCAATTTTCATTAAATCTTGATGAGCACGTTCTCCTTATTCATCACTCAACGCACGCAGGTTTTGTGGAAAAAAGTTCAAATGTGGATGCAAATAATGCATCTTGAGTGATATACGTGCACCTAATTCACAATAATTTTTCAATAATTGAGTAACAATTTGTCTGTGGTTATCATTTTTCTTGTTTCCAAAGAAGCCATCTAGTTTTGAAAGATTGGCAGGCTGCAGATTCTTTCTATAATAAACATTGTGAGAAATAATCATCATTCAATAGCTTCCTGATCTGAGGACCAACAAATATGCCTTCTTTAATTTTAGTACACGAAATTGTAGGAAAAACTGCTAACAAATGTTTAAAAGCAGCACCGTATTTATCAGAGCCTTGGCAAAGTTTTTAATAAGACCTAGTTTTATATGCAGTGGTGGAAGTAGAACGTCATTATTAATGGATTATTTGAAATGTTTTTTTTCCTGAAGAATACTCTGTTCTTTGTGGCCAATCTGTTCTGGTGTAATGATGAAGATTTCCAGGCGACAGAATCTTTCTTTGATAAACATTGTGAGAAATCATCATCATTCAACAACTTCCTGATCTGAGGACCAACAAATATGCCTTTTTTTAATATTAGCACATGAAATTGTAGGAAAAACTGCTGACAAATGTTTAAAAGCAGCACCACCCATATTCAGAGCCAAAGTTTTTGAAAAGACCTAGTTTTATATGCAGTGGTGGAAGTAGAACGTCATTATTAATGGATTATTTGATTTTTTTTTTCCTGAAGAATACTCTGATCTTTGTGGCCAATCTGTTCTGGTGTAATGATGACATGTAGCTCGACTATCCCATAAACAAAGGAAACAACAAAATCTGTGAAACCTCCTTGCATGCTAGTTAACAAACCAATGACCTAAATAAATTTGATTTAATTAAAACGTGGAATTTACGGCATACATAGAACATTCCATCACATACCTTAAAATCACCACATATCTTTATTTATGATCTTCGTATTTGAGTAAAGTTAAATTTTGAGTCATTGAGTCGTAATTTTCTTAGTATTAACTTAGTATTAACTAAGTACTAAGAACTTAGTATTAACAGCATGAGAAATTGTACTAAATCACCTTTACCTTAAGAGCCTTTAAACTGTACTTCTACGTAAATGAATAATCTCCATTCATTTTTTTCGTATGGTTGGTTCATTGTTTGAAATAAACCTTGAATGTCGTTACTGTAGAGAATAGTGTTTTTCTTCTCAAAATATGCAGCCAATTCCGAGCTTCTTTCTCTATAAACTGTTATTTTTGTCCCAACTGCAATATGTATCTATTGTTGCATACGTGCAACTTATAATTCTGCGTCTTGCTTTGATAAATGTAAATCACGAACTAGATCATTAAGTTCAGCTTGAGTCACTAAATGGCATTCATTAGACTCATACAAACTACCACTGCTGGAAACAATGTCATTGATAGATGATTCCGAATTACTCCTTGTAGTACCAGGAACGACTGGCTATGGATCATTTGGTAAATGTTGAACTGGTTTTGAAACAGATGGAACATTTGCGTGTTGCACACATGTTCGATTTTTCATATTGATCCCAACAACTTTTGATAAACACAAATAACAATCGGTTTGGTGATTACTTTGCTTTCTCCATATTGCTGGAACTGAAAAGTCGAAATATTTCCTCTTGCCATTCGACCACTTGTATAAAATAGCCCTGCAACTATTGCAACACAATGTCGGTGTCCACGTTTTGTCTAAATTTCTGACAGCAAAACCAAAGTAATGCAAGTTTGCATATTTTAACGGTTCAAATATCTCCGGAAGTAAGTGGAATTTAGAGATATTACTGACCACTAAATTGCGCAACTTTTTTCTAATTTAACCGCCTTCGTAACTTTTATGGTTTCCGAGATCTCCATGATGTTAATCCTTATCTTGGACACCTTGTATATTGCTCACCTAGCCTTTACTGATTTTGAAATTTTGAGGACGTTAAAAATATTGCGATTTTAAATATAAATCTTAATCAATAGAAATGGCTCTTGACGGTTTATCATCCAATATTGTTAATATGTATTTGTAGAAGTTGTCATACTAAACTCATCAAAGATGAGGTGTTTCTAAAACACAGATGTATAGGAGTAGTGTAATGTACAATCGCCGACATTTGAAGTGCAATGAAAAGCCATAAACTAGAGCGAATTTCGACCTTATTGGTAATCGGGGTTTAGGCACGTGTACAAGTACAGGGTGACCCAATTTGGATGTTTCTATAGGGGATCTCGCCAAGCCAAAAATAATTGCAGTACCTACATTTAACTCGTTGCTTAACTCGTTGCTTAACAGTACGTTGCTCTTAGATTCTTCTTAAGTTTTTGTTATATTGTGCGTGCAACGAAGGTAATCTAAAAAACTATGATTCAAACGGTCCGTTTAGCACGTTGAATTTAACGAACCTCTCATGAAAATTTCACGAGCCGCCCACGCAATCATCGCGAGGAAACGATGCATCGATCGCCGGTAAGCGCGAGTTCCCATTCACGCACGTCCTAAATATTTCATCCGATGATCGATCATCATCGATAATGCATCGGCCGAAAATCACCATTCAATCGCCCACCCGCGCTTCCCTCTGCCCCGCCAACTCTTCTGTTGGGCCGACCGATTGGAGGAGTGAGCTGCGCGAATTCCTCCCATTCCGCGAGGAATCCGCGACCACGTGGAGGATTCGCTGGCCGGGCCCCCGGGGTTGGCCTCCTTTTTGTCCACTGGGGCCTCCAAGAAGCGTCCAGTCATCGCCGATAGGTGTTATTGAATTCACACGCGATTTCACGCGGGGCGCAGCCGTTAATTGGCTAATTCCGACGTTAATTGGCCGCTGGTGAGGCTGCCGCCTCTTCGGACCGGCTCTTGCAAATCACGCTGGCCGATCGAGATAATCGAGTGTCGAAGCCTGTTTTGCATAATGGCCTGGTGAGGATCTGAGGATCTAGTCCGCGCAGTCCAGGAGCTACTGGTCACTGCAGATGGTAATGCTGTCCGAGTGTCGAGGCCTGTTGTGCAGAATGGCCTGGTGAAGATGTGATGGTGTGGTCCTGCACTCTTGAACCAACTGGTTACTACAGATAGACCCATGGATACGAAAACGGAGTATCAAAGAATGTTTTGCTGAATGGTCTGGTGTCAGTCCATAAACCATTTCAGATGTGCCATTAAAAATGTTTTTTTATTTCAAAATCACTCAAAGATAAGATCATCAAAATTAGATCATCATTATCAAAGTAACCTGGCAATTCCACGTCCAACAGCCCAATGATTTTATGCAAATATGAAACTAATTGTGATTATTTTTAATTGAACCAAATGTAGATCATTAAAGGACATATGATACAAAATGAGAACAAAATTTCATTGATTGATTCAATTTCAAATTTTCACATTCATAATGTTTGCAGAAGTGTTATTAACAGATGCAACACATGCATTTTAAATAATCTATATCAATTTGGACATTTATTATAATTTAAATATTATGTCTATGCTTCTCACTGATCCATTGACAGGTTTTTCTTTCAATCTTTAAAAAAATTATTTATTGGGTTGTCTTCCTTTATCTTAGCTTTATCTGAGCTTTAAGCAAAGATACTTAATATGAAACATTTCCAGTTTTATATCCTTCATAAAAAAACATGTGGCAAATTTTGGGTTTATTTTAGCTGCAAACAAAAGTAATAAACTGCAAGACTAATTTGATATATATAAAGAATATCCATGGCCAATTTTGGGAATATCTTAGCTTTAAGCAAAGTGACAATCTTTATCAAATTATATATGATTGTACTGAATGAGCAGTAAACCAACCAAATAAGCCATAGAAGCGGAAATAGGCTCGAGAATTTTCGAACGATTTTGAGCTAATAGCAAATACCCTGGCTTAAAAGAAAAAATGCACCAGGCGATCCTGTGTATTTTACAAATTCCATGTATCGTAGATCGCTCCTGGGCCACAGCAGCCATAGCAACGAAAATATACCTTTGCAAAATTAGCACATTATAGCACTTCTAATAACGAAATAGTAGCACTTACGGGTAGTATATTTAGGATAGAAAGATGTTTCTTAGTTTATGTTGTTTTTATTATTTTTATTATTTGTTCACCTGACTAGTTTCGGCTATTTGTAAGCCATCTTCAGAGCCGTTATTCTATAACAAATATTATAATAATAATTGTGATTGTAGTGTAAAAAGTTTATACATTATAGCACTTCTAAGAACGAAATAGTAGCACTTACTGGTAGTATATTTAGGATAGAAAGATGTTTCTTAGTTTATGTTGTTTTTATTATTTTTATTATTTGTTCACCTGACTAGTTTCGGCTATTTGTAAGCCATCTTCAGAGCCGTTATTCTAAAACAAAAATAATAATAATTGTGATTGTAGTGTAAAAGGTCAGCAGGAGCAAACGGACAGCATAATTTATTGCTAGTATTGGTCATATATTTATTACCCACATAAAGTACATAGTTATAAAGTTTCTAAGTATCTAGTAGTTTGTACTAGTAGTACTAGTACTAGTACTAGTAGTTCTAAATACTAGTAAACTTGTTTTGAATGTGCAGATATTAACGGAACGAGCAACTGAATGAACCTTTATCAAATTATATAATGATTATATAATGTACATAATGAGCAGTAATCCAACGTAATTGGCCATAGAAGGGGAAATAGGCCGTAGAAATAATAATAGTTAGATGGAGACGTTGAAATTAAAAAATCAAAAATGATCATCAAATCTTGATCAATAAATCATTAAAAAAAAAAAATTCTATAAACAAGTTTTTAATTATCGTGTTGTAAATTAATAACATACACACATAATTCAAACATTCAATGAACTACTTTACTAGTACTTCTAAGTACTAGTAAATTTGTTTTGAATGTGCAGATATTAATGGAACGAGGAACTGAATGAACCTTTATCAAATTATATATACTTGAACAGAATGAGCAGTAATCCAACGTAATTGACCATAGAAGCGGAAATAGGCCGTAGAAATAATAATAGTTAGATAGAGGCGTTAAAATTTAAAAAATCAAAAATGATCATCAAATTTTGATCAATATTCTAGAATGTTATTCTATAAACAAGTATTTAATTAAGTGTTGTAAAAAATAAATAACATACACACATGATTTACACATTCAATGAAATTGTGTTAAAAACAATTGTTTATCATGATTACCAATGTTTGTTGGCCGAATACAGTACAACGTTTTAATTATGAAGTAAATTACTCAATATTTAGTTTAATGTCGTAATTAAAGAACATCCAAAGAAAATCAACATAAGAAAACCTATTTATTTTATAACTTATTTGTGGTAGTTTTTTTTCCAAATTCAAGTCACGTCGATAAATGCCACTAATGATCAATAACTGACAAACCAAACCGCTGTATAATTTTAAATGCACCGCTAAACGCTGCATTTAAAAATTTTGCATAACAGACGGAAATTACTTAATTGCAGGCTCCTAATTCGACATCAGTGTCTGGAGTGTTTTTTGGTGGTAAGGTGATGTGTTTTTGTGGAAACTTATGCAAATGCCACTGAAATGAATTAAACAGCTCTTATCATGTTAACCGACAAACTGTCAACATTCATTAGTATTCAGTAGCGATATGAAAGGTAGCATTTTGCACCGCTTCCGTCGGACTAAACGAACGCAGATATTGGACCAGCTAATGACGTCTGGTTAAATATGTGATGATATTTGTATCTTCATATTCGACTTAGATATAATATCTAGAACCAAGTTGAAGGCTTAAGCAGAAGAATTAAGCAGAATTAACTGATGGGAAAATTGCGAGATGTGTGATGATTATTGTATCTTTATATCTGACTACGACAAGATAACTAATTGGTGCAACATTAGAAGATACGTGATATATGGTAATACATATTTGCATTTTTATATCTAACTGTGACAAGATATTTCATTGATGCTAAAATTACGAAATATGTGATGGTATTATTATCTTTATATGTGTCTATGATTTGATCATACTACTGATTGTAAGTACACAGGTTGGAAGTAATTGAAATAATATTATATAGTTATTAAGGTACCAAGGTGTTATAAGTCAAATAAGCGCTCGTAAAAAATAGAGAATAACATAGATAATATAGAGAATATAAGAATTATAGACGAAATACAAGAATATTACTTCACATTACTTTGCACAAAATCATGGTTAGATGCTTTAAATAAATGTTTACATATACCAGAAATCCAGATGTGTAAATGTAAGACAAATATTTTATAGAATGAAGATCAAATTAAAATTACGGCTGATAAGAGATTAGTGTAAAAATGCTAATAAAAGCTTAAACAGATACTCAAAGAAAAATACAAATTATCCTTTTTCACAACGACATTTATTTCTCTAAATGTACATTTCAACCACTACGTGGTCATCTTCACTAAACATTTGTACTGTAGATGACCACGTAGTGGTTGAAATGTAAATTTAGAGTACATTTACTATATTTGATTATATTTTTCTTAAGAATATCTGTTTAAGTAAAATAATCGGTTATAGCTTGTGAAATATTAATACTTAGAGAAAAATTCAAATTATCCTTTTTCAGAGTTAGATACATGACCACGTAGTGGTTGAAATGTACAGTTAGATAAATAAATGTCGTTGTGAAAAGGGATAAATTGAATTTTTCTCTAAGTATTAATATTTCACAAGCTCCAACCGATTATTTTACTTAAACAGATATTCTTAAGAAAAATATAATCAAATATAGTATATTTTAAATTTCCCATGTAATTATATCGGGAATGTATTGAAACATTGATAACATTTTACTCTTATATCTTTATTCTTGTAATATTTTTTATTTTTATCAATAACTTTGAGTATATAGCAGATATTTACAAAATTTGCAATAAGTGTAGGTATATTTATAGCAATAAAAAAATCATTGTATTATTATATCATTGCGTTTTGGATAAAAGACAACGAAATTTAACTTTATCACATGACTTGATTGATTTTTATCATTAATCATTTAATATATATATATATATATATATATATATATATATATATATATATATATATATATATATAATCGATCTTTATTGGGCTATCGACCCCATATGGGGTCTTTCCGCCGTCATTTAATATTTAGAAAGAAAGATTTTTTTCTATTTTTCTTTATATGTTAATTCATCAAAAGTCACTAGTGATGAAGTGACGAAAATAACTATAGAAATAACATACAAAAACACAGAAACATTTACAGAAATGAAAAACATAAAAATGTTGTTCATTATGGCTATGGCCCATTGGCCTTTCCTCGCTTCTCTGCAATATTTTTCTAGCAATATTCATTTAAACCAAACTTATAACAACTATGTAATTAATTCATCTGTGCGGCCAATTATCCACTTTACGGGGCAATTCAGGTTCGCCATTCAAATTACGGTTTTCGGAACTGCAATTAATCGCGACGACTCATGTAGAAATACGTACACTCACCGACTTTTGAGGAGTAATTAGAGTAAACCACAGACAGCCAGACGTTGTTTACTCTCTTATCCGTTCAGCAAGGAGCTCGGCCAATTCGCTAAAGTCGATTCAGGAGCAAACCAGTTGTGCGTATTTAGCAAAATGATAAAGCATGTGATTAAATAATAATTGCTGTAAGTTGCAATTAATTTGTTTTGAATGTGCAGATATTAATGGAACGAGGAAGTGAGTGAACCTTTACCAAATTGATTGATGATTGTCTAGAATGAGCAGTAAACCAACGTAATTGGCCATAGAAGCGGAAACAGGCCGTAGAAATAATAATAGTTAAGTCGAGAGGTTAATCTTAAAAAATCAAAAATGATAAAATCAAATTTAGAGCAATAAATCATAAATGAATGTCATTCTATAAAGATGTTTAAATTATTTTTCGTAAATAAACAAATAATAGATCCAGATATTAAAATTAAAAATCTAAAATGTTCAAATTTTGACCTTTTAGATCAAAATCATAAGCATATGTGATTCTAAATAAAACTTTTACTTTTTTTTTTGTTAAATAGACAATTAATATTTAGATCGAGAGGTCAAAATTGAAAAATCTAAAATTAAAAATTTTGACCTTTTAGAACAAAGGCAAACATCATAAGCAAATGTTATTCTAAAAAAAGTTTTAAAGCTCTTTCTTAAGAAATAGCTACTGCTACTGAAGCTAAAAAACAACTGATCCCAATCCATCTAATAGATAATAATTTGAATTCGATTATCAACCTGCAGTTTAGAAGGGAATCAATCTTATCTTATCAGAAAAAACTGCGATCAGCATTTGTGTAAAAAAATAGCTTTACTTATTTGGTGGATACTCAATTTTTTCTACGACCATTCGGTTAAAAGATTAATTAAAGGTAACTAGTTTCATTTTTATATTGTAACAAGTATAACTAACACTAGCAGTTCAATTTATTACTTTCTCAAACTTCTGAATGATCTGACCGTTTTCACAATACAAAAATTTCGTTATTACTAAATATCAAACAAAAATTTATTGCAGCAATCGATTCAAAGTTTTACATATAATTACCAAAAACTGCATGGCTTCTTATGGTAGTAATGCTTAAAATAAACTTCATAAGAAATCCATTGCATTTTGAGTATTGCGATAAAGAGAGAAGACATATTTTTGATGTTATTTGTACTTCTCAATGATTTGACCGTTTTCACAATACAAAAATTTCGTTATAACAAAATGTCAAACAAAAATTTATTGCAGCAATTGATTCAAAATTTTACATATAACTACCAAAAATTTCATGGCTTCTTACGGTAGTAATGCTTAAAATAAACTTCATAAGAAATCCATTGCATTTTGAGTATTGCAATAAAGACAGAAGACATATTTTTGATGTTATTTGTACTTCTTAATGGTCTGACCGTTTTCACAATACAAAAATTTCGTTATTACTAAATATCAAACAAAAATTTATTGCCGCAATCGATTGAAAATTTTACATATAACTACCAAAAACTGCATGACTTCTTAGGGTAGTAATGCTTAAAATAAACTTCATAAGAAATCCATTGCATTTTGAGTATTGCAATAAAGACAGAAGACATATTTTTGATGTTATTTGTACTTCTCAATGGTCTGACCGTTTTCACAATACAAAAATTTCGTTATTACTAAATATAAAAACAAAAATTTATTGCCGCAATCGATTGAAAATTTTACATATAACTACCTAAAACTGCATGGCTTCATACGGTAGTAATGCTTAAAATAAACTTTATAAGAAATCCATTGCATTTTGAGTATTGCGATAAAGACAGAAGGCATATTTTTGATGTTATTTTTACCGTTTTCACGTTTTACACGTTTTACAAAAATTTCGTTATAACAAAATATCAAACAAAAATTTATTGCAGCAATTGATTCAAAATTTTACATATAACTACCAAAAACTGCATGGCTTCGTACGGTAGTAATGATTAAAATAAACTTCATAAGAAATACATTGAATTTTATGTATTGATATAAAGACAGTAGTCATAGTTTTGATGTTATTTGTAACTATTTAACATTAAATGTATAAAAGCTTTCCGATTTTTTCATTTTTTTTTTAGAAGGAGCCTTAATTCGGTTGTAAACAGGAAATTGCGATTATCTCGGTGATTAATCTAACCTAGACTATTCTGCACGTAATTCCTGCCAGCAAACTTCATGCGGTTGGGCTGTTATTAAGAGGCAGATGGAACCAATTCATTAACGTCCTTTAATTTGTTTATAATGGAGACTCTGCTACTGCAGACTAACCCCAATATCTCCGAAGACATTGCGATTATTACGAAAATTTATATCGCGGTGTTATACAGATTGGACAACAAAATGTATGCTAAACCGTCATAAAATTTGGACTCAAAACTCATCAATCTATATGCCGTTAAAATTTGTCCCTTCAGTTTAATGCCACTGTTCGTTTCAATGTTAATGAAAACCTATTTGCTGGATATATAGATATTTATAACTTTATTGCCCAAATAAGGATAATTGCAAAAATTCAAAATTTATTCTAAACCGGCGGAAAAAAAATCTAAAAAGGGCGGAAAGACCCCTTCTGTGGTCGATCGCCTTAATAAAGATCGTTATATATATACAGGGTGTATCAGCCAAATGGAATAAATTCAATAATAAATAAATGGGGGCGTGTTCGAAAAAACGCTCGGACACGTCGATTGTTATTTTTAGTTGCGCATTTTTTTCAACAAAAACTTTTTATACAGGGTGTGTCATGTGACCGTGGCCAATACCAACTTTCTTATTTTAAATGCAACACCTGGTATATTATTCAATTTTTGGATTCTTCAGAAAATTCTAGACATATTTCATGTACAATGTCCTATACCTATCTTCAACTGTTTCGGAAATTACCCCTCGACTTAGCTGACTTAAGAAGACGAATAATGCTTGCGCTTAGATCGGTCACGCCTAAGATGTTGAGAAACGTTAGAAGAAATTTCTATTTAAGATTAGGATGTTGCCAAGACGTTCACGGCGAGCATTTTGAACATCTCCTCCATCGAAATTTATTGTTTTTTTTTTTGTTTTTTTACATTATCAAGAAATAAACAGTATTACTTATTAGTTTTTGAGTGTGTTGTAACGAATTTCTGTAATCAAATAATTTTCTTTTTTTAATGTTAATTTTTGCAATAAATCTGAAAACACTTAATATTTCCGAAACAGTTGAAGATAGGTATAGGACATTGTACATAAAATATGTCTAGAATTTTCTGAAGAATCCAAAAATTGAATAATATACCAGGTGTTGCATTTAAAATAAGAAAGTTGGTATTGGCCACGGTCACATGACACACCCTGTATAAAAAGTTTTTGTTGAAAAAAATGCGCAACATAAAATAACAATCGACGTGTCCGAGCGTTTTTTCGAACACGCCCCCATTTATTTATTATCGAATTTATTCCATTTGGCTGATACACTGCGTATATATATATATATATATATATATATATATATATATATATATATATATATATATATATATATATATTCTAAACCAGCGGTGTTAACATTTTGTTGCCTATGAAATAACATTCATAAAGTAATAAAATTTTGTCTATTGACCCAAAAACCTTCAAAATGTGTTGTGAATTACATCTCTCTTCATTACCATAAAAAGAATTATGTGGAAAATATATACAATCTCTAGAATATTTCATATATAAATCTAGTCAGAATCATATGTATGCCTAATATGTTCTTTACAAATTTATTTTTATATTCATTTTAAATTGTGAATTATAATTATAACTAAATAGACAATACAAATTTTTTCATCATTAAAGACTGAATTAAAAAATTAAATAATAATAATTTTGGTAGTAAATTTATGCAGCAATATGACAAAACTCCGTTCGTATCCTTCTCACCTTCCAGCCCGCATTCCCGCAGGACATGAGCAAAAACATGCTCGTCCTTGACATTTCAATGTTATCACTGATTGTAATAGAAAACACAGCGTTTTTCGTGGCTTAATTACGAATGAGTAATTTCAAGTATGCAAATGACTGCATACATTAGTAATGCGTTACTTCATTATGTATGAACCAAACAAAATACACGACATGACATAAATAATACACGTATATATTTTTTATATATTAGCCTAATGATGATAAGATAAAATAAAAAACGAATTTACTATGATTTCAGCTCTTTTTTAAACATGTTTATAGTTGTGGTGGCTATTATTTGGCTGGGCAGCCTGTTGTAGATTGCAATGCCTGTGTGTAAATTGCTGTTTTTCGTACAGCGTTGTGTTGTGTTTGGGATACAGGTTGTGATACCTATCGATATCACAGTCAGGATCTTATTACATTTAAAGACCTGTCGACAGGATGCCGTTTTTCTAAGGCCAAATATTAGGCTTAGTGTCCTTTTCTGGGCAGATAGGACTCCGATGAGATCAGATCTACCCCAGATTAAGATGTTGAAGGTTAGGTGGGAGTGGGCAAGGGCATAGTATGCTTCAATCAGTACATGCTTACTGAATTTGTTTTTGAGTTACTACTTAAGATATTAAATTTAATTTGATGATAATAAAGATATAAGATACTAAATTTTGTAAAGATGCTAGTTTTGCATTACTACTGAACATTTAAAAAAAACGGGATGACCTGTTTTTACACCTAGCCTTTCAATTGTTGATTGCCCTTCATCTAAGCTATACATTGCATACAGCAATTTAATGTGCAAGTAAAACTCTTTATTGTATAAAATAGAATCTAATTTAAGTTTTTTATTCCGCAATCCGCTTCTTTATGGTATGAATGTCTGCGGACTGATGTACGTACCTTTCTTGGCTGGTCTCGTTCCAGGTTATAAATCGTCTCCGCTGCAAATTGCAGTTTATCCATTACAACGGACTGGTCTGTGAGATGTGTGTACTGGCAGGACGGGAGCAATTTGTCAACCGGTGCGTGCGCCGAGTCGACTTACCGCCGATTCTCGTTTTGCAGAGTGGTTCTCAGCGATGTTGATAGAATACTCCACTTGTACTGCAGCTCATCTAAATTTTCTACTAATTAGCAGTAGTTAGTTCATGTCTTGTAATGTATCTCATCTAATTTTTCAACTAGTAGTAGTACTACTAGCAGGTACTTTAAATTCTTGCATACTCACAAGGTGATACTCACAAAGTAACTTGTTTTATTTATAATTGATAAAATGTACCACGAAGTAAACGCCACCACAATTCAAAATTTAAATTCTTGTGTTATATCTAATTTAGCTTTTCTACTAGTGGTAGTAGGTACAAGCAATTCTTGTGTTAAATCTCAACTAACTCTTCTACTAGTAGTAGTAGGTTCTTTAATTTTTGTACTACGTATATCTCATCTTCCTTTTCCATTAATAGTAGTATATTAGTATTCTTCGCGTAGGTATATTTATAATTTATAAGTCAGAATTTTATTTTTTATCTGAATTAATTTCAGGTACCTACTAACAATTCGATAAGGTCAGACTGAACTTTTGTCAAGGTCGAATTTATTTGCACCTTCTCCCAGAAGGTACTTCTTATTATGTTTATATATATATATAAACAATCTTTATTAGGCTATCGACCCCATGGGGTCTTTCCGCCTCATGTTTATATTATAATGGTATTTATTTATTTGTGTCAAGTACCCACAGCTTTACACACGTCATGCATGAAAATGGTCAAAAAACATATGTACAAACATAGACACACATAAAACATAAAATAAGTGTATAAACAAAAACCCAAAATAGGTGATGTATAAATAAAAACTTAAGACTAGGTACGATATATAAAAACCCAAGTACTTGTATGTTAACGCACGAAAGAAAATTCTTTCCAGTAGTTATACTGCAAGAGTTCTACTCCACCCCCCGCGAAGATTTCGATTAATTTAATCCGCGCTTTGATTCGCTGTTTGATTCACGTAATTAGAGCAATTGTATGCAAATACCGCGGATAATTACCGCGATTATCCCATTAAAACGCGAATCCGCCGCTTTAATGCTCTAATTACCCTCAAATTGCTCTACTTACGTGAATCAAACAGCGAATCAAAGCGCGGATTAAATTTATAGAAATCTTCGCGGGGGATGGAGTAGAACTCTTGCAGTATAACTACTCTTTCCATCTTTAATCTCCAAAATAAAAAAATTCTATTTTTATTATATTATATTTTATTATTATATTTCTTTCTATTACTAATATGGACGATTATATCAAATCAGATTTTTTCATTATTATTTTTTTATATATAATTCTATTAAATTTGTAATAAAAATTATACATTTAATCCTTTTCAGCTAATTTATTTGGCTTTTATGTATAAATGTAATATTAATTTGTAAATCGATAATAATCCAATTACAATACAATACAATACTTTTGATGCGAGATGATTTGTAAAGCTTCTGTAATAACATGCCACAGTGCTCAACTGTGTTTTGTAAATGCGACCCTGACCCTTGTTAAACGTTCATTGCTATGAATTATTCGCATAACGTCGCTCCCATTAAATATGTACATTCATTTTAATAATAAATGTACTCATATTACGCACGTAACTTATTATAAACATTCACAGGTTTCGCAGCTTATCTTGTAGAGGCAATCAGTGTATATGTACAAGTCGTTTTATCGTTCAAAACTTTATTATTAATTCACTTATTATTATTCACCTGCATATATTGTCCTTAGCGAGAAATGAAAAGTTATCGGAGCCTTAACTCACTCCGACATATCAGTTTTCGTGATGTACAACACAAAATATGGTTGCAGTAATGAAAATGGGTCATAATTTTTATTTAAAAAAATAAAGCCCAGCGCCTCCACCTTGTGCCTTCTAGGTTGGAATAATTTTTAATAATTCATAAAAAATATAATAATAACAAATATAATAATAACAAATTTCAAGCAATTTCTGAGGAGAATTATTCTAGTTACATATGTGCCATGTTTGTGCCAAATATTATAGTCAATAATTAAACTAGACTTATAAAATTCCTGAAAAATTCCTTTAATACTTTCCAATATCATCTCAATGTAATAATTTCCAGAAATCTATCAATAATAAACAATAATTTTCGGGTATTAAATCTTAAAATCAAAATCTTATTGTATACCAAGCCAGGATTACCGAGGATTTGGAACTATATTTGGGTTTCTTGCAACTAAAGACAATTTATTTCGAAGTAAAACTGAGCAATATTTATATTGTCCTTAGCAAGAAATGAGAGTGATCGGAGTCTTAACTCACTCCGACATACCATTTTTCGTAATGGACATCATAAAATATGGTTGAAGTAATAAAAATGGGTCTTAATCTTGATTTAAAAAAACATAGCCCGGCGCCTCCACCATGTGCCTTCTAGATTGGAATAATTTGTAATAATTCATTAAAAATTTAAATACCTTAAATTTCAAGCAATTCTTAAGGAAAATTATTATAGTTACATATTTGCCATGTTTTTGAGAAATCTTATAATTAACTATTTAACTATAGTCAGGGCTTGCAAAACACATTGGAGCTAAGAACTTTTTGACAGTGCTGTAATATTTTTGTTTGTAGAAAGTGTATTTTAAATTGTATTACTATATATTTTTTTCTTGTTTTGGCCGTGAATATTTTTGTGTACTATACTCAAATTTGAATCAGTAATGTTCTTTCTGAATCGGGATACAAAAAATTATATTATTATTATTATTTATTGGGCTCAATTTCCTAAATGATTTTATCGCTTCGATTTCAAAGGAAGAGATACACATATAGTAGAAACTAGCAACTGAGGGGGTCTAACCTCTAATACCCTGTAATCCATTCTTGGCTACGCCACAGTTTTTGGTGCTATTTTGTTTTGGAGATAATGTAATAATAAGATAATAATATTGACTCTGATAATAATATTGACATTAAAATTAAATTGATGACAAACAAAAATGCGAATATTAAAAAAAATGTGAAAAAAAGATGTGAAAAAAAAATTCTCTTTATGAATTCAGCTTCACTCCACACAAATCTACTATCCATCATTTCTCTATCTTAACATCAAACTTACAATACCTTCAATGTAACAAATCGGCCATCCTTCTACCAGACATCAATAAGGCGTTTGATTCAGTTTGCAGCAAAGGTCTTATGTTCAAACTAAATGTACTTGAGACTCCCCCATATCATATATCCCTGATTAATTCCCTCCTTTTAAATAGGTCAGCAAAAATTGGAATCCGAAATACTTTCTACTAGCTTATTTATACCGCACAGGGAGTCCCTCGAGGTTCTCCTCTGTCTCCCCTCCTTTACAATATGTTTGCCAAGATATCTACCATACCATATTGGATATGGTATGCCAATGGATTTGCCATGTTGGATATCTACCAGATATCCAACCCTGACTATCTAAACACAAAACTCTATCTGACATGTATGATTCTAGAAATTGTGTATATGGTCAGCGCAGAAGGTTTCTTAATTTGTATTTATGTCCCTCGTGCCACACTTTGTCAAAAGCTTGCGCTACATCAAGACAGATAGTAGAGCAAACCTTTCTTTCTTTCAATGATTTTTCAATTACGTCTGTTATTCGATACACTTGATCTGCAGTTGAATGAGATTCTCTGAAATCAAACTGATGTTCTGGAATTATGTTTTTGCCTTCGATAATTGGTTTCATTCTTTTAAGGAGAATTTTTTCGAACAGCTTTGAGCTTACAGGTAATAATTAGTCTAGAGATTGGTCTGTAAGAAGAAACTTCTGGGTATTCTGGGTGTAGGAATCATTATCACTTCTGCTACTTTCCATATCTTAGGTATGGAAAGAAGCAGAAGTGATAATGGTTCCTAAACCTGGATACTCATATTTGACTCTGTAATGTTCTTTTTGAATCAGTGAATCTGGATACAATAAATGATAATGTTATTATTATTTCTTGGGTCCAATTTTATAAAACGATTTCATCTTCATTCAAAAGGCAGCATCTGCAGCCTCTTCAATTGCCATTTCTTGTTTATTTTCATTGGAAATCGTTTTACAACTAAACGAATGCAATTTCTGACACTCACAGTTTGTTTGAAAAATAGTTACGAAGTTAAATTAATCAAAGACATACAAATAAAGCAACTTTAGGAGTGGAAAAACAGTTATAAGAAATTCGAGAGGTAAGTTTTGACCACTTTCGGACTTTATTGCTAGCTCTCGCTGTGGCTCGGGCGCAAACTCGATCTCGACTGGTAAACAATACTTACCTCCCTTAATGCTTAAATAACTATTATTACTATGCAAAAAACTTACCGGTATTTTACGGTAATTATTACAATCTGATCGAAGATGGATCAATGAGTAAGGTTGTGCCAACTTAAATTACTAAATGACAATGATATTGACATTAAAATAAATTAAATTGTGTTAATGTCAAAATAAGCACGATTTGACGTGAACTTGTGAAATTACTGTATTTTGGACTATTGTGGCTGAAAATTGGGTGTAGGGGAGGCTGAAGAAGATTAGACTGAAAAACTGAAAAAAATCCAACCCCTGATTTCTCGAAATTTTATTGCGAGTTGTATTAAACACTAGTCATGCCAAGTCGAGAGTTGAGAGACCTCTTCAAAATTATAGTGCTACGAAGTTTTGCGTGGCAATCAGTTTTCCCATAAATATCGCGTTGTAACGTTGATATTCCTCCATTACATTCTAACTCCAATTTTGCATAATCTAAAAGATTGTCTAATATAATATATTCATTTTTCTCGTTGTACCCATAAATCAAATAAATACCTAAATTGATTGATTTAGAATACTAAACTTCAGACGGATTTTGCTTAAAAGTTCTTCCTTTATAAAGTGCATTGGAATTGGTGCCGTATTTTGTTTTCCATGAAAATTGGGGCTTTGAAGACTGACCACTTTCATGTTTTTTTATTAAAGATTGTCTAATGTAAAGTATTAATTTTTCTCGTTGTATCAATAATTTTTTCTTGAAAGCTCTTCCTTTATAAAGTGCATATTAGTGGGAATTCGTGCCGTATTTTGTTTTCCATGAAAATTTGGGCTTTTGAAGACTGATCACTTACATGTTTTTTTATTATATCAAAAACAAACGTGGGGCTTATCTGAAAGTTACTTATGTTGTAAAAATGATATTATAATATAATCAGATTTGATATGGATTACCTTAAACACCCTTGCAACTTTTTCGGAAATAAATTTCTTTAATGAGTGGGGCGTTTTCTTTCCTGATAATTTCCTGATAACAATTAACTACCCACAGTTCTCTTTTGCTGAAAATATTCTATTTTGGACTATCTATTTTGGACTATTGTGGCTGAAAATTGGGGGGGGGGGGGGGGGAGGCTGAAGAGGATTAGACTGAAAAACTGAAAAAAATCCATCGCCTGATATCTCGAAAATTTATTTCGAGTTGTATTCGAAGCTAGATATAGCAATATTACTGTGAGACATTCTAAACCACTAGTCATAACAAGTCGAGAGTTGAGAGACCTCTACAAAATTATAGTGCTACGAAGTTATGCGTGGCAATTAGTTTTCCCATAAATATCGCGTTGTTGCACCCTTGCAACTTTTTCGATAATTTCCTGATAATTTCCTAATAACAAATAACTACTCACAGTTTCCTTTTGCTGAAAATAATATTCTTTTCTTTTGATTTTTCGTTTTATTAGCTTTTTGTAAGATGTGGGACGTAAGTGTATTATGTCATAAACACCATTTTGGCTTTGCTCCATTAGCTTACCGACAACGATATTTCTCAACATTAAACTAAAGAAAAAACCAAAACCAAAATGGTTTTTATGACACAGTAAGGCCAGTCCTTATTTGCATAATCCTACCATTTCCTAAATTAACATGCTCTCGCAAAGAACCACATATTTTGAAAAGGGTTCACTTTTGTCACCGAAACGTTAATAGTATATAGAATCCCATATGTCTTATTGGTCTGGTATATATCATGTATTATGTAAAATATATTTCTCAACATTAAAATAAAGAAAAAACCAAAATCAAAATGGTTTTTATGACATAGTAAGACCAGTTCTTATTCGCTTAATCCTAACATAACCATTTCCTAAATTAACATGCTCTCGCAAAGAACCACATATTTTGAAACAGGTGCACTTTTGTCACCCAAACGTTAATAGTATATAGAATCCCATATGTCTTATTTGTCTACTGTATATCATTTATTATGTAAAATATTATATTAACTTAATTCAACATGTTTGCAAAATTTTCATTATTATAATTTTACACGTCAGTTTTTCAAAAATTTAATAAATTTGTTACAAGACCTTTTATATCGAAATATCACTCCCATTCCCATTTATCAATAATGCCAACCCAATTGTACTATGATAATTCATATCTATAATCGATTTAGTTTAATTATTACAATCTGATGAAAGATGGATCAATGAGTAAGGTTATACCAACTTAAATTACTAAATGACAATGATTGACATTAAAATTAAATTGTGTTAATGTCAAAATTAGCACGATTTGACGTGAACTTGTGAAATTGCTCTATTTTGGACTGTTGTGGCGGAAAATTAGGGGGGTTTGGGGATTAGACTGAAAAACTGAAAAAAATTCAACGCCTGATTTCTCGAAATTTCATTTCGGGTTGTATTCGAAGCGAGATGTAGCAATTTTACCGTGAAACATTCTAAACCACCAGTCATGACAAGTCGAGAGTTGAGAGACCTCTACAAAATTATAGTGCTACGAAGTTATGCGTGGCAATCAGTTTTCCCATAAATATCGCGTTGTAGGGAAAACTAGTGTGAACTTTACGTGTCCAATAATAATTTCGTATTCTGAAAATAGCTGGGCGAGCATAAATGGGGCTCATTTTACTACGTACTACACAAAGCAATTTGAGTGTGTTCTGAGGCTTTGGACGAGGCACGCATAGGAGGTGTGTGTGCGTGTTCGTGCCTACGCCAGTATATATATATATATATATATATATACTGAGGCGAGGTCCCACGCCGACGCTTCGAGGAAATTACATAACTGATCCGCGGCCAGTACACAGCCGAATTATAGTGGAATCGACGTACAACTCGCGCTCTACGTCAGGAACCGAGCGGCGAACCGTGGAAATTCGGGAAAGTGCACCGCCTATTAATAATTTCCGTGCCGTGGCATAATAATTTTTCCGAATTTTTTCCTCGATCAAATCCTCTGCCTCTCTGTCCGCGGCGCTCACGGCCGCAGATTCGTGTCAAGCGCCACGTTCGTATTCAGTCAGCGGCGACGTCGTACAGAAGTCGTACAGAAACGAGTCGTTTGGCCGTTTTGCGCGCGGTCCACCGTCGACAAAAACGGCAACAAAACAACGTCCGAACAACGTGAACAACGACAAGAGTGCAGCGACGTTTCCTGCTCCGCACTCCCATGTACGCCTGTCAATAACAAGGTAGGTGTAAAGAAATATGGTTAATAAAATCGCGCACCGCCGCTCTTGCCGGGCGTTTGAAAGCGCGCTGGACCGCGATGTGTGAGTCCCGGGAAATTAAAATTCCGAACACGTAAGCCCCGATTCTCTCCGCTCTCCGGCAAATAAACAAATCGACGCACTTGCGGCGGCGGTAATTGTGTTATTTATTATGGAGATGATGTCAAGAATAAAATATGTCGATATATAAAGCCGTAGCCAATTTCAGCTGAGCGGTGCTGAATGGTGTTCCACAATGCTTCTCCTCGGGCCTCACGGCCGTTTCTCTTTTCGTGGGCAGCGCTCCTCGACTTCTTGCATATCCACGTTTACGAGCGTGCGTGGACCATGTTCCGTCTGGCTGTGGGCAAAAGCCTCCTCCGCCAACGCCGGCCATTTATTCTCGGAACACGTGCAGGTTTACCTGGTATTACCAATGTTTACCCAAGCGAAATCACCGCAAGGCCGCGATTTTTTCCTCACGCCCAGCGCGCGAACGATCCATTCAAACGAAGCCAGAAAACGTACACAAAACATTCCGCTCGACTTAAAATAGCACAAACGCTCATATTGATCTAGTTCCTAGTTCGCTAGGCGCCGGCACGAACGCAAACAAATCGTTATTCGGCTGCATTGTTGCCCAGGTCAACAAAAATCGCTCAACACCAGAACTGCCCCCTTATCTTATCAGCCGAAATTCGAAACCGCATGCTTCCAGAACTAATGGCACACAACGCAGGCACGATTCGAAGCGGAATCGTGTGCTGATCAATGCCACTTAATTGTCGCCCACACAGCCGAGGCGCAACCTTGACTGGCTCCGGATCATTATGGCTGTTAAATAATGTAACTGTAAGCGAGTTTGAAGCTTGGTTAGCGTCTATGACACAATTTGCACAGACACGATCCGAGCACTTATGTTACTCGGAGATTAGATATCCATAAACAAACAGGTACATACAGATTTATCAACAGTTTGCCAACACAATTGAAACAGTCGCGGTGAACTATTGCGCATACGAGCTTATAAGCCGCTTAAGAAATCTGGTCTGCACGACCTTCAAAACCTTCAAAACCAACACCTCCAAACTTACGTGGCAACACTACCGAGTAAGTAATCTGTAAATGCGCATTGTAACATTGGTTAAGGGGCTTTACTGAACCTATCCAGAAGAAGAGAAAAAAAAAACTGTAACATTGGTATACCTTCAAATTAATCGGTCTGCACGACGTTCAAAATCTTCAAAACCGACGTAGTCACCTCTAAACTTACGTAGGAACACTACTGGGTAAGTAATCTGTAACATTGGTACACCTTCAAATTAATCGATCTGCACGACATTCAAAATCTTCAAAACCGACGTACTCACCTCCAAACTTACGTAGCAACACTACTGGATAAGTAATCTGTAACATTGGTACACCTTCAAATTAATCGATCTGCACGACATTCAAAATCTTCAAAACCGACGTAGTCACCTCCAAACTTACGTAGCAACACTACTAGGTAAGTAATCTGTAACATTGGTACACCTTCAAATTAATCGATCTGCACGACATTCAAAATCTTCAAAACCGACGTATTCACCTCCAAAATTACGTAGCAACACTACTGGGTAAATAATCTGTAAATGCGCATTGTAACACCGTGGAAGCGAGGAGGTTACCTTTGGACCTGAACCAACCGGGGCTATACCATACAGCACCGCAACGGGAATAATAAAAGGAAAACCGAAAGCAGCAACAATCCATCACTGAAAAGAAGCTGACGGCATGGGACAATCAAAGCTCTTCATAAGTCAACCCTCAGAAAAGTTAGCTAAAGAGTTACTAAAACTACTCAAGGGCAGACTCAGGTGGCTGGTTGGACTACTAACAGGACACGTTAAACTTGGGAAATACCTACATACGATAGGCATTGTCCAAAATGAATAATGTAGGCTGTGTGAAGAGGATGAGGAATCGGCCCTCCACGTCCTATGCGAATGCCCGAATGCCCGGCGGTAAGCGCCCTGAGGCAGAGGTACTTCGGAAACCCTTGCGTGGTACCAAAGACAGTCAGCAGCTTTACACCCAAAGTGATTCTGGACTTTTTTAAAGGAACAGGACTCATGGATGAAAGCTGAGTCCACAGCCCACAGGGGAAAGCACAAAAGGACTACAGAGGCCAAAGTGCTGAGGGGCTTTAGGGAACCTACCCAGGAGAAGATAAAAAAAATCTTTAACATTAGAATCGACGTTTCAAAATTCAAATCTGATGCCAGATAAGTTCTACTGTAAAACAATGAGATGACGACACATTCTACTGTTAAACAATTGAGTGCCAGATACTTTGGAAACCCTTGCGTGGTACCAAAGACAGTCAGCAGCTTTACATCTAAAGTGATTCTGGACTTCTGGAAAGCTGAGTCCACAGGCGAAAGCACAAAAGGACTACAGAGGCCAAAGTGCTGAACCTAAACACATTATTCCTGAAAATTTGGCAAAGTTTCTGTTTTGAATAAGTGAGAAAATCGAGCATATAACTTTCAGCATTTACAGGTATGAGTTATCTTTTACTGAAATTTCTGAAAATTTATTATTGGCATATTTGATAGTAAATTTGTATTTACCACACCTACAGACATAATTCCTGAAAATTTGGCAAAGTTTTGGTATTGAATAAGTGAGAAAATTGAAGATATAACTTTCAGCATTTACAGGTACGGGTTAGCTTTTACTGAAATTTCTGAAAATTTATCAATTGCATATTTGATATTAAATTTGTATTTACCACACCTATAGACATTATTCCTGAAAATTTGGCAAAGTTTCTGTAATGAATTAGTGATAAAATCGAGCATATAACTTCCAGCATTTACAGGTATGGGTTAGCTATTACTGAAACTTCTGAAAATTTAATAATTGCAAATTTCATATTAGATTTGTATTTGCTACACCTAAAGACATTATTCCTGAAAATTTGGTAAAGTTTCTGTATTGAATAAGTGAGAAAACCGAGCATATAACTTCCAGCAATTACAGGTATGAGTTAGCTTCTACTGAAATTTCAGAAAATTTATATATTGCATATTTGATATTAAATTTGCATTTACCACACCTACAGACATAATTCCTGCAAATTTGGCAAAGTTTCTGTATTGAATAAGTGAGAAAATCGAAGATTTAACTTGCAGCATTTACACGTATGCGTTATCTTTTACTGAAATTTCTGAAAATTTATTAATGGCATGTTTGATAATAAATTTGTATTTACCACACCTAAAGACATAATTCCTGAAAGTTTAGCAAAGTTTCTGTACTGAATAAGTGAGAAAATCGATCATATATCTTCCAGCAATTACAGACATGAGTTAGCTTCTACTGAAACTTCTGAAAATTTATCTATTGCATATTTGATATTAGATTTATATTTACTACACCTAAAGACATTACTCCTGAAAATTTGGCAAAGTTTCTATATTGAATAAGTGAGAAAATCGAAGATATAACTTTCAACATTTACACGTATGAGTTATCTTTTACTGAAATTTCTGAAAATTTATTAATGGCATATTTGATACTAAATTGGTATTTACCACACCTACAGACATAATTCCTGAAAATTTGGCAAAGTTTCTCTAATGAATAAGTGAGGAAATCGAAGATATAACTTTCAGCATTTACAGGTATGGGTTAGCTATTAC
This sequence comes from Othius punctulatus, assembly GCA_951805005.1. Lineage (NCBI taxonomy): Eukaryota > Metazoa > Arthropoda > Insecta > Coleoptera > Staphylinidae > Othius > Othius punctulatus. The sequence goes on from OX638145.1 coordinate 15,495,199, forward strand.
TGAAATTTCTGAAAATTTATGAATTGCATATTTGATATTAGATTTGTATTTATTACACCAAAAGACATTATTCCTGAAAATTTGGCAAAGTTTCTGTATTGAATAAGTGAGAATATCAAAGATATGACGTTCAGCATTTACAGGTATGGGATAGCTTTCACTGAAATTTCTGAAAATATATTAATTGCATATTTGATATTAAATTTGTATTTACCACACCTAAATACATTACTCCTGAAAATTTTGCACAATTTCTGTAACGAATAAGTGAGAAAATGGTAGATATAACTTTCAGCATTTACAGGTATGAGTTAGCTTTTACTGAAATTTCTGAAAATTTCTGTATTGCATATTTGATATTAAATTTGTATTTACTACACCTAAAGACATTACTCCTAAAAATTTGGCGAACTTTCTGTAATGAATAAATGAAAAAATCGAGCATAAAACTTTCAGCATTTACAGGTATGGGTTAGCTATTACTAAAACTTCTGAGAATTTAATAATTGCAAATTTCATATTAGATTTGTATTTGCTACACCCAAATACATTATTCCTGAAAATTTGGTAAAGTTTCTCTAATGAATAAGTGAGAAAATCGAGCATATAACTTTCAGCATTTACAGGTATGGGTTAGCTATTACTGAAACTTCTGAAAATTTAATAATTGCAAATTTCATATTAGATTTGTATTTGCTACACCTAAAGACATTATTCCTGAAAATTTGGTAAAGTTTCTCTAATGAATAAGTGAGAAAATAAACCATATAACTTTCAGCATTTGCAGGTATGAGTTATCTTTTACTGAAATTTCTGCAAATTTATTAATTGCATGTTTGATATTTAATTTGTATTTACCACACCTAAAGACATTATTCCTGAAAATTTGGTAAAGTTTCTCTAATGAATAAGTGGGGAAATCGAAGATATTACTTTCAGCAATTACAGGTATGAGTTACTTCTACTGAAATTTCTGAAAATTTATAAATTGCATATTTGATATTAAATTTGTATTTACCATACCTAAAGACATAATTCCAGAAAATATGGCAAAGTTTCTCTAATGAATAAGTGAGAAATTCGAAGATATAACTTTCCGCATTTACACGTATGCGTTATCTTTTACTGAAATTTCTGAAAATTTATTAATGGCATGTTTGATAATAAATTTGTATTTACCACACCTAAAGACATTATTCCTGAAAATTTGGCAAAGTTTCTGTAACGAATAAGTGAGAAAATCGAAGATATAACTTTCAGCATTTAGAGGTACAGGTTAGCTATTACTGAAACTTCTGAAACTTTATTGGTGCATATTTGATATTAAATTTGTATTTACTACACCAAAAGACATTATTCCTGAAAATTTGGCAAAGTTTCTCAAATGAATAAGTGAGAAAATCGAGCAAATAACTTTCAGCATTTACTGGTATGAGTTAGCTTTTACTGATATTTCTGAAAATTTATGAATAGCATATTTGATATTAGATTTGTATTTACCACACCTAAATACATTATTCCTGAAAATTTGGCACAGTTTCTGTATTGAATAAATGGGAAATCGAGCAAATAACTTTCAGCATTTACAGGTATGGGTTAGCTATTACTGAAACTTCTGAAAATTTATTAATTGCATATTTGATATTAGATTTGTATTTACTATACCAAAAGACATTATTCCTGAAAATTTGGCAAAGTTTCTGTATTGAATAAGTGAGAAAATCGAGCATATAACTTTCAGCAATTACACTTACGAGTTTGCTTTTACTGAAATTTCTGAAAATTTATAAATTGCATATTTGATATTAGATTTGTATTTAGTACACCTAAAGAGATTATTCCTGAAAATTTGTGCAAAGTTTCTGTATTGAATAAGTGAGAAAATCGAGCATATAACTTTCATCATTTACAGGTATGAGTTAGCTTTTACTGAAATTTCTGAAAATTTATCAATTGTATATTTGATATTAGATTTGTATTTACCACACCTAAAGACATTATTCCTGAAAAAGTGGCAAAGTTTCTGTATTGAATATGTGAGAAAATCGATAACTTTCAGCATTTAAAGGTATGAGTTAGCTTTTACTGAATATTGTTACTTTGTTTATTTGGTTCTTATTTTTACTGATATGGATATTTAAGGTAAATAACCTTACTGAAACTCAAATTTTGTTTCACTATAAATGTTTTTCTTTCTTCGTTCATCTTCGACTTGATGATTATTCGGTCACTAAAAACAACGTCTATGTTTGATTTAATTGATGTTATATTTATATTATTAAGGTTATTTATTATGATTTACTTTATTTATTTAACGGCCTCCTTTTTTTTGCTGATGTGGCTATTTAAGGTAGCCAATTAGATTATTATTATTATACTTATTGTTACTTTTACTGTCAACATCGAACTGGCATTAATGATAACGTTATCGTATTTGATAACGAATAAGTTATCAAAATATTTGCACTCATACAGCGAGTTAATTTTATAACGCGATAATATCTGCAAATTTACGAGTGCACTACTGCAGTGGTATTTACTTCACAAATAGCACACTTGCTAAATTAGATCAGACCAAGTGTCCCGTGTAAATTAGCTCTACGTAATTACGCGGAAGAATTTCGTTTTAAAGTTGTTCAGCCACTTAAATTTAGACCCGCATATTTTAGTTAATTAAATCTTGGCGTAGTTCATCAACGTCGACGTTCAAATTTAGATCGTGATGTGCTGCGAGAAATATTTATCTGATACCCATTTTACAAAAACACCTGTTTTCTAGTTTTGAAAATGTATTTCATAAATAGCACAGAAAATATTTGTTTTCCTCATAATTTTACTTTAATTTCATTAGTGTATTTTTACAGAAAAATCAATTTAATAAGATAAGTTATTTTGAGTTAAGTTTCAGTTATTTTGAGTCGTGTTATATTGAAATAATTTGTATTGAAGCCTTTGAATTATGCCAATGCCAATTATTTACATAATTAGTAGGTCACTATTCTGAAATAAATTCAATACTTAATGTTTATAATAATATACTGTACTGTTTTTTGCATCCATAAATTGTTTTCACATTTGGCTACCATTATGCAAATTTCAATTCCATCTCATTAGTGTCAACTAATTTATCTAATTTACTGTTACCTGTCTGAAATTTGCATATCTCTCTATAGCAGACAACAGAACTGAATTGAGTTAATCGTTGTGCGTTGATGGACTGATAATTCCAATATTTTTGATTAAAAAATTAACGTGCGAGAAGATCGTAGTTGTATGGTTTATGCTGTTTTGGAAATATCATTATTGCTCTACATACGAATACAAATTAGTGTTAATAAAGACTGAACTTATTAAAATTTTAAAACTTTGAACTGTTTTGTTCAGAAAAAGAGAAGAAAGAAAAATAGACGAAAAAGAAGAGAAAAGAAAAGGCAGAAAACATATTTTTACTATTCGAATAAATCGTTGCTTACAAGTGAAATTCACTAAGTCAATTTTTGGCTGTTTTTAGTTTAGTTTTATTTTGATGGTTTACTAAATTGTAATAAATATCAGCCTCAGTAGGGGTATAGTAAAGAATCCTGTAGCCGAACTTCCAAATTATTAACTCATAGAATGACTGAGTAGGAAAGGTAACAGCAGAATATAAAACTTTCATTGCAATTTCTCACATTTTATAGTTTTTGACTTAAGTGACTTGTTACTAAATTGTAACAAATCTCAGGCTCAGTAGGGGTATAGTAAAGAATCCTGTAGCCGAACTTCCAAATTATTAACTCATAGAATGACTGAGTAGAAAAGGTAACAGCAGAATATAAAACTTTAATTGCAGTTTCTCACATTTTGTAGTTTTCGACTTAAGTGACTTGTTACTAAATTATAACAAATCTCAGGCTCAGTAGGGGTATAGTAAAGAATCCTGTAGCCAAACTTCCAGATTCTTAACTCATTAAATAACTGTGTAGGAAAGGTGACAGCGGAATATAAAACTTTAGTTGCAGTTTCTCACATTTTATAGTTTTATTTTTTTGTACGCTGACGAAATTTTGATCAATAAACAAATAATGTATTATAAAACTTTTTTGCATTTGGGAAATATATGTTATATGGTATCATTCCTGTATTTAACAAAAGTTCTGAATTTTATTTTCAATTTTGTTTCAACCTAATCTTTGATTAATTTCCATTAATGTTTGTTTTCAATTGCTGATTTCATTTATTGCTTGGGTATATCTTATTGCTCACCTCAGTTTTCCATTGACGCAATGTATACATTATATTGTAGTATTCAACGAAATTTTATGACTGTAAGAATTTAGAACCTTACAATTAAAGTTTATAAATATTTAATTTCTTTCGATGCTGTGGCTTTCTTGCGCTAATATTAGAATCTATGCCGTACACATATTTTGCCTGCCGTTTTGTTGAATTTTTTGTTTGTATATTAGAAATTATGTAGTTTCTTCGAGATTTGAAACATTGATGGTCCACGAGCCAGGAAACGTTTTATTACAATAGAACGGTTCTGCTCTTTATTTACAATTCGTTGGGAGGATTTGTTGAATTTATGGTTACTGTATGCTTCGGGAATAGAATTTTGATGGTCTATCAAAAATTTGGCACGTTTAAAATCAATGTGTAATTGCAAAATTACGCATTGCTAAAATTTCTAAATTTAGTTTTATTATGTACTAATTGTTAGATTTGGTATTAGATTTGTATTTAGTACTCTTGATGACAATTCTTCTGAAACTTTGTCGAAACTTTGACAAAAGGTTTCTCTATGAAATACGTGAGAAGATTGAGTATATAACTTTCTGAATTGGCAAATACGGTATGTTTTTTACTGAAATTTGTCAACATTTATTTATTGCTCCTCTATATTTATTTTAAAAAATACACTCCTTGGGGATTTACGTAGCATTGAGGAATATTACTCATACAACTTTGATATGCGCACGGAGACCATAAACAAGCTGCTGCCTGTGATGTTCTTTTCCATCATTTTCATTCAATTATCATACATACGATACATTAAATAACAATAACTGCCATTGAAGCATTTTTACGTCTTTTGCGGTTGACTTGCAATTTACTTCGGGATTTTCCTGCACTAGGTCAGAAGCTATACGCGTTTACGCAATGCAATTGCGGTCAATCGATGCTCCATTCATCGAGCGACCCCGAGAAGGACGAAAATAGAATGGCAGTGTATTGTCTGGTTTGAGGATCGACCGGAAAACTTTTTGGCAGAGAGCCACTAGTCTACGAAGTGATTACCTAGACAGCGGCGCCTTGACGCCACTAACCCACCAATTTTACGGATATTGATTTTTTATTGTTTTTTATTATTTTTTTTATTGTTTTTTTTTGTTTTTTACAAATTTGGCAAACACAAGAAGGTGCTCAATCATATTGCAATTTTCACTTTCAAGTATGCATATGCAACTAATAAAAAATAGATGATAACATACAAAAAAGTATTATTTTTGTCCGTTTATTGCCAGCATCAGTCATGGTGTAACATAAAATCAAACAAAAAATAAATACTAACGAATAGAAATGGAAATAGCTATTACGTCTTTGTTGCGGTTCCTTGCACCAGAAAACGAGACGTGAAGAGTCTTGATGGTTTTTTACGACGGATATTGACTCAGCGGCTTACACGCGGTGCAATCAGCAGGATTTTCTGTAATCACCTGCAATTACAGGTAAATTGCTGTTTGCGCGGCGTAAAATGTATAATTAGGTAAATTCTGTGGCGCGTAATCACCTGCGAATTGACGTACGAGAGACGAATCATCCGCGGTTTGTTTTTTGCCTGCGAAAGATGCAAAACCGACACAGACAACAGTTGTGCTGTGTGCAAAATATTGCATTAAATTTTATTTGTCATTAACGTTATTAGATTTATGTTTTTAATTTATTCAGTACATAGATATTATTTTTATAAAGAATATACATATAATAAAAAACAGCTAAAGATAATAGTTTTAGGTTCAAAGTTTTGGGTTAAAGTTGAAGCACGTTTTTACTTCCTTGGTAGTAATAATTGTTATGGATGTTTTTAAAATTTAGACATTTTTTCGAATTTGAATTAAAATTTTTTAACAATAGTTTAATTTAAAAACAATTGGTAATAGCGAGACAAACATGTCTTCTGCAACAGATTTAAAGATTCTTATAACGAATTGGAAAAAAATCTTGTATGATACACGTGAATAAGGCAATTTTATTCACTTATACCATAAATAGCTACAACCTAATTTTGCATTGATGTTTTGTGATGTTGATGGCAACATATAATATCACATATATTTCATATCAAGAGTTCCATCTGTTGGCACTACATGGAAAAATGGACACCACTTTCTTGAACGCTCTGTAGTATTAATATGGCTAATATTTTCAAATTTCGTATTTATTTTAAAAATTCTACAAAATACGAATTACCTAGTTATAGTTTTTGGTCCAAAGTTTTGGGTTAATGAACAATTTCAAGTGGTTGACAATCATTCTTGTAGTTACAGTTCTTGGTTATTTTCAGTTCAAAATTTTGGTTTTCGACTGTTCCGTCATGTTTAAGATCAAAATTCTGCTTTTAATTTGGTTCAAAACTTAAACCTTTTGCTGGATTAGATAAATTTAGATAAAGAGCTAAGAAATTGCCTGAATCATAGAATTTATTAGGCATAAAAGAGAATTGCAAAATTTAAATAGATCTTGATACTGCTCCAGGTTTTCTTGTATTTTCTTAAATATCCGGTATATTTTCGAAACATTTTGGAATATTTTCACAAAAATTTACAAAAAGACCATATAAACTATGTTTTTCAATATTGGACATAAAAGATAATTGCAAAATTTAAACAAATCTGGATGCTGCTCAAGATTTTCTTGTATTTTCTGAAATATCCGATATATTTTCGAAACGTTTTGGAATAGTTATGGAATTTTCTGGAATATTTGCGGAACTTTCTCGAATATTTACAAAAATTTCAGAAACTGAGTTTAGAATAGATGTTTTATCTTATTATTTTATAGATAATATACATGTTCTTGTTAAGGAATTTCCTGAAAATTAACTGGATGCTCTCTAATATATCAGAAAATTCCATAGTGATTTCCACTTTTTTCGAAAATATGCCGAACATTCCAGAGGCTTTCAAAAACTGTACCTATTTGGAAAAACAAGAAATTTAGACAATGTAAGTTACTTAATTTTTAATTTTCTACAACTTTTCTTGAATTTTCACAAAAAACTGATGCTCTCTAATATTTCAGAAAATTCCATAGTGATTTCCACTGTTTTCAAAAATATGCCGAATATTCCAGAGGATTTGAAAAACTGTTCCTATTCGGATCAACAAGAAATTTAGACAATGCAAGTTATTTAATTTTTAATTTTCAACAACTTTCCTTGAATTTTCACAAAATTTTAATGTTTTAAGTTTCTAAAGTATATGGATCAAAGGTAAACTATTTTATTAGCAGTAGTTTTGTTTTAAAAACTTAATTGATCAAAAGCTGGAAATTTTAATGTTTAAAAATAAATTATTCTTAACAATTAGATAATTTCATGAAAACTTTTAAATATATTTTTATGTATTTACGAATATGTACGAAATTTCCAATAATATTCGAGGGATGTTCAGAAAAATTTACCATAAGACGATGGATACTATATAAAATTTTCCTAGATTTGTTTAATATGAATACTTTTCTTTTTAATAAAATTTGCAATGCACCTAACCTTAAAATTAATAAACATTTTTGGTCAGGCGTAAATGCTACATTAGTTTTAATATTAACGTTTTTATATTAGACACAATAGAAAATTTAAAAAAAATTAAGCAAAACTGGACACTGCTCATGATTTTGTTGTATTTTCTGAAATATGGGGCATTTTTTCGAAAAGTTTGGGAAAATTTATGAAATTTTCTGGAATATTTGCCAAGTTTTTTTAAATATTTACATAAATTACAGAAACTAGGACTAGAATTGATTGCTTTTTTTTAAATTTTGGAGATATTTTTTTAAATTTATGAATATTTTATAAATATAGTTATGTTATGCTATATTTGGAAATGGGATATGCAATGAATTTTCTAGGAAATTAGCAGGACCCTCACCAGTATTTCAGAAAATTCCATAAAGATGTTTTCAAAAATTTGCCGGATATTCCAGAATTTCATAAACTGTTCCTATATGGATAAAACAAACAAAAAATAGTCCATGCAAGTAATTTTTTTATTTCTTCTATATCTATATTTTCTATTTCTTCTAGAGTACTCATAATAAATTATTCTAATTTATTGCATGTTTAATGCATAAAATGATTTTTAATAATTAAGTATAAGTTGGAGAAAAATGGAACGTTAATGTTCTAAGTTTCTGAAGTACATAACTACTTAAACTATTTTAATAGCAGTAGTTTTATTTGAAATAAATGTGGATCAAATTTTGCAGGAAATTTTAAAGATAGTTTTAAAGGTAATTAAGTATAAATTTGAGAAAAATGTAACTTTAATGTTCTAAGTTTCTGAAGCACATAATTACTTAAATCATTTTATTAGCAGTAGTTTTATATGAAATAAATGTTGATCAAAATGAACAGGAAATTTCAAAGTTACTTTTAAAGGTAATTAAGTATAATTATATGAGAAAAATAGACCGTTAATATTCTAAGTTTCTGAAGTAAATGATTACTTAAGCCATTCTATTAGCAGTAGTTTTATTTGAAATTAATTTTGATCAAAATGGGCGGGAAATTTAAAAGTTTCTTTTAAAGGTAATTAAGTATACGTTTGAGAAAAATGTAACTTTAATGTTTTAAGTTTCTGAAGTACATAATTACTTAAACCATTTTAATAGCAGTAGTTTTATTTGAAATTAATTTTGATCAAAATTAACAGGAAATTTTAAAGTTACTTTTAAAGATAATTACGTATAATGATATGAGTAAAATGTAACAAAAATGTTCTAAGTTTCTAAAGTACATAATTACTAAATCAATTTTATTAGCAGTGGATTTATTTAAAATAAATTTTGATCAAAATTAGCGGGAAATTTTAAAGTTCCTTTTAAAGGTAATTAAGTATACGTTTGAGAAAAATGTAACTTTAATGTTTTAAGTTTATGAAGTACATAATTACTTAAACCATTTTATTAGCAGTAGTTTTATTTGAAATTAATGTCGATCAAAATTAGCAGGAAATTTTAAAGTTACTTTTAGAGGTAATTAAGTATAATTATATGAGAAAAATGTTAATGTTCTAAGTTTATGAAGTACATAATTACTTAAACCATTTTAATAGCAGCAGTTTTATTTGAAATAACTGTTGATCAAAATTAGCAGGAAATTTTAAAGTTACTTTTAAAGGTAATTAAGTACAATTATATGAGAAAAATATAACGTTGATGTTCTAAGTTTCTAAAGTATATAATTACTTAAACCATTTTATTAGTAATACTTTTATTTAAAATAAGTTTTCATAAAAATTAGCAGGACATTTTAAAGTTATTTTTAGAGGTAATTAAGTATAATTATATAAGAAAAATGTAACGTTAATGTTCTAAGTTTCTGAAGTACATAATTACTTAAGCCATTTTATTAGCAGTAGTTTTATTTGAAATTAATTTTGATATACATAGTTGCGGATATTGTAAATACGCTGGAAACTTCAATGACAAATTACAAAAAAAATATTTACTACTACTAACATACTACTAGTCATAGTGATAAGATCAAAATTACAAAAACAATTAAAACATACTACTAGACATAGTTTTAAGTTCATAGTTTCGTTGTAGCTTTAGTTTAAAGCTCAAAAATAAAATTAGTTTTATTCAACATAGATTTTTGTTAGAATAATTAATATAATCGCAATTTGTGAATTTAAATAAGTAAGTAATTAAGAATTTTATTGCCAGGGCATTGTACTTACATCTCTCGGTACTCCTACAATATTTATATTTCTTGGTCCTGGCATAGAACTATCTAATGTAATGTATGCTCTGTTAGCAAGTACAGTCTGTAAGCCCTTAGCTATATAAAAAATATAAATATTTTACAAAATTCATATTCGGAGAGTAATTGAATGGTTTCTGCATATACGGTTATAAGAAAACTATTACCATAGAATTAATTACAGTTAGTTTTTTTAATTAATTTGGTAATTAGTATTTTTTTAGTTTAATTTATAATTAGTACTCATTTGGGTGTTTAATGTAGTCCTACTTTATTCAGCCATGCACTTAAAGTTGCCTACGCCTAACCCACATAGCCCGCTCGTTTTTGTCCTTTAAAATCGAACGCTCCAATTCCCGCGTCCGCAGGACACTCATCATCCTCGATGAAAACATAGCCACTCATGGCTGGAATATCCAGGATCACTTCCGGTTTCCAGACGGAAAAATTAGCCCGGCGCCTCCTCTGACTCAGACGGCGCTAGAATGTCACCACCGATCCATGACAAATAGCAATTCCTTCCAGTCTAGACTTTTAGAACATGTGCGATTGATTCAGCTATCTTAAAATAGACGCTAATTCATGGCGTAGGCTCGGCAATTAGCTTACATGACTGCGATATTGGGCGTCCGAGGTGATGCACGATGTGATGCAATTTCCCCGTTTCGCACTAACAGGAAAAACGAGAGTGGAAACCCAGAGATTTTCTTTGCAACAAAGCAGCACACGTCTGTAATCGATCTGTATAAAACGAAAACGTTTCAGTATTAAGAAATAATATAAACAGAAGAACTTTAATTTTAGTTCGTTTAATTTCATTTATTTAATTTAATAATTTCCTAGGATTAAGTGTGGTGGATTGTTCCTTGGCTAAGGTAATTAGCCATAGCGGCGGAAATAGGCTGTTACATAAACAAATTTAAGTGTGGTGGATTGTTCCTTGGCTAAGGTAATTGGCCATAGCGGCGGAAATAGGCTGTTACATAAACAAATTTAAATCACAGAGTTTTACATAAACTAAACTAGTGGCGAAGTGTCATTAAGGCACCTTTTTATCATTAGTACAACATTCAATATTAGTAATTAAGTATGGTGTAGCAACTTAAGGCTCTGACTGATCAATCAATCGATTCGTGCAACATTACAACCATTCAATTTCTCGTAGAAATATTAAATTTAAGCAATTTTAGTACTGGGGAAAAGTTTTTATTTCCATTAAAATCGTGGCCCTACCATTGCGACTGCTTTATTGTAATTATAGAGATGAGGGACTTAATTTTTACTATTAATTATGAATGAGCAGTCGAGGAAGTAGATAATCAAGTCTGCGGTCTGACTTCCGGCATTACCTTTCTTGACCTCAACTTCACTCATTAGCTTAGTGCGAAACTAAACACATTGATTGCTGGTTTATGCCTTAAGAAAATTGCATATAAAAAATAATTACGTACAATTATTATTTTTGGTAGTAAGATCGTTCCATATCACTTGAATTAATGGACGAAAATTTGAACTATTGTTGAAGAAATATTTGCAAGAATTATATGGTTATTATTATTTCCCGGTAATATAAAAAAAATATGTTTTTAATAATAATATGTTACACCTACAAAGCAATCGCAAAATAAAAATTTACAGGAATTATTTAATTGTATATGTTTTCAAACGACCTTTAATGAACTTGATTTTGCTGGAATTACAACTAACGTAATATCCAATTTTAATTAATAAGTATATAAAAATAGCATTATTTCTATAAATGTATTGTATTTATAGGATTGTCGTTACGTCCTATTCATATTTGTGCCCGTAAATAGGATAACGCAGGACAAACACCCATTAGCAGTGTGACGATATTGACGTCAGACCCAAAACAGTTAACTGTGCATTAAAGAACTGTTACCCGAAGGCAGGCTACAAAGATCGATTACTCAATTACAGAATTGATAAGCCCCTTTTGCCGGGGATCAATTAAGGACCAACGGATCCTTGCAATCTCCGAACAGGAGAATTCCTTGCAAGTGTGTCAGAACCGAGAAGTTGAAGCCCACTATAAAAGGCGAGGTGATGCATGCACTCAAAACTCCTGCAATAAGAGAATCCTGCAATAAATAAATTAGCACCGAGCTGTGTGTGGATGTGCAGCAGCAGTCCTTGCGCAATGGACGATTTTTTGACATAGGATGCATACTATACGACAATTACTGTTAATTGCCAGACAATTTAGAGCAATTTAGTGACATCAGGTTTTCCTGGATTATCCGGCAGAATTCCTAATAACATTACGTCTTCTGCTGGTAATTTTTTGACGCTGTGGAAGTGCGTTCGGCCGCAGACTCCCAAGGAAAAGTCCAATTAGAAATTGTTACGCGACTGGCGGCAAAAAATTGGAAAATCGTTTCGTAATGCGGGCAATAAAGATGGGAATAATATGTATCGCTGCAATTATCCGGCATTTAAAATCATTGCGTTGCAAAATGAATTTAAATGGCTGTATCACATACCAATGAATTAGATATGAAGATTAATTAGTCTTGCATCACATACTATCTTATTTTTTGCAGTCCCAACCACCATTTTTTTAAAATAATTATATAATTAAAGTAAGTTATTTGTTCCTTAAAATGTGTTGGGTACCTTTTGAGGTGATGAGCACTTTTAAATAACAATATTTTTCATCACCTCAAAAGGTACCAAAACCTCCTAAGGAACAAATATATTTTTAATCATCAGTATGGTTTCGATCTTTACTACGTGGTAGTCTATATTAATAAACAGAGAAACAATTTGCTATGTTTTTATGTTCTTCATGAGGCATCAAGCAGCAAAAGTATATTTAAAAAATAGAGTAACAACTTGCTATGTTTTTACCACAAAATGTTTATTGATATATAGACATATACAATAAAATAATTACTTGAAAATGACCGTAAGAAGTAGAAAATCGAGTCGTTATTTTATTTTTTGTGTCTATATATCAATAAACAATTTGTGGTAAAAACATAGCAAGTTGTTTCTCCATTTTTTAAAATACTTTTGCAGCTTGATGCCTCATGAAGCTGTTTTTTGGTGGAACAATGAATTTCAAACTATGAAATATTGTATATAGACTTATACAATAAAATAATCACTTGAAAATGACCGTAAGAAGTCGAAACTTGAGCCGTTATTTTATATTTTGTGTCTATATATCAACAAACAATTTGTGGTAAAAACATAGAAAGTTATTTCTCTATTTTTTAAATATACTTTTGCTGCTTGATGCCAAGAAGCTGTTCTTTGGTGGAACAATAAATTTCGAATTTTCTCAAACTCACCATTTTAATTTTGCACATATCTTTGATTTTCTGTTTGAGTAGTTATACGTTTGATTTGAGTTTTCCTTTGACTGTCCGCCTCATCAATCCAAGTAACAATTATAACCATCACATAAATTAGCCTAACTAAAACTAAAATTATTTGTATCTCAATATCCTCGAACACCCGAAAACAATTTGTAACATAAAAAAAACTGCAAACATGTACTAATTATTATAATTATTATTAATAATTAGTTCACGTTTTGTTTGTTTATAGTTATAAATCAGATCTTTGCCAAGATGCGAGGATCCGCTTGTTATCGTAGACGTCGTCGGTTGCAAAATTCTGGTTGGGACATGTACGCTTCAATAACGGTTGACACAATAAACTAATTATTTCTTAATTGCCGTGGCGTAATTAACTGCAATTACGGATCATGGAAAAATCGTCAAATGATACGAGCAGACATAAAACGCGTGCGATTGTGCAGTCACTGTCGTAAGACTGGTCGGGTATAGATTTTATTTTACCGTAATTGTGGTTTTTAATTCTGCAAGAAGGCGAACTAATTTAATTAAAACGACACTAATTCAATAATAATGAATTATTAATAATTATATTTTAATAAATAATATAATATATGTATGTAATAATATATTTTTTTAAACAGTATGATTTATTGCAATCTGTCTTACATGACAATAAACAATAGTTTTATATTACAATGACATAGAAGTTGCCCGGTCGCAACTCCAGAAAATATATTTACATGAGTAGATATTTTGGATCAAAATATATTGGATTTGGATTTTGGATAATTTGATCCTAAATTCAATAATATGAAGACTTCTTTATAATGATATAAGTTTTGTTGTAATTTGACACTCGTGTGTTTCGTTAAATAACTCAATATGGACAATGCACAATAATTCCTAAACAACGTAGATCATTTGGCGGTGGTAATTAGCCAGAGCCGCGGAAATAGGCTGTCGTTTAAGAAACAATGCTAAAAGTTGAGGGCATGTTTGGTGTTGGAATGTGAAATTATTATTAAAACTCGTTTAACTTGAGCTGGATTTGATCAAAAAATTAATTTATTTCTACATGAGTTTGGAAAACTTTAACATTTGAATACTAATTTGAGTTAGGAAAAGTGTTATTATTTCCATTAACTAAGTTATATTAGTGTTAACTGAATGTTGCACTAAGTGCAACATTCAGTTTAGGTACAATTATTTTCATCACATTATTCACATTTTGCTTGATTTTTAATGCACTTATAATATTATTGTTTATTATTAATTTAAAGCTTAGGTTCGACATTCATTTATTATCAAAAATATATGTTTTTAATAAATAGATGAAAAGTAATTTTGCCTATATACCTACTATTACTGTATATCGATAAGATTATGCATGTTCTATATTATATGTGTATATGTTGTATGTATGTATAAATTTTTTCTACTAAAGTTTGGAAAACTTTAACAATTGAATACTAATTTGAGTTAGGAAAAGTGGAATATTTCCTAACAAATGCAACATTCAGTTTAGGTACAATTATTTTCATCCCATTAATCGCATTTTGCTTAATTTTTAGTATACTTATAATATTTGTTTCTTATTAATTTATTGCTTAGGTTCGACATTAATTTATTATCTAAAACATATGTTTTTAATAAATAGATGAAAAGTAATTTTGCCTATATACCTACTATTACTGTATATTGATAAGATTATGCATGTTCAATATTATATGTGTATATGTTGAATGTATGTATACATTTTTACTACTAGAGTTTGGAAAACTTTAATATTTGAATACTATTTTGAGTTAGGAAAAGTGGAATATTTCCTAACAAGTGCAACATTCAGTTTAGGTACAATTATTTTCATCACATTATTCGCATTTTGCTTAATTTTTAGTGTACTTATAATATTTGTTTATTATTAATTTAAAGCTTAGGTTCGACATTAATTTATTATCAAAAATATATGTTTTTAATAAATAGACGAAAAGTAATTTTGCCTATATATCTACTATTACTGTATATGGATAAGTTTATGAATGTTTTGTATTATATGTGTATATGTTGTATGTATGTATGTGTATACATATGTATTTGAATTTGTATATCTATCCATATAGGCATGCACGATATACAGGGTGCCCCAGGCTACTGGACCATTAAAAGTTTATTGGGTTCCTGATCAAATTAAAATTTGGAAACAATTCATCCAAACATATTTAATGCCATTCTCCTCAGATGAAATACTGTCAAGCTTCTATCACTTCCGGTTCTACCGGAAGTAGCCATCGACATTTGTTTTTAAATGGGACACCCTATATATTATTGTGATTTGGCTACCCTGTTTACTTTGAAACATCTTTTGTGGAGATGTATCTTTTTCACTAAATTGAAATTGAAGCTAATATTTTTAATAACGTCTTTTGGAGGTCAAATTCTTGGAATTTAATTTTTATCTCAGAAAGTAAAAAAAAATTAAATAGGTGTACACACATCTCTACAATATATGTTTCTCATTAAACGGGGATTCCAGAAACATAATAATATATATAGGGGGTCCCATCTAAAAAACAAAAGTTGATGGCTACTTCCGGTAGAACCGGAAGTGATAGAAGGTTTAAAGTACTTGATGAGAAAGGAATCATCCATGTTTGGATTATTTTGTTCAAATTTTTATTTTACCGCATACCCTATAAACTTTTAATGGTCCATGAGCGTGGAACACCCTGTATGTATGGGTGTGTATGCATATGTATATGCATTTGTGTATCTATTTGATGCATAATATATGTATATGTGTATGTATATATACATATACATGTAAATGTATATACATCTACGTGTAAATGTATACAGGGTGCCCAAGATAAGGATCAACAGTATGGGGATCTCGGAAACCGTAAAAGTTACCAAGGCGGTTAAATTACAAAAAAAAGTTGCGCAATTTAGTGGTCAGTAATATTCCGTTGAGAAAACCAGAAAATTCCACTTACTTCCGGAGATATTCGACAATATCCGAAATCTTGCGATATCGGTTTTCTGTTTTTTCAAGTTCAAGTTTCAAGTCATTTGAAAAGGTATAAAAAAACAAAAGGCACTTTCTTATTGGCACTTTTTTAGCTCTATAAGACAACGTTTATAAATTTTCAGTACGATGCGTTTCGTGATCACTAATTTGTGCAACTTTTTTGTAATTTAACCGCCTTTGTAATATTTACGGTTTTCGAGATCCCCATGCTGTTGATCCTTATCTTGGACACCCTGTATGTGTATGTGTACACATGTATTGGACACCCTGTATTACATCTACATGTAAATCGTTTTAATCATTAAATCTACGTTTTAATGTGTATGAACATTGTACATTATGTATATTATACCTATATGTATATTATCTATCTAGTTGTATATGTATATTTGTAGGGAATATATTTCGTTTTTTATTATTAATTATTGAGTGTTGCACAAAATTGTGCACAATTATGCAATGAAGAAATCATTTGGTAAATACTTTCAATCGTCTGGCGTTTGCATATCTTTAGTATTACGTGTCCTGCTTTTTAATTATACCGGAATTCCATGGTTTTATTGTGCAAAATCTTGCAATACAAATAGTAGTAGATTATTTAAAATTACTACCATAATGCCATAAATTCATTACTACTAACAACTTTTTAAATTATCATAAAATTATTATTTTTATATCATGGTTAATGCAAATAATATACTATAAACTAAGAGAGATAGATTTTCATATAAATTGAAAATGCCAAAGCTTAGTGATACTTAGTGATTAATTCAAGTCACTTTTAAAAGATATAAAAATGTTCCTTAGGGAATTATTAATGATTTCATTTTATTTTATTATTGAATTATATATATATATATCAAATATAGTTAACTTTTAAAACTAAAATTGAATCAAAAACACTGCAAAATAGATTGGTTTTAGACTATTATTTTAGACTAAGTAGACCATAAATTTGACCAATAATGATAGATATTTTATACCAATACTTAATCTCAACTAATACTCATACTCGACCAATATTTTCTATAGTGTATTTTTAAATAAGTGACAAATATTTTATTTTAATGAAAACTTCTGTGATGCACAATTGTTGTAGTGTTAAGAATTGCTGGAACTTTAAATGTATAATTTGACTTGTGTAAAACTTTAATGTTACTAGATAACTAATAAAACACTTTACTTTACTTTGCTTTACTTAAACCAAAAATTGATTTGGTACCTTAGAGAACGTATCAGATGTTACATGAAATTGTTCAATATTTATAATTTTCATTAAGCTGTAAACTATAAAAATCGAATTAATTTTCATTATTATTATACATATGTAAATATGCCATATTTATTGATCCAGTTGTAGAAGATAAAGAGCGAACCCAATATAACAGAGCATTTATATAATATATATATATATATATATATATATATATATATATATATATATATATATATATATATATGTATATACAGGGTGTCTCAAAATTGACGCCCATGCGTTTGGGATTCGATTCGATCTCAATTTTAAGACACCCTATATATATATATATATACAGGGTGTCTCAAAATTGACGCCCGTGCGTTTGGGATTCGATTTGGGGGGCTAAAACCAATTGAAAATTAAGAGGGGAACATTTTCCGTTTGTCCCTCGTGATAGAGTTATTGATAAATTAACATTTCAACTTTTTAATAACTAATAATTTAAAAAAACAAAATATTGTCCACATCTGTCAAACTAACTGTCAAATTTGACAGTTATGTCTCTTGATTTGACAAAATGAATAAAACAAAATCGTGTTTTGAATAGTGGTCGAAAAAGTTATTGTTTACATTTTTATCAATAACTCCGTAACGAGGGAAAAACGGAAAATTATCCACTCTTCATTTTCAATTTGTTTTAGCCCCCTGAACCAAATCCCAATATTGCGGGCGTCAATTTTGAGATACCGCATATATAATCGGACTCTTTTCTACCCTTAGGGTGTAGAAATTTCTTTATTTACTGCTGTTCTATAAACTCCTTTCATTTCTTCCGGTCTTTTGCTAGTGCATTTGCTTGTCTACAGATGGTATTTCTTGATTTTATGATTTCCTCAATGGCTTGGTCTTTTGGTAGTGCATTTGCTTGTCTATAGGTGGTATTTCTTGATTTTAGGATTTCCTCAATGGCATCATCCCAGGACTTCTGCAGCGCCCTCTGCTTCTTTTTCCGGTTGGTCGGGACTTCCATACTTTTTCCACTTGTCGATTTGCTTGAAGTCTAATTAAGTGCCCTAGCCATTGTAGTTGTTTTCTTTCGATTTTTTCTTTTACAGATTTGATTTCTAGTGAGCTTCTAATAGTTTCATTCCTGATTCTATCCATTTTGGTAACACCTGCCTTCCTTCTTAGACATTTCATCTCCATGGCTTGTAGTTTACTACTTTGTCTTTGGTTGACTACCCAAGTTTCGCTGCCATATAATAGTATTGGTAGTAGTATTGTCCTGTATATTGGAGTTCTTCTTGATATGTTCCTGTGGTTGAAAAGTGCCTTCCTTAAGAGGTGGTAACTTCTACATGTTGCTTTTATTCTGTTATTTATGTACTCTTCGTAGCCTCCTTTGCTATAGATTACGCTTTCAAGATATTTGAAGCTGCCTATTTGCTCAATTTTGTTGTTGTTTAACTTTATGTTCGTGCTTTTACCTTCTTTAGAAACCGCCATCACTTGTTTTTTCTATGTTTATGCTCATGTTCATTTTTGGTAGTTTGTCGTTTCACGTATTTAGATTCTCCTGTAGTTTTTGCTCTGTACTTCCGAATATTTTGCCATGTCATCAGCAAAGAGGCTTTCCGTAATGTCCAAATTGCTGAGATTTAAGTAGCCCACTGGTGTTTTGCTCGCACTGATTATTGTTTCTCTTGCTATTTCATCCATATATATACACTGTGTATCAGTCAAATGGAATAAATTCGATAATAAAGAAATGGGGGCGTGTTCGAAAAAACGCTCGGACACGTCGATTGTTATTTTTGTGTCATGTGACCGTGGCCAATACCAACTTTCTTATTTTAAATGCAACACCTGGTATATTATTCAATTTTCGGATTCTTCAAAAAATTCTAGACATATTTCATGTACAGTGTCCTATACCTATCTTCAACTGTTTCGTTTTTTGATGGAGCACCGCCCCATTACCAAATCAATGTCCGGAACTACCTCAACCGAATATTTCCATTGTTGATATGGTTGACACACGACTTCACTTTGCAGTTTGTATATTTTTCTTTACTTTTCCTTGTAGCTGCATTGATCTGCTCACTTCTGCTCCTATGTATTTTCACTTTGGCTTCTGGCATTTATATAAACCAGTAGACTAACATAGCATTGTGGCGCCCAACGTGGGGCAAATAATAATTAATATTGATAATATATAACATAGCATTTCTGGAGCCTGAACGTGAGGCTAAACAAATAGAATAACATAGCAATATATAAATATAAATTACGTTTACCGCATATTACCAATGGCTTAAAGAGGACTTATGTTAATGATCTTATGGTGAGCCGAAATACCGCGACTTCCACTTCCTGTCGAAGCGAATTCACACAACCGTCGGCCGCTCGGCGCTATCACAAAGCGCCGATCGCTCCCATCAATATTCACCGGACGTGGGGGCCCTTATCAGCTCCTTTTCGCGCGTCCTGGTGCGGCGGCACGTGGCGCCACCTCTCCCGGCGCCGGGGAAGGCGCGCGTGGGCGTACCACTGTCGTCACGTTACGCAACGGTGACGTGGGGGACGCTCGTCGGCGACGTCACGCGCCAGATTTCGCCGCGCATTCCTAGGCGACGCGCCTCCGAAAGCCGAAATCTGAACACGCACTCGACGGCTCTGGCCTGGTGATTCAGGCGGCCCCAGGCGGTGGTCCTCGCGGACGTCTTCGCCGGAAACGTGACGGCCCCCAGAGCTACACCGCGCTCGCTCCCTACGTCAATGGGTAATCCTGACCGAGAGCGTAAATATTGAGATTTAACGCGAAACAGGTCGTAAACCAGCTTGTACATGTACAAAAGTACGCACATCACCGCAACGGGCTTGAGCACGTTTGGCGGTTTCAGCGGCGCTTTCCACCTGCGCGGAAAATCCTCGGGGATTCATTTTCAGAATATTCACTATTTTCAGTATATTTTCAATAGTATAAAGACGCGAACATATGACGAAAATCATTTGGCTTTAACTGGGTAGGAGATGCAAATGCACTGAATGGTCTTTGTGTAGTATGCCAAAAGGTAATATCTAACAGCACTTTGAATCCGGCAATAAGCGTCACCTTGAAACGAACCATCCAAATCTTTGCAACAAAGGTGTTGAGTATTTCAAACATAAACATGATCAATTGAAGGTTATCTCTCTGATAACGAGAAATCACTCGAAGCTTCATTCCACATTAGCTATCGCATTTCAAAAGAAGGAGGGGCTTACACAATTGCCCAAAAATTAATAAAACCCTGCATTGATGACGTAATATCTTGCAAATTTGGAGAGAATTATCTGAAAGAAGTGAAAAGCATTCCATTATCGGACACCACTGGTGCAAGAAGAATTGAAAAAATGGCATTATTTTGTGTTTCTAGTACTAGTTTTTAGATGTAGGTAGTCTGAGGTGTTTTAGGTACTGTTCTTGATTGTGTAGAAGAGTTTCATTGTCATGTTCAAATATTTATGAACATTTCTGGTATATACTACCTGTTATAGTTTTGATAAATTGGTACACTTTGTTAGATTATTTAGAAGATTAGAACAAAGTTTGTAGAACACTGCTTTAATTCAATGTCATTATATTTCACCATATTTCCATAAGCTGTGGAGAAACTTATACAATTTTATGACATTTGATGAAACGTAGATTTTTATATCAAATTTCAATTTACATTTGGTTACACAATTTCATTATTCGTTACATAATTAAATTATATTACAAACATTTTCTGCAAATTTCCAGAATTAGGTATTAAGAAATTTTAAACAATTATTTTGTAATAGTCCAAGAATAATTCATGAAACATACCTACACGTATGATCAAATTTCATGAAATTTACAATAATTTCATTCATTTTCGATATATTTCATGATTATTCAATACATATTATACAGGGTGGTTGATATTTCAGTGTCCACCTTATAACTGCGAAACTATCAAAGAAAAAAAAGCTTCATAAGAAACTTTTCATGCACAATCTAGTCCACAAAATAATATTTTTTAGCTTCCATAGCCTACCTATGTTTCACAAGCATATCTGACTTTTTCTAATAGAATACTAAGAATACTATGCATATTTTTACAGAATTAGATTCTAGATCAAATTGTCTTTACCAATGTATTACATGTACCATTTTGCTTTTAAATTATGCTTAATATTTTAAAATATAAAATTATTTAGTCAGCTGTGATATTTTTGTGTTTTGTTTATTAAAATATGTACTTGTCAAATTTGTTTACATCAGCAAATACTGTCACCCTCACAGAGCCAACTTAGTTAAAAATAAAAATGGAACAAAATTTACGATATATTTGTGATACATCATTGAACATCATTGAAAAAAGAAATCTAGAATCTGATTTTGTAAACATATACAGTATTGAAAGTTTGATATAATTTTTGTCTTCAATATTTTTGTATTCATTGTTAATTTTTCCTTCCGGACCATAGGTAGGGTATGAGAAAAAATGATTGCGTTATTAGGTAGACCAGATTGCGTATGACAAGTTCCTTATTAAACGTTTTGTTTGCATCTTTGGCAGTTTCCCAAATATAAGTTGGACATTGAAAAATCAACCACCCTGAATAATAGTTAAATATTGCACCAAAGTTCCAGATGCTATAAGAGAATTGTTCAATTTTCTATACTGAAGATAATTTGATAAAATTTGTGAAATATAGTTCATTATATGTAATGCCCTGTAATTTTCCAACAAAATTCCATTAACTTTATTAACATTGCATACATAAATAAATTAAGTATACATTTGTTTAAAAATTATTAATAAATGTTAAAACTAATATAAAACACATATTGAAAAAATTATTAAATTAGCTAAACGTTTTGATCAAATTTGATCATAAAATATTACGAAATTGCATAAAGCTTTCAAAATATTCTGTAAGTTTTATGTACAGTCATGCTCACATAAATCTAGTACAAACAATTTCACATTGCTATATAAAATTGCTGTAACCTAATTTCTTGTACTAGATTTATGTGAGCATGACTGTACTTAAAAAAAATCGAATCCATTTTTCTTTAAATTCTTATTAGTCCAGAAAACCTCAACGAAGTTGTCCCTTGTATATTTCTGGACTTTTTTCAAATTAAAAAAATTGGACATGTGGGATATCTCTTCAAGATTATCGGCTCACATGTTCTTGAAATAGTGTGAAATTGTATTTTTGGTTTGCTTAAATCTGTCCATAAATAATGGATTTATGACTTGGGGCTTTTTTTGTAAGACTTCCAGTGAATTTGTGAATTTGGTCCGTCGACTTTCTTGCAGACAACTCCAATTTTTAATTTTTAACAAACAAAAGAAAAGCCAAATGAAATGAGACTAAAAATGTTACAAAGTAAATCCAGTTTCGTTATTTTTTAAATTACCTTCAAGGTCTTCAATATTAAAAAAAATCAGAGCTATTAGATAATAATACTTGGCAGCCGTTTGACCTTGATGAAGTTTAAAAAATATGATGAAACTGTACTCAGTACTTCATAGTATTGTTTATTATTTTTAGTTTGCTTAAATTGGTCCATAAATAATGGAGTTATGAGTTTTGGGAATTTTATGGGCACATGCTTCCTGTGAATTGGAGATTATTTTTCGTTAACTTTCTTGCAGACAACTCCAATAATTTACAATAGAGGCACAAATGACTTTTAATTGTGTTTGCACCGTTCCCAATGGAATTTTTTTATAGTTAATAGCCGATATTATATTATCCAGAAATTGTAATTTAGAATTTAGAATTCTCTAATTCTCGAATGCTCGAGAATGCATATAACAATTCTCGAGAAAACAAAACTAAGACATCTCGAGATTTCGTGGTTCCTCGAGAATAATCTCTAATTCGGATGCTGAGCACGTTTTCTGCCACTTGTTTCAGCGTCGGCACTTCACGCGGGATTCCGCACGCAGACACAAATCCTGGAATAAATTCATACAACTGCTTACGTAAAACCAAGACGCGATTAATCACCAGAACACTTGCGCTTTTCGGCACGTAATTCAGCAAATCGCGCCAAATTACTTACGGTTTTCGCGACGCTCGCCGTAATTTTTTGAGTCGGTTATTTATAGGAGTTTGGGTTATAACTTAATTACACGCCGCTGCCATGCAAATACTACTTTTTTCGTGATACCGCTTCTAAAAATAAACTATTAAGTAATTAACGAATTTAAATAATAGTAGATACATTATTCATGGACACATTTGTATTGGAGTGAAAATATGGCGCAAAATGTTCACAAACACTTTTACGAATTATTGCTGCCAATTTTGTACCACACATTTTTTTTATTTACAACCTACAAAGAGAAATTTCGACCTGATGGATCTCGTTCATACCGAAACTGTAAATCACACGATGTGCTAATGAAAATGTTTGGAATTAAATTTATAATTACCTACAGTATTTTATGTTTAAATAGAAATTGAACAGTAGATAATTAATAAATATTGTCTAGAATTTATAATTACCTATAGTACTTTATGTTTAAATAGAAATTGAACAGTAGATAATTAATTAATATGGTCTAGAATGAAATGGAGCTGAATCACCTGAATCACCTGACGAAATATATTATAATTTTTTAATTATAAAACTAATAAGATAGCAGTTATTAATTATCTATGCAATTTTTTATACCTGACATACATTTAGTTTAGCTTTTTATTTCGTTCTGTAATAAAAAAATTATGATTGCAAATTAGCTTCAGCTCCATTGACCTCCTGAATAACATCCATAACAACAACAGTGCAAAAAAATACATGTAAAAAGAGCAACACCAAAGGAGTGCAGTGTTCGCCTGGGAAGCGCATCGATGTAAACACCATTAGACATTTGCATCTTTCGCTGCTACCTGTCGCCTACTACATCCTTAATGAGCAATAATTCACCTGCTAACATCGGCTTTATTAACCGCTTTAAACGCTCCTTGATTTACTACAAAGCGATGATTTATAATCGCCATAAAATACACGTGTAATTATTTTTTACACCTACACGGATATCAGCGGGCGAAATTTAATTAATTGCGACATAGTCAAATATAAAATATCATAAATCATATTATGAATTATTCCATGAACAAATCAATAACTGGGCTGCTTATAAAGCTTCGATTTTGGCGACAACTTAACTTGTTGTTTGCTCTTAGCGCCATAAACTTGTTAAACGAATATGTATATAATTATGTGAAAAGTTGTTCTTTTGTACTTATTTTTGTGTCATTCAGGTAGTTTACAATAATGTAGGTATATCTAACAAGCAGATAACTAATTGGCACTCCTTGTAATGTCTTCAAAAAATCTTCAAATCCCCACAAAATGCTTCAAATTTCAAAAATAAACGTCGACATCTCTCAAATTCAAAGCTACAATTAAGAAAAACCTGTACAATTTTCAGCAGTTACTACGCGAATCCCTCATTTGTTTTGTATCAAATGTGAAAATGGGAAAATCTGTCAAATTTCTGTCTGAAACAAATAGAATCTGAATTTTTAACTTCAACACAGATTTGGACTATTTCGACAGTTGCAATTGAACATTTGACAAAATACAACAGATGCAATTATAAAAATGATAAATATGGATGTTTGCAAATGAAAATTTAATAGATTTAGACAAATTTACAGTTTGTTTGAAAGTTTGACAGATTTGGACAATCTGTCAAACTTTCAACCGAAATAGTCCAAATCTGTCAAATTTTTACCTGCAACATCTGTTTTTGTTAAATTTTCTAGTATTTTTTTCTAAATCTATCAAATTTTCATTTGCAAACATCCAAATCTATCATTTTTATAATTACATCTGTCATATTTTGTCAAATGTTCAATTGCAACTGTCGAAATCTGTCAAATATTTAATTACAACTGCCCAAATCTATCAAACTTTCAATTGCAACTATCAAAATCTGTCTTATTACAACTACCAAAATCTGTAATATTTACAATTTTAAATATTCAAATCAGTCAAATGTTTAATTGCAACTATACAAATATCTCAAATTTTCAATTGGCACCGTCAAAATCGGACTAGTTTTCAATTCCTTATGTCAAAATTGACATCTTTTTGACCGTAAAAGTCATTTACTAGTTATAAAACTCCGTACAATTTCTAACTGTAACTGCCAAAATCTGTCGAATTCTTTACATTTACAATAGCGATGTCATACTTTGTGAAATGTTCAATTGCAACTGTCAACATTTGTCAAATATTTGATTACAACTGCCAAAATCTATCAAACGTTCAATTGCAACTATCAAAATCTGTGATATTTTCAATTTTAAATATTCAAATCTGTCAAATGTTTAATTGCAGCTATACAAATATCTCAAATTTTCAATTGGCACCGTCAAAATCGGACTAGTTTTCAATTGCCTATGTCAAAATTGACATCTTTTTGACGGTAAAAGTCATTCACTAGTTATAAAACTCCGTACAATTTCTAACTGTAACTGCCAAAATCTGTCAAATTCTTTACATTTACAATAGCGATGTCATACTTTGTGAAATGTTCAATTGCAACTGTCAACATATGTCAAATATTTAATTACAACTGCCCAAATCTATCAAACGTTCAATTGCAACTATCAAAATCTGTCATATTATCAATTGCAACTACCAAAATCTGTCATATTTTCAATTTTAAATATTCAAATCAGTCAAATGTTAATTGCAACTATATAAATATCTCACATTTTCAATTGGCACTGTCAAAATCTGACTAGTTTTCAATTGCTTATGTCAAAATTGTCATCTTTTTGACTGTAAAAGTCATTCACTAGTTATAAAACTCCGTACAATTTCTAACTGTAACTGCCAAAATCTGCCAAATTCTTTACATTTGCAATAGCGATATCATACTTTGTGAACTGTTCAATTGCAACTGTCAAAATATGTGAAATATTCAATTACAACTGCCCAAATCTATCAAACGTACAATTGCAACTATCAAAATCTGTGATATTTTCAATTTTAAATATTCAAATCTGTCAAATGTTTAATTACAACTAAACAAATATATCAAATTTTCAATTAGCACCATCAAAATCTGACTAGTTTTCATTTGATTTTGTCAAAATTGTCATCTTTTTGACTGTAACTGCCATATCCTGTGCAGATTTTTTCACCAGCTATGAATATCCGTATAATTTCTAACTGCAACTGCCAAAATCTGCCAAATTCTTTACATTTGCAATAGCGATATCATACTTTGTGAAATGTTCAATTGCAACTGTCAAATATGTGAAATATTCAATTACAACTGCCCAAATCTATCAAACGTACAATTGCAACTATCAAAATCTGTCATATTTTCAATTGCAACTACCAAAATCTGTCAAATGTTTAATTACAACTCAACAAATATCTCAAATTTTCAATTAGCACAGTCAAAAACTAACCAGATTTCAATTGCTTGTGTCAAAATTGTCATCATTTTGACTGTAACTGCCAAAATCAGTGAAGATTTTTTCACCAGTTATATAACTCCGTACAATTTCTAACTGTAACTGCCAAAATCTGCCAATTTTTTACAATTACAATAGCGATGTCATACTTTGTGAAATTTTCAATTGCAAATGTCCAAATCTGTCAAATATTTAATTACAGCTGCCCAAATCTATCAAACTTTCAATTGCAACTATCAAAATCTGTCATATTTTCAATTTTAAATATTCAAATCTGTCATATGTTTAATTACAACTAAACAAATGTATCAAATGTTCAATTGGCACCGTCAAAATCTGACTAGTTTTCAATTGCTTATATCAAAATTGTCATCTTTTTGACTGTAACAGCAAAAACCTTTGCATTTTTTTCACCAGCTATGAAACTCCGTATTATTTCTAACTGTAACTGCCGAAATCTGCCAAAATCTGCCAAATTCTTTACATTTGCAGTAGCGACTGTCATATTCAATAAAATTCAAAGTTCCAGATGTGAAAACTTGTCACATTTTCAACGGCTACTGTAAGAATCTGTCTTCTTTTAGATCCAGGTGCGTGGGAATATGTGAAAATATTTCAATCTTCCTACAGAAACTGTCAGAATATGTAATTTTTAACCGCAACTGGTCAAATATGTCGAAACAAAGCAAAAAAGAAACAAAAACATCGAAGATAACTCAAACAAACTTGGCCATGTTTCATATAAAATTTAACAGTGTTATTCATAAAAAAATAACTGCGGTTTAACGGTGGTTTAATCTTAGTAACCTTGGTAATCCTTTGTAAAACACCGCTAAACCACCGCTAAATTACCGCTAAACCACGGTTTTTTTTTTTTATAAATAACGATGTAAGAGATTCGATGAGTTCAAATGACATATTTGGTGGAATTCGATAATTAAGGTTTAAAATTTTAGAGTGTTATTCATAAAAATTTAAGCCGCGGTTTAACGGCGGTTTAACTTAGTAACCTTGGTTACGCTTTGTAAAACACCGCTATACCACGGTTTAAATTCTTATGAATAACGCTGTTACAGTATTTCACTGACTGATGCTAAAATTTCCTTAGATTTTGACAATTACATTTGAAAATAGAAGAAATATTTATATTCACATTAAAAATATGACAAGTTTTAACAAGTCACAGTTGAAAATATGACAAATTTTGACATTTACAGTTAAAAATGTGTGAAATATTGACAGATCCAGTTGAAAAGATGAGCAAAATTGAGTCACGTTCAAAATATGACAAATTTTGAGTTACAGATGAAAATTAGTTATATTTTGAGAGTGATTGAAAATACCACTAATTGTTTGTTCCAGAGAATTTCGGAACCTTGGTAACCCTTTGTAAAACACCGCTAAACCACGGTTTAAATTTTAATGAATAACGCTGTTAGAGTTTTTCACGACTGATGATAAAACCTCCATAGATTTTGACAATTACAGTTGAATATAGAAGAAATATTTACAACCAGAGTTAAAAATATGACTAGTTTTAACAAGTCACAGTTGAAAATTTGACAAATTTTGACAATTACAGTTTAAAATGTGTGAAATATTGACAGTTACAGTTGAAAAGATGAGAAAAATTGAGTCACGTTGAAATATGACAAATTTTGACCGCAATAGATGAAAATATAACTAAAGTTGAGAGTTCTAATTGAAAATACCACCACTTCTTTGTTCCAGAGAATTTCGAATTTAACAGCCCATTAGCTCAAATCAGTTTTCACAAAATTTTTGCAACAATTTCGTAGTATAACCGTACTAAAACTTGTTTGTACCAGAGAATTTCGGATTTAACAGTCTATTAGCTGAAATCAGTATTTCGTATTTTTTGCAAAAATTTCGTAGTATAACCCTACTTAAAATCTAAACCGGTGAAAATTACTTGACAATTAATTTTTTCGCTAAAATTGATGGATACTTTATGTAGATGTAAGCTGATGTGTGTTCTGTAAGCTGAATATAATCTAATTTTGTTATATTTTGGCTGCTTATAAGTAATCCATTTTTTTTGTTGCAGGAAGTCTAAGATTCTCTTTGCTTCTTCGAGAAGTAACCAGGTAAGAAATTAATTAGTACAAATATTTATAATTACCAAATAATTTCATTGTATGCAATTATAAATAACCTAAAAACAAACTTTACTTAAAACAAAAAGTACTGAAAAGATCCGACAAATTTGTATTAAAGTCTTATAATAATAATAATTTACTCTCATACAACAAAATACTATGTAGTGGATGTATCAACATTAAAACTACGAGACTATGAAAACTATGAATGTGTGACAACGAAATAAATTAAAAATATGCACTGAATTAACTCCATTCTACAGTTAGATTGGGTTACGTAAGGTACTACCATTGTATCTATAATACACTGAATTAACTCCAATCGACAGTTTGGTTAGGTTATGGTAGGTTAAGTTAGACTACCATTGTATCACGCTGTTAGAGTTTTTCACAGACTGATGATAAAATTTCCTTAGATTTTGACAATTACAGTTGAAAATAGAAGAAATATTAACTGCCACAGTTAAAAATATGACAAGTTTTAACCGGTCACAGTTGAAAATATGAAAATAATGGCAGTCAAGGTTACTAACCATCGATTAAAGTTTATCATAATTACATCAACATGCATTACAAAGTGCTGGATTTGATATTTCATCGATGGTCCAGTAGTAAGGTGTTGCATTGTATTGGCATAATTGACATTTATTTCCATAGCGACTATAGTCCATGCCAGATAAGATGTCACTTTTCACATAAAGCCGAAATCCCTCCCTGATGGAATTGGACCAATGAGAATGCATCTCATAATCGCGGGAGCTGTTTTGAGCCATAAAACCATATATTTATTAAATTGATACGTTCGAAATGAAGTGCTTTGGAATAAGCAACCACATTAGTCAAGGACTTTAAGCTCACTATCGTACTTAATAAACTAGGAAGCCCCAAGAGATTCATTTGCATTTCTGTTGACTAGTCTGATAGAACAGAGGAGGAACTTCAGTTTTATGTGAATAGTAACACCTTATCTGGCATTTACTAGAGCAAGATGGATGCATTTCTTATTTGAAGCATTCTATTGGATTTATCCATATTTTACAGAATGTGTCTTAATTTGGTAATCCTAAGATGACTGAGTAGATAAGATGATCTGATCAAAGATGATCTTATGTGTTAGTTCATTTAGCGCTATCCAGGGTGCACCACGAGGAGGCGAACTAACTTTACACCCCAAAAACCTTTTTTTGGAATTTTGAGTTTATGCATTTTTTTGCAAATTCAATTTTTGAATTAAAAGTTTTATAAACTATTCTCTGTATTATTTTTATATTAATAATATCATTAATAATATCAAATTTATTTATTTTTATAAAACGTCCTGTGCGTTCTTTCTGCCCAAATATCTTCGATTGATTTTCCTGCTCAATATTTACAATTACAAATTCAATATTCAATGACATTTTGTATTACAAAGCGGAAGTAATGTGGTGTTTCTTTTTTTCTAAAAAGCGTTAACTTTTGGCTTGGGTTTTAATCTCTCAATATATGTGGGTGAGTTAAAAAATCTCCTTGTATAAAAAATAATATACATCTTTAAAATTGCATAAAGATATAATCATAACATATTGGTAATAATGAATATGAGATCATTCTTTCGAGTAGTGTTTGGAATGTCGAGTTTGTGCATTTACTTATTACTATTTTATTTATCCAATATCGAATCTATTATGTAGGTGCATATTGCAAATCAGAAGATTCGAGTTTGTCCATTTACTTATTACTATTTTATACGTTTATCCAATATCGAATCTATTATGTACGTGCATATTGCAAATCCGAAGATAAGAGAAGCATTTTAAGTATTCCATTTCAATGACATTTTCATCATTATCCACGGTCGGATTCCGGGATCGATACGCTGATAACACAATTACTGCTGCAATTGCCTCTCTAAATCAATTAGCGAGCGTTTCAATTAATGAAGACTGCAAGCCAGAGCGTTATGCTGAATTATTAATGGCAAGAGGCCAAAGCTCGTCCACCTGAAGGGGTTCTCGTGTTAATTGGATCGACCGCAATTAGCTTCTGACTAAGTGAAAACTAAACACGTACACATGAATATTAAGTTGTCAAAGATATTTTTGAAAGAACTACTTACAATGTTTCAAAAAGATTGTAAACACCATTAAAATTGTAATTTCGTGAACATGCTTGATAAAAATTTCCAAATAAATGGATTTTAGTATTCTTCTTCTTCTTCTGGTGCATTTATCCATTAATGGATGTTTGCGACAATGTGGTGCATTTCTTGACGGTTTCTGAGGGTATGAACCAGACTACGGATAACATACGTACCAAATTTATTAGTTGTTATCTCCAACAGGCTTTATGCGTTAAAATGTCTACCTGGTAGAACAACCTAATAGAACTCATTATTGGCTAAAGTGAAGAATTACATTAAACAATGTCCAAAAGTGCAGTACTCTATAGAATGATTTTGTGCAAAATCCAAATACTACACATTTAATATTTTTAGGCTTCAAAATAATTCAACAATATCAACAACAAACGACCTTTAAGTTATGTCCCCATAAAGATTTACTTAGCGGGTTCTTGCAAAAGCCTAATTTTTATCATACTTCTTAATTTCGCAATGATGATGATTAATGCCTCAAAAGGTACGACAAGTAATACTTCTTCGTCATGACTGCCTCATCCTGTTAACATGTCGAGAATTCGGCCACGTTTCCTCGAAGCGACCGTACATTAGCACCTGTGATCTACGAGGTTATTCCTCGACTTCCTGGTGAATTTTCCGCAGATCTTCATTGACGCACGGGCCACCGCTTTCCTCCCACGCACGCACACACCTTCGCCGTCGTCTGCCCGAAGAACGCAAGATGTTAAACCGCAACAGGATGTCCACGGTCATCGTTATTGTGCTTCGTGCGTTTCTCGCGAAAATCTGCGTGCAAACAGACGCGGTGATTGTTTGAGCAGAGCTTTGAGGATGTGTGCACTTGCGTATTTTTAGACGAGATTTCGCGAATTGCGAGTCCAGTCAGTGGGAAAATCGGTGATGCAATCGGTGGATTGCACTTTCTTAGCGATCGGATTCCGTTTGTTTAGTTCGATGGCATGGTTTATTTTTAGAGATCGTGACAGACGATTCAGGGAAAACTTGAGCTAAAAATATTGTAGCTGAATGATTGCAATACTATATAAGTTGTAAGGCCAGTTATGATCGGTTCTGATTATCATGATGCGTTTATTATTTCAGGCGAGCATAAGTCGTTCAATTTTCCTGACCTGTTAACTGCATCTACCTGAATGTCATCGATATTCTGCAGATGCCCCAATTTAAAAACTTCTGTTGGATATGTCAGACTTTGACAGTTGCAGTTAAAAAAATTACCGATTTTCACAGCTGATGCTAAACAAAATAAGATAGATTTCCATTGCTAGAACTATAAATTTGACAAAATTAAAAATTGAAGCTGAATAATCGATAAATTTTAACAGATGTGTTTGAATTTGAAAAAAAAAATTAACAATTTCCATTAAAACTTCTGAATTTGAAAACTTCTGATGGATAGCCAGACTTTTACAGTTGCAGTTATAAATTTTACAGATTTTCACAGCTGATGCTAAAGAAAATAAGATAGATTTCAATTGCTAGAACTATAAATTTGACAATATTTAACAGGTGAAGCTACAAAATCAATAAATTTTGACATATGTTTTTGAAAATTTGAAAAACTTTAACAATTTCCATTGAAACTTTTGAATTTTAAAACTTCTGTTAGATATGTCAGACTTTGACAGTTGCATTTATAAATTTTACAGATTTTCACAGTCGATACTAAAGAAAATAAGATAAATTTGACAAAATTTAACAGGAGGAGCTAAAAAGTGAATTTCAATTGTTAGAACTATAAATTTGACAAAATTAAAAATTGAAGCTAAATAATCAATAAATTTTGACAGATGTGTTTGAATTAAAAAAAAATTAACAATTTTCATTGAAACTTCTGAATTTGAAAACTTCTGCTGTATATGTCAGACTTTGGCAGTTGCAGTGATAACTTCATTCTAAGTTTGATAATGACTAGAACGTGATCGAAACTATAGTCACTAATTTTAATAAACAGTGTGATATAAACAAAGAAAAGTGTTTGTTTTATTTAATTTCATCATGTATCACGAGGTAGATACCTCCAACATTGACATTTTGTCATTGACTGACAAATTTTGGTAGTTGCACCCAAAATTTTAAAAGCTGCACTCATTTGTAGGATAATTTGGCAGATTTTATCAGTTGCAGTTATAAATTTTACAGATTTTCATAGCTGATACTAATAGTTTGAGAGTGACAAGAAAATAAGGTAGATTTCAATTGTTAGAGCTAAAAATGTGACAAAATTTAACAGGTGGAACTAAAAAATCAATAAATTTTGACAGATTTGTTTGGAAATTTGAAAACCTTTAACAATTTCCATTGAAACTTTTGAATTTGCAAACTTCTGTTGGATGTCAGACTTTGACAGTTGCAGTTAAAAAATTTGCAGATTTTCACAGCTGATGCTAAAGAAAATAAGATAGATTTCAATTGCAGGAACTATAAATTTGACAAAATTTAACAGGTGAAGCTACAAAATTAATAAATTTTGAAATATTTGTTTGAAAATTACGTAAACTTTAACAATTTCCATTGAAATTTTTAATTTGAAAAGTTCTGTTGGATATGTCAGGCTTTGACAATTGCAGTTATAAATTTTACAGATTTTCACAGTCGATACTAAAGAAAATAAGATAAATTTGACAACATTTAACAGGAGAAGCTAAAATATCAAAAAAACTTGGATGTTTGCTCAATATGTTTAAAAATTTGAAAAACTTTAACATTTTCCATTGAAACTTCTGAATTTGAAAACTTCTGCTGGATATATCAGACATTGACAGTTGCAGTTATAAATTTTACTGATTTTCACAGCTGATGCTAAAGAAAATAAGATAGATTTCAATTGCTGGAACTATAAATTTGACAAAATTTAACAAGTGAAGCTAAAAAAACAATAAATTTTGAAAGATATGTTAGAAAATTTCGTAAACATTAACAATTTCCATTGAAATTTTGAATTTGAAAACTTTTGTTGAATATGTCAGACTTTGACAGTTGCAGTTAAAAAATTTACAGATTTTCACAGCTGATGCTAAAGAAAATAAGATAGATTTCATTTGTTAGAACTATAAATTTGACAAAATGAAAACTTGAAGCTAAATAATCAATAAATTTTGACAGATGTCATTGAAAATTTGACAAACATTAACAATTTCCATTGAAACTTCTGAATTTGAAAACTTCTGCTGGATATGTGAGACTTTGACAGTTGCAGATATAAATTTTACGGATTTTCACAGCTGATGCTAACAGTTCGACAGTGGCAGAAAAAATGCAAAAACTTCTATTTCTTAGAGTTATAAATTTGACAAAATTTAGCAGGAGGAGCTAAAATATTAATATATTATTATTAATATTATATTATTTATGGAATAATTAACAAATTTTGATAGATTTCAATTACTGGAACTATAAATTTGACAAAATTTAACTGGTGGTGCTAAAAAACAAAACATTTTGGAATATTTGTTTGAAAATTTCGTAAACTTTAACAATTTCCATTGAAATTTTGAATTTGAAAACTTCTGTTGGATATGTCAGACTTTGACAGTTGCAGCTAAAAAATTTACAGAATTTCACAGCTGATGCTAAAGAAAATAAGATAGATTTCATTTTTTAGAACTATAAATTTGACAAAATGAAAACTTGAAGCTAAATAATCAATAAATTTTGGCAGATGTCTTTGAAAATTTGAAAAACATTAACAATTTCCATTGAAACTTCTGAATTTGAAAACTTCTGCTGGATATGTCAGACTTTGACAGTTGCAGTTATACATTTTACTGATTTTCACAGCTGATGCTAAACAAAATAAGATAGATTTCAATTGCTGGAACTATAAATTTGACAAAATTTAACAAGTGGAGCTAAAAAAATATTAAATTTTGAAAAATTTGTTAGAAAATTTCGCAAACTTTAACAATTTCCATTGAAATTTTTAATTTGAAAACTTCTGTTGGATATGTCAGACTTTGACAATTGCAGTTATAAATTTGACAGACTTTCAGACCTGATGCTAACAATTCGAGAGTGGCAGAAAATATGCAAAACTTCTATTATTAGAGTTATAAATTTGAATTAATCAATTAAATTTGAAAATATGACAATGTTTTAGTATGAAATAAGGGAGAAAATCAAACACATAACTTTCTGCATTGACAAGTATGGGTTAGCTATTACTAAAATTTCTGAATATTTATTATTTGCAAATTTGATATTAGATTCGTGTACAGTGCACCTGAAACTAATTCTCCTGAAAATTTCACAAAGTTTCAGTATAAAATAAGGGAGAAAATCAAACACATAACTTTCTGTATTGAGAAGTATTGGTTAGCTATTACTGAAATTTCAGAAAATTTATTATTTGCAAATTTGATATTAGATTCGTGTACAGTACACCTGAAACTAATTCTCCTGAAAATTTGACAAAGTTTCAGTATGAAATAAGGGAGAAAATCAAACACATAATTTTCTGCATTGACAAATATAGGTTAGCTATTACTAAAATTTCTGAAATTTTATTATTTGCAAATTTGATATTAGATCCGTGTACAGTACACCTGAAACTAATTCTCCTTAAAATTTGACAAAGTTTCAGTATGAAATAAGGGAGAAAATCAAACACATAACTTTCTGCATTGACAAGTATGTGTTAGGTATTACTGAAATTTCTGAAAATTTATTATTTGCAAATTTGATATTAGATCCGTGTACAGTACACCTGAAACTAATTCTCCTTAAAATTTGACAAAGTTTCAGTATGAAATAAGGGAGAAAATCAAACATAATTTTCTGCATTGACAAGTATGTGTTAGCTATTACTGAAATTTCTGAAAATTTATTATTTGCAAATTTGATATTAGATTCGTGTACAGTACACCTGAAACTAATTCTCCTGAAAATTTGACAAAGTTTCAGTATGAAATAAGGGAGAAAATCAAACATAATTTTCTGCATTGACAAATATGGGTTAGCTATTACTAAAATTTCTGAAATTTTATTATTTGCAAATTTGATATTAGATCCGTGTACAGTACACCTGAAACTAATTCTCCTTAAAATTTGACAAAGTTTCATTATGAAATAAGGGAGAAAATCAAACACATAACATTCTGCATTGACAAGTATGTGTTAGGTATTACTGAAATTTCTGAAAATTTATTATTTGCAAATTTGATATTAGATCCGTGTACAGTACACCTGAAACTAATTCTCCTTAAAATTTGACAAAGTTTCAGTATGAAATAAGGGAGAAAATCAAACACATAATTTTCTGCATTGACAAATATAGGTTAGCTATTACTAAAATTTCTGAAAATTTATTATTTGCAAATTTGATATTAGATTCGTGTACAGTACACCTGAAACTAATTCTCCTGAAAATTTGACAAAGTTTCAGTATGAAATAAGGGAGAAAATCAAACATAATTTTCTGCATTGACAAATATGGGTTAGCTATTACTAAAATTTCTGAAATTTTATTATTTGCAAATTTGATATTAGATCCGTGTACAGTACACCTGAAACTAATTCTCCTTAAAATTTGACAAAGTTTCAGTATGAAATAAGGGAGAAAATCAAACATAATTTTCTGCATTGACAAGTATGTGTTAGCTATTACTGAAATTTCTGAAAATTTATTATTTGCAAATTTGATATTAGATTCGTGTACAGTACACCTGAAACTAATTCTCCTGAAAATTTGACAAAGTTTCAGTATGAAATAAGGGAGAAAATCAAACATAATTTTCTGCATTGACAAATATGGGTTAGCTATTACTAAAATTTCTGAAATTTTATTATTTGCAAATTTGATATTAGATCCGTGTACAGTACACCTGAAACTAATTCTCCTTAAAATTTGACAAAGTTTCATTATGAAATAAGGGAGAAAATCAAACACATAACTTTCTGCATTGACAAGTATGTGTTAGGTATTACTGAAATTTCTGAAAATTTATTATTTGCAAATTTGATATTAGTTAGGTGTACAGTACACCTGAAACTAATTCTCCTTAAAATTTGACAAAGTTTCAGTATGAAATAAGGGAGAAAATCAAACACATAACTTTCTGCATTGACAAGTATGTGTTAGCTATTACTGAAATTTCTGAAAATTTATAATTTGCAAATTTGATATTAGATTCGTGTACAGTATACCTAAAACGAATTCTCCTGAAAATTTGACAAAATTTAACAGGTGGAGCCAAAAAACAATAAATTTTGAAAGATTTGTTTGAAAATTTCGCAAACTTTAACAATTTTAATTGAAATTTTTAATTTGTAAAGTTCTGTTGGATATGTCAGACTCTGAGAATTGCAGTTATAAATTTTACATATTTTCACAGCTGATGCTAACAGTTCGAGAGTGGCAAAAAATATGCAAAAACTTCTATGGTTAGAGTTATAAATTTGACAAAATTTAGCAGGTGGAGCTAAAATATTAATATATTATTATTAACAATATATTATTTATTAAATTATTAACAAATTTTGACTCATGCATTTGATAAATTGAACACTAAAACTTTGACATATTTGAAAAGTTCTATTGGAAAATATGTCGTTTTACAGATTTTCACATCTTGTACTAGAAAGTTCACAGATATTGACAGTTACAGTTGATAGTAGTACAGATCTAGAGAGTAGTTACTGTTGCAGTAAATAGTTTACATCAAATAAAACAAGGAGAATAACCTTTTTCACAATACACATTTATATATACTAAATGTACATTTCAACTGCAAGGCAGTCATCTTCAGTAGACTTACAAGTAATGAATGTAAGTCATTACATTTTCACTAGACATTTTCATGCTTTCATTACTTGTAAGTCTACTGAAGATGACTGCCTTGCAGTTGAAATGTACATTTAGTATAAATAAATGTGTATTGTGAAAAAGGTTATTCTCCTTGTTTTATTTAAAAACTTTCACAAGCTCCAATACTTTCCAATACCAATTTTCCAATACTTTTGGAATACTTCAATACTTTCCAATAATGCTTTCCAATACTTTCCAATATCAATACCAAGTTTACATCAAACTTACATCGCGACATATTTTATATGCAACAAATATAATTATGAATTTACAATGTAGAAGCTAAGCATTTTACAAATGCTAACTGTTACAGATTTGTAATATATTTCAGAAAAAAAATCAGATTTTGACAGTGGAGTAAAATATATAAAACCTAGTATTTGACAGTAATGTTTTACCAGCTGCGATGGTATAACGTTGCGACAATTTCAGTAGAAAATATGACCCTTTGGGAAAATTTCAGATGAAAATTCTGGCAATAGCTATTATAAGTTTAACAGGCTCTCCCTCTGCACTGTACTGCACTGTTTAGTTCAACGAAAGAATTTTTTATGATGCTATGATTTATTTTTATCAACTACAAATATTTATCATTGAATTATAATTTGAGAATATAATTGATGAAACTGTAACGACAAAAGGTGAACATAAATTAGTGGTATCAAATTTTATTTTCTACTTTTTTTTATTTTTCAGCTGAAAGCCAAGGAGGTACTTTGCAATATCGGTTAACATATTTCTACTTCTAACCACCACTCTTCATAATGTTTTCACAATTCTCACTCACAATGTTCAAAGTTCCTCTTTCGCTCCATTTGTCTATTTACTTGAAATTTCCGTTCTGTCAATAATTATCTATGTTACACACATGTTTTTTGTTCATTTGTGGAACCACAGTTGACGATTTTTAAATTAATTTCCGTCGTTTGGGGACCTCTGCTGCAAGCCATTGGCCATTGAAGGCATGAGTGTTGTTGCGAAAACTGTGTAAGTCTGTGAGGTGGTGCGACAAGATGGATTGACTCGCGTGAACTTAATGTGGCCACTTACACGCCCAGCAACACAAAGAAACGTATAAACCCGAGAACAAAAAACCTGGCTGGTATCCCTCTTTCATATAACACCGTAATTTATTGGTAACCTATTGTGCTGCAAACCGATAAAAAATGACACTTAAACGCCACGGCGGAGTCCATCGCGGCCGAAGAAAGGCCCTTTACGAGCGCGTTTAATTTCCGAATTAAAAACCGACTGTTCAATACGTATCGCGTTTTTTAATTGGCGGCCGTAAAACCCGATGATAACGTAATTTCGCCGGACACGAGAAACTCATCGCCATCTCTTGCCGGCCGACCACCAGTTTGAGTTTGAGGCCAGTTTTATGTGGATTTTACGATTCAGTGGATAAATGCGTGCGGGTCATAATCCGTGACCTTGGTAGTGACAATGGTCCTCAAAACAAGAGCTGGTTCAAGAACCGTCGTCGCCGGCCCACACGTACTCCTCATGTGTGCATGCTTATGTGTGTGTTAAAGGTGAGCACACAAAAGAAGACCTCATGCCCGGGCCAAAGCACTAGGCCGAAGAATTCACTGGACGTGAATTCTCCGGTATCTTGCTAGATTTGCTGAATCGACGAGGAATTGGATTCAAAGTATTAATCCTACGCCTACGTGATGGGTTGCAGCAAATTCTGAAAACCTCGCTCTGAATTTCCGACCTGACGCAACCAGATCGGCCGTGTTCAATTATTCAGTCCGCGGATCACCTTTGATTGTACTTTTTTTTTCTTCTATTGTGCTCGTGGTTTACCCCTCGTTCTCAGATTCCGAACAGTGACACAATTGAACGTCAATGAAATTCCAGCGTACTTTCATGACCTCCAACTAGATCAGATAATGCAACAATTTACCTAATTTCATGAGTCACACAATGCACAACATTTGAATCGCATACAATTCGTCTCGATGAGCTCCTGCACGTGAACTATGTATCCTAGGTGTAAAATGGCTCACTGCCCAAAGGACATGTCTACTGCCATAGTGATAACTTATCAAACACGTAACTTTCTGCATTGACAAGTATGGGTTAGCTATTACTGAAATTTCTGAAAATGTAGTATTTGCAAATTTGATATTAGATTCGTGCACAGTATACCTAAAACTTATTCTCCTGAATATTTGATATAGTTTCGGTATGAAATAAGGGAGAAATCAAACACATAACTTTCTGCATTGACAAGTATGGGTTAGCTAAAACTGAAATTTCTGAAAATTTATTATTTGAAAATTTGATATAAGATTTGTGTACAGTACACCTGAAACTAATTCTCACGAAAATTTGACAA
Source organism: Othius punctulatus (assembly GCA_951805005.1). Lineage (NCBI taxonomy): Eukaryota > Metazoa > Arthropoda > Insecta > Coleoptera > Staphylinidae > Othius > Othius punctulatus. Next base: position 15,535,604 of record OX638145.1, read on the forward strand.
AGTTTCAGACTTACATAAGGAAGAAAATCAAACATATAACTTTCTGCATTGACAAGTATGGGTTAGCTATTACTGAAATTTCAGAAAATTTATTATTTGCAAATTTGTTATTAGATTCGTGCACAGTATACCTGAAAATAATTCTCCTGAAAATTTGACAAAGTTTCAGACTTACATAAGGGAGAAAATCAAACATATAACTTTTTGCATTGACAAGTATGGGTTAGCAATTACTCAAATTTCTGAAAACTTATTATTTGCAAATTTGATATTAGTTTCGTGTACAGTACACCTGAAACTAATTCTCCTGAAAATTTGACATTGTTTCAGTATGAAATAAGGGAGAAAATCAAACATATAACTTTCTGCATTGACAGCTATTACTGAAATTTCTAAAAATTATGATTTGCAAATTTGATATTAGATTCGTGTACAGTACACCTGAAACTAATTCTCCTGAAAATTTGACAAAGTTTTAGTATGAAATAATGGAGTAAATCGAACACATAACTTCCTGCATTGACAAGTATGGGTTAGCTATTACTGAAATTTCTGAAAATTTCTTATTTGCAAATTTGATATTAGATTCGTGTACAGTACACCTGAAACTAATTATTCTGAAAATTTGACAAAGTTTCAGACTTACATAAGGGAGAAAATCAAACATACAACTTTCTGCATTGACAAGTATGGGGTAGCTATTACTGAAATTTCAGAAAATTTATTATTTTTAAATTTTATATTAGTTTCGTGTACAGTACACCTTAAACTAATCTTTCTAAAAATTTGACAAAGTTTCAGTATGAAATAAGGGAGAAAATCAAACACATAACTTCCTGCATTGACATGTATGGGTTAGCTATTACTGAAATTTCTGAAAATTTATTATATGCAAATTTGATTTCACGTTCGTGTACAATACACCTGAAACGAATTCTCCCGAAAGTTTGACAAACTTTCAGTATGAAATAAGGGATAAAATCAAACACATAACTTCCTGCATTGACAGTATGGGCTACAATTACTGAAATTTCTGAAATTTATTATTTGCAAATTTGATATTAGATTCGTGTACCGTACACCTGAAACAAATTCTCCTGAAAATTTGACAAAGTTTCAGACTTACATAAGGGAGAAAATCAAACACATAACTTCCTGCATTGACATGTATGGGTTAGCTACTACTGAAATTTCTGAAAATTTATTATTTGCACATTTTATATTAGATTCGTATACAGTACACCTAAAACTAATTGTCCTGAAAATTTGACAAAGTTTCAGTATGAAATAAAGGAGAAAATCAAACACATAACTTCCTGCAATGACATGTATGGGTAAGCTGTTACTGAAATTTTTGAAAATTTATTTTTTGCAAATTTGATATTAGATTCGTATACAGTACACCTGAAACTAATTCTCTTGAAAATTTGACAAAGTTTCAGTATGAAGTAAGGGAGTAAATCGAACACATAAATTCCTGCATTGACATGTATGGGTTAGCTATCACTGAAATTTTTGAAAATATATTATATGCAAATTTGATATTAAATTCGCGTACAGTACACCTAAAGCTAATTCTCCTGAAAATTTTACAAAGTTTCAGTATGAAATAAGGGAGAAAATCAAACACATAACTTTCTGCATTGACAAGTATGGGTTAGCTATTACTGAAATTTCGGAAAATTTATCATTGGCAAATTTGATATTAGGTTCGTGTCTAGTACACCTGAAACTAATTCTCCTGAAAATTTGACAAAGTTTCAGTATTGAATAAGGGAGAAAATCAAACATATAAATTTCCGCATTGACAAGTATGGGTTAGCTATTACTAATATTTCTAAAAATTTATTATTTGCAAATTTGATATTAGATTCGGGTATAGTACACCTGAAACTAATTCTCCTGACAATTTCACAAACTTTCAATATGAAATAAGGGAGAAAATCGAACACATAACTTCCTGCATTGACATGTATGGGTTAGCAATTACTGAAATTTATGAAAATTTATTATTTGCAAATTTGATATTAGTTAGGTGTACAGTACACCTGAAACTAATTCTCCTGAAAATTTGATAATGTTTCAGTATGAAATAAGGGAGAAAATCAAACACATAACTTGCTGCATTGATAAGTATGGGTTAGCTATTACTGAAATTTCTGAAATATTATTATTTGCAAATTTGATATTAGATTCGTGTACAGTACACCTGAAACTAATTCTCCTGAAAATTTGACAAAGTTTTAGTAGGAAATAAGGGAGAAAATCAAACACATAACTTCCTGCATTGACAAGTATGGGTTAGCTATTACTGAAATTTCTGAAAATTTATTATTTGCAAATTTGATATTAGATTCGTATACAGTACCCCTAAAACTAATTCTCCTGAAAATTTGACAAAGTTTCAGTATGAACTAAGGGAGAAAATCAAACACATAACTTTATGCATTGACTTGTTAGCTATTATTGAAATTTCTGAAAATTTATTATTTGTAAACTTGATATTAGATTAGTGTACAGTACACCTGAAACTAATTCTCTTGAAAATTTGACAAAGTTTCAGTATGAAATTAGGGAGTAAATCGAACACATAACTTCCTGCATTGATATGTATGGGTTAGCTATTACAGAAATTTCTGAAAATTTATTATTTGAAAATTTCATATTAGATTCGTGTACAATACACCTAAAACTATCACTCCTAAAAATTTGATAACGTTTCAGGATTAAATAAAGGAGACAATCAATTATATAACTTTCAGCATTGACAAGTAAAAATTACCTCTTACTGAAATTTCTGAAAATTTATTATTTGCAAATTTGATATTAGATTCGTGTACAGTACAGCTGAAATTAATTCTCCTGAAAATTTGACAAAGTTTCAGTATGAAATAAGGGAGAAAATTAAACACATTACTTTCTGCATTGACATGTATGGGTTAGCTATTAGTGAAATTTCTGAAAATTTATTATTTGTAAATTTGATATTAGATTCGTGTACAGTACACCTGAAACTAATTCTCCTGAAAATTTGACAAAGTTTCAGTATGAAATAAGGGTGTAAATCGAACACATAACTTCCTGCATTGACATGTATGGGTTAGCTATTACTGAAATTTCTGAAAATTTTATTTTATTTTGTTTAATATTGATTCTGGTTGGCAGTATTTTCAAAGCAAGCTGAAAAGTACTAGAAGATTTTGGTTGTGCTAATATGTAACGAACTAACGCAATATTCATCTACAAGTTCACTGATTAAATAAATTCCAATGGTATATTCACTAGAAGCGAGAATGTAAATTTGCATCTTGCTTGTTCATTTCTTCCCTAACAAGGTCTGTAAATTAAATTATCTGGGCGCAGATCTCCGTGCAGTTTACACATGTGAAATGTGCCAGAGTTATGCAGACGAGCTCGGGACGGACTTTTCGAAAATTCCACCGGATATTAATCATGCGCTTAGATTTCTGGCTATCGTACCCTCCGCAGACTTCCCGAAAATTGGGGCGCACAGACGAATTTCCTACGAACGCCTAGACTTTGATTTAGCTATAAATTTAGGCGTCTGACAATCAGGAGGCGAATTTCAGGAACGGTCGGCGCGATCAAGGGGGCCGCAGAAAACCGTGAATAAGTGGGGCACCAGGAATTTCCATTCACCGAGATCATGGGGGCCCCCCGATCGATTCCAACCCCGAGACGCGGCTTGTAATTAGATCAGAGCCCTGGGGCCGGCCTGCTCTCCGCTCGTATAATTAATCCGCGATATTTATGGGTGTTTTTTGGGGCCGGTGCTCTCCTGTCTCGGGCCTGGCTTGTGAATCATGGCGCGGAGTGGCATTTCGGGTATGGGAGGAGGGCGACAGTTAACTGCAGGCGCGGGGATTAAAATTTTAAATGGGATTTTTTAAATTTCGCCGCCGTTACTCACCACCGTCTTCTGCCGCGTAATTGTTCAACTTCGGTGACTGATGGTCTCGCACTCTCGCCAACCGGTGTCAAATGCCATGGGAACTTCTCAAAACCGACACAAACCACAGGTCCACATCATTATTATACAATCGTCGACACTATAAGTTAATTTTGAACGAAATCTGTTGTTTGCTACAAATTTTACTAGAACCGGAAGGTGCAGGTCCAGCTGAATGAATCCAGTCCATTAAAATTGTAGAAATATGCATTTCGTTTTTAACGTAATAACGTATAATACCTCTAGTTTCACAATTATTTTAATAATATAGAGCCATAGGCATAGAATCAATACATGGGGAATAACTACATTTGGCAATTACTGACTCAACCTACAATCACAAAGAGAAATATTATTAGTAATTATTGATTTATTTATACTTCAAAATGGCAAAGGAAAATATTGCCAATTGCCACAATAGCACTAATTATTCATTAATTTAAAAATAAATTCATAAAAGTTGCCTTTATTGGTTTCCCCCAAGAACAAGGAATAGCTGACCTTTTTGTGAGCTTATTCCTTTCAAGAAGTTTCAAGAATATTTGTATAACATTTATTCTGTCGTTGAATAATGTAGTAAACGTCGAAGAAATTCAATATTTTAACGTATTGTTTAATTTACACAATTTTCCGGTTATAATGATTTCTTATATACTGCCTTTCGAGAAAAAAAAACAGAACACGAAGTACTTATTGGACGATTTTATTGGAATTAATCCAATTTAACGACCACAACAAACCATATTTATCATTAAAAAAAAACTACTTCTAAAAAAATCTAAAAAACGAACAACAATCAATAACGTGAAGGACTATCACGATTTCCTGTGCACTTAATAACACGTCGAGGCATGCTAGAAATCAGGTTATCAATATCTCCTGCAAACAGTAGCCATAGACATTTATTGAATATTTAGACCCAAACAATCGATTCCAATTGCTTTCGATGTAGAAATTCTCTTAAAGTTGTAACAAGAAGAGCTTGATCTTAATGCTTCATGGTGCTTCTTGGACCTTCTGATCTAGATCTACGTTGGTTCTTCACACCATCTGACCTTCTAGACCAGTAGCGTACAATAACTGATTCACTACGGCCTATCATTTGAGAAATGGCACTAACCGAAAACGCCACTTCTCGCATACTAATACACATTCCTGATACAGTTGAATTTCCAAAATTGTTGATTTATTTGCTGACAAACTTGAATTTCCCAAATTGTTAATCTATTTCCTGATAAACTTAAATTTCCAAAATTTTAGCTTTAGGTACCTGGTTACTGCTGACACGTCAGTACTATAAACATTTAAACTACTTTGATTGTTAGTAATGTCAATTCACGCCATATGAATAATACAACCCCTATAAATATCACTTAGATGATGATATTCTGCACGACGATTATTGCCATGCATCTTTTTAAGATCTACAAATTGAAACGTCAAACTAGTCAGAAACTACTTGGACATAAGAAGCAGTTACAATAAAAAATGAACAGTGTTTCGTAACGATATACTCAAGAAAACTATCATTAAATATGAACCAAAACAATTGAATTCTTAATTATCAATACAATGTCAAAGATTGTCAAATTCCGTCAATCTTCCAATAAATACACGGTGTTCTGTTTTTTGTTTTTTGTTTTCGAAAGGCAGTATGTTTTATTTTAGTGATATATTTTGAGTCATACGACTTTTACTTTATTAAACATGTATAAACATAAATAAATTAGAATGTAGTATAATCTTGTTTTATATGTATTGTTAATTTGCCGTTTTTAATGTGTAAAATATGTATCATGTAATGACAATTGTAAGGCAGCAAAGCCAAAAACATGAATAAATTGATTGATAGATTGATTAATCTGAAACACAGTACTTGGGGGGCATTTTGCAGTCAGGTAATTACGAAAATCAATTAAAAAATTCATATTTCGAAAGTTGCAAGATGACTTTTATGGCATAAAAAATCGCCACTTTGAAATTTTTCAATGTTGTTTTTCTCTTAAGTAGCACCTTGTAGGTAGTAACTGTATGTTTGTCTTTACGTTACTTTACTTACTGTATGTACCTTACTGTACCTTACTGTATCTTACATGCTTAATGTAAGTTTCACAGTATATATAGAATAACTCTACAATTGTTTCGACTTCTCAGCCATTCTCAAGAATATAAACTTGTAGAGTTTTTCTATATATATATATACTGTGAAACGTAAACCAAGTGTTTTATTATTCCTATACTAATATGTTTCACCAAGTGGTAACCACTCACACATCCTATTTAATTTAAACCGTGGTTTAGCGGTGGTTTAGCGTTGTTTTACAAATGGTTACCAAGGTTACTAAGATTAAACCACCGTTAAACCGCGGCTTAAATTTTTATAAATAACACCGTTAGTGGCTAAATAGCTGTTTTCATTATTTAAATCTTAAAATGATATGCATCAAAATTTGTAATTTTGAACTACAATAAAGATGGGTGGCCCACTAACATGAAACATAAGACATCATTAAATTCAGAAATTTTTTGGAAATTCTTCAAGTAATCTTGACAGTTGTGTGAAGCATGTGTTTAAAAAATTTAATATTTTGAAAAATATCCTCCACATTTGCTTCATTGTTTACTATAAGAGTAAAGTTGTACAAATATTCGTGAAACTTTTCAAAGATGAACAACCCAATAAAATTGTGAAAATTGATGGTCATATTTTAATTTTCCTAGATATTTGTGATGAAAAAGTTTAAAAGCCTTAGTGGATATAACATAGTCTGTATATTTTTAAATCTCAAAATAAGAATGATCAAATGTAAATTTGATATTTTTTACATTTAACAAAAATGTAATTGTAATATTGAACTACCAACAGTAATTATCATATAACCCTCTAAAATGAAATCTAAAAAAATCAATACTGCGAGAAAATTTTGGAAATTATTGCTTGAAAATATTAGATATTTTAAAATAATTAATCTTTCGCAAAATCCTCCAAATTTTCATCATTATTTCCCATAAGAAAAAAGTTATATAAATATTCCAGACAAATCTCGAATATCAACAAGCTAAAAAATACTATAAATAATTTGTAATGTTTAATAAAGTCTAAGTCTATGTCTATGTTATTGGATGAAGTAATCTTTATAATTCAACATAATTATGTTAAAAACTTTCATTTTTCGCAAAATTTCCTCGACATTTACTTTATTGTTTTCCATAATAATAAAAGTTACACAAACATTCGTAAAATTCATCGAAAATCAACACGCCAACAAAATTGTTAAAATTGATGGTGATATTCTAATTTTCCAAGACATTATTTAACAGCTTTAATGACTAAAAAACGTCGTTTATATATATATTAAATCTCAAGATGGATAACATGAAAATTTGTAATTGTAATTTATAATTTGTAATTTGTAATAAAGTACTGCAAAGATCGAATATTGATAGTCATTTTAATATCTTTAGCTCAATAACATCGTCTATATTTATTTAATCTCGAAATGAAATGCATCAAAATTTGATGCAAACAACTAGAGAAATTTGGAAATTTTTCAGATAATCTTCATAATTTATCAGCACATGATAAAATATTTAATTTTCGAATAATTTTCTCGATATTTACTTCATTGTTCCCAATAAGAATAAAGTCATATAACTATTCTGGTAACTTCTCAAAAATCAAGAGCTAATAAAATTGTGAGAATCGATGGACATATTCTACTGTTCAAAGATATTTGTGATCAAAAATTTGAAATCCTCAATGCCTAAAGAACGTAGTTTTTATTTTTTAAATCTCATAATGAAAAACATAAAAAAAAGGAATTTTGAAGTAAAGTAAAGGTTGTACATACATACAAGAATACTAAACTACTAAAATATATTGGAATTTATTTACAATTTATCAGTATGTTATATTATCAAAATTCGTAATTTTTAGATACCTACATACAGTAAGGTACAATAAATTAGGTTCGTACAGTAAGGTACAGTAGGTACAGTAAGGTACATACAGTAAGTAAAGTAAAGTAAAGACAAAAATACAGTTACTACCTACAAAGTGCTGCTTAAGAGAAAAAAAAACCGGTTTAAATGTTTATGAATAACGGAATAACGGAATAACAATTTTGTTTGTTTGAAGTAACAAAACTGTAGGTACAACTTTTATTTTTATGGGAAACAACGAAGTATAGTATAGTAAGTATAGTAGTAAAAATTATAGTAGTTTAAACAGCTAGTATATTAATAAGGTGATTAATAACCAAGATATTGGTGGTAACAACATAACAAGTTGTTTCTCTGTTTTTTCTTATCAAAATGTTTGACCAAGAATTAACCACTACCTCATACAATTTAATATGCTAAATTATACATTGTGAATATTTATTATTGGAATCATTTATCATTTTTACTGGTATTAATGATTTTATCTTTAATTTCATCATTATTTAGTTGAATATTACAAATATTGACAGATTTTATAATTTTTGGCGAAAATTTCATAAAATTGCTTAAAATCTCAATTACAGATATATCAAATCTGCAATAAATATGTTCTTATAATTTTTGAACCTAAAGGATGGTTGCATTGGCAGCAAACATGGCGTGGCATATTTTGACTAGAGAATGTTTGCGATATTTTTAACTTTTATCAGTAGCGTTATGGCAAAACATGCTATCTGCCTTTTTAAATGCACTTTTTGGCATTAAATGGCCACAATAATATACGTTCACTCTGTAGTATGATTCCGGTTCAGAAATTCTCTCACCAAAAAAGTCATCAAAAAAGGGCTTCTTTACTCTCCGTCTTTTATTTTTGTAAATTGGTGTTGTTTCCACTCTTTAATAAAGTATGCTTTAAGTATGAATGAACGATGTAGCTTTATTGTTCTTTTGTATTATAAATAACTATGGCAATGATATATGCTAACCTACATTCACAATTATAAATGCAAAACTGTTTTTGCTTCTCCTGTAAAATAACAAAAATGGCAGATAACACGTTTTCCCTTAACACTACTGATTCATTTCCAAAATTCTCTGGTTGCAATAATTTCTCATATTTTATTTTAGTAATACATTTTAACTATTCAGTAAAAAATGTGTACTTCCTTAATTTAATTTTATTTATTTGCTTTTGCGACCGGTTTCCATCAATCAATTTATTATCTTCAGGCATAACTAAAAAGAACAACATATTACAATTTGTACATTGTACATTGTACAATATGTTGTTCTTTTTAGTTTTGCCTGAAGATGATCAATTGATTGATCGAAACCGGTTGTAAAAGCAAATAAATAAAATTAAATTAAAGAAGTACACATTTTTTACTGAATAGTTAACATGTATTACTAAAATAAAATATCAGAAATTTTTAGTTTTGCCTGAAGATGATCAATTGATTGATCGAAACCGGTCGCAAAAGCAAATAAATAAAATTAAATTAAGGAAGTACTCAGTTTTTACTGAATAGTTTAAATATCCTTAATATGAGTAAAATACAAGACATAATATATTTTAGACCATACGACCTTACTATTAAATATTACAAATCATTCCTTGAATTTCCAAAATATTCTGGTTGCTTTGAGCTCTAATATTTTATTTTAGTGATATATTTTAGACCATACGACCTTACTATTACATATTACAAATCATTCCTTGAATTTCCGAAATATTCTGGTTGCTTTGAGCTCTAATATTTTATTTTAGTGATATATTTTAGGCCATACGACCTTTACTTTATTAAATATTACAAATTAAAAGGTAAATAAAACACTTGGTTTAAAGTTTCACGGCATAATCCGTGAAACCAAGTCTTTTATTTACCTTTTAATTAACATGTTTCACCATGTGGTAACCACAAATACTTTTAATTTTATTACAAATTGTTTACAGTTTAGCCATTGAATATTTTCAATGAAAAAGATTCAATGGCTAAACTGTAAATAATTTGTAATAAATTCTATGAAAAAATTTCATAAATATCTTTGAAAATTATTATATGACCATCGGTTCTCCAATTTTTTTAGCTTTTTGATGTTCAAGGACTGTCAGGAATATTTATATAACCTTTTTCTTACAGCATATAATGAAGAAAATGTCGAGGAAATTTTGCGAAAAATTAAATATTTTAACAATAAAGCAATCATTCCCCAAAATTTTCTGGTTGTATTGATTTTCTATATTTAGTATTAGTTGGCCATACGGTTCTCCAATTTTTTTGGCTTGTGGATTTTCGAAGACTGTCAGGAATATTTATATAACTATTTTCTTGCAGCAAATAATGAAGGAAATGTCGAGGAAATTTTGCGAAAAATTAAATATTTTAACACAAGAGCAATAATTTCCAAAATTTTCTGGTTGTATTGATTTTCTAAATTTAATTTTAGTTGGCCATACGGTTCTCCAATTTTTTTGGCTTGTTGATTTTCGAAGACTGTCAGGAATATTTATATAACTATTTTCTTGCAGCAAATAATGAAGGAAATGTCGAGGAAATTTTGCGTAAAATTAAATATTTTAACACAAAGGCAATCATTCCCAAAATTTTCTGGTTGTATTGATTTTTTATATTTAATTTTAGTTGGCCATACGGCTCTCCAATTTTTTTAGCTTGTTGATTTTCGAGGACTGTCAGGAATATTTATATAACTATTTTTTTACAGCAAATAATGAAGAAAATGTCGAGGAAATTTTGCGAAAAATTAATTATTTTAACACAAAAGCAATAATTCCCAAAATTTTCTGGTTGTATTGATTTTTTATATTTCATTTTAGTTAGCCATACGAACTTTACTGTATGTAGGTACTGAAATATGACAAGTTTTGATGTTTTAATTTATTTTATTTTTTGATTCCTTTGCCTATCTACCTTTCTGTGTAACGCCTACATTACTAATTTTTATAGTATTCTCTCCACTTCCTCCTACCTTCTGTTAATTCCGTTATTTCTTCCGTGTGACTGTCAGGAATATGTATATAACTTTTTTCTTACAGCAAATAACGAAGAAAATGTCGAGGAAATTTTGCGAAAAATTAAATATTTTAACACAAAGGCAATCATTCCCAAAATTTTCTGGTTGTATTGATTTTTTATATTTAATTTTAGTTGGCCATACGGTTCTCCAATTTTTTTAGCTTGTTGATTTTCGAGGACTGTCAGGAATATTTATATAATTTTTTTCTTACAACAAATAATGAAGAAAATGTCGAGGAAATTTTGCAAAAAATTAAATATTTTAACACAAAAGCAATAATTCCCAAAATTTTCTGGTTGTATTGTTTTTTATATTTCATTTTAGTTGGCCATACGAACTTTACTGTATGTAGGTACTGAAATATGACAAGTTTTGATGTTTTAAGTTTTTATTTTTTTTTTATTCCTTTGCCAGCTACCTTTCTGTGTAAGGCCTACATTACTAATTTTTATAGTATTCTCTCCACTTCCTCCTACCTTCTGTTAATTCCGTTATTTCTTCCCGTGTGACTGTCAGGAATATTTATATAACTTTTTTCTTACAGCAAATAATGAAGAAAATGTCGAGGAAATTTTTTCGAAAAATTAAATATTTTAACACAAAAGCAATCATTCCCAAAATTTTCTGGTAGTATTGATTTTTTATATTTCATTTTAGTTGGCCATACGAACTTTACTGTATGTACTAAAATATGACAAGTTTTGAGGTTTTTTTTTTTTTTTTATTCATTTGCCTATCTCTCTTTCTGTGTAGGCCTAAATTACTAATTTTTATAGTATTCTCTCTACTTTCTCCTACCTTCTGTTAATTCCGTTATTTTTTCGCATGTGACTGTCAGGAATATTTATATAACTGTTTTCTTACAGCAAATAACGAAGAAAATGTTGAGGAAATTTTGTGAAAAATCAAATCTTTTAACACAAAAGCAATCATTCCCAAAATTTTCTGGTTGTATTGATTTTCTATATTTAATTTTAGTTGGCCATACGGTTCTCCAATTTTTTTGGCTTGTTGATTTTCGAGGACTGTCAGGAATATTTATATAACTTTTTTCTTACTGCAAATAACGAAGAAAATGTCGAGGAAATTTAGCTTAAATATTTTAACACAAACGCAATAATTCCCAAAATTTTCTGGTTGTACTGATTTTTTATATTTAATTTTAGTTGACCATACGGTTCTCCATTATTTTTAGCTTGTTGATTTTCGAGGACTGTCAGTAATATTTATATAACTTTTTTCTTACAGCAAATAATGAAGAAAATGTCGAGGAAATTTTACGAAAAGTTAAATATTTTCACAAGAGTAATAATTTCCAAAATGTTCTAGTTGTATTTTTTTTTATATTTAATTTTAGTTGGCCATACGGTTCTCCAATTTTTTTAGCTTATTGATTTTCGAGGACTGTCAGGAATATTTATATAACTTTTTTCTTACTGCAAATAATGAAGAAAATGTCGAGGAAATTTTGCGAAAAATTAAATATTTTAACACAAAAGCAATCATTCCCAAAATTTTCTGGTTGTATTGATTTATTAATTTCATTTTAGTTGGCCATACGAACTATACTGTATGTAGGTACTGAAATATGACAAGTTTTGATGTTTTAATTTATTTTTTATTCCTTTGCCTACCTACCTTTCTGTGTAAGGCCTACATTACTAATTTTTATAGTTTTCTCTCCACTTTCTCCTATATTTTGTTAATTCCTTTATTTCTTCTCGTGTGTTCCTTTTATTGTTGCCTCTTCTTTTATTCCACTCTTTTCTCGGTCTTTCTCTCAGTTGTTTTCCTGTTGCTCTCGTCTCGTATATTTTCTTAGTGTATCTTTCTTCTCTCATTCGTTTTATGTGTCCATACCACCTCATTTGGCCTTCGCGTATTTTGTCCTATATTGGTTTTATTTTAAGTCCTGTGTGTCTCGTTCCTTATCCTGTCTCTTCTTGTTTTGTTTTCTATTTTTCTTAGAAATCTCATCTCCATGGCATTTATTCTTTTCATTTGTTTTCCTGTCATCGTCCATGTTTCGCTACTGTAATGGTCTAATGGTTGGTCTAATTACTGTTTTGATTATTTCTGTTTTTGTGTCTCTTTATATCTCCTTCTTGCTAAAAAGGGTTTTTTTACATGTTATATATATTTGCTGTTTTTCATATTTTATTTTCTATTTCATTATCTATTTTTTTATTGCTCTGTATGATTGTTCTTAAATATCTGTATTGTTCTACTTGTTCAATTTTTTCGTGGTATTTTTATTTCGTGTTTCTTTTTTTCTTTGGCAGATATCATGGTTTTTGTCTTTTCGTAATTAATGTTCATGTTTATTTTCTTAATCTATTTCTCAATTATTTCTATGTTGTGTTGCAATTCTTCCTCTATTTCTGCAATTATTGCCATGTCATCCGCGAAAAGTAGTTCTGCTATTTTTGTTATCTCCATTTTCCAATATCCAATTTTTTACAACTAAATTTTTTGCTTTAGTTTGTTCATCGCCTTATCCAATACAATTATGAAAAGCAATGCGCTTAGCACGCATTCTTCTTTTACTTCTTTCTTCATTTCGAATTCTTTTGATTACTCATTGTTTGTTCTCACCTTGTTTCTGTTTTCGCTGTATATTTTTTTTACATTTATTATTTCTTCTTCTATTCCTCTTTCTTCCAGTTCGTTCCATATATCCTCTCTCCTTGTCCTGTCGAATGCCTTTTCGAGATCTAAGAAGCATATGTGCATTTCTCTGTTCTTCTTAATTTGTGTCTCGCTTAGTTGTCTGAGTATGAAGATTTGGTCTTGCATACTTCTCTTTCTTCTGAATCCGCACTGGCTATCCTCTATTGTTGTTTCTAGTTTGTCTCGTATCCTTTTTTCTAGTTCTCTTGTCATTATCTAACTTGGTATACTTGTTAGTGTAATTCCTCTGTAATTTTAGCATATTTTTTATCCCCTTTCTTATGTATTGGTAGAATTATTCCTTTATTGCATTCTCTTGATGTTTCCCGCTCCTTATTATGTCATTTATTAGTTTCTTTATTTGTATTATTCCTTCTTCTCCCATGTGTTTCATCAACTTAAATTTGCAAACATTTTAATTCATTTCCTGATAAACTTGAATTTCCAGTATTGCTGATTTATTTTCTGATAAACTTGAATTTCCAAAATTGTTAATCTATATCCTGATAAACTTAAATTTCCAAAATTTTAGCTTTAGGTACCTGCTTACTACTGAAACTATAACAGCAGTATACACTTTTAATCTACTTTGATTGCTAGTAATGTCAATTTACACCATATCAATAAGTCAATAAAATCGGCACTATTAATGCCTGCTAAATATGCTCTAAAATCAAGTCATTCATTGTACATCTGATTGCGGTATAAGGTAAGCCAATAAATCAATTAAACCAGTGAGACCGCTATCAGTTATATCACCTCACAGTAATTATCATAGTCACTATCGCCGCATAAACGTACACAACTTTTAATTTATGAATGCAAATTCGCCTTTGTTTACACGCCAGCCAGCATGGCAATTTCATTCCTCCGCGCACTTATTAACTTAACAGGTACGGACGGGTATGATTAATCTCGATCGAGTTCTTTTTAGCCTATGCAATCACTTAATACTGTAATGAGTGTTTTCGTCGGCTACCGCGCCGTGTATAATTAAAGCCCCGATGGCCGGCTTATCTGCATAATTACTATTTATTTGTGTTATTAAAAATGGGCAGGACTAATACATATGTTTAGCGCTGATAAGTGTTATCAGCGCCGGCGAGCATTCAGCATGAATCACGCGCAGTTATGCTGCACTATTAGTTTACTTAACGCACGTAAGTTTGATTAACATGTGTGGTCATAAGTAATTTTAAGTTTTTACGGCGTTGTTTGTTTGAATGGTTTATGGGTTTGCTATCGTTTACTCTTGAGGTGGTTGAAGTCGAATTTGTAGTTTGCTGGGTGGTTGTTGAATGGCTCGCGAATTGTTGATGATATAACCTTACTTTTGTTTATCAATATAATTGATCGTGCTCAGAATTCCAATCAATTAATTTGTATTGCAAATAATACAGATTGTATTCGGATATAACGTGCCTGTTAAGAAATTAAGGCTTTGACTTTGACTCGAACTTTGTTGTTTTCCTCAAAATGTTGTTGTACTGTAGTAACATTTCCATTTTTAGTGTTTTATATATTTTTGCTTTTAAATGCAAAGTACATAAATGGGTTTCGGGACTATTTTTGGCAAGTCGCTTTAGGAATTCATCAATTGCTTCAGAGTGACAAGTTTGATTCATCTACAGCTTGTCCTAGTATTAAAACTTTAATTGTAACCTTTGAAACTCTGAGGGAAAATGAATAACACTTAAATTTTATAGTTTAAGTAATGTTTGTCGTCCTTAATCTTATTACTTAAACTATAGAATTAATAAACCTTAATATGAGAAATGTCAATATCAAAGTTTAGTTCGAACTGCAGTTAAATGAAAGAGATAAAACAGCGTCAAGAAAGCGAAAATGTCCAAAAACATTACAATCATTCTTGTAGTATGATGATACTTGTTCAATTGACAGAGTTAATTTTCGAAGTAATATTTACGACTAAATACTAGATGAAATGCTCATAGAATTTAAAGTGAAATTTTCCGAAAAAGTAAAATATTCTAAGGGTACCTATTGAAACTTTGCACACAATGTCATAGTGCTTCTTGGACGTTGAACTTTTAAAGATTTTTAGTACTCTTGATTGATCCTGAAATTTTCTCTACCAATCAATTCTACATTTGCTGCTCTGGTTTCATCTGACGGGATTTTTCGTTTTTTTTTTCTGCCCGTTTAATCTTCATACTAAGTTACTTTCGCTTTCATTCGTGCTCAATTTTCATAAATGTTAAATTTGGTTCTTGTACATTGTATACTGATACGGCTGATAGATCGATCTCAGACTATTGCAGCTTATTACTTTATACGTTAAATCGAGATAACGTATCTCAGCATAAAATTGACAAAAAAGTCGTTTCTACTTTAAAGTTGAAGGAGGTTGTTAGATTCTTCACTTCTTGTATTTGCCTTTTTTCGTTCGTCATTTATTTATTTGTATATTTATTTTTTATGCTGTTTGTGCCTTTGGTATTTTTCCGAAAATTTGACGCCCCTGGATTTTTCCTGGGCTTTAGTCCTCATACCCCCCCTAAATCCGCACATACCCTTGTCCAATCCTACAATTCTCAAATAATTTTAACCGAATTTTAACCGATGGTTAGACTGAGAACTGCCACAGGAAATTATTGTAAGAAAGACTGTAGGAGCAAGAAATTCACAAAGCAATACATTGAACATTGAACTCAGATATAACTGCAGCATACAATAATTTCATACCTAAACGTTTCATTGTGGTTTAATAATCAAAGATGAATGAAAACGCAAACTAAGCATAACAGTTTCTCACATGAATGGCCAAACGCTTATTTTTAAGAGCCATTGGACATTGGCAGCGAGTTGTGGCAAATCTCTTCAGATAGCGCCTGTTTACACGTACGCGCTTGAGAATCTGTACGTAGACTTCTAATTCCTCAGTGCAGAGAGCGTATTGTGCGTTTGACGAGCTCCCCAGCTGATAACGCATGAACCGTATCATTGTACGGGCCGCAGCTAAACGGGCCGGCCGTAAAAACATGCGAGGACTGTGCTAATCTCGAGGTGAACCCAGACAAAAAAGGCGCTGGCCGAAGTGTGTGCAACGAACCTGGCAGAATGTGATGAGGAGAGAATAGCGACAACTTGCAAACAAGTTGCACTGTATTGCACATTTAAGTGTAAATATTGAGGAAATCTGATACAGACGCGGTTGTGCAACGTCGTGTGACGATTTTCCCGCGGAATTGCCCGCGATCTTGAGGTGCTGAGTCGGAAAAGCGAGCATCGCCGCATTCCTGACTCCCACGCGCTTGCAGATCGATTGCACGAAAAGCAGTAAATTTGGAGTGCATTGGCTCGAACCTAAAACATTGCAGCAGGTAATTATAACTCGGGAAATTTGCGTCAGTATTTGCACGTGCAAACGCGGATTTGATAAGGAGTGATAAATAGGCGTGTAAAAATTACGCCATTCACGTCTGCATGTAATAGAATTCCAGCGACAAAAATGCAATAATAGGTCTAATAATAGAAAATGTACAGTAATTCGGAGTGCATTGGCTCGAAATTAGATTAAAAATATGCAACGCAGGTAATTATAGCTACGGAAATTTGCGCCAGTATTTGCAGTGCAAACACGGTTTTGATAAGGAGTGATAAGGAGTGATAAAGAAGCGTGTCCAAATTACGTTTCCCAGCCATTTACGTCATCACTGCATGTAATAGAATTCCTGGGACGAAAATTCATTAACAGGTCCAATAATAGAAAAATTTCGTTATCAATGCATGACTACGTTTACAATTTTAGACTTATTTGGGCGCGTATATGCTTATGTACATATTAACATAAAACATATTATACCAACGAGAGTGACGAAAGTTTACATTTAGCCAACAGCTATCTCGCCACTTAGGCGAAGATGCAGTTTTCAAGTCAAATTCATTCACTAAAGAAAATTTTTGGTACATATTTTCTATAGAAGCAGTATTTGCTATTATTGCAGGCCTGTTATTATAGTTATCTCTAGCATGTGAATTATGTTGAAAGAATGTTTAAAAAAATGAAATTTTGAAAATTCAGAATGATCTCTGTTAGTTCTGCTACAATTCCATTTCAGGAATTGTTTTCTAAAACAATTGTATTTCGTAAAACAAAAGCAATACAATTGTACTTCTCTTAGTTAATGGCTAAAGCCACGGTTTAATAGAACTCCAGAATAGCGCCAGAAATATTAAAATAATATCCAACTGAACTCCATAAAATTCCTGTATTAACTTGAATTCTTTAGCATATGCAATACGATTTCGATAAAAAAAATTATAAACTCTGAAGCCGATCATTAACATTTTCGAAAAAAATACATGAACGCACTTTTATTCAAATCAATAACTTGAAATTTTTGGTATATTCAAAACGAGTTTGAACCCATAACATCTAAAACTATGTGCAGAAAAAAATGTGTCCTAGGAATTTATAATGGGGGTTATGCGAAAATGACGAAGTCATTATTGAGAGTGACGAAAATTTACATTTTGCCAATAGTTATCTCGTCAGTTTGGCGAAGATGTAGTTTTCAAGTCTGATTCATTCACTACAAAAAAATTTCGATACGTGTTTTCTATGAGCATTATTTGCTATTATTGCAGGCATGGTATTATAGATGTCACCAGCATGTAAATTATGTTGCAAGAATATTAAAACATGAAATTTTGAAAATTGGGAATGATCTCTACTAGTTCTGGTATATTTCGTATTGCTCTTCATTGAAGGCTAAAGCTGGTTTAATTGAACTCCAGAATAACGCCAGAAATTAAAATAATATCCAACTTATATAACTTGAAAACTCCAAAAATGTTCTTTATTAACTTGAATTCTTTAACATATTCAATAAGATTTCGATAAAAAAAACTCATAAACTCTTTGAAGCCGATCATTGACATTTTCGAAAAAAAACATGAACGCACTTATATGCAATCAATAACTTGAAATTTTTGGTTTATCCAAAACGAATTTCCACCCATAACATCTAAAACTATGTGCAGAAAAAATGTGTCCTCTTAGAATTGGTAATTGGAGTTATTCGGGTGAATGGACAAAATCAGAAACCCAAATATGTGATGATGGATTTACGTATTGATACAAGTTGATACTTGTGATACAAGTTGTTGATACAAGCAAATCCATTATCACATAATTGTTCCATATTTGTATTCAATACGATTACTATAAAAAAATTATAAACTCTTTGAAGCCGATCATTAACATTTTCGAAAAAATACATGAACGTATGCAAATAATAACTTGAAATTTTTGGTATATCCAAAACGATTTTCAACCCATAACATCTAAAACTATGTGCAGAAAAAATGGTGTCTTCTTAGAATTGGTAATTGGAGTTATTCGGGTGAATGGACAAAATCAGAAAACAAAATATGTGATGATGGATTTACGTATTGATACAAGTTGATACTTGTGATACAAGTTGTTGATACAAGCAAATCCATTATCACATAATTGTTTCATATTTGTATTCAATACGATTACGATAAAATAATTATAAACTCTTTGAAGCCAATCATTGACATTTTCGAAAAAAAAATACATGAACGCATTTATATGCAAATCAATAACTTGAAATTTTTGGTATGTTCAAAACGATGTTCAACCCATAACATCTAAAACTATGTGCAGAAAAATGGTTTCCTCTTAGAATAGATAATTGGAGTTATAAGTAATGGACAAAATCAAAAATACCAAATATGTGATAATGGATTTACGTATTGATACAAGTTGATACTTGTGATACAAGTTGTTGATACAAGCAAATCCATTATCACATAATTGTTTCATATTTGTATTCAATACGATTACGATAAAAAAATTATAAACTCTTTGAAGTCGATCATTAAAATTTTCGAAAAAAATATATGAACGCACTTTTATGCAAATCAATAACTTGAAATTTTTGGTATTTCAAAACGATGTTCAATCCATAACATCTAAAAGTATGTGCAGAAAAAATGGCGTCCTCTTGGAATTGGTAATTGGAGTTATAAGTAATGGATAAAATTAAAAAAAACAAATATGTGATGATGGACGTACTTATTGATACAAGTTGATACTTGTGATACAAGTTGTTGATACAACTTCATTATCACATAATCATTATGAAATCCATTATCACATAATTGTTCTGGCATATTTCAAATTTTGGTTACTTATAAGAGTACCTGCAGAGTTTCTGACCTATTTCAAATTTTGGTTACTTATATGAAAGTGATGATTTTTCATCTCTTAATGTTTGTTACTGAGCTAAAAAATGACCCTGTATATTGAAATGTTTTGGTGTAGGTTTAGGTAATACAATTAACTAACTACAGTTAACTACATAAAAAGGTAAAACATATAATTAAATCTTCTAATTAAATAATATTACAATTGACGAAAAGTTTAAAAGAAAACAAACTGTTTATTCATAAAAAATTAAGATTTTTTATTTTTTATTGGAGTGAATGGACAATGTTGACTTCATCATCTTCAGTAATTATGTAGTTTTGTGTAATTAGCTCTTCTTTTAGTTCTTCATTGGATGTATTTCGATTTTTGCACAACTCCAATCATCTAAAACTATCAAATATTAATGTTCTATCTACCGTATAATCATCAGTATCTTGTACTGATGGTTTAATTCATTTCAATTAAAATCTGCTAAATCAATTCTCCTACGTTGAATAGTTGCGAACTATTCTGCAACTCATCCGTAGCGACGGAAATCGCGTGAACATGACGGCCAGCCGCAAACAGTTTAAGGCAATTTACGCTCCGTTGATTTTTTTTGCTTTCACGTTGCGTCTTCGATGATTCACTGGGCGTTAATCATCGAAAATTTGGCGCACTTGCTTGCTCGCGTTCGAACGAGAATGGCTTTGCATCGCTTCAAGTAGAAAATTGGTCATAGGTTTGCGTGCCATCATTCAGTTTAGGTCAATTGATGGGACGTTGCGCGGGACATCAATCAAAGCAGATGAAGATTCTCTTGATTCACGTGTCTTACTCATCTGCATGATGATTGTAACGATGCACGTACGTGGAAGCGTTTAAGGCAATTAAAGTGTGTGTAAACCAATTTAAATTTCCACGATAGTAAAGATGAATCTGCAAAGTCACTTAATATAAACTTACAATTATTATATTTTAGTAATTATTCTTCAATTCTAAAACTTTTCAGTGTTATTCATAAAAATTTAAACCCGTGGTTAGCGGTGTTTTACAAAGGGTTGCCAAGGTTACTAAGATCAAACCACCGTTTAACCACTGGGCTTAAATTTTTATGAATAAACAATTTGTTTTCTTTCAAACTTTTTGCTAATTGTAATATTATTTATTTAGAAGATTTAATTATATGTTTTACCTTTTTTTGTACATAGTTAACTGTAGTTAGTTAATTGTATTACCTAAACCTACACCAAATCATTTCAATATATAGGGTCATTTTTTAGCTCAGTAACAAACATTAAGAGATGAAAAATCATCACTTTCATATAAGTAAGTAACCAAAATTTGAAATAGGTCAGAAACTCTGCAGGTACTCTTGCAGATTTTTTAGCTCAGTAACAAACATTGAGAGATGAAAAATCATCACTTTCTTATAAGTTACCAAAATTTGAAATAGGTCAGAAACTCTGCACGTACTGTTGAAACGGTTCGGACCCGGAGATTGTACAAATTCTTATAATTTGTAATATTGATTTGGTGATAGTACTCTAAGTTATGTTTGATGTTTAAGTACTAGAACTTTAAGTGCTTTTAAGGCGTAAAGTACTATCACTAAATCACGAGTCAAATAAATATTAAAAATTATAAGAATTTGTACAATCCCTGGGTCCGATGTCCGACGATTGTTGGATCAATTTTCGTCATCGAACATACTTCAGAGTGATTTGCGCAATTTTTTCTACTCATTATTAGAGCTATATACAGGGTGGTCCATGTAAGAAGTATCAGGCGTATTCTGGCGTTATCAATTGTTTACCTAACAATTTGAAATTTGAGGTATATAATACTCATAATTAGAGCACTTATATAGGGTGCTCTACCTAAGAAGTATCAAGCGTTTTCTAAGTTTGTCCTGGAACTTAACAGTCTTACTACTTTATCGCACTCCAGACAGTGACTTTAACTTATTTATTAACAAACTTGAAATTGTGAAA
This sequence comes from Othius punctulatus, assembly GCA_951805005.1. NCBI lineage: Eukaryota > Metazoa > Arthropoda > Insecta > Coleoptera > Staphylinidae > Othius > Othius punctulatus. The sequence goes on from OX638145.1 coordinate 15,557,397, forward strand.
AAAATAATTTCTTAGATAGATATATAGTTATAGGTGGTGATTGGATCGTACGGTTTGAAAGTGAACGCGATTGGGAAGTTGATAAAACCAGGGATCTTCTTGAAATGTATGGACTTAGGGAACATGTCAATTTTCTAACTTGAAAAAACTGCAGCACAGGTATGATTCAGTGCACACCAATCTATCATAGTATTTCTGATAACGCTGGTAAACTTTATTCCAATAAAAGCTTCTGTCTTGAAGTTCCATGGACCAAATAACTAATTCCGGCGTATTTAGATTCTTCCAACTGCTCTCTTATAGTGGCTGGAGCTTTGTAAAATCTCATATCGACATAAATAGCAAATAAAGCAGCGTTTACTAAAATAATAATGAATACCTTTTTTTCTGGCCTTTAGAGAAAAACTTTGCAATCTAAAGAATTGTCCCACCAATAGCTGGTTTACTGCTGAACTGAATAATATGCGAGAGACCTTGTACTTTATCAGGGAATCAAAAGATTTAGACTGAGACAAGAGATTTAGACAAGAGACATAACACTGAAGAATTAAAATCTACTTTTATGTCATTTAGACCAGGCTTTACGCACTCCCTGTATATTGCGATTTTGAGATGAGTTGATACCCACTTTCCGTCTTTGTCGCTAGCATCGGCAGCATTTGGCAGTGTTCTACAATTATTTATCGGCAGCAGTGCTCGCTAATGGCTTTACCGGCTTTACCATGACGAATTTATTTGATTTATTTGACGTTTAACGAATTATTTTAAAATCGGCACATTTCCGTCCTACTAAAAATGTGGAACAACTTATAACCCTTGAACATGCTCTTCGCAGACAGTCGTAGACGCCACGGTAAGTATGAAGTGGATACGATAAGGTAAGAGTTATTAGTTATAATCTACCCCTTATCTCTTACCCTGCTGCTGGTGTTAACAAATTGACATTTGCTGAGTGTGCTTTGTAGCTGTTGTTTTGTATGTATGTGACCAAATAAATACCTAAGTAAAATATTCTAGTTGACGGTTCCATCCAGCAAGAAATTATAGCATCAACCAGTAATAGTTCCCCTAGCTTTGCACCAGTAATTTGCAAAAGAAAAGGTACGAAATTGAAAATAAAACCGTTCACCTATTTACTTAAAATTTCTTTTTCCACAGTTTCACCTACCGAAGAGTCCACCAAGGAATACGGTCCACCAAGGAAAACACCCCGTTACAAACAAAGTAAGATGTTTAAATTGATTGACTTGACCATATACCCTAGCCTATAATAATGTGACATTATGTATCTAATAATTTTAATCTTTTAAACTTAACCGTGTTTTACTTGGTAATGCACTTAAGTGTAGTAACATTGTTACTATTCCGAAAATGCCTCATGTAATATGTGTATTTTGTGTATTGTTAGTATTATTACTTACTAAAATTGACCTAATATAATTGTGCATATTTGATTTTAAACGTTAAAGTATGTACTATTGTTAATTGTAATATTACTAATATTTTAGTAATTATTTGGACGCTAACATTGCACATATTTATGTAGTATGTAGGTAATTTACAAAAGTACGGCTTGTATTTCTGTAATATCAGTATCAAAGGTATTACCAATAATTAATAGGGATGTAAACTATAAATACATTTTAGAGGCAAATAATGCGTTTGTCTAATAAATAGATGTTCTAACGTTGCACCAATGTTAATAACTAAATTATACATTAGAAGATGGTATGTATTAAATATAGCTTTTAAGGTTTAGTTCGCGATAGTCGGTCAATTTTTGTAAAATACAAATTATAACTGAAATTTGTTTGTGATTGTCAGATTTTGTTATAATTATTAATCTCAGTTATTTTACTATAATAAATATCGACATTTTTACAAATGTATGAACTAATCTTTGTAAACATTACTAATGTTAATACTAATGTTCAGAATTGAAAACAGTCCTTAATAAAATTGATCTTACTCATATACGTATTGCATTTTATTTTCTATGTGAAGATTCAAGAACAGTTTTAATATTTATTGTATTTGCAGTACATATTTATGATTGCATATTATTTATGTGTAACCAAGTTGATTCTCTGAACTTTGTACTGTGAACACAATAAATTTTGAAATTGTTTTTGAATAGAGTTATATTTTCAAATTTTGAATTTCTATTCCGTTTAAAGCTCCCGCCAAAAATCGTTCTGTGATCAGCGCCGTTCGCGGAGCGCGGCCAACAACTAAGTCAGAATTTTTTTGCAATGTGAGTGGCCTATCTATAAGGGGGTTATCTATGATTTAGACAATCTTACAACATGAAGCCAATGTCAAGACAAGTCATAGCCAATGCTAAAATTGATTCAAACAACAGAAAAATCGAAAGCTCTAGCAACACAATTTGGGCTTATTGGAACATCATACATCATTGGAACATCATTGGAACATCAATCAGTAAAATTGATAAAACCTCTCCTTCTAATATTAACCGCACTACCTTTAACAATCACTTCTGTAATATTGCGAGAACCATAAATCACGCCCTGCCATTTGCAACTTTTGATCCAATTTCTTACATGCACAAACAACACAATTCTTGCACGGAATATTTTGAGTTTAAACCTGTCTCTGAAACTTTTGTTAGGGTTTTAAATAGGGAAATTACCAAGTCTTTAAAAAAATACTGAAAAGGTACTTGAACATTTATGGGTTTAATGTATACATCCTCAAAAACGTTGTAGATCATATTATTACACCCTTAACAATACTTCTCAATGAGTGCATACTGACCGGTTTTCCTGATTATATGAAAAAGGCCAGAGTAATTCCTATTTTTAAAAAGGGAGATCCAAACATTCTTGACAACTTCAGACTTATATCTATCTTAGGCCCAGTAGTATGAACGTAGATCAGTTTGACTATGGTTCAGTTACCTAGGATACCAATATTGACACAATTGTATCCTAGGTGACTGAACCACGATCAAGCTGATCTCCGTTCATACAACTGGGCCTTAGCTGTGTTTTCTAAAGTTTTAGAAAAAATTCTAGCAAAACAAATAACACACTTTCTCTTGAAATAAATGCTTCACCAACTATCAATTCGGCTTTAGAAATTAACTCCTGGTGCCATCACCTCCTTTACAAACGAAGTACTTAAATACTTTGAAGAAGGCTATTATTCTGTTGCTACTTTCCTAGATCTGAGCAAGGCATTTGATTGAGTGCCCCACGATGTACTGCTTCGCCAGCTTTACTACCTCAATTTCTCACCCTTGGCCTGCAGAACGATTTGCAGCTACTTGAGTATACTTGACCCAAAGATCTAAGAATATTATGACTTTGACTTCTTAATAGTTATATTCGGGGTTTAATTTAGGGTCACCATAAAGCAAACGGATGGTCAAGATGGAAGAATCGCACGCCGTCGTCAATACCAGAAAGACAGCCGGGCAACCCCAGATAACTGAATAATATTAGCAGGACTTTTATGATTTTATGGCAACACCAAATAAAACCCCCATAAAATACTTAAAAGTCAAAGTCGTAATATTCTTAGATTTTTGTCAACATGGACGGCGGTATATGCGATGACCGACCTCTTCCAGATTTTGGTGTTTCACAGGGTTCTATTCTTGAACCACTACTCTTTCTGATTTTTATCAACGATCTGCCTGCATCATTCACGGAAGCCCTAGCAGTTTTTTTTGCTGATGATACACAATTTAGCAACTCATCTAAGAAGATGGAAGTGGCGGTCCACCTAAATAAACAAAACCAAAAATCTGCACTAAACTGGTTCACATCAAATCGCCTCTCGGTACATGCAGCCAAATCAGTTGACATGATTTTCACACTTACGACGAAACAACCTTTCGTTCTGCGGAAAGCACTAAATTCCTAGGATTGCGTTTAGACCAAAAAGTGCTCCTGCCATACACCCATAGCAAAGCACTATCTGCTAGGTTAACTACTAATATCTATGTACTACGCGATCTTAGAAATAATGTCTCTACAGAAATTCTCAAAGCAGCATACTACGCTTTATGCCAGACCACTCTCACCTATGAAATTTTTGTCTGGGGTCATTCCCAGATATGGTTGATCCATATTTTTATTATTAAATATGGATCAGGTCCTTACACTCTGTACCTGTATCCTTAGTATTTATTTCGTTTAGCATCTTTAGCATCATTAGTATTTATTAGGTGATTACTCATATGTAGGTAGGTATATAATTTTGTAGTTCAACTACAACTACTAGTTTTTTGTGTGGTGAAGATATAAACTGATTGTTATTATTGGCTTGAAACGTTGCGCGAAAAAATAAGTTATTCAAGTTTGAGTGGTAATTATTCACGAATCATAAAGTTACACATGTTGATAGTTTGGCTCATACATAAAGTGAATTATAGTTAGTAATGCAAATGAAATGCACGCGCTGAGCGATTGCATGAGTAATATTTATCGAATCCGCGTTATGCGCCTAGGCAATAACGGTGGTCAATTAAGGCTCAATTAAAACGCGCTCGCGCGCGATGCAAATGAAACGGCGGGCGGCAAAGGTTAATGAATGATCCAATAACGCGTGTAAACACGCCAAGAAATTCCTTTCCGCTGGAAATAAATCTCCGGCCGTCTGGCTCATTAATATTTTAGGTTCATTTTTCCTGTCTCATTGTGATTAGTGTCAACACGTAGAATGTTAACGTCCTTTGCGCCCGTGAGCCGCGGGGGGCGCGCGTCTGGTGCTCCAGCTCCGCGAAGACCTGCGGGACCCGCGCGGCCCCCCAGGTGCGTGCTCCCGCTTCCGGTTTCCGGTTTTAGGACGCGCGATATAGCAAGGCCGCGCCGTGATTCACGACAGCGACGCCGCATTTTTCGCATTCTGCGCTCAATTGGGCCGAACGTGCCGCGGTGATTCACCACCGTCTCCCTCCTGCACCACCGACTTATGAATGAAATATTAACCACTCGTATCCTCCAGCCATTCCACGAACTTCAATTTCTAATTAAGTATTGTTACGCGGCGTGACCGTCAACAGCCAGGCACTCGCACACACACCAGCCAGTCTGTGCATTTGCGTCAAAGGAAATTTCGTAGCGCAATGAATTAACGCGGGCCTCGCAATTGCACCTGAAGAATCCCCGTGTCCCGATTAGATTGTGTAACGCAAAGCGCACAGCATAATCCGCGGGATTCATGCATTCATTCATAAGCGCGACACGGATTGTTTCCGATCGCTGTCACTCACCGTGAAATTATTGTAATTTAAACGATGCCCATTATTTTTAACTACCAACCTGTTTGCTGCATAGACGAAAAGTGATTCAAAACAATCAAATAAATAAATAATCGCCATCATTGCATCTCCAACCATAGCAGTTCAAAATTAAAAACCATCAAGTACTAACCTTAGGGTTGCCTCCAAACTCAATATTTCCTGGACCAACAACAACATTTCCTGGACAATTTTGAAAAAAAAAATACTGCACAAAAATACTGCACATTATACCAGATAGTTTAATAAGTGATGAAAAGTGGTCGTTTTCCAGTGAGTGTAAAAATTTAATTCACGAGCGATCGCATCAAGAGAGTGGATTGAACATTCACGAATTGGAAATCCCATTTTTTCTTGCGTGTAAGATTTCGTGTTGTTGACAAGGTAACATAACATCGCAAAAAGTAAATAAGCAATTTTCATTTTGCAAAATTCAACAACATCAACCAAATTCAATGGTTGCTATGTAAAAAGGGGTGTGTCTATGTAGAATTGTGTTGCTAACTAGAAAAGTAGCATATTTCTTCACTCTTTTCTCTCTCTTTCCTATACAGAAAAGACGTTCTTTACCATGAAGTACACGAAAAGAAGATTTAATTTCTCAACATATAGCAAAATTAATAAAATATTGAATAGTGCTTAGATCCATTCTGATTATATGTGAATTCAACAGGTGAGAAAATCGAGTTATTAACTTTCCGAATTGGCCAGTGTAAGTTATCAGTCACAGAAATTTCTGAAAATTTATCTAATGGATATATTGAAAATTTTATGACAGATCTGTATACACTGTGCCTGAAGAAAAATCCTCTGAAAATTTGACCATTAGTATGTTTGAAATAAGTGAGAACATCGAGTTATTGACTTTCTAAGTTGGCCAGTATAAGTGATCAGTCACTGAAATTTCTGAAAATTCATCTAATGGATATTTTCAAACTTTTATGCCAGATCTGTATACAGTATGCCTCAATATAAATCTTCTGAAAATTTGACCACTAGATCAAATCTATGTCAAATAAATTAGAAAATCGAGTTATTAACTTTCCGAGTTCCACTATCAGGTAGTATAAAGTCAATATTTAAATTAAATGGACTAGTTTCGACCGGTGGGTCATCATCAGCATCCAAATCTTTGTTCACACACCGTGAAAATTATAATAACAGTTAGTACAGGTTTATTTCTTAAGAATCATACAATAGAAAATTTGTAAATTCAACTTACAGTCATAGAGTAATAGCTGCAGATCTAGATATGTCTCCAGTTGACATTCACAACACCCATCATTCTACTAGAATTTTAAAATCCACTGAAAAAAAAAAATTATTGAGGTGTTACCATTTCCAACTACCTAATGGGAAATTTATTGTTGATTTCTAGTTGAAATTTCCCAAGTTCAATCTTTGGCGACGATAACTAGTTATAGCTCCAGAAATAGGTCGTCGTTAAATAGAAATATAATGATAATATGATTATGCTAATAATAATTGAATGTAACGATGTAAAAATAATATGATGATGATAAATAAAGTTACCCAAAAATGCTAATTATTTTTAAAATATGTAAACTAGAATTTTATTTCGTTTAATATTTTCTGAAATTATATAGCAATAATTACATATGAAAATTTCACAACAATATTAAATACAAATTCATATAAATATTCCACTCACCTAGGAATGGAGCAGTTTTAGTAACTTTATATCTCCATAATTGAGTTTTAATATTTTATTTAGGTAATTTAGGAAAATACATATCAGAAAAGTTCAATTAAATATTCTATGACAATAAAATTAATGAAGGAAAAATACAATAAATGAGTTTATTTCATTTTGTTTAATACAAATATCTGTTTGATTTTATTCAATATGTGTTTAATAAAATTTTGTTTGAAATAAGGCCAAATTATGGAAATGTTTCTCAATTGTGAAATAACTTTTAATATAGTTACCTAAAAATGAAACTTATTTTCAAAATGTTGAGATTCAAATTTTATTTCGTTTAATATACAGGGTGTCTCTAAATTACGTGGACATGGCTTAACCACAGATTACTGGGATAAAAAAAGATGATTTAACAAAACTTATCTATATACAAATGCGTTTGGTTTAGCCAGTATTCAGCTTCAAAGTTAATTAAAAAAAACAAAATTTGCTTATAAGAAGAGAACGTTTACATTGATTTGAATGTTGTTTGGTATGACACTCTGTACGGGTATTACTCATATTTTGACATAATATTGGTATTAAAACTTTTCTCCCCAAAGTTCGTACTTCGTACTTCGTAAATACTTTGTATGAAGATTACTCAGAGCCTTTACTTAAAATCGGTACAGTGCAGTTTTAGATCATACCAAGGTTTAGGTTACAGGTTTTTAGTTTCTTTTGAGGTGTACTAATAGCCAGCCTACCTTTTCCATGACACTATGTGAATATAAATGATTGTTTTACCAAATCAATTTTAGACTAATTTGAAGCAGGTAATCGAATTAAACTCCAACCTGAACCGTAACAAGGTTTGGTGAAACTTTTTGTTCTTAATTGAACTTGACATGACGTTGAACCCGAAGCTTAGATTAATGTTATAAGGCACTACATACGAAGGTCATAGTAATCATAAATGTTTCAGATCAAATTTAGCAAAATATTACAAATTTCATGTAGACGAATTTGGAGCAGGTTGGAATTAAACCCCAAACTGAACCCTGACAATATCTAGCGATATTTCTGGTTGAATTGAACTTCACATAACATTGAACCCGAAGCGGTGATAAATTGTGATAAGTCACTAGGTATAAAAATATTGAGATTGTTTGAGATAATAAGCTATAATTAACTAGCTAATTATAGCTGATTAATTAGCTAGCTATAGCTAAACTAATTAGTTTAGCTGATTATAGCAATTATAGTAAGAATCTAGTCCTTAGAATGTTTGAGATTAAAAACTACAATTAACTAGCTAGTTATGGCTGATTAATTAGCTAGCTATAGCTAAGCTAATCAGTTTAGATGATTATAGCAATTATAGTATGAATCTACTATAATTGCATTAATCAAATGAACATTTTTGGTGCAGACCTGTGATAAATGTGATAAGTCACTAAGAATAAAAGGTCTTAAGATTGTTAAAAGAGATTAAAAGCTATAATTAACTAGCTAATTATAGCTGATTAATTAGCTACCCAAAGTTAAGCTAATTAGTTTAGCTTATTATAGCAATTATAGTATGAATCTACTATAATTGCATTAGGTTGATCGATGTGGCTTTTATTTGTTGAAAATTCATAATTACTAATGTATGAAATAAAGTTACGCACTTTTTAAAATTTTCAAAATTGTTTTTTATTGTTCACGACAATTGTTTCGCCACACTGTGGCTTCTTCAGGCCACACTGCCACACTGTGGCTTCTTCATTTCTTCACCTGAAGAAGCCACAGTGTGGCGAAACAATTGTCGTGAACAATAAAAAACAATTTTGAAAATTTTAAAAAGTGCGTAACTTTATTTCATACATTAATAATTGCATTAATCAAATGAACATTTTTGGTGCAGACCTGTGATAAATGTGATAAGTCATTAAGTATAAAGGTCTTAAATTATTTGAGATTAAAAACTATAATTAACAAGCTAATTATAGCTGATTAATAAGCTATATATAGCTAAGCTAATTAGTTCAGCTGATTATAGCAATTATAGTAGGAATCTAGTCCTCAGATTGTTTGAGTTGGAAAGCTATAATTAACTAGCTAATTATATATGATTAATTAGCTAGCTTAGGTAATTAGTTCATCTGATTATAGCAATTATACATAGTAGGAATCTACTATAATTGCATTAATTAAATAAACATTTTTGGTAATGACCTGTGATAAATATGATAAATTGACTAGATATAAAGGTCTTAAGATTGTTTGAGATTAAAAGCTATAATTAACTAGCTAATTATAGCTGATTAATTAACTAGCTATACCTAAGCTAATTAGTTTAGCTGATTATAGCTATTATAGTAGGAATCTACTATAATTGCAATAATCAGATTATTGTTTTTGGTAATGACCGGTCATAAATGTAATAAGTCACTAGGTATCAAGGTCTTAAGATTGTTTGAGATGAAAAGCTATAATTTACTAGCTAATTATACCTGGTTATTAAGCTAGCTATAGCTAAGCTAATTAGTTTAGCTGATTATAACACTTATAATCATATAAGTCTACATATAAGAATCTTCTATAATTGCATTAATCAAATGAACATTTTTTATAACAATATCTTAGTTTTATTTACGTGGTTTCCAAATTCTGTGATTTTTTTGTAAAACTTAAAAACAAGTCGAATAATGACTGAAATACATTATTTTTACAAAATATCGGTACAAATTACATCGCAGGCGCTTCGAACCGAAACATTCTGACCCGGAATCTATTAGGAACTCTTCATGCGAATCGTGCCTGCTGATAACTCTTCTAATGCCCACGCAGTTAAACCTTTTTTGAATAATCTTTGAAAACAATTTTCGAAAATTGACACATTTTTCATTCAAAATATCTTCAAATGGGATCAAAGTGGCTGCGAATTGCTCACCGGAAAATAATTTTTAACCGGAAACTGTTGCAAACTTTTCGTGCGAATGGATTCTTCTGGTAATTCTTCCAACGCCCACGCACCAAGATCTAGACAATGCGCGATTTAGGGGTGACCAAATCGCATGGGATTTACACAGTCCCGGACGTGATCTCTGCAAATGACACAATTACAACGCCGTTCCGCGTGCCAAATTATTCATTTCGCGAGCGGATTGTTTCAAAAGCGTGATTCATGGCCGCTCAATGACGCCCTTTAAGCGTAAAATCGAACGGTTTTTCCAAATCCTAAAAATAGATCAACAGAATCCTAGGAATCATGAGAGTGTTCATTGAACAAGGATTAGGATTAAAATTTGTGCGGAGTCTATGATTGGCGAAGACAGTAATCCTTTCCAATGAATAATGCTGAATGCCGAATAAAATATAATGCGAAGCAAAGGTGTGTTTTAAAATTTGATGATTGAAAAATACAAGTACGAGTATTTTACCTTACTGTTGAAATTAACTTGTCGGAATTATACTTTTCACATAGTGTTCAAAAATTAAGTAGTAGCACACAAACTTTTATTCGAAAAATAAGTTTTGCCTTCAATTCATGTAAATGTAAATTTACATAGTTGAAAATAGTATTGTAAATCATTTTCGTATAAAACTTCGTCTCCTAATTTGTTGTAAAGAGTATATTTTTAAATATTCGCAACCCCTTGCAAGATGAATTTTTGGTTAAAAACGGGAATGTTAAAACATACTACTGCAAGATCTTCGACATCTACAAGTAATGCAAGTGACACTGCATTGTCAGGTGAAGTTCAGACTTGCTAAATGTTTCGTTGATAGTTCACTCTTTGATTATGTCTTTGGTTGACATTTTGACATTTTTATGATAATACTTGTGCAACATTTCGTAACTAAGTTTTGTGACATGCATGCAAACCACAAGAAATTTCTGCTCTGGAATGTTTCCCAAAACTACGGACCGGATATACATTCTATGCAAAGACCAACTCCTCCCGACACGCAAATCATTGTCTGTGTGGACCAATTCTCTGAAAGGATTCTAATTTTGGGACTCGACCTTTTGAGACCTGCCGCCTTGCGCACGGGCATGGTTAATTCTGCAAAAATGCGGCCTCCCAGGAGCGGAAGTCACGGAGTCCTTATCCTAGCAGATTGATCTTCGGTCTGACCGCAGGATGCAGGATCGTGCGTTTGGCAACGCGGGTGATTCACCGCCGGTATTGAGAAAATCAGACCCGATTCGGCGAAACGGCGCGCTCCGCTGCGGCGAAAGTCTCCTCCGCGACCTTGCGCTTTCTTTCTTCGGCTGCATGGCTCAGCTCGCTCCGGATGGAATTCGCGTGTTTCCCAGCAATTAAAAGAATCGGCGTTCGTAAAAAATCGGTAATTGATTATTTTTGTGGACGCAAGATATTCGCGTGTTTTGCCAGTTATTGGATTATTTTCTGTACTGGCATATGATTCTACGATGTTTTTCTGTCTTATCGTTGTTTGAACAAAAAAATGTGGTGCAGCAGATAAATTGAAGTGTTCATGGTTCTGCTAAGAACTCGGCCAAAATCGGCAAAAGTCTCAAGGAGACTAAAACTATAATCGCCATTTTTGTGAATTTTCAAGTTTCTTCTAGAGGCTTCAGGAACTAATGTCTTTACTGACTAAACCCTCCTGAATCCATAAGGTACACTCTCAAGCCTAAAGGCCCAAAGCCCAAGATATCTGCCAAGTTGTAAATTTAAATAAAATAGCAAAAGTTGAATAAAATTCCTAATTTTGATAACCTTGATATATGAATCTTATTGCCCTCAATCTCATTGGCACTCTTGTAAATTTAAATAAAATAGCAAATATTGAATAAAATTCCTAATTTTGATAACCTTGATATATGAATCTTGTTGCCCTCAATCTCATTGGCACTCTTATGAGTCAAACGATATTTTCAGTTTTCTGGCGTATTTTGCCATTTCGATGAATTTCCAGAACTAACAGAAGCAATGGGAACAATTTGAAGAAAAAACTCGAAAGAAATATAACGGAAAACCAAAAACTTTATGGTTTATATTTATATGAATAACACTGTAAGGTTGCTATGTGTTGCTTTCTTGATCGATATCCTCTTTTACCCTTGTTGGGTGTTGAGGTTCTACTGCTTGTAGAATTGAATCCATTGCTTCCTCTCTTTCGTATATTTCTTGGACTGGCCTTTGGCAACCTTTGGAAACCTTGGTACAAAAGCCTTTGTACCAGCGGTGTTGTAAAACACCGATGAACCACATCTTTATTTTATCATATTTTTATTAATAACACTGTAAGGTTGCTATATTTACTTTCTTTCTTGGTCGATATCCTATTTTACTATTGTTGGGTATTGAGGTCCTACTGCTTGTAGAATTCAATCCATTGCTTCCTATCTTTCGTATATTTCTTGGACATTTTTGGTAACCTTTGGTAACCTTGGTACAAAAGCCAAGGCTTTTGCTTCTTTTTTCGATAATTTTGGCAATTGAGGCATTCCAGGTCTCCCGTAGTCTTCCCTTTGATTTTGTCCCCATAGGTCTTGCTTCCCATGCTTTCTTTAATTGTCTGCCATTGCCCATTCTAATCATATGGCCTATGATTAGAAGCTAGATTAGATTAGATTAGATTAGAAGATTAGAATGATTAGCCCCTCTTCTATCTTCTTTTGCATTGTTGTTACTCTGAGCCTCTCCCTTATGTTCCCCTATTTATACCCTTATTCCCTTATTATTCCCTTATATTCCCCTATGTATACCCTTATTCCCCTTTTTATACCCTTATTCCCTTATTATTCCCTTATATTCCCCTATGTATACCCTTATTCCCTTATTTTTCCCTTATATCTACGATGATTTAAAATTCGAGAAATTTTCGAAAAAAAATTACCAGAGATATTTTAAGATATTTCTATCCGCTTATAATTGTAATTATTTTCAAATTAATCACAAATTCTCAACTTTAACGTGAAATTTTTTGCGAGGATCATCCTGATTATTGCAGACACTCCTTAAATTTGGCAGAAATCTTCCTTATTTTGGAGACGTATGTTCAAATAGTCATTTTAAATTTGTGCAAAAAAGTATATAATATATAATATATAATAATAATAATAATAATAATATATAATATATAATAGTATATATAATAGTATATATCTTTAATATACAAAAAAAAAATGTTCTAAAAATTCATAACAGTAATGATAATTAGGTTATTATTATTAAAACATGACTTATTTTGAAACGCATAACTGTAATAATAAAAATATTATTTTAAAAAAGTTGGTTTTTATTATTATTCAAAACAGTATTTTTACTCAAAAAACGTTCTTAAATTCACAACAACAGTAATAATAATTAGGTTATTATTATTAAAACATACCTTATTTTTAAACTCATAACTGTAATAATAAAAACATTATTATAAAAAAGTACGTTTTAATTATTATTCAAAACAGTATTTGTTTTTTACTTACAAACCAAAAAATCTTATTATTTAAATCATAACAGCAGTAATGCTAATAAAGATTATTATTATTAATAATAGTAGTAAGTAGTAATAATAGTAGTAAGAATGATATCGATCAGCGGTCTCTTTGCCTCATTATTATTATTAAGCAGTACCTTATTACAAAATACAAAATGCTATTCTTTAACTCATAACAGCAGTAATGATAATAAATATTTTTATTATTCAAAATTACCTTTTTATTTAGAAAAATTACCTTTTAAATATACATATACATATACATTAACTCACTACATCAAATATTATAATAATAATTATTATTATTATTATTATTATTAAAAAAGTACTTCTGTAATATACAAAACAGTATTTGTCTTTTACTTACAAAAAAGTTTCTATTTTTAAACACAACAGCAGTAGGTAATCATAATAAAAACTATTATTATACTCACGACAACTGTTACAATAATAATTATTATTATTATTAAAAAAAGAAGCTCTTTATTAGTCAAAACAGTATTTGTCTTTTACAAAAAAACCTTATTCTTAAATGCATGACAACAGTGATAAGAATATTATTAATTATTATTATCCACATGAATATGTATGAGGTATGTGTTAAACCTTATTTTTAAACCCATAACTGTAATAATAATAATTATTATACTTGTAGAAAAGTACATTTTTATTATTCAAAGCAGTATTTGTCTTTTTACTTACAAAATACAAAATTTTATTCGGAGTTATGATAATAAAGATTTTTATTATTCAATAATAACTTATGCCTGCAATTTCAAAGTCTGAAAATCTTTTTAAACTCACAACAACAGTAATAATAATAATAATAATTAAAAAAATACTTCTGTAATATTCAAAACAGTATATAACTGTAATAATAAAAACATTATTATAAAGAAGCACGAATTTATTATTATTCAAAACAGTATTTGTTTTTTTACTTACAAACAAAAAAATCTTATTATTTAATTCATAACAGCAGTAATGCTAATAGAGATTATTATTATTAATAGTAGTAAGAATGAAATCGATCTGCGGTCTCTCTGCCTTATTATTATTATTATTAAGCAGTACCTTATTACAAAATACAAAATGTTATTCTTAAAGTCATAACACCAGTAATGATAATAAAGATTTTTATTATTCAAAACTACATTTTTATTAAACTCACAACAACAGTATTAATTATTATTATTATTAAAAAAGTACTTCTGTAATATTCAAAACAGTATTTGCCTATTACTTACAAAAACATTTCTATTTTTAAACTCACAACAGCAGTAGGTAATGATAATAAAAACTATTATTATACTCACGACAACTGTTACAATAATAATAATTATTATTATTTTAAAAAAAAGAAGCTCTTTATTAGTCAAAACAGTATTTGTCTTTTACAAAAAAAACCTTATTCATAAATGCATGACAACAGTGATAAGAATATTATTAATTATTATTATCCACATGAATATGTATGAGGTATGTTTTAAACATTATTATTAAACGCATAACTATAATAATATATTATATATAAATATAATATTTTTTTTGTATCTAAGACAAATAATATAAATATAATATATATATATATATATATATATATATATATATATATATATATATATATATATATATATATATATATATATATTTATCATTACACCTTCTACCAATTAGTGTAGGTGATCATAATAATAATAATAATTATACTTGTAGAAAAGTACATTTTTATTATTCAAAGCAGTATTTGTCTTTTTACTTACAAAATACAAAATCTTATTCAGAGTAATGATAATAAAGATTTTTATTATTCAAAAATAACTTATGGCTGCAATTTCAAAGTCTGAAAATCTTTTTAAACTCATAACAACAGTAATAATAACAATAATTATTCAGAAATTACTTCTGTAATATTTAAAACAGTATTTGTCTTTTAGATACAAAAAAAATCCTATTTTAAAAGTCATAACAGGAGTAGGTAAACTCACAACAACAGTAATAATAACGATAATTATTCAGAAATTACTTCATAAATATTTAAAACAGTATTTGTCTTTTAGATACAAAAAAATTGTATTTTAAAACTCATAACAGGAACTCATAACATAATGATAATAAAAATTATTATTATAAAAAAATACATTATTTTTAAACTCATGATTACTGTAATAATAATTATTATTATTATTATTAAAAAAATAGCAACAGTATTTGAATTTTACTAAAAATATATCTTATCCTTAAATCGATGCTAGCAGTGGTAAGAATATAAATAATTATTATTGTCTATATGAATAAATACCTTATTATTAAGCTCACGGCAACCCCTATAATAATAATATTATTTAAAAAAGTGCTTATTTTTGGAAACAATATTTGTTTGTTACTAAAAAAACTTTATTCTTGGTTTAAAATAACTTTATACTCATGGTAACACTAATAAGAACAATAGTAATAACTATTATTAAGTAAAATAGGATAAAACCCCGGGGTTGCACCAAGGGGTAACCACACAGACTTACAATTTAACTATTGTTATTATTTTTGTTATAGTTTCATCCATTTTAGATATCAGTTATTATTATATTTTTTATTGTTTTCTTCCTTCTTTATTGGAGTACTTATTGGTAGTTAATACAATAATTTATACAATTTAACTATTGTTATTGTTTTTGTTATAGTTTCATCCATTTGGGATATCAGTTATTATTATATTTTTTATTGTTTTCTTCCTTCTTTACTGGAGTACTTATTGGTAGTTAATACAATAATTTATACAATTTAACTATTGTTATTGTTTTTGTTATAGTTTCATCCATTTGGGATATCAGTTATTATTATATTTTTATTGTTTTCTTCCTTCTTTATTGGAGTACTTACTGGTAGTTTATACAATAATTTATACAATTTAACTATTGTTATTGTTTTTGTTATAGTTATTATTATATTTTTTATTGTTTTCTTCCTTCTTTACTGGAGTACTTATTGGTAGTTTATACAATAATTTATACAATTTAAATATTGTTATTGTTTTTGTTATAGTTTCATCCATTTGGGATATCAGTTATTATTATATTTTTTATTGTTTTCTTCCTTCTTTACTGGAGTACTTATTGGTAGTTAATACAATAATTTATACAATTTAACTATTGTTATTGTTTTTGTTATAGTTTCATCCATTTGGGATATCAGTTATTATTATATTTTTATTGTTTTCTTCCTTCTTTATTGGAGTACTTACTGGTAGTTTATACAATAATTTATACAATTTAACTATTGTTATTGTTTTTGTTATAGTTTCATCCATTTGGGATATCAGTTATTATTATATTTTTTATTGTTTTCTTCCTTCTTTACTGGAGTACTTATTGGTAGTTTATACAATAATTTATACAATTTAAATATTGTTATTGTTTTTGTTATAGTTTCATCCATTTGGGATATCAGTTATTATTATATTTTTTATTGTTTTCTTCCTTCTTTACTGGAGTACTTATTGGTAGTTAATACAATAATTTATACAATTTAACTATTGTTATTGTTTTTGTTATAGTTTCATCCATTTGGGATATCAGTTATTATTATATTTTTATTGTTTTCTTCCTTCTTTATTGGAGTACTTACTGGTAGTTTATACAATAATTTATACAATTTTACTATTGTTATTGTTTTTGTTATAGTTTCATCCATTTGGGATATCAGTTATTATTATGTTTTTTATTGTTTTCTTCCTTCTTTAGTGGAGTACTTACTGGTAGTTTATACATATGTTTAGATATAAAGATGTGTTTCTTTGTTTTTATTATTTTTATTATGTCTTCTTCACCTGACTAGTTTCGGCTATCTTTCAGCCATCTTCAGAGGTGATAATTTTTGTTAGTCCCATATATGTGATATTGGATATAAAAATTTATAAATGTTTTTTTATTTTTTTAAAAGTAAGTATTCCAAGAAAGAAGGAAGACAAAAAATATTATTGTTATTATTCTTGTTGTCATGTTGTTTGTCAGTTTAAGAACATATAGATATATAGATATATATTTATTTCAAGAGATTATTACAAAATTACAATAAATTGAGACATGAATAACTTTTCGTTTAGTAGAAACAAATACTATTTTGCATATTAACGAATGGTCATTTTTTTCCTGGTTTTATTATATTTCCTTATTTATTGAGCCATCAAGGATATCAACATTCTTGCAATAATTAGCACCTACACAAAAATCTACGCATTCCTTATCAGTCGGTCTTCCTATTATAAAATCAGTTTGTTTAGCGCACTAAACGTGATCAGTTGTGTGTAAAGTGCTAAAGATAAACGCCGTTGTTGCTTGCATTTCATCACCAAAGGTACGAAATCCGTTTTAAAAGTTATTCGTATAATATACCAATCATATATTTATAAAATTATTGTTGGTTTCAAATCGTGTAAATACATATGAGGAATCAAAGCACCAATGCAGTTTAAGTTAATAAACATTAAACCAAAGAATATTATAGTTACAGTTTTGGTGTTCTGTTACTTTTAATTTTCATATTGTCTTTGGCTGGAATTGAATTCACGCCATTTCTTGTTTTTTTTCAAGACTTTCAGTCATCTTCAGAGGTGTTCATTTTTTTGAGTTCATTATGTTGTCGGCTTACAAGTGAAATACACGAAGTCAATTTTTTGAAACTATAACAAAAATACGTCTATTTAAGATCACAGTTTTAGTGATTTCTTGTTTATGTATTACTCAATTAAACTATTATCAATATTTTTTTAATTATTGACTTAAAACGTCGATTACTGATTAGCACAACCATCAAATTCTTAGTAAAAATTTTATTCTGTGCAAAACTGAAAAATTTAAATATTGCCTTCTTGAGTTCTTGAGCGACAAATCTTGGTAAGCCTGAGCCTTATCTCCATTATCTTCATTATTGTTAATCTAAAGTTATTATTGTTATTAATGTTATCTCACCGCGTATGTACGTCAAACTTACGTAATGTGACGCAAACCAAGATATTTAGCTCGACCGCAAATTGCTGTACGGACCGTGCGAATCGCGTAATTTGCCTGGATTTTCGCGAGCCTGTTCTAAAACATACCGTACGTACTTGCGACATTCGCGGCATTTGCGGCACACGCAACAGGGATAGTCGGCTTAAGTAAGGCAAAGGTCGATGGATAATTGTGGCATTTCCGGCGAATTTAAATTCGTCGAAAAGGAGAAGCTAAGCTCGCGCTTTCAGGTGAAGGCGAACAAGATACGTACGATAATTACTAGAGGATTGCATAAATTCAACCTATTTATTTTCATACGTTTTGAGTTTTGTGATCAAATTTTCTTTTTGTAATAGTATTTATAATCTACGTCTAGTGCAACGTTTTTAAACCCACGAATGCTTAAAATTTGCCTTAAAACTGTTAAATCGACTGAATTTAATCCCTAACGTATGCAAACTTATGAATCAGGCCTTCCAGTGCCAATCAAACGCAGTACTTTTGAACTTGCTGCGTGCTCCGAAGTTTTCCTTCTGGGAATTGAAAACCGCGAGCTTTCCTCCTCGCCCATTGGAAAGCCGTTCATCGTGCAAGGGCCATCGATTTTCCGGGCCGGCCGATTTTCACTTACCAGCGTGATTCACGCGGCCGGCTGAATCCTGGAATCGGCAATTTTGAGCTCACCTGAGTCACAGGTAACAGTTAAGGCCGTTCACGGCCGTTCGGATCGATGGAACGTGGACGCATGTGTGAAAGTTGTCAACGAGTGCACCTAACCGTCAATATTTACTGCAGCGTAATTCGCACAGTTAAGACACTTAAGACACTGAAGACAGTTTTTCTGAAACTTTAAAGTAATCTGTTTTAAATAAGTACGATTTGTAAACAAGATTTCGTTTAATAAGCAAAATAAATTGGTACAGAAAAGTCTTCCAAATTTTTGTAGCACCTGCTGTTCCTTACAACATTTGATCCAAGTTTCCTAATTTCATGTCAACAGAAGCTTGTGTGTACTATCAGAAGACCATGAACATGAACACACGCGTAAGTCCAAGGCTCAAATTATCCACTTGATGAGATCAACACGCGCCACACGCTCATCAATCCCATCCGAAATCCGTGTAAATTATCAATTAGCTCCCTCAATGCTGCGAACGCGACGCTTATAATTGCGTATTTTTAGTGCATTACAGTACAGATCTCCAGATGAACCATGCTGTGTGTATGCATATTGCACTTTTTTCTGTTTTGTTAGTTTGCGGTGCATAAATCCAATGCGTCAAGATTCGCGCAAAAAAAGTGTCTTGCAAGTTACGTAACGCTGAAATTACATCCGCCAGACTAATGTTTGATGTGCGCGCGAGACGTCGCCAAATTTAAAACGAATTTGGGAATTTTCATGAATGTGTGTCATAATAACGTAATTTGCAGATGTAATTGAGATCTTGAGTATTTTAATCAATGATTTTTTTTATCACTGCGCGATATTTAATTGGGTGCTAATGCCTCATGCCTTAAATGCCCAAATATGGGAATTTTGATGACACCGCGATGTGTAATGTTGATAATTGTGGGAATATAGCGTAAAAGTTTTTTAGGTACACAAAAATATTAGCAGCATAAAGTAGCTGGGTCACAGAGTTGTGCCGAAAATTTGCAATTGTTTCATTAAAAATTGAATGAATTCTATCAGAAACTGAATTATTATGTAAAAATTTCTATTATTTTGGGCAAAATTCAATCATTCTGCCAAAATGTTAATGCTAACTGTAAACTTCTATCAAATTCTCAATTATCCTGCCAAAATTTTAATGATTACTGTAAAATTTCCAATTATTTCTGCCTAATTTTAAATATATTAACAAAAAAAATAATAATTCTGCCATAATTTCAATCATCCTGTCAAAATTTCAATTGTTCTGCCAAAATTTCATCAAATACTGTCAAAGTTTCATGTATTATCGCAAAAATGTATATTTTCTGAATGAATTTCTATCATTACTGTAAAATTTTTAATTACAGCTGTGAAACTTTTAATTATTCGTGCTAAATATAAATGATTTCTATCAAAGTTTCCAATACTCTTCCCAAAATATCAATTATTCTATTAAAATTTCAAATATATCGAGCAATATTTACTTCTGTCATAATTTCAATCATTCTGTTAAAAAAATTCAATTATTCTATCAAAATTTCAATGCTTCCTGTCAAAATTTCATGTACTGTTGCAAAGATTAATATGTTCTGGATGAATTTCAATGATTACTGTAAAAATGTTAATTGCTGCTGTGAAACTTTTAATTATTTCTGCTAAATGTCAATTATTTCTATCAAAGTTTGGAATGCTCTTCCAAAATATCATTTTTTCTGTTAAAATTTCAAATATATCAGCCAATATTTTAATTATTCTGTCATAATTTCAATCATTCTGTAAAAATTGCAATTATTCTGTAAAAATTTCAAAGCTTACTGCCAAAATTTCAATACAAAAGAGTATTAGAAGACTTCTATCGCAAAGATTAATATTTTTTGAGCGAATTTCAATGATTACTGTAAAAATTTTAATTGCTGCTGTGAAACTTTTAATTATTTCTGCTAAATATCAATTATTTCTATAAAAGTTTCCAATACTCTTCTCATAATATCAATTTTTCTGTTAAAATTTCAAATATATCAACCAATATTTTAATTATTCTGTCATAATTTCAATCATTCTGTAAAAAAAACAATTATTTTGTCAAAATTTCATGTACCGTTGCAAAGATTTAATATTTTCTCGATGAATTTCAATGATTACTGTAAAAAATTTAATTGCTGCTGTGAAACTTTTAATTATTGCTGCTAAATATCAATTGTTTCTATCAAAGTTTCCAATAGTCTTCCCAAAATATCAATTATTCTGTTAAAATTTCCAATATATCGACCAATATTTACTTATTCCGTCATAATTTCAATCTATCTGTAAAAAATTCAATTATTCTGTCAAAATTTCAATGCTTACTGTCAAAATTTCATGTACTGTTGCAAAGATTAATATATTCTAGATGAATTTCAATGATTACTCTAAAAAATTTTATTGCTGCTGTGAAACTTTTTTATTATTTCTGCTAAATGTCAATTATTTCTATCAAAGTTTGCAATTCTCTTCCAAAATATCAATTATTCTGTTAAAATTTGAAACATATCAGCCAATATTTTAATTATTCTGTCATAATGTCAATCATTTTGAAAAAATATCCAATTATTCTGTCAAAATTTCAACTATTACTGTCAAAATTTCATGTATTATCGCAAAAATTTATAGTTTCTGAATGAAATTCAATGATTACTGTAAAAAAATTAATTACTGCTGTCAAACTTTTAATTATTCCTGTTAAATGTCAATTATTTCTATCAAAGTTTCCAATATCTTTCAAAATTTCAATTATTCTGTTAAAATTTCATATATATCAACCAATATTTTAATTATTCTGTCATAATTTCACTTATTCTTTCAAAATTTTAATGATTACTGTCAAATTTCCAATTATTTCTGTCAAAATTTCAAATATTTCAACCAATATTTTAAATATTCTGTCATAATTTCAATCATTCTGTCAAAATTTCAATTATTCTGAAAAATATTATTATATAGATATAAATTAATCACAAAGATTAATATTTTCTGAATGAATTTCAATGGTTAGTGTAAAAATTTTAATTACTGCTATAAAGCTTTTAATTACTCCTGCTAAATGTCAATTATTTCTATCAAAGTTTCCAATATCTTTTAAAATTTCAACTATTCAGTTAGAGTGTCATTGGTTCTGTCAAAATTTTAATTATTTCCATTAAAATGTCACTTATTCTGCCAATATTTTAACAATAACTGTTACAAGTTTCATGATTAATGGAAAGTTTGCAATTGTTTCTACTTTTTTTTTTAATTATTCTTGAAAACTGCAACTTAAATTTTCTGACATAATTTCATTCATTTCTATAGACTTTTAGTAATGATTCTGTAAAATTTTGAAAAATTTCTGCCAAATATTAATTATTTTTACCAAAGGTTCCATTTCTCTTGGAAAATTGTAATTGTTCTGACCAAATTTTAATCATTACTGTAAAAGTTTCGCAGATTCCTGTGAAAGTATCAACTAATTCTACCAAAGTTTCCAATATCTTTCAAAATTTCAATTATTCAGTTAAAATGTCATTTATAGTGTCAAAATTTTAATTATTTCCATAAAAATGTCATTTATTCTGCCAATATTTTAACAATGACTGTTAATAGTTTAGTGATTAATGGAAAATTTGCAATACTTTCTACATTTTTTTTAATTAATCTTCAATATTGCAACTATTACTGTGAAAAATTGCATGTATTGTAAAAATTTACATTTTCTGATATAAGTTCATTCATTGCTATAAGATTTTTAATAATGATTCTGTAAATTTTTTATAACTTTCTGCCAAGTATCGATTATTTCTAGCAAAAGGTTCAATTTTTCTTTGAAAATTTCAATTGTTCTGACCAAATTTTAATCATTACTGTAAAAGTTTCGTTGGTTCCTGTGAAACTTTTAATTATTTCTGCTGAATATCAACTATTTCTACCAAACTTTGCAATACCTTTCAAAATTTTAATTATTTCATTAAAATTTCATTTATTCTGTCAAAATTTTAATAATTTCCATGAAAATGTCACTTATTCTGCCAATATTTTAATAATGACTGTTAAATGTTTAATAATTAATGGCAAATTTGCAATTGTTTTTGCATTTTTCTTAATTATTGTTCAAATTGCAATTATTACTGTATAAAATTTCATGTATTGTAGAAATTTAAATTCTCTGACAAAATGTAATTCTTTGCTATAAGATTTTTAGTAATGATTCTGTAATTTTTTTATGGATTTCTTCCAAATATCAATTCTTTCTATTAAAGGTTCCATTTTTCTTTGAAAATTTCAATTGTTCTAACAAAATGTTGATAAATTTCTGAGAAATATAAATTATTTCTAGCAAAGGTTCCATTTTTCGTTGAAAATTTCAATTGTTCTGGCAAAATTTTGATCATTACTGTAAAAGTTTCGTTGATTCCTATGAAACTTTTAATTATTTCTGCTAAATATGTAAGTGATATGTATGTATACATTTAATAACTAAATTTAAAAAAAATTAAAAAAATTAAAAAAAATAAAAAAATAGCAACTATTTCTACCAAAGTTTCCAATATCATTCAAAATTTCAATTATTCTGTAAAATTTTCATAGATTCTGTCAAAATTTTAATTATTTCCATGAAAATGTCATTTATTCTGCCAATATTTTAACAATGACTGATAAAAGTATATAAATTAAGGGCAAATATGCAATTGTTTCTACGGTTTTTTAAAATTATTCTTTAAAATGTGAAATATTTGTTATGATTCCGGTGAAACTTTGAATTATTTATGCTAAATTTAAAGTTATATAAAATTATGTAATGTAAATTTATGCTAAATTTATAGCGAATTACTTTCAAAATTTCAATTATTCGGTTAAAATTTCAATTATTCTTTTAAAATGTTATTTATTCTGTCAAATTTTCAGTTATTTCCATGAAAATGTCAGTTATTCTGCATACATTTTAGCAATGACCGTTAAAAGTTTCATGATTAATGGAAAATTTGCAATTGTTTCTGCATTTTATGACTGGCAAAAATTTCATGTATTGTAGAAATTTAAATTTTTCGGCAAAATTTCATTCAATGCTAGAACATTTTTAGTAATGATTCTGTAAAATTGATGAATTTCTGCCAAATATCAATTATTTCTATCAAAGGTTCCATTTTTCTTTGAAAATTTCAATTGTTCTGGCAAAAATTTAATCTTTACTGTAAAAGTTTCGTTAATTCCTGCGAAACTTCTAATTTTTCTATCAACTATTTCTTTCAAATTTTCAATTACTATGTTAAAATTTCAATTATCCTGTCAAAATTTTAATCTTTACTGTTATATTTTCAATTATTTCTGTGCGAATTTTAATTATGTTTATCAAAATCTCAATTATTCTGATTAAAACACTTTTATTATTTCGCAATTATTCTGTCAAAAGGCGGAAAGACCCCATGGGGCCTCATAAAGATTGTTTATATATATTCTGTCAAAAAAGTCAATTTGTGTGCTAGAAAACCAGCAACTAGCTCAATTCCCAGAGCTACTCACAAAAGAAATCGCTTAAACTTTTGTAAAAATCATCAAGGTTGGGACGAGAGGCAGTAGAATTCCGTTTTATCCAGATTCCTTCTAAACAAGAATGTTCACGTGTGAGCATTCTTGATTAGTGTTTTTGTCTTCTCATGTGTTCTTGTCATACGAAAACCAGGTGAGCGATTTGCACCATGTACCATTTTACAATTTTACAAATATGGCAAGGGGTCTGTAATGGTTTGAGGTGGGACATAATTTAATGGTCGTACAGAATTGGTTTTGATTCGAAATGGGTCCTTAACACCAAGAAGATATAGAGACGAGATTATTGTATTCCATGTTCAACAATTTCCCGAACATTTTGGAAATGGATTAATTTTTATGCAACACAATGAAAAACCTCATACAGCTAACATTGTCACAGCTACGCTGAGAGATGAAAATGTTCAATGTTTGGAGTGGCCTTCCAAAAGTCCCGACCAATTGGGATCAATTGGGCCAAAAATGCCACCAGTAACCCTTTATGAACTTTCTAACATGCTTGTTCAAGAATGGGAACAGATACTGCAAGAAATACTAAACTTAATCTCAAGCCAAAAAGGTTAGAAACGTGTAGTCTGCAAGAGGAGGGCATACACACTATTAATAATGTTATTTTTTTCTTACAAATTAGGATTTCAGTTTATGAGGACACCAGTATTTTAGTTTAATTTTTAGCTTTTTTCTTCAAGTCCATAACAATGAAGTTTGTTAATTTCAATGGCTCTTAAGTTAACTAAACTGTAAGGTAGCACTTGGATTTATTCGTTTCATTAAACTTCGTTAAATTTTTTGTGAATTTTACTAGTGGTCCATTAATTTGGTCGGAAGTGTATGTCAAATATACATTAATTTATAATTCTTGATGATGTCTTGATGGGTGGTAATTTTTGGTCATCTCTTCAACTGGAAGCCGAGGATTAAGGCGCCACTCATTAAATCACCCAAATCCCTCTGGGCCTTGTCGACGCGTCGAAATCGTCAGCGTTTCACAAGCGTTCACACACCTAAATCCGTGGTAATCTCCCGACCTATTAGAGAGAGTGACGTCTGGGTTTCCATTACAAGACGAATGTCGATCGTGCCGGAAGCCGCGATGGGCCCGTCTCGAATTCCACGCACTTTTACCTTTCACGCGCCGTGAATTATGGGACCTGGCGTAACGCAAGACGTCTGGCGGCTCCGGGAGTCCATCGGAGGAGACGCCATCGGCGATGTGGCCGCTTCCTGTCGCGATCAAAGAGGTCCTCCGGGTTCGGGGAACGGCGGCCAACCGGGCGGTCGATCGTCTGCGGGGATCGATTGATCGATAACCGGCGGTACGTGGAATTCGGCTGACCACGAGGATAGCCCCACATGAATTTGGTGCATTGTTGCGATTAACTCTTCGGCTTTGGCATTGCAGAAGAGATTTCTGATTAAATTGTGAAATACGTCGACAAAAAAAATCGTTATTAATTTTGACAAACGTCATATTATTCTCTACCAGAAGTAAGAGTTTCTCTACGCGAATACTCTTCAAACTCTTGTACTTTTCCGCACATATTTTTTTACTGTGCACTGTCGAAATGTACCTTTCACTTACTGTTATCAGTATTGAACATTTTCACAGCTTAACAATTTTTCTCTACTATTACTCTCTTCTCTACCAGAAGTACCAGAAGTAATAATCTTTCTTCGTGACTACTCTTCAAACTCTTGTACTTTTCCGCGCACATTTTTTTACCGTGCACTGTCGAAGTGTAAATCGTGCATAAGTGACGAGTAACATCATCAATCTTCACCAACACAGTGATTATTTTATTAACTTGGGCATTACATCGCATGTTTAGCATAAATTAGCAGATAATTTTGCATACGAGAGTGCGTCGAGTAACCGGTTTGTAGTGATACAGGCGTTATGCAGATTGCGATTCAATTGAGCCGTTTTAATAATGGGCGTAGAGTTATGACCTTACGATACAAGAGGCGATTTAATTATGCCTGTGCTCCTCCAGACAAAACGTACGCCACGAGTTTGTAACAAATTGTATCTATTCAACGACTCAAGATGACAACTTAAAACGTGTTGTTTATTAGTGCATTATTAAATTGTTATAACTATTTATAACAGATTTTCTATTAGTTCTGTTCCTAGATATTTAGACTCTTAGAATCTTTAGAAATCCTAGAATCCTAGAATGTAGGTCCTTAGATCTTAGATATTTTAGTTACAGATTTTCTATCAGTTCTGTTCTGACAGTCTATCAACTTCTATTTCTAACAGTCTATCAAAATCAAGAATATAGAAGATATGTTTATGATCTATTAAAAACCTTACAGAGTAGTTGTAAATCTGGTAGAATAATTGACAATTTGATACTAAGGCTGCCCTTATAACAGTACCTAATATTTAAAATTTATGAAGAGTAATTGAAAATATGGTAAATGTTCCGTTCTTAGATATTTACATTCTTAGAATCTTTAGAAATTCTATATTCCTAGAATGTAAGTTCTTAGATCTTAGATATTTTAGTTACAGATTTTCTGTCAGTTCTATTCTGACAGTCTATCAATCTCTATTTCTAACAGTCTATCAAAATCTAGAATATAGAAGATATATTTATGATTTATTAAAAACCTTACAGAGTAATTTTAAATCTGGTAGAATAATTGACAATTTGATACTAAGGCTGCACTTATAACAGTTCCTAATATTTAAAATTTATGAAGAGTAATTGAAAATATGGTAAATGCATATAAGTGCAGAGGAGGTATATTTACACAAAAACTGACAAGCAGATGCACTCACACATCGTCACACATGCATATAATACACTTAGATGCATAGATTTGACAATGTAATACTCTGTAAAGAGTCAAAATACTAATATAGTGAATACTGAATACTGAATACGCACATAGACTTGGGCGTAGAATTTCTGATTTCAGTGGAAATATTCAAGTTTCCGATGAGTGCTTGGAAATATAGGTGTTACTAATTGAAATCATAAGAGAAATTAGTCATTTATTTGAGAATATTACAGTAAATATCAAAATTTTGATACTTATCTTGTAATAAAATTTTGTAATTGAAATTATACATTGAAAAATGTATGATTGAAATTTATCTCAAATAATTGAATGTCACCCTTAAATTACCAAATAATACTATTGCTATCATTTTAGTGATTTAGTGGTTTGTGTAATAAGAAAAACTTACTATAACTCTCGATGAATGTCATCAAACTCTGAATCGACAATATTAAAACCAAAATATTCGTACCATGTATTTTTGGGTAAGTACGGGGTATCCATTACTCGAAACTTTTTTTTTCGATTTTTTAAGTTTTTATGTTTTTAATTATCTTTTTATTTTTTCATTTCGCATTTCGCACCATTTTGGTATCGCTTACATCTTCATAATTCTAAATTAAAAAATCTGAATCTGTAGGCAGTAAGTAATGTTAAAAGTAAGATGCTATCTGTAGAAAAATGCAACGAAATTAGAATGCAATTTGAAAGTTTAGTTTGCCTACAAGTAGATAATTGTAATTAATAAAATGAGTAGGCCTGTAATATACAGGGTATTCCATAAATAAACAAAAAAACTATACGTGAGAATGATGTCAACATACTTGTAACATTACTACTGCCTTCAGATTCAGATTTTTTAATTTAGAATTATGAAGATGGCATCACTCTTTTAAATATTTATAAAAATAATCATTTTAACAATTACCTTTGCGAATAAAAGAAAATTGTCGAGGATTTAGAAATATTTTGACGACTTTAGAAGAATATTTATAGAGATGTAATTTTTTTTTAACAAAACTAGATAAAAAAGTTGGATGCTTTAAAATAGGAATTCTAATTTATTATTAATGGATTTATAAAGGATTTTGAAGATATCCATCAAAATCTGTAAATCCTTCACAGAAATTGACGAGTTCTTGAATTCTTTAATTTTTAATCATATTCAGTTACATTTTTGCCATAAAATATTGTCGAGACTTTAGAAATATTTTGACGATTTAGGAGGAATATTATTATTATAGTCATAATTCTTTTAAATGAGTGTGGGTAACTTTCATTGGATAAGCCTTATTAAAGTTGTTTAGTCGAAATAAACTTGTCGAACAAATTCGTCATTCGCCAAACCTATCGAATGAGTGGTCTACATTATTCGTAAAGTTAAAACCATCCAAATCGCGCTTTATCACATTCTTTAAGACTTCTAAATTGGTATCATTTATTATTCTAGTCTGTCTTGCTGTATAATCAGCACTATTTGTTTTCGTTTTTTTATTTCCTAATTTGAAATACATAGTAGGTTACAGATCTTCTTGTTTCTTGTACTTTTCTTCAGTTGGGCGTTAGATATTCCTCTTCTTTCCATAATATTTTCACATATTTGTCCCACTTTGTTTTCTATCTTCCCACATTTCTTTTTCCGGTTATTTTTGTTTGCCATATGATTTTTGTTTGATTGGGGTAGAGGAATATTTAAAGAGAAATATTTTTTTTTTTAATTAAACTGGTTAAAAATCCTATAAAATAGGAATTTAAAATAGAAAAACCAGAGAACCTGAGATTAATCGTGTCAAGAATTTCCAAATCGTTTTGAACATTTCAACTAAAAACTTTAAATTGTGAGTAGTTTTGATAAAATTATTATAACTCCTTAAACATTGTTCTTACAACGTCAAAGTTGATATGTCTTTGAAATATTTCTGAAGTCTCGACAATTCATTAGCAAATATGGATTTGAATATACCTAACCAAACCTAATCTAGACTTACAATTCAAAAATTCAAAAACACTGCAATTTTTGTGTAGGATTTGCTGATTTTGATAGCATATATGGAACTGAATATGACATCAAATTAAAGAATTCGAGAACTCTTAAATTTTTGTGTAGGATTTATTGATTTTGATAGATATCTTCAAAATCCTTTATAAAGCCATTAATAATAATAAATTCGAATTTTCATTTTATAGGATCTTACTTTTTTGCTGGATTTGCTGATTTCGACAGCTAATATGGAACTGAATATGATATCAAATTAAAGAATTCAAGAACTCAAGAATTTTTGTGTAGGATTTACTGATTCTATGGGATATCTTCCAAATTCTTTATAAAACCATTAATAATAAATTCGAAGTTTTATTTTGTTGGATCTTACTTTTTTGCTGGATTTCGACAGCAAATATGAAACTGAATATGACATCAAATTAAAGAATTCAAGACCTCAAGAATTTTTGTGTTGGGTTTACTGTTTCTGAGGGATATCTTCAAAATCCTTTATAAAACCATTAATAATAAATTCGAATTTTTATTTTGTTGGATCTTCCTTTTTTTCTGGATTTCGACATCAAATATGAAACTGAATATGACATCAAATTAAAGAATTCAAGACCTCAAGAATTTTTGTATAGGGTTTACTGTTTCTGAGGGATATCTTCAAAATCCTTTATAAAACCATTAATAATAAATTATAATTTTTATTATATAAGATCTTACTTTTTACTAGTTTTGTTAAAAAACTTTATCAAATAAATTAAAAAAAAAAGAACTTTCCCACTTTCAAAATCAGCTTCCCAAATGTTAAGAGCCGCACTTTGTGCTTCCCAAATTATAGTATATTCGAAACAGGTACATTTCTATTTCGAAAATACGATTTTTGCGGAAACACAAAGTGCAACGACTCTTAAAGATTTATTACTATTTTGGATGCGGTTAATTTTGACTTATCTTTCATCTAAGTCTTCAGTTCATCCCAGTTTCACAGGGAAAACTTCAGTTCATTTAACGTAAGACTTCATTTTCCTGTTTTTGATTTCTGTTTGCTGATTCACTGGTCCACAGATTTTGACGAATGTGTTGTCCCTTCAATTTAAATACATGTTTCGGAAAAGTATTTACTATAATGCGATGGTACGAAATGCAAAACAAAATGTGGAGGTCGTTTATTTTTTTGATTTTCTACATAGTTTTTCCACTGTTTACTTACAAAAACACTTTCTCAGTTAAAGTTAGGTTATAAAAGTGATACAAAGAAGGGATAAAAGGGATGCAAGACCAATTACAATGATTTTTTATAGCAATACTGGATTCAAGTTTCAGTTTGACAGCTACGAAACTGAAACTTGAATCCAGTATTGCCACAAAAAATCATTGAAATTGGTCTTGCATCCCGAAAACAATTGAAATATCACAAAAACCTGACGTCCTAGAACATTTTTGTTGACATTTTTGAAATCAACAATACAAATTCTATCGGAATCGGCTATTTACGTCTGAGGGACAAACATTGTGTTGACCAGTGTTACCTGAAAACCCTGAAAACTGAGAAAAGGGAAGTCTCCGGATGCGGATTTGATTCAAAAAGTTTTGGTTGGCTCAAAGATGTATCGTCGTCAAAAATGTTTCCGCTTTAATTATCATCATTGTTATCATTAATTATCATTATCATTATTATTATTATTCGATTTTTACTTTTTTATGTTTATATGCGTATTTTAGAGTAATGAGAAAATACTCCATTTCAGGAGTTTATTATTTATATTTATATGAGCCAAAGAGTTTTGGTTGGCTCAAATAGTGTCGTCGAAATTTATATTGTTATGTACTGTATAGAAGAAAAAAAAATGTAAACAAGAAACACATCTTTTAAAAATTTACAAATGACAACCTCCAAAAGAAAATCCATTGGCTGACTTTGATTGCAAAAAAACCGCTTAACATAAAAAATGTGGAAGTCTCGAACATTTGCCTCAGTTATCATTAAATTACTTACTATACAATTTGTATAGTACACTAGACATAGTCAAATCTTACAAAATATCATTTGGCTCATATGGTTTCTGCATAATGATGCACAATAGTGCAAATTAATCAAATTTCAATAGATTCTAAAAAAATAATAGCAATTTAAAAAATAGTCACAGATTTCGAGAAAATGGCATACATTCTAGAAAAAAAAATCAGAACATTGTATGAAAATTCAGGAAGTTTAAAGTATATTTATAATCAATTAGATAAATAAAAGTACAAAAAGTTCATGTACTGTATAGAAGGAAAAACAATCGCAGATTAGTATTAATAAAGCACTTGGTTAAGTTTTACAAATTTTTAATAGAAAAATTCTACAATTCTTTCGGTCTCACGACTATTATCAAGAGACAAATAAGACTCTATAAGATTTTTCTCTTGATAATGGTTGTGAAAATGAAACAATTGTTATGTACTGTATAGAAGAAAAAAAATGTAGAACAAGAAACACATATTTAAAAAATTCACAAATGACAGCGTCTAAAAGAAAGTCTAAATAAATAATAGCCAAAAATAGTAGCAAATAAAAAATTACTCGCAGATTTCTAGAAAATGGCGTACATTCCAGAAAAAGAAAATCAGAACATTGAATGAAAATTCAGGAAATGTAAAGTATATTTATAATCAATTAGATAAATAAAAGTACAAAAAGTTCATGTACTGTATAGAAGAAAAAAGTTGTAGAACAAAAAACACATCCTTTAAAAATTTACAAAACACAGCCTCCAAAAGAAAGTCCATTGGCTGACTTTGATTGCAACAAAACCTCCCAACATAAATAAATATGGAAGTCTCGAACATTTGCCTCTAAGTTATTATTAAACTACTTACTATACAATTTGTTTAGTACATCATGTCATCTTGCAAAATATCATCTAGCTCATATGGTTGCTGCATAATGATGCACAATAATGCAAATTAATCAAATTTCAATAGATTCCTAAAAAAATAATTGCAAATACAAAATTACTCACAGATTTCTAGAAAATGGCATACATTCCAGAAAAAAATAATCAGAACACTGTATGAAAATTCAGGAAGTTTAAAGTATATTTATAATCAATTAGATAAATAAAACTACAAAAAGCCCATGTACTGTATAGAAGAAAAAAAAAGTTGTAGAACAAAAAACACATCTTTAAATTTTTTACAAAAGACGGTCTATAAAAAGTTCATTCAGTATTTCTATTGAAAATTTGTGAAAGTTAACCAAGTGCTTTATACTAATCTGCAATATTAATCAGGTGCTTTATTTATACTAATTTTAAGATGTTTCACCGAATACTAACCACCGATTCATACAATCTAATATCGCAGATATTTATTAGCCGATCAATAAAATTAATTGGGATGCCATCAAATCGGTATTCATATCCACGTGTATATTTACTGATGGCGCGTTTGGCGTTACCTCATCCCAAGTCTTACGTAACGCATTATCTAATTGCTGAAAAATTAGTATAATTTTCTTGGCATTTTACAGGCAATTATTTCAGTTATAAGTATAATTGAAAATATTCATGTGCTATTCTTTGGTTACTCGTATGAATGGTTTTGTATTGTCGAATTGTTTTTCGATGTTTAGATTATTATTTCGAACATTCAAATTTCTCTCTTTTGGCATTGACTTAATGTCATGCAATTTTTGGTTTGTTATATCTTGAATTCATATTTCTTTTTTTGTCATTGCATTATTATTGCGTTATAAGTATAATTGAAAATATTCATGTGCTATTGTTTGGTTACTCGTGTGATTACAATGTTTTTTTTTTGTATTGTCGAATCGTTTTTCGATGTTTAGATTATTATTTCGAAAATTTAAATTTCTCTCTTTTGGCATTGACTTTATGTCATTCAATTTTTAGTTTGTTATATCTAGAATTCATATTCCTTTTTTTGTCATTGCCATTATTATTAGTAGTAGCATTGATTATAATACCCTTTACATTGGGTTGGGTATCTATAAGGGTATTATAATCAATGGCAGTAGTA
The DNA here is from genome assembly GCA_951805005.1 of Othius punctulatus. NCBI lineage: Eukaryota > Metazoa > Arthropoda > Insecta > Coleoptera > Staphylinidae > Othius > Othius punctulatus. The sequence goes on from OX638145.1 coordinate 15,590,775, forward strand.
ACAATATTTTATTAGCTATCGACCTGCGGTTTTCCGCTTTTATTATCAATAATTATCATTATCAATTATCATTATTATTCGATTTTTATTTGTTTATGTTTAAGCCTCGTTTACATTTCGAAAGATTACTGGCGATTACTTGCTGCCAGTAAACTTACGATGTGTAAAGAAGAAAAACGTCTGTCAAGAAAGAAACTAAACAAGAAAGTAAGACGTTTTTCTTGTTTAAGCCTCGTTTACATTTAGAAAGTTTACTGGCGGAAAGTACTTGCTGCCAGTAAACTTACGATGTGTAAACAAGAAAAACGTCTTACTTTCTTGTTTAGTTTCTTGAAAGACGTTTTTCTTGTTTACATATCGTAAGTTTGCTGGCGGCAAGTACTTTCCGTCAGTAAACTTTCCAAATGTTTTACATGCATATTTTATTTATTTGAAGAAAGTACATACCTACAAGCCATATATAGCCCAAATAGCACCATAATTCAATATTTTAGAATGAATGAGAAAACACTCCTTTTCAGGTGTTTATTGCTTATTGTAGAGTTTATGGTAAGAGTATAGTGAAGAACATTGTGTAATTGAAATATGATTTTTAAATCATTGGTGATCAAAAATATGCTAATATTATATGATTAATATGGGCTACCTCGCCTAGTTCATGTTAATATTTCTATTGTAATGTTTTATATCTCAGAAAGTTTTAAGGGGTGTTTTGTGGCGTGGATCCAATCTATAAGAAGGACAAGAACATGAGGGATAGAGGTAATAATAGTGTAGACTGTTCAAGAATAACTGAGAATAACTTTCTACCCATTCATCCTTGCCTTCCGGTGCAAATAGCAATAAATAAGAGCAGAGAGGATGACGCGCTCCATTCGGATCACGGAAGCGCACCACGATAAAAATACATTTAATTGCAGCAACGACCCAATCAGCAGCACTATAAATGATAATAAGAGAACTGCCGACTTCAGAAATACTCGCAGATCAATTAGCTGAATGTCACTGGATGTTGATCGTTACTCCTAATTGCAACGCAAGAGACGTGCCCACGCCGCCTCGGGGCGGCAGGATCCAGGATCATCCCCCTCAGAGCCGATTGCAGGGTGCACACGGGGTGCAATAAAACGGCCGGGCCTGGGAATACCCATTGTGGGGTTCAATTAGCCCTCTCAGGTTCCTGGAAGAGCGCGGTATGCAGCATTGACCCAGTGGCTCGGTTCAAAAGGTTGGCACGCGAGGGGGTTGCACGTTATATAAGAGCGATGACATCTAATGGATTCCGACGGTAATCGCTACCGGGAACACCAGTCACCAGTCAATAAACCGTTTTTTTGTTCAACCATTCGTCACCAGCGATCAGGTGAAAGACAATCACATGCGTGTCCTTAAAACCATCAACGCAATTGGGCCCCTAAACTGCCGCGTAATTGCGCAAATTGGAGGCTGTTAAATTGAAAAACCATAAAATCACAACATTAAAGCGTCGTTAAACAGGCGGCAATTAAAATCTACGTAATAAATGTATCTAATGAATCGCTGTGATACAACAATTAAGTACGTCAGAAGTAATCCTACGCTCATAATGTAATCGTAAATATCAACATTTATCTATAAAATTTTCTCAAAATTTCAATGATTATCATAATTGATATAATTGTAATTGAATATACAGGGTAATTCAAGGGGAATGGTACAAACTTAAGGGTGTGATGTGAGATGCAAAAAAAGTGAACAACGTACCATTTTTGGGCGGCGACTCTATGATACTAAAAATCTTGATGTACTTGATATACGAGGGCTGTTTGACGGAAGAGTGACTTTTTAATGAAAACGTTATTTTTCTGTTCAAAATATATTTTATTTGTCAACATAACACCCTTTCAAGTGTACACACTTAGCCCGGCGAGTTTACAATTTTTTTAAACCTTCCAAAAAGTAATCTTTCGGAAAGTCTTCAAAATATGCATTTGTGTCGGTTATCTCCTCTTCATTTGCCTGAAATCTTTTTCCACACAGCCATTTTTTTTAAATTTGGAAATAAGATGAAATCACTGGGAGCCAGATCTGGCGAATATGGCGGATAAAGCAGTAATTCGTAATGCAATTCAGTCAATTTAGTTGTAGCAATTGCAGACGAATGAGAGGGCGCATTATCGTGATGGAACAACACTTTTTTTCTTCATCAAATGCGGTCGTTGTTTTTCAAGTCGGCATCAATACATGTCTGCATAATCAGCATAATACTGGCCAGTTATGGTTTTTCCTTTTTGTAAACAATTAATAAAGATTGCACCTTTAGAATCCCAAAAAACTGTGGCCATGACCTTATTGGTCGAAAAAAGTGTGTTTGCCTTTTTGGGAGCATATTCGCATGGAGAAATCCAGTATTTAAACTGTATTCTTGTTTCTGGAGTATAATGATGTATCCAAGTTTCATCTACTGCGACATATCGACGAAAAAAATCCTTTGAGTTACGTTGAAAACGGCCAAACATTCTTCTGAATTCTTAATGCGAGCGCGCATTTGATCACCATTAAGCAAACGCGGCAACCATCTCGCTGATAGCTTTTTCTTATTGAAATGTTCATGCAAAATATTGTATACCCGTTCGGTTGAGATGTTTACTTCATTAGCTATCTCACAAACTTTTATTCGACGATTGCCAATTACAAGGCCATAGAGTTTATTAACCATTTCTGGAGTAGTCACAGTAAATGATGGTTTCGGACGATCTGCATCAACCGTGCTCATATGGCCACTTTTAAAAGCAGAAACCACTTACAAATCATTCCATGGGACGGAGCAGATTCTGGATAATATTTACGTAACTTTTCCTCGGTTTCTTTAATTGTTTTTTCACGTAGAAAATAATGTTTAATCAACACTCGATTTTTTTTTTTACATATTTACAAAACAACGAAAACAGTTTCCTTCAAATAAGTATAAAACATAATCTATCTGTCAGATTGGTGCCAAATTTTGACAGTAGACCTCCGAAAGACCTCAGGAGCTAGCAACATAATCATTATAACGAAAGTGTTACCAACCTTTGAAAAGTCACTCTTCCGTCAAACAGCCCTCGTATATATAATCGATCTTTATTGGGCTATCGACCCCATATGGGGTCTTTCCGCCTAATATATTTTGATATTTTCTCAAGTTTACTTCCAATTTTTAAAGCCGAATGAGATAAAAACTGGTGCTCTAGATTTTTTTTGAAAATAGCCTGTACAGGAAGCAGAATACTGAATTTTGCCGGATGCTGTATTCTAGCCAAAAATAGTCCCGAAACCATTTATGTACTTTGGTAGCCTCTTTTGCTTTATACATCCTGATGAATACGGATAATAATAATAAATGTTTGGGCAAATTAAAAATTTACCACCTCCTTGCTGGTTCAATTGTCAGTAACAATAGGTTTTTGATGGCCTAGAAACCAAGAAAACGGAGGAGAAAAACACTTGTAAGGATGTAAGCTGACTCGCCTCCCAACTCGACTTACCTTCCAAAATTATCATCGCGACATTAACACTTTTGGTGTTGCAATTACTTCCAAGAAGTTTGAAAACTCTCCTACCGCATTTGGTAATAGATATCTGTGTCATTACGAATAATATACCTGCACTATTGCTGTGATGTTTTTGTAAAACATCCCCTTTGAAGAGGGCTTAAATTATCACCGGATAACGTTAACGCTAGAATGCTATTCAATAATCTGGGCGTTAATGTAAGTGCAGTGAACATAATTTAATACCTTAATACCCCCCATGCAAATTTTCACTTTTGAAGTTTGTAGACACCGTAATCGATAGAACAAATACTCTCGCAGGATTATGCACCCGAAGACATTGTCACCGCGAAGGCCTTCGCCGGGCTTAACGGCGCGTCGTAAACTAATACCCATGCCCCCCGTGAAAACTAATCACTGTTTATTATGGGGGTTAAGGTAGTAAGCCTCAGGTGTTTGCCCATGACGGCCGGTAAATGCAATTAGTCACGGCCGTCGGCAGCAACCCCCGAGGAGCCGATGGGGTGCCATAAATTTAAATAAAATTATTTGTTGGTTAAAGCGTCGTAAATCTCGAAACAGACGTTTCACTTTTAAAATCAAAGAGATCGCAGGGTATTACGGTTTACGGCAGGGTACGGTTTTATTGGTTTTTTGTGTTACATGTAACTTTTTGACTTTCTTAATTCACAGGTATATCTGTTAGGTGTTGAACTCCTGACGTACAGATTCAAAGTCACCTCAAGAACATACCTATAATCATGATACATCATGATCTTGATACATACAGCGTGTTAGGAAAAGTACGGTATAAACATGCCTCATTAAATATTCACTTTAGCGAAAAATTATTTAGATGAAATTTGTAACTATCCAAAATGTAAAGCATAATCGAATTCCAAAAGGTGAAAAACATACAATATTGCTACTAAGAAAAAACAACGTAAACGTAATTTGATTGATTATAGAAATACTTTTCACAAAGCTCTGAGAATAGTATATAGCTACTAAGGTTACTAAAAACTGGAGATGTGGTACATTATAATAATTGCATATTCAAAAACCCACAACATTCTTAATAATTTTGTGAAAAACAATTACTGAAAATAATTTTTATAAATAATATGTTTGTGACTAATGTTGGAAGGTTAATTGTAGATAAATTTGTTTGTGAGTAAATTTTGTTACTCTTACTCTGCAGATATTATTTGTGGCTTGTACGAGTCCACTTGGAAGACATTTTTTGAAAGTAAACTGAACAATTGTTGTGAATAAATATTTTGTATGTAACGTCGTAAGATTTATTACAAATAATATTTTAACCAAAATCAATTTTTGTGAATGGCTTTGTGAGTAATTCATAAAGGTTGGTTGTGATTAAATTTGTTTGTGAGTAAACTTTACCTTATATTACTCTTACTCTAACGATATTATTTGTTTCTTGTACGAGTCCACTTGGAAGAAATTCTTTGAGTGTAAACTGAACAGTTATGGTTAATACGAGTTTTGTAATACTCTTACTCTGATAATATTATTTGTGACTTGTACGAGTTCACTTGGAAGAAATTCTTTGGAAGTAAACTGAATAGTTGTTGTGAATAAGTGTTTTGTAGGTTACGTCGTAAGATTTATTACAAATAATATTTTAATCAAAATCAATTTTGTGAATAGCTTTGTGAATAATTTTTGTAAATTTACAGCGATTAATCTGAGTTATAATTTCTGAGTAAACTTTCTCCACTTATAATGAAGACATTTCTTGCTGCTAATTTTGAAGTCATAGTGAGTAGGAAATTATTTGTAATTCCACTTGGGAAGGTTGATTATGATGAAATCAGTTTGTGAGTAAACTTTATTACTCTTACTCTGAAGATATTATTTGTGGCTTGTACGAGTCCACTTAGAAGAAATTCTTTGAGAGTAAACTGAACAGTTATTGTGAATACGAGTTTTGAGAAGTCGGAAGGTTTACTGCAATTTTTCAATCAAAATCAATTTTTGTGAATGGCTTTGTGAATAATTTTTGAAAATTTGCTGCGATTAATCTGAGTTATAATTTCTGAGTAAACTTTCTCCACTTATACTGAAGAAAGTTGTTGCTGCTAATTTTGAAGTCATGGTGAGTAGGAAATTATTTGTAATTCCACTTGGAAGAGTTACTTAGAAGAAATTATTTGAGAGTAAACTAAAAACTTATTATTTATACTTTAGTAAGTGTTAATGTTATTAAAACTTATACACAAAAAACATTCTATATACCGTATTCCTAAAATACGTCGTTTATAAGTTCAATATTTACTGGTAAAATTTCACTAATTTCCACCAATCATACAAATGTTATTGCTAAGATATCAATTATTTTTTCGATACTTTAAATATTTCTGCTAAATTATTGATGATTTGATCAAAGATGAATTGACGATTCCATAAAAAAATTATTGCTGCCAAAATCTGCCGGTATTGATTATTTCATAGACTGTAATTATTTCTACTAAAATTCCATACACATATCTCTCAAAACTTCAACTAATTTTGTTAATATTTCAATAGTTCTGTAATTTGTAATGGTTACTCTTTAAAATTTTAATGAAGTCTGTCGAAATTTTAATTATTTCTAGCAAAATGTCAAGTGATATTAACAAAAATTTCATTTATTTCCATCAAGACTACAATTAATCTGTCTAAAACTGAAGGAGTGTATGGTGTTTGCAAAATTTCAAAGACAACTGTTTAAATTTAAATTATTACAGCGAAATTTGCATCGGTGTCTGTTAAAACAGCAATTATTTTCAACCATTTATTTGCATTTCAGCAATTTCTGCAAAATGTTCTGTAAATACTTCAATGATTTCTTTAAAATTGTTGTTATTATTATAACTATTAAGTTTGTAATGATTACTGTTCAAATTTTAATGATGACTTTCAACATTTTAATGATGATTACTGAAATTGCAATCATTTCTATCAAAATGTCAACTCCTATTACAAAAATTTCACTTATTTCCATCAAGACTTCAATTAATCTGTCAAAAATTCAAGGAGTACTATAGTATTATCAAAATTTCAAAGATAATTGTTCAAATTTCAATTATTACTACGAAATTTGTATCGGTGGCTGTCAAAATAGCAATTATTTTCTGCTGTTATTAAAATATCGGCAATTTCTCCAAAATCTACAATTATTTCTACAAAAAAATGATTAAATACTTCAATTATGTTTTTAATGTTGTTGTTATTACTATTGCTACTATTACTATTAAATTTGTAATGATTACTGTCAAAATTTTAATGACGACTGTCGAAATTTCTATAATTTCTACAATGATGTCAACTGTTATTACAAAAATTTCATTAATTTCCATCAAGACATGAACTAATTTGTCTAAAATTTAAATAGTACTTTAGTGTTATCAAAATTTCAAATATTACTGTTTAAATTTCAATTATAACTACTAAATTTGTATCGGTGGTTGTCAAAATAGCAATTATTTTCCGCTATTATTAAAATGTCGACGATTTCTGCAAAATATTCAAATATTTCTACAAAAAATGAGTAAATACTTCAATTATTTCTTTAACAATATTGTTATTACTATTACTACTAAATTTGTAATGATTACTGTCAAAGTTTGAATGATGAATGTCGAAATTTCTATTATTTCTACTAAAATATCAACTGCTATTACAAAAATATAATTTATTTCCATCAAGACTACAACTAATCTGTCTAAAATTCAAGTAGTACTATAGTGTTATCAAAATTTCAAAGATTACTGTTCAAATTTCAATAATAACTACGAAATTTGTATCGGTGGTTATCGAAATAGTAATTATTTAGGGCTATTATTAAAATGTCGACCATTTCGGCAAAATATTCAAATGTTTCTACAAAAAATAGGGTAAAAACTTCAATTATATCTTTAACAATATTGTTATTACTATTACTACTATTACTTTTAAATTTGTAATGATTACTGTTAAAATTTTAATGATGACTGTCGAAAATTCTATTATTTTTACCTAAATGTCAACTGCTATTACAAAAATGTCATTAATTTCCATCAAGACTTCAACTAATCTGTCTAAAATTTAAGTAGTACTATAGTGTTATCAAAATTTTTAAGATTACTGTTTAAAATTCAATTGTACTGCGAAATTTGCATCGAAGGATGTTAAAATAGCAACTGTATTAAATTATTATTAAAATTTCAGCAATTTCTGCGAAATCTTTAATTATTTCTACAAAATTAACTGTCAATACTTCATTGTATTGATAACTACATACATTTCAATTATTTCTACATAGATTTCATACATTTCTGTCAATACTTCAACTACTTCTACCAAAATTTCAATTGTAGTGTCAAATTTGTAATAATTACTGTCAAAATTCTAATGATGCCTGTCAAAATTTCAAAGATTTCTGTTCAAACTTCAATTATAACTTCTAAATTTGTATCGGTGGTTGTCAAAATAGCAATTATTTTCGGCTATTATGAAAATGTCGACCATTTCTGCAAAATCTTCTAATATTTCTACAAAATATTGGGTTACTACTTGAATTATTTCATTAACAATGTTGTTATTACTATAACTATTAAATTTGTAATGATTACTGTCAAAATTTTAATGATGACTGTCAAAATTTCTATTATTTCTACTAAAATGTCAAATGCTACTACAAAAATATCATTTATTTCTATCAAGACTTCAACTAATCTGTTTAAAATTCAAGTAGTACTATAGTGTTATCAAAATTTCAAAGATTACTGTTCAAATTTCAATAATAACTACGAAATTTGTATCGGTGGTTATCGAAATAGTAATTATTTAGGGCTATTATTAAAATGTCGACCATTTCGGCAAAATATTCAAATGTTTCTACAAAAAATAGGGTAAAAACTTCAATTATATCTTTAACAATATTGTTATTACTATTACTACTATTACTTTTAAATTTGTAATGATTACTGTTAAAATTTTAATGATGACTGTCGAAAATTCTATTATTTTTACCTAAATGTCAACTGCTATTACAAAAATGTCATTAATTTCCATCAAGACTTCAACTAATCTGTCTAAAATTTAAGTAGTACTATAGTGTTATCAAAATTTTTAAGATTACTGTTTAAAATTCAATTGTTACTGCGAAATTTGCATCGAAGGATGTTAAAATAGCAACTGTATTAAATTATTATTAAAATTTCAGCAATTTCTGCGAAATCTTTAATTATTTCTACAAAATTAACTGTCAATACTTCATTGTATTGATAACTACATACATTTCAATTATTTCTACATAGATTTCATACATTTCTGTCAATACTTCAACTACTTCTACCAAAATTTCAATTGTAGTGTCAAATTTGTAATAATTACTGTCAAAATTCTAATGATGCCTGTCAAAATTTCAAAGATTTCTGTTCAAACTTCAATTATAACTTCTAAATTTGTATCGGTGGTTGTCAAAATAGCAATTATTTTCGGCTATTATGAAAATGTCGACCATTTCTGCAAAATCTTCTAATATTTCTACAAAATATTGGGTTACTACTTGAATTATTTCATTAACAATGTTGTTATTACTATAACTATTAAATTTGTAATGATTACTGTCAAAATTTTAATGATGACTGTCAAAATTTCTATTATTTCTACTAAAATGTCAAATGCTACTACAAAAATATCATTTATTTCTATCAAGACTTCAACTAATCTGTTTAAAATTCAAGTAGTACTATAGTGTTATCTAAATTTGAAAGATTACTGTTTAAATTTCAATAATAACTACGAAATTTGTATCGGTGGTTATCGAAATAGTAATTATTTTGGGCTATTATTAAAATGTCGACCATTTCCGCAAAATCTTCAAATGTTTCTACAAAAAATAGGGTAAAAACTTCAATTATATCTTTAACAATATTGTTATTACTATCACTACTATTACTGTTAAATTTGTAATGATAACTGTCAAAATTTTAATGACGACTGTCGAAATTTCTATTATTTTTACCAAAATTTCAACTGCTATTACAAAAATTTCATTTATTACCATCAAGACTTCAACTAACCTGTCTAAAATTCAAGCAGTTCTCCAGTGTTATCAAAATTTAAAAAAATATACTGTTTAAATTTCAATTGTTTCTGCGAAATTTGCATCGATGGATATTAAAATAGCAACTGTATTCAGATATTATTAAAATTACAGCAATTTCTGCGAAATCTTCAATTATTTCTACAAAATTATCTGTTAATACTTCAATTATTTCTGTAAGAATGAATTGTGTTGATTACTGCATACATTTTAATTATTTCTACATAAATTTCATACATTTCTGTCAATACTTCAACTATTTCTGCCAAAATTTCAATTGAAGTGTCAAATTTGTAATAATTACTGTCAAAATTTTAATGATGACTGTCAAGATTTCAATGATTTCTACCAAAATTTATTTAAAAACTTTAAATTATTCTATCTAATATTCAAGGGGTCCTATAGTGTCATCAAAACATGTCAAATGATTACTGTTAATTTTCAGCATTATTTTTTCGGATACTTTTCAAATTCCCGGGACGTATTTCAGTCTGAGTTCTGCATTAATTAGGTATGTCAGCATACGTGTTCCTTTTTTTGGTAGTTGATCCAGAATTTCTACTGTTATAAGGTCGAATCCTTTTTTCATTGTCGGATTTCCTTTTTTCGGATTCATGATTTTAAGGTCGCTCACAACCTCCTTCATGGTAACCAATGTAAATCCTTCTTCTTCTCTATTTGTAGTAATCTCTGCCGTAATTTCAGATTGTATCTCGTCAGGTTTAAAAGCCTCAAGGTGTTTGGCAAAAGTCTCAGCTTTTTGGTGGTTCTCTCTGGCCCAGCTACCATCTATATTCCTTATAGGAGGAATTTGCGTGGCTGGCCTTTTAATTGTTTTGGTTGCTTTCCATAAGGAGTAGTTAGTTTTCATATCTGCCGTTAGATTTTTTAGGTAATATGTCATGCTACTTTTCTGAGCTTTTTTATTTCCGTATTTAGTTGTTGAGTTTTATTGTTAACAATGTTTTATCTACAGGGTCTCTTGTTTGCTGCCATATTCTTCTTGCTCTTCTTTTCTCCTTGACAAGCTCTCTAATTTCCATCGGGTAGTTGATACCAGTTATCTTATGTGCGAGTTCTTTTGTGTTAATCCATGCAGCATTTTGTAAGATACCGACGAACTTCTCGGCTACAATTTCTAGTTGCTGCTTAGTTTTTAGTTTGATATTTAGCTTGACTTCATTTTCTATCTCAGTCCTAAAGCTCTCACAGTTAGTTGTTTTGTTAGTTAAGGTTGGTTTATTTTGCCTCTTAATGACTCTTTCGGTTAAAGTAAGTATTACTGCCGAGTGATTTGTGTTAAAGTCGAAGTTTTCTTCAATTTTAATGAAGTTAGGAGATACCGTGCTTGAAATGTAGAAGTCGAGTAGGTCTGGAATTTTATTTGGATCTGTCGGCCAGTATGTTGGTTTTCTCGAAGAATGGGAATTGCATCCTCCATTTCGTATTGCTTCTCTGAGTTCTTTGCCTTTGGTGTTCGTCAGTCTGGATCCCCAATCTACATTCTTCGCTTTAGAATCCGCGCCCACTATGAATCTTTGCTATGGTACTGTCATAGCAACCTATTAAAATACTTTCAATCCTATTGCTGGATCCTGTATAATAAAAAAACTTGATTACTTTTCTTCACACTGTTAAAATCCAAGATCCTTATACTAAACACCGGAAAAAACTCATAATGTATACAAAGTGGTTAGTATTTAATATGCATTTAACCGTTGTTGTGGGTGTATGATGTATCAATATCATTGTAATGAGTAATTTGCGGAATGCAGCTTTTACATTTCTTGGATTAATGGTCAATGGGAGAATCCGTAACGGTTATGAAGGCAGATCCTGGCAAAACCGCAGCTGACGTGTTTTTTCTCTTTGTGTGTTGCAGGGCCGACAGGAATCCGCTGACTTGTCCGACATCCACGCTTCCCGGAAGGTAAGTCCTGAAACAATATTATCTGGGCATGCCATCTAGGAATGCGGCAGCGGAATTCCGATACTCCCGCGGACGGCGGACGCCCCGGGATTACTCACCGTCCCGGGGCCGATCTTCCCGAAAAACGGCACCAGAAAAACCCGCGGCCCCTTTGAAGCGCGCCCATGTCGCCCATATGTTTGCGTTTGCATTGTAACAAGTGTTAATGGCGACGAACGGCACGTAATAAATATGTAAATATAACGAGTCGCGTATGTGCAAGGTGTACGGGCCGCAGCCTTTCCCTTTCATTGCCATAATTTACCAAGAGCCCATGAATGAACCTGGGCCGTCGTGTATCAATGGGTGAACATTGAGGGGGCGCGAGTTCTTCGCCCACGTCCTCCTCACCGTTTCCGCTTTCACACACACACACTCGCGCTCGCGCGCTCCCGATCCTAGGGCACACAGGTGGAGGCCCGCGCGGTCCAGTGAGTCAAAGGCGTGGGTGTAGCCCGCCTGGAGGAGTACGTGGAGATCTCGAGGATGCATGTTCGACATGATTGCGAAATGTGTAATCCGCGCATAGTTTTCGACGAGATTCCGGTCCAGCCGTGGTCTCGTCTTACAGCTCACACGCTGTACGTACGCGTACGTACATGCATTTGCACAACAGCAGTCGTTAGCCCTTTCTGCACCTGAGGAACAATATCTATTGCAGGCATTTCCGCAGCGATCGCGCCTTGCTCACGTTTACACGCCTCTTACGTACACACTGAAATTATGTTGGAAAATATATACGTATGTGAGAATATGGGAACAAGAACCCGGCGCGGTCGGAATGTCGGACATGGTAATAAGGATGACTAGGCCCAAATCCTTATCTCTCCGATCTTTGTAAACATTATTCCCAAGGTTTTAACAACTCCCGGCCTACCCGGCGTTATTTATGGGGGTCAGTAGTCCGGCGCGCGAGAGACTCCTCGCCGTGGAATTATATTTTTAAATTCAGGATGAAATATGCGTTTGTAATAAATGTGTGTGTGTGCCTGGTGGGCCCTCCTCTGAAGGCGCCGACCTCCTCGGAACCGTATCCCCGTCCTGATGAATTACTTTTCACATAAAAAAGTTAATGTCTATTACGTGTCACTATTCCGGGTTGACCGTCGGTGGCCGCGCCAAGGGGCCCCCTTAGCGCTCCGGAGGCGCATCTCAATTATCCTCCAGTTTCGGGGGGGCAAACTATCCGAATATCAATTAACACCGTCATTACGTGATTAGCGCGGACTCCGCGGGAGCGCTCGTTAAATTAGTGGACGAGATTTACCTAAACAGCCGCCGAAATTTACATCGCATTTACATACGATTACGATGAATAAATAATGCGACAAATTTACTCGAAAAACTGGAAAAACAACGCTCGCAATACTGGAAACGCACCAGTTCTGCAGCTCAATTGTGTCATTGTAAGTCCGCCACTCTTGGGAGGCCATAAACCTTTCACGTCGCCTCTACCAGTCGCTGCATCAAAATTGCACACTCGCACTCCAAAGACTTAACACCAACAGAATTATTTTATCGAAGGTATAACTTAATGTTTTAATGTAATGGATGCAAGGGTGAGAAGAGGGGCAGAATTCGGTAGTGACCACTATATTCTAACAGCTACAATTGTTCACAACCAAAAACTACATATAGAACAAAATAATACACTTAGGGAAACTACAGTACAAGAAAGAACCAAAATCTCTAGGCTGAAGGAAGAGGATGTAAGAAAGGAATACCAAAGACTAGTAGAAATAGGATGCTATAATATCACCGACAACAATTTGGAAAGGAACGTGAAACAGCTTCAAGAATGTCATAAAAGCAGCATCAAGAGCAGCGTGCGGTACTTCCAAATCCAAGTCCAAAAGACTCCGGCGAAAGTCCGAGTACAAAGGGCAAAAAAAAAACAGACAAGATGGTGGAGTCAACAAGTAAAGGAAGAAGTAGCAAAAAGAAAAAAACTATGGAAGCAATACCTAGACAAATGGACGGAACACTCGTTTGAAGAATACAAGAAACAAAGAAAAATAACCAAAGAAGAAACACAAAAAGCAAAGGCGACATCCTGGAAGGAATTCGGAGAGAATTGGAGGAGGGCAGTAAAGGCAACCATAAGCTATTCTTTAAAATACTCAAAAACATGAGAGCTGAAAAAACATGCAAACTGAAACAACTGAAGAACAAACAAAAACGAACAAAGAAGAAGAAACGAAGAACGAACAAAAAGAACTTCTCTCTAATGAGGAAGAAATAATGGCTAGATGGAGAGCGGGTCAGGGCAGAGCTGCGCTCCTGTACTTGAGATAATCCCTTACGCAAAAACTGATTAAAATTGTCGGGGCATTGTTGCGCTCCAAAATGAAAGAGACCCTTTGGCACCCCCACGAAGAGGATAATTACGTAAACTTAAGTCTCAATGAGTTGTAATACCTCGTGTTTTTGAATCTTATCACTTCGAGAACTATAAGTTTCGAAATTGTGACAAAACGAAACTTGGCGTAAAGTAGAAGTGAACGGAAAAAAGTTGCACCTCCAGGCTGTATACCGATGAAGACTTCACAATAGTTTTGGGTGACTACAACCATCATTTTGTAGTTAATACCGTTAATATAATATGTAAATTACGGTAACCCAACCTAACCTAACCTAACCTAACCCAACCCTACACAACCCAACCCAACCCAACTCAACCAAACCCAACCTAACCCAACCTAGCCCAACCTAACCCGACCTAACGAAACCTAACCCAACCGACGGTTCTTTCTATAACAGAAAAATCAGTGCAGTTTCAAACGGAGCGAAGAGGAAAGCCACCGAAGACTTAACCGAAAGCCATGGAACCAAGAATATACACCAATTACATACACCAAGAATTAAATCAGTCCCTGGACTCAATAGACAAATTGAAATCCAAACACATTTATAATATTGTCTATTCTAAGTCTATTCATTTACCCGTAAAATCAATGTTGGAAAATGCGAATATCGTTGGGTGTGGGTTCCATTTGTCCCAAGCTTGGATGCGCAATATAAAAAAAATGGCCTAATGAAGGAATATTCGGATACAAATTCTGAAACAGAGGAAGTTTTAAAATGTTAATTTGGGCTAAACTGGGTTAAACTTGAGTTAAACTTTTCTTGACTGGAAAGTGTGGAATATTGTATAGCTTTTGACGTTGCTCCCATTCAAACAAACGATGAGAAACTCGTGCTATTTATGGACTATTTAATTCAAAATTATATTGAAGAGGACTCAAAATTCCCTCCCAAATGTGGGCATGTATGTCGGCTACGCCTGAGCGGACTACAAATTGTGGCGAGCCATTTCATTCGAAATTTAATTCAAATTTTCATTCGTCGCATCCTAGAATTTTCAGATTTATTGAGGCTCTAAAAGTATTTCAAACTGAAACATATATAAAAATTAACTGCGTGGGTTTGACGAAAACTATTCAAAAGAAAAAAATACAAAACAAAACTTTCTATATTAAATTCACTGGTCGGCCAGTATAAAGTTGGAGGTATCGAAAGGTTTCAATTTGCACGAACTGCTTCCTATCACTATTCTCGAATTTAATTTTTCATGTAATGTTAATTTTAATTTTAATTTAATTTTTCATGTAATGTTAATTTTAATTTTATTTCTATGTATATATTATTGTACCTAGTTATGACTAATATGTGCGATATAAATGATATTGCATTTAATTTTTGCTTCTAACTCTTACCAGAAAAGCGCCACTGGAATAGAATTTCCCAAAACCAAGATAACCCACGCCCGAAAAGATATATTCTCTATACCGAGAATGTACACAGCAAATTTACAAATGTTCAGTATAATTTGAAACTTTCAATGAACACGTACAGCATTACAATTTTCAGTGTAATTTTTGCAGCTGCCAATAAAATTTGATAAGAAAATTTACTATGTGAGAATAACATTATGGAATTTACAATGCAAATTTCTAAATTTTCAATGTGTAATGACAGTTTCACAATCGACACGTCAAGTGTAGATTTTGCAATTAGCAATGAAACTTTGATTAAAAAGTTTAAATTTAGTAATTTCCAGGAAGCAAAGTAAAATTAAAATTCCACAATGTTCACTGAAAATTCGCAACTTTCAATGAACACTTATAGGATTGAAATTTTCTGGTTACATTTTGCGGCTATCTACAAAATTTCAAAATTTATATTGGAAATTTAGCAGTTGATAATAATATTTTGGAATTTACAATGCATATTTCTAAATTTTCGGGGGTAATACCAATTTCACAATCGACACGCCAAGTGTAGGTTTTGCAATTAGCAATGAAATATTGATTAAAATGTTTAAATTTAGCAATTTCCAGGAAGCAAAGTAAAATTAATATTCCACAATTTTCACTGAAAATTCGCAACTTTCAATGAACACTTATAGGATTGAAATTTTCTAGATATATTTTGCGGGTGTCTATAAAATTTCAAAATTTAAATTGAAAATTTAACAGTTGATAATAATATTTTGGAATTTACAATGCATATTTGCTAAATTTTCGGGGGTAATACCGCAAGTGTTTAAAATTACCGATAATTTTCATGAAAGCTTGTTGTTAATAATTCCACGAGTTCGAAGAACGAATTTAAATGATCAGTTTAAATTGCACAGTTTCCAGAAACATAAACAAAACAACTTTCAGTGAAATTTTTCAATGTTTAATCATAATTGTCACTGAAAATATTTACAATTAGCATTTACAAATTTGTAATTTGCAATATGAATTGTAAAACTACCAAAGAAATATTGAACAGAAAATTTAAATTCACTTTCACTAAGTTCACTAAATTCACTAAAAATTTATAGCTTGTGAAGTAAAACTAAAATTCTACAATTTTCACTGAACAATCATAGTTTTCATTGAACTCTTATACAATTGTAATTTTCATGGTAAATTTACATGGTAGCTGTCTCTAAAATTGCATAATTTATATTAAAAAAAATGCAATTGACAATATAAGATTGGAATTTACATATACCAACAATGCGAATTTCTAAATTTTCAGTGAATTTTCTCGTTGTTTCATCAAAATTTGTCACAATTGACACTGAAAATGACGATTGTGAACTGCTTAAGTTGTAATTTGCGTTATAAATTTTGCAAGTGCCAATGAAATATTGAATGAGAAGTTTAAATTTAATTATTATTTGCTATATTTCAAAATTTTCCCTCACAAACATTTCAAACCTACTAAATCGTTCAGAAGTTTGAATGGCACAGAGAAGATAATAGCGATTACAAATTTTGCAAAGAAGATCAGACTTCATTAGATTGTTGGTAGATGGGTACAGTAAAATTGTCGAAAAAAAACCTGTCTCCTCGGAAAAATTCGAAGAGTTTTCTAAAACCATGTGCAAACTAAAAGTAACACTTTACAATTTTTACTAAAAATGTACAACTTTCTTATTAAACTTACTTATTAAAACAACCTTTAATTTTCTTTGTGTATAGTCAAAATATGTCACAAGTGATACTGAAAGTGACGATTGCGAACTGCTTAAGTTGTAATTTGCGGTGTATATTTTGCAAGTTCCAATATAATATTGAATAAGAAGTTTAAATTTAATTATTATTTGCTATTATTCAAAATTTTCTATAACAAACATTTCAAAACTACTAAATCGTTCAGAAGTTTGAATGGCATAGAGTAGATAATAGCGATTGCAAATTTTGCAAAGAAGATCAGACTTCATTAGATTGTTGGTAGGTGGGTACAGTAAAATTGTCGAAAAAAACCGTCACCTCGGAAAAATTCGGGGATTTTTCTAAATACATGTGCAAACTAAAAGTAACATTTTACAATTTTCACTAAAAGTGTACAACTTTCTTTTTAAACTTACTTATTAAAACCACCTTAAATTTTCTTTGTATATAGTCAAAATTTGTCACAATTGACACTGAAAGTGACGATTGTGAACTGCGTAAGTTATAATTTGCATCGTAAATTTTGCAAGTGCCAATGAAATATTGAATGAGAAGTTTAAATTTAATTATTATTTGCTATTTTTCAAAATTTTCCCCCATTAGAACATTCTGAAACTACCAAATTGGTCGAAAAAAACCCCTGTCATCTCGGAAAAATTTAAAGATTTTTCTAAAAATATGTGCACACTAAAAGTAACATTTTACAATTTTCGCTGAAAGTTTATAACTTTCAATGAACAAGTTCAACTTCGTAATTGTCAGTGTACATTTTGCAGCTGATAATCAAATTTAATTATATAACTAAAATTTGTGTTGAAAAATTGTGTTGTTATAATTTATGACCTTGTTAAAAATGATACCGTAAATTTTAAACCGCCAATTGGTAGATTAATATCGTAGGTATCTAATTCTACAATTTTATAATTTTTGCACAACCGTAAGTAACTTTAATTGACCCTGGACAATAAATTTGGAACCCCTGGTATATTGAAAATTTAACAATTAACAATAAAACGTCGCAATTCAGGATGCAAATATCATATTTTAATAATTAAATCATTCTTTTAACGTACAATCCAAATTTCAAAATTTTCATTGAAAATTTGTAATTTACAATGATAATTTACGAATTTGTAAAATAGTGACCTTCTTAAGTCCTTGTTTAAACTATTTCTTGAACTGCGTCACGATTTTTTGAAAGTTAAAAAAAACTGTCACGATCATTTTGAATAATTTTAATTTTTCTCTATAAGCCACAGTCTTACAGGAAGAATGTGAAATTCACTAATGATTCATTGCGACGTAGTCATAATTAGTGAATTACTTAAATTGTTTGTCTTTCTAGTAAGTATCGGCAATAACATTAATTTTCAAAAATATTGCAGAAATAAATAAAACAAATCTTATAAACAATGAAGATGTTCAATTAATATTTTACTGATGTCAAAATACATATTGATATTTTTCATATTTACATATTGGTATTAAGTAAATAAATAAAACAAATCTTATGAACAATGAAGACATTCAATCAATTTTATACTGATGTTATAATACATATTGATATTTTTCATATTTACATATTGATATTAAGTAAATAAATAAAACAAATGAAAACATGTGCAAACTAAAAGTAACATTTTACAATATTTACTAAAAAATTTCAACTTCCAATAAACAAATTCAACATCGTAATTTTCATATTTACATATTGATATTAGGTAAATAAATAAAACAAATCTTATAAACAATGAAGATATTCAATCATTTTTATACTGATGTCATAATACATATTGATATTTTTCATATTTACATTAATATTAAGTAAATAAATATAACAAATCTTATAAACAATGAAGATATTTAATCACTTTTATACTGATGTCATAATACATATTGATATTTTCACGTCGATCGCGTCAATGGTAAACATCCGCATTGTAAATTAAATATCCGTGTTTTTCAGCCTTATGACGACCACAGACTTGGAAAATGCTGTGGAGAGAAATAGGATAACTCAGCCTTATGACGATCGCCGTCTTAGAAAATGCTGTGGAGAGAATTAGAATAAGTTTCATAACGTCTCGGGCAAGAATTCAAACCTGTATATAATTTAAAGTTAAAGTTTAAGGAAATAAAACAAGGAGAATAACCTTTTTTTACAATACACATTTATTTATACTAAATGTACATTTGAACTGCAAGGCAGTCATCTTCAGTAGACTTACAAGTGCATTCATTACTGAAGATGACCTTGCAGTTGAAATGTACATTTAGTATAAATAAATGTGTATTGTGAAAAAGGTTATTCTCCTTGTTTTATTTAAAAACTTCCACAAGCTCCAATACTTTGATTAAAGATTAAGGTTTTATTCATAATTACCAGTTATATATATTTAAGATTGTTTTAATAAGTACCTACTGGTTAAAAATTAAATATTAGTTATCAATTTCTTAGAGTATACTGTAAAATAAAATATTCGCAGCATTGATTAGTTTCATCTTGCTATTATCTAATATCTTGTTCCACTGAAATGTTCGACTAATGTCTACTGAAGATGACCACGTAGTGGTTGAAATGTACATTTAGAGAAATAAATGTCGTTGTGAAAAAGGATAATTTGTTATTTTTCTTTTGGTATTAATATTTTACAAGCTCCAACCGATTATCTTGTTCGTATTAGCAGTTGTTTAGTAATGATTATAATACCATATCGTGGTCTAGATCCATTCCTATCATTATCACCTACCCGTTATTTAATTACAAAGTAAAATTTTGTATACAAAATTGATGAACATTATGTATCCCTTTCAGGTCTAGTCTAGTCCACTTAACGATCTCCTATGAAAGTAAAATTTTGTGTACGAAAATGATCCATAATTGTCTAAAACGTTTGGTCGTTGGCGTTCACTTAACGATCGCCCAATTTGAGATCTGACACCACTGAAATTATCAATACTGTATTGGTGACTGTAATCCGATTAAGGCAATAAAACTGACCGTGCTCTAATGACAATATTGGGCAAACCAACAATTAAATTCAATTACAAAGCTGCAGTAGTAATCCACAAAAGTACCGCTAATCCTGAAAGTTTTGGCCAAGCCTATAATCTCCACGGGTTGTAAGTCATAATGGTCATTTCGCTGCTACCTGCCATCGTGGACATGTCGAAGCCTGTATATTGCTTGAGCAAGTTATCTAGGAATTTAAATGTCTACTAGTACAATGTAGACAATTGTGTGGTCAAATATTTGCGGAGGTCACCAATTGTAGAGTCAGTTTGGACTCTCCTCGCGACGATTCACCGTTGATTAAACTGAAGAAAAAAAAATCCAATAGTGTGCTCAAATATTCAAAGAGTAATACCCCTTGTAGATTCAGTTTCGACTCTTCCCGCGACGATTCACCGCTGATTAATCTGAACTTATGCTCGTGACCGATATTTCGGAATTGATTTTCCCGGCTTTCACAAAAAAAAAATGTGTACCAGCTCTTCGCAGCGTTCCTCGAACGGCGAGCCCAACTCAAATCGTGACGTTTCTCGGCGTTTCCGCGGAATCGGGAAATTATGTAATTCCTCCGATGCTTAATCACGGAAATCGGGTCGGAAAAGCTCCATGAATCAGACCCTCGCCGCGTACCCCTAATGATTACGTGGAAAACAAATATCGCGCTGATAAAATTTTGTGGGTCAAGGTCGCCGGGGTCTTGACCCCCAAGGCCGCCGGAGTGCACTTCGGATATTAGGGCGCGTTTATTACAATCGAATCGATTGATTTGTAAGCGAATTAGGCACGGCGTTTAATCACCGGGAAAGCACGAAAATTCGAAACGGTGCAAAAAAGTTCTTGGTAGTTCGTATGATTCATTTTTGTTTCGAAATTGATATCACATTACAGGTAGAAAACTAGGCGAGCTAAAAAAAAATAATTGGCGATTGTTTTGTTTAAGCATTAAAACGCAAGAAAATACATTTTCGTTACCAATGAAAATATTCTTATTTTTATTTATTTATTAAGAACATTACGTGCCAAATGTGTTACTTAAATATTTTTCTTCTTACTTGAATTACGAGTATAAGTTGTAACTGAAAAAAATATGTATCGGTGAAAACCTACAATCGCTGCAAAAATTCTTTTATAAGTTCAATTAAATATTTTATTGAGATTGTATGAATCAATTCATTAAATATTTGATTCTTCTTTTTCATCTATTATAAGTTGTTTGCCTTTCGTGATACATAATAATTGGAATGTTCGTGTTTTGAATATTAGAGCACAAATAATATATAATTAAGTAGTAAATCCGCGAAATTTGTAAGTGTTAAGTCTAGAACGAGATGTATTGCTTGGAGTAGTATAACGTGAAACGAGATGCAATATTTGTATGAAGCGAACAAGAATCGACAAGATTTGCTCTGAGAACCGCGCGCTTCGTAGAATCTGAATTTGGGAAATACTTGCACGCTGAGGAAGCAGACTTGTCTATTCCTGCAGCGTCCGACGTATTACACCACGTTATTTAATTATCAGGAATTTGGTTATTCAAGATGCTTAGTCCATTCATAATTCAACAATAAAAGTTTTATGGAATGCATATATTTTGTTTGTTGGTTTTTGGTTACTGCACGAAATGTTTTATCTGTAACCATTCTAATTAATAATGCAATTGAATCTGTCGTATTCGTAAAAAGAGAAATAACTTTTAAAAGGGAACACATACTAATATGCAGCGGAGTGCACCAAAGCAGTAGAGCGAAACAAGGTGTGAGATTTATTATCATCCTTTTTGACCGGGGAAGGACAGCTGGACCTTTTTAATTTTTTTTATCACATTCGTACTTCTCAAATTTTCAAACATCAAAGTTTTGTCTAATTTTTTTAATATTATAGTATACTACAGTAATATTTATATAGGAAATAATGTATGTCCTTGATGACCTTGATTTATTTATATTAATTTTACAAAAATTTCAATTTGGGAAATCAAATACTAAGATTCAAGTTGTTGGTTTTCTGATCGAGTTAGGTTTTGATCAACAGTTTTTGCAACTTTCGGTGATTACTTCAAAGTTTTCATTTTGTTAGCACAATCATAGTTTTCAAATTTTTAAATATTTCAAGTTTCGTGTAGTTTTTCATTGCAGCATTCTGCAATAATTACTGCTGAACTGGTATAATTGCTGCTGCTGTTATCATTGAATGGTGATCAACATTATTGGAATTTTTGGTGAACATCTCAGAAGTTTTAATTTTTTTTTTTAGCATATTCGTAGTTATCAAATTTTCAAACACAACGAGAGTGTACCAATTACAGAGATATCACACTGCTAAGCACAATATCAAACGTATACGAAGTGATAATAGAAAAACGTTTGAAACTATTAACTGAGGAACAACTATACCTTTTCAAGTTCAAATCGAGGCTAATCAAGTTCAAATTGATACCAATCAAGTTCAAATTGAGACCGAACAATTTCAAAACGAAAACCTTTGTCAAATTTTCAGGAGAATTAGTTTTCAGTACTGTACACGAATCTAATATCAAATTTGCAAATCATAAATTTTCAGAAATTTGAGTAATGGCTAACTCATACTTGTCAATACAGAAAGTTATATGTTTGATTTTCTCGCTTACATAATATTGAAATTTTGTCAAATTTTCAGCAGAATTAGTTTCAGGTGTACCACGAATCAAATATCAAATATGGATATAATTAATTTTCAGGTATTTTAGTAATAGCTCACCCATACTTGTCAATGCAGAAAGATATATGTTTGAAGTTCTCCCTTATTTAATACTGAAACTTTGTCAACTTTTCAGGATAATTAGTTTCAGGTGTACTGTACACGAATCTAATATCAAATTTGCAAATCATAAATTTTCAGAAATTTGAGTAATGGCTAACTCATACTTGTCAATACAGAAAGTTATATGTTTGATTTTCTCCCTTATTTAATACTAAAACTTTGTCAAATTTTCAGGAGAATGAGTTTCAGGTATACTATACACAAATTTAATATCAAATTTGCATATTATAAATTTTCAGAAATTTCAGTAATAGCTAACCCATACTAGTGAATGCAGAAAGTTATATGTTTGATTGTGTCCCTTATTTAGTACTGAAACTTTGTAAATTTTTTAGGAGAAATAGATTCAGGTGTACTGTACATGGATATAATATCAAACTTGCAAATAATAAATTTTCAGAAATTTCAGTAATAGCTAAGCCATACTTGTCAATACAGAAAGTTATATGTTTGATTTTCTCGCTTACATAATATTGAAATTTTGACAAATTTGCAGCAGAATTAGTTTCAGGTGTACTGTACACGAATCTTATATCAAAATTACAAATAATAAATTTTCAGAAAATTCAGTAATAGCTAACCCATATTTGTCAATGCGGAAAGATATATGTTTGATTATCTCCCTTATTTAAAACTGTAACTGTGTCAAATTTTCAGCAGAATTAGTTTCAGGTGTACTATATACGAATCTAATGTCAAATTTGCAAATAATAAATTTTTAGAAATTTCTGTAATAGCTAACCCATACTTGTCAATGCAGAAAGTTATATGTTTGATTGTCTCCCTTATTTAGGACTAAAGCTTCATCAAATTTTCAGGAAAATTACTTTCAGGTGAACTGCACACGAATCAAATATCAAATTTGCAAATCATAAATTTTCAGAAATTTCAGTAATAGCTGACCCATACTTGTCAATTCAGAAAGTTATATGTTTGATTGTCTGCCTTATTTATGACTGAAACTTCGTCAAATTTTCAGGAAAATTACTTTCAGGTGTACTGCACACGAATCAAATATCAAATTTGCAAATCATTAATTTTCAGAAATTTCAGTAATAGCTAACCCATACTTGTCAATGCAGAAAGTTATATGTTTGATTGTCTCCCTTATTTAAGACTAAAACTTCGTCAAATTTTCAGGAAAATTACTTTCAGGTGTACTATATACGAATCTAATAACAAATTTGCTAATCAGAAATTTTCTGAAATTTCAGTAATAGCTAAGCCATACTTGTGAATGCAGAAAGATATATGTTTTATTGTCTCCCTTATTTAAGACTGAAATTTCGTCAAATTTTCAGGAAAATTACTTTCAGGTGTACTACATACGAATCTAATAACAAATTTGCAAATCAGAAATTTTCTGAAATTTCAGTAATAGCTAAGCCATACTTGTTAATGCAGAAAGATATATGTTTGAGTTTCTCCCTTATTTAAGACTGAAACTTTGTCAACTTTTCAGGAGAATGAGTTTCAGGTGTACTGTACACAAATCTAATATCAAATTTGCAAAATATAAATTTTCAGAAATTTCAGGAAACGCTAACCCATACTTGTCAATGCAGAAAGATATATGTTTGATTTTCTCCCTTATTTCACACTGAAACTTTGTCAAATTTTCAGAAGAATAAGTTTCAGGTGTACTATATACGAATCTAATATCAAATTTGCAAATAATAAATTTTCAGAAATTTCGGTAATAGCTAACCCATAGTTGGCAATGCAGAAAGTTATGTGTTTGATTTTCTCCCTTATTTAAAACTGAAACTTTGTCAAATTTTTAGGAGAATGAGTTTCAGGTATACTGTACACAAGCTTAATATCAAATTTGCAAATAATAAATTTTCAGAAATTTCAGTAATAGCTAACCCGTACTTGTCAATGCAGAAAGATATATGTTTGATTGTCTCCCTTATTTAGGACTAAAACTTCATCAAATTTTCAGGAAAATTACTTTCAGGTGAACTGCTCACGAATCAAATATCAAATTTGCAAATCATAAATTTTCAGAAATTTCAGTAATAGCTAAGCCATACCTGTTAATGCAGAAAGATATATGTTTGAGTTTCTCCCTTATTTAAGACTGAAACTTTGTCAACTTTTCAGGAGAATGAGTTTCAGGTGTACTGTACACAAATCTAATATCAAATTTGCAAATTATAAATTTTCAGAAATTTCAGGAAACGCTAACCCATACTTGTCAATGCAGACAGATATATGTTTGATTGTCTTCCTTATTTAAGACTGAAACTTTGTCAAATTTTCAGAAGAATAAGTTTCAGGTGTACTATATACGAATCTAATATCAAATTTGCAAATAATAAATTTTCAGAAATTTCAGTAATAGCTAACCCATACTTGTCAATGCATTTCCTCCTGTTGGTTCCCTTTGCTAGCCATACTTTCTTCACATGCCTATCTTTTATCATTCCGGTTATATGACCAAACCATTTCAGCTGCTGGCTTTCTATGTATTTTGATAGTGGTGGGACTCCTACTTCCTCTCTTACGGTTTCGTTTCGAATTCTGTCTCTTCGGGTGATACCTTTTACTTAGGTATTTCATCTCGATAGCCTGGATTCTACTTTTTTGACGATTTTTGACATAAAATGTGTGGTACTACTAGAAAACGTCATTCTTGATCAACATTCTGTGTAAAGAATTCAGCTTATGCTTCGGCTTATCGGCTTATCATGGTTAATAATTTAAAAAAATGCAAATATGTATAGAAAAATTTAAAATAATGTATTTTCGTATTTGAACAGTAGCTACTACTTGATGTGTTTAAGTGGCCACATGCATATTGATGGACCGCGGTTCCCGTAATGAGCTCCTTTGCAATTATTATGTTACCGTCGATTTTTCGCAACGGTAAACACTTGCTCAAGGATGTATCTAATCTCAGAGCTGCTTTTCGCATACCGAATTTTTGACGTGCACTTCTGACGTGGCGCGATGGGCGATTGTAGTGCGACGTCAAAGATGACGGTGCCAGTGCGACAGTTTTAACCCTTTTACACCCCCCGAGTAGTGCTAAGTTTTACAGTTTATACCCCCCAGTTGGAGAAAGTATTGCATATATTTAATTTATTGTGCGTTTTTCGTGATGGACAGTGACCTGACGAGCCACCGGAGGAGATGATTGATGAGTGCAGATGACAACCTGGGTACGTCTTCTCTCGTCGCGAAAAAAGCGGACGCGAGTTTTTCTCCTCCCCCCTGTCGGCCGGCCCCCCGGAGGACGCGGGTTTCATTGCTCAATAGCCATTACACGGCGAAATCTCGGCCGAGAGCGAGCCGGCGAAACGGTAAAAATAATTATCAGCATTTCTGCGATCGGGCCGAAAGGACAGAACAGTCGCAATTATTGTTATAATTACTCGTGTGCAATTAATAAATAATTAATTGTTGTGCAGGCCGGGAGATGGGAGAGGTTTTAAGTGGCGATGCCACCCAGATTTTTTGGGAAAGCAACGGGCTGGGATTTCGGCATTTTCATTCTTTGGATTCATAAAATTGTTGAAGTACCGATTTAATCATTTACTTATTTATTTATAAATCCACTCAATACACGATTTCGAATTTCATATTGCTGAAGGGATAATTATTATAATTAAAATTGTACACAAATATAATAGTTTCGACTATTAGATAAGGTTTATCAAAAATTATGTTCCAGAAAAAAAAACAATGTTGTACATTTAAGAACAGATGTGTACACGTGAAACTAATTCTCCTAAAAGTTTGACAAAGTTTCAGTATTAAATAAAGGAGAAAATCAAACACTTAACTTTCTGGATTGACAAGTATAGGCTAGCTATTACTGAATTTTCTGAAAATTTATTATTTGCAAATTTGATATTAGATTCGTGTACAGTACACCTGAAACTTTTACTCTTAAAAATTTGACAAAGTTTCAGTATTAAACAAAGCAGAAAATAAATTATATAACTTTCAGAATTGACAAGTAATGGTTGGCTCTTACTGAAATTTCTGAAAATTTATTATTTGCAAATTTGATATTAGATTCAAGTACAGTACACATAAAACTATCACTCCTAAAAATTTAAGAAAGTTTCAGTATTAAATAAAGGAGAAAATCAATTATATAACTTTCAGCATTGACAAGTAATCTTACTGAAATTTCTGAAAATTTATTATTTGCAAATTTTTCTATTAGATTCGAGTACAGTACACATGAAACTATCACTCCTAAAAATTTGACAAAGTTTCACTATTAAATAAAGGAGAAAATCTAACACTTAACTTCCTGGATTGACAAGTATGGGTTAGCTAGTACTGAAATTTCTGAAAATTTATTATTTGCAAATTTGATATTAGATTCAAGTACAGTACACCTAAAACTATTACTCCTAAAAATTTGATAAAGTTTCAGGATTAAATAAAGGAGGAAATCATACATATAACTTTCTCGATTGACAAGTATGGGATAGCTATAACGGAATTTTCACAAAATTTATTATTTGCAAATTTGATATTAGATTCGTGTACAGTACACATGAAACTATTACTCCTAAAAATTTGACAGAGTTTCAGTATTAAATAAAGGAGAAAATCAATTATATAACTTTCAGCATTCAGAATTAATAGTTAGCTATTACTGATATTTCTAAAAATTTATTATTTGCAAATTTGATATAAGATTCGTGTACAGTACACCTGAAACTATTACTCCTGAAAATTTGACAAAGTTTCAGTATTAAATAAAGGAGAATATTAAATACTTAACTTTCTAGATTGACAAGTATGGGTTAGCTATTACTGATATTTCTAAAAATTTATTATTTGCAAATTTGATATAAGATTCGTGTACAGTATACCTGAACTATTACTCCTGAAAATTTGACAAAGTTTCAGTATTAAATAAAGGAGAATATTAAACACTTAACTTTCTGGATTGACAAGTATGGGTTAGCTATTACTGATATTTCTAAAAATTTATTATTTGCAAATTTGATATAAGATTCGTGTACAATACACCTAAAACTATTACTCCTACAAATTTGATAAAGTTTCATGATTAAATAAAGGAGAAAATCAAACACTTAACTTTCTGGATTGACAAGTATGGGTTAGCTATTACTGATATTTCTAAAAATTTATTATTTGCAAATTTGATATAAGATTCGTGTACAGTATACCTAAACTATTACTCCTGAAAATTTGACAAAGTTTCAGTATTAAATAAAGGAGAATATTAAATACTTAACTTTCTAGATTGACAAGTATGGGTTAGCTATTACTGATATTTCTAAAAATTTATTATTAGCAAATTTGATATAAGATTCGTGTACAGTATACCTGAACTATTACTCCTGAAATTTTGACAAAGTTTCAGTATTAAATAAAGGAGAAAATCAAACATATAACTTTCTCGATTGACAAGTATGGGTTAGCTATTACTGAAATTTCTGAAAATTTATTATTTGCAAATTTGATAGAAGATTCGTGTACAGTAGACCTGAAACTAATTCTCCTGAAAATTTGACAAAGTTTCAGTATTAAATAAAGGAGAAAATCAATTATATATCTTTCAGCATTGACAAGTAAAGGTTAGCTCTTACTGAAATTTCTGAAAATTTATTATTTGCAAATTTTATATTGGATCGTGTACAATACACCTAAAACTATTACACCTAAAGGTTTGATAAAGTTTCAGGATTAAATAAAGGAGAAAATCAAACACTTAATTTTCTGGATTGACAAGTATGGGTTAGCTATTACTGAATTTTCTGAAAATTTATTATTTGCAAATTTGATATAAGATTCGTGTACAGTGCACCTGAAACTAATTCTCCTGAAAATTTGACAAAGTTTCAGTATTAAATAAAGGAGAAATTTAATCACTTAACTTTCTGGATTGACAAGTATGGGTTAACTATTACTGAAATTTCTGAATATTTATTATTTGCAAATTTGATATTAGACTCAAGTACAGTACATATAAAACTATTACTACTGAAAATTTGACAAAGTTTCAGTATTAAATAATGGAAAAAATCAATTATATAACTTTCAGCATTGACAAGTAATGGTTAGCTCTTACTGAAATTTCTGAAAATTTATTATTTGCAAATTTGATATTAGATTGAAGTACAGTACACCTGAAACTATTACTCCTCAAAATTTGACAAAGTTGCGGTATTAAATAAAGCAGAAAATCAAACACTTAACTTTCTGGATTGACAAGTATGGGTTAGCTATTACTGAAATTTCTGAAAATTTATTATTTGCAAATTTGATATTCGATTCGTGTACAATACACCTAAAACTATTACATCTAAAAATTTGACAAAGTTTCAGTATTAAATAATGGAGGAAATCAATTATATAACTTTCAGCATCGACAAGTAATGGTTAGCTCTTACTGAAATTTCTGAAAATTTATTATTTGCAAATTTGATATTAGATTCGAATACAGTACACCTGAAACTATTACTCCTAAAAATTTGACAAAGTTTCTGTATTCAGTAAAGGAGAAATTCAAACACTTAACTTTCTGGATTGACAAGAATGGGTTAGCTATTATTGAAATTTCTGAAACTTTATATTTTGCAAATTTGATACTAGATTCAAGTACAGTACACATGAAACTTTCACTCCTGAAAATTTGACAAAGTTTCAGTATTAAATAAAGGAGAAAATCAATTATATAACTTTCAACATTGACAAGTAATAGTTAGCTTTTACTGAAATTTCTGAAAATTTATTATTTGCAAATTTAATATTAGATTCAAGTACAGTACACCTGAAACTAATTCTCCTGAAAATTTGACAAAGTTTCAGGATTAAATAAAGGAGAAAATCAAACATATAACTTTCTCGATTGACAAGTATGGGTGAGCTATTACTGAAATTTCTGAAAATTTATTATTTGCAAATTTGATATTGGATTCGTGTACAGTACACCTGAAACTATTACTCCTGAAAATTTTACAAAGTTTCAATATTAAATAAAGGAGAAAATCAAACACATAACTTTCTGGATTGACATGTATGGGTTAGCTCTTACTGAAATTTCTGAAAATTTATTATTTGCAAAATTGATATTAGAATCGTGTGCAATATACCTAAAGCTATTACTCCTAAAAAATTGATACAGGTTCAGTATTAAAAAAAGGAGGAAATCAAACACTTAACTTTCTGGATTGACAAGTATGGGTTAGCTATTACTGAAATTTCTGAAAATTTATAATTTGCAAATTTTTCTATTAGATTCGTGTACAGTACACCTGAAACTATTACTTCTAAAGATTTGATAAAGTTTCAGGATTAAATAAAGGAGAAAATCAAACATATAACTTTCTCGATTGACAAGTATGGGTTAGCTCTCACTGAAATTTCTGAAAATTTATTATTTGCAAATTTGATATTAGATTCAAGTACAGTACACCTGAAACTATTACTTCTTAAAATTTGACAAAGTTTCAGTATAAAATAATGGAGAAAATCAATTATATAACTTTTAGCATTGACAAGTAATGGTTAGCTCTTACTGAAATTTCTGAAAATGTATTATTTGCAAATTTGATATTAGAATCGTGTACAATACACCTAAAACTATTACTCCTAAAAATGTATAAAGTTTCAGGATTAAATAAGGGAGAAAATCATACATATAACTTTCTCGATTGACAAGTATGGGTTAGCTATTTCTGAAATTTCTGAAAATTTATTATTTGCAAATTTGATATTAGATTCAAGTACAGTATACATAAAACTATCACTCCTAAAAATTTAACAAAGTTTCAGTATTAAATAAAGGAGAAAATCAAACACTTAATTTTCTGGATTGACAAGTATGGGTGAGCTATTATTGAAATTTCTGAAAATTTATTATTTGCAAATTTGATATTAGAATCATGTACAATACACCTAAAACTATTAATATAATAATAATAATAATAATAATATATATATTTGGTGCTAATACAAATAATAATGTTTACACAAGTCAGGTACATGTAGGGTACAAAGGTATAATATAAATATAAAATCAAACAGACAGCAGAACAGATAGGTACCAATAATCAAATGATGGTTTAACAAATAAATGATTACTACAGAAACGCTAAAATTAACTCCCAGACAATTACATCGGTAAAAAAAGAACAATATAACAAATAAAAATAGAACAAAACAAAACACACAATAATCTAGTCATTAAAAAAATCGCTAACGGAATAGTAACATTTATGAATCAGAAAGTGTCTTATGTATATCTTAAATTCCCTGAAGTTCATATGTTGTGCCCGAAGTGGTAGTTTAATATATAGTTTAACTCCCATGTAATGTGGTGATCTTTCAAATTTGGAAGAATTATGTTGGGCAACCAATAGTGACGTTGAATGACGTGTGTAGTAGTTGTGAAGATCAGATTTTTTTACAAAATCTCTAATACCTTGCTTGACCATTAACAGTGTTTTATAAATATATAAACATGGGAGAGTTAAAATATTATGCCTGACAAAATACGGATGACATGAGTCTCCAAACTTGATATTAAAAATAAGGCGCATGATTCTTTTTTGTCCAATAAATACCCTTTGCCAACCAGAAGCAACTCCCCAAAGAACGATATTATATGACAGGTGACTGTATATAAGTGCATAATAAGAACTTAGTAGGCCAGCTAAATCGACTGTCGATTTCAGTTGCGATATTGCGTAGTAACCTGCGTTCATTTTGTTACATACATGGTCCAAGTGAAAGTTCCACTTCAGAAAACTGTCCATCATTAAACCTAATAGTTTTGTTTTGCTTTGCGAAGATATACTTAATTTATTCATCTCGAACGCCAATTCCAAGTCAGCATTTGAATTACGAAAATAAATACAGACTGTTTTAGAGGCGTTCACCATTAACAAATTCTTTTCGCCCCATCCTTGAAATTCAGATGCAATAGTTTTAATCCTAGCACAGAGATCGTTCTGATTATCTGCAGACACTAAGAAAGATGTGTCATCTGCATATATTATGATACCAGTAGCTGACGTTATATTACACACAAGATCATTGATAAATAATAAAAATATTAGGGGGCCCAGCACTGAGCCTTGTGGGACCCCTTCCGTATTATCGAAGTATGCAGAATATTCATTGTTTGCCTTTACACGGAACTTCCTGCCAGTCAGAAATGATTCCTGTAAATCTAGAACCTTGCCACGAAAACCAAAACATTCTAACTTACTTAGGACAAGGTCCAGATTGAGGCAATCGAAGGCCTGTGAAAGGTCGAAGAACACACCCGCTACATGTCTACCTTTATCTAGCTGCTCGTATATACCCTTAACAAATTCGGTCGCAAATTATTACTCCTAATAATTTGAGAAACTTTCCGTATTAAATAAAGGAGCAAAATCACAAATATAACTTTCAGCATTGACAAGTTTATAGTATATTACTGAAATTTCTGAATATTTATTATATGCAAATTTAATATTAGATTCAAGTACAGTACACATGAAACTATTACTCCTGAAAATTTGATAAAGTTTCAGGATTAAATAAAGGAGAAAATCAAACATATAACTTTCTCGATTGACAAGTATGGGTTAGCTATTACTGAAATTTCTGAAAATTTATTATTTGCAAATTTGATATTAGTTTAGTGTACAGTACACCTGAAACTAATTCTCCTGAAAATTTGGCAAAGTTTCAGCATTAAATAAAGAAGAAAATTAAACACTTAACTTTCTGGGTTGACAAGTATGGGTTAGCTATTACTGAAATTTCTGAAAATTTATTATTTGTAAATTTGATATTAGATTCATGTACAGTACACATGAAAATATCACTACTAAAAATTTAACAAAGTTTCAGTACCAAATAAAGAAGAAAATCAATTATATATCTTTCAACATTGCCAAGCTCTTACTGAAGTTTCTTAA
Source organism: Othius punctulatus (assembly GCA_951805005.1). Classification (NCBI taxonomy): domain Eukaryota; kingdom Metazoa; phylum Arthropoda; class Insecta; order Coleoptera; family Staphylinidae; genus Othius; species Othius punctulatus. Next base: position 15,623,523 of record OX638145.1, read on the forward strand.
AATTTATTATTTGCAAATTTGATATTAGAATCGTGTACAATACACCTGAAACTATTACTCCAGAAAATTTAACAAAGGTTCAGTATTAAATAAAGGAGAAAATCAAACATATAACTTTCTCGATTGACAAGTATGGGTTAGCTATTACTGAAATTTCTGAAAATTTATTATTTGCAAATTTGATATTGGATTCGTGTACAGTATACCTGAAACTATTACTCCTAAAAATTTAACAAAGTTTTAGTTTTAAGTAAAGGAGAAATTCAATTATATAACTTTCAGCATTGAGAAGTAATAGTTAGCTATTACTGAAATTTCTGAAAATTTATTATTTGCAAATTTTATATTAGATTCGTGTACAGTACACCTGAAACTATTACTCCAAAAAATTTGATACAGTTTCAGTATTAAATAAAGGAAAAAATCAAACATTTAACTTTCTTGATTGACAAGTATGGATTAGCTATTTCTGAAATTTCTGAAAATTTATTATTTGCAACTTTTATATTAGATTCTTGCACAGTACACCTGAAGCTATTACTCCTAGAAATTTGAGAAACTTTCAGTATTAAATAAAGGAGCAAAATCACAAATATAACTTTCAGCATTGACAAGTTTATTGGCTATTACTGAAATTTCTGAAAATTTGTTATTTGCATATTTGATATCAGATTCGTGTACAGTACACCTGAAACTATTATTCCTGCAAATTTGACAAAGTTTCAGTATGAAATAAGGGAGAAAATCAAACACTTAACTTTCAGGATTGACAAGTATGGGTTAGCTATTACTGAAATTTCTGAAAATTTATTATTTGCAAATTTGATATTGGATTCGTGTACAGTATACCTGAAACTATTACTCCTAAAAATTTAACAAAGTTTAAGGATTAAATAAAGGAGAAAATCAAACATATAACCTTCTCGATTGACAAGGATGGGTTAGCTATTACTGAAATTTCTGAAACTTTATTATTTGCAAATTTGATGTTAGAATCGTGTACAGTACACCTAAAACTATTACTCCTAAAAATTTGAAAAAGTTTAAGGATTAAATAAAGGAGAAAATCAAACATATAACCTTCTCGATTGACAAGGATGGGTTAGCTATTACTGAAATTTCTGAAACTTTATTATTTGCAAATTTGATATTAGAATCGTGTACAGTACACCTAAAACTATTACTCCTAAAAATTTGATAAAGTTTAAGGATTAAATAAAGGAGAAAATCAAACATATAACCTTCTCGATTGACAAGGATGGGTTAGCTATTACTGAAATTTCTGAAACTTTATTATTTGCAAATTTGATATTAGAATCGTGTACAGTACACCTAAAACTAATACTCCTAAAAATTTGATAAAGTTTCAGGAATATATTAAGGAGAAAATCAAACATATAACTTTTTCGATTGACTAAGGCCCAGTTGTACGAACATAGATTATCTTTGATCGTGGTTCAGTTTCTACGGATACCATTGTATTAACAAATGCATCCTAGGTAACTGAAGTGTGTTGACCTGTATTTTCGGAGTTTTTGAAAAAAAATTGCTTCTTGTAAAATAAGATTTAGAGGCTATCAAAGTATTGCGTGTAACTTCACGAGGAATCTGCACACATAAAAGAAGAAAACGAGTTTCGTTGCGTGGTTTCGGTGTGGTTCTTGTAGTTTCGAGACTTCTGTTTTTGGCGAGACATGTGGGGCACAGGGTTGCGTTCGGTGCGTGATCGGTGTTAGTTAATCGCCGTCCTGTCGAATTGTGTAATAAGGTTGTGTGTGCGAGGGGGGGAGTCGGTGGTATTGGCACCTTGCGAGGTCACCGAGCAGCGTGAATCACGGCGTTCTTGGATCGCGACATATTGTTGTGTGTGCGCGCTGACGGGCGATGAGGAAATTCGCTGCGAGGGAATTCCCGCGGCTCGCCGTTCGGAAAAGTGCGCGCACCGGCCGAAAAGCGCTCTCGGAAAACTCAACAGTACGGCAATTTACGGTGGCCGTGCATAGCCGGAGAAAAGTAAGCCGATGATTTATCGGTTTATTGCGTTTTTATGACGGTACGCGCGCGAGTGGGCCATTGTTGGCCTGGCTTTTATCATCGCGGAATGACACCTCTCGGACGTCTACCTGAGCGAAATCCGTGTAGAGGAGTGTGTGTAGAGGATGAGAGGAGACGAGATCACGAGGAGTTAGCGGATTAATTGGCGGCTTGGCTGTGTGTGTGTGCATGTGTCACGAGTGGGATGGGATGTAATTGGGGTACATGGAAGCTAGGAGGAGAGCGCCGGTCTTCTGTGAACGCGAGCCGGCCCGTACCCGGAAACTAGTGAAAAAGAGAGCCCCGTCTACCCCACCTCTCATCACTAGAGTGAAAGAACAACATTTAATACCTCCGGCTAATGTGTTTATGAATGGTGGTAGGAGGAGTTCTTGTAATGCCCACCTACAGCCGTTTGTATATACTACACTATCCGTCACAGATATTCAGTTGACTTTTCGACCACGAGTAACAACGTGTAGCGGTATACCGTGTACCTGACGTTTATCAATACAATACATTAATACACGCTCGCCACCGGTCACCTTAATCTGTTATCAGCTCTGGTGGTGATCAGATGGGAGCGCATTCGTAGTGTGCGGTGTCTCTCCAGTGTGCGATTGTTAAGTTGAGTTGAGTTGAGTGAGTTCTTGTGCGCGATGGCGAGGTCAAGATGCGTGCTCTCGTGCCAGCAGCCGTGGGGGTACACCCCGAGCGGGCATGTGGTGGGCATGCTGGACCGCGACCAAAGGACAGCCAAAATCCCGACCTACCCCAAACAGTGCCAGTGCGCCCCCGCGGAGGCGCCCGCGGTCCAGGAGCAGCAGCAGCAGCAGCCGCCCTTCTTCGGCAAGGTGCACGCCAGGTTCGCAACCCGGGGCTGGAGGAGCCGCGTGCGGGAGACAGCCCAGCGTAAGTCCGCGGTGGAGTTTTCCGGCATTTCCACCCACGCCTTCCCGTCTAGGCGGAGCGCGGCACGCAACAGGTGTCCAATCCGCGCGCGATCAAAACACTGGCGCGCGCGATTTTTCCGCGCGCGCGAAATTCGCGGAGATCCGCCTGGTCCCCGTGTGCGTGCCGATTTCCCGCGCGCTGAATCACCCGGGAAATTCGCTGAGTAAAAATCGATTGTTTTCCGGCACGGTTACGCAACGGATGAGGCATTCCGGCGGTCGTTCCCTCGCCTTTGGTATCACCCGAATCGATGGGCAATTAAGGTGATAACCGCCGGTGCAGTTACATAAATCGCGGCTGTTTGCGGGAAAAATGCGCACGCACCTGCGTGCTGGTGTGTCGGCCTTTTTCACCGCTTTGCAAAAATGCCGTAAATAGGCAGGAATGGCACATTAAGGAAGAATAACCGGCAATTATTGGCTATTATGTCGGTAAACGAATCTCTCAGCTCATTGTAGATATTCAGCAATAAATAGATCGAGCTGCTCGCCACCTGCTGAACAGCGCGGGACGTCGTTAATTTTTTTGTACGCCTTAATTGCGAAAATTAACCCGCAATTAAACCAAAGAAAACGTACGCACATACACATCTGCGCGGTGGAACCGCTGCCTGGGGGTCACGAAAAGTCGCGCCTCGTTCCGGCACATTCTCACGCTCTGGCGCCCTTTCTTGTATGTCCATCCGCACACACACAAACACGAACGCATATGCATGCACGTGCGTGTTTGTACAGTGCGCGCCTCTGGAAAAACGTCGCCTCATATTTGTCCTTCTCTCCGTTCGCAGGATTAAAACAAGTCCTGGTTGTCGGCACCTACCTCCTCAGCATAGTCAGCGTGCCCAGCTCGCTGTCGGCGCCGGCTGGCCCCCCGTCCTCGCCCATGTCTTTGGACCGACGAGCCGGCCACCCCAAGTGGATCAACCCCTGCGGCATCAAGAGGGACGAGATGCTGCAGGACGTCTACACCGAGATCCCGCAGGTGTCCGCGTCCGAGCTGCTCTCGCAGATCATCTCGCAGGCGAAGATCGCGCTCGCCCACGCGAACAAATTCAAGGAGGACTATGTAAGTTCACGTTTGCCCTTTTTCTGCACTGCACAGAAACCCATTTTTTTAATGCTCGTTTTTTGCTTCATCAAATTGAAAAATATTTCAAATAAATAATGTAATTTTACTTTGTAGGTATCACAGTTCAATAAACTGTCATACCTTCAAAGTAAAAATTGCAACAATTATTTATAATGCAATTTTTACTTTGTAGGTATCACAGTTCAATAAACTGGCATACCTTCAAAGTAAAAATTGCATTAATTATTTATACATAATGCATCACGAAGTAAAGTCATACCTTCAAAGTAAAAATTGCATTATTTATTTATAATGCAATTTTTACTTTGTAGGTATCACAGTTCAATAAACGGTCATACCTTCAAAGTAAAAATTGCATTATTTATTTATAATGCAATTTTTACTTTGTAGGTATCACAGTTTAATAAACTGTCATACCTTCAAAGTAAAACTAGCATTATTTATTTATACATAATGTATCACGAAGTAAAAGCCTCCAATGTTAATAAAATTAGAGAAATATTATATCGGGCGATTCAAAAACACTTTCATCAAAGTTGCCATGAAAAAATAGATAGATATAATATGTATGTCTAAGCTTACACTTGTCAAATCTGATAGATTTGTCAGAGATCTTATTGATTTAAACGGTTATCTAATTTTTTGCTTCCTTTAAATTAGACTTATTAAAGTAATATACTTTACTAAATTAAGTAAATTAAATTGAAAAATATTATGAATAAATAATGTATCACGAAGTAAAAGCCTCCAGTTTTAATAAAATTAGAGAAATATTATATCGGGCGATTCAATAAAACTTTCATCAAAGTTGCCATGAAAAACTAGATAGATATAATATGTATGTCTAAGCTTACACTTGTCAAATCTGATAGATTTATCAGAGATCTTATTGATTTAAACGGTTATCTAATTTTTTTCTTCCTTTAATTAGACTTACTAAAGTAATATAATTTACTAAATTAAGTAAATTAAATTGAAAAATATTGTGAATAAATAATGCAATTTTTACTTTGTAGGTATCACAGTTTAATAAACTGTCATACCTTCAGAGTAAAAATTACAATATAAATTTATACATAATGTATCACGAAGTAAAACCCTCCAGTGTTAATAAAATTAGAGAAATATTATACAGGGCGATGCAAAAAAAACTTTCATCAAAGTTGCCATGAAAAAATAGATAGATATAATATGTATGTCTAAAGGGGGTCCCACACACGCTTGAAAACGGGCGATGAATCGTCAATCGTACGATGCGCAATGCGTGAGGGAGACACACTCGGCCTTAGTACGATTTCCGGCAATGCATCGGCGAGCGACCGAAAACAGATTTTTTTTATGAATCTGCCGTCGTATGGGGATCAAGCACCGAAACTCGATACGTGACACGAAGGGTCGGATACCCCCGTTCGCCGTAAACCGTAAAAAAAATATGTTAAGGGACAGACCATGCGAAATCCTTCACAAAATTAACAAATATGCTTAAAGAGGATACAGAAAGTACACCATCTAATTTATACCTACGTACCGCTTTTATTCATTATAACGCCGGCCGCCAAAAACCTTCGAAGGGTGTTTATTGCGGTCCATTGTGAGTAAAATATTATATTTGTTTCATAAATAAACAAAAAAAATCTATACATGGCGATGTTGATCATAACATTATGAGTTTAAGTACTAATATAAAATTATAGTTCCATACTTTCTGGGTATACAAGAGGTCTCCATATTTTAAAAATGAGGTCGTTTAATATATATTTTTTTATATAAATAGGTAAATATGAAAAATCGAAAATGTTAAATAAAATCTATTATCAATGTACCGTGCTTCCTGAGATATTGAAAATGATATTGTTAAATTTGTAATTTTTTTTGTTTTAATTTTTGTTCAAATATTTTTTTTTTTCGCAACATTGTGGTATTTATATTTCGACTCGGAATATTATGAGCAACGTGTAGTTCTTGTCCAATTTAGAAACACTCTGAATTAATAAATTCGTTTATGACGTAACGGATTATAACATAAATTTTATCAGGAATATTTTTGACATTCACATCATATATTATGAGCGAAGCGAATTTTTAACATTATTTTATTGTTACTAGCTTTACCAACGAATTCAATTTTTAAAATAATATAACTTCGTTGCATTAAAAAAATATTTTATTTATAACTAATCCTTAAATAATTGGGTATGGTATGCATACTAGTAGGTATCCAGTAGTTAGTTTTTTATAAATGTAAAATTAGCGTATTTTTTTCGTTGACAAGCCGACTTTATAGCAAAATATTATCACTTTATGCCACAATATAATAATTTTATGGTACAATAGTGTCACTGCCACTTTGCCAGTTGTACATTTCAAAACTAGCCAGTCTCAATAACTTTTGAATGCACCTCATAATTACTTGGGAAATATGCTAATATAAACTAAATTCACCTAATACTTATATGATTTAAAATATTACATTCAGCATAGTATACATAAACATAATAATTATTACCTTAATTTCATCTTGAAGTTTATTGATCAAAACACTGCAAACTTCGTGTACAATTTCAGAAACAAGTTGGTTTGACAACTTAAAAAGATAAGATAGACTAACAAAACTATCTCCTGTAGCCAAAAATCTCAGCGTCAGAATTAAGCGCTCTTTGGCAGGAATTGCTCGCCAATGACAAACCATAGACATACTTAATATAAATCACCCCTGTCTTGTAATAAAGATTACCAACGTCGCAATTTGTTTCGAAAGTGTAATATTAAGATACAAATTGCGACGCTGGTGGATCTTGAAAACGACGGGCTGTATGTAGATTGTTGTTTAAAATAAAATAATTAAGTTTTTATTAACAAATTTTCAGTTTCCTAAAAAACATAATTTTACCCATTAACAATCGCTTAACATGGATATCCTTATTATTATATTAAAATATGGCATACATGTATAATTAAAACAACATTTTTTCAAACTCTACAATTGTTTCAAGCTCCTGATTGTACGAGAGCGAGACAGTAGTGTGAAAGGAGAATATATCATCGTCAAGTTACCCATCGTCCATGGAAAACGGCGAGGCGAGGAACGGGCAAAAAATCTTATCTGTTTTGGATAAACATGGTTGTAAATCAGATAACGGGCGACCCCTTATTTTTCGCAGCTCGTCATTCTGTGCACGATAGAGTGAAATGATCGAACATTGACAGAGCGAGAAGTGTTCACATAATTTATTGCTTTCCGAGTAAGCATGTATCTGGGAGGGTATACGATGGACCTTCGCAACATAAAAAACTCTATAATCACATCGCGATGTAGACGATGTGTGTGGGACCCCCTTAAGCTTATACTTGTCAAATTTGATAGATTTATCAGAGATCTTATTGATTTAAACAGCAATCTACTTTTTTGCTTTCTTTAAATTAGACTTATTAAAGTAATATACTTTACTAAATTAAGTAAATTAAATTGAAAAATATTATGAATAAATAATGTATCACGAAGTAAATGCCTCCAGTTTTAATAAAATTAGAGAAATATTATATCGGGCGATTCAAAAAAACTTTCATGAAAGTTGCCATGAAAAACAAAATAGATATAATATGTATGTCTAAGCTTACACTTGTCAAATCTAAGATCTTATTGATTTAAACGGTTATCTAATTTTTTGCTTTCTTTAAATTAGACTTATTAAAGTAATATAACTTACTAAATTAAGGAAATTTAAAAAACACTTGCTATAAGTTACTCATTTTTTCAATAGAAATAACTCTACAATTGTTTTGGTAGTTTAACCATTTTCAAGAGCAAATGTATACTACTCAGTATTCATTTGCTCTTTTGCTAAAAAGCTTAGGGAAATTCCATTACTTCCATACATTTGTGAAGTCAAGGTGGCTAGAGGAAGATAGTCCAAAGATGATAAAATGCGTTAAGATTGTCAATTGTAATGCATCATTACCATAGAGCAGGGGTCTTATGGCTTTTACCGACCAAAATTTACCGAAAAATTGCATTATTTATTTATACATAATGTATCACGAAGTAAAAGCCTCCGGTGTTAATAAAATTAGAAAAATATTATATCGGGCGATTCAAAAAAACTTTCATCATAGTTGCCATGAAAAAATAGATAGATATATGTATGTCTCAGCTTACACTTATCAAATCTGATAGATTTGTCAGAGATCTTATTGATTTAAACGGTCATCTAATTTTTGCTTTCTTTAAATTAGACTTATTAAAGTAATATAATTTACTAAATTAAGGAAATTTAAAAAACACTTGCTATAAGTTACTCATTTTTTTAATAGAAATAACTCTACAATTGTTTTGGTAGTTAAACCATTTTCAAGAGCAAATGAATACTAGTCAGTATTAATTTGCTCTTTTGCTAAAAAGCATAGGGAAATTCCATTACTTCCATACATTTGTGAAGTCAAGGTGGCTAGAGGAAGATAGTCCAAAGATGATGCAATGCGTTAAGATTGTCAATTGTAATGCATCATTATAATAGAGCAGGGGTCTTATGGCTTTTACCGACCATCAAAATCGCTGCATGTTGGAAATGTATTTTAGAAAAGCTGTAAAAAATGATGGCATAAAAGTGGATTTATTCGAAATAACTCTACAATTGTTTCAGTAGTTAAACCATTTTCAAAAGAAAATGAATACTACTCAGTATTCGGTAGTTAAACCATTTTCAAGAACAACTGACTACTACTCAGTACTCATTTGCTCTTGAAAATGGTTTAACTACCGAAACAATTGAAGAGTTATTTCTATAAAAAAAAATGTGAGACTTATACCAGGTGTTTTTCTTAAATCTTCTTAATCAATATGTTTCACCAAGTGATTACCACACACTCATTCAATTCAATTTACTAAATTACTATGTGAGTCGTTTGCTAAAGAGTTTAGGGAAGGTAAAAATTCCATTACTTCCATTGGCAAGGCTGCCGGAGAAGTTATTTTGGTAATAGCTATTATCCTGATTTAATAACATGGCAAGGCTTGATTCGGCAATATTTTTACCATACTTTTGTGACTTTCGAAGTTAATGTGACCAGAGGAAGATAGTCCACAGATAATGCAATGCATTAAGTTTGTCAATTGTAATGCGTCCCTGCCATAGAACAGGGATTTTATGACTTTCACCAACCACCAAAAACGCTGCATGTTGGAAATGTATTTTAGAAATGGTGTAAAAATTGATGGCCACTGTGTATATTCGAAATAACTCTACTGAGTAATACTGAGTAGTATTAATTTGCACTTGAAAATGGTTTAACTACCGAAACAATTGTAGAGTTATTTCTATAAAAAAAATCGTGGAACTTATACCAAGTGTTTTTTTTAAATCTCCTTAATCAATGTTTCACCAAGTGATTACCACACACAGATTTAATTTAATTTACTAGTTACTATGTCGCTCTTTTGCTAAAAAGTTTTGGGAAGGTAAAAATTCCATTACTTCCATACTTTTGTGACTTTCGAAGTTAATGTGACCAGAGGAAGATAGTCCAAAGATGATGCAATGCATTAAGTTTGTCAATTGTAATCATTACCATTGAGCAGGAGTCATATGGCTTTCACCGACCACCAAAGTCATAGTAATATCATAGTAATATCATCAAAATATTATGTTCTTATACGAAAAACAATTGTATCAACAAACAAAACAAAGTATAGTATAGTGATGTACAAAAACAACCACAGCAATATCGTATATAGTGGTATAACAAACAATCAAAGCATTATCTTCCATTCCATAATTACCATCTTCTATAACTATTTTGTAGTGATTTCAGACCTGTTCTAGCAATGTTCTCAAAATATAATCTAGCATTATGAAAACCAATCATAGCAATATCCTCCAACTATCATGCAGTGATATGGAAACCAATTATAGCAATATCCTCTATCATGCAGTGAAAAAAAAAATTATATAACGAGCATATAGTGATCTGAAAAATTATTATAGCAACATCCTCAAGTATCTTGTATATTATGAAAAATGTCTTATGGCTTTCACCGACCACCAAAAACGCTGCATGTTGGAAATCCATTTTAGAAACGGTGTAAAACGGAAGATCGAAATACCTAAGGTAAAATACCTAATTTTCCCTTCAGGAAATACCTAAAACATCTTCATTGGCGTATAAAAGAAACTAATGCCAAGAAAATTAAAACAAATATTCATTGAAGTTGAAGCCCTAACTCACATATTATTCAGCGAGCGGCTAATGTGTAAAAAAAGTAATTAGATCTTTTCCACAATGGAACATTTAGTTTTTTTTAATTGGATATTTCAATTATGGATGATTTTAATTTTGGATATTTTACAAATATTCATATTTTTATATCAATGTCAGTTTCTCACCATATATTAGTTTCGAGTAATGAGCGTTATGTTTTTCGTAAAATAATGAATTGTGAAATTGAAAACCTAAATGTACTGATTTTTGAAAAAAAAAACACCTCGGATTTTTTGTTTGCACACATTTTTATATAAATATCAATTTTCCACCGTCAATTGTTTTCGAGTAATGAGCGATCAACATTTTTTTTTTCTAGCCTATAAACTCTGTTCCATTTTTATTTTTATCTAAGTTAATGGCTCTGTTAGGGTGACAGTATTTTTAACTAAGATGGCTCTGTTAGGGTGACAGTATTTTTAACTAAGTTGGCTCTGTTAGAGTGACAGTATTGTTGGCCAATGTAAAAAGTCAGCTGACTTGAAAAAAATATGTTATATTTAAAAAAAAGTCAGCTTACAAGTAAAATACACTAAGTCAATTTTTGGCCGTTTTCAGTCAAGTTTTGTTTTGATGGTTTACTAAATTGTAACAAATCTCAGGCGCAGTAGGGGTATAGCATAGGGTCCTGTAGCCGAACTTCTAAATACTGAACTGATTAAATGACTGAGTATGAAAGGTAACAGCAGAATATAAAACTTTAATTGCAGTTTCTCACATTTTATCTCACTTGTAATAATTTATTTATTTTTCCCATATATTTTAAAGTTTTGGTGGAAAACCATAATTTTCATGCAATTTTCGTTCTTGTAAAAGGTAAAAGGTAAAAATGATATAAAACTATAACGAATCTTCTAACTATATATAAAAATCGAAATATACCCAAAAAATCGACTGGTATAGGCAAGGCGACGTCAAGAAATCTCGCTTAGATAGCAAATAAAGCATTTAAATACTACGCAAAACTATAGTGCTAAAATTTATTGAAATTGCGGAAAATTTATGTAAATTGCGGAAAATTTATTGAAAGTATCTAAATTTGCAGTTTTCTGGATATTTAACTTAAGTAATTATCTAACACATACATCTAAAACACTCAATAAAAGTCTAGTAAAAAGAAATCGCAGAAAATTTATTCAAATTGCAGAAAATTTATGTAAATTGCGGAAAATTTATTGAATGTATAAAATTTAGCAATTTTCTGGATATTTAATTAATTAATTTTCTAATTTGTTTGTACATACATCCAAAGCACTTAATAAAACTCTTGTAAAAAATATCGCAGAAAATTTAACAATATAATTTTATTACCTATTTCGGATATGACTATTATTCACGTTATTGATGGTGTTAAGTGGAGTTTTTGTTTACTAGTTTTGCGATGCCTAGTTAAGCGAGAAACGTGAAATTTCCTGCGGTGATTGCCACGGTAATTAATATTTATATAATTAATAATTAATGTGGGGGTGCGGGGGAGGGGCGCACGCATGTACACGCACGCGGCCGAATGAATTCCCCGGTCGTGTGCGCGTCTGCTTTATAGCTTCATTAACACCACAGACTTCAATAGTACTGCGGCGATTAGTATGCGCGTTCGGTCCTATATTATGCCGTCCGCTGATGTCTGATTACACACTATCATATTTTTCTTCTCTATCGCTCCCCCGTGCTCCTCAGCCCGTTCCCTTCTATCGGATATAAATAACTTGCGTCTTTATCACATCCGGTGAAATCGTGTCCGCTCATGGATTTTCCGCCGTCTTTTAATAGCCAAGTTATTGTTCGATTGTAATCGATCATCGGTACGAGAGGAAGCCGGAATCGGTGTGTGTGAGCACGCAGGGCCGTCTTAAGACTAAATCTAACGAACATATCATCATCATAAGAAATTCTTCGACCATTGCACGAAATTCGAAACACTTTACACTATGCATTCGCAATATAACGTACGCATGAAAAAATAGCTATTAAAACTATTAAAGCAAGATCCTCAGAATATCACGTAGGTAGTGATACGAAAACCATTTATTGCAATATCCTCCAACTAAAAACTACTACACGATGATATTTTCAGGATAGGTATTTAAATATTTTCTCGACGATATTTCTGATAATCATTCAATAATACGAAATTCTACTTCAGCGATATCCTTAAAATATTGTGCTTTAGTAGTTTGTATATCATCACGTAAATGCTTAAACTAGGGATGCACAATTTTAACTAGTTAAACGAATGAATTATGAATACATAATAATTAATATATAATGTTGTATATTGGGTAGCTTTTCTGCTAATAAATATTCTTTGTTATTATTATTATTAATATATTATTGGAAAACTGCTGCACCATAATATGTTCAAGATATTTAAATTTTTATCGAGGGCATTTCTGATTATCATAAAGTGATACATAATTCTACTACAGCATTATCCTTAAAGTATCACACGTTACTAGTTTGTAAATTGTCACCTGAATTCTAATACCTGGAATGCATAATTTTCACTATTTTAACGAATATATTATTAGAAAACTATTTCAGCATGATATTTTCAGGATATTTATTTTTTTCTCGATAATAGTTCTGAATATCATATACTGCTTTAGTAGTTTGGCCATCACTACCTCAATGCTAAAACTAGGAATGCTCAATTTTCACTATTTTTCATTTCATTCATATTTTTCACTACAAACTTAGCACAAATCTTTATACTCAAATACTCTCTTAACATCACTGTAATCATTTGAAAATCGAATTACAGTAATATGATCAAAAGGTCATATTCTAGTCGTTTTTTTTGTAAATCGTCGCTTCAGTGCCTAAACATAAATCAACCCAAAGCTTAAATTTCTCTTCTTTGTCGCTATTTGGCCGAAATGCATCGTTTTTAAAACAGTTTTAATGCCGGTGTTATAATTGAGCTCCTGCTAAGCAACTGAGAGCTTGGTCAAATATTCAGTAATCTTTTACATAAATAACATTAACATTATAAAGAACAGTTGTTAGAATAACATTAAAAAACATAAAATAAATCACAATTCCATGAAACATTACTTGGAACTGATTCAAATTCCTTGAGATCCTGCTCAAAGTATAAGTGCCATGAATGTTAAATTCTACAATTGCAGGGTATTCAAAATGTCATATTTTAATACTTCGTACGAAATATCAATAGATTTTTATAATCAACGAATTACAAATAGTCAGTTTTCTCCATTTTTTTAGCATTTCTAAATATCATGCAATGTTATAAAAAGTATTAAAAATGTCATATTTTTATACTTTGTACGAAATATCAATACATTTTTATAATCAACGAATTACAAATAGTCAGTTTTCTCAATTTTTTAAGCATTGCTAAAAAGTACGTTTTTATCAATATGTAATATTAGATATTTATAAATATGTATTATAATAAAAGTACTACTAATATGTAATAATAATAAACGAAGATGGATAAAGAATTCCTTTCAATCAATCAATATTTATCAATCAGAGCAACATTTATTACACTTGTTTAAACTTTTACACAATTAAAAACACATAAATAATCCACAATCATATGAAAAATTACTTGGAACTCAATTGGGACCCAAAATAATCAATTGGGACTCAAAATTGGGCATCAAAATATTCTGCTCAAAATATAAGTGCCCTGAATGTGAGATTCTATAATTGCAGAGAATTAAAAATGTCATATTTTAATACTTTGTACGAAATATTATTACATTTTGGTAATAAACTAATTGCAAAAAGTAAGTTTTTTTCTCAAAATTTCCTCAAAATTTTAGCATTTCTAAAATCATGCAATTATATAAAAATTATGTTTTTTCTCAAAATTTTCAAATTTTTCTTTCAAAATTTTAAAGATTAGATATTTCTGAATAGCGCTTAACAAATGAATGAGTGATACAGTACTCCTCTCAATCTAATTTAGTAGGTACCATTATTATTTATTGATTTGACAATTTGTAATGTTTATCATTATCTCAATAAATATTTATCAATGAGATCAATACTTATTAAGTTGTTGGGCTACAGCCATTTCTGTCCTGAGTTCTTGGAGTTTCAAGATACATCAATCAGGAATATGAAATTCGACAATTACTACGAACCCGAAATTTCATGCTTTCGCTCTTTTATGAAATATCAGTCTGCCAACGGTATTTATATAGATCATGGCCAATAGTATGAATGTGAAAATGAAAAATTGCTGACAACTGGCCAAAAATCTCATATTTTGGTACTATTTGTGCAGATACATCAATGCCAAACCTGTGAATGTAATTTTCACATTTTTCACAACCTTTGGTATATTTTTACACAAAACTACCTAAACATCATGTTATCTCATGTAAAACTATCATAGATAGCATCTTATGAAAAACTGTCATAGATAGCATCTCATGAAAAACTATCATAGATAGCATCTTATGAAAAACTGCCATAGATAGCATCTCATGAAAAACTATCATAGATATCATCTCAAGAAAAATTTCATAGATATTATTAACCAGTCTTGGTGCAGTGGGATTGATGTCATCAATACTAATATTATAGCTGTGAAATTGAAAAATTGTAGAGAACTGGCTCAAAATATCATATTCGGTACTTTTTGTGTAGATGTATCAATGCCATACTCATGAAAAATTGTTGAGAACTGATTCAAAATTTCATATTTCGGTACTTTTTGTGTAGATTCATCACTGCCAAACCCATGAATGTGATTTACACATTTTTCACAACTTTTGGTATATTTTTACACAAAAATACCTAAACATAATGTTATCTCATGAAAAACTAGTATAGATAGCATCTCATGAAAAACTATCATAGATATCATCAACCAGTCTTAGTTTAGTAAGATTGATATACATATCAATACCAATGTTATAACTGTGAAATTGAAAAATTGTAGAGAACTGGATTAAAATCTCATATTTTGGTACTTATTATGTAGATGCATCAATTCCAAACCCATGAAAAATTGTAGCTAACTGGCTCAAAATCCTATATTTTGGTACTTTTTATGTAGACGCATGAATGCCAAACCCATGAATGTGATTTGCACATTTTTCACAACTTTTTGTATATTTTTACACAAAACTACCTAAACATCATGGTATCTTATGAAAAACTATCATAGATATCATCAACCAATCTTACTGCAGTAGGATTGATATACATATTAATGCCAGTATTGTGCACGTGAAATTGAAAATTACAGAGAACTGGCTAAAAATTCCATATTTTGGTACGTTTTATGTAGATGCATGAATGCCAAACCCATGAGTGTGATTTACAAATTTTTTACAACTTTTTGTATATTTTTACACAAAACTACTTAAACATTATGTTATCTCTTGTAAAACTATCATTGATAGCATTTTATAAAACACTGTCATGATAGCACATGTAAAACTATCATAGATAGCATCTTATGAAAAACTGTCATAGATAGCATCTCATGGAAAACTATCATAGATAGCATCTTATGAAAAACTGTCATAGATAGCATCTCATGGAAAACTATCATAGATAGCATCTTATGAAAAACTAGCATAGATAGCATCTCATGAAAAACTATCATAGATAGCATCTTATGAAAAACTAGCATAGATAGCATCTCATGAAAAACTATCATAGATATCATCAGCCAGTTTTGGTGCAGTAGGATTGATATACACATCAATACCAATATTATAACTGTGAAATTGAAAAATTGTAGAGAACTGACTCAAAATTCCTTATTTTAGTACTTATTATGTAGATGCATCAATTCCAAACCCATTAAAAATTGTAGCGAACTGGCTAAAAATCCCATATTTTGGTACTTTTTATGTAGATACATGAATGCCACACCCATGAATGTGATTTACTCATTTTTCACAACTTTTTGTATATTTTTACACAAAACTATCTAAACATCGTGGTATCTCATGAAAAACTATCATATATATCATCAACCAATTTTACTGCAGTAGGATTGATATACATATTATTGCCAGTATTATATAATATTATATAATATGAACATATTATGTGAAATTGAAAAATTGCAGAGAACAGGCTCAAAATTCCATATTTTGGTACTTTTTATGTAGATACATAAATGTCAAACTCATGATTGTGATTTACACATTTTCCACAACTTTTTGTATATTTTTACACACAACTACCTAAACATCATGTTATGTCATGAAAAACTATAATAGATAGCATATTATGAAAAACTGTCATAGATAGCATCTCTTGAAAAACTATCATAGACAGCATCTCATGAAAAACTGTTATAGATAGCATCTCATGAAAAACTATCATAGATAGCATCTTATGTAAAACTGTCATAGATGGCATCTCATGAAAAACTATCATAGATATCATCAACCAGTATTAGGTCAGTAGACTTAATATACACATCATTACCAATATTATAACTATGAAATTGAAAAATTGCAGAGAACTGGCTTAAAATCTCATATTTTGGTACTTTTTATGCAGATGCATCAATGCCAAATCCACGTATCACATTTTTCACAACTTTTTGTATATTTTTACACAAAATTACCTAAACATCATGTTATCTCATGTAAAACTATCATAGATAGCATCTTATGAAAAACTGTCATAGATAGCATCTCATGAAAAACTATCATAGATAGCATCCCATGAAAAACTATCATAGATATCATCAACCAGTATTAGGGCAGTAGACTTAATATACACATTAATACCAATATTATAACTATGAAATTGAAAAATTGCAGAGAACTGGCTTGAAATCTCATATTTTGTTACTTTTAAAAAAAATCCACGAGTGGAATTATCACATTTTTCACAACTTTCTATATTTTTACACATAACTACCCAAACATCATGTTATCTCATGAAAAACGATCATAGATAGCATCTCATGAAAAACTATTATTGATATCAACCAGATATACATACACATCAATACCAATATTATAACTGTGAAATTGAATAACTCTAGAGAACTGGCTCAAAATCTCATATTTTGGTACTTTTGATAGCATCAATGCCAAACCCGTGAATGTCATTTTCACAATTTTCACAACGTTATTTTTACAGGAAACGACCTAAACATCATGTTATCGCTTGAAAAACTATCATAGATATCATCCATTGAAAAATTATCTTAATTAAATATTTTTGATTTTGTGGTTTTCTTTTCTTTATTTTGAGTAAGAGGTTTATTTATCGATACTTTCGTTGTTCTGCAAATATTGATAATAATTGATATTTCATTAATAACCAGTTTAGTGTCAATACAATGTTTGATGTGCGAGACTGCAATACTTTCTAAATAATACTTCGTCGTATAAAAGCAGAAAACCTCTTGCAGCAATATTTTCCAACCAAGAATGGCCAATTCTCCTTGATATTGTACAAAACTTCTACAACAAAAATTTCTTGTTATTAAAGTTATTTCCAGCCTAGAGAAATTACGAATAGTTAACTGCCAAGTATGTAGGTGCCAAATACTTGCACTTCCAATAAACAATCAAATTCCAAAGTTAATTACTCTATCACATAGGACCTAATGAACTGCCAAATACACTTATTTATACGTGCAATGGTAATGCATCAAATATTCCAAAAATCCGCTGGAATTTTCAAATGATTTTTCGAAATCGTTCATAAAGGAGGGAAAACAGATGGTCGACTATACGTAGAGTATAGAAGTTGAAATGTGATAATTACTAACACTATTCTTCCTCAGCCATAAACTCCTAGACGTAGGCCTCTTCCAATGTTCCATGAGATTACTATTATTACCGGTAATAGTAGCAAAGATGAAAGAAAAACTGATACGAAATTTGTTAAAAGTAAAAGAAGTTGAAATGTGATAATTACTATTCTTCCTCAGCCATAAACTCCTAGATGTAGGCCTCTTCCAATGTTCCATGAGATTACTATTATTATTGTTAATAGTAGCAAAGATGAAAGAAAAACTGATACGAAATTTGTTAAAAACCATGATTTTTTATGGCACGTAGTAATGTGAATGTAATCTGAAGACGGCTCTGTGCATCCGTGCATCTCCCTATTCTATGTGTGCGTTTGCCTGGGCACGGCGTCGCGTCGTCTCACGCGCGCCCACACACGCCAAGGCGTCAGGCAGTCTGCCTCAAACAAGGTCGCTCCCGTTCTCTCTCTCCTCTCTCGCGGCCTGTTGCCTCTCGTTATCAGCCGCGACGGACCTCTCTTCCGACACATTCTCCGGTGTGGAGTTACACCCTCTCAGCGAATAAAGCGCCTCGCGTGAGACTGCCGCGGCAGGCAGGTGGCGGCCGAGGCTGTTTTGGGAGCGAGGCTCGGGACTCGCGTCCGCCGCATTCCGTCGCGGTGTCACGTTGCCCCGGCCAGGTGTACTCGGAGAGAGAAAAAAAATCTGCCAAAACGGAGTTCATTCATCAGCGGATCCCGCGGATTCATTCATGGCCAGTAGTGCTGCCATAACGAGTTCGATCGAAGCGAATAGTCGTAGGCAATTGGATTGCGTGCAAATTCACTCGTCGAGGCGGTTAGGGCTGCGTTTGCGATTCAGTTGTGGTCGGTTCGATTCCTGCACAGGACATTACTGAAGTATATGAAGCAATCTGAATCTGGACGCAAGCGATGACAAGTTAGATCAAAACAAATAGTTGTGATAAAAACAATAGAATTTCAAAGATATAGTTCTTAAAACGTACAAGGTTCTACGAGTCGATAGTCGTGGGTTGCTTCCCTCAAGAAATTCTTATTATTATTAGCTCTACGTTTGCAGTTGAAATAGTTAAATTTTCAAAAAGTATAATTTTTTGTAACTACAATCAAATGTATCAAAACCTTATATTCAATTAAATCTATCAAATTGTCTTATATCGTAACTTCAAAGAAGTTGTGATACTAGTTTCTTCAGGGTATTTTCAATTCCAGTTAATCGAACTAAGCTGCAGCTTTATTTTAGATGTGCTTGTGCTGAAGAGTGAAATTGGGTGTTTGCAAAGTTAGCACTTCGTACAAGAGGCGGTGATTTGTTTGTTTTGCCCTGTTTCTGGTGTTTTGTGATAATTATAAGGTTGCCATTCAGGTTTTGGCATCGTGCATCGGAAAATTTGTCAAAATAAACCTCGGCCCGTTTACGGTGGGTGGCGGGCCACGCAAGGCCCGGCCGGCTCGCCGCCGTAATTACAGCCCTCCGTTTTCGGGGCCCCCTTTTTTCGAGGATCCCCGAGACGGGTCATTACGGCAACAAGCCGGCTCAGCGCCGGCAAATCACTGTAATCCATCTCGGGGCCATCGGCTAATGTTTACATACACACACCGGCCAGTCCACGGGTAGTTGACCCACTTTATTGGGCTTTTAATGCGCAATTAAGGCGATAGAGTCATCGGCAACCGCAGAGAGCGGCTCTGTGGTCTGCGCTGATAAGCCACTTGGCGTTTCTTCGAAACGGCTCGTGGGATTGTTGGGCAAACGTTCTCACGTGGACGCGTTCTTTTTGCGTGTTGCAGGCGGAGAAGGTGCATAACATGGACTCCATAAGTCTGAACGATCTGTGGAAGACGCTGCACTACGACTGGCTGCCCTCCACGCAGGAGATTCCCAAGAGGCTGGGGGAGACCCTGCCCGAGGACAGCGAGCATCTGGCCTCACTTCGTGTAAGTATTATAACGTTCATAAAATATTTTCGACTAAATTGGCCAAAGCTACCAAAACCATATTTTTGATCAAAACATAATTCAAACTTTAAACTTCAAACTTCTTTTATTGGACATGAATTACATGTAAGGTCAAGACAATTGATTGAAGTATTTAAATTCTGTGCTCAAATCTAAATGCAACAAATCAATTGAAATAATTTGGAAATGTCAAATAAACAGTTTAGTGTCAATACATTATTTGATATGCGAGACTGCTGTACTTTCTGAATAACACTTCGTGGTATAAAAACCGAATTACTCTTGCAGCAATATTTTCCAACCAACTTTCCTTCGTAATTTTTTGAATTTTGGCCTTTAAAATTTCTCGAATGTTCAATTTTCTTCGATATTGTAGAAAACTTCGACAACAAGTTGTCGAATGCACTGAAACGAAATCCGGGATATCTTGCACAGTTCCTGAACTATCGCTGAAAAACTGAAAGTGCACTTTCCTTTTCCTTTTATAACATTTTTGCATTTGAAGGAAAGTTTACGAAACTTGGCACTCTTACATTTTTCGACGTCAGTTTTCTAATCACAGTGTCAAACATTTTCTGCGCCAACTAGATGCCAAAATGTTCATAGTCAACTTTTGATTTTCTTATGGCCGCAATATTGGATTTTAATGGCATTCAAAAGGGCAAAAAATTCCGATTTCAACCATGTATAACACATGGGTAATCTGACATTATTTACTACCAAAAATCGATAATTTAAAAATTTGTTGCAAAAATCAAACTGCTGTGAACTGCTCTAAAAATTGAGTTGCCATGGTTTAAAAAGGAGTCATTATAAAAATTTGAATGATATTAAGAGCTACATAAAAAAATTCTAAAAAGTCATCGCATGAACTTTGAAGAATTGTTAATACAAAAAAAATATTGTAAAAATAGGCATGTTTGTACATTTCAATGATTTAAATGTAAAGGTTTGGTACATTTGAATAATTTTAAAGCAGAAATAGTTATATTTTCGACTACTTTCATGATTGAAGGATTTAAAAAGAGAAAATTTCGACGCTTCTGCGATTCAAAGGCAAATAAACTTATTCCTGAAACTTTCAGTCGTTTCATGATTTTAAAATAAAGAGTGTTGCATTTTTCAACGGTTTTTAAATTATTAATGAACGAATAAACTGATTTTTACAACATATCTGTTTTAAAGTTTCAAAATGGATATCTTTGTACAATTCGATGTTTTTCATTAATTTGATGATGTCATCACTTCAGCGATTCAAAGGTAAATAAACGTATTTCTTGAAAACTTCAGTCGATTTAAGATTTTAAATTAAAGAGTGTTCCATATTTCAACGGTTTTTAAATAATGAACGAATGGAAAAACTGATGTTTGCAACATAACTGTTTTAAAGTTTCAAAATTAATTTTCGAACAATTCGATCACTTGAGTGTTGAGATTTTGATTCATGTGATGACTACAGCGTAGAAAAATGATCTTTCTTGAAATTTGTAACGATTTAAAAATCCAAACGTAGATTTTTTGTACATTCGAATTATATTGAGGGACAAACAGATACCTTGCGAAATCCAGTGAATTGAAGAGAATATTGAACATATCGTTGGTATACAATTGAAAGGGGCCAAGTCCATTATTCATCATTTCAAGTTCATTTTATCTCCTGTACATTTCTCCTGTACATTTAAAATAAAACTTGACTTGCTCAATTACGAATTTACAGAAAAAAGTACGATTTTTTTAGAAAATCGATTTAGTAAATATCTTATGAAATGTTAAAAAGTCATTTTTTTTTAAATTTTAGACTTGACCACTTTCTTCTGTATACCAACGATGTTAGTTGAAATATATTTTTAAATATTGTCAAGAGACGTTTGTACATTTCGATGGTTTCAAGGTAGAAAATTGCAAAAATTTCAGGATTCACAAAAAATATTTTAATTATTTTAATTTTGAGGAGATTTTGAACTTCCGATTTAGAATGAATGAAGCACTTAATTCCTTAAAGGTTCGGTGTTAAAAACTAATTGGAATATCTATTACAATTATATCGTTAATTATGAAATTCCGAGAATCAAACGGTCCATAGATTCTTTGATAAATTGTTTTTGATACAGTAATGTTAAAAAATTAATATCTTTAAATTTTGGGTATACGAAAGATATTAGTAGAAATATATTTTCGAATATTGTCACGAGATATTAGTACATTTCGTTGTTTCCAAGCTAGAAAATTGCAAAAATTTCAGGATTCACAAAAACTATTTTCATTATTTCAATTTTGGGGAGATTTTCAGCTACCGATTTAGAATTAATGAAACACTTAATTCTTTAAAGGTTCGCTGTTAAAAACTAATCGGAATATCTACAATTCTATCGTTACTTATAAGATTTCGTGGATCAAACGGTACATTGTTTTACATACATTGATGTTAAAATATCAAAATCTTCAAATTTTTGACTTGGCCCCTTTCTTCTCTATACCAACGATATTAGTAGACATATATTTTCATATATTGTCAAAAGACATAAGTACATTTCGTTGTTTTCAACGTAGAAAATTGCAAAAGTTTCAGGATTCACAAAAAATATTTTAATTATTTCAATTTTAGGGAGATTTTGAACTTCCGATTTAGAATTAATAAAACACTTAATTCTTTAAAGGTTCGCTGTTAAAAACTAATTGGAATATCTACAATTCTATCGTTACTTATAAAATTTTGTGGATCAAACGGTTCGTAGATACATTGTTTTAGATATATTGATGTTAAAATATCAAAATCTTTAAATTTTGGACTTGGCCACTTTCTACTGTATACGAAAGATATTAGTAGAAATATATTTTCAATATTGTCAAGAGATATTAGTATATTTCGTTGTTTCCAAGCTAGAAAATTAGAAAAGTTTCAGAATTCACAAAAAAATAATTTAATTATTTCAATTTTGGGGAGATTTTCAGCTTTCGATTTCTAATTAATGAAACACTTAATTCTTTAAACGTTCGCTGGTAAAAACTAATTGGAGTATCTACTTCTATCGTTACTTATAAAATTTCGTGGATTAAGCGGTTCATAGATACATTGTTTTAGATACATTGATGTTAAAATATCAAAATCTTCAAATATTTGACTCGGCCCCTTTCTTTTGTATACCAACGATATTAGTAGAAATATATTTTCAAATATTGTCAAGAGACATTAGTACATTTCGTTGTTTGCAAGCTAGAAAATCGCAAAAGTTTCAGGTTTCACATTTTTTTTTAATTATTTCAATTTTGAGGAGATTTTGAGCTTCCGATTTAGAATTAATGAAACACTTAATTCTTTTAAGGTTCGCTGTTAAAAACTAATCGGAATATCTACAATTCTATCGTTACTTATAACATTTCGTGGATCAAACGGTTCATAGATACATTGTTTTAGATACATTGTTGTTAAAATATCAAAATCTTCAAATTTTTGACTAGGCCCCTTTCTTTTGTATACCAACGATATTAGTAGAAATATATTTTCAAATATTGTCAAGAGATATTAGTATATTTCGTTGTTTGCAAGCTAGAAAATTGCAAAAGTTTCAGGATTCACAAAAAAATATTTTAATTATTTCAATTTTGGGAGGATTCGAGCTTCCGATTTAGAATTAATGAAACACTTAATTCTTTAAAGGTTCGCTGTTAAAAACTAATTGGAATATCTACAATTCTATCGTTACTTATAAAATGTCGTGGATCAAACGGTTCATAGATACATTGTTTTAGATACATTGATGTTAAAATATCAAAATCTTCAAATTTTTTACTCGGACCCTTTTTTCTGTATACCAACAATATTAGTAGAAATATATTTTCAAATATTGTCAAGAGATATTAGTACATTTCGTTGTTTTCATGATAGAAACTTGCAAAAAGTTTCAGAATTCACATTTGTTTAAAATAATTTCAATTTTGAGGAGATTTTGAGCTTCCGAGTTAGAATTAATCTTCTTGGATTGCCATACTCGATGTCGAGCGTCGGCTATTTTCCCGCATACGTCAGTGTATGAGTGTCTGTATCGTACTTACACTGATGTATGGCACCTACAGTTTAACGTCGGCTGCGAACGACTGGTTTTTGGGGAAACATCCCTGGGCAGATTAGAATTAATGAAATTCTTCATTCTTTAAAGGTTCGCTGTTAGAGTTACCAAGTTGTAGTATCAAGCAAAGATTTGGTATCTATAAGTAATGCAGTATATGTAGTTGGAATTAGATGATCTTTGGTGTGAGCGAGCGCTGTTATTCGTTAGGATAGCTACAGGAAATCTTTTTTTTACTTTGTGCACTAAGAAAATGAAACATACTAGGGGTGTTAGGGAAATATTGGTGGGAAATTTGAGGATGTTGGTTTTCACTAACTAATGCATCAATACTAACTTGAATATTTGTTGTTGATAAACGAGCAACTGAGTAAGTGACGTATCAGAAAGGGGACATCTATATTTTGACTTAATAAATATCATGTTGAAAAAGCTGCTTTCGCAATGATACGTGCTTCGCGGCATTGAGCCCAGTGTAAGCTTTAAGTTTCGCAAGTTGGGGTATCGTTCTTCTGGCACCAACTTGAAAAAGTCCAATCCAGCTTCAGTTCTTCCTTGGTAAAAAGGATCTGATTGCAAATCACACAATTTCAGTTGAAGGTTTGCTCTGCTTTGCAAAAATTCATAATATATTATGATGATGTGATGATCCATATCCAAGTACATATATCTTTTTGATGCTATATTCAGTGTTTATTTTCTTATGCAATTTTTTATTTTCTCAAGTGTTATTGAGTAGGTGTGGTATTTCGTACTCGCTGCATAACAATATTTGTAATTTCTTCTTTGGTTTTGTTAGCTAAGGCATTCAGTTATCTGTTGTAAGTGTGCCAAGATGATTGATCAAATTGTGGTTGAGGTCATAGATTTATTTTTTGTTTTGCTTGCAGATTGACGACGCGCTGATAGACCTCTACCAGCAGCTGCAGAAGATCGCTGTCGGCCTGGAGGCCGTGGCGTGGGACCAGGAGGACGAGAAGGGCCAGTTCCTCCAGAACTTCACCGAGACTGAGAACTACCTGCGCTCGCTGCTGTGCGAGATCCAGATGGCCATCATCGAGCGCGGCCTGACGCAGAAGCCGGACATCACCAGGGACCTGATGGCCGAAGACATGCGCCAGCAGCCGGACAATTCGTCGCGTTACGTCCGCGACTGGCTCATCTACAGGGATTACATCAACGCTCTGGAGTACACCGTCCAGGCGTTCCAGCACCTCATCGGGACGCTTCCGAACTGAAGACGGCCGCCGCGACGGTTGATGAGGATTAGTGACGACGCCGCGAGGTCCTTGGCAGAGTGGTGGGAGAGTTCCCGACGCGACTTTTTTGTAACCAGTGGGAGATTTTTTTTTAGATGTTTATTAGACGCCTACTAATTTAGTAGCCAGATTGTAAGCGGCGATTGAATAACCAAATTTAGAGCTTGTTCACACCACTAAATTTGTAGTTATTTGGTGTACATACTTGTTATTATCGTGACTCATTTTTAATGTAATTTATATCGTATTTAAAGATTATTTGTACATATGAATGTTTACTTAATTTTAATCAGTTTTTTTAGCTATACCGACGGCGATGTTGCTACGGACCCAATTAAATCTACTAACTTTACTATTTATTATTTATTTTATGTTTTTTAGTTTTGTCTCGATTTTTTTATGATATTCTTAAACTGTGATATCCGCTGCATCATCTTAAATATTTTGTTAATACATATTTATTTTTTCATGTGTGTTATTGTTTTATGTCTCGCCTCCAATCCCGCCGGTTCCCAGGGGGCCCGTTGTATGCACTTGCGTGCGCCCAGGTGATTTTATGACGAGCATATAGTAAACTAATCACTCGAGCAAATATTGTCTTCCTGCGGTCAAGTGAGGCTTCAGCTATTCTCAGGGTAACTCCTTTCTTGTCAACATGAGGCCTTTGCGTCACTTCCGATGGCCTGTGTCTGTTTATGTATCGCACTCATTAGGCACTGAACGGGCATGTGCGCACACCAATAACCAATATCCAACACCCACGCAGAACGTCTTGCAACAGAATTCGTTTTGCAATTAATCGCCACACTTTTCCAGATTTGTTAGGAGTGGGTACACGTGTACACAAATCTGTGAGCAAAAATGTGATTTTGAGTTCACACGATCATCAACAACAAATAAAAAAAGTGTCTGCATTATTTTGTGACCTCCGTTAATCGTGTGGAAATAAACCAGTGAAATGTAATTCACGTTTTAATAAATGTACGTGTACACATTTGAAGAAAGTACCTACAACTACATTCCGCATTATTTTATGTCCCTCAAAAATCAACGTTGGAACCGTGTACACGTGTACACACACCATCCATAAAGATGCATATAATTTTGGGGGGCCCCACAAATCAGCGCTTTAATCGTGTACACGTGTAGACACCGGTGCCGGCGGTTTCGCTTGCGGGGGCCCCCCCATTAATCGGGACTCTTAAGAGAGTAAACGTGTTCGGCTAATGTCAATATCAGGGCCGGGGCGTTTATCGGAGCCGATGGGGGCCCCGGCCGGTGCCAAGGTGATCTGTCATTGCCCGGACACGTCGCCATTCCGCGAACGGAGCGCCCGGTTCCCACGAATATACCGCTGATTCTCCGAAGTCCCGGGGGCGCCCTCCGCAGACCGGACCCAAAAATGAAACAATGAACAGCCGCCGTATCTTCGCCCAGCATCTCGGTCTGCGCCGGCAGGAATGTGTCCGACATGACAAACACGAGGATCCCCCCATAAATCTCGCCCGCCCCAAACGCGGGGGCGACTAATTTCGGCAATTGCACCCCCCGAACCTGCGCCAGGAATGTCTGCACACGTGTGTACACGGACAGGGTACACGTGTGTGTGCGTATAAGTGACTTTTTTCAACGTCCGCGCCGCAAACACGCGAAATGCTTATCTAATTATATAAATTACTTTTTACAACCTCTAATTACATAACTCGCCAATTATCATTTTTAACTGTTGTATAATAGCAGTAAATACTCTAATTAAAAACTATATTGTACCCAGGCTCGCATTCCCATTTCGCAACAATTAATACAATCCCCGATTAGCTGCGATCACAAAAAAAAACCGACAAAAGCAGCGATTAACACAATCCTGCATTACACACAAATGCCGCAAAAATTCCGAAGCAGCCAACGTCGGAATCCCAATCGCAATCTTCATTCAGCACAAATCAAGAAAACTATGAATTGCAGTAAAAATATCCCCAGCCAACCCAATCACCTGTAAAGCCCAGGTGAGTAAAATTTCTTCAACTCATAAAGTCCAGGTGAGTACAAATTTCCTCAACTGAACTTCTTTTGAAGTTGTTCATTTTACTAACACAAAACTTGGACCACGTTAATTAATATCAATTGAGGCGTTTATTTTGGGCAAAGGCCTTGGGTTTTGTACCAAGGTTACCAAAGGTTACCAAAGGCCAGTCCAAGAAATATACGAAAGATAGAAAGCAATTGATAGAATTCTACAAGCAGTAGAACCTCAACACCCAAGTAAAAGAGAATATCGATCAAGAAAGAAAGTAAATATAGCAACCTTACAGTGTTATTCATAAAAATATAAAACGCGGTTTAGCGGTGGTTCAGCGGTGTTTTACAACACCACTGGTACATAGGCTTTTATACCAAGGTTACCAATGGTTACCAAAGGCCAGTCCAAGAAATATGCGAAACATACGAAGCAATTGATTGAATTTTACAAGCAGTAGAACCTCAACACCCAAGTAAAACAGGATATCGATCAAGAAAGAAAGTAAATATAGCAACCTTACAGTGGTATTCATAACAATTTAAACCGCGGTTTTGCGGTGTTTTACAAAGGCTTACCAAGATTACTGAGATTAAACCACGGCTTAAAGTTTTATGGATAACACTGTTAGTCTCGTTCGACTTGTAAGAGTTTCCTAGGTCGAATAAGACTAATGGCAGCAAGATTCAACCAACGGTTTTCAAAATAGCAATATTTAACTATTTTTTTCAATAAAAATTCGTAAACAAGAAAGAAATATAAGAAAAAGACGAAGATGGCAATTTTACAAGCGACAGAAATGGAGCACTTAAGGAAAGTGGAAGGAGTGACAAGGAAGGACAGAGTGCGCTACGTAGAAATAAGGAAGAAGTTGGGAACCATAACGATAATGAGGAAAATTGAAGAGGGGCAAATAAGATGGTTCGGGCACATAAACAGACAGAGTGAAGAGAGGCAAGTTAAGCAAGTGTTGGAGGCAAGAGCAAACGGGAAGAGACCAAGAGGAAGACCACAGGAAACATGGAACGGTACAATAAGCACAATGCTGCAGAAAAAAGTATTGGAAGCAAGCAATGGTACTAACAGGCAACAGAAAGGAATGGATAAAATTCTATAAAAAATAGATATACACATCAACATCCAAAAGGGTCACAGAGGAGAAAGAAAGAAAGAACTTTTTTTTTCTATAATTTTAAACTTTGAGGGTGGATATCTCGAGAACCTCTGGGACAGGCAACAGAAAAGAATGGATAAAATTCTATAATAAATAGAATTATATCCAACACCCAAAAGGGTAACAGAGGAGAAAGAAAGGAAGAAAGAAAGAACTTTTTTTTTCTATAATTTTAAACTTTGAGGGTAGATATCTCGAGAACCTCTAGGACAGGCAACAGCAAATAATGGATAAAATTCTATAATAAATAGAATTACACCTCAACACCCAAAACTCTGTTACTTTCTCCGTAACAGAAGAGAAAGAAAGAAATGACTATTTTTTATATAATTTTAAACTTTGAGGGTGGATATTTCGAGAACCTCTGAGACAGGCAACAGAAAAGAAGAGATAACATTTTATAATAAATAGACTCAACACCCAAAAGGGTAAAAGACGAGAAAGAAAGAAATAACTATATTTTTATATAATTTGAAACTTTGAGGGTGGATATCTCGAAAACCTCTGGGACAGGCAACAGAAAAGAATGGATAAAATTCTATAATAAATAGAATTACACCTCAACACCCAAAAGGGTAACAGAGGAGAAAGAAAGAAATTACTATTTTTTTCTATAATTTTAAACTTTGAGGGTAGATATCTCGAGAACCTCTGGGACAGGCAACAGCAAATAATGGATAAAATTCTATAATAAATAGAATTACACCTCAACACCCAAAACTCTGTTACTTTCTCCGTAACAGAGGAGATAGAAAGAAATTACAATTTTTTATATTATTTTTAACTTTGAAGATGGATATTTCGAGAACCTCTGGGACAGGCAACAGAAAAGAATAGATAAAATTCTATAATAAATAGACTCAACACCCAAAAGGGTAAAAGAGGAGAAAGACAGAAATAACTATTTTTTATATAATTTTAAACTTTGATGGTGAATAAATCGAGAACCTCTGAGACAGGCAACAGAAAAGAACGGATCAAATTCTATAATAAATAGAATTACACCTCAACACCCAAAAGAGTAAAAGAGGAGAAAGAAAGAAAGAACTATTTTTTTCTATAATTTTAAACTTTGAGGGTAGATATCTCGAGAACCTCTAGGACAGGCAACAGCAAATAATGGATAAAATTCTATAATAAATAGAATTACACCTCAACACCCAAAACTCTGTTACTTTCTCCGTAACAGAAGAGAAAGAAAGAAATTACTATTCTTTATATAATTTTAAACTTTGAAGGTGGATATTTCGAGAACCTCTGAGACAGGCAAGAGAAAAGAATAGA
This sequence comes from Othius punctulatus, assembly GCA_951805005.1. Classification (NCBI taxonomy): domain Eukaryota; kingdom Metazoa; phylum Arthropoda; class Insecta; order Coleoptera; family Staphylinidae; genus Othius; species Othius punctulatus. Next base: position 15,653,346 of record OX638145.1, read on the forward strand.
TAAAATTCTATAATAAATAGACTCAACACCCAAAAGGGTAAAAGAGGAGAAAGACAGAAATAACTATTTTTTATATAATTTTAAACTTTGAGGGTGAATAAATCGAGAACCTCTGAGACAGGCAACAGAAAAGAACGGATGAAATTCTATAATAAATAGAATTACACCTCAACACCCAAAAGAGTAAAAGAGGAGAAAGAAAGAAAGAACTATTTTTTTATATAATTTTAAACTTTGAGGGTAGATATCTCGAGAACCTCTAGGGCAGGCAACAGCAAATAATGGATAAAATTCTATAATAAATAGAATTACACCCCAACACCCAAAACTCTGTTACTTTCTCCGTAACAGAGGAGAAAGAAAGAAATTACTATTTTTTATATTATTTTTAACTTTGAGGGTGGATATTTCGAGAACCTCTAGGACAGGCAACAGAAAAGAATAGATAAAATTCTATAATAAATAGACTCAACACCCAAAAGGGTAAAAGACGAGAAAGAAAGAAATAACTATATTTTTATATAATTTGAAACTTTGAGGGTGGATATCTCGAAAACCTCTGGGACAGGCAACAGAAAAGAATGGATAAAATTCTATAATAAATAGAATTACACCTCAACACCCAAAAGGGTAACAGAGGAGAAAGAAAGAAATTACTATTTTTTTCTATAATTTTAAACTTTGAGGGTAGATATCTCGAGAACCTCTAGGGCAGGCAACAGCAAATAATGGATAAAATTCTATAATAAATAGAATTACACCTCAACACCCAAAACTCTGTTACTTTCTCCGTAACAGAGGAGATAGAAAGAAATTACTATTTTTTATATTATTTTTAACTTTGAGGGTGGATATTTCGAGAACCTCTGGGACAGGCAACAGAAAAGAATAGATAAAATTCTATAATAAATAGACTCAACACCCAAAAGGGTAAAAGAGGAGAAAGACAGAAATAACTATTATTTATATAATTTTAAACTTTGAGAGTTTATATCTCGAGAACCTCTGAGACAGGCAACAGAAAAGAATGGATAAAATTCTATAATAAATAGAATTACACCTCAACACCCAAAAGGGTAACAGAGGAGAAAGAAAGAAAGAACTATTTTTTTATATAATTTTAAACTTTAAAGGTGGATATTTCGAGAACCTCTGGAGCTACATACTTGAAAGCAAACTTTTTTAAATCTGCAGGATCCAGTTAGTACTTCTATGTGCCTCTGGGACAGGCAACAGAAAAGAATGGACGAAATTCTATAAAACATAGAATTACACCTCAACACCCAAAAAGATAAAAGAGGAGAAAGAAAGAAATAACTATTTTTTTCTATAATTGTAAACTTTAAGGGTGGATATCTCGAGAACCTCTGGGGCTACATACTTGAAAGCAAACTTTTTGAAATCAGCAGGATCCAGTTAGTACTTATATGTGCCTCTGGTACAGGCAACAGAAAATAATGCATAAAATTTTATAAAAAATAGAAAAATAGAATAGAATTACACCTCAACACCCAAATGGGTAACAGAGGAGAAAGAAAGAAATAACTATTTTGTTTATATAATTTCAAACTTTGAGAGTGGATATCTCGAGAACCTCTGGGGCTACATACTTGAAAGCAAACTCTTTGAAATCAGCAGGATCCAGTTAGTACTTCTATGTGCCTCTGGAAATTGGCAACAGAAAAGAATGGATAAAATTCTATAATAAATAGAATTACATCTCAACACCCAAAAGGGTAACAGATGAGAAAGAAAGAAATAACTATTTTTTATAGATAATTTTAAACTTTGAGGGTGGAAATCTCGAGAACCTCCGGGACAGGCAACAGAAAAGAATGGATAAAATACTATAATAAATAGAATTACACCTCTACACCCAAAAGGGTAACAGAGGAGAAAGAAAGAAATAACTATTTTTTTAAATATAATTTCAAACTTTGAGGGTGGATATCTCGAGAACCTCTGGGGCTACATACTTGAACGCAAGCGTTTTGAAATCAGTAAGATCCAGTTAGTACTTCTATGTGCCTCTGGGACTGGCAACAGAAAATAATGGATAAAATTCTGTAATAAATAGAATTACACCTCAACACCCCAAAGGGTAACAGAGGAGAAAGAAAGAAATAACTATTTTTTTATATAATTTTAAACTTTGAGGGTGGATATCTCGAGAACCTCTGGGGCTACATACTTGAAAGCAAACTTTCTGAAATCAGCAGGATCCAGTTAGTACTTCTATGTGCCTCTGGTACAGGCAACAGAAAATAATGCATAACATTTTATAGAAAATAGAATTACACCTCAACACCAAAATGGGTAAAAGAGGAGAAAGAAAGAAATAACTATATTTTTTTATATCATTTTAAACTTTGAGGGTGGATATCTCGAGAACCTCTGGGGCTACATACTTGAAAGCAAACTTTTTGAAATCAGCAGGATCCAGTTAGTACTTCTATGTGCCTCTGGAACAGGCAACAGAAAAGAATGGATAAAATTCTGTAATAAATAGAACTACACCTCAATACCCAAAAGGGTAACAGAGGAGAAAGAAAGAAAGAACTATTTTTTTATATAATTTTAAACTTTAAAGGTGGATATTTCGAGAACCTCTGGGGTTACATACTTGAAAGCAAACTTTTTTAAATCTGCAGGATCCAGTTAGTACTTCTATGTGCCTCCGGGGCAGGCAACAGAAAAGAATGGGTAAAATTCTGTAATAAATAGAAATACACCTCAAAACACAAAAGAGTAACAGAGGAGAAAGAAAGAAATACCATTTTTTCTTATATAATTTTAAACTTTGAGGGTGGATATCTCGAGAACCTCTGGGGCTACATACTTAAAAGCAAACTTTGTGAAATCAGCAGGATCCAGTTAGTACTTCTGTGCGCCTCCATACCTCCTAGAGTTGGGGAGGGAAAATTTGCAAAAATCGCGATTTTGGATTTAGGCGATTTGATCGAAAAACCGTAATTTTTACGTTGTTCGTACTGGCCAATCAACAAATTGGCACAATACTGTCATGTAACGTACAAGTTACTGCTAACGTGTTTTGATACACAATACACCTGATTATATACTTATTTCCCTTTTTACAAAGGTAATAAGCAGAGTAATAAGTTAGCCAAAAAAAATGAAATATAGACAGAAAGAAGCTTGCATGAAAAGCTGAAAAGGGCAGTCAAAAATTCAAATCAGGCAGGAAAATAGGCAAGATGAAAAGGCAAGTAAGAATCTAAAAAATGTCAGCCGAACCAGAAAATGTGTGCATGTAAATGTTGATTTATACGAGACTTGATAGAAATAATTAACCAATTTTGTGGTTTCAGAATAAAATTTTAGATGTGTGTTTTTTTTTAACTTGAAGACACATCTTTGCCATTTCTTGTAAATATTGGTTCTGATAGTTTGTTGATAACAATTTCAGTTTCGTGGATACCACGAACATATTTTTATGAAGTAAAATGTTATTAATCTGTTAGCCAAACAAGAAAACTTGTTCATCTAAAAAGAGAAACTGAAACTTAATATCAAATATTCACCATTTCTGAGGTTTCTTGACAATTTTTTTAGTTTTGTTGACACTAAGAACTTTTTCTGCATTGAATGAAGTAAATTTCTATCAATATATCAGCAGAAGAAGAAAATTTATGCGTTTAAAAGTAAAATTATTCTGAGCTTTTGACACCATTTTTGTGTTTCAGTTTTATGGACACTAAGAATACGGTTTTACATTTTTCCATAAATGAAGTACAAATCTAAATAATGTCAGCCGAATCAGAAAATGTGTGCATTTAAATGTAGAATTTATCTGATACTTGATAGAAATTAGTAACCAATTTTGAGGTTTCAGAATAAAATTTCAGATTTGTGTTTTTTTTAACTTGAAGACACATATTTGCAATTTCTTGTAAATATTGGTTCTGATAGTTTGTTGATAACAATTTTAGTTTCGTGGATACTAGGAACATTTTTTATGAAGTAAAATGTTATTAGTCTGATAGCCAAACAAGAAAACTTGTTCATCTAAAAAGAGAAACTGAAACTTAATAACAAATATTCTCCATTTCATTATGAAGGTTTGACAAAAACTGAGGTTTCTTGCCAAAAAATTGAAAATGAAACTTGAAAATTATAGTTTTGTGGACACTAAGTACTTTTTTTTTTCAATGAATAAAGTAAAATGCTATAAATTTATAAGCAGGACAAAAATGTGCATCTAAAAGTAGAGTTATTCTGATACTTTGACACCATTTTTGTGTTTCAGTTTTATGGACACTAAGAAGATGGTTTTACTTGTTGCCCTAAATGAAGTAAGGAACTAAAAAATGTTAGCCGAATTAGAAAATGTGTGCATCTAAATTTAGAATTGTTCTGAAACTTGATAAAAATAGTTAACCAATTTAGTGGTTTCAGAATATATATATATAAACAATCTTTATTAGGCTATCGACCCCATAGGGTCTTTCCGCCTCCAAATAAAATTGCAGATTTGTGTTTTTTTTTATATGAAATAAGAATCTAAAAATCATCATCATCATCGTCACCTGCTTGTCACCTATCGGCGGATTTAAGCCTCCCATTTCTATTATATTTTCTATAGTATTTAATAATAATTTCTAATAATGTTGTTAATTATAATAAACCAATCAATTTGGGCTACCATATAAATTTAAATGCCTACCATCAAATACCCAGATATACAGGGTGAGTCGGGAGGAACGGACCAAACTCCAGGAGTGTATTGTACACGTGAAAATAATTTAAAAAAATCAAATGTCATCCGATTTTCATTTGCTTTGAAGTAATAATTTCAAATCTTTAATATGCAAATATAGTGTTTGTCTAAGGTTTTTGTAATGGGAGTGCTATAGCTGCTGTTGAAGGATATCGTCAACGGTTTGCACATCAGAAAACTCCGGATAAAAACGTATTTATCTGACTTTTCAACAAACTGTTCGAAACTATAACTTGAAAACAAATGAAAATCGGATAACAACATTTGAGTTTTTTTTAAATTATTTTCACGTGAACAATACACTCCTGAGGTTTGGTCTCTTCCTTCCGACTCACCCTGTATACAAGGAAGTTTATCTAATATCGTTATCAGGAAATTTTTGATTTCATGAAACGCAAGCAGATAACGAAAATGCATTCCATGCGATTGCAATACGAATCCAGGTCCTTATCCCTTGAGTTTAGCAACCTTTGCGTTTACTATCGGTTTGATGATTTTGCATATTCGCACAGCCGATAATCGTTATCGGGTATTGATATATAAATAAATAAACTGGGGTGTGTCGTTTTGCTTTCGTATTATCATTTTATTGTGTGATTTGATAGATAGGAAGTCGAACAATTCATGTTCGTTATAATTATTCTGCAAACGCACCAATGTGATTACGTGCAGTCAATTGGTTAACTTACAATAAAAAATATTAATTAATGTAAGCACATTCCAATATGCATGTTGCATTTTATGCATAATTTTTGATATGGCTAATTACACTGATTTTTGAAATCAGTGTAAATTCAAAATTCGTCAAAAACTGAAATTTTGACGAATGTATTGTCTTTTCAATTTAAATGCATTTTTCTGAAAGTATTAATTATGTATAAATGTATGAAATACAAAACAAAAATGTGTTGGGGGTTTTTTTTTAACGATTTTTTACATAGTTTTTCCAGTATTTCCTTACAAAAACACGTTCTCGGTTAAAGAGAAGTTAGAAAAGTGATACCGGTAACATTCAAACTGAAATTTGAATCCAGTATTGCCATAAAATATCATCGAAATCGATCTTGCATGCAAAAAAAAAGTTACACATTTTGCAAAAATTGAAATATCAGAAAAACCTGACGTGCTAGAAAATTTTCTGACGTTTCTGAAATCAGCGCAAAATGTGAAATGTGAAAGAAGCTTATGAACGCCTCCTTTTGTTGAGATGATATCCAAATGTTTACAATTAAGATAAAATAATTATTAATGCGAAAGAAAAAATTCTTCACAAGTTCATAGCTCTGTTTACATGAGTTTAAATGAAAAATGATTATGTGACGACGTGCTGTGGTATTTTAATTAACGAAATGGTCCCGTTACAACTTCTTAATTGTTGTTAATGACGCAGAAGTTCTGGTTGTGTGTATGTGCTCGTCCAGTAGATATGGCACTGTTGAGCGCGCGTGCGCATCTGAAGACGTTCCTCCGATCACGTATTAGTTGTGCAATTAAATTTCGTATTCACGAGGCAATGGTCCGGGTGCATATTAAAGGCGTCAGCCGGTTTATGGTAATCACCTGGTGCTAATGCCTTGATTATCGTCCACGATTAGAAGCCCAAAATGTGATAAAGACATGGTATGGAAGTCGCTTACATCAGAACCTGCAGCCGCTTTAATTGCCAGGTATTCGTGAACTTCGACACAAAAGTTTATACATTTTTAGCTAATTGTTGTTTTAGAGCTGCCGAGGTACTGAGGCATATCAATGAGCACTTAAATATATGATTATGGCACATAAAATTTATTTTGGAAAGTAGATTGTTGTGGAAGTCATCAGGAACCAAATCAAACTAAGACCAAACGGTTTTGATGAGATGAAACGAGTCTTGCGAGAGGTACTCTTCATTCTTTCCCTTCTCTTCATTATTCCTCTTCTCATCTTCATTGGATCCAAAAAAGCTTCCACTACAAAATTCTAAAACTCTTCACACTTGCAGACTTTCGAGAACGTGTTATTTTCAATGATTAATGATCCAATTGATTTTGGCAAGTAGATTGTTGTGGAAGTCATCAGGAACCAAATCAAACTAAGACCAAACAGTTTTGATGAGATGAAACGAGTCTTGCGAGAGGTACTCTTCATTCTTTCTCTTCTCTTCATTGTTCCACTTCTCATCTTCATTGGATCCAAAAAAGCTTCCACTACAAAATTCTGAAACTCTTCACACTTGCAGACTTTTGAAAACGTGTTATTTTCAATGATTAATGATGCAATTGATTTTGGAAAGTAGATAGTTGTGGAAGTCATCAGGAACCAAATCAAACTAAGACCAAACAGTTTTGATGAGACGAAACGAGTCTTGCGAGAGGTACTCTTCATTCTTTCTCTTCTCTTCATTATTCCACTTCTCATCTTCATTGGATCCAAAAAAGCTTCCACTACAAAATTCTGAAACGCTTCACACTTGCAGACTTTTGAAAACGTGTTATTTTCAATGATTAATGATGCAATTGATTTTGGGAAGTAGATTGTTGTGGAAGTCATCAGGAACCAAATCAAACTAAGACCAAACAGTTTTGATGAGATGAAACGAGTCTTGCGAGAGGTACTCTTCATTCTTTCTCTTCTCTTCATTATTCCACTTCTCATCTTCATTGGATCCAAAAAATCTTCCACTACAAAATTCTGAAACTCTTCACACTTGCAGACTTTTGAAAACGTGTTATTTTCAATGATTAATGATGCAATTGATTTTGGAAAGTAGATAGTTGTGGAAGTCATCAGGAACCAAATCAAACTAAGATCAAACAGTTTTGATGAGATGAAACGAGTCTTGCGAGAGGTACTCTTCATTCTTTCTCTTCTCTTCATTACTCCACTTCTCATCTTCATTGGATCCAAAAAAGCTTCCACTACAAAATTCTGAAACTCTTCACACTTGCAGACTTTCGAGAACGTGTTATTTTCAATGATTAATGATCCAATTGATTTTAGAAAGTAGATTATTGTGGAAGTCATCAGGAACCAAATCAAACTAAGACCAAACAGTTTTGATGAGATGAAACGAGTCTTGCGAGAGGTACTCTTCATTCTTTCTCTTCTCTTCATTATTCCACTTCTCATCTTCATTGGATCCAAAAAAGCTTCCACTACAAAATTCTAAAACTCTTCACACTTGCAGACTTTTGAAAACGTGTTATTTTCAATGATTAATGATGCAATTGATTTTGGAAAGTAGATAGTTGTGGAAGTCATCAGGAACCAAATCAAACTAAGACCAAACAGTTTTGATGAGACGAAACGAGTCTTGCGAGAGGTACTCTTCATTCTTTCTCTTCTCTTCATTATTCCACTTCTCATCTTCATTGGATCCAAAAAAGCTTCCACTACAAAATTCTGAAACGCTTCACACTTGCAGACTTTTGAAAACGTGTTATTTTCAATGATTAATGATGCAATTGATTTTGGGAAGTAGATTGTTGTGGAAGTCATCAGGAACCAAATCAAACTAAGACCAAACAGTTTTGATGAGATGAAACGAGTCTTGCGAGAGGTACTCTTCATTCTTTCTCTTCTCTTCATTATTCCACTTCTCATCTTCATTGGATCCAAAAAATCTTCCACTACAAAATTCTGAAACTCTTCACACTTGCAGACTTTTGAAAACGTGTTATTTTCAATGATTAATGATGCAATTGATTTTGGAAAGTAGATAGTTGTGGAAGTCATCAGGAACCAAATCAAACTAAGATCAAACAGTTTTGATGAGATGAAACGAGTCTTGCGAGAGGTACTCTTCATTCTTTCTCTTCTCTTCATTATTCCACTTCTCATCTTCATTGGATCCAAAAAAGCTTCCACTACAAAATTCTGAAACTCTTCACACTTGCAGACTTTTGAAAACGTGTTATTTTCAATGATTAATGATGCAATTGATTTTGGAACGTAGATTGTTGTGGAAGTCATCAGAAACCAAATCAAACTAAGACCAAACAGTTTTGATGAGATGAAACGAGTCTTGCGAGAGGTACTCTTCATTCTTTCTCTTCTCTTCATTATTCCACTTCTCATCTTCATTGGATCCAAAAAAGCTTCCACTACGAAATTCGCAAAACTCTTCACACCTGTAGACTTTCGAAAACGTGTTATTTTCAATGATTACCACATGCCTATATCTACTTTACCTACTATATCTACTATAAGATAACTGTACTGTACCTACCATAAGATAAAGAAACTCATTAAGTATGATCACACAAAAAAGTTATGATAAACTTTGATAGGTAAGAGGAAATAATTTGGTGGGGGTCAAATGTTCGGAGGTTGTAAGAGGTTCATGTTACAAAAGCTTCTTCTATGCGATAATAAAAGTCAATCTTGAAAGAGTTTCATCCATTCTGATAACATAACACATAATATAATGTCGAAAGTTTTTACGCCTTCTGATATAGTAATAGTTTTTCAAAATGGGTCCTCAAAGAGTTCCGTCTTCAGTGACTACAATACACAATTTACATTGTAAGACACGTAAATTTATACACGTGATCATACAAAAACATGAAGAAATGAATCTTTGAAGAGACCTACCTAAATATGTTCAATTTTGATCGAACAAACAAAAAATGTAGAAATGAATCTTGGAAGAGTTTTACCATCAGCAACTACAACAAGCTTCTTCTATAAAATATTGAATATGTTCAATTTTGGTAGATTGGTCGATGTGGCTTTTATTTGTTGAAAATTCATAATTGCAATAAAATGTTGAAAATTATTCGAAGGTTCATTGATGCAAACTATTTGGAGAGTTTTATCCATTTATATTTTATTTGTAATGATTAAAAGATTCATAATTAGACAATTCGAGCAATTTTAAAGTCTAAAATTCAAAAACTTACGACAATGTTCGTAATTTCTCTGGGCCGAAAGTAAGTTTAATATCAAGACATTTTTGTTGTCGTAGTTTTGTACAATATCGAGGAAAATTGACCTTTCGAGAGTCCAAAATTCAGAAAATTACGAAGCAAACTAGATTGGAAAATATTGCTGCAAGAGGTTTTCAGTTTTTATACGACGAAGTGTTATTCAGAAAGTACAGCATTCTCGCATATCAAATATTGCATTGACACTAAAGTGGTTATTTGACATCGTTATTTACAAATTAATTCAATTGATTTATTGCATTTAGATATGCCCCACGATGATACATATTGTTTTTATCCCTCTCTGCAAAATTCGAGCAATCTTAAAGAAGAGATTTATGATTATAAATATATGAAAAAAAATCATCATTTTCAGGATTTACAAAAACAAAATTTAAAAGATATTAAAAAAAAACAGTGATTCTGAGCTTCGAATTAAGAGAAGTTGAAAATTATTCGCAGGTTCATTGATGCAAACTATTTGGAGAGTTTTATCCATTTATTTTTCAATTGTAATGATTAAAAGATTCACAATTCGACAATACGAGCAATTTTAAAGTCTAAAATTCAAAAACTTACGACAATGATCGCAATTTCTCTGTCCCGAAAGTAAGTATAATATCAAGAAATTTTTCTTGTCGAAGTTTTGTACAATATCGAGGAAAATTGATCATTTGTGAAATTTTAAAGTCTATAATTCAAAAACTTTTACCAATGTTCGTAATAATAATAATAATAATAATAATAATAATAATAATAATAATAATAATAATAATAATAATAATAATAATAATAATAATAATAATAATAATAACAATAATAATAATAATAAAAATCTTTATTGGTGCTATTGACAAATAAGTCTTACACCACAAATTCGTAATTTCTCTGGGCCTAAGTTTAAGTTTAAGTTGTTTATATTATTGTAGCTAATAATAAATTTAACCGATAGTTATTAATAGTAATTTAACAAATGAAATAAAGTTATAAACTTGCAAATATATTAATATTATTTTTCAATTTTGCATTTACAGAAAAAAAGTAAAACCGTCTTCTTAGTGTCCATAAAACTGAAACACAAAAATGGTGTCAAAATCTCAGAATAATTTTACTTTTAAACGCATAAATTTTCTTGTTCTGCTGACATATTGATAGAAATTTACTTCATTCAATAAAAAAACTGTTCTTAGTGTCCACAAAACTATTTAAACTATTTAACACATAAATAAACAATTTAAAAGCAGTAATCATTTCGCATCCGATCAAATCTCCGCATCTGAGCTATAATTAGGGAAACCAAATTAAAAACAATTAGTTTCAACATATTTTTACTTCATTCAATGCAGAAAAAGTTCAAGTGTCAACAAAATTTTTGTCAAGAAACCTCAGAAATGGTGAATATTTGTTATTAAGTTTCAGTTTTTCTTTTTAGATGAAAATTTTTCTTGTTTGGCTAACAGATTAATAACATTCTACTTCATTAAAAAATTGTCTTAGTGTCCACAAAACTAAAATTGTTATCAGGAAACCACCAAAACTTACCAATATTCACAAGAAATGGCAAATATTTTTCATCAAGTTAAAAAAAACACAAATTTGAAATTTTATCCTGAAACAACTAAATTGGTTAATACTTTTTATTAATATAAAAAGTATAAGTAAAAGTTTCAGAACAATGCTACATTTACATGCACACATTTTCTGGTTCGGCTGACATTTTTTGGATGCTACCTTTATTTGCGGAGAAAAGTAAAACAATCTTCTTAGTGTCCACAAAACTGAAGTTTATATAAAGTGAAAGAAACGGTTTTATACAGTTTCAGAACAATTCTACTTTTAGTTCCACATATTTTCTTGGTCGGTTGACTCATTAATAGGATTTTACTTATATCATAGATAAAAAGTAAAACCTTCTTCTTAGTTTATTGTTACCTTCTGTAGGCCTTTATCTTTTATCTTTTCTTTAACTTTTATCCTCCTGTTGTCTGTATTTTCTTCAAACTCATGTCCAATTTTAGTAGGTGGTGGTCACTTCCTATTTCAGCTTGCCTTCTAACTCTTACATTCATTATTTTAGTTTCCTCAGAGCTAAATTTTGATCCCAAGACCATAGAAATGGCGTAATATATTTATCAAGTTTCAGAACAATTCTACATATAGATGCACAAATTTCCTGGTTGCGCTTGTTCGGCCGACAGATTATTAAAATTTTACCTTAAAACCGTTAAAAACTTTGCGAACACATAGTTATATGGGTTGATCGATGTGGCTTTTATTTGTTGAAAATTCATAATTACTAATGTATGAAATAAAGCTACGCACTTTTTAAAAAAATCATTTCTTCACCTGAAGAAGCCACAGTGTGGCGAAACAATTGTCGTGAACAATAAAAAACAATTTTGAATTTTTTTAAAAAGTGCGTAACTTTATTTCATACATTAGTCATATCTTCAGAATAATTTTAGATTTAGATGCGAGTTTCTTTTTAGGTTGACAGGATGCTAGAATTTCAATGTTATGCTTGCTTCTAAAATATCTGTGCAAAATATCTCTTTTCGTTCATTTTGTAAAAAATATTCAGTTTCGGTAAAATGAGCCTGCCCTACCATGTGACCCCTACCTTACTTATAATGAGTAAAATAAACTTATGATTTATTGTAAAAATTTGTCAATAAATCACCTAATGAATAATTATTACTAATTAATTAATATTTTCACGTATACAAGAAGTAATTAAGTTACCTGTCAACCTACGAGTATAATCCTCAACTGAAACAATCCGCAACACCACAAAAAAAAATCTGTTCAGATTACAACTACAAGACCCAATCCAGAATCCAATTTTTGTCGGACCCCTGTATTTCTGTTTGGTGTGTGCGTCCGTGTCGGGTTTTTTTATTGCATGTTAACATCGGAGACTACTACTCCACAAAAAGGCCAAAGAGTCGCTTACCTGTCGGGCGGGACCCAAAAAGGGGGCTCTCCCAGGGGCAAGCGAGAAGCAACAGAATGCGAGATCGCCGGACGAGAGAAAGAGCTCGGCCCTCCCGGATTGTGTTATCAAAAGTGGACATCAACGGGGCCGGGGCGTTTATAAGGCCGACACGGACGGAATTTCAATTCAATTAACCACATTACGGCGACACAGGCGCATCCCCACGATGGAAAACAAGAATTTGATTATAGGATGTAGATCGGAATCGCACACTTCATTGAAAAAGGTATGAATATTGAAATCGGAGAGGATTTTGTTGAATGACATAATGGATTTTTTAGCCAAGAGTTGAGGTTAAGAGTTTTCGAAGAGTCATTTTAGTTTATAGCAATATTGAAATTACACTTTATTGAATGATCACCACGGCAACGATTATGAATTGTCGGACGACGCTGTAAATTTTCAAGTTTAGAAGAACGACAAACGAAAAATCAATAATAGAAAAGTGACTGTCTGGTCGGTGTTTATAAATATGACCAATGACACCAAACAGTTTGGTGTTCTGGTTTAACAGTTTACGTTCGTTCCCGGTAAAGCTCACGTCTCGATGGGGAAGAAATGGAAGATAATTTAGAAACAAACAGTATCGTTACGCCGATAATTGTTTTGATAATTGTTGAACCTACTCGACATCCTGAGATAAAGAGCGAACCCAATATAACAGAGCATTTTGATAACCGAAAGTGGGGTTAAATAGTAAAACATCACATTTGGAACCCATAACGTGGGCAAATAATAATAATTTTTGATAAGATATATCATAGCATTTTTGGAGCCTGAACGTGAGGCTAAACCAATAGAATAACATAGCAATATATAAACAATCTTTCTTAGGCTATCGACTCCATGGGGTCTTTCCGCCTTGTCTAACAATATAATTGCCCAAAATTGTCCAAAATTTGTGAATAACCTGAAACTCACTTGCTTCCTACACCAAACAATCGAACATAATCGAATCTATTCGAAATTAAGAATAACTCAATTGAGGTCGAAATGTTAGCACCTGTCATTTACTGCATCATCTACACTGTAGATGATGCAGCTGTAGAATTCTACAGTACTGTAGATACACTCATCTACATTTATCTACATTAGTACTGTCATTCCTGCTGTTAGCGATTCAATTATCTGATACAATGGTTGATGGAACCAATGGAATCAATGGTTGAAATACCTTCATGTGGCCAGTGATCTTTTTTTTTCGGTCTGAAATAATCGAAACCATTTCTAAAAATGTGCATGGTTTTGACTATTGCAACATCGAATGTCCTAAAGCATGAATGCCATAATTAATCTGCATCGCATAAGTCAACTGGTTTAATGTTTAGGGCCCGTTACGTAAACTTGTCCTCGAGGCACTCACGTACGCCATCTGCGAAATTCCCTGGCAACAATCGTTTCCTGACATTTTTTCAAATTTATTGTTAAAAATATTTTAATTGCCAAAAAATTCCTGCCACCTGCAGACACACAGAAACACCGTTATAAGTAACAGGTACTAAAAATAGCATACTTACAGTTCATGAGCTTCACTGTAATTTATACTAGAACTAATGGTATGAGTTTTGTTGGTGATTACGAAGACTGCAATTATCTGGTACGGAAGTATGAATTAATTAATCAACGCACTTTATTATCAGGTTTGCAATTTCACTGTTTATTATTTTCCATCTAATCTTCCAATAATTCAGAATTTCTTTTATTCTTATTCTTCGTCAAAAACCTTTTTTGTAGAAGAAGTTTTTATACCAACGCCATTTTGCTGTTATGGCCGATGATAGTAGAACAGAAGATCAAATAAGAATAATGGTAAATCATATTTATGCCATTAAGGCAGTTAAATTAACATATCCGACAATTTTAGAATATTTTAAAGAATATCTGATGCAACCGCAAAAAGGCGTTGTTCATTAAAAGATGTACCATTTTGTGTTTGTTCTTATATTTGAACAAATTCTTGAAGTAGCTTCAGGAGTTCATTAATTGCTTCAGAGTGAAAACTTTGATTCATCTAAACCTTCTCTTGGTATTAAAACTTTAATTGCAACCTTTGAAACTCTGGGGGAAAATAAACAACACTTTGATAAATTGTATAAAAATAAATAATTTTTATAGTTTAAGTAATAATTGTACGTCGTTAATCTTATTGCTTAAATTATATAATGAATGAACCTTAATATAAGAAATATCACAGAAATAAATTTTAGTTCGAACTGCAAATTTTGTGTTTGTTCTTATATTTGAACAAATTCTTAAAGTAGCTTCAGGAGTTCATGAATTGCTTCAGTGAAAACTTTGATTCATCTAAACCTTCTCTTGGTATTAAAACTTTAATTGCAACCTTTGAAACTCTGGGGGAAAATAAACAACACTTTGATAAATTGTATAAAAATAAATAATTTTTATAGTTTAAGTAATAATTGTACGTCGTTAATCTTATTGCTTAAATTATATAATGAATGAACCTTAATATAAGAAATATCACAGAAATAAATTTTAGTTCGAACTGCAAATTTTGTGTTTGTTCTTATATTTGAACAAATTCTTAAAGTAGCTTCAGAAGTTCATTAATTGCTTCAGATTGAAAAGTTTCATTCATCTAAAGCTTCTCTTGGTATTAAAACTTTAATTGCAACCTTTGAAACTCTGAGGGAAAATGAACAACACTTTGATAAATTATATAAAAATAAATAAATTTTATAGTTTAACTAATAATTGTACGTCCTTAATCTTATCACTTAAATTATAGAATCAATGAACCTTAATATGAGAAATATCACGGAAATATATTTTAGTTCGAACTGCAGTTAAATGAAAGATATAAAACAGCTCAAGAAAGCGAAAACGTCCAAAAACATTACAATCATTCTTGTAGTATGATGATACTTATTCAATTGACAAAGTTAATTTTCGAAGTAATATTTACGACTAAATACGAGATAAAATTATTCATAGAATTTAAAGTAAAATTTTCCGAAAAAATAAAATATTCTAAGGGTACCTACTGAAGCTTTGCACATAATGTCAAATTCTTGGGCGTTGAACTTTTGAAGAATTTTTGTACTCTTGAATGATTCTGAAAACTTCTCTACCAATGAATTGTACATCTTCTGCTCTGGTTTCATCTGACTGGATTTTTCGTTTTTTTTCTGTTCGTTTCATCATCATACTAAGTTACTTTCGCTTTCATTAGTCTTCAATTTTCATAAATGTTAAATTTTCTTCTTATACAATGTATACTGAGTAAGTTTGATACATCGATCTCAAACTATTGTAGTTTATTACTTTATATGTTAAATCGAAATAACATATCTCAGCATAAAAATGAAAAAACAGTCGTATCTAATCTTTGAAGTTGAAGGAGATACTTAGATGCTTCAATTCTTGTTTTTGCCATTTTTCGTTCGTCATTTATTTATTTATTTATTTGTATATATTTTTTTTGCGACTTGTGCCTTTCTCTCTCTCTCTCTCTCTCTCTCTCTCTCTCTCTCTCTCTCTCTCTCTCTGTGTGTGTTTGTCAATATTATATGTGATTTCAATAGTTGAGGTTTTTATTTTGATTTTTTATGTTTGGTGTCTCTCTCTGTGTGTTTGTCAATATTATATGTGATTTCAATATTTAATGTTTTCATTTTGATTTTTTTCTGTTAGATGTCTCGTTAGTGAATTATGTTCGAGACTTAAGCCAATTGCAATTACAGAATTGAATTACCGAAATCCGTGCGACAGACGAATTAATTGCGCTACAAACTGGCCGCCGTTTAGATAGTGTTAATTACGAATTAACACACTGAGCGAAGCGATTGCGTAACTGCACTCGCTGATGGATTAGCCGAACACGTTTTGGCAATTTGGGCGAGGACCACTTACACACCCCACACCAGGTTACCTCTTTCCATTGTTTCACGAGCCATGACACCATAACAGCCCATAACAGCATTCAACCACAAAATAAATTACCCAAAGGAAAATATTGAGACCACATCGTAGAGAATCAAAAATGGAAATGTCAAATAAATTGTAATTTCGAGTTTGTGGGGACAGGTTTATTAATGTCTGTAAACATTTCTAAATTCATCACTTGTTCGCATCGTTCAGATCAAGAATTTGGAATTACACGCACATATTTTCTGTTGATATTGAAAATATTATGATATTGCACATATTATGATATTTTGAAAATTGTATGCCTGATTTGTATACAGTATGCCTGAAGATAATTCTTCTAAAAATGTGACGATTAGGATGTCTAAAAAAGTCTGAAAATCGAATGTATAACTTTCAGTGTTTACCAGTATCTATCTGTTAGTCACAGAAATTTGTGAAAATTTTATCTAATGGATATTTTGAAACTGTTATGGCAGATTTGTATACAGTCAGCCTGAAGATAATTCCTCTGAAAATTAGACGACTAGGATGCCTTAAAAAAGTCTGAAAATCGAATGTGTAACTTTCCGAGTTTACCAAGTATCTATCTGTTGGTCACTGAAATTTCTAAAAAAATGTAATGGATATTTTGAAAATTTTATGCCTGATATGTATACAGTACATTTGTATATTTCTTTACATTTTAAGAAAACATTTCACATTGCCTTTTTTGATTTTGAATTTTAGGATATTTTATTTTAAGGCATTTGAAATACTTGAGATTTTATTACATTTCTCACAATTCCATTATAGCCGAAACACAAGTCTGATAATAAGTAATCAATAATCAAAATGTTTTATACTTTAGCAGATTTCTAAGTTTTCTGTAAAATATTCATTACAGTCTATTATTTAAAATTAATGTTACCATTTTCTGTAGCAACTGGTATTGGTCTCTAATGAGACCATTTGTTGGTGTTACCTAAATTCAGCACATTTTCGTATTTTTCGTGGTTTTATATAAACTGGCTTTCGTCCTGCACTATCAACAGGTACGCGTATCAGTGCGAGTGTATCGCCTTAGGAGTGTTAAAACTAATCGTTTTAATTGAAGGAACAATGCCAATTTCTTTTAATTACTCGAAACACGGCTGAGTCGCCTCCTCGTCCATTGTTCTTCGGCCGCCACAAGCGAATCACATTAGAACCCGTTAACGGTCGCATTGCTAATCGCTTATTTTGACCAAAACTTAATTAATAAGTCCACGTCGCGACGTGACACAGTTTGTTGCACCTTGAAAACAAATCAAATCGGACAATGTTTTAATTATAAAATTTGATATACCTAATTATTCCACGAGACATTTATGTTTCAAAATTATGATAAAGTTTTAGAGTTTAGACATTTATGTTTCAAAATTCAACATTGGTCCTTCGAACCGGACAAGAAATTGAACAATCAAGTATGTCACTGGACGTTAATAAGCGTTATTATAAGCTGAGAATGTATTAAGTGAAATATTTTGTTTAGGTAAAAGTAAAGGTTATAATTGAGAAATTGTGATTTCCGTTACTAATACTAAGCTAAGATTAAATTTATATTTGTTGCAACCAGATAAGTATTTCTACATATATATATATATATATATATATATATATATATATGTATGTACTCTTAATGGTGTACCATATATACTCTTAATGGTCCTTCGTACCGTGCAAATTGCACAACTTATTCTAATTTTGAAACGTCTTTAGTAAGGGTCAAAAGTCAGCAGTAATATTAGCTGTAAAGATTGGTCTGTCGAATTGTGCAAATTGTTTAAGGGTAGGAGTAAAGTGAATTTCCTTGCCCTTAAATGCATATATTTTCCAAATAATTTCGTTTATTCAGATAGTAAGCATCTCAAGGGGTTATAATATGTACTTAAAAGGTGATTTAAAATATAAATAATCAAAAAAATAAGATGGTATACAATATTTTGTGACCAAATAAAAGGCAAACAGAAAGTCATAAAGCTTTTAAATTTTGTATGACAGTAGAAGATTTAACTGACTTCGGGAAGAATGAATAATTATCAGAAATTACTTAATTAACGTGAGATTTAGTGTTTTTTATTGCGTTTTCAAATATCTACTATACGTAGCGGTGCTTAAAATGGGAATAATGTTATATTCGTCCCAAAGTCAATATTGTATCCTTTCAGCAAGTATTAAAAATTTTCAGTTTTATTGAAAACAATTGAAAAAACAAATTGATTACAAGCTTAGTAATTTGGTCATAAAGTTAGTCAAAGTTTGCCTTTAGTAAGAGTCGTTATATGCAATCGTCCTTGACGCTTGAAAGTAATCAAGAATGAAAACACATTTTATGGTTAAATAGTCTTTAATTATGGGCATTATATACAGTCGACGTTGGTTCTTTGAGTCGTTGAAGTAAGAAGACTTTTTATTATTCAACAATCTTTTTAATGGGTCATTACAGGCATCTGACAATGGTCCTTCGAATCCCGGAAGTTAGAAGGCATATTTTGTGATTCTACAGTTAAGTTAGTCTTAAAGCGTTTAGTTTAGGCTTATTATAGGGAGTTATTATAGGCAGTCGACCTTGGTTTTTTGAGTCGTAGAAGTAAGAAGACTTTTTTTTATTCAACAGTCTTCTGAAAGGGTCATTACAGGCAGCTGACATTGGTCCTTCGAATCCTGGAAGTAAAAAGGCATATTTTGTGATTCCACAATTAAGTTAGTCTTTAAGTCTTTAGTTAGAGGCATTATAGACAGTCGACATTGGTTTTTTGATTTGTAGACGTAAGAAGACTTTTTTTTTCAACAGTCTTTTGAAAGGGTCATTACAGGCAGCTGACATTGGTCCTTCGAATCGTGGAAGTAAGAAGACTTTTGTTTTTATTCAACAGTCTTTTGAAAGGGTCATTACAGGCAGCTGACATTGGTCCTTCGAATCCTGGAAGTGAGAAGGCATATTTTGTGATTCTACAGTTTAGTTAGTCTTTAAGTCTTCAGTTAGAGGCATTATAGGCAGTCGACGTTGGTTTTTTGAGTCATAAAAGTAAGAAGACTTTTATTTTATTCAAAAGTCTTTTGAAGGTGCCATTACATTACAGGCAGCTGACATTGGTCCTTCGAATGGTGGAAGTAAGAAGACTTTTGTTTTTATTCAACAGTCTTTTGAAAGGGCCATTACAGGCAGCTGACATTAGTCCTTCGAATCGTGGAAGTAGGAAGGCATTTTTTTTTATTCGACAGTTTAGTTAGTCTTTAAGTCTTTAGTTAGAGGCATTAGAGGCACTCGACGTTTGTCCTTTGAGTCGTGGAAGTAAGAAGACTTTTGTTTTTATCCCACAGTGTTTTAAAAGGGCCACTACAGGCAGCTGACATTGGTCCTTCGAATCGTGGAAGTAAGCAGGCATATTTTATGATTCGACAGTTTAGTTAGTCTTTAAGTCTTTTGTTAGAGGCATTATAGGCAGTTCACGTTGTTTTTTTGAGTCCAGAAAGTAAGAAGACTTTTTTTTATACAACAGTCTTTTGAAAGTGCCATTACAGGCAGCTGACATTGGTCCTTCGAATCGTGTAAGTAAGAACACTTATGTTTTTATTTAACAGTCTTTTGAAAGGGTCATTACAGGCAGCTGACATTGGTCCTTTGAATCGTGGAAGTAAGAAGGCATATTTTGTAATTCGACAGTTTAGTTAGTCTTTAAGTCTTTAGTTAGAGGCATTATAGGCAGTCGACGTTTGTTTTTTTGAGTCGTGAACGTAAGAAGACTATTATTTTATGCAACAGTATTTTGAAAGTGTCATTACAGGCAGCTGAAATTGGTCCTTCGAATCATGGAAGTAAGAAGACTTTTGTTTTTATTTCAGAGTGTTTTAAAAGGGCCACTACAGGCAGCTGACATTGGTCCTTCGAATCGTGGAAGTAAGCAGGCATATTTTATGATTCGACAGTTTAGTTAGTCTTTAAGTCTTTTGTTAGAGGCATTATAGGCAGTTCACGTTGTTTTTTTGAGTCCAGAAAGTAAGAAGACTTCTTTTTATACAACAGTCTTTTGAAAGTGCCATTACAGGCAGCTGACATTGGTCCTTCGAATCGTGGAAATAAGAACACTTTTGTTTTTATTTAACAGTCTTTTGAAAGGGTCATTACAGGCAGCTGACATTGGTCCTTTGAATCGTGAAAGTAAGAAGCCATATTTTGTGATTCGACAGTTTAGTTAGTCTTTAAGTCTTTAGTTAGAGGCATTATAGATAGTCGACGTTGGTTTTTTGAGTCGTGAAAGTAAGAAGACTTTTATTTTATTCAGCAGTCTTTTGAAAGTGCCATTGCAGGCAGCTGACATTGGTCCTTCGAATTGTGGAAGTAAGAAGACTTATGTTTTTATTCAACAGTCATTTGAAAGGTCCATTACAATTAACTGACATTGGTCCTTCGAATCGTGGAAGTAGAAGGCATATTTTGTGATTCGACTCTAGAATGATTCATTATAAGCAGCCGACATTGGTCCTTCGAATAGTGCAAGTGAGAAGATTTATTTTGTATTTCAGTAGTCTCCCGTAAAAACCATTTGAATGTATCGATATTAGTCCTTCGAATAGAGACTTTTTTTTTATTCAATAATGTTTAATCAGAGTCAGAATCAAAGCTATCGACGAAAGTCCTTAGAATCGTAAAAGTAGGAATAAGTAGTAATATGTGTTTCTAAAGATTGTTATAATAGTTTTGACAATTGACCTAATAAAATATGCATTACTCTGATTGTCAGAATCAAAGCTATCGACCAAAGTTCTTAGAATCGTAAAAGTAGTAATAAGTAGTAATATGTCTTTGTAAAGATTGTTGTAATAGATTTGACAATTTACCTAATAAAATATGCATTACTCTGATTGGCAGAATAAAATCTATCGACGAAAGTTCTTAGAATCGTAAAAGTAGTAATAAGTAGTAATATGTGTTTCTAAAGATTGTTGTAATAGTTTTGACAATTTACCTAACAAAATATGCATTACTCTGATTGTCAGAATCAAAGCTATCGACGAAAGTTTTAGAATCGTAAAAGTAGTAATAAGTAGTAATGTGTGTTTCTAAAGATTGTTGTAATAGTTTTGACAATTTACCTAATAAAATATTCATTACTCTTATTGTCAGAATCAAAGCTATCAACGAAAGTTCTGAGAATCGTAAAAGTAGTAATAAGTAATATTAAGTGTTTCTAAAGATTGTTGTAATAATTTTGACAATTTACCTAATAAAATATTCATTACTCTGAGTGTCAGAATCAAAGCTATCGACGAAAGTTCTTAGAATCGTAAAAGTAGTAATAAGTAGTAATATGTGTTTCTAAAGATTGTTGTAATAGTTTTGACAATTTACCTAACAAAATATGCATTACTCTGATTGTCAGAATCAAAGCTATCCATGAGAGTTCTTAGAATCGTAAAAGTAGGACTAAGTAGTAATATGTGTTTCTAAGGATTGTTGTAATAGTATGACAATTTACCTAATAAAATATGGTTTATCCTATTTAGAAACTTTTCAATTACTGACTCAAATAACTACAAACTTGGGCACTAAACCTTTGTGTAATATGGATGATTACTATGTGATGTTTTGGTGTCTTTTTGTCTAATGGTTACAATTTGTGGCTAAATGGAGAAATTATGAATATTTTGAGGTGAATGCAAATACATGCAAATCATCTAGAGAAACAATCCTGAGTCAATGAATTGCCGCTTCCGTTTGTTTTACGAGCACAACGTATGCACAGTCAGTCTGAGAGGAAGCTGAGGTATTTCACAAAAGCGATAAGATATTTCACCAGATCACGACAAATCAGCAGATTTTAGGAAACGCATGAAATTTTCCATCCAGTTTCATGAGAAGCTGGTTTTCCCAGATTAAGATTTCGGAAGAAATATAACACGATAATGTTTCAGTCAGATATATTTCTGTCATCGCAAATTTTAGTCATTTGATTTAATGCATCCTTAAAGCTGTGATCACTGGCTATGAAATTGATTTTGGTACATCAACTAGACATTTTTGGAAGGCTAATGTGCAATTATCGTGAGACTTCCAATGAATATCCCCAATGTAAAAAGATTTTCACTTCATTGTGAATGATTCTATATGAATGTGAATGTCAATATGAATGTAATATTTCAGTCAGATATATTTCTGTCATTGGTCATCACAAGCAAATTTTAGTCATTTCATTGAATGCATCCATAAGCTGAGATCACTGACTATGAAGTTGATTTTGGTACATCAACTACAGATTTCTGGAAGGCTAATATGCAATTTTCGTGAGACTTGCTATGAATGTTCCCAATGTAAAAAGATTTTCACTTCATTGTGAATGATTCAATACGAATGTGTTAAGTTTCATTAATAAATTAGATTAGGTTAGGTTAGGTTAGGTTAGGTTAGCATGAGACTTTCAACGAATATTCTCAATTTAAAAAGATTTCCACTTGAATGTGAATGATTCAATATAAATGTGCTGAGTTTCATTAATAAATTAGGCAAGGTTAGGTTAGGTTAGGTTAGGTTAGCATGAGACTTTCAACGAATATTCTCAATTTAAAAAGATTTCCACCTGAATGTGAATGATTCAATATAAATGTGCTAAGTTTCATTAATAAATTAGGTAAGGTTAGGTTAGGTTAGGTTAGGTTATGTTAAGTTAGATTAGGTTTCCACAATGATTTTTAATGTTACACAGTAATGTTTGCTCCATTATAATTTTGTTTTTTATTTTCGAAAATAAATGATGTTAAGAAAATAATTCATGAAATTTAAACAGAATTTATTATCTTTTGTTGGAAATACATTTGCTTTACGGACGAAGTCGTTGAAATGTAATTTTTGTCATTCTATTTATATGGGCAGCCAAAATCATATATTTGCTCTATTTATATGTGCAGCTAAAATCATATACTTGCTTTTCTATGTTATATAAGAAACATATAATTTTTGTCATTCTATTTATATATGCAGCCAAAATCATATATTTGCTCTATTTATATGTGCAGCCAAAATAATATACTTGCTTTTCTATGTTATATAACAAACATATAATTTTTGTCATTCTATTTATATGTGCTGCCATAATCATATATTTGCTCTATTTATATGTGCAGCCAAAATCACATACTTGCTTTTCTATGTTATATAACAAACATATAATTTTTGTCATTCTATTTATATGTGCAGCCTAAATCATATATTTGCTCTATTTATATGTGCAGCCAAAATCATATACTTGCTTTTCTATGTTATATAACAAACATATAATTTTTGTCATTCTATTTATATGTGCAGTAAAAATCATATATTTGCTCTATTTATATGTGCAACCAAAATCATATACTTGCTTTTCTATGTCATATAACAAACATATAATTTTTGTCTTTCTATTTATATGTGCTGCCATAATCATATATTTGCTCTATTTATATGTGCAGCCAAAATCATATACTTGCTTTTCTATGTTATATAACAAACATATAATTTTTGTCATTCTATTTATATGTGCAGCCAAAATCATATATTTGCTCTATTTATATGTGCAGCCAATATCATATACTTGCTTTTCTATGTTATATAACAAACATATAATATTTGTCATTCTATTTATATGTGCATCCAAAATCATATATTTGCTCTATTTATATGTGCAGCCTAAATCATATACTTGCTTTTCTTTGTTATATACCAAAAATTTCAAAAGTCTATAACCTTTAAATGATTTTTTTTAAATATCTTCTGTAAGTATAACCGCAGATAATCGTAAATTAATCCGCATGTGTTTGTTGAGGTTTAATATAAACGATAACGTTTTTTTTTTTGTACTTAAAACCGCATCGTGAATTCGTCATTCCCTTGTTGCAGAATCAGATGTACAGTCATGACGTCGAAACGTCGTAATCTTAATATAATTAAATCACGACGGAATTAGTGCGAATAACAAACCATAACCATGCTTCAGCATTACAACTGAACTGATTTTCAGGAAACTTAATAACCCTCTTGTTGGTGTAGTTTGCAATTTTTTTAACTGCAGAACCTTATTAGTAATTGCTTTCGTTTAAAGCGTTATAAAATAATCACTTCTCGAAGCAAAACAGCCAACAGGGGTTGTTTTATTTCATTCTTGAATGTTTTGAATTTTTCTGTTTGGAGCTTCTGTTTGGTTGGACCTTTGATGAAATTTATATATAAATTTATGCATATAGAAAATAATTCGGAGAATTTTTATTTTAAATATTAATCGTGTTTAAAATGGTAAATAACACACTTGGTTTTAACATTTTACCTTTCTACCATTTACCTTTTTATTTTTTAAATTTATGTTTCATAAAGTGGTAACCACACATACATCCAATTTAATTAAACGTGGAACTATTAAAAATAATGTAATTGGGTCGGAATTGTTTGCCAAATATTAACAATAACCAATTACGCTATAGGTAGGAAAGTTGGTATTATTATTATTACTTTTAAAATTATATTTTGATTATACAAATAATTTTGGTTATTAAGTTATGTAATGTTAAGCAATGGGCAGGTTTATTGTGTTTTGTAATGAACAATTATGTCATAAATACATGATATTACAATCATCCTTTGATGCAATGAATCCATAAACTTTAATTATTATTATTATTAGCCAAAGCAAATAAGGAATTTAGGTACATTTCACATACTTAATAGTTATAATTATTTCCACACCGAAAATGCGTAGTTCATGGCAAATGATTCCAGTGTAAAATTTTATGTGCACTCAAAAACAAAAGCTGGAATAGTTAATATGTTCTAACGTGAATGTGTCTGATGTTACCTACTAACATATTAATTAATTTGAGATTGAGAAGACCTCTTATTTTCGGTAGAAATTCTGGTTCAACCTAATGAAATAATGCTAAAATCTTTCTTAATAGTTATCCTATTTTTTTGTTGTCTGGCACAGTATAATATTTAGCACATGTTCTATTGAATGTAAAAAACAATACTAAACCTTTACATAGTAAATAAATTACAAAAATTGAAAGCAAAATTAGAATCCAATGACAGCACAGTGAAATATTAAGCACATGTTCTATTGAATGTAAAAAAAAATAAAAAATTACATAGTAAATAAATTAGAAAAATTGAAAGCAAAATTAGAATCCAATGACCGCACAGTACAATATTAAGCACATGTTCTATTGAATGTAAAAAAAACAATACTAAACCTTTACATAGTAAATAAATTACAAAAATTGAAAGCAAAATTAGAATCCAATGACAGCACAGTGAAATATTA
The DNA here is from genome assembly GCA_951805005.1 of Othius punctulatus. NCBI lineage: Eukaryota > Metazoa > Arthropoda > Insecta > Coleoptera > Staphylinidae > Othius > Othius punctulatus. The sequence goes on from OX638145.1 coordinate 15,679,179, forward strand.
AGCACATGTTCTATTGAATGTAAAAAAAAATAAAAATTTACATAGTAAATAAATTAGAAAAATTGAAAGCAAAATTAGAATCCAATGACCGCACAGTACAATATTAAATACAATATTACACCATTACATAGTAGGTAAATGAATTACAAAAATCGAAAACAAAATTAGAATCTTTGGCCCAATTTTAATTTACAATGTGATCATCAATGTGCAAAGTTTAAAAAAAAATTAATTCGTCCATTAAAATAAAAATTGCAAATATTTTTTAAAATAATATGCTTACTTATAACAAATTAACAGAATGTACAAATTAATGTGTTTAAATAATTCAAAAATTTGCACATTTCTGCTAAAATTATTGCAAATGTTGCAAAAACCTGTTGCAAACTATAAAGATCTATTGAATGTAAAAAAAATAAACATTTAGATAGTAAACAAATTAGAAAAATCGAAAACAAAATTAGAATCCAATGACCGCACAGAACAATATTAAGCACATGTTCTATTGAATGTAAAATACAATATTAGACCATTACATAGTAGGTAAATGAATTACAAAAATCGAAAACAAAATTAGAATCTTTGGCCCAATTTTAATTTACAATGTGATCATCAATGTGCAAAGTTTAAAAAAAAAAAATTCGTCCATTAAAATAGAAATTGCAAATATTTTTTAAAATAATATGCTTACTTATAAACAAATTTACAGAATGTACAAATTAATGTGTTTAAATAATTCAAAAATTTGCGCATTTCTGCTAAAATTATTGCAAATGTTGCAAAAACCTGTTGCAAACTATAAAGATCTATTGAATGTAAAAAAAATAAACATTTACATAGTAAATAAATTAGAAAAATCGAAAACAGAATTAGAATCCAATGATCGCACAGTACAATATTAAGCACGTGTTCTATTGAATGTAAAATACAATATTACACCATTACATAGCAGGTAAATGAATTACAAAAATCGAAAACAAAATTAGAATCCTTGGCCCAATTTTAATTTACAATGTGATCATCAATGTGCAAAGTTTAAAAAAAAAATCGTCCATTAAAATAGAAATTGCAAATATTTTTTAAAATAATATGCTTACTTATAACAAATTTACAGAATGTACAAATTAATGTGTTTAAATAATTCAAAAATTTGCACATTTCTGCTAAAATTATTGCAAATGTTGCAAAAACCTGTTGCAAACTATAATGATCTATTGAATGTAAAAAAAATAAACATTTAGATAGTAAACAAATTAGAAAAATCGAAAACAAAATTAGAATTCAATGATCGCACAGTACAATATTAAGCACGTGTTCTATTGAATGTAAAATACAATATTACACCATTACATAGTAGGTAAATGAATTACAAAAATCGAAAACAAAATTAGAATATTTGGCCCAATTTTAATTTACAATGTGATCATCAATGTGCAAAGTTTAAAAAAAATAATTCGTCCATTAAAATAGAAATTGCAAATATTTTTTAAAATAATATGCTTACTTATAACAAATTAACAGAATGTACAAATTAATGTGTTTAAATAATTCAAAAATTGGCACATTTCTGCTAAAATTATTGCAAATGTTGCAAAAACCTGTTGCAAACTATAAAGATCTATTGAATGTAAAAAAAATAAACATTTAGATAGTAAACAAATTAGAAAAATCGAAAACAAAATTAGAATGCAATGATCGCACAGTACAATATTAAGCACATGTTCTATTGAATGTAAAATACAATTATTACACCATTACATAGTAGGTAAATGAATTACAAAAATCGAAAACAAAATTAGAATCTTTGGCCCAATTTTAATATACAAAGTGATCATCAATGTGCAAAGTTAAAAAAAAATTAATTCGTCCATTAAAATAGAAATTGCAAATATTTTTTAAAATAATATGCTTACTTATAACAAATTAACAGAATGTACAAATTAATGTGTTTAAATAATTCAAAAATTGGCACATTTCTGCTAAAATTATTGCAAATGTTGCAAAAACCTGTTGCAAACTATAAAGATCTATTGAATGTAAAAAAAATAAACATTTAGATAGTAAACAAATTAGAAAAATCGAAAACAAAATTAGAATCCAATGACCGCACAGTACAATATTAAGCACATGTTCTATTGAATGTAAAATACAATATTAGACCATTACATAGTAGGTAAATGAATTACAAAAATCGAAAACAAAATTAGAATCTTTGGCCCAATTTTAATTTACAATGTGATCATCAATGTGCAAAGTTTAAAAAAAAAAAAATTCGTCCATTAAAATAGAAATTGCAAATATTTTTTAAAATAATATGCTTACTTATAAACAAATTTACAGAATGTACAAATTAATGTGTTTAAATAATTCAAAAATTGGCACATTTCTGCTTAAATTATTGCAAATGTTGCAAAAACCTGTTGCAAACTATAAAGATCTATTGAATGTAAAAAAAATAAACATTTAGATAGTAAACAAATTAGAAAAATCGAAAACAAAATTAGAATCCAATGACCGCACAGTACAATATTAAGCACATGTTCTATTGAATGTAAAATACAATATTAGACCATTACATAGTAGGTAAATGAATTACAAAAATCGAAAACAAAATTAGAATCTTTGGCCCAATTTTAATTTACAATGCGATCATCAATGTGCAAAGTTTAAAAAAAAAAATTCGTCCATTAAAATAAAATTGCAAATATTTTTTAAAGTAATATGCTTACTTATAACAAATTTACAGAATGTACAAATTAATGTGTTTAAATAATTCAAAAGTTTGCGCATTTCTGCTAAAATTATTGCAAATGTTGCAAAAACCTGTTGCAAACTATAATGATCTATTGAATGTAAAAAAAATAAACATTTAGATAGTAAACAAATTAGAAAAATCGAAAACAAAATTAGAATCCAATGATCGCACAGTACAATATTAAGCACATGTTCTATTGAATGTAAAAAACAATATTAAACCTTTACATAGTAAATGAATTACAAAAATCGAAAACCAAATTAGAATCCTTGGCCCAATTTTAATGTACAATGTGATCATCAACGTGCAAAGTTTAAAAAAAAAACGTCCATTAACATAGAAATAACATTTTTTTTTTAAATAATATGCTTACTTATAACAAATTTACAGAATGTACAAATTAATGTGTTTAAATAATTCCAAAATTTGCGCATTTCTGCTAAAATTATTGCAAATGTTGCAAAAATCTGTTGCAAACTATAAAGATTTTCTAAATAGACGTCGGCGTTAGAAAAGTTAATGGTGGTGACATCTATGTGATAGTGGTTGAAAGTTCGGCGGCAACAAGGTGCTAATTAATGTATCACCAGAGGCGATTACTTGCAGTAATTGCTTGACCTCTAGAACACCGCAAATCGACTGCAACGCCGCAAAGTGGATAGATAGTTTTAGATACGTTTTTACAGATCCACGTCAATATTAGCCACAGAATGAGATAAAAATAGTGCAGAAAAGGATTTAAACGTAGAATTTTCTTTACACAAAATATATTTGTTACAGATCAAATCACGGATAAAAATATAAAAATTTAAGAAACTGTATCTACGCTTTATTCTGTAAGAAATATATTCGGTATAATCTTATACAACTTATTATATATACTAAATATTGTATATAAATGTTGCTATGTTATTTTATTGTTAACAATAATAATTACTAATGTAATTTTCTTTAATGGAATCACCTACAAGAATCTAAATAAATAAATAAATAAATGAATAAATGAATAAATAAATAAATATATACATAAATAAATAAATAAATAAATAAATAAATGAAGATGTAAGAAGTTATTGAATATCGTTTATAGGTGCGATGAATTTTCATAATTTTCAAAATATACCTTCAACTATGACTTAAGACTTGTATCAAATATTGTATGTTAAAATATTGTTATTTTTTCCAATAAACATTATTATCATTATCATAATTTTGTTTAAAATTTTGTACTTCCTTAATGTTTTTAAGAAAACTTTTATATTATACTGTGATATTTCTCATATTAAGGTTAATTATTTCAATCATTTACGTAAAAAAATGTACATTTTTAATTTTTGAGGATTTTTGAGGAAATAAAAAATTAAGGACGTACATTTTTTTACATAAATAATTTTATATTATTATTTGCAACCGGTTTCGATCTTTATTGATCATCATCAGGCAAAACTACATTATTATTATTAAGACTTTGATTTTTAATGCTAACATTTGGCATCCAGGAAAACTAAATTATTTTATTATTGTCTTAGACGAGAAGAGTACACATTACATTAGATAAGTCGGAGCCTAAACTCACTATACCATACGATAATATTCAATGATTAAATAAACTTATACTTATCGTAACTCATATAATCTAAACATATTGAAACATTTAATAATTTATTTTATTGGAGGTATTAGTTTGTACTTACTGGTAAAGATATTTTTTATTTTAGTTTATTATATATTTATTTTTATTTTGCCTTACTAGTTTCGGTTTGTTCAGTAAACCATCATCAGAGGCTTGATAAGTGTAATTTTGCTTTGTATTTTATTTCATTGTAAATGTTTCAAATAATATTTAAATTTTGATCCTTTATTTTGTATTTTATTTGTTTTATTGTCAATGAGAATTCCAATTTTTTATATTTTCAAAGTTTGGAACTTAATTTTTTGCTATTTAATTACTATTTTGTGAGCTAATACCTACTATAACGTAAAATCTGAATATGCAAGTCGCTCTAATTATCGAGTGTAATAATACATTTCTGGTAAATGCAGTTTGAATCATCGCGGAATTCAACGTTTGAAAACACTTTAACGTACTGATTATAAGCAAATACCTTTGCTATGAACGTTTGGTTGTGAAAAGTGAGGCTATTAAACCGAGGAATTTTCCAATTTTCTCACGATCGTGGGAGTCGAGATAAACCGCTGAATCAACAGAGAACTATTTGCGGCGACTATTTTGCACAAAATTTTATGTAACCAATTTTACGTCTATTTATATCGTGGCGCTTACTATTATGAATCAATACCGCGATTCATTGAATCCATTATTTTCTTTTATTGCAATCGAGATTACACGCATTTGCAAATACAATAGCTTAGCGATAATAATTATTAATTATAACATAACGAAATGCATTCATTTACCTAACCTAACCTAACCTAACCTAACCATAATTTTAATTACAACAGGACTCGAACCCATGACCTCTCAACTGAAATCACCGAAATGAGCATTAATACTCTGATTGCAGCATATCACACGCATTTGCGAATACAATAGCTTAGCGATAGTAATAATTAATTATAACATTACCAAATGCATTCATTTACCTAATCTAACCTAACCTAATCATACTTTTATTTACAACAGGACTCGAACCCATGACCTCTCAACTGCAATCAACGAAATGAGCATTAATACTCTGATTGCAGCATACCAATCCATTTTTTATAGACCAGACTGCGCCCAGAATTAGACTTTCGTCGCCACACATTAGATCATATCTTATAAGCCTAGTACAAATAAGATTTTAAGCCCTGGTCCTATAGAAGCAACGAGCAAGAATGTAACACTTTATAATTTGTTGGCATTAGCGATAAGGAGTGAATCTTCATTGCAAATACGGATGTGGTTGTTTTTTATATATCCGATAGATAACAAATTGTGAGTCATGAATTACTTGTATGTGGATTCGGTGACTGAAGGTATATAGGTAATGTATGTATGATGTAATTTGTTTCAATCCACGTCAAATTACTTTTAAAATGCATATTCGTTGTAGGATTATGCATCAAACTAAAATTGAAATTAAGAAATGAAATAATAATAATTTTCTAAGCATCATATTTTCTGTAATATTGCTAAATTCAAAACTGTTTGGAGCTTAAGTTTCTAAGAGAGATAACAATCTTTATTTGATTATTTGTCCTCGGCCTTTCCGCTTTACTTTACTTTTATTAAGTTTGATTTTATTTTCTATTAGCTTTTGATAAACTTTCATGCAATTTTCTAAATATTGGAGGAATATTCTGAAACTCATACAGGTTTTGTACTTTTCTTGTGGCAATTTTCGTATTTTTTTCACGTTGGTTTTCGGGACCATTTAACATTTTACTACAAAAAGGCAAAACATCTAAAAATTAAAAAAATAATAGGGCAACTAATAATTACACATATTTAATTTTACATGTTGAATTTCTATGTTCGCCCCTTATCCCAGACACTCGGTATATTTTATTGGCTTTTGTTTCATGCAATTTTCTGGATATTGGAAAAACATTCTGAAACTCGTAATACAGGTTTTGTATTTTCCTTCTAGCAATTTTCGTAATTTTTTTCACGTTGGTTTTCAGGACCATTTAACATTTTACTACAAAAAGGCAAAACATCACGCTAACAAAATTAGAAAACGTTTACGTAGCTCGGAATTTTCCTCATCATGAACAAGTGCGTTTCAGGAATGATTCACCAGTTCATTATACCGAGTGTCTGGGATAAGGGCTTTAAAATTAATAGGGGAGCTAATAATTACACATATTTAATTTTACATGTTAAAATTCTATGTAGGCCCCTTATCCCAGACACTCGGTATATTTTATTAGCTTTTGCTAAAGTTTCATGCAATTTTCTGAATATTGGAGGAATATTCTGAAACTCTTAATACAGGTTTTGTACTTTTCTTATGGTCGTAATTTTTTGTGAAATTGGTTTTCAGGACCATTTAACATTTTACTACAAAAAGGCAAAACATCACGCCAATAAAATTAGAAAACGTTTACATTGCTCGGAATTTTCCTCATCATGAACAAGTATGTTTCAGGATGATTCACCAGTTCTGAAAAACGATCGTGCAGCAACAAATGCAAGTCCAGACTGACCAGCAAATAATTGGTGATTCACGGCCGTGAAACTGAAACGATCTGAAAGTCGAGATAACTGCATTAGAACGCGTACTCTAAATAGTTTCAGGCTTTTCCCGGCGTAAAGCAAACAATTACGTCTGTCAATCTAACTAATTGCAGCGAATTTTCCTCGCACAAGGAATTAAGTCATACTTGAAAAGTAATAAACTGATTTATTTTTCCAATTATTACCAATCCAGCATTTACGTTTTAACTGAATTGCAACTGCATATAAAATATAAAGAATATCCCTGAATAGGCACCTCATCTCATGCCTGTAAATTTTGAAATTTTGAAATGTTCGAGAAAAACTTGGGATATATAGTAGTCAAACTTGTGACAAAGAAAGCAGACAGAGGAAAAGAATTGCAACTGCATATAAAACACACAGAATGTGACAATTAGTAATCTCATCTCATTCCTGTACATTTTCAAAGTTTGGAATTCTCGAGAAAAAGTTGAATTTGAAAGTTTTAGTAATATCAGGATGAATAGTAATCAAACTTCTGACAACATATGCAGAAAGAGGAAAAGAATTGCAACTGCATATGAAATATACAGAATATTCCCGAATTAGGCACCTCATCTCATTCCTGTAAATTTTCAAATTTTGTAATTGTCGAGAAAAAGTTGAATTTGAAAGTTTTAGTAATCTTGGGATGAATAGTATCCAAACTTGTGACTAAATATGCAGAAAGAGGAAAAGAATTGCAACTGCATATAAAACACACAGAATGTGACAATTAGTAATCTCATCTCATTCCTGTACATTTTCAAAGTTTGAAATATTCGAGAAAAACTTGAATTGGAAAGTTTTAGTAATCTCGGGATATATAGTAGTCAAACTTGTGACAAAATATGCAGAAAATGAAAAAGAATTGCAACTGCATATAAAACACACAGAATGTAACAATTAGTAATCCCATCTCATTCCTGTACATTTTCAAAGTTTGGAATTCTTGAGAAAAAGATGAATTTTAAAGTTTTAGTAATCTCAGGATGAATAGTAGTCAAACTTGTGACAAAGTATGCAGAAAGAGGAAAAGAATATTGCAACTGCATATGAAATATACAGAATATCCCCAAATTAGGCACCTCATCTCATTCCTGTAACTTTGCAAATTTTGGAATTTTCGAGAGAAGGTTGAATTTAAAAGTTTTAGTGATCTCGGGATGAATAGTAGTCAAACTTGTGACAAAGAAAGCAGAAAGAGGAAAAGAATTGCAACTGCATATAAAATATTCAGAATATCCCTGAATAGGCACCTCATGTCATTGCTGTAAATTTTAAAATTTTGAAATGTTCTAGAAAAACTTTAATGTAAAAGTTTTAGTTGTCTCTGGATATATAGTACTCAAACTTGTGACAAAATATGCAGAAAATTAAAAAGAATTGCAACTGCATGTAAAACACACAGAATGTGACAATTAGTAATCTCATCTCATTCCTGTACATTTTCAAAGTTTGGAATTCTCGAGAAAAAGTTTAATTTCAATGTTTCAGTAATCTTGGGATGAATACTAGTCAAACGTGTGGAAAAGTATGCAGAAAGAGGAAAAGAATATTGCAACTGCATATGAAATATACAGAATATCCCCGAATTAGGCACCTCATCTCATTCCTGTAAATTTGCAAATTTTGGAATTTTCGAGAGAAGGTTGAATTTAAAAGTTATACTGATCTCTGGATGAATAGTAGTCAAACTTGTGACAAAGAAAGCAGAAAGAGGAAAAGAATTGCAACTGCATATAAAACACACAGAATCTGACAATTAGCAATCTCATCTCATTCCTGTATTTTTTCAAAGTTTGGAATTCTCGAGAAAAAGTTGAATTTGAAAGTTTTAGTATTCTCAGGATGAATAGTATCCAAACTTGTGACTAAATATGCAGAAAGAGGAAAATAATTGTAACTGCATATAAAATACACAGAATATCCCCGAATAAGGCACCTCATCTCAGACCTGTAAATTTTAAAATTTTGGAATTCTCGAAAAAAAAAATTGAATTTGAAAGTTTTAGGCCCGTATAGTCCGTACTTGAATATGAGTGCTACTCAAGTCGCATATTTGCAAATATTTGATTGTGTTTGGTTCATAAACGTTTATAGAAAATACGCAACCAAATATACGCCTTGAGTCAAACTTATACTCAAGTACTGACTATTGAGATGGGCCTTAGTAATTTCGGGATTAATAGTAGTCAAACTTGTGATTAAATATGCAGAAAGAGGAAATCAATTGCAACTGCATATAAAATATACAGAATATCCCCGAATTAAGCACCTCATCTCATTCCTGTAAACTTTCAAATTTTGGTATTGTCGAGAAAAAAATGAATTTGAAAGTTTTAGTAATCTTGGGATGAATAGTAGCCAAACTTGTGACTAAATATGCCCTAATTAGGCACCTCATTTCATTCCTGTAAATTTTCAAATTTTGGAATTTTCGAGAGAAGATTAAATTTAAAAGTTTTAGTGATCACGGGATGAATAGTAGTCTAACTTGTGACAAAGTATGCAGAAAGAGGAAAAGAATTGCAAGTGCATATAAAATATACAGAATATCCCTGAATTAGGCATCCCATACTGCACATTTTTAAATTTTGGTATTTTTGGAGGAAAAGTTAAGTTTTAAAGTTTTTGTAATCTCGAGATTATTTGTGACAAAAGATGCATACGCAAATGAATATATTTTATTTCAACAAGGAATTAGTGTTCCTTGTTCCTAACTAAATCCTTGTTCAACAAGGAATTAAGCTACGTTATATCTCTTACAAAAATAATATTGTTAGAGCTTCAGTTGAAGGCATTAATCGATTGCACGGTACAATATTTACAAACATTTTCAGGATCATATTCGGTATTTTTATGCGCACAAGGTTAAATTTGTATTTTCCGGATACTATTTATAGCATTCTCTAAACAAACAAACATTAGCAGGAATCACGAATTCCAATGCCTCTAAGCTTTTAAGGACAGAATTTGTTTCCCATCGAGTGTTGTTGCCCGAGAAAATTCTGAGTACTGTTTAGTTATTTTTGTCAAATTTATTTTAGATTTTATACTCAAATCATTTTTTTTATCACTAACGATTAATAAGAAAAGTCTTAATAAATATTGGGATAAAGAGAAAAGCTAATAAAGATTGTTCTCTCTTTCTCTCTAAGTATAAGAAATGATGATGATGAGATGATGATGAATAAGAATGATAATAATAAAAATAATAATAATAAATTAAATAAGACCAATTAAATAAAACAACTTTACTTTGTTACTTCCACTAACACATTTATTTTAGAAAAATAATTTAGTGACTGCAGTTTCGACTAGTCTTAGTCATTGTCAAACTAAGTACAAAAATTGAGGATTACATGTGTTAGGGAAAGTAACAAAGTAGTTAGGGGAAGTAACAAAGTAAAGTTGTTTAATTTAATTCATTTCCCATATTCTACAAAGTAATGGCTACCAGTATACAGTATATAATAATAATAGTTACGATAATAAATATAACAGTAAGAATTACTATTACTTAGAGGCACGTGTGATTCTAATTGTTAAGACTGCAATTTCTCAATTTCTCAAGAATAATAATGATAGTAATAAAAATAATAATAATAGTTACCATAATAAATATAACAGTAAGAATGACTATTACTTAAAGGCACCTGTGAGTCTAATTGTTAAGGCTGCAATTTCTCAATTTAGATTCACGTCCAGGAAAATTTAAAATTGCTCAATCTCTCCTCCGAATATAACTTTTCTGTGCATTCTAAATTGGCTATTATATGTCCAATAATCACGTATCACATTTCTATGGTCTAAAATTAAGGATAATTGTTCATCTATTGCATTGGACAATAATTCTGATTACAATTTTAAGTTAATTCTCATAAACTTAAAATTGTAATCAGAAAATTTGATTGAAAATTTGATTGATTTCATGAATTCCAAAGCAATAGATGAACAAATCTCCATAATTTTAGACCATATAAATTTGATACGTCGATTACTGATATCATATTGCATTTTTTGTAAAATTTATTTATATTATTTCAGTTTAAGTGAAAGTGACGGGCGATATGTATATATTTTATAATAATAATAATAAAGAATATTTATTAGGAGAAAAGCTAAACAATATACAAAATTTCAACAAAACAACAAAAGAAAACACACAAATAACAATTGCAGTTTTCATGTTAACATATAGTAGTAGACAATCTTTATTAGGCTTCGACCTATGTGGTCTTTCCGCCTGTTAACATATATTTTTATTCTATTTATATAATTTTAGAGCTAAAATTATAATATTAAATCAAATGATATTACTTTTAAATCTCTCACTTTAATAATTATTTTTCAATTCTTGGGTGGATCTGCCTTAGAGAGTTAGTAAATTGATAGAAAACTTTTTTTATACTTATCTGAAAACACCGTTTTTGCAATGACGTAAAGGTGGCATTTTCAGAACAGCATACGAAAAACTTTTCCAGATCTACGATTTTTTTTGTGCGCTAAATAAAAAATATCAAGTTGAATGATTACATGAATAAGTGTAATAAATGGTATCGTCCATTACTGATCCTGAAATGGAACTTTTCCCGATCTCCGTTTTATATATATATATATATATATATATATATATATATATATATATATATATATATATATAAAAAATCAATTTGAATGATTACCAGAATAAGTATAGTAACGAATATCGTCCATTACTCGTCCTGAAATGGATTTTTCCGTGCTTGCATGACTTCCCGTGTTTGTTTCGCCTCACACGAGAATTTGCCACGCGCGCAAGTAAAAATCCTTACTTCCTGACTGGTAATGAAATATACTATTACTCCCTCAAACTTCAGTCAGCCCTCAAAATTCCGTTGAAGTTTCAGTGACCCCTCAAAATTCCCTTCAATTTAAATTACATTTCAGTGACCCCTCAAAATTCCGCTCAATTTCAGTTCAAACTTCAAACTTCAAACTTCTTTTATTGGACATGAATTACATGTGAGGTCAAGACAATATAAATTAGGAAAACACTTCATTTTATGCAGAAAAAAATCCTGTACTGAATAGAAAGTTACATAGCTAATTGTGAAGAAACACATTTTGCGTAGCACATGCAACACACATTTTACATCAAGAATCTTATCAGGTCGTCGTTTAGAGTATTTTAAATACCGCTTGTTTTTCCACGTTTCCATCGGCGCTTCCGGAAAATTTTCAGGCGCTGCATTTTCAGGCATGATTCACGGCCGTAATTATGTGGGAAAATATGCCACATGATTGCCGCACTAAACTATTTACTACGACGACCGTCACGTGTGTAAATTTAAATTGTTGAGTCACGCTTTTATCTCAAATCCCGAATGATTGTTTCCTAGCTCGACTCGATTTCGCAGAGCAAATAGAGAGGATGACGATTGGTGACGAGGTGTGTGCATGAGCCAAATTCGAGCACACCTATTACCGTTTACGACACTAATTAGTAGAATTTGCAGTTGCAAGTAGAAGAGATTGAGGTCTTACAGTCTATGGTTAACTTAACCAACGGTTAGTTTCCAGGACAACTTTGTGTATGTGTATAATGGTAGTCAAGAAAAATGCTAAAATAAGTTTTGTATGACGATACCATAAGCTCATACATGATATACATGTTACTACATACATAATCCGTTCCTCTTGTAACCTTAGGGTGTCGAGGGTTACATACATGTTACCACGATTAGAATAACAATGAAATATTCTTTTGTTGATTTTACTTCGGCCTATTTCTGGTGATTTGGTTACATACCTTCTTCGTAAAGATGAAAGTTACCTTCTAATTCGTCGCCATCGACGCGTTTCCACGGTTTTCGACACCTAAAAATTCTCTAGGTGATATCTTTATATAAAATATGGAGATAATGGAGTTTGATCATAGAGAAAATATCTCTATGAATATCCCATCATATAATGTTCTTTAAGATGCATGCACACTCGAACATACTTAACTTCTAAAAATGGACACCCTGTATATGTTTTATTTGTTATAATTTATATGCCAATACAAAATTTTTGTTACCTTCTTTGGTTTTCTTTGGTGGTAGCCTTTCGAGGTTTCCTATTGCCCTCTTGCTATAGCTTAATGGATAAACTAAACAAAGCAGAATATAATTTTCAAGTAAGTCCATAAAATTCTACAGGATACTCATATAAATTATTACAAAATTATATGAATATCTTGTAGAATTTTATGGACTTACTTGAAAATTATATTCTGCTTGGTCATTTAAATACTAATTTATTAATTTTTTTATCAAATTCATTAATATTCTGCAGACTCCATACAAATTAAAAATCTAAATAGCTCAACGTATGAACATAATTGAGAGATTAAAAAAAGTGAGATTTCTAGGTATGAACATGAATCACGTTACAGAAATTACATGCAGCATAATACATAATCATAACTGTAACCAATCAATAAATTGTTATTTTACCTACAGTTCTGGCAGTATTACCTAGATGGCGTAGGAGTTCCGTTGCTACGTAAATTGCATCAACTGTACTTCTTACATCCTTATGAATTATTGTATTGGTGCGGCGCCTGGCTGGTCTAAATTATTAGGAAAGTGTGAATCACTCGGCCACATATTAACTGTTTGCAGAAATTTCGGGCTACAGAGCCGACGTTTCCGCAAAGCCGGAGCCAATTCGTTGGCGGAACTTCCGCCTACGGTTTTTCCACTGAAGAACGGCTAAAGCGCGGTTTGGTTGAGTCAACACGAAACGCTCCATTAGATCCTCTTCGACAGGCAGAGATTGCTAATCGTGCCTTGCAAACGAGCGATTTGTAAACGCCACCAAAACGCAAACTGTTAAGACAGCAAAATAGTCTTTATAGAAAAAATCAGAAATTTTTAATTTTATGTGTGCTGAAATTTCAACAGGAACGTAATATCAATGAAGGCCAAATTGTCAGTACTTTTTCTGTATGTCGGTACAATTATCAGTGGTCATATACAATTGTCAGTACAAATGTTTAAAATGTCAGTACAATTATTATTGGTGGTTGATATCACTTTTGTGGTATGGAATTGTCAGCAAGCTAGTCTTTCTAGAAAAAATCAGAAATTTTGAATTTAATGTGTGCTGAAACTTCAACAAGAACGTAATATCAATGAAGGCCAAATTGTCAGTACTTTTACTGTATGTCGGTACAATTATCAGTGGTCATATACAATTGTCAGTACGATTGTTTAAAATGTCAGTACAATTATTATTGGTGGTTGATATCACTTTTCTGGTATGGAATTATCGGAACTATTCCTTTTTTTATGCATTTTATGTTTTTTGACTAATGGAACATGTTTTTCTGTATGCCGGTATAATTAGCACTGGTCATATACAATTGTCAGTACAAATGTCAGTACAATTATTATTGGTGGTTGAAATCACTTTTCTGGTATGGAATTTTCGAAACTAATTGCATTTTATGCATTTTATGTTGTTTGACAAAACATAGAATGTCCCAAATAATGAATTTTTAAAACTCAAAAATACTTATTGTTTGCTTTCTTCGCAAAGCATAGGAATTTATTTACATAGTTTTAAAAAAACTTGCCATTTCTATGCAAGGTACACTATATCTTTTATTTTCAAAGTTTTTGATCCCAATTCTTACAATTATTTTTGCAGTCTTATTTCTCTAGTAATTTTGGATAGAGCCTTCAAAATTCTTAATTATTTGTTAGAAATATTGGTTTTTATATTGAAGTTTTGTAGCAGCAGAATTGTTTTTACAACTGTTCAATTTTGTTCCACATAAATGTTTGTATTTGTATCATTTCATCTTTTTTTTGCATGGCTCAATACTTTTTTACAAACTGCAGAATTTTTAATTTCCAGTTTTAGGTTTATGGACAAAAGTATATTTTTTTTTTCAGCTTATAGGAAAAACCATTTCATGCTTCAATCTAAGCGATATTAATTTCGATATTCCCAATTTTATGTCAGATTTTTTACATAAGTCAATACAATGTTTTACCTAAATGTTCATCAAGGTTTGGTAATTGAGTTTATAAATGAAAACGTATTAAACTGTAAAACTGCATTCAATTCGTGCAAAACTTATAATATTCATATCTTCTACAAGCTCAAAAGAAAATCGATCGAAAACAATTGCTCAAAAAATAGTTCCTCGAATGGAAAATGGCTCGAATAACAATTTCTCAAACAAGCTCAAAAGAAAATTGATCGAAAACAATTGCTCGAAAAATAGTTCCTCGAATGGAAAATTGCTCGAATAACAATTTCTCGATTGGAAAATTGTTCAAATGGAATATTGCTCGAATGGGAAATTGCTCGAAAGTAAAATTGCTTTAATGGAAAATTGCTGGAAATAATGAAATAAGTTGCTGCAAGAAAATCTATTAATTTTATATATAGACGGTTTTTTTTTAATATGAGTAACCATTAGGAATATTTCGATTACTATAGACTAGTTTCTTTTGACCTAACTGAGTAATACAGATTTAAAATACACATTTATTGAGAGCAACATTTCATTTTCATTTCGATATTCCCAATTTTATGATAGATTTTTTAAACAAGTCAGTACAATGTTTTACCTAAATGTTCATCAAGGTTTGGTAATTGAGTTTATAAATGACAACGTATTAAACTGTAAAACTGCACTCAATTCGTGCAAAACTTATAAGATATAATATTCATATCTTCTACGGCTTTCAGAGAATTGCCCGAAAACAAGCCTAAAATAAAATTTATCGAAAGCAATTGCTCGAAAAATAGTTCCTCGAATGGAATATTCCTCGAATAACAATTTCTCGAATGGAAAATTGTTCAAATGGAACATAGCTCGAATGGAAAATTGCTCGAAAGGAAAATTGCTTTAATGAAATATTGCTGGAAATAATGAAATAAGTTGCTACAAGAAAATCTATTAATTTTATATATGGTCGTTTTTTTTTTATATGAGTAACCATTGGGAATATTTCGATTAGTATTGACTAGTACACAGTACTAACTGGGTAATACAGATTTAAACTACACATTTATTGAGAGCAAAATTTCAATTTCATTGTCACTTTTTTCAATTAACTCAACTCGAGCAATATTTTTTGAGAAAATGAACATACATAGGTACAAAACTATTGGACAAGATACGAAACAACATAATCACAAGACATTTTCAACATTAAGAACCATATTTTCCACATTGACATTGACATTTCCACATAACCTCATTAATACCCTTATTACAGTCCAAAAGTCTCTCTTAGTTGAAAGTTCGTAACACAAGATGAAAGTCACTAAAGTTACTAGATTTGGTTACCCACATAAAAATGAATCCGCCTATAAATACAAAATATGAAATTAAATGCATGTACTAGAATCATGTCCTCTGAAGCAGGTTGGTTACGTCAGGTTAGGATAGGTTAGATTAGGTTATCCTAGGTTAGGTGAGGTTAGAATAGGTTAGATTAGGTTAGATTTATGATATTTAGATATTATAATAAAATTTTCTGCATTTTTCTTGCTTTTTGGTTTTATATTTATATGTGTATTTTTTTTATTATGCAAAACACTTGATCGTATTTTACTATAATTATTACAATCTAATCAAAGATGTATCAATGAGTAATGGTTTGCCAACTTTAATTACTACATGAAGGTATTGTACATGTGAATTTACTCTCTTAACCACGTACCTTTTCATTTGACATATGTAAATACTCCTGGATATTGACATGAATAAATTTATTAAATAAGGTGGCAATAAAAGTTATTTTCATGCAATTCAAATGTTTGTCAAATTGTGGCATTTGATATTTGACTACTCAAATACTAAATTATTATTAGTTTCAGCAATATTTGTGGCTTCCAAGCACATCAAAAGACTACAATGAAGAATTTCTTAATGGCCCACGAGTTGCTACATGTACATAAGCTGAGATGTACATGTACGTGTTACATGTACACACATGTACATGTACATGTTACATAGAAACATGAAACGTTACATGTTACATACAAATAAGCTTACATGTACATTAGTTACATTGTGTGGTTACATTGTGTGTACATAAAAATAACCATATATGCATGAAACGAAGTCCTCACAGGCAACATTCCCAAATGGGGCAGATTACTCCACGACACAAACAAGCTGTAAACTGAAAATCATGCAGGAATAAATGTAATAAAGGAGCTGCGACAAATCCAATAATTGCTCCGCTTTAAATCTGATAATGTTACTAAATGTTTTACTCTTGCAAATTTAGGACTAGTAGACAATAAAACAATCACATAAAGTTATTAAAGTAATCAAAATAAATTATTTAATAAACAAAAAAATAAAAAGGAGTAAAGATTTTGTGTTTTATTATTGAATATTGAGGATCAGTTAGTTCTTCTATCGTTATTTGTTCTTCCATTTCCTCCTGTCTTGTTGGGTTTTGTTGTGTGATTTCTGTCGTTATTTCGACTAGTAGACAATAAAACAATCACATAAAGTTATTAAAGTAATCAAAATAAATTATTTAATAAACAAACAAAAACAAAAAATTAAATATTTAGTGTTTTACTATTGAAAATTGAGGATTAGTTAGTTCTTCTATCGTTATTTGTTCTTCCGTTTCCTCCTGTCTTGTTGGGTTTTGTTGTGTGATTTCTGTCGTTATTTCGACTAGTAGACTAGTACGTTGTCGACTAGTAGACAATAACATAATCACATAAAGTTATTAAAGTAATCAAAATAAATTATTAAATAAACAAAATAATAAAATAAAATAAAGATTTAGTATTTTACTATTGAAAATTGAGGATCAGTTAGTTCTTCTATCGTTATTTGTTCTTCAGTTTCCTCCTGTTTTGTTGGGTTTTGTTGTGTGATTTCTGTCGTTATTTCGACTAGTGGACTAGTACGTTGTCGACTAGTAGACAATAAAATAATCACACAAAGTTATTAAAGTAATCAAAGTAAATTATTTAATAAACAAAAAAATAAAAAGGAGTAAAGATTTAGTATTTTACTATTGACAATTGAGGATCAGTTAGCTCTTCTATCGTTATTTGTTCTTCCGTTTCCTCCTGTCTTGTTGGGTTTTGTTGTGTGATTTCTGTCGTTATTTCGACTAGTAGACAATAAAACAATCACATATAGTTATTAAAGTAATCAAAATAAATTATTTAATAAACAAACAAAAACAAAAAATTAAATATTTAGTGTTTTACTATTGAAAATTGAGGATTAGTTAGTTCTTCTATCGTTATTTGTTCTTCCGTTTCCTCCTGTCTTGTTGGGTTTTGTTGTGTGATTTCTGTCGTTATTTCGACTAGTAGACTAGTACGTTGTCGACTAGTAGACAATAACATAATCACATAAAGTTATTAAAGTAATCAAAATAAATTATTAAATAAACAAAATAATAAAATAAAATAAAGATTTAGTATTTTACTATTGAAAATTGAGGATCAGTTAGTTCTTCTATCGTTATTTGTTCTTCAGTTTCCTCCTGTTTTGTTGGGTTTTGTTGTGTGATTTCTGTCGTTATTTCGACTAGTGGACTAGTACGTTGTCGACTAGTAGACAATAAAATAATCACACAAAGTTATTAAAGTAATCAAAGTAAATTATTTAATAAACAAAAAAATAAAAAGGAGTAAAGATTTAGTATTTTACTATTGACAATTGAGGATCAGTTAGCTCTTCTATCGTTATTTGTTCTTCCGTTTCCTCCTGTCTTGTTGGGTTTTGTTGTGTGATTTCTGTCGTTATTTCGACTAGTAGACAATAAAACAATCACATATAGTTATTAAAGTAATCAAAATAAATTATTTAATAAACAAACAAAAACAAAAAATTAAAGATTTAGTGTTTTACTATTGAAAATTGAGGATTAGTTAGTTCTTCTATCGTTATTTGTTCTTCCGTTTCCTCCTGTCTTGTTGGGTTTTGTTGTGTGATTTCTGTCGTTATTTCGACTAGTAGACTAGTACGTTGTCGACTAGTAGACAATAAAATAATCACATAAAGTTATTAAAGTAATCAAAATAAATTATTTAATAAACAAAATAATAAAATAAAATAAAGATTTAGTATTTTACTATTGAAAATTGAGGATCAGTTAGTTCTTCTATCATTATTTGTTCTTCAGTTTCCTCCTGTTTGGTTGGGTTTTGTTGTGTGATTTCTGTCGTTATTTCGACTAGTTGACTAGTACGTTGTCGACTAGTAGACAATAAAATAATCACACAAAGTTATTAAAGTAATCAAAGTAAATTATTTAATAAACAAAAAAATAAAAAGGAGTAAAGGTTTAGTGTTTAGTGTATTGAAAATTGAGGATCAGTTAGTTATTTGTTCTTCAGTTTCCTCCTGTCTTGTTGGGCTTTGTTGTGTGATTTCTGTCGTTATTTCTGTTCTTTCCAAGAGCTCTTCAACATATTCCCTCCATCTCTCCATAGTTTTTCTTCCATCTGTTAACTGTTCTGCTTTCGTGTTTTTTTTTTCTGGTTTAAGAGTATACCTTTTCTTTTCTGTGTGCTTTGAGTACTATGTAGAAGAGTTTTTGGTTTTCTTTACAGTCAGTCTCTATTTTTTCTCCATTTATGCCTTTCGTTTTGCTTCTGTTGCTAGTTCTTTTACTCTCTTCCTATTTTCTTTGTATATTTTGTGTTTGTTTTCTGTTTTTGGCGTTAGGTATTGTTCCCAGGCTTTTTTCATCATTTTTGTAACAATAAAATGTACGGAGGCCGGATAAAATCCTTTAGTTGACCAGGTCAGGCCTGTTATAAAGAAATATATTAGTACGTAAACGAAACTCATTGCTGTCTTGGTGTTTACAATATACTACGTTAGCCGACTAACGTAATAATTAAATCATCATTTTTATTACACCGTAATGCGGGAATGACTGCTTATAATTACACGGTTGTAAACCGAGAAGTAAACATTTATTCTAAAACAATACACATCGGTCGATCGTCTCGGTTAATGAGTTTACGCTCGTCAGCGCTGTGAATTCCCTTTTCGCGATTTTCCCAATCGGCGGTCTCGCGTGTTTATCCTTGCACAGCCTTTCCCTCCCGCGAACAGGATGCTTTTCGGCGCGCTTGCATAACATAACAGCCGCTCATGCCATTATTACCGGCCCGGCCGATAAGTAAACAGCGAGCGACACTTTTATGGATCTCGCCCACCTCCAGGTCGACACCGGGCCGGGCGGCAGCGTGAGCGGCATTTCCGGAGCGAAGAACAGCCTCGCCAACTCCTAGACCCGACGTATTGGCGTGAATCTGGGTCACAGACGGAGCTGCATTTACCATTTCGCCGGCGCATTGCGAATTGCGAAAGGCGACGCTCCGAGAATACCGAGGGCCGCCGGCAGGATGGGGCAGGAATTTTCTTTCGCAGGTTCCCAATGCCGGAAGTAGTTTTCCCGGCTAGGCTCGCGCGGACGCATAAAGCGAGCGTTCTTGTGGAATCGTTGAAATGTCTGGTGCGTTCGCAACAATGACGCAAATCGCCAGGTATTCCCAACCACCTGTTGGCTACAAACTAGGATGTGTGTGCACACCGCCGCGTCATCATTGTTACGTGGTGCGTCGAAGGTGCGTCCTTGAGTGGTGGCTGGGGTGGTGCACTCTTTGCCCCGCTGGGATAAGTATCTGGTAATTTTTTTCTTGTTGGTGTCCGAAATCTTCGAAATCTTCAAAATCTTCAAAGCGTCCCGACGGTAGCGACGGCGACGACAATGCCTCGGCCCCCGCAGGGGGTCTTCCGCCCCCCTCGAGGCGACACCGTCGTCAGCAATAACATAAACACGAATCCTTTGTTTCGACGCCACGGGACGCTCCCCGCACAGCCTCTCGGGAGAACCTGTTTGCGTGCCAAACAGAAATAATCTCCCTTTTCACCGCATAATCTCGCGCCGCCTTTCGGGACACACGGCTTTATCACTCAATCTCCGAAGTCATAAATCACCGCGGAAATCGTCTTCAAATATCCGCGCGCCGCATTTCGCATTCCGCCGAGTGAGAGATCCTCAATGCTATAAAGCCAATTAGGCCCTGAATACAAATGAAGCCCACAGGTGACTCGCGCCTAACAGTAAATCACTCGCGCCGAATCCGTCATATCTCGCGCGCACATGTTCACGTGCTGATGAGAGCCCCCGGCTCGTTGTTATAACCGTCACAACAGTACTGCTATCGGGATCAAGATGTCCACTGAATATTGATCGTCCCGCCGTTTGGGCAACAACAAGACTCCATACAGGTGTCAATCAAGGCGCAATTACGGACGGCATTCATCAATCACATTTGGACCCAGGACCTAAGAGTATTAGGCAAACAATAGCCCCAACACCGAAACCACTCTGAGGCACCTTCATTCACAGCGTGCGCGCCAACTTAGCAAACATGTTTTAACTTGAATTGTACCTTTAGTTGTCGGCGTTTTCTTTAAGATATCACCAAGGACACAGATTACTTGGGCAACCAAATGCTATACGTTAAACATAGCACGTAAATAAATATAGAAATTAAAATATGTTTTTAATTATTTTTGAATACACGAAGAAGACACAAACAAACATGCAAAATGTATGACACCGGACCTAAACGATTGTTCTTACGTAATCACTTCAATTCAATTATGCTGCCTTTCAAATTTGTATACCTTACTATTCACTGTCAACCACACTGTCAAATGTCAACTGTCACTGTCAACTGTCACTGTCAACTATCACTACCAACTGTCACTGTCAACTGTCACTGTCAACTGTCACTGTCAACTGTCAACTGTCGACTGTCACTGTCACTGTCAAATGTCAACTGTCACTGTCAACCATACCTGTCAACTGTCAAACAGTAGTTATTAACTTCTGTCATAATAACAGTAGTTTGTTAACGATTTGAAGATGGAGAATGGATTTATTCAATTCCGGAGTGCGTTCGGGAGTTTCAACAAAAGTTCTCCGATCACCCATCAGAATACTCGGTTTTGCCAATACACACTTCACGAATAGTGCGCCGTTTTAGGGAAACCGATGGTGTCCAGAAAGGGAAATCCTCAGGCAGATCGTCCGTATCAGGAGAGGTTGCTGCAGATGTTCGTGAACGAATCGAAGTAAGCCCTCAAACATCAGTTCGTAAATTGACTGTGCAAGCTGGAATTCCCTGGAGCACTTGCCATAGAATTGTGAGAAAGAGGTGGAATTTACAACAAGTTCCCTGACCACCAATTTGAATACTCTATTTTGTCAATACATGTTTCACGAGTAGTGCACCGCTTTAGGGAAACCGATAGTGTCCAGAAAGAGAAATCCTCAGGCAGACCGTCGGTATCAGGAGAGGTTGCTGCAGATGTTCGTGAACGACTTGAAGTAAGCCCTCAAAAAGAAGTTCATAAATTGGCTATGCAATTTTGCTATGCTGTAAAGTGTGGTAGATCTAACTACACTGGACTACTCAATTTTTTGATATTTAAAAGATTAAGTTATCCTTAGAAGACTGCATACGTTAGAAGAGTTACTGGCAGAAATCGTAAATGTTTGTCAAACCATAACTCCTCAAATGTTAACCAACATTTCCAATAATAAAAGAAGACGGCTGCATGTGTGTTTACAAGCAAATCGTATACATTTTCAACACCTGCTTTGATTACATATTTTATTTATTAATTATGTTTTCTAAATCTTTACTTACTTTTATTGTTTTGTTTATTAAATAATAAACTTTATGTGATTGTTTATTGTTTACTAAAGTACTAAGAAACAAAAAAAACGGCAAAGCACCAGGGCCGGACAAAATCACCGCAGAAATTATGAAAAAGATGGGAACAAAGTGAACAGAACTACTGCTTGAAATATACAACAAAGCATGGAGCGACGAAACAATTCCAAACGAAAGGCAAGAAGCACTCATATACCTATTAACAAAAAGGGAGCCAGAAAGGAATGCGCGAACTATCGGCAACGCTAACGAACACGGTGATGAAAATATTTGAGTGCATCATAGACAAATAATCAGGAAAATCGGGTTCACCAAAGGACGAAGCATTTCTTCTCAATACAACTAATAATACAAAAAACCAGAGTACAGAAAAAAAGGTCTGGGATTAATCGAATTAGAGAAAGCTTTCGACAGTGTTTAAAGGGAAAAATTATGGGACAAAGGAGTAAACGACAAGACAATAAAAGTAATAAAGCAAATATATGAAACAAATACAAACACGATGATATACCGGAAACATCGCTCACAGCCATTTAAAACGTATGGAGGACTAAGACAGGGAGGAGGCTTGAGTCCATTACTGTTAATATAAAAAATAAATGCAGATTTTTATATTAATTTTAATTCTCTACAATTTTCTATGAATACCATATTGAATTATCTTAAAACATTTGAAATGTGGATTTTTTTTGTGACTTTTTATGAACTTCTAATAGGGTTGTTAGAAGAATCTTCAGAATGAGTGAAATTGTTACGAATTTTACTATAATTGTGCAGAACTGTATAAAAATTTTACTAATTTACCAAGAATATATCAAAATTGTAAGAATTATGAAGGAATATTATGCATGAATGCAATTTTTGATACATGCCTACACAATTTATAAAAAAGAAACGCTAATTTTTATTTTTGTTGTAATTCTCACAATTTTGTATGAATATCATATTGAACTATTTTAAAATTTTTGAAAAGTCGAAAATGTGTTTAATTTTTTATGAACATCTATTAAGGTTGTTTAACAATCTTCAGAATGAGTGAAATTGTTACGCGTTTTTCTATGATTGTGCACGACTGTATCAAAATATTAGTAATTGCCAAGGAATGTATCAAAATTGTAAGAATTATGCAGGAATGTTATGCAGGAATGCAGTATTTGATACACTCCTAGACAATTTATTAAAAAAAAATTGGCTGATTTTGATATTAATTGTAATTCTCTACAATTTTCTATGAATATCATATTGAATTAACTTAAAATATTTGAAATGTGGAAAATTTGGTTGATTTATTATGAACTTCTTATAGGGTTGCTTAAAAATCTTCAGAAAGATTTAGATTGCTACGAATTTTCTGCAATTGTGCAGGACTGTATCAAAATTTTAATATTTGCCAAGGAATTGATCTAAATTGTAAGAATTATGCAGGAATATTATGCAGGAATGCAATTTTTGATACATTCCTACACAATTTATAAAAATGAAACGCTAATTTTTATTTTTATTGTAATTCTCTACAATTTTGTATGAATATCATATTGAACTATCTTAAAATTTTTGAAAAGTCGAAAATTTGTTTATTTTTTTATGAACAAGTAATAAGGTTGTTTATAAATCTTCAGAATGAGTGAATTTGTTACGCGTTTTTCTATAATTGTGCAGAACCGTATCAAAATTTTACTAATTGCCAAGGAATATATCAAAATTGTAAGAATTGTGCAGGAATATTATGCATGAATGCAATTTTTGATACATTCCTAGACTATTTATAAAAATAAACGTTGATTTTTATATTAATTTTAATTCTATACAGTTTTCTATCAATATCATATTGAATCATCTTTCATGATCTAAAATCCATAAAAATAACACTTAACTAAAAACAGCCAAAAATTGACTTAGTTTATTTCACTTGTAAGCCAACGTAGCTTGTAATGTGGAAAATTTTGTTGATATTTTTTAACTTCTAATAGCGTTGTTTATGAATCTTCAGAAATAGCGAAATTGTTAAGAATTTTTCTGTAATTGTGCAGGACTGTATCAAAAGTTTACTAACTGCAGAGGAATATATCAAAATTGTAAGAATTATGCAGGAATATCATGCACGAATGCAATTTTTAATACATTCCTAGACAATTTATTTAAAAAAAATCACTATTTTTTATATTAATGGCAATTCTCTACAATTTTCAATGAATTATTGAATTATCTTAAAATATTTGAAATGTGAAAAATTTGGTTGAGTTGTTACGAACATCTAATAGGCTTGTTAAAGAATCTTCAGAATGAGTGAAATTGTTACGAATTTTTCTATAATTGTGCAGGACCTTATCAAAATTTTATTAATTTCCCCTCAATATGCCAAAATTGTAAGAATAATGCAGGAATATTATGCAGGAATGAAATTTTTGATACATTCCTAGAGAATTTATAAAAAAATACGCTAATTTTAATATTAATTGTAATTCTCTACAGGTTTCTATGAATATCATATTGAATTAACTTAAAATATTTGAAATGTGGAAAATTTGGTTGATTTTTTATGAACTTCTTATGGGGTTGTTTAAGAATCTTCAGACATATTGAAATTGCTACGAATTTCTCTGCAATTGTGCAGGACTATATCAAAATTTTACAAATTGCCTCGGAATTTATCAAAATTGTAGGAATTATGCAGGAATATTATGCAGGAATGCAATTTTTGATTCATTACTACACAATTTATAAAAACACACGCTGATTTTTAGATTATATATATATATATATATATATATATATATATATATATATATATATATATATATATATATATATATATATATATATATATATAATCAATTTACATCTCCTGTACCCTTTCGGGTGTCGAGATTCATGCCACCACTAATTTATGTTGTCTACGAAGTTTTTCGATCGAGGTCGTTTATTCTTAGGATCTTTTCTATTTCACGTTGTCTTTCTTGTTTCTTCTGATAATGTTGGAGAATAGCTTCTGGTTCTCATGTATATTTTTCAATTTTTTCTCCGGATTTTTCCCATGATGTTTCTTTTGATTGTTTTCTCAATAAGACTTCTCAATAACTTGTGAGATTTTCATAGATTTCCTAATAAATATCGATAATTCCAGACATTTTTTAACAATTTCTAAGATGTCCCAATGATATTCGAGATTTCTACAGATGGCTTAATAATTCTTACAACTTTGAGAGACAATTTCAAAACCATGAAAAAAATTATTGGCATGATCAGTAGTTATATTTTTTCATTCTCCAAATTTTTTTTGTACAACTAATATCGAATCAGAACTAATTATCAAAGTCAGATAAAAGATAAATAAGAAGATAGATAAAACAGCATTTTTCTATTTTACAATTCATTTTGTAGAGCTAACAGGATGTAAAACATTCATTTGCAAAATTCGGGGAAATTGATTTACATCTATAATCTTTAATCAATTTACATCTCCAATACCCTTAAGGGTATCGAGATTCATGACACCACTAATTGATGTTGTCTACGAAGTTTTTCCACTCATTTCTATTTGTAGCCTCTTCCCTTGCTTCTTGTTGATCGAGTCGTTTCTTCTTCTTCTTCTCTTCTATGTTGTTTTCCCATCTTTTCCTTGGTCTTCCTCTTTCCTTTTTTTTCATCTTTTGATGTCCACACTATTTTTGTTTGTCTGTCTGCTGGCATCCTTATCAGGTGCCCGAACCATCCTAGTTGTCGTTTCTGTATTAATTTTTGCACACTTTGTATTTGTAGGCTTTCCCTGATCTGTTCGATTCTTACTCTGTCTAATCTCGTGACTCCTTCAACTTTTCTTAAATATCTCATTTCGGTTGCTTGTATTTTGTTCATTGTCTCTTCATTTGCTGTCCAGGTTTCGCTTCCATATAAGAGTGTTGGTATATAAATTGTTTTGAAGAGTGTCATTTTCGTGTTTTTGGAGATTCTTCTATTGTTTAGAATGTACTTGTTCATTGCATAGTAGATTTTATTTGCGGCCATGATTTATTTCGTTTTCCATGGTTCCTTTATTATGTATTATTGCACCTAAATATTCGAAGGTTTCAACTTGTTCTATCCTTTTCAAATTTATTAGTATTTTTGCTTTTGCTTTTGCTACTAACCATTACTATTGTTTTGTATATATTAATTACCATGTTGTGTTTTTCAGTTCCTCCTCCCATATGAATTGTGTTGCATATCTTCTTCGCTTTTGACGGGCATGACTAAGTCATCAGCAAAAGCACATTCTGTTATCACTATTATTTTCAGTTTATAGTATCCTATTTCTACCTTCTTGGTGTTATCCTTAATTTTTTTCATTGTGTTGTCTAGGAATATAATAAAGAGCAAAGGACTTAAAATGCCCCCTTGTCGAAGGCCTTGTGTGGTTGTGAAATTCTCAGATGTTGAACTATTTGTCTTTACGTAGTTTTCTGTGGTTTCATACATACTATTGATTGTTTTTATTAATTGCACGTTTATCTTCCTTTCTTCAAGTATTTCCCACACTTTAGCTCGTGGGACTCTATCACATGCGTTTTCTAAGTTCACGAATATCATGTATAGTTTGTTGTTTTGTCTTACTATTTTTTCTGTTATCTTTTTACTTGTGAAGTTAAGGTCTTGTGTTGAATGTCCTTTCATGAATCCACTTTGTGACTTTTCCATTGCTTTTTCAATTTCCTTTCTTAGTTTGTTTAGTATTGATTCATACAGTTTTGCCGCTGTAGATAGCAGGGATATTCCTCTAAAGTTGTTGCAATTGCTACTGTCTCATTTTTTATGTATTTAGAAGATCACTGCTTTTTGCCAGTCTGCTGGTGTTTTTTATGTTTCGCATAGTCTATTTGTTAACTGTAGTAGTAGTTGTTTCCCATATTTTCCTATATATTTCAGCTGTTCAGATTTGATTTTATCGTGATCTGGGGCTTTTCCGTTCTTTAACTTCTTCAGTGCGTTTTCTAACTCTTCTTCTGTTATAGATCCCTCTTCTTCTTCTGTTTCGTTACTATTTTCTTGTTCCTCTTCGTTTTCATTTCATTCATTGGTTGTCTCTTTTCCAGACGGAAGCTCAATTTTTGAAATGTGGAAAATTTGGTTGATTTGTTTCGAACTTCTAATAGGGTTGTTTAAGAATTTTCAAAATGAGTGAAATTGTTACAAATTTTCCTGTAATGGTGCAGGACCGTATCTAAATTTTACTAATTGCCCTGGAATATATCAAAATTGTAACAATTAAACAGGAATATATTAATATTAGGTGAATTTTCCGTAAAAAATTTATGGAACTTCCTTATTAATTGTATTTTTTGTCATTTTTGTAGGAATTATGTAAGTCAAGTGCCAACAAGGGGTCGCAGGATCGCTCTGTTTAGTGATCAAGACCCGACGATGATTAATGCGGTTGGTTTTGGAGGGATCGCGATACCGGTTGTGTAAAAGCGGCGGTTTGGCCTGCCTGCCGCGCCACAATGTGGTCCTGGCCGGTTCGTCCTGCGGGTCTCGTCCTCGCAGGCATCAGCCGCGGACCGTTCGATGGGTGGCCTGGGGCCCGACGCCCGGCGCGTCCGCTTTCCCACGCACCGCGACACGTGGGGGCCGCAGACACCGCCGGTGTCGGGGGCGCCCCCTGCGCCCCCACACCGGCGACACATGCGGCCGATCACAGGCAACCCCGGCCTGTGAGATTCGCCGCCTCGGCGACCAGGGAGTGAAATATTAACACATCTCCCCCAGCATTCCGAGGCTCACACCTCCGATGGTGAGGAGCGATAGGGCTCCAGTCCGGGGGGGTTACGCTCTCGGCGCGTTCGGATGCCTGAATGGCGAGCAGTACCTGCACCGGAAACCTGAGAGCGCTCGCCGGAGCTGGGAACCGCCGAAGACCGCCACTTTATTATCCCTGGGCGTCCCTTGTCACCCTTCCGTCGGGTGGTCCGGTGGCTTTGAGGCCGCCGGCATGTGACTCTTCACCTCGTTATCTGGGGGACCCCCGCGGGCACCACGTTGATGGCTCAATCACCTTTCGCACATTCCACCGCCGCGTCGCACAGGGACAAAACAACAATCGGACTTTTATGTGTTTACGTGTGTGTAGCTTTTTTTGCCTGTGTGTGCGCGCGAGTGGGTGGAAAAAGCTCCTTGTGCGGTGCTCTGGAGGGTTTTCTGCACGTATATAATGTGTGCGATTCGTTTCTGTCGTTTTCTGCAACATTCACGACGAATATTGCCCGCAGTCGAGTTGCGGTACGTGACTGTGAATTCAACTTCTACATAATAACGCTGCTAGGTGCGTACGCAGTGACGGATTCGCGATTTTGCCGCCTGTAGGCTGATATATTTTGCACACCAAAGGCTTAACCATGGTTTTGAAGCCCATCTAAAAAAAAAACTCTTTGCAAATATTCGCGAATTTGGCAACTCTCTCTTTACTAGTGCTTAGTTACGCCTCTGTCATAAATCTTAACATTTTATATAAAACGTAGGCAAACAGAAAATAATAATATTTTTTTAAAATAATTTTGGCATTTTGCCAATAACAACCATAAAAATAAAATCATAACAACATTTTTATATTAAAATTGTAAAAGGAGCATTTTTATTCTTATTAAATCTATGCAAAAAAAAAAATGAAGACAAAAGGAAGAATGTTACATCCACATCAGGCATCGGAGTTATTACAACAAATTAGAAGAACAAAATTATGAAGACGAGGGATTTAGAAGAGTGCATAATCTAATAATGGACATAGGAAAATTAAAGATTTCCAGAAGACTGGAAACTTGGAATCATTCAAATTCAAGTTTAAATTCAAATCTATTAATGATACACAAAAAAAATGTTTTCATTGGTCAAAACAATCTAAAATAGAAACACGTATATGACAGTGCAGAGAAACAAAAATACAAAATCCTGAAAACGGTCAAAAGACAAACCAAAAAGGTCCAGGTTGCATCAGAGCAGTCAAAATAAATTGACGTCAAAAGTACAAAATTATGAAACATCTTGTGAAGAGCCATATGCGGTATGGTATTCTTGTGTGGGGGGACACCCTTTTACCAGACATCGCATCTTCTCTCTCCAGAGAAGATCTGGAGATCTGGAAGAAATATAGCTAGGGTTGGATATGGCATGGACTGCAGGGCTTTTTTTATCGACATACAGTTACTTACTTTGGCATCTATCTATATTTTGGAATGTTTGTGCTTCGTTCGGAGAAATCTTCCAAAATAAGCTACTCATGACCTCCTCCACAGCTACGAGACCAGGAACCGTACCTGGCTTTCCATCGGTGTTCACCCGATGTCTTTACGAGTTTCGCATTTATTGTATATATTCCAGATGCTCTAGATAATTTTTTAGGCTGCTGATTACAGCCTTGGCGATTACAATTTTGGCTCATTCGAAGGATCTTTAACCTTTGGGTATCATGCATGGAACTTCTTTGCTTCGTTATTCTCAATCTGTCCTTCGTTATTTAACATGTTTTGAAAGTATTGTTACCACTTCGCCAAGATATTCTCGTCTTCTATCAGAATGTCTTCATTCGTACTGTTGCAGGCAGTTTCCTCCCTTTAAACCTTTTAAACATTTAAAGCTGTCCCCTTTCCCTACGTTTAAATTCTTCGGTTTGTCCATTTATTTCTGACAGAACATTCTGCTTGCTTGGTGTGTTGTGAGTTTCTCTATTTCTTCAATTTGTTTATACATCAATTTGCGTTTTTCATCCTGCATATTTTTGTGGCTATTACTCGCAGGTGTCTGTATCTGCTCGTGTGGGTATCTATGTATATTTTTTTCCTTGCTTCATTACGATTTTCATAGCTTTCATAGCTTTTCATAGCTTTTCTGCAATAGCTGTTATCGTACCATTCGTGGTTTCTTCTTTTGA
The DNA here is from genome assembly GCA_951805005.1 of Othius punctulatus. Classification (NCBI taxonomy): domain Eukaryota; kingdom Metazoa; phylum Arthropoda; class Insecta; order Coleoptera; family Staphylinidae; genus Othius; species Othius punctulatus. Next base: position 15,709,755 of record OX638145.1, read on the forward strand.
TGGACTTTCCAATTGTACATTCAGCTGATTTAATATTTGCAGTTTATAAGAATAAAAGAGGGAGAGTTATTTATAAAGAAAAAATGCTTCAACTGATTTTTTTTTATGGTGAAATAAACGTACTTCCTTAATCTTTTATAAAATATTTATTTTCTACCGGTTTCGGTCTGCACCCAGACTATTGCATATTGAGCCCCATTTGGGTGCATATTGAGCCCCAAAGCTCAAGTGTCAAAATATATCTTCAGCTGTAATTTACAATAGCATCTATCGAAATGTACTAAATTTTCCCACTGAAGTAATCAAATCTGTTCAATTTTCAATTGCAGTTGTCCTATTCTATCAATTAATTTACACACATTATTTAAATACTAAGCTGCAAAGATAGATTTCAGTCAATTGCTTAATTTTTTAGGCAGAAATATTCAACATTTTCGATATTTTCGTCTGAAACTGTTCTTATTTCCCTTTTATTGCGGCAACTGGTAAAATCTGTCAAATACTAGATGTTATAATTTCAATTCTGAACACCCAACACAGGTAAAAGAGGATTTAGATCAAGAGAGAAAGATATTTCCAATTGCCACTGTCAAAATCTGCCAAATTTTCTGGAAGTGTATTCCAAATCTATAACAATTAAACTTGTCAAATGTTTAGCTCCAATATTGTGAATTCGCAAACGGTAACTTTTGACATTTTTAATTTTGTTGCATAAAATATGTCATTTTGTAAGTTTGATGTAAAGTTAGTTACTACAAGAGTCAAAATCTGTTAAATAGAACAGTTACAGTTAATAATAATCAACTGTAACTGTTAAATCTGTGAAGTTTCTTGCACCAGACGTGAATATCTGTAAAATTTTCTAACGGTAATTCTAAAAGTTCTAGTTTTAGTTCTAAAATCTAACAGAACTCTTCAAATATGTTAAACCCTACATTGAAATAGTAAAAATGTATTCACATTTAGCACCACTTGTTAAATTTGATCAAATTTACAGCTCTAATAATTGAAACCTGGCGTATTTTTATGTCACTCTCAAACTACTAGCATCAGCTACGAAAATTTGTAAAGTTTATGACTCCAACTATCAAAATCTGCAAAGTTATCTGAAGTATGCTCTAAATCTTTGCAGTTTTCATAATTGTAGGTCCAGCTATCAAAATGTGTAAAATGATCAAAACTCTTCATATATGTTAAACCCTAATCTGAAATTGTAAAAATTTATTCATTTTTAGCACCCCCTGTTAAATTTTATTAAATTTACAGCTCTAATAATTGAAATCCGGCGTATTTTTATGTCACTGTCAAAGTACTAGCATCAGCTGAGAAAATTTGTAAAGTTTATAACTCCAACTATCAAAATCTGCAAAGTTATCTGAAGTATGCTCTAAATCTGTGCAGTTTTCATAATTGTAGGCCCAGCTATCAAAATGTGTAAAATGATCAAAACTCTTCATATATGTTAACCCTAATCTGAAATTGTAAAAAATTATTCATTTTTAGCACCCCCTGTTATATTTTGTCAAATTTATGGGTCTAATAATTGAAACCTGGGGCATTTTTATGTCACCCTCAAACTACTAGTATCAGCTGTGAAAATTTGTAAAATGTATAACTCCAACTATAAAATTCTGCAAAATTATCTGAAGTGTGCTTCAAATCTGTGCAGCTTTCATAATTGTAGGTGCAGCTATCAAACTGTGTATAATGATCAAAACTCTTCAAATATGTTAAACTCTATATTGAAATTGTAAAAATGTATTCATTGTTATGACCCCCCTGTTAAATGTTGTCAAATTTATAGGCTTAATAATTGAAACCAGGCGTATTTTTGTGTCACTCTCAAACTACTAGCATCAGCTGTGAAAATTTGTAAAGTTTATAACTCCAACTATCAAAATCTGCGAAGTTATCTGAAGTGTGCTCCAAATCTGTGCAGTTTTTATAATTATAGATGCAGCTATCAAAATGTGTAAAATGATCAAAACTCTTCAAATATGTAAAATTCTACATTAAAATTGCAATTTTTTGGTCATTTTTAACACCTCCTCTTAAATTTTGTCAAATTTATAGGTCTAATAATTGAAACCTAGCGTATTTTTATGTCACTCTCAATCTACTAGCATCAGGTGTGAAAATTTGTAAAATTTATAACTCCAACTATCAAAATCTGCAAAATTACCTGAAGTGTGCTCAAAATCTGTGCAGTCTTTGTACTGTTCATACTTGTAGGTGCAGCTATCAAAATGTGTAAAATGGTTATCCTCAGTTGTGAATAGTTGCCAAATATACAACACATAATCTGGAACAGTTTTAACAGTATACTACCAATGAATATTGCGATTAATAAACACCTTTTGATATATTTAAATTTTTGGACATAATACATGTTCACAATGTAATTGGATGGTCACAAATTATTATTACTAAATTATGAATTCCAACTAATATAATATCCCAAATTTTCTATAAAAATCGCCTCAGCAGACAAGATTAGTTGAACCTCCATGCTTTTCTTTTCCTCTATTGTCGTTTTGTTTCGTCTGCATTGTATATTCTTATGTCTTGCTTTATCGCTCTTGATATGTTTAGGTCTCTTTTTCTTTGGTGTTTGTCGTTTGCTTCTTACTTCTTGCCACTTGTCCTTTGTACTATTGTACATTAAGGTTGGTCAGAAGTTGGTCATTATGCAGAATAGTTTTGGTATTGCATGATGTGGTGTCTGAGTGGTGTCTGAGTCTGAGTCTGAGTATTTACAATTTTAGGTTTCAATGGATTGGAAAGAGGTGGTGCAGCTTTTGAAGAGAAGCTTTCAATATGCCTTCTTTCTTTTGATTTTTTTCAGTTTTCATCTGCTGTATTTTTAGTTGGGCCTCAGTTGAGTCAAGAATGTGTTAGGGCGAGGTGCGGCGACGACTCTCGCCTCGAACCCCATAAATTCCGGTGTCCAACCATGGTGTTTTGTAACATGCCCAGAGTGGACCTCCCATGGGCGAGCCGATGGGGCAGCGCGCCCTTGTTGGCTGTTATTTTCGGTGATTCAGCAGTAGTGGTAAATCACCGTTCAGAATCTCCGTTACACGGCGATCGGCAAATATTTACTCAAAGCCCGAAATTCACGCCATTGTGCGGGAGCATGCTTTCTTTTCACGCCGGATTAGGCGCACTTGTGACAAGTAGATTTATGTACAAACGCCGCATAATGCGCAACTACCTGGGCCGAGGGTGCGAAGGTGAGAAGGTGCGCGGTGGGTCCGGGCCCCGGGCATGAATGGGAGAGCTTGCGGAGCGCCACCGCCGCCCCGAGACGCGCTCGCCGCTCAATGAATAGGACGTGGGGGCCCCCATTCAATTGAGACGTCAGGAAACGGCCGGCAAGAAATCGACAACAATGGGGGGCACCGGCACCGCACCATTTCGCACACCAATTATCGCGCCGGCCAGACGCCACCGGACGCATTAAAACCTATTCACGGGGGCCGCACACACAGATCCCGCAGATAAAGGGCCCCCCCCCGATCGGCCACCTTTTTTTCCGCGCGCATCTCACGAGACAAACGATTGATCTCCGCCAACCAGGCACACAAAAAACCATTAGCACCACTTTGGAGTGGGGCACAAGGGCGACACGAACGGACTTGTTTTTACATCGGCCAACAAGCGCTCGGCTGCCCCGACAAAGTAAATAACCAGAACACGAACAAGGCTAATCCCATTTTCACACTCCAAATCAAATTTGTCACAACAACCACTATATCAATGAAACCCCAACACATAACAATAATCTACAATGAAGACATGCATTTTTAATCCGGGCTTTATTCTATCATTGTTTCCACACACTACTAAACTACTGAATAGCTATTGAATAACTATTGAACTTACTTTTGAAGATTTCGGTAAAATTTTCGCGAAAATATCCGTTTTCAAGTTTTTTATTCAGAGAAAGTGGTTTTCAAAGTATTTTCTGTATGTAAGTATTAAAATATCAATTTATATGTCAACAATATTGAAGACGATTCTAGGACTATTGGTGAATATTGTAATGATATCTGATGAATTCAAATGAACATATATCTATATCACATAACATATATCAGAGAAAGTGGTTTTCAAAGTATTTTCTGTATGTAAGTATTAAAATATCAATTTATATGTCAACAATATTGTAGAAGATTCTAGGACTATTGGTGAATATTGTAATGATATCTGATGAATTCAAATAAACATATATCTATATCTGAAATATATGTTAAAATATATCTAAAATATACGTCTATATGTTCAAAGTAAAACCATTGATTGAATAATGAAATTCAGTGCCAGGTGCTTCCACCAAAATGTAACACATTGGCCGTTGCTGCATGCATCATTGCTGTAATAATTGCCTAATGTTGGACATCAAGTGTTTTATTTTATATATCATTTAGATTGGGGGATGAGTGGGTGGGCACACTATAACCATCCTCTCAGCTGATCATCAGCAAAAAAAATCATAACATGTCATTCAACATTGATTATTCAATACGATCAATGATGCATCATTGTTGTAATAATTGCCTAATGTTGGACATCTAGTGTTTTACTTTATATATCATTTAAATTGGGAGGTGGATGGGTGGGCACACTATAACCATCCCCTCAGCTGCTCATCAGCAATACAAATCATAACAAGTCATTCAACAATGATTATTCAATTCCATCAATGATGCATCATTGCTGTAATAAGTGCCTAAAGTTGGACATCTGGTGTTTTACTTTATATATCATTTGAATTGGGGGGTGGTTAGGTGGGCACACTATAACCATCCCCTCAGCTGATTATCAGTAATAAAAATCAGAACATGTCATTCAACAATAATTATTTAATACGATCAATGATGCATCATTGCTGTAATAATTGCCTAATGTTGGACATCTAGTGTTTTACTTTATATATCACTTGAATTGGGAGGTGGGTGAGTGTGCACACTATAACCATCCCCTCAGCTGATCATCAGCGATAAAAATTATATAACAATGATTATTCAATACGATCAATGACGCATCATTGCTGTAATAATTGCCTAATGTTGGACATCTAGTGTTTTACTTTATATATCATTTGAATTGGGGGGTGGGTGGGTGGTCACACTATAACCATCCCCTCAGCTCACCATCAGTAATAAAAATCATAACATGTCATTCAATAACGATTATTCAATACGATCAATGATGCATTATTGCTGTAATAATTGCCTAATATTGGACATCAAGTGTTTTACTTTATATATCATTTAAATTGGGGGGTGGGTGGGTGGGCACACTATAACCATCCTCTCAGCTGATCATCACCAATAAAAATCATTCAACAATGATTATTCAATACGATCAATGATGCATCATTGGTGTAATAATTGCCTCATGTTGGACATCTAGTGTTTTACTTTATATATCGTTTGAATTGGTAGGTGGGTGGGTGGGCACACTATAACCATCCCCTCAGCTGATCATCAGCAATAAAAATCATAACATGTCATTCAATAACGATTATTCAATACGATCAATGATGCATTATTGCTGTAATTATTGCCTAATGTTGGACATCAAGTGTTTTACTTTATATATCATTTGAATTGGGGGGTGGGTGGGTGGGCACACTGTAACCATCCTCTTAGCTGATCATCACCAATAAAAATCATTCAACAATGATTATTCAATACGATCAATGATGCATCATTGGTGTAATAATTGCCTCATGTTGGACATCTAGTGTTTTACTTTATATATCGTTTGAATTGGTAGGTGGGTGAGTCGGCACACTATAGCCATCCCCTCAGCTGATCATCAGCAATAAAAATCATTCAACAATGATTATTCAATAGGATCAATGATGCATTATTGCTGTAATAATTGCCTAATGTTGGACATCAAGTGTTTTACTTTATATATCACTTGAATTGGGAGGTGGGTGGGTGGGTACACTATAACCATCCTCTCAGCTGATCATCACCAATAAAAATCATTCAACAATGATTATTTAATACGATCAATGATGCATCATTGGTGTAATAATTGCCTCATGTTGGACATCTCGTGTTTTACTTTTTATTTCGTTTGAATTGGTAGGTGGGTGGGTCGGCACACTATAGCCATCCCCTCAGCTGATCATCAGCAATAAAAATCATTCAACAATGATTATTCAATATGATCAATGACGCATCATTGCTGTAATAATTGCCTAATGTTGGACATCTAGTGTTTTCCTTTATATATCATTTGAATTGGGAGGTGGGTGGGCGGGCACATTATAACCACCCCCTCAGCTGATCATCAGCGATAAAAATTATACAACAATGATTATTCAATACGATCAATGACGCATCATTGCTGTAATAATTACCTAATGTTGGATATCTAGTGTTTTACTTTATATATCATTTGGATTGGGGGATGGGTGGGTGGGCACACTATAACCATCCCCTCAGCTGATCATCAGTAATAAAAATTATAATATGTCAATCAACAATGATTATTCAATACGATCAATGATGCATCATTGCATGCCTAATATTGGACATCTAGTGTTTTACTTTATATATCATTTGAATTGGGGGGTGGGTGGGTGGGCACAGTATAACCATCCCCTCAGCTGATCATCAGCAATAAAAATTATAACATGTCATTCAATAATGATTATTCAATACGATCAAGGATGCATCATTGCTGTAATAATTGCCTAATGTTTAACATTTAGTGTTTTACTTTATATTTCATTTGAATTGAGTGGTGGGTGGGTGGGCCCACTATAACCATCCCTTTAGCTGATCATCAGCAATAAAAATCATAACATGTCATTCAACAATGATTATTCAATACGATCAATGATGCATCATTGCTGTAATAATTGCCTAATGTTGGTTATCAAGTGTTTTATTTTGTATATCATTTGAATTGGAAGGTGGGTGGGTGGGCACACTATAACCATGCCCTCAGCTGATCATCAGCAATAAAAATCATGACATGTCATTCAACAATGATTCTTAAATACGATCAATGATGCATCATTGCATGCCTAATGTTGGACATCTAGGGTTTTACTTTATATATCATTTGAATTAAGGGGTGGGTACACTATAACCATCCCCTCAGCTGATCATCAGTAATAAAAATCATAACATGTCATTCAACAATGATTATTCAATACGATCAATGATGCATCATTGCTGTAATAATTGCCTAACGTTGGATATCAAGTGTTTTATTTTGTATATCATTTGAATTGGAAGGTGGGTGGGTGGGCACACTATAACCATGCCCTCAGCTGATCATCAGCAATAAAAATCATGACATGTCATTCAACAATGATTATTCAATACGATCAATGATGCATCATTCCTGTAATAATTGCCTAAAGTTGGACATCAAGTGTTTTACTTTATATATCATTTGAATTGAGAGGTGGGTGGGTGGGCACACTATAACCACCCCCTCAGCTGATCATCAGCAATAAAAATCATTCAAAAATGATTATTCAATACGATCACTGATGCATCGTTGCTGTAATAATTGCCTGATGGTGGACATCTAGTGTTTTACTTTATATATAATTTGAATTGGGGGGTGGGTGGGTGGGTACACTGTAACCATCTTCTCAGCTGATCATCAGTAATAAAAATCATAACATGTCATTCAACAATGATTATTAAATACGATCAATGATGCATCATTGCATGCCTAATGTTGGACATCTAGTGTTTTACTTTATATATTATTTGAATTGGGGGGTGGGTGGGTGGGCACACTATAACCATCCCCTCAGCTGATCATCAGCAAAAAAAAATATAACATGTCATTCAACAATGATTATTCAATACGATCAATGATGCATCATTGCATGCCTAATGTTGGACATCTAGTGTTTTACTTTATATATCATTTGGAATGGGGGTTGGGTGGGTGGGCACACTATAACCATCCCTTCAGCTGATCATTATCAATAAAAATCATAACATGTCATTCAACAATGATTATTCAATACGATCAATGATGCATCATTCCTGTTATAATTGCCTAAAGTTGGGCATCTAGTGTTTTACATTATATATCAATTGAATTAAGAGGTGGGTGGGTGGGCACACTATAACCACCCCCTCAGCTGATCATCAGCAATAAAAATCATTCAACAATGATTATTCAATACGATCAATGATGCATCGTTGCTGTAATAATTGCCTGATGGTGGACATCTAGTGTATTACTTTATATATAATTTGAATTGGGGGGTGGGTGGGTGGGTACACTGTAACCATCTTCTCAGCTGATCATCAGTAATAAAAATCATAACATGTCATTCAACAATGATTATTAAATACGATCAATGATGCATCATAGCATGCCTAATGTTGGACATCTAGTGTTTTACTTTATATATCATTTGAATTGGGGGGTGGGTGGGTGGGCACACTATAATCATCCCCTCAGCTGATCATCAGCAATGAATATCATAACATGTCATGTCACTGGCGCTTGATACTGTATTTGGGCTCTGGCTATTGTATTGCTGTTCTAAAAGTGAAGGTTGTTAATTGAGGGGCCTGAAAGCGGAATGCGCCGCAGCAAACGTATCGTCCGAAAAAAGTATGTTAGAATGTAGAACAGACTCCGATAAATTCCGAAGTTTTTCGTGTATTCAATTGGAATTCCGCCGTGTGCAGTCATTGTAAATCACATGTTTGCAAAGCAACAGGTCGGGATGCCTTCCCCCTTATTTGCCTAAAAAAAAGCGCACGGTCAATAATAACGCCCCGCGGGCGGCGGACCCGACCCGACCCGGCGGTCGGTCTCCTCGAGGTCTCGCGGCGCCTCTCATCTCGCGGGTTTCTGCCCCGGCCCGTCCATCATCGGTGGAAGGACCGCGGGTCCGAAGGAGCGTCGCGCCGCCTCCCGCTTTCCCCCTTTGCCAAGGCTTTTTTTGCCCGCCATGCTGACGGCTGACGAGACAAATTCGAGTTGCGTGCTGCTAAACGCAGGCCGTGTACCTGGCCACTCTGTCACCGCCGATATAATTGATACGTTGGTGTATTTTAATGGCGTCATTACACGTTTACATGCGGCCCCGCTAATGAGCCCTTTCAAAATAATGAAAACGGCCGCCATTCGGCCGAGCCGTTTCGCGATGGTGGAAACGCCGCCGAGAGGAAATGCCACGCGAAGAAGTGATCCCCATCTTCAGATGTGTGCGGGTTTCTGGGAAGGCGACGGCGGAGGTAGCGTTCGCCCCCCTAATACCTCAACGGCGAAGGGGGCCGTAAATCAGCGATATTTATATGTTTTCAAAATATCCCATGGGCGATACAGCCGCGACAACTAAGCTGTCGCCCCATTGATATGAATCATATTTATATTTATCTTTTAAAAATGAAAATTTCGCCGATCGTCACGGCCGTAAAGCCGGCTCCGGCTTGATTGTTTTGACCGACAGCAGATGTAATTTAGCACCACATCCGAACGGTCACATCTATAAACGCCATCGTCCTGAGCGTAAGTTACGTCCCGTGGAAATCGCCATGGACGCGGCCACACACGCAGACCGCGGCTCCGCACAATTGCAGCCTTCACGAGCGCCGCGACGCCCGGCGCAACCACCAGGTAAGCCCACCGAAGATAATCGGCGGTGCCAAGCAGGAGACCCTCGTCAGCCTTCTTAGGAACTGGTCACAGAGGCAAGGGGGGCCCGAGATGAGGAGCGTATAATTTTTAGGGTGGTCCCAGCCTCCCATCGTTTTACGGAGGCTCAACGGGTAACGAGAACAAATTGACTTGTCAGGACAGCCGAATTTCCGATGCCGACACCAAAACGGGCACTTCAAAGATCCCCGCCGTGAATTACCTGGCGTTACCTGGCAATACGTTTCACACTTTTAAATACAAACGAAGCACTCCGGCACTTCAAGCGTCGAGGATTCATTGAAGTTACACGCCTTTCCACGAATCATCGCTGCCAGAGACCGGAAACATGAACTTCAAAAACGTGAAAAAAGCACTTGGCGATACACGAAAAAGGCATTAAACGGAACATGTCACAAAATGAATCCAAAAACAAACATTATTTTCGCAAATTCAATTTTGCACCAAATGGTTCCATCAACTCCATCAAAGGCATTACAAAATGTTATACAATTACCCAATGCAGAAGGCTAATGGGCAGAGACCTATAATCCACAATACTCCTAATCCGATGTTACTACCCCTTAAGACCTATGGACATTTCGCCCCAACGGATCAGGAGCTATCTGAGCCGATAGCGGCAATCGAAGAGTTTCTGGATGCCCAGGGAAAGTATTTTTACTTATCAACAATTATAAGCTTAATTTTAAACGAAATCTTGTGTATGGCACAAAAACATGGCGTTGTCATATGCCAAAATGTTTGGCAATCATTACAACAATCGGTGACGATTGCAGTTGGACTAGCCAGTTAAGTAGAATTTTCAACATAATCATAATAAAATATCATGTAATTTCGGTTACTGCTAAACGGAAGGCTGTCGAGGATTTAACAGCCAATCCCAAAAAAGTTATGCGCCATGTATTTTCACAGAATATTGCAAGTAGTGAAATTCAGTGCATTGATATAATGAGTGTGAAAAAACGTATGTAAATGCTAGAAGAAAACTTTTCCGGCCATTGCCATTTTTTTTTTATTTTAAAGAAAAATAACAAATTCTCTTTACATGTACATTTCAACCACTACGTGGTCATCTTCAGTAGACATTTGTACTGAAGAGAAAACAAGACAAAACACATTATATAACCCTCCTGTGAATTTTGACTATGAGAAACGAAAATTACATAGTGCACAATGTAGAGAACTTAACATTATAATATTTCCATGCAACAATATTATTATCACATTATTTTAGTAATATTTAATAATTTTATATTTTTTTTATATAATGATTATAATATTGTTATATTTAATTTCAATGATTAATATTTTTATATTTTTTCGATGTATTAAATTTTATGGTAAATATTTAAATATAAATACATGCATTTTTCAACTCATTTTATTGATTACGTACATAAGAAATATATTTTAAATAAAAGTGTGTTCTGGGACAAAATGTCCAAGGAGATTAAGGAACACCTTTCTAATCGGGTGCGAAATGTCTATGCATAATAGCTCTTAATGAGCTTCTGGGGCGAAATGGGCATCGCCCAAGCTAATAGCTATTTGTATTACAAGGGAGCTAAGTGCATCATTTCCCCCCGCGGATATTTGATACCCCATGCGAAGAGGCGGGTATCAAAATCTAAGGAGGAAATGGCACTTTGCTCCCGAGTAATTCATACGATTTTGTCTACGACCTTTCACAGTGTTTTGCATAAATATTACATTTTCTTGTGAATGACAATTAAAAAATTAAAACTCTAAATATAATATTTAGAATATTGTTAAAAATATTGTTAAAAAAGATCTCATGGGGTCGATAGTCCAATAAAGATTGTTTATACATACAGTGTGTTCTATAAAAAGCGCCTAAGACTATAGGGATTTCAATTGTTGTCATATTTTCAACTGTGATTGTTACTGTCAATATTTATGTAACTATCAAACTTTGTTGTATTTTTCATTTGTAAGTGTCAATATTTCACATATTTTCAACTGTAATTGTCAAAATTTGTCATATTTTCAACTGTGACTGTTAAAACTGTCATAATTTCTATAACTGTCAAAAACTTTGTTGTATTTTTCATCTCTAACTGTCAATATTTCACATATATTCAACTGTAATTGTCAAAATTTGTCATATTTTCAAATGTAACTGTTAAAACTGTCAATATTTCTTCTATTTTCAACTGTAATTATCAAAATCTATGGGGATTTTATCGTCAGTCGTGAAAAACTCTAAAATTTTAAACTTTAATTGTCGAATTCCACATGTGAACTTGTCAAATCTGTTACAGCGTTTTTCATAAAAATTTAAACCGTGATTTAGCTGTGTAAAAATGGCACTTTGCTCCCGAGTAGTTGATATGATTTTTTGTATAAATAAATATTACATTTTCTTGTACATGACAATTAAAAAATTAAATCTCTAAATATAATGTTTAGAATATTGTTAAAAATATTGTTAAAAAAGATCTCATGGGGTCGATAGTCTAATAAAGATTGTTTATACATACAGTGTGTTCTATAAAAAGCGCCTAAAACTATAGGGATTTCAATTGTTATGTAACCAACAAACCTATATATTCTTAATACATTTAGTATAAATTAATGTGAAATGTGAAAAAGGTTATTCTCCTTTTATTTTTGTTTTATTTAAACATGTATATATATATATATATATATATATATATGTATATATGTATATATGTATATATATATACATATATATATATATATATATATATATTATTAAATGGGACAGTCTTAGCTACAAGTTGGTGTATTAAAATATTTTTTAAACACCTCCATTAATTTGTTGTAACGTCACCGACATTTTTTTTTAAATTACTAGGTAGAATTTTCTTTTGTGTATTCGTTAGAGCATTTAAAGTCCTTTTCACCACTTTAGATTTTTAGCAGGGTTATACCATGAAATTTTTGCGAAATATGCGTAAAACTGATTTGACCTAATAGGCTATTAAATACGAAAATCTCTGAATTAATGATATTTTCAATTATAACTGTTAAAATTATTTAAATTTTCATCTGTAACTGTCAAAATTTGTCATATTTTCAACTGTAATTATCAAAATTTGTCATATTTTCAACTGTGACTGTTAAAACTGTCATAATTTCTGTAACTGTCAAACATTGTTATTTTTTTCATCTGTAACTGTCAATATTTCACATATTTTCAACTGTAATTGTCAAAATTTGTCATATTTTCAACTGTGACTGTTAAAACTGTCATAATTTCTGTAACTGTCAAACATTGTTATTTTTTCATCTGTAACTGTCAACATTTCACATATTTTTAACTGTAATTGTCAAAATATGTCATATTTTCAACTGTGATTGTTACTGTCAATATTTCTGTAACTATCAAACTTTGTTGTATTTTTCATTTGTAAGTGTCAATATTTCACATATTTTCAACTGTACTTGTTAAAATTTGTCATATTTTCAATTGTGATTGTTAAAACTGTCATAATTTCTGTAACTGTCGAACATTGTTATATTTTTCATCTGTAACTGTCAATATTTCACATATTTTTAACTGTAATTGTTAAAATTTGTCGTATCTTCAACTGTGATTCTTAAAACTGTCATTATTTCTCTAACTATCAAACTTTGTTGTATTTTTCATTTGTAACTGTCAATATATCACATATTTTCAACTGTAATTGTCAAAATTTGTCATATTTTCAACTGTGATTGTTAAAACTGTCATTATTTCTGTAACTATCAAACTTTGTTGTATTTTTCATTTGTAAGTGTCAATATTTCACATATTTTCAACTGTAATTGTCAAAATTTGTCATATTTTCAACTGTGACTGTTAAAACTGTCATTATTTCTGTAACTATTACTGTCAAACATTGTTGTATTTTTCATCTGTAAGTGTCAATACTTCACTTATTTTCAACTGTAATTGTAAAAATTTGCCATATTTTCAAATGTGACTCTTAAAACTGTCAATATTTCTTCTATTTTCAACTGTAATTATCAAAATCTATAGGGATTTTATCATCAGTCATGAAAAAATTCTAAAATTTTAAACTTTAATTGTCAAATTCACACATATGAACCCGTCAAATCTCTTACAGCGTTTTTCATAAAAATTTAAACCGTGATTTAGCTGTGCTTTATAACGATTTTATTACCACATTATTTCTGTAACTGTCAAACATTGTTATATTTTTCATCTGTAACTGTCAATACTTCACATATTTTCAACTGTAATTGTCAAAATTTGTCATATTTTCAACTGTGATTGTTAAAACTGTCATTATTTCTGTAACTATCAAACTTTGTTGTATTTTTCATTTGTAACTGTCAATATTTCACATATTTTCAACTGTAATAGTCAAAATTTGTCATATTTTCAACTGTGATTGTTAAAACTGTCATTATTTCTGTAACTATCAAACTTTGTTGTATTTTTCATTTGTAAGTGTCAATATTTCACATATTTTCAACTGTAATTGTCAAAATTTGTCATATTTTCAACTGTGACTGTTAAAACTGTCATTATTTCTGTAACTATTACTGTCAAACTTTGTTGTATTTTTCATCTGTAAGTGTCAATACTTCACATATTTTCAACTGTAATTGTCAAAATTTGCCATATTTTCAAATGTGACTCTTAAAACTGTCAATATTTCTTCTATTTTCAACTGTAATTATCAAAATCTATAGGGATTTTATCATCAGTCGTGAAAAACTCTAAAATTTTAAACTTTAATTGTCAAATTCACACATATGAACCCGTCAAATCTCTTACAGCGTTTTTCATAAAAATTTAAACCGTGATTTAGCTGTGTTTTATAACGATTTTATTACCACATTATTTCTGTAACTGTCAAACATTGTTATATTTTTCATCTGTAACTGTCAATACTTCACATATTTTCAACTGTAATAGTCAAAATTGTCACATTTTTAACTGTGATTGTTACAACTGGCATTATTTCTGTAACTATCAAACTTTGTTGCATTTTTCATATATAACTGTCAATATTTCACATATTTTCAATTGTAATTGTCAAAATTTGTCATATTTTCAACTGTGACTGTTAAAACTGTCATTATTTCTCTAACTATTACTGTCAAACTTTGTTGTATTTTTCATCTGTAAGTGTCAATGATATTTTCAATTATAACTGTTAAAATTGTGAAATTTTCATCTGTAACTGTCAAAATTTGTCATATTTTCAACTGTAATAGTCAAAATTTGTCATATTTTCAAATTTAACTGTTAAAACTGTCAATGTTTCTTCTATTTTCAACTGTAATTATCAAAATCTATGGGGATTTTATTTTCAGTCGTGAAAAACTCTAAAATTTTAAAATTTAATTGTCGAATTCCACATATGAACTCGTCAAATCTCTTACAGCGTTTTTCATAAAAATTTAAACCGTGATTTAGCTGTGTTTTATAACGATTTTATAATCACGGTTACTAAGATTAAATCACCGTTAAATGGCGGCTACTTTTTTTATGAATAACACTATTTAACTTTATATGAAACATAACAATGTTTGTTTAAGTTTTCTTCGATATTTTAAATTCTTCTTTGTTTTGTTTTGACATAGTTGACCAGTTGCGGTTAAAAATTACATATTTTGAAAGTTTCTGCAGGAAGTTTGATATATTTTCACATTTTCGCACGCACCTAGAGCTAAACGAATACAGTAGTCTGACAGTAGCCGTTGAAAATGTGACAAGTTTTCACACATGGGCTTTGAATATTACACAATATGACAGTCGCTATTGTAAATATAAATAATTTGGCAGATTTTGGTAGTTAGAAATTGTACTGAGTTTCATAGCTGGTGAAAGAAACTTGATAGATTTTGGCAGTTACAGTCAAAAAGATGACAATTTTGACATAAGCAATTGAAACCTAGTCAGATATTGACGTTGCCAATTGAAAATTTGAGATATGTGTATAGTTGCAAATAAACATTTAACAGATTTGAATATTTAAATTTGAAAATATTTTTATAGTTTCAATTAAAAGTGTGATTTGGGCAGTTGTAATTAAATATTTGACAGATTTTGACAGTTGCAATTGAACATTTCACAAAATATGACAGCTGCAATTCGAAAAGTGATAGGTTTGGATGTTTGCAAATGAAAATTTACTAGAAAATTTAACAAAAACAGATCATTGCAATTAAAAATTTGACAGATTTGGACTATTTCAGTCGAAAGTTTGATAGATTTGGACAGTTGAAGTAAAACATTCGACAGATTCTATTTGTTTCAGACAGAAATTTGCCAGATTGTTCCATTTTCACATTTGATGTTAAACAAATGCAGGATTCGGGTAGAAATTGCTGATAATTTGACATGTTTTCTTAGTTTTAGCTTTGAATTTGACAGATGTCGACCATTATGATTGAAATTTGAAGCATTTTATAGAGATTTCAAGGTTTTTTTAACACTTTGCAAGGAGTCCCAATTAGTCATCTGCTGGTTAGATATACCTACATTGTGGTTAACTGAATACCTGAATTGTACCTTTCTTGTTTTTGGTAGAGGCCTTTCAAACTTTAAGATAATTGTCCGCAACTTTATCAGTACCTTTCTTGTCCTTGTTAGGGGTCTTTCAAACTGTAAGATAATTATCCGCCACTTTATCAGTACTATCAAACACCAACCCCCAAAAGCAGTCATAAATGTATCCAAATTATTATTAGAATGAAAGTGTATTGCTAATTGCTAATCAATAATGATTAGGCCATTTCAATTGTGCGTTGTTGTTAAAAATATTCACACTGTAACGCATTTTAAGATATGTAATTTTCGTAAATAGTAATGATAACAATTATATCTTACGTGATAATTTAAGCCGCATGAAAGAAAAAAAGCACAATTGATCACATGCTGCTTAATTGCCAAACCAAATTATTATAATCACGGTCTCGTTACGGATTTAATTTAAACACATGAACACTAAATATTAATTAAATAGGACAATTAACGAAATTCTTAATTGCTAAATTAATTTTATTGACGTCAGGCGCAAAATTCGACACGACACTTTGATGATGTCGCGGCAGGTGGAGACGAAACCACAATGACTACAGCGCTGGCCATTAGGGCGCTGAGAAAAGTATATTATTTCACAGGCACATAATGCAAGCTATAATTCGCGAGGACGAAGTTTGTACACGAGCCGAAGGCGAGTGTATAATCATCAGAGTAAGTTATAGCTATTATTTCGAGACAAATATCTGATATATTATCTCTGATGTTATCTAATATATTTTATCTATGATAAAATTTTAAATTTATATTTGCTTATATAAATTATTTATCCACAAAATATGCAAAAAAATATAATTGCCGAATTTCCAATTTTAAACTAACTCAATTCAAAACCGAAAAACAGTTATTAAAAAAAAATTGAGAACGTCATTGTGCAAACACCAATATCGTTATAAATAAGTTTTTAGGTCAAAAAATGAGGTATTTGAAGTCTAAAATTTGCATTTTGGTCATCGAAGTTTAAATTCGTGTATGAAAATCGTAGATTAAAAGGCATCACAACCTCTAATGCAACTTAGAATTGTATTACAAATAAATTCTAATACATATTAACGTTGTAGGATTGTAGATTAAAAGATAAAATTAGTCTGGCTGATACAACATTTCCCATAAAGTTTAGTATTTTATTAAGGAATCCCCTCGCAAGGATAAGATAAAACTCATTCATTCACTCAAATATTAGATAAGATTAGTCGTGTAGTTCCTATATTTACGAACATACAGGTGACGCAGCTGACGCAATTGGCGACTTTACCAAAACAATTTAATTCACCAATCATTTCATTCACCAATTTAATCAAAGTTTAGAGAAATTGAGAATTCTTAGAACTTTAATTGGGAAATAATGGAATATATTGTTTACCAGTTCAAGACATTATTGTAGCTTTTTATATGGTGCTGAGTTTTCAGGTTAGGTTATGTTGCCGTGTGCCATTGCATGTGCGTTGGTGCAGAATAGGTTACTTTAGGTCAGGTAAGGTTAGTTGGATTAGGCAAAGTTAAGTTAGAATTAGTTAGCATTACAAGTAGGAATTACAGTAGCAATTTCATAACATTAAGTTAGAATTAGTTAGTATTACAAGTAGGAATTTCATTGGAAATATCAACATTTATTTTCCTGTACACCCCAAACTTATCTCTAAGTTATAAAAATATTTAGATGAATATCAACATTATTGTTTATAAAACGTTTGTGGTTTTGGGTTATTTACAAATGTCGTATTAAACTTTGAACCATGCGATGATAATTGTTTATAAATATAACTTATCTAATTTGTAAATTACACAATTATGAAGGTGTGTTACTTTTTGACTAAATGAGGATTCCCCATTTACTATAATCGCAGATAAGATTGTGATAAGATGCGTGGGAATCACTAATATATACAGATCATTTAACGCACAGCTATAAATATATCAATAAATTCCGATCCAAATTTGTCCTCGTCTGTTGTTCAATCTGGAAACAACATGTAAGTTATTACTGTAATACGTATAAGTTATCGAAGTTTTTAATAATTATCAACCCAATTTATTTTGTAGGTCACGTTCATTTTTAATTGTCATGATTAGCTGCTAATATAATTGCTGGTCATTTATTATTAACTTTATTAGGAAATACGGGACCAAGAATAACAATTATTTTATTAAATTTCCTTATTAACGTACATTAATTTTATTAATTTTAGAATCATAATTTGCAAGCTTCTTTGAATATTTTTAAGTACATAAACCAGTTTGTTTTAAAGTTTTCTACTTTAGTTAGTGTTATTATTATTATTAATTTTCTTGGTATAATTTTAGATTTATATTCCAGTATGTTCTAATGTTCGCTTCTTAAAACAAACAAAATTCTGGTCGATTAAAATCGTATATTTAATAATTTTGTTATATGAGTTAATAATACATTTTTATAAATAAAAAAAATGTGGGCTTAATATTAGCAGCCAAATAATCTTAATTTATCAGAAACATTATTCTTTCTTAAATTTGGAATAATTTCATAGATATCTATCTTATACATATATGCTTGGCTATACCAAGAAAAAATCTGATGTGGCTAACTTATGATTTATTTGGCATACAAATAGTGATCGAACAAAATATTGCAAAATTTGAAGCAATTACTGAAATCTGGTTAGAATTATGTATATGTTTATTAGATTTTCGTGCAATTTATTTAAACAAATTTTTCTTACCAAATAATTCAATTTCATGATTCATTTTAATATCCAAATTCCTCTACTACCAAAAATTGAATTTCACAATGTATTTCAATTACAAGTATTATTACGACATATTACTTTATGTTTTAAATCTAGGTGTAGATATTGTTTCAATTCCCAACATTCATTTGAATTCCCAGACACGTAGTAAACAGAACAGAATGCATCGTACAAGAAATAGTAACATATGTTTTTGTTTGTGCAATAGTGGGCAAATATGCGATTAGATTTAATGTCCACGTAAAGGTTTTTGGATTTCCCAAAGAGGAAAACCACAGGTTTTCCAAAATATGCCAAGTATTTTAATACGTAAGAATTAATTCCTGCGAATTCCTGCTAATCTCGTATGAATATGGTAATTTTATAAATGACATTCAATAAATTGCATAAATTACGCGTAAACTACCTGCGATTGATAACACCTAACTAATAAGGATGCAAATAGGAAATTGTATAAAAAATATGTTTTTAATAATTTCATAATAATTACACATTTTTGATATTTTACTCTCTTCAGTGGAATATGAATATTATTATGACCAATAATAATAATTACCATAATAAGATACTCAATTCTTTTTGTGCAATTACCAGGTTTTCTAAAAAAATTAAATTGTATGGCTTGGCAAAAAATCTTTTTTTAGTAGAATATTAATACTATTGCCTGTAATAATAATATTAATAATAAGAGAGATACAAAAAGAGAATGAATTGTTACTACTATTACCAATAATAATAATAATAATGATAGTAAATACATCAAAATGTATGTGCAATCAAGAGGTTTTCTAAAAAAAAAATGGATAGCTTGCAAAAAAATCTTCTTTTAGCAGAAAATGAATACTTTTGCCTGCAATAATTATATTAATAATAAGAGAGATTCAAAGAAAGTTTCTATATGAATTCTTACTACTATTACCAATAATAATAATAATAATTATTATAGTAAATACATCAAAATGTATGTGCAATCACCAGGTTTTCTAAAAAAATTAAATTGTATAGCTTGCCAAAAAATCTTCTCTTAGTAGAAAATTAATACTATTGCCTGCAATAATTATATTACAAATAAGAGATACAAGAAAAGTTTCTATATGAATTCTTACTACCATTGCCAATATTAATAATTAATAATAGTAAATACATCAAAATGTATGTGCAATCAGCATGTTTTCTAAAAAAATTAAATGGTATAGCTTGCCAAAAAATCTTCTTTTAGTAGAAAATTAATACTATTGCCTACAATAATAATATTAATAATAAGAGAGATACAAGAAATGTTTCTATATGAATACTTACTACTATTACCAATAATAATAATAATAAAAATAAACATCGAAATGTATGTGCAATCAGCATGTTTTCTAAAAAAATTAAAAGGTATAGCTTGCCAAAAAATCTTCTTTTAGTAGAAAATTAATACTATTGCCTGCAATAATAATATTAATAATAAGAGAGATACAACAAAAGTTTCTATATGAATTCTTACTACTATTACCAATAATAGTAATAATAATAGTTATAGTAAATACATCAAAATGTATGTGCAATAACAGGTTTTCTAAAAAAATTAAATGGTATAGCTTGCCAAAAAATCTTCTATTAGTAGAAAATTAATACTATTGCCTGCAATAATTATATTACTAATAAGAGATACAAGAAAAGTTTCTATATGAATTCTTATTACCATTACCAATATTAATAATTAATAATAGTAAATACATCAAAATGTATGTGCAATCAGCATGTTTTCTAAAAAAATTAAATTGTATAGCTTGCCAAAAAATCTTCTTTTACTAGAAAATTAATACTATTGCCTGCAATAATAATCTTAATAATAGGAGAGATACAAAAAAAAAGTTTCTATATGAATTCTTACTACTATTACCAATAATAATAATATTAATTATAGCAAATACATCATAATGTATGTGCAGTAACAGTTTTCTAAAAAAATTAATTGGTATAGCTTGCCAAAAAATCTTCTTTTAGTAGAAAATTAATACTATAGCCTACAATAATAATATTAATAGTAAGAGAGATACAACAAAAGTTTCTATATGAATACTTACTACTATTACCTATAATAATAACAGTAAATTCATCAAATTGTATGTGCAATCACCAGGTATCCTATAGAAATGAAATTGTAGGGTTGGCCACAAAAAAACTTCTTTGAGAAGAAAAAAATAAATACATTTTTTTTAGTATTAAAATTAATAATAATACATACTGGGTGTTCTTTTATCTCTGAACATAGGCTATGTATGCCTATTTCCTATAGATATTAAATTGTAAGGTTTGCCACAAAAAAACTTCTTTCAAAGAAAAAAAATAGTGTTAAAATTAATGCTATTACCAATTTTCAAAATATTAATCATAATAATACATACTGCGTGTTTATTTTATCGCTAAAAATAGGCTATGTTTGCTTATTTTCTAAAGAAATGAAATTGTAAGGTTCGCCACAAAAGCTTGCCAAAAAATCTTTATTAGTAGAAAATTAATACTATTGCCTGCAATAATAATCTTAATAATAAGAGAGATACAAACAAAAGTTTGTATATGAATTGTTACTACTATTATCAATAATAATAAGAATAATAATAGTAAATACATCAAAATGTGTGTGCAATCAGCATGTTTTCTAAAAAAATTAAATTGTATAGCTTGCCAAAAAATCTTCTTTTACTAGAAAATTAATACTATTGCCTGCAATAATAATCTTAATAATAGGAGAGATACAAAAAAAAAGTTTCTATATGAATTGTTACTACTATTATCAATAATAAGAATAATAATAATAGTAAATACATCAAAATGTGTGTGCAATCACAAGGTTTTCCGAAAAAAAAAATTGTATAGCTTGCCAAAAAATCTTCTTTTAGTAGAAAATTAATACTATTGCCTACAATAATAATATTAATAATAAGAGAGATACAAGAAAAGTTTCTATATGAATACTTACTACTATTACCTATAATAATAATAATAACAGTAACTTCATCAAAATGTATATGCAATCACCAGGTTTCCAATAGAAATGAAATTGTAAGTTTGGCCACAAAAAAACTTCTTTGAGAAGAAAAAAATAAATACATATTGTTTAGTATTAAAATTATTAATAATACATACTGCGTGTTTTTTTTCTCTGAACATAGGCTATGTATGCCTATTTCCTATAGAAATGAAATTGTAAGGTTTGCCACAAAAAAAACTTCTTTCAGAGAAAAAAAAGTGTTAAGATTAATGCTATTACCAATTTTCAAAATATTAATCATAATAATACATACTGCGTGTTTATTTTATCGCTGAAAATAGGCTATGTTTGCTTATTTTCTATAGAAATGAAATTGTAAGGTTCGCCACAAAAAACCTTCTTTGAGAAGAAAAAATAAATAATTTTTTTTTAGTATTAAAATTAATAATAATACATAATGCGTGTTTTTTATCTCTAATCATAGGCTATGTTTGCCTACTTCCTATAGAAATGAAATTGTAAGGTTTGGCCACAAAAAAACTTCTTTGAGAAGAAAAAAATAAATACATAACCTACCATAACCTAACATAACTTGACATAACATAATACAACATAACCTAACCTGGCCAGACTGAACCGAATCTAACCTACCATAACCTAACATAACTTGACGTAACATAATACAACATAACCTAACCTAAGCTAACCTAGCCTAACCTGCCCTAACATACTTAATATTATTAATAATACACAATACAATATAACCTTACGTAATCTAATCGTGCCTAGCCTAGCCTATGGCATGTACTAATATAATAATGCATAGAATAAGTGCAAATAGGCTATTATTAATAATATACGTTATGTGCAAATAGCCGCATCGTTAATTCGCAATAAAGATTTGCCTCGTGATAAACTATGAGGTGTGAAATGCGCTGCTAAATGGGACATTTCTAAATTCCTGAGTATACATCGAGCACGTGTGGCGCTCCATCGCGAGGTTTACAAGCACTACCTGTCCTGATAAGGATTCCCACGCGTTCCAGGCATTTTTAAGTAGCCAGCTAATGATATATTTTCAAGTAAACCGTGCACTAATAATAGGCATTAAAATGTATTTTCAGATTTATGCTGTGAATATAACACACAATAATAATAACAACAATAACAATAATAATTATAATGTAAGTAGATGTGACAGAGCATGTTAAGGCTTCGACTAAGTAATAGGCTTGAGCACTTTTCAGGCTGCAGTGAAATTAAGTTTCGTTTTATAAGTTTTCTTGTTTTTTATGATTTAAACAAGTTTTCGTTTTTATTGTTGTTATTATTGTTATTAGTATCAAAATGATATGTAGTATTATTATCATTATTATTTTTTTGACGATTTACACAAGCTTTCGTTTTATTGTTATATTATTATTAGTATTATCAGTAGTAGTTATACAGCACCGATTCTACTTCACCCCCCGCGAAGATTTCGATTAATTTAATCAGCCGCTTTAATGCTCTAATTACCCCCAAATTACGTGAATCAAACAGCGAATCAAAGCGCGGATTAAATTAATCGAAATCTTCGCGGGGGGTGAAGTACAATCGGTGCTGTGTAACTACTATCAGTACCTATTTATTTGTGTCAATTGTTGTCAACAATTTTTCATATTTGAAAATATGATTAATTTATATTAAACAAATAAGGATCTAACATTATTCTTCTTTGAAAAAATTTCTTAAAAAATACAATTCTATTTTGTTAACGTAGTGGATAATTTTATAAGTGCCACATTTTCTTTTTGTTAAAATAAGTAGTTCGGTTTTTGTGCCTATTTACTATTCAGCTAATAGCGCTATTTTGTTATTTCTATTTAATGGATAATTTTATAACTGCCAGATTTTCTTATTGTTAAAATAAGTAGTTAATTTTTTGTGCCTATTTACCATTCAGTTGATACCTAATAGTGAATAGTATAATCAAAATAAAGCTACACCCAGTTTTGAAAATCTGGACCACTCCATGATTCATATCATCATATCAGTTGTGTAATATATTTCTCTGATTGCGATCTTACTTACGCACGTGATAAGAGTTAGGAAATCACTAAATCACTCAATAAGCATTTAATAAATAATATTAATTATTAATAATTATTGAGCATTAATTTTTTATTTTGATTTAACAACTCTTGTTTGGTTTATGAAGTCTAAATAAATATGCATATTCTTATTATTATGATTACGGCACACCTCGTGATGTTATCAGCATTGCAGAAACTAGGGGATTTACGTGTACGAATTGACTAAGCACCATAACTATTCTAGGCATTCAAATGTCGTTAACGTCTCAATTTCGTTTGTATTGAAACTGAAATTGCCGGAGCGCCTGTAAATGAGCTGTCCGATAACGTGATTGCCGGGAATGTAGTAATATTACGTCTAAGTTTGTAAATAAATTGTAAATAAACAGATATCTTGCACAGACTTCATTCTCTGTAGGCACAATTTTATTAACGAATTCACAGTGGTAGCAGTTTTAATATTAATACGAAACTAGGTGCGGCGCGGTGAGTTAAGGCTAGAACTAAAAAAGCAAATAGTCGTAAGTTCGATTCTCGCTCAAGTAAATTTTAAAACATATAGAGAGCGTTCAAGAAAATGGTGTCAACTTTTTCAACTAGTTTCAACGATATAATAACGAAGTAACATTTTCCAAGTAACATTTTCCATGAAAGCCATATTTACTAAGTCTGTGTACTTTTGTACTTTTATATTAACAGTCTTATCCTATACAATATAATAGCCTATTCTGTACCAAAACCTTAATACCAAAAACAAATGATGACATTTGAAAAAATGTACTTACATTTTTTGCTTGTACCACTTGCTATGTTATTTTTTTTTTGTTTCAAATAGACTACTACGTAGTAAACGTCAAAACGTCCCAATGATTTGTTTTTTATCCTATTTTTTTTATCCGTATCTTTCCCTGCATATATATATATATATATATATATATATATATATATATAGCCATAATAAAATTATCTGGTTCTAGCATCTGTTATATGCCATAATTTTGATGCCATACTTTTTTGGTTTTGATGGAATATACATTTTAAATTTGCACCTTCCCCTAAATCCCACTAAATATGTAGTTATATTATTTGCTTGTACAACTTGCTTTGTTTAAAATTTTATTTCAAATGAACTACTACGTAGTAAACCTCAAAACCGTCCCAATGATTTATTTTTTATCCAATTTTTTTAAACGTATTTTGCAGGTTATTCATTTTGGTGTGGCTTTACCAAATAGAATTTTGAATAGATTATTCTTCATGTATATCGTTTTGGTTTTAATGTGTACGCATAATTTAACACCACATGAGATCGCCAGTTCCAGTTCCCCTCCAAAACAACGCCACTTGTGTAATAAAATACACAATAGCTCTAATTCTAATAGCTCCGAAATTATATCTATAACGCTTAAATGCATCAGCTAGTAATAATTATAACTTACATGATTCTATTTTAATACTCGTGACAAAAAAAACTCGTTTTCCGCCATCATATTAACTGATCGTTGCTGAAATTACCAGCTATGAAGGAATAATCGAAAACTCTGCAGTTGCTTAGCGCCGGATACTCACAGCATCAATGTATGATAATTTATGGTAACTAATTTACAATTGAAATCAAAACATGGCAATTATTACGCACGATTTGACGGCTCCGATGAAAAAATCCCGCCTAGAATTACTCATGTTACTAATATCTGTTCTCTGTAATTAGCCAATTAATTAATTGCCGCGTTTTTTGCACGGGGATTTTTTATTATGCACCTGAGTTGGAAACGTTTGTTTTAGATTTCTCGTAATTAGTGTGCGTATTTCTATGGAATAAATATCTGGTTTTCTGACACTGGATTGTTTCATATTTGTAAGCAATGTACTCGTGAAGGATATTTACTCCTACGAGCATAACTTATAAGCGGAAACTTAGACGTACATAAATTTTCTATAATACTGTTTAAAATATTGCATGTTTTCTTCCATCTCCTGAAAATTTGCCTTTTTCTCCTGAAAATTTGAAAGTTTCGATATTAAATAAAGGAGAAAATCAAACAGATAACTTTCTGCATTGACAAGTATGGATTAGCTATTACTTAAATATCTGAAAATTTACTATTTGCAAATTTAATAATAGATTCGTATACAGTACAGGTAAAACTAATTCTCTTGAAAATTTGACAAAGTTTCAGTAGTAAATAAAAGAGAAAATTAAACAGATAACTTTCTGCATTGACAAGTATGGATTAGCTATTACTGTAAGTTCTGAAAATTTATTATTTGCACTTTTCATAATATATTCGTGTACAAAACACCTGAAACTAATTCTCCTGAAAATTTAACAACGTTTCAGTATTAAGTTTTAGTTTTAAATAAAGTAGAAATACAAACAGATAACTTTCTGCATTGACAAGTATGGGTTAGCTATTACTGAAATTTCCGAACATTTATTATTTACAAATTTGTTATTAGATTCGTATAAAGTACACCTGAAACCAATTCTCCTGAATATTTGACAAAGTTTCAGTATTAAATAAAGGAGAAAATCAAACAGATAACTGTCTGCATTGATAACTATGGGTTAGCAATTACTGAAATTTCCGAAAAAAAATTATTTGCAAATTTGTTAGTAGATTCGTGTATGGTACACCTAAAACCAATTCTACTGAATATTTGACAAAGTTTCAATATTAAATAAAGGAGAAAATCAAACAGATAACTTTCTACATTGACAAGTATGGGTTAGCTATTACTGAAATTTTCGAAAATTTATTATTTGCAAATTTGTTACTAGATTCATGTATAGTACACCTGAAACAAATTCTACTGAAAATTTGACAAAGTTTCAGTATTAAATAAAGGAGAAAATCAAACAGATAACTTTCTGCATTGACAAGAATGGATTAGCTGATACTGAAAGTTCTGAAAAATTATTATTTGCATATTTGATAATATATTCGTGTACAATACACCTGAAACTAATCCTCCTGAAAATTAAATAAAGTTTCTGTATTAAATAAAGGAGAAAATCAAACAGATAACTTTCAGCATTGACAAGTATGGGTTAGCTAATACTGAAAGTTCTGAAAATTTATTATTTGCAAATTTAATATCAGATTCGTGTACAGTACACCTGAAACTATGACTCCTGAAAATTTGACAAAGTTTCAGTATTAAATAAAGTAGAAAATCAAACAGATAACTTTCTGCATTGACAAGTATGGGTTAGCTATTACTGAAATTTCTGAAAATTTACTATTTGCAAATTTAATAATAGATTCGTGTGCAGTACACCTGAAACTAATTTTTCTGAAAATTTGACAAAGTTTCTTTTTTCTCTTTTATTTCTCTGATATTCCATGTTCCATGTCTTTCATACTGGTTTTGTCTTTTCTTTATTTCTCCATTTTTTTCCATATTCATTGCCTTTTTCGTTCCTTGCATTGTTGTACTCTTTGGTGTGTCCTCTATCATCTTATTTAGTTTTTTGATATTTCCTCTGTCCCACTCATATCTCTCTCCTTCTATTGTTATTTTGTTATATCCCGCTGTTGCTTTCTTACCGTTTGCTCTCTCTCCTGAAAATTTGACAAAGTTTCAGTATTATATAAAGTAGAAAATCAAACAGATAACTTTCTGCATTGACAAGTATGGGTTAGCTATTACTGAAATTTCCGAAAATTTATTATTTGCAAATTTGTTATTAGATTTGTTTATAGTACACCTGAAACCAATTCTACTGAAAATTTGACAAAGTTTCAATATTATATAAAGGAGAAAATGAAACAGATAACTTTTTGCATTGATAAGTATAAATTAGCTATTACTGAAATTTCTGAAAGTTTATTATTTGGACTTTCGATAATATATTCGTGTACAGTATACCTGCAACTATTTCTCCTGAAAATTTGACAAAGTTTCAGTATTAAATAAAGGAGAAAATCAAACAAATTACTTTCAGCATTGACAAGTATGGGTTAGCTATTACTGAAATTTCTAAAAATTTACTATTTGCAAATTTAATATTCGATTCGTGTACAGTACACCTAAAGCTAATTCTCCTGAAAATTTATCAAAGTTTCAGAATTAAATAAAGGTGAGAATCAAACAAATAACTTTATGCATTGACAAGTATGGGTTAGCTATTACTGAAAGTTCTGAAAATTTATTATTTGCATATTTGATATTAGATTCGTATATAGTACACCTGAAACTAATTCTACTGAAAATTTGACAAACTTTCAATATTAAATAATGTAGAAAATCAAACAGATAACTTTCTTCATTGACAAGTATGGGTTAGCTATTACTGAAATATCCGAAAATGTATTATTTTCATATTTGATAATATATTTGGGTACAATATACCTGAAACCAATTCTACTGAAAATTTGACAAACTTTCAGTATTAAATAAAGGAGAAAATCAAACAGATAACTTTCTGCATTGACAAGTATGGGTTAGCTATTACTGAAAGTTCTGAAAATTTATTATTTGCATATTTGATAATATATTTGTGTACAATACACCTGAAACTAATTCTCCTTAAAATTTGACAAAGTTTCAGTATTAAATAAAGGAGTAGATCAAACAAATTACTTTGAGCATTGACTAGTATGGGTTAGCTATTACTGAAATTTCTGAAAATTTATTATTTGCAAATTTAATAATATATTCATATACAATATACCTGAAACTAATTCTGCTGAAAATTTGACAAAGTTTCAGTATTAAATAAAGTAGAAAATCAAACAGCTAACTTTTTGCATTGACAAGTATGGGTTAGTTATTACTGAAATTTCCGAAAATTTATTATTTGCAAATTTGTTATTAGATTCGTGTATAGTATACCTGAAACCAATTCTACTGTAAATTTGACAAAGTTTCAGTATTAAATAAAGGAGAAAATCAAATGGATAATTTTCTGCATTGACAAGTATGGGTTAGCTATTACTGAAAGTTCTGAAAATTTATTATTTGCAAATTTTATAATATATTTGAGTACAATACACCTAAAACTAATTTTCCTGAAAGTTTGACAAAGTTTTAGTATTAAATAAGGGAGAAAATCAAACAAATAACTTTCTGCATTGACAAGTATGGGTCAGCTATTACTGAAATATCTAAAAATTTATTATTTAAATTTTTTATATTAGATTCGTGTACAGTACACCTAAAACTACTTCTCCTGAAAATTTGACAAAGTTTCAAAATTAAATAAAGGAGAAAATCAAACAGATAACTTTCTGCATTAACAAGTATGGGTTAGCTATTACAGAAATTTCGGAAAATTTATTATTTGCACATTTGTTATTAGATTCGCGTATAGTACACCTGAAACTAATTCTCCTGAAAATTTAACAAAGTTTCAGTATTAAATAAAGTAGAAAATCAAACAGATAACTTTCTGCATTAACAAGTATGGTTTAGCTACTACTGAAAGTTCTCAAAATTTATTATTTGCACATTTGATAATATATTCATGTACAATACACCTGAAACTAATTCTCCTGAAAATTTGACAAAGTTTTAGTATTAAATAAAGGAAAAAATCAAACAGATAACTTTCTGCATTGACAAGTATGGGTTAGCTATTACTGAAATTTCCGAAAATGTATTATTTGCAAATTAGATATCAGATTCGTGTACAGTACACCTGAAACTATGACTCCTGAAAATTTGACAAAGTTTTAGTATTAAATAAAGGAGAAAATCAAACAGATAACTTTCTGCATTGACAACTATGGGTTAGCTATTACGGAAACTTCTGAAAATTTATTATTTGCAAATTTGATATCTGATTCGTGTACAGTACACCTGAAACTATTACTCCTGAAAATTTGTCAAACTTTTAGTATTAAATAAAGTAGAAAATCAAACAGATAACTTTCTGCATTGACAAGTATGGGTTAGCTATTACTGAAATTTCCGAAAATTTATTATTTGCAAATTTGTTATTAGATTCGTGTCAAGAAGCACCAAAGTTGTGTTAACATCTTTTTTGATATTTTTATGGTAGATTTTGAATTTTATGGACGATTTGGTCCGATGATGGTCCTTTATCAGTTTAAATGAGCCAAAGGTCGTGATGCGTTTTGTATTGCGGAGATTGGGTTGTTTGAGTTGTTTGATCTGGGAATGTGTGCTGCGACTGTAGTAAACATGTGTTGTATATGTGTTCTGCGCTCTGAGGTCGCGGTGTAAATGACACAGTTTCTACACAGAGCCAGCGTGCACATTCGTTGCCGAAAAAACCGCGCCAGAAGCGCTCCCATTTATTTTCCTTTCGTTAGCCTCGCGCAGTGTCAAGGTCATTGTCCGCGCGTCGCTGCTCCACACACGGCTGTATTAATTATTAGAAAAATCGTTGCTTGTAGCTTGTCAATATTATTAATCGCGTGCGCTAATGAAACCTTTGGGGCCCGAAAACAATTGTGCGCGCATCAAATCCGGCGATGAATAATAAAGGTATTAGGCGTGGAAGTGGCGCTGGGCATTAATTTTGATAGATCACGAGAGCCCGGCGAGCTGTCCGTGGCCCTAGAAAGTAATTGGTAGAAAAAGAGCGCACCCGGGAGATCAAATCGGGAGACAATGTGTGTGTGCAATGGAGAGGAGAAAAAGAAAATGACATTGAATAATGAAGTGAAATGGGAAGGAGGGCGTCGACGTGGGTGCGCATTCCAGATGTGTCGGGCGATTAGCGCGCTGACAGCAGAATGTACGAGGAGAGGCCTGTAACTGGGGCTGCTGCGGCACCCCCGAGGTGGAGATAGGCCGCGGACGTGGTCCCCCCGCGGCCCCCAGGCCCCACAGCCTCACTAATGAGATCGCCCTGCCTCTGGCCGCCGCGGCGGTCCGCACTCTCTGCGTGTCCGGCTCTCTACTTCATTAAGGCCTAATATGTCATGATACATATGTAACGCCCAATTATATCTCCCCGGCCCATTATTTCAATTTACCTCGGCACGCAACACACACTTGAAAAATACTAATTATCTCATAAATGCCGCAGCAAAAACAATGCGAAAGCAGTTGTACACATGTAAATTACTAAATGACCGTCGCCCCCCGGAGCGACGCGTCCTGTCCATCGCCCACTTATCCTTACACACACACAAGCCACCCCATGATGACTCCCCGGCCCAATGCTTCACCGGGAATCCCGCCGCCGGAGGAGTCCTTAAAAGGACTGACCCCTCGAGGACATCCCGCAGTCTTCGGCCCGCTCCCGAAGCGGCTTTATTTTCGGCGATGATTAACGCGTAACTGTACGTCGCGTACGTGACGACGCGACGCCGTCATCTCCGTGGGCGCCGACGTCCCCAGACCCACCGACGTCACCGCGTCGGTGACGTCGTGCGTAAACATCCTCGTCGCGGTTCCGTTTCCCTCAACCGCTTTCGTCCTTTCACCGAAAAATCCTCCGAAACCGGGCCGCCTAGCCCATAGTAAAATCGGCCGAGATTTCATCAATGAACACGCCGCCTCTGATCCTCGGACGCCCTGGTGGGGGCAACACGCCGGGATGCAGGTGGATACACTCTCGAGACCGCGCCACCGGCGGCTCAATCAAATGACCAGGATGACGTCACCCGAACTGACCCACGGCCGCGCTATTATACCTTGTTTGGCAGTCTAATTTAATAAGCCGAGACGGACGCACAATGATGGACCTCGATGTCTCGGGCACAGGTGAGCACCTCTTTTACAAAGAAAAGCGTCGCGACGCCCGCCTCCTACCCGGGGCGCGCCTCCCTCACCGCGCCGCGGCTCGGGCGGCCCGGAGCGCGCCTCTCGCGTCCTCACCTGAAGAACGTTTCGTGTGTCCGCGATCCGCCAGACAAAGGAATACTGCCGGTCTGCGTGTTCCGATCCTCGCAAAAAAACTCCGAAGTCTACGTTTGCGAAACGCTAGCTCGCAGATCATTCATTAGCCAAACTAACCGTAAAATCCTCCGATAATTATTCCATATTTTATTATGAGCACGTTAAAGCCAAGATTTTTATGTAGAACATCGAATAATTTATCACTTCAAATTTTCATTATGTACATCTTTACTATTCATAATTCTATATTAATTGTAGTGACTGTATTTGTTAGGGATATTATCCCTTACTGCTATCGACCAGCGTGGGCCCTTCTGCCGTGTGATTTGTGTAAATGTGTGTATTGAGTCAGGGCTTGTTACTCTAGAAATTCGCCCCAGATCTCTATAGCGCTGTTAATGAGATCCCAACGGCGATGGGATGATATAGTTATTTTTTATACAAGCGGTTAAAATAGACATTTTCATGATACTTGATTGAAATTACATATTATCGGTACTGACTCCATGGTTGTTATTTAACTGATATCAGCCACGGCCGTTAAAATTTAACAGCCGTGAACTGTTATTTATTTTGGTGTTCACAAGCGTTACTACACAACCATCACATCATACCTGAAATATGTCATTATGATTTATGAAAATAATCTTGCAAAATGTAATCATTTTTATTTTAGAATTACGAAAACTATTAAACAACATACGGCCGATATGGATATAACAGACTCGGTTGATTATAAAATCTCGGCAGTGCCACAGTGGCAGAAACAGCGAATCTAGCGGGACATTTCGGATTTCGTCATTTTAAAGGCCCAATTTAACTTTTTCATTTATTTTCTACCTTTCGGTAACCAAGTCACCATATTCATTAGTATACTAAATATGAATTTCATTTAAAACTAGCATTAATAACACAAGGAAATACACAAGAGAGGAAAGAAACAGAAACGAGAACTCCATAACAGACTACTTTTTAACAAACAGAGCACAATTGAAGGAAGTAATGGATATTAAAGTCAAAAGAGGTAGTGAAATTGACAGTGACCACTATCTTCCAACAGCACGAATAAAAACAACAAGAAGGGAACCGAAACAAACACAGAAAACAGTCGATAAGGAAGTAAGAATAGAGTAGAGTATAGAGTAAGAAATTTAGAATATACGAGCTAAGTGACAAACAAGTAAGGGAAAACTACCAGGAATCAATACAAGAACTAATAAGGAGCAAGTCCATAATAGACTACTTTTTAACAAACAAAACACAAGTGAAGGAAGTAATGGATATTAAAGCCAAACGAGGTAATGTTATTGACAGTCACCACTATCTTCCAACAGCACGAATAAAACAACAAGAAGGGAACCGAAACAAACACAGAAAACAGTCGATAAGGAAGTAAGAATAGAGAAATTTAGAATATACGAGCTAAGTGACAAACAAGTAAGGGAAAACTACCAGGAATCAATACAAGAACTAATAAGGAGCAGGTCCACAATAGACTACTTTTTAACAAACAAAGCCCAAGTGAAAGAAGTAATGGATATTACAGTCAAAAGAGGTAGTGAAATTGACAGTAACCGCTATCTTCCAATAGCACGAATAAAAACAACAAGAAGGGAACCGAAACAAACACAGAAAACAGTCGATAAGGAAATAAGAATAGAGAAATTTAGAATATACAAGCTAAGTGACAAACAAGTAAGGGAAAACTACCAGGAATCAATACAAGAACTAATAAGAAGCACTCAAAAAAGCGGAAAAATAAAAATAGAAGATTTATACTATAAATATATAGTAAGAGAGGCAACAAAACACGCCTGTGGAAAAACTAAAAGTACACCAAACCAAAAACAAACAAGCTGGTGGAACAAAGAAATGAAGAAGAAGTTAGGAAAAAGAAACAAAAATTGAAAAAAATACCATAACACCAAAAACGAAGAAGACTACGAAATATACAAACAGAAAAGAAAGAGAGTAAAAGCAATAGTAAAAAAGGAAAAAGGATTTCGGAGCCAAATTAGAGGAACATTTTAAGATGTTGATGTTAAGAAGATTTAAGGGTTAATTTCAAACATATAGTAAGAGAGGCAACCAAACACGCCTGTGGAAAAACTAAAAGTACACCAAACAAAAAACAAACAAGCTGGTGGAACATAGAAATGAAGAAGAAGTTAGGAAAAAGAAACAAAAATGGAAAAAATACCTAAGCACCAAAAACGAAGAAGACTACGAAATATACAAGCAGAAAAGAAGGAGAGTAAAAGCAATAGTAAGGAAGGAAACGGGATTTCGGAACCAAATTAGAGGAACATTTTAAGATGTTGATGTTAAGAAGATTTATGGGTTAATTTCAAACATATAGTAAGAGGGGCAACAAAACACGCCTGTGGAACAACTAAAAGTACACCAACCAAAAAACAAACAAGCTGGTGGAACAAAGAAGTAAAGGAAGAAGTTAGGAAAAAAAAGACAAAATGGAAAATCATACCTAAGCACAAAAAACGAAGAAGACTACGAAACATACAAGCAGCAAATAAAAAGAGTAAAAGCAATAATAAGGAAGGAAAAAGACAGAAATTGGGAGGATTTCGGAACCAAATTAGAGGAACATTTTAAAGGAAATCAAAAACCATTCTACAGAACACTGAAAAGCTGCAGAAAGAAAAAAGAAACAAACCTAAAGCTACTCAAAAATAAACCTGGTGTACTAATGAAAGAGAATAAAGAAATCATGAACAGATGGAAAGAGCACTTCCAAGAGCTTCTGTCCAGAAAAGAGACAACCAATGAAGGAAATGAAAACGAAGAGAAACACGAAAATAGTATCGAAATAGAAGCAGAAGAGGGATCTATAACAGAAGAAGAGTTAGAAAACGCACTGAAGAAGTAAAAGAACGAAAAAGCCCCAAGTCACGACAAAATCAAATCTGAACAGCTGAAATGCTTAGGAAAGGATGGGAAACAACTACTACTACAGTTAACAAATAGAATATGGGAAACAGGAAAATATCAGCAGACTGGCAAAAAGCAATGATCTTCCTAATACATAAAAAGGAGACAGTAGAAATTGCAACAACTTTAGGGGAATATCCCTTCTGTGTACAGCTGCAAGACTGTATGAATCAATACTAGAGAACAAACTAAGAAAGGAAATTGAAAAAACAAATGAAAAGTCACGAAGTGGATTCATGAAAGGACATTCAACCCAAGACCATATCTTCACAATTAAAAAGATGACAAAAAAAATATTAAGACAAAACAAAGAAACTATGCATGATGTTCGTGGACTTAGAAAAATCATTTGATATAGTCCCAAGAGTCAAAGTGTGGGAAATACTTGAAGAAAGGAAGATAAAAGTGCATTTAATAAAAGCAATCAAGAATATGTATGAAACCACAGAAAACTACGTAAGGACAAATAATTCAACATCTGAGAATTTCACAACCACACAAAGCCTTCGAAAAGGGGGCGCTTTAAGCCCTCTGCTCTTTATTATATTCCTAGACAACATAATGAAAAAAATTAAGGATAACACCAAGAAGGTAGAAATAGGATACTATAAAATGAAAAGAATAGTGATAGCAGAATGTGCTTTTGCTGATGACTTAGTCATGCTAGCCAAAAGCGAAGAAGACCTGCAACACAATACAAGCGTGTGGGAGGAGGAACTGAAAAAACACAACATGGTAATTAATGTTTACAAAACAAAAGTAATAGTAGTAGCAAAAGAGGAAACAAAAGCAAAAGTACTAATAAATTTGAAAAGGATAGAACAAGTTGAAACCTTCAAATATTTTAGTACAATAATACATAATAAAGGAATCATGGAAAACGAAATAAATCATGGCCGCAAATAAAACCTACTATGCAATAAACAAGTACATTCTAAACAATAGAAGAATCTCCAAAAACACGAAAATTACACTCTTCAAGACAATTTATAGACCAACACTCTTATATGGAAGCGAAACCTGACAACAAATGAAAAGACAATGAACAAAATACAAGCAACCGAAATGAGATACTTAAGAAAAGTTGAAGGAGTCACGAGATTAGACAGAGTAAGAAACGAACAGATCAGGGAAAACCTACAAATACAAAGTGTGCAAAAATTAATACCGAAACGTCAACTAGGATGGTTCGGGCACCTGATAAGAATGCCGGAAGACAGACAAACAAAAATAGTATGGACATCAAAAGACGAAAAGAAAAAGAAGGAAAGAGGAAGACCAAGGAAAAGATGGAAAAACAACATACAAGAGTTCCTAAGTAGAAACGACCTCGATCAACAAGAAAAAATGATGTTAAAAACTCCACTTTTTAAAGAAAAAGCATTTTCAAGAGAATTACGATGTCTACTATGTCTCTCTGGGGACGAAAGTTAAAGTTATGGGATTTTCTCTCACTGGTGACGAAAATCTAAGGATATAGAAAACTATTTTTTCAGGATTTCTCAGAAAATGCCAATCCAAGACCAATTAATATCACAAAGCAAATGCTATTTGATTAATACTTACTACCACTACATTAATGATACTCTGATTAATAAATATAATAAATTCAATTTGTTTTCAACAGTCGCAAAAAATAATGTTTGGTGTGGATAAAAGTTTGTCATTCATCCAAAACCAATTTAAAATACATAACAATTGACATACGACTTTCGTATACATACATATACGAAATATGCGAAATATATGTATACATATATATTTATATATATATATATATATATATATATATATATATATATATATATATATATATATATATATAAATCTGTCATGCATTGTTTATATAAAACTTGGTTAAAACAAATATTACGCAAATATTTAGCCAAGTTTTCAAGAAAAGTAAAAAATTGTAAGTACATAAAGTGCAAGTTTAAGTGAAAAGTGTGGGAAATTGTGACAAAACTATGGATTTTAGATTTATACATTTTATTGAAGAGACTTTAAGTGTTTATAAAAATCTGTTATGCAATTATTATATTAAAAATGTGCAAGAATTAAATTAAAAAAAAACAAGAAAAGTAGAAAATTTTAATCTGCTGCACGAAATAGTTTAGTACAAATGTGGGAAAACTACTAATCGGTGTTATCGTTTATTTTTTGCATTTTCATCAACAGGAACATTTAGTAAAGTTTATAGTTCCAGTTCTTATATAAATTAATATTCTTCAAAAAGAAAACTCCAATCACATTATTACAGCACTTTGTTTAATGAAAATCCGGGAAAACTATACTTGCTGCATCTTAAGTAGTTAATTGAGAATTTTTTAAAGAGGAATATTTAATGAAGCATCGTGAACATTTTTATCAAAAATCGTTCACATGTTTTTATATAGAAAATACTTACTACTAAAATGGATGGTAGGTGAAAATGTTTGGAAAACTATAAATAGGTTCTTCTTAGAATTTCTTGATGAGGGATATTTTATTTAAGCAGCCTGTATAATTTTATTGAAATTTTTCATATAGTTTGTCTACCAAAAAATGTTTAAAAGATATATAAAATTAATCATTTGAATTATTATAATGGTTTTGAACTGAAAATTCAGAAATTCTGAAAACTATGGGATCATTTGAATTATTATAATGGTTTTGAACTGAAAATTCAGAAATTCTGACAACTATAGATGGGGTATTTTTAATTTTTAACGTTTACTAAATATGTGAAATATGTAAATGTGTATATTAACTAAAATTTATTTATATTTACAATACATCTTAAGTATTGTATGAAAATTTGGTAAAACTACATTTGCTGCATCTTAATTTGTAATTTTACAATTTTTTATAAAATCATCGTGAATTTTTTTTATCAATACTCATTCACCTCTTTTATATAGAAAATACTTTACTATAATTGATAGTAGATAAAAAAATTGGGAATACTATAAATGGGGTCTTAGATTTTCTTGATGAGTGTTATTTATATAAGCTATCAATATAATTTTATTAAAATTTTGTCTTGTAATTTGGGTAACAAAACATGTTTTTCCAAAAATAGTTAAAAATAATTATTTGAAATATGTTTAAACTATATTTAGTTTGCTGCATCTTTATACTTGCTGCATCTTAATTTGTAATTTTACATTTTTTTATAACATCATCGTGAACTTTTTTTATCAATACTCATTCACCTCTTTTGTATAGAAAACACTTTACTATAATTGATAGGAGGTACAAAATCTGCGAATACTATTAATAGCGTCATAAATTTTCTTGATAAGTGTTATTTGCTTAAGCTATCAATATAATTTTATTAAAATTTTGACTTGTAATTTGTGTAACAAAAAACGTTTTTCCGAAAATATATAAAAATAGAGGCGGAAAGACCCCATATGGGGACGATAGCCCAATAAAGATCGATTATATATATATAAAAATAATTATTTGAAATATTGTAACAGGCGTTAAACTGAAAATTCTGAAAAAGAACGATGGTTGGGGAACTTTTTGTTTGATGCAGTGTCTTATACTTATGTATAATATATCTCAAGTATTATGTATTGTTTTCTTCAAAACAGTTGTGGAAAACTGTTACTGTCTTTTTTCCCCATTGGTTTCAGTAGATTCTACTAAATCAACCCGGCACCTCCACCTTTACTAAATTTGAAAAAAAAAATGATAATAATAACAATAACAAAGAAGAGAAAATTATATACTCAGAATGAATTAGCTGTTTTATCAACAGTTTGGATTTTATATTAAATATCCAAAAATTAATTGACTTACGAAATTTTTATATACAATAATAGTAATACATATTTATTGAATAAGGCAACACCATGGCAATTGTAAGGCATACCTATTAACAAATATATTATATAGTACCTACATGTACATACACAAATTTCATTAAACTAGTCCATTCATAAAGAGTATAGTCACGTTTAATTCAATTCTAAAACAATTATCTTATCTTCTTGCATTCCTTGATGACTAATGTATGATCAAGATTTTATCTACAGTACATTCCACAGTTTTTAGGGGTTCGATAAACAGCCTATTTTTTCTACGAAACACCACAAAGTCACCCCAATAACAAACATGAATGTAAATATTCGTACTTTTGTCGAGATTTGAGAGCTGTGAATTCTGACACAAATTTCTTGTTAAAATTTAAATAACCAAATACATATTTTGAAATTTGTATTTGTTTTTATCAATCTATCAACTAACGAAGGATAAATGTGTAATCATAAAAATTAATTATTATAAACACAGTCGTATTTGTATCAATGATTCCATATTCTGACCCAAAAATACACTTAAAATGTTTTTTTTGCATTTTTTTAAGATTATGATACCAAACATGAATAATTGTGTTTTCCATTATTTTAAAAATTTAAGGATTTTATAATTTTATTAGTAAATATTAACACCCTACGGGTAGACTAAGGATCTGATTTTAATAATAATAAAATATTAGTAAATCTTAAATAACAAACGTAATCTCTTATCTGTAAGTTTTAAAATATTTTCGTAATCATAATATTTACTACAATATATTATTACTTAAACATTTTCCTGTGTAATGTTTGTAAATTCTATGAAAATCGTGCGAATTTCTTATTAAACAGATGTCCGTGTAATCCAGGTAAACTATTCGTTAAATAAATATGAGACAAAATATACCTACGAAATTAACTCGCAATCGCATTATCTACGAAAGAGTGTAGATTATAGATTCTAAAATTAGATGCTTGTGCAAACGGCATCATTTGTCATCGCCGCATAATAGACTCACACCCACGTGAATTAATTATTGTGTAATCGAATTATTGATTTCGTGCAATTATAAAAATCGTGACCTCGGAATGGTTTAAACAGAAATATTTGTATGTTGATAAAACTGTTCTATGCTAAGTCGATACAAGTTACAACTTGCTACTAATGATACTAATTTATAGTTTAAATTAATCTTTTGAAATTAATGCCACCAAACTAGCAAAATTTTATTGGATATTTGTGTGTAGATAAAACGAATAACTATTTTATGCCAAGTCGATACAGGGTACAACTTGCTACTAATTGATAATGATATTATAGTTTAATTTATGTTTTTGAAATTGATGTCACTAAACTCGCTAAATTTTATTGAATATTTGTATGTTGATAAAACGAGTAAACTGTTCTATGGTAAGTTAGTTTGCCAAAAAACTTAACATCCAAAATGTTTATTTGTGAGTATACTTTTATTACTTATAGAAACAAATATATTTGATATGATTGCCAAAAAATAGACGAATAATTTTACTCCCAGATTCTCGAATCGAAATTAGCGCAAGTTACAACTTGATTAATAGCAGATTCGTACAAATATTAGAGTTTAAATTCAATCGTTGGTGTTAATGCTCCTAAACTCATCTTTTTTTTAGCACATCAATAATCACTTAAGCTCGGGAAGAGTTCTGGTTACTCATCTCCAACTTTTAAGGGGAAGATGAAAAATGTCTCAATAACTATTTATCTGAATATTAACACCCGAAACGGAACTATCGCGAGTTTGGGATTAAATATGTAGACTACTTGAGTAATGTAATTCAGTTTTGTTGTAAATATCAATAACTATTAAGTTACTTAATAATAATCATTAATCGAAACCCAATTTGTAATACCTTGCTTAGTAATAATAAAAATTTGGTTAAATCCATTATTTGTGGTTTATTAAACAAATTGTCATAACAAATTCATAACAGCAACTCGTTATGAGGTCTCATCAAAATCAAAAATTTCTTCCAATTTTGTGAGCCCATTCAAACTGACTTCACTCAATCTATTTATCCAGTTTAAATTGCAATGAATTAAACTATAATTTCATTGGCTCCAATATATAAGTGGTTCATTCTAAGATAAGAAAACGATAAATTGATTAAATTTAAAACCAAATCTACTCGAACAAAACGGGGAAATTGTATATAATTTTGGCGATTTTGATCATATACTCTCGTTTTCGGACCACCAAATGAAGCAAATAGATAAAATTGCTCAGTGTGCAGCAGCTGTTTTTAATTGCATTTAAGCATAAGATAAGCGGACGGTATTTAAGATCGAACGCAATTGCAATGATTTCAGTATGCATCCATCTATTGTCAGTGGAGGATACATTTGATAGTAGTTGAAAGTAGTTCACGACAGTTCAGTACTTGAAAATGAAAATTGGTAAGTTTACGTTTTCATAATTTATAAAATTTTAATATACATTGTTAACAAAAAATCTGCAATGATTTTAAAGCTCACCGTAATTTCGAAAATTCGTTTATGTGTGCAATAATTAAACAAATTGCTTAAAATAAATACTGAAAAAAGATCATACCAATTTTCTAAAAGAAAATTGGTTTGAATTCACAGGTATTCACTATTTTATAGATGTTGTGTTAATATGAATATTAGTTGGAACAACATTTTAGTCAATTAGTGGATATAATTTTGAAACTATTTTGTTTCAAGTTTCAAAATTATATCCACTAATTGACTAAAATGTTGTTCCTAATAATATTCATATTAAGACTTGAAACAAAATAGTTTAAAAATTATATCCACAAATTGACTAAAATGTTGTTCCTAATTATATTCATATTATGACAAAATGTATAAAATAGTGAATGCCTGTAAATTCATACTTCAACAATATGATTTTTTAAACATTACATTTTCTGGAGATCTAAATCTTATGTAGTTATGTATGTAGATGAGAAATAATTTGAGAACTAATTTGGATACTAACTTTTCATATAAATAAATACTTATAAGGACAAATCCCAAATAAGGACAATGTCCTACCAAATTATTTTAGTATAAAGTTTAAAATATAACTATAAAGTTATTAGTACTTCATCAGACCTGCCCAATTATTTTGATATAAAGTTTTTAGTACTGCCAACAGTAATGAATAGGTATATGGAAAGTTGTTTACTGCTCATATTATTAGATATTAGAACTTTTTAATGTAAATAAAATACTTTTCCTTTAATCAAAACCGCAATGCCTCGTACATATATCTTATTTTGCATAAAAATATCAATTAATTCATTGCTACTACTAAAATTAATTAATAAATCTGTATCACGGTTGAAATGAACATATAAGTAATGTATGCCGCATAAAATCCCTGATATGGATATATTTGAGGTATTCAGATATCAGTGATACAGTAAAAAGTAATATGATTACTAAATTTATTTAAATTAAAAATGTCTAACGTTTTTGTAAAACTTATAAACAATTTAATTTCACATATGACGAAGTTCAAATATATTATTGAGATTCAAATAAACATAGACGTATATTTGATAATTTGATTAAATACCCATTGAGATTAATTGATATGATTACCTGATTTAGAAATGTAATTTAAATCAGAGGTTAATTATGTTTTAAAACTTTCAAAATATACCCTTCTTAAATTAAATAAGGATATAACAAAACAGATAATCTGATAAAATAAAATTTAAGTAGTTTGAGATAAGAGGCAGTATTTAAGACCAGCTCCAATTGCAATAGTGTCAGTGTGCACGAGGCTGCTAATCCAATCACACGCTAATTTGATTAGATAATACAGTAGCACTGCATAGTAGTTTTATTAGCATTTTGCTTTGATACTACAGGGATCCAAAATGTTTATTAGTGAGTATACTTTTATTGTTTATATAAAAACATATGTTTGGTGTGAATACTGCCAAAAATATAGAGGAATACTTTTATTCCCTGATTCTCGAATTGGAATTAGCGCTTGTCCGGCAATAAATATTTAATTCTGGTCTAAATATTTAGTCCTAGACTACATTTGTAATCCGAGACTAGATATTTTCAACAGAATTAAATATTTAGTCCCGAATTGCGATAAATTGTTGATATAATTTTAATAGACATTATTAAAATTGCTTACGAAAATTTTCGCAAATTATTTCTCATATTATTGTTTCTTATGCAGTCAGAATTCATTTTTTTCTGCATTTGCTGATGATTTATAAATTTTCTGAATTTTGAGTACCTACCTTCATGTGAAATTTGCGGAAATCTTAGTAAGCATACAATTTCTATCTTTTTAAAATTAGATTTCAGCATAGAAGATATTGAGAATTTTGTTGCATACATATTTATATATACAATGCACCGTTTTGCATTATGGCATCAAAATATTTCGTCTGAAATTGGAAAATATGCCCTAAAGTAAAAACAAATTGTTGAAAAAACATAAATAAACCAAAAACTTTAAAATTTCTCCACAAACTGATTTAAATCTCAATATATAGGTACTTATGAAGAACTTTTCCCTACACATTTGCATATTTTGCGTATTTTACATTTACATCGCAAAATCGTAGTTTTTCGAAGAAAATTTGCCATATGAAATAAAAGTTATGAAAACAGCATGTATTTCACATTTACTTACATGAAAAATTCTTTCGTCATAATTTTTTTGATGTTTTTTTAAAAATTTTGCTGTTAGTTAAATAAGTTAGTTTATAGTTAGTTTAAATACGTTAGTTAGCTACAATCTTTATTTGCTATTGACCAACATAAGTTAGTTAGTTACAATCTTTATTCGCTATTGAGCAAAGGTATTTCTGCTTTTACATTAAAAGTTTAATTACATGTA
The DNA here is from genome assembly GCA_951805005.1 of Othius punctulatus. NCBI lineage: Eukaryota > Metazoa > Arthropoda > Insecta > Coleoptera > Staphylinidae > Othius > Othius punctulatus. The sequence goes on from OX638145.1 coordinate 15,753,175, forward strand.
GTTGGTATCAAATAATAATATTAATTGAAACTAAAAATATTAAATTAAAATAGATAGAAGAAAAACAAAACAAACAAAAAACATCAGGTATGAAGGAAGTGTGTATAAGAAGGTGAAAATGAGATATGTCAGTCATTGTATAATTCGTATAGTGTTTTGAATGAAAAAATTAGTCGCTCAGATTAAAAAAATGGCAATTTATATTAATTATTCTTAATTGGTAATGAAGTATGTATATAATTATAAATGAATTAAAATTATAATGTCATATTAGTTAATAGTTATGCACATGTCATATATTTAATATATATAATTTATGAAAGAATCCCAAAACCGAAATTTTGCCTACAAAATTGGAATTTTTACCAATTTTATGATTTAGGATAAATTGTTGTTTTCCTAAGACTACTTACAATGATTTTTCTAATTTCCTCATATATTTTTGATCACAGTTCAAATTGAACAGCGAACACGATAATGTTTTTTTTAATATTTCCGGCAAAATTTCCGGAAATTTCCGGCAAGACTTCAGTGTCATTACTATCAAATTTTAAATTATTTCTTACAGTTTTATTTATTTATTTATTCATTCTTTATTTCACGTTACCATATTTATGGATGATTTTTGTTTTAATTTATTATTTTTAATTTCAATCAAAATTTCAATTAGCCGAGGTTGTGATTAGTATTGTAAAATATTTTGAAAAAAATTCAATATTTATGTAAAGATATGATCCCAATCGTAATTTCAACTTTTTCTGTCAAAATTTTAATTATTCCTCAGTCAAATATTCAATTTTGACAACGCAATATTGTTGTGCAAGTACTATGGTCATATTTGACTCATATGTTCTTTCTGAATCTAGATATAATAAATGATATTAGTATTTCGGTCAAAATTTCAATGATTATCTCAAAATATCTCAGATTTCAATATTTCTGTCAAATCTCCTTGTCTTAGCTCGTCATTGATCCTGAAAGTATTTGTTTGTGTGTCTTCCACTCTAATTGTGTTTGTTGTGTCTCTAAGAGTAATTTCAACCAGTTTCACTATTTTTTCTGGCACTTTCAATATTCTCAATGCTCTGTACATTTCTGAACGGTTTACAGAATCATATGCTTGTTTGAAATCTATTAATAGTACAAATAGATGAGTCTTATACTCGTAGCAGTTTCCCTGTATTTCTATAAGAGTAAAAATTTGCTCGGTTACAGATCTATTAGGTCTAAATCCACATTGGTATTCGCCAGTTATCTTTTTTGAGTGAGCTAGTAGATTTTTCAGTATTGTTGCAACTGTCTGTTTTTTCTCTCTTTACTTTTTGGTGCAAGTTTCGAATCTATTTGTGTCTGTAATGCTGGTCTATTTGTTCTATTCTCTCTTCGTTGTCTTCTTTTTTATTTCTTCTGCGCACTTGTTTTTGTTGGCATTTAAGATTTTTATAAATTTGTTTGTTAGCTTGTGTGTTTTCCTGCAGCCATATTGCTCTCGCGTTGTTCTTTTGTTTGACTAAATTTTCGCATTCCACACCGAACCATTTCTTCTTTTTCTTTGTTTCTGCACGTTTCTTAATTAGTTCATAAATTTGTCTGGAAGTTTTGGGCCCCCGGTTTTTTGGCATTTTTGCAGTTATTTCATTGTCCCTGGGACTTTTGTTGTTTTTAAGGTTATTTAGGACTTCTCTGACTTCCAGTTCTGTGGGTTCTTGCACTTCAGCTACATTTATCGCTTCCGTATGTCTATCTTCGTTATTTTTAGAAAGTTTCGTTTCTACATTCAATAAATCCAGAAAGTACTCTTCCCATATCTTTAATTTCTCTTCCAACTCTCCCGTCAGTTCCCCGGTTTTATTTCTGACGTATATGGATTTTCTCGTGTATCCTGTTTTTTCTCTCTTTACTTTTTGGTACAAGTTTCGAATCTCTTTGTGTCTGTAATGCAACAAATTTATAAAGATCTTAGATGCCAGCAAAAACAAGTGTGCAGAAGAAAGAAAAGAGAAGACAACGAAGAGAGAATAGAACAAATAGTCCTCTATTTGTTCTATTCTCTATTCGTTGTCTTCTCTTTTCTTTCTTCTGTAAACATGTTTTTGTTGGCATCTAAGATCTTTATAAATTTGTTTGTTAGCTTGTGTGTTTTCCTGCAGCCATATTGCTCCCGCGTTCTTCTTTTGTTTGACAAAATTTTCGCCATCTAACCATTTCTTCTTTTCCTTTGTTTCTGCACGTTTCTTAATTAATTCATAATTTGTTCTGGAAGTTTTGGGCCCCCGTTTTTTAGAATTTCTTTAGTTATTTCATTGTCCCCGGGACTTTTGTTGTTTTAAAGGTTGGTTAGCACTTCTCTGACTTCCAGTTCTGTGGGTTCTTGCAGTTTTTTGTGGGTTCTTGCTTTATTTCTGACGTATATGGGTTTTGTCGTGTATCCTGTTTTTGCTCTCTTTACTTTTTGGTAGAAGTTTCGAATCTCTTTGTGTCTGTAATGCTCCTCTATTTGTTCTATTCTCTCTTTGTTGTCTTCTCGTTTATTTCATCTGCACATTTATTTTTGTTGGCATCTAAGATCTTTATAAATTTGTTTGTTAGCTTGTATGTTTTCCTGCAACCATATTGCTCTCGCGTTGTTCTTTTGTTTGACTAAATTTTCGGCATCTAACCTTTTCTTTTTTTTTTCTTTGTTTCTGCACGTTTCTTAATTATTTCATAAATTTGTCTGGAAGTTTTGGGCCTCCCTTTTTTAGTATTTGTGCAGTTATTTCATTGTCCCCGGGACTTTTGTTGTTTTTAAGGTTATTTAGGACTTCTCTGACTTCCAGTTCTGAGGGTTCTTGCACTTCAGCTACATTTCTCGCTTCCGTATGTCTATCTTCGTTATTTTTAGAAAGTTTCGATTCTACATTCAATCAATCTACAAAGTACTCTTCCCATATGTAATTTCTCTTCCAGTTCTACCGTCAGTTCACCGGCTTTATTTCTGACGTATATGGGTTTTGTCGTGTATCCTGTTTTTCCTCTCTTTACTTTTTGGTACAAGTTTCGAATCTCTTTGTCCTGTAATGCTCCTCTATTTGTTCTATTCTCTCTTCGTTGTCTTCTCTTTTCTATCTTCTGCAAACATGTTTTTGTTGGCATCTAAGATCTTTATAAATTTGTTTGTTAGCTTGTGGGTTTTCCTGCAGCCATATTGCTCTCGAGTTGTTCTTTTGTTTGACTAAATTTTCGGCATCTAACCATTTCTTCTTTCTCTTTGTTTCTGCACGTTTCTTAATTAATTCATAAATTTGTCTGGAAGTTTTGGGCCCCCGTTTTTTTAGCATTTTTGCAGTTATTTCATTGTACCTGGGACTTTTGTTGTTTTTAAGGTTATTTAGGACTTCTCTGACTTCTAGTTCTGTGGGCTCTTGCACTTCAGCTACACTTTTCGCTTCCGTATTTCTATGTTTGTTATTTTCAGAAAGTTTCGTTTCTACATTCAATAAATCTATAAAGTACTCTTCCCATATCTTTAATTTCTCTTCCAGCTCTCCTGTTAGTTCCCTGGCTTTATTTCTGACGTATATAGGTTTTGTCGTGTATCCTGTTTTTCCTCTCTTTACTTTTTGGTACAAGTTTCGAATCTCTTTGTGTCTGTAATGCTCCTCTATTTGTTCTATTCTCTCTTTGTTGTCTTCTCGTTTATTTCTTCTGCACACTTGAATTTGTTGGCATCTAAGATCTTTATAAATTTGTTTGTTAGCTTGTGTGTTGTCCTGCAGTCATATTGCTCTCGAGTTCTTCTTTTGTTTGACTAAATTTTCGCCATCTAACCATTTCTTCTTTTTCTTTGTTTCTGCACGTTTCTTAATTAATTCAGAAATTTGTCTGGAAGTTTTGGGCCCCCGTTTTTTAGCATTTCTGCAGTTATTTCATTGTCCCCGGGACTTTTGTGGTCTTTAAGGTTAGTTAGCACTTCTCTGGCTTCCAGTTCTGTGGGTTCTTGCACTTCAGCTACATTTCTCGCTTCCGTATTTCTATCTTCGTTATTTTCAGAAAGTTTCGTGTCGACATTCAATAAATCTACAAAGTACTCTTCCCATATCTTTAATTTCCCTTCCAGGTCTCCTCTTAGTTCTCTGGCTTTATTTCTGATGTATATGGGTTTGTCGTGTGTCCTGTTTTTTCTTTCTTAACTTTTTGGTGCAAGTTTCGAATCTCTTTGTGTCTGTAATGCTGGTCTATTCGGTCTATTCTCTCTTTACTTTTTGGTACAAGTTTCGAATTTCTTTGTGTCTGTAATGCTCCTCTATTTGTTCTATTCTCTCTTCGTTGTCTCCTCTTTCTTTCTTCTGCATACTTGTTTTTGTTGGCATCTAAGATCTTTATAAATTTGTTTGTTAGCTTGTGTGTTTTCCTGCAGCCATATTGCTCTCGCGTTGTTCTTTTGTTTGATTAAATTTTCGCATTCCACATCGAACCATTTCTTGGGTTTCTTCGTTTCTGCACGTTCTATCAATTTGACACTCTGCATTTTCTTTCATATTTCTTCAGTCTTAGTCCGCGTATTGTCTAAAGTTTCGTATTGTTTCTCAATCCTCTCAGCATATTTTTGGATAGTTTTTCCATATCACTCGATGTGTTTTCGTTTTCTTTTTAAGTATTTTTTTTTTAAATAATATTAACATAATATTCCGGTCTAATTATTTATCCCGGAGCTAAATTCCCGAGTCCCGGATTGGCGTTGGTTCGATAATGTTAATATGCGAAAAAAAATGTGTTGAGACGTTTGAAGAGCGATTATCCACGCGGCCGTTTCCGTTATTGCGATAATTTCAGGTAATTTAGTAGGGAAATATGTGATTGCGTATTTCTGCACAAATATTGCGAGCGTTGCGAAATGCACAGGCGTGAATAACTGTGGCGAGGTATTCCATTCAGGAATGCCGGAGGATTTTGCCCAAACGGAAGTGTAAGTAGCGAATACGCGTGGAAATTTTTTTATCAATATTTACAATACCGGAGCGGAAATATTTGCGTCGCGCGACAGCGTTCAGACGCGGTGGAAATTATTCGGCCGGATATGGAAAGTGTGGTTGAAAACGGCGTGGAAATGGAGCGTTGTTCGCGGAGATGCGTGCGTATGAGACATGTGTTGTTTGTGTGCACGTTGAGTAATAGCGTTGAGTGGTGCTGAGTAGGAGTATTTTGGTGATGCTGACCATCCCAATCCTGAGGAGGAGGAGCAGGATCCTCCTGGAAGAGTGTTAAAGGGTGTTCCCCCATGCGGAGCGAGACGCTGTTGACGTAGGTTATTGAATGAATTCCCCTTCCCACGGCGCGTATCATACATATATAAGTAAAAGCGACTCGGTAATCATCAGCTCAGGCAATTGTGGTTTATAGACCATACACACTCAGATCTCCTCATAGAAGCGCGCGCTGATAAAAGTTCAATTAACCGGGCGCCTTCTGAATAGTTTCGTTGCCGTGTTATAAAGTTTGAGTGACTGGTTTGTGTGTGTGTCTGTGTGTCATCGATAGAGGAAAGCTTCGGTGCGGATTTCCACGTAAATGGGAAGGCGAGGTGAGTTGTTGTTATTTTTCGGCGCGTGCGTTTTCCGGGCGGAAAATCGCGGAAAATCGCCACCGCGGCTCCGGTTAATTGCCGATGGTCAAGTAACAGGGATAGATATCACGGATACAGCCGAAACATAAATAACGTCTGGAGGTATGTGTCGGTCCGGAGCGCTCAATGCGGGTGCTGTAGTCGCAGTCTGTCCGCAACCGCGATACCTTCCGCGCCTCGCAAATTCACCACCTGTGCCAGTGCGCGCACGACTTAGCGCGAGCGCGAGTGCCTCAAACCTCAAATGTGCCTCAATATTAAAATCGCAATCCGATCCGGCGATTAAGAGCGAGAATGTTACCGACGGTCATCACGCGCTTCCGACTTACACGTGAGTCACGCCGCCGCGACCTGTTGCCTCCAGCTGCCAAAAATTAAAAAAAAATGACCGAAGCTCATCCCCGCATTTCTTTGCAGATCTCCAGTCGCCGCTGATCCTGTTCTTCCTGGTGGGCTCCATGGTGTCCCCCTGCCAGCTGGTGCGCCCCAAGAGAGCCGACTGGTTCAACCCGTGCCAGTACCTCCAGCGCAACAGGACCGTCAGGGAGACGCGCGCCCTCACCAACCAGATCAACCTCGCCATCAACGAGTTCCGGAAGATCAACAGCACCATCATGGGCACGTACGACAGCGCCTCCACCAGGCCCAACAACAGGAACAAGTTCAACACCTCGAGCTCGCTGCTGCACTTCTACAGGGACTTCTACGCGTTCGGCAGGAAGGTGGAGGACGCCATCAACATGCAGGTGGACACGCAGGACGGCGGCTTCCACGAGACCAACCGCTGCCGCATCCTCGGCTACATCAAGAACAGCACCATCCACGTGATGTGCGAAATGTACGACGTGCTCAAGCGCAAGAAGCGCTTCAAGAAGAGCTTCCTGCGGAAGCCGAGCAACGTGAAGGAGCCCACCAAGATACGCAAGAAGATGAGCCTCACGGAGGCCATCATGATCGACAGCGTGCTCTACGACACGTACTACAAGCTGCTGAGGGCGGTGAAGAAGACCGCAGACAAGCGCCGGGCGAACCGCTCGCACAACAGCTCCAACGGGGGCGCCAAGCACAAAAGGAGGATGCGGAAAAACAAGGCGCCCAAGAAGACGTAGTGCAACCTAACACTAACACTAAAATGACATGGTTAACTCAGGAAGCGGCAGAATCCGTCCAACGCGGCGTCCGACGGCAGCGACTTAACTGTGACAATAACACAACCGTAGAAAGTGACGAATAATAGCAGGTGATATTTGAGGGTTGAGTTCGATACACGAACCGTATCGGGGTTTCGTGTAATTTTAATAGACTTAAGTGCGATGTAAGCGAAGGCTGTGATAACGTTTAGCATGTTCCTTGATTGTGAACTGTACAGTATTCTAGCTTTTAAGTAATTTATTCCATTATTATTTAACAAACTCAGTAGACTGTAAGTCCATTATCATCTATTTATTATCGCTCTAACTTCCATTAGATAAGCACATTCGATATACTCATTAAATTATTTATATTATTTTATATATTTTTTTATAATGCTGAAAATAAAAAAAAAATTGGCCATTATGTCAAAAGCTACAGCGCCTATTATTCTACATTTGTACCTATTTTACACATACTTATCGTATTTACATGTCTGCACTCCTCAAAAAAATTATGCAATAAATGACCTTATAACTACCAGATAATTAAAATACATGTATGTAAACAGATTTTATTAGATTATCGGAAATCTTTCCGTCTTTCTTCCAATCTAAATCACGACCGAAACTTTAACGAGAGAAATTCACCAAGGCTGCCGTACGTACGTACGCCTTCTCTATTAGTCAGCTTGCCGGACTAATTTTTGCGTTTCTCAATATTACATCATTTATGATATTGGTCCTCACTAAACAGATTACCACCAAAAAAATATTTGCAAAAAATTATAAAAATCTTGACTACGTAATAAAAACATGTTAATGTTTGACGAAAATATTAGATTTAAAAAAAAAATGATTAATACAAATTTATGATAAAAAAAAATCTTTGTCCATCAATTAAATCAATAATCGTTCAAATCCATTAATTGAACGCATTAATGTCGCACCTAACGCCAACGAAAAAATGAAATCAGAAACTTTGCGTTGTATCTCGATTTACAAAAATATCTGTTAATGTATAATGAAAATTTTGGATTTAAAATGTTATTGATTTTAATTTATAATAAAAAAATCTTTGTCCATCAATTAAATCAATAATCGTTCAAATTCGTTTAAATCTATTAATTGAAAGCATTAATGTAGCGCCTAACGCAAAAGAAAAAGTGGTATCAAAAACTTTGGGTTGTATTTGGATTTACAAAAATATCTGTTAATGGTTTATGAAAATATTCGATTTAAAATGTTATTGATTAATACAAATTTATGATTAAAAAAAATCTGTGTCCATCAATTAAATCAATATTCGTTTAAATCCACTGATTGAAAGCATTGATGTCGCTTAGGCGCCTAACCCCAACGAAAAAGTGAAATCAAAATCTTTGCATTGTATGATTTAAACTACTAAACTTCAAACGGTATCTCCCAGCATAAATCAAATTAACACCTAAATTGATTGATTTAGGCTACTAAACTTCAAACGGTTTACAAAAATATGTGTTAATGTTTAATGACAATATTCGATTTAAAATGTTATAGATTTATACAAATTTATGATTAAAAAAAAAACTTTGTCCATCAATTAAATCAATAATCGTTTAAATCCATTAATTGAAAGCATTAATGTCGCGTCTAATGTCAACGAAAAAGTGAAATCAAAAACTTTGCATTGTATGATTTAGATTTAGACTATTAAACTTCAAACGTTATCTCCCAGCATAAATCAAATGAACACCTAAATTGATTGATTTAGACTACTAAACTTCATCAAACGGTTTACAAAAATATCTGTTAATGTTTAATGAAAATTTTCGATTTAAAATGTTATTGATTAATACAAATTTATGATTAAAAAAAAATCTTCGTCCATCAATTAAATCAATAATCGTTTAAATCGATTAATTGAAAGCATTAATGTCACGCCTAACGCCAACGAAAAAGTGAAATAAAAAACTTTGCGTTGTATTTCGATTTACAAAAATATCTGTTAATGTTTAATGAAAATATTCGATTTAAAATGTTATTGATTGATACAAATTTTGGATTAAAAAAAATCTGTGTCCATCAATTAAATCAATAATCGTTTAAATCCATTAATTGAAAGCATTAATGTCGCGCCTAACGCAAAAGAAAAAGTGGTATCAAAAACTTTGGGTTGTATTTGGATTTATAAAAATATCTGTTAATGTTTTATGAAAATATTCGATTTAAAATGTTATTGATTAATACAAATTTATGATTAAAAAAAATCTGTGTCCATCAATTAAATCAATAATCGTTTAAATCCATTAATTGGAAGCATTAATGTCGCGCCTAACGCCAACGAAAAAGTTAAATCAAAAACTTTGCGTTGTATTCCCACGTAGAAAAATATCTGTTAATGACTATAGAATTATTCGATTTAGAATGATATTGAATAATACAAATTTATGATTAAAAAAAAAATCTTGTTCATCATTTAAATCAATAATCGTTTAAATCCATTAATTGAAAGCATTAATGTCGCGCCTAACGCAAAAGAAAAAGTGGTATCAAAAACTTTGGGTTGTATTTGGATTTATAAAAATATCTGTTAATGTTTTATGAAAATATTCGATTTAAAATGTTATTGATTAATACAAATTTATGATTAAAAAAAATCTGTGTCCATCAATTAAATCAATAATCGTTTAAATCCATTAATTGGAAGCATTAATGTCGCGCCTAACGCCAACGAAAAAGTGAAATCAAAAATTTTGCATTGTATGATTTAATTAGACTACTAAACTTCAAACGGTATCTCCCAGCATAAATCAAATGAACACCTAAATTGATTAATTTAGACTACCAAACTTTAAACGGTTTACAAAAATATCTTTTAATGTTTAATGAAAATATTCGATTTATGCAAAAAATTATAAAAATCTTGACTACGTAATAAAAACATATTAATGTTTAACGAAAATATTAGATTTAAAAAAAAAGATTATTATAAATTTATGATTAAAAAAATCTTTGTCCATTAATTAAATCAATAATCGTTGAAATCCATTAATTGAAAGCATTAATGTCGCACCTAGCGCCAACGAAAAAGTGAAATCAAAAACTTCGCGTTGTATTTGGATTTACAAAAATATCTGTTAATGTTTAATGAAAATATTCGATTTAAAATGTTATTGATTAATACAAATTTATGATTAACAAAAATCTTGTCCATCAATTAAATCAATAATCGTTTAAATCTATTAATTGAACGCATTAATGTCTCTTAGGCGCCTAACCCCAAGGAAAAAGTGAAATCAAAAACTTTGCATTGTATGATTTAGACTACTAAACTTCAAACGGTATCTCCCAGCATAAATCTAATGAACACCTACATTGATTAATTCAGACTACTAAACTTCAAACAGTTTACAAAAATATCTGTTAATGTTTAATGACAATATTCGATTTAAAATGTTATTGATTGATACAAATGTATGATTAAAAACACTTTTTCTATCAATTAAATCAATAAACGTTTAAATCCATTAATTAAAAGCATTAATATCCCAACGAGAAAGTGACACCAAAAACTTTGCATTGTACTTCGATTTACAATAATATCTGTTAATGTTTAATGAAATATTCGATTTAAAATGTTATTGATTGATACAAATTTATGATTAAAAAAAATCCATGTCCATCAATTAAATCAATAATCGCTAAAATCTATTAATTGAAAGCATTAATGTCAATTAGGCGCCTAACCCCAAGGAAAAAAATTAATCAAAAACTTTGCATTGTATGATTTAGACTACTAAACTTCAAACGGTATCTCCTAGCAAAAATCAAATGAACACCTAAATTGATTGATTAGACCACTAAACGTCATCAAACGGTTTACAAAAATATCTGTTAATGTTTATTGAAATTATTCGATTTAAAATGTTATTGATTAATACAAATTTGTGATTAAAAAAAAAACTTTGTCCATCTTATAAATCAATAATCGTTTAATTCCATTAATTGAAAGCATTAATGTCGCGCCTAACGCCAACGAAAAAGTGAAATCAAAAACTTTGCGTTGTATTTCGATTTACAAAAATATCTTTTAATGTTTAATGAAAATTTTCGATTTAAAATGTTATTGATTAATATAAATTTGTGATTTAAAAACAAAACTTTGCCCATCAATTAAATCAATAACAACACAGGCCAAAAATGTTGGACTTTTTCTCACATGACTTAGGTCTGATACTTATTTTTAACTAATCTTGGTGGGCTGATTTCAAATATGCTAACCGTTGTTCCATATCACGTCAAGTTTTTTTTTGCTTATTTCGCATTTTTTCCACATTTTCAAGTTTCGGTACTATGACTACCTGAATTCGAACTTCATTATTGATTGAATTAAAAAATTCCGTAATCTGGGATACAATATGAGTATAAACTTCACTTCCTTAATAGCCATCTTGATAAATTTCCCGAAAATTTAGGAAATGTGAGTGACGAACAAGGCGAACGATGCATCAGGATCATCAGGATCCTGATGAATTAGGATCCCTTAAATCATCAGGATTTAAGGGATATGGAGGTGAGATATCAAGGAAAGTGGGGTGTTCAGATGAAGGCCGATTACTGTTGGATTGTAAAAAGAGATTGTGCAGAAATACAGCATTCTAGAAAATCGTACAAACCAAAATTTACTTCGTAAACCGTGATTCTGTGTTTTCGAGTAAAAGTTGATGTGAATGTACCAAAGTAGTCATACATTTGTATGCGTAGCATTATTATTACAATTTTATGAATATTCTCAAGTGATGTATGCCTATTTTTTGCAGAAATTTTATCAACTATAAAATCAGTGCTCTAAATAAAATGATAATTTTCTCAAAAATGAAGGAATGCTGCAGAGGAAAAACTGGATGTGGTAGGCAAAATCTGACGTGATATTTGAATTCAGCACACCGTTATTAGTAAGAAACCACTGTTAAAGGTAAGTCATCAAAAATCGTAATGGTCAATGTAATCGTTTATATTCATTGATGAAAGCATTAATGTTGTTTAGGAGCCTAACGCCAACGAAAAAGTAAAATCAAAAACTCTGCATTGTATTTTGATTTACAAAAAGTATCTGTTAATGTTTAATGACAATATTTGATTTAAAATGTTATTGATTGATAGAAATTTACGATTAAAAAAAAAATCTTTGTCCATCAATTAAATCAATAATCGTATAAATCCATTAATTGAAAGCATTTATTTATGTCGCTTATTCGCTTGAAGCCAACGAAAAAGTGAAATCAAAAACTTTGCATTGTATGTGGCAAACTAACAGAATTAAAAGGATGGTGGTGACCGTTATTGCATGGTATTCCATTTTCAGGTTACTCAAATGAAACAACTTTCGATGTTTTATACTAGTGGACTTGTTAAAACAGTATTGGCACAACTATAGTTAGTACTATAGTTACTATACTAGCTGTAGTATAGTTTGCAAGTACTATAGTTAGCAGGTAATTTGCAAGTATGGTACAAAGTGAAAAAATTGAATTATTCATTTCACTATCATCTAAACTCTGTTCCATTTTAATTTTCAACTAAGAAGGCAGTGGTTTCATTTTTTAAGTTTTACACATGAACACCAACAAACATAATCTGACAGTGAAAAACATATTAAAACGTTGCCTAATTCATATATTAAAATAATTAAATTATTGCATCAATCATTCAAGTGTGCTGTTTTTTTAAATTATTTAGAAAATGCCAAAAATAAACCAATCATCAACTATATTTTATATTATAATTTGACTGATTTGCTTTGCAAAATAAAAATAGCAAATAAATTCTGTACTGCATAGATACTTAATTGGATGGGAAAATTGCCCACTGTCATAAAATATGACCTCGTTTTTTTCAATATAACCTGTTTTTCAAGTCTGGTGACTTTTTACATTGGCCAACAATACTGTCTCCCTAACAGAGCGGGGATATCTTGCAGAGTTCCTGAAATATCGCTGAAAAACTGAAATAGTGCACTTTCCTTTTCCTTTCATAACTTTTTTACTTTTGAAGAAAATTTTACGAAACTTGACACTCTTACATTTTTCGACGTGAGCTTTCAGATGACAGTGCCAAACATTTTTTGCGCCAACTAGATGCCCCAATTTTCATAGTCAACTTTTGATTTCAACAATGTATAACACATGGGTAATCTGACATTATTTGCCACCAAAAGTCGATAATTTAAAAAAATTATGTAAAATTTCCTTTAGTAAAAAAGTTATAAAAGGAAAAGAAAAGTGCCCTTTTACTTGTTTTCAGCGATATATCAGGAAATATGCAAGATATCCTATTCAGATTTGTTTTCATAATATTAAAAGGTATGAAAATAACAAACTTTTCTCCCATTTGACCAACTCTGTATATATTTCCGTTTAATAGATCCTAATGGTGGGCGTCGTAAAAGTGACCACCCTGTATAAGTAAAAACACACTTCCGGTTATTATTTATAAATCTGAAATTATCATATCCAGATTTGGTTAAAACATTTAAATTTTCAATTTTATATCATTCAGAACCTTTAAAAGTGAATTGTAAGAATCGGGGCTTACCTCTTCATAATAGTTATTTATATAACAAGTGAGTTAAGTGGATATTTTCCACGAGAATAAAATTTAGGCCACGAGCCCGTCGGGGCCAGTGGGCTAATTTAATTCGAGTAAAAAACATCCTTAACTCACGTGTTTTATTAGTGTTTTTTAGGCGTTTGGAGTTGCCCAAAAAATATGGAAATTTGGATTGGATTGGTAAGTAATAAATCTTACTGTTGCAATATCAAAATTCATTTAATTCAATAATTGGTGCATTTTTTTTGACTTGGATTACACTGGAATGTTTGGAATAGCATTAAAGTATGTTCTGACAAAAACTATATAAATAAAATTACGAATTCTTTGTGAAATAACATATAAACTACCGGATGGTCAAAATTATTTTTTTATCGTCAGATTGGGCTTCATCTAGATATTGAACATGTGTACATATTTTGGATTTTTTATTTCAATTAGAAGTCGCCATTTTTGGCCTGGTAATAAAACTTGAATCACCCGGTACAATTTTTTATTTAATTTTGTCGAAAAACGTTTACACATTTCATTGTTATAATATCAAGTCGGTGAAGAGTCAAACTAACATTTATTATCAAATCAAAATTCTATAAGGTCGATTGCAGTATTTTTGGATCAGAAGGGGTTCCAGATGAAGCCCCAGAAGCAATGGGAAAGTTGGTGTCCACGAAGTTAACGGTATTCTGTCAAATCGATGTTAGATAATTTTGGTTTAGAATGAATTAAAAGTTTTAAATTCACTAGAAGATAAAAAACTACTTATGATGTCTGCTAATAGCTATATAAAGGCATATTACGTCAGTTTAAAACGTCAGAATTGAATAGAATAAGAATTCAATTGAATTGAATAAATAAATAATCAATATTATTAATATGCATAAGAAACTGATGAGTTTTAATTTTTTTGATAGACACAGCGACTACAGAAATTTAAACTTATGAAAGTCAAAGCGATTTTAAATACTTGCTAAAATTTTTTGACCATTTCTTCATATTGCATTTCAAATGATATTTCTTCATAAATCAATAAGCATAAGAAAATTTGTTTCTTAAAGAAACGTTTGCAGTTGTTAATTGTTTTAAAATTTAGTTAAACTATGTATCAAACTTCCATTTTATTTCAGATATTATTATTTAAAAATAAAACATTAAACAAAAGCTTATCAGCAGTACGTTACCTTGTTGAACAATTGAATGTACCTACATATAAAGTTTTAAACTGAAATTCCTATTCACTTTTGAGTCATCGCATGGTGTAACCATGAGGTTACATGTACTGTACAGACACCCATGCACACATGAGACACACATAATTCACACACTCAAATTAAATACGTATATAGGAATATTGCAACTACTCGTATTTTTATTATAAAAGCTTTCATTATGAAAATATGGTATTTCGCCAAATGATTTTAGCGTTTTCAAAGGGGACCATTAAAATTAATTTAAATATTAAAGTGTACTTATACAGGGTGTCCACGTTAATGAACCATTGAAAGTTTATAGGGTTCCACATAAAATAAAAATTTGAAAAAAATCATTCAAACATGGTTGATTGCTTTCTCCTCAGGTGAAATACTTTCAGGCTTCAAACTTTTGTTTTTTAAATGGAACACTCTATATATTATTATGTTTTTGGCTTCCCCGTTTAATTTGAAACATCTTTTGTAGAAATGAATGTACACCTATTTTTTACTGTCTGAGATAAAATTTAAATTCCAACATTTTTACATCAAAAAGACGTTATGAAAAATGGTTTAATATCTCTTACAAATAAGATATGAACAGAAAATTTATCACATATTGTACCTAAAAGGTACAATATGTACATATGACTGATATATTTTGAAGCACTGATGAAATTTTCAGTGAAATTTTTACATCAAAAAGACGTTATGAAAAATGGTTTAATATCTCTTACAAATAACTTATGAACGGAAAATTTATCTCGAATTGTACCTAAAAGGTATCTCTATGACTGATATATTTTGAGGCTGAAAATTTTGACTATAACTGATTTCAAAAATGTCATTAGTTAATTGCTTACTTAAATTAAGCGTGTTTAATTTTTTTTAATGGAATGATAATATTTTATCTCGTAGAGCAATTGGCATGACAATTTTATACAAAAAAAGTATTTTACAGCCATATTCTCAATATACGTAATTTTTGTAATATTTCGAAAATTCTAATTTCTATAGCTGTGGCTAATCATCATCGCGAATTACAATAAAAATAGCATCTATAATTAGGGTAATAATAATTTTGGTATTTTTAATAGTCGGTACATTTGTATCTCGTAGAGCAATTGGCATGACAATTTAATACAAAAAAAAGTATTTTACAGCCATATTCTCAATATACGTGGTTTTTGCAATATTTCGAAAATTCGATTTTCTGCAGCTGTGGCTAATCATCATCGCAAACAACAACAAAAAATAGCCCCTATAATTAGGGTAATAATAATTTTGGTATTCTTTAATGGGCCATTTGGGCCTATTAAATTTGGGCCTATTTGGGCCTATGGCCATTTGGCCATAGGTACATTTGTTTATTCGCCCAAAGGTTAAGCATTCAAAAAAAGCACATTACTGAATTACTCATTCCACTTGGATAATTCTCACGATCTTTAGATACACGGGTGGCACTTGATACTGTACATCTGATCTGCTGTAATTGATAGCAATTAATTGCCGAATTCCATTGCTAATTGATTAATAACAATGTACGTTTACGATTTAATTATGAGTACATTAATACTCAATTTTTCAGCCGACCGAAGTTGTCGCACGAAAACCATAAAAAAACTGATTTTGTTTTTTAAATGATAATTATTATTGGCACGAACTGCTCGTCCCAAATGGTTCAACATTTTTACTATATATCGATATAAATTTACATTGAAGTTACTTTTTTACTTACAGATACTTAAATCTATGGCTGAAATAGTCCATGAAAAGTGAAATCATCAAAACAATGTTTTTATGGGTTTTGCATTAGAAATTTGGTTTCATTTCCCTTCAAATTCTCTTCAAATTTATTTCAAGAGTATATCCTTAACTGATATTGAATAATTGATAGCGAAAAAATGTCAGATTATGTCTGAGCGCAATGCATATAGATTAACCATGAATGATGAGTTCCCATGTATTTTTGGCATTATTCGTCATACTTTTTTTCTTCTAGACTATTCCAGACAGTTCTGTATCTAATTGAAGACACATGCTCTCTCTCTGTTCAGTATTAATAATGTTTTAATATACACATTTTTTCGAAAGTTCGCGAACAATCTATATCTCAGACTTGACAATTGTGATTCAGGTACTCTTATTTTTATAAATAATAATTTTTTTTTTTTGTTAATTGAAGAATATAACTTAATCTGTAGATGTTGCATATATTTGTATATATGTGTCTATTAAATTAATAAAAATTATCGGAAAAAATGAAAATTTATGAAAACAAGCATTTTCCTAAAAATTGTATACAAACGATCATAGGCAATTTATATCCTGAAAATGTATATCTGTGTACAGTCAATTTCGAGATACAAATCCATATATACACTTTTTCCGAATTTCTAATGGTTATACCAATTTTCAGGAAACAAAGTGACTAAATGCGTATACAAACTTTACTGCCTTTATATGTTTTCAGGACACAAATGCATACTTACACACAATTTCAAAACATTAAGTTATATCTATATATTTTGTTGTCTGTACTCATTTTTAGAAAATATATGACTATATTGTGGGCTTGCAAAAAAAGTGAATGAGTTAAAAAATACAGTTTCGAGATGAATGCATTTGAATTTTCAAATGCATCTATGCATTTTAAATGCATGGATTATTATCCATGCATTTATATAAGCATGGATAAATGTATGCAAATATATAAGCATGCATTATGGTAAATCTAGATTTCAATATTTATTGTTTTTGTAAAGTTTCTTTTAACATACTTTGGCACAGCATAGAAACTTTGCATGATAAAAATAACGAACTTTTATGGTATCTGATAATTTCAACACATTTTTGTAAAATGTTGACTTAGGTACAGTCATGCTCACATAAATCTAGTACAAGATATTAGGTTACAATAGCAATTTTATATAGCAATGTCAAATTTTATATATAAGCATTTATGGAATTATATAAGCATGGATAAATGCATGCAGATATATAAGCATGCATTATGGTAAATCTAGATTTCAATATTTATTGTTTTTGTAAAGTTTCTTTCAACATACTTTGGCACAACATAGAAACTTTGCATGATAAATATAACGAACTTTTATGGTATCTGATAATTTCAACACATTTTTGTAAAATTTTGACTTAGGTACAGTAATGCTCACATAAATCTAGTACAAGAAATTAGGTTCTGATAGCAATTCTATATAGCAATCTCAATTTTTTTGTACTAGATTTATGTGAGCATAATTGTACTTGAATGTTCACGATATATACACGATTTCCAGATCTAACGATTATAATGATCAGACATGTATATGTTTGTATAGTTTTTTAGAAAATTATTGTCTAGAATGTCTAGAATATGTCTAAAATATTATGTCTACACGGTTCTGGACACCAAATGCTTGTGCAGATTTTCAGTATCTAATTTCAGGAAATTAGATAACTATGTATAATTACATATTTTCTAGATATTATTTGAGTACACACATTTTCAGATTATCAAATTCATATACATTTTATCAGTATATAAATTGCCCATACATATTTTTACCATATCTTATACGATTTTCAGGTACTAAAATATCTATGCATACACAATTTCAGGATATCAAAAGTAAGTCTGTACATATTTTCCGGATATCAAATTGTTATTGTAAAGATTTTCAGGAAATAAAACGACACAAATATACGTAATTTGATCCCAGCTATAGTTGTCAATGTATTAAAATATTATTATTATTATTATATAAATTATCTGTAGTAATATGGAAATTATGTCACCGTGCAATTTCTACAAGACATTTTTTATTCAGTCATATTAAGTTTCAATGAATGAGATTAGTATTATTTCTGATAATTTACACACAATAATTCGTCATTTAGTTTGTATTGAAACCGCAAATTACTGAATTGGTGATATAAATAAAGTTAAGCATAGACTTGCTTCAACAATAATATAGATGTGGTGCATAGATAAGTTATCGAATTAAAACCACAGTTTCATCCGTGGAAAAGTTAGATAGTATTTGCGTATGAGTAATGATATAAGTTTTTTATTAATTAACTTGTCCAATTTTAATTATAATTAAAACGTGTTCAAATTAGTACTTTAATACATGAAAATAGAAAGAGAAACGTCTATAGTACATGTTTTTTATTATTTAACTTGTCAAATTTGATTTATAATTAAAACGTGTTCAAATTAGTACTTTAATACATAAAAATAGAAACAAAAACGTCTATAGTACATTCTGCATCAGTATGTTTATACATACTTTTTTTAATTAATTAAATTTAATTTTATAAAAGGTAATTTTTTTAAAAGTTCCCACCCCGATTTCTCAGAAAAGTAGGGCAAAATAAAAAACTCCCGAAATACGTCATTTTTTTGACTTACTGGAGGGGAGTGGAACACAGTACTTTTTAAAAATAAATTAGAAAAACTAAACATTTGAAATGCACTCACTCAATATACATTAAAACATCAATATTACATTTTTCCAGCTTGATAATGCTAATAAAAATTTATTACAATTTTGTCGTGTAAAAATTGTAAATAGTGCAATGAATGCCATAGAATCCTAAAAAGTTTCAATGATATATTAAAACATATCTGAAGCACATAGTACTGATGATGATCTGCCCAGGGATAATAATAGTATATATATTGTCAAGTTGTTGTCATTTGACAGTCCAGCCTAATAAATAATTAGATTTTGTTCTATTCTATTACTCATTTTACATCAATATCATTTCTATGAAACTTTTATAAAATTCCATAGCAAAGATTCTCTAACTTAAAATAACAATTTTGCTGTAACAAATCTAAAACTTTCATAACACTAGTACATAATTTTAGAAGACAGAGTTATTATTAGTTTGTAATAATATATTTGTGTTAATATAATATGTATCTAAAATAATTATATTACAAATTTTAACATAAAACTCAAACAATTATTACTTTTTGATAAAATTATCCAGCAATTAAAATGTAGTATATGTAGGTATATATTTTTTGTATTACAAAATAGAATAAATGGTGTTAATAAAACTAATTTTATAATTTGATAACAATATTAATATTTAATTAGATAAACGAAACTTAAAAAAACCTTAAACTTTCTTCATTCAACATTAAAGTGGCAAAACGATTTTACAATAAATTTATGTAACAACTTTGTTATAAACGTTTTATTGCTTTTACGAAATTAAGTACTCTTATCGTAGTTTTCAGTATACTTTTACTTATCTAAACTTGGTCCAGTGACACCAACCCTATACTAATTTAATCTGACTTAACTAAACGCTAATTCTGTAAAATGCTAAAAAGCTGCTAAGAAATGCTCATGATATTAATTACTGTTATCGTAGTTTTAGGTATACTTTTACTTATCTAAACTTAGTCCAGTGACACCAACCCTATACTAATTTAATCTGACTTAACTAAACGCTAATTCTGTAAAATGCTAAAAAGTTGCTAAGATATGACCATGATATTAAGTACTCTTATCGTAGTTTTAGGTATACTTTTACTTATCTAAACTTAGTCCAGTGAAACCAACCCTATTCTAATTTAATTTGACTTAACTTAGCCCTAATTCTGTAAAATGCTAAGAAAGCTGCTAAAAATGCTTATGAAATTAAGTACTCTAATCGCAGTTTTAGGTATACTTATAAGTAAAAGTATACTAATATTATACTAAAATAGTTAATATTATACTAAAATTCTAAAATTAGTATTATCTAAAGTACGTCCAGTGAAAGCAACTATATACTTATTTAATCTGACTTAACTTAACGCTAATTCTGTAAAATGCTAGAAAAGCTGCTCATGAAAAGCTGCATGAAAAGATGCTTATGAAATTAAGTACTCTTATCGTTTTCTTCGTTATATTCGTATAGTTTTAGGTATACTTTTACTAATCTAAACTTAGTCTTGTGAAACCAACTCTAATTCAATCTGACTTAACTTAACGCTAAAATGGTAAAAAGGCTGCAAAAAATACTTATGAAATTAAGTTCTCTTATCGCAGTTTTAGGTATACTTTTACTTCTCTAAAGTCAGTCCTGTGAAACCAACTATATACTAGTTTAATCTGACTTAACTAAACAATAATTCTGTTCGAAATTTTCTAAATTATTCAGTCATAGATAATTTTCTGAGTTTAGTTTAAGGCGTTTCATGAAAGCTATTAGTAATCTTGGAGTTTTAGGTATACTATAATAAAAGTAAAACAAAAGTGATCAACGTTGAGCTAATCTAACCTAACCTAACCTAACCACTTCTATAATATATAATCTGAAGCGTTTATAAAATTGTGCAATGTTAGAATATATGTAGTTAAAAATTAAAGTAAAACAAATTAATCTAAAAATTATAAATTTTATACAAAACTTGCCTATCTTACCGTAATACAACCTAATCTAACTGAACTTAGTTTGAAAATTGTCTTTAAAAACTAACCTAATGAAAACCTTCTGTTAGAAAAATTCTCAAAATGTGTATATTAAATTTTACAACATTTAGTACAATTTAGTACATTTAAATTAGATAGTATTGGGTTTTTTAATGTTTGGGATAAGGTATCTGCCAGATAAACCTGACTCCAATGAGGTTTGAAATTACCTGCCCAATACATTACAATCTCATTCAACGTGCCTTGAATAGTTAAATATAGTGCATGCCAGATAAGATGTCACATTTCACATAAAACTGAAATCCCCCCATTGGTCAAATTCGACATGTAGGGGTGTACACCACTACACCACCCTCCCCCTGTATAAATATAAAAGTTATAAATATATAAATTTTTGTTTAAAGTTGTTATATTTAGTACTTCTAATATAATGTCTAAATAATCTACTAATCAACTAATCTAGTGTCTAAATAAATAAATAATATTTATTTTTATTTACCAGAAGTACTAAATATATCAACCTTAAACATATAACTGGTAATTTATGGATAAAACCTTAAACTTAATAAAATTGTTGTTATTTATTTTTACATCAGTGTAACTAAATTTTTGGGATGCATTCACATTGGTCATAATGTGAATGCATCCCAAAATCGCGAGAGCAGTTTTGAGCCTTACAGCCATAAACCACAAATTTATTCCCTTGATCCCTTAGAAATAAAGTGCTTAGGGTAGGATTCTACCTTTTGGGACTTTTGGTTTCCCCTTTATAGCAGTGGGTTCATATTTTATTGACGTACGTAGAAAAAATAACAAAGCTCAGAAGTCAGAATTCAGAATTTAGAAGTGTCAACTCAAGAGAACAAGAAGAATAAGCAGAGCATAAGAAGAAGAATAAGCAACTGCACTACTCAGGGACTTTTAGCACACTATCAGAACTCAATAATCTGGGATGCTCCAAGAGATGCATTTGCATTTCTGTTGATCAGTCCGACAGGATTGAGGAGGACCTTCGGTTTTATGTGAATAGTGACATCTTATCTGGACTATAGTTACAACCATTCTGAAGTTTAGCAGAGGGCTAACTAATGATCCTATAGGTTTTGATGTTGAAGTGATCAAGATGATCAGTCCGACAGAATAGAGGAGGACCTTCGGTTTTATGAGAGTAGTGACATCTAATCTGGACTATAGTTACAACCATTCACAAGTTTATCAGAGGGCTAACTAATGATCCTATAGGTTTTGATGTTCAAGTCATCAAGATGATCAGTCCGATAGGATAGAGGAGGACCTTCGGTTTTATGTGAATAGTGACATCTAATCTGGACTATAGTTACAACCATTCACAAGTTTAGCAGAGGGCTAACTAATGACCCCATAGCTTTTGTTCAAGTCATGTTCAAGTCATAGCATAGAAATACGAGCAACTCTACGATTTATAATAGTTTCTAGATTTTGTGTTTTATTATATCTTAAAGCTTCTATTTCATACCGAAATTAGCTGAAACAAGGATCAAATGATTAACGTTGAAATTTGGTATACAGATGTAAAGGCTGATTCGTAGGTTTGATATGCGGCGCAATGTCCAAAATGCTATTGCTATGGGCATTTTCAATAGCATTGAAAAGTGCCCATAGCAATAGCATAGTCATAGCGTAGGGTTGCGTCGCGTAAGAAATATATGAATCGGCCTTTACAGCTGCATACGTAATTTCTACGTTAATCATTTGATCCTTGTTTCAGCTAATTTCGTTAAAGGCAAATACTAAATTTTAATGAACTTGATGTAATCGAGAACAACACTTTATTTTATAAACATTATCAATGAACAAAAATTTCAAAATGTTTTTATTTGTGCAAATGATAAGTAATGCAAAGATAAATAACTTGTGTAACTTCCAAGACATATTCTTGTTACAATTTAAAAGTTTGAAGCTTTATTTAAAATTAGAAAATGCAGTGATATTTGTTAAGAATAGATTAAAAGTTGTAGCACACAATTTTGCGAGGAATATCTCCTCCAATTACTTCCTTGTAATTGTACTTGTGTAATTTTTAGGTACTTGAAGTAAGTACCTAACTAAAAATTTAGATTTTTTCTTCATTTGCTCATATTCTATACAACATAACTAGATGTGAACTCAAAATTTGACCTTATGATGATGCTTCAAGGATTAAAAATAACAATACGAATTGATACAATTACCTAAAATGCAATTTCGGTATCCATTGGGTGATTATCGAAAACTTGAATGGGACAATTAGTTTTTTGTTATGGTTAATCTCATATTAAGGTAAAGGTTATTATTTAGTTGTATTTGTGTACTTCCTTAATGTTTGAATATATTTTTATATTCTTATTTGCAACCAGTTTCAAGCTTTATTTGATCATCTTCAAGCAAAACTACAATCAAGAAATATTACATGGTAAAATCAATAATATAATTATAGAGGTAAAAAACTTTGAAAGTATTAAAAATATGGTATGAATGGGTATGTAGTGATTAATGATATGAATAAACTTGAATTTTGATGTCTTAATGTTTGATTTTTTTATATTCTTATTTGCAACCGGTTTGAATCTTTATTAGATCATCTTCAGGCAAAACTACAATCAAGAAATATTAGATGGTAAAATCAATAATATAATTATAGAGGTAAACATTTTTAAAGGTATTAAAAATGGGGTGGGGATTGGTAAGTAATGATTAACGATATGAATAAACTTGCATTTAAATGTCTTAATGTTTGTTGTTTTTTTGTATTCATATTTGCAACCGATTTTATTCCTAAATACTTATTCACTTTATTGTATAATTTTATATAAAGTTTTTTTAATGAAAGATAGAATAAAGATACATCCAAGAAACAATTTAAAAGTTAAACCTTTATTTAAAATTATAAAATGGAGTGATATTTGCTAAAAATAGATTAAAAGTTGTAGCACACAATTTATGCTACAAAACTACAATCAAGAAATATTACGAGGTAAAATCAATGATATAATCATAGAGGTAAAAAATATTGTAAGTATGAAAAATGGGGTTGGGATGGGTAAGTAATGATTAACGATATGAATATACTTGAATTTGGAACATACATCAACCTAATTAACACAATTAGGTTAACATAAGTTATATTAGTTGGGTTTGGAAGACTATTCCTGTAAATCTCTCTCTATAAATAATTGTATTTTTGATTTATTACTTCCACCAAAAATCCAATTTTTTTGATATGTTTTATTCCTAAATACGTATTCACTTTATTTTAAATTTTGATATATATTCCTTTAATGTAAACGAGAACTACACTTTATTTTATAGTCATTGTCGATGAACAAAAATCCCAAAATGTTTTTATTTGTGCAAATGATAGGCAATGCAAAGATAAATCTTTTATTTACAAATTTGAAAGTGAAAAATGGTCAAATAATAATTGTGTGATCTATTTTTTTCGATGTTAAAGTTTAATTTAAAAATTAAGTTGAAAACATTGAAAAGATAAAAAAAATGTCTAAATTTTATATTATTTATTCGAGGGAAAGCTTCAAGTATTAATGGAACTAATCAATTTCCAAATCACCACATGCACATTATTATAATTAGGCCATCGACATATTATTAAATAATAGCATCGTTTTTTAAAATCGTATCTAATATTTTTTTTTGCTTTCCTGTAAAATTGTATCAAACAACATACTTAAATGGGAAAGCTTCAAGTATTAATGGAACTAATCAATTTCCAAATCACCAATGTACATTTTTATAATTACGCCATCGACATATTATTAAATAATAGCATCGTTTTTCAAAATCGTTTCTAATATTTTTTTTTGCTTTCCTGTAAAATTGTATCAAACAACATACTTAAATGGGAAAGCTTCAAGTATTAATGGAACTAATCAATTTCCAAATCCCCACATGCACATTAATATAATTAGGCCATCGACATATTATTAAATAATAGCATCGTTTTTCAAAATCGTATCTAATATTTTTTTTTGCTTTCCTGTAAAATTGTATCTAACAACATACTTAAATGGGAAAGCTTCAAGTATTAATGGAACTAATCAATTTCCAAATCCCCACATGCACATTATTATAATTAGGCCATCGACATATTATTAAATAATAGCATCGTTTTTCAAAATCGTTTCTAATATTTTTTTTGCTTCCTGTAAAATTGTATCAAACAACATACTTAAATGGGAAAGCTTTAAGTATTAATGGAACTAATCAATTTCCAAATCCCCACATGCACATTATTGTAATTAGGCCATCGACATATTATTAAATAATAGCATCGTTTTCCAAAATCGTTTCTAATATTTTTTTGCTTTCCTGTAAAGTTGTATCAAATGGAATTGCAAATTACAGCATCGATATGTTATGAAGCCGTAATAATTAAATATTTGCTTATTTACCTGTTACAGCTTGATAGTTGCAAAGTTGAAGGGTGAAGATGTACACATTTTTAGTGTTACATTTCTTACTACGTATAGAATCGTATGACAATTTTCTAGACTAATTTGAATAACAGTATCCTGCAGCTATAAAAAAAACTCAATGGTGGAAGCCACTACTGCGTGATAGTTAATGATGGCAATAATATATCTTTAAAACAAGTAATAAAGAATAAAGAAAACGAGTTTTATTATTACCATACCTAAAGACATATTCCTATTGACCATTCATGAAACATTGTAATCTTTGCATTATCTAACATTACTTAAATATGATTATTTGCTCCACTTAAAATGTTTTTGTATTACGCAACTATACTTGCATACAGTAAATTCGTTATAAGGTTTGTTTCCAGTTGCAAATGTGTTTAGCATTAATGTTATCTTCTGCATGTACCATAAACGCCGTTGTAAAACTACAATAACTTATGTCCATTGTCATTCGATCCCCAGTTCAATGATGCCTTTTGTAACTTGAGAACTTGGAGCGATATACTTGTAATGAATCACCACCGTTTCAACCGTCCAAGGGACCGAATCGAAATAAAAATATTTACATATCTAATTGTTTCCAGACAAAACATTAAAAATAGAAATAATGGGTGCGTGGCTTCCAATTAATACACTCCCATTCGTGCGATTGGCATAATTTTCTTATGCGATTTCCCATTAACGACTGCAAACGTCACAGTGTCTGCGGTTTCTGGGGCCCGCGATTGCGGTGGGCATGCATTAATTGGTCTTCTGCAAGTGTGCCTCGTGTGGAAAATCTCGGAAAACGCCGGAGGTGGGAAAATTTAAATCACCAGCGCTTCGATTATGCACGGTTGCACAATTCAACTGGACGTGGCTCCGAGGGAAATGCGCAGGAGTGGAACTACGGTCGACATCTACCTCTACTCCCACGAACTTTGGTGGACTAGCAGGCAGAAACCTGTTGGTGCACAGCTTACAGGATTCTGCGTGGTATTAGAGGTACCTTACGCAACAGTAGTACAGTTATCTGTAGTTGTTGACAAATTTCAACATTATTTGAAACTGTATGTTAACAGAGCTTATGTTATAAATAAGTGCAGGACTAAATAATTATCAAGAACACAAATATTTGTTACCCTTGTCTATGAATTAGACAAGAGAGTCTAGAAATTGATAATAAATAGTTTGCTGTAAACATAATGGTATTACAGTAAACTTTTCGTAGTAAAGTGGAAAACTCGCCACGAAATTTCTATCAGATTCAAAACATATAAACTTTAGTAACACAACTATAGATGGCGAGTACCTAAATTCATAAAATCAAGTTTTAATAATGTATTATTATACACTTCGAGTGTATCGACATAAACAAATGCATTTTATACCATTATTTCTTCATTGTGACTCTTCATCACATTTAAAGAACTATTTAAAACACTAACGTATAAAACGCAGTAATTAAGAAAAAGGAGTCACATACTACTTCAGTGCTTGAATGATAAAATCAAATAATTATAAATTTGATAGTGTTTCAAAGACAGAAATCAATGTCAAGCAATTAATTGTACAATGTGAAACTAAACTAATTGTTTTATTGGTCAGTTTTATTAGTTTTGTTATCACATACTACTTTAGTGCTTGAATAATAACATCAAATAATCATAAATTTGATAGTGTTACAAAGACAGAAATTATTATAAAGCAATGCATTATACAATGTGAAACTAAACTATTTGCTTTATTTATATTATATTAAAACTTACTTACTTGTATTACAAATATATTATTATCTATATGTGTACAGATGTACATAATACATCTATAGTATACATTACTACTAACTGATTTTGATTAATGATTGAATTAAAATGTAGAAATCAAATATAAAGGCGAATCTGGTATTCATAACAGTACAACATAAACAGTGAATAACAGGAAGAAATACGCTCATCAATCTACGAAGGAACAGTACATAATAGTAATGTATTAAATTAATTAGGATTAATGATTGAATTAAAATGTAGAAATCAAATATAAAGACGAATCTGGTATTCATAACAGTACAACACAAACAGTGAATAAGTGGAAGAAATACGCTCGTCAATCTACGAAGGAACAGTTCATAATAGTACAAGAAATTGTTAGTTAGCAGAATTAATAAATGCTTGTCCATCTCCGAATGAAAAGTACAGAAAATAGTACAAGAAATTGATAGCTCGTCCATCTTTATTTATTTATTTATTTATTCCATTGCCCATCTACCTTTCGGTGTAACGCTTAATTACAAATGTTTATAGTATTCTCTCCTCTTCCTCCTATTTTTTTTAATTCCTTTATTTCTTCCCATGTGTTTGTAAGGCGTACATTACAATTTTTTTTAGTATTCTCTCCACTTCCTCCTATCTTTTGTTAATTCCTTTATTTCTTCCCATGTATTCCCTTTTCTTGTTGCCTCTTATTTTACTGCGCTGTTCCACTCATTTCGTGGTCATCCTCTATGTTGTTATCTTGTTGCTCTTGCCTCGTATATTTCTTAGTGTTTCTTTCTTCTCTCATTCGTCTCATGTGTCGACACCACCTCATTTGACCTTCTGTTATTTTTTCCTGTATTGGTTATATTATTAAGTTTTTCCTCGTTTCTTATCCTGTCTCTTCTTGTTTTGTTTTCTTTTTTGCTTAGGAATCTCATGCATGCCATTTAATCTTTTTATTTGTTTTTATGCCATTGTCCATGTTTCACTGCTGTAAGTTGGCATTGGTTTAATTACTTTTTGACTATTTCTGTTTTTGTGTCTCTTCTTGATGAAAAGGTGTTTTTAACATGTTATATAGTTTTGCTGTTTTTTCTATTTTATCTTCTATATCATTATCTAATTTACCATTGCTCTGTATGATTGTTCCTAAATATCCGTATTTGTTCTACTTGTTCGATTGTTTCCTTGTATTTTTATTTCGTGTTTCTTTTTCTCTTTGGCAATTATCATGGTGTTTGTCTTTTCGTAATTTATTTTCATGTTTATGTTCTTAATCTCTTTCTCAATTATTTCCATGTCGTGTTGCAGTTTTTCCTCTATTTCTGCAATTATTGCCATGTCATCCGCGAAAAGTTGCTGCTATTTTTATTTTCTCCATTTTCCAAAATCCAATTTTCAACATTTTAATTTTTTGCTTTGCTTTCTTCATTGCCTTATCCAATACAATTGTGAAAAGCAAAGTGCTTATTACATTATTTCATTTCGATTAGTATTATTATCGTTATTGTCATAGTAATAAGAATGATTGTCTGTTTTTGAAAATAAACCTAATTATTTTGATTATTAATATTATCTACTGTTATCGATATTATTAACATGATAACAATTGTTACATGTTAACGCTGCTGTAAGTTAGCATTGGTTTAATTACTTTTTTGAATATTTCTGTTTTTGTGTCTCCTCTTGCTAAAAAAGGTGTTTCTAACATGTCATATAGTTTTGCTGTTTTTCCTATTTTATCTTCTATATCATTATCTAATTTACCATTGCTCTGTATAATTGTTCCTAAATAACTGTATTGTTCTACTTGTTCAATTTTGTTCCTTGTATTTTTATATCGTGTTTCTTTTTCTCTTTGGCAGTTGCCATGGTGTTTGTCTTTTCGTAATTTATTTTCATGTTTATTTTCTCAATTATTTCCATGTTGTGTTGCAGTTTTTCCTCTATTTCTGCAATTATTGCCATGTCATCCGCGAAAAGTT
This sequence comes from Othius punctulatus, assembly GCA_951805005.1. NCBI lineage: Eukaryota > Metazoa > Arthropoda > Insecta > Coleoptera > Staphylinidae > Othius > Othius punctulatus. The sequence goes on from OX638145.1 coordinate 15,782,303, forward strand.
GCTGCTATTTTTATTTTCTCCATTTTCCAAAATCCAATTTTCAACATTTTAATTTTTTGCTTTGCTTTCTTCATTGCCTTATCCAATACAATTGTGAAAAGCAAAGTGCTTATTACATTATTTCATTTCGATTAGTATTATTATCGTTATTGTCATAGTAATAAGAATGATTGTCTGTTTTTGAAAATAAACCTAATTATTTTGATTATTAATATTATCTACTGTTATCGATATTATTAACATGATAACAATTGTTACATGTTAACGCTGCTGTAAGTTAGCATTGGTTTAATTACTTTTTTGAATATTTCTGTTTTTGTGTCTCCTCTTGCTAAAAAAGGTGTTTCTAACATGTCATATAGTTTTGCTGTTTTTCCTATTTTATCTTCTATATCATTATCTAATTTACCATTGCTCTGTATAATTGTTCCTAAATAACTGTATTGTTCTACTTGTTCAATTTTGTTCCTTGTATTTTTATATCGTGTTTCTTTTTCTCTTTGGCAGTTGCCATGGTGTTTGTCTTTTCGTAATTTATTTTCATGTTTATTTTCTCAATTATTTCCATGTTGTGTTGCAGTTTTTCCTCTATTTCTGCAATTATTGCCGTGTTATCCGCGAAAAGTTGCTGCTATTTTTGTTATCTCCATTTTCTAATATCCAATTTTCAACATTTTATTTTTTTGTTTTGCTTTCTTCATCGCCTTATCCAATTCAATTGTGAAAAGCAAAGTGCTTATTACATTATTTCGATTAGTATTATTATCGTTATTGTCATAGTAATAAGAATTATTGTCTGTTTTTGGAAAATAAACCTAATAATTTTAATTATTATTATCTATTGTTATGGATATTATTAACATGATAACAATTGTTACATGTTAACGCTGCTGCATTGGTTTAATAACTTTTTTGACTATTACTGTTTTTGTGTCTATTCTTGCTAAAAAAGGCGTTTCTAACATGTCATATAGTTTTGCTGTTTTTCCTATTTTATCTTCTATTTAATTATCTAATTTACCATTGCTCTGTATATTAGTTCCTAAATGACTGTATTGTTCCACTTATTCAATTTTGTTCTTTGTATTTTTTGATCGTGTTTCTTTTTCTCTTGTTATCATCTCTCTTGCAGTTATCATGGTGTTTTTCTTTTCGTAATTCATTTTCATGTGTATTTTCTTAATTTCTTTCTCTATTATTTCCATGTTGTGTTGCAGTTTTTCCTCTATTCTTGCAATTATTGCCATGTCATCCGTGAAAAGTTGCTGCTATTTTTGTTATCTGCATTTTCCAATATCCAATTTTCATGCTTAATTTTTTGCTTTGCTTTCTTCATCGACTTATCCAATACATTTGTGAAAAGCTTATTACATATAGTAATAAGCAAGTAATAACTTTATAATATGTATATATACATATTATAAAATGCTTATTACATTATGTCGATTAGTATTATTATCGTTATTGTCATAGTAATAAGAATGATTGTCTGTTTTTGAAAATAAACCTAATTATTTTGATTATTAATATTATCTACTGTTATCGATATTATTAACATGATAACAATTGTTACATGTTAACGCTGCTGTAAGTTAGCATTGGTTTAATTACTTTTTTGAATATTTCTGTTTTTGTGTCTCCTCTTGCTAAAAAAGGTGTTTCTAACATGTCATATAGTTTTGCTGTTTTTCCTATTTTATCTTCTATATCATTATCTAATTTACCATTGCTCTGTATAATTGTTCCTAAATAACTGTATTGTTCTACTTGTTCAATTTTGTTCCTTGTATTTTTATATCGTGTTTCCTTTTCTCTTTGGCAGTTATCATTGTGTTTGTCTTTTCGTAATTTATTTTCATGTTTATTTTCTTAATCTCTTTCTCAATTATTTCCATGTTGTGTTGCAGTTTTTCCTCTATTCCTGTAATTATTGCCATGTTATCTGCGAAAAGTTGCTGCTATTTTTGTTATCTCCATTTTCCAATATCCAATTTTCAACATTTTCATTTTTTGCTTTGCTTTCTTCATCGCCTTATCCAATACAATTGTGAAAAGCAAAGTGCTTATTACATTATTTCATTTCGATTAGTATTATTATCGTTATTGTCATAGTAATAAGAATTATTGTCTGATTTTGAAAATAAACCTAATTATTTTGATTATTATTATTATCTATTGTTATCGATATTAATAACATGATAACAATTGTTACATGTTAAGCTGCTGTAAGTTAGCATTGGTTTCATTACTTTTTTTGACTATTTCTGTTTTTGTGTTTTTTCTTGCTAAAAAAGGTGTTTCTAACATGTTATATAGTTTTGCTGTTTTTCCTATTTTATCTTCTTTTTCATTATCTAATTTACCATTGCTCTGAATAATTGTTCCTAAATAACTGTATTGTTCTACTTGTTCAATTCTGTTCCTTGTATTTTTATATCGTGTTTCTTTTTCTCTTTGGCAGTTATCATGGTGTTTGTTTTTTTGTAATTTATTTTCATATTTATTTTCTCAATTATTTCCATGTTGTGTTGCAGTTTTTCTTCTATTTCTGCAATTATTGCCATGTCATCCGTGAAAAGTTGCTGCTATTTTTGTTATCTCCATTTTCCAATATCCAATTTTCAACATTTTAATTTTTTGCTTTGCTTTCTTCATCGCCTTAAACAATACAATTGTGAAAAGCTTATTACATATAGTAATAAGCAAGTAATAACTTTATAATATGTATATATACATATTATAAAGTGCTCATTACATTATTTCGATTAGTATTATTATTGTTATTGTCACAGTAATAAGAATTATTGTCTGTTTTTGAAAATAAACCTAATTATTTTGATAATTATTATTATCTATTGTTATCGGTATTATTAACATGATAACAATTATTATTATGTCTTTGTTCAAAAATAACCATTATTATTTTTTTAAATGTACAAAATGTACAGATCCAACTGAGTTAAATGAAAAAAAAAATTGCAATTATTATTTTTATTAGAATTATTATCGTAATCAATAATATTGGGTATGTCTTTCATCAAAAATATTCATTCTTATTATGTCTTCATTTTACAATATACATACATTATAATTATTGTTATACCTTATTAGAATTATTATCGTAATCAATAATATTGTCATTATAATAATCATTATTGGGTATATCTTTCATTGAAAATATTCATTATTTTCATTCATTCTACAGTATACATACATTATAATTATTGTTCATCAAAATTATTGTTATTATTATTGTTATTATTATTATGTCTTTATTCTTCAATATACTACATTTTTATTATTGTTAGTTATCAAAATTATTGTTATAATCATAATATTACTCTTATTGTAAACCTTCATTTAGTAATTTAAGTTGACATAACATTACCCATTGATCCATCTTTGATCAGATTGTAATAATTATAGTAAAATACCATTTAGTGTTTTGCATAATAAAAATATTAAAAAAAAATGTTTCTTTGATTTGTGTTTGCAACGACGAACCATTGCTGCAGCTGTGGTTAATTTCTGCCGCCAAAGAGTCATCTAGTACACCTATTTCAGTATATTTTGTTTCCTAATGAACTTTCTTCATTCATATCGAGTTCTTTAACGTGCACCATCAGTTTAACAGTACACGGTACCGCCAGCTTCAGAGCCTCTCTAAACGAACGGCACCTCCTTAAATGTTTGAGAATTTGAACCGCTAAGATTACCAACATTTTCACAACTTTAATGAGTAATAAAATTAATAACTGTATTATTAAATATTATGAAATAATTTTACATTATTATATATATTTATATTACGTTTGCTTGTTTCTATGAGTAATAAAATTATAATAACTTTTGCTTGTATCTATGAGCAATAAAATTAATAACTATATTATTATACATGATGTAATGCAGTAGTGCAGTAGTGTTATGGCAAAATATATTATCTGCCTTTTTTTAAATGATTTTTTGGCATTAAATAGCCACAAATAAAGTATACTTTAAGTTTATCAAAGGGTTTGTATTTTACCTTTGTATAAAAATAACTATGGCAATAGCTAATGAGCAACATGCTAATTACATTCACAATTATTAATACAAAACTGTTTTTGCTTTTCTTGTAAAATAATGAAAATGGCAGATAACATGATTTGCCATAACACTACTTAATTATCTTATATTATTATTATATATATATATATAAGATTATTATATTATATATGTATATATATAACTTTTGCTTGTTTCTATGAGTTACAAAAATAATAACATTATTCCTGAAAGTTATGCAATTAAATATTTAGTTCGCTAATTTGAGTAATCCACAATCGTTTCAATCTATAAATGTACCACAAATTTAACAGCTAGTTAAACGTTTATAAAGGTTGAGAGCCACTGACCTAGAGGACATCGCCAAAGAGCACGCAAACAGCGAGGCGATTGTTTGGTGTCTTAAAAAGGATGTAACTTCAGATGTGATTTACGGAGGATGATGAAGAGGTTCTTGTATTTTAATGATGGTGCTCAGAGGTCATCCCACAATATTGGGCGTAAGTGTGATGTTGGCTTAGGCCGCACATTCTTGCGGCAATCTGTCATCAGATGAATTGGCATTTAATTTCGTTTGTTGCACTGTTAAATAAGGAACCACTAAATTTATTATTTCCAATTCGTTCATTATGAATATTGAATCCCATCATTAAAACAACACTTTAATCGAATGGGTGCATAAAATGTTTACATTTTTACTTTATTCACTGTTACCTTTGACAACGTGAATAAAGTAAAAAGATACATAAATACGCACTATCCTTGAAATTTTCGTTGTCACCTAGTAACATGACACTTCACGCAAATTCTTCAATTCTGATAACGAATTGGAAAAAATCTTGTATGATACAAGTGAATAAAGCAATTTTATTCACTTATACCATAAATAGCTATTGTCCTTCTTAGATGGATGGCTATTTGCTTTTGCTAATTTTTTATCACATGGGGATGACTTTATCAACTAAAAATAAAATTCCACAAGGCACATTTCGAATGCATATTTTGAGAAAATCCAGAACTCACATCAAAATCCTGGTAACTTTTCCTTGATTTGCTTTTTCTAATTTTTTATCATATGGTGATGATTTTATCAACTGAAAATCAACAAGGCACATTTCAAATGCATATTTTGAGAAAATCCAGAATTCACATCAAAATTCTGGTGACTTTTCTTCTCTTTAAAACATCATACAAGTAGATAGTAATTTAAGAAAAGTTTAGATGTTTCACTGATATTTCAGAGCCACATTTTCAGTAAATCCAAATGTTTGTAGGTCAATTATAAATATTTAAGTTTGTCACTGCAGTGGTACTTAGACTGCCGCCCTCTTATGCAACGGAAGAAGAAGATTGCCTCCTGGAGTTCCGGCAGGTGAAAGTGCCTCCATGCAGACTTATACGGCCCGTGTCGAGGGGACCTAGGTCAAAGGTCATGACGCGGCCCGCGTTGTCTTCGCTTCCTCATGAGGCGGTGCTCGAGGAGTCACCGGTTGGATAACAGTGGGCAACACCAATAAATATTATCATCGCTCCATGCGCTGTTACATCTCTCCGATTACGATGCCCTAAGCACGGTAATCCTCAATAATATAAGGTAATTAGTGCACTCTTCTTGGATGACCTGCGACCTCAAATGATGGAGTAATTACGCGAAAACAATAACAAACGCGTTACTTGGAATTTCTTAATAAGCCGCTGCAATCGAGACACCTACTTTACAGTTTATATGCACGTTTGGATGGGATTGTGTGAGGAAATCGGGCATCGCATTTAATGATGAAAGTTTCATGAATTAAACAGCGATGTACTGTTTCTACAATTTATTCGTAATTTCAGGTTATATAAGAATATTTTTTTGGTGGATGCGCCGGGTTGTGCACGTAATCATTGTTGATTAAATTCGCCTCCTCGGTTATTTCACTCTTCATAAAGGTCTTATGATACTATTTATGCATCACTTCCATAGCATATGATTTATTATTCCACAAATTTAAAAAAATATATATCATACAGGTCTTATGGCACATTCATGCACGATTTGTACAGCATATGATTTATTAGGACACACATTAAAAAAAAACAACTCATTTTTAAGATTATGTTTATTTATTTTGCTTAATGTTAGGAAATTCATATCAAGAAAATGATATTAAGTAATCTAATGTTTGGAAATTCAAATCATACAGGTCTTATGGCACTATTCACGCACGACTTATGTATACTATACATATACATTATTATATATTATTATACTAAGCACAGCATATGATTTATTAGGACGCACATAAAAAAGAACACATTTTATAGATTTTGTTTATTTATTTTGCTTAATGTTTGGAAAATGTCATTAAGTAACCTATTGTTCCTAAATCTAATAATATTTGTCATAATAGTTTATGGATGGAATTCTCAGAAAAATGAATATAAAGTTATAAAAATACTGTCCGCAGAGATAAATCGTCGGCTTATTGTTACAAAGTTGTATGTGCAAATTTGTAAATTTTGGATTAAGGATTTTAATTTTTTTTTTGCAATTACAGAAAATGATGTATAGTGCACTTAGACTTAGACTTTTTTAACACAGGTTCTTAATATTCCTTCCCACAAGTTGAAAAGTGCCGCTTTGAAAAAATGTACATGAAGACTGTAATAATATACACCTTACAATTGAAAAAAATGTTACATACAACACAAGCCAACGAAAAATCAAAAACCTTATTTTATAAAATTTTATAAAATATTAATATTCAGTGAGCATGTTCTTAAAGTTTGATTCTCTAAAAAGAAAACATATTTCAATTAAAATCTACATTAAAAATCTAAAGTACCGGGCTGATAGGACACTTCGATGGCGTGTCTATCAGGAGAGACCATTTTTGTGAACATATTTGCCTGAAGAAGTATGGTCGACAATGACCAGAAGGTTATTTCAAGGTCATTTGCAGATGAAGTGTTTTCGGCAATGACCAGAAGGTTCTTTCAAGGTCATTTGCAGAAGAAATCGCCAATGATCAGAAAGTTCTTTCAGGATAATTTGCTGAAGAAGTTGACAATGTCCAGAAAGTTCTTTCAAGGTAATTTGCTGAAGAAGTTGACAATGTCCAGAAAGTCTTAAGTCTTCGACTAAGAAGACTTTTTTTCTTTTCCAGAAGCAGTCGGCAATGACCAGAAGGAACGACCGCGAGAAATTCAAACTTCACTCGCGTGTTCTATAATTCTATAGTTTCGAGCATGCACCACTAGATCATTCTCGACAAGGGTTAACCAAATAGGAAAAACCGTTGAGTTATTTGGCGCGGGAAAATGAAATGATTTTTTTTAATGTAAATTTTGTTTCTTTAAATTCAGATTACAATATAGATACTTAAATAAAATATCTACTTAGATGTTCAACGCAATAGGAAATAAAACATAAATTATACATGAAACAATATAAATATAAAATACATTTTTTATTAGATTAAGATACTTAAATAAAATATCTACAAAATTAAACATGTAATATGTTATTGATATTTTCGTCTATTCATTGTTGGTGGAAAACCTTTGTAGCAATTTGGTGACGCTGTTGAAAAAGGACTTAATTCTTCGAACAAGTTAAACCAAGTGGTGTTCTTATTGATATTGGAAGACTTTCTTTGTTACTATTTAAATTAAAAATATTATTTTCAATTTTCACATTTTTTAATAAGAATTTAAGTTATTAAATATCCATTTATATTGACAGTAAATTCTCAGACTGTCGTTCCATCAAATTATAAATAAAATGTTCTAAATTGCAGTATTTTTTATTCAATTTCCATAGAAGTGTTTAACCATTTCCCTACATATTTAGAACTTCTCCAAATGCTGCTTGATACATTTTGTTGATGTAGTATGAATTTTCTTAAATATTTCTGTTTACCAAATTTTTGACTTATAAAAATAATAGTTTTGAGCATTTGATAATAATCAAAAATACAATATTTATGTTTCGAAAATTCTGTGCTCAAACTTCAAATTTAATAAAAATTCTCCCAAATAATTAAATTTCTCATAATTTTTAACGCAGTATGTAGTTTTTTTAAAATTAATGCTTAATGTATAGTATAATAGTAAAGTAGTGTAGTAGTATTATAGTAAAATAATGTGCATTTTCATAGTACTGATGCTTGAATAATATTACTGTAAATATACTCGTAAGTATATAAAATTTGTACTGCTTGTTTTTGTTCGCGATTTAAAAAGGACGAATATTTTTCTCCTAGTAAGTATTTTCATCATTAATGTTTAATACATAAAATTTATGCTAGTTATGATGTTAAAATTTTTATTATTTTTTATATCGTTTGGGATATAAAAGCGATTTGTAAATGTTAATTTATGGTGTTCCAAAGGGTGTTCCAAAGCGTAAATTGTAGTGATTGTTAACATAGTGTATAAAAGCATTCTTTAACTTTTAATTCTTTATCCACTGACTCATTGTACATTTTGTGCAATTTTCAGTAATGGGTTTCAGAACAAGGCAGACTCTCAATGACTGTACATATTGAATTTTTTTTATTGTCATTCTTATGTTTTTTTCTGTCACTCCCGCGAGTTTCTCTTGCCAAAAATCGCCTTATTACTCCCTGGATTCTGTCTATTTTAACATCCCAAATACTAAAAAAAATACGACAATCTTTTGCCGCTTGTCCATTATCTTTTCGAATGTTGTATTTAATTGTAAGTGATATTTTCTGTCTAGTGTTATCGCTAATCCTAGATCTCTTTGGTTTGTCAGCAGTGCAATGCTTATATATTGTTGAATCTTGGTATACTTTTTTTAAATTGTAAAATAGATTATGACTCACCCTTACATTGCACATTTTTAAAGTCTTACATTCCAAATAATTATTATGTTTGAATTCTGGAATTTCTGACAAGGTATGTGCAGCATATCTGCAGAAAAATACAACACAGTCTGTTACAATTGTATAAAAAAAAAACTTACATTGTACGTTTTCGTACTTGTGTTTTATGGGTTTCTGTCTGTCTTTGTTTTTCCTGCTTTTATTTGGTGGTGTTTTTGTCAATTTTGTTTCAACGGAATCTATTCTGCACTGACAATAACAACTGGCGATGACCATTTGATGACCGCGCAGCATATGAGAAGCCACGTGATAGTTTCCCATGCGTCCATTGGTTAAAATTGACTTGGCGGACTGTATCTAAATGACTGCTGGAGTTGGCGGGTTTTGAATTTAAACGTAATTTTTCATCAACAAAATCAAAGCATTTGTCGGGTTTTCAAAGGACGTGGTCATTCCAATACGTGGAAGATGCATTTTTTTTTGTATTTTTGTGACTTGGCGAGTTTTGCATTTATACGACTCAGATATCGTCTGTCTTTTTTGGATTTTTGGGTTCGAATTTTAAATCACCAAAACCAACAATTTCCCGGGTCCAACTCAAGTTTATTCATGGGATAATGACACCCGGGAACTGTACCGTTACAAGCGTAATCGTAGCTTATATCACATCATATTTCATGCAAGACGTTACAGGCGCGGAATACCTACATACAACCGATTGTATAAACATTAAGTAATTAATGCTTCGATTAATCAAACAAACATTATACGCGACTTTGCTTGTTAGCCAGGTAAATGCCATTGCGCGCACGCTTTCATAATGTCGTTTTTTCACATCTCTCTAAAATCCGTCTCGCACAATTCGGCAGGAACTCATTGGAAATTCGCGGGGTGTCGATTTCGAAATTCGGGGTTTTTGCAAGCATTTTATGAGGACTGCTGCCTTCTGTTGCGTAAATCGGAATTATCGAGGCATCTCCTGTGGAGCGCCGCAAATTTGCATTAATATTTTGTTACCGTTAACGCGATTACGCAAGAGACTTTTTGCCCGCATAACTGCCATTATTGCGTTCTAATAAATTCACCTCGTTATTATCCAACCGGCGGTTATTATGCGAAATTTGAGAGCTTCCCCGCAAATTTTAACACTAAACCGATGCGAAGTGAAGCGTCGCAAGGAAATTAAAATTGCAATCGCGTTTTTAGCGTGCGTTTATATTTGTGGAAAATTTTCTTTAATTATAAACTCTCCAAACACGTTATTAACTGAAACAGGAAACAGAGGATTTGTTGATAATTGGAATCGTAAACTTGCTTACATAACATAATTGAAGTAGGTGGAGGTACGACAATCTTAATTGCTTCGCTCATAAACCAAAAGATTATCAGGCCACATCCCTCGTAAGTTACGTGTTCCACAAGGATGTGAATCTGCATAGGTTGCGTTCTTTCAAGGGTCATCCACGGGTCGCTTTGCTTCCTTATTCGCGCCGTTGCGTAATTGCGTGAGCACCGAAATTTCAGCTGAAACCAATCGATTCCGGCCTAATCACCGGACCATTCCGAACAGCCAAACTTCCAATTTCCAATTTCGAGCAGCCATTCATTAATTACCGCCGTCGCTGCGCATCTCGCGAGGATTGGTTACGTGAACGCGTTCAGGGGTCACAATTAATAAATTACGCCGACGCGGTTTCGCCGACACCAGCCGCAAATCATACGGCAATCCACAATGGCCCGTCCGAAGCAACGAGAGAAAGACTTTATTGAAATAACGTTTCGTAACAATCTGAATAGGATGTGAGATTTTCGGGTTTTGAGGTCAATTTGGCGATTAATTAAGTCGCGAAGCTAAATAATCCAAAATAAACGGAATTCTTTCAGTTTTACGATACGAAAATTAAATCATATCAAATTTTATTTACTACACACAAATCGCCTTACAAACATACGGAAATTAACAATTATGTAGATCAGTAGTTTTTTTTTAGCCCCCTAGAAAATTTACCACATTATTATAAATAACAAAAAATAACCGATGCGTTGAGTCGTGCAAACAAATTTGAGCGAAATTAAACCTAACAACTATCATTACATAAACATACCTTAATATACAGCTTAGTTACATGTAATAACCTGCAATTTATTACGATTAAACGACGCAATTCATTAGCAAATAACTGTGATTACCAAAGAAAGCAAGCGCGTTTCTCTTGGCGCCACAATGCATTATTCTCACAGCGATATCTTGTGATGATGTGATCCGTAACACACAAACATCTTCGTGAACTTTCTTGCACTGTGAGTGGGAATGTGTTCCTCACAATGCGGAGATGCACCTAAATACCAGGTCTTTCTCTTCGGATCTCTGCAGTGAACGACAATAAAACGGCGATTAATGCTTATGTAATCCACGCCAGATTTAATCGTATGCAAATAAACACCTAGAAGCGGGAGTTTTATAGTCTGGCTGGCTAATTAATCGCATTTTGTTGCGAATAGTGCTGATACAATAATTATAATTGTTGGCGGAATAAACGGTTCTACGATTTTTCTTGGTAATATGCGACAGATTTTTTGTAGATGATAATATCAATATTTTTATATTATGGATACAATTATGGTTGTATTTAATTATTCTCTCCTCATGTGAATTCTGAAACAACTGCTGCAGTTGCTTGCTAGGCATTTATACAGGGTGTCTCTAAATTATGTGGACATGGCTTAACCACAGATTACTGGGATAAAAAAAAAGACGATTTAACAAAACTTATCTATATATAAATGCGTTTGGTTTAGCCAGTATTCAGCTTCAAAGTTAATTAAAAAAAAAACAAAATTTGCTTATAACAAGAGAACGTTTACATTGATTTGGATGTTGTTTTGTATAACACTCTATACGGGAATAACTCATATTTTGACATAATATTGTTATTATCAGTAGACCGGTTGTGTACAAAACAAGGGTGGCTCAACATTATTATTTTCGTATTTTTTAATGACAAAGTAAATAACTTAAAACAAAATAAAATCGGACGCAGGCTTTCATTATTAAGTCTTTTTGTATCTATATAGTTTTTGTTATCTGTTACAGTTTCGGCACGAAAAAATAAAATATAAGTGACTGAGTGAAATCTCAAACTCACTGAAAATATTTATATTATTATTAATCTTCTTGCTAAAGTTGACTCTTCTACATTATCTACACATAGATCTATCATCATATTAAAAAAAATAACCAAATAATGCAAACAATCTCAAATTACTTAAGAATAATGAACAAAGTATGAAATTTAAATTGTTTCAGGAAATCTTTAGAATAGAATAGAATAGAATATATTTTTCATGCCTGTCGTCATACGACTTACACAAGTTAAATCAATAAATTAATTACACATTAAAAAAGTTTATTTTATCTTTATCAAAAATTACTTTTATAAACATTGGAGAGTTTTATTTTTATGAATCATCAGGCCCAACTTGAGTTTCCTAGATTCGGTTTGTATAGATCAATGTTATTATTAATGTTTAATATAATGTTAAAAACAAGTAATATAATATTAAAAATGGCAACATTTTCTTTTTTACCTTTTAAATATACGCACAATAATAAACAAATTTAGTATGAAAATTACATCAATCCACGAAACTTTATTTCATTCATCCAACTCAATAGAAATATTTATATTTTTATGAATCTTCATGAGTTTCAAACTTTAGTTTCCTAGATTTGTTTTGCATTGATTATTCTATATATTAAAAAATGGCGAAATAATGCAAAACAAATCCCAATTTACGTATAATAATTAACAAATTTTGCATGGAATTTAAATCAAGCCAGAAAACGTCATCAAACTCACTGGAAAGTTTTATATTCTTCATACCAAACTTGAGTTTCCTAGTTTAGATCTGTATAGATCAATCTTCATACTAAAAAATGGCGAAATAATACAAAACAAATCCGGAAGTACGTAAAATAATTGACAAATTTTAGTTTCCTAGATTCGTTTTGTATAGATCAATCTTCATATTAAAAAAATTGCGAAGTAATGCAAAACAAATCCCAAATTAGGTAAAATAATTGACAAATTTTGCATGGAATTTAAATCAAGCCAGAAAACTTCATCAAACTCACTGGAAAGTTTTATATTCTTCATGCCAAACTTGAGTTTCCTAGTTTCGATTTGTATAGATCAATCTTTATACTAAAAAAATGGCGAAATAATGCAAAACAAATCCCAAATTACGTAAAATAATTGTGAAGTTTTGTCTGACAGTGAAATCTATCTATCACTATTGCATCTGCATATTATTATGGATCTTCGTGCAAAACTTGAGTATTCTAAATCAGTTTTGTAGTTTTGTATAGGCCAATCTGCATATCCAAGAGACAAAATTTGGCAAAGAAAAACTTTTATTATTCATCTTGCCAAATTTGATTTTTTTAAATTCTGTAGTTCTGCATGGATTTGGCGATGGATTAGGCGAATTTTTAAAACAAAGTCCCAAATAACGCGCAGTAATGAACACGTTTGATACGAAATGTAAATCAATTTAGGAAATCTCCATTGAACTTACTATTTTTATATTTATATTTTAATTAATCAATTCAGTTCAGTTCATTTTATTCATCCTTACAAGCAGCACACATTGTTGGTTGGACGAGTCAGGTAAAATATAATATAAAAATATACAAATCCAAAATATAAGAATAAAAAATTATATAACACATTAAAAAAAACAATTTTGTTATATACATTCAAACTATGAGTATGAGTATGAGTATAGTCAAAGTCTTCTTACTAAATTTTCTTGCCAAACTTGTGCTTTATATATTAGTTTTGTATAGGTAAATCTCATATTAAAAAAATACGAAATCTAGCAGAAAAACACCAGATTTGCATACAATAATGGACACATTTTATATACAAATTAAATTAATCCATACAATCTTCCTCAAATTCTCTGGAAACCTTTATATTTTTAGGAATTTTATCTCTAAACTTGTGTTTTCTAGATTACTTTTGTATAGGTCAATCCTCATTAAAGAGTGCAGGTACAATATAATATAAAAATATACAAATACAAAAATATAAGAATAAAAACTTTTATAACTATTAAAAAAAATACTTTGTTATATACTTTCAAACTATGAGTATGAGTATCAGTATACTCAAACTATGAATATCTTCTTACCAAATCATCTTGCTAAACTTGTGTTTTATAGATTAGTTTTGTGTAGGTTAATCTCATATTAAAAAATGGCGAAATCTAGCAGAAAAACACCAGATTGGAATAGAATAATGTACAAATATTATATACAATTTAAGTTAATCCATAAAATCTTTATCAAATTCTCTGGAAACCTTTATATTTTTAGGAATTTTACCTCTAAACTTGTGTTTTCTAGATTACTTTTGTATAGGTCAATCTTCATATTAAAGAGTGCAGGTACAATATAATATAAATATATACAAATCCAAAATATAAGAATCAAAAATTATATAACACATTAAAGAAAAACAACTTTGTTAAATACATTCAAACTATGAGTATGAGTATGAGTAGGAGTGTAGTCAAGGTATGAATATCTTCTTACCAAATCATCTTGCCAAACGTGTGCTTTATAAATTAGTTTTGTATAGGTCAATCTCATATTAAAAAATGGCGAAATCTAGGAGAAAAACACCAGATTTGTATACAATAATAAACAAATTTTATATACAAATAAAATTAATCCATAAAATCTTTATCAAATTCTCTGGAAACCTTTATATTTTTAGGAATTTTATCTCCAAACTTAAGTTTTCTAGATAATTTTGTATGGGTCAATTTTCATATTAAAGAGTGCAGGTACAATATAATATAAAAAAATACAAATACAAAAATATAAGACAAAAAAGTTATATAACACATTAAAAAAAACTTTGTTATATACATTCTAACTATGAGTATGAGTATGAGTATGAGTATGAGTATAGTCAAAGTATGAATATCTTCTTACCAAATCTTCTTGCCAAACTTATGCTTTATAGATGAGTTTTGTATAGGTCAATCTCATATTAAAAAATGGCGAAATCTAACAGAAAAACACCAGATTTGCATACAATAATGGACAAATTTTATATACAAATTAAATGAATCCATAAAATCTTTATCAAATTCTCTGGAAACCTTTATATTTTTATGAGATAAAATTCTTCAAACTTGAGTTTTCTAGATTACTTTTGTATAGGTCAATATTCATATTAAAGAGTGACGAAAACTTGCATAAAACCTATTTCAAATTACCTACAATAATAAATTTTGTATGAAAGTTTAATTAATTCAGGAAATCTTCATCAAACTAACGCCGTGATTTATATGAAATTTAAAGTTGCTTCTGAGACTTTGAAAGTAAATGTCTTGACTAAAGTCTTGACTAAGTTGTTGCGAATACGAAAGACGAACTCAACAAACGTTGCTTTCGGGAAATTGTGCTTCTAAAGTTTTTGCATCTAGGGAAATGTAATGTTCGTGCTTACCTTAATACAGCTATGAAAGGGCAAACTCGATAAATATTAGTTAATATTTGAAGCGCAAAAATAAATACATGTTTTATTGATCAAATGTTGAGTGTGCTCTTCGTATCTGTAACGCCTTAAAAGTACCTTTAAGATTTCAAGAATGTTATTCCGTGACCTTGTAGATTCGTGACATACCCATCTTTAAAGTTAGAAATTAAAAATATATAGCAATTGATATCTTCAAAGTTAGAAATTAAAAATATATAGCAATTGATATTGTGTTTTTGAAATGAAAACAAGATGCAAAGACATACTTGTTATTCCAATTAGCTGAGGATGACGACAATGTCACGAATGTTTCTGTGGCATCTCTGATGTAATAATGAATCTTTTATATATTCCATGTCTCATTCATTTAATTTTGGTTTACATTGAACTATGGATACAACAAGTGGTAATAAATTTATGGCTATATTTGCTGGTAAAATTATTTTAGTGTGCTAATATTTGATTTGTTTAATATGAGTTAGTTCGATAAATTAGCCTTGAATCAAAATTTGTTTACAATAATGATTTAGCTATGCACATTAAAAAATATTTGTTTGCCTAATTACCATAAGGTTATTTATAGTTCGCACTTCCGACAATACACACCTCCAGGTGCGAAATCTGCGTAACCACTTCCGCCGGAAATACGACAATATCTTGACATTTAACAGCAGCCCAGAAGACGTGGACGTGCAGCACCGACATTTACCCATAAGTCCATAACTCTTCTCGGATCGTCTCCCATTTCCTCGGCCATAAATCCCAATTCACCTTGCGGCAGTGCGTGGAAATCCTCCTCGTAACTCCGCCGATTTGCAAGCGCTTACGCACCGCAATCCGCGCGCACCCCCATAAATCAGGGGGTTCATCATTAGCCCCGCCGGCGATTATCAGTAACCCCCTGGGGGGCGCGCCGGATTTCTGCGATTCTTCTCGCGGGCAATTAGGCCGCGTAATTGGAGCGCCGATAACTCACGGTGCGTGCGAAGTCTGCTCTAATCTTCGGCGATTTCTTGTGTGTCAGTGTGCCGTCTCCGAAGAGCTCACCAGCCAGCTCCTCCAAGAAGAAGGTGGATGAACTCGGGCATAACAATGGGGTCCGCAGGTGGGGAAGACGTCAGCTGGCCGCGAGCCGCTATAAAGCAGATAGAAAGTTCTTGCGGACCGTTTAGATTAGCAGGAGGTTGTCAGTGTTTGGTGTCCGGTGAACGTTGAGGAAGTGCGATCATGAGGTTTCTGTTTTTGCTCGGCCTGTCTCTGGCTCTGGCCAGTGGATATCCCCAAAACAAACAAAGTAAGTCGTCTGTTATCATTACTAGCGTTACTGGTGTCTTGTGGGCGGTCTGCGCTTTCTACGGTCCTCGTAATTGCGGGATACGTTCTCTTTATTTTCGTGCGTTTTTACGGTGCAGACACTAACAACTGTGACAATTTAAACTCCAGATTTTGAAAGGCGTACAAATCATGATTTATTAATATTACTCGAACTACACTACCCAAATCATCAATCGTGCTCATTAATCTTAACGAATTAAAAATATAATCAATACTTTAAAGTGCCTTTATCCTTACGAAAATTAATAGAAATGTTCCACTAATAACAATTTTCACGAATAATGATTTGATTTGTAATTAATTAGTAATCAAAGGTACGATTATACGTCCAGAAATATTAAAATTCAACTCTGAACAAAAAATCCGCAGATGTAACCCACATATTGCACATCTACTGCAATACCAATAGCAACTTTGTAGTACATACAAAAGTGTATTTTCATTTTCCAACATTCAAAATTTGAAGCAAACATATTTTGTATGATCGTATTTATTCATATTTTGTATAAACCATGATCGTATTTAACTACTTCGTGAGAGTATTTATTATATCGAAGTATTCTATATTTCAAAATATTTCTTATGGCCGAGGTCTAAAAAAAAACAAAGTTGTCTCAGTTTTGACCTAAGGTGCAATATATTTCGCAATTTAGGGATGGTATATTTATATATATGGTATACTTTACCTCCAAATAAAGTGTCTGTTAGTTACGTGTCTGTTAACCCTACTTAGATTTTATCATACATTCCGTCTTTTCATCAATTCTGTTCTATAAAGTATCCTGTAAGTAGTTAATGGACAGAAAATGTTCGCTTATATAGTAACTACTTACAGACACTCCTACTTACTACTTAACTTACTAACTTACGGTAACTACTTACGGAATATTCAGAGGTGAATATCAGAGATCCGTCTTTTCATCAATTCTGTCATATAAAGTATCCTGTAAGTAGTTAATGGACAGAAAATACTCGCTTATGTCCAGTGACTACTTACAGGACACTCTACAGGACAGAATTGATGAAAAGACGGATCTCTGGTAAAATATATCAAGTAGGCTTAACTGTCACGTAACTAACAGACACTTGGAGGTGAATATACCTGCCCTAAATTACGAAATATATCGCACCTCGCTCAAAACTGAGACAATTTTTTTAAGATTTCGGCCATCAAAAATATTTTGAAATATAGAAAACTTCGATATAATTACTAATCTCACGATATGGCTAATCATTGTCATGGTCATAATACAAGTTTGCATTAAATTTGGAATATTGACGAAATTAAATACATTTTTGGATTTGAATACTGGGAAAAGAACTTAACTTTAACTTTATTGGGAAAAGAATAAATCAAGCCTGAATTTGATTTAATTATGATTAAATATCTACACCAAATTTATAAACATCTAAACATACGTCTAAATCTATCTTTTTTACTAAGTCTCGATTATAATATTAATGAAATTATTGTATCAGTTTTGCTTGTTCATTAATCTTAAATACTGAAATACAAATTTAAAGAATTTCGCAAGCTTAGTGGTAAAATTAACTAAAAAATATGTAGTCTGATCAATAAAAAAACGCCCAAGGCGATAGCAACTTCATTTGTTATTTAATCATCAACAAACCATATATATTATTAAATGGGACAGTCTCAGCTACAAGTTGGAAAAAAAAAATTTTTAAACACCGTCACTTACTTGTTGTGACGTCAACTTTTTTAAATGTCTCGGTATATAGTTTTTATGTATTCTTGTATATTTTATGTACTTTTCACCGGTCTTGAGTTTTAATAGGGTTTCACTAGGTAATTTCTGAAAAAAATGTAAAAAACTGATTTAAGCTAGTAGGCTGTTAAATCCGAAATTCTCTGGAACAGACAATTGGTCATAATAATTAAGCAAGCTTTAAACAACTGCAGACTTATTTGAGTTCGAATTCATTAGTCGTTTTTGACGTTTCAAAGTGTCAAAAGCAGTTCATTTTGTTTACGGTTAACCAAATTCCGGAAAATAACAAATTATCCTTTTTCACAACGAAATTTATTTCTCTAAATGTACATTTCAACCAATACGTGGTCATCTTCAGTAGACATTTGTACTGTACAAATGTCTACTGAAGATGACTTTGTACTGTACAAATGTCTACTGAAGATGACTTTGTACTGTACAAATGTCTACTGAAGATGACTTTGTACTGTACAAATGTCTACTGAAGATGACCATGTAGTGGTTGAAATGTACATTTAGAGAAATAAATGTCGTTGTGAATAAGGATAATTTGTTATTTTTCTTTAAGAATAAGTTTAACATAAAAATTATACCAACCAATTGAACAAAAAAATGATAACGTCATAAAAAACTAAAGGACTAACTTCTCTTTTTCAAATTGCAGCTAAGACCCTCCAATTTAACACTATATGCATCATAATTACATTAATTTTATTAAAAAATCAGTAAACTATGTTTATAAAAAAATTGCTGATATCAAAAGTTTATTAATACACTGCAAAATGTAGTAATCTGCTGTTCATAAAAAAATTTGGGCATTTGAATGCATACAAATAAAACGTTAGTAGATCAAAATATTTTTTTTTACAAATTAAAGATATTGCTCATGTAGTGAAGTAAGGACCAGAGCAATGAATAACGCAGTAAAGTTATTCAAATTACACAGCAAATATTATTAATGTAAAGCTTATTTTGAGATATTAATCATAATAAAAGCGATATCACGAAAATCTGCTGAAATGTCTTAATTCAAATGATTATAATTTCATAGCTAATAAAGTTAGTTACTCGTTTCTCTCCAAAAGCGTAGTCTGTAGACAAGATGCAAACCTAAATATCAAAAACTTGGAACAGACATCTTTACCTAAATGTGAAATCTTCGCTGGACATTGTCAAAGTTCCAATAAAACAAATTAAATTAATTGTGTCCATTGTAATTAGGTTTAGCATTATTTTCCTATAAGTTTTACAAGGACAAGCTGACTATACAGGGGGAGTAAAAAGTAAGAAAATTGTGGCAAAAAATAGCCATCAAACTTTCGTTCAAAACTATTACTTCTAAAAATAATAATGAAGGCTACAGACTATTATTATTCCAGACTCCAGATTATTACTATTAAATATTAATTACTTATTATTATTATTAGAGATTACTTTGGTATCTCTGTAATAACAATTATAATAACAATATCATAATAAAAGCGAGATCACCAATATCTGCTGAAATGCCCTAATTCAAGTGATTATAATTTCATTGCTAATAATGTTAGTTACTCGTTTCTCTCCAAAAACGTAGTCTGTAGACAAGATGCAAACCCAAAAATCAAAAACTGATAACAGACATCTTTACTTAAATGTGAAATCTTCGCTGGACATTGTCAAAGTTACACTAAAACAAATTAAATTAATTGTGAAAAACTGAAAAATAGGCTGTTCTTAGCATCGATCTAGAGACGTTATTAGCAAAGTTTCTTAAGAGAGAAATTAAGCGATTGAGGTTTAGTCCGGAAATTTTTAATGTAAAGAGAACATTTACCATTTTATCTTGGTTTAGTTTCAGCCTGTTTGTCAGGTTAAATTTCCATTCAAATGATTATAATTTCATACCTAATAATGTTAGTTACTCGTTTCTCTCCAAAAACGTAGTCTGTACACAAGATGCAAACACCCAAAAATCAAAAACTTGTAATTGACAGTCTTTACTTAAATGTGAAATATTCGCTAGACATTGTCAAAGTTAAACTAAAAATAAAAAAAATAAAATTGTGTCCATTATAATTATGTTAAGCATTATTTTACTATAAGTTTTGACAAAGATAAGCTGACTATACAGGGTGAGTAAAAAGTTAGGAACCACCTCTCTGGAGCCTTTATTATTATTTAAAAAAAAAAAAAAAGTTTTGAACAAAAGTTTGATCTTTAATTATTTGCTAATAGAAAAAATTAGGTTGTCCATTTAAAAAAGTATCAGTTGCGTTATTTTCAAAAACTGACGCGTCACAAAAAATAATTGTAACCGTCAAATTGTGGCAAATAAATAGCCATCAAACTTTTAATCAACACTTTTTTTTTTCTAAAAATATATAATTGGTTTCTGTATAATTGGTCTTAATAGAGATTATTACTATTTGATAATAATTACTTACTATTGTTATTAGAGATTACTTTGTTATCTTTGTGACAACAAAGTAAGCAGAGAATTATTTATACAAGTAAGAAAATAACAATTTACAATTGAAGCTGTGTAAAATTACATAAATGAAAACCTACTTTCTATGTTTGAAACCACCAGATATTTATTGTGAAAACAACAATAATCTCCCAACTATAGTTTCGACCTATTCAGGTCATTACCAAGTGTCGTACAAAGTTAACAATGCACCATTGAAGTCGTGTATTTGTAAAGTGTAGTAATCTGCTATACAAAAATAATTTTGGGCATTTGAATGCATACAAATAAAATGTAAGTAGGCCAAAGTAAATTTCTTTATCTAGACAATGAATAGTAATCATTTAGCTGTGATATAACACGGCTCAGGGAATAGAACATGTGTTACTTTATTCGTTATATACAAGGTATTCTGTAACTACTTACATTGAATTAGAAATATAAAATTATATTTTTGCACTATTGATTTGTGAAGAATATTACGTTCAAATTTAATAACTATCATTCAGTTCCAATTTGTTTTTACCACTTCTCTGCACTTTTTTCTGTTACTGTTGATAGGCTTTAGTCTTTAGCTTATCAATGATTACTACTTCACAACACTTTAAACAATAAAACAACAAATTGAAAAAGTAGTTAGTCTATGGGGATTCCAACTCACCCTCAGCAGAGATTTCGATTAATTTATTGACGCCTTTGATTCGCGATTTCCGCAATCAACCCATTGTTATTGCTCGCGGCGATTGATTGAAACCGCGAATCAAAAGCGTTAATTAAATTAATCGAAATCTCTGCTGGGGGTGAGTTAGAATCCCCATAGACTAACTACTTGAAAATTGATAATGAGAGTGAAAAAGAGTGAAAAGGAGGGTGTTAGAGTTTGAAAATTAATATTTCATTCATGTAGAAATGGAGACATCACATAGCCTCACTTTTTTCTCCTGTTAACTCCACTTTTGTTCTGTTTCTAATGATAGGCTCTTGTGCTTAAACGGACACATTGATTATTATCGATGATTACTTCTTCACAACACTTTAAAGTAAAAAGCCACAAATTAAAAATTGATAATGAGAGTGAAAAAGAGTGAAAAGGAGGGTGTTAGAGTTTGAAAATTATCATTTTATTCATGTAGATATGGAGATCATCATATAGCTCCTATTTTCTCTCCATACGCCTCTACTTTTTTGTGTTTCTAATGATATTCTTTCATGACAAACGGTCATATTGATTATTATCGATGATTACTACTTCACAACACTGTAAACTAAAAAACAACAAATTGAAAATTTATAATGAAGTGAAAACTTTTAGATAAAATATAAGATAACAATATTCAATGAAAATTGAAAAATTATCAAAATTGGCTGATATACTTAAACCAAATTAAATCAAATTTGAATCAATAATTGTACCATGTACAGTCCTGCTCACATAAATCTAGTACAAGAAATTTGGTTACAATAGCAATTTGATATAGTAATGTCAAATATTTTGTACTAGATTTATGTGAGCATGACTGTACATAAGAATCGTTCAACTAAATTTATCAGGATCTTTTTACTGTAGATATACAGGGTGTTAGGGAAGTCGACCGAAAACTTTTTAGAGGTGAATCGTCACGCAAAATGAAGTCGAATATTCCATTATCAAATTTCGGTCGACTTCCCTAACACCCTGTATATCGACAGTCAAAGGTTTCTGCCAAATTGGTATATATTCCTTCTTGGTATAGCAATTTTCATGTCACTCGGTATAAATAACTTACGTAACAATATTTTTCAGGAAATAACACATTTACATGGAGTAATATCAATACTCCATTAATTTCGCGCCCGTTAATTTCTAATACGAATAACTTACTGGTAAAAGCCAGATTTCACACATTAATATATTGTTAATGTGTAACACATGAATTGTAAGTAGTGATTAATCTATCGGAAGTTAATAAACCACGCCACATTTAACTGAACGGGGAAACCAACAATGAACATTTTAATGATGGTTGGATTCGGCCATAGACTAAAATTAAAATTTGTATTGAATTAAATCTGCCTCAGAGCAAATAACAGATTTTTTTTTTTTTTTTATTATACTTCCATCCATTATACCAGTTGTGTAAATTATATATTTCGTTTCATAAAAACAAAAGTAAAGTTCTACAATAGTACTTTTCAGAAATCTTTCAGAGCTTTTCAGAAGAATTTCAGAACTTCTGATTTCAGAAGTTGATTTTCTTGTGCAAATCTATGAGAAATTAATATATTTGCTGTAATTTTATTGAAAATTAAATATTTACTGCCATTTTGACAATTTAATTATATTTCTTCTATAATATTGCATATTTTTCTGGAGTTTTATTAAAATTTAAATATTTGCCGGTAGTTTGATACTTTCATTAAATTTCTTCTATTGTAGTATCGAATTGTTTTAGGTTTTTCCAATATTTTATAAAAATTTAAATATTTACTTGCTTTTTAAAAGCTTATTTGATTTTCTTCTATAATTTCATGGGAAATTAATATATTTTCTGTAACTTTGTTGAAATTTAAATATTTACAGGTATTTTGACAATTTCATTAAATTTCGTGTATAATTTCATCGAATTGTTTCGTATTTTTTTGAAATTTTATGCAAATTTAAACATTTAGTGGCATTTTGATAATTTCATTAAATTTTCTCTATTATAGTATTGAATTGTTTTATGTTTTTCCAAATTGTGATTTAAATTTATATATAGTTTCTGATCTTTAATGCCATTTTGATAATTTCATTACATTGCCTCTGTTATGGTATTAAATTGTTTTATGTTCTTTTCAAAATTTTATTAAAATTTATATATATTTTCTGTAATGTTATTGATATTTAAATAATTACTTGCTTTTTCAGGATTTCATTAAATTACCTCTATAATATCATAAAATAATTTTATATTTTTTTGAAATTTTATTCAAATTTAAACATTTAATGGCATTTTAATAATGTCATGACATTTTCTATATTATAGTATTGAATTGTTTTATGTTTTTACAAATTGTGATTAAAATTTATATATAGTTTCTGATCTTTAATGGCATTTTGATAATTTCATTACATTGTCTCTGTTATGGTATTAAATTGTTTTATGTTTTTTCAAAATTTGATTAAAATTTATATATATATTTTCTGTAATGTTATTAATATTTAAATAATTACTTGCTTTATCAAGATTTCATTGAATTTCCTCTATAATATCATAAAATAGTTTTATATTTTTTTGAAATTTTATTCAAATTTACACATTTTATGGCATTTTAATCATTTCACGACATTTTCTCTATTATAGTATTGAATTGTTTTATGTTTTTCCAAAATTTGATTAAAATTTATATATTTTTTCCTGTAGTTTTATGGAAATTTAAATATATACTTGCTTTCAGGGTTTCATTGAATTCCCTCTGTAATGTAATCAATTAATTTATTGATTTGACCTGATTACGACTTGAGTAAATCGTGTAACGATAGGCATGAAAATATATTCTATTCTATAAAATAATTTTATATTTATTAGAAATTTTATTAAAATTTAAAATGTTAATGGCATTTTGAGAATTTCTTTACATTTCCTCTATAATTTGATGACATATTTCGTGTCTGCCCAAAAATTGAATAAAATTTAAATATGTACTTGCTTTTTGAGATTTAAGATGTTGATTTTCTGCAATTTTCATTAAAGTTTACTATATTTTGATGCAATTTTATCAAAGTTTAAATATTTATATGCTTTTTCAGCATTTATTGAATTTTCTTAATAATTTCATCGTTTATTTGTCTGAAATTTTAATGGGATTTAATTATTTCAAGGTATTTTAATAATTACATTATGTCTCTCTATAATTTGATGGAAACATTTTATGTTTATCTTAAATTTTATTGAAATTCAAGTATTCACTTGCATTTTGAGGATTACTCGATTTTCCTCTATAATTTCATGGGAGTTTAATTTATTTTATATACAGGGTGATTCTTTAATATTGCGAAAAACTTTAAGAAACGATTGATTGTTAAGAAATAAGAGGGGTCTTTTATATAAAATAGGTTGACATACGTCAAATTTAATGTATCACTTAATAAAAGTGTTTAGCCTTCAAATGTTTAACTATGGATCACGTTCTTCATAAAGTCGCCTAGCTGTTAATGCATTGCCGTTTGCAAGGCCACAAAGAAAGTGCAATTTCACTCCTTGTGAAGTTATACATTTTAATGCTAAACAGTTTAATTACGTGATACGTCAAATTTGATGTATGTCAACCTACTTTATATAAAAGACCCGTCTTATTTCTTGATAAGGAATCGTTTCTTAAAGTTTTTCGCAATATTAAAGTATCACTCAGTATAATATAATATATTATTAATAATAAAGAATATTTCTTAGCAGAAAAGCTAAATAATATACAAAATATAAATTTTGTATAATTTTATTAAAATATAAATATTTACTGGCTTTTTGATCAAATTTTTATATTATTGTGAAACTCATCTTGAGTTTCACAGATAAATAAGTTTCACTCAATCTTAAAATATCGTTACCTATATCTCTATAAAATTTGATTCAATTTTAAGAAAATTGAAATATGTCCTGGAAAAGGTATACATGTTCATACTTGTCATAATATCTCAAATAATTTTTTTTTGAGAAAAAAAAAAGAAAGTATTTTTTTTCAATGATATATAAGGGAGTTAATAGATAATAGATTAATTTCGAATCCAATATTTACGTACTATTTGTTTAATATTATTGTATATAGAAATTCTCGGTTTATTGATAATATTTGTTAATTACCTAAGCATGCCTATTTCCGCAGCTATGACCAATTACCTTATCATGACATTCGTAGAATTTGTTATAGAGTAAAAAAAACATAATCGTAGGAAAAGTGTCGTCGTTCATTATGTTTTTCCTTTAGGATTCATTCATATTTCATACCTTTCTGTGGTGATTTGGGCGTTTTTTGTGAAAATTTGTATTAGTAGTTAGTAGTATTTAGTATACCTAACTACCTAGTTGTTTAATTACCTAAGCATGACCTATTTCCTCAGCTATGACCAATTACCTTATCATGACATTCGTGGAATTTGCTATAGAGTAAAAAAAACATAATCGTAGGAAAAGTGCCTTCGTTCATTATGTTTTTCCTTTGGGATTCATTCATATTTCATACCTTTTTGTGCTGATTTGGGCGTTTTTTGTGAAAATTTGTATTAGTAGTTAGTAGTATTTAGTAAACCTAATTACCTAGTTGTTTAATTACCTAAGCATGACCTATTTCCGCAGCTATGACCAATTAGCTTATCATGACATTCGTAGAATCTGCTATAGAATAAAAAAACATAATCGTAGGAATAGTGCTTTCGTTCATTATGTTTTTCCATTGGGATTCATTCACATTTAATACATTTTTGTGCTGATTTGGGTGTTTTTTGTGAAAATTTATATTAGTAGAAATATCGAGCAACCGAAAATTTATATTAGTAGAAATATCTACAACCTAATATTTCTGTTATTATTCGAAGGTAATAAACGATTATTATTAATGTTTATCAGTAATATTAATAATAATGTCCTTGTTTTTGGATTACATAGTTCTAGTATTATTTTTTAAACACTCTGTTGAATCAATGCTGATAAATATCTAACACTGATGCATTCACAGAATGCAAAAATGCTCCTTTATGTTCTCCGAGAGTATTGCTGTTATAATATTGTACTTAGGTACTATATATTGTAATATTGTACGAAACGTGTTTGTTTCCACGTAAAATTTTTGCAACCGAGTCACACATCCTGCGTCCTGCATTTCTGCAAGCTGCGATTTGTGCCACTCTTCGGCCTCCACCCTTCACTTTTTCAATCCAATTTTGCACGACACACGCACACGTGTCATTGACCAATTTTTGCAACCGCCCGCTCCACGCGCACACACAACGACCGATTTGCATACAGATCGATGCTTGATGAGGGCGAACACCAAACGAAACAGTTTTAATATTGGAATTTCATTCGCCAATCGACGCAAATGGATTTCGCGTACCTCAACACCTCGGCGCATCAAAATTGAAATACTGTTAATTTGATACGCTATCAAACACACGCCAGCACATACATATCTGAAGTTGCGAAATTATTTATGTATGCAATGGTAATAGGTATAGATTGAATTAATTATGTTTATTAAGTGCATCGCAATTTCAGTACACATTGCCAATTTAAGTTGTATTAACTGTGGTTTACATGATATTAAATTATACATTAGTTTCGTATTAATAACAATATTTTATAATATAAGCAACATATTACATAAAATATCCGATGTTTATGTGAACAATATAATTAATATTATGTACAAATACAAATGTACAAATATTAATTATATTAGATATACCTATATTATTATTATCGAAACTACCTTTTTTTTCATACAAATAGAGTTATGTTTATAGTTTTCTTTTTGTATTTTTAATTTTTTATGGTGTATTATTAATAACAAAGTAATAATACAAAATAAATAAATTTTGTACAAAAAAAATTAAATTTCTCAATCTACTTCTTCATCAATTGAGAATTTTCTACGTCCTCAATTTTCGATTTATTGGATTTGTAATTTCAACAGAGTAGATTAACATACTTTAACAGAAACTGTAAAAAGATTACTGTAGAAAATAGTATTGTTCGTACTTGCAATATACAAGTACTGTAGAAAATTATATTGTTTGTACTTGCAATAAACAAGTACTGTGTACATAGTACTTGCAACAAACAAGTACTCTGTACATAGTGTTCAATGGTTAAGTGTGGTACTTGCAATAAACAAGTACTGTAGAAAATTATATTGTTCGTACTTGCAATAAACAAGTACTGTAGAAAATTATATTGTTCGTACTTGCAATAAACAAGTACTGTAGAAAATTATATTGTTTCTACTTGCAATAAACAAGTACTGTAGAAAATTCTCTTGTGTGTACTTGCAAACTTTTTTCTATTAAAAAGTTGTATAATTAATTAGGGGTAAAAAGAAGTTCTGTTTATAACCCCTTTATCAGGCGGGAAAACAAATGAATTAATAATTGCTATAATTGTAAATTATTACATATATGCCTTAAAGTTAATAATTTATTTATTCCTATAAAATTCCACTCAACTGATTCTAATTATTCCAGGAAAGTTACGTGATTATTATAATTCCATTCCAAGTGTTATTGTTTTTTTTTAAGCGGTGCATATATTAGATATAACCTTAATTAACCATAATTACGTCTAATGCCATTGATATAAACCTGGTTCTAATATTTTCCTTGCGTTTTAATGCAATTATGCGTAGAGGAAATGAGGGAAACCTGCAGCGTAACAATCTTTCGTCTCTTTGCTGCGACACAATTTCAACTTTTCCCGTTCCAATTAATAAAACCGCTCCATTACCGCGAGAGACACGAAAGTAGCAGCGCTAATTGCGAGCGTTTAATTCCGCCGAGGAAAAAATTAATCGAAACCGTTTTTGCCCTGCCTAACCCGCCTGAATTATGTGGCCTATCCCATGCCTATCCCAAAAACGCTGCGTTTCCTCGTTTCAGTGTTATTCAGCAGTTCAACAGGTACGGAGTTGACTCGAACGTCCATGAAATGCGATGGACGGGACCATTAACTTATTTGGATTTTAGTATTAATTGCTATAATCAGCAATAAACAATATCTTCAAATCTTCGATGAATTAAATTCAAAAGATGAAAATGAAAATGAAAAATATTTAATGTATATGTAATGTGTTTACTCTTACTTAATGTACTTAGTTTGATAATGACTAGACCTTGTCGAAACTGCAGTCACTAAATATTTTTCAAAAATAAAAGTGTGAGTGGAAATAACAAAGTTGTTTTATTTAATTTACTTAAATTCAAAAGGTTTAACTTTCTGAATTTAGTTGCAACGTTATTGAATACAAAATTAAAAAAAAATAGCAAGCATTTTGGTATAAGTATAATAATTTTTTTGTATAATCATATTACCAATTACTTTAATACATAATATTATTTAACTTGCCCTTTTACAGGAATTATTTCGCTTGTGGCAAGAAAATTTATTGCATTTGCTATGGAAACGTATTTTTTTACACATTCAGTAATAAAAATGCTAACTCAAGTAACATTTAAAACTATAACTACAAATTAAAAGTCGGAACCTTAACCTATACCTCTAATTATTTGGTATTTTAAGGCACGAATTTACTATTTACTAAATATTTAAAAACATTAAATTGTGAGTGGAAATAATAAAGTTGTTTTATTTAATTTAGTTAAATTCAAAATGTTTCTATATCTGAATTTAGTTGCAACGTTATTGAATACAAAATTTCAAGAAATTTAGCAAGCATTTTGGTATAAGTATAATACAATTTTTGTATTATCAGATTATCAATTACTTTAATACCCAATATTATCTAACTTGCCTATTTACAGGAATTAATTCACTCGTAGCACGACATTTGTTGCATTTACTATGGAAACGTATTTTTTGATACATTTAGCAATGAAAATGCTAACTCAAGTAAAATTTATATCTATAACTACAAATTGAAGGTCGGAACCTTAACCTCTACCTCTAATTATCTGGTATTTTAAGGCGCGGGTTAACTGTTTACTAAATATTTAAAAAAAAAATTGTGAGTCGAAATAACAAAGTTGTTTTATTTAATTTACTTAAATTCTAAAGGTTTCATTTTCTGAATTTAGTAGCAACGTTATTGAATACAAAATTTCAAGAAATTTAGCAAGCATTTTGGTATAAGTATAATACAATTTTTGTATTATCAGATTATCAATTACTTTAATACGTAATATTATCTAACTTGCCCATTTACAGGAATTAATTCACTCGTAGCACGAAATTTGTTGCATTTGCTATGGAAACTTATTTTTTGATACATTTAGCAATGAAGATGCTAACTCAAGTAAGATTTAAATTTATAACTACAAATAAAAAGTCGGAACCTTAACCTCTACCTCTAATTATTTGGTATTTTAAGGCACGAATTTACTATTTACTAAATATTTAAAAACATTAAATTGTGAGTGGAAATAATAAAGTTGTTTTATTTAATTTAGTTAAATTCAAAATGTTTCTATATCTGAATTTAGTGGCAACGTTATTGAATACAAAATTTCAAGAAATTTAGCAAGCATTTTGGTATAAGTATAATACAATTTTTGTATTATCAGATTATCAATTACTTTAATACCCAATATTATCTAACTTACCTATTTACAGGAATTAATTCACTCGTAGCACGAAATTTGTTGCATTTACTATGGAAACGTATTTTTTGACACATTTAGCAATGAAAATGCTAACTCAAGTAAAATTTATATCTATAACTACAAATTAAAGGTCGGAACCTTAACCTCTACCTCTAATCATCTGGTATTTTAAGGCGCGGATTTACTATTTACCAAATATTAAAAAAAAAAAAAATTGTGAGTGGAAATAACAAAGGTGTTCTATTTAATTTACTTAAATTCAAAACGTTTGATTTTCTGAATTTAGTTGCAACGTTATTGAATACAAAATTTCAAGAAATATAGCAAGCATTTTGGTATAAGTATAATACAATTTTTGTATGATCTGATTATCAATTACTTTAATACGTAATTTTATCTAACTTTCCCATTTACAGGAATTATTTCGCTTGTGGCAAGAAATTTGTTGCATTTGCTATGGAAACGTATCTTTTTACACATTTAGCAATGAAAATGCTAACTCAACATATATAACTACAAATTAAAAGTCGGAACCTTAACTCTCTTTTGGTATTTTAAGGTCCGGATTAAGTGATTATTGATTTAGACCTCAAAAACTTTTAGGATATACCATTGAAACGTATTTTTTTAATCACATTTAATAATGTTCATGATTACTGTAGAAAATTGTAATCTATGAAATGGTAATTAGAAGTCGCAGCCTAAACTCATAATTAACCTTTTTTAATATCAAAACAGGTAAAACGTCATTACAAATAATAAAGAAATAAATAATAAAAATCTATAATAAAAAAATTCTCACGTAAATGCTTCCTGCAGTAAGTTTTGATCGTTTTTAATGAGTTTTGATAATTTTTGATAAGTTTTGATAACTGGTAATAAGGAGTCAGGGCCTTAACTCATAATTAATCTTTCTTTCATCTGAAAAGGTACCATATCAAAAATTTATCAAAATAAGGAAATAACCATTTTTTTTAGCCAAATTGAAGAGAGTAGGTATATCAAAATAAGAAAGAGTCCCACATTCTATTAACAGCTGAAGGTATTCTAATATCTGAGACCCTCATATACAGGGTGTTTCTAAATTAGATAAAAACTACGTAGCGATTTTGAGCATTATTAAAAAAATTCGACTCAGAATTTTATGACCAAAATCTCCACGTGTAGATTTTTGGCCAATTTAGAAACACCCATATATTATTGGTTATATTGATTTATTATTATAAAATGATCATAAACAGCAGAGTTTAGCGAGATTTTAGAGTTTCCAAATTTATATCCGACATATATTTATACGCCCACAGTAATTTATGCCAAAGATTATTGTTTCTTAATTACTTAATGCATGCAAGTTTCGTGTAGAAATTACAGGTTGCTGCCTTTCCTTGATTGGAAAAAGTGGCTACAGTAGCTGCAGGGGCTCATATTTCATTAACAATTCGGTGATTATTGCTGTAATAAGTGTTTTAAAAATAGATATAATGGACATAAAAAAGTAACGTAAGAATGCAATGAAAGGTAATAAATTTTGGCCTACCAAATTTACCTTCTAATTATCCATTCGGGCATGTGAAACTTATGCTAATTATTATATTATTTGATAGATTTATGTTATTACGCTAATTATTATATTATTTGATAGATTTATGTTATTGATTACGTAATCATTCAGAAGTAATCAAGGCACGTTAATTGTTTTTTTTACTTTGTTGCACTTTGTGTTCTTTCTTTTGTTTACTATGTTTATTTTCTAGTTTCTTGTTTTCTTGTTTCTTTGTTATATTTAGACCATATTCCCCTCAAATAATTTTTAAATTTAGGGCCTTCTAACCTTCTATTTACCTTCTAATTATCCATTCAGGCATATGAAACTTATGCTAATTATTATATTATTTGATAGATTTATGTTATTGATTACGTAATCATTCAGAAGTTAGAAAGCCACGTTAATTGTTTTTTTTTACTTTGTTGCATTTAGTGTAATTTCTTTAGTTTACTATGTTCATTTTCTAGTTTCTGGTTTTCTCGTTTCTTTGTTATATTTAGACCAAATTCCCCTCAAATTATTTTTAAATTTAGGGCCTTCTATTTACCTTCTAATTATCCATTCACGCATATAAAACTTATGCTAATTATTATATTATTTGATAGATTTATGTTATTGATTACGTAATCATTCAGAAGTAATCAAGGCACGTTAATTGTTTTTTTTTACTTTGTTGCATTTAGTGTTCTTTCTTTAGTTTACTTTGTTTATTTTATAGTTTCTTGTTTTCTCGTTTCTTTGTTATATTTAGACCAAATACCCCTTAAATTATTTTTAAATTTAGGGCCTTCTAACCTTCTATTTACCTTCTAATTATACATTCAGGCATATGAAACCTACGCTAATTATTATATTATTTGATAGATTTATGTTATTGATTACGTAATCATTCAGAAGTAAGCAAGCCACGTAAATTGCTTTTTTTTTACTTTGTTGCATTTAGTGTACTTTCTTTAGTTTACTATGTTCATTTTCTAGTTTCTGGTTTTCTAGTTTCTTTGTTATATTTAGACCAAATTCCCCTCAAATTATTTTTAAATTTAGGGCCTTCTAACCTTCTATTTACCTTCTAATTATAGATTCAGGCATATGAAATTTACGCTAATTATTATATTATTTGATACATATGTACTTAATTATCAGAAGTAAGCAAAGCACGTTAATTGATGTTTTTTCTTTGTTGCATTTAGTGTTCTTTCTATAGTTTACTATGTTCATTTTCTACTTTCTTGTTTTCTCGTTTCTTTGGTATATTTAGACCAAATTCCCCTCAAATTATTTTCAAATTTAGGGCCTTCTAACCTTCTATTTACCTTCTAATTATCCATTCAGGCATATGAAATTTACGCTAATTATTATATTATTTGATAGATTTATGTTACTGATTACGTAATCATCAGAAGTAAGCAAGTCACGTTAATTGCTTTTTTCTTTGTTGCATTTAGTGTACTTTCTTTAGCTATCTCTAACTTGCTATGTTTATTTTCTAGTTTCTTGTTTTCTCGTTTCTTTGTTATAATGAGCCCAAATTCCCCCCAAATTATTTTTAAATTTTGTGATCATGCCCAATTGAATTGTCATTATGCGAATTTTCTTATACTACATTTTGGAAAATCAATTATTTGCTAATTATTTAGGCCACTCTAATCCATCCAACTCAAACCTTGGCCATCATTGGTCTAACATAATTGGTAGAAAAGATATTTTCCAAAAACTGGTTAAAGAAAATTCGACCTTATGTTCATCCAAATCAAACAAACAAGCCGATAAATATTTTGATATGATTTCTCTCCGTTATCGATTACTTAATTATCAGAAGTAAGCAAGCCACGTTAATTGATGTTTTTTCTTTATTGCATTTAGTGTACTGTCTTTATTTTACTATGTTTTTTTTCTAGTTTCTGGTTTTCTCGTTTCGTTGTTATATTTAGCCCAAATTCCCCCCAAATTATGTTTAAATTTTGTGATCATGCACATTTGAATTGTCATTATGCGAATTTTCTTATACTACATTTTGGAAAATCAATTTTTTGCTAATTAATTTAGGCCACTCTAATCCATCCAACTCAAACCTTGGCCATCATTGGTCTAACATAATTGGTAGAAAAGATATTTTCGAAAAACTGGATAAAGAGAATTCGACCTAATGTTCATCCAAATCAAACAAACAAGGCGACGATAAATATTTTGATATGATTTCTTTCAGTTATCGATTTCTGGCATTTAATTTTCTATATTCAATTATCTGATATTAATAATTTTTAATTTGAAAATTGGTAGAATTTCCAAACGTTCGTTTTGCTTATTAATTATTATACTATTTAGTAAAAAAACTTGTAATTCCTTAATTAATTTTTTTTATTGCATTTGCAACCATTTTCGACTAATTAATTTGTCATCATCAGGCAAAATTATCTATAACTAAAAACTGTATCTTTCTGGTGTGAGACACATATTTTACTGAATAGTTTAATTTACCTTAATATGAGTCAAATATAAGATTAATTACTATGCTAATATTCTTGCGAGAATTATTCTTATTTTCTCAAAAAAGGTTTGAGACGTAATTTCAAGAAATAGTAACGTTAATGCTTATTACAGTAAGATTTGATCCTATAGCTAATAGTAGGAGCTTGAGCTTTAACTCACAATTAATTATGAGTATGGAAAATTTGACAAATTAAATAAAAACCTAACAATTTTTTATTTCCAAATTCAAGATAGTACATCTCGATAACTAATCAGATAATTGCCTTGCACTCAGTTTTATGCAGAAAACATTTGATATGATTTTTTTCTGTTATCGATTTTTGTCAATCAATTTTCCACGATTAATATACTGATATTAATTTTGCTCTGCCAATTTTCTATATATTTTGCTATTAATTATGATTATAGTAAGTAGAGTAAAATTCTGAAATAAATTGCACATTCAAATTTTAGGAAATCTTTGTTTGATTTTTCTACACTCATATGTAAAATATTAACCATCTAACAGTGACAACCCCTAATACTAAGTTAAGGAGCACTTAAGGAAGTTAAGATCGAACTAAATATTGTTTAAAAACTAAAGTTTTTGATGAATTCACTTTATTCTATATTCTATTCTATATTCTATATTCTATTCTATATTCTATATTCTATTCTGTATTCGATATTCTATTCTAGATTCTATATATTCTAATTATTAATTCAATATTCACTAATACATACTTATTTATTATTTTATACTTATTATTATTTTACCACGATCAATTTTAAAGCTAACTTTTTCTGGCTATAACTTGTTTGTGTATATATTTTTCTGCAAATATATGTTTCAAAAATTCCCTGCAAGTTTTTATTTTAATATGTACATATTAAATGTAATTTCCTTGCACCCAGTTTTATGGAGAAAACATATCAATCAGATCATATTCCAATAATCAATTTTCAATTAATTTTTTTTGTCCATTGATTTTCAATGCCTAAATTATCTATAGTAAACTTTCTATTTCCATTTTTCTGTGACAAATTTTATCAATTTTCTTGCTAATACATTATCAGCCTTATATTTTCAGTTTACACATTTAAAAAAATCTTGGACATCCATAAATATCGAACAATGGGCATTAAAATCGATGGCTCTTTACACTCTTACAATGTATTTCTGTGGCATTTGGATTGTACTGGAATTCCAGACGTTGAGCAAACGCGCCAAGCATTCTCACTCATATATCGTGCTTAGAATGCTAAGGTTCTAGCATCAATCTGTCACATTGGAATCCTTTTCAAAAGTGAGGATCGATTGCGTGCTTCGACAAGTGCTTTGTCTCAAGAATAATTACGTTAGATAGATGTGTGGAACATATGTCTTGTTTCAATATTTTAACGAAATTTTAACGAGAAGAAAATTTTAATAAAAATAACGTCTTCAATTTGCTTTCTATAATTATTCAATGCTTGAAAATTTGTCTCATAAATAAATAATGTGTATAATATAGTCATCAGTATTGATAATAGTATGTATGATATATTTATGTAGTATATATTAATATACAACAAGAAATATATGTATGTATATACGTATATGTATGTATCATTGAATGCTTGAATATTTGTCACTTAAATTAATTTAAAAAAATTAAATTATAATGATTAGTATTGATATTAGTATTTATGATATATTTATATAAGTATATATTAAAATACAATTAGAAATGTATATATGTACCTTGTGCATAGTTACCTGCTCGTTTAAGAATGTATTAAACTATTATAAATTAATTGCCCAGAAACTTTATAATCTGTTTATTGGCATGTCTATATATTCGACAGATAACTTAAACTTAACTTTGGAAATACCGAAGAAATCAATATCTGTTACGAAAGCGATTCAGCTGGCACTAGTTTCTACATCTAACATATGCTCATGTTCTTTAGCTGATCTCACCTTCTTCTCTCTGGTCTGCATTAACCACCTACTTAAATATGCGGCGGGGAAAACAATGAAAACGAGAAGAGCTTTCTAGGAATAAATGCATGTGTAATTGTTGCTTCACTCTTACTTTTACCAGTGACTTAATATTAATATATCTTTTGTAATGGATTTACGTAGTCTCTCCTTACGCCCAATTGGGCAATGAGTCATATGCGCGACTTTCATCTCATTGTTATTCAAAATAATAATAAATAATAACACATTGCAGTAATAATCGTATTTTATGGTTCATATGGAACATAATTGACATAACATAGTTATATACAGGGTGTCAATTCATCGTCAAATCAGCAAATCAAAATCATCAATTTGAAAAGTAATAGTACAACGACATTGGATAATTAATTATGTTGTAAGAATGAATGAGGATCATATATTAGGCATATTTCGTATTTTATGGTTGAAATGGAACATAAGTGGCATAACATATTCATATACAGGGTGTCAATTAATCGTCAAATCATCAAATCAAAATCATCAATTTGAAAAGTAATAGTTCAACGACATTGGATAATTAATTATGTTTTAAGAATGAATGATTATCATATATTAGGCATATTTCAGTCAAAGAAGATACGTTTCAATATTTTAACTCCATCTATTTTTACTCTCACGAAGATTTTAATCTGAAAGACTTGTTTTCCAACACTTGAATCTAAAAATATATGTCTGCAAAAACAACCTGCCAATTCACACATTTGCCCAACAAAACAACAAATACGTTAAACCTTGATAATGCACGTGTTTTTTTAAGTCTGCATAAAAACCCGAATCCTCCATATATCTGGCAATATTTATGCACAACTCAGCGGTTAATGATCATTTTGGGTATTTTTTATGGTAATTGTTATTGGTTGGCTGTTGGTGGTCAAAACGATATGGGAAATTGTGAGGTGTGAGTTTTGCCGCTGGATTATTCGATTATACAAACATCCCATATTGGTGTGTCTGCTAATACGTGAGGCCAATTATGCAGGAATTCAGTCGTATGCAGATACGATTCGATGTGTTTACGTGTTGATTTATTGCTGGCGAGTTAATTTATTGGAGTAGCGAGCTTTATCTATATACGTAGTGTGGAACACCGGTTTGGAATAAATTCAATGTGTACGAAATTAATTTCTGTGTTTATTGGAAAAAAAAACTTATGGTCCTCATCGTGGTTAAAATATATGATGATTTAATTAACTAAACTGAATCAATGAATACATATTTATTATTAATAATAATATTTATTTAATAATGAAAATAAATTGTCCATTGTTAGTTATATGAATGTAAATGCATTTGCTTTTTTCAATTAAAAAAAAATCGTTTCCCAAAAAAAAAACCTCATTATTCCGTACTTGTGGGTTCTGGTTGACTAAACAATTGGTCGGTACTATTAAGTGACTTTTCTGCGAATTTTAGTGATTTTGGTGATGTAAATTTTATTTTGGATATTTCAAACTTTCCTATAAGGTGAAAACTTAAAAATTTTGTAATGTTTTCATAAATATCTACGATATTTGTACAACAAAGTGAAATTTTATTTTGAACGTTTTCAAGCTTTGTCATAAGGTGAAAAATTTCAAAATTTTTGCAAGTTTTCATGAATTTTCTATTAGTACAACAAAGTCACATTTATCAAATATTAGAATAGAGTTAAACTTTCCTATTATTTTCATGAATTAACGAAGTAGTTACCTAAGAATATTGATACAGAGTAAAAAAGGCCACTAATTTATTGTGATTAACAAGATAGTTGTATGGGTTCAAACTTTTATGAAGATACTTATTTTTTTCGGAATTTGCGTATATTTTCGACTTAAATCTTAACTAGGATATTTCTTTGCAATGCCAATGAGGTGAAAACTTTAATGAAAACTACTTCGTTAAGTTTTCTAAGAATTTTGATTGTAAAAAAATGGTCAGCAAATATGGTTTATTGTGATTAACAAAATATTTTTATGGGTTCAAACTTCTATGAAGATACTTATTTTTTGCTGATTTTGCGTATATTTTCGATTTAAATCTTAACTAGATTATTTCTTTGCAATGCCAATGAAGTAACACCTTTACAAAGTTTTATCATATATAGTAATAAATTAAAACTAAACTAAAAATAGTCATAAACTCATATAAAGTATTATATGAGTGTATTAAATATCATACAGAATTACCTTA
The DNA here is from genome assembly GCA_951805005.1 of Othius punctulatus. Classification (NCBI taxonomy): domain Eukaryota; kingdom Metazoa; phylum Arthropoda; class Insecta; order Coleoptera; family Staphylinidae; genus Othius; species Othius punctulatus. The sequence goes on from OX638145.1 coordinate 15,820,728, forward strand.
CCATTTTTCAACCATTTCTTGATACAAAATGACATTTGTAAAATATTTATATAGAAAATGAAACTTTGCAATCATTTTCCATAAATTTACGAAGTAATTTTCTCAGAATTTTGATATTGAGTAAAATGTTCATTATATTCTTGTTACATTTACAAAATATTTAAATAAGGTAAAACTTTCTTCAAGTCTTAAACCATTTTCAATATATGTAACAAGTGCATTAGTGCATTATAAATAGTCATAAACTAAAACTTAACTAAAATTAGTCATAAACTCATATCAAGTGTTATATGAGTTTATAAATACAGAATTACCTAATCATTTTTGAACTATTGCATTGCTACAAAGTCACGTTTAAGCATACATTTACCTTAAATTTACGAAGTAATTTTCTCAGATTTTTGATACAGAGTAAAATGTTCATTATTTTGTTGTCATATTTACAAAATATTTAAACAGATTAAAACTTTCATCAAGTCTTGAAGCATTTTCCATAAATGTATTGAGTTATTTTGTAAGAGTTTTGATGCAGAGTAAAATATTCACCATTTTCTTGTGATATTCACAAAATATTTAAAAATACTGAAACTTCGTGAAGTTTTGGAGCATTTTCTGTGAATGCAATAAGTAATTTAATAAGAATATTGATATAGAGTATAATTATCACAATTTTTTTGTGATATTTACTAAAGATTTAAAAAGACTAACTTCATGAAGTGTTGTAGTATTTTCTATAAATGTAATAAGCAATTTTCTAAGAATAATAATACAGAGTAAAATGTTTACCATTTTCTTGTGATATTTACAATAATTTGAAAATACCGAAACTTCAAGAAGTTTTAAAGATTTTTTCATGATTGTACTGAGTAATTTTCTAAGGATTTTGATATAGAGTAAAATGTTCACCATTTTCTTGTGATCTTTAGAAATATTTAAAAATTCAGGAACTTCATGAAGTCTTGAAGCATTTTCCATGATTATACTGAGTAATTTTCTAAATATTTCCATACACACTAAAATGTTAACCATTTTCTTGGGATATTTACAAATATTTAACTATTCCGAAACTACATGAAGTTTTAAAGCATTTTCCATCATTATATTGAGTAATTTTCTAAGGATTTTGATATAGAGTAAAACGTTCACCATTTTCTTGTAATATGAGCAAAATAATTATAAATATTGAATCTCTATGAAGTTTTGAAGTCTTTTCTATGAATTTAATAAACAATTTTGTAAGAATATTAATATAGAGTAAAATATTCGCCATTTTCTTGTGATATTTACAAATATATAACAATTCCAAAACTTCATAAAGTTTTAAAGCATTTTCCATTATTATATTGAGTATTTTTTTAAAGATTTTATTTCAGAGTAAAACGTTCACCATTTCTTGTGATATTTACAAAATATTTAAAAAGATTGAATCTGTATGAAGTTTTGAAGTCTGTTCTATGAATTTAATAAACAATTTTGTAAGAATATTAATATAGAGTAAAATATTTACAATTTTCTTGTGATATTTACAATAATTTGAAAATACCGAAACTTCAAGAAGTTTTAAAGAATTGGTCATGATTGTACTGAGTAATTTTCTAAGGATTTTGATATAGAGTAAAATGTTCACCATTTTCTTGTGATCTTTAGAAATATTTAAAAGTACTGGAACTTCATGAAGTCTTGAAGCATTTTCCATGATTATATAGAGTAATTTTCTGAGGACTTTGATAAAATGTTCATCCTTTTCTTGTGATATTTACAAAATATTCAAAAAGAACGAAACCTTATGAAGTTTCGTAGTATTTTCTAGGAATGTAATAAGCAATTTTCTAAGAATATTAATAGAGAGTTAAATGTTAACCAATTTCTTGTGATATTTACAAATATTTAAAAATACTGGAACTTCATGAAGTCTTGAAGCATTTTCCAAGATTATACTGAGTAATTTTCTAAAGATTTTGATACAGAATAAAATGTTTACCACTTTTTTTGTGATACTCACAATTTTTTTAAAAATACTGAATCTTTATGAAGCATTGAAGTATATTCTATGAATGTAATATGCAATTTTCTAAGAATTTAATTCAGAGCAAAATGTGCACTATTTTCTTGTGATATTTACAAATATATATCAATTCCGTAACTTCATGAAGTTTTAAAGCATTTTCCATGATTATATTGAGTAATTTTCTAAGGATTTTGATACAGAGTAAAACGTTCAGCATTTTATTATGATATTTGCAAAATATTTAAAAACATTGAATCTCTATGAAGTTTTGAAGTCTGTTCTATGAATGTAATATACAATTTTGTAAGAATATTAATATAGAGTAAAATATTCACCATTTTCTTGTGATATATACAATAATTTGAAAATACCGAAACTTCAAGAAGTTTTAAAGAATTTTCTGTGATTATATTGAGTAATTTTCTAAGGGTTATTGATGCAGACTAAAACTAACTAGTTTTCTAAGAATTTTGATACAGAGTAAAATTTTCACCATTTTCTTGTGATATTTACAAAATATTTAGAGACTGAAACTTTATGAAGTTTTGTAGTTTTTTCTATGAACGTAATAAGCAACTTTCTAAGAATATTAATACAGAGTAAAATGTTTACAATTTTTTTGTGATATTTACAAACATTAAAAAATACTGACAGCTTATGAAGTTTTAACGTTCTTTCCATGATTGTATTGAGTAATGTTCTAAGGATTTTGATACAGAGTAAAATGACCACCATTTTCTTGTGATATTTACGAAATATTTAGAAAGATCGAACCTTTATGAAGTTTTAAAGTCTTTTCTATGAATGTAATAAACAATTTTCTAAGAATATTAATATAGAGAAAAATGTTCACCATTTTCTGGTGATATTTACAATATCACAATATTACAATATTTACAAATATTTAAAAATATATTAAATACCGAAACTTCAAGAAGTTTTAAAGAATTTTCCATGATTATATTGAGTAATTGTCTAAGGATTATTGATACAGACTAAAACTAATGTGTTAGGTGTTATAAGGGGTATATTGTTACAGTTTTATAAGAGTATAATTATATGTATAAGAGTATATATTGTTGAAATTTTGTATATTATGTAGCCTTTCTGCTAACATATATTCTTTATTATTAGTATAAGTAAAATAATGACCATTTCCGTTTTTTCTCTCATTTTACTCTTTTGCTTCTTTATTCTTTTTATTCCTGAGAGTATAAGTCAATAGAACGACGTTAATATATTTTTGTTTGCAATTTTACCTGATAGTATAACTTATGTTTTTAAATTATGTGTTAGTATTAAGAGTAAAAGGCGCTCTCCTGAAAAATAACTGTTTTTGACTTATCTCTTAGTAAGTAATACGTTAGAAAATGTTTAGCATTTTCTTGTGATATTTACAAAATATTTAAATAGACTGAAACTTTCATGAAGTTTGTACCATTTTCCATGAGTTTAATAAGTTATTTTGTACTAGTCTGATACAGAGTTAATAGTTAAGTATTTGCTTGTAATATTTATAAAATATTTAAATAGATTTCAACTTTCGCAAAGTCTCGAAGCATTTTCCATGTTTGTTTTGAGTAATTTTCAAAGTCTTTTGATACCCGCTACAATTTTCACTATTTTTTCATGAATTCCTTACACAGTATCTCTAAAAAGAACGAAACTTTATGAAGTATTGTAGAATTTTCTATGAACGTAATAAGCAATTTTCTAAGAATATTAATACAAAATAAACTGTTCACCATTTTCTTGTGATATTCACAAATATATAAAAATACCGGAACTTCATGTAGTCTTGAAGCTTTTTCCATGATTATACTGAGTAATTTTCTAAAGATTTCGATACAAACTAAAATGTTAACCATTTTCTTGTGATATTTGCAAAATATTCAAACAGATTGAATCTCTATGAAGTTTTGAAGTCTGTTATGAATAGATATTATAAAATATTTAAATAGATTTAAACTTTCATAAAATCTTTAAGCATTTTCCATGTTTACTCAAATTACTCAAAATTACTCAAAACAATGAGTAGTTTCCAAAGTATTTTGTTACAGTTTTCACTATTTTTTTATGAATTCCTTACACAGTATCTCTAAATATAGGTACAGGGTGTTTCCTAAACATGGACTAAAAATGCAATGGGTTATTCCATGGGTTATTCTAGGAATATTTTGTCCTTTTATGATGTGAACTGATATGATTGTGTGAAAAACCACTGATTTTCAAAGATACAGGGGGATAAAATTCTTTGACAATAACAATAATATGTGTAAGTTTCAGTTAAACAATTAATTAATTATGGAATGTGTGTGGATCCATTAATTAATTAATTGTCAAACAAGTTAAACAAGTTAATAATATTGTTATTGTCAAAAAATTTAACACCCTGTATCTTTGGATCATCATCAAAGGACGAAACATTCTTATAATAACCCATGGAATCTTCGGACTTAAGGACTTAAGCTTCGGACTTAAGTGAAAGATATACCTAAATACATAATTGGAAAATATTTGAATAAACTTTTTAAGGTTTTTAGTTCCACAATTTTCTTTTTCAATCTCAAATTTTATTACACATCTTACATTAGTGGGGATCGAGTTATCGGAATGTACATTTGTATGTATGTATAACAATCAAAAATGCAACAAAATTCAAAAAAGTTTTCAAATTTATTAATCGAAAACATGTTTATAATATAATGTATAATTTATCAATTATTCACTGATTATAAAATTGTAATAAAACAACTTTAAGAACATTGATTTCTATTACTTCTTATATTTATTAAGTAATTAAAATATCAATTACTACGTCCATAAATCTTACTGTCATCGGCATACTTTTATTCTATTACGTTAGTTCTTGTATTTTAATTTAATTTAACCTGTAATTGTACACCGATAATATTAATCCCTCCGCATTAACCTGATCTCAGGTTTCATTTAATCATAACCCGTAACACTAAATCCCGCGTTAATTACTCCGCCCAAAAATTAAAAATTAGCTTTCACCGCCAATTAACCGCCAAGAAGCTGAACTTTACACTGCCTTCTTCCATCCTGCAGCAATGCTGATTGGAAGTGCAATTTCTGCGCGAAACATCGATCAGGAAACGATTATTAGCGAGGTTTTTTCGCAGTTTAGAAAATGCGCCGTGAGACCGCAGTATCTTACAGTAATCGGTTTATAATCGCGGTTTTGTTGGATAATTAACAAGAGCAAAGTGACCGAGTGATTTATAGAAAACGTCGGCGTTAATTAAGGATTGAGCGAGGCAGGCAGTCTTACTGCTTGCTTTCATTTGCATTGGTTTTCGATGCGAGATTTGCTGCATGAAATATGGAGAAAGTGAAGTGCGTTTGGACCATACGGCCCTAGAATATTGGTATGTTCTGATAAAGATTTACTTGTTTCTGATAGTGTAGTCAAGTTATAACAGGACAGATGCATATTTAATACTTTTTCATAATATGATGCAGTAAATTTATGTATAAATATTTAGGTCCTAAAACGTGTACATTTGGCAATTATATCCGGACGCACATGACTGATGAGACCCACCAAACCGTTTTCTAGTTGTGCACGGAAATATTATCAAAATGCACTGTATTCATTACACATATATTAATCAGTTTTTGTTGAAACTAGTTTTAGACCTTCACACCTAGGAAATTTAGTTTTAATGGGTGCATTTAGTGCGGTCAATAATTACATCCTGCCACACAAACTGGCTAATAATACTCGTACGTAACTCGTAAATATATTCCAAGCGTATGTAATTCAGGCCATTTACATATTTATTAAAAACGAGGAAGTAAGGTACGGCCAAAAGGCGTAAGTGCCCTTGACTTGTCGATAACCAGCGCTGCTCGAGGAACGCGTTGTCGACGCCGTGAACTTAACAGTTTACCAAGAGTCCGGTGCGTGGGCGAGTGTAGGTCCATTGTGTGCACATGGGGAACGTGGGTGGGTGCATTTTATCCCACACCAGAGCAAACACACATGCGAAGCCAAACACACCAAGCTGGGCAATAATTCATATGTGCCGGGAGCGGTCAGGCGATACACCAATAAAAAATAATTAGGTTAATATAATCGTGCGGTGTTTTGTCGCGTAATTAATTAGTGATTAATTAGCGGGCGCGAGGGGTGGGCTCAGTCGCGAATTGCCATCATCGGCAGCGGTTCAAAACAAGAGTGCGCAGTGGATCGAGGTTAATTGGATTGGGGGCAGCACGTTGCTGTGGAGGAGGAAATTACGGTTTGTTGCCGTGTTTTTTTGAAGGAAACAGAAACATTTATGGCGAATTTGATGGATTTTACTCTGGATAATCATTAACCAGAAATTCATTCGATACTTTAAAATATTGCACAGCACCTTGTGCTTTTATTATATACCATAAACGAATGATTGAATAATTATAATAATTTGACAGTTGCAATTGAAAATTTGACAGATTTCAACAGTTTTAATTGAGAATTTGACGTATTTGAACTGTTAAACATCTTATAGATGTTTATATTTTAAGACTGGGATATCAAAAATTGACAAAATTTAACAGATTCAGATTTGCATATTTTGGCAATTATAATTGTAAATTTAGCAGATTTCGATCATTCGGCCATCTTCGGGTAAAACTATAAAGAGGAAACAATGCAGAAACAACAGTAAACACCATTAGATTATTTCCTCTTTATCGTTTTCCGGTTACAAATAATAATGAACTATTTTATTAAGAAAGAACGATTTTTCACTGAAAATAAAAATTAAACTTAATACGAGAAACAGAAGTGTTTGTTTTTTGATTGTAGAAAAACAAAATTACATCTCCAAAGTCCATAAAATACTTCAAATTTTAGAAAAAAATTCTACTGTTTAGAATATACTTGTTGATATGCTGGGTATTTATTGGTAGAGATTTAATATTCTTGCCTCATCTGCTGCTTGTATTGATAGTGACGTAACTTCAAAAATCTCAAATTTGATTTTTTCACAAAAAAGTGCACAACCATATTCATACCTTTCACTGAATATAAAAATTAAACTTAATACGAGAAACATAATTAAATTATTTGTTGTTTGATCGAAAAACAAAACAACATCTCCAAAGTTCGTAAAATTCTTCAATATTTAGAAATTTTGTATAATTTGTGAATGATTATAGCAATCGCCCAAAAGAGAAACATAAAAATGATGAAAAATAGAAATAGAAATAACAATAAGTCTATATGTTCATATAAAACAGAGAAATAGGTATAGAAACTGAAACATAATTAAAAGTAGAAACAAAAATCATTCTGGCTGTTTATATAAAACTGTAATAAGAAGTAATAGAAACATTAGTAGAAATGTGAGTGTTTTTACCCGTTCACACAAAAAGAAAAATTATCCTGCTATGTAAATAAAATAGAAATAGAAACAGAAATATACAAGAATTATTACCACAATATACTTTGTGATAATCATTATCACCATTATGATAATATTATAATGATTATGATGATAAAAAATCCTGAAAATTCTAAATAGTTATTGAAAATTTATTTCTCTGAAAATTATTTAGCACATGGATAAAAAAATATAACATACATGCAGAAAAATTCAAAGAAAATTTGTGAATTAAGGACATTATAATTGTAATTGTAATTTAATAAATCTGTTTTAGATTTTGAGCCTTGAATATGCCAAAAATTTTTGTGAATTGAGGACATTATATGTGTAATCTGTTTTAGATTTTAAGCCTTGAATATGCCAAGAAAGTTTGTGAATTGAGGACATTATAGTTGTAATTGTAATTTAATAAAACAGTTTTAGATTTTAAGCCTCGAATTCGGAGCTTATTATTTTTATTACAGAACTAATAAACTATAGAGCGTTCAAGAAAGTTAGGTCAACTTTCAAGATGCAAATATGCAGACACTGTTCAAGATGCAAATATATTTTACTCAAATGTTTTCTAAGATACAAGCAAAATATCATGTTATCTACTAATCGTAAATTTGTCTATTTGCTTTTGCATTGTTCGTTTTGTTGTTTTGTTGTGTTATTTGTTGTCGTGTATATATTTACCTTTTGTATATTATGTAGCTTTTCTGGTAATAAATATTCTTTATTATTATTATTATTACTATTAAACTAACTCTCTAAACTAATATCGTAAAGTTTGACGTTACATATATCAATATGTAATCTCAAACTTGACGATGTTAGTTTAGACAGTTTAGACAGTACTAACATCGTAAAGTTTGACCTAACATATTTACTACTATCAACATGTAATATCAAACTTTACGATCTTAGTTTAGACAGTTGAGAGATCGCAAAGTTTGACATTACATATTGATAGTAGTCAATATGTAATGTCAAACTTTACGATCTTAGTTTAGAACAGTTGAGATAGTACTAACATCGTAAATGTTGACATTACATATTGACTACTATCAATATGTAATGACAAACTTTAGGATGTTCACTTTCAGATTGTAATGACATACTTAAGCCTCGAATTCGGAGCTTATTATTTGTATTACAGAACTAATAAACTACAGAACGTTCAAGAAAGTTAGGTCAACTTTATCTCTTGATACTAATAATAGATGACACTGTTCAATATGCAAATATATTTTGCAATGTTACTGAAATGTTTCCTAAGATACAAGCAAAATATCATGTTAACTACTAATCGTAAATTTGTCTCTTTGCTTATTCGTTGTTCTTTTTATTGTTTCGTTGTGTTATTTGTTGTCATGTATATATTTACCTTTTGTGTATTATGTAGCTTTTCTGGTAATGAATATTCTTTATTATTATTATTACTATTAAACTAACTCTCTAAACTAACATCGTAAAGTTTGACATTACATATTGATAGTAGTCAATATGTAATGTCAAACTTTACGATATTAGTTTAGACAGTTTAGATAGTACTAACAGCGTAAAGTTTGACATAACACATTTACTACTATCAATATGTAATGTCAAACTTTACGATCTTAGTTTAGACAGTTGAGATAGTAGTTACATCGTAAATGTTGACATTACATATTGACTACTATCAATATGTAATGACAAACTTTACGATGTTCACTTTCAGATTGTAATGACATACTTAAGCCTCGAATTCGGAGCTTATTATTTGTATTACAGAACTAATAAACTACAGAACGTTCAAGAAAGTTAGGTCAACTTTATCTCTTGATACTAATAATAGATGGCACTGTTCAATATGCAAATATATTTTGCAATGTTACTGAAATGTTTCCTAAGATACATGCAAAATATCATGTTAACTACTAATCGTAAATTTGTCTCTTTGCTTATGCGTTGTTCTTTTTATTGTTTTATTGTGTTATTTGTTGTCATGTATATATTTACCTTTTGTGTATTATGTAGCTTTTCTGGTAATGAATATTCTTTATTATTATTATTATTACTATTAAACTAACTCTCTAAACTAACATCGTAAAGTTTGACATTACATATTGATAGTAGTCAATATGTAATGTCAAACTTTACGATATTAGTTTAGACAGTTTAGATAGTACTAACAGCGTAAAGTTTGACATAACACATTTACTACTATCAATATGTAATGTCAAACTTTACGATCTTAGTTTAGACAGTTGAGATAGTAGTTACATCGTAAATGTTGACATTACATATTGACTACTATCAATATGTAATGACAAACTTTACCATGTTCACTTTCAGATTGTAATGACATTTTAAGCCTCGAATTCGGAGCTTATTATTTGTATTACAGAACTAATAAACTACAGAACGTTCAAGAAAGTTAGGCCAACTTGATCTCTTGATACTGATAATAGATGGCACTGTTCAATATGCAAATATATTTTGCAATGTTACTGAAATGTTTCCTAAGATACAAGCAAAATATCATGTTAACTACTAATCGTAAATTTGTCTCTTTGCTTTTGCGTTGTTCTTTTTATTGTTTTATTGTGTTACTTGTTGTCATGTATATATTTACCTTTTGTGTATTATGTAGCATTTCTGGTAATGAATATTCTTTATTATTATTATTACTATTAAACTAACTCTCTAAACTAACATCGTAAAGTTTAGCATTAAATATTGATAGTAGTCAATATGTAATGTCAAACTTTACGATGTTAGTTTAGACAGTTTAGATAGTACTAACAGCGTAAAGTTTGACATTACACATTTACTACTATCAATATGTAATGTCAAACTTTACGATCTTAGTTTAGACAGTTGAGATAGTAGTTACATCGTAAATGTTGACATTACATATTGACTACTATCAATATGTAATGACAAACTTTACGATGTGCACTTTCAGATTGTAATGACATACTTAAGCCTAGAATTCGGAGCTTATTATTTGTATTACAGAACTAATAAACTACAGAACGTTCAAGAAAGTTAGGTAAACTTTATCTCTTGATACTAATAATAGATGACACTGTTTAATATGCAAATATATTTTGCAATGTTACTGAAATGTTTCCTAAGATACAAGCAAAATATCATGTTAACTACTAATCGTAAATTTGTCTCCTTGCTTTTGCGTTGTTCTTTTTATTATTTTATTGTGTTATTTGTTGTCATGTATATATTTACCTTTTGTGTATTATGTAGCCTTTCTGGTAATAAATATTCTTTATTATTATTATTATTACTATTAAACTAACTCTCTAAACTAACATCGTAAAGTTTGACATTACATATTGATAGTAGTCAATATGTAATGTCAAACTTTACGATGTTAGTTTAGACAGTTTAGATAGTACTAACAGCGTAAAGTTTGACATAACACATTTACTACTATCAATATGTAATGTCAAACTTTACGATCTTAGTTTAGACAGTTGAGATAGTAGTTACATCGTAAATGTTGACATTACATATTGACTACTATCAATATGTAATGACAAACTTTACGATGTGCACTTTCAGATTGTAATGACATACTTAAGCCTAGAATTCGGAGCTTATTATTTGTATTACAGAACTAATAAACTACAGAACGTTCAAGAAAGTTAGGTAAACTTTATCTCTTGATACTAATAATAGATGACACTGTTCAATATGCAAATATATTTTGCAATGTTACTGAAATGTTTCCTAAGATACAAGCAAAATATCATGTTAACTACTAATCGTAAATTTGTCTCCTTGCTTTTGCGTTGTTCTTTTTATTATTTTATTGTGTTATTTGTTGTCATGTATATATTTACCTTTTGTGTATTATGTAGCCTTTCTGGTAATAAATATTCTTTATTATTATTATTATTACTATTAAACTAACTCTCTAAACTAACATCGTAAAGTTTGACATTACATATTGATAGTAGTCAATATGTAATGTCAAACTTTACGATATTAGTTTAGACAGTTTAGATAGTACTAACAGCGTAAAGTTTGACATAACACATTTACTACTATCAATATGTAATGTCAAACTTTACGATCTTAGTTTAGACAGTTGAGATAGTAGTTACATCGTAAATGTTGACATTACATATTGACTACTATCGATATGTAATGACAAACTTTACGATGCGCACTTTCAGATTGTAATGACATACTTAAGCCTAGAATTTCGAGCTTATTATTTGTATTACAGAACTAATAAACTACAGAGCGTTCAAGAAAGTTAGGTCAACTTTTACTCTTGATACTAATAATAGATGACACTGTCCAAGATGCAAATATATTTTGCAATGTTACTGACATGTTTCCTAAGATACAAGCAAAATATCATGTTAACTACTAATCGTAAATTTGTCTCTTTGCTTTTGCGTTGTTCTTTTTATTGTTTCGTTGTGTTATTTGTTTTCATGTATATATTTTATATACATGTACATTTTATGTATTTATTTTTATACCTTTTGTATATTATGTAGCTTTTCTGGAAATAAATATTCTTTATTATTATTATTATTACTATTAAACTAACTCTCTCAACAAACATCGTAAAGTTTGACGTTACATATTGATAGTAGTCAATATGTAATGTCAAACTTTACGATGTTAGTTTAGACAGTTTAGATAGTACTAACATCGTAAAGTTTGACATAACACATTTAGTACTATCAATATGTAATGTCAAACTTTACGATGTTCACTCTCATATTGTAATGACACATTTTACTGTACTAGTGTGGTAATTTTGCCATATCGTATCGTAATATGATACGTTAAGATACTCATATGGTAAATATCTATAACTGGATTTTTCAAATGTCATTATTTGTTATTACATATTGATAGTAGTCAATATGTAATGTCAAACTTTACGATGCTAGTTTAGACAGCTTAGATAGTACTAACATCGTAACTATTGACATTACATATTGACTACTATCAATATGTAAAAACAAACTTTACGATGTTCACTTTCAGATAGTAATGGCATACTTTACCGCATTAGTGTGAAATTTTACCTTATCGTATCGTAATATGATACGTTACGATACTTATATCGTAAATATCTATGACTGGATATTTCAAATGTCATTACTTGTTCTAACATATTGATAGTAGTCAATATGTAATGTCAAACTTTACGATGTTAGTTTAGACAGTTTAGATAGTACCTACTAACATCGTGAAGTTTGACATTTCATATTGACTACTGTCAATATGTAATGTCAAACTTTACGATGTTCACTGTCAGATTGTAATGGCATACTTTATCGCACTAGTGCGGAATTTTACCCTATCATATCGTAATATGATACGTTACGATATTTATATCGTAAATATCTATGATTGGATTTTTCAAATGTCACTATTTATCATTACAATTTCGTTGGAACCAGTTTGATAAGTTGACATCACGTTCTTGAATGCTTTGTGCTGTCACTATATCTATTAATAATGTATCAAATACATGGGATATCTATGAAGTTAACGTGGTTTTTATTCAAATATAATATTATTAGTACCAATGTTAACTTTATCTGAAGTATTCAAATATGATATTCTTAGTACCAATGTTAACTTTATCTGAAGTTAAAATTTTGTTACAATGGAGTTTATTTGGATGACTGTGATGTCTAGCAATTCAGCAACAAATCCAACCAAGTATTTTATTTCACTCTCATATTGTAATGACATATTTTACCTTATTAAATTTAAATAAAATTATTAAATTTTCTCTTTATTAACATAACTATAAAGGAGGATATACAACAATACTGATAATTAATAATTTAGTTTCCGTCATGTAAACACAAGAAAAAAACCATCGAAGCAAACATCCTTGGCAACTTTACGCATTCCGGTAAAACTCTCTTGCCCAACTCGAACTCGTTTCGGCCCATTGTGTCCGACTCCTTCGACTTTCTAAACATTCGGCTGCCCGACAACTGTTCCCCACTTATCACCGAAACGAGGCACAAAACACCGCGCGTATTTGCATAGGCGCGTAATCCCCGTCATTGGGGCAATTAAAACGCTGTTTAACGTAATTATTATCGACGCACGCCGACTGACCCGCCTCGGACGAGGTGCAATTTACGTTTTGCAACCTCCGCAAACAATACCTAATTATATTTAATGCAAGGATCGTTTTCGTTTCGAGAAATGACAGTTGCGAAACGTCGCTTTGGTGCGTGTGCAAATATGTACACGAGGTTACGTAAGTTCGGTTCTCTTTAAAATTGGCATTTTGTCGTTCGTATTGTTCAGTTTAACCTAGATTTGTTGGTACATTATTGGATAACAATAAAACAAAATTTGATTTCTGCGCTTTAAAACGTAATTTATCTACTACTCATATTTGTATTATTTATTGATATAAGCAATTATATCTCATTTTAAAGTTTGGTTTACAGGAACTTTATTTTTTAGACTTTTTCTAAGATTTAGATTTTGTTTGCACTTTTTTGTTTAGAAGGTTTTTTTGATTTCAATTATTTAAAGAAATGGTATAAATGTATCAAAATCCAACAACAGATTAATATAGATTGTATTAGTTATCTAAAGAGGAATGAGAAGGTATTATGTACGATTGCATTAAATTACCAGACCATTGCAAATCAACCATCCCAACAGTTTCGCCACATTTAAACAATCGCTAATACATTCATCCTTGCAGTGTTATCTAATTGTGTACACAGAAACCGAATTCCCATGTAGACTCGCATAATAAAGGAGACAATAAATTACGAGGAGAAAGTAACGCGTCCACATGGAGACCACGGCGGTCCTTTCTAACATTTTCAGAAGGATTAATCGAGGCGCGGACGATCAGCGATCGCGTGCGATCCGCTGACGAGAATTGGCTTTTGAAACGTGGGAATGATATAATCTCCATTGCAATATTGATGCGATTACAGCTGGTAATTTGCCTGCGAACGATTATTGAGAGCTCGGCGCTTCTCCGTTCTCTAATCGCAGTTTAATTCCTCGACGTTTACGTGCTCAAAAGAACGGCCCGCACAATTATTATTCCGCGATGCATAATAACACATTTTAATTAGCAATCAGCGACTTGCATATATCAGTTAAATAAAGATCCATCAAACCGCAATTGAAATATTAGATAATATTTCTCTTTGACATTTTCCGGGCGCTTTCGTATCATGAACCGGGCAATTTCTAAATTATCGCTGTGGGAGCTTTAATCGCTCTCACAGTTAGCTGTTGCGTGAGCGGCTGTGGAATTTCTCCACTCGGAAAATTCAGCTGAAGAAGGTCAACCAGGATGCTACACATCTCCGGAAAACGTGCATAACGTCCGGATGATATATGCGTATCTGATCGCTGCAGATATGACATACCGGAGGCGTTTTGGTGCGTGATCCATGAGCAACTGCACGCGAACGTGATTTACACTACTACCATAAATAAACGGCTTACTTAATTGCACCATGATTTTTCATACATATACGACTCGAAAAGTAATAATAAAATTCATAGATACTAAAATCTTAGTAGTTTGATCAAGTTTTGTGGTTTATTTTGTTGTAAAAACATAGCAAGTTGTTTCTCTGTTTACTAGTTTAAGTTTATCGTGTACGATGCCATATTTAAGTATTTCTATTTATATAGTTTACATGCAAGTGAAAATATCTCAACATCTTAACACTCAACGCGGCAAAAAAGGATATATAAGCGCCCCAGTCGCCCAGTCTTACTTACGGCGTCTATACCTTGAGAACTATAACTTTTGTGGCAAACTATATAATATAATTTGTGTTCAAAATTATGTTTCCAGCAACTTTATCTTATATGAAAATTTTTACACGGTGCACCGTTAACGAGGTAATAGAGAAAAATTACACAAGTTCGCCGTTTGGGGGGTGTTTTTTCAATATTAAGGGATGAAGCCCCCACTGGGGGAGGGAAAACAAATATTCGATTCCAGAGCACTCAAGAGCGTGTATACCTAATTTCAAAACGATATAATTTATTTCCGCCAAAAAGTCAAATTTGATTGGACTATAATTTTAGGTACCTACATGAGTAGAATTACTAGGTCTATTCCAGTTATCATTTATATTAACGGCCCGAACGATATTTGTTCCTATGTTTACTTATGTGTGCATTTCTGTTAATATTTCTGTTAATATGTTTTAAATGAACAAATGAAATTATTAAAATTTCTATTACTATTATATTTCTGTTCGTATTTATGTTTAATATTAATAATAATAATATCTATTGTGTTTAGAACTATACAGCATACACAAGTCAAAATAGGTACATAGTTTGTAAAGTATGTTAGTGAAGAAAAATATCACAGTTTTGACATCTGGAAACACTAATATAGTAACATACGAAAACTGTTTTAACATAATAACAGTAGACAAACACATATACATTACATAACAGAAATATATATAAATATATATATAATATATAGATATGATCGAGGAGTATATTTGTTATTAGATTCGTATATAGTACACCTGAAACCAATTCTGCTGAAAATTTGACAAAGTTTCAGTATTAAATAAAGGAGAAAATCAAACAGATAACTTTCTGCATTGACAAGTATGGGTTAGCAATTACTGAAAGTTCGGAAAATTTATTGTTTGCATGTTTGATAATATATTCGTGTACAATACACCTGAAACTAGTTCTCCTGAAAATTTGACAAAGTTTCAGTTTAAATAAAGGAGAGAATCAAACAAATAACTTTATGCATTGACAAGTATGGGTTAGCTAATTGACACGTATGGGTTAGCTATAACGGAAATTTCTGAAAATTTATTATTAGCAAATGTAATATTAGATCCGTGTACAGTATACCTTAAACTAATTCTACTGAAAATTTAACAAAGTTTCAATATTAAATAAAGGAGAAAATCAAACAGATAACGGTCTGCATTGACAAGTATTGGTTAGCTATACAGAAATTTCTGAAAATTTACTATTTGCAAATTTAATATTAGATTCGTGTACAGTATACTTGAAACTAATTCTCCTGAAAATTTGACAAAATTTCAGTATTAAATAAAGGAGAAAATCAAACAGATAACTGTCTGCACTGACAAGTATGGGTTAGCTATTACTGAAATTTCTGAAAATTTACTATTTGCAAATTTAATATCAGATTCGTGTACAGTATACCTGAAACTAATTCTCCTGAAAATTTGACAAAATTTCAGTATTAAATAAAGGAGAAAATCAAACAGATAACTGTCTGCACTGACAAGTATGGGTTAGCTATTACTGAAATTTCTGAAAATTTACTATTTGCAAATTTAATATTAGATTCGTGTACAGTATACCTGAAACTAATTCTCCTCAAAATTTGACAAAATTTCAGTATTAAATAAAGGAGAAAATCAAACAGATAACTGTCTGCACTGACAAGTATGGGTTAGCTATTACTGAAATTTCTGAAAATTTACTATTTGCAAATTTAATATTAGATTCGTATACAGTACACATGAAACTAATTCTCCTGAAAATTTGACAAAGTTTCAGTATTAAATAAAGGAGAAAATCAAACAGATAACTGTCTGCACTGACAAGTATGGGTTAGCTATTACTGAAATTTCTGAAAATTTACTATTTGCAAATTTAATATTAGATTCGTGTACAGTATACCTGAAACTAATTCTCCTCAAAATTTGACAAAATTTCAGTATTAAATAAAGGAGAAAATCAAACAGATAACTGTCTGCACTGACAAGTATGGGTTAGCTATTACTGAAATTTCTGAAAATTTACTATTTGCATATTTAATATTAAATTCGTGTAGATTACATCTAAAACTCATTCTCCTGAAAATTTGACAAAGTTTCAGTATTAAATAAAGGAGAAAATCAAACAAATAACTGTATGCATTGACATATATGGGTTAGCTTTTACTAAAATTTCAGAAAATTTATTATTTACCTATTTGTTATTAGATTCGTGTACAGTACACCTGAAACTAATTCTCCCGAAAATTTGACAAAGTTACAGTATTAAATAAAGCTGAAAATCAAACAAATAACTTTCTACAATGACAAGTATGGATTAGCTTTTACTGAAAGTTCTGAAAATTTATAATTTGCATATTTGATAATACATTCGTGTACAATACACCTAAAACTAATTCTAGTGAAAATTTGACACAGTTTCTGTATTAAATAAAGGAGAAAATCAAACAGATAACTTTCAGCATTGACAAGTATGGGTTAGCTTTCACTGAAATTTCAAAAAAATTATTATTTGCAAATTTGTTATTAGATTGGTGCAGTACACTTGAAACTAATTCTACGGAGTAGAACAGTAGACAAACACATATACAGTATTTCACTTCAGTATTTAACTTTCTGCATTGACAAGTATGGGTTAGCTAATACTGAAAGTTCTGAAAATTCATTATTTGCACATTTGATAATATATTCGTGTACAATACACCTGAAACTATTTCTCCTGAAAATGTAACAAAGTTTGAGTATTAAATAAAGTAGAAAATCAAACAGATAACTTCTTGCATTGGCAAGTATGGGTCAGCTATTACTGAAATTTCAGAAAATTTATTATTTGCGAATTTGTTATTATATTCGTGTATAGTATACCTGAAACCAATTCTACTGAAAATTTGACAAAGTTTCAATAATAAATAAAGGGGAAAATCAAATAGATAACTTTCTGCATTGACAAGTATGTGTTAGCTATTACTGAAAGTTCTGAAAATTTATTATTTGCATATTTGATAATATATTCGTGTACAATACACCTGAATCTAATTCTCCTGAAAATTTAACAAAGTTTCAGTATTAAATAAAGTAGAAAATCAAACAGATAACTTTCTGCATTGACAAGTATGGGTTAGCTATTACTGAAAGTTCTGAAAATTTATTATAAGCCCATTTGATAATATGATCGTGTACAATACACCTGAAACTAATTCTGCTGAAAATTTTACAAAGTTTCAATATTAAATAAAGCAGAAAATCAAGCAGAAAACTTTCTGAATTGACAAGTATGGGTTAGCTATTACTGAAAGTTCTGAAAATTTATTATAAGCCCATTTGATAATATGATCGTGTACAATACACCTGAAACTAATTCTGCTGAAAATTTTACAAAGTTTAAATATTAAATAAAGCAGAAAATCAAACAGATAACTTTATGCATTGACAAGTACCTAATTCCGCTGCTAAGTTGCATATTCTGTGCCCATTATCATAGGTTGTTTCGTGGAGAGTGTATTATAACCGTATCTTGTGCTGGTATTTGTCTATATATTTGCTCTGACTTTTCGTAAGTACTCTCGTTTTCCTCATCTTCTGCTGTTTCAGTTGGGGCATATATATTTATTAGTGTTAGGTTTCATTCGTATTCTTATGTAGGCTATTCTTTAGTTAATTGGTTTAAGCTCTATTATCCTATCTCTCATTTTCCCCTTATTATAAAGCCAACTCCGTTTTTCCCTCTGACTTAATCTCCTGCATATAGAAATGCAAAGTCTTGTTTTGTAACTTGTCCATTTCCCTGCCATCTCATCTCTTTGACTGCTCCTATTTCTACTCTACATTGCTTTAGTTGTTCTGCTACTTCCATCATTTTACCATTTGGCAGCATTGTTCTTATATTCCAAATACTTATTTTTATTGTATTTCTTTTGTTTTTTTTGTTTCTGCTTCCCACTCATATAACTTTCTATTACGTTTTTCTTCATATTTAGCTATCTTATTTCTTGAGAGCAGAGTTTCGTTAGCGCATTTAAAATCGAATATCGCTGATTTGCTTGCATCACTTGTACCCTCAGCCCTTTAAAAAATATCTGCACGTCGCAGAAGCACCAGAAAACTGCAGACAATTTCCAGGAAGCATGTTACCCATGACCTCATGACCTTTGCGCATAAATTGTTAACGGTCTCGCGGTGATAAATATTTACTATCGTGGAAAACTTCCGGAAAAGTTTGATGACGTCCCATGCGGAGTTTAATATTTATGTTTATTACGTCTCGTTGGCGTTAATTTTTGTCGCTCGCCTGTTCACCCCTCCTCATTAAATCCTCAGGCACGCCTCTGATCGTGAGATTCGTGGCACGTACGGCGCGACGTCCGGAATTGATAAAATTTAGAAACTGGAATTACAGCAGAAGAGAAAAAAAAACGCTCGCTTTCATGCGCGGAATCCCGGCCGAACGTGCAGTCGATTTTCGCATCCATCGCCTCATTTGCACTCGCGAGGCACAGATTTTTTTGCTTGCAGGTTTGATCGCCTCCTCATTTGCACTCGCAATTTTCTGTACGCATTTGATTCTCGCTTCTCCCTTTGTGTACGAGCTTGGATAATTCGTCCTCATTTTTTTGCGCGCGTGCATTCTCTGATTGAGATTTATGCGGTTGTTTACAGGGGAGGCGAATATTTAACGCATTCCTGCGAGATTTATAAAGCATCGGCTACAATAAATCGAGCTCGTTACATTTTCTCAATAAGAACGATTGGAAAGTTTTAATTGCACGAGCTCTTCTCGGAGTCACCTTGGAGGCTAGCCTTGGTGATCCCTGGCGAAACGGAACACAGATCTGCTCCACATACGGATCTAGCCAGTGACGGAGTTTCTCCGCGGTTTCCACTGCAGGCCCCCGCGATTAAATAATTGCCGGGCGCTTAATTGCCGCTAATCGATCGATTATCGGTTGCGCAATGGAATGCACACTTCCTTGTGAAAATTTTAATTCCGGGCGTGCTAAAATACTGGGAATTCTGGGCATTGCTTTCGTCCTTTCGTTGGAAATAGCACATTTTTTGTTGTAAGATTGATTATCTCGTGTGATGGCATACAGTTAAAACCGAACATTCTACGAACAAAAACAGAAGCAATAATGTTTGCATGCAAACTACTTTCACGTAATTAAAAAGAATTTCAACTATAAAAAAAAATCAGGAAATATTTAAAAATAGTTTTGAGATAGGATCACGTCAATATTTCTAAGTGTGGGCCCTTACAAAATAGCAGATTTAACTTTAAATAATAAATTCCTAACAATTCTACTTTTAACAATATTTATTAGAGTAAAATAACTCCTTTCCCCAAGATTTCTAGGAATTCATTTAACAAAATAATTAGGAGAAATTCGTTCAATAACAGCATGTTATTATAATATATTAGATGAAATTTTTCACAAATGTTTTGCCTTTATTAAATAATTTTGTTAACAATTAATATATTGTACTTAAAAAATAACACCTCTGAAGATTGCTTACAATAGCCTAAACCAGTCAGATGAGGAAGAAAAAATAAATATAATAAAAACAACATCAACCAAGAAATACCTTTATATTTAAATACTACCAGAAAGTACTCTTGATAAAGAAGTAATAAAACAATAAAAAATATAATAATACCTGGTATTCAAAATGGATGAAACTATAGCCAATGCTATCAAGCCCCGTTTATTGTGGAGTTTTTTTACTTTCGTTTCCAAGCCAAGGTAATGATATTCTATTTCTTGTGTGAGGAACGAGCTTCCAATAGCTTAAGGTGCATCAACGGCCTGTTGAAGAATAAAGTATTATTATTATTATTATTATTATGATTATTATTATTATTATTATTATTATTATTATTATTATTATGATTATTATTATTATTATTATTATTATTATTATAATTATCAATGAAAATTGAATTTAAATGAACCCCACAACTTACGTATACAGTGATATTTAACAGGTGATTCAAATGCCTGATGGTGAATTTATCACTCCTTTTAATATCAGCCACGACTCATTTACCATAACGTGCGTGACAAATACAGAAACAACAATGAGAAGTAATATGCAAGTGACACAGCTGGAGAAAAATGTCAATAGAATATTCAAACCTTGATTTTTTTTTATTCCTAACAATGTTACCGGCAACAAATAACAATGCCAAGGAATGTTTTTTTACGTAATTGGTGTGTAATGGAATAATTATTATTACAACTAGGACTTTACTATGAGTGCATGGAATATCATTTCATCTTCATATATGTATAAAAAATAAAATTTATTCAATTCTAACACTATAAACTGACGTTATATATCTCTTAGCAGACATCATAAGCAGTTGTTTAACTTCAAATGAAATAAAATTTATAATCCACGATTTAATACCACGAGTCAATAATGATAGCTATTATTCCCGAGGAATATTTACGAACCGAGCCGCGGAAGCGGTGAGGGAGTAACATTCCGAGATAATAATAGCCATTATTGCGGGTAGTAGAGATACCCAGTGATTTTCTTAAATGTATCAGAAAATGTTTGTTGCAAGTTTCAGTTATCTCCACATACAAGGAGAACATTTTAAGAAGTACCTAAATGGATTACGTGAAATTATAGTAGATTATACCACGAGTCAATAATGATAGCTATTACTCTCGAAGAATATTACGACCGAGCCACGTAAACGGCGAGAGAGTAACATTCCGAGGTAATTATAGCCATTATTACGAATAGTATACTCTACTTTATCTACGACTAAATAGGCTAGTAGAACATTTTTGGAAAATGAATTTGCATTTTTTCGTACACGCCATTCGTTGAAGCTTGCGATTTATTGTAAATTAATTTCGATGTTTCAGGTATCAAGGCAGATGTTGTTGCTGTAGCTAGTTATACAATTTCTGGAGGTGTATAAGTAAAAGACTTCATTTTCATCCATCTCTATACAAATACACAAACACTACAACTTTTGAGTTTGTGTATTTTGTTTCCATGGTATTATTTATTTTGAGAAATTTCATAATTGGAGTGCAAGAGGTAATAAGCACTATTAATCCCTAGTCATTATTCCATAAGGGAATAATATATAGCATTATACTGCAAAAACCTCAAGTATAATACTTACATTATAAATTAGTCGTAGATAAAAATATATAAATACACAACAATCTTATAATAAGGTAGAAATAAGCACCGATCACCAGAAATCGGCGCAAAATTCATTGTTCATTAGAGTGTTGTACAGCATTTCTGCTGTGTGAATGAAACTTAATTTCACAAAGTTCAAAAAACTGTTGTACATACAAATATTTTGATAGAACCAAAAATTCGTTAATCGAAACAATAATATTAGAGAATAATGTTTTTGGGTTCGTCGCCCATGCAAGTGATTTCAACGAGAACATGTACGTTTATAAGCGGTCAAGATTTGTAACGCTAACACAACAACTTCTATAATTAATATGATGCAAAACTCAATGCTAAATTTATAATTTTATACTTTCAATTTATATACCTTCGATATATTAATTAATCCAATATCGATTAAAGTATTTATGATTTAAAATGGTTATTATTCTTTATTCTTCATTCTTTTTTTTATCATTTATTTCTGCAAAGTTACAATCTGTTCAATAATTGAACAATAATTAACATTGTATGGCATTATTCTTCATGAATTAAAAATCAATTTAGAATTTTAGTGATTAGTTATTATATCGATCATTTATTTCTGCAAAATTTTTAATCTGTTCATTAATTGAACAATAATTAACATTGTATGGCATTATTCCTCATGAATTAAAAATTAATTTAAAATTTTAGTGATTAGTTATTATATCTATCATTTATTTCTGCAAAGTTACAATCTGTTCAATAAATGAACAATAATCAATATTGTATAGCATTATTTTTCATGAATTAAAAATTAATTTAAAATTTTAGGGATTAGTTATTATATCTTCAATATGATTGATTCAATGACAAAGAAAGTTTTCATGAATTAAAATTATTTCTCCTATTATTTTTCATGTATTTAAAATTTTAGATATTATCTGTACACGTAATAAAAATTGTAACAATAATTATGGCAATAATAACAAAATTAATAACAAAGAAGGGTCTAATCTAAATATTTAAATATTTTGTCGTCACTCATTATATTACGTTATATTAATTGGTCAATGTTGGAGGCATCTACTTCGTGATACATGATGAAATTAAATAAAACAAATATTTTTCTTTGTTTATTATAATTAGTGACTATAGTTTCGATCACGTTCTGATCATATTTTACTCTAAGTTTGATAATGATCAGAACGTGATCGAAACTATAGTCACTAATTTTAATAAACAGTGTGATATAAACAAAGAAAAGTGTTTGTTTTATTAAATTACCTTATATGGTTTAGAGTAAGTTCAATGTTTAGCAATAATTTGATGCAACAAATAAACAAATACGTGGTAACTGTTTTAAGTATTTAAGAGTTTTAATAGTTTTTACCATTATGAAAATATGAAATTAACATTCCAATTGAGCACGTTGCCTGAATTTGAATCTTCAATGTTAGTGGTTAGGAATCAGAATAATTGTAAAACTAACAGATGTTAAAAATATGATTCGATTCATCAATCAAAATTCCAGAAAATAATAAAATTGAATTTGTACTAACTATTTTAAGTATTTAAGAGTTTTAAGAGTTTTTTACGATCCTGAAAATATGAAATTAACATTGCAATTGATCACGTTGCCTGAATTTGAATCTTCAATTTTAGTAGTTAGGAGTCAGAATAATTGGAAAACTAACAGATAATAAAAATGTGATTCGATTCATGCATCAAAATTCTAGAAAATAATAAAATTGCATTTGTACTAACTGTTTTAAGTATTTAAGAGTTTTAAGAGTTTTTAGGATCCTGAAAATATGAAATAAATATTGCAATTGATCACGTTGCCTGATTTTGAATCTTCAATTTAAGTGCTTAGGAGTCAGAATAATTGAAAAACTAACAGATATTAAAAATATGATTCGATTCATGAATCAAAATTCCAGAAAATAATAAAATTGAATTTGTACTAACTGTTTTAAGTATTTAAGAGTTTTTACGATTCTGAAAATATGAAATTAACATTGGAATTGATCACGTTGCCTGAATTTTAATCTTCAATTTTAGTAGTTAGGAGTCAGAATAATTGGAAAACTAACAGATAATAAAAATTTGATTCGATTCATCAATCAAAGATCCAGAAAATAATAAAATTGAATTTGTAATTTAGGATTTGAAAGATTTCGGATTGTCTTGACTCATTATATTACGTTATATTAATTGGTCAATGTTGGAGGCATCTACTTCGTGATACATGATGAAATTAAATAAAACAAACACTTTTCTTTGTTTAATAAAATTAGTGACTATAGTTTCGATCACGTTCTGATCATATTTTACTCTAAGTTTGATAATGATCAGAACGTGATCGAAACTATAGTCACTAATTTTAATAAACAGTGTGATATAAACAAAGAAAAGTGTTTGGTTTATTAAATTACCTTATATTGTTTAGAGTAAGTTCAATGTTTAGCAATAATTTGATGCAACAAATAAACATATACTTGGTAATTGTTTTAAGTATTTAAGAGTTTTTACGATCCTGAAAATATGAAATTAACATTGCAATTGATCACGTTGCCTGAATTTGAATCTTCAATTTTAGTAGTTAGGAGTCAGAATAATTGGAAAACTAACAGATAATAAAAATGTGATTCGATTCATGAATCCAAATTCCAGAAAATAATAAAATTGCATTTGTACTAACTGTTTTAAGTATTAAAGAGTTTTAAGAGTTTTTAGGATCCTGAAAATATGAAATAAATATTGCAATTGATCACGTTGCCTGATTTTGAATCTTCAATTTAAGTGCTTAGGAGTCAGAATAATTGAAAAACTAACAGATATTAGAAATATGATTCGATTCATGAATCAAAATTCCAGAAAATAATAAAATTGAATTTGTACTAACTGTTTTAAGTATTTAAGAGTTTTTACGATTCTGAAAATATGAAATTAACATTGCAATTGTTCACGTTGCCTGAATTTGAATCTTCAATTTTAGTAGTTAGGAGTCAGAATAATTGGAAAACTAACAGATAATAAAAATATGATTCGATTCATCAATCAAAGATCCAGAAAATAATAAAATTGAATTTGTAATTTATGATTTGAAAGATTACGGACTTATTCATTAAGTATGGTACCTAATCGATTTATAATTAAAAAAATTAGTACATCGTCAAGTTATTTAGAGCAGGATTAACATTAATATTAAAAAATATACATAAACCACGCAATTTTTGTTTTGAGTTTTGGTTAAAAATTGGTTAAATACATCGTCAAGTTATTTAGAGCAGGATTAACATTAATATTAAAAAATATACATAAACCACGCAATTATTGTTTTAATGGTTAAAAATTGCTGAAAAAACCTGAAGGACGGAAATTCCAACTGTAATTTATGATATTTGCCTTTGCCGGTTTCAGTGGTCAGGCATTTTAGTTAATTAATTTTAGTGCGAAGTTAATAGAGGCTATTCTCTTTTTTATATTTTCAAAATATATGTATAAAAACAGCCATACTCTACTTTTAATTATGTTTCAATTTCTATGCCTATTTCTCTGTTTCTGTTTTATATGTACATAATTTTAATTATTTCTATTTCTGTCATTGTTTATGTTCCTCTTTTGTGTGATTGTTATAATCGTTATAAAAAATGCCAAATTTTATAAAAAATTGGTTAAATACATCGTCAAGTTATTTAGAGCAGGATTAACATTAATATTAAAAAATATACATAAACCACGCAATTTTTGTTTTGATGGTTAAAATGTATCTACTTCGTGATACATGATGAAATCAAATAAAACAAATACTTTTCTTTATTTATTAAAATTAGTGACTATAGCTTCGATCACGTTTTGATCATATTTTACTCTAAGTGTAATAATGATCAGAACGTGATCGAAACTATAGTCACTAATTTTAATAAACAGTGTGATATAAACAAAGAAAAATGTTTGTTTTATTAAATTACCTTATATTGTTTAGAGTAAGTTCAATGTTTAGCAATAATTTGATGCAACAAATAAACAAATACGTGGTAACTGTTTTAAGTATTTAAGAGTTTTAATAGTTTTTACCATTATGAAAATATGAAATTAACATTCCAATTGAGCACGTTGCCTGAATTTGAATCTTCAATGTTAGTGGTTAGGAATCAGAATAATTGTAAAACTAACAGATGTTAAAAATATGATTCGATTCATCAATCAAAATTCCAGAAAATAATAAAATTGAATTTGTACTAACTATTTTAAGTATTTAAGAGTTTTAAGAGTTTTTTACGATCCTGAAAATATGAAATTAACATTGCAATTGATCACGTTGCCTGAATTTGAATCTTCAATTTTAGTAGTTAGGAGTCAGAATAATTGGAAAACTAACAGATAATAAAAATATTATCGATTCATCAATCAAAGATCCAGAAAATAATAAAATTGAATTTGTAATTTAGGATCTGAAAGATTTCGGACTTATTCATTAAGTATGGTATTAATAATTAACATTGCAATTGATCACGTTGCCTGAATTTGAATCTTCAATTTTAGTAGTTAGGAGTCAGAATAATTGGAAAACTAACAGATAATAAAAATATGATTCGATTCATTAATCAAAATTCCTGAAAATAATAAAAAATATACATAAACCACGCAATTTTTGTTTTGAGTTTTGGTTAAACATTGGTTAAATACATCGTCAAGTTATTTAGAGCAGGATTAACATTAATATTAAAAAATATACATAAACCACGCAATTTTTGTTTTAATGGTTAAAAATTGCTGAAAAAACCTAAAGGAAGGAAATTCCAACTGTAATTTATGACATTTGCCTTTGCCGGTTTCAGTGGTCAGGCATTTCAGTTAATTAATTTTAGTGCGAAGTTAATAGAGGCTAATCTCTTTTTTATATTTTCAAAATATATGTATAAAAACAGCCATACTCTACTTTTAATTATGTTTCAATTTCTATGCCTATTTCTCTGTTTCTGTTTTATATGTACATAATTTTAATTATTTTTATTTCTATTTCTATTTCTGTCATTGTTTATGTTCCTCTTTTGTGTGATTGTTATAATCGTTATAAATTTTTTTAAATGTTATAAAAAATTGTTTAAATACATCGTCAAGTTATTTAGAGCAGGATTAACATTAATATTAAAAAATATAGATAAACCACGCAATTTTGGTTTTGATGGTTAAAAATTGCTGTAAAAACCTAAAAGCAGGATATTCCAACTGTAATTTATTATATTTGCCTTTGCCGGTTTCAGTGGTCAGGCATTTTAGTTAATTAATTTTAGTGCGAAGTTAATAGAGGCTAATCTCTTTTTTATATTTTCAAAATATATGTATAGTTATAACAAGTTTATTAACTAGTTAAATATAATAGAGTTTTACTGCTACAAAAAAGAGTAGAATTTTTTTTAGGGTTTTGAGTTGCATTAAATATAAAAGAGGTATTTTAATTGCAATTTTAAGTGTTTGTACATTTGCATATTATCTCCGTGGACAACTGCAGGCCGGTTTCGCCTGGTGGGTCTCATCAGTCCATGCGTCTAGGGTTAATATAAAGTATGTATAGCAAACCTTGTATCTCTGTAAAGGAAAAAATGTGTCCTTTTTAAAAATGTTTAAGCCAACTACGAGCGCCATTTAAAAAAAATTAAAGCTTGCATTATAACTGAAAAAATTTGTTTTCAAAACACAAAAACAAAAGCATATTCTCTTAAACGACAACTCTTTCCTCATTTAACCGAATCTCTATGTCTTATGGTTTCAGAGATCCCAATGCTTAAAATGAAAAAAAAAACTCACCCTGTATGTAAACTAATCATCTTAAAAATTGCAAGAAATATATTATACGAGGCTTATTGATAATACATAACGACACAGTGATATAATATCTTATATCATATATTATTGTTGTTGAGCTTTTCTTTAGTTGAGTTTTTTTGATCCTGAAAATATGAAATTAACATTGCAATTGATCACGTTGCCTGAATTTGAATCTTCAATTTTAATGGTTAGGAGTCAGAATAATTGAACTAACAGATAATAAAAATATGAATCGATTCATCAATCAAAATTCCAGAAAATCATAAAATTGAATTTGTAATTTAGGATTTGAAAGATTTCGGATTTTGGACTCAATCAAACTAATGTGCATCAAAACTAATGAGCTACATGTATGTGTTAATTATCGAGGTAGAAAATTGCCATTCAGTTTTCGTAACTGTCGACTAAAGGAGAAAATTATACCGAGGTACATCGACTTTTCATATTTGATTAAAAAAAATATAAGAAGTAATGCAAATTCGATTAAATACGAATTTTATACATGCTTTCCTCTTATTTAAACTTTTATCAAAAGCAGCGGACCAAAAATTGTAAAATGTTGATCTTTTCGACTGAATATGAATTTTCGGCTAAAGATTTATATTTTACTATAGAAGGATTCACGTTAACGCAAAATATCGTCAAAATAAACAATGTGCTTAAAAAGGCATACAAAATTTCCAAATAATCAGTTATGTCCAATTCGTGTAAACATACGAACCTACTTTTCATGCTTGCAATATTGATAAAAAAAGCAGAATACTTGATCCGGTTTCTAATTATAACTAATAATTGCACTTGAGCAACTGATCGTTTTGTGAGATATATTGAAGGAAGGTTAATGCTAATCGCAGCGATTTCACGCTCAGCGGTTTTCCGAACGTTTTTTTTTTCCATAACGAACTATAAACTGGGTCGTTTAACGAAACTGGCGCCCTGAGAAAAACTGCAGTTTCAAAATTTTAACCGAGCGCAATTCGATTTTATTACCAAATTTGCGGTCACCAAGGTGCCACAGGACCAGCGTTGTGGCGACCACAAAAAAGCGCGTATCAACAATAACTCAACAATGGTCGCACTTTTTTGCGTAATCAATACGTAAAATAAAATCGCAACCAATTCCATTTCTGCGATGTGATTGCGGAGTTTTTTCAGCATCATTACGTAGCGGAATCAAATTTGAAGCCGGAGCCGTAATAAACGCGGCGCTGCTGTTACATTCAGCGCTGATTTATTAATGCCCTTATTCCCTGGGCGTCGTCCCACGGTCGTCTTTTTGCGTAAATATTCTGATTTAGAATGCCCCGCTGCAAAAAGAGTCCTTAAAATGGCGAGCGCGTTGCATAAGAAGCAGCTTCGCCGCCTTGGCACGTCAATGCAATCCGATAAAGTTTACTGCAACGGAGGAATTTATACTGCAGTCGAACAAATCAATGGCCATAGAAGATCAATTGCTTTGTTCAAGCAGTTTGTGCAGTTCATTACAATAGTATGATGTTGCCAATTGATGTTGCCAATACGTTGAGGTGCAATTGGCAGGTACACATGATCTACTTGACTTATTTAAGCACTATTATTATGAAGATTGAGAATAAATGTCGGTTTCCGTCAAATTACTTTACAGTAGCGCCATACAAGCAACATAAAAGGAGCTAGACCTGACAGCAAAATTCTGGTGGAAAATTTGAATTCTACGCACCCAAATTACTTGGTAAACATCTTGCTCTTTTCCAGTAATTTTTTTTATTTTAATTTGTATTACAGTGTTATTAATGTCCCAGCAGGGACAAATCACGTTCACGTTTTATATCCCGGAAACCGGATGGTGATATACCAATGAAAACGGTGACCTCGTGGCACGTCCGCACTATAGGGAAGTTAACTAGTTTCTCTCATCATGGCGGCGTCTCGCGACGATTTTTAAAACGTCGTCGAGACGTCACGTCCAAAAAAAGTGTGAGTATGGTCGCCTACGGTGGAGGTCTGTGCGCGCAATTAATAACTAAAAGGCAGTTTCCATCGAAGGCGATACCGGACCGTTACAAAGCATAATTCCGATTTTGCTGTCTTGTAATTTTTAAGAATTATTATTTTTATTATTTACCTAGATTTACACTTTTCCGAATAAAAAAGTAGAGACTTTACATGCTTCTATGTGGAAGACGCTATATAATCTGGATTGAATCCATACTACAAAAACAGATTTTTGCTCCTCATTATATTTGTTGTAGAATGTACTAAATTGCCAAAAACTATCGAAACGTGCAATTTGACATAACATTAACGTTATGTTGATTAATTCACATCTCGGTAATCTTTGCAAAACTAGATGTTTTGCCATAACTTCCGCTCAGCAAAGAAATTTGCTTAAAATTTCACGCGCAATCCTATCGGAAGTAATTGCATCTCTGATGAATCCCAAACCTCTCAACATTCCACCAACGATTCAGTTATGCGCATTCATTAAACTCTTTTAATTCCGATTTAACAGCAAACCTAACTGGCAGGTATTCCTTGCGTAACTCGTAATTAAATCACATTTACAGTTGCCAGACACTCGCTAGTAAATTGATAGTACTGTTTTCGCGTTTTTTGCTCGGTTTCTGTGCTTCGGACTCCGAAAAAAATGTATTTCCAACAGACTTCAGTCGCTACGGTTAACGTTACTTAACACGGCGAAAATATCGCGGTTTTGTTTACGGAAACAACGCCCACGTGCCAAGAACTTTCTCTGCCTATGTCAGAATTCAATAATGCAACGATGCAGTTGGTGATGCATTACACCAGCTAGCAGTGCAATAAATGAGAAATTTCAATACATAAACCATTCGATACAATATTACTCCTATTAAATAATATATATGGTTTAGCAACACTCTTTTTTGTACAGGCTTCATCAATTCAACCTGTTTGCTAATGGTTTTATTGAAGTTTTATGGTATTATTACTATAATTTCTGCAATAGTTGTAATTGGTAATTGCAGTACTAGTACCTAGTTACAATATTTCAATGACCATCGACATACGCTATTTCCGCTTATAATAATTACACGTTACACAAAAAATAGCTATTTGTGCAATAAGAGCGCAAAGTGGTACATTGTTGCTCTCGGGGGAAAGTTGCAGCAATTTAATCATCCGCTTATAATTATTATATGTTATACAAAAAATAGCTATTTGTGCAATAAGAGCGTAAAGTGGTGCATTGTTGCTCTGGGGGAAAAGTTGCTGCAATTCCCCGAGAGCAACAATGGCGCTCGAGTTGCACACAAGATTTTTCCTACAATGTATTGTTTACTGCTGCGCTGCCAAACTCCATTCAATTCAATTTGTTAATAAACTGATAAGACTGTATTATTCACAAGCGATAAAGTGTTTACGCGAACTTTGCGCTTGTTGCCAATAGCAACGCGCAAAAAAGTGTGGTACTTGGAAAACGTCAACTTTCCGCTCGCATTCGGAAGCAGAAAGACCTACTTTGTGTGTCAATTGTAGGAAAAAACTATTTCAATTACTTTTCTTGAATTTTTTTATAAAAAAATCTGACATATTGCTTAGAAAATTATTTAAAAAACTGTAAAAATATCTTAACTAAGGCAAAAAATACAATGTGGCGTCGATAGCCGAATAAAGATTGTTCATATACAAAGCTAAAATAATCGGTTCGAGCTTGTGAAATATTAACACTTAAAGAAAAATATCAAATCCTTTTTCACAACGACATTTATTTCTCTAAATGTACAAATTTCTATTGAAGATGACCACGTATTGGTTGAACTGTACATTTAGAGAAATAAGTGTTGTTGTGAAAAAGGATAATTTGTTATTTTTCTTTAAGCATATACAAAGCTGATTACACATTTTCCAATTCCACTTTATCTCAATATTACGGAAAAACTAATAATTATTGCATAATTTTGTCGATAACTAAGCCTGTGATTATATTGTATCAATAAAGCAATTGTAACTCTCCGTTTTACACTTCAAACTTAGCCTTATTAATATTCCAGGTGAAATTTATGCAAATCGGTATCTCACTGTGCCATCTTCAAACGGGTTGCGTGGGTCGTCCAGATTATCAGGGATAATCTGCTCGACAACTTAAGCGAATTATTAATGCATTATGTCGCCAAGCAGGCGTGATTACACTGCAAAGAAGGCAAAGCTGTAATCGGTGGATTTGTGAGGCGAAAGTACTAATTTTAACTTACTGGATTCAAATAATCTTTACAAAATGAATGCATTAAGCAGTAACAGCCAAAAGCAAATGTATGATTTTTCTAGTTTAATGTGATAATTGTTCATATTGTTTGTCAATTGTTTGTTAATTGTTTGTTAATTGTTTCATGTAATAATAGTATAGTATAGTATTTATTGGTGTTAAAAACTAAATAGTTTTACACAAGTCAAGAAAAAAATATTGTCAGATGTACACAATTACGGTCTCTATAGTAATTTATTTCAACAAGAAGTGTCGTTCATATGCTTCTCTCATTGTTCAATAAATTATTATAAACGGAAAACTTAAAAATTTTACTTAAATCTATAAAATTAATAATTATTATAAACGAAAAATGTACTAATTCTTCGGTTAGTAACATGTATAACATTCTTATTGTATTTTGTACTTAACAAACTTAACTTAACTTAACTTAACTTGATTTTGCCTCTAAGGCCCAGTTGAACGATCTTGGATCACCTTGACCATGGTTCAGTTACCTAGGTTACAATTGTTGATATAATGGTATCCCTTAGTAGGTAATCTGCAGTTGTATAAAGTAATTTTTTTAAATGAAATGGAATATTTTCGTCGTGAAGTCGTGAAGAGTAATTTAGAGTGCGAAATATGATATTGAAGTTGTTGATTTTTGAAAATTAGAGACAAGTTTTTTCGTGCTAACTAATTTTAATAAATTGGCAGCAATTTCGAAATTTTGACCACTAGCAAGGTTCATTCACTTTCAGAACAGAGGTAATTATCAGATCGTGGATTTCTTTATGTATTATAGCAAATATCGAATTCACGAGTTCATGCTTGAGACTTGATAATGATTGAAATATCGAAACAGGCGAATTATTAAAGTGAAATGGGTAAGAGAAATCGTGCCTCTTATTTTCAAAAAATAGAGGCCATTATGAGATCGTGGATTATTTAATACAGGGTGTGCCAAAAATAGTGGATACGCTCAACAACACGATACTAGGAGATGCCAGCTGAGTTTTTAAAAAATACTAAAAAAACCCTCGGGCTATACTTTTTCAAATATTGCTGGTCAAAGTTATACCATTACATCAAGTTTAGAAGGGCTCTTAGAAGGAATTACATGAAAATCAAGTGTTAAGTTGTTTAATTACATTTTTTTTTAATAATCTTATTGAATATATCCACTTTCAATAGCGGGTTTAAATATTTAAAAATAAAAATTACTCAAAAATCAACGTCACAACGATATGCTGTACAATTAATACTAATAATAAAGTCGTCAATGATTTATGTTTTTTGAAAGTTTAAACTTGTTTTTTTTTACTTTAAATTGTTTTCTTTAGTACTTTCTACGGACTCAGTGGTCATTCCTGAGTGGCGTACTGTTCAGCTTGTCCACTATTTTTGGGACGGCCTGGATAAAAAAAAATCACGATCTCATAATTGCCTCTGATTTTTGAAAATTAGAGGCAATTGACGCCTCCATTGTTTCTAATTTCCAAAAAACAGAGGCAATTATGAGATCGTGGATTTCTCTATTTTTGAGGCGATTTTTCTTACCCATTTCATTTTAATAAATCGCTGGTTTCGATATATTTTCAATCATTATCAAGTCTCAAGTATGAACTTGTAAATTCGATATATGCTATAATACATAAAGAAATCCACGATCTGATAATTGCCCCTGTTTTGAAAGTGTGTAAGAAAAGTGGAGGCTTACATCACTAATGCCTCGTTAGTCGTCAAGAATATTCTAGTGAAATAGAGACGATGCGTATGATAATAGTTATTATTGGTGGCCGTTTAATGATGCCAATGCACGGCTGATATAACATTTTAATCTTCACGCATTGTGCAATTTCGTCGTAAGAAGATTAGCTGTGGAAAGAATGGCGAGATCGTATCAGATAATAGCAAAACGTTTAAAATTTTTTTTTTTTATATTTACCAATTATGTGTAACATAGTTATTAATATTACTATGTTAAATATAATGTTTGGTATACAGGAGAAAGTTGTTAAGTCCAAAATGTAAGGTTTCGATTTTTTTTAAATTAATGTATCTTTATAAATAAAACACAATTGGTTTCAGTTTCACAAAATATTTAATGTTGTACTGCGAGAATTGTTTCGCCAAACTGAGTAGTTTTCATCTGCCCGATGCCTGAAATATTTTGTGAAACTCACACCTATTGTGTTTTATTTATATATTAACATGGAGTTTCATCATCTATCAGCCTCATTAATCCGATATTAATGTATCTATTTTGAGACTTGTGCTTTTGAGTTTATTTTCCATTCCTTATAATATCTAAAATTTTAATAATCATCCATATATAATAATATTTTGGTATTTATTACATATCTCCCCTAATAATAATGCTGCTCCTCTCTCATATACTTGTAGCTTAATTGGTAACTAATACTTTTGAGACACAATAATAATAATTATTATTATACTTCTCCTCTACTTGTGCCTTAATTGACACCACTTTTGAGACATGTATTTTCGAGGTTTTTTTTATTAAGTCTTTATAAAATAATTTTAATAGTCATCTATGTATAATAATATTTTTATATATGTTACGTATCTTAATTGGCAACTAAAACTTTTGAGACACAACAATAATAATAATTATACTTCTCCTCTACTTGTGCCTTAATTAGTAACACTTTTGAGACATGTGTTCTTGAGTTTTTGTTTTAATTAAGCCCTTATAAAATCATTTTAATAATCATCAATGTATAATAAAAAAATTGTAGTTATTATGTATCTTCCTTAATAATGATGCTGTTCTTCTGTCCTATAACTGTAGCTTAATTGGTAACTAATACTTTTGAGACACATTAATAATTACATTTCTCCTCTACATGTGCCTTAATTGGCAACAGTTTTGAGACATGTATTTTTGAGGTTTTTTTTTCATTAAGTACTTACAAAATCATCTAAGCATAATCATCTAATCATCTAATCATAAGATAATAATCATCTATGTCTAATCATGTTTTTATATTGGTTACGTATTTCTCCTGGACGTATACGAAATTATTAAAATTTAAATTTGTGAGGCGTAGTGAAAATATTAAATTCTAAGTTATTGTGACAAACAGAAATCATTCAAGTCTGAATTAACGTCGCTTTTCGGTGAAAGTTTATGCCATAAACAAAAAATAAAACGACTAGTAAACACATACGTAATGCGTAAGTTTATGGCAATCATTTTAAAATTTTGGTAGAATGGAGAAATCTGATTGTGAAATGTTTAACATTGTAGGTGCATTGGTACAAGGTATAAGGTACAAGTTTATTTTCAGTTATTGTCCACAGTCGTTAACATTGAGTGATTATTATTGATGATAATTGATGATAATGAATGATTAATAATTGATGATGATTGAATTATGATGATTGATGATGTAATTACAGTTTTTGACATCGCGGCACGCAATTAACAAATGTTTGGCCGAGCAATGGTCAGTATTGTGGTCAGTATAAGGTACAAGTTTATTTATAGTTATTGTCCACAGTCGTTAAAATTGAGTGATTATTATCGAAGATAATTGATGATTGATAATTGATGATAATTGATGATTGATAATTGAATAATGATGATTCTTGATGTAATTACAGTTTTTGACATTGCGGCACGCAATTAACAAATGTTTGGCCGAGCAATGGTCAGTATTGTGGTCAGTATAAGGTACAAGTTTATTTATAGTTATTGTCCACAGTCGTTAAAATTGAGTGATTATTATCGATGATAATTGATGATAATTGATGATTGATAATTGAATAATGATGATTGATGATGTAATTACAGTTTTTGACATTGCGGCACGCAATTAACAAATGTTTGGCCGAGCAATGGTCAGTATTGTGGTCAGTATAAGGTACAAGTTTATTTATAGTTATTGTCCACCGTCGTTAAAATTGAGTGATTATTATTGATGATAATTGATGATTGATAATTGATGATGATTGATGATGTAATTACATTTTTTGACATTGCGGCACGCAATTAACAAATGTTTGGCCGAGCAATGGTCAGTATTGTGGTCCGTATAAGCTACAAGTTTATTTATAGTTATTGTCCACAGTCGTTAAAATTGAGTGATTATTATCGATGATAATTGAAGATTGATAATGGTTGATAATTGATGATTGATAATTGATGATGATTGATAATTGATGATGATTGATGATGTAATTACAGTTTTTGACATTGCGGCACGCAATTAACAAATGTTTGGCCAAGCAATGGTCAGTATTGTGGTCAGTATAAGGTACAAGTTTATTTATAGTTATTGTCCACAGTCGTTAAAATTGAGTGATTATTATTGATGATAATTGAAGATTGATAATGGTTGATAATTGATGATTGATAATTGATGATGATTGAATTATGATGATTGATGATGTAATTACAGTTTTTGACATTGCGGCACGCAATTAACAAATGTTTGGCCGAGCAATGGTCAGTATTGTGGTCAGTATAAGGTACAAGTTTATTTATAGTTATTGTCCACAGTCGTTAAAATTGAGTGATTATTATTGATGATAATTGAAGATTGATAATGGTTGACAATTGGTGATGATTGAATTATGATGATTGATGATGTAATTACAGTTTTTGACATTGCGGCCCCAATTAACAAATGTTTGGCCGAGCAATGGCCAGTATTGTGGGTCATTTGTGGGTAATTGTGGGTCATTTCTGGGCCTGACATTCGGGTTTATTTGGGTGAATATTGAAGCTATTTTCAATCAATTTGAAATAGTTTACAAAGTCAATACTGTCGTGTACATGAAAATACAAGGTTCCCATGCTCAGGGACCATTAAAAGTGTATGGGGTTCACGATATATATTTTATTAAATTTCATCCGTACATGGCTGATTTCGTTCTCCTCAGGTGAAATACTTTCAACCGTCTATCACTTCCGGTTCTACCGGAAGTAGCCATCAACTTTTGTTTTTTAAATGGAACACCCTATATATTA
The DNA here is from genome assembly GCA_951805005.1 of Othius punctulatus. NCBI lineage: Eukaryota > Metazoa > Arthropoda > Insecta > Coleoptera > Staphylinidae > Othius > Othius punctulatus. Next base: position 15,858,058 of record OX638145.1, read on the forward strand.
TTATGTTTTTGGTTTCCGAGTTTCATTTGAAACATTATTTGTAAAGATATGGGTAACCTATCGTTTTTAATTTCTGAGATAAAAATTAAAAACCGAATGCATAACTGTACTATCTGAATGAAATTTAAAACATTTTTGAGTTTTTTTATCATTCCTTATAACATCTAAAATTTTAATAATCATCCATGTATTATAATATTTTGGTATTTGTTACATATCTTCCCTACTAATGATCTCTATTTTCTTATAAGTTATGTGAAGAAATTCCACTAGAAGGTAATTTTTCATTATAAGTATATTTAGTCCAGATAAAATCACGTAAATAACAATCCTGCCATAAACCTTTCGCGACATCTGTATAACGTGCTGCTGCAATTAAAGGCTGCCGCATGAATCGCCACGATCTCAAAACACTTCCTTCTTTCATCTCGTCTGAAACGGAAGAGATTCTCACCAGCAAGAGTTTATGTGTAGCGCTTACATAAACGGAGTAGAGACGGCCTTATTGTACAAGCAAGTTTACAGGTGATGGCATCGTGGATTGTGGTGGATCCTTTCACCTTTGCCGATCGATGAGATCCCAATAGAAAAATAAAATTGATAAGAGCTCTCATTGTAATACATATTTGATAATTATGAAATCGAAAATGATAATGAAAATTATGATACGTAATTTAATTATTAATTGGAGAGATATATATGAACAATCTTGAGTAGGCTATCGACTTATCGAACAATTTCATGCTGATTCTATTGAAATAACAACAATAGTATTGAATAATAACAAAAGAAAACTGAAATAACAAATTATCATAACAAATGATAAATTACAAAAATTTAAATTTTATTTATAGTAAATCTATTTTATTTATTATAAAATATTAGCAATACACATATTATTTTTGAAATTCTGTCATGCTACCAAACAAAATATAACCAATCCTTATCTAACTCCCATCTATGTAATCATACCTACATCAAACTAACAACTTAACCTATCACTTTAAAAAAGGTCAGGTTAGGTTTAAAGTAGGTAGGTAGATTAGGTATAATTTTAAAAAAGGTCATGTTAGATTTAAGTTAGGTAGGTAGGTTAGGTAACTTAAACCTAACCTGACCTTTTTTAAAATTATAGCTTAAATAACTTGACCTAACCTGAACCTTTTTTTTTTAATTAAAAAGTTAATAGGGTCACCTAACCTGATCGAAGCTGACCTTTTTTAAAAGTATAAACCTAACCCTACCTGTTCTAACCTAACCTAACCTAACCAAACCTAACTTGACGTCTGTTTATTAAGAACGAGTAAATTAATCACAACATTTTGATACATGATTTAATAATCTTGTCGAAATTGTGTTATGTTTGCTAGATGGCGATGTTATTTATTTATAGCTGTATAACTATGCCATTTTAAATGATCAAACAAACGAATTACCACATTTGTTTTTATTACTTGATTATGGGTATGTGCCTGTTTCGAGTTAATTAATCACACAGCAGACATTCTCATTTTGTAACTAATACCAGCAATGGGCATTAAATTGAATTAAAAAAAAACTCACGCAGCCTTATAAATCAGCAGAATTTAGATATCGTCTTGCAGTCTACGAGCGGTAAATTAATCATGACATGTGCCCAGCGCACATTCTTTGTTGGTAATTAAAACCAGCTATGGACTTTTTTCGCTCATTGGCGATTTGTGGGAGGTATCTCACGCGCTCGCCTTGAAAATGTCCCTGCATATGTGGAACAAGCCTGACTGACGAAGGTGGAGAAAAAACAGCAACGTGATTAGACACATCCAAAAGGAATTAGGAAGTCGGCGTTTGGTTAAGGACGGGCATTGCCATTTCAGTTAATTGATAATCGTATGTTATTTTAATAACAATAATAACACATAATAATACTGCGTTGGGAGAACATTATTTAATATTATATTACAATGAAAAAATGATAACTTAATTAACTAATTATTAAGGTACTTTATGATCATCTTTATGTAAGTATACAAGAAAGGCTAGGCCAAAACTTCACGAATGTGACGTATGGAACAAAACTGCGAAAAAAGTTTTTATTGACAAGTGTCCAAAAATGGTTACTTAAAAAGTTACACGCGAATTTGAAAATTATCAAATGTACTCAACACGAATTAAATATTGCTTTGTTGTTCTTTGGTGACAGTCATCAACAAAATTGTACGTTTTCAAAGTTATGATAACAATTAATTTCTGACCATATGTCTGCTATATTCACTGTTATCACTGTTTTAGTGATAACAGTTAGTGTTACCTAACTTGACCTAACCTGACCTTTATTAAAATTAAAAAGTTAGGTATTGACCAGTCCTGACCAGTCACGTTATTGAAGTTTGGACAAGCAATTTAGTTACACATAGTTACAATTGTACAATCGTGAGTTTTTTCAAGTTTTCATATGATACTCCCACTAATTAGTAGATTTTTAACTACCATTAGTATATTTATTTTATTTATCCTTAAGAAATACATCCAATTCTACTATAAATAATGATAATGATAATAATTTAAAATAAAAATCACAGTTGAGACATGTACTTCCTTAACTTTGTGACCCAAAGTTAAGGAAGTACATTCGACTTATTTATTAAATTATTATTATAACTTTGTGTCACAAAGTTAAGGAAGTACATTCGACTTATTTATTAAATTATTATTATTATTCAATGTTATGTCAACAACATGAAAAAATGTCTGGAAATTGTTTGGAAATTGTCTGTAAATTGTCTGAAAATTATCTGAGAATATTTCTAAACTCTTCATATTCAATCGAAATTTTTAAATTTAAAACTTTTAAAACCAATTGTAAGTGCAGTTGATGCACACCATGAATTTAGAATCCTTAAACTTCTTTTACAGTTTTTACCAACATTATAATAGTTATGTAAACAACAACCAGTATACGTATTCTACAAGATGTCAAAAAAAGTATATGATTTTAAACAGTTGTAGAAAACATATATAATTGTATTGTTCGAATATTTTTAACACCTTATTTTAGGTTGATATTAAATCTAAACAAAAAATCGGGATTAGTTATGCTTACATTCAGTTACAAATATTTTTTTTTTTTGAGTCTGGACAACATGGAAAATTCCTTGTCTGGAAATTGTTTGGAATTTGTCTGTAAATTATCTGAGTAGATTTCTGACATTTTTATGAAATGTTGTGTTATTTATTTGACACTCTTCACATTCTATCGAAATTGCGAAAAGTTTAGGATATTTATTTGTATATTTTGATAATTAATTTTATATGATAATAATAATAATAGTAATAATCGTTTACTCCCATAAAACAAAATTAACATTGTACTGGATGTGCAAATAATATGATGGAAAGGTGTTATGCAACTTTCAGAACCAATTGTAATTGCAGTTGATGCAAACCATAAATTTAGAATCCTTAAACTTTTTTTACAGTTTTCACCAATATTATATTAGTTATGTAAACAACAAATACAATTATTCTACAAGATGTCAAAAAATGTATGATTTTTAACACATGTAGAAAACATATATAATTGTATTCTTCAAATATTTTTAACACCTTTTTTAAATCGATATTAAATCTAAAATATTTTAACACCTTATTTTAGGTTGATATTAAATCTAAACAAAAAATCGGGATTAGTTATGCTTACATTCAGTTACAAATATTTTTTTTTTGAGTCTGGACAACATGGAAAATTCCTTGTCTGGAAATTGTCTGTAATTTGTCTAAAAATTATCTGGGTAGATTTCTCACATCTTAATGAAATGTTGTGTAATTTATTTGAAACTCTTCATATTCTATCGAAATTGATAAAAGTTCAGGATATTTATTTGTATATTTTGATAATTAATTTGATATGATAATATGGTGGAAAGGTTTTATGCAACTTTTAAAACCAATTGTAAGTGCAGTTGATGCAAACCATGAATTTAGAATCCTTAAACTTTTCTTACAGTTTTCACCAATATTATACTATAACAGTTATGCAAACAACAACAAGTAGGTACAAATGTTCTACAAGATGTAAAAAAAATGTTTATGTTTTTTGATAGAAAACGTATATAAAAAAAGGTATTAAACATATTTTAACAATACAATTTGTTAAAATATGTTTAATACCTTTTTTTGAAATTATATTATATCTTAAAAAAAATAGGATTAGTTATGCTTACATTCAGTTATAAATATTTTTGTTGTGTCTGGAAACCATGGAAAATTGCCTGGAAATTGTTTTGGAAATTGTCTGGATATTGTTTGGAATGTCAGGATATTGTTTGGAAATTGCCTGTAAATTGTCTGAAAATTATCTGGCTAGATTTCTGACATCTCTACGAAATGCTGTGTAATTTATTTGAAACTTTTCATTAATTTCATATGATAATATGACGGAAATGTTTTATGCAACTTTATTAAAATTTTCTAGTTTTTCACTTAATTCAGCTTCAGAATACATTTTTGAAAATTACTGCAATGATTGCAATTTCTAAACCTGAAAGTTTAGGATATTAAATTTTATATTTTGATAAGTAATTTGATATGATGATATGATGGAAATGTTTTATGCAATTTTCATTGCAATTTTTTAGTTTATCACTTTCTTCATTTTCATAACCCCTTTCTGACATTTATTACAATGTTTGAAGTTTCTAAACATTCTTCTAAACTTACTTTTGATATTTTTATTCAAATTCTGCACTTTCTTGATGGCACATTCTAGAAATTTTCATTAAATTACCATATATTTGTTTGGAAATTTACGAATCTTAATGAATCTTAAGGTATTGTTCGCATTTTTTGAACCTTTAAATATTAAATTTTGTAAATTTTGATATTATAACTCAATTTTCTGCTGTTTTCTCTTTGTGTGCTTTGTAAACTTCAGCACATTCCTTCAGTTTTTCAAGATTCACTGATAGTTTCAGCAAATTGTGCAAATGTGCAAATTGTTTCAGCAAATTTAGAATCAACTGGTATTTTTATTTGTAGAGTTTTAATTTGCAACTTCTGATGTTTTCATTGAATTTTCTTCAATTTGAAATGTATGCAAACTGATTTTTTGCTTTCTATTAAACTTTCATTAAGTTCAAAAATCTATAAATATAAATATCAGGAAATTGGACAACTTTTTTTAAACCCTGCAATGGTCTGCCAAATTTCGTTTCTTTTTGTAACATTGGTTGATGTAATGTTCGCATTTTCTAAACCTTTTAATAATTTTGATATTATTATTAATATTTTGTATGACTGGCTTTATACTACCTGATAGTGCTGACTTCACCTGTTAAATTTACCTATAATCGATCTAAACACTTTTCAATATTTTAAATGTTTAAATGTTTAAAATGTTTATAAATTTTGTGTAATTTCAATGAATCTCATCATATACTAGTGAAATTGCTGAAAGTTAATGATATTTATCTATATATTTTGATAATTTTGATAGTATGATTACACACATTCTTCAGTTTCAGAACGCCTTTTTGAAATTTACTAGAATGTTCGCAGTTTCTGAACCTTTAAAATTTAGTTTTGATATTTTGATTGAAATTCAGGACTCTTTTGACGGTACATTCTAGAAGTTTTCAATAAATTAACATATAATTCGGAAATTTTCGAAATCTTTATGAAATTTGGTGAACTATGTATTAATTATTTTCAAATTTTGATATTATAATTCAATTTTCTCATTGTTTGCTTTCTTCAGTGTCATCACAGTTTCGTTTTTCTAGATTTACTGGTACATATCAGAAAAGTAAGAAACAATTCTGAAACTAATATTTATATTTGGAGGGTTTTTATTGATGTTTTTATTAAATTTTCTTCAGTTTAAATTTTGTGTGACTTTTTGTTCTTTATTCGCGTATTAAGTTAGAAAATTTATAAATAAAAACTTCAGAAAGTTGGACAATCTTTCAGAAACTTCTGGAAGAAAATTATCGTAGACTTTCAACATGCAAAATTTCATATTTCTATTTTTATATATATTTTTTTCAATTTGAATAATTTTTTTTATTCATTACAGTTATAGAATTCTAGAATTAATATCATGAATAGATACGTGTAAAGGAAAATAAGGCCCGCGTAGAATTTACAAAATTCCAATGTGGCCCTTCTGCCAAAAAGTTTGGGGACCCCTGGTCTACACTGATGGGAATTTATTAAGTATTACAAAATTGATTACACATGTACACGTAATTACAGTAACGCTAATTAACATAATCACTTAATTATAAATTGCTTTAATTTCTACGACTAGCATTAGAAATGCTCAGAAGTAGAGCGTGAAATCTCCGCGGAAGGATTCACACTTCTTCCGAATAAATGCATAAAGATATAGATTAAGTCAGACATTACGTGCTAATACGTATATTAATTTTAGTAGTCACCGTAATTAAGCCACTGGTGGTGATTTTACAATGGTAGAATTACTCGTTTTGACTCGATAATTGACTCTTTCTATCTGAAAAAAATCACTTGTGGTTTTCTTGTTGTATACAAGAATGTATATTGTTGAATGTATATTGAATATTGTTTGTTGTCATACATTACGTGCTAATACGTATATTAATTTTAATACTCACCGTAATTAAGTCACTGGTGGTGATTTTACAATAGTAGAGTTACTCGTTTTGATTCGATAATTGACTCTTCCTAATTAAACAAATCAATTGTGGTTATTTTGGTCCGTCGCCAAATTGATCCGTCACAATTAAGTACAAGTTCATTTCAATAGTCACCTTATCACATGTTTAAACTTGACTCTTCACAACAGTTAGGACACAAGCTTTTACAAAAGCCGCAAGTAATCATATTGTTTTGTTTTTGTTTGTTAGCAATTGAGCTAGAAGTATTTTTGTGTAAGATTTTTGTTATAATACTACTACTATAATTTGTTACAGTCTTGTGATTGTGAAGTCACCTGTAGAATTGTAATTGACTCTTCGAAATCTAATGTAAATCTCTACGTAGAATTTTGTTTGTAATAGGCCCTTCATAATTACTCTTCACAAATGATTCACAGATTGCATTTTGTTGTAATAGACTCTTCCTATAATGACTTGTAATATTTGTTATTGTAATTGAGTCTTCGAAATCTAATGTAAGTCACTACGTAAATTTTTATTTGTAATAGACCCTTCATAATTACTCTTTACAAATGATTCACATATTTCATTTTGTTGTAATAGACTCTTCCTATAATCACTTGTGATATTTGTTACTGTAATTGACTCATCGATATCTAATGTATCTCACTACGTAGATTTTTGTTTGTAATAGACAATTCATAATTGCTCTTCACAAAGGATTCACAGATTGCATTTTATTGTAATAGACTCTGCCTATAATCACTTGTGATATTTGTTATTGTAATTCACTCTTCGAAATCTAACGCAAGTCACTACGCAAATTTTATTTGTAATAGACCCCTCATAGTTACTCTTCTGAAATGATTCACAGATTGCATTTTGTTGTAATAGACTCTTCCTGTAATCACTTGTGATATTTGTTATTGTAATTGACTCTTCGAAAACTAATGTAAGTCACTACGTAGATTTTTGTTTATAATAGACTTTTCATAATTGGTCTTCACAAATGATTCACAGATTACATTTTGTCGTAATAGACTCTTCCTATAATCACTAGTTTTTGCAATAGCCGCAAGTAGTCTTATTGTTTTGTTCTTGTTTGTTAGCAATTGCACTACAAGTATTTTTATGTAGGATTTTTGTCATAAAACTACTACTGTAATTGGTACAGTCTCGTAATTAAGTCACCCGTAGCATTTTTCTTGTAGTCACTATTTGAATGTTTGTCAATTATTAGATTCTTCACAAATGATTCACAGATTGCATTTTGTTGTAATAGATTCTTGCTATAATCACTTGTGATATTTGTTATTGTGATAGACCCTTCATAATTACTCTTCACAAATGATTCACATATTTTATTTTGTTGTAATAGTCTCTTCCTATAATCAGTTATGATATTTGTTATTGTAATTGGCTCTTCGAAATGTAATCTAAGTCACTACGTAGATTTTTGTTTGTAATAGACACTTCATAATTACTCTTCACAAATGATTCACAGTTTGCATTTTGTTGTAATAGACTCTTCCTATAATGACTTGTAATATTTGTTATTGTAATTGAGTCTTCGAAATCTAATGTAAGTCACTACGTAAATTTTTATTTGTAATAGACCCTTCATAATTACTCTTTACAAATGATTCACATATTTCATTTTGTTGTAATAGACTCTTCCTATAATCACTTGTGATATTTGTTACTGTAATTGACTCATCGATATCTAATGTATCTCACTACGTAGATTTTTGTTTGTAATAGACTATTCATAATTGCTCTTCACAAAGGATTCACAGATTGCATTTTATTGTAATAGACTCTGCCTATAATCACTTGTGATATTTGTTATTGTAATTCACTCTTCGAAATCTAACGCAAGTCACTACGCAAATTTTATTTGTAATAGACCCCTCATAGTTACTCTTCTGAAATGATTCACAGATTGCATTTTGTTGTAATAGACTCTTCCTGTAATCACTTGTGATATTTGTTATTGTAATTGACTCTTCGAAAACTAATGTAAGTCACTACGTAGATTTTTGTTTATAATAGACTTTTCATAATTGGTCTTCACAAATGATCCACAGATTGCATTTTGTCGTAATAGACTCTTCCTATAATCACTAGTTTTTGCAATAGCCGCAAGTAGTCTTATTGTTTTGTTCTTGTTTGTTAGCAATTGCACTACAAGTATTTTTATGTAGGATTTTTGTCATAAAACTACTACTGTAATTGGTACAGTCTCGTAATTAAGTCACCCGTAGCATTTTTCTTGTAGTCACTATTTGAATGTTTGTCAATTATTAGATTCTTCACAAATGATTCACAGATTGCATTTTGTTGTAATAGATTCTTGCTATAATCACTTGTGATATTTGTTATTGTGATAGACCCTTCATAATTACTCTTCACAAATGATTCACATATTTTATTTTGTTGTAATAGTCTCTTCCTATAATCAGTTGTGATATTTGTTATTGTAATTGGCTCTTCGAAATGTAATCTAAGTCACTACGTAGATTTTTGTTTGTAATAGACACTTCATAATTACTCTTCACAAATGATTCACAGTTTGCATTTTGTTGTAATAGACTCTTCCTATAATCACTTATAATATTTGGTATTGTAATTGACTCTTCGAAATCTAATATAAGTCACTACGTAGATTTTTCTTTGTAATAGACCCTTCATAGTTACTCTTCTGAAATGATTCACAGATTGCATTTTGTTGTAATAAACTTTTCCTATAATCACTTGTGATATTAGTTATTGTAATCGACTCTTCGAAATCTAATGTAAGTCACTACGTAGATTTTTGTTTGTAATAGACCCTTCATAATTACTCTTCACAAATGATTCATAGATTGCATTTTGTCGTAATAGACTCTTCCTATAATCACTAGTTTTTACAATAGCCGCAAGTAGTCATATTGTTTTGTTTTTGTTTGTTAGCAATTGAACTACAAGTATTTTTGTGTAGGATTTTTGTCATAAAACTACTACTGTAATTTGTTACAGTCTGGTAATTAAGTCACCAGTAGCATTTTTCTTGTAATCACTATTTGAATGTTTATTAATTATTAGATTCTTTACAAATAATTCACAGATTGCATTTTGTTGTAATAAACTCTTCCTATAAGCACTTGTGATATTTGTTATTGTAATTGACTCTTCGAAATGTAATGTAAGTCACTACGTAAATTTTAGTATATAACAGACCCTTTATAATTACTCTTCAAAAATAGTTCACATATTTCATTTTGTTGGAATAGTTTCTTCCTATAATCAGTTGTGATATTTGTTATTGTAATTGGATCTTCGAAATCTAATCTAAGTCATTACGCAGATGTTTTTTTTTAATAGACCCTTTATAATCGAATCACATTATGTGATTCATAATTACAATTTTATGACAATAATATTTTCGTAATGAAATTACTTGTATTATTATAGACGACCTTTCGTTATTAAGTCATTATTTATAAAAAAATACTAATAAATATTTCATTATTTAATTGTTCGTAATAAAATTTTTGTAATAAACGCCACACTTATTTTGGTATTGTATTTTGACTAATAGTTAAATCACCAATATTGTCTGACTTGTATTTTAGTTACGATAGTATATTTTGCAATTCTTAGGTCACTGGTTTGAATTCCATGTTACAGAGTCTTCGAAAGTGAGTCACTAGTAGTATTTTTTTTTGCGTTTCATTTATAATTACGTGAGGCATTCGCGTAAACCGTTTGTGGATATAAATATGTATGATATTGCATTAGCTGTTAATCCATATTTAGTAAGTAATTAATCTAATTAGATGCCATCACACCTGCTATAACAGTAATCTTAAACAATAATAAAACTACTAATTTGAATAGGCTTTTCGTAATTAAGTAGTTTATAGCGCAAATGAAATGCATTTTATTTATAGTTATGTATGGCATTTGGGTGAACTGTGCATATATATACATAGGTATGGTATTCCATTAGCTGTTTATCCATGTATGGTATATAAATTAATCTAATGAGAAATCCATGAATATCGTCATATCTGATATAACAGTATTCTCAAATAATATTATCACTATGTATTTATACGTGGAATTATTTGTACTAGCACATTTTTAATAATAATAACACAAGTAATAATAATAAAAATTATATATATAATAAAAATAACATCATATCTGATATGATAGTATTCTTAGTACTACGTATTTAAACCTGGAATTCGTTGTAGTAGCAGATATATAATAATAATAACGAAAGTAATAATAATAAAAATCATATTTATAAAAATATCATAATATCATAATAGTATTCTCAAATAATAATAGCACTACGTATTTACACCTGGAATTATTTGTACCAGCACATTTTTAATAATAATAACAAAAGCATTAATAATAAAAATTATATGTAATAAAAATATCTGATGTGACAGTATTCTAAGTACTACGTATTTACACCTGGATTTTTTTGTAGTAGTACATATTTAATAATAATAACGAAAGTAATACTAATAAAATACATATTAATAAAAATATCATCACTGATATAACAGTATTCTCAAATAATAGTAGCACTATGTATTTACACCTAAAATTCATTGTACTGACACGTTTTTAGTAATAATAACAAAAGTAATAATATTAAAAATTATTTATAATAAAAATATCATCATATCTGATATGACAGTATTCTTAGTACTACGTATTTACACCTGGAATTCTTTGTAGTAGCACATATTTAATAATTATAACGAAAGTAATAATAATAAAAAAGGAAACCAATAAAAATATCATCATATCTGATATAACAGTATTCTCAAAACATAATAGCACTACGTATTTATACCTGGAATTCTTTGTACTAGCACATATGTAATAATAATAACAAAAGTCATAATAGTAAAAATTTTGGTAATAAAATAACTACTGCAAGTAACAAACAAAATAATGCAATTAAAAAATAATACAATAATACATTTATTTTTTGTATTTATTAGCTACGTATGTGTTGTACAGTACAAGGCATAAAATATTCATCAATTTTTTTTCTAATAATAGTTCCATTCCACCTCGTAGCTACAAACAATTTCCAAAATGCAAACCATAGGTTATAGAACTAGAAAATGTTTGAGTAATAATATTAAAAATTATGGTAATACAATAATTACTGCAAGTAACAAACTAAATAATGCAACTTAAAGACAATACAATAATACATTTATTTTTGTATTTATTAGCTAAGTATGTCTTGTACTGTACAATACTACACAGTACAAGGCATAACGTATTCATCTAAATTTTGTCTGGTAATAGTTCCATAAAACATCTTAGATACAAAAAAATTCCAAAATGCAAACCATAGATTATAGAACTAGAAATCGTTTGAGTGACGGTACGATAAAAGTCTTATATCTTAGAGATAAGTAGACTGTAGTAGAACTATATCTAAGTTATATCTTAGTTATCACAGTTAGATATCATTACTGTAAAAAATTAGTCATAAATTATATAGCTATTATTTAATTATACATTCTACTCAATCTAGGTGTATGTGTATGACAACATAGCTACATGTCAATATTACGTTGGGTAAGTCATAGAATCTAAAATCAACCATTGTATGATTTAGTTATAACGAAATACAAAATACTTTTAGCTACATTATATATGTAGGTGTAAAGCATAGAGTATACTAACTAACAATCCAAAATAGTTGAAGTGTTTAAAGATCAAAATATTTTTTTTATCTTTTCAATGAAATTTATTATTTTCTCATGTAAAATTTTTGTTGGTACTTGGTACTTTTGTTGGTAAAAGAATAACTAAAAGTAACTATTTAGTAATATTTTAGCAATAGTACAATAAAATGGCTGTAGTTTTATAGCTGCTTATATTCTAGCTGCTGCTCTTATTCTAGCTATAGTTCTATATCTGCTTATATTCTAGCTGCAGCTCTAGTTCTAGCTATAGTTCTAGTTCTAGTTGCAAATAGCTATTTAGAAGTATAAGTAATATTAGTCATATATTACAGAAGGGGAGAATATGTTTACTTCATAATTGTAAAATGTTAATCCAAATCTAGATTACATAATAGAAAATATTGTAGTCATAGAACTATAGCACACTTTAGCTACTTATGGTTACAACGAAGAATAAGTCATTGTAGAAGACGTTCTAGCTCTAGTTCTATAGCTGCTCATATTCTAGCTGCAGCTCTAGTTCTAGCATAGTTCTATATCTACTTATATTCTAGCTGAAGCTCTAGTTCTAGCTGCAGTTCCAGTACTAGTTGCAAATAGCTATTCAGAAGTATAAGTAATATTAGTCATTTATTGCAGAAGGGTAAGAATATGTTTACTTCATTATTGTAAAATCTTAATCCAAATCTAAATTACATAATAGAAAATATTTTAGTTATAGAACTATAGCACGTTTTAGCTACATATAGTTACAACGAAGATTAAGTCATCGTAGAAGACGTTCTAGCTATAGTTCTATAGCTGCTTATATTCCAGCTGTAGCTCTAGTTCTAGCTATGGCTCGATATCTGCATATATTTTAGCTGCAGCTCTAATTCTAGCTGCAGTTCCAGTACTAGTTGCAAATAGCTATTCAGAAGTATAAGTAATATTAGTCATTTATTGCAGAAGGGTAAGAATATGTTTACTTCTACATAATAGAAAATATTTTAGTTATAGAACTATAGCACATTTTAGCTACATATAGTTACAACGAAGAGTAAGTCATCGTAGAAGACGTTCTAGCTGTAGTTCTATAGCTGCTTATATTCCAGCTGTAGCTCTAGTTCTAGCTATGGCTCGATATCTGCATATATTCTAGCTGCAGCTCTAATTCTAGCTGCATTTCCAGTACTAGTTGCAAATAGCTATTCAGAAGTATAAGTAATATTAGTCATTTATTGCAGAAGGGTAAGAATATGTTTACTTCATTATTGTAAAATCTTAATCCAAATCTAGATTACTTAATAGACAATATTGCAGTCATAGAACTATAGCACATTTTAGCTACTTATGGTTTCAACGAAGAGTAAGTCATCGTAGAAGATGTTCTAGCTGTAGTTCTATAGCTGCTTATATTTTAGCTGCAGCTTAAGTTCTAGCTATAGTTCTATATCTGTTTATATTCTGGCTGTAGCTCTAGTTCTAGCTGTAGTTCTAGTTCTAGTTGCATAGAGCTCTTCAGAAATATAACTAATAGTAGTCATATATTGCAGAAGGGGGAATATTTTAGCTTCATAATTGTAAAATGTTAATCGAAATCTAAATCTTAATTCTAACTACATAATGTTTAAGCCATACTATTAAAAGCAGGTTAACGCTATGAATGCTATCAATTCTCATTTTGTAATTTTATTAAGAAAGCATTGTTCTTAATAATTTAAATTAAGAAATAGAGATTATGGAAGACGAAATGCGGATTATATAACGAGCCACTTTCGCAAGGCGCCGAATTTTGCGCGATTATAACGTTAAGGCGTTTTTAATAAGCTCGTAGAATCCGTAACTTGGCGATGAAGCTGTGATTAGTTTGCTCGTCAGCGATTTTTAGACAGAAGCCTGTAGCCTTAATCACTCGCAGTCTGCTGGTAACCATCATATCTCATTAGCATGCGTTCAGCAGTACTTGTAGGTGCCGACTTTCATTAATAATCTATTTGTTACATAAATGTAATTACAGAATCAGAATCTGGCAGGCAATTTGAAATTAAATGGTAGGAAGATTATTTTACATGTTATTAAGAGAATGGTAATGAAAACATCATATTTTATCATGCAATTTGAAATTAGGTACGAGGAAGATTATATTACATATTATTAGAATAATGTTATCTATGTCAAAAAATATTTACAAAGGGTAATAGGTAATTCGTTACTGTAACTATGATACAGATACTCATATACTGACGTATCCGGAAAAATCGCTTATGCTCACTCAAATATGTATTTCAAGAATAGTTACAACTTACAAACGAACTTCTATTGTTACTACATATTAGTACATAGTACATATTATTACATAATATGTACTTTTAAATATATACTACAACTTACAAACAAACTTAGACTGAATAATAGGTATTCTTGTATATGCACCACACCTTACAAACGAACTGGGGAATATAAGTACTTTTGATTACTCACAATATCGTGTAAGAGAACTTAAAAATGTAATGTACTTTTGAATTCTCTTATACTTAAGTATAACTTGCATGAAAACTTATAAGGCAAGCACTTTAAGGCCCGTATCTATAATCCGTAATTGAGCAATAGTTCGACTGAAGTCGTATATTTGGTTGCGTAGTTTCTATAAGCGTTTATGCACCAAACGCAACCAAATATACGACTTGAGTGGAACTCAAGCTCAAGTACGGACTCTAGATACGGGCCTAAATGTTGTGTAATTTCTAAAACTCACAAGAGAAATTAGGAACGTAATTTACTTTAGAATACTCACTAAAGCTCACAAAAGAACTTAAGTGAAGTAAGTATGGAATAATCAATAAAACTTACAAATTAACTTAGAAAGTAAAACAGGCTCTCGATCATGAATATTCACCAGAACTTGTGGCAATCCATAAACTATTACCAATCTCATCGCAGCAGGAACAGTGCTGAAATTCACACACGCCGGTGCACATAATCTCGTTACATTACGTGTCGCAATGATCGATTTCTCGTTTGTGGCCCAATACTGGGCACGTACTCTTCGAGAGACACGGAGGACAATTTGTCGCGGGGCACAATGTGCTCAAGAGAGTTTCCTCTTGGCCTGCGCTTGCCCAACTCGTGGAAACGGATCGCCTGGCGAAGTTGCTCAATCTCATTACGAGAGCGATTAATTGTGAAACGTGGACGCGTCCCACTCGAAGATGCGCTGCGAAAATCGCTCGAGGATTCGCGTGGCATCTGTGATGAAATTTTGTGGAAGATGCAGAGCAGATGTTATGCAAACGGACCGTGCATCATGAAAGCCGTTGCAAAACGGATCAAAAATCCGGAGGATTACACGAGTATAAAGGTCGAGACGAATAGAAGAAAGAGAGAGAGATACATCTCAATCCATGAGATTTTGATAATTTCTCAATTAATAATGATTTATGTATAGATTTAGATTTATTAACTTAGGTTAAAGCCTAGTTGTACAATCGTGGATCATCCCTGATTGTGTTCGGTTTCTAAGTTTCGGTTTCTAAGTTTCTTAGTTTCGGTCCAGTTTCTGGTCAAGGATGATCCACAATAGTACAACCAGTTGTACGATTGTGAATTATCTTTGATCGTGGTTCGGTTGCTAAGGATACCATTGTATTAACAATTGAATCCAAGGTAACTGAACCATGGTCAAAGATGATCCACGATCGTACCACTGGACCTTAGTTGTACAAACGTGGATTATCTTTGACCATGGTTCAGTGGTCTAGGAAGAACCAGTACCAAAGAAACTTAACGACCATCAAAGATAATCCACTTTTATAGAACTGGCCCTTAAGAAACGTATCAAAATTTCTGATTCAATTATTCATGATATTAATTTTTACGTGTACAACACTTCGTATGGCAGAAATCGAAAAAGGAAAGCAATAACCATAAAAAAATTCGAAGTAAGGAAAATCGCTCCTTGGTAAAGGAAATTAGCCATAGCAGCAAATGTAGGCGGTCTTTAAAGATAAAATAAAAAGTAAGATTTATATGAGTATGTGCAGTAACAAGGCAGTTTAAGGATGACATTTTCATTGGTATGTATGAAAAATTACATGTTCAACACATACAAGAAAGTAAAGGAATGAGAAACGTACAACTGCTTTAAAATTTAAAAATAAACATTTTGGAAAATTTATTTTCTTTCAAGTTTCATGATTTCTATGTTTGGAACTATAGATATTTGTATATTTGCATAATTCAAGTATATAAAATGTTTTCATATGTTCAAAACACATACAAAATTATAAATGAACCGAGAAACGCACAACTGCATTAAAATCTGAACATTTTAAAATGAACATTTTTGAAAATTTAATCTTATTAAACATGTTTGGAACTATAGATATATATGTATTTGAATAAGTCAAGTACATCAAATGTTTTCAAACGTTTAACAAATATAAGTTGTAAATGAAGCGAGAAAAGTAGAACTGCTTTAAAATTTGAAAATGTACATATTTGAAAATTCATTCTCATTAAAGATGTTTAGAACTATAGATATTTGTATATTTGAATAATTCAAGTACATCAAATGTTTTCAAATGTTCAACACATAAAAAATGTAAACGTACAACTTCATTAAAATTTAAAAATTAACGTTTTTGAAAATATATTCTCAATGAAGATATTTGGAACTCTAGATTTTTGTATATTTAAGTAATTCATATACTTACATCCAATATTTTCAAATGTTCAACACATAAAAAATTGTAAATGAACCGAAAAGCGTACAACTGCTTTAAAATCTGAAATTGAACATTTTTGAAAATGTATTCTCATTAAAGATATTTGGAACTATATATATTTGTATATTTGAATAATTCAAGTACATCAAATGTTTTCAAATGTTCAACACATACAAAATTGTAAACGTACATCATTAAAATTTGAAAATTAACATTTTTGAAAATTTATTCTCATTAAAGATGTTTAGAACTGTAGATATTTGAATATTTGAATAATTCAAGTACATCAAATATTCTCAAATGTTTAACACATCAAAAATTGTAAATGAACCGGCAGACAAACGTGCAAATGCTTTAAAATCTGAAAATTAACATTTTTGAAAAAGTATTCTCATTAAAGATGTTTACAACTATAAATATTTGTATAGTTGAATCATTCAAGTACATCAAATGTTTTCAAATGTTAAACATAAAAAATTGCAAGTGAACAGAGAGACGTACAACTGCTTTTAAATTTAAAAATGAACATTTTTGAAAATGTATTCTCATTAAAGATATTTGGAACTGTACATATTTGTATATTTGAATAATTCAAGTACATGAAATGTTTTCAAATGTTCAACACATACAAAATTGTAAATGAACCGAGAAACGTACAACTGATTTAAAATCTGAGAAAGAACATTTTTGAAAATTTATTCTCATTAAAAATGTTTGGAACAATAGATATTTGTATATTTGAATAATTCAAGTACATCATATGTTTTCAAATGTTCAACACATAAAAAAATGAAAATGAACCGAGAAACGTACAACTGCTTTAAAATCTGAAAATGAACATTTTTGAAAATATATTCTCATTAAAGATATTTGGAACTATAGATATTTGTATATTTGAATAATTCAAGTACATCAATTCTTTTCAAATGTTCAACTCATCATGAATTGTAAATGAACCGAGAAATGTACAACTGCTTTAAAGGTTGAAAGTGAATATTTTTGAAAAATTTTTTTCTTTACAGTTTCATGATTTCGATATTTGGAACTATAGATATTTGAATAATTCAAGTACATTTATAGTTATTTTCGACATGTTAAAGGATGACATGTAAATTTTATGCATTTCAGGTTTTGAAAATACTAAAGGATCAAGGTTTACAATAAAATAGGGTTATTTTAGATTTTAATAATTTTAAAATAAAATAACTACTAAAAACATCTGAAATTCGAAGTTACCAATATGTCACCTTTACTTACTTACTTTACTTTGCTGAACTTTACCAAATTGTCAACTTTTAACATGTTTAAAATATGTTAAAAGTTTACATTTTGGTAAAGTTTATGGATGTTAGGTTTTGAAAATAGTAAATAATCAAGGTTTACAATAGAAAGGGGTTATTTTGAATTTTAATAATTTCAACACAAAATAACTTTACTAAAAGAAAAACTGAAATCTGAAGAAATAAACAATTTTGTTATCAAAAATAACATTTTTTCAACTTGAAATACATGTATATGTACCACGAAGATTGAATGAAACTATTGAAATGTACAAACCAAGTATTTTTAACTTTAAAATACTTGGTTTGTACATTTCTATAGTTTCAATCTTCGTGGTACATATACATGTATTTCAAGTTGAAAAAATGTTATTTTTGATTTGATTTGAAGTTCTTGAATGATTTAGAGGTAAAAATTTAATATTATTAATAACTTATTTTAATGTAAAGATAGAAATTTTAAGGTTTACAATTAAAAATATTTGCAAATGTTAATGATTTAAACTGCTATTTGTACAAGTTTAAAAATATTTGGTTTTTACATTTCAATGGTTTCAATCTTCATCGTATAGATACATGTATTTCAAGTTTAAATAATGTTATTTTTGACGTCATTTGAAGTTCTTAAATGATTTAGAAGTAAAAAAAGTAATATTACTAATAACTTATTTTAATGTAAAAATAGCAATTTTAAGGTTTACAATTAAAAATCTTTGTAAATATTAATGATTTTAACTGCTATTTAAATAAATCAATATCATATAAAGTATGAACATTAGAATTTTTATACATTTTCATGATTACGTTATTTCGAAGTAAGTACAGATATTTGTATATTTGATTAATTTAAGTACATCAAATGTTTTCAAATGTTCAACATATATAAAAAATGTAAATGAATCAAGAAACGTACGACTGCTTCAAAATTTGAAAATTACATTTAAAAAAATTTATTCTCAATGAAGATGTTTGCAACTATAGATATTTGTATATTTGAAATATTTAAGTACATCAAATCTTTTCAAATACTCAACACGAAAAAATTGTAAATGAACCAGGAAACGTACAACTGCTTTACAATTTCAAAATGAACGTTTTTGGAAATTTATTATCATTAAAGATGTTTGGAACTATAGATATTTGTATATTTGAATAATTCAAGTACATTAAATCTTTTCAAATGTTCAATTAAATGAACCGAGAAACGAACAATTGCGTGAACGAATAACTTCAAATTGAACATTTTTTTCAAGATTCAGTTTCATGATTTCGATGTTAGGAACTATAGATATTTGAATAATTCAAGTATATCTAATGTTACTTTAGACCAGTTAAAAGTTGACATTTTGGTAAATTTGATGGATTTTTGGTTTTGAAACTATTCAAGGAATATTTCAAAGAAAACGATTCAAGGTCAATAAAAAAAGGGTCGTTTTAGATTTGAATGATTTTAACATAAAATAAATTTACTAAAAGAAATATGTGAAATCTAAAGTTAAGAAATAAAAAAAAAACTGTACAAGGTTAAAAATATTTGGTTGATACATATCAATGGTTTTAATCTTTATGGTATAGATACATCTATTTCAAGTTAAAAAAATGTTATTTCTGATTTGATTTAAAGTTCTTAAATGATTCATTTAGAGGTAAAAATTTAATATTTGTCATGTGAGCAATATTTTATTTCAATGTAAAAATAGCAATTTTAGGGTTTACAATTAAAACTCTTGTAATATAAATCTGAACTAAATTGTATTGATTGACTTTGGTATTAGCAATACATTTGCATGACATTGTGTCAATTTTACTGATTTTAACTGCAATTTAAATAAATTAACTGATTTGAAGTATAACAATAAGAATTTTTATACATTTTCATGATTCAATTAAAAAAATGTACAAGGTTAAATATTATTGATTATTACATTTGAATAGTTTTAATCTTTATGGTATAGATATATGTATTTCAAGTTAAAAAAATGTCATTTCTGATTTGATTTAAAGTTCTTAAATAATTCATTTAGAGGTAAAAATTTAATATTTGTCATGTGAGCAATATTTTATTTCAATGTAAAAATAGCAATTTTAGGGTTTACAATTAAAACTCTTGTAATATAAATCTGATCTAAATTGTATTGATTGACTTTGGTATTAGCAATACATTTGCATGATATTGTGTAAATTTTACTGATTTTATCTGCTATTTAAATAAATCAACTGATTTGAAGTATGAAAATATAAATTTTTATACATTTCCATGAATACGTTATTTTGAAGTACATGTATTTGTATATTTTAATGATTTTATGGTAAAATAATGTCTGAAATTTTCAAAAATTTCGACAGACAGACAGATATGCATACAGATAGGCAGGGAAATAAACAGACAGATAGGCATAAATGGACAGACCCTCACAAATATTTCATCTTGTTTTTCTTCCGTGTTCTCAGAAACAAGATCTCTATTAAAATCTATTTTATTCATTTTCGGCCGATAGAAATAGTGTTCAGAAATTATATTTCGATTGAAACCAACTATGAGCTTCAGTAGTTCTCGAACCTGAGACCTGTGGGTCACTGAACTAGTACCTACCGGTTGTCCAGTTGGGCTGGCAATGAAATATTATTTAAATGTTATTTTGGGTTCGTCGCTTCATCTAGCATAGGATCTCCAGCACTAACTTACATATTGGCGTACAATTTACGTTCTGTTCAAAATTTTTGAAAACTATTTCCAGAACTTGAAAGCCAGGTTATCAGTTAGTACAGTGTCAAATAATTGTGTTATTATGTATTTATTAATACATGAATTCAAAATTTATATATTCAAGGTACTGCATATACATATGCATTGATGACTCCAAGAAATTACATACACTGCATCTTTTTTTCCATAAATGATTTAAAGTTTCATTCAGATTATATATTGTTATTAAATTTACCTTTTCCGTTAATTTATTTATTAGAAAAAAATTGTTTTAATTATAAAAAATAATGTAATTATGTACTTCAATTTACTAATATTTCAAATCTAAATTTTGCTATTCAAAGTAATGTATATACTTGACTAGATATATTTGGTTATGATAAAGTGTCATTTGGACTGGTAAAATGCCGTTAACTAACCCAAAAAAATGTTGAGATTATTCTTATTGTGGGGAATTATTAAAGAAGATGCAGAGAAGCAGCTAATGAATGTAATGTAAATAATTCTGACAAAATCATCAGTTACTGAAAGTAATGTATATACTTGACTAAATAACTTCAGCAAATTACAAGCAGTGCATTTTTTTTCCTGAAAAAAATTAACTTCATTAAAACAAAAAAGTACCTTTCTTAGGTACAAAGTATTATTAAATTTAAGTTTCCCCATTATTTTATTATTAGAAAAGGAAATTTTAATTTCTTCATATTTTCTGGTAAATATAGTTATCACTTATTGAAAAATTCCAACTTTCATCCTATTGATAGCTTCTATTAATCCTTAATTGATTATTGATCCTTATTATAGATAATCCTTAAATGAGTAGGGAATATACAGCGTGATCAGAATTATGGGTAACAAATGGGTAACTTTTTTGCTCTGCATTTTAGACGAAAAAATTGTTAGGCAAAAAAGTCCTGCATTATCTCAAATTACTAGCATTTAAAAAAAACAAAAATTTGAAAATTGACTATTGAATGACTTTTGCTTCTTTTTGACGAAGTGCTTAATTAAGTTCTTAATTAAAAAAACGAAAGTCATTCAATTTTTATTTTTTTTTCAGTTTTCAGATAATGCTATCATCAATTTGAAATAATGCAGGAGTTTTTCCTTAGAACGTTTTCCTCCAAAATGCATACTAAAAAAGTTGTCCTTTTGTTATCTATTATTCTGATCACGCTGTATAAATTAATAATATATAGTTTTATTTATCATATGGCATACACATGATTAATGTTTTATTAATAGCTCTCATCGGAATTAAAAGGCAATGTGTCTTCGTATTCTTCATCATAATAATATATTGTTAATAAATCTTAATATTAATTTCAGTCGTCAATTACATAAAGAAACCTTCATTGTTATACACATTGAAAACCTTTGCTAGGTGATATTTATTACCTATCGAATGTTTTCAATGTGTATGTGTATGTAATATATAAGTGATATTTATTACTTAGCAATTTAAATTAAAATATTTATTACTTATTTCTCTAATAATAGTCACCTTCACAATTTTCTCACAGCACCTGCGCATTCAAGGAAGTCTCCACAACAATTGCTCTAGTGTGGGCACGCGAATCCTTCTAATCATCACTGTTTACGTACGAGGATCGCGGAGGTCATCGGATTTCAATCATCTTTTCGCGCGTAACTCCGCCAAGTAATTACATCCCAATTATCCCATCGATAGCCTAGGCAGTTAATTAGTGTCCTTTTGAAACATAAATTAATTGCTTAATTGCGGGACAGTGCAATTATCACTTGCACACGAGGAGGTGAACTACGCCTATTTCCTCGATGGTACCCGAGGATTGTTGTAAATGGACTAATTACCTACACTAATTAATGAGGAAATAATCAGCCAAAAATTTTGTGTTAAACAACTTTGATTTTGCGCTATTTCTTCCTATTCTGATATGTTTCCGTTATTAGAGGTTCACTATCATCCTATGACTTAACACTTAATTTCTGTACAATTAGCGATGAACAATGTACATAGTTCATGTTCATGTTTTGCGATCCCATTTTGTTTTCTACTTTCTGGCAGAACCTTTAAAATTAACAATTAAACTCTGTATAAAATACATAATAACTTCTTACATAATTAATTATAATATTGGTTAATGTAATTTGAATAATCATCGTTATTAATTCTGATATTTATTTTGCTCATTTTCTTAATACTTCCAATTTAATCCATTTCACAACGCTTCAAAGTTCACGTCTGCAGAAGCACCAACGAACGTCGATTGTCGAAACGAAACTCTTCAGACTCGTGTCATAGATTCGCAAAAATTAATCGGTTAAGGTCATCACCATTAGGTCATTACTTTTTTTCACATGGAACAGTAACGTGGAAGCTATTCGCATAAATTGCGTTTTAAATCCGTCTAAATTTTGCTTCTCAAGCAATTAGTTTAATTGACCTTTTAAGGTCTTGAAAAAATTGTGATTGCAGTTAATTGTAGAAAGTTTGAAGATTTTTGTTATGGTTAAAATACATGTTTATGGCGATGCATTAGTGCACGTGATTATAAATAATTTAATGGTGAGATTTATAAAGTAATTTAATTTGTTATATGATATGTGAAGTAATTTTAACTATCAGTGCTCTTCGTTCTTTCGTTGATGTTTTTCATTTAGTCCTAAATATATATCCTAATTTTATTTGTCAAGTAGTTGTGTCCAGTTTAAATGCTTATGGATGATTATTATATTAATAACAGAATTATTGATGTAAAATAATTTAACAGTTAAAGGGACCACCAGTTTCAGTTCCCTTCCTAAGTTGCTCCAAACGTGTTAAAGTTAGAGATTTCGAATGGTACAGTTATAATTGATTAAAATAACCTTTTCTTTTCCATGCCTTACCAAAGATTGCGCAAGCAAGGAAACACAACAAATTCCATAACACTCTCACTCTTATCCATCACGCGTGGGATCAATTAACTTCTGGCGCGTTTATCGCTCGGAATCAACATCCGAGTCGTTCGCTTTCCTGATGCATATGGCCGTGTATTTCATAACTGGACGTGTGTGTCTGCAATCCATTATGCTAAACGCGGCTTGTTTCGATTAAGGCGCGAGCTTTTCGGCGTGTAAGCCGCATGGGCGTAGTGTTGTTGATCTGTCTGATCGGATAAGACGCAAGAAAGTGGATCGCAGGAGAAATTTCCGGTGAATCACTGCTCGAAATTGATATTTGGGCGTCTTCGGGTTTCACCTAGCGCACGAAATCGCGGATTCGATGGCCGTGTGTGAGTTGGAAAGTTCGGTCTATATATGGACGTCGAGTTGAGCAGAGAAAATTTGATTTTAGAAATGGTAATCCTTTGTGAAGAGTTGCGTTTCACAATTACAAATAATCACAATTAAATTCACTATCATTACTATTGCAGATAATAACAATAAGAAGTTACATCAAATAGTAATAAGATTCGTTAATACCTCGTACACTATAATAATTATCATGATAAATCTTTATGGAAGGCAAAAGACATCGCAGGCGATAGTCTTATAAAGAACATGGCTGAAACTACTTGTACTTGTACAGTACTTGTACTTGTATACTATAGTCTTATAAAGAACAAAAAGCTGGCGATAGTCTTATGAAGAACATTACTTGTACTGTAGCACTATAGTACTTGTAGTACTAAAACTACTTGTACTGTAGCACTATAGTACTTGTAGTACTAAAACTACTTGTACTACACTAAAATTATTATCATGATAAATCTTTATGGAAGGCAAAAGACATCGCTGGCGATAGTCTTATAAAGAATATTGCTGAAACTACTTGTACCATAGTACCTACTACTTGTACTTGTACACTACATGTACTTGTATACTACTTTAACTTGCACACTACTTGTACTTGTAAATTTGTAGAAAATGTATTGTTCATAATTACTCATAACTTTCTTACTAACTAATTACTTCATAATTACAACAAATAAAAGCCACATCGATCAATCAAATGTATTGTTGGCAAATAAACTTCATTCATGCAACAAAATTTTTAACTTTCGCTAAAACAAGTTATTTTTGAGTACAACTCTAAGCATTGAGGGGATGAGATATATCTACTTAGTTATAGAGAAAAGTATTCCAACTTCCAAGAATGTGTGGTGTAAGCACTTAAATTCGTAAAAGTTGTATTTATTCGGCTTAAGCAGCAGTACACAATTAGAAATCTAAAGGATATTTTCATAGAAGTTTTAGCCATATACATTCTTTGAATATTCGAATTTTTCACGAGCTTTTCATAGAAGTTTCAACGGTGTGCAGACTTCTATAAGTAGAGCTTTACTGGAGCTTTTGGTAGAAGTTTCAGCTGTGTACAAACTTTCAAAATTGGTATTTTCACGAGATTTTCATACAAGATTCACCTGTAGATAGACTTGAAAATGTAGAGTTTTACTGGAGTTTTCCATAGAAGTTTCAGGTCTGTGCAGACTTCCATATTTAAAATTTTACTGGAGTTTTTCATTTTTCATTGAAGTTTCAGTTGTGTACAGACTTCCAAATAAGAATTTTACTGGAGTTTATCATAGAAGTTTCAGCTGTGTACATACTTTGAAATTGCGAATTTTTCACGAGCTTTTCATAGAAGTTTCAACTGTGTACAAATTTCTATATGTAGAGTTTTACTGGAGCTTTAGGTAGAAGTTGTGTGCAGACTTCCTAATTAGAATTTTACTGGAGTTTATCATAGAAGTTTCAGCTGTGTACATACTTTGAATTTTCGATTTTTTTCACGAGCTGTTCATACAAGTTTCCCCTGTGGATAGACTTGAATATATAGAGTTTTACTAGAGTTTTTCATAGAAGTTTCAGGTCTGTGAAGACTTCCAAATTTAGAATTTTACTGGAGTTTTTCATTATTCATTGAAGTTTCAGTTGTGTACAGACTTCCAAATTAGAATTTTACTGGAGCTTATCATAAAAGTTTCAGCTGTGTACAGACTTTCAAAATTAGAATTTTTCACGAGCATTTCACAGAAGTTTCAACTGTATGCAGACTTCCACAAGTAGACTTTTACTGGAGTTTTTCAAAGAAGTTTCAACTGTGTACAGACTTTCAAAATTAGAATTTTCACGAGCTTTTCATAGAAGTTTCACCTGTGGCTAGACTTCCAAAAGTAGAGTTTTACTGGAATTTTTCATAGAAGTTTCAGGTGTGTACATACTTTCAAAGTTTCTTCAAAGTAGAAGTTTCACCTGTGGATAGACTTTCAAAAGTAGAGTTTTACTGGAGTTTTTCATAAAAGTTTCAGGTCTGTACAGACTTCCAAAATTAGAACTTTACTGGAGTTTTTCATAGAAGTTTCATCTGTGTACAGACTTTCAAAATTATAATTTTTTACGAGCTTTTCACAGAAGTTTCAACTGTGTGCCGACTTCCAAAAGTATAATTTAACTGGAGTTTTTCATAGAAGTTTCAGTTGTGTACATACTTCTAAGATTAGAATTCTACAGAAGATACGACCTTAAACTGAAGATATGAGTTTATTTTAAAAGATATATTTTCTACCAAGAATAGTCTTTCTCTTCTTCTCTCTCCTTCTCTCACTCCTGAGAAGTTTCACGTCTGTGCAGACTTCCAAAATTAGAAATTTACTGGAGTTTTTCATTGAAATTTCAGGTCTGTACATACTTCTAAAATTAGAATTTTACTGGAGTTTATCATAGAAGTTTCAGCTGTGTACTTTTTTTTTAAATTCGAATTTTTCACGAACTTTTCATAGAAGTTTTAACTGTGTACAGACTTCTATAAGTTGAGTTTTACTAGAGCTTTTGGTAAAAGTTTCAACTGTGTACAAACTTTCAAAATTGGTATTTTCACGAGCATTTCATAGAAGTTTCACCTGTGGATAGACTTCAAAATGTAGAGTTTTACCGGAGTTTTTCATTGAAGTTTTTGGTATGTGCAGACTTCCAAAATTAGAATTTTTCTGGAGTTTTTCATAGAAGTTTCAGCTGTGTACAAACTTTTAAAGATTCTTCAAAGTAGAAGTTTCACTTGTGGATAGACTTCCAAAAGTAGAGTTTCACTGGAGTTTTTCATAAAAGTTTCAGGTCTGTACAGACTTCCAAAATTAGAACTTTACAGGAGTTTTTCATAGAAGTTTCATCTGTGTACAGACTTTCAAAATTTGAATTTTTCACGAGCTTTTCACAGAAGTTTCAACTGTGTGCAGACTTCCAAAAGTATAATTTAATTGGAGTTTTTCATAGAAGTTTTAGTTGTGTACACACTTCTAAGATTATAATTTTACAGAAGATACGACTTTAAACTGAAGATAGGAGTTTATTTTAAAAGATATATTTTCTACCAAGAATAGTCTTTCTCTTCTTCTCTCTCCCACTCTCACTCTTGAGAAGTTTTACGTCTGTGCAGACTTCCAAAATTAGAATTTTACTGGAGTTTTTCATAGAAGTTTAAGGTCTGTACAGACTTTCAAAATTAGAATTTTACTGGAGTTTTTCATAGAAATTTCAGTTGTATACAGACTTCGAAGATTAAAATTTTACAGAAGATACGACCTTAAACTGAAGATATGAGTTTATTTTAAAAGACATATTTTCTACCAAGAATAGCATTTCTCTTCCTCTCTCTCTCTCCCTCTCTCTCCCTCTCTCACTCCTGGGAAGTTTCACGTCTGTGCAGACTTCCAAAATTAGAATTTTTCTGGAGTTTTTCATAGAAGTTTCAGGTCTGTACAGACTTCCAAAATTTGAACTTTACTGGAGTTTTTCAATGAAATTTCAGTTGTATACAGACTTTGAAGATTAGAATTCTACAGAAGATACGACCTTAAACTGAAGATAGGAGTTTATTTTAAAAGATATATTTTCTACCAAGAATAGCATTTCTCTTCCTCTCTCTCTCTCTCTCTCTCCCTCTCTCTCCCTCTCTCACTCCTGAGAAGTTTCACGTCTGTGCAGAGTTCCAAAATTAGAATTTTACTGGAGTTTTTCATAGATGTTTCAGGTCTGTACAGACTTCCAAAATTAGAATTTTACCGGAGTTTTTCATAGAAATTTCAGTTGTATACAGACTTTGATGATTAGAATTTTACAGAACCTTCGACCTGAAACTGGAGATAGGAGTTTATTTTAAAAGATATATTTTCTACCAATAATAGTCTTTCTCTTCCTCTGCCTCCCCCCTTCTCTCTCACTGTTTCTCTCTCACTCTCTGTCTCTCTCTAATAAAATAATAATTGTTATTATTTATTTATTTATTTATTACATCATGGTATATTTCTTCTGATGTGGCTAATTACCGTCGCTAACGATCTATCACTTTCTGTTTTCGAAGTTTTTGTAAATTTCGAATTTAATTTGCTTATATTAAATAGGTACAGTTCAATTGGATTAAACTAAAAGATTACAATTTAACCAATGTATTTAATGTATTATATGTATTATAATATATATATATATATATATATATATATATATATCCAATGTATTTATTGTATTACATGTATTATAATGTATAATCCAATGTATTAAACTATTTATTAATTATATTTTCTGTCTTTACAGATTATGTGGCACAGTCTCAAACCTCTCATGGTAAGTTTCTATAATAATTCCACGTATTATTATTATAATAGAAGTATTTTATGATGACCAATTTCGACTATTATAGCTAATAACATCGCCAATAAGTGTCTGTCAGAAAATTGTGATTTAGTCCGACTGTCCAACTGTTGGCATAAAATTTATATCATAATTTTATTGTGGTTTTACAAATTTATATACCATTTTTGAGTATATATTTAAAATTTTGAGATATAAAACTTGAATGTTCCATAAAAAATATTAGTATGGAATAAAAAAATATATAAATCTGTAAATTACAAAATTGTGGAATTAAAATTTAAGAATTAAATCAACATAAACCGGACAAAAATGATAAATGAAACGTTAGTAGAAATTTTTGTAAGTATTGACCAATTATTTTTGATTATTATTATTATTATTATTAGTAGAAATGTGGGCCATATTTTGAAAAGGAATTCGTTATTTTTTATTTTACAACTTTTGTGAAGGTCTTGCAAAAATACTTATCATTTCCTTTAAAAAGTGAAGTTTTTATAAGCATTTTCTTATTTCGAAATCTTTGCATTTATTGGAAAATCTCCACAAGAATGAAGAATTTTTGAAATATTTGTAGAAATCTCAAAAATTATTGAGAAATCTGGGGAATTATTTTTATGGTCTCGAAATTATTGAGTAATCTCTCAAAATCTTAAGAAATATTGAAATATCTGCAGAAATCTCAAAAATTATTGAGAAATCTTGGGAAATATTACTAAATTTTGCATTTTTGCAACAACTTGCATTTATTTATATCGAAGTTAATAAAAAAATCTCCGGAAATCGTGATCATTATTAAGAAATTTGTAGAAATCTCCAAAAATATTGAGAAATAGTGAAAATTATTGGAATATCTCTCGGAATCATGAGATTTAATGATATAAATCTGCATGAATTTGGAAAAAGATTAAGAATGCTTGAGAATTATTAAAAAAAAACACTAGAAATCTTTATAATTATTCAGAAAACTGTAGAAGTCTCGAACAATATTGAAAAGTATTGGAAATGATTGAGAAATCTCTTGAAATCTTAGTAGTGAAAAATATTGAGAAATTATGGAAATTTTTGGAAAATCTCTCTATATAATATTGATATTACTTCGAAATGACATTTTGAGAATTATCGATAAATTAGGAGTATGAAAAATGTATGTAATAATCGTAACAACCAACTTGCATTTACTGATTTTAATGATCTCAAAATTATTGAAAATTCTTTCGAAATCTAGATAATTAATGAGAAATCAATATAAATTTGGAAATTTCCATACATACGTAGATCCAACAAAATAATATAACGTTAGGAATAGTTCAAAAATGGTTTTTGTTTCATAAAAAGTAATAACGTTATTAGCTTAACTAAATAATTGATGTTACTAATATATATTTATGATAAATTTTATGTAAATGTCAAAATGTACTGTGTTTTATAAGTAGAGAACTAGAATTCTAAATTTCATGATAAAATCGGTGGAAATTTAAGTTTCTTGTACTTATTACTTTCACAGGATTTCCATTTTTTTTAAATTTAAATGTACCGGACAGGCCGAAGAGTACATATAAATAAGAAGAAATACATAGCAATATTATAAATACATATGTGTGCATTTCAATTAGAAAAAAATATTAAACTTGACCTAATACTTTACAAAATATTCAGTAAGACTAGATTGGTTATAAAACAAAATTTCGAATTGCTATATAGCATAGGACTATCCTACGTATAGAATAATTTTGATCACTTGACGACGTCACTGTTGCAATTCCTTTTGATTTCTGTTGAAATTCGTTCAAATGAAAGTCTGATGAAGAAATCTCCGTGTCGACTCGATTCCTTACCATTTAAAGCAGCATCTCACAGTAATCGGGAGCAGATCAATTTTCTTTACGGACTTCACATTCCGCTAATCTAACACACAACAACCGCAACTATAATAATAATAGTAATAATAATAAGATTCGCATAATAATAAGATTAGCATAAAGCACTTAAGTACTTTATTTAGTTTCATTTAGTTTTATTTTAGTTCAGGGTAAGTTTCAAAAATTTTTAGTAGAAAAAAACTACAACTTACAACTTAACCAAGTGCTTTATTTGTACTAATTTAAAGGTGTTGAACTATTAACCACCGATTTATACAATCTAATTATAATAAGATTATTTTTAAGATTCCTCGACAAGTATTGATCAAGAATATTATTTGTTATCATATTTTGCAAAAAATGCTTCTAAGCTGCCAACAGAGAACAACAACAAAACAACAAAATTTGAAAATAAAAAAGACAAAACCAAAAAGGTTACAAAATGTGGAGACATACATTTAGCAGTTTTAAAAGTTGAATATTACATGTACGCAAGATAGATATGTATTTGCTTTACTGTCTTACGTATATGTTAGAACCGGTTTTTCCATGCATAGTTAAACTTCTGAATAGTTATCCAATGTTCAAGACACCCACTTATAAATTAGCAATGCATTGGGTAGTTTATTTTCCTGGGAGTATTAGGAATTCTTATCCATTAGTTAAAATTCCTCAATTTTGAAAAGATTAGTATAGATTTTTTGAAAACTATAAAGAGTAAAAATTCTTCAACTCTGAAAAGATTAGTATAGATTTTTAAAAAAACTATAAAGATTCTTTCTGAGTTGATGGATTTAATAACTATTGAATGTATGCACTCTCCGAATGGTGCAATTTCAATTTTCACCAACTATAAATCGCATATTTTCAATGTGCATTTGGGAATTATTTCCTCCGACAATTGGAGACTAGTTTCGATGTTGTTTGATCTCATCAGCCCAATATAGTCAGATTCGTAATTCCTAAATGCACATTTTCGTATTCATAAAGTGGAACTGCTGTGATTAGTATAGATATTGCAATTAAAACAGCGTTGTAAGCAACAATGCGTTTATATTAAAAATATATATTATAGTAACTTATTATAAAATATGTTAAATAAACTGCTAAGGGCTGATTAGGGGTTTAGTTTACACATTTTATTATTACAAAAGTTTTGTTTTTAATATAAATATGCATTATTGCATACACCATTGTTTCAATTGCAACATCCATACTAATCTTATATCTCTTCGGCAGCAAGGAAGTAATTAATTTATCATGTATACTATTACACCTCACAGTTACCATCGTGCCAACAAACTCGTTAATATTTGAGCACGTCTGTGCGGCTCTGTGCATTCTAATCATCCATGCAGGTACGTAAAAAAAACTACTGTACAGGTGTAGTTACTACAAAAGTGTGAAATACAACATTACTATAATACATATTTAATACATGTCCTGTGGCATGAGCTGTTACATGAACTATGTAATTAAGTGCGGATTTGAGCAATTACAGTGGCGATTGCAACTCGTGACACTGTTACACTTGCAGGAAGCAAGTATGTCCTTGATGATGCGAGAATCGCTCCAGACGTGATCAAATCTGGATTCTGCATTTATTTTTCAGCACAGTTGCATAACAAAGCCTGATTATAAATGCAGATTATGATTGATGATGACTGCAAAGATTCTGGCACTTCGTGCTGTCATTCCTATGGCATTTATGGAGCGGTATTCATTCGCATAGTTTTTGCATAGGAACATTTTTAAAGGCCATTTTTTTGTGCAACTTGAAAATACATGATTTTATATTCGTATTAAAACATAGTTTGTTTTATATTAACTTATTTGTGTGTGATTTCCAAAAATATTCTATTGATATCATATGATCCCACTGAAAATACGAAATCTTATATTTTTTTAATAATAATAATAGTTAATTTTAATTTTTTTATACCAGTACAATAAATAGCTGATATAAATAGCATTCTATATAATATAATTAATAATACTGTTTAAATTATTGCGTGTTTTCTTCCTTCTGTCTTCACCTCGGGAGTTGTGGGATTTCTCTCTCCTCCTAAGTTAATGGTATTGAAGGATGTTGTCGGTCTTCTTCATTCCTCTTGTTTAGATCTTGTTATTTAAAATTAGGTTTTTTATTTTTAGTTTTAACATTTAAACTTTCAATTTTTTTTTGTTTTTGTATAAATTATATGTAAATATACAAATCATTCAGATTTGATCGACCAAAGGTATTTCTTCCATTAAAATTACGATTTCTCAACCTTTATCTTTAATTGCCACAAATAATTACTTGCACGATTAGTGCGTTTATGAAGACTATAACGTATCTCCTTGTAACAAATGTCCATGTCGCAACCTTAAACCAAAATTTGCAACATTGAGGGCTCAGCTTAATGTCCATCGTGCCAATCGGAGTTTCTTGCACTCCCGTGACTTTCGTCGAGTGATGACCATCGTCGCATTGACACGATTCTCGCGTTTTGCAACGTGCATTCCGTTCGAGTGCAAATGTCGGAATTTAAAGCCCGTCGCATCTTCGCAGGATGACTAAGATGAAGAACGGATACGCCAAGGATACGTTGCAAATGTCTTCGGATGGGTGCACGTGTATACAAGTACCCTGCAGTGCTAATTGTAATTGTAAAATAATCGCTGTTGCTTAAGAAGTTGATGGGTTTGATGGTGTGGTCTTTGTTGTTATTGTTGGTGCGGGTACTGGTGAGGAATTTATATGCGAGATTTGATGCGGTTTGCGTGGATTAAGGGAAGTGGCGTGGAGTTGTCGCAATTAAGAAGTGTGCTGGAGAGGATCGCAATGTTCGGTTGCTATTGTTAACTAGTAATTCTAATTATATTCACTACAATGATCTGCGTATTTGACATGACTCTTTCCTAGTTTTTTATGAAGTTGGATCTAATTTTAATGAATCTTCTACAATTTTCCCCAATTGTATTAACAAAATTAATCAATCACTATTTTTCGAGCTTTAAACATAATCAATCGGCTATGGAATTTCATTAAAAAAAAACACACATTTTTCTGTGCTTTGATCTCAAACAATCGAATTATTATGTAATTTCTGTAGTTTTTGAATAAGTAGGAATAAATAAAGTATGAGAGAAGCATATAAACGCCATATCTTGTTGAAATCAATTACTGCAGACACGTCATTGTTCCATCATCTCCAGTTATCAACAGTTTTGATTCAAATGCAAACAAATTCAAGCTATTTTTTCAGAAATGTTTCTAAATTTGAAATAATTCATGTGAAATACGCAAGAATTCTCAATTCTCATAAATTGCAGGAATAGATTCAAGTTTGGAGAAATATAAAAAAAATACTTGAATCTTTAAATTAGTGGTTCCAAAAAAAATTGCGATTTTATGTTATTTATTGCTGAGAGAATTTAACATAAATCTTCTCAAATTTTGGTTATTTTATATTGGTACATTTCTAAGTAATAAAATTTATAACATGATTCTAATAAATAAAAATGGCAAAAAAATGAAAATTTAAAGAATTACAGTAGCTTCTACTAATATGCAATATGCACCAAGAGTCAGAATAAAGAAAACAAATCATTTCTACCACAAATTCTTAACGTATATTCTATGTTTCTCTGACGTATTATATTATTGTATTGTATTATATGTGTTATACAGGATGTTTCAGGAGGAAGTGCAAATATTTTGGGAAGTTGTAGTATGGATGATTCTAAGTACAAAATGTCATATGAGCAAGTGTCCCATCATAAATAGATACTGAGATAGGGTCATTATAAGATTTATTAACGTACGAGAAATAACATTGTAGATTTTTATTAATATCAATTTATATTAAACAAATTTACTTTGTTAGTTCAAAAATTCCACCGCTAACCTCCACATTTAGTAATGTACTCAGTATTGTACTTCAGTTATGTACAAAATATTAGCACATCCTCCTGAAACACCCTGTATAGTTATCTAGTTATACGTAGTAATATGTGTATTCAGAAGGAAAATTATATATGCCGATTGGTTCAAAAATTCTACCGCCAACCTCAATACATTTAGTAATATACTCAGTATTGTACTTCACTAATGTACAAAATATTTGCACTTCCTTCTGAAACACCCTGTATAGTTATACGTAGTTATATATATACATTCAGAAGGAAAATAATACATGCTGAAGGATTTGCTTAACACTGCGTACATAATTTTCACTTTAAATGTCAAATGTTGCTTTTGAAATGCAAGAATTCGATTCGAATTTAAATCAATTATCTGGACGGTGCTATAGCAAAAAGAGCCAATTATAAAGAGGAAATGACACCCAATAAGACCTTGGTTTTTGCAGCCAGAGGTACGTGAGGCATTCGTCTTAACCTATACATTTATAAATCGTGGAAAACAAAGCAACTGTTTCAGTTATTATTGATTCCTGTAATTAAAGTTTATAGATATCTAAAACATATTTTTCAATAATACAATTTTTTTTAATAATTTTGTTAGGGATGTGAAATAGAAATTATTTATTAAAATTGTAATAAACAGTCAACAAAATGAAACTATCTTAATTAATACTTAAATATACAAGGTGTCCAACAACTTCCTGGCATAAATCTCGGAACATTATATATCTTTGGCTATTGGTTTCTTATTATAAATTATTGTTATTTTAGTTATTTTAGCGTTCTAGTGGTAGTGGTATGTGCACTTTATCAATTAAGTGTAATATATGTAAAAATGGATTTTTTTTCCGTTAAATAAATAAATAAATAAATAAACATGGTAAGAATGGCAAAATTAAGTGGTTTTCTCAGTTGTGGAATACCTTGTATATTATAAGTAGTACTAAATAATCAATTTTAATCACAATTATCAACATTTACTCCATATGCAGATACATATCTACAGCATACTTAATACATACAGGGTGGTCACTTTTACTACGCCCACCATTAGGATCCATTAAACGGAAATACATACAGAGTTGGTCAAATAAGATAAAAAAATCTTATTTTTGTGCCTTTCAATATACTGAAACGAAATCTGGGATAACTTGCACAGTTCCTGAAATATCGCTGAAAAACTGAAAAAGTGCACTTTCCTTTTCCTCTTATAACTTTTACTTTTGTATTAAATTTTGTGAAACTTGGCACTGTTACATTTTTCGACGAGAGCTTTCTGATGACAGTACCAAACATTTTTTGCGCCAACTAGATGCCCAAATTTTCTCAGTCAACTTTTGATTTTCTCATGGTCGCAGTATTGGATTTTAATAGCATTAAAGAAAAACGAAATATTATGATTTCAACCATGTATAACACATGGGTAATCTGACAATATTTACTACCAAAAATCGATAATTTACGAAAACTGGGATATCTTGCACAGTTCCTGAAATATCGCTGAAAAACTGAAAAAGTGAACTTTCCTTTTCCTCTTATAACTTTTTTTACTTTTGTAGGAAATTTTATGAAATTTGGCACTCTTACATTGTTCGACGTGAGCTTTCTGATGACAGTACCAAACATTTTTTGCGCTAACTAAATGCCCTAATTTTTATAGTCAACCTTTGATTTTATTATGGCCGCAATATTTGATTTTAATAGCATTCAAAACAGCGAAAAATTTCGATTTCAACCATGTATCGTATGTTTATTGATATAAATTTCATTTTTAGATTAAATATACTTATTTGTAATTCATGTACTTCAGGAGATTGAAAACCAAACAGATGAACATGGAAATTAGGGACTTACCAAAAATACATTACATTTTCAACAAGATGATGCACCTCCTCACTATGTACTTCCAGTTAGAGCATGGTTAAAGCATCACTATCCAAATCAGTGGATTGGAAGAAGAGGGCCTATCAAACGGCCTCCTAGATCATCAGATCTACCCGAAAGAACGCTGAAAAACTGAAAAAGTGAACTTTCCTTTTCCTTTTATAACTTTTTTTTTAAGGAAATTTGACGAAACTTAGCACTCTTGGCGCTCGACGTAAGTTTTCTGATCACAGTGCCAAACAGTTTCTGCGCCAACTAGATGCCCTAATTTTCATAGTCAACTTTTGATTTTCTAATGGTCGCAATATAGAATTTTAATAGGATTCAAAAGAGCGAGAAAAATCCGATTTCAACGATGTATGACACATGGGTAATCTGACATTATTTACTACCAAAAATCGATAATTTACGAAATCTGGGATATGTTGCACAGTTCCTGAAATATCGCCGAAGAACAGAAAAAGTGCACTTTCCTTTTCCTAACTCCCTAACTAACTCCCTTGAGTTAGAAGCCCTAACTCAATACACACATTTACACAAATTACACGGCAGAAGGACCCACGTTGGTCGATGGCCAGTTAGGGATAGTATCCCTAAAAAATAAAGTCCTACTACTTTCAATTTCTTAAAAATTTCTATCGATTCCCAAAAAAAAACATTGCAATTTCTTAAAACTGTTTTCGAATTATGTGTAATTGACTAATTTCTGCTTTGGATATGGATTTTTTATTTTAAAATTTATTGCACAATTTACACAGAAATTACAAAACCTGCATGTGTACATCTCTAAATATTTCCAAATTCTCGAAAGTTTCTAAAATCTTTTCAAATACCCTAAAACAAGTTTCTTGAAAGTGTATTGGAATTGCTTATTTTTTTTCAGTTTTTTGACTTGCTTTGGATTTCCTAGAAAATATTTGATTTTACTTAAATGTCTTTGAATCTATACTCGACTAATTCCTTGGGCATTAATAATATTGAGTTGATTAGGATTTCCTAGAAATTAATTGATTTTTCTTGAATAACTTACAATCTATACTCGACTAATTTTTAGGGTAATAATAATATTGAGTGATTTTTTTACATTTACATGCACTTAAATTGATGTAATCATGTAATATTTTCTGTAATGCTATGTTGCTTCCTATTGGTGTAAATTGGGTTGGATAGAAATTACTTTCAGGCATTATATTTTTCTCACCATTTCTTTGTGTTCTCTTTAGCAGTTTAGCAGTTTAGCAGTTTAAAATCTTCCCATGCTGTGCCTTTTCTCTCCACTTCTTCATTGATTCTATCACTCGATATTTGTATTGGTCTTTGCCTGTAGTTTTTCCCAGATTCTCGTGTTTCATTTATTCTTTTTGTGTCTCTACAGTTTTTCATTTGATATACATGCCAAAACAATTTCTAGTGACCCCTCTATTCTTATCTTTTTAAATTATGGATTGCCTGTATAGTTTTTGTCTAGATATTTCATTTATAATTCTCTCTAATTCTGTATTAGTCTCGATTTTCCCCTCGTTTGATATGACTCTCGTTTTTTTTAATTCTTTCTTCTTTTAATTCTTTAATTTTTCTTATTCAAACTTTTCGGATAAGTATATTAAAAAAAATCCATTGTTCCAAAAAATTCTTTAAATTGCTTAAAAATGTCATTGAGTTACCTAAAAATATCTTTGAACTACCTACACATTTTTTTATTTTTTTGATAGCTTCAAAATTTTCTTATTTGTTTTAATTACGTTCAATGTGCACTCAACTAATCTCTTGAGGGTGACTCAATCAGCATACTCACCTTTATCTGCACACAAAAATAAATCACGTTCTCTGTTTCTTGATTCATGTCGGTCAGCCTTGAATTGGCTGTAACAGCTGGAAAGTTGACCTCACGCGCGCATCGGTTTTCGGCATTTTCGCACGGTGCATGAAAGTAAAAGTCACTCCTCACTGTCAATGCCGAGATGACGATCGGGCAGAGCCAAATCGGAATGAATATTAATTAATGGAAACTTTCGAGTTTCACCTCGCGTGAACTTCGGCGGAGAGATGGAGATGAAAGTAAGAGCCGAGAGCAGGCCGCATCTCGCGATTTAATCGGCGCCGAAAAAGTGCGTAATTAAATCGCGCAATTTAATTCGGGAATGCCGGCTTAATAAAAAAAAGTAAGCGCGGAAGCCCTGGGAGTAATTAGGCGCCGACGGCAGTAACTCACCTGGAAGGTGCGTTAGGTAAGCCGCGGATCTCCCATCGAACGCGCGCGGAAATTCGCGGTTTGATTGCGCCTAATTGCCCCATCTTGCGATTTACCCGCTCTGCATTTGCTTCTGGGTAATTACAATAGTTTTCACAAGGCCCGCTAAGAGTTGCAAATGTGCCGAGCGTGCCGCGGTTCGTGATTAATTAGTATTCCGGTGTTGATTTTGATCAGCGCTAAGCAATGCAAATGGGAAGGCATTAATTACAGGTGCTTAATTGTGTATTAGGATTTAGTGTGTTTTAATTATTTTGATCGGCGTTTAGGCGGGCTAATGCGATGGAAGTGACGCTTTTTTCGGACATTAATTAATAACGTAATTAAAATTACACACAAATTATTCGCGTACACGTTTGGATTTAATTAATTCGTATGTGCAATTTAATGCAATTACGTGGAAATGAGGAAATTCGTTTATTGGTACACCGTTATACTTTCCATTACATTATGTTTTTAGTTTTTATGCTTTGTCACATTAGCCACACACATATCCTATAATACATATATTTATATACAGTACATAGTACATACAAGGTGTCAATTTGAAACGGATTTTATATAAAATCGGGATTGGAAATTAGAAATAAGATATTTGTGGAATCATCTATGCAATAATTTGCAATAAAACGAAACATTGTAACTCAATTTTTCAACGGTTTTAAAACTCTGCTGAAAATTTTCAAAAATTGCTTTAGGTATATGAGGAGATCCACAACAAAAAGTCATCCACTGCACTATAATACAATAAAAGTTGATGAGTTATGATGTGGACTCACTCGAGTGTACTACAAAAAAAAAGATAGTGAGTTGTGAATACATTTGTATTCTGGCATGATGGATAAATTAATAACACTGTTCTGCATCAAAATCCTCCCTTCAACAAAAAAATCGTTTTGAGGTCTTTTGAGTCCGAATCTAAAGTCAGAATAGCTGTATATAACCAATTATCTCCTCCCTTTAACAAAAACTTCGTTTCGAAGTTTTTTGAGTCCAAATCCAAAGTCAGAACAGCTCTATATGACTAATTATCGCAAAGTCGAATTAAATTTTATTCGAATTTAATTGTGATTAAAAAACAGTTACATGAATTACAAATAAGTATATTTAATCAAAAAATGGAATTATATAAATAAACATGTTTCAAATTATTTTTTTTACTGTTCAATCTTATGTGTCTTAAAAATTGTTTTTGATGGAATTTATCTGAGTTCGGATTCGAACTCGGCATACTTGAAAACGTAGAAATTAATCACAATTAAAAAATATTAATAAATAAATTATTATATTATATTAATAAATAAATCAAAGAGTGTAAATGAATTATTGCCTTAGAGCAAACAACAGATTTTTTTATTATTATAATTTCATCCATTATACCAGTTGTATAAATTATATTATATATTTTTATTCGTACTTACTGGTAAAGAATTAGATTTTTTATGTAAGAATTAAAATATGGATAAATAATTACTTAAAATATTTCATCTTGATTACTATAAATTAAAAACGTCGTTTCGAGGATTTTCGAATCCGAATCCAAAGTCAGAACTGCTGTATAAAGCACATTTTTTTGTAAAATATGGGTTTTTGGCCAAAAAATGTGTCGATTTCGTGCTTTTGTGGGTTTTTGGGGGGTCGAAATTTATGAAAAAGAAAAAAAACTGGATGATTTCAGAGGCATTACGATGTTTTTCAACAAGAAATAACTATAAGAGGGTGAGAATTTGTACACCTCAAGTAAAGGAATTAGATCCCCGCAATTAGATTTTGAATTTTGTCGCACACATACTACAGATACACGAATTTGATTTGATTTATAATTCAGCTAAAAATTTGCAGTAGTAATAACTCAACAGCATTGATAATTACAAAATATCACAGTTCCTGAAAATACATAGCTTGGTAAGAGCCCGACGCCTAATACAGAGGGCTGTTACCTAAAGCAATGTGCTTGAGGAATAGTGATAAAGTTATTTATCAATCCCCAAGAGATATTCGGTTAGAATTTGTTTTGTGATTGAAGCCTCAGTCTGCTCACCAAAAAGTGATATTTGAATCATTTAATTTCATAAATCATAATATTATAATCATAAGTGATAAATCATTCAAAGTAATTTCAGTTACTTTTAGTAACCTAGCAACTTCTATATATAAAACTATATTCCATTCACGACCTTTTTGCGACCGAGTTGGCTTGGTCTTTTTTTTCATGTTGCACAAACTGATTCAGTGATGCAACGGACGTTATTTTTTTTTGTGTGTCGATGTCTATTAGACATTTGCTTCCTACCACATTGTCAGATTTATAATTTAATCTCATTTCATACAAATTGGCATACGTAAGTCTCCACACAATCCTTGTTCAAAGTGCAATAAATTGAATATTTTCCAATGCATTATTTTTCATTTTCTTTCCTGCCGTTCTATTATCATCTCTAATAATTTAAACTTTACATCTGGCAACAATGTTATTTAAAAAATATAACCTCAAATTGAATACAACTTAATCTAAAAAAATTCTATTGGGGAATTCAGTTGTTTCCGAAACACTACCAAGAAAATAATTAGATATTCATCCCCTGAATACTCCCCTGAAGCAAAAACATCGTGAATGGCGAGTACATCCACACCGTCCAGTATATATAGCTACGTCCAGATTGATATTCCTGAGACTGAGTTTCCTATATGTAGTTATCACTTAAGCTATGTTCATACCAAAAGTAACATATAGGTACAGTCATGCTCACATAAATCTAGTACAAAAAATTTGTCATTGCTATATAAAATTGCTATTGTAACCTAATTTCTTGTACTAGATTTATGTGAGCATGATTGTACATTGTGTTTATGTTTATTGTTCCAGGAACTTTTTTGTGAAATTTTCTTCTGAACATCAATAAACTTCCAGAAACATTCAGAAACAAGTTCAAGGAACAAGCAACATAAACACAATGTTCATATGTGTTGCTTTTGGTGTGGATAAGCTTAGTTAAGTATAAGAGTTTCCTATAGGTAGTTATCACTTAAGCTATGTTCATACCAAAAGTAACATATAGAAACATTATGTTTATGTTTATTGTTCCAGGAAATTTTTTGTGAAAGTTTCTTCTGAACAGCAATAAACTTCCAGAAATATTCAGAAACAAGTTCCAGAAACAAGCAACGTAAACACAATGTTCATATGTGTTGCATTTGGTGTGGATAAGCTTAGATAAGCATAAGAGTTTCCTATAGGTAGTTATCACTTATGTTATATTCATACCAAAGGTAACATATAGGAACATTGTGTTTATGTTTATTGTTCCAGGAACTTTTTTGTGAAAGTTTCTTCTGAACATCAATAAACTTCCAGAAACATTCAGAAACAAGTTCCAGAAACAAGCAACGTAAACACAATGTTCATTTATGTTGCTTTTGGTGTGGATAAGCTTAGTTAAGCATAATAGTTTCCTATAGGTAGTTATCACTTAAGCTATGTTCATACCAAAAGTAATATATAGGTACATTGTGTTTATGTTTATTGTTCCAGGATCTTTTTTGTGAAATTTTCTTCTGAACATCAATAAGCTTCCTGAAACATTCAGAAACAAGTTCCAGGAACAACCAACATAAACACAATGTTCATATGTGTTGCTTTTGGTGTGGATAAGCTTAGATAAGCATAAGAGTTTCCTATAGGTAGTTATAACTTAAGTTATATTCATACCAAAGGTAACATATAGGAACATTGTGTTTATGTTAATTGTTCCAGGAACTTTTTTTGTGAAATTTTCTTCTGAACATCAATAAGCTTCCTGAATCATTCAGAAACAAGTTCCAGGAACAACCAACATAAACACAATGTTCATATGTGTTGCATTTGGTGTGGATAAGCTTAGATAAGCATAAGAGTTTCCTATAGGTAGTTATCACTTATGTTATATTCATACCAAAGGTAACATATAGGAACATTGTGTTTATGTTTATTGTTCCAGGAACTTTTTTGTGAAAGTTTCTTCTGAACATCAATAAACTTCCAGAAACATTCAGAAACAAGTTCCAGAGACAAGAAACATAAACACAATGTTCATATATGTTGCTATAGGTAGTTATCACTTAAGCTATGTTCATACCAAAAGTAACATACAGGAACATTGTGTTTTTGTTTATTGTTCCAGGAACGTTTTTGTGAAAGTTTCTTCTGAACATCATTAAACTTCCAGAAACATTCAGGAACAAGTTCCAGAGACACTAAACATAAACACAATGTTCATATGTGTTGATTTTGGTGTGGATAAGCTTAGTTAAGCATAAGAGTTTCCTATAGGTAGTTATCACTTAAGCTATGTTCATACCAAAAGTAACATATAGGAACATTGTGTTTATGTTTATTGTTCCAGGAACTTTTTTGTGAAACTTTCTTCTGAATATCAATAAACTTCCAGAAACATTCAGAAACAAGTTCCAGAGACAAGAAACATAAACACAATGTTCATATATGTTGCTATAGGTAGTTATCACTTAAGCTATGTTCATACCAAAAGTAACATACAGGAACATTGTGTTTTTGTTTATTGTTCCAGGAACGTTTTTGTGAAAGTTTCTTCTGAACATCAATGAACTTCCAGAAACATTCAGAAACAAGTTCCAGAGACAAGAAACATAAACACAATGTTCATATATGTTGCTATAGGTAGTTATCACTTAAGCTATGTTCATACCAAAAGTAACATACAGGAACATTGTGTTTTTGTTTATTGTTCCAGGAACGTTTTTGTGAAAGTTTCTTCTGAACATCATTAAACTTCCAGAAACATTCAGGAACAAGTTCCAGAGACACTAAACATAAACACAATGTTCATATGTGTTGATTTTGGTGTGGATAAGCTTAGTTAAGCATAAGAGTTTCCTATAGGTAGTTATCACTTAAGCTATGTTCATACCAAAAGTAACATATAGGAACATTGTGTTTATGTTTATTGTTCCAGGAACTTTTTTGTGAAACTTTCTTCTGAATATCAATAAACTTCCAGAAACATTCAGAAACAAGTTCCAGAGACAAGAAACATAAACACAATGTTCATATATGTTGCTATAGGTAGTTATCACTTAAGCTATGTTCATACCAAAAGTAACATACAGGAACATTGTGTTTTTGTTTATTGTTCCAGGAACGTTTTTGTGAAAGTTTCTTCTGAACATCAATGAACTTCCAGAAACATTCAGGAACAAGTTCCAGAGACAAGAAACATAAACACAATGTTGATTTGTGTTGCTTATGGTGTGGATGAGTTTAGTTAAGCATAATAGTTTCCTATAGGTAGTTATCACTTAAGCTATGTTCATACCAAAAGTAATATATAGGTACATTGTGTTTATGTTTATTGTTCCAGGAACTTTTTCGTAAAAGTTTCTTCTGAACATCAATAAACTTCCAGAAACATTCCAGAAACAAGTTCCAGAGACAAGAAACATAAACACAATGTT
Source organism: Othius punctulatus (assembly GCA_951805005.1). Taxonomy (NCBI): domain Eukaryota; kingdom Metazoa; phylum Arthropoda; class Insecta; order Coleoptera; family Staphylinidae; genus Othius; species Othius punctulatus. The sequence goes on from OX638145.1 coordinate 15,902,062, forward strand.
CATATGTGTTGATTTTGGTGTGGATAGCTTAAGTGATAACTACGTATAGGAAACTCTCAGGAATATCAGTCTAATATTATTTTGATTAGATATTTTCGCACACGTGACTATAAATTGGTAAATTTAATTGGTTTTGTATATATAAAAAAATCAGGTAAAGAGATTAACGACCCAATTAACCTATTATCTCAAAGTCGAATAAAATTGTACTCCAATTTAATTGTGAATAAGAAACAGTTACATGAATTACAAATAAGTATATTTAATCTAAAAATGAAATTAGATAAATAAACATACGATTTTCAAATTCTTTTTGATGTTTAACCTTACGTGTCTCAAAAATTGTATTTGGTGGAGTTTATCTGAATTCGGATTCGGACTCGGCACACTTGAAAACGTAAGAATAAAGCAAAATTTTTCAATGGAGTGATTTTTTTAACAGTGTAATTGAATCATTGTCACAGAGCAAACAACAGAAACATATTGTTTTGTTATAGTTTCATCCATTATACCAGTTGTATAAGTTATATTATATTAATTTTTTTAGTTATTGGTAAAGAATGAAATCTTTTAGTTTTTATGTAAGAAAAATAATATAGTAAAATAATTGCCTAAAATATTTCATCTAGATTACTATGTAAGGTATTGCAGAGGCCTCTGGTTTTAATTAGCTCGTTATTGTTATTGGAGAGAGATTAACTCATTAAGATACTGTAGATTAAAACCAGGGCCACATCACTCAGAAACCCATACCAGGGTTAAACATACAAAAACTCTTTTACACTTGCAGATAAGCGCAGTAGTTATTAATCTTGCAACAACTACCAAGTTATGAAACATCGGCGATTTCTTTAAACATCACGTTTGCGAATTACTGAGTCGTCACGGATCCGCGTGGACTGCGGAGGAAGTTGCAAAATGGATCGCGGCGCTAAAAATCCTGCGGATCCTTCGCAGGACGCGAATGACGAGCCTCGAGGCCGCTTCTGTGAAAACTCCAGCGCGTCGTGTACCATTGTTTCCGAAAATGGGATAATTACTATATCAGTGGCACTTAGGCTAATGCCTTAATCGCGATTTGAGGTCCTTGGCGACTCAAGGCGCCGGCCGTAGTTTTTTGCAAATCATCTCCGCGAGAGTAGTCTTTGACGAGGCGTACGGTTTTTTGGCCAACAGCTTCCGGTACGTGCAAGAAACCAGCGATCACGTCCATTAGTTTTTGGCTGCGGTTGCGCAATTGCTGATTTTGTGCTTAAAAATTGATCGTTAATGTAATTGGTAGGTTTTCGTGCAGCAAGTGTTACGTGACGAACGATCGTGTCAATGACTGATATAATTAAGCGCATAACGGTAATTAGCCAGTACAGCAGAAGTACGGCGTAGATACACAAAAAATAACAAATGTGATTAGAACTCTTTTAACTAAACAACAATCAATATTTAAAATATGTAAAATTATTGTACGTAAATGCAAATTCGATTATACATGCACATACATGTAATACGCAATGATGTCCGGGCATTATTTTAATAATTCAAATCGAAACATATCAAAAGAAAGTCAAGAACTGCTGCTATTGGGCTCAATCCGATTTCGGTACGACGTCTAGTGGCAGAAATAGAACTAGCGAAAGTACAATACAGCGGTGATTGCACCACAACCGCGCCACCTTCGCATTTGTTTTCAGCATCGGCAGAAATCAAAACTATCGAAACAAGTAGTTTTGCAGCGCCCCTTCGATTTGTTTTGAGCCCAATACGTGAAGTAATATTAACAATTATCTTACTCTTGATTCCTTTATATCAATTACAATTTTACAAGATTTTCTTGTACAACTTCGATCATCCATGAGTAAAAGATAATTATCATTCACTGTAACATACGTAATCTACAGAACTTTCATATCGAGATTCATTTATGTTTTCTCATGCAACTTCGACTATTCATGAGTAAAAGATAAGTAACAATCATTGTTTGCCCTATTTCAAGAAATCATGTTGAATGTTTGCCCGTTCCGCATATCATACTTCAGGAAAATCATTTTAGTTAATAATTTGGTTTCAATTAGCATACGTAATAACATCTGTACTACAGATATATCAGATGATGTAAATATTTATTTAATCTATCGATGATACAAATATCGATTCCTCATTGCACGCTGCGATAATTAGGAATTCGCTGAGCACACCAGACCCACTTACGCCGCTTGCGCAATGCAAGTGGCGATTGCATCTGAATTCTGCGTTGTGAAACGCGCTCCTCCACGAATTTTCGCCGTCGCGGATTACAAAAGATCGCCCATCGCTGGACGAAAGAGAACGGGTTCCGTGCATCCCATGAATAAAACATCCGTCCGACAATGGGGAGCGGAGAAACTGAACCGCTCTTCACTTTGCATTAATCAAACTTCTTGCGTAAGAGCTTGTTGGTACAGAAGAAATGGTGCAGTGCTACCATTTTTTTAAAGCGGAAAATCAGATATTTTATAAAAATGGTTCAAATTTAAAATATTTGAAAGATGGACATGACATGTTATGGAACGCGCTAAAAATCAGAAACGTTTTCAGATTTTTTGTTCAAATTAAAAATATTTGAAAAATGGAGATAACATGTTATAGAACATACTAAAAATCGGAAACATTAACAGATTTTTTCGTTCAAATTTAAAATATTTGAAAGAGGGCCTTGACTTATTTCATGGCAAAAACGAAAAATCAGAAATAATACGTATTTACAGATTTTTTGTTCAAGAAAAATCTACAGCTATTATTTTGACGACATTGGGTACATTAAAAATGTACTCTTCTTTGAATAAAATATTAACTAATGCTGAGGAATATCTTATGGAGGTGGAACGTTATTCAAAACTGTATACGCCATAGAGTATCCCGGAAACGATCTACTACTTATCAAACTATGGCCTTTGCATGTTGTAGTAGATCCTTCCATGGCTATGGCAATTGGCGATTGCATCAGAATTAGGCTCCCTTTAAATAGCCAGATGAACATCGAATAGCTTTAAACAGCCAATATCAATTGCATAACAATGTTATATTATTCACAAAAACACGCAAATCGTGTTTGGGTTCGTCGCCCATGCAAGTGATTTCAACGATTGCCTGACAACTTGTTCGAACCTATATTACTAATTTGATTTAAAAAAATGTAATTTTGTATCTTTTATATCTATGGACGAGATACAGTGTAAACCTTAATAAGAAAAAAGAAATAATTATAAAAAAATATTTGCCTCTTATCCTCTTATGAGGTGGAATGTTATTCAAATCTGTATAGGCCATAGTATCATATCATATCATATCTGTATAGGCCCAGAAATGATCTACACTTATCAAACTATGGCCTTTACATGTTGTAGTAGATCGTTCAATGGCTATGGCAATTGGCGATAGCATCAGAAATATGCTCCCTTTAAATAGCCACATGAATAAAAATATCAATTGCATAACAATCTTGTATTATGCACAAATACACGCAAATCGTGTTTGGGTTCGTCGCCCATGCAAGTAATTTCAACGATTACTTGACACCCCGTTTGAACCTATATTCTTAATTTTTTTTTTTTTTAAATGTAATTTTGTATCATTTATATCTATGGATGAGATACGGTGTAAACCTTAATAAGAAAAAAAATAATTATAAAAAAATATTTGCCTCTTTTATCAAAATTACCTATACATTTCCACAAAACAATCATTTTAAACTAATAAGCATGCCGTTGTAAGAATTAAAGAAAATGTAATTATAAAACTACATATTTTTCGTTTTAGCCATAACAATAAACGAAAAATTTGAGCGAAAACTTAGATATTCAAAAAATACATTAATCGTTCTTTTTTTAGCGAAAACTATGAAGTTAAAAATTACATTAAACGTGCCAAATATTTAGATTATTAAATATTCGCTTAGTTTATGTCACATTTATTTAAGTACTTTTTTGAGACAAAAATTGACATGTAACTTTAATTCCTATTTGATTCCAAGTGTAAAATCCATCCCAATTACTTATAACAATCTAACGGCATCATTATATGTGATTTCTACTTTTATATTCAACTATTGCGAAATGCCATGTTTGAGCTTAATTTGATAAAAAATAAATTATTTTGTATCTTTTTCAGAACTATTGATGCATTATTAAGTCGTCATCTTCTTTTGAAAACAAAATAAATGTATGAAAAATATTTGCCATACAATATTGTTTATAAACGTCCACAAATCTTTTTTTTTAATAAGTAGTAGGTAGTAATGACAATATTTTAATCGCCTTGGATCTGGGACCTGTTATAAAATTTATAATATGCTTTAATACTACTTTTGAAAAAAAGTATTGATGCTATACTAGATAGTCATTTAAAAAAAAAATATGGAAAATATTTTCCAATTTTAACCAAAATTACGTATAAACTTTCATAAATCATGTTTTTTTTTTAATAAGGAGTAGTATAAGTAGTAACTTATTTTAATCAATATGTATCAGGGACCAGTCCTCCTTACCACCTCTACATTTATTTTTATAAAATTGATAATATGTTTCAATAATTGGGATTTATACTTTTCATAATTAGTTTCCATTTAATTTTTGTTAAAATTGTTCATAAATTACAAAAACTAACAATATCTTAAATTTTCCTTCGAATTATTTAAATTTCTTTGAACTTCTTAGAAAAATCTCACTAAATACCCACTCTACTAATTCCTAGGCTAGATAACTTTTAAATTTTTGTAATTTGTGATGAAAACTTAAGATGTTTACAAATAACAAAAACTGGATAGCGAATTCTCCAAATACTACTATTTATTCTTGCTACAAATATTTCATAAATTACAGAAAACTAAAAACATCTTAATTTTTTCTTCGAATTTCTAAAAAAAGTCTCTGAAATTCTTAGAAAAACCTTGGAATTTCTCAAAATATGTACACTATTCATTCCTATGCCTACGTTTTTTTTTTGATAATTCAAAGAAATTAAAAAAAAAGAAATTTTAAAGATATTCGACTAGTCCTTAAAGACTTTTAAATAGTAAATAGTATTAGGAGAATTCGCTATCCAGTTTTTGTGATTTGTAAACATTTTTAAGTTTTAATCACAAATTAGAAAAACTGGAAAGTTATTATATTTAAAGACTTTTAATAACTCTCCAGTTTTTAAATTGATAATATGATATATGATGAATTGATAACTGGAAAGTTATTAAATTTAAAGACTTTTAATAACTCTCCAGTTTTTGTAATTTGTGATTAAAACTTAAAAATGTTTACAAATCACAAAAACTGGCTAGCGAATTCTCCTAATACTATTTACTATTTATTCTTGTTACCATTTTTTTTTATAAATTACATAAAACTAAAAATATCGTAAATTTTTCTTCGAATTTCTTAAAAATTTCTTTAAACTTCTTAGACAAATCTTCGAATTTCTTAAAATACGTCCTCTTACTAATTCCCAGGCTTAGGATTTTTTTTATAATTCAAAGAAATTAAAGAAATTAAGAAATTTTTGAGATAATCGAATAGTCTTTAAAGACTTTAATAACTATCCATTTTTTATAATTTGTGATTAAAACTTAAAAATGTTTACAAATTACAAAAACTGGATAGTGAATTCTGCAAATACTATTTACTATTTATTCTTGTTACAATTTTTTATTTCTTAAATTACATAAAACTAAAAATATCTTAAATTTTTCTTCGAATTTCTTAAAATACGTACACTATTAATTCCTATGCCTACGATTTTTTTTATAATTCAAAGAAATTTAAAGAAAATAAGAAATTTTAAAGATATTCGACTAGTCTTTAAAGACTTTATTAACTATCCTATTTTTATAATTTGTGATTAAAATTGAAAAATGTTTAGAAATTGCAAAAACTGGATAGTGAATTCTCCAAATACTATTTACTATTTATTATTGTCACTTTTAATAACTATCCAGTTTTTGTAATTTGTGATGAAATCTTAAAAATGTTAAAAAAGACCAAAAACTCGCCAAATAATTCTGGAAAAACTGGAAAAATAATTCTCCAAATACGTTATTTCGTTCTTGATATCTCTTTAGTCCTTTTGTGTTGGGTGTTGAGGTTCTACTGCTTGTAGAATTCAATCCATTGCTTCCTATCTTTCGCATATTTCTTGGCCTGGTTTCACCTTTTGCCCTTATGATCGATTTTTTTGGCAACTTAGGTATTTCAGATCTCTCGTGGTCTTCCATATATTTTTTTCTAGATAGGTCTTGCTTCTCATGCTTTTTTCACCTGTCTGTTATTGCCCATTCTAATCATATGGAATAAGCATCTCGGTTGACATATATCTTATTTTGTATTGATGTTACTCTGAGCTTTTCCCTTACTATATTCCTGACTTTGTCTTTCTTTGTGATTCCTTCTATTCTTCTGAAGAACTTCATCTCTGCTACCAGTACTTTCGATTGTTGTCTCTCATTCATCACCAATAATCACTTCCGTGCGTCGGTATTGGGGTATATACAAGATGTTTCCTAAATATGGGCCAAAAAAGCAAGAGGTGATTCCATGGGTTATTCTAAGAATATGTTGTCCTTTGGTGATGTGGGAAAAATCGCTTTGTTTTGAATATAAAACACAGGGTGATAAAAAAATTGACAATAACAATATTATTTGTTAATTTAAGGCAAATAAGTTAATAATATTGCTATTGTCAAACAATTTTATCACCTTTGAAACAAAATGAGGTTTTTACACAAGGTATATATACTAAATATGGGCCAAAAAAGCAAGGATTGATTCCATAGGTTATTCTAAGAATATGTTGTCCTTTGGTGATGTGGGAAAAACCGCTTTGAATTGAATATAAAACACAGGGTGATAAAAAAATTGACAATAACAATATTATTTGTTAATTTAAGGCAAATAAGTTAATAATATTGTTATTGTCAAACAATTTTATCACCTTTGAAACAATATAAGGTTTTTACACAAGGTGTATATACTAAATATGGGTCAAAAAAGCTAGGATTGATTCCATAGGTTATTCTAAGAATATTTTGTCCTTTGGTGATGTCGGAAAAACAGCTGTGTTTTAAAGATAAAACTTATGGCGATAAAAAAATTGACAATAACAATATTATTTGTCAATTTAAGGTAAATAAGTTAATAATATTGTTATTGATAAACAATTTTATCACCCTGTATCTTTGAAACAGAGTGGTTTTTCACACATCACCAAAGGACAAATTTTTCTTACAATAACCCATGGAAGAACCCCTTGTTTTTTGGTCCATGTTTAGGAAATACCCTGTATAGTCGTGAATACTGTGAGTTTGTATTTTTTGGAATTTATTTATGGATGCCGTTTTTTTGCACTATACAGGGTGTTTGCTAAAGGTGTTCTGTAAACTTAGATATCGAGTCAGCGATGAAAACCAAATAAAAAAGTTTATATAAACATGTGGGCCTACATGGCACTGTAAGCAGTATATACTCCTTGCTGCATTGACTCTGTTGTTTATGTTGGTATACAGGGTGTCCTAAATAAAGTAGGATTGCATGGGTATTCTTGTTATTTTGAAAGCTAGAGATCTGGTTAAATGGGCAATGTCATGCAGTTTATTTAACCATATCTCTAACTTTAAGAATAAGAAAGATACCCATGCAATCCCACTCCATTTAGGACACCCTGTATATTTCCTGCTGCCTTGACTCTGATGATTATTTCGCTCTCATGTGTTATTATTAATAAACAAATAAACTCAAATTACCTTGGGTGTCTATTATTTTCCCAAGTACTTGAATTCTTTAACTTGTTTAAAGGCTTCCTCTTCAAGAGGGCATTTTATTCTTTCGATATTACCATTATTTTTGTCTTTTCATTGTTTATTTTCAATTTCCTTCGTTTTAGTGCCTCATTCCATATTTGAATTTCCTTTTTCATTATCTTGTACCGATTCAGTCTTATTTCCTTCTTCTATTTCTGCCGGCTTCTGCTCCCAGTTTTTCTTCAAAGTGTTCGTTTCTTCCAACTGTTCATTATGTCTTCATCCTCTATAAGTACTGTGCCGTGTTTGCTCTTTATTTGTTGCCGTTGACCTCTCGTGCCGTTCTAAATTTTTTTAGTACTTTGAAAATTAATTTTTAAATTCTTTGGCTATCCTCCTATTCTAATGTCTTCGTCCACCATGAGTACTGTGCTGTGTTTGCTCTTTATTTGTTACCGTTGGCCTCTTCTTGCCGTTCTTAAATTTATATAGTACTATTGAAAAAGAGTTTTTGATTTCCTCGGCTATCCTTCTCTTCTTATGTCTTCGCCAACTATGAGTACTGTGCCGTGTTTGATCTTCATTTCTTGCAGTTGGCCTCTTCTTGCCGTTCGTAAAATTTTGAGTACTTTGAAAAAGAGTTTTTTGCTTTTCCTCGGCTATCCTCCTCTATCTTCTCTTCAAACCCTCCCCACGCTTCCCTAGCCTTGTCTGACTCCTCGTACGGTGTTTTATGTTTCTTTCCATTTCTTCCTGTCAACTATTGTTCCACTATTGTTTTCTCATTTGTCGATGTAATCTGTAGATATTGTTTGTATTTTCTATTCTGTATTTTTCTGTATTTTTTGAATTTCTGTTATGTATTTCCTATTGTATATTTTTTTGTGTTGTTATTTCTGTTTTTATCTTCTTTAGTATCAATGTTCCATTTCCTATTGTATGTTTTGTTTTGTTGTTATTTCTGTTATTATCTTCTTTAGTATCCATTATTATTATATCATAATATTGTTTCTTTAAGTGTTAACCCAGCATAATAATCACGAATGACTCCAATGCAAGTATTTAGATGGTCCCTATTACAAAGTAAAAGTTGATGGAATTCATCTCATTGTTCTCGTCCGTTTCAGTGGAAGAAGCGGACGCTTAAGGTCAAACTGAACCCGACGCTTGTTATTAACGAGGCGTTTCATCTAATAATGCCTCGGCAGAAACATCACATCTCTTTGTTCCACGCTCCTCGCCTTGACTTATACGCCGAACTTTACCTACTTCTGCGAATGTCGTGCCCGCCTTAGACGCGAATGGGTGGGTGGGTTTTGCGCGATTCCGTCAGGATTTGGACTTTAGCCCCGAAATTCCTGTGCAAGCATGCGTGTTGGGTGCGCTTTTGCCGAGAAAGTCACGTTATAATTGCTGATTTATTAGGTACGAGCACACCCACGGTGCTCTTTCTCATCAAAGCGCGTTTGTGCAACCATTCAGGACCACGATTGCCCCTAAGCGTCCGATGAAATAACATTGTTAGCGGCTCGAGAGAGCATAAAAGATTAGTGCATCGTAGATTGTCAATACAATCAAACTACAAATTATTTAATGTGGTAAATATCTGGATGATGTGGATATCTGGAAATGTAAAAAAAAATGTTTGAACTAAATGTGTAGAAGAAAATTATTTTTCACAAATATTTCGTTCATTTTAATTTTCTTTTTTTTTTAATTTAATTTTTAATATAATCGTACAGAATGCAAAGTTTTAGTATTCTGTACGATATTTGTATTTCCATAGATGCATCGATTACTCAACGGTTTCGTGGCCCTGGAGCGTCCCAAAGAGTGATTCACGTCTTTACCTAATCTGTGCTCGTGCAAGTTACAAAATGTTAATTGACGCTCTTTCACTCTGCACGGCCGTAAATTTAACGCCCGTCAATCGCTCCAGACAAAGTGTCGTTACTCCCCGTGCTCCTCCATCTGCGATTAACGACCGCCATCACCCCCATGGCTCACATTCAACCTGCTCAATCCTGCCGCATCGAAGTGGAGCATCCAGAATTGGTTCAGACGACCGTTGCATAAGCGGTGTTCGTTATATCAGCGGAGATTTACGCGTAACGCGGGTGTTCTAGAGCATAACGGCTCGTGCAACGAAACCGTTAACCGGGGAGAAACAGGCGTGATGTTTGATTGTTCGCCACGTGAAATCGACGTGCGGTTGATGAAATTGAGAGTGGGCTGTGGACGGACGTGGTTTGAGCCCACGTCGGGGCAAAAAAAAATTGCTTGTTGTGGAAATGAGCGCGGCAATATTGCGATATGCAAATGTGAGTTGGCTAATTTCGAACAGAAAATGGTTATTGTGTCGTGCATGATTGCAGATTCGTTATTATCGCCTAATTTGGAAAATCGTGCATAAATCGTAAGACATTATGATTTAGAATAGTCATTTATGTACCCAAGACGTTATTAAGATGAGAATACCTTGAGATGATTAGTTGGTGATGATAAACAACAAATAATAGATTGGCGATTGACACAATTAAACGTACAAAGTATGCAGATATAAAATTTTGCGTACACCAGAATTTTTCTTATTTTTTTTTTAATCAATTCAAATTTCATGAATTTGGGAAGATCTGCTAGAATTATATCAGTTTCATATCAATCAACAACTTCTTTCATGAACTATACTTTTTGAAGTTCAAATTGAGACCAATCAAGTTCAAATTGAGACCAATCAATTTCAAATTGAGGCCAACCAAGTCAAATTGATACCAATCAATTTCAAATTGAGCCCAATCAATTTCAAATTGAGACTAAACAAAATCAAGTTGACACTAAACAATATCAAGTTGTCATAATAAATTTTATTTGTTTACTATCAACTTGATATTGTCTAGTGTCAACTTTATTTTGTTTACTCTCAATTTGAAATTAATTGGTATCAATTTGAACTTCTCCTATACCCTTTCTGGTGTCGAGATTCCTGCCACCACAAATTTATGTTGTCTACGAAGTTTTTCCATTCCTTTCTATTTGCAGCCTTTTTCCTTGCTTCTTGTTGATCGAGGTCGTTTCTTCTTAGGATCTCTTCTATGTTGTTTTCCCATCTTTTCCTTGGTCTTCCTTTTTCCTTCTTTTTCTTTTCGTCTTTTGATGTCCAAACTATTTTTGTGTCTGTCTTCTGGCATTCTTATCAGGTGCCCGAACCATCCTTGTTGTCGTTTCTGTATTAATTTTTGCACACTTTGTATTTGTAGGTTTTCCCTGATCTGTTCGTTTCTTACTCTGTCTAATCTCGTGACTCCTTCAACGTTTCTTAAGTATCTCATTTATGTTGCTTGTATTTTGATCTTTGTCTTTTCATTTGTTGTCCAGGTTTCGCTTCCATATAAGAGTGTTGCTCTATAGATTGTCTTGAAGAGTGTCATTTTCGTGTTTTTTGGAGATTCTTCTATTGTTTAGAATGTACTTGTTCATTGCATAGTAAGTTTTATTTGCGGCCATGATTCTGTTATTTATTTCGTTTTCCGTGGTTCGTTTATTATGTATTATTGTACCTAAATGTTTGAAGGTTTAAACTTGTTTTATCCTTTTCAAATTTATTAGTATTTTTGCTTTTGGTTCATTTTTTGCTACTAACATTACTTTTGTTTTGTTTTTATTAATTACCATGTTGGTTTTTCTTCAGTTCCTCCTCCCATATGCTTATATTGTGTTGCAGGTCTTCTTCGCTTTTGGCTCGCATGACTAAGTCATCAGCAAAAGCACATTCTGCTATTAGTATTCTTTTCATTTTATAGTATCCTATTTCTACCTTCTTGGTGTTATCCTTAATTTTTTTCATTATGTTGTCTAGGAATATAATAAAGAGCAGATGGCTTTAAACGCCCCCTTGTCGAAGGCCTTGTGTGGTTGTGAAATTCTCATATGTTGAATTATTTGTCCCGACGTAGTTTTCTGTGGTTTCATACATACTCTTGATTGTTTTTATTAAATGCACTTTTATCTTCCTTTCTTCAAGTATTTCCCACACTTTGGCTCTTGGGAGTCTATCAAATGCCTTTTCTAAGTCCACGAATATCATGTATAGTTTGTTGTTTTGTATTAATATTTTTTCTGTCATCTTTTTAATTGTGAAGATATGGTCTGGTGTTTAATGTTCTTTCATGAATCCACTTTGTGACTTTTCCATTGTTTTTTCAATTTCCTTTCTTAGTTTGTTCTCTAGTATTGATTCATACAGTTTTGCCGCTGTGCACAGCAGGGATATTCCCCTAAAGTTGTTGCAATTTCTACTGTCTCCTTTATTATGTATTGGGAAGATCACTGCTTTTTGCCAGTCTGCTTGTATTTTTCCTGTTTCCCAAATTCGATTTGTTAACTGTAGTAGTAGTTGTTTCCCATCCTTTCCTATGTATTTCAGCTGTTCAGATTTGATTCTGTCGTGACGTGGGGCTTTTCCGTTCATTAACTTCTTTAGTGCGTTTTCTAACTCTTCTTCTGTTATAGATCCCTCTTATTATTCTTCCGTTTCGTTACTATTTTCTTGTTCCTCTTCGTTTTCATTTCCGTCATTGGTTGTCTCTTTTCCAGACAGAGGCTCTTGGGATACAACTTCTTCATTAGCCTCGTATAATTCAGTGCTGGATAAATGCATACATTCTGATAGTAACCGGCAGCAAATTTTTAACTTTTTGAAGACGTGTTAACGGGCACACGAAGACATGCAGGAGTCCGGAAAAGGCCGGGGGATCGGATCAATTTGCGGACCGGTTGCGTAACGTGCATCTCCGTTATGCGGCCGGTTTACTGGGACGTGGCGGCCCGTAAAACTCCGGGAGTTTCAGACCGGAACAGGCGGCGAATTTTCCAATTTCCGGCTAGAAAATGGCCATTACGCTTTTTCTCTCCGCTTCTCTCTGCTCCGCCAGAACCGCCTCTTTTCAACCGCGATGATCGATTACAGCACTTCGGCTCGCTGGCTCGGCGATCAAGCGCGGCGAAGCGGAAAATTCACACATCGGAAATCATCGTAAAAACTGATGCTCAACACATCAACAAGTAAACTTTTTATATTTTGATACACATGAATTAAATATGAAAAACTAATTGCGCGTTTATCGTTTACTTGTACCTATTCTAGGCCATTAAATATGTGAACTGAGTTTAGATCTAAATATAGATCTAAAATCAGTTCATTAATATATAATAGAGATAATAGATTATTCATGTTTGAGCCGAAAAACAAACTTCTGCAATCCGGCTCTAATTTGAATTTTATGACTTATTACAACAAAAACAAAAAGAAGAAAACGAAATAATTTCATAGCTCTTCGCGAATCTAACTTTTTCTATTATAAGACTTACATTCTAATCTCATTAAAAATAATTGTCTATTATAACAATATATTCTGGTATTACCCAGCAATATAACTAACTATATAATAATACAGTAAATTAAATAATTTATTTTATACAAGGTGTTACATAACTTATATAATAAATCAAGGCATAAATATAGAAAGCATGCTAAAGAAAATGTAAAAATATTTTTTTCTAATCGCTTTTATTTCCAAAATATAGGACCATAAAACAAATACCGAACAGTTGAAATACCTGTTTTAAAACTACTTTACAATACTAGGATATCCACTTGCGATTTGTTCTTCAGATGAAACATTTTTAATCCAAAAAAATGGATTTGGATTGATGACCTCGCGATGCTTTCGATTCTTTCTCAGATTTATGTTTAGTCTTCTGAGAGTTGAACGTTTTAAATTTGAATTGTACATAGCACCTGTTACAACTAAATTGAAAATAAACAAAAAAGTTGCTAATACTTGTTACAAAAAAGTTGGCGAAAACTCGAAAATCACCAAATAACTTCACCTCATGCGACCAAAGTGGAAGAAATATTTTTTTCTTCTCAAAACTAACTATCCCACGCGCTTTAGTTGGTCATAAATAACCTATGTAATTTTTTTCAAATTTTTCTGAATAAAAAAAAATTACGAAATTTCAAGTATGGAAAAACGTCGATTTTTGGCGAAAACTCGAAAATCACCAAATTTCTTCACCTTATACCAAAATGATCGCAATGAATGGGAGAATAGGTTGTGTAAATTACAGCACTATAAAGGAATTTGTTTTTTGACAATCCGCTCACAAAGTGGACATTTCATTTTGAGCCTCAGGAACTCGCCTGACTTTGGAACGAAGCTCATGGGCTATCTGTTTATGGATTTTCTTCAACTTTGTAGGTGATAATCCTACATTATTCCCGCGTAGAATGGTGCAAGTAAAAAACTTCTGGCACCTCACTATTCCGTTCCCGTAAGAGCCAATGTAAAGCCAATCAGCGCATTTCTGGGCGACCAAAGTGGGACAAATAATTTTTTATTCTCAAAACTAACTATCCTACGCGATTTGGTTGGTCATAAATAGCCTATGCGATTTTTTTCAAATTTTTCTGAATAAAAAAAAATCACGAAACTTCAAGGCAAATACGGAAAAACGTCGATTTTAGGCGAAAACTCGAAAATCACCAAATAACTTCACCTTATATCAAAATTATCGCAATGAATGGGAGAATAGGTTGTGTAAATTTCAGCACTATAAAAGAATTTGTTTTTTGACAATCCGCTCACAAAGTGGACATTTCATTTTGAGCCTCAGGAACTCGCCTGACTTTGGAACGCAGCTCATGGGCTATCTGTTTATGCATTTTCTTTAACTTTGTAGGTGATAATCCTACATTATTCCCGCGTAGAATGGTGTAAGTAAAAAACTTCTGGCACCTCTGTGAGCCGAGTAATCGGCAATAAACCGAGCGCACCTCCGAAACCGAGGGCCGGGACAGCTGGCACTATTCCGTTCCCGTAAGAGCCAATGTAAAGCCAATCAGCGCATTTCTGGGCGACCAAAGTGGGAGAAATATTTTTTTCTTTTACCAGTTTACTATTTACACCAGAACTAAATTTTTATTCTTGATGCTCCGTTAGTTCTTCTTGAACATCCTGTTCTTTGCTTTTAAGGGATCCAATCATTTTCTTAAAGAATATCCGGGTACTTTAAGATCCAAATCCGAAAGTATACGGATACGGATTCGATATCTGAGGCATCGGATCCGGATCAACTATCCGATTTGCAAGGGTCAGGATCCATTATCCGATATCGATGATCCGCTACTACTACACCAGAATTTACTAGTTTACTATTTACATCAGAACTAAAATTTATTCTTGATCTTTCGTTAGTTCTTCTTGAAAATCTTGTTCTTTGCTTTTAAAGTATAAAATCATTTTCTTAAAGAATATCCGGGTAGTTTAAGATCCAAATCTGAAAGTATACGGATCTGGATCAACTATTCGATATGCTTATGCAAGGGTCAGGATCCATTATCTTATATCGATGATCGGCTACTAGTACACCAGAATTTACTATTTTACTACTTACACCATGACTCAATTTTAATTCTTGATCTTTCGTGATTAAATGTTCTTTGCATTAATGTTTTTAAAGTATCAAATCAGTTCCTTAAATGTTTCTAATCCATTGATTGTTTCTGTTTTAGATGCACCATCGGAAGACCAAGAAGCTGCAGCAACGAACGTCGAAGACGACAGCGACATGTACATGGAGGCGAACGAGGAGCAGCTGGAAGGCAGCCAGTCCTTCTACCCGTCCTTCGCGCCGTTCCACAACCCTCCACTGGGACACTCCCGGCCGTTCTACCAGCAGGAGGGGGCCTACAGCCACCGCCCGACCGCCTACCAGCAGCACGTGGGGTTCGACTCGAACTCCCGTTTCAGCGGCTATAAGGGCGACATCACCGGCAGCGCCTCCGAGAACCAGGGCCTCCTGGGGTCCGGCAACTTCGGCGTGATCCGCGGCGGCACCTTCTACAACGACAACGACGGCGAGGCCTCCCAGTACGACAGCTTCAACTCGTACTACCAGAACGGCCACGGACGGCCGTCGTTCTTCTTCGGCAACCCCAGGCCGCGCCAGCACCAGCAGTTCGAGAACTTCAGGGACTTCGCCGACATCAACGTGCCCACCAACCCGGCGTACTCGCAGTACGTCGTCGTCTACGCCAACAAGAACGCCAGCAAGGAGGAGGCCGCCGGGCACAGGAGCAGGCCGAAGAACATCATGGAGCACCTGGCGCTGCTGGACCTGGAGGTGAGCACCGAGGCGGCGCCCGAGAAGAAGCTGTCCAAGTCCAAGAGGAAGCTCGCGGCCACGCCGCTCGGGAAGAAGAAGGCCTGGAAGGTCAAGACCACGACGGCCTCCCCGAGGGACCTCTACGAACCCCTGCTGGCCCTCAGCTGAGCTGTCGGAGCGGCGCCTCCGCCAAAATTGTGATTCCTCTGCCCTTCACCGGGAAGCGTCCCGCAGGACGCGCATACCTGACGTTATCTTTGTTTTTAATTGTTTGTGCGTGTGCTGGTGTGAGTGCCTTGCCCGGCGTGAATTCATAAGTTATATTATATGAGCATCATTAGACACTGCCATGAGTTAAATTAAATCCACGTTCATCTAAATTGTGTACATCCAGATAGTGTGACGTTGTAAATACACATGAATAAATAATATTTTTTATAATGGCTTCAGTTTTAATTTTATCCCCGTATACAAAGAACATTTTGTCTGACAATAGACTTAAAAAGTATCTAAATAAGAAGATTCCCTCATCCATATGTGAGGGTAGTAATCTCGTGTGGCTAAATAAGTTAAACCTCGATTAATTGATGGGTAACAGTTCGATTTTCATCCAATGCAATATTAAAATTGAAAGGTGTTTGTATTCTCGAAAACTTGATTATTCTCATAAATTGAAATCTTCATAATTTTGAGTTTAAGGTTCTCCTAGCTTAATTCTAGCTAATAATATTAACCTTAAACCAAATTTCACGATATTAAAATTGAGCAATTTTCCCAGAATATTCATATTTATGATATTTTCTAATAAAATCACCATTATTATAGAGCCTAGTGCCTTAAATCAGCCATACAAAAGACTCTGTAGGATTTTATTTCAAATTTTATACAGAGCATATTTTATATTTTTCCCTAATTTTATCTAAAATTCGTGGTTTTTCTTCCTTTTTCTACCTAACCATTTTTCTTTGTAACCAAGATTGAATAATTTTTATAATTATGTTAACCAATCAACAATAAATACTTTCAGATCATTTTTAGTCAATATTTTTCACACATCAAATTCCTTTTTGTTTTTTAAGTAAATCAATTAGCGAATTGATTTTTGCCAGGGTTGGGAGCTCGCAGCCAAGCCCAAAGGCTTGGAGGCGGGACTCCAAGACCCCACAAATAATATATATATATATATATATATATATATATATATATATATATATATATATATATATATATAAAGTTTGGAATAGTGTATTAAGAATTTAAAACATCATAAATAATATTATCATTATGCATATATGCATATTTGCAGTAATTGAGACCTGCCAAATTGTATATCATACCAAATACCAAATAGTAGATCAATTTTAATTCGGCTATCAACCTAACCGGTCTTTCTTACTTACTTACAAAGATCCAGGTTTCCTGAATTAAAAAGATATAATTTGATTAAATTAGACTTTGCAATTATGTGCATCAATCATTAAACATTCTTTTTTGATTCAGTTATCTCAAATGTCTCAAAAATATATACGATTACTTAATTCAATGTAAAATACACGTATTTGATTGGTTCAAATGTGTGTGTATTCATAATTGAAAACACTATGTTTTCAATTTCGTATTTTGGCACTTAATTTGTCAAACGTCCATGTTTTCGTTTTTGTATTTCAGTTTGCTATTGGTAATTTTAATCAATGTTGAAGTATGAGGTAGCTGTGATCTTGTTTTCATGACTACGAAACACCAAGTTTCGCAATACTCGTTTACTAGTATCAATAGTAAATCCAAAAATTGATTGATTGAATTTTACAAACTGTACATTTAATATCATATATATATATATATATATATATATATATATATATATATATATATATACAATCTTTATTGGGCTATCGACCCCATGGGGTCTTTCCGCCTATTTAATATCAATATTCACAATAATGTATTGTATCAATAATGTAATGTAATGTAATGTAATGTATGTATCAATAATGTATTCGATTTAAATGTTAATTTCATGAAATAATCTTATCAAATACAACTCGTGTCATTAATGATTATAAAAAATTCCTTCTCTTTTTCAAAACAAATTATATTGCTTTAGGAACATAATTGTATTTCCAAGCAACATAATTTGTTTCTCAAAATCGAAGAAAGTTGTACGTCGATAATCATTAATACACTTGTTGTATTATTCTCGAAAATTTCATTTCAGAATCTTAGTGGTTTTACTACTTAATCAGGATATCTTTTATTTTCTTTCCTTAAAGTTGCCAATTATAAGTCTCAGTTGAACACACATTTTGTTTAATTATTTAAACAAATTGAACAAATTTTACCAAGCTGTAATATTATCAACAGTATATTCTTACCCTTAATACCTTCACCTGATTTTAATTATTACGATATTTAGAAAATCAATGATACATTGATGGGCTTAGATATTCATGTGATTTGCTATTAATTTTGCAATTGATAAGGTATTATTTACATTCCTACAAATTTTGCAGTTCTTAGTAATTTAGCAACATTTGGAGTTGATGACCTTATATTTATACACCTTATATGTATGACCTTAGAGATTATACAACTATTTATACATCTATCCTGGCTCGGATCATTGCTGCTAAACTAATGAAAATTGAGGAAAAAATCTGATTGGAAGTTATTGGACACTTATTTGGTCTCCTTTTTAAACGGATCACCCTATATATTCTTCCAATTTTACAATCTGCTTTATGAGGGCTTCACAAATCATCTTTATCATTAGGGAAATACTGAAACATTGTCAAATTTTCATGAGAATTGGTTTCAGGAAAACTGCACGGATATCTGATAATTAATATGCAATAAATAAATTTTCATAAATTTCAGTATTGACGAATTCATACTTGTCATTGCTTAAAGTTATGGTGTTGATTTTCTCACCTATTTAATACTGAAACTTTTGTCAAATTTTCATTAGAATTAGCGTCAGGAATACTGAACAGATATTTATATACTGACAAATTTAACGGAAAATCATGGACCTGGAAAATATTCAACAAAACCTTATTATAGGAGATTAATGAAATAATCTGGGTATGCAAGTACTCAAGCAGTGTGCCATAACATACACAATATTTTGAGTCACGTAGAATACACAAGGTATTCTGAAACAACGATACAATTTTGCTATTTTCAAAAGACTAAAACTCTTTTTTTTCACATGAAACAGCCAGTATATAGCATCATATTTGAAATCTACTTTATATGGGCTTCACAAATCATTTTTATTTTTAAGTATCAGATGTAACGTTCCTAAGTTATTCACATTTT
This sequence comes from Othius punctulatus, assembly GCA_951805005.1. Classification (NCBI taxonomy): domain Eukaryota; kingdom Metazoa; phylum Arthropoda; class Insecta; order Coleoptera; family Staphylinidae; genus Othius; species Othius punctulatus. The sequence goes on from OX638145.1 coordinate 15,921,302, forward strand.
AATCAAATTTAACGAAAAATCATGGACGTGGAAAAATATTCAATAAACCCTTATTATAAGAGATCAATGAAAGAATCTGGGTATGCTAGTACCCAAGCAATTTCTAAAACATACACAATATTTGTATATATTACTGATAGGATAAAAATAAATAACATACAATTTATGGTTTTGAATTATGTATTCACGTGAAATGATATTTATAAGTGAGCAATGAAAATAGAAAATCGAGGTGAAGAACGACAGGAATATTCCATTAAAAATTGAGTGCGGATATTGCTGTTGCAAAAGCAGAAATTCCCGGGCTACAGGCAGACAGACAGACACCACTTCGAAAACAAAAGACTTGAAAAGGGATATTTTCGCAAAAATTTCCATTTCGAAAATTTTCTTGAAACTTTCTTCAACTACGTAAATGAAAGGTAAAGATTTACCTTTCTTAGAGAAAATGACACCTTAACAGACAGACACCACTTCGAAATCAAAAGACTTGAAAAGGGATATTTTCGCAAAAATTTCCATTTCGAAAATTTTCTTGAAACTTTCTTCAACTACGTAAATGAAAGGTAAAGATTTACCTTTCTTAGAAAAAAATGACACCTTAACAAAGTTTGCCGTATTTTTTTTTTTATTCACTCCTATTGTCTTATTTAGTTTCGACTTTCGTACATAAAATAATGGAATTCAGGGACAATTCTCCAAACCAACATGTCTAATTTCTATGTGGAATTTTTCATCAAAGGTAAGACATATCCATTCAGATTCTTAGATTTCTAATTTAGATCTGATACAGTTTTTATAGAAGAAACAGATCAATTTTAAAAAATGGTGAAGGAAAAACAATATTTGTAGTCACGTTGAATAGACAGGGTGTTCTGAAACAACTTATAAAAACTTAAAACTTCTCAACTTCTAGTTGAGTTCTAAAACTTATTGAGATTGATCGTTATTTACCTATTAAAAAGTATTATTAGATTACAATCCATATGCTACCATTGAATAGCTCATTAGATGAGCACTCAGAATATGGTGCTATGTACAGGGTGTTTCGTTTGAAAAACATTAGTTTTAGCCATTTGAAAATAGCAAAATTGTAGAATTTCTTCCATTTTGTTTGTTTCCAGGGAAACCATCTACGATGGTTTTGAAAGATTGCCAGGCTGCAGATTCTTTCTCTGATAAACATTGTGAGAATTTCTTGCATTTTGTTTGTTTCCAGGGAAACCATCTACGATGGTTTTGAAAGATTGCTAGGCTGCAGATTCTTTCTCTGATAAACATTGTGAGAATTTCTTCCATTTTGTTTGTTTCCAGGGAAACCATCTACGATGGTTTTGAAAGATTGCCAGGCTGCAGATTCTTTCTCTGATAAACATTGTGAGAAATAATCATCATTCAATAAGTTCCTGATTTGAGGAACAACAAATATGCCTTCTTTAATTTTAGCATATGAAATTGTGGAAGAAACTGCTAACAAATGTTTAAAAGCAGCACCATATTTATTCAGAGCCTTGAATTTTTTTTGAAAAGACCAAGTCTTTGTCTGATAAACATTGTGAGTAATAATCTCATTCAATAACTTCCTTATCTGAGGACCAACAAATATGCCTTGTTGAATTTTAGTGTATGAAATTGTAGGAAAAACTGCTAACAAATGTTTAAAAGCAGCACCATCTTTATTCAGAGCCTTGACAAAGTTTTTGAAAAGACCAAGTTTTATATGCAGTGGTGTAAGTAGAATGTCATTTAGATCAATTAATGGATTATTTGAAATGTTTTGTTTTCCAGGAGAATACTCTGTTCTTTGTGGCCAATCGGTTCTGGTGTAATGATGACTTGTAGCTCGACTATCCCATAAACAAAGAAAACAACAAAGTTTTGTGAAACCTCCTTGCATGTCAGTTCATGAAGCTCTTCCATTTAGTTCTGTCCTTTGCTAGTTCCTTCGCTTCTTTCCATGTTTTCCCTCTTTCTTCTATTATTGTATTCATTCTGTCATCCCATGTCTTTCTCGGTCTTCCTTTCCTTTTCTTTTTGTTTGATCATCAATGATTTGGTCACTAGATATATTTATCAAGATGTCTTTTTCAATTGTAATTTGTACTAAGGCATCCAAGTGATCTTGTGAATAGCAATTTGTAAGTCAATTTTGCACAAATTTTAAATTTGAAAAGGTTCTTTCACAAGACACTTGGGTGCAAGACAAAGTCAGTACCTATTTGTAGGCAAGAAACAAATTTTTATAGACTATTGTATGCTATTTGTATTGCACTACCCTAAAACAACAAACAATACATTTTCTACAGGTTTTGCAAGATAAATCACTCATTCTTGCCACATTATCAATGATTTGGTCACTAGATATATTTATCAGGATGTCTTTTTCAATTGAAATTTGTACTAAGGCATCCAAGTGATCTTGTGAAAAGCTATTTCTAAGTCTATTTAGTACAAATTTTAAATTTGAAAAGGTTCTTTCACAAGACACTTGGGTGCAAGACAAAGTCAGTACCTATTTGTAGGCAAGAAACAATTTTTTATACACTATTGTATGCTATTTTTATTGCACTACCCTAAAACAACAAACAATACATTTTCCACAGGTTTTGCAAGATAACTTTATCTCTTCTTTTACATCTTCAGCTTCTGTACCCTAATCCTCATTAGTAAATATATTATTATTTTTCTGTGATGGGTGGGAAAAACAGTATATAATCGAAAATTTGGGAAAATGAGTTTAAGTCAATTTATATTTCAGAAAGTGATGCTGTACATTGTGTTTGAAATTGTATATGTCACATTATTCAGTTATGGCTTTTAAATAGGTTGGCAGTTTTAGTACAACTTTAAATGTTACGATTATTTGAGGGAAAAAAGGTATAAATCGACGCTTCCTTAAAATGCGAATTCTTGACTTATACTATTTTTCCCACCCATCACAGTATTATCGTCCGCGTCGTCTAGACTTGTTTTCATTGTATCCCATTTTTCGACAAGTCTTTGAGCTCCTTTAGTGTAGCTTCTTTGGTGAATTTTACACTTTCGTCAAAATTTTCATCGCCAAAGCGATTGGAAATCTGTTTAGCTATATTTTCAAATGCATATACAGGTATATTTTTAATATTGTTAAATAAGCTGGGATCAAACCACGCAAGATCCTTAAATAACCCTTCATGTTTCACAAATCTATCTTCTAAGCTTTGTATGGCTATATCGTAAATGGCGTTGTGAACGCTCACTTCGAATCTGAACTTTGGATCAGTAAAAGTCACGTGGCATTCTTTTTTTTTACAATTCTAAGGGGGGAAAATTCTGTAGTGAAATAGCTAAGTGTAGGTACCCATTTTCATCATCACTATCATCAATGTTTTAAGCTCATGCATGCGAATATTGGCCCAAGTAATTAACTCTTTGGTAGATTTCAGCAATGATTCAAAATCTCTTGATTCGGTCCGTAAGGTATTTATGGTTTCTTTCACCATTTTATATGCCAGAACAAGAACAGCATTTATGTCGTCCGTTTGTAAATATTTTGATAAAGGTGTTCTCATAAAATTTTGGGCTGTTAATAAAACTTCAAATTTCTTCAATGACTCCGTAAGCGAGTTTGCTTTAAAACGAATATCGTTCGGAAAAGTAGCTGAAGTTGCAATTTCATCCGAGGTTAATACAATTTTTATAAATAAAGCTTTACTGGGCTCTTAGTATTCTCCAAACATTTTACTTAGGGCTCTGTCTTTGGGCCCACCACCAACGTGTTTCTTTAAACCGAATATCGTTCGGAAAAGCAGCTGAAGTTGCAATTTCATCCGAGGTTAATACAATTTTCATAAATAAAGCTTTACTGGGCTCTTTGTATTCTCCAAACATTTTACTTAGAGCTCTGTCTTTGGGGCCACCAACGTGTTTCTTTAAAACGAATATCGTTCGGAAAAGCAGCTAAAGTTGCAATTTCATTCCTGAGAATTTGTATCCTGCCTGCAATTTTGTCCCATAGCCCATTCTTTTCAAGGATTCGCGAACAAAAGCCGCACATTGATTGCGCGATTTTGAACTGACAGCAAACAAATTTACAGCTTCAACACAAAGCTTGATCGTGTCGGTCATAACTAAATTTATGACGTGGGCGTGACACCAGAGGTGGACAAGTTTTCAATACGCAATTTTATCCAGACAAAATGCAATTAATAGCTACGATAACGTTTTGTCATATCTTCTTAGAATGTGAATGGTATGAAATATATTATCTATTAGTTTTTAGTGTTTTCTACTTAATTTTTTGATCGGAGCCTGACCGAGCCCAAGGGCAGCGGCCCACCGGGCTCCAATTCGGGCCTGGGCATGTATGGAGAGCAGGAGAAACATCAGCAATCAGAGCTGTCATGGAATGGAAACCAAGCTGTAAACGGAGAAGAGGAAGAGCAGGACTACGTTGGTACGATGAAGTTGAGAAAGATTTCAAGAAAATGGGAATAGAGATGGAGATGGTGGAAGGCAGAAAGGAATGGCGAGGAATAGTTAAAAGAGCGTTAGCCATAGAAGAAGAGTAAAATGAGGACTAATCCACCTCGGATATTGGATTGCGAAGACTCCCTAGGAGTCCCAAAAGGGTGTGTAAAGCCTTAATAATAATAATAATCAATTGTAACATGGCCGCATGTATTGGTGGTGATTTATGGTGATTTCGGTGTGTTAAATGAGGGACGAGGGCGGTTTGTTACAACTTTCTTGCGGAGCATATCTTTCCCGTTCGGAATTAATGTCACTTGTGGGAGCAGTCCGGGATATGCGTGGGAGTGGTTGAACTATCACGGGATAGATGGCGAGGACCTCTCGCGTGTTTAATTTTGATAGATGGCATTCAACAGGTGATAAGAGGGCGCACGCTGGCAGCAGGAGGTGGACGCCATGTGATGAAGGCGGCGTTGATTTATGCGGCTTCTTTTTTTTTAAATTAATGCCGACGACGCGGGGCGTTAATTGCAGGGGTTTTTAATTAGCTCGGTTTTATGTGGGTTTGTGTCGGTGTGTGTATGTTTTGGGCGTGGGTTTTTAGTGTTGTAGCATGATAAAGAGTATCGGGGAGGGTGTAAAAATTTTACGAGGAAAATTGAATACCCGGTGAGATGATATAAAATATCTGCCCGGCCCCCCTCGGCCCGTCAATATGCGAGTTTTACGGCGGTATGAATTACTGCCGCGATCGCGGGGGCGCCCCCACGGGCGGGGCAGGCAAATAGATATTCGTTCGGAAGACAGTTGACGTTATTTGTTATATTACGTGTGCAATATGGATTCCCCGTCGCGGCGTCCGCCTATCCGTATCACTCTATACGGCCGGAACTAATTTGAAGTTGGCGGAAGGATACATTTGTCATAGGGTCCCTTGTGGGCCATGATCGGGTCGGATGAAGTTATGAGAGGCAGAGTGCAGTAGATCACCTCTCGGTGAGTGTGTGCGCGCGGGGGCGGCGTGCGGGGGCGGCGCGGCGGCGACAGAGAGGTCCGAGGCGCGGCGCCCCGGCGAAGAGAGGCGGCGAAAGAGGGACGCTGCCCCCGCCGCCGCCGCCAACGCGGTGGATGGTCCTGAAGGGGTCGCGCGCGGGGTCCTCGGAGACTTGACCCGGCAAAAATCATCTCCGTAGCCATTCCCGAGCAGAAATCATCTCGTCCACGGAGAGAGAAAGTGCCAGCCGGCGCCGCGGCGGTCAGATAAGGACGCCCGGCGGTCCGTTCCGCCGCTCCCTGCGAAAAAATAACGAATCCATGCACCGGGCGAATTCATGTAGCGAAATTGTTCCGTGAGAGGGAAAATCCGGGGGCGCAGGGGGCGGGCGCTCCTCCGGGGGCCCGAATCCGGGAGCCCGAGGAACAATTTAACTTCCCATCCGTACGGCAATCAATACGCACCGCAGAAATCACAGACATACTACTTACTTAATCCCAATCGTATCTGTGTTCAACAGACAAAGACTAACAAGGAACTAAAAAAAAAATACAAAACTTGCAGAACGCTCAAGAAAGTGGTGTCAACTTTTACGCTGGATACTAATGAATAACACTGTTAACACCAAATATGTTGCAATCTGTTGTGCGATTAGTTGTATTAGACTTCGCAGAAACCATCAGTATAACGAGTTGCAACGACTTATGTTCAGATCATTTGTGTCTATGCAGCTATGGGTGAAATACCTATAGTGTATACTTAAATATCAACTTGTACTGTTTCACGGACCTGCAGTACAACTTGTCCAACAGATTTAACAGATTGTAACAGATTGCATGGAAGACAATTAAGAACAATAGAAACAACAATCATCTCCAGACACCACACTACACAACATGTATGATTCGAACTTCGTTTGACCGTTGCACATAGGAGTATATGCCTTTTTTTTAAATTTCTTAAATTGAATACACACACACACACACACACACACACACACAAAATTAAATACATAATGAATACATAAATAGCGCATGTGAATATATCTCTAAATAAGAAAAAAGTCAAAAACACAAACTAAAAGTACATAAGCTAATCAAAATCTAAAAAAGTCATCTAGAGCAGGGGTCTCCAAACTACGGCCCGAGGGCCACATCCGGCCCGCGTACAGATTTTGTCCGGCCCGCGGGGACCTACCATACTTGAAAACTCCTTTTAGAGAACATATTTTTTATAGCAAATTAAATTTAGTTTACTGAAGTATTCTAATTTTATGTTGAATAATTATTAATATGACATCTACATTGATACGGTTATGGGCTAACTACTCATAACATTGTTGTAGGCTTATTGTTATTGTTTTTTGGGATACGTTGGATACAGAAACACAGAATTGTAATGAGTAAAGACATGTATAATATGCAGAAAATTTAACTTCAGTATATAATAACTAACAAATTATGTAAATGAATCCAACTAACATTTTATACATTTTAAATAAAAACATAACTTATAACAAGCATAATGACATATAAAATACTAATGAGATTTATGTAATTGAGATTTTCCACTGACAATAGTTTGTAGTTGTGGACCAATTTTACTTGTACCAATTATTAAAAGAGATTTAAGATGCTCATCAGTTAATTTAGATCTGTAAACATTTTTTGTGTACTTCATTTTGGAGAAGGTCTTCTCACACAAATAAGTAGTACCAAAAACAGAAAACAGCCCACGAGCAAATTTATGCAAATTATCAAATTGTGTCAATAAAATTCCAACAAAGATGAGATGATATTTGTTCTTAATTATGTCGCTGCACTGTAGATCAATCATTTCCATTTGAAGTTCCGGGGCTAGGGTTTCAATATCAGTATCAAAAGGATTCTGAAAAATCTTAATTTGATTCGCAATGGCATCAAAGTCCGAGAAACGAGTATAAAAATTTATTTTCAAAGCACTCAAAGTTTCGATTGCAGAATCGATAGGAAACTCAGTCTCAGTGGTGTGGCTGAATATTTCACATGTTTTAAAATGTGTAAAACATTTACTTCGTAGCTGTGATTGAAACAGTATCAATTTCTTCCGGAATGATTTGATATTAGTGTATAAATCAGGAAGATGCTGGTTTTCTCCTTGCAATATCAAATTCAGTTCGTTCACATGTTTTGTCAAATCAACATAGAATGCTAACTTCCACAGCCATGCGTTGTTTTGTAATTCAGTAAGAGGGCGATGCTTTTCATTCAAAAAAATTTCGATCACTGCTCGAAGTTCAAAAAAGCGCTGAAGGACTTTCCCACAACTAAGCCAACGTACGGCAGTATGATAAGGTAAGTCATTTTCTCCAATCTCTTCAATAAATTGTCGGAATTGTCGGTGATTCAGCCCAAAAGATCTGATAAAATTAACAGTTGATATGACTGGTTTCAGAACTTCAGACATATCCAAACATTTTCCGCACAAAGACTGTTGATGAATGATACAATGTAAGACTAATGGTTTTGAACCACCGTCATTTTCTACAGCCTTTGACACAAGAGCGACCACTCCTTTATCTTTCCCACTCATGTTTTTGCCTCCATCAGTTGTAATACATTTCAAGTTTTTCCATCGAAGGTTCTTTTGATTAATGGCCATTTCAACTCCTTTAAAAATACCTGTACCAGTAGTTGTGCCATGAATACTATACATATCAAGAAGTTCTTCATGCACTTCATAGCTTTTATCTACTCCTCGAATATAAATCAACTCCTGAGCAGTATCTGACACATCCGTTGACTCATCCAAGGCCAAAGAAAACCACTCAACATGTCCATTTTTGTCGAACAGTTGAGAGGATATATTTTCAGCGATATTTTCTACCCTTCGAGCCACAGTGTTTGCTGACATACTGACAGTTTTTAATAAATTTACCTTTTCAGGGCACATTTCTTCGGCTGCTGCAATTATGCATTCTTTGATCATTTCTCCATCGGTGAATGGTTTTCCACGTTTTGCAATTTCAAGAGCCACACGCAAGCTAACCGTAGGCTTCCTGAACGAAAATTTGCTGGTAATTCAAAACTACAGTACGTTGATATGATGAGCTACCTAAGGCTTGGCCCTTGGGACTTAGTGGAGGAGTCAGTGTGGCCCTCGGGCTAAAAAGTTTGGAGACCCCTGATTTAGACTAACTGAAGAAAATTGCATTCTTTTTTGAGTTATTGAGAATAAGCCTCTTTTCCACAAACCAATTGTTTAGCTCGGAAAATATTATACCTGCCCTAGCTACCGCATCCGCTATGTATTGTCCTTAAATTATGCTAAATGTATCATCTGCATAACCCTGGAAAAAGCAGTCTGCTCCAAAGTTAAGTTTAAATAGGTCATTTACATAGATGATGAAAAGTAGCAGTCCCAGGATACTTCCTTGAGGGATCCCAGTTTCCACTTCCAGAGCATCAGATTGATGTTGGTTCGTTTTAACAGTTTGTCTTCGTGCACTTAAGCAGGACCGTATGAGGTCCAAGTTGACGCCCCTAATACCGTATCTGTTTAGTTTACAACACAGAATATTGTGATTAATGATGTCAAATGCTTTGGTTCAGTCAATTAATTGTGCAAGGGGTAACTTGTTATCCTCTGGACAATCCACAACGTACCGAATGAAATCAAAAATTGCAGAATTTATCCCTTTGCCCCTCGTAAAGCCATGTTGATTGGTGCTAAATTTTTTTGCAGTGAATGAAAAAGTTTACAATACGATTATATAATACTTTTTCAAATCCCTTGAGACTGTACATAAGAGACTTATTGGTCTAAAGTTGTTAAAGTCGCCTGTATAGTCGCATTTGTGTATTGGTTGGTGCAATGGCTATTTAAAAAAAATCCGGAAAAACCCCTGAAGAAAGCGATATATTTATTATAGTATATAACGCCATTAGGCCGATATGTAGCAAATAACAGGCGCGGGTTGAAGTTTGTAAACCGAGGCGAAGCGAAGCGGAGCGGAGCGCAGCCGAGGTTTATATTCAACCAAGCCTGTTATTTGCATATCGGCCGTATGTTGTTCGATACTTTTTGTAATACCTAAATTACAAAAACTGGTCAATTTATCAATATTAAATTTCAAAATTAATAAACTTGTTATCCAGGCGCAATTTGATACCATAGCAACATCAACGGTTCAAATACAAACAAACAAATCAAAGTGAAATTAGAAAAATAATGTCAGATGTGCAAAGTTCTTCATTTTGTGGTATCCCCGAAGATGTACCAAATGAAGCAAATGCTGCCACAATCGATTTACTTCCCCAAAAAAGCAGCAGCAGGTATGAGAAAGAATATGAAGACTTAATTGCTCATAAATTTGCGTTGTCATTGAAATAACGTCCACGGCCGTTATTATAACGGCCAAGGCCTTTACGCCTGTCATATCGATCAAGCAGACAGTACTGATAAATGTCAATAACACCGAGGTATTACAAAAAATAGTTTAAATGCCTCACAACATAAGGTGCGCAAAGTTTTAATGTTTTAGCACTAATCTCATCCACACCTGCGCTGTTAGAATTCTTTAAGGTACTGATAATAAGAGAGATTTCATTTTCCACGGTTGGTTCCATAAATATGCTTTTGGGATTATACGGTATCTGAGTTTTATATATGTGAGTTGGCATAGTTTTTAAAATATTTTTTATTGTGTTTACGAAAGAATGAATTCCTCATTCCGAGGAATTGAGAAATTTTTATTGACATTATTTTTTTTACCGGAAAAGCTATTTATAACTTGCCATGATGTCTTCAATATGTTGCTACTTGTTCGCAGTTTATTTATTGTATGGTTTTGCATGCTTCTTGCAGAAGACAGTTATACATTTTGGCTATTTTACAATAGCTATTTTAAAAAAATCCGGAATGAATTAGCTGGTCAGAAGGCGATTGTACAAAACTAATCCCGCCCACAAAATTTTGTTACCAGAAATACATCAGTTGTAGGAGAATGTCTTGTAGTTGGTATTACTTATAATGCAATCGTGTGATCCCAATTTCAACTTGTCAAACTGACATAAAGTACTAAACAGAATGCTCTGTTTAGTGTCACAAGTTCCATCGATTATGTTACAATTTAATAGTAATTGCATTATTAGGTTTGTAAGTGCGTTATAATAGAATCGAGAAAGAGTTTCAACTTGGTCTCGATTTTTCAATTTTCGAGATTCTGTTAGTCACTTAAAAACCGTGTAAAGTAGAACGTTTTTCGCACGATCGCATAAATCAAATAACATAACAAAAAATTGAGTTATTTCCGATTTAATTATCTTGACGTTTATGACAAAATGGTGTACATACGTATATCCAGAGAATTTTGAATGTATTTCGTTAGAAACGTTCTGTGGTTGGAAACCGAATAAACAATTTGAAGTTTCAGTATTAATTTTTGTACAATGGCTAATGAAAAAGATTTTCAAGTAAATACAGACATTGAGGAATCGTATCAAATGGATTGTGAATCTTTGGTTCCTAAAATATTAAAAGAAAGGTATGAAAACGTTTAATAATTGTTCAAACTGTAATTTTCATTTTTCTATATAAATTAGACATCTGTTGGTGAAAAATATTACTATTGCTTACCGCATTAGAGCTGTTATAAACTCGAACTGTGTTTCCATGGAGACTAGCCACAGTATTGTTATGTTCAACTTACAAGGTGTATCTACAGATACTGTAAATCTTTATAATAACACGATTGTGCGAAAAAAGGTTTAAGGTAATATCAACAAATTCTGCAGTATGGAAGCTTGTGAGCATGATCCGTTCTTTATTTTATCAAAATTTTGCACTTCCAAGTTTTAATAGTTTTTGCACCTTTAACATAGTGGATAATTTTGTAAAGAAATTATCAGCTATTAATAATATAAATTCAAATTCAAATATTATGATCACTGGTGCAATTTAGATATAACATTACTTAGAAACGATTCAAAAGTGTTAAGTATAACATTCTCAATACTTCAATAATTTGCATACAATATTAGTTTTAGTACTTGAGAATGCAAAACTTATTTTGGCCAGCTGATTTTGGCGAATATCCTTCTGTGCGTTGATTGAAAAGCACTCCTCGAGCAATGGTTCAACGTACTGGGGTCCGAAATAACTATGAAAATAGTATTTTACACTAGGCAACTGCTTGTACACAATTTGTAATTCCGTTATGTTCCAGGCTCGCGCGGAAAGCAACGTCAAATTTTCAGAGTAATCATCTTCAGGCATACTGTATACAAATCTGCCATACAATTTTGGAAATATCCGATAAATTTTCAGAAATTTTAGTGCCTGATAACCGATACCTGTCAACTCGGAACGTTGAACATTCAGAATATTTAAAAATATCATAAAAAGTGTGCATCAAACTGTCGCCCAATGAAACTTACATATGTTAGTCTTGAAGGTTCTGTGAATATAGTCTGTAAGTGATACTTTCCAATTTTTCGTTGGAGGGTAGTAAATCAACCCTGAATATTCCAATCAGGATGAAGATTCTAAAAATTAAAATGCTTTTATTGCTACACAACACGACTATTTTATATTCGGTACAAACAATTGATACCAGAACTATAAATTCAGTTGTTTCAGTAAGCAATATTGTAAATGGCAACAATCAATCTATATTATTCTTAGGTGTAAAAACCCAATAATACGTAGTGTTGATAATTTATATAATTTTCATGATAGTACATTTCGTTGCTTTCTGTTTTATGTTAAATTTCAGATCGTGAACCTACTTGTGCATAAAACATTGAAATCTTTGGATGGTAATTAAGGTATTATTTATATTTTCAACAAACGTCTTCGTCTTCAAGTAAAAACAATGAAGACAAAGCTTTGTCAATTATGGTTCGATACACTGATGGTAATTCTAAAATTATATCGGCATTAATAGATTTTTATTTCTATAATGCAGATGTGAAGGTGCAGATAAATTGGGTCGCCCATATCAGAAGAACCCCGAAGTAGATAACAATTATCCCCTTTCACCCATTTCTGTGGGAAATTATAAATATACCTGGGATTGGGGTCGGAGTCCATAAAACAATGAAGCAGGCACACCCGGATTTCGGGAGTTATCCGGGGTGAAATAATTCCGGGCCCGCTTTCACTTCGTAGATCATGATAAACTTTTTCATTTTGTCCATGTAGGTGTGAACATATCGCAGCCCGTGTGCCCCGAGGAAGCGGGGCGTTATAAAAATTATTATATAATGCGAGGAACGTGCGGAGATAAAGGTTTATGAAGGGCTGCCTCCCCCCGAGCGGGGCCCTTCGGTAAGGAGAGGTGTAAAAGCTAACATTTTGTAGCCGGGGCAAATGAGAAGCAGCGGCAATAAACCTATAAATCGCGTTTTATGGTTTTATAGTCTCCTACGCGCGGACTAGATTGAGCGGAGGGACGGACTGCGTCCCCCACGGCCGCCCTTACACTTTCAAGGTGTTCGCGAACAACTCGAGGAAGTGTCTGACACGGGTATGTATAGCTGGGTAAATAATTGATCCCATTCTTTACGAGATACCCAGTGATTTTCTTAAATGTATCAGAAACTGTTTGCTGCAAGTTTCAGTTATCTCCTCTTACAAGGAGAACATTTTAACAAGTACCTAAATTAGATTACGTGAAATTATAGTAGATTATACCACGAGTCAATAATGATAGCTATTATTCCCGAGGAATATTTACGAACCGAGCCGCGCAAGCGGCGAGAGCGTAACATTCCGAGGTAATAATAGCCATTATTGCGAGCAGTATACTCTACTTTATCTACGATTAAATAGGCTAGTAGAACATTTTCTGAAAATAAGTTTGCATTCTTTCGAAGACGCCATTCCTTGAAGGTTGCGTATGTTGTCTCAAATGTGACGCCCGTGCTTTTGGGATTTGATTGAGGGGCTAGAACAAATTGAAAATTAAGAGCGGACATTTTTCCGTTTGTCACTCCTTATAGAGTTATTGATAAAAACGTAAACAATAACATTTTCGACCACTACGCAAAACACGTTTTCGATTTATGCATTTTGTCAAATCTGTCAACTGTCAGATTTGACAATTAGTTTGACAGATCTTGTCTTTTGAAATTATTAGTTTTTAATGAAGTTTGAAGTCAAAATGTTATTTCATTTGTTTTTTATCATTAGCTCGATAACGAGGGACAAACGGAAAATTTTCCCCTCTTAATTTTCAATTTGTTTTAGCCCCCTGAATCAAATCCAAAAAGCAAGGGCGTCACATTTGAGACAATATAAGCAACCTTCAACGAATGGCGTCTTCGAAAGAACGCAAACTTAGTTTTTGTTATTTGTTTTAGCCCCTGAATCAAATTCCAAAAGCACGGGTGTCATATTTGAGACACCCTGCATATAGTTAAAATGGTTTGTTATTTTAACGTACTAATTTGTTTCTATTTCGCAGAAAATTATTTTTCGAAATATTTTGTGTGGAAATTTCCAGGAGCTTTTCTTTTGATGAAATTAGTTTCCTCTAATTTGAGCAAATTTTTAATGCCAAAGCAAGTTTTGGTGATATTTTGTAAATAAGTGCGCTTTCAGTATTCGAAAATCTCAAAGAAAATTTAGTATCAGTGAAGCTTCAATGTTATTAAGAGATTTTATAGAATTTTATAGAAGAATGATTTTCTTTAATCTATTACGAAGGTATGTTTATATCGTCAGTTTCCCCTGAATCTAATTCCAAAAGCAAGGGCGTCATATTTGAGACACCCTGTCTATACGTATAATGGATTGTTATTTTAAGGGACTGATTTGTTTGTATTTCACTGCAATTTAGTTTTCAAAATATATCGTGTGGAATTTTCCACAAACTTTTCGTTTGATGATATTAGTTTCCTCTAATTTGAGCAAATTTATAATGTGTAAAGAAAATGTTCGTGAAATTTTGTAAATAAGTGCACTTTCAGTATTCTAAAATCTCAAAGAAAATTTAGTATCAGTGAAGCTTCAATGTTATTAAGAGATTTCATATTTTGTAGAAGTATGATTATCTTTAATCTATTACAAAGGTATGTTTATATCGTCAGTATCCCCTGAATCAAATTCCAAAAGCAATGGCGTCACATTTGAGACACCCTGTATGTAGGTATAATGGTTTGTTATTTTAAGGGACTGATTTGTTTGTATTTCCCTGCAATTTAGTTTTCGAAATATTTCGTGTCGAATTTTCCACGAACTTTTCGTTTGATGATATTAGTTTCCTCAAATTAGATCAGATTTTTAATGCACAAAGAAATATTTCGTGAAATTTTGTAAACTAGTGCAGTTTCAGTACTCGAAAATCTCAAGAAAATTTGGTATCAGTGAAGCTTCAATGTGAATGATATTAGTTTCCTCTAATTAGAGCAGATTTTTAATGCGCCAAGAAAGTTTTCGTGAAATTTTGTAAATAAGTGCACTTTCAGTACTCGAAAATCTCAAGATAATTTGGTATCAGTGAAGCTTCAATGTTATAAAGACTTTTCAGATTTTCTAGAAGTATAATTTTCTTAAATCTATTACGAAGGGATTTTCATATCATCAGTACTTATTTTTTATTTAAGTTGTAATACTATGCCTCAAAAAGAAATCAATGATTTATAAAAAATATCAAATAATTTATTTGATTTATTTAATTTTTTTTATAGTTCTGATCAGTTTTTGCCAGTTTTGAGTGATTTATAGCAATTGATTTACATCAATTGATTTACATCACGATTTAAATCACATGAATTGTTTGTATTTCCCTGCAATTTAGTTTTCGAAATATTTCGTGTGGAATTTTCCACGAACTTTCGTTTGATGATATTAGTTTCATGTAATTAGAGCAGATTTTTAATGCGCAAAGAAAATTTTCGTGAAATTTTGTAAATAAGTGCACTTTCAGTATTCGAAAATCTCAAAGAAAATTTAGTATCAGATAGGCTTCAATGTTATTAAGAGATTTCAGGTTTTATGGAAGTATCATTTTGTTTAATCTATTACGAAGGGATTTTCATGTCGTCAGTACTTATGTTTGATTTAAGTTGTAATACTATGAATAAAAAAAAAAAATCAATGATTATTAAAAATATCAAATAATTTATTTGATTTATTTAATTTTTTTATATATCTGATCAGTTTTTGCCAGTTTTGAGTGATTTGTATCAATTGATTTACATCACGATTTAAATGACATGATTTGTTATTAACAAATTCTTGAATTTGAACAAGAATTGATGATTAAGACAAATTTCTGTGTATCTGAATCATGTAATGGCCTTAAAAATTAAAGGAGAGAAAAATATTTTACTTACTTACAATTATCTACTTTAAAGCATGCTAACTCTATAGTTATATTAGATTTTGAATTGTTCACCTATTGAAATCACAAAAAATACAAATACAATGATTGATTTAAAGAAATCTATTTTTGATTAAATCAATGATTATTTAAAAAAATCTGTTGATTTAAATCAATGATTTATTTAAAAAAAATCAGTTGATTTAAATCAAACCTGCTCATGGACCAAAACAAGCGAGCAGGACTGAAAAGTTATGTTTATTTAGGGTGAAACCAAATGATATTTTTTTAAGATATCTCTAACTATATAGAGGGTACATTGCTGTCAGAGCTGTTGAAATAGCTAAATTGAGTTTAAATCTGTAATTCTTCCATGAATAAGTTCAAATAAATTTTAAGCTTCTTTTCACTATTTTTTGTTTTACATAAATAGAAAAGTTAAAACTTTTGTATACAATAATTTGGGACAAATAAAAAAACGAAAATGTGTACCATATTTTGGGACAGAGGGAGTATAATTGTTAATACACAGTTTTTATACAGTATACAGTAGTTTTTTTGTTTATCCATTATTATCATAATGAATCCACGAATAAGTTCAAATAAAATTTAAGTTTCTTTCACTGATTTTTGTAATATAAAAAGAAAATTTAAAACTTTTGTATACAATAATTTGGGACAAATAAAAAAACGAAAATGTGTACCATATTTTGGGACAGAGGGAGTATAATTGTTAATATACAGTTTTTATACAGTATACAGTAGTTTAATATACAGTAGTTTTTTGGTTTATCCATTATTATCATAATGAATCCACGAATAAGTTCAAATAAAATTTAAGTTTCTTTCACTATTTTTTGTAATATAAAAAGAAAATTTAAAACTTTTGTATACAATAATGTGGGACAACTAAAAAAAATTTTTTTCGACCACTATTCAAAATCATGACTGCCAAATTTGACAGTTAGTTTGACAGATGTGGACAATATTTTGTTTTTTAATATTATTAGTTATTAAAAAGTTGAAATGTTAATTTATCAATAACTCTATAACGAGGGACAAACGGAAAATTTTCTACTCTTAATTTTCAATTAGTTTTAGCCTCCTGAATCAAATCTCAAAAGCACGGGCGTCAATTTTGAGACACCCTGTATATTTTTATATACTATTATCTTAGTTTCTCCTGAGATTTCCTTTTTGTTTAAGAAACTCTTATATAGAGCGTTATAAATTATTGTAGCTGTTTTTATTCTGTTTTATAATTCACTTTTTTGGGTTCCCTTGTTACTAATGATTACTCCAAGGTATTCAAATTCTTTGACTTGCTCTAACTCGTCTTCTCCCAAATGCCTGCTGTCATTTTCTGGATCTTTTCTGCTCGTGATCGCCATTACTTTTGACTTCTCTTTATTTATTATTAAATTATATATTGCTAATACCAAAATGGCTGCTGTCATTATCTGAATCTTGTCTGCTCGTGATTAGCATTACTTTTGACTTCTCTTTATTTATTATTAAATTATATTTTGCTGATACCCAAATGGCTGCTGTCATTTTCTGGATCTTTTCTGCTCGTGATCGCCATTACTTTTGACTTCTCTTTATTTTGTATAAAATTGTATTTAGTTAATACTTAACTAAGTAGTAATTAGTGCTAAAATGTGCATACATTTCATCTTATAAGGACGAAGTAGAATCCTTACAGGCGAAATTTGCTAGTGCTGGGGATCGCTGTTTGGCAATGGTAATTGGCTATACCAGTGGAAATCGTTAATTAAACAAATTGAAAATATTAATCAATCATTTATAATTTATAACTATTTATTTATTAATTATCAGTTCATTTATATTAATTATCTGTTCATTTATATTAATTATATAAAATTACCTAAACTATGAAATGGTAAAATTCTTTTAAAAAAATCCACGAATTGTAGAAATAACAAAAGCTATTATGAGCCATTTATATTAATTATATAAAATTACCTCCACTATGAAATGGTAAAATCTTTTACAAATAAATAAAAATAATATTAGATAAAATCCACGAATTGTAGAAATAACAAAAGCTATTATTAGCCGCAGCTTCATAAGCAGTAACGGTGCGTAAAGTGACCGGTAATAACAGTTAATCCTCGAACTTCCTCGAGGTCATTACGCCGAATATGCAAGCCAACAAGGCAGTAAGAAGGAGGGAGCTAAGAATTATAAGAGCGAGCAAGAGGAAGAGAAAGACGCAGTGACATGGCGAGTTTAGGCTCCGACTGCTAGTTATAGTTATGTAACTATCGCTCAGAGAAATATTTTTATTGTTTTTAACCACGTAAAGGAATGTTAGTTTAAGCTCCGACTTCAGTGGGTATAGTCATTTAAGGCTCCGACTTCAAAAATTTAATTATTGCCCACATGAATATTATAATTGTCCTCACGGAAAATAATGTCAGTTTTAGGATTTCAGTGAGATAAGTTGCAGAAGCAAACTTGTCATTCTGATCAGCTGATGATTGATGAAATGTTGAAATGATGACATAAATATTTTAATTGTTCTTCCCCACGGAAAATAATGTCAGTTTTAGGATTTCAGTAGTTCAACAAAGACAAGTTCCAGAAGCAAACTTGTCATTCTGATCTGTTGATGTTTGACGAAATGTCGAAATGATGGCATAAATATTTTAATTGTTCTTCCCCACTGAAAATAGTGTCAGTTTTAGGATTTCAGTGGTTCAACGATTATAAGTAGCAGAACAAACTTGTCATTCTGATCAGCTCATGATTGACGAAATGTCGAAATGATGGCATAACTATTTTAATTGTTCTTCCCCACGGAAAATAATGTCAGTTTTAGGATTTCAGTGGTTCAACGATTATAAGTAGCAGAACAAACTTGTCATTCGGATCAGCTAATGATTGATGAAATGTCGAAATGATGACATAAATATTTTAATTGTTCCTCCCCACGGAAAATAGTGTCAGTCTTAGGATTTCAGTGGTTCAACGAAGATAAGTTGCAGAAGCAAACTTGTCTTTCTGATCAGCTGATGATTGATGAAATGTCGAAATGATGACATACATATTTTAATTGTTCTTCCCCACGGAAAATAGTGTCAGTTTTAGGATTTCAGTGGTTCAACGATTATAAGTAGCTGAACAAACTTGTCATTCTGATCTGTTGATGTTTGACGAAATGTCGAAATGATGGCATAAATATTTTAATTGTTCTTCCCCACGGAAAATAGTGTCAGTTTTAGGATTTCAGTGGTTCAACGAAGATAAATTGCAGAAGCAAACTTGTCATTCTGATCAGCTGATGATTTACGAAGTGTCGAAATGATGACATTAATATTTTAATTGTTCTTCCCCACGGAAAATTGTGTCAGTTTTAGGATTTCAGTGGTTTAACGAAGATAAGTTGCAGAAGCAAACTTGTCATTGTGATCAGCTGATGATTGACAAAATGTCGAAATGATGACATAAATATTTTATTTGTTCTTCCCCACGGAAAATAATGTCAGTTTTAGGATTTCAATGGTTCAACGAAGATAAGTTGCAGAAGCAAACTTGAAATTCTGATCAGCTGATGATTGACGAAATGTCGAAATGATGACATAAATATTTTAATTGTTCTTCCCCACGGAAAATAGTGTCAGTTTTAGGATTTCAGTGGTTCAACGATTATAAGTAGCAGAACAAACTTGTCATTCTGATCAGCTCATAATTGACGAAATGTCGAAATGATGGCATAACTATTTTAATTGTTCTTCCCCACGGAAAATAATGTCAGTTTTAGGATTTCAGTGGTTCAACGATTATAAGTAGCAGAACAAACTTGTCATTCGGATCAGCTAATGATTGATGAAATGTCGAAATGATGACATAAATATTTTAATTGTTCCTCCCCACGGAAAATAGTGTCAGTCTTAGGATTTCAGTGGTTCAACGAAGATAAGTTGCAGAAGCAAACTTGTCTTTCTGATCAGCTGATGCTTGATGAAATGTCGAAATGGTGACATAAATATTTTAATTGTTCTTCCCCACGGAAAATAGTGTCAGTTTTAGGATTTCAGTGGTTTAACGAAGATAAGTTGCAGAAGCAAACTTGTCATTGTGATCAGCTGATGATTGACAAAATGTCGAAATGATGACATAAATATTTTAATTGTTCTTCCCCACGGAAAATAATGTCAGTTTTAGGATTTCAATGGTTCAACGAAGATAAGTTGCAGAAGCAAACTTGAAATTCTGATCAGCTGATGATTGACGAAATGTCGAAATGATGACATAAATATTTTAATTGTTCTTCCCCACGGAAAATAGTGTCAGTTTTAAGATTTCAGTGGTTCAACGATTATAAGTAGCAGAACAAACTTGTCATTCTGATCAGCTGATGATGGATGAAATGTTGAAATGATGGCATAACTATTTTAATTGTTGTTCCCCACGGAAAATAATGTCAGTTTTAGGATTTCAGTGGTTCAACAAAGACAAGTTGCAGAAGCAAACTTGTCATTCTGATCAGCTGATGATTGACGAAATGTCGAAATGATGACATACATATTTTAATTGTTCTTCCCCACGGAAAATGTCAGTTTTAGGATTTCAGTGGTTCAACGAAGATAAGTTGCAGAAGCAAACTTGTCATTCTGATCAGCTGGTGATTGACGAAATGTCGAAATGATGGCATAACTATTTTAATTGTTCTTCCCCACGGCAAATAATGTCAGTTTTAGGATTTCAGTGGTTCATCAAATATAAATTGCAGAAGCAAACTTGTCATTCTGATCAGCTGATGATTGGCGAAATGTCGAAATGATGACATAAATATTTTAATTGTTCTTCCCCACGGAAAATAATGTCAGTTTTAGGATTTCAGTGGTTTAACGAAGATAAGTTGCAGAAGCAAACTTGTCATTCTGATCAGCTGGTGATTGACGAAATGTCGAAATGATGGCATAACTATTTTAATTGTTCTTCCCCACGGCAAATAATGTCAGTTTTAGGATTTCAGTGGTTCATCAAATATAAATTGCAGAAGCAAACTTGTCATTCTGATCAGCTGATGATTGGCGAAATGTCGAAATGATGACATAAATATTTTAATTGTTCTTCCCCACGGAAAATAGTGTCAGTTTTAGGATTTCAGTGGTTCAACGATTATAAGTAGCAGAACAAACTTGTCATTCTGATTAGCTGATGATTGACGAAATGTCGAAATGATGATGAAAAGACGATGATGATGACGACAACGATGACGAAAGATGATGATTGACGAAATATTGGCAAATATTATCTTAAATAAAATCTGATTTTTTGTTATATTAATTGATTTTTATATATTATTTAAAATGAATAACGGAAATAGAAACAACCGATAAAGTTTTACTTGTAATAATTAATGTACGTGTAAGTTAAGTCTTATGACGCGTATTTATTTCGTGAATGCACTAAAACGTATTATTTATAGCGCGACGAATAAGTTTACTTTATGACAGGTTTTGCAATCATTCCGGAGTTATTTGTTAGTACAGATTAGTCACCGTTTAACAACAACACTGATAAACCTACAATTACAGCACAGAAGCAAGACAAAGGCAGGTAATCGCTGAAATTTCCACTTAAGAGCGACACAGATATCAGTTCAAATCCCACACTTCGGCAAGTTATCACTTGATATGTTGGCACCGTGTCATCGGCACTGGCAGGATTCCCATTTCGTGGCGGCGAGGAGATTGTGGATTGTGGAATCGTGAACTTGTGGCCGGCGGCAAAGTGTGGAGGAAAACCCGCGACTCTCCGTTACACCATCCAGTTTCCAACATGAAGTGGCAGCATTCGGTCGTCGTCTTCTTCTGCGGATGCACCGTGGCCGCGTCGAAAGGTGAGTGGATACGGGGTTCGACGGGATCAAATCGTCGGGAAGCAGCGATATTCGGAAGGGTGCGATGTCATTGCGTGAATTGGAAGGGCGAGGGTGGTTAGGCGAGGGCGTGGGGCGAAGGTTTTCGCGTGGATGTAATCGCGTGCAAGTCATTGTTTGCGTGAAGAAGCACGGAGGAAGTCATCGAGAGCGTGATAAAGTGCGGGATTCGTTCGCAACGAGGTTTCTATTTGATGTGTGGATAAAGCTGTTGAGATAGTTGAGGGCGAAACTGTTGCTCGATTTGAGATTACTTTAATCAAGCACCCACAATATTATGACTGAACAATATTTAGTTTTCCAGAATAGTCATATCTTTGCAAAATCAATAAAAGTACATAAATGAGTCATTACATGAGCCCCCTATATCATGAGTACAAGTCACTTCTTGCGATTACATACATGACTACATATTGTAGGTACATAATAGTACAAAATGAAACCCTTCAATCATATGCAGTGATAGTACAATTTACTTTATACTGTCATGCCCAAACATAGCCACAGCATGTTTCACAGACATTATTTCATCACATCTTAGCTTTGCAGAAAATGTGACCTACATGATATGAATGCAACAAATAATATAAGTCTAACATATTAGAGTAACGTTTGACTAACGCGAATAACACATTTTCTGTAGGTCATTTATAAGCTGAAATGCAGGCCACATAAAAGTGACACAGGTTTTTAAAATTTTACATTATGTATTGAATTAAAATGTAAGAATGTTTATTTGTGGAGGAGAGCTTCAATTTTCTGTATATTTCAAGTACCAATTTAAACATTTCCACAATTATGATATTAACACAAATATCCGATTTCCTATATTCGGTTTTAAAACTGCAAATAATTTATTGCACTGTTTGACCTTGTTATTTAATCGCTGCCATAAATATAATGGGCCATTGTACTTAATGGCCCTGTTGTTGAATCATTCTGGCAATCAAATTAAGAAGAGGAATGTACTTGTCTGCAAAATCAATCTGGATTATCGGTTTGTTACAATTTTCACTTATTATACAGGGTAAGTAAAAAGTAAATAACCACCTCCATGCAGCCTTTATTATTATTTTTATAAAAAATAAAGTTTTCAATAAAAAATTAATGCCTAATAAATAGGAAAGTAGTATCAGAATTAAAGAAAAATAACAAATTATTCTTTTTCACAACGACATTTATTTCTCTAAATGTACATTTCAACCACTACGTGGTCTACTGATATTACTGACAAAAATACCTTTCAAATAAGGTGTCACAAGGTGGGTCATCCCATTTTAAATTTTCGACAGGTACTTATTGGAGGGGAGGGGGAAACTGACGCACATGTCAACATTACGTCAAAAGATGTCCCCCTCAAAATAAAAATTGACGAGTGTCGGGTGTTTTTTATTATTCCGTGATTTTCTGAGAAATTCGGGGTCGATACTTTTCAAAAATTACCTTATATATATCCTAATATCCAATAATAACTTGGGGTGTTTCAAAGACAATGGATATTTTCAGTCAGGCAAATAAAGTTTTGTGTAGAAACAATTATAAAGTGTCGAAACCTCCAATTCCTAGTGTCTCTAAAGTGTCCCTATGGTGTCTCTAAAGTAGCTCTAGGGACAATAAAATTTGAATAAATGTATCTCAAGAACCGACAATAATTTAATGACAAACTACGTGGTCTACTGAAGATGACCACGTAGTGGTTGAAATGTACATTTAGAGAAATAAATGTCGTTGTGAAAAAGGATAATTTGTTATTTTTCTTTAAGTGTTAATATTTCACAAGCTCCAACCGATTATTTTAGTATTAGAATATTTGAATTTGTCATTAGATGCAATAAAAGAATTTGCTTCGTATCTCCCCAGCATAAATCAAATAAACATCTAAATTGATTGATTTAGTTAACTAAACTTCAAACGCTATCTCCCTAACATAATTAAAGATGTAAGATAATATTTGCAAAAATATATCAATTCAAAGAAGAGGAATTGCTAGAGAAAAATATAACGGTCTTAAACAGCTCTTCAAAAAAACAAATTCTCAATGAAATGTAATTTTTTTAATAAAAATTTGCGATCTAAACATCTTTATCAAGAAGAATAGCTATGACAGTGAAGATGGGAAAATGCAGTGGTATCAGAAAGCTCTGCAACAAAATAAAATTCGCATTTAATAATAATAATAATAATATTAATGATATCATTTATTGTATTCTAATTCAGAATTAATACTACAGAGTCAAATATACAAATACAAATTTATGCGAATTTAGGAATTGAAAATTGAATTTTAAGAAATAAAATATTATGAATAATCAGCTCAATATTTGAAGTTTATGTTTTTAGATTTACCACAATTTGACGGTTTCAATTTTTTCAATTCAATTTTTTGTCATTCGTCATTTTTTAAAACTGACGTAATCAATTCCTTTTTATATGGTAACAAAATACGATAACTAATGTCAGATTCTGTGTCCAAAATAAGATTGTAAATTAAACTGTATTAAAAAGTGCGTTTTTATTAACAAATATGATAACATTTATTTTTCTCTTCCCGAATATCAAGGTTACATGAGTTTGCATAACGAAAATTTCAAAGAAAATCGAGTTTAATGCCTGATGACAAATATGTGAAATATTAAAAACTGCTATAGAAAACAAATTATATAAGTTAAAAAATACGATAACTAATGTCGAAATTCGAAAATAACTATGTGAAATATTAAAAACTGCTATAGAAAACAAATTATATAAGTTTAAGCATAATAATTAGTTTTTTAATTGAAAGCTGGAATGAATGGTTGAACGAGAAAGTTACTGTCTCTATTTAATTTTAATTAGAATTTTATTTTTAAGTTAAAAAGCTTAAATAATTTTAAAAGACAAAAAAAACGATAACTTATGTCAGTATCTGTTTCCAAAACTGTTTTATCAACAAATTTCATAACATTTATTTTTCTCTTCACGAATATCAAGGTTGTTTGAGTTTGCATAACGAAAATATCGAAGAAAATCGAGTTTAATGCCTGATGACAAATATGTGAAATATTAAAAACTGCTATAGAAAACAAATTATATAAGTTAAAAAATACGATAAATAATGTCGAAATTCGAAAATAACTATGTGAAATATTAAAAACTGCTATAGAAAACAAATTATATAAGTTAAAAAAATACGATAACTTATGTCAGTATCGGTTTACAAAATAAGATTCTAAATTAAACTGCATTAAAAAGTGTTTTTTATCAACAAATTTGATAACATTTATTTTTCTCTTCACGAATATCAAGGTTGCATGATTTGCATAACAAAAATTTCAAAGAAAATCAAGTTTAATGCCTGATGACAAATATGTGAAATAATAAAAACTGCTATAGAAAACAAATTATATAAGTTTAAGCATAATAATTACTTTTTTAATTGAAAGCTGGAATGAATGGTTGAACGAAAAAGTTACTGTCTCTATTTAATTTTAATTAGAATTTTATTTTTAAGTAAAAAAGCTTAAATAATTTGAAAAGACAAAAATATACGATAACTTATGTCAGTATCTTTTTCCTGAATAAGATTGTAAATTAAACTGTATTAAAATGTTTTTTTTTATCATCAAATTTGATAACATTTACGTTTCTCTTCACGAATATCAAAGTTGCATGAGTTTGCCTAACGAAAATTTCGAAGAAAATCGAGTTTAATGCCTGATGACAAATATGTGAAATATTAAAAACTGCTATAGAAAACCAATTATATAAGTTAAAAAATGCGATAACTTATGTCAGTATCTGTTTCTAAAATAAGATTGTA
Source organism: Othius punctulatus (assembly GCA_951805005.1). Lineage (NCBI taxonomy): Eukaryota > Metazoa > Arthropoda > Insecta > Coleoptera > Staphylinidae > Othius > Othius punctulatus. Next base: position 15,946,767 of record OX638145.1, read on the forward strand.
AATTAAACTGTATTAAAAAGTGTTTTTTTATCAACAAATTTGATAACATTTATTTTTCTCTTCATGAATATCAAGGTTGCATGAGTTTGCATACCAAAAATTTCAAAGAAAATCGAATTTAATGCCTGATAACAAATATGTGAAATATTAAAAACTGCTATAGAAAACAAATTATATAAGTTAAAAAATACGATAACTAATGTCGAAATTCGAAAATAACTAAGTGAAACATTAAAAACTGCTATAGAGAACCACTTATATAAGTTAAAAAAATACGATTAACTAATGTCAGTTTCTGTTTTCAAAATAAGATTGTAAATTTAACTGTATTCAAAAGTGTTTATCTATAATAATGGTACTTTTAATAGAAACGGAACGCATATTGTAGTCCATAGTTAATGTACAGCAATATGATTATCTTTTGTGATGAAGTAGTATTGTTAAATTAGGTTTGTAATGGTTTTAATGAAAAAGTTTGTTCTATTTTTTGTGTTGAATATTCGAACTTTCTTATACATTTTTGTTCTAATTTTGATCAATTTTGTTCAGAATCAAAATTTCGGTGCGTTTTTTTTCTTTTAAACGTACCATAATTATTGAGAAATGCAGTTTGTTTTCCAATGCAGTTTAATTTACAGCCATATTTAATAAAGACAAACTGACATTAGTAAATCGTATTTGTTCAACTTATTTAATTTGTTTTCCAAGGTAATCTTTAATTAATCACACTTTTGTCATCAGGCATTAAACTCAATTTTCTTAGAAATATTTGCAATAGAAACATTATGAAAGAAGGACCACAATTCCAAAATACAATGGGCTTGGAGAGTTTTGCAAAAATATATCAATTCAAAGTAGAGGAATTGCTAGAGAAGAATATAATAAGACCATTATTTTACCATAATTTAACAGCTCTGCAAAAATCAAATTCTCAATGAAATATATTTTTTAAATAAAAATCTGCGATGTGCGATCTTTATCAAGAAGAATAGCTATGACAATGAAGATGGGAAAATATAATGGTTTCAGAAAGCTCTGCAACAAAATCAAATTCACATTTAATAATAATAATAATATTAATTATATCATTTATTGTATTCAAATTCAGAATAAATACTACAGAGTCAAATATACAAGCTTAGCATACAAAAACAGTGCACTGTTCATTTGTCCATTTGCAAAACATTTGTTTATTATTTGAATTTTTATATACGTACTTAAAAAATCTGCGACATAAACATCATAAAAGTAGGACTACGATAGAGAAATAGTAAATACAATAGTTTTAGATATCTCAGCAAAAACAACAAATTCTCAACAAAAATCATTTCAAAGAAGAAGGATCACGAGAGAGAAGATGGAAACATGCAATGGTCTCTGGGATTTCAACAAAACATCAAACTCTGAATAAATTATTACTTTTTCCATAAAAATCTGCAATATAAATATTCTGAAAGAAGATGGTCCACGAGAGAGGTCTATTTGTCCATTTGCATAACATTTGTTAATTACGTGAAAATTTGTGTATAGGTTACTTAAAAACTTTGCGACGTAAACATCATAAAAGTAGGACTACGATAGACAAATTGTAAATACAATAGTTTTAGATATCTCAGCAAAAACAACCAATTTTCAACAAAAATCATTTCAAAGAAGATGGATCAGGAGAGAGAAGATGAAAACATGCAATGGTCTCTGGGAGTTCGGCAAAACATCAAACTCTGAATAAATTATCATTTTTGTAATAAAAATTTGCAATATAAACATTCTGAGAGAAGATGGACCACGAGAGAGAAGATGGAAGAGAGCTCTGCAAAAATATCACATTCTACAGATATAACGTTGTTAACAAAAACCTGCGATACAAGCTCCATAAAAGGAGGAATTACTAAGAGAAAGGAGAAAAGGAGAGAAGAAGGAAAGGAGAAAGATCACAAAGAGAAGAATGAAAATCAAATTGTCTCGAAGAACTCTGTAAAATCATCGAATTCCCTAAAAATATTATTTTGTTTTATAAAAGTCTCCGATATACACATCACGAAATGAGAATTTACCATGGGAGCGAATATGTGAAAATGCAATGATCTCAAGCTCTGTGAAAAAATCAAATAAACAGAAACAAACATTTTGTTTTATAAGAATCTAGTGAATGAACATCTGCAAAAATATCACATTCTAAAGATATAACGTTTTGAACAAAAATCTGCGATACAAACACCATAAAAGAAGAAACCGTAAAGAGACAAGAGAAAAGGAGAGAAGGAGGAAAGGAGAAAAACCACAAAAAGAAGGCATGAATAAAATTGTTTCGAAAGACTCTGCAAAATTATCAAATTCCCTAAAAATATTATTTTGTTTTATAAAAGTCTCCGATATACACATCACGAAATGAGAATTTACTATGGGAGAGAATATGTGAAAATGCAATGATCTCAGGCTCTGCAAAAATCAAATAAACAGAAACAAACTTTTTTTTTAATAATAATTTAGTGTATAAACATCATGAAAGGAGAATGCCAACAAGAGAGAAGATAAGAAGAAGGCAAAGATAAGATAAGAAGGTTAAGGTACCCAAGAAATTAATAACAGATAAGAAAGCTAAAGAAGAGGAGAAAGTTTACCTAAGAAAACAAAAGCAGATACAAAAAACAGGAAAGAAAAATAAATGAAAAGTAAAAAAATAAAATCATGGGGAAACTAATTGTTAATATGTAACCAAAATATCATCGTTTCAAAAGAGTTCTGCAAAAATATCACATTCTAAAGATATAACATTTTTAACAAAAATCTGCGATACAAATACCATAAAAGGAGAAACCATAAATAGACAGGAGAAAAGGAGAGAAGGAGAAAAGGAGAAAAACCACAAAAAGAAGACATCGAAGAAGTCTGCAAAATTATCAAATTCCCTAAACATATTATTTTGTTTTATAAAAGTCCCTGATATACACATCACGAAATGAGAATTTACCATGGGAGAGAATATGTGAAAATGCAATGACCTCAGGCTCTGCAAAAAAAAAAACAGAAACCAACATTTTGTTTTATAAAAATCTGGTGTATAAACATCTGCAAAAATATCACATTCTAAAGATATAACATTTTTAACAAAAATCTGCGATAGAAACACCATAAAATGAGAAACCATAAAGAGACAGGAGCAAAGGAGAGAAGGAGGAAAGGAGAAAGACCTCAAAAAGAAGACATGAACAAAATTGTCTCGAAGAGCTCGGCAAAATTATCAAATTCCCTAAAAATATTATTTTGTTTTATAAAAGTCTCAGCAATGATCTCAGGCTCTGCAAAAAAATCAAATAAACAGAAACAAACATTTTGTTTTATAAAAATCTGGTGCATAAACATCACGAAGATCAAGAAGAAGGTAAAGGTATCCAAGAAATTAATAACAGATAAGAAAGCTGGAGAAGAGGAGAAAGTGTAACTAAGATAGCAAAAGCAGATACAAAGACAAGAAAGAAAAATAAATGAAAAATAACTATGAAAAGGTAAAAATATAACAAGACAGAATTGAAGAACAAATAATGGGAAAACTAATTGTTAATATGTAACAAAATTATCATAGTTGACAAAATAAACAGATCTATTTTTTTTTAAGTTTTTAATTTTAAAACATACTCGTACAGCAAGGACTATTTTCATTCTTCGGGACAATGTGCAATATTTTGTTTTGTATGGTTTTTCAAGGTTTGTGTTTTATTAAGCTTATGCAAAATGCTTAAATTTATTAATTTAGTCGATAGCCTAATAAAGATTGTTTATATATATATATATATATATATATATTAATTTTTCATATTTTTTTTGCAATTTTAAGACTTATAACGCGATTAGAGATTTAACACTCTTAATTTGCTTTCCACGCTTTTGGAAGATATATATTTTTTTATATATTTAATTCTACATACAGTGTGTTTCACTTGATTATTAATATATAACAAAAGTATCATCGCTTGCAAAATAAAAGAAAACTATTTTTTTAAGTTTTTAATTTTAAAACATACACTCGTACAGCAAGGACTATTTTCATTCTTCGCGACAATGTGCAATATTTTGTTTAGTCTGGTTTTTAAAGTTTTGTGTTTCATTAAGCTTATGCAAAATGCTTCAATAAATAAAATTTTCATTTTTTTTTGCATTTTTAAGACTTATAACTCGATTATTATTGAGAGATATAACAATCTAATTTTTGCTTTTGGCCTGATTTTTTTTTAATATAATATTCGACATACAGTGTGTTTCACTTGAACACCTCAGTAACTTTTTTATTATTTGGTAGATTTGAAAAAAAAAAACAGTTTGCAAAATGTGAAGCTAATGAATCTTTGTTGAACAAGACATGATTGAAGAAGATATAATGGGAAAACTAATTGTTAATATGTAACAAAATTATCATCGTTTACAGAATAAAACAAAACGATTTTTTTAAGTTTTTAATTTTAAAACATATACTCGTACAGTAAGGACTATTTTCATTCTTCTCGACAATGAGCAATATTTTGTTTTGTGTGGTTTTTAAAGTTTTGTGCTTCATTAAGCTTATGCAAAATGCTTAAATTTATTAATTTTTCATTTTTTTTTTTGCAATTTTAAGACTTATAACTCGATTATTATTGAGAGATATAACAATCTTAATTATGCTTTTGGTTTTTTTTTATATTTAATTCTACATACAGTGCGTTTCACTTGAAGTGCTAACACCTCAGTAACTTTTTTATTATTTAGTAGATTTGAAAAAAAAAACAGTTTGCAAAATGTGAAGCTAATGAATCTTTGTTGAGCAAGACATGATTGAAGAAGATATAATGGGAAAACTAATTGTTAATATGTAACAAAAGTATCATCGCTTACTAAATAAAGCAAAACTATTTTTTCTAAGTTTTTACTTTTATAACATATACTCGTACAGCAAGGACTATTTTCATTCTTCTCGACAATGAGCAATATTTTGTTTTGTGTGGTTTTTAAAGTTTTGTGCTTCATTAGGCTTATGCAAAATGCTTAAATTTATTAATTTTTCATATTTTTTTTGCAATTTTAAGACTCATAACTCGATTATTATTGAGAGACATAACAATCTTAATTATGCTTTTGGTTTTTTTTTTATATTTAATTCTACATACAGTGTGTTTCACTTGAAGTAGTTACACCTCAGTAACTTTTATATTTTTTGGTCGATTTAAAAAAAAATGGTTGCAATATGTGAACTTAGTGATTCTTTGTTGAATGTGTAAACTATATTTTAGCCATAGTAAACAACTAGCCTACTCTGATAAAATATTAACGCAAAAAATTGAAAAAAACATATCAGAGTTTTTGTTTTCAAAACATTTTTAAGAAAACTGTTCAGAGTTACCTCAAAACCCCAAATCTCAAGTTTGGTTGGAACAAAAAAAAATCAAGTCTGTGGTAAGGGTCAGGTAAGTAAAGAATTATTTTTTTAATGATATAACTGAGACTTGATCCGCATACTTTAAAATCCTAGTAAAGTATTGTTGATATTCAAGTAATGTATACATAGTATGTACTTAGAACAAACAAGTACTGTATACATAGGCTATAAAAGTGATACCAGTAACTATCAAACTGAAATTTTAATCCAGTATTGCAGTAGGACAATTTTTTTTTATATATAATTCTACATACAGTGTGTTTCACTTGAAGTGGTTACACCTCAGTAACTTTTTTTATTTTTAAAACTGCTTGCAATATGTGAAGCTATTGAATCTTTGTTGAATGTGTAAACTACATTTTAGCCACAGTAAACAACTAGCCTATTCTGATCAAAAATTACTGCAAAATATTGAAAAAACATCAGAGATTTTGGTTTCCAAAACATTTTTTTAAGAGAACTGTTCACAGTTACCTCAAAACCCCAAATCTCAAGTTTCGTTGGAAACAAAAAAAAAATCAAGTCTGTGGTAAGGGTCAAGTAAGTAAAGAATTATTTTTTTAATCATATAACTGAGACTTGATCCGCATACTTTAAAATCCTAGTAAAATATTGTTGATTTTCAAGTACTGTATACATAGTATGTACCTGCAACAAACAAGTACTGTATACATAGGCTATACAAGTGATACCAGTAACTATCAAACTGAAATTTTAATCCAGTATTGCAGTCGGACAATTTTTTTTAATTTTTTTTTCTACATACAATGTGTTTCACTTAAAGTGGTTACACCTCAGTATTTTTTTATTTTTTGGTCGATTTAAAAAAAAACTGCTGGCAATATGTGAAGCTATTGAATCTTTGTTGAATGTATAAACCACATTTTAGCCACAGTAAACAACTAGCCTACTCTGATCAAAAATTACAGCAAAAAATTGAAAAAAACATATCAGAGATTTTGGTTTTCAAAATATGTTTTTAAGAAAACTGTTCAGAGTTACCTCAAAACCCCAAAACTCAAGTTTGGTTGGAACAAAAAAAATCAAGTCTGTGGTAAGGGTCAGGTAAGTAAAGAATTATTTTTTTAATCATATAACTGAGACTTGATCCGTATACTTTGAAATCCTAGTAAAATATTGTTGATTTGCAAGTACTGTATACATAGTATGTACCTGCAACAAACAAGTACTGTATACATAGGCTATACAAGTGATACCAGTAACTATCAAACTGAAATTTTAATCCAGTATTGCAGTCGGACAATTTTTTTTTATTTTTTTTTTCTACATACAGTGTGTTTTACTTAAAGTGGTTACACCTCAGTATTTTTTTATTTTTTAGTCGATTTAAAAAAAAACCGTTTGCAAAATGTGAAACTAGTGAATCTTTGTTGAATGTGTAAACTACATTTCAGCCTAGCCTACTCTGATCAAAAATTAACGCAAAAAATTGAAAAAAAACATATCAGAGATTTTTGGTTTCAAAACATTTTTAAGAAAACTGTTCAGAGTTACCGTAAAACCCATAATCTCAAGTTTGGTTGAAAACAAAAAAAAATCAAGTCTGTGGTAATGGTCAGGTAAGAAAAGAATTATTTTTTTAATCATATAACTGAAACTTGATCCGTATACTTTGAAATCCTAGTGAAATATTGTAGATTTTAATTAATTATGGCTGCAGAAAAACGAAAACGTGGAAATTGCAACACTTCATCTATCGATGACTTGGCTTTCAACTTGGCTATCATTTTTTTTTTGTTTTCAACGAAACTTTTTGCATGAGATTTGAGGTTTTGCTACAATTATTGAATGATTGTCTAATAATATGTACTTCATTCTTAACTAGAAGCTTACTAGAAACGAAAAAGTGGAAATTGTGAGACTTCGTCTATCGATGACTTGGCTATCAATTTTTGTTGTTTTCAACAAACCTTTTTGGATGGGATTTGAGGTTTTGCTACAATTATTGGTTTATTGCCTAGTAATATGTACTTCAACCTTAACTAGAAGCTTACCAGAAACGAAAAAGTGGAAATTGTGAGACTTCATCTATCGATGACTTGGCTATCAACTTGGCTATCGTTTTTCTTTTGTTTTCAACAAAACTTTTCGGATGGGATTTGAGGTTTTGCTACAATTATTGAATTATTGCCTAGTAATATGTACTTCATTCTAAACTGGAAGCTTACTAGAAACGAAAAAGTGGAAAGTGTGAGATTTCACCTATCAATGACTTGGCTATCAATTTTTGGTGTTTTTAACAAACCTTTTTGGATGGGATTTGAGGATTTGCTACAATTATTGGATTATAGCCAAGTAATATGTACTTCAACCTTAACTAGAAGCTTACTAGAAACGAAAAAGTGGAAATTGTGAGACTTCATCTATCGATGACTTGGCTATCAACTTGGCTATCGTTTTTCTTTTGTTTTCAACAAAACTTTTCGGATGGGATTTGAGGTTTTGCTACAATTATTGGTATATTGCCTAGGAATATGTACTTCAACCTTAACTAGAAGCTTACTAGAAACGAAAAAGTGGAAATTGTGAGACTTCATCTATCAGTGACTTGGCTATCAATTTTTGTTGTTTGCAACAAAACTTTTTGCATGGGATTTGAGGTTTTGCTACAATTATTGGATTATTGCCTAGTAATATGTATTTCAACCTTAGCTAGGAGCTTATTAGAAACGAAAAAGTGGAAATTGTATGACTTTATCTATCTATGACTTGGCTATCAACTTGGCTATCGTTTTTTGTTTGTTTTCAACAAAACTTTTTGGATGGGATATGAGATTTTGCTGCAATTATTGGATTATTGCCTAGTAATATGTACTTCATTCTTAAATAGAAGCTTACTAGAAACGAAAAAGTGGAAATTGTGAGACTTCATGTATCGATGACATGGCTATCAATATTTGTTGTTTTCAACAAACCTTTTTTGGATGGGATTTGAGGTTATGCTACAATTATTGGATTATTGCCTAGTAATATGTACTTCATCCTTAACTAGAAGCTTACTAGATGCGATAAAGAGAAAATTGTGAGCCTTCATCTATCGATTACTTGGCTATCAAATTGGCTATCGATTTTTTTTGTTTTGGACAAAACTTTTTGGATTGGCTTTGAGCTCTTGCTACAGTTATTGGATTATTGCCTAGTAATATGTATTTCAACCATAACCCTTAAGAATTATACCACACACGTTAACGATTAGCACATTCCTAGCTACAACTACATCAAATCTACAACTTCCTTATTTTGTTTTGTGAAGTGTACGAGAAGATAGTGCGAACTTCTCATACACTTGCCAAAAAACCTCCTCTCCGCGATTGCGTGTTTGCGAACAATTTTTTTAATCTCGAAGAACTAAGTTGCTCGTTTCGTGGTTCAATTACCTTTCTTATGGGCCTGCGGCTGGCGGTTTTGCTAGGCGAATTGTGTGTGGGTGGATGTGCGTGTACGTGCCTCGGGCTTCGTGCAAAAAGTCCCGGCTTGTGTTGGCGCGATAAAATTTAACGACACAATAATGCGGAAGTAACGGTGATGTTTAGCAGCGGCTCCGTTTACTTCTGCGCTGTTACCGGGACGTAACTGTACGATGAATCACTGCCAAGGTCACTGGATCCAGATGCACATCAGCTGTGTGTATATTAATTATGTGTGTGTGTTGGCGAATCTTGCAAAGTGTGCTGGATGCCTCGGCATTGACCTTTAAGATCATGAACTGCATTTGCCATCATGCTAATCGCTATACTTTATGATTGTATAAACTGCTGGACAATTGAATTAATTATAATGAGCAATATTTTTTAATTCATTTTGTCAATGTTAGCACATTTTGCTAACACTAGTCACAATATCATACCATGCTGTCACCACGCCATTCCATACCATGTCACCACGCCATGCCATGCCATGCCATGTCACCACGCCATGCCATCCTATGTCACCACGCCATTCCATACCATGTCACCACGCCATGCCATGCCATGTCACCACGCCATGCCATGCCATGTCACCACGCCATGCCATGACATGACACCACGCCATGCCATGCCATGTCACCACGGCATGCCATGTTATATCACCACGCCATGCCATGCTATGTTACCACGCCATGCCATGCCATGTTACCACGCCATGTCATGTCATATCACCATACCTTGCCATGCCATACATGTATTATATACATGCCATGTCAAATAGTGATATTTAAAAACAACATAAGAAACACTTTTGCGATTTTTTCCAAAACAAATTGAAAATTAAAAAAAAATTATCAAACAAATTTTCGACGTTTCGAAAGCACTGTGATTCTGTATGTTTCTGTATAAAAAAAATAAAACTATTTCTAAACAAATTTATATTCCAGACTGTCTTGGCACTCCGATAAAAGCCAGCGAAGATCTACAGCCAATTTTCACCAGCAACGGCAGTTTCATCTTACCAGTGAACGGCACGATTACATTAAAGGAGAGGGATACACTTGTGATTTCCTGTCCAAATCCAAGAAACTTTTTGAAGATCAGTAAGTTAAAAATTGGTACAAATACCTTAGTGTAAGCCATGGTCGTTTGTAATTTGATACTTTTTACTTTTTTATTTTGATAGTTCAAATATGTCTGTACTTACAATCACTTTTCTATTCGCCAACTTCGTGTTTTTGGAAATCAAACCCAACCCATCAAAGGTAATAAGTTGTTATTAAAATATTCATGCAAATTTCTTTTTCAACTTGATTAAATTTGATAACAATTACTGGTATGTTACTCGTCGTTATTTTTGAAGTTTCGTTTGATGGCTTTTGAAATATTGTAAGTGATACTTCGGTAACACATTCGGTTTTCAATCCTATCTTGTTCATGGCTTTTCTTTTTCATGTGTTCCCTTTTCGTGTTCCAGGTAATAAAAACGCGTCCGTCGGTTTATGTAGCGGAGGGAGAATTAAAGTGGAGAACGGCCTATACGACTTCAATGAGCTGCAATGCAATAAGTCAATACGTGGCGACGTACGGCCGACCAATAAGAGCTGCGGAAATAATGAAGGGCACCTGACCAATATAGGATATTATATAGGTAGAAAGGACTTCCTGACATTGATTGAAATTTGTTACGACGCCGATAAGGGAGACGTCCTATACGCCGCACACACAATACAGGGAGAATCTATCAACAGTAAGAGCGTATTAGCTTTAAATTAGTTTTTTTACTAATATTACTAATAAGTAATTCGTTTATGAAAACTATAATTGAACTGCAATTAAAACTATACTAAAGTCCGGTCTATTCATCTCCAAGTAAAGTGTCTGTTACTTACGTGACAGTTAACTCTACTTGATAGATTTTAACTTCGGCAGAGGCTGCGATGGAGTGAGCATTAAAACGTTTACTTGTGGTTTTGGATTCGATTCCTGAGTCTGCATTTCTGGGGTGCTTTTTCTGCAGGAGAAAGGTAACACCCTAAATATCTATGAAAATAATATGTTTTCACAAAATGGCTGAAACACTTCAAGTTTTAATTTAAAGGGGACAACTTTTGACAGGCAAATGATCTTCAATTGTTTAACCCCCGGCCCCAGGGGAGGTAAACCCATTTGTTTTAATTGGAGTAGGGGTCGAGTGATAGTTTATTTGAAAGCTTACCTAATTTGCAAAACAACGGTATATTTATTTTTAAAATCTGTCGATTAGTTTTCAAGAATTTTTTTTTTCAAGTTGAACAAAGTACAAAATAAACATGTCATTTCAGCAAAAAAATGTATACAGAGTAAGAAACTGTCAGTTTGGGAGAACTTAGATGGTTCATTCCATTGGAAAGCGTTTTGATATTTTTGTGGGGATTATTTTGATTTAAAACATGTGCATGTTTCCACCTTGAGTAGTAGTAAAACGATTCAAGTGCACTTGAACCGTTTTAACACAAAGTAAAACTGAAAATGTTTTCCGGCGTTCATTAAGATCACAAAATATGGCGCCAGATTACGCGAAATTCAGTTGAATCTATTTACCTCCAAGTAGAGATACCTTTCACGTGCAGCATACCGTACTTAAGTTCATTTTTTTGAAAAAAGTGCACTTATACCGTTTTACTTTCATGCCACAGTGGTCCCAAGCACCTAAAAATCTGGCCAAAATTCGAATTTTGGGTGATTCTTGAAAATCAGTATTTATATACTTTCGGGCTCAAGGAATTTGCATTCGAGGCCGAAATTCTCGAGAACAAAATGGCCAACTCAAAATGGCTCACCGACGTTGTCAAAAATGATGTCACTCTCGCGAAAATCACTAGTAATGGGTTTTCGGGATCAAGGAGTTCAAATTCGAGGTTGAAATTCTCGAAAACAAAATGGCCGAACTAGAAAAGATTTAATTTTTGTTACAATTTCAATGGTCTCGCTTATTTTATAAGTAAATTTTACACGTATTTCACATATTTTTATACTTACTAATCTAATATCTACTATCTATCTTACCTATCTAATATCTAATAAGTACTGATCATTGTTCATTTTACTACACAAATCTACGAAATTAAATTTATAAACAAAAAAAAAGAGACAAAAATGGTGTTGAAATTTAAGTATACTTTGCCATATTACATATAATACTGGCAATTATACTGTCAGTGATATAGATTTATCCAAATTACATGCAGTTGTCTAACTAGTTATTCCTCACGAGAAAAGGTATTAAACCAGCAGCTATCAGCAGCTCAACTTTGAAATACACTTAGAAGACCAAATAAGTACAATTTACACAATTAATTATATTATATTTTTAAACAATTATACATGTAATGGAAAACGCTACTCGGTAGTACTTTTTTTCTAGCTCTTCTTTGAAACATTCTTGATTTTTTTCCCACATTTTTTTCAAATTTTCCGTCCAAAACTAATGTTTTTTTTCCTTCAAATGTTCTCTCCAATTTTTTTTCCAATTTTAAAATTTTCCCGTCAAAAATAGGCTTTTTTTTTCAAATTTTGCAGCCAATTTTTTCAAATTTTCTTGCCAAATCCTTCTGTTCATTGACAACTCTTCAACCAATGACCTTGAAAGAACCCCCTAGTCATTGTGCACTTGCCTCGAAGAACTATATACCTATACGAGAGGAATCATGGTCTCTTCTGATGGACGCATATCATCCGCAGTGAATATACGAGGGGAATTAAAAGTGTCATAGTATCCCCCCAGCATTACTACTGAGGTGCCATCCATATTATGTGATACAAAATATTCACTTGCCAAATCCTGCCAAAATCCTGCCAAAATCCTGCCAAAATTTTCCTGCCAAATCCTTCTGGTCATTGACAAGTCTTCATCCAATAATCTTGAAAGAACCTTCTGGTCATTGTCCACTTGCCTCGAAGAACTATATATACGAGGGGAATCATGGTCTCTCCTGATGGACACATGCCATCCGCAGCGAATATACGAGGGGAATCAAAAGTGTCATAGTATCCCGCCAGTATTACTACATGGTACTACTGAGGTGCCATCCATATTATGTGATACAAAATAGAGTTTCAACACTGTTTAGTTTAACATTTATACAGGGTGTTAATACTAAGTTATAACACCCGAAAATGGCAGTTAGAATTCATTGAAACAAACAACTTTTCTTAGTTAAAATTTTTGAATTGGAGCCCAAGTTCATAGTTATGGGCGTTCTTTTGTTTTTCGAAAAATCGTCATTACTCCCTTATTTTAAGGAATATTTAAAAAATACAAAAACGTTTAATATGCGCTTTCGGTACTCTAAAACATTTGTATTTACAATTATTTACTATTTTATCAAATAACCAAATGGCGACCGATCAAAAATTTCTTTGCAAGATATTTTGAAAACCAACCGATCGATTTTTGAAAATAAAACATTTATAAAATCCTTAAACTATCTTATAACATTTGTCTGTTTTGATAATTATGCATTTTTGTACAGAAATTATGAAAAATACGCACACAAATAATAAACGTGACAAACTTTTCAAGATGAAGCAGAAATTTCTGAAGAACAAGATCAAAAAGTATTTAAATTTGAACGTACAAATTATAAAACACGTGCCTCAACTTGTTTAATGGCCTAACTTAAGGTTAGCTTACTTTGTTTTAAATGATTGTTGCAGTTTGTTAAAATTCATCTTGTAATTCAATTTGAATAATAACTTTTTCGGACAGATCGAAAAAAATGTTTCAGACAAATGTTATAATATAGTTAAAGAATTTCATAAATGTTTTATTTTCAAAAATCAATCGAGTGATCTTCAAAATATCTTGTTTCGAAAATTTTCTTCGGTCGCCATTTTTTATTTGATAAAATAGAAAATAATTGTAAATACAAATGTTTTAGAGAACCGATAGCTCATGCTGAACGTTTTTGTATTTTTTAAATATTTCTTAAAATAAGGGAGTAATGACGCTTTGTCGAAAAACAAAAGAACGCCATTAACTATGAACTGGGGCTCCAATTCAAAAATTTTAACTAAGAAAAGTTGTTTGTTTCAATAAGTTCTAATTGCTGTTTTCGGGTGTTACAACTTAGTATTAACACCCTGTATACTACTGTACTCTATACTACTATACTGTACTATTATATGCAAATTTTCTACATTTTCAATTCAAATTAAGAAATTTGATTACAAGTTTCAAGTTCATCAAACCACGAAATTCTCATTGAAGCTATATCATTTCGATTGTAAATTACAATGAATGTTGCATTTCTATCGGAAATTACTAAATTTTCTTTAGAATTGTTTAATATATTTACCAAAAGTTGCATAAATTGTAAAGATTAGTGGAACCTGCGAGTTTTTTGTTGGAAATTATAAAGTATTTTCCCTGAAATCATATTCCTTACAAAGTTATTAAAGTTTCATAGAAAATTGCAAAAAAAGTAATGGATGGTTTAAAATTTTAATTATGCATTTAAAAAAAATCAATAGAAACTATGAAATTGTCGCCATTTTAACTTGGTCTATTTGTTAGGGTATTATTAGGGATTAAAGATTAAGTATTAAAAACCGCTGCAGTTTACATGTGCCCCTTCATATTAAATTACTTTAAAAGTTGTAAAAAGTTGCAGCTGATTTTAGCTGTATTTAAAAGGACACACTATAAGCTATAAATTGTATTATATCTGATGAGAGACTTTGTGGGGGAAAGAAGTTAAATATCAACAAATATTGATTAATGACGTTAATATGTTTCAAAAGTAAAATAATAACAAATCACACACTTTCTTCTTTACATTCCATTATTTATCTACCAACAAACTGAAATATTGCATTTGAATGAAAATTGGCTATAACGGGTAACAAAAACAAAAATTCGCTAGGAAAGAAAAGTTTCAAAATAAGTCTCTGTCAGTTTGGAAGCTGACTACTATTATTTGCTGATTTAATGGAGTACATATTTGTGGCTGCGTTATGTAAGGGGTGTAAGTAATGTAATAAGCATAAATATTCCTAGAATTTCAAACATCAGTATTGTACTATTATGAACGTTCTCCCCATATACTGAGTACCACTGTGCAGGTCCCTCAATTGTGCACAGGTTCATCTTCGTCATCGCTATGTTTTGATGGCCCATTAATTTCTTGATAGTCCTAAAAACGCTAAAATTTTCTTGGAGCAGCATCCATTGATGTACTGTCCGTTGAGGATAACATCAAAGAACAATCCATTGAACAGAGTAAAATTTCAAGGAAAAAATGTTAATACTGCCTAATTCTACTGTCTGCGATAATTTCACAAAAAATTCCTACGTACCGCTTTACGAAATCATGCGGCTAACCTTTAATGTCCGTTGAATAGAGATACATTTTAAGGGAAAAATCATAATAGTGCCTAACCCTACTGCCCGTGTCCGTTCTTTAGAGGGTCCGTTTTTCACAGGTAAAACACAAGGAAGGTTACGTTGGTGTATGCGGGGAATCCATAAATGTCCATTCAATGGAGGCGTCCGCTATTCGGAGGCGTCCGTTAAGGGATGATTTACTATATTTATAGTTATAGTTTAGTTATAGTAATAGTTATAGTTTATAAATTATAAATTATAGATTTCAGGGAACAGATTTGTTTGTCTTACTTATTTTAATTTCTGTTTGCTAGATGCGTCCCGGAGTAAGAGGAGGCCATCGTTCAGCACGTTGGGAGTCGGGAAGGATATTGGAGCTTCCGTCGCTTACAAGAGCGCTTTTCAGAAGTCCACGTTTGGGAAGTTGCTGGGGTCATCGGTGCTTGCGGACAAGTACATAACAAAGAAGTCGTACCTATCCAGAGGGCATTTGGCTCCGGACGCGGACTTCCTGTTTTCCGCCTGGCAGTTCAGCACATACTTCTACATCAATGCGTGCCCTCAGTGGCAGGTGATAAACGGCGGTAATTGGGGGAAGGTAGAGACGATGGTGAGGAGGTTCGCGGGCCTCACGAGGCGCACGCTAAGGGTTGTAACCGGCACCCACGGAGTGCTGACTCTGGCCGACGTCAACGGGAGAGACGCGGAGATTTATCTGCAGACCAATGGGAGGCTGAGGGTGCCGAAGTATATGTGGAAGCTGGTTTATGACGGCAGCAGGGAGGAGGCGGTGGTGATAGTCGTGCTGAACAACCCTTTCGCCAGGAATGTTACGGGGGAGGAATATTTTTGCAGCAGCGTGTGCGATGTGAACGGGTGGAAGCACAGGAACTGGACGCGCCCTGAAAAGGGCCTGGTGCACTGCTGCGAGTACAAGGAGTTCGTGAAGAGCGTGGACGCGGTGCCGGCGCTGCGGGTGAGGAGCGTCCTCAAAGGGCCGTACAGGAATTAAATATGTTTTAATTAATTCCGCCCCGGCCGCTGAATGGCGCCCCCTGCGCTCCCTTTAATTAAATTCAGGAACGGAAGGAAATTGCACGGGGAAAAAATGCCGGGGCTTATTGTTCCAGTTGTAAAGTAAACAGTTACGCCCGGGCAGAGGGAAGCCGGGGTTCAGCCCGTTTTAAGGAAACTTAATTTTCCCGTATTAGCCGGGCTGCACAAAAGGAAAAGTTTTTTCCTCTGGAGATATTATAGACAGTAAAATTGAGTTGCGCCGCGGCTGGCGGTTATTAAATCAGGCGACAACTCTTAATATTTCACGCAACTTTCATCTCCTGGATGCGAACGCGGACGGCTTAATTGCACGGGGCTTTATGTACAATCGGAGGTGCGTAATTGGATTAGTGCCGAGCCGCGGGCGTTCGACTCGTAAAGATCCATCCGGCGGCCCCCTTTTTTTAACAGTTACTGCCCCAACGAGGCCGGCACACATCTCAATTATGCATCCGGTAAGCGGCGCAGATTTGAGCTATCGTCGTAACATAGTTATGAAGCATTATATTTTAATTCCCCTCGCGCACTCTCGAAACTTAACGGCGGCAAAGAATACCATGAAAATTAAATGATACGGCCGTCTCCGAGGAGGTAATTTTAAACACTTCTGCTGTCATAAAAGATGCGAGAAAGAACCATTTCGCGACTTTGAGAAAGAGGAGGCTGGGGACTCTGTTTCGAGAGTTAAATAAAATAACATTTCTATGAGACTGCGAGTCGGCGGGCGTTACGAGACTAGGGGGACATTACGGCATTCATGCGGGAGACACAAATAATAAATATTATAATACAGATGGCGGACGGCGGGTCGTCTGGCCCGGGCACGACAATGCGACACATTGTTATACACGTCGCCCCGATGACAGTTTCGCTTCTTAAGAAAAAGTTTTATCGCCGTTCTGGGAGAGGAGAGCTTCGATGTGCATGTTTAAGCTTAATGGCCGCGGTATCTTCCAACTCCCGCCGTATCTGCCCTGGGCGCAGCGCAGCACAAGAGCGGACCAGAAACTTCTCCCCGATCTTGACAAACGCGAGTTTGCAACTCCCAACACCCGAAACAACGCAACAAAAAAACGAACGAGCCGCAAAACATATTCCTCCACAAATCTTCGCAACTTCAACAAATCTCACTCGACGTAATGTTATGTAAAACTCCCCAGCATCACACAAATTCCCCCAAATACACCCACGACATTTCATAATGTAATAAATAATATAAACGAAATAAAACCAAATAGTAAAACAACACGGCTTTAATTACATTAATCCTAATCGAGCACTGCTAATACAAAATATCCACAAATCTTCGCAACTTCCACAAATCTCACTCGATGTAATGTTATGTAAACCTCCCCAGCATCACACAAATTTCCCCAAATACACCGACAATATTTCATAATGTAATAAGTAAGTAAGTAAGTAATTTTTAGTAAGTAATTTATTTCATGTTATAACAGCAGCATGTTTTACATTCGTCAATATACAAATAAATATAATATAAAATCAGATTCACAAAAACTAAATACAAAAAACAAAAGATAAAAACATCCGGTTCACTCTCACATTAAACACATTAAAATTAGTACATAACACAACATATTAAAATATTCAGATGACAAGGTCGGCGAATTTACATGAAATACATCGTTCTACAGTGTAGAAACCCTTTAACAATAGATACGATTTCAACGCAACCTTGAATTTTTTTAACGGTAGAGTTTTAACACCTGTTTGTAACATATTGAACAGTTTAGGTCCATAATAATTAATGCCATTCTGCGACTTAGTTAGGCGTTGGTAGTCAGGACAAAGGAGGTTACTGGACCTAGTGCCATGTTGATGATTATCACTATGAGTTTTATAGGCCTCAATGTTACTGTGAACATGTATGAGACATTCTAAAATATATATATACAGGGAAGGCTAAGAATTCTCAGATTTATGAAGGAGTGCCGACAATCAGCAGTGTATTGCAGAGAATCGAGTACTCGAATTGCTTTTCGTTGAAGACCAAATAATCTTTTCATGGGACTTGAGTGGCCCCATGAAAGGATGCCATACACGAGATGTGTTTGGCAGTTTGCGAAGTAGACCGTTAGTAAGGCTGACTGTGGAAGTTTATTTTTTAGTTGGCGCAAGAGATATATATTTTTACAATTTTTTTTGGATATTTCGTCTTCATGTTTACGCCAGTTTAACTTAGTGTCCAAATACATACCCAAAAACTTAGCGGTACTGATCTCCGTGTCCCTTTTTAGGGAGAATATCACAGTGCTTGATTTGTCGGGATTCGCTGTTAATTTATTTGTTGAAAACCAGTTTGATGCGTTTTCAACTGCTCTGGTGTTACTCGAGATAGCAGTGGCTTTGTTCTCAGAGAAGCTTTGTAAGGTGGTATCGTCGGCAAATAGAGTAGTTGTTGTATTTACATTGGTGCTAGGTAAGTCATTGATATATATTGTGAAAAGCAACGGACCTAAGATTGACCCTTGCGGGACGCCATGTCTCATTGCAGTTTGATTCGAAACCGCCCGATTAAAATATACCCTTTGCTCTCTGTGAGATAGATATGAGTTAATCATACGGCAGCTTCTTGGATGGAAGTTATAACAGTATAGCTTCCGGAGAAGGACCGAATGGGAGACGCAGTCAAATGCCTTAGACAGGTCCATGAAGGTAGCGACAGAGTATTCCCCCCCTTCAAAACCTTCATATACTGCCTGCGTAAAAGCCGTGACCGCATCGCCGGCAGAGCGACCCTTGCGGAAACCATACTGCTGTTCTGATATTAAATTGTTGTTGTTCATAAATTCAAGCATTTGTTGCAATAAGATGCGTTCCACTACCTTTGATATAATTGGCAGAATAGAAATTGGGCGATAATTGTTTGCAACGTTAATATCTCCCTTTTTATATATTGGGATTACACTCGCTACCTGTAGACAACTAGGGAAGCTGCTAGATAATATACATATGTTAACGAGTTTAGTTAGGGGATTTATTACTGTATCGGAGACAGTTTTTAGTAGATTTGTGCTCATTCCATAGATGTCTCTACTGTTAGAGGGTCTTAGGCTATGAATTGCATCTCTTACGATTATCGAACTAACTTCCTGAAATTCAAAGTATGTACTAGGATTAATTATTTGCGCTTGGTTAAGCAAAGTGATTGGTTCGTAATTAGTATTGGGCAGATCTTTTAAAAGATTCTCAGCAACTTTACTGAAGTAAGTATTAAATTCACTAGCTTTAATATCACATTTCTTAGTACAGGCAGGTTTTGGTTTTTTAACCAACGACAGATAACTCTCGGTTGATTGCCGGACTCTCCTATAAGTTTTGCATTGAAAGCAATTCTTACATCTTGCAAAGTTTGCTTATATTTAGTTTTATAAGTCAGGTAATTCGGTTTTAGTTGAGGATATCTCTTACTATTATCTCTTAATAAAAGAAGGGTCTTACGCATTTCTGGCAATTTATCATTGAACCAATTAGATTGGTTTCTTATTGAATTAATCGAGATGTTTTTTTCTGGAAATGATCGGATGGTATGTTGCTCAATTATTTGAATAAATTTTGAAAATTTGCTTTCCAGCTCAAACTTCATATTGTGAACAAAGCTCCAGTCTGTACTCTCCAGAACAGAAAATAGATTAAATCGACCTCGTTTAGTATGCGGTCTTACCATGCACTTTTCTAAACTTCTATTATCATCAGGCAGTTTTACATTAATATGAATCCCAATATGATCAGAAAATCCATAATCGATTGGAGTCGTGTCAAGGTTCTGTGGATCGATGTTTGTAAAAGTATTGTCTAAACAGTTGTTTAGCCTCGTCTTAAAACTTACCCTACTGGTTAGTCCGTAAGTGCTTAATAAATCGCAGAATGTTGATGCCCTAGGATCATTAGAATTAAATTTGATATTAAAATCTCCACCGATTATTAAGGGGATGTTAGAATTAATTCTGTCAAGTAATTCGTGAACAATACACATGAATTCGTTAAAGTTGCCGTTCGGTGAGCGGTAAATTGTGACTAGTGAGATATTGTGATCAATGAGATGCACTGCAGCCACCTCACAATCTTTCTCCTTCGATAGGCTGTTTATGTTTGACAGTAGTTTAAAATGGTTATTTATGAGGTTTAGTTGCAGAACTCCCCCATGAATGAAAGTCGTGCGTGAAAAATGAGAGGACACTGCATAGTGATCTATGTTGAGTGCCTCAATTTCATAAGAATTGAGCCAGTGCTCACTTAAACAAATTACATCAAATATGAAATTGTTCTCACTAAGCACAGACTCAAAATCATTCATTTTGTTTCTCATACATTGAATGTTATAAAATAAGAAATTTAATTGTTTATCACTACGTGTATGCCAGTTTCCAAATGTATTACTTTGTATGTCAGTATATTTTATGTTTCGTTTGATGTCTGTCTTGCTGTAGAAAAATTTCCATTATGTGGGTTATTCCTAAAGGAGAATCTTCTTATATAGATTCCTTCTGGCCATGTGTTCTCATTTGTTAATATATCGTTATGTTTAAAATCCGTTCCTAACTTAAAGGATTTATTTCTTCCCTTGGTGCTGAGTTCGTGTAATTCAGTAATATTAATATCAGGATGACAGTCTTTTAAGTACCCTTTGATACTGTCCACTGTAACCGTAGCATCACAGTTTCCTACATATAGCCACGTCATTTTATTCGGTGCGCGAAGGGAACTTGCCACTTTATTCTTACCAGTTATCGTATTTAGCTTTCTTTTCCTAAGACGTTGATAAATAATATAAACGTAATAAAACCAAATAATAAAACAACACGGCTTAAATTATATTGATCCTAATCGAGCACTGCTAATACAAAATAAAAGGATTAGCTATTCCAAGAGAATCGTTGTCTGATAATCAGGAACTGTGCGTTCTGCTTTCTTAATTTCAGGGGCAGATGGGCCATAATGGAAAATGACAAAATTTCCCGCTGGGCAGACCCATTTCCCGTTGCGCCAGAATATTGGGCTAGCATACTCCTAAAATTTTGATTTAATGTATTAACACAATTCTATCGAAAGCTTTAGCGAAGTCGGTGTAGATCGCATCGACTTGGCAGTTAGCATCGAGAGCGCTCGATATATATTCCCCATATACGGATAAATTAGTAAGTGTAGATCTGCCTGAATGAAACCCATGCTGGTCAGGAGTGATTATTTGATTAAATACTGATGACAAACGGTCTGTTATTAAGCCTTCGAACAGTTTGGGTATTGAACTTAGAATTGATATTGGTCTATAGTTCATAATGAGATTTCTTGGACCGGATTTATGCCCAGGAGTCAGGTAGCTATGTTTCCATCTGACCGGAAAAACACCTGATTTCAAAGATTCATTAAAAATTAGATGCAAAGGACGTGAAATAGTGTAAATACAGCGTTTAAAAACAACCGGAGGAACACAGTCAGGGCCAGGACCCTTTTTACAATCAAGTTGGTCGGTTTTACGTACTATTTCTAATATATTTAAGCTTATTTCAGATAAGGTGGTGCTTGAACTAGCTTCATCCAACGACAGATCAGATGCAACGTTGGAGGAGTAAGTGCTTTGGAAGTGCGTAGCGAAGCCATTGGCGATCGACGTGGCACTGAGGAACATCCTAATAGGAATTCCGTTCTCCTGCCTTAGTACTTTAACGTAGTTCCAGAAACTCTTGGGATTACGTATAACATCACATTCGGCTTGATGAACGAAGTCATTAAATGATTCTTTTCAGAGAATTTTGGCCATTTTCCTTAAGTTAGCATAGATGTGGTCATTGTCTTCGCTTGGATTTGATTTGTAGTTTTTGTGTGCGATTTTCTTATCAACAAGAGCCCTATTATTGATAAGAAAATCGCACACAAAAACTACAAATCAAATCCAAGCGAAGACAATTACCACATCTATGCTAACTTAAGGAAAATGGCCAAAATTCTCTCCAAGGAATCCTTTAATGACTTATTTCATCAAGCCGAATCTGATGCTTTGCAGAATACCAAACGGGGCAACTAAGGCTCTTGGATCGCTTTAAGGATGCATATTTTTCCAAGGCAGTGTAGAGGACAGTGTAGAACATATCGACCATGTCTTCAGTGGAGAGGTTCAGAAATAAAAATTCCCAATTTACAAATCCCAGATGATCATTCAGCTTTATGAAGCCACATCTTTGGTAATCGAGGAACCATTCTACGCCCTCAATTGTCATCTCTATATCGTTGTGTTTAATTAGAAGTTCCAGAGCTGGATGATGACGATCCTCCTTTGTGATTGTAGACTCTTACGAACGCTGTCCAACAGAGATTGAGTAAACACTAGGTCAAGTTTATGCTGATGACTGTTCACTATATTGTTCAACTGGTGAAGATTTAGTAATTCGACCATAGTGGACAGAGCATCCGTAGAATTGCGTTCATTGACAGTACTTCCCATTTGGATAAAAGCATTTGAGCTGATATTATCATCTACCCAATCCTTGTGCGATAAAGTGAAATCACCCACCAAATAAATTGATTTGTGTAGAAATCCGTTTTAATTTTAAACTAAAAGTTCCCTAATTCCATTACTATTGTGATTTATGAAAATTTTGCTATTTATAATAAAAAATTCTAATTAAAATGGTAATTTTCATGTTAATTTACAATCGACATGATATCATTTTAATGAAAATTTTGTGGTATGATCAGCCTTTTTGCAATATTTAATAAAATTTTGTAATGAAAATGTAGAAAATTTGCATATAAAATACGTTCATATAATGTCTATTGAAATTATAGAATGTCTAATAATGTCTATTTTTATTTATAATATTTTTTTTGTATTTTTTCTTAAAAGTTTTGCAAATTTCTATTAAAATATTAATAACTTGGAGGTGCATTGTATGTACCTCCATGGAGGTATGTACTCCATAGGTACATACCTCCATGTATGTGTACACATTGAAGTACTTCTCAGTGACTCATCAAGAGTTTTAGTTACAAACTACATCATTTTAAATTTCCATCTTACGGTTTTTTGACAGAAGTTAATATTTTTGCAGTTTACAGGACATTAGCCTGATGAAAACAATTATATCCTGCAATCTAAGGCATTTCAAAATTCGAAATTTGACATACAATTCTTTTATGAACCAATTTGACATTTAGTTTTCACATTATTTTCTTCCAATTCCTTTGCATCCCAATTTTTTCATAAGTTGCAGGATAATTAGTCCTGCAACTTATGCATTCTCCAACTAGGTATTTGATACCACATTTTCACAATTATATGCAAATTTTCTACATTTTCCCTTCACATTAAGAAATTTTATTACAAGTTTCCCAGACTCCCACAATTTTGATATAACGTATTAACACAGTGGTTCCCAAACTTTTTCACCTCGCAGCTCCCTTTTTGAACTACAATTTTTCGATAGCGCTCTTCCCTTAACATAATATTTTTGCAAAACTTTATGAAAAATTAAATAAACTCGAAAGGAATGTGATTGGTAGAAAGCCGTTTTAATTTTCAACTAAAAATTACCTAGTTCCATTACTATTTGTAATTTATGAAAATTTTGGTATTTATAATAAAAAATTCTAATGAAATTTGTAATTTTCATGTTAATTTACAATCGACATGATATCATTTTAATGAGAATTTTGTGGTATGATCAGCTTTTTGCAATTTTCAATACAATTTTGTAATGAAAATGTAGAACGAAAATTTCATATAATGTCTATTGAAGTTATAGAATGTCTATTATTGTTTATTTTTATTTATAATAATTTTTTGTATTTTTTCTTAAAATATTTGCAAATTTCTATTAAAATATTAATAACTAGGAGGTGGATTGTATGTACTTCTCAGTGATTTCCTCATCAAGAGTTTTATTTACAAACTACATCATCTTAAATTTCCATGGTAAGGTTTTTTGACAAAAGTTAATATTTTTGCAGTTTACAGGACATTAGCCTGATGCAAACAATTATATCTTGCCATTAGGGGAAAACAATAAAGCCAGGTCTTAATACTTTATGCGCTCAGTGTATTACAATTTTATTTGATTCTTGACAAGTGTAACACTACTTTGGTACTAGCATGAATAATATTCTATTCTATTCTATTCTATTCTATTCTATTTTATTCTACAAGTATAACGCTAGTGTTAGGCGTAAACTCTTTTTTGCAATTTTCTAAAGTTTAATGGGTTTTTTTTCGAAAATTCTAGAAGTTTTTATTTGCATTGTTACCTGTTTCCATCCTTTGCAAATGTCAATAATTTATTTTCGCATTTTTCGCATTTTTGCTTCCAATTTCTATGCCTGGACTTTTCTTTTTATATTCTAGCAGCTTTATTCATAATAATGAGGTTACAATAGTAATTTTATATGGCAATGTTAATTTTTTTGCACTAGATTTATATGAGCATGACTGTACATATAAGTTTATTGAGAGTTTTTTAATTATTATTGTTTTTTCTAAAAATTTTGGGTTTTTGGATAGCTTGTTTAATTATAGGCATTATGTAGTGAAAGAAGAATAAAAAAGTTAATTAAAATGCTTCAATTACTCAACATGTAAAATGTGCAATTTTCTGAATAATTTCTTTATGTAACAAGCGATAAAAACGGCGGAGTAGGAAATAATTCGTTGTACAAACAGGGTGAGGTGGTAAGGGGAAAAGCTGTGCAGGTGATAATTCGGAGGTAAAAAGCGGCGGTGTAAAAAGTATACATTTGGCAATTACAATATACAAATAAGGCGGTTCGTTAAAACAAAAAAAAAACGGGATAGCCGCAGATCCCCGAAGAGTTAATTAAAAAAAATCCGGCTTTCTGGAGCGAGTGCCGGAATCGGAAGGAGGCAATTTCCGGCCGCATCATCGCTAAACCGGTTTGTTTAACGACGCGATATAAACGCAATTTTACATTACGTCGAGGGTTAAATCGCGTTAGGCCAAGTGCTGAGAGCCGGTGATTTAATTTTAATAAAAATTATCCGCCCCCGGGCCGCTGCGACTCTTAAAATTGCCCCCATGTCTTAATGCAATTTGGCTAACGAACGCAGCCCAAAGCCGGGACTCCCCGAGCTTTGCAAGCCGCGTCACCAGTCGGGGGCGGCCGAGGCGGGGGCGGCGGAAAACACGGCGAAAGTTCGTGACGAGTCTGAATAATTCCGCGGAACGCGATCCGCCCTAACGAACTTTCGGCATCGCTTCTCGGAGGTGTAAGCTAATTACAGGCTTAATTGCTAAATTTGTGTAAGTACATTAAGGGGGGCAATATTTAACGCCGCCCCCGCGCGCGCCGCCCCCGCCGCGTCGGGTTACGCGGATGCGAAAACGCCGCGCCGCCCCCAACCCCCCGATAAGCGGGAATTATCCCGTTCGAAACGTACATGCATAAGTAATGAGTGCATGTAATGCGATATTCATTAATCATGTATCCCGCCGCCTTCCAGCCGTCCCCGAGGATGCCCCGTAATTTCTTATTTTTCTCATATATCATGTGAAAGTCCTGACACTTGTCAGGCCGACCAACAAACTCTAGATTACGATCCGAGTTCCGCTTTGCAATTTCAAGTGCCAATTATGTATTCGCGACACACAAGCAATTCTGGTGGAGAAATATGAGGCATTTGAAATTCTCTGTCACTCAACGTGACGTGAGACACAATGTCAATGACGGGGCCGGGGGCGGCATGTTTCCCCACAGGCGAAAAAAAATGTGATGTACGAACTCGGACGTGGCTCCACTATGCTCCCCTAATTCACAAAATGCCTTGTATTTTTCGTAAACAATTCAAGTTACAAAGAAACTATAAATTAATCAATATTATGGCAAATATACCAATACTAATGAGTAATCACACTTTTTAATTTGATTTGATTATCAGTAGTTGAACAATTTTAACACACAATGCAAAACATATCGTCGGACTACACTTAATAATCTTAAACAAAAATCGCTCCAGGTGAGAATCTGAGCAACGAACATTGATACTTCCAAAGCATCAGCTCAATTCGCCCCTCGTGCTTGTGATATTCGTTTTTTTATCAAACTAGCACGTCTTCGGCTTAACGTATTAGTTGCCTTCTGGAAGTGCGTAGAACCCCATCTCGGTGGTCGACAGGGGAGCATGGAGCCTGGTCAGGGGTTTATCATGTATTAAATTATATTAAAGGGCAGTACGAAACTTTAATTAAATTCAACAATTTAGGCCGGAGAGTAATTTGCGGCAATTTAGAGGTCAGCCCTTAGATAAGCTCTTGCAAAATTATCCTGAGTAACTATTACAGCAACTGCCTACACCACCTTGTAAGATTTATATGTCTGCACTAATTAATATTAAACACATCTAAAATTTGGAGTGCAAAACATATCGTCGGACTACACTTAATAATCTTAAACAAAAACCGCATTAATGAGCAAAACCGATATACCCTGGATTGAGTCGACCAGAAATTTATTTCGTTTCGGTTTACGGTTACGTTTCGCATAAATTATTTTTGCTCCGATTTCGGTTTCGTTTCGTCTGAAAATTTCAGTTCAGTTCCGGTTCGGTTCCGGTTCAATTTCGGTTGAACCAGTACTACCAGTATTTATTTTTTTTCCAAATATACTTGCACTTATTGAAAAAATATATACACAAATTACTTGCATTAAAAATATTTTTTTTAGGTTTCGGTTTTAAAAGTTTAGAATTTTTCGTTTCGGTAACGGTTCCGGTTCAGGTTGAAATTCCGGTTAATTTCGGTTATAGGGTTCGGTTCCGTGCTGGTTCAACTGATATAAACACAAAATTGTTGTAGGACCAAAAGAAAAAATACAATTTTTTCAGCATACTGGATGTCTTGTATCGCAATTTAAATGCAAATAAGGTCCTGGTATTAACTAAGAGTTTTATAATAAGATGTTATTTTTTAATTTGTTTTTAGTTACCTTATCTCAAAAACCTGATGATGTACAGGGTCGAAACGTGCGTGGTTGGATGGGTGGAAGTTTGAGGTACAATTATGTATACGTACTTGTCTTTTTATGCCCAGATTATTGGTTTCGGAGTTGTAAAATATTTTTCGACTGATATAAACACATAATTATGATTCATATAGGACCAAAAGGAAAAAAATACATTTTTTAGCATAACGTTACTTGTATCGCTAGTTAAATGCAAATACATTCCTCGTATTAACTAATAGTTTTATACTCAGACGTTTTTTTTTTTTTTTAGTTGACATATCTCAAAAACCTGGTGATGTAGAGGGTCGAAACGTGCATGGCTGGATGGGTGGAAGTTTGGGGCATAATTATGTATACTTGGCTCTTTTATCCCAGGTTGTTGGTTTCGGCGTTGTAAATTATTTTCTATGAGACAGTATGAGACTTATTTATTTATTAAGACTTATTTGAGATTGAAAACTCATTACATAAAACAATTTATATCTTTAAATCCTGAAGATGTCCTGCAATGATAATGATACGAAGCGCTGATTTTTTTCCATATATTTCCAAATAACAGTTCATCATCCGTCACAAAATTTGATCCTTAGTTTTGTAGTGAAAACTGCCAAAAAGCAGTTACAAAACAAAGGAAAAGTTTTTTTTCAATAAGTCTCGAGGGGGTGGGGGTGGGGAGAAGTGATACGGGATACTGGGGTCACGGAAGGGGGCTATTTATGAAAATTGGTACGCTTGTTTTTGAGAAAGTTACGTTTAAAAAGTGTAAATTTCAATTTTCAATTCAATTTTCTCGCGTTTGTAAGACTGTAGGAAATTTGTTTTAAATTTGAAAATATCTTAGAATTCCCTAAATTTTAACAGTGTTCACAGTTCTTAGGACACTACTGGAGCTAGGCGTAAAATATATTATGTACATAAAACACATTTACCCAGTAAAAATAATATAATTGGCAATTATATTGCAGGATATCGAAAATATTAATTTTGTCAATAATATGCGAGACTTTAGTTTTTCATAATATACCACGAGAAATCAATATTTTTCAATATGACTTGTATAAACCGTATTGATATTACATTCATACTAAAATCATAACTATTGACGAAACTGTGAAAAAATGTTTTCTTAATACAATAATTTACAGGATATTGTTACTACACAAAATTAACATTAGTCTGAACACAATTTCTGTGTCAATATAAACATTTTGGACAATGAAACATATGACATTTACATTTTGCAATAATTTCGAGTATTTATATCTATTATATGTATTATGTGTATTATATGTATTATGTATGTATACATTATATTTCTATTATATGTATATCTTGCATTTTAAAAAATGTTTGATGCTTCATTCAATCAATCAATTGATCAAATGTTATTGAGAACGAATGAAGAGGTACCATGGTGCCAACATTTTTACCATATCATATTTTTCAACAAAATTATAAAAGTACACTACTCAATAAAATTGTCGCATATTTTTATTGTTTTTTGCGTCTAACTACAAACACGAATCACATCTGCAACTTAAATTTAAAAAAAATGGTGTTTTTTGGAATATGTATTTGTATGCATGAGTAGTGTATTTGTTTATGAACCTAAATATCTGAAATTCACATTTTCGGATCTTATTTTATTTAAGGCATATAATTGTTTCTTTCTTAGCAAGTCCTGCATCTATAATTTTGGAAAGATTAGCTATAATTTGTTGAACAAAAGCAAGTTCTGCATCTACAATTTTGGAAAGATTAGCAATAATTTGTTCAACAAAAGCAAGTTCTGCATCTACAATTTTGGAAAGATTAGCTATAATTTGTTGAACAATGACAAGTCCTGCATCTACAATTTTGGAAAGA
Source organism: Othius punctulatus (assembly GCA_951805005.1). NCBI lineage: Eukaryota > Metazoa > Arthropoda > Insecta > Coleoptera > Staphylinidae > Othius > Othius punctulatus. The sequence continues at coordinate 15,975,865 of OX638145.1, forward strand.
TTAGCAATAATTTGTTGAACAAAAGCAAGTTCTGAATCTACAATTTTGGAAAGATTAGCTATAATTTGTTGAACAATGACAAGTCCTGCATCTACAATTTTGGAAAGATTAGCAATAATTTGTTGAACAAAAGCAAGTTCTGCATCTACAATTTTGGAAAGATTAGCTATAATTTGTTGAACAATGACAAGTCCTGCATCTACAATTTTGGAAAGATTACCAATAATTTGTTCAACAAAAGCAAGTTCTGCATCTACAATTTTGGAAAGATTAGCTATAATTTGTTGAACAATGACAAGTCCTGCATCTACAATTTTGGAAAGATTAGCTATAATTTGTTGAACAAAAGCAAGTCCTGCATCTACAATTTTGGAAAGATTAGCTATAATTTGTTGAACAAAAGCAAGTTCTGCATCTACAATTTTGGAAAGATTAGCTATAATTTGTTGAACAATGACAAGTCCTGCATCTACAATTTTGGAAAGATTAGCAATAATTTGTTCAACAAAAGCAAGTTCTGCATCTACAATTTTGGAAAGATTAGCTATAATTTGTTGAACAATGACAAGTCCTGCATCTACAATTTTGGAAAGATTAGCAATAATTTGTTCAACAAAAGCAAGTTCTGCATCTACAATTTTGGAAAGATTAGCTATAATTTGTTGAACAATGACAAGTCCTGCATCTACAATTTTGGAATGATTAGCCATAATTTGTTGAACAAAACTTCTAAAAATTCCACGATGCATTTACGAGTATTCCAAATAACTTCTTAAATTTCGTTGATTTTCTATTACCAATGCTCTAGTTTTTTTTTAATAATAATACTAATGTTACAATATTGATTAGGATATCGAACTGAACGTCTATTAAAATTAATTACTATTAATTAAAAACTAATAATAACTATTAACTCAATGATAGTTATTATTATTATTGACGTCCTATCTGCCGATATTTTTAAATATAACATGAAAACTGAATGGTAGTACATTAAATTACTGGAGTTGTAAGAAGAATATTAAGCACGACCAGACAATCTACAACTAATTATTTAGTTTTCTCAAAACTCCATAATTCACTGTTTTTTAATCTATAAAATATATTTATTTATTCCTCGGCGCATTTAGTCTGTGAAATTTTCGTATTTTACTTTATTTTTCGTAAGCGTTTATTATATATAAATGTATTACAAATGTATACAGTATGTCCCTGGATTGAGTTTACAAGAGGGATTTTTTGTAATTTGAACTTTTAAGTAAAAATGTTATAAGAATTAAAATTCCTGCTTGGTCTGAAACTACTATTTCAGTTATTAAAATATTGATTTATTTATACAGGGTGTTGGGTAAATAAAACAAATTAAATCTAATATTGGCACTTTATGTCAATAATTATGAAAAATAACATTATTTAAACAATTCCCCACAATTTTCTTCACACAGTTCAAGTCTGGTATGGAACTCCTGAAGACTGTTTTGGATTTCTTCAATAGTTATTGATGCAAATGCCTCTCGTAGGCGACTTTTTAAATTTTCAGTATCATTTTCTGCATTTAGGGGATTGTTTGAATAATTTTCTTTTTCTTTAATGCTGTTAGATGTAATATTAAATTCCTTTGGCAAATAGTAAATAAATATGTGTCAAAATAAGATTTGAAAATTTTGATTTTACGATCTCTTGGATCGTATTTTACTATTAAATACGATTTTCAGGAATACTTCGAGGCACATGAAAGTTGAAACATCAGTTACTTTTTCTGATAAAACAGGAGAAGACTGTGAAGTATATCCACGAATTCATTTCTCCTTAAATTAATTTTTTTCCATAAAAAAATGTGGCTGATGTAAGATTTAAAAGGGGGTACAAAATTGGCACTGTGACCACTACCTGCTTGTTGCTCATTGCATCTATTTATCTTTTCTTATCATTTCTTTAGTCAATGCTTTGAAGTGACTTATGAGATGCCGAAGGGACGAAGTCAGAGGAATTACGATTGCGACATTTGTTAGTGAACTTAACGTGATACCTCAAAAATTGTTCTGTTTTGATGCATTTGCCTCTGCTGAGTGATAAGCTCAACAATATTTTGCTTCTTTTCCGTTTATTTTTTTGTCATTTCATTCCTCTGGTAGATTAATTACTCTTGTAGAACAACAATTTGTATGTTTTTCAGATAATGTTGTAAACAATGGTAAGCAAACAAGTTTTTCCAAAACAAATTCTTTGCAAAAAATTTTTGAGGGTATATTTTTTATTAAGAGAAATTTCCCATTGAAAAAATTGTTATTAATAGTCAAAAGTATATTTTACCTAACCAACTCGCAAACAAAAAAATTCAAATGTTAGAAACTGATTGATTCTGAATGAGTAACATCAGTTTGTTTTATGATTAAGCATTACGTGATTCGACCATATCATGTATATCTCTTGGAACAAATGGATCATTAAACCAGATTTGGTTACATGCAAGAAGATCATACCCGTGTAGATAGCATGTAAAAGAATCAATGTAACTCTTGGTTAATGGTTTCTTGTGATGTTTCAATTCGTCTACATCGTACGTTCACTTCGTATTTCGCTTGAGCAATAGCGAGTTGTGAATACTGTGATTCCCTCTTCATCCGCGATCGCGCCATACATCACGAGGAGTAATTTAATCGTGCGGAGAATTTGTCGTCGCCGTCTGCCACCGATCGATCGGATCGTGTATCCTATCCCGCACACATCCCCCCGAAAAAAAAGGAGTCAAATTCCGGGAATCTGGCCGGCTATCGGGACGAGCCCGGGTCCAGCTGCGGGATCGCAGATACGAGGACCATCCGCACCGCCTCTGGGAATATGCGCCGGACTTGTACCCAGTAATTAACGCCGTCCCCGGATACCGGAAGACATCCGAACGGAAACCCAATCTCGCGCTAACTGAAACGCATGGCTTCATTAAACTGGAATTTTAATTCATTTCCGCGGGGCCGCAGAACTTTTTCATCGCTGAAGGGTCAAATGCGGGGCCGCGTTATGAATGGCCTCTCCAGGAGGTATAAATAAATCACACCTTGGACTTTTCCGGGGGGCGGCTAGAGGCGGCGGTCCCTCTCTCACCCCGTTGCGCTCTAATGTTCATTATACGACGGGCAAGATATGCAGATCGTAATAAATATACATATAAATTAGGGACAGGATATATATACCTATATGAATGTTAAAATAAGTTTCAAATTGTCAACGACGCAAGTTGGGTCCCCGGAGACGGTGGTGTGAGGGGGCCCGGACTAATTCCGGTGCAACGAGAGGCAATCTAGCCGGCACTGCGGACGGGAGCCTAAATTCATTAGCAAACCCAGAAAAATTTTCTACCCGCTTGATGCGGGGGGCCCAGGGCGGGGGGCGGCCTCCTAAACTCACCCTCGCCCACCCGCGGGGCCCAACTTTTCCCGGCGCTTTTTTCGCCGTCGCCACCCCCCTGGAAATCGCCCGCTAAACATCCGACGGCGGCGGTTTATTTAATTAAAAAACACACAATGCCGGCGAATCTATACGGCCGCTTAAAATTTAACGTGCACAAGTTGGGGTGGCCAAGTTTTACGGCTCGGGGATGGGACGTATTAACCTTGCATACGCTCGCGCGTCTCCAAAGAGCAAAACGACCGTTACATTTGAATTCGTGATAATCTCCTGACTAATGCAGGAGATGAGACGCGCGCTTGTCACGACCTTCGAGTTAGCGGTAACTACACTAACCCGCTCCCATCTAATCCGCCGCCCCTAATGACAATCGTAAACCTAAATCCTGCCCCCACACTACCACTCATCCTGGCACACACAAGTAACAAGATTTTAATACTGCATATGCAATTGTAACCACCACCTACAAAGAACAGTAAGTTCTAATTATGCTCAATTTAATATTTTTAGAGGTAGCAGTTGACTCATTCAAATAGCGTTTATTAAGTTTCTGAAATCTACTGTGATGTTTACAATTCCAAAGCCTTTTAATATACGAGTGTTCCAAAATAATGTATACATACTTTAATACCTTTATCTTTCTAATTTATGTTTTCTTTTTTAGGTACAACCTATTTTTTTTATTTCTTAAATTAAATACACACACAAAATTTAATACATAATAAATATATAAATAACGCATGTGAATATATCTCTAAATAAGAAAAAAGTCACAAACACACACTAAAAGTACATAAGCTAATCAATATCTAAAAAAGTTATCTAGAGAATAAGGTTCAATTCGGCATAAATACACATATAGCTGTTTCTTGAATTCTAGGCTGTTTCAAATTATTTTTATATGATGAGGTAGTTTCTTGAATATTAGTGCCTGAACACAGGAACTTTTCCTAGTCAGACTTAACCTACAGGTTGGTATAGCATAATTTACGTGGCGTCTAGTGTCATAGTTGTGTAGGTGGTTATATCCGCAGAAATAATCTTTGTTGTTAAAATAATAAAGGAATGTTTCATACAAATAGATACCCTTTAGAGTCAATAAATTGTTACCCCGAAAAATATTTCTGCAGGACTGGATATTCATAAATAAACCCGAAATATCCCGTCAGACAAAAATAAAAGTATTCAAATCGGTTTTTAGACCGATATTAACATACAGCAGCGAATCATGGGCACTAACCAAAAAAGAAAAGAGCAAATTACAGGCAACTGAGATGAAATACCTCAGAAGAGTAAGAGGCGTTACAAAGAAGGACAAAATCGGAAACACCCAAATCGGAGACGAGTTGGAAGTAGAATCGTTAGAGGAATTTATGACAAGAAGAAAACTAAGCTGGTGGGGTCATATACAAAGAATTAGAAACACAAGCCTAGTTAAGAGAATATGGGAAGCCAGACCAGGAAAACGAAGTAGCAGAGAGAGACCAAGACAAACATGGAACAACTCCATAAACGAGATTCTGAAAAACAGAGGAAAATCATGGGCAGAAGCAAGAACAATGGCGAAAAACAAAAAGAGTGGGCAAAATTTGTACATATGTAAAAAAACTCTATTAGACACTATTATATGGTAGAAGGGATACTGATTATATATACAGGGTGTCTCTAAATTGTGTGGAAATGGCTTAACCACAGATTACTGGGATAAAAAAAAGGCGATTTAACAAAACATATCTATATACAAATGCGTTTGGTTTAGCCAGAATTCAGCTTCAAAGTCAATTAAAAAAATTTGCTTATAAAAAGAGAACGTTTACATTGATTTGGATGTTGTTTGGTATGACACTTTATACGGATATAACTCATATTTTGACATAATATTGTTATTATCAGTAGACCGGTTGTGTATAAAACAAGTGAGGCCAACATTAATACATTCATATTTTTTAATTACAAAAGCAAATAAATTTAAAAAAAATCAAATCGGACGCAGGCATTCATTATTAAGTTTTTTTGTATCTTTATAGTTTTTGATATCTGTTACAGTTTCGACACAAAAAAAAAATGAGTGACTGTGCTACACTCGTTTGGAAACAAATGTAATCTAGTTACCGAATTGATGATGGTTTATTCACAATAATGAATATAAAGTACACTTACGCCGATAAAACAGATATGTTGCTGGTTTTAGGATTTTAGGAGCCCTAATAACAAGGAAGAAATTTTGGAAATTATAGTAATTGCTTCATCCATACGATATCCAAATAGTGCAAGAGGTTTTACCAGCTGATTATAACCTACGTTTTGCGTTTTGACTATTTATTCAGGAAAAAAAAGCTGAACATGTACTTTTTAACCAGAAAATCTATTTTTATAGGTCCCAGAATTGTTCCCAGTACTTTTCGTTTCATTACTGCCATGTCATGTTACAATTCACTGCAATTTCGATTTCATGGATAGTGCTTTGTTATGTAGTAGCTTATAGTTTGCACAATACACTTTGTTAGCGCATTGTATTTTCTCCATTACTTCTATATTTCTTTCTTTCTTTCTCCTGTGCTTGTGATTGTTAAGCCTAAATATTCGAATCTCTCTGTTTTTTAGAATTCGTATTTTCCCAGTTTTGTGTGTGTAGCTTCACTTCTTATTCCGATTTGCATTATATTGGTTTTTTCTCAATCCGCAAATGAGTGAATTCCTACTCAATCGCAAATACAATATCTCTATTTGATTACGTGAATTTGGTTGGTTGACCAAAAACTTGCGACGAGGATGGGATTCGAACCCACGCGGGCAGAGCCCATTGGATTAGCAGTCCAACGCCTTAACCTCTCGGCCACCTCGTCCACATGCACGTCCAATTTAATCGTATATCGACACTGATAAGGCAGAAATATTTCATATGTGTACTATCTAACATCTTAGCTGCACAGTCGAAAGTTAGAAAACGGATAGATTAGGAAATATGAATCGAAACTCAAAGGTTCACGGTCAACTGATAAACAATTTATGGTTTCATTGATTTAAGAAGTTGCAAGAGTAATCAAATTTGTACGGCACAATTGAATCAAAACATTTTATGTTCATGCATATCTTATAATTCATACATATCTTGGAATACGATAAAAATGTGGATGAATTGAAGCATTTGCAGTTAATTACATATTTTGTGTATTTCGGCATTTATTACATTCTAGCATATTTTGCATATTTTTCCATATTTCGCATATTTTTCGTACATACCGGGTGATTCAAGTTTATTGTTCACAGCGAAAATAACCACTACCTAAAGATATAAATTAGTCGACTTGGAAACAACTTACGAAAATCTCTTGTTGCAAAATATACTATTAAATATTGTATTAATAATTAAACATTCTGATAATAACAAACCTGATTAACTTGGTTTAATATCACTGTATTTCATAGCTCAACGTTATTGCAGTTTTGGTATAGTATAAAAATTGGTGTAAACACATTACACAATGTTTTGGGCTGTCGATATTTAATGATTATGACTTATTTATTTTGATACTTTTGTAGAAAAATTATGCGAATGATGATTGCGGATTATGGATTTTTTCAAGCCTAGAATGATTATAAGAGACGAGGTGGCCGAGTGGTTAAGGCGTTGGACTGCTAATCCAATGGGCTCTGCCCGCGTGGGTTCGAATCCCATCCTCGTCGGGGAGGTTTTTAATAAACACAATGGAAGTAAGTTCACAGAAAATATAATCGTTTATCAACTAAATAGGGATTTAACAACATAGCACAGCTCTGCAGAACTTAGTAATAGTAATAATATTCCTCGTACTGCATTATTTATCACAGAAAACAACGTAATAAGTCTGTAATGTTTCTCATATAAAAGTTTATTATTTCAATGATTTATGAACAAAAATTAAAGATTAAAGAAGAATCAAGATTAAGTACGTACTATGTTTTACATAAATTATTAAAACGTAATAAATTCACTTTTAACTTTGCTGTTATCCCTCTTTATTATTGTAGTAACTACAGTTCTAACCACAACCATTAATCATTATATTGTAACCATTATAATGTATTGTTAAAATTATGTCCACCATAATAATAAGATATGATATGAATTAAGTTAAAGATATTAGTTTTATAGTAACTAAAATTTCTCAACACAGTAACCTGACCATTACAATTTTTCATAATTTAAGAATGAAATGCTTTCGACTTGTTTAGAAGAAATGTTAAAGCTCTTCTGTCAATAATAATAATAATATTAATAATTTAAGGTTGTTACTGTAGTACTTAGTGGAAAGTAATATTTATTTTTATTTTATTTTAAGATTTATTTCTTTCGTCTGACTAGTTTCGGTTATGAAAAACCATCTTCAGAGGCATATCTACGAAGAATACAATAAATTAAATAAGTTAAATATAAAATTAGAATCAAGTAATAATAATAATAATAAAATAATCCATATAACACATAAAACAACAAAAACAAATTAAATATAACGTCAAATTAGACATCTATCAGATTTAAAATTACATTTCAAATAAATTCAAGTTATATAAACATTAAATACGTAAGTAAATAATGTAAATATACACATATAAAATAACTAAAGCACATATTTAATAATTGATTTTACTTTCTATCACCAAATTTTATACCCTTAAAAAATTATTATCACACATTTTAATTCTTCCCCATACTAACATATTACATAAACATCAAATCATTTATACACACTATACATGTAACACATAACAAGTACTATTATAATTTATATTAAAATTTATTTGTAACAAACTTGACTCTAATTTTATATTTAACCTAATTAATCTATTGTATTGTATATATTGTATATTTGTATTGTATAGACGTTTAAATTTTTGGTCAGACTCATCTAAAATAGAAATTTTTTGACAGTATCTGTTGAATAATACACAGGTTTTCACAGTTGAACCTTAGAATTTGACAAATTTTTATAGTTGAATGTGAAAATTTAATTGATACGGATAGTTTCCATTGAAAAATCGCCAAATATTGTATATTTTTGCACTTGTACATTAAAACGAGTAATTTTTATACAGATTTCGACAGTATCTATTGAAAAATTGACAGGTTTTCACAAATATAGCTTAGTACTTCACATATTTTGACAGTAACAAGTGAAATTTTACAGAATTCGACGGTTTTATTTGAAAATTTGACATATGGAGACAGTTACACCTAATAATCTGATAGATTTTTACATTTTAACACCGAGATATTGAAAATTGACAATGTTTGTACTTTACATCATAGTACATCATAAAATTAAATTTTCAGAATTTTCAGTAATATCTAACCCGTACATGTCAATGCTGAAAGTTATTTGTTTGATTTTCTCTTTTATTTAATACTGAAACTTTGTCAAATTTTCAGGAGAATTAGTTTCAGGTGTATTGTACACGAATACATTATCAAATATGCAAATAATGAATTTTCAGAACTTTCAGTAATAGCTAACCCATACTTGTCACTGCAGAAAGTTATTTGTTTGATTTTCTCCTTTATTTAATACTGAAACTTTGTCAAATTTTCAGTAGAATTGGTTTCAGGTGTACTAAAGTCGAATCTAATAACAAATTAGCAAATAATAAATTTTCTGAAATTTCAGTAAAAGCTAACCCATACTTGTCAATGCAGAAAGTTATTTGTTTGATTTTCTACTTCATTTAATACTGAAACTTTGTCAAATTTTTAGTAGAATTGGTTTCAGGTATACTATACACGAATCTCATAACAAATTTGCAAATAATAAATTTTCAGAAAGTTCAGTAATAGCCTACCCATACTTGTCAATGCAGAAAGTTATCTGTTTGATTTTCTACTTCATTTAATACTGAAACTTTGTCAAATTTTCAGGAGAATTAGTTTCAGGTGTATTGTATACGAATCTAATATTAAATTTGCAATTAGTACATTTTCAGAAATTTCAGTAATAGCTGACCCATTCTTGTCAATGCAGAAAGTTATCTGTTTGATTTTCTCCCTTATTTAATACTGAAACTTTGTCAAATTTTCTGTAGAATTGGTTTCAGGTGTACTATATACGAATCTAATAACATATTTGTAAATAATAAATTTTCTGAAATTTCAGTAATAGCTAACCCATACTTGTCAATGCATAAATTTATTTGTTTGATTCCCTCCTTAATTTAATACTGCAACTTTGTCAAATTTTCAGGAGAATTAGTTTCAGGTATATTGTACATGAATATGTTACTAAATTTGCAAATAATAAATATTCAGAAATTTCAGTAATAGCTAACCCATACTTGTCAATGCAGAAAGTTATCTGTTTGATTTTCTCCTTTATTTAATACTGAAACTTTGTCAACTTTTCAGTAGATTTAGTTTCAGGTGTTTTGTACACGAACCTAATATTAAATTTGCAAATAATAAATTTTCAGAAATTTCAGTAATAGCTAACCCATACTTGTCAATGCATAAATTTATTTGTTTGATTCCCTCCTTAATTTAATACTGCAACTTTGTCAAATTTTCAGGAGAATTAGTTTCAGGTATATTGTACATGAATATGTTACTAAATTTGCAAATAATAAATATTCAGAAATTTCAGTAATAGCTAACCCATACTTGTCAATGCAGACAGTTATCTGTTTGATTTTCTCCTTTATTTATTACTGAAACTTTGTCAAATTTTCAGTAGAATAGGTTTCAGGTGTACTAAATATGAATCTAATAACAAATCTGCAAATAATAAATTTTTAGAAATTTCAGTTATACCTCACCCATACTTGTCAATGCAGAAAGTTATCCGTTTGATTTTCTCCGTTATTTAATATTAAAACTTTGTTAAATTTTCAGTAGAATTAGTTTCAGGTGTATTGTATACGAATATATTATCAAATGTGCAAATAATAAATTGTCAGAACTTTCAGTAATAGCTAACCCATACTTGTCAATGCAGAAAGTTAGTTGTTTGATTTTCTCCTTTATTTAATACTGAAACTTTATCAAATTTTCAGGAGAATTAGTTTCAGGTGTATTGTACACGAATATATTATCAAATGTGCAAATAATAAATTTTCAGAACTTTCAGTAATTGCTAACCCATACTTGTCAATGCAGAAAGCTATATGTTTGATTATCTCCTTTATTTAATACTAAAACGTTGTCTAATTTTCAGTAGAATTGGTTTCAGGTGTACTGTACACGAATCTAATATTAAATTTGCGAATACTAAATTTTCAGATATTTCAGTAATAGCTAACCCATACTTGTCAATGCAGAAAGTTATCTGTTTGATTTTCTACTATATTTAATACTGAAACTTTGTCAAATTTGCAGGAGAATTAGTTTTAGGTGTATTGTATACGAATTTATTATCAAATATGCAAATAATAAATTTTCAGAACTTTCAGTAATAGCTAACTCATACTTGTCAATGCTGAAAGTTATTTGTTTGATTTTCTACTTTATTTAAAATTGAAACTTTGTAAAAATTTTAGGAGAATTAGTTTCAGGTATATTGTACTCGAATATGTTATCAAATATGCAAATAATCAATTTCTGAAATTTCAGTAAAAGCTAACCCATACTTGTCAATGCAGAAAGTCATCTGTTTGATTTTCTACTTTATTTAATACTGAAACTTTGTTAAATTTTCAGTAGAATTAGTTTTAGGTGTACTGTACACGAATCTAATAACAAATATAAAAATAATAAATTTCCTGAAGTTTCAGTACAAGCTAACCTATACTTGTTAATGCTGAAAGTTACCTGTCTGATTTTCTGCTTTATTTAATACTGAAATTATGTCAAATTTTTAGTTGATACAGTTTCACGTGTATTGTACACGAATCTAATAACAAATTTACAAATATTAAGTTTTCTGAAATTTCAGTAAAAGCTAACCCATACTTGTCAATGCATAAAGTTTTCTGCTTGATTTTCTACTTTATTTAATACTGAAACTTTGTCAACTTTTCAGGAGAATTAGTTATAGGTGTATTGTACAAGAATATATTATCAAATGTGCAAATAATGAATGTTCAGATCTTTCAGTAATAGCTAACCCATACTTGTCAATGCAGAAAGTTATCTGTCTGATTTTCTACTTTATTTAATACTGAAACTTTGTCAAATTTTTAGCAGAATTAGTTTCAGGTGTATTGTACATGAATATATTATTAAATTAGCAAAACTTATAATTTCTGAAATTTCATTAATAGCTAACCCATACTTGTCAATGCAGAAAGTTATCTGTTTGATTTTCTACTTATTTAATACTGAAATTTTGTCTGAAACTTTCGGTGTGGGCATACATGTTACATTTCTTACATTACAGTTATATTACAATGTTTAGTTATGTATTTGCATATTATTTCCACTCTCTTCTGTTCCTAGCCATTTCTCTTGCTTGGTTCACTGTCTTCCCTCTGCTGTTTATTATTTCTTCTATTTTGTTGTCCCAGTCTTATCTTGGTCTACCTCTTCCTCGTTTATTTCCTGTTCTTGCTTCCCAGATTTGTTTTGTTTGATTCGTATTTTTCATCCTAATTAGATGTCCCCACCAGTTGAGCTGCTTCTACTTTTCTATTGATTCTATTTCCAATTCCTCTCTGATATCTTTATTTCGTATCCTTTCTTTTTTCGTTACTTGTTTTACTCTTCTCAGATAATTAATTTCTATTGCCTGTAATCTACGTTTATCTCTCTTAGTTAGCTTCCACGTCTCGCTCCCATGTGTCAAAATCGTTTTGTATATATTCATTTTTGTCATTCTGCTTATCTATTTCTTGTTATCTTGTTTATCTCTCGATTTGAATTAAATGAGACAAATTAAGTAAAAGTATTATTGAACCTAGTTTGATTGACTGTAATTAAAGTGAATCCCATTGCGTGCATACTTGTGGCATTCGCCGATGGGATCATTATGGAAGTAGTGTATTCTTGTTGGCCGCCCCTGAAGTATTGCGTTACTGGGTCTGTATAACGGTTTGGTGATTTATGGAGCCGCTCGGATCTGATTGCAGTATTGTTTGATAATTTGGATCTCGGGTCGACATAAGGCATTGTTAAATTTATAATGGTCTCCGGACGCAATGATTACAGTTTGGGCGGTGATCGCATTGTGCTTGTCCAGTGGCTGACTAATGTTTGCACAGTGTTTATTTATAAATTCTTCTGCTTGGTTTCGTTTTAATCTTTCTATCGCAGCGCAAACAGGCCTAAACAAACACTTGTCCGATAATAACCCCACGCTCGCCGGATCGGGCATAATTATTTGTCAAAGATCAATGTGCATCCTGCTGGGTGAATAATTCGGCTATTTGTCACCCGGCCCTGTCCCTGGGCGCTCCACGGGGGCGCCCCCGCCCTGTAATTCGGATCAACTTTTGCCGTGCGTTAATTTTAATTGTATTGTATTTTATGCTAAGCAACTAATTATTCCGGTACACGCGAGAGACTTTGGCGGTCCCAGATCACTTAAAATAGTAAATAGTAGTTTCACTTCGGGAACGCGCATTCGCGCCCTCCCCAGACATGCGCCCGCGTTTATGGCCCTTCACATTTATTCATTTTAAATTACATTATATCCATCGTGTTCCGTTTCCGTGGCTCCTATTTAATTTAGCGGTGTTTATCGCGTAAAACCTGTAATTTTAATTCCCCTGCCTGACGTGTAAATACTACACCCATGTTATCTGCATCTACACGTATCCCACGGAATATTTTATAATTACCCCCGGCCGGCCCTCCTTTCTGGGTCACGCACGCCTTCATGCACCGTCCTAACAGCCCAACAATCCTCGCATCCTTCGTCCTCTCAAGACCGAATGCCCGCCCCCGAATTATCCGCAAGGATCCGTGAATAATGCAGAATTTCGTTCCGGCAATGTAGCATACATTACAAGTATCGATGGGGCGTTGCAACCCCTTGCCCGTGCATGTTTCATATCGGCGCCCCCTTCGGCTACGTACGCAACTTGCTAATGTATGTTGCAACACCATATGCCCAGCTCTCGAGGACCTGTCGAACCACCCCACTGACGGCTTCATCTCCACCCCATGGAACGCACTGCCGTACAGCATACACACACACACGCGCCCACCAACATATTTGGCCTAACATGTTTGCCTTCTAATCGCGCGAGCCGCTCACCGTAAATCGAAATTCGAACGCGGGGGATTGCGACCGCCAAAGGGTCCGGAATCCAACAATGGATTAAGAATTCTCGATGCTCCACAAGTTCACGTATCAAATATACACCAGCCGAAATGACGATGGATTATGAATTCGCAAACGCTCCACAAGTGCATATATTAAACATAAACCACCTCGAACAACCTACAATGGAACAGTAATCAACAATTTTCAGGAACACGACTGTTTCCCTATATACTTATACGAGAGAAGGTAGAAATTCAATAGCAAAACAATAACTATAACAATAACCAGAGAATGAATTGGAACGGAGTTACAGATATTGAAAAAACAAAAATTAAAACTATCGATATTATAGACAAATCACGAAAAATACAATACCTAGGACACATAATGAGAGAAGATAAGTACGACCTTCTACGAGTAATAATACAAGAAAAAATACAAGGAAAAAGAGATGTTGGAAGAAGATGCCACTCGTGGCTGAAAAACCTATGAGAGTTGGTCAGTTGTACTGCAAACCATTTATTTAGACCAGCTGTGTCGAAAGTCCGCATAGCAATGATGATTGCCAACCTCCGGAATGGAGAAGGCACCTAGAGAAGAAGAATGGATGAACATATAATACTGTTCATATATCTGTTCGTTTAATACCTCAAGACTATTTCCCTTAGTTTGTCTATAATATCGTATAAAGTATAAAGTATGTATTATCGTGGTATTATGTTTTATCTTACTTAAGATAAAACATAATACTAAGATAATACATAATTATATTTTATCAAGTCATTTTATCTATACTAACTGATAGTGTAAATATAATAACAAACACAAATAAATATGCTACATTTATTTATTTTTTATAAAATATGACGAGTTTTAACTAAATTCAAGAAAGTTTCCAAAATAAGCAATCAAATTATCGAAAACGTCCAGAATGTTAATCAAAATATCAAAGTATCATAATGTTTTTAATATAGCAACCAATATTATAAGTTACGAAAAAAAATTAAGAATATAAATTCTGTATACTGGTAGCCGTTACTTTGTGGAACATGGCAAATGAATTAAATAAAACGATTTTACGTTGTTACTTCCACTAACACATTTATTTTACAAAAATTATTTAGTGACTGCAGTTTCGACTACTCTTTAGTTAGTTTGACAATGACTATAGAGTAGTCGAAACTGCAGTCACTAAATTATTTTTGTAAAATAAATGTGTTAGTGGAAGTAACAACGTAAAATCGTTTTATTTAATTCAGGAATATAAATGTTGAAATGTACTAAAAAGAGTCTGCAATAGCTCTATGTGAATAGTTTCAGATTAACGCTTCAATTAATTCAATTAATCAAATGAATTTTGAATAATCTTCAAAAAGTTGAACACAAAAAACCCCAAAATCAAATTAGAAAAAACTACAATCAACCTAAAAATGCAACTGAGAATAGTTTTGGATTCAGCAGTATTAAATACAATTCTTTATTTATTGATTTATTGAAGTACTTACTGGTAGTTTAAGGAACGTTTTTCTGTTTAATTAATCTTGTAGTGATCTTGTTTAATTAATTATTTTATTATATATTTTCCTGACTAGTTTCGATCAATTTAAGATCATCTTCAGAGGTAGAGTTCTACAAAAAATATACAAAATATTAATTGCCTTTCTTCTTTTTGTTATTTTGTGTGAAGAAGTAATGTATTGTAGTAATGTATGAGGTGTTATTAATATGTTGAAACTTACATGTTTTTTTATATAGAATATTAGTTTAAAAAGTTATTAATAGTAATATAAACATTTAGTTGTGACTTTTTTTATTGTTTTGTTTTATGCTATGGATTATTGAAAAATTTATAAAGTGGTTTGAAATTTAAATTAGTTTGATCATTAAAGCATTGCAGATCATTTATTTATAACTTTATCTATTTCGTAAGATTCTAGTAGAATTTGTTTAAGACCTTTGTTTGAATTATATAAAAGTTTAATGTTTTCTCTATCCTATCATTTCTCTACATCGAATTGGTGATTGTTAAAATGTAAATATCTGCCAAAATTTGAAATATTCTTTTTTTTTTCTTTATATGGCATCTCCTTTCAGAAGGTTTGCAATCATCATCGCTATTGTGGATCATCCCAACTCTTGGGATGTGGTATCATACCATTCCTCTTGCCCATTACTTTCCCTTGCATTATCAGCTGGAGCAGTTCATACTTTTTTCCTCTGGATATAAGGCCGTGTATGATTTCGTGTTGTTTGTTCATGCGCTCCATTACTCTAACTCTGATGTTCGTCACTTTATCCGTCCATGATATTTTTAGCATTGAAATATTGATATCTCTTAAATGTTATTTAATCCTGATTTTGATATCTCTCCTGGTTTCGGCTACATCTTAGTATACATATTTAATATATGAACTACATATTGTGTTGTGCAAAATAATAGAAAGAAAAAATCTGTTTAAAAAAACCTAAATTCTCTGTATGCATCGATTGCACACTAATTGCATTTAAAATTAGTGTTAATTACAACTATTTATTTTCAATCAGTGTATCAACTATGTATTGTTTATTCCCCAAAAGCACTCCTTAGTACTTTTTTAAAATGTTTAGAATGTAATGTAATCTTGTTTTATAAGTCTTCTTTGTGAACAAGCCAACGTTAAACGTTAAACAAGTTAAACGAAGTAACATAAATAACAATTCTAATTGTAACATTACATTTCATATTAATCCAAAATAAAATTGTAAAAATCTGAGACATGATAGTTATTTGACTGATGTTTCTCTTGATGTTTAATGACAACAATAATTTTAGGTTGCTTGGCAACCTTTTGTGGCCATAGCTGAGAAATTGCACTTCTCGGTCTGTCGTGTCGCTGAGAAGTTACCATTTCTCGTCCAATTGCACGAAAAAGACATTTAAAGTGCGCCTTAAATTAGGATTTGCAGTTGTTTGAAAATAATGTGTCCATCGAGAAAATATATCATAACCTAAGCAAACAGTTCTTTTCAACTGGCAACTATTGCTCAATTTTCTGGCTATGAAAACACGAACTTTTCAAAAATTATGGACAATATGACCCATAGGATCTGCAACCAAACTCTGAATCATTTTATTCAAAACTTTGAAATATTTGCCAGTAATTTTGTATAATTTTAGACTGTAATAAATATAAATAGAGATAAATATCTGTAACCAAATTTTCATCAAATATGGTGTCTATTTTTAAAATTTTGATCAATTTTAGACAAAATATTAAATTTGTAGTGGTTTGTATTATTATACAGACATTACAGATAACAAATACAGATACAGATACAGATAATTATAGTATTACTTAGTATACCGTAAGTATTACATTACAATAAGTTTCAAAATCCTGCACTCAACATTTCAAACTATTCTGGTAAAAACTTCGAAATATCTGTAAGTAATTTTATATAATTATAGACAACAATTATAAAATCTGTAAAAAAAATTTTGATTAGTTATTGGAAAAAGTTTATAAACCCTGTTACCAATCAAATTTATACAAAAGATTAGTACACTCTAATGGTCTGTATCAAATTATGAACAGTTTTAGATAATAGCAAATACAATGTATAATGCAATAAGATTCAAAACCCTGTAAACAAATTTAAAACAATTTGGGTCAAAACTTTGAGATATCTGTAAAAAAATATGCCTGATTTTAGACAAGAACTATAAAATCTGTAACCAAATTTTGATTAACTATAGAGAGAAGTTTAAAATCGCCGTTACCAAATTTTATTAGATTATATTACTCTAATAAATTATAAATATATTAAATTTTGATCAATTTTAGACAAAATATTAAATTTGTAGTGGTGTGTATTATTATACAGATATTACAGATAACAAATACAGATACAGATACAGATAATTATAGTATTACTTAGTATACTGTGAGTATTATATTACAATAAGTTTCAAAACCCTGCAATCAAAATTTCAAACAATTTTGGTAAAAATTTCGAAATATCTGCAAGTAATTTTATATAATTATAGACAACAATTATAAAAACAATTATCAAAATTGTATAAAATTTTGATCACTTATTGACATTAGTTTAAAAACCCTGCTACCAATCAATTTTATACAAAAGATTAATACCGCTAATGGTCTGTATGAAATTATGAACGGTTTTAGATAATAGTAAATATAATGTATAATGCAATAAGATTCAAAACCCTGTAACCAAATTTAAAACAATTTGGGTCAAAACATTGAATTACCTGTAAAAAATTATGCATAATTTTAGACAAGAACTATAAAATCTGTAACCAAATTTTGATTAACTATAGAGAGAAGTTTAAAAACGCCGTTACTAAATTTGAGTCAATATTAGTAAAAAATTAAAAAATCTGTGATGGTTTGTATCAACAGATTTAAGTCAATATTTGATAAAAAAATAAAAAAAAACTGTGATGGCTGTGTCATATTATAAACAGTTTTAGACACAAAGTTATACAATGTAAGGAGTAAATTACAATGAGATTCATAACGCTGTAACCAAATTTTGGGTCACAATTTGGGTCACAATTTGAGTCAACCCTTTGAAATATCTGCAAGTAGTTTTATATAATTTTAGACAACAATTATAAAATCTGTAACCAAATATTTATCACTTATTGGCAAAAGTTTATAAACCCTGTTACCAATCAATTTTATACAACATATTAACATATTTCTAATGGTCTCCCTCTCTCCCATTTTATATCCATCCTTATATTACAAGGCAACTTTGATGATTTTTTTTGTGCAATTTGGTTCATTTAATATCATTCACGCTGTAGGTGCAATCGTGCAAATATCAATAAAAGTGACTGTATTTGTTAGGGATATTATCCCTAACTGGCTATCGACTAAATATCAATATTATTGTTAATTTTATTTTTAAGATACCCCCAAAGGAAAAGGCTATTTGGGAACAAATCTGGTGACACAAGCTGTTGGCCAAAATCTTCCTATCCAACGCTCCGCAAAAAATTCATGTAAATAACGTCATCATTGCAGTGGAATGATGGGCTCCATCTATTTGAAACCAGACATCATTGACATTCAAGTTTTGGATCTGTGGTATTATTTGTGTTCGAAGTAAGACTAAAAAAGAATTAGAATATGTATTTCCGTCGATGAAAAATGGGCCAATTAACGTATTATTAATAACACCTGCCCATACATTAGCCCTACTGTTGTACTGAATCCTTGTTAAATTTTGGAGGTGCGGATTAGTCCTTGACCAATATCTGTAAGGAAAGGAATTACAAGGAAAGAGGATATGATAAATCAATAGAGACTAACTAACACTTTTAAAAAAGTACTTCTCTATCAAATATAAATTATGCTTCTGTAAATACTATTTTGGCTAATATTTTTTCATTGTTATTTATCACATTAAAATCACTACACAAAAAAATCCTTGTTAAATTTTGAAGGTGCCGATTAGTCCTTGACCAATATCTGTAAGGAAAGGAATTACAAGGAAAGAGGATATGATAAATCAATAGAGACTAACTAATAATTTTAAGAAAGTACTTCACCATCAAATGTAAATGATGCTTATGTAAATACTATTTTGGCTAATATTTCTACATTGTTATTTATCACATTAAAATCACTACACAAAAATTTCCTTGTTAAATTTTGAAGGTGCGGATTAGTCCTTGACCAATATCTGTAAGGAAAGGAATTACAAGGAAAGAGGATATGATAAATCAATAGAGACTAACTAATAATTTTAAGAAAGTACTTCACTATCAAATGTAAATGATGCTTCTGTAAATACTATTTCGGCTAATATTTCTTCATTGTTATTTATCAAATTAAACATAACTTCACAAAATTTTGTTCTTTTAAGTTTGTCTTCGTTAGTTAGTAGGTGGTTATTTCTACATTTGTAAGGTTCATATTTAAATTCTTTAAAAACCTTTCTGAAACTCCAAAGTATGTTTTTTTCTCATAAGATGATTAACATATTTTCTTGTGTTAAGACATAGTTTGTTCTAATTCGTTTTTGGTGTTTATTAAATTAAACATCACTACACACAAATTCGTTTTTTTAAATGTTGTCTTCATTAGTTAGTAGCTGGTTCTTTCTATATTTGTAAGGTTCATATTTAAATTCTTTAAAAACCTTTCTGAAACTCCAAAGTATGTTTTCTTCTGCATGGCATAAGATGATTAACATAGTTTTTTGTGTTAAGACATAGTTTGTTCTAATTCGTTTTTGGTGTGTATGAAATTAAACATCACTACACACAAATTTGTTCTTTTAATTTTGTCTTCATTAGTTAATAGCTGGTGATTTCTAAATTTGTAAGGTTTATAAATAAATTCTTTAAAAACCTTTCTGATTGAAAAACACTCATCTCTAAAGTATGTTTTCTTCTGCATAGCATAAGATGTTTAATATAGTTTTTGTGTTAAGACATAGTTTGTTCTAATTCGTTTTTGGTATTTATGAAATTAAACATCACTACACACAAATTTGTTCTTTTAATTTTGTCTTCATTAGTTAGTAGCTGGTGATTTCTAAATTTGTAAGGTTTATATATAAATTCTTTAAAAACCTTTCTGATTGAAAAACACTCATCTCTAAAGTATGTTTTCTTCTGCATAGCATAAGATGTTTAATATAGTTTTTGTGTTAAGACATAGTTTGTTCTAATTCGTTTTTGGTGTTTATGAAATTAAACATCACTACACACAAATTTGTTCTTTTAATTTTGTCTTCATTAGTTAGTAGCTGGTGATTTCTAAATTTGTAAGGTTTATATATAAATTATTTAAAAACCTTTCTGATTGAAAAACACTTATCTCTAAAGTATGTTTTCTTCTGCATAGCATAAGATGTTTAATATAGTTTTTGTGTTAAGACATAGTTTGTTCTAATTCGTTTTTGGTGTTTATGAAATTAAACATCACTACACACAAATTTGTTCTTTTAATTTTGTCTTCATTAGTTAGTAGCTGGTGATTTCTAAATTTGTAAGGTTTATATATAAATTCTTTAAAAACCTTTCTGATTGAAAAACACTCATCTCTAAAGTATGTTTTCTTCTGCATAGCATAAGATGTTTAATATAGTTTTTGTGTTAAGACATAGTTTGTTCTAATTCGTTTTTGGTGTTTATGAAATTAAACATCACTACACACAAATTTGTTCTTTTAATTTTGTCTTCATTAGTTAGTAGCTGGTGATTTCTAAATTTGTAAGGTTTATATATAAATTATTTAAAAACCTTTCTGATTGAAAAACACTCATCTCTAAAGTATGTTTTCTTCTGCATAGCATAAGATGTTTAATATAGTTTTTGTGTTAAGACATAGTTTGTTCTAATTCGTTTTTGGTGTTTATGAAATTAAACATCACTACACACAAATTTGTTCTTTTAATTTTGTCTTCATTAGTTAGTAGCTGGTGATTTCTAAATTTGTAAGGTTTATATATAAATTCTTTAAAAACCTTTCTGATTGAAAAACACTCATCTCTAAAGTATGTTTTCTTCTGCATAGCATAAGATGTTTAATATAGTTTTTGTGTTAAGACATAGTTTGTTCTAATTCGTTTTTGGTGTTTATGAAATTAAACATCACTACACACAAATTTGTTCTTTTAATTTTGTCTTCATTAGTTAGTAGCTGGTGATTTCTAAATTTGTAAGGTTTATATATAAATTCTTTAAAAACCTTTCTGATTGAAAAACACTCATCTCTAAAGTATGTTTTCTTCTGCATAGCATAAGATGTTTAATATAGTTTTTGTGTTAAGACATAGTTTGTTCTAATTCGTTTTTGGTGTTTATGAAATTAAACATCACTACACACAAATTTGTTCTTTTAATTTTGTCTTCATTAGTTAGTAGCTGGTGATTTCTAAATTTGTAAGGTTTATATATAAATTCTTTAAAAACCTTTCTGATTGAAAAACACTCATCTCTAAAGTATGTTTTCTTCTGCATAGCATAAGATGTTTAACATAGTTTTTTGTGTTAAGACATAGTTTGTTCTAATTCGTTTTTGGTGTTTATGAAATTAAACATCACTACACACAAATTTGTTCTTTTAATTTTGTCTTCATTAGTTAGTAGCTGGTGATTTCTAAATTTGTAAGGTTTATATATAAATTCTTTAAAAACCTTTCTAATTGAAAAACACTTATCTCCAAAGTATGTTTTCTTCTGCATAGTATAAGATGTTTAACATAGTTTTTTGTGTTAAGACATAGTTTGTTCTAATTTGTTTGTGGTATTTATACTCAACGTTAAAACTTGAAATAATGTTAAAAATTCTTTCCATTGATGGAATTGGTCTATCAGGATAAGTGACTGAAAATACGTCACGCACATTTCTTATGCTCTGACTTGCATGGTATAAATGCATTATTTGTATCTTTTCTTCTGTTAAATACATTTGTTTAATGTATTTTAGCACAATAATAGTTCAAACAACTTGAATTCTATTTATTTTGATTGCCCATCAAATAGTTACTTTGACGTTACCTTGGCCACTTGATATCATCCACGCATTTGTTTGTGTTCTTAAAAATTAAATATAGGGACGTTGAATTGACTATGTTCAGAGTTAAAAAAATGTCACGGTATAATAAAATACACATAACTACATTGATATATGATGTGATACATGATATACGGAATGGGCTATCGACTTTCGTCCTTCGTGGATTAAAACATATAAAAAAAATTAAAAAATTAAAATAGAAAATGCATGCAAATCAGAATGACTGGTAAATAGGATTATTTACTTATTTCATTGACTATGCATAATGTGAAAAAAAAAATCCCACAAGATGTAAAAGTATTTTTTTTATTTAATAAAAATTGTAATGCTATTTTATCATTCGTACATCGTAATGCGAAACGAGCTTGATGGCAGGTTTTTGTGCGAACTCGTGTCATTTTAATATGTATGTTTTTGGCGTGTCCCCCGTGCGAAATTCGCATTTAAAAGTGTTCATTCGGCCGCTGGGAGAGCGCAGTTGATCAAACTAAGATTATCATTGCTATTAATTGTGTATGATGTGTGGCCCCGGCGCGGCCCGCCATAAACTATGCGTTTGACCCCTTCACTAACCGGGCAGTTATGTGTTTCGTCATAAAAATGTCACAAAACCCATTGATTAATCGCCCGATACCGGGGGCTGGCACACAAACACATCGGAATGATACAGTTTGATATACGCCCGTCCTGCCGCGATAAATTTCCCCGCTAATGCCGCGGTCATTTGGGCGACATCTGTTTGCCATGGACGCGTGCTCGGGTGCGTTCGGGGGCGGTTTCCGCCGCCCCCGGGACGCGGGGGTGGCGTCGAGATTAAGTTTTCGCCGGGGTCGCCATCGGAAAATCTCATCTGCCTGTCTGTGTGGTTCGTAGGTTGTGGGGGAGTAATTTCCTGCGGCCTAATGAAAAATAAAAAAGCGCACTCCCGCATGAATATTTCAAAAAAGCGGAGCCTTCGGTTCGCATTTTAAGTGACACTTAGCGGCGTGCCCCTCTCTCCCACACGTACGTGTCCCAGGGACACGGTGTGACCGCCGTAGATGGGGGCAGAGCCGGGCGCGCATTTCCATAAAACAAAGGAATACACTTAATGAAAGCGCATAATTGACTGGTGAGTCGTATAAATACATTCATAAGGTTATTAATCATGGGATATGCGTGCGAACGGGGCATCTATTATCCACGTCCTGCCGATGACAAGCCGCTAATTCCGGACTGACTTGCTTAATATTTCATAACTGAATTAAGGTACCTTAACTCTGCGAGCATATTAATTAGCCCGCTCCACCTGACATTGTGTTAAGATTTCCCATAATTCGCTTGATTAAGTAGTTCGCAAGACGTTAAGCCGACTCGCTCCGGATCTGCATGCTAATCAGTTTATTAACTCCACTATAATCGCATTCCGGATTAGATGAGATAAGATGACAACCTTTAAATTAACCAATCTGCAAAATTTCATACCTCACACACACACACACACACACACCAAGATCTCACCCCACATCCCGTATCCTTATACAACTCATACGCACTACGCAATCACTTTCCTCCAGCTAGGGAAAAAATAGATAACCTATTCCCAGCATCCCTGTATTCGTGTATTCGACGTCCCACCCCAATCTACGACAGCATCCTGCATGATTGTATATATGTGCGTCGTTGGTAGTTAAGTTATGAGATATAGGAGTTGAATTATAGAAAGTGACCAGTATCCAATTTAAGTTTAGTGTGAAAGAGACGCGGGGCCCGGACTTGTAACGGCCCCGCAGGGACGCAGCTCGTCCAATGATTCAGACCGGCAGCTATCATATCGCAGTTGGGGCGCCCCCCGCCCTCAGGCCACTCCTAACGAACGATGAATTGATAATGAATGTTAATTTCGAACATAACTGGCATAAGTGCGATCGGTCTCGCTTGAATGTCCCGCAGAGCGCAGAGTGGAGGACGTGATTAATTGGCGGCCATTTCCCGCATCACCTATCATCCTGGAGCAAAAATCACCGCCACCGTTTGCCATCGGCCATCGGTCAACACAGCAAAACTGACTAATCACGATCACCAACAAAATGTCCCACAACTTCGTGGCATACATTTAGGAGCATGCTGAGAAAGCCAAAATTAAAAGAAAATGTAATTTTGTTTTCTAATCGCTTTTGTTTCCAAAATATAGGACCTTAACCATTTCGTCCCTGAATATAAATAATGACCAAATGATAATAAAAGTATGACTATCTTATTAGTCTGATTACAAATAATAGATTTTCACACTAAAAAAAAACCTTTAGCTCTTTGGTGAGGGGAGTGGTGTGGTACACAAATATACCAATAGGGTTTTTACATGATTCACTTGTGTACCACTAAGTCTGAAATTAAACTCGAGAAATTTTGAACATGTATTATACACTTCCGGACAAAATTAAGGGATCACAAGTAAAATTGAAAATAAATTTAAAACCAGATAATGAAATTTAATGAAACGAATAAATATATAAATCCAAGTGTTTCCTTACAGTTTAGTTGACTTAAGAACTATTAAAATTAACAAACTTTACTTTTATGGACTTGAAGATATAAAGTTAAAAATTAGACAAAAATACCAATGGTGTTCTTATGAATTAAAATCCTAATTTGTATTCTCTATACTTCACAAGATAGCATAAAGCAATTCTTACACAAAGGGATATTACATTCCTGGCAAATAGTTTTAGTTCTTGTTTGCTGTTTGTCTTCGCTACATCTTGTGCATCTCCTTCTTGCTGGCCCCTCCACTGGTGAATGCAAAGGTACTGCGCCATATACTCTCATCTTTTTGTTTGGAGGTCCTCTTTTTGGTGGGCGTAATGATGCATTTTGAATTCCTTCAGCTATTAGTTCTTCGGCCAGTGTTACGAAAAAAGTTAAGAATGCTTCCTTTCTATTTTCGCGTCTCAAATCATTGTGCATTATCCATGCATTTACTGCACACATATTCAGACATGTATAAAAAACTTTCTTGAACCATTTATTTGATTTTCTGTCATGGTCATACAATCCGACAAACTGATCTGCCCTATCAACTCCTCCCATTTTCTTCATTTTAAATATTCATTTAAATATGCGTTACATATTGCATTAATATTTCAATTCTTCCTATAAATAGTTCAATAAAATTTCTCAAAATGTCAATATTCTATCGAAACTTTGTCATCAAGCATTGGAACTTTGACAAGTTTCTACGTTTTCCATTTTACGATTCCTTTCTCAATTTTCGATTAGATTTTTCAAATAAAATTGTAAAATATTTCATATAAAT
This sequence comes from Othius punctulatus, assembly GCA_951805005.1. Taxonomy (NCBI): domain Eukaryota; kingdom Metazoa; phylum Arthropoda; class Insecta; order Coleoptera; family Staphylinidae; genus Othius; species Othius punctulatus. The sequence goes on from OX638145.1 coordinate 16,001,277, forward strand.
ATTGTATCAACATTGCAATAATTACTGTCAAAATGTTAATCATAACAGCAAATTTCAATGATTCCTTGTAGAATGTTGACAGAATAATAACTATGATGACCAATAATAACTAACAATGACACAATAATTGAAATATTGACGGAATATTTTTAATAATTTTGACTGTAATGATAGCGATTTTAATAATAAATATAGAAATTTGAGAGTAGTAATTAATTCTGACAGAAAAAAATTAAACTTTCGAAATAACAAAATAAATCAGACCATGGATAGAAATTTGAATACTAATCATTGATATATTCACATTAAAATGTTTCAAACAAATATTACATATTGAATCAACATTGCAGCAATGATTACTGTCAAAATGTTAATCATAATTCAGGAAATTTCAATGATTGCTTGTAGAATGTTGACAGAATAATAACTATGATGACCAATAATAACTAACAATGACACAATAATTGAAATATTGACAGAATATTTAATCATTTTGACAGTAATGATTGCAACTGTAATAATAAACATAGAAATTTGAGAGTAATAATTAATTCTGACTAAAAATAATTAAACTTTCGAAATAACAAGAGAAATCAGACTATCGATTAATATTTGAATACTAATCATTGATATATTGACATTAAAATGTTTCAAACAAATATTACATATTGAATCAACATTGCAGCAATGATTACTGTCAAAATGTTTATCATATCTCAGCAAATTTCAATGATTGCTTGTAGAATGTTGACAGAATAATAACTATGTTGACCAACAATAACTAACAATGACACAATGATTGAAATATTGACAGAATATTTAATAATTTTGACAGTAATGATTGAAATTTTAATAATAAACATAGAAATTTGAGATTAGTAATTAATTCTGACAGAAACAAAATTTAACTTTCGAAATAACATAAGAAATCAGACTATCGATTGAAATTTGAATACTAATCATTGATATATTGACATTAAAATGTTTCAAACAAATATTACATATTGTATCAACATTGCAATAATTACTGTCAAATTGTTAATCATAACTCAGCAAATTTCAATAATTCCTTGTAGAATGTTGACAGGATAATAACTATGATGACCAATAATAACTATAAATGACACAATAATTGAAATATTGATAGAATATTTAATAATTTTGACAATAATGATTGCAATTTTAATAATAAACATAGAAATTTGAGAGTAGTAATTAATTGTGACTGAAAAAAAATAAACTTCCGAAATAACAAAAGAAATCAGACCATCGATTGAAATTTGAATACTAATCATTGACATGTCAGCAAATTTCAATGATTGCTTGTAGAATGTTGACAGAATAATAACTACGATGACCAATATTAACTAGCACTGACACAATAATTGAAATATTGACATAAAATAATAATAATTGTGACAGTAATGATTGCAATTTTAATAATAAACATAGAAATTTGAGAGTAGTAATTAATTCTGACTGAAAAAAAATAAACCTCCGAAATAACAAAAGAAATCAGACTATCGATTGAAATTTGAATACTAATCATTGATATTTTGACATTAAAATGTTTCAAACAAATATTAAATATTGTATCAACATTGCAAGGATTACTGTCAAATTGTTTATAATACCTCAGCAAATTTCAATGATTGCTTGTAGAATGTTGACAGAATAATAACTATGATGACCTATAATAACTAACAATGACAGAATAATTGAAATATTGACAGAATATTTAATAGTTTTGACAGTTTTTTTAATTACATAATAGTTAGGGGGAAATTATTTGTATGACCATTGGCAACATTGTGATATTTAGTTTTGAATTATCAAAATAGTCATATAATGGTCAATATCAAATATTGGCATGAGCATCTGACAGAACAAAAATGGATCAATTAGCGCAAAATTTTTCTTAATTACGACTGGGAGTAGAAAAAATAGCGTACATTACTTGAGTAGTAAGGCGCACTCAACATTAGTTATCACAGTTACAAAAGATAAGCATGTTTCGCAGACTATTATGCATGTGTAAACACTATAGGGGAAATTACTTAATGCAAAAATTCGAATTTTCATTTTTTTTAAACTACTTATTTCAAGAATATGTTTATAAAATACTTTGTTGTAGCAAATTAACATGCCAATTGCTCTATGAGATAAAAAGTATGTCATTCCGTTTAAAAAAAAATGAAATACGCTAAACTAATGACATTTTTTTATGATTAATTGTCAAAATTTTCAACTGCAAAATATATCAGTCATAGAGGTTCTTTTCAGGTACAAGTAGAGATAAATATTCCGTTTTTATCTTATTTGTATGAGAAATTGAAGTCGGGTTTCTTCACGTCTTTTTGAGGTCAAAATCTAGGAATCCAATTATTATCTCAGATAGTACAAAAGTAGTACACATCTCTACACTTTTGTATTTATTATTATTATTATCTTTAAACTACTTTGTTTCAAATTAAACGGGGAAGCCAGAGACTTAATAATATATAGAGTATTCCATTTAAGAAATAAAAGTTGATGGCTACTTCCGGTAGAACCGGAAATGATAGGTTGAAAGTATTTCACTTTCGATTGTCGCAGAATTGAAATCGATTTAGATTTTACAAAAATATAAGGAAATTTTAAGTCTTGTGCATTTTGCAAAAGTGAAATATCGGTAGCTATAGTTGATGCCAGAAAATTTGTCACTTTTCCCATAACACCGTTACGGAAAGAATGCACCCCAAACTTGCGTGAAAGCTTTTGAGCCATAAACCATAGCAGATAGGCTATGTTGCTTCTGGCTCAATTTTCCATCATGAGGATTTACATAGGGGTCTAAATTCACATTTTTTAAGTAAACAACTTAATTGCATCAGTTTATGAGGATTTATTGTGTGGCCTATAATTCCTTTAAATGAAGCAAATTCTTTCAATTTTCGTGATTGATTTAGTCAGCTAAACTTATCAGCTATTTATTATCAAAATGTAAAATCTTCTTTTTTCGGTCGTTAAAATGGGCTACATTGGGTTGCCTGTGCACGAGGCGTGTGTCGTATGTGCCCCCCCCCCCCCCCCTTCACAAAAAAATATTACATATTGTAACAACGACGATAAAATGAGAAAGCTTCAGGGCATTCAACCAATTGCCGTTCCCCAGTTTTTGTTTTTGTGATGTTTATGTCTTTTGTTGTTTTATCGTTTGAGAATATCATATATTCTGTTTTTTGCTTCGTTTATTGTTAGCAAGTTATTGAAAACCAGTCTTCCAGCAGTTTTATATCTTCGTTCATATTGTCTTCTATTTCTGTATGGCTTTTTTCGTGTAAACTATACAGGTGTCATCTGTATTGATATGTGGTTTTCCTTTCAAGTTTTATGTCTTTTGTTATTTTTTCGTTTGAGAATATTATATATTCTGTTTTTGCTTCGTTTATTGTTAGCAAGTTATTGAAAAAACAGTTTTCCAGCAGTTTTATATCTTCGTTCATATTGTCTTCTATTTCTCTATGGTTTCTTTCGTGTAAACTATACAGGTGTCATCTGTATTGATATGTGGTTTTCCTTTCAAGTTTTATGTCTTTTGTTATTTTTTCGTTTGAGAATATCATATATTCTGTTTTTTGCTTCGTTTATTGTTAGCAAGTTATTGAAAACCAGTCTTCCAGCAGTTTTATATCTTCGTTCATATTGTCTTCTATTTCTGTATGGCTTTTTTCGTGTAAACTATACAGGTGTCATCTGTATTGATATGTGGTTTTCCTTTCAAGTTTTATGTCTTTTGTTATTTTTTCGTTTGAGAATATTATATATTCTGTTTTTGCTTCGTTTATTGTTAGCAAGTTATTGAAAAACCAGTTTTCCAGCAGTTTTATATCTTCGTTCATATTGTCTTCTATTTCTCTATGGTTTTTTTCGTGTAAACTATACAGGTGTCATCTGTATTGATATGTGGTTTTCCTTTCAAGTTTTATGTCTTTTGTTATTTTTTCGTTTGAGAATATCATATATTCTGTTTTTTGCTTCGTTTATTGTTAGCAAGTTATTGAAAACCAGTCTTCCAGCAGTTTTATATCTTCGTTTATATTGTCTTCTATTTCTGTATGGCTTTTTTCGTGTAAACTATACAGGTGTCATCTGTATTGATATGTGGTTTTCCTTTCAAGTTTTACGTCTTTTGTTATTTTTTCGTTTGAGAATATTATATATTCTGTTTTTGCTTCGTTTATTGTTAGCAAGTTATTGAAAAAACAGTTTTCCAGCAGTTTTATATCTTCGTTCATATTGTCTTCAATTTCTCTATGGTTTTTCCCGTGTAAACTATACAGGTGTCATCTGCATAGATATGTGGTTTTCCTTTCAAGTTCATTTCCAGCAGATCGTTTGTGTATGTAATATATAAGATTGGTGGTAGGTTTCCTCTTTGTGGTATTCCATATTCAGCTACAAGTTGGCTTTCTGCATTATTTACTTGGTTTTTTGTGTTCTGCTTGATAAGGCTTCTGCCTTAAGTTTCGATTAATTTTGGTTTTGATATACTGTCAAAGGCTTTTTTCATGTCAATGTATAGAGCTAATACTAGTTGTTTCTTGTCCATCTTCGATGATATGTGGTGTATAAGATCTTGTGTGGCCCATATCGCTTCTGAATGTTGTAGGTAGGTATATTGTTCTTGGTTGATAATTTTGTTTTTAAGCAAGTGATTGGTGATTTGAATTTGGCTGGTTTTCTCTAATACTTTATTTTGTGTTGATAATAATGAAATAAGTCTGTAATTTTTCCGGGTTGGTTTTGCCTCTTTTTTTGTAAATTGATATAATTGTGCTTGTTTTCATATATTCAGGATATATTCCTTCTTCGAGTACTGTATTTATGATTTCTACAAGAATAGGTGTCAGTATTGTTTTGTTTCGTTTTAAGATTTCGTTTGTTATCTTATCAATGCCCGGTGTTTTATGGTTCTTTAAATTTGTTATTATGTAGTTAATTTCTTCTTGTGTTGTTTTTCGGAAATGATTTCTACAAGAGTAGGTTATAGTATTGTTCTGTTTCGTTTTAAGATTTCGTTTGTTATCTTATCAAAGCCCTGTGTTTTATGGTTCTTTAAATTTGTTATTATGTAGTTAATTTCTTCTTGTGTTGTTTGTCGGAAATGATTTCTACAAGAGTAGGTGTTAGCATTATTCTGTTTCGTTTTAAAATTTCGTTGTTTGTCTTATCAAAGCCCGGTGTCTTATGGTTCTTTAAATTTGTTATTATGTAGTTAATTTCTTCTTGTGTTGTTTTTTGGAAGATGAGGGTTTCGATTTGTCTCTTTGTTTTTGTTGTTACGGGTGTTATTTGGCTGCTTCTTATTTGTTTTTCTGCAAATTATTTGCCTATATTTATTGCTATCTTTGCTATATATCTATTTATCTTTGCTATATAAAGGGTTTTCCAATAAGAGGTGTTATTTTGATATTCAAAGAAAAATGCCATTTTTTATTATAAATCATCAGATGTTTATTTCATTACAAAGAGGAAGGTATGCCGTTAATAGTGGAAAATAACATCAAGCAAATGACCACCACGGCCACGCTTACAGGACAAAATCCTTTTCATGAAATTTTCCATAACTAAATCGCAAAGTGGCTGCTGTATGTCCTCGATAGCCTCACGAATTCCATCTTTGAGGTCTTGAATCGATACTGGGCTGTTGGCGTAGACCTTCTCCTTCACGTGGCCCCAAAGAAAGAAGTCGCAAGGTGTTAAATCACAAGATCTCGGTGGCCAATTGTGATCACCTCTTCGAGAGATAACACGGTCCGGAAACTTTTCCCTTAAAAGATCAATGGTTTCGTTGCTTGTGTGGCACGTAGCGCCGTCTTGTTGAAAGTGAACGTTGTCCAGATCAATACCATCCAATTCCGGCCATAAAAAATCGTTAATCATCTCTTGATAGCGCAATCCATTCACCGTAACTATTGCTCGAGCCTCATTTTCGAAAAAGTAAGGTCCAATGACTCCGCCGGACCATAAACCGCACCAAACAGTCACACGTTGAGGATAGAGAGGCTTTTCAACAATAACTCTTGGGTTTTCTGAGCCCCAGATGCGACAATTTTGCTTGTTGACGAAGCCACCGAGGTGGAAATGGGCCTCATCACTGAAGATGATTTTTCGATGGAATTCCGGATCATTTTCATGCATTTCAACGACCCAATCAGCAAAGTCACGACGTTGTTGATGATCGGCCGGCTTGAGTTCTTGTGTTAACTGGACTTTATAAGCCTTAAGACCCAAATCTTTATGCAAAATACGGTGTAATGACGTTTGTGGAATACCTAATTCCAAAGAACGACGAGGAATGGACAAACCTGGGTTTTCTTCAACACTTTCGGCTACAGCAGCAATATTCTCGGCTGTTCTTGAGCGACGTGCACGGGTTTTATTCTTCTCATCACTAACTTGTCCCAACAGCTCGAATTTTTCCACCAATTTCTGTATTGCGGTCAGACAAGGTGCTTCACGACGACCCAAAAATGTTCGAGTTTTACGAACCGTCTCTGCCAAATTTTCACCATTTTTATAGTGAATTTTAATAATTTCAATGCGTTGTTGAAGCGTGTATCGTACCATTTTTATTAATGGCGTAGTTTCTACTTGTCAAATGCCAAGAAATGACAGCTTCAAAAGTGACATCTACCGAAATAGCGGGCTATTCAAAATAACACCTCTTATTGGAAAACCCTTTATTTAACCTCGAAAATCTCAGAAACGTTTCATATTTTCAAAGTTTAAGAAGTATATATTTTTATGACAATAAAGCTAATTCACTGAAAAATGGTATTTGATTTAAAAAATCCTAACGTCAAAGTTTTTAAGTAGCATAGTTATTAAAGAACCCCTGTTTCTACGGCACTGTGTTTACTCAGGTGATTGCAATTATTTGTGATTGAGTATTGATAGTGGGTGACTCGCCGCAAAATATCAGATTTCCAAGTTTACTCCAGTAGAAATGTTAATAAGAAAACTGATTTGTTAAGTAGGTAGCACTTTAAGGTATTATATTTTGGAAACGATTAAGCGACTAGAAAAAAAAAACATTTTCATTTAGTTTTGTCTTTCTTGGCATGCTCCTAAATTTATGCCACGAAGTTGTATACACACCTTGTACACTTGTACACCTTGGACACTTTGTACACATGGCACACCTTAATGATAATGAAAATAATCTCTTGTTAATATGTAATGCAAAATTCTTTGGCAGATATAAATTAACTATGCGAATTTGTTTATGTAGACTTGTTATGAGTATGTTTTATTTATTGGGTGGCTGATTGATTGGTAGTTGATGTTCTGGCAAGAATCTTTTTCATGGGGACGTGTACTTGCAAATGTAAAGCCACTTCCTGTGTACACGCATTATAATTTAACAATCGACAAGTGATATTGGGTAATGTAATCTACAGTGTACACTGTCAGCGTAACAGAAGTGACATTATCAGATGGGGGCCTGCGGCGTGTCCGGCGCGCCCCCGGTGACGAGTAATTAGCGAAGGTGCTTGACGCCGCCACCACATCAGGGCGCGGCTGATTTGTTGCGGCCGCCCCCTCGCCGTCCCCCCGGCGGTGGTGGGCTCAAAATATTGCGATATAGATAAAAACACATCGTAAAGTTCGCTGAATATATTACCGGCGTTATCAGTTATCGGGGCTGGGTGTGACTCATAAATTCACTTAATTAAGACAGGCAGGGCGGGGAGAGGTCCGAGGCGAAGTGCCCGGTGACACGGTTATGCGAAGGGTAAAACCGTGGATCGTGTGGATTCAGAGAGGAACGTGAAAATAGAGCCGAAAAAATAAAAAAAAATAACCCACGAGGATAACCTCGATCGGCTGAGGATTTGCATGTGATGGCGTGTTGCATACATGCCATTTGAAAGGACTGTATTTTATTCCGTCAGTATCGGCTCCCTCCGCGATCCACCCTCTTGGCATTCGATACGTTAACTTGTCGGCATAAGCCTATTCAAATATTAATGGGAATGCATTTTCTATTTAGGAGGCGCTTCATCATCGCGTCTAATTCGGGAGTTTTCCACGGCGCGGCCGAAGCGTCCACAAATATTTCATTAGGGTTAAAGGAGTATGAGAATTTATGTTAAAGTTTCCGGTAACTTATTTCTGACGATATCGAAACTGTTGGCGTGCGAATCCTGCGGGATTTCAGGTCGATACCGGTTTCTAGTGCTAACAATTCTGCAGTTTTACTCCTGGCTGTCGCACTAAAGTGTAATAAAATTCCGCCCCTCACCCCTCGGCCGCCCCCGCGCCCCGCTACGGGGGCCGGATCACTTCCTCCGCAGACACTGTAACAGTTTGTAAACATATGAATAACATATTTAGAATTGCGGAAGTAACGGCCGAGCCTAACGTCCCGGAGTCAGCTAGAAGTTCATGAGTCCTGGGAATTGCCCTCAACTAAGGTGTTGTATAAGAACGTTATTTAACGCCGTGCGGGAAAAAAGGAGACGGAACGCGCAATTTAAACTCCCGTGCATTCGGCCCCTCAATAATTCATCGGGGGTAACATAATTTTTTTGCACACAATATTGCTTCACGTCAATTTTCAAATTTGCGCCGTAAAATCGCCCACGAGCGCGCCGAGGAGGCGAGATAATTTCTTGGTTCTCTTGTTCGGCTCTCATCCATCATCATTGGTGATGAAGTGCAGAGGGCAGTAACGAGACTCCGGAGCTCTCGATCATTCTAATTGAAACCGGATCCGCGACCCGGAGTAATGAGTGGCTGAGCCGCGCTTCCTCCGATGGCCCCTTGGAGGATATTACCTAGCGCGCCGCAAACTCACACTTAAATGCACAACTCGTTTAAGATTATCGATTACTCATTAATTATTATTAAATATTCCGGGTAATGCAGGCCCGGTCATTAGCAGCGACGAGATTACCGGCGACGGTAATCGCGTCACCCGCTGCCACCCCCGGGGGTGGCAAACCACCGGCGCCACCCCCAGCGGCGGTTATGCATTCCGTCATAAAACCGTCGCTGGATCCGTTGATTCATTGCCGCGGGTTTAAGCGCTCGGCCGAGTGAAAAATTGATGGCCCAGCATCGACTACTGCACCGGTTATGTGGGCCTAAATTCGCAATGATATTACGTGAAAACGAACGGGCAAAGGCATGAAAATTAAGAATATATCAGCTGCAATCTGCCGGAATTGTAGCGAGCCGGAATTTACATTTCAGTTATATCCCTACGTGGAATCTCTGATGCAGCGATAAGTAAAAGTGATTAATAACACGAAGAAAATGGAAAAGTAGTTTTCAAATAAACAAGAAAAGTACTATATTTACAAGTAAAAGAGATTAATAACACTAAGAAAATTGAAAAATTGTTTTCAAATAAACAGGAAGAGTACTATATTTACACGTAAAAGAGATTAATAACACTGATGCAGCAATAAGTAAAAGTGATTAATAACACTAAGAAAATGGGAAATTTACTTTCAAATAAACAAGAAAAGTACTATATTTACACGTAAAATAAATTAATAATACTAAGAAAATTGAAAAGTAGTTTTCAAATAAACAGGAAGAGTACTATATTTACACGTAAAAGAGATTAATAACACTAAGAAAATTGAAAAGTAGTTTTCAAATAAACAGGAAGAGTACTATATTTACACGTAAAAGAGATTAATAACACTAAGAAAATTGTAAAGTAGTTTGCAAATAAACAGGAAGAGTACTATATTTACACCTAAAAGAGACTTATAACATTAAGAAAATTGAAAGGTACTTTTCAAATAAATAGGAAGAGTACTATATTTACACGTAAAAGAGATTAATAACACTAAGAAAATGGGAAAAGCAGTTTTAAAATAATCAAGAATAGTACTATATGTACACTAAGCATTTATTGACAAAAATAATTAAAATTGTGTGAATGAGCACACAGTTTGTCTAAATATAACTCACCTTTGGAGCTGACATCCACTCAGATCACAATCCTGTAATAGCAATGGTATAAGTTAAACTAAAGAAGATCATGAAGAAACAGAACAACAACATAGATATTCAACTCCTTAATGACAAAAAGAAATTAATAACACTTAAAAAATGGGAAAAGTAGTTTTCAAATAAACAAGAAAAGTACTATATTTACACTAAGCATATATTGACAGAAATAATTAAAATTGTGTGAATGAGCACACAGTTTGTCTAAATATAACTCACCTTTGGAGCTGACATCCACTCAGATCACAATCCAGTAATAGCAAAGGTACAAGTTAAACTAAAGAAGATCATGAAGAAACAGAACAACAACAAAGATATTCAACTCCCTAATGATAAAAAGAGATTAATAACAGTAAGAAAATGGGAAAAGTAGTTTTCAAATAAACAAGAAAAGTGCTAAATTTACACTAAGCATTTATTGACAAAAATAATTGAAATTGTGCAAATGAGCAGACAGTTTGTCTAAATATAACTCACCTTTGGAGCTGACATCCACTCAGATCACAATCCTGTAATAGCAAAGGTACAAGTTAAACTAAAGAAGATCATGAAGAAACAGAACAACAACATAGATATTCAACTCCCTAATGATAAACAGAGATTAATAACACTAATAAAATGGGAAAAGTAGTTTTCAAACAAACAAGAAAAGTACTATATTTACACTAAGCATTTATTGACAAATATAATTGAAATTGTGTGAATAAGCACACAGTTTGTCTAAATATAACTCACCTTTGAAGCTGACATCCACTCAGATCACAATCCTGTAATAGCAAAGGTACAAGTTAAACTAAAGAAGATCATGAAGAAACAGAACAACAACATAGATATTCATCTCCTTAATGATAAAAAAATACGCGGACTCGTAGTTGACCAGATAAAACAAAAAGTAACAACAGCAATAAAAGAAAATGAACTACACCAAGATGTCGACATAAGATGGAATCGAGTCCAAACAGCTCTAACAGCAGTTGTTAAAGAAAACCTAACTTAAAAAACAACAAAAAAGAAATATTGCATGACTGAGAAAATCATAGAGCTCATGGATAAACGAAATGAAAAACAATATAAAATCCTACATAAAACGATTCAAACAGAAATAAAAAAGGCAAAATCAGAGTGGATCTCTAACCAATGTGAAGAAATAGAGATGCACGAAAGAAACTATGTCAGCTTTCACATGCACAAAAATATCAAGAGATGGCACGAGCTAGAAAAAGCTGATCATATGATCAAGAGCACAGATGGCCGCATACTAACAGATGTGAAAGAAAAAATAAAGAGATGGAAACCTGCGTGTTGTAACTCTTTAATGATGAAAAACCAACACAAGTACCAAAGAGAGTAGAAGACGAAGAAACTAAGATGATAAAACATGAACTCGAATATGCCCTTAACAGTATGAAAGACCAACACAAGTACCAATAAGAGTAAAAGACGAAGAACCTAAAATAATGAAACATGAACTCCAATATGCCCTGAACAGTATGAAAGACCAACACAAGAGTACCAATAAGAGTAGAAGACGAAGAACCTAAAATAATGAAACATGAACTCGAATATGCCCTCAACTGTATGAAAAACCAACACAAGTACCAATAAGAGTAGAAGATGAAAAACTTAAAATAATGAAACATGAACTCGAATATGCCCTCAATAGTATGAAAGACCAACACAAGTACCAATAAGAGTAGAAGACGAAGAACCTAAAATAATGAAACATGAACTCGAATATGCCCTCAACAGTATGAAAAACCAACACAAGTACCAAAAAGAGTAGAAGAAGAAGAAGCTAAAATAATGAAACATGAACTCGAATATGCCCTCAATAGATTGAAAGACAACACAAGTACCAATAAGAGTAGAAGACGAAGAACCTAAAATAATGAAACATGAACTCGAATAAGCCCTCAACAGTATGAAAGACCAACACAAATACCAATAAGAGTAGAAAACGAAGAACCTAAAATGATGAAACATGAACTCGAATAGGCCCCCAACAGTATGAAAGTCTGTTTCATACTGTTTCAAAGTACTTTCAGTTTCAAAGTACTTCTTATAACTCCATCTTACAAAAATAAATGCTTCTGAATATCTTTCACCGACGGTTTCGAAATAGTTACATATTTTGATCGGTTATTATTTTATTTCATTTGATTGATCATAGAAAATTTATATATCAAGAGCAAAACAAATAATTGCATTAAATATTTAGTCAGAATTAGAATAACTATTTTGCAAATGAATACTAATATGAAATTTAACAGATTTTAGGAATTTATAAGAGGATTCCGGATGCGTTTCTGCAATTTTGCAGTCTTATATTTTCCCATATTCAAAGTACAAAAAAAGTACAAAAGTTCTATTCAAAAGTACACAACTACTGAACATATGTATTTCAAACAATTAAGAGGACAAATTGAAGGTAAAACATCTACCTTTGCAAGTAACAAATAGAAGTTTCCCTAGAAATGAACCTCCATGGATAGGTACTTTCGACATATACCTAATTCCTGCCCAAACTTCAGGGACGTCTTTGTTCATAGCAGTATAAATATTTTTAGCAACAACAAAGAAGATACAAACCTCCATAGAATATATCTTATTTGGCAATACCCATCATTTAAGTTTCGTTTACATATGGAAAGTTTAATAGCGGAAAGTACTTGCCGCCAGTAAACTTACGATATGTAAACAAGAAAAACGTCTTACTTTCTTGTTTAGTTTCTTTCTTGAAATACGTTTTTTTAGTTTACACATGGTAAGTTTACTGGCGGAAAGTACTTACTGCCAGAAAACTTACGATGTGTAAAACAGAAAAACGTCTGTCAAGAAAGAAACTTAACAAGAAAGTAAGACGTTTTTCTGGTTTATACGTCGTTAGTTTAGTGGCGGCAAGTACTATCCACCAGTAAACTTTCCAAATGTAAACGAGGCTTTAGATAAGTATAATTCTTGAGATGGAATTATTTGAAGGACTGCGGGGAAAAACGATCAAAGCCTATATTGGTCGTTTTCCAGAAAACTGAATTGAAAGTTTCAAGTCTAATAAAGGACAGAAAGCATGAATTAAACAACGAACTGATTAAAATGTATGTACTTTGACACCAGGCAAATTGAAATTTTGAGCAAATCATGAAATATACATAAGTCCAACTATTAAAAAATATATTTTTAATAACAAGTCATGGATCGTTTTTTACAGTTTGTTTTAGATTTTCTATAGGTACATACCAAAAATATTTTTTCTACAAACACTATTAAAAGTTGAACTTTTAACACAGCATAATTCTATTAAAAATGCAATATTTAGAGAAATTACATAAGCGTGTTAAAAGTGCATCAATTTTAATGCTAGTGTTAAAAGTATGCAGCCAATAATCTGTCAAAATGACATTTATTAAATCAAAAATAAGAATTCACATAACAGAGTTAAATAGGTGCGAACTATTTTGAAAAACTAATATTTAGAGTGCAATTTGAACAATTATTAATGTTTATCCCCTGTGATGATGCCATGGTAACTTCAGAACTATTCAAATAAAATAGAGAATTATTTAAATTTAAATTTGTGTTTGCTAAATGGTTATAGTTGCTGATGTAAAATAAGCTCGAGTATCAACATATATTCCTAATGTAAATATATGATGGGCTCATACAATAAATCCTAATAAGCCAATAGCTATTATTGCATAAATTATTCCTAAAGCTCCAAAAGCTTCCTTTTTCCCTCTTTCTTGTCTGATAATGTGAGAGATTTTTCATAATCCTGGAAAAATTAAAATATGCATTCTGGGTGTCCAAAAAACCAAAATAAATTTTAGTATAAAATTGGATCTCCTCTAAACATTAATCCAACATCTGGGAGATTGACAATTTGATAGCAATCATTGAAATATTGATCTAATAAATAGAATTTCGTTAGACGCAATGGAATATTGATCAAGATAAGTTATATTTTAACAGAAAAATGATAGTTTTGTCAGCGTAATCAAACTTGTGTTAGTAATCATTGACATAATGACAAAATCGTTAAAAAAATCAGAAATGGATGAAAATCTTATGGCAATCATTCAAATTTTGACAGGACAATTACAATTTTGGTAAAAATTATTGAAAATGTTATAGATTTTATTGAAATTCGAACCGTAACTATAAAAAAAATTGGCAGTGATCATTGCAACTATGGCAGCTATAATTAAAATGTTAATAAAATATTTGGAATTTTGACAAGAAGCATTGAAAATGTATTTACTTTATATTTTAACAGAATCATTGAAGTTTTCACAGCGTACTCGAAATTTTGACAGTAATCATTGAACAATATAATTGAAAAGAAAATATACAAATCTGGCATAACATTTTCAAAATATCCATTAGATAAATTTTCAGAAATTTCAGTGACTAGCAGATCTGATTGGTCAACTCGGAAAGTCATCCATTCGATTTTCTCACTTATTTAAGACATACTCGTCAAATTTTCAGAGAAATTAATTCCAGGCATACTGTATATAAATCTGGCATACATATTTCAAAATATCCATTAGATAAATTTTCAGATATTTCAGTGACTAACAAAAAGGTACAGGACAACTGGGAAAGTTATACATACGATTTTCTCACTTATTAAGGACATTCAGAAATGGTTGAAAATTTTATAGTAGGTAATAATTAAAGTTTGTACAGAACAGTTGAAATTTTGATAAAAGTAATTGAATATCGGATAGATTTACTGAAATTCTATTCGTAATTACTGAAAATTTGGCTGTGATCATTTGACAATTTGATAGCAATCGTAGAAATTTTGATTTAATAATTTGAATTTTGACAGAAACAATGAAATTTCAATAAAAATCATTTATAATTCAATGGAATCGATGAGGGTTTGACATATTAATCGAAATCGACAACAGGGAAAGCTATACATACGATTTTCTCACTAAGGACATACAGAAATGGTTGAAAATTTTATAGTAGGTAATAATTAAAGTTTATACAGAACAGTTGAAATTTTGATAAAAGTAATTGAAAATCGGATTGATTTACTGAAATTCTATTCGTAATTACTAAAAATTTGGCGGTGATCGTTGACAATTTGATAGCAATCGTAGAAATTTTGATTGAATAATTTGAATTTTGACAGAAACAATGAAATTTCAATAAAAATCATTTATAATTCAATGGAATCGATGAGGGTTTGACAGATTAATCGAAATCGACAACAGGGAAAGCTATACATACGATTTTCTCACTTACTAAGGACATACAGAAATGGTTGAAAATTTTATAGTAGGTAATAATTAAAGTTTATACAGAACAGTTGAAATTTTGATAAAAGTAATTGAAAATCGGATTGATTTACTGAAATTCTATTCGTAATTACTAAAAATTTGGCGGTTATCGTTGACAATTTGATAGCAATCGTAGAAGTTTTGTTTGAATAATTTGAATTTTGACAGAAACAATGAAATTTCGATAAAAGTCTTTTATAATTCAATGGAATCAATGAGGGTTTGACAGATTAATCGAAATTTTGGCTGATAGAAACTTAAATTGAAATTTAATATTCTACAACTTTTCCACGAGTTTCATTGTGAAGCAGCCGCCTTACATTTGTATGAATAGAGCACAATCATTATCTGTAGTTTTTTTTTTAATAAACGGTTGGCCTGATGGAAATTGAACTTTTTTAGTCAATAACGTTTTCCTTGCATTCTGTCAAAGTTTGTTCCATACGTTGTGACTCACCCTGTGTAACAATAAAACTACATTTTTTTTACCTCGTTTGATTATCATTTTCCGTAGCAGTAGTTATTTTAAATTAAAAAGTGTTAATCAAAGAATGTGTAAAATTATTGTTATTATTATATTTATTATTATTTTTATTACTCATAAATCAAAACTGCACTCCTGATGAAGCCCATTTAATTATTTACCCTGCTCGTCACATGATTCATAAATCAGACAACAGCCTGTGCATAATTCAGGCGACTCTTATTCTTAATGAGGGCCGCATAATGCTGTCTTCACATGCGATGCGTCGGTGTAACGGAATGGCCCTAAGTCGTGGCTTGTGAAACATTAATTACCGCGAGTAATTCCGCCTTGTGCGTTAGGAAATGGAATTGAAAGAAACGTCCCCCACGGTGTGCGTGCCTTAGAATTATGACCAAACATTAATTACAATTAATAATTCATCGGAATAATAAGGGTCGCCGGGCGGGAGGGTGGAAGGAATGATTTTTCGCCCGGGTTATTGCGCACGATTCCGTCACGCAGGAGTTGCCGCCGTGGATTGGATGTGATTAAGGGGAAGCAATTGCCTCCATAGTTTCTCGAAGAGTCGAACGTTGGTTCTGGATTAAAAGTACATTTTTGTTCAATTTCAGGACGTTTCCTGGTTTTCATAAAGGATACATGAAATATGATCCAGAAATGTAGGTACGTGGGTCCAAGCATAAATCTTGGCCAACTATAACGGAATCAATATTTGTATATTTCTCATTGCAGTATATTTTTGCTACATTTACTCAAGCAAATATCCTACTACAACATAAATATTTAAAATATTTAATTGTTGCTAAAGTAAATGGCAATTTCTTAAATTAGTTTTGTTCGTTTGTTGAAAATGTTCAAGCTTTATTGGTAATATGAGATAACTATTGTCATAATAATATAAAAATATCAATATCAATAGTCATAATCATTTTTAACTATCTTTTAGTTAATCATTGATGTTTTCCCATAAAAATTATGCATTAAATTGCTATATTTTTGAAAAACATACAGCCTATATGCATCTTAATATTAACAATAATCTATTAGTATATTAGATTAATGTAAATATTACGTCATTTAAATTTGGCTATTGATAATTCGTTAACTCTTCTATTGAGTATTATCGAATATTGAATAGATTTTGTCAACCACCTGAACAAGTGATGTTGAACAGGCAGACAAAATAAATGAACATTGTGTGGAGAAACAATTGTCGCAGTTAATGACAATAAATATATGTATGTAATCTCGTACAATACATGTAGTATTAATTATGTAGTCTAAGTTTCAGTTTCACCAAGTATGAACCTCATCGATCGAATGCTTAATAATATCTTAGTGAACAGTCGCAGAGTGTTAAATGAGTGTAAAATTTGATAGTAAGTAATCATTGAAATTTTTACAGAACAATTTTGGACTATAATTTTAAAAGTGACTGTTTTTTTAATTCTTACGGTAATCATTAAAAATTTGGCAATGTTCACTGAAAATTTGAGAGCAATCATTGAATGGTAATCATTAAAACCTTGGCAATACTCACTGAAAATTTGACAGCAAATATTGAAATTTTGATAGAATAATTGTAATTTTAACAGAAACAATGAAATTGTTATCAAAATAGTTAATAAATTGACAGAATCATCGCAGTTATGACATATGCACAATCGAAATTTTGACAGTAATCATCGATATAATGACAAAATTATTTAAAAAAATCGGAAATATTTGCAAATTTGTTAGTAATCATTGAAATTTTTAAAGAACAATTGAAATTATGAAATAAATAATTTAAAACTTGACAGGTTCTCTTAATTCTAATGGTAATCATTAAAAATTTGGCAGTGTTTATTGTAATTTTGACAGAAGCAATGAAATTTTTATCAGAATAGTTAATGAAATAATAGAATCATCGAAGTATTGACAGCGTAATCGAAATTTTCACAGTAATCATCGACATATAGATAAAATTATTTAAAAAAATCAGAAATAGTTGAAAATTTATTAGTAATCATTGAAATTTTTACAGAGCAATTAAAATTTTTGTATAAATAATTTAAAAGGTGACAGTTTCTCTTAATTTTAAAAGTATCCATTAAATATTAGGCGCTGTTTATTGAAAATTTGACAGAAATCGTTTTTAAAGAAAAATTTACATAGAATTATTGTAATTTTGACATAAACAATATTTTTTTTATCAAAATATTTAATACATTTATTGAATCATCGAAGTTTTGACACCACAATTGAAAATTTTAACAGTAACCATCGACATAATGACAAAATTTTATTAAAAAATTAGGAATAGTTGAAAATTTATTAGTAATCATTTAAATTTTTACAGAAAAATTTAAATTTTCGTATAAATAGTATAAAACGTGACAGTTTTGCTACATTCTAATGGTAATCATCAAAATTTTGGCAATGCTCACTAAAAATTTGACAGCAAACATTGAAAGTTTGATAGAATAGTTGTAATTTAAACAGAAACAATGAATTTTTTATCACAATAGTTAATAAATTGTCAGAATCATCGAAGTTGTGACAGTGTGATCGAAATTTTGACGGTAATCATAGACATAATGACAAAATTATTTGAAAAAATCAGAAATAGTTACAAATTTGTTAGTAATCATTGAAATTTTTACAGAACGACTGAAATTTTGGTATAAATAATTTAAAACGTAACAGGTTATCTTCATTCTAATGGTAATCATTAAAAATTGGGCAATGATTACTGAAAATTTGACAGCAATCATTAAAATTTTGATAGACTAATTGTAATTTTGACAGAAACAATGAAATTTTTATCAAAATAGTTAATAAATTGTCTTAATCATCGAAGTTGTGTTAGCGTAATCGAAATTTTAACAGCAATCATCGATATAATGACAAAAATTATTTTAAAAAATCAGGAACAGTTCAAAATTTGTGAGTAATCATCGAAATTCTTACCGAACAATTGAAATTATGGTATAAATATATAAAACGAGACAGTTTCTCTACATTCTAACGGTAATCATTAACAATTTTGCAATGCCCATTGAAAATTGGACATCATTAAAATTTTGATAGAATAATTGTAATTTGGACAGAAGCAATGAATTTTTTATCAGAATAGTTAATTAAATAATAGAATCATCGAAGTATTGACAGCGTAATCGAAATTTTCACAGTTATCATCGAGATATGGACCAAATTATTCAAAAAAATCAGAAGTAGTTGAAAATTTGTTAGTAATTATTGAATTTTTTATAGAACAATTGAAATTTTGGTACAAATAATTTAAAACGTGACAGTTTCTCTTAATTCTAACGGTAAACATTAAAAATTTGGCAGTGTTTATTGAAAATTTGACAGCACACATTGAAATTTTGATAGAATAATTGTAATGTTAACAGAAACAATGAAATTTTTATCAATATAGTTAACAAATTGACAGAATAATCAAAGTTGTGACAGCGTAATCGAAATTTTGACAGTAATAATCGACATAAAGACAAAATTCTTTAAAAAAATATCAGAAATAGTTGAAAAATTGTTAGTAATCGTTGAAATTCTTACAGAACAATTGAAATTATGATATAAATAATTTTAAACGAGACAGTTTCTCTTAATTCTAATGGTAATCATTAAATCTTTGGCAGTGATTATTGAAAATTCGGTGGCAATCATTGAACTGTTGATAGAATAATTGTAATTTGGCAGAAATAATGAAATTTTGATCAAAATAATTAATAAATTGACAGAATCTTCCAAGTTGTGACAGAGTTATCGAAATGTTTACACCAATCTTTGACATAATAAAAAAATTTATTGTAAAAAATCAGAAGTAGATCAGAAAATTTGACAGCAATCATTGAAATTTCTTCAGAACAATTCAAATTATGGTATAAATTATTTAAAATGTGACAGTTTCTCTAAATTCTAACGGTAAACATTAAAAATTTGGCAGTGTTTATTGAAATTTTGATTTTATTTTATAAATTGACAGAATCACCCAAGTTATGACAGAGTTATCGAAATTTTTACACCAGTCATTGATATAATAACAAAATTATTCTAAAGAATCAGAAGTAGATCAGAAAATTTGAGAGCAATCATTGAAATTTCTACAGATCAATTAAAATTTTGGTAATAATAATCTAAAATGTGATAGCTTTTATTGAAATTCTAATCGTAATGATTAAAAATTTGACAGTAATCATTAAAAATGCCAAAGCAATCATTGAAACTTTGATAGAATAATTGAAATTTTGATACGAATAATGAAATTTTGATAAAACTAATTGAAAATTTGACAGACTTGTTGAAGTTTTTACACTGTAATTGGAATTTTGACAATTGAAATTTTCATATAAATCACTGAAACAATAATAACATAATTTAAAAAAATGTGTAAAACTCTATGTTACAAGCACCAATAAAGAATTTATTATTATTACCATTATGATTTCAGTTTCAAAATTTCAGTTTAATCATTAAAATTTACTCTGTAAAAACTTCAATGAAAAGATGTATAAAGGCAAAAATTATGTCCAAATATAATTTATTTTTATTAAAATTTCATTGTTTCTGTCAAAATTTCACTAATTATTATCATAGTTATTATCAGTTAGATAGTTAGTAGTAGTCAGTGTAGTCAGGGATTACTGCCAAATTTTCAACAATTTCTGTACAATTTCAATGATCACCATCAAATTTTTAATGATTATAGTTAGAATTTTACTGAAATCTGTCACACATTCAATTAGTTTTGTTCAAACGCAATTATTTTCCCCAAAACTTCAAATGTTCTGTAGACCGTTCATTAATTATTAATTAATCAAGATTTCAATTATTTTGTCATTATGTTAGTGATATGTCAGTATGTTACGTTAGTGTTTTCAGTGATTACTGTCAAAATTTAAACCATTTCTGTAACAATTTTAATGATGAACAATTTTAAATTTTAAATGATTCCAGTTAGAATTTCATTGAAATTTGTCATGCTTTTAATTAGTTTTGTTAAAACTCAATTATTTTTACTAAAATTTCATATGTTCTGTAGACAGTTCATTGATTACTGTGAAGATTTTAACTATTTTGTCATTATGTCAGTGATTTAAAATTTGTCAAATTTTCAACCATTTCTGTACAATTTCAAAGATCACTGTCAAATATTTAATGATTACAGTTATATTTTCACTGAAATCTGTCACACTTTCAATTAGTTTTGTTAAAAATCAATTAATTGTATCTAAATATCAAATGTTTTGTAAACAGTTCATTGTTTACTAGCAAGATTTCAATTGTTTTGTCATTATGTGAGTGATTGCTATCAAAATTTCAATTTACTTGTCAAATCAAATGTTCATGGAACAATTGACATTTTGGTATAAATATTTGTATTTCTTTACAGAAACAAAACAGATTTAGTATACGATGTTTTTTGTATCCCTTCATTATTTGTTAGTATTCTTAAGCATAACCTGACGTACATAATGAGATTACAAGAAATAATTGCAACACAATATGTACGTTACATAAGATTGTAAAAATTTCCTCTAACTAAATTGTTTTTCATACATTAATCAAGAACCAATAGTACTCTAGAAACAAGAGGCATGTTTAAATACAAATATTACGGTAGTAAGCCAAATCCTTTTCTCCATTCTATTAATAATGGAAATAAAGAAATGATCATAGATAATTTTATGTACATGCACGTTGCTTGAAATCTCTTGAGCATGGTTCTGTTACCTAAAAAACAATTGTTAACACTAGGTATCCTAGGTAACTGAACCATGGTCAATGATGATCCACGATCGTTCAACAGGGCCTTAATAGTTCTATTAAGTTTTTCATTAAATCAATACAACTTTCAATTACTTACATACATACATTACATTATGCTTACATTACATTACATTACATACTTACATACTTTCTACTTAAATCAATACATTTTTATATTTAATTTCTCAGCAATTTTGTCGCAATTATTCTTTAGTAGTGAGATACCCTGTATATTGAAAGAGCGGCGATTTTGATTATCGTATTTTAATGTATATTAGGAATTGTCTTTGTCTCCTCTTTTTGGAGTTTGTTTTGACGTTATAGATGTTTGCTGTAATTAGTAAGTCTTGTCCAGTAATTACTAAGTTTTGGTGGGTTTCGTGAAAATAATTTTTCGCCGTCGGGTTTTCCTATGTAAGGGGTGTATGTGTACTGATTATCGAACTCCTACACTGGCAGGGGGCACGATGCAGCAGCAGCAGCAAAAGAGGCCGGCATAGCAATTATCGGGGGGCCCTGCCCGAGCATCATGGCGGTGGAGAGGAGAGATCTGATAGCCACCGGTAGCTCGCAATCCGAACTCAATTTGATTTCCAGAGTCTTATATCCCGCGGGAATCTAATCTGGTCTAAGCTCGACCTGCAAGTGGCCACGATATGATGCGGCGAGTTAGCGGGAGCAAAACTCAATATTCAGCCGGCCGGAAACCTTATTAAGGCTGCCACTCAGACGGAACCGAACATGTCATGTCCGTATGCAGATGGGCGAGGGCCATGCTGTCCGTCCCTGCCCTCCGCCACCGCCACCGCCACCGCCGCCGCCACCGCAATTAAGGATGTCGCTAATGCGCGCGGACACACCTCGCCGAGGAGAGCTTTGTTTATGTCACTCGCAGGTATAATCATCGCTTTTAATTACTGGAAGGACACGGCAACGCATAAAGCGAAATTGATTGTTTGTTTGACTGCTATCTCAGGGTATCTTTTTATTTTCCATAAAACAAACCCCATGAATAATAGATACGCGCTTTTAGGGGGTCGCCCGTCGTGAGTCGCGAGGGCCGGGCCCCCCCCAGCAAAGATTATTAAACAGCGTGTGTACGCCTCTCCATTTCCTTAAGTAATACTTAGGAGCGCGTTTTCTACTTTACATCAATTTGGGCAATTCTTATTTATGGATCTGAAATTGATTGCGTTATGCGCCTATCGTATCATCGTTATTCCTAATATGTCTCCGCGCTCCTCGCTCCTTGAATATCGCATTATTTCAATAAGCATTTCCCCTCTATGCATCCTGACATCAATGGGACGACTACCCTTATGGCATAGGACTAATAAAACGCGCCGTAAATGTGAAAGCACGAGCATTTGCCATTTTATTTTTTATTTATGAATTATGTTTTGGTGCTTTAGGTTATTTCATATTACTGTTTTCCCCTTTCGTGATGTTCACTGTTATTCATAGTAACACTATCAAAATCAATCCCTTAGGTCCATCAAGCTCAGAAAATCACTTTGGAAAAATACATTATTAACCTCAGCAGTTCCTGACAGCAGATATTTTGCACCAATTGATTAATAGGTAAACGTGAAATAACAATTTACAATCAAATCGACAAAAAATCGCGATTTTTGTATATTTTTAAATATTATAATTGGACACTCCTGAATGAAAAATAATCTACACTCAAATCTCAGAGGTCCCGAGATATATTGCCTTTAAACATTGATATATAAGAATAAAAAGTAGAAATCGAATACAAATTCTAATTTGAGATGATTTTAAAACGACGTGTATGTCCTTAATAAATGAGAAAATCGAATGTTTAACTTTCCGAGTTGATTTGTACCTTCCTGTCAGTCACTGAAACTTCTGAAAATTTATCTAATGGATATTTTGAAAATTGTATGCCAGATTTGTATGCAGTATACCTAAAGATACGTGTATGTCCTTAGTAAGTGAGAAAATCGAATGTTTTATTTTCCGAGTTGACCTGTACCTTTCTGCCTGTTACTGAAATTTCTCTAATGCATATTTTGAAATTTTAATTCCAAATTTGCATACGGTATGTCTGAAATCATAACATAATAATTGGAGGGTAGTAAGTCATCTTAAAATATTTGAAAAAATCAAAAAAGAGTGCATTAAACTGGAATATTTAAAGATATCATAAAAAGTGTGCATTAAATTGTCACTCCATGAAATTTAGGTATGTTAGTCCTAAAGGGTCTGCAAATGTATCCTGTAAGTGGTACTTCTCAATTTGTCGTAGGAGGGTAGTAAATCAACCCTAAATATTTGAATGGCATTTAAATGGAATATTTAAAAATATCGTCACTGAAATTTCTGAAAATTTATCTAATGGATATTTTGAAAATTTTATGCCAGATTTGTATACAGTATGCCTAATGATAATTCCTGTGAAAATTTGACGACGTATATGTCCCTGTGTAAGTAAGAAAATCGAATGTTTAATTTTCCGAATTGATCTGTACGTTTCTGTCAGACACTGAAATTTATGAAAATTTATCTAAAAGATATTTTGAAAATTGTATGGCAGATTTGTATAAGTATGCCTAAAGATAATTCCTGTGAAAATTTTACGACGTATATGCCCTGCGTAAGTAAGAAAATCGAATGTTTAACTTTGCGAGTTGATTTGTACCTTTCTGTCAGTCACTGAAACTTCTGAAAATTTATCTAATGGATATTTTGAATATTGTATGCCAGATTTGTATACAGTATGCCTAAAGATAATTCCTGTGAAAATTTGACGACGTGTATGTCCTTAATAACTGAGAAAATCGAATGTTTAACTTTCCGAGTTGGATAAAAATATCATAAAAAGTGTGCATTAAATTGTCGCTCATTGAAACTTAGGTATGTTAGTTCTAAAGGGTCTGCAAATGTATCTTGTAAGTAGAACTTTCCAATTTGCCGTAGGAGGGTAGTATATCAACCCTAAATATTTGAAAAAATCATAAAATGTGTGCATTAAAATGGAATATTTAAAAATATCGTCACTGTAATTTATGAAATGGATATTTATATTATCTAATATTCTAATATTGGATATTATCTAATAATATCTAATATTGGATATTATCTAATGGATATTTTGAAAATTTAAAGCCAGATTTATATAAGTATAGCTAAAGATAATTCCTGTGAAAATTTGACGACGTATATGTCCTTAATAAGTGCGAAAATCGAATGTTTAACTTTCCGAGTTAATCTGTACCTTTCTGTGAGTAACTGAAATTTCTGAAAATTTATCTAATGGATATTTTGAAAATGTTATGCCAGATTTGTATATAGTATACCTGTAGATTATTTCTCTGAAAATGTGACGACGAATGTGATCTTAATAAGTGAGAAAATCAAATGTTTAACTCTCCAGTACCTTTCTGTTAGTCACTAAAATTAAATAATTTCGAAAATATTGATCTTAAATGTTTAAAAAATATATCCATAAAAGTTTTTTGTGTACACAATCTAAAAAATCTTACTTGTAAGTAGACTAAATCTACTGAGTGTGGATAGACAAATTTTGGACAGAAATTAGTTATTCAAGCAACTATTATCGAAATATGAATAAGATACCATTTATAAAGTTTATGAATAACTTCGAAGTAGATTTAAGTAGATGTAAATATTTCAATCAATTTGTTTGTGTGAATTGAAACAAACAAAATAACATTATTTGCAATTAAACAAATTCTCATGAGTACAGAATACAAATAATGTCAGAAATTTGTAAGTTGTTTTTGTGAATTGAAACAGACAAAATTATATTTTTTTTGCAACTAAACACATTCTCATGAGTGCAGAAAAGAAATACTGTCAGAAATTTGTTATAAATCAATTATTAAGGAAATTTGAATAAAATCATATCTCCGAGTAGGTTATTTGTGAATAATATCGAAAATATTATAGATGCTTCAAAAATATTTCAATAAAAGTTTTTATGTGTCCTAACTAAATCAAACGTTATTAATTAAGAATAAGAAGTTAGTTATTCATGCAACTATTATCGACATATGAATTAGATATTATTTATAATGTGTCTGAATATTTTCGAAGGAGATATAAGTAGATGTATTGAACAAATTGTCTCAATTTTAACTTGAATGGTCTCAATTTGAACTTGATTGGTCTCAATTTGAAATTGATAGGTCTTAATTTGAACTTGATGGGTCTCTATTTAAACTTGATTGGTCGCAATTTGAACGTGATTGGTGTCAATTTGAACTTGAAAAGGTATATTCCGTGTAAACTAAAGATTTACTTTACACTACCTGATAGTGCTGACCCCAACTGTTGATTTCACCTATAATCAGAATGGATCTAACACGTTTCAATAATAAATTTTATTTGTTTACTCTCAACTTGATATTGTTTAGTGTCAACTTGATTTTGTTTAGTCTCAATTTGAAATTGATTGGTCTCAATTTGAGATTGATTAGTCTCAATATGATCTTGATGAGTCTCAATTTGAAGTTGATTGGTCTCAATTTGAAATTTATTGGTCTCAATTTGATTTTGATTGGGCTCAATTTGAACTTGAAAAGGTATAGATTAGTTAGGAAGCTGATATTTAACATCTTGGATCAACTTTTGCTGCTGAATACGAAAAAAATAGTACAAACACTCGAAAAGCAATACACCAATCACAAAACCAAAAACTGTTGGTAAGTGTTTTTTTTTACTGATTGACTAACCAACAATAAGAATTGCATTGCCGGAATATCAGACCAATGGAACACATTTTTGTGGAAATTTTGACCCACCAAATTGATTGGTCCCAATTTGAATTTGGAAAGGTATAGTCCGTGTAAACTAAAGATTTACTTTACACTACCTGATAGTGCTGACCCCAACTGTTGATTTCACCTATAATCAGAATGGATCTAACACGTTTCAATAATAAATTTTATTTGTTTACTCTCAACTTGATATTGTTTAGTGTCAACTTGATTTTGTTTAGTCTCAATTTGAAATTGATTGGTCTCAATTTGAGATTGATTAGTCTCAATATGAACTTGATGAGTCTTAATTTGATTTTGATAGGGCTCAATTTGAACTTGAAAAGGTATAGATTAGTTAGGAAGCTGATATTTAACATCTTGGATCAACTTTTGCTGCTGAATACGAAAAAAATAGTACAAACACTCGAAAAGCAATACACCAATCACAAAACCAAAAACTGTTGGTAAGTGTTTTTTTTTACTGATTGACTAACCAATAATAAGAATTGCATTGTCGGAATATCAGACCAATGGAACACATTTTTGTGGAAATTTTGACCCACCAAATTGATTGGTCCCTATTTGAATTTGAAAAGGTATAGTCCATGTAAACTAAAGATTGACTTTACACTACCTGATAGTGCTGACCTCAACTGTTGATTTCAGCTATACTGAGAATGGATCTAAACACGTTTTAATAATAAATTTTATTTGTTTACTCTCAACTTGATTTTGTTTAGTGTCAACTTGATTTTGTTTAGTCTCAATTTGAAATTGATTGGTCTCAATTTGAAATTTATTAGTCTCAAATTGAACTTGATGGGTCTCAATTTGAAGTTGATTGGTCTCAATTTGAAATTTAATGGTCTCAACTTGAATTTGATTAGCCTCAAATTCAATTCTTGAACTTGAAAAGGTATAGATTAGTTAGGAAGCTGAAATTTAACATCTTGGATCAACTTTTGCTGCTGAATACGAAATAAACAGTACAAACACTGGAAAAGCAATACACCAAGCACAATTAAGTCTTAAAGTGGCCTTAATATCACACAGCGCGATGTTTGTGCCATACTTTGGCAGTATGTAACTCAAAAACGAAAAGTGTTGGTAAGTGGTTATATCACACTGTGCGATGTATGTGCCATAATTTGCAGCATGTAACTCAAAATCTGAAACTGCTGGTAAGTGGTTCTTTTACTGATTGACTAACCAATAATGAGACATTGCATTGCTGGAATATCAGACCAATGGCGCACATTCTTGTATAAAATTTTGTCCATCAACATGGTGTTACATGCTTGAAAGGCAAATTTTACCAATTTTCAAAGTCATATATCAAAAAAGAGCCAGATTCTGTTTATTTTAGTACCATTTTAGTACCATTTTTTCTACTGGAATTATCTTTTCACCTCGTGGCAGACCCTTTGAGTTTGGTGTGCCCTCCACGGGAAAGGCTGCTGTGCCTCAGGTTTTTGAGATCTGGTGCTGAAACTGCACTGAAGTTTCTCTCAAACATACAACATATCCATAATTTGTAGCATATAACTTAAAATCTAAAACTGCAGGTAAGAGGTTCTTTTACTGATTGACTACTGATTGACTAACTCACAATAAGACATTGCATTGCTGGACTATCAGACCAATGGAGCACATTTTTTCGTGGAAATTTTGACCAACAAACATGGTGTTAAATGCTTAAAAGGCAAATTTTACAAATTTTTAAAGTCAAATATTCAAAAATTTCCAAATTATGTTTACTTTAGTACCGTTGGAAAGAGCATATATTTTTCTACTGGAATTAGTATTCGCTTCACTTGTCCTCGCGGCAGACCCTTTGAGTTTGGTGTGCCATCCACGGGAAAGGCTGTTGTGTCTGAAATATTTGCGATCTGGAGCTGAAACTGCACTGAAGTTGCACATTTTTGTGAAAATTTTGACCTACAAACATGGTGTTAAATGCTTAAAAGGCAAATTTTACAAATTTTCAAAGTCAAATATCCAAAAATTTCCAAATTATGTTTACTTTAGTACAGTTGGAAAGAGCATATTTTTTTCTACTGGAATTAGTCCTCGCTTCACTTGTCCTCGCGGCAGACCCTTTGAGTTTGGTGTGCCATCCATGGGAAAGGCTGTTGTGCCTCAGATATTTCAGATCTGGAGCTGAAACTGTACTGAAGTTGCACATTTTTGTGGAAATTTTGACCTAAAAACATGGTGTTAAATGCTTAAAAGGCAAATTTTACAAATTTTCAAAGTCAAATATCCAAAAGGGCCAAATTCTGTTTACTTTAGTACCATTGGAAAGAGCATATTTTTTGCTACTGGAATTATCTTTTCACTTATCCTTGTGGCAGACCCTTTGAGTTTGGTGACCCCTCCGCCGGAAAGGCTGCTGTGCCTCAGATATTTCAGATCTGGAGCTGAAACTGCACTGAAGTTCCTCTCAAACATACATCACATCCATAACTTGCAGCATATAACTTAAAATCTAAAACTGCAGGTAAGTGGTTCGTTTGCTGATTGACTAACCTACAATAAGACATGAATTGGTTAATTAATCATGACGATCATACGTGTAAATATTTTGTAAAATTAAAATTAATTTAACTCTTTGTCTGTACAGATGGTTACGGAATAAAGATATTTACAATTAATTTGTTAATACTCATCAAATTTGAAGGTGGTCCTGCGGGCAGCTGGTTCAGTTGACATGGAATATTGATATAAAATTTTGACCCTGACATACTAATTTCCCTGATGGCTTATTGATGATCAACATTCTTGGAATCGTATTGATTAAAGCTCTACATATTGAAGCGACATATTTCATTTCTGTAAGTGTGTGTGGGCCGCAACTAATTACTTTCCGGCATTTTTTCAGCAGCCATTAACTGTCGATTACTCATAACCATCGGGCTTTTAATCAGCGTTATGGATATGCAAAGCGCGGACCATTAAACTCTTTCAGCTTATCCTTCGGCTGATGTGTGTGCATCGAAAGTATTTTGCGTTAATTTTTAAAGGTGTGCGTGCACGAAAGAGTTAACCGCCGGCCGGCCGCCCCCTTAATTGCCAAAATAACCGCCTCCCTGCATAATTAACGCCTGTTAATCCCAGATAGGGATCAAACGGCGTATTAACATATCAGGTGGTTAGCAGGGGGCGGCGAGTTTAGGTACACACATTCTGATTAACCGGCGGTCCGCGGGTTAAGCACGCAATTTTTTTGTGCGCGCTTAAAGGCCGGTTATTTTCAATTAGGTAATTGGATAATAAAACAGTATCTATTAATTACAGTTGCAGGAAGTATAAATCATCATTTCAATATTATTAAATGTGTGTTGTTTTTTTGTGGCGTGCGTGTGCCTTCCGTCCAGCGGGTATAAAAAGGGATATTTTGTGGAGGGCATTAAATTAAAACAAGCGTGGGCTCTTAACGTGCGCCGGTATTCCACGGGGGGCAGCGCTGGGGGTAATTAAGGCAGGGCACTAATTGATCGATTCGTAGCCGTGCTAAACACGGTAACTAATAGACCTAATTGGTGTTTTCCTCTTCTTCAGTCCCAGACCGGCTAACCGATGTTAAAGAGCCCCCATACATCTCGCAGGTTGTATCTCCTGAGATGGTGAGGTGGGAATGAGGGCCCCAGGTCCCCTCTCAGGGGCGCTATGATTCTTCCGTCGAGCCTCCCTGACTATGTTTACGAACTTGTTCCCATTCTTGTTCTTTTAATGTAACATTACAATACAATGGGATAATGCTCGTAAATTTGCGGGGCGATGTTTATTTTTACATTAAATTTTAACGCTCGCTTCGTAGCCGTTTTTTTTTGTCCCGCTCCCTCCGCGGATGCGCCGCCGCCCCCGAGCCGGAAGTCGCAGCCATTTGCATTCGTCGATGCCGCCTCCGGGCGGCGGATTTAATGGTCCAATTAGTTTCGCGCTCGGTTTGTGGAGCAAATGATAAATTCAAATAACATTCAATACCGATGCGAGTGAGCGACGGCAGGCGCCGGGGTGCGTGCCAAAGCGAGCAATCTCACCCTGGGGTGTCATCGGCTTAAACACGGCGTACATCTTGATGGCCGAATCGCTGCTTTACGGCGCGAAGATGTTCAATTTCCGGCCGCCTTCATTTGTAACACATCCCGGTCCGGATCGCCCCCCCGCCCCTCTTCCGGCCTCATTGATTCCAGGAGCAGGGAATACGTACGAAATTCCTAATGAGGCGCCGGGATCGGGAACAAAAGCGCGCGACGACCGGAGGGACGCCGGCCCGCATGAATCTTGCATGCTTAAGGCTTCGATTGCATCCTCCACTTTCAGTGATTAAAATTTGCTGTAAGTAACTCCAGGTTGGGGGGCGAATAATCGGGCTGGAAAATTTCATAAGAGGAGACAAACCGTATCGCCGGCCTCCTCCCTTCATAAATATTAAAGCAAAGTAAGACGGGCTAAATAAATTCCGGGCTCCCTCCGACGCGCCGGATCGTTCTGGATCGCGGGATAATTCAGCGGTTCAGAGGCGGGCCGGGGAAATTGAAGTGCAGGGCCGGGGCAGGGTTCGGGGGGGGCGGCCACGGGGTAATAAGAAAACAAGGTGTCATACAAAATGTATGTACCATGAGTGGATTTCTTTCTCTCCGGGCCCCCTCCGGCGCGGGGGCGGATGAATTAGGAAACAGAGCGGCGCCTCCGAACCGGACGGGATTCGTAATTCCGATAAGGAATTCAACCGGATGATCAGTGCCTCGTCCCACGGGTGACCGCACACGAATCACGTCGGAATACGGGAGCAGCATTTTGACCGGGAAGATGACGGACGTTATGGATGTGCAGCGGGTCGCGCTCCATTCCGGGCGCGTATTTTTCATCCGTCGCCTGTTTCGCTCCTGCACACCTACATATTTCTCAATTCCAACGGATTTCCCCCATAACTAACAATTCTTGCCACGCATTCCTCTACTTCGCACAATCTTCTCACAAAACAATATTTTCGTGATACTTGATTGTAATTACATAATATCCAAAAGAGTCCAAAACCTAGACATATCCAATCATTATGCACAACTGATCCAACTTCATGAAACTGCACAGAAGACAGAAACCAAATATATAACCCGACGGGATATTACACCCAATAACATACACCTACTGAACAAGGCCCTGAATATTTGACAAAGTTTCTGGATTTAATAAGGGAGAAAATCAAACATATAACTTTCCGCATTGACAAGTATGAGTTAGCTATTACTGAAATTTCGGAAAATTTATTATTAGCAAATTTGATATTAGATTCGTGTACAGTACACATAAAACTAATTCTCCTGAAAATTTGACACAGTTTCAGTATTTAATAAGGGAGAAAATCAAACATATAACTTTCTGTATTGACAAGTATGGGTTAGCTATTACTGAAACTTTTGAAAATTTATTATTTGCAAATTTGATATAAGATTCGTGTACAGTACACATGAAACTAATTCCACTGAAAATTTGACAAAGTTTCAGTATTAAATAAGTGAGAAAATCAACATTATAACTTTCTGCATTGACAAGTATGGGTTAGCTATTGCTGAAATTTCTGAAAATTTATTATATGCAAATTTGCTATTAGATTCGTATACAGTACACCTAAAACTAATTATGCAGGAAATTTGACAACGTTTCAGTATTTAATAAGGGAGAAAATCAAACACTTAACCTTCGGCATTGACAAGAATAGGTTAGCTATTACTGAAATTTCTGAAAATTTATTATTAGAAAATTTAATATTAAATTCGAGTACAGTACACCTATAACTAATTCTCCTGAAAATTTGACAAAGTTTCAGTATTTATTAAGGGAGAAAATCAAACATATAACTTTATGCATTGACAAGAATGAGTTAGCTATTACTAAAATTTCTGTCAATTAATTATTTGCAAATTTGCTATTAGATTCGTATACAGTACACCTATAACTAATTCTCCTGAAAATTTGACAAAGTTTCAGTATTTAATAAGGCAGAAAATCAAACATATAACTTTCCTCATTGACAAGTATAGGTTAGCTATTACTGAAATTTCTGAAAATTTATTATTTGCAAATTTGATATTAGATTTATATACAGTACATCTGAAATTAATTCTTCTAAAAATTTGACACAGTTTCAATATTAAATAAGGGAGAAAATCAAACATATAACTTTCTGCATTGACAAGTATGGGTTAGCTATTACTGAAATTTCTGAAAATTTATTATTAGAAAATTTGATGTTAGATTCGTATATAGTACTCCTAAAACTAATTCTCCTGAAAATTTGACAATGTTTCAGTTTTACATACATGATAAAATCAAACGTGTAGCTTTCTGCATTGACTAGTATGCGTTAGCCATTACTGAAACTTCTAAAAATGTATTAACTGCATATTTAATGTTATATTTGTATTTACTATACCAAAAACTAATTCCCCTGAAAATTTGACAGAGTTTCAGCATTAAATACGTGAGAAAATCAAACATATAACTTTCCTCATTGACAAGAATGGGTTAGCTATTACTGAAATTTTTGAAAAGTTATTATTTGAAATTTTTATATTATGTTCGTGTATAGTACACCTGAAACTAATTCTCCTAAAAATTTGGCAAACTTTCAGTATTTTATAAGGGAGAAAATCAAACACTTAACTTTCTGCATTGACAAGTATGGCTTAGCTATTTCTGAATTTTTTGAA
Organism: Othius punctulatus; assembly: GCA_951805005.1. NCBI lineage: Eukaryota > Metazoa > Arthropoda > Insecta > Coleoptera > Staphylinidae > Othius > Othius punctulatus. The sequence continues at coordinate 16,034,311 of OX638145.1, forward strand.
AATTTATTATTTGTAATTTTGATATTAGATTCGTATATAGTATACCTCAAACTAATTCTCCTGGAAGTTTGACGAAGTTTCAGTATTAAATAAGGGAGAAAATTAAACACTTAACTTTCTGCATTGACAAGTATGGCTTAGCTATTACTGAAATTTTTGTCAATTAATTATTTGCAAATTTGATATTAGATTTGTATATAGTTAACCTGAAACTAATTCTCCTAAAAATTTGACAAAGTTTCAGTATTTAATAAGGGAGGAAATCAAACACTTAACTTTCCGCATTGACAAGTATGGGTTAGCTATTACTGAAATTTTTGAAAATTTATGATTTGAAATTTTGATATTAAATTCGTGTATAGTACACCTGAAACTAATTCTCCTGAAAATTTGACAACGTTTCAGTTTTTAATAAGGGAGAAAATCAAACATATAACTTTCTGCATTGACAAGTATGGGTTAGCTATTACTGAAATTTCTGAAAATTTATTATTTGAAAATTTGATGTTAGATTTGTATACAGTACACCTAAAACTAATTCTCCTGAAAATTTGACAACGTTTCAGTATTAAATAAGGGAAAAAATCAAACACTTAACTGTCTGCATTGACTAGTATGGGTTAGCTATTACTGAAATTTCTGTAAATTTATTATTTGAAAATTTGATATTATATTCGTATATAGTACACCTGAAACTAATTCTCCTGAAAGTTTGACGAAGTTTCAGTGTTAAATAAGTGAGATAATCAAAAGTATAACTATCTGCATTGACTTGTATGGGTTAGCTATTACTGAAATTTCTGAATATTTATTATTTGAAAATTTGATATTAGATTCATGTACAGTACATATGAAATTAATTCTCCTGAAAATTTAGAAAGTTTCAGTATTTAATAAGGGAGGAAATCAAACATATAACTTTCTGCATTGACAAGTATGGGTTAGCTATTACTGAAAATTCTTAAAATTTATTATTTGAAAATTTGATTCCAGATTCGTGTATAGTATACTTAAATCTAATTCCCCTGAAAATTTGACAAAGTTTCAGTATTTAATAAGGGAGAAACTCAAATGTATAACTTACTGCATTGACTAGTATGGGTTAGCTATTACTGAAACTTCTGAAAATTTATTATTTGAAAATTTGATACTAGATTCGTATACAGTTCACCTAAAATTAATTCTCCTGAAAATTTGACATAGTTTCAGTATTTAATAAGGGAGAATATCAAACACTTAACTTTCTGCATTGACAAGTATGGGTTAGCTATTACTGAAATTTCTGAAAATTTGTTAATTGAATATTTACTATTATATTTATATTTAGTATACCTGAAACTGATTCTCTTAAAAATTTGACAATGTTTCAGTTTTGCATACATGAGAATATCAAAGGTGTAACTTTCTGCATTGACTAGCATGCGTTAGCTATTTCTGAAACTTCTGAAAATTTGTTATTTGCATGTTTAATATTAGATTTGTATTTAGTACAACTGAAACTAATTCTCCTGAAAATTTGACAATGTGTCAGGATTAAATAAGTGAAAAAATCAAAAGTGTAACTCTCTGCATTGATTAGTATGGGTTAGCTATTACTGAAATTTCTGAAAATTTGTTATTTACATATTTAATATTATATTTGTATTTAGTACACCTAAAAGTAATTCTCTTGAAAATTTGACAAAGTTTCAGTATTAAATAAGGGAGAAAATCAAGCACTTAACTTTTTGCATTGACTAGTATGCGTTAGCTATTACTGAACGTTCTGAAAATATATTAATTGCATATTTAATATTATATTTGTATTTAGTACACCTTGTTACTACTCGCGCGTTCAAAAAAAGTCGTGCTGTTTTGTTGCGAGATCGTGACAGCCTGTTTTTTGTTTTTTAGACAGCATTGTGGCCACCTACATTTTATGTATGGGGGTGGTGTTCTGGGACAGTAGGCGGGATTAGCAGAGCAGTGCTTTGGACGACTACTGTCCCGTAACATTCCCCCCCGTCGTCTTTGGCCACAATGCCACCTGCTTCACTAGTAAATTTATTTGTTAACACACATACAATATGCAAAAGGGGTGCGGTCACACGGAGGTGACCAACACTTACAAGTCTAACTTAAATCTACAGACATATAACTGTTCAACGGGAATGGAGGTACAACAAGAAGAGATAGTTCAGAAAAATTTGTTCCATGGGGCCAAAAGTCAAAATAGAGGGGAAGAAAATTTGCGCACACGCGTAACAGGGGAGGGGTACTGTGCAGAGCGTTCTCACATGTTCAGGGGAGGTGGGGCTGACCTTGTGTCATCGATGTGTACTTGGATGATGGTCCCGTCGCGATCCACATGACAGGTGGTGCCATTGCATATTTCGCTGATCACATACGGGCCCAGCCACTTTGGTGCAAAACCGGCATGTCGACCTGCGAGCTTATTGGACAGTGGGTGGTTGCGGATTAGCACCTGGTCGCCTACAGCCGCCTTGGGTGGTGCCTCGCCACCATCGTAGCGTCGGGTGTAGGTTAACTGACGGCCTTGGATGTCAGCGATCCTCTGTTCCCGTGTGCGGTGTTCAGGTGCAACTGGGGGTGGCCGTGGCAAATCCCAATCGCCAGGCATGGGGATCTGGTAACCCAGGAGTGCTTCGCTAGGGGAGTATCCCGTGGCGGCGTTGGTGCGAGACCGGAGCTCTCTGATAACCAAGGGCAGGAAGGTGGCCCATTGATTATGCTGGTGGCCTTGCAGGTGGATTCGAAGCCCCTTCTTAATCTCTTGGTTCCGCCTTTCTGCTGGGTTGGCTTGGGGATGGTAGATCGGGGTGTATACAGGTTGAGCACCCCATTGCCGGCAGGTGCGCTTCCATCGGGCGGAGGTGAACTGCACTCCGTTATCCGTAAGCACGTACTCCGGGTACCCAAAACGGTGAAACACGTTTTGTTCTAGCAGGCGGATGATGGCGTTGGTATCCGTGCCGCCCATCGGGAATGCCTCCACCCACCTGGTGAACAGGTCGGTTAGAACGAGTATATGGGACTTACCGCGGGGTGTCCGGGGGTACGGGCCCATCAGGTCCACTGCTACGGTCTGCCAGGGGTGGCTCGGGTGTCTGGGTCGCAGCGGTGCCTTCTTAGTAGGTGGTGCTCTCTTATTAGCAGCACAGGTTCTACAGCTTTTGACGTAGGCGCCGACCTTCTTGGCCAGACGCGGGAAATAGAACCTCCGTTGTATTCGTAAAGTAGTTTCGCCTCTGCCAGGGTGTCCTGCTTCGTCGTGGTGTTGATGCATGACCCGCAGCCGCAGATCTCGGGGAACACATAGTTGGCTAGGATGTCCATCGGCCGGCACCGTATACAGGGAGCCCTCTATAAACATGTACTGTGTGGCGATTTGCTGGTGCTCCGGGTGGTCGGGATTGGTCAATTTCCTTGTCAAATTTTGGAGCCATGCGTCCGCCTGCTGAGCATCTTTGATGAAGTGTGGCAGGGTGTCACCGGGGATGGCGTATAACTCGGCGGTGGAGGGGGGAAGGAGACGCTCCCAGTCCTCGCCAATGTTGACTGCAGTATTTTCTGGGGAACGAGACAAAGCATCAGGTAGCTCATTTTGTCTACCAGGGCAGTGTTCTATTGTGAACGTGAATTCCTGAAGGAGGAGGGCCCATCTCATCAATTTAGCTCGGGAGTCCTTAAAACGGTGTAACCAGGTGAGTGCGTTGGAATCCGTGCGGACGATGAAGGTTTGGCCCTCAAGATACGGCCGGTACCTCCGGACGGCCCATATCAGAGCAAGGCACTCCTGCTCGTTTATATGGTAACGGCTTTCAGTCGGACTCAGGCGGGCACTGGCGTAGCTGATGATGCGACGCTCCTCCTTGGGCCCCCGTTGAAATAACACGGCGGCGATTCCGACGCCACTGGCGTCCGTCTGGAGTACAAACGGCAGTTTGGGGGTGGGCCGGAACATTCGGTGGGGTTGCACAAACTTTTCCTTGACTACCTGGAAAGCGTTGCTGGCTTCTGGTGACCATATAAACCTGCGAGCTGGCGACAGCAGGTCGGTGAGAGGGGCGAGTACGTCAGCAAGATTGGGGATGAAATCTCTGAGCCAGTTCGTGAGCCCAATGAATGACTGCAGTTCCTTCCTATTCCGCGGTGGGGAAAAGTCGCGGATAATGTCCAGATGTCGGGTTAGTGGGGTGATGGAGTCGTGGTCCAGAAGATGACCTAGATACTCCAGCTGCTCGAAACCAAAACGACATTTACCGAGGGCGAGGTGCAGCCCATGCTCCCGGAGGCGCTCGAAAACGATGGCCAAGTGTTTCAAGTGGCTCCGATGGTCTTCACTATAGACTATGATGTCATCCAGGTAGACGAGGCAGCTCTTGCGGATGAGCCCCGCTAGGACTTCCTGGGACATCAGCCTCTGGAAAGTGGCCGGAGCATTCTTGAGGCCGAAAGGGAGCACACGGAACTCATACGACTCTCCATCCGGGGTGGTAAACGCCGTCACACGTCTGGAGTCGGGGTGGAGCGGCACCTGCCAGTAACCGCTCTTGAGATCCAGCGTGGAGAAAACCTTGGCATCCCCCAAGTCCCTCAGGAGCTCATGGATGATGGGTAACGTCGTCGGTTCGGAGACAGTGATCGAGTTAACCTTGCGATAGTCTACGCAAAACCGCTGGGAGCCATCCTTCTTTGGCACGATGACCACAGGACTGCTGTACGGCGACGTTGAAGGCTGGATAATGCCCATCCTGAGCATATCCGTCGTCTGCTCCTGGATCACTCGTTTCTTGCCCTCAGAAACCCGGTACGGAGAGGTCCTGACGGGGACGGTGGTAGTCAACTCGATCTTATGCATAGTTGACTTTGTTTGAGGTTGTCGGTGTGTGGGTTGAGATACCTCTGGAAAGCGTTGCAAGAGGTTATTAAATTCATGGACGAGGGGCTCTGGGAAACCGCTATCCATGGGGGGCTCTTGGACGACAGCAGGAAGGCGGACTGGGGCCCAATGGATGACGGTGCGGTGGGTGGTCCCCACATGAATACATCCACGCTGAAAGTCCATAGTGGCTTCCTGCGCCTTTAGCCACGGTTGCCCTAGGATGCAGTCCTCTGTCAAGGTAGTAGCGACATTGAATACTGCTTGGCTACTGTGGTCCCGGCAGGTGATCGTCAAGTCAGCTTGGCCTTGGATGGCCATGGTGGCTCCTTGAGCAGCGAGATCGATCTGGGAGGGATTATGTAACCAGCGGGAGATTATTCGGGCACTCACAAAATTTCCGGCCGCGGCGGTGTCCAAGAGAGCTACAGTGGGTCGTCCGTCCAGCTTAACATAGACCCTGGGTAATTGTGGTCCTGGAAATACGTGCAGATGAGACGGTTGGGGTGATGGGGCTTGAGCAAGGGCCACCGCGCTTCCTCGGCGGCCCTCTAGTTTTCCGCCTGTGGTGATGGAGAGCGTGGTCTCCCCTGGGTGGACGGCTTTCTCCTCGTCGGACAGTCTTTATTGTAATGGCTCTCCGGGCAGTACCAACACTTGGGTAGTGGTCGTTGGTGCTCTGGCTGAGACCGTGGTGTAGGCCTGAGAGTTCCTCGGCTCCTCCATTCCTCGGGTGCTCGATCCTGGTCCAGGGCCGAGACGATATTCAGTAAGTCGAGCAAGTTATTGGGTGGGCAGCTCCGCATGAGATCTCGATAGCCGGGCCGCATCATCTCCATAATGGTCAAGACTTTCACGGGTTCAGGGGTGGCCGCTCCATCAACCTGCTCCTTCCGACGCCAGAGTGCCATCTTTCTGGATACGAAAGAGGCGCCGAGGCTACTGGGTTCTTGACGCTCTTGATAGAGGGCTGCGTTCACTGCTACGACTGCTGCCGTACCTGAGAACCGATCTAGTAGCATTTGTTGAAACGTTACCCAAGGTACTGCTGCATCCCTGATTGTTTGCCACCACTGATTTGCTTGTCCGGCAAGTCTCTCCGCGCATCGCGTCGTCTTATCCTCGTCGGGTGTGTCACGTAGTTGTTCTTCCATCCTTCTTAGGAATTCCGTCGGGCATTCCAGGATGGTGCCATTGTAGTAAGGCGGCGGGGTTGTCGCCTGCCTTGGAGGGGTTGTTGGGCGCCAGAGGGTGTTTAAACTCTCCCTCAAGAGTGCAGATGTAGCCTTGACTGCAGACTGAGCAGCCACGTCGGACATCCTCTCCAACAATTCCGCCATGTCGAAAGGTGGGCGGTGGTCTTGTGTTGGTTCCGGTTCTTCTTGCTGGCTGCGCCGGCTATGGCGTGCGGATCGTTTTTTCTCCGACATTAGAGATGTGGCCCCACGTTTGGGGCGCCAAATGTTACTACTCGCGCGTTCAAAAAAAGTCGTGCTGTTTTGTTGCGAGATCGTGACAGCCTGTTTTTTGTTTTTTAGACAGCATTGTGGCCACCTACATTTTATGTATGGGGGTGGTGTTCTGGGACAGTAGGCGGGATTAGCAGAGCAGTGCTTTGGACGACTACTGTCCCGTAACAACCTGAAGCTAATTATTCTAAAAATTTGACAAAATTGCAGTCCGAAATAAGTGAGAAAATCAACAGTATAACTTCTGCATTGACTAGTATGCGTTAGCTATTACTGAAATTTCTGAAAATTTGGTAATTGCATATTTAAAATTAGATTTGTATTAAGTACACTTAAAACTAATTTTCCTGAAAATTTCACAATGTTTCAGTATTACATACGGGATAAAATCAATAGTGTAAGTTTCTGCATCGACTAGTATGCGTTAGCTATTACTGAAATTTCTGAAAATGTATTAATTGCATATTTAATATTAGATTTGTGTTTAGTGCACTTGCAGCTGATTCTCCTGAAAATTGGAGAAAGTTTCATTATCAAATAAGTGAGAAAATCAAAAGTACAACTTTCTTCAATGACTTGTATGGGTTATCTTTTACTGAAATTTCTGAAAATTTGTTAATTGCATATTTAATATTAGACTTAGATTCAGTACACTTGAAACTAATTCTCCTAAAACTTTCAGAACGTTTCAGTATTGCATACGTGCGAAAATCAAAAGTACAACTTTGTGCATTGACCAGTAAGGGTCAGCTATTACTGAAATTTCTGAAAATTTGTTAATTGCATATTTAATATCAAATTTGTATTTAGTACACCTGAAACTAATTCTCCTGAAAATTTGACAATGTTTCAGTTTTACATACGTGAGAAAACCGAACGTTTAACTTTCTGCATAAACTAGTATGCGTTAGGTATTACTGAAACTTTTGAAAATGTATTAATTGCATATTTAATATCATATTTATGTTAAGTATACCTGAAACTAATTTTTCTGAAAATTTGACAGAGTTTGAGCATTAAATAAATGACAAACTCATAAGTTTAACTTTCTGCATTGACTAGTATGGGTTAGCTATTACTGAAATTTCTGTAAATTTGTTAATTGCATATTTAATATTAGATTTGTATTTAGTACACCTGAAACTATTTCTCCTGAAAATTTGACAATATTTCAGTTGAAATATATATAATATATACTTCAGGCAGAAGTATAAATCCGACTCTGATTATAATGACGAAAAAGTAATGAAGTATGAATGTTACTGTTGCATTTATCGAATTTTAATTGCAAGTATAAGAAAACGGTGTGTTAACGTTGTAAAGCAATTTTCCGTGTGGGTGTTGTTCTATAGTCATCTGCATGCCGTGATATTGCAACAAGCAAGTCTGTGCATTATTCATCTCCGCGCTTCCTCATCCTCCGTTTAAATCAAATTTGTTATTACACGTGTAGATACAATTTGGGATGGCGCGAGGCGTCGGCAAAAAATCGCTTCGGTCGTGTCGGTTATTAGACGGCTCCTCGCGAGGCGTCTTCCTGCCTCGTGAATATTTCAGGCCGCCCCCGCACATACCTGCGAGCACATATAGGCCGTTGAACATTTGATGAAGTGTTAAGAGTATGGTAATGCGGATACAATGCCGGTGATGGCACAGACATCAAGCTGTCCCGGCCTCGTCTCACGTTGTCAGCCCCGGCGTCCCGGGGGGCCGAAACATCCACCGCTCCCCGGATGGCGTCGCGGCGCCTCCGGAGTGTGTCGCCACGCCCGGCTCCTCCGCGCCTCAGTCACTGTTTGATTTGCTTATTCCATCAATGCGTTCGCATGGGTTCACTTTTATTCGGTGCGCGCGGGGGCCCGGGGCCCCACTCTCGCAAAACACGGGATATCGCACGGGTAAAAGCGCACACGGCGAAACCCTATACGCGGAGAGAGGCGAGCGCTCACCGGGGGACCTCATTGTGCGCGATTTATCGATGGTAATGGATGTCGCACTCTTCCCGAATCTAAAATGTAAATAAAAGCGCGGAAATTTCTATATTTCCGTATACTTTTGTATGGGACGGTGATTGATCGGTCCCAGGGCGGCGCGGTCAAAACACTGAAATGACAAATGTTTGGCGGAAATATAGAAACTTTTACATGACAAAAGTTTTTTTTTCTGAAAAATTATCGTGGATTGAATTTGTGTGCGGCGTGGAGGGTCCGGGGGCTGTTTCGTTAAGTCGGAAAGTTCTCCAAGTCCACTGGGAGGGCATCAGTTCGGCAAACATCACATAGGCGATAGGGAAATGGACAAGACCCTGGAAGAAGCGCTACAACTTACACAGCGAACACACCAGGGGTCCGGTGTGTAGCTATCTTTTGCATGAGTGGATTTATTTTGTTTGCGGCCGGGGGGAGGCGGCTGTTTGCTCGGCCGTAACGTGTGATTTCATTTGGCCCTCCATGGTCCCACATGTTTATCAATGTTCCTTATTTACGCTCCGCTGACACTTTCCATCAGGTAGCATATTCGCCCGCCGCTTCTTTTCCCACCGACCATTGTCGACGTTATTAAGGGGGCGCATCCCGCGAGACCCTCCCGCGAAGGTGCCCAATTAAAAATTAAAACCTCATTCTTCACCTGGGCCGCGACGCGACTCCGCATTTGACTTGGCAATTGTTAAACTCCGGTTTAATCATGTATTCTGTTTAACCGAGCCACTGCAATCAGACCGCTTTACCTGTGGGATTCGCTCGCCATCCAACTAAACCGCCACTTACATTTTTTAACACCACACACATACATACACACACACACACCCATACACATACACATATACATACACATGGACAGGCACAAAGGGCGAGGGCGCTTAAGTGAATTCCGATGGTGCATTTGTATTGGGAGGGCGTGCGCGCCTCCTGATAATAATTCATTTCGTGTGTGTTCCCGTCCGTTTTGCAGTTAAGCCCGTCCGAACTTTCCTACGTCCGCTGGCAGGTCAGGTCCGGACGTCGATGATTTATGAAAAATATTACGGACAAGCGGAGGGCGCGCAAGAAAAATAAATTCCTCCTGTCCCTCGAGTCGCCGGCTGACCAATGGTTGCGGCACCGGCAAATACCATTAGGGATTACAACTCAGAAAACTACTACTTCCCCTGCATTGCGAACACATTCCATTTTTAAATTGTCATACTCTCGCCACTCTCCCGTCCCATTCCATCATCTCATTCACACAAAGGGACGAGAAGCTCTACAACAAAAAAGTTACATTCCAAAGCTGTCAAATGTGCATTAGTCCGCCAGCATCATGCATACCGCACGAACAAAACCACCTAAATTATAATTTCTTTCAAAGTTTTATTAATAATCGCCAACATTGTTAGTATATCGTATCCCAACGAAAAAGTAGCAAGCTTTAAAAGAAAGCTATCCAGTAAAAGTTAAAGACAAAAAAATAGAGGAAAACGTCTAAAAATGAAGAAAAGAACAGGAAAAAAGATCAGTAGAAGATAAAAGAAAATTGAACAAATCGATGAAAGAATTAAAAATGTTTCTGATGGAACAAAACAATCAAACTATACAAAACTACTTGCGTAACCTTTTGTCACCTACAGATGCAAGTGAATACTCCCTATGGAAAGCTACAAGGAAAATGAAGAGGCCTCGATAAGTAATACCACCAACACATAAGATAAGTATATTCATGTTAATAACGACTTACACATATCAGATACATAGCATGTTTGCACATGTGCTCACAGGTATATAAAAATGTTAGTTGTGATCAGTGGTGGTGGTGGTGATAGTCTCCGAAGTGTAATAGTGATATCTGCTTTAGAAACTCCTCCACCGAGAAAAAAGCGCAGTGAATCAGTGCATCCGTAATCTTCATCTTGTATTCCTTCTACGGAAGGTTTCTTATCTCCATTGATAAGGCATTATAGAATCTTGGCCCTCAGCATCAGATGCCAGTATTCGACACTTAAGGCCTATGCTTATCCGTATAGATATTGTGACTCTGCCTGGTTTCATAATTGTGTACGTCTGAGGTGGTGTGATAATTTCCAGGGAATGACTTGAGTAGTGGTACTCAGAGGTATATAAAAATGTTAGTTGTGATCAGTGGTGGTGGTGGTGGTGGTGACAGTCTCCGAAGTGTAATAGTGATATCTGCTTTAGAAACTCCTCCACCGAGAAGAAAGTGCAGTGAATCAGTGCCTCCGTAATCTTCCTCTTGTATTCCTTCTGCGGAAGATTTCGAATCTCCATTGGTAAGGTGTTAAAGAATCTTAGCCCTCAGCATCGGATGCCAGTATTCCACACTTAAGGCCTATGCGCATCCGTATAGATATTGTGACTCCTTAATCTTACTTTTGTATTCCTTCTGCGGAAGGTTTCTAATCTCCATTGGTAAGGCATTATAGAATCTTGGCCCTCAGCATCGGATGCCAGTATTCGACACTTAAGGCCTATGCGTATCCGTATAGATATGATGACTCTGCCTGGTTTCATAATTGTGTACGTCTGAGGTGGTGTGATAATTTCCAAGGAATGACTTGAGTAGTGGTAATCAGCCGATTCTAGAACCTCCTCACGAATCAAGGTCGTGAGGTGATCCTTCGAATCGGCTTATGACCTTGATGTCTCAAGGTCAGGGAGGATGTAATCCCACTATTACATCCTCCCTGAGTTAATGTAGTCCTCAAGGTTAATGTAGTCAAGGTCAAGGTTAATGTAGTCAATTTCAACGATTCTACTTGAGCGCTGGCCGATGTTGTCACTGTGACGGTCCGGAAATAACTGAAATATTTTCAAGTGCGTCTATCATTATAGACAAAAGCATGACACTAGGTCCCCATCAGGTCTCAAAAGTCTCGGTGATGGTGTCGGTATGATCAAGGTCAATCATGTGCGATTAGCAATACATACTAATGCTGGACACATGATCTCCACCAAGTCTCGAAGGTCTCGGTGATGGTGTCGATGTGGTGAAGGTCATGATGTCGGTGTGAAGGGCGGGAAGCAAATGCAGGAATTAGAATTAGTGTGTCTGCCTGTATCAATAAATCGGGGACTCCAGATCTACACCAGGTTAAGGAGAAGGTCTCCATATTTCACCAGGTGTCTTACAGCCCCTGAACTATGGGTTTAGGGGCTGAGTTTGTATTTGGCTGTACGTATTTTACTGGGAAAGTTTTTACTATCAGTATTTCAATTTTGTCATGAAACATATTAAACATCATGACTAATGTCTTATTTATTCACCTCCCCAGCATGTGTTTGATTCTTAGAGTAGTAAGAAAGTAGGCCTTTGCCTGTTATAGGTCTGATTGTTTTAGGTTCTTTTTTGAGTTTATCCTCATCGTAAGTTGGGCCGAGTAGTTTTAGTTTGATTCCTACGTGATCTGAGGTCATTTTATGTGAGGGCTCGGTCACATAGTTGTTATTCATGTGTCAGGTAAATACATTGTCAAAGATGTTTCTTCCTCTTGTGGGAAAGTGTACTAGTTTATTGTATCCATAAGATGTGAAAATATCAAAAACTGATTGCACCTTCCAGTCAGTATGGTATTCAAGTGGACATTGAAATCCCCACCAATGAGCACATTACATGATAAGGTTAGTAGATAATATAAAACTTGGGTTAGGACGCTCACAAAAATTTTAAAATTACCATCTGGTGTGTGATACAAAATTTCGAAAATTGTATTATAGTCTAAGGCCTAGTTGTACGATCGTGGATCATCCTTGACCATGGTTCAGTTGCCTAGGATACCATTGTATTAACAATTGTATCCTAGGTAATTGAACCATGGTCAAGGTGATCCACGATCATACAACTGGGCCTAAGAGAGGCTCTAACGACAGTTCACAATGCAACTCGACTACCAGGTTGCAGATGTAATCTAAACGTGTGTACGTTGTGTCATTTTTCAATAAGATCAAGACCCCACTATGTTTGTGTTTTGATCTTGCCAAGTATGCAGCCACTGTCATGCTACTTATAAAGTAGTCATTGCAATCATGTGCATTCAGCCAATGTTCTCCAATGCAGCATATCTCTATGCAGCTTGATTGTAGAAAACTATCCAGCTCATTGTATTTGTTTCTGATTGACCGAATATTGAGAAACAGGCATAGTACCTTATGTCCCTTGATGTTAGTGTTTACTGTGGTGTTGGCGGCCTTGTCTATTTCAGAACTTCGCTGGGAGGTTTCAGCTGAAAATTTGAATTACTTCGGCGTATGTTAAATCTGCGTAATGTAATTCTTTCTGACCAGAAGTTTCCATTGTTTACACTATCACATAAGTTTTCAGGAAGGTTTACTTGAAACAACTAGGAAGTTTGTAGGATGATAGTGATTTAACGATTACGTCAGCTTCACTTGTTTCAGAACACCTAGTTATGATGTGGTTTTTCAATATGGCTTCGATCGCTTCCACACTTCTTATTTATTTCCACAAGAAATAAATAAGAAAAATTCCAAACAAGTTATATTGAACCAATCTAAGTTTCTTTCAATAAAACAAAAAAAAAACAAGTCGGACCAGTTTTCGAGGCAGATGTTACTCACTCTGCCAATGCATAACCACATCCTTCTTTTAGCTGCCTTTAATGTATCCACAGCATTTGTTTCTGCAGATGATTTGTAGGAGTTGGCTTTCGTTTGTTGTTAATAGCTTTATTATTCAATACCTCGGTGTCTTCAGTGTTGCCTGTAGTGGCGAACGAGTCATCTGCTGCATCCGATGCATCGCATTCACTGGTTTTCCACGGATTAATAGTTTTTGGTTTTAATGGGTTGCCTACATTATTTCTTGATTTTTGGGATTTTAATATTAAAGGTTTCGTGGAATCATAGCGCAACGATTCTTTACTAACCTCCAATGTTTTTGATTAAAAATGGAATTTTCTGTTTTACGGGCCCTAATTTTCTGCAGCTTGTTAGTTTAAGTTCACCTACAAGGTCTTTAAGAAATATATATATGCCTGAATACAGAAGTCAATATCTTCCATTTTATCCTCCTTACACAAACTTATCCCACAGCAATTTTTCACTTTATTTCACTACATATGAAAGTGTCGAATACGTGACATAATTTTTTGTATATGTAGGTATACATATACATATTGGTTGTAAACGATGCAGTGCATATAATGTCGTGTGTATTCACCTTAATATCTCTACAGTAGTGCTGCTTTTTTTTTTTTTAGCAAGAATATAATTTTTAGATGAAATAATAAATTCTGTAAATGAATAAATATTAAACGAATACACAATTGTCCCTTGTCCCTTGTCCCTTTTAACAACCAGCCGTTTTAAAATGCAAAATAGGAAATTAAAAATACACGCACTGAAAAAACACACGGACAATTCCCCAGAAAACGGAATCCTGCGAGAGTTGAGAATGACGAGACACGCAACGCAGGCACATGCACAGGGCGAGGGCTGGGGGGATGAAAAAAGTGCGCGCCGTGTTGTACGTGTACACCGGAATACAATGGAGCCGAGCGAGACGTCTGGGGATCGATCTAATTAAAACGCCCGTCCGACTCCGAGACGAGCTCCTCAATTGGGTTTTATAATTGTCCTAATCGCATCTATCATGGAGAGACGTCGGAGATGGCACCGATCTAATTATGCAATTAGTCCGACACGGAGCCCTGGGAGTGACATCCTCGCTCGGGAGTGATTGACAAGCCGCACTAATAAACTTGCATGCTGGGATGTGTGCTAATGCCCAACAGTTAACCCTCTCGCTGCTGCCGCTGGATGCGAATTGTGCTGGTGTGTGTGCATTTAAAATTATTAATTATGATAACCGTGTAATTTGTCGTGACAGTCATTACCGTGTTCGGTGCAGCCTGAACGCTTAATTGGACGTGCCATTCGATGTCGAACCCCGGCGGTTGCAGTCAAAAATTAAAAGCCGCTTGTCGAGCGCGTGTGTGACATCGGTTTTATAACATAATTCATTCCCATTGTCATCATTTAAATGATAACGAATTTTGTATTTTATAATTGTGGGTAGTATTTTTAATAATAACGCTTAATCAAATATGTTGTACACACATACGTGTACGATCTATCACAACAATGTTTTTCACATAGCATGCCGCATTAAAAGAAAAACAAATTAAAATAAACCTCAATTTCAAAATATTAGGACATTACCTTTTTTTGTAACATAAGTAATTTTAATTACTTATGTATATACCCTCTTCGTTTGCTAAAATTTGCCCTTATTTATTTTTTAATTGCAGTAACGTGTTTTCCTTTTTCTTGTTGAAGCACTTTATAACTTGTAGAACAGTTTTTGGTTGTCCATTCCATTTTCCTCCCAAAATGTTCTCATAGCTCGTGAATGTAGAAAGTTATACTTTTGATTTTCTCACTTATTTAATACTAAAACTTTGTCAAATTTTTAGGAGAATTAGTTTCAGTTGTACTACATATATACAAATCTGATATTAAATACGCAATTAATACATTTTCACAAGTTTCAGTAATAGCTAAGGCATACTAGTCAATGCAGAAAGTTACACTTTTGATTTTCGCACGTATGTAATACTGAAACATTGGAAAATTTTCAGGAGAATTATTTTTAGATGTATTAAACACAAATATTTTATTAAATATGCAATTAATACATTTCCAGAAGGTTCAGTAATAGCTAATGCATACTAATCAATGCAGAAAGTTACACGTTTGATTTTCTCACGTATGTAATACTGAAACATTGTCAAATTTTCAGGAGAATTAGTGTCAGGTATACTAAACATAAATCTTATGTTAAATATGCAATTTACAAATTTTCAGAAATTTCAGCAATAGCTAACCCATACTAGTCAATGCAGAGAGATATACTTTTGAGTTTCTCACTTATTTAATACTGAAACTTTAAAGTTTTTGGTGTACTTAATACAAATCTGATATTAAATATGCAATTAAGAAATTTTCAGAAATTTCAGTAATAACTTATCCATACTAGTCAATGCAGAAATTTATACTTTTGATTTTCTTACTTATTTAATACTGGAACTTTCTTGAAATTTTAGGATAATTAGCTTTAGGTATACTTAATACAAATCTAATATTAAATATGCAATAAACAATTTTTCAGAAGTTTCAGTAATAGCTAACCCATACAAGTCAATGCAGAAAGTTATACTTTTGATTTTCTCACTTATTTGATACTAAAACGTTGTACAATTTTCAGGAGAATTAGCTTCAGGTGTACTAAACACAAATCTAATATTAAATATGCATTTAACAAATTTTCAGAAATTTCAAGAATAACTAACGCATTCTAGTCAATGCAGAAAGTTACACGTTTGAATTTTCTCACGTATGTAAAACTGAAACATTGTCAAATTTTCAGGGGAATTAGTTTCAGGTGTACTAATTGCATATATGATATTAAATATGCAAATAGCAAATTTTCATAAATTTCAGCAACAGCAAACCCATTTTAGTCAATGCAAAAAGTTATATTTTTGACTTTCTCACTTTTTAATATTGAAACTTTTTAGGAGAATTAGTTTCAAGTGTATTAAACACAAATCTGATATTAAATATGTAATTAATACATTTTCAGAAGTTCCAGTAATAGCTAACCCGTACTAGTCAATGCATAAAGATATACTTTTGATTTTCTTACGTTCGTAATACAGAAACATTGTGAAATTTTCAGGAAAATTAGTTTCAGGTGTAGTAAATACAAATATAATATTAAATATGCAATTAACAAATTTTCAGAAATTTCAGTAATAGCTGACACATACTCATCAATGCAGAAAGTTATACTTTTGATTTTCTCACTTATTTAATACTGAAACTTTGTCAAATTTTCAGGAGAATTAGATTCAATTATACTAAATACAAATCTGATATTACATATGCAATTAATACATTTTCAGAAGTTTCAGCAATAGCTAACTCATACTATTCAATGTAGAAAGTTACACTTTTGATTTTCGTACGTATGTGATTCTGAAACGTTGTAAAGTTTTATTTTCAGAAGTTTCAGTAATAGTTAACACATGCTAGTCAATGCAAAAAGTTACACTCTTGAAATTATTACGTACGTAATACTGAAACATTGTGCAATTTTCAGAAAAAATAGTTTTAAGCGTACTAAATACAAATCTAATTTTAAATATGCAATTAACAAATTTTCAGAAATTTCAGTAATAGCTAACGCATACTCGTCAATGCAGAAAGTTATATTTATGATTTTCTCACGTATGAAAAACTGAAACATTGTCAAATTTTCAGGAAAATTAGTTTTAGGTGTACTAAACACAAATCTGATATTAAATATGCAATTAATACATTTTCAGAAGTTTCAGTAATAGCTAACGCATAATAGTCAATGTAGAAAGTTACCCTTTTGAATTTATCACGTACGTAATGCTGAAATATTGTGAAATTTTTAGGAAAATTAGTTTTAAGTGTAGTAAATACAAATATAATTTCAAATATGCAATTTATAAATTTTCAGAAATTTCAGTAATAGCTAACGCATTAGTCAATGCAGAAAATTGCACGTTTGATTTTCGCACGTATGTAAAACTGAAACATTGTTAAATTTTCAGGAGAATTAGTTTCAGGTGTACTAAATACAAATATGATATTAAATATGCGATTAACAAATTTTCAGAAATTTCAGTAATAGCTTACACATACTGTCAATTCAGAAATTTACACTATTGATTTTATCACGTATGTAATACTGAAACATTGTTAAATTTTCAGGAGAATTAGTTTTAAGTGTACCAAATACAAATCTAATACTAAATATGCAATTTACAAATTTTCTGAAATATCAGTAATAGCTAACCCATACTAGTCAATGCAGATAGTTATTCTTTTGAGTTTCTCACATATGCAATACTGAAATATTGTCAAATTTTCAGGAAAATTAGTTTTAGTACGTACATAAGTACGTACCGTGTAAATCGAGGAATTAATGTACATGGTAACAATACTATGTAGTATTGTTATTAAATGTGTAGTAAATATACTAGTGAGTATTTTTACTTCTACGATTTTTTTACAAGAAGTCATTTAGAATTTTATTTAGAATCAAAAGATTTTTCAATGGAATCAAACGTATGAACAATCGAGGGGCTTAGATGTAAAGGGGAACAAGTGACAAAATTTAATTATTGAAAAAAGGACAACTAAATTTAATTAAATTAATGCAGTTTAAACTATTTCCAGGACAACTAACATTGTTACGAATCAAGTCAATAATATATGAATTATTATTCATTTATATGCCTCTGCCACAAGACTGAAATGAGCTTGAAGTCGCTAATTCTGCTCTTAACTCTATATTAAAGAAAATGTCTCTGTACCCCATTTGCATCTAAGCCTCAGAATTATAAATATTATTATGCATAGTCGAACCCGCGGTAGATATTTTAGATGGTAATTCAATATTTTTTATATCTTATGTTTAGTTTAGTTTAATTTTCATAAAATTGATCATTCTTAAGAATATTCAAACTAAATAGTAAGTATAATTAATTAGTTTATTAACTTGTTAGATGCACGTACTTCTAAACGTTGTATTTATTTAATGTAATATATGGTGGATGCGCCGGGCAAACGATATTTTTTGTAGTAACGAAATTTATGAACTTGTTAGATGCACGTACTTCTAAACGTTGTAATTATTTAATGTAAAATAAATATATGTGGTGGACGCGCCGGGTAAACAATAGTTTTGTAGTTACGAAATTTATTAACTTGTTAGATGCTCGTACTTCTAAACGTTGTAATTATGTAATGTAAGATATATGGTGGATACGCCGGGCAAACGATATATTTCTAGTTACGAAATTTATTTTGAAGCAGTACTTCTGCTATTTTTATTTGATTGAGTTGTTAATTAACAAGGTTTGGTTGATAAATACTGCTTTGTGCTACGATTGCATTCTTAATTGGCTGTCAATAACTAGTAATAAATCTGTAGTTATTGTATGCTGGTTTGCAATCAGTGGTTGAGGGATGGCGTATAATTGCAGCGGTATTGATCACTCTCTACTTCTTGATTCTAATTGTTCTCATGCCATTATTCAAATGCACCCCAATCCAAGTTATCATCCGCTTCCACGTTATACGCTCCACTATTTCAAACGCCATAAAGAACAATAAAAAAGCCGGTGTATTATTAATACTCGCCCTCTCGCGCAGGTAATTCCAAGGACCATAAAACAATAATAAAATATGGCCCCTGATTTGGCGTGATTAAAAAACGGGCCCCCCCGGATAAAAAATAATTCTTTATTCCCGCCGTTCCCCGAGGAGCGTGTACCCCCGGTGTTTCACTTAATAAGTGCATTCGTTAAGGGTGGCTCCGCCGACGCCGACGCCGACGCCGCCGACTCCTCTCCCTCGGAGGGTATGCGCACCACGACGAAGAGAGGAGAGGCCCTCCGCGGATCAAGTGTGAATTAAGGAGGGGTGTGTCGTATTAGATCCGCGGGGGCGGTTCGGCCTCCGTGCCACGCCTGCCCCGTTAGTCCGCGCCGCCACCTATACATATACATCCCTATATACATATACATATATACTGCGTCGTACATATGTACAAGACACATAGTATATAGTACATAGCGTCCGCTCTAATGCGAATTATTAATGCCGAAACGCGGAAAAAATTGCGATAAAAAAAAGTTTCACAAAGACACAACTCGGCGGTCCTCTGGGGGTGGCGCGCTAATGAATATTGGAACGGTTTTAATAAATTGTGAAATATACCTCTAATGTGGAAATTGACGTGGGGTGCTGAAAAACCACGATTAATAACCGCCCGCAGGATTGCTCCTGCCGCCGCGATGTGATGGATTCTGCAATCTCCAGACGATTCGTGCCCATGGGGTTTGCCTTCCCGGTTTCATCCCTCACGCGCTACCTGCGAAAGTCCTGATGAGGAAACGACTTCGCCCGTTAAATTACGCCTCGATTTGCGCGATGCGTTATGTAGGTCAGGTGATGGTGGATGGTGAATGGATGGCGTAAAATCCACGGAACACGCCTGTTTATCGCGTCGTATAAATTTATTTAGTTATCAAATATGTAAGCTGCAACATCTTCCTGCAAAACACCACAAAAATACGCCTTCAAATATGTATATCTAGGCAATAAAATAGGCTACAAACGTTATTCAATTATTTGATTTGCAGAATAGAAGCTACAGTTACACACTACGTCATTTAAAATATTAAATCGGTGGTTTTGCAGAGTAACGAAAGCAACAAATTCCAAAAATCGTATTTACATTTATGTTTGGCGAAATAATAATAAACTGCTATATCTACGTTTTATAAATTTGGCGTTAAAAATAAATAGATACATAGATTAAGAAACAACAATCTACTATTAATATATTTTATATTAGAATTAAATAAATAAATAAATTAAAAAAATTTATATTTCAAACTTACTATACTTTTACAGGACCTACTACACTGAGATGTGATTATTCGTTTTTTCTATATGTACACCAATTTTAGCATTATAACAGATTATTATTTTTATATTTGACTTGTATAAAACTTTAATGTTATTATAACTGAGATAATACAGGCCAGAAACAAAACAAAATGTGTGTGTTGACCTAATTATTGAATCATGTTTTGAAACTTTGTTTTTGTTGGCCTGTGTAATTTATAAATGTGATACACAATTGTAAACTAAACCTGCCAAGACCGATTACTTATTTTTTCTATGTGTGCACCATTTTTGCCCCTGAATCAGATTATAATAATTTTTGTGTTAGTGTGAAGAACTGCTTGAACTTTAAATGTGCATATTTGACTTGTGTAAAACTTTAATGTTACTTAACACCAATAAATACTACTACTAAAAACTACTTACGTTAACGTAATTAACTCGGTTTGCTATAAAATACTACTTTCGTTACTTTGCAATTACAATACTTGGTAATTTCATCATGATAAACCTGGCTTACTAAATTTTGTAATAATTCAACGTTTAACAACTTGTATTTCATTTCCAACCTTTATCATTATACGTGCATATGTATTATTATTATATACAGGGTGTTAATACTAAGTTGTAACACCCAAAAATGGCAGTTAGAACTCATTGAAACAAACAACTTTTCTTAGTTAAAATTTTTGAATTGGAGCCCAAGTTCATAGTTATTGGCATTCGTTTGTTTTTCGAAAAATCGTCATTATTCCCTTATTTTAAGAAATATTTAAATAATACAAAAACGTTCAGCATGCGCTATCGGTTCTCTAAAACATTTATATTTACAATTATTTTCTATTTTATCAAATAACAAAATGGCGTCCGAAGAAAAATTTCGAAACAAGATATTTTGAAAATCACTCGATTGATTTTTGAAAATAAAACATTTATGAAATCCTTAAACTATATTATAACATTTGTCTGAAACATTTTTTTTCGATCTGTCCAAAAAAGTTATTATTCAAATTGAATTACGAGATAAATTTTAACAAACTGCAACAATCATTTAAAACAAAGTAGGCTAACCTCAAGTTAGGCCATTAAAAAAGTTGGAGCACGTGTGTTCTAGTTTGTACGTTCAAATTTAAATACTTTTGGATCTTGTTCTTCAGAAATTTCTGCTTCATCTTGAAAAGTTTCTGTCACGTTTATTATTTGTGTGCGTATTTTGCATAATTTGTGTATAAAAATGTAAAATTATCAAAACAGACAAATGTTATAAGATAGTTCAAGAATTTTATAAATGTTTTATTTTCAAAAATGGATCGATTGGGTTTCAAAATATCTTGCTTAGAAATTTTTGATCGGTCGTCATTATGTTATTTGATAAACAAAATAGAAAAAGCAAAAAGAGCAAAAGCAAAATAGAAAATAATTGTAAATACAAATATTTTAGAGAACCGAAAGCGCATGTTTAACGTTTTTGTATTGTTTAAATATTCGTTAAAATAAGGGAGTAATGACGATGTTTCCAAAAACAAAAGAACGCCAATAACTATGAACTTGGGCTCCAATTCAAAAATTTTAACTAAGAAAAGTTTCAACGAGTTCTAACTGCCATTTTCGGGTGTTACAACTTAGTATAAACACCCTGTATATTAATTAGCACTGCAGGCCTAACAGGCCCATGGCTTAGTTGACAAGCTGTCTCCATTCCATCCTATTCTTCACTTTGTCCTTGTAATTTGTTATTTTACACTCTGCTATGTCCTTTTCCACTACCTTCATCCATCTCGATTTTGGTCTTCCAGTTCTTTTTTTCCACCTATCCTAGTCTCTAGTACTCTTCTAATCATTCGGCTTACCCTCATCCTCTTCACATGTACTAGCCATCTTAGCCTTTGCGACTTTACTACTCCCACGAGTATTATCCCTGTTGGTTCTTCTTACCCATTCCCCCTGGACACATTTTCCACCATATACTTTCTGGAGAATTTTAATTTCCTATATTCGTAGTCTGTTTTGTTTCGTTTTGCCCATTGTCCATACTTTGCATCCATAGAGAAGAACAGGTTTAATTCTTAGTCTTTGCACCTTTACTACTCCCACGATATCCGGCTCTTCGTACAGATCCATTAGTTCCCTGTTGGTTCTTCTTACCCATTCCCCCTGGATACATTTTCCACCATATACTTTCCGGAGAATCATCCTATCCCATATTCGTAGCCTGTTTTGTTCCGCTTTGCCCATTGTCCATACTTCGCCTCCATAGAGAAGAACAGGTCTAATTCTTAGCCATATACTTTTCAACCATATACTTTCCGGAGAATCTTCCTTTCCCATATTCGTAGTCTGCTTTGTTCCGCTTTGCCCATTGTCCATACTTCGCATCCATAGAGAAGAACAGGTCTAATTCTTAGCCATATACTTATCAACCATATATTTTCCGGAAAATCTTCCTTTCCCATATTCGTAGCCCGTTTTTTTTTGCTTTGCCCATTGTCCATACTTCGCATCTATAGAGAAGAACAGGTTAAATTCTTAGTCTTTGCACCTTTACTACTCCCACGATATCCGGGTCTTCGTACAGTTCCATCAGTTCCCTGTTGGTTCTTCTTACCCATTCCCCCTGGACACATTTTCCACCATATACTTTCCGGAGAATCGTCCTTTCCCATATTCGTAGCCTGTTTTCTTTCGCTTTGCCCATTGTCCATACTTCTCATCCATAGAGAAGTACAGGTCTAATTACGCTGTTATATACAGGGTGAGTTTTTTCGGATGTTTAATATGGGGATCTCGGAAACTAGCGGAGATAGAGAGACGATTAAATGGGGAAAGAATTGCAAATTTACAAGCTCAATTTCATGAGGTTTTTGTTTTTTTGGAAAATTTGCATAGCTAACTAGATATCTCGAAAAAATATTTTTGTTCGGTGCCTACGGCTCTGTTATTATTGACTTTAGAAGAAATGTGTAAAGGAAAAAGTTATAGGTAATTATGTGCTTAATAATACAGTCTAATCGATTATTTTATTTAAGTTTTCATTTTTGAGTTATGATAAACTTTAACTTAATTTCTAATTTAATTCATAAACAAACGCAGTGCAAAATTTAACATTATACTCTCACTTAATAATGGTCTAAAAATTTAAAATTATTACAGTTTTTTTGTTTTGCATCAGTGACGTAAACTATATTTTATGTTTTTATATGAAAAGTCTGCTTCAGTTATCATTTTTATACCCCTGTATATTACCTATGTATTTTCTAATCAATTTCAAGCATTAATCACCATGCTACAATATTTTTTTTAACAAATCGTTGGTTTAGAGGTAACTATCATTAAGTAACATTTTTAAATATCTGCGGTATGTAAGATTATTAATAATGACGGCATAAAATAACGACTTACTCAAAAAGTTCTTCCATACCATACCATACTACAATATTTTTTAACAAATCATTCGTTTAGAGGTAACTATCATTAAGTAACATTTTTAAATATCTGCGGTATGTAAGATTATTAATAATGACGGCATAAAAAAACGCATTACTCAAAAAGTTCTTTCTACATGAATACTAAAAGTATAATCCTCACTTACCTGTATTTGTAAACATGTTTTTCTCATTTTTGCATAAATGTTACTTAATGAGTTTTACCTTCAAACAGACAAAATTTTAATAATGTATGTGAAAACTTAGAGAATTGCAGTAAATCTGGTTTTACCGACAAAACTTGTTCAGCATCAGCAAAATGTTAAATGTCTAATTTTGCATTTTGTTTTTTATGAACATTTGAAATCTGATTGCATATTTTGTAAATGTTCTATCATCATAAGTATGTTTCCTTTTAACGTTTTTAAAACAAAACAAAAATATAATTATAGAATATTTACAAAATATACCTACCTACAATAAAATTTCAAATGTTGAAATGTTATTGTATTATTATTAATATTATTAATTTATTATTAATATTAATATTATTTATTAATTATTATTAATTATTTTTTGTAATACCTCTGTGTTATTGACATTTATCAGTACTGTGTGCTTGATCTATATGACAGCCGTAAAGGCCTTGGCCGTTATAATATCGGCCGTGGACGTTATTTAAATGACAACGCAAATTTATGAGCAATAAAGTCTTCATATTCTTTCTCATACCTGCTGCTGCTTTTTTGGGGAAGTAAATCGATTGTGGCAGCATTTGCTTCATTTAGTACATCTTCGGGGATACCACAAAACGAAGAACTTTGCACATCTGACATTATTTTTCTAATTTCACTTTGATTTGTTTGTTTGTATTTGAACCGTTGATGTTGCTATGGTATCAAATTGCGCCTGGATAACTAGTTTATTAATTTTGAAATTTAATATTGATAAATTGACCAGTTTTTGTAATTTAGGTATTACAAAAAGTATCGAACAACATACGGCCGATATGCAAATAACAGGCTTGGTTGAATATAAACCTCGGCTGCGCTCCGCTCCGCTCCGCTCCGCTTCGCTTCGCCTCGGTTTACAAACTTCAGCCCGCGCTTGTTATTTGCTACATATCGGCCTAATGGCGTTATATACTATAATATTAATTAGGGTTATTAATCAAAATATCAATTTTTCTGTACAAGTTGTATACAATAATGTGTTGTACGTCATAAAAATATTGAATTTTATAGAGAGTGGTTCATATAAAGGTATATGTTGAAAAAGTTGACCATAATCACCTTTGTGCTTTGCTTTGTTTTACCTTCAAACAGACAAAATTTCTATTTTACTGCATATAATTCAATAATGTATGTGCAAATTTAGAGAATAGCAGTAAATCTGGTTTTACCGACACAAGTTGTGGAAAAAGTTGACCAGAATCACAAATATTCGACATTTTTTCTTAATAGCAAAATAAATATATATACGTTGCTCAGAATTGCAAAAATTGTCAAAATCTTAATTTTTATCAAAATGTTGAAAATAAACTCAGCATATCAGGAAAATCCGAAAACAAAATTTTAATAAAATAAATTTAAATAAATAAACCTTTTTACCCATGCTGAGTGTAGGCATGTAACATGATGTGTGTTTCTATAACATAATATAATAATATTTCATGCTGTTTCACTCTTTTATGAATTGCTTCCACGTCTTTCTGTCTCTTGTCATCTGGAACGCTTCTTGTCTCGAGGTGTCCTTTTTTCTGAGTATGTGTTTCTACCTCGTCTTCCTAAGTTATCGCTGGTCATCATCTTCTTCTTCCTTGCATTTTCGCGTCCCACACTTCTCTTGCTTACCCACCCTCATTCTGTGCATGTGGCCTCACCATCCTAGCAGTCTTTCTTCTATGTACTCCTCTATGCCCTTAATATCCAGTACTTTCCTGTTTTTCTTGCTTCTGATTATGTCTCTTAGGGTGACTCCGTATACTCTTCTAGGGTATTTCATTTCTACCGCTTGTATCTTGCTTCTTTGTTTCTCATTAAGTACCCACGATCACTTCCATGTGTTAGGACTGGCCTGAAGACTGACTTGTACACTTTAATGTTCGTCTTTTTCTTTATTTCTTTCTTCCCTGTGATGTTTTTGCTTAGAGTGTAGAATAGTTTATTGGCACTGCTAATTCGGTTATTAATGTCCGTTTCTTGTTGTCCTTTGTCATTTAAGATGACCCCTAGGTATTTGTATTCTTTAACTTGCTTTATTGGTGTGTTGTCTATCTTTATGTCCATCTGCATAGGTTCTCTTGATATTGCCATAACTTTTGTTTTCTTCAGATTTATCCTCATTCCGTATTTATTAAGTGTCCGATTCCATATTTCTAGGTTCTTCTTCAGTTCATCTTGATTGTTTGCCATTATTGCTACGACGTCTTTATGTAGAAGCTTATCCAAAGCTTATCCAAAAATTATCCAAATCGCCAAATTCCTTCACATCGTATGTTTGGAACAATTCACCAGAGATTGTGTGATACCGGTTCACTTCGCAAAGAGTGCTAGAGTGCTATCTTTCCGGCAGACCGGCATACATCTTCTGTAACTCTGTTCTTTGTTTTTGCTAGAAGCCCCCCCCCCCCCTACTTCGATCGAAACTAGTCCATGTAAACCACTATTGACAAATTATTAACCTGATTGTGTAAAATCTCCTTTTCAACAAAATAAATGATCAAGATGTATCTTCACACACGCACCGTTATTAAGATATGAGTTTTATCATGATATGAATATGTGAAAAGGAAATTGATATAACTAATGAAAATATCGGTGATTAGTTAATGGCGTTTTTGTGAAGAAATTAATCTATTGGAAATATTATTCGAGCCTTGGCAGTTCGATTAGCTGCAGATACAATCTCAGGCCATATAATTTGCCACCTAATGTATCTTTCTTTGAAGCATGTTTGCTGCCAACTGTTGTTCGTGTCTCGCATTGTTTGCAAGCACGGCATCATTGCACCTCGGATACATCAATACCTGTCCAACCGCCAACCCCTTCGACGGGGCGGACTCTAGGAGTCCTTAACGTTCGCCGCCGTCATAACTCCGCATCCCCGAGCCATTGTGCCGGGGTTGGGCCGAAAGTAACCCCAGAGGATGTATAACAACGCACATCCATCAGTAATAAATGATTACCGGGCATTGAGGAGATCACAATGGTCGCGCGGTATTGACATACGCGCGGGAGGATGGAGAACACAGGGCTCTGCTGCGAAGAGGTGCGTGAGTCAGGGGGTTGGTTGACTCAACTCCTCGGGGACCGGGACCTGGATGATGGAAGCTCCCAGTCAATCCCGGTAACGCGTCTTTTCAATCTGCGACGATGAACCGGCACCCTTCATTATTCCCACCCCCGCGCGCACCCCCCACTGATGCTGCACGTATGTCGGTGTGTGTGCGCCCGCGATTTATGGCTTTTAAGATCGGATCAGACCTGCCTCCGAATTTACTTACTGCAATGCGATTATTGTGCAGCTTCTTTTTTTTTGGTCCCGGGGCACGCGGGGGCGCTCAGGGGTTAAATTAAGGCCCCGACTCCCCCGCGGCGTGCATTATGTAAACGGATCGATTGGTTAATTTATGCTGATAATTGACGCATTAAGTTCGCATGAAAACTATATTCGATTCGGTCAGAGCCCGATGAATAATGGGCAACTGTAAATGGAGTTTCTGGCGTAAGTATTGCAATCAATAAACCAAATTTTAATATTTGATACAATGCAAAATTGTTTCACCACTCTCGTCGGTTTGTAGACATTCGTGCAGATTAAAAAGAAAACTACTTACATGGTTGTTCAGCATCAGCACCATCAAAATGTTAAATGTCTAATTTTGCATTTTGTTTTTTTATGAACATTTGAAATTTGATTGCATATTTTGTAAATTTTAAATCATAAGTTTGTTTCCTTTTAACGTTTTTAGAACAAAACAATAATATGATGTTGGAATATTTACAAAATATACCTACAATCAAATTTCAAATGTTGAAATTTTTTTATATATAGGGTGTCCCAACGCTCTGAGAACGGTCAACTACGGGGTTATTAATCAAAATATCATATTGTTTTACAAAAGTTGTGTTCAATAATGTGCTGTACTTCATTTTTAAGTCTATTGTGTTACCTGGCTCTAAGTTTTCAACATGGGACTTTTCAACTTGTTGGAAGGTTAAAATTGGATCACTAGGAACCTGTGATAAAAACATATCTATTGACAGTGCAAAATATCATTACTGATATCGCAAACATATTTAAAATCCTTATTCCCAAATTTACATATTTGCACATACAACCTTATAACATTAAGCCGACGATATGATCGATATGACTTGTATCCTTGGGAATGTTATAAAAACTGTAATTTGCCATAGCGAGTATATGGGACTCGAGATAACTATCCTGAGAGTTGTTGTCCAAAAAAAAGCCTCTACAGGAAAGATATGAGACAACCGGAAATGTAAACTACCCCAAAAATGTGCAAAACAAACCTGTTTGTAACCCAAATATAACCTACTGGTTGTGGAAAAACCAAACAGATTACATGAAATTAATACCCAATTAGGAATTATCCTGTCACCAAGTTGCAGAATTTGGAACATAAATTTGATCCCTACTACGTCCATCTATAGCAGCACCTTGGAGGAGCAGATTTTCGTGCCTGAGTTGATTTCTGGCATTGGGCACTCAATGCCATGGAAAATAGTGGACATTTGTTTGATCTTGTAATGACTACAGGTAAGGCTACATTAAACAATAACTATTAACAATTAATAATAATTCATTATTTTAATCATACTATTAAAAGTATCGGATGGTTCATAAATTGCGAACATTGTAACAAATCTCAAAAACGAAAACACTACGAAACTGAAAAATTTCCAATTTTCACCAGTTAATTTTCAACAATTTTAATCAAATGTGATGATATTTTCAATGGTAGAGGCGTTTACTTTGTGATATTTCAAATAAATTAAAAATCTGGAAATTTGGTGACATATAACAATTTATGAGTAAATTAATATAAAACTTAAGAGTTATTGTATAAACAAAAGAAAGTGTGAGACATAAACAAATATTATAGATCAAACAATTGTCTAGATAAAACTTAAAAATTAT
Organism: Othius punctulatus; assembly: GCA_951805005.1. Classification (NCBI taxonomy): domain Eukaryota; kingdom Metazoa; phylum Arthropoda; class Insecta; order Coleoptera; family Staphylinidae; genus Othius; species Othius punctulatus. Next base: position 16,062,710 of record OX638145.1, read on the forward strand.
AGTATATATAAATGGTAAATAGTAGTTGGGTAAATAAATATTACTACTATTAAAAAACACAAGTAAAAAAACATAAGTTTAGTCTGCAACTTTCAAATGAACTACCCTGTATAATAGGGTGCTTCAAAAAAATGAAGTTTTAATTTTTTTGTTCCCACCCTTCCATTTCGTCAGAATATGCATACACAATATTTATGCAAAATTTTAGGTCGATCGAACAAAATCTAGGAGTCGAACCATCGAATTCTATTTAAAATTTACAGAGTTAACAGACGAAGGATAGTGTATAAAGCCATTATCTGAAATGTATCTAGTTTCAAAAGGGCGTTATATCATATTTTTAACAATTCTACATTATAACTATTAAAATAGCTTTTTAGAACAAATAAGTGAGAAAATACAGGGTGAGTTTTTTTTTTCTTCATTGCATTGGGATCTCGGAAACCATAAAACATAGATATGCAGTTAAATGAGGAAAGAGTTGTCATTTTAAGAGCTTATGCTAAGATATGCTTTTGATTTTTGAAAAAAGAACATAGTTTTTGAGTTAATACAAACTTCATTTTTTTTAAATAGCAGTCATAGTTAGCTTTGACATTTTAAAAAAGGACATTTTTCTCTTCATAACGATATAAGGTATTCTATACTTACTTTAATAAACAAATGAGATGCAGGAATTTTCGTTGTATAATTTAAATAGAATTTTGTATAATTAGAATAGAAAAGTTAATAGATTTCTCGTAGTAAGAAGAAAAGTAATTGTTTTCCATGGCAAACTCTGTTTTTGCTACGCTCAATAATACAAATAGTCCTGTATCGTGTTTATTTGTCATAGTAAGTAATAATTTTCATAAAGTAAATTTTCGAAGATAGCTGGTATTTATCAAAGTAAGTACACTTTGACAAGTAAACAAATAATTGTTTTCCATGGCAAACTCTGTTTTTGCTACGCTCAATAATACAAATAGTCCTGTATCGTGTTTATTTGTCATAATAAGTAATAATTTTCATAAAATAAATTTTCGAAGATAGCTGGTATTTATCAAAGAAAGTATAGCAAACCTTGTTTTGCTAATAAGAGAAAAAAATGTTCTTTGTAAAAATGAAAAAGCCAAAAATGACTGCCATTTAAAAAATTGAAGTTTTCATCATAACTGAAAAACTGTGGTCTATTTTCAAATTCAAAACATATATTGTACAAGCTCTTAAAATGACAACCCTGTTCTAACTTAACTGAAATTGTTTTACAACTGAAAAACTCTGTTTTTTTTTCAAAATACAAAAGCATATCTTGCATAAGCTCTAAAAACGTCAACTTTTTCTTCATTTAACCGAATCTATATGTCTTATGGTTTCCGAGATCCCAATGCTTAAAATGAAATAAAAACTCACCCTGTATAAAGTGACACAAAGTAAGAGGATGAGACAAGCAAAAATAAAAAAAAAAAAACCTTATATTTCTGATGCACCCTACGTGTATATATTTCGATATTTTTACGATATGCAACTCATTATTGTACGCAATTTTTGTGTGAACAATTTTTGATATTTTGATTAATAACCCCGTAGTTAACCGTTCCCAGAGTGTTGTGATATGTTGTATTTTGTAAATTTTCTATCAACATAGTTTTGTTTTGTTTTTAACGTTTTTAACATTAACAGACATATTACACATATTACACATATTACACACATATTACACATATTACAAACATATTACACATTAACGAACCACATCCCACATACGATGTAGGCTTGAGATTTCAAGTCATTCAAGAAGGACGTTAAGAGACTGCTACTTGGACTCTCTCTGTACGATTTCAGAACAATTTCGTGAACAATTTTTGATATTTTGATTAATTACCCCTTAGTTAACCGTTCCCAGAGTGTTGGGATATGTTGTATTTTGTAAATTTTCTATCAACATAGTTTTGTTTTGTTTTTTACGTTTTTAACATTAACACACATATTACACATATTACACATATAACACACATATTACACATATTACAAACATATTACACATTAACGAACCACATCCCACATACGATGTAGGCTTGAGATTTCAAGTCATTCAAGAAGGACGTTAAGAGACTGCTACTTGGACTCTCTCTGTACGATTTCAGAACAATTTCGTGAACAATTTTTGATATTTTGATTAATTACCCCTTAGTTAACCGTTCCCAGAGTGTTGGGATATGTTGTATTTTGTAAATTTTCTATCAACATAGTTTTGTTTTGTTTTTAATGTTTTTAACATTAACAGACATATTACACATATTTCACATATTACACACATATTACACATATTACAAACATATTACACATTAACGAACCACATCCCACATACGATGTAGGCTTGAGATTTCAAGTCATTCAAGAAGGACGTTAAGAGACTGCTACTTGGACTCTCTCTGTACGATTTCAGAACAATTTCGTGAACAATTTTTGATATTTTGATTAATTACCCCTTAGTTAACCGTTCCCAGAGTGTTGGGATATGTTGTATTTTGTAAATTTTCTATCAACATAGTTTTGTTTTGTTTTTAATGTTTTTAACATTAACAGACATATTACACATATTTCACATATTACACACATATTACACATATTACAAACATATTACACATTAACGAACCACATCCCACATACGATGTAGGCTTGAGATTTCAAGTCATTCAAGAAGGACGTTAAGAGACTGCTACTTGGACTCTCTCTGTACGATTTCAGAACAATTTCGTGAACAATTTTTGATATTTTGATTAATTACCCCTTAGTTAACCGTTCCCAGAGTGTTGGGATATGTTGTATTTTATAAATTTTCTATCAACATAGTTTTGTTTTGTTTTTTACGTTTTTAACATTAACACACATATTACACATATTACACATATAACACACATATTACACATATTACAAACATATTACACATTAACGAACCACATCCCACATACGATGTAGGCTTGAGATTTCAAGTCATTCAAGAAGGACGTTAAGAGACTGCTACTTGGACTCTCTCTGTACGATTTCAGAACAATTTCGTGAACAATTTTTGATATTTTGATTAATTACCCCTTAGTTAACCGTTCCCAGAGTGTTGGGATATGTTGTATTTTGTAAATTTTCTATCAACATAGTTTTGTTTTTAACGATTTTAACATTAACACACATATTACACATATTACACATTTTACACATTAACGAACCACATCCCACATACGATGCAGGCTTGAGATTTCAAGACATTCAAGAGGGACGTTAAGAGACTGCTACTCGGACTTTCTCTGTACGATTTCAGAGAATTTTTTCTTGTGGATGTTATCTAGTTGTATGAACTTTATGAAACTTCATTTATTGGCAATTGTCGCGTTATTTGTATAATAAAGGGGTACTTATGTGATATCATTATAAAGTTAATGTTATTGCCTATCAGAAATAACCAAAATATACAGGGTGTCATATGCAACCAAATATACGATTTGAGTCGTACTCATGCTCAAGTAAGTACTATAGATACGGGAGTAAGTGTAGATGAATTAGTATCGTGTACAAATACAGGTATTTTTTTCTCTATCTGTACTAATAACCTAAATATTGGCTGTGTCGCAATAAATCAAACAGATTCAATAGGATTCTAAGTGTAGATGTATTAGTATCGTGTACAAATACAGGTAAAACTAGCGCAAATGCCTAAAAATTGCTAAATTTCTATGTGGTTAGTAGTTATACTGTGACAGTTCCAGACCAGTTACATTTCCGCAATCAATCAATTGTTACTACTCGCGGCGATTGTTTAAGACCGCGAATTAAAAGCGTCACTTTAATTAATTGAAATCTCTGCTGGGGGTGGTCTGGAACTGTCACAGTATAACTACTGTGGTTCTTTTTCCAAAAAAAATGGGGACCCCTGTTTTCAATGTTTAGAGCTTCCATGGCATCAATGTATTACGTATTGAAGTTAATAACTACATTATTTTCATGTAACTTTCATGTAAAATTGCGAAGAAATGGCTTTTATTGCGAAACTTTGTTGGAGAGCATATCAGGAAAGTTGCTCTGGTAGGTTATACTTTTCGTATAATGTTAATACATTTAAATAGTAATATTAAAGACACTATTTTTCGAAAAATTTACAAATTTCAACAAAATACTGTGAGTATCTAATTTTACATGAGAACTTTTTGTGCTCATCTCTAAATGGGATTTCTCCTGCGGAAAATCGCGCCGTTTTTCAGGAATGGACGACTCGGCGAGGCGTTGATAAGTTATGATGAATGGGGTATTATTTTAGCTAAAACCCGAAGCGCCTCCAGATTCGCCCCCGCGGTTGATTGCGAGTGCCATTACGGGGATGACGCCGCGACGGCGGCGGCCCCCCGCCGGCGCCCGGGCATCTGTACTCAACAGTAATTGACACATCTCGGTGCGCGAGCGGCGGGCGTCGCGACGCCCGCGCGTACACATTGTCTCGCGCGCCGGGCTCGCGGAGATAAGCAATTTTCTCGGCTCGTGATTGGGGATTTCCTCCGGGGAATAAAAACTCCATCTACAAATGAACAGCCGTGACAAGAGCTATAATTCGCCCGTCCGGACGGGAGGCGAAAGAAAGACGGAGATTACGGGGGGCGGCGGCGCCGGGGGGGCGACCGGCCGGATGTGCGGTCATATCCGACGCACACACGCACCGGACCACGCAGATTTACGGCCGTCCCGGCCGTGATGCATCGCCCCTTCTCATTTGCACCGGCGCGACGTCCTTACCGATAAACAAATCAATTTGGGTCCGGGCCGAGTCCGGGCAGGCGTAAAGCCGGGGGAGTGACCGTTAAGTTTTTTACGTCCGGCGTCGTCTCGTAAAGGTCGTGCGGGGGCGGCCTGGGGGACGCTCTCAATCGCGCCAGACGACCGCGGAGGACGCTAAAACCATAATTGCGTAGTCAGAAGCATCAAAATCGTCGACACCTTCATCGGTCGATAGTTGCTTGCAGAAGAGCAGAAGAGGGAAGAGGTTAAAGTACATACCAAATCACTACATACTTACAAAATATGAACACGGGAAAATTTCGACACGTTTTCGACATTAAATTTTCAACAGAAATAATTGATAATTTAACAGCAATAACTGAAATTTCAACATTTACAGAATTAAACAGAAGGACCATATTATTTCTTTTTGTACTTACATTATACAAACAGTAGTCGTGATTGCCTATAAAATAAGTTTGATTAATTACAACGCAAATACTAATTATGTCTTGTGTTTGCTGACGTTATGGGCTAATGCTGGGATTCTGCGGTGCTGTTTGCACAATTGCAATAATTGCAGGGGAGCCTGGCGTGTGACAGCCTGACGGCGGCTATATTGCCCCGTTTGGTAATTAACCAGCCGCATGACGTCTCCTTAGTGGCACAGGGCATAGATGCAATGACTGTTAGTGCGGGTCCGTCCGGTAATTACCTATTTACACCGCCGGACATGTATCGACTTGCGTCACGTCCGGATGCCAAGCGAAGGACTGATTTGCACACACGAACGACCCCCCACAAACAGTGCAGTGCACATATCATTAAACTAACAGGTAATTATATCCAAGTAGACAATACAAATTCGACAGTTTTATGCAGAGGTCAAGTTGGACCAACATAAATTTGGCTATTTTTTTGGTGGTCGAGATGTTGAAACGTTATTCCAAGTTAAATACATACTCACATTCGAGATATACATAAAGAGTTTACACCTGAAACTAATACTCCTGAAAATTTGACAAAGTTTCAGTATTAAAAAGTGAGAAAATCGAAGATATAACTTTCTCCATTGACAAGTACTAGGTAGCTATTACTAAAATTTCTGAAAATATATTAATTGCACATTAGATATTAATTTTGTGTTTAGTACACCTGAAATTAATACTCCTAAAAATTTGACAAAGTTTCAGTATTAAAAAAGTGATAAAATCGAGGATATAACTTTCTGCATTGACAAGTACTAGGTAGCAATTACTGAAATTTCTGAAAATATATTAATTGCATATTTGATATTAAGTTTGTATTTAGTACACCTGAAACTAATACTCCTGAAAATATGACAAAGTTTCAGTTTTAAAAAAGTGAGAAAATCGAGGATATAACTTTCTGCGTTGACAAGTACTAGGTAGCTATTACTGAAATTTCTGAAAATATAGTAATTGCACATTTGATTTTAAATTTGTGTTTAGTACACCTGAAACTAATACTCCTGAAAATTTGACAAAGTTTCAGTTTTAAAAAAGTGAGAAAATCGAGGATATAACTTTCTGCATTGACAAGTACTAGGTAGCTATTACTGAAATTTCTGAAAATATATTAATTGCACATTTGATATTAAATTTGTGTTTAGTACACCTGAAACTAATACTCCTGAAAATTTGACAAAGTTTCAGTATTAAAAAAGTGAGAAAATCGAGGATATAACTTTCTGCATTGACAAGTACTAGGTAGCTATTACTGAAACTTCTGAAAATATATTAATTGCACATTTGATATTAAATATGTGTTAAGTACACCTGAAACTAATACTCCTGAAAATTTGACAAAGTTTCAGTACTAAAAAAGTCAGAAAATCGAGGATATAACTTTCTGCACTGATAAGTACTTGGTAGCAATTACTGAAACTTCTGAAAATATATTCATTTCACATTTGGCAATAAATTTGTGTTTAATACACCTGAAAATAATACTCCTGAAAATTTGACACAGTTGCAGTAATAAAAGAATGAGAAAATCGTGGATATAACTTTCTGCATTGACAAGTACTAGGTAGCTATTACTGAAATTTCTGAAAATATATTAATTGCACATTTGATATTAATTTTGTGTTTAGTACACCTGAAATTAATAGTCCTAAAAATTTGACAAAGTTTCAGTATTAAAAAAGTGATAAAATCGAGGATATAACTTTCTGCATTGACAAGTACTAGGTAGCTATTACTGAAATTTCTGAAAAATTTATTAATTGCACATTTGATATTAAACTTGCGTTTAGTACACCTGAAACTAATACTCCTGAAAATTTGACAAAGTTTCAGTATTCAAAAAGTGAGAAAATCGAGGATATAATTTTCTGCATTGACAAGTAGTAGGTAGCTATTACTGAAATTTCTGAACATATATTAATTGCACATTTGATATTAAATTTGTGTTAATTACACCTGAAACTAATACTCCTGAAAATTTGACAAAGCTTCAGTATTAAAAAAGTGAGAAAATTGAGGATATAACTTTCTGCATTGACAAGTACTAGGTAGCTATTACTGAAACTTCTGAAAATATATTAATTGCACATTTGATATTAAATTTGTGTTTAGTACAGCTGAAACTAATACTCCTGAAAATTTGACAAAGTTTCAGTATTAAAAAAGTGAGAAAATCGAGGATATAACCTTCTGCATTGGCAAGTACTAGGTAACTATTACTGAAACTTCTGAAAATATATTAATTGCACATTTGATATTAAATTTGTGTTTAGTACACCTGACACTAATACTCCTGAAAATTTGACAAAGTTTCAGTATTAAAAAAGTGAGAATATCGAGGATATAACTTTCTGCACTGACCAGTACTAGGTAGCTATTACCGAAATTTCTGAAAATATATTAATTGCACATTTGATATTAAATTTGTGTTTAGTACACCTGACACTAATACTCCTGAAAATTTGACAAAGTTTCAGTATTAAAAAAGTGAGAATATCGAGGATATAACCTTCTGCATTGACAAGTACTAGGTAGCTATTACCGAAATTTCTGAAAATATATTAATTGCACATTTGATATTAAATTTGTGTTTAGTACACCTGACACTAATACTCCTGAAAATTTGACAAAGTTTCAGTATTAAAAAAGTGAGAAAATCGAGGATATAACTTTCTGCACTGACCAGTACTGGGTAGCTATTACAGAAATTTCTGAACATATATTAATTGCATATTTGATATTAAATATGTATTTAGTACACCTGAAACTAATGCTCCTGAAAATTTGACAAAGTTTCAGTATTAAAAAAGTGTGAAAAACGAGGATATAAATTTCTGCATTGACAAGTACTAGGTAGCTATCACTGAAATTTCTGAAAATATATTAATTGCACATTTGATATTAAATTTGTGTTTACTACACCTAAAACCAATACTTCTGAAAATTTGACAAAGTTTCAGTAATAAAAAAGTGAAAAAATCGAGGATATAACTTTCTGCATTGACAAGTAGTAGGTAGCTATTACTGAAATTTCTGAATATATATTAATTGCACATTTGATATTAAATTTGTGTTTAGTACACATGGAACTAATACTCCTGAAAATATGACAAAGTTTCAGTATTAAAAAAGTGAGAATATCGAGGATATAACCTTCTGCATTGACAAGTACTAGGTAGCTATTACCGAAATTTCTGAAAATATATTAATTGCACATTTGATATTAAATTTGTGTTTAGTACACCTGACACTAATACTCCTGAAAATTTGACAAAGTTTCAGTATTAAAAAAGTGAGAAAATCGAGGATATAACTTTCTGCACTGACCAGTACTGGGTAGCTATTACAGAAATTTCTGAACATATATTAATTGCATATTTGATATTAAATATGTATTTAGTACACCTGAAACTAATGCTCCTGAAAATTTGACAAAGTTTCAGTATTAAAAAAGTGTGAAAAACGAGGATATAAATTTCTGCATTGACAAGTACTAGGTAGCTATCACTGAAATTTCTGAAAATATATTAATTGCACATTTGATATTAAATTTGTGTTTACTACACCTGAAACCAATACTTCTGAAAATTTGACAAAGTTTCAGTAATAAAAAAGTGAAAAAATCGAGGATATAACTTTCTGCATTGACAAGTAGTAGGTAGCTATTACTGAAATTTCTGAATATATATTAATTGCACATTTGATATTAAATTTGTGTTTAGTACACCTGGAACTAATACTCCTGAAAATATGACAAAGTTTCAGTATTAAAAAAGTGAGAATATCGAGGATATAACCTTCTGCATTGACAAGTACTAGGTAGCTATTACCGAAATTTCTGAAAATATATTAATTGCACATTTGATATTAAATTTGTGTTTACTACACCTGAAACCAATACTTCTGAAAATTTGACAAAGTTTCAGTAATAAAAAAGTGAAAAAATCGAGGATATAACTTTCTGCATTGACAAGTAGTAGGTAGCTATTACTGAAATTTCTGAATATATATTAATTGCACATTTGATATTAAATTTGTGTTTAGTACACCTGAAACTAATACTCCTGAAAATTTGACAAAGTTTAAGTATTAAAAAAGTGAGAAAATCGAGGATATAACTTTCTGCTTTGACCTGTACTAGGTAGCTATTACTGAAATTTCTGAAAATATATTAATTACACATTTGTCATTAAACTTGTGTTTAGTACACCTGAAACTAGTACTCCTGAAAATTTGACAAAGTTTCAGTATTAAAAAAATGAGAAAATCGAGGATATAACTTTCTGCATTGACAAGTACTAGCTAGCTATTACTGAAATTTCTGAAAATGTATTAATTGCACATTTGATATTAAATTTGTGTTAAGTACACCTGAAACTAATGCTCCTGAAAATTTGACAAAGTTTCAGTATTAAAAAAGTGAGAAAATCGAGGATATAACTTTCTGCATTGACCAGTATTTTGTAGCTATTAATGAAATTTCTGAAAATATATTAATTGCACATTTGATATTAAATTTGTGTTTAGTACACCTGAAACTAGTACTCCTAAAAATTTGACAAAGTTTCAGTATTAAAAAAATGAGAAAATCGAGGATATAACTTTCTGCATTGACAAGTACTAGGTAGCTATTACTGAAATTTCTGAAAATATATTAATTTCATATTTGATATTACATTTGTATTTAGTACACCTGAAACTAATACTCCTGAAAATTTGACAAAGTTTCAGTATTAAAAAAGTGAGAAAATCGAGGTATAACTTTCTGCATTGACAAGTACTAGGAGCTATTACTGAAATTTCTGAAAATATATTAATTGCACATTTGATATTAAATTTGTGTTTAGTACACCTAAAACTAATACTCATGAAAATTTGAAAAAGTTTCACTATTAAAAAAGTGAGAAAATCGAGGTATAACTTTCTGCATTGACAAGTACTAGGAGCTATTACTGAAATTTCTGAAAATATATTAATTGCACATTTGATATTAAATTTGTGTTTAGTACACCTAAAACTAATACTCATGAAAATTTGAAAAAGTTTCACTATTAAAATAGTGAGACAATCGAGGATGTAACTTTCTGCATTCACGAGTACTAGGTAGCTATTACTGAAATTTCTGAAAATATATTCATTGCACATTTGTTATTATATTTGTGCTTAGTACACCTGAAACTAATACTCCTGAAAATTTGACAAAGTTTCAGTATTAAAAAAGTGAAAAAATTGAGGATATAACTTTCTCCATTCACAAGTACTAGGTAGCTATTACTGAAATATCTGAAAATATATGAATTACACATTTGATATTAAATTTGTGTTTAGTACACCTGAAACTAATACTCCTGAAAATTTGACAAAGTTTCAGTACTAAAAAAGTCAGAAAATCGAGGATATAACTTTCTGCACTGATAAGTACTTGGTAGCAATTACTGAAACTTCTGAAAATATATTAATTGCACATTTGATATTAAATTTGTGTTTAGTACACCTGACACTAATACTCCTGAAAATTTAACAAAGTTTCAGTATTAAAAAAGTGAGAATATCGAGGATATAAAATTCTGCATTGACAAGTACTAGGTAGCTATTACCGAAATTTCTGAAAATATATTAATTGCACATTTGATATTAAATTTGTGTTTAGTACACCTGAAACTAATACTCATGTAAATTTGACAAAGTTTCAGTATTAAAAAAGTGAAAAAATCGAGGATATAACTTTCTGCATTGACAAGTACTAGGTAGCTATTACTGAAACTTTTGAAAATAAATTAATTGCACATTTGATATTAAATTTGTGTTTAGTACACCTGAAACTAATACTCCTAAAAATTTGATAAAGTTTCAGTATTAAAAAAGTGAGAAAATTGAGGATATAAATTTCTGCATTGACAAGTACTAGGTAGCCATTACTGAAATTTCTGAAAATATATTAATTGCACATTTGATATTAAATTTGTGTTTAGTACACCTGAAACTAATACTCCTGAAAATTTGACAAAGTTTCAGTATTAAAAAGTGAAAAAATCGAGGATATAACCTTCTGCATTGGCAAGTACTAGGTAACTATTACTGAAACTTCTGAAAATATATTAATTGCACATTTGATATTAAATTTGTGTTTAGTACACCTGACACTAATACTCCTGAAAATTTGACAAAGTTTCAGTATTAAAAAAGTGAGAATATCGACGATATAACCTTCTGCATTGACAAGTACTAGGTAGCTATTACCGAAATTTCTGAAAATATATTAATTGCACATTTGATATTAAATTTGTGTTTAGTACACCTGAAACTAATACTCCTGAAAATTTGACAAATTTACAGTATTAAAAAAGTGAGAAAATCGAGGATATAACTTTCTGCATTGACCAGTACTAGGTAGCTATTACTGAAATTTCTGAAAATATATTAATTGCACATTTGATATTGAATTTGTGTTAAGTACACCTGATACTAATACTCCTGAAAATTTGACAAAGTTGATGATTATTGCATAGGTGCTTTAAACTAATGATCAGTGACGTGAGCTTGCTGAACATGTACTTTACAAACAGTCTTGATTGATTTACACCACCGAAAGCCACAAGCAAAGAATAGCCCTTGTTTGCAGGTCCCGCTGTCGGCCGTTCAAAAACGACAATGGTCCTGGCAGTCATTGTTGCGTGTCGGCAATAAAGCCCGTCACAAATATCGCAATCAGCGATAACTGATGGCGTTTATTGAAATGCAGGTCAGGGGTTAGTTGTTTTAATGAAGCACTAAACGGGGCTCGTGCCTTAACGCGCCCCCACACATGCACACCCCCACACACACGTACGAGCGTACACGTGAATGCACCCTCATTATCGGCGTTGGGGGGGCCTCCTTCTAATGGCCCCCTGGACGTAACAATCCGCTCGTTTCCGTCGCCCCGTAAAAACGGTACAAATTTTGCCTGTGTGTTTGCAGGGGACGTTCATTAGGGCAACGCCTCGCGATATACATTCGTTCCTTTGTCGCCCCCCTGGAATTGAATATGGAAATTGTAAGGGACTCGTTTGTGTGCAACAGAATTAATGTGTATCGGGAGCACAACGGGAGGGCCTAATTTGTGCATTTGGCAGTTGCGCTCGTAACGCGGCCGGTTCGAGGAAAAAAATGGGCTTTGATTGTTCCAATTGCCATCAAATCTAACTGCCCGCCGAAAAAAACGCCAATTTCGTTATTAATTAACATTGAAATCCCCCCATTACTTCATAGTTTAAATATATCACGGCACAAACGGCCGCACCGACATTAATTCGGAATTTGGTTTTGATATTATTACACCTCCCCGAATGGGTCGTAACGTATTGCAGCACTGGGAGTTCGCCTGTACGCCCCGGACATCGGTTACCCACCGTCCGAACGTCCGCACACCGTTACCCCGATAACCACGATAACCTGCACACGATTACCGACCTATTAATACCACGAAATTGCAATATATATGTATAAACTGGTACAGTTAAAAAATCTAGTTTTAATTTTGAAGCATTACATTTATATCTCATTTGGCCCATTGTCAACATTCCCTCCATAAACATGGAATACTGAGCTGATTGAATACACAAAGAAAAAAAAAACAACGCAGCTAATATATTGCCCCTGTGATTTTTGAATAACATTGCGTGAAAAATATGAGTAGTTAGACTGTGGGGATTCAAGTCCACCCCCAGCAGATGTCTCCGATTAAAACCGCGATATCTCCGATGAAAACCGCCGATTTAAACCGCGAATCAATTAAATCGAGACCTCTGCTGGGGGTGGTCTTGAATCCCCACAATTTAACTACTAATATGCATGAGGTATATTCAGATTTCATATCATATTTCACGAAATTTGTGTGCAAAATTTAACTCTGCGGATGTACTAAAACTGAGCTGATTGAATACACAAAAAAAAAAAACAACGCAGCTAATATATTGCCCCTGTGATTGTTGAATAACATTGCGTGAAAAATATGAGTAGTTAGACTGTGGGGATTCAAGTCCACCCCCAGCAGATGTCTCCGATTAAAACCGCGATATCTCCGATGAAAACCGCCGATTTAAACCGCGAATCAATTTAATCCAGATCTCTGCTGGGCGTGGTCTTGAATCCCCACAGTTCAACTACTAATATGTACGGGGTATATTCAGATTTCATATCATATTACACGAAATTTGTGTGCAAAATTTAACTCTGCGTATGTACTAAAACTGAGCTGAATGAATACACACAGAAATAAAAAACAACGCAGCTAATATATTGCCTCTGTGATTTTTGAATAACATTGCGGGAAAAATATGAGTAGTAAGACTGTGGGGATTCAAATCCACCCCCAGCAGATATCTCCGATTAAAACCGCGATATCTCCGATGAAAACCGCCGATTTAAACCGCGAATCAATTTAATCGAGATCTCTGCTGGGGGTGGTCTTGAATCCCCACAGTTTAACTACTAATATGCACGGGGTATATTCAGATTTCATATCATATTACACGAAATTTGTGTGCAAAATTTAACTCTGCGTATGTACTAAAACTGAGCTGATTGAATACACAGAGAAAAAAAAACAACGCAGCTAATATATTGCCCCTGTGATTTTTGAATAACATTGCGGGAAAAATATGAGTAGTTAGACTGTGGGGATTCAAGTCCACCCCCAGCAGATATCTCCGATTAAAACCGCGATATCTCCGATGAAAACCGCCGATTTAAACCGCGAATCAATTTAATCGAGATTTCTGCTGGGGGTGGTCTTATATCTCCACAGTTTAACTACTAATATGCACGGGGTATATTCAGATTTCATATCATATTACACGAAATTTGTGTGCAAAATTTCAATATGCGTATGTACTAAAACTGAGCTGATTGAATACACAAAGAAAAAAAAACAACGCAGCTAATATATTTCCCCTGTGATATTTGAATAACATTGCGGCAAAAATATGAGTAGTAAGACTGTGGGGATTCAAGTCCACCCCCAGCAGATATCTCCGATTAAAACCGCGATATATCCGATGAAAACCGCCGATTTAAACCGCGAATCAATTTAATCGAGATCTCTGCTGGGGGTGGTCTTGAATCCCCACAATTTAACTACTAATATGCACGGGGTATATTCAGATTTCATATCATATTACACGAATATTGTGTGCAAAATTTAACTCTGCGTATGTACTAAAACTGAGCTGATTGAATATACAAAGAAAAAAAACAACGCAGCTAATATATTGCCGCTGTGATATTTGAATAACATTGCGGGAAATGCGTATGTTATCTAAATATGAGTAGTTAGACTGTGGGGATTCAAGTCCACCCCTAGCAGATATCTCCGATTAAAACCGCGATATCTCCGATGAAAACCGCCGATTTAAACCGCGAATCAATTTAATCGAAATATCTGCTGGGGGTGGTCTTGAATCCCCACAATTTAACTACTAATATGCACGGGGTATATTCAGATTTCATATCATATTACACGAAATTTGTGTGCAAAATTTAACTCGGCGTATGTACTAAAACTGAGCTGATTGAATACACAAAGAAAAAAAACAACGCAGCTAATATATTGCCCCTGTGATTTTTGAATAACATTGCGGGAAAAATATTAGTAGTTAGACTGTGGGGATTCAAGTCCACCCCCAGCAGATATCTCCGATTAAAACCGCGATATCTCCGATGAAAACCGCCGATTTAAACCGCGAATCAATTAAATCGAGACCTCTGCTGGGGGTGGTCTTGAATCCCCACAATTTAACTACTAATATGCATGAGGTATATTCAGATTTCATATCATATTTCACGAAATTTGTGTGCAAAATTTAACTCTGCGTATGTACTAAAACTGAGCTGATTGAATACACAAAGAAAAAAAACAACGCAGCTAATATATTGCCCCTGTGATATTTGAATAACATTGCGGAAAAAATATGAGTAGTTAGACTGTGGGGATTCAAGTCCACCCCCAGCAGATATATCCGATTAAAATCGCGATATCTCCGATGAAAACCGCCGATTTAAACCGCGAATCAATTTAATCGAGATCTCTGCTGGGGGTGGTCTTAAATCCCCACAGTTTAACTACTAATATGCACGGGGTACATTCAGATGTCATATCATATTACACGGAATTTGTGTGTGCAAAATGTAACTCTGCGTATGTACTAAAACTGAGCTGATTGAATACACAAAGAAAAAAAAACAACGCAGCTAATATATTGCCCCTGTGATTTTTGAATAACATTGCGGTAAAAATATGAGTAGTTAGACTGTGGGGATTCAAGTCCACCCCCAGCAGATATCTCCGATTATAACCGCGATATCTCCGATGAAAACCGCGGATTTAAACCGCGAATCAATTTAATCGAGATCTCTGCTGGGGGTGGTCTTGAATCCCCACAGTTTAACTACTAATATGCACGGGGTATATTCAGATTTCATATCATATTACACGAAATTTGTGTGCAAAATTTAACTCGGCGTATGTACTAAAACTGAGCTGATTGAATACACAGAGAAAAAAAACAACGCAGCTAATATATTGCCCCTGTGATATTTGAATAACATTGCGGGAAAAATATTAGTAGTTAGACTGTGGGGATTCAAGTCCACCCCCAGCAGATATCTCCGATTAAAACCGCGATATCTCCGATGAAAACCGCCGATTTAAACCGCGAATCAATTTAATCGAGATCTCTGCTGGGGGTGGTCTTGAATCCCCACAGTTTAACTACTAATATGCACGGGGTATATTCAGATGTCATATCATATTACACCAAATTTGTGTGCAAAATTTAACTATGCGTATGTACTAAAACTGAGCTGATTGAATACACAAAGAAAAAAAAAACAACATTGCGGGAGTTGCGGAGATTCATGGAGATGGGGAGATACATGGGGGATACCGTTTGAAGTTTAGTAGTCTAAATCATTAAATTTTGATAAAAGACTGATGAATGAGCCACTAATGGCTTGAAGTAGGTATTGTTCAAGAAAAAAACCGCTCATAAAGAAAAATGGAATTGATGTTTAGGTAGCACTTCAATGATCACTCTCAGATTCTCAAAATGAAGAAAGTTTGACATGGGTTGTTCTTGCACCACAAGAAATATTGGAGTGTAACAAATGTGTTTGTATGTATTTACGAATATACACTGTTCGTATATACAGAGAATCTATTTATCGTGCAACATAGGGTTTATCGTTTTTTCGTGATATTTGATTGTAATTACATATTATCGGTACTGTCTCCGTGGTTGTTATATAACTGATATCAACCACAAGTTTAAATGACATTTTTTTCCTTCTATTGCTGTGACAGAAATGTGTGTACCCATTGAAATGATCAACCCTATGTTGCACGATAAAAAAATCTCTGTATCTTGTGTAACAATTTAAACAACTTATTACGTAAATGAAGAAAATTTATGTGTACATCTGAAGAAACGCAGTTTAAGCGAAAAATTTCGTCAGTTATAATGCAATAACGTGTCCATTTTTATCTAATTTTTTATGTATCTCTCTTAAGTAATTTGTGTGATTTTCTTGTTTATGATACATGCTCGTGTATTCTGCATGAGGAGATTTGAGTTATAGGCCCACTCGGTTGCGCCTCAATAACTTAATGAGGCGAGATACTATATCTCCCACACTTACCGTGTAATCTGACCGCATACATCCCCGTCTGGGTGAATAATTCGGCGATTTGGAAAATAAAAGGACAGAGGGCGTCCGGGATTTGCGACAATTCGTCTGCACCGGCGCTTACGTGTGTTTGCCCTACGGCCATAAGTGTGCCCACCTCATAATCATAACGTTAATTATTTATGGTACCTTATGACGTGGGGGAATTAAATATTCCATGCGCGTAATGTATTCACGCGCGGTGCGTATAAAAACGTGTTTAGTGCCCCTTTTTTAAGATGTGTTCCGTGTAAAAGTAAAATTCGTCCTGATTAAAGTTTGAGGCCGTTTGGGAGCCGAGTAATTAAGATTTAATATTTTTTTATCCAGGTGGTCACTCTCGCCTCCGCTTTTTTGCCCGGGGCGACCCTTTTAGGCTCCGGCCTTTTATGTGCGGCGCTCTTCAGCATCTTGTCCCTCGGCCGTCATAACTCATCGCGTTTTTGTCTAATTCCGGCGCTGCGGAATTACGTATTAATAAAGGCCATTCCATTTACATGGCCGCCGTCCCTCCTCGCACACACATCGCAATAAGAAGAGGTCGGCCCGGTAATGGATCCATTAAGCCGCACGGCCAGTCCTCAGTTAGCATGATATGATTACATTCAGGTTTATACGGCCCTCTGGCGGCCCACTGAGGTTGGATCCGGCCGTACGGGTCACCAGGTGACGATTTGTCACATCTCCAAGGCGCCGAACAAGCTTCCGCCATTTCGCGGACGTCCGCCAGAGGATTAACTCTCCCCCGGCCATTTTCATAGATAATTGGTACACAAGATCCTGCTAACAAAGTTGCCAACGAAATTACTCGTAATTAACAAGTTTGCGGCGCCGCATTGTCTTCCGAAATGACGACGGCATACATTAATATTAATTAACGTGTACACCCACACTCACGCCACCACCATTCGTCACCCCCATAAAATTTTACATCATTAACACCTATAAATATCCATTTATCAAAACCGGAAAACGGAGAACCATTACATTATTCAATATTTTAGAGCGCGCATTTGGCTTTTTTAAAACTTTTTTTGCCTTGCATCTCATTTTTGTAAATTAATTTTTCGTTAATTTCACCGGAGTACCACAGGGAAGTGTCCTGGGGCCCATATTATACCTGCTCTTCACCGCAGACCTCCCAACTCCTAATGAAGCCATGGTAGTAACATTCGCCGATGATACAGCCATCATGGCCTGCCACGAAAATCCCACCAGTGCATCCTCCAATCTACAGAACCACCTAAACAAAATCCAGAACTGGCTAAATCTATGACGCATAGAAGTCAATTAAACAAAATCAATCCTCGTCACATATACGCTGAGAAAACAAATATGTCGCCCTGTTTCACTAAATGGCCTAGTCCTACCCCAAGCTGATGATGCGAAATACTTGGGAATGCACCTTGATCGCAGTCTGCATGGAAAACACATATTTGGAAAAAAAATGGGCCTCAAACGAAGACAAATCTATTGGTTAATAGGTAAGAATTCCAAACTCTCCTTTGCTAATAAACTTCTAATATACAAAGCCATTTTTAAGCCAATCTGGCATACTACTACTAAGATACTACTAAGATCAATTATAAATGCCCCGAGATTTGTAGCGAACTGGATAATCCTGAAAGACCTCCAGATGACTTCCATCAATGAGGAAGCCACAAAATATTCTGTGAAATATAAACATAGACTAAGCGTGCATCCCAACTCACTGGCCGAAGAACTGCTGCAAGAGGTAACTACGAGAAGACTGAAAAGATTGGACATCTGTCAATCTGGACATATGGCATACAGCTCTGGGATCAGCAAACATCAGTGATATTGAAATAATAGAAAGATTCTAATCAAAAATACTAAGATCAAATATAAATGCCCCGAGATTTGTAGCGAACTGGATAATCCTGAAAGACCTCCAGATGACCTCCATCAATGAGGAAGCCACAAAATATTCTGTGAAATATAAACATAGACTAAGCGTGCATCCCAACTCACTGGCCGAAGAGCTGCTGCAAGAGGTAACTACGAGAAGACTGAAAAGATTGGACATCTGGCATTCTGGACATATGGCGTACAGCTCTGGGGATCAGCAAACTTAAGTAATATTGAAATAATAGAAAGATTCTAATCAAAAATACTAAGATCAATTGTAACAACCACTTTTATGTGATTGGTCCTTAATTAATTAATTAATAAAGGGAGGAGCTGATGATCGATTAATTCACAATGGAGAAGGCATTATTAAGGCAAGCCGGCGCGAGTTGGCGGGGCGCGCGCCAGACAGAGGCAGCGGGTTATAAAGAGAGACAACAGGGACGCTGCTTGGGGGTGAACTCGGAGCGAGAACAGTTGACTCGGGGGCGTAAAAGAATTAGGATGGATCTGATAATACGTTCTCGGTGAATGTGTGTACATGTGTGTGATCTATTGGTGTTTAATTATTGGAATAATTCGAGTATGGCAATAATTAAGGTCTGTGCTGAATTTTATATTTTGCCGGAATATACCCAGAAAGGATTGTGGAGCTCCTGTATTAATATACAGAGCGGCGTCATAATAATGACGTGAGATGAATACGGGGTTCTCCATATAAATATTGCTTCATTGGCATGTTATGCGTGCCAATATTAAAGAGGGTGTGAGATGATTGTAGATAGTAGCACGGGGGTGCTCTTCCAATCATGGGCCAAATTATAAGAGATTGTTGACAGTAGCACGGGGGTGCTCTTCCAATCATGGGCCAAATTATAAGAGATTGTTGACAGTAGCACGGGGGTGCTCTTCCAATCGTGGGCCAAATTATAAGAGATTGTTGACAGTAGCACGGGGGTGCTCTTCCAATCATGGGCCAAATTATAAGAGATTGTTGACAGTAGCACGGGGATGCTCTTCCAATCATGGGCCAAATTATAAGAGATTGTTGACAGTAGCACGGGGGTGCTCTTCCAATCATGGGCCAAATTATAAGAGATTGTTGACAGTAGCACGGGGGTGCTCTTCCAATCGTGGGCCAAATTATAAGAGATTGTTGACAGTAGCACGGGGGTGCTCTTCCAATCATGGGCCAAATTATAAGAGATTGTTGACAGTAGCACGGGGGTGCTCTTCCAATCATGGGCCAAATTATAAGAGATTGTTGACAGTAGCACGGGGGTGCTCTTCCAATCATGGGCCAAATTATAAGAGATTGTTGACAGTAGCACGGGGGTGCTCTTCCAATCATGGGCCAAATTATAAGAGATTGTTGACAGTAGCACGGGGGTGCTCTTCCAATCGTGGGCCAAATTATAAGAGATTGTTGACAGTAGCACGGGGGTGCTCTTCCAATCGTGGGCCAAATTATAATAGATTGTTGAAGCCGCACCTAAGTCTAGAAATAAATATAAGTATGAATGAACATGCGGAAACTATATGCGCCTCGATATAATGCGCAATGTGTACACATATTAGGGAATTCAGTTACAATTAATTAGACATTAGATTTGAGAGTAGTTAGTTGTATTGCATCCAGAACCTGTATCCCAAATAGAAAATCGTATATTAGAATTGAGTTTAACAAAAATTGTACTGTTTTCAAATACGCTATTACCGTCCGATTAAGAACGTATTACGAATGTCTGTTGGAATAAATGGCGCCAAAATTAGAATGGGTTTTGTGATTGAATGTGTGTTTTAAATGGGTATGATTGGTACGAAATAAATTAGAAGTGTTGGCCCAGATGAATCGTCAAATTCAGTAAAATGGTTAAGTTTTGTAATTCTGCAATCCACTGCGATGACAACAGAAATCCTAGCATGCTAGGCAGGGGGTTGTGAAGGGCGGAAAGCCCCCTGGTAAGTTGTGATTCCAATTAAATTATATTTGGTGTATTAAAAGGCTTTATTATTTATATGAACTCGTGACCCGGCAATGGAATGCGAAATCAGGGGATCCTGTCTGATTGGGCCATCTTGACAAGTCACATGGTGGTAATGTAGACCCAATAAGTAAGTGACGCATGAGTAATTAGAATATGTATACGCCCATATTATTATATGATTAGAGAGCAATTGAAAATGGCGAAAAATTTGTACGCCCAGGAATTGTGCTCCTAACACAATTATAAATGCCCCGAGATTTGTAGCGAACTGGATAATCCTGAAAGACCTCCAGATGACCTCCATCAAAGAGGAAGCCACAAAATATTCTGTAAAATATAAACATAAACTAAGCGTGCATCCCAACTCACTTGCCGAAGAACTGCTGCAAAAGGTAACTACAAGAAGACTGAAAAGATTGGACATCTGGCAATCTGGACATATGGCATACAGCTCTGGGGATCAGCAAACATCAGTAATATTGAAATAATGGAAAGATTCCAATCAAAAATACTAAGATCAATTATAAATGCCCCGAGATTTGTAGCGAACTGGATAATCCTAAAAGGCCTCCAGATGACCTCCATCACAGAGGAAGCCACACAATATTCTGTGAAATATAAACATAGACTAAGCGTGCATCCCAACTCACTGGCCGAAGAACTGCTGCAAGAGGTAACTACGAGAAGACTGAAAAGATTGGACATCTGGCAATCTGGACATATGGCGTACAGCTCTGGGGATCAGCAAACTTAAGCAATATTGAAATAATAGAAATATTCTAATCAAAAATACTAAGATCAATTATAAATGCCCCGAGATTTGTAGCGAACTGGATAATCCTGAAAGACCTCCAGATGACCTCCATCAATGAGGAAGCCACAAAATATTCTGTGAAATATAAACATAGACTGAGCGTGCATCCCAACTCACTGGCCGAAGAACTGCTGCAAGAGGTAACTACGAGAAGACTGAAAAGATTGGACATCTGGCAATCTGGACATATGGCATACAGCTCTGGGGATCAGCAAACATCAGTAATATTGAAATAATGGAAAGATTCCAATCAAAAATACTAAGATCACTTATAATGCCCCGAGATTTGTACCGAACTGGATAATCCTAAAAGACCTCCAGATGACCTCCGTCAAAGAGGAAGCCACAAAATATTCTGTGAAATATAAACATAGACTGAGCATGCATTCCAACTCACAGGCCTAAAAACTGCTGCAAGAGGTAACTACGATAAGACTGAAAATGTCTTTGGACATACCACATAGATTTCTGAATTTTTGAACCCATAACCTAGATCGAATATGGTCCCATCCCAGAACTAACAACTTTTATTTGTTTTGTTGTTTAATCCAGTTTACTCCGATCGGAGCATCGAGCTTCTACAAGCTTCTTCCATCCTTCTCCGACTTCCGAGGCTTGTATAAGTTATTCGCAACCGTTATCTAGTTACAGAGGATGTCTTTGTTTTTAGCATGTTCTGTTAAATAAAGTCATAATAAATAATAAGTCAAACAAATGCTAATTTGTTATGACGGAATTGGCACTTTAATATCACCAATTACACCTAAATGTTTGGACCCCACTTTTGGAATCGCCCTGCATGTTAAATTTAATTAAAAACTGTCGAAATCTGCCATATTTACATAATCCTCAATTGCTACTCATAAGTTTTTCTGTTCTTCACCCGGTATATCAAATTTAACTTAAACCTGTCTAAATATACCAAATTTACAATTACAGGTGTCAAAATCTATTAAATTTTTAACAACTTTCTGAATGGGTACAATTCCCTACTGAGACACCTCAATGTCTATGAAATTCAAAGCTTCTGCTGCAAAAATCTGTTAATTTTCAATAGATACCGCCTGTATATGTAAATGTTGTTAATTCTATGTTGTTTAATCTATCAAAATCATAAATAAAACCATCCAAATCTGTCAAATGTTCAATTGCAACTGTTAAAATATGTTAAATTCGACATATATTTGATCCTCCATTCTATTTATTTTAGATGTAATAGTATATTTTAAGAAAAATGGTTCTAAATGCAAGAGTATCATTTTGTGTGTTTTTTTTTTTGTTTAATAAATTATTCACAAAATTTTAACTGATATTGAGTCTAATCTATCAAAATCATGAATAAAACCATCCAAATCTGTCAAATTTTCAATTGCAACTGTTAAAATATGTTTAATTCGACATATATTTGATCCTCCACTACATTTATCTTAGATTTAATAGTATCTTTGAAGAAAAATAGTTCTAAATTCAAGAGTATCATTTTGTGTGTGTTTTTTTTAAATAAATTATTCACAAAATTTTTACTGATATTGAGCATTTTTGATAATTTTGGTGATAAAATTTTCACATTCATGAAACATTTGCAGAAAATGCAAATCTTCTTACGTTGCTCCCTTTTACGTTGCAGGGTTGCTAGCCCTGCGGACAACCCTCCTCCTTTCACAGCCGGGCTTGGGACCGGTCACAGCGGAGTTACTTTTATTTACTTGTTACATATTGAAAATAGAATTATTGATTGCAGTACCTCTATACCTATCAATTATACGTATCAAATAATTTACCTAATGTCTATATTAGAGCTTTTGCGCTTTGTTTAACTAAGAGAAGAAGTAAAACAGTTTTTGACAGAGCGAAACGAGGCTCTATTAGAGCCTTTATTATATGATGAGTGAATGGCTAAACTTGCATATATGGCATAGATTGTAAATATTGTTGTGTAAATTTAAAAAAATAGTTTCGCTGAAGCCCCTAGAAGTGAACAATCTCCACAACCCTTATGTGTAGTATGTTCCGAAATTCTATCTAATGAGGCTGTACAGTCCTGTGGAATGTCTTAGTTAGGTTTCTATTGTAAATATTTCTTGTGTAATGTTACGTGCTCTTCCGAGGGATGGCCAGTTAGTCACGCGTCACGATATGCCTGACCAGGGGACGTATAGCTGCGGAATGTGCCGTTGTAAATAGATTCTTGGAACTGTAGAAAGCTGGTGCATCCCTCGCCAGTCGGAAGGGCTGGCATTGTTTGTGAATCTGTTAACACTAATTGTAATGCTCTCTAAGAGCGAATTCTTTTTCGAAAGCGATCGACGAATGGTCCCGGGTGGAGCCCCGTCATTTGCTCGCTTGTTATTGTGCTTAACTTGTAATTTCGCAACAATAAATTCATATATTTCCGGGTAGCCGTTTTTCGTTTCATTACGGCGAGTCCCCAACAGAGGCCATGAAACCCTCCAAACTTATTCGTCACTTGAGTTCGAAGCATGGCGATCTCGCAAATAAGACACTAGATTATTTAGAACGATTATACGTCTAGTGGAAAATTTAATTTAAAAAAAAATCAAATTTCAAAGTTAAAATTTCGAATTTCAAAATTCAAAAAAATGGGAAATGATGAAGATCTGAATGATGAAGGGAAATGAGATGATGATGATGACATGATGAAGACAATCACTGACAAGTCGCTGCTGCAAGCGTCTGATATAGTTGCCCTTCGAATATTTAAAACAAACAAACCGTTTACTATTGGGGAAGAGTTAGTAAAGCTTTACATCATAGATGTCGCTTGTAGAAGTTTTTGGTCCTCGATTATTCTATTGACTATTTGGAATTAAACTATTCCGCTTTCGAATGACACCATTCAGAGAAGAATTCGTGACATATCTATCGATATTGAAAAGCAAATTGTAGAAGGGATAAAGAAATCAAGATATTTTGCAATTCAACTTGATGGATCAGCTAACCAAGAAGAACCATGCAATTCTACTATGCTTCGTGAGGTATAGTGAAGTTGAGACTTCAGGGAGGAACTTCTTTGTCGCTTTGACCTACCTGGATGGACCAATACTTCCGAAATATTTGGTGCTCTTGATGAGTATATACATGTGCAAGGTTTAGACTGGAGAAAGTGCGTTGGAGTGTGTACAGACGCAAATTTGATCTGGATATCGTTCAGGTGTGGCTGCAAAAATGTTCTCATCCAGAAATTTT
This sequence comes from Othius punctulatus, assembly GCA_951805005.1. Lineage (NCBI taxonomy): Eukaryota > Metazoa > Arthropoda > Insecta > Coleoptera > Staphylinidae > Othius > Othius punctulatus. The sequence goes on from OX638145.1 coordinate 16,087,522, forward strand.
GCTCGCTCACTGTATGATCCACAGAGAGCATGTAGTTGCAAAAAAAAAAAACTTTGGAGCTAAACACTGTGATGAATGGCGCACTAAAGAGCATGGATGAAATATGTAGTCGTGCCATGAACTCCAGATTGTTCATTGAACAAAATGAAAAAATCGCAATTCAAAGAATATGATTTCCGAGCTACTGTTCTACATTGGGACGGAAAGCTACTTCCAAGTTTGACCGGTAAAGATATCGTCGATAGACTTGCTGTGGTTGAATCGAATAGAGCTGAAGAGAAATTTCTTGCAATTCGACCATTAGAATGTGGAACAGCGAAATATCAAGCATCGGCTATTTATAACACGCTAATTGATTGGAATTTGCAAGAATCAATTAAAGAATTCGATACGACTCCAGTAAATACCGGTCATTTAAATGGCACACGTCTTTTATTAGAACAGCTCTTGGAGAAGGAGTAATTGTATTTGCCTTAGGCATCATATTTTCGAAATTATCCTTCGAAGTGTTTTTGATGCAGTGGGCAGTGGGCATTAGTGTTGTTGATGGGCAAATCCATAGGAACAGACGTGCCGATTTTCAAATTTCCAAAAATCATGGAATGGTATCAATCCTAAAAATTTCGTACCAGGAATCGAAAACTAAAATGTAAAAAAATGTATAAAATACGATTCTGCACAAATTTTGCAGTTTGTAAAAGAAACTGCCTCATGACAACTTTTTGGAATTGATAGCTATCTTTTTTGGAGATATACTACCTCAAGCAACGCCTTTTCATTTTCCTGGTGTCATTCACCATGTGAGGTGGATGAAAAAGCAATATATAGCCTCAAACTATTCCATTTCGCGAAAAATGTAATTTATAGGTGTTTTTGATGCAATGGGCAGTGGGCATCAGTGTTGTTGATGGGCAAATCCATAGGTAAAGACGTGCCGATTTTCAAATTTCCAAAAATCATTGAATGGTATCAATACTAAAAATTTCGAACTAGGAATCTAAAACGAAAAAGTAAAAAAATATATAATAAACGATTCTGCTCAAATTATGCAGTTTGTAAAAGAAACTGCCAAGCAGTCTTAGTCTCGTGACGACTTTTTAGAATTGACAGCTATCTTTCTTGGAGATATACCAACTCAAGCTACGCCTTTTCGTTTTCCTGGTGTCATTCACCATGCGAGGTGGATGGAAAAAGCAATATATAGCCTCAAAATATTCCATTTCGCAAATAATGTAATTTATAGGTGTTTTTGATGCAGTGGGCAGTGGGCATCAGTGTTGTTGGTGAGCAAATTCATAAGTAAAGACGTGCCGATTTTCAAATTTCCAAAAATCATGGAATAGTATCAATCCTAAAAGTTTGGAACCAGGAATCGAAAACGAAAAAGTAAAAAAATGTATAAAATACGATTCTGCACAAATTTTGTAGTTTGTAAAAGAAACTGCCAAGCAGTCTCAGTCTCGTGACGACTTTTTAGAATTGACAGCTATCTTTTTTGGAGATATACCAATTCCAAGCAACGCCTTTTCGTCTTCCTGGTGTCATTCGTCATGCGAGGTGGATGGAAAAAGCCTCAAAATATTCGAAATTCAAAATATATATATACCAAGTTTTATTACAATAAATTGTTATTATTCTTACTCTAATTCTTACCTTTTATGTTTAGTGGTTGTGTGAAATCTATTAAAATATTGTTATCATTAAATTTTGAAAGGCGTTTTAGTTGATTCTGTCAGGTAAACAATTGAATGATGTAGTTGTTGATTTTTTGGCATTCGCCTTCAGAGAATAGATTCGCAGTGTTGGGTGGAGGAAGGGAAGAAGTGGTTGCCCATTAAATTTTCACGCCCTGAAAATTCGTAAACACCGATGTCCGCACACACATGCCCACAGCAATATGGAAGTTTCGCAGTTTTGCTGAACCGTAGGCGAAATGAAAAATAATACTCCCGGCCAGGTGGTCAGCATTCCGACGCCCCGTGGGAAATTCTGAAGTGACCGGGGCGTGGAAATATTGTCAGGCACGGCGCGGCCGTGGAAAAACTGCCCGGCGAACGATGCGGCTGAATAATACAGGAGGCAATTGCCGGATCAATTGTTAAAACAAACATTGCTTACCGCATGTTATTGCGGCCGTATAAATCCCGGCCAGTCGATGGTAAGTGTCTGGGCGCGGACCCGGGGGCTCACTTCATCAGGGGCCTCGCCACGGCACCTCCGGGGACGCGCGCTCTTTACTACACTTAGGACGGAGGCCGGCCCCGAAAACTCTCGCTTTTCCCGGGGCCTGTTCTGCGGGCCCCCCGCCCGGTAACTTATTGCTCTTCATGAAGTGGCAGCTCCCGGAATTGCCGGGGCGGAAGATTGATGGCTGCGGCCTGGAGGACCTGCGGAGGAAATTTGCATGTGAGCCGAAGGTGCGCGCATTATCTATTCATCGCCTGCGTGCCCGCCGGGGGCGCGCGCCCCCGGGCCCGCCCCACGGAGCCCCCGTGGCCGCCGTGGACGCGACACTTTCCTCTGATATTTATTCCACGGCCAGACGAGAGGCTATGAAAAGGCGATGTGATGGATTTCACGACCCCGGTGGGTGCCCTCAATTCCAGTCTGGAATTCAGTTAGTCTTCTTATATTCTCAGTCAACGCCCGACCACTTTTTGCCCCGCCGCACATTACATACATATACACGCCAAGGGCCCCCGCACTATCCGCTATAAATATTTAAAAAAGCGCGCACACGTGCCTTTACGGCTGAGAGCGAATTTCGCGAGGATCCAAGGGCTTGGCAAAAAATCGCCAGAATTTTGAAGCTGAAAACCGCGATCACCGCTTCAGATTATATATTTATCAACGCACCATTTCAACTTACAGTTTTGAAAACCCCTTATCTTAATTCAAACGCTTCAGTTTCAATCATTGATAACACAACAGTAATCTAATGACTTAAAAAATATAAATGAAATCTGAAATCTAGGCGAAACAACCTATTTGAATAACATAAAAGAAGCATTATTGGATGAATGCAAGGATGAACGAAAAAGCAGTGTTCGGCCTTCCAAACAATAATGAATGACAGATGAAATAACACAAAAGGAAAAAAAAGCCAATATAAAGAACATCATCCGAAAATCGGAAATGTCATAGGATGAACGAAAGAGAAGTGTTTGGTCTCCCAAGGAACAATATTTGACTGATGAAATCATGGCACTCATGGAATAAATAAGGCAAAATGAAGACCAAGATTGGAAATGCCAAACAATCATAAGACAGGTATACAAAAAGATAGAAGCATTATGCAAGTAGAATGTAGCGCATTTAATCAACATAGACTGGACAATTAAATCACAGTCAAAGCAAGGAAAAGTAGAAGGAAGAATTCTGCTGAATTATTGTGCACACGTATTACCTTTTACTCAATGGAACAAAAAGTAATCACTTTTTTTCCTTCAGCATTTAGAGACTCTTCTTACCACTGCTTGGGGTTTAATGTGTACTTCCTTAATTCTTTTTAATATTTTTTCTTTACATTTGCGACCGGTTTCGATTCTACATGGAATCGTCTTCAGGCAAAAAATATCTTATAACCATATTATAGTGAACCTAGAGAAAACAAATAAAAAAATAGGAAAAATACATACAACTAAAAGTTTTTGATGTTAGCAGTAATGGACTAGAGCTAGACAAAATAGAATGCACGAAAGAGCACATAATAACAGCCAAAGAAGTAAAATATGCTATTATGAACTGAAAAGATAAGATGGCAGTAGAACCAGACTTGATACTAGTGGAACTACTCAAACTGATTGAAGAAGACAAAATGAACATCTTGGCAAATCTAAAATAAACCATTTATAACACCAGAATTAGATTACAAGAATGGCGGCAGTCAAATTATTATTAAAGCAGGGACTATGTAGTAATTAAAGTGGAAAATGAAGTAATGATCAAAGTTAACAACGTAGTGGAAGATAAAGTATATAATTAAGTAAGTAGTTTTTGAGTTATTGGCGACATTTTGAATACGGCCAAAAAATTAGCCCGTAGGTAGATCTAATTTCAGGCTTATTACGTATAGACAGTTCATTAAAATAAGGACCAAAATAATAAAATGATTAAAGTGGAAAATGAAGTAGAAGATGATGTAGATGATCATGGAATTGACGAAGCAGAAAACAAAGTTCAATGTGAATAATGAAGCAATGGGCGAAACAAAAATGAAGTAGAAGATGTGTATTATGAAGCAATGGACAAAGCAGAAAATTAAGTAATTTTCTGAAAAAAAATTGTTGTTGGTGATACATTGAATAGTTTGAAAACAGATATACTTCATTAAGAATGGGTGAAGATGAAAACTAGGATAATGCAGCGATTAAAGTAGAAAATTGATTAGTGAAAGCTGAAAATTGAAGTAAGAATAGAACAATAGAAGTAATAGAAGAAAATAGTTGCTGAAGTAGAAGATGATGAAGTACTGATACAGTATAGAACAGAACTGAACAGAAACGTAAGTAGGATATGATGGATGATGAAGCAATGCACGAAGCAAAATCGAAGTGAAGAATTATGTAGATGATGAGGCAATGGGCAAAGCTGAAAATAAAACAGAAGATAATGTAGATGATGAAAAGCAGGGAAATTAGGAAATGAGGTAAGTTAGATGATGCAGGTGATGAAGCATTTAACAAAGCTGAAAATCCAGCAGAATATAATATACTATGGGCGACAAAAAAAAGTAGGACTGCTCTTACTTGAGATTTTAGCATTATTTTATTTAATTGGACCTGGCTTCAACTATTTTGACAGATAAATATGACATATTTCAAGTTACTTCGGTAGCAACCGAACGCAAGTTGCAAAGACTGTAAGAATAATACATATTTAGAAATGCTTCGATACAAATTTACATTGATTTTTTTTAAACAGAATATATAATAATTTTTTTTAACTGTATCATCCATTATTATACCAGTTAATGTTAATATCCTTTTATATATGTTTATTTTTGTAGTACTTACTGGTAGTGTTTTAATTAAAAAAATACATTATTTGATAATATATTGTTTATATTTATTTTTCTTCCCTGGTTGGTTTCGACTTTATATAAAAGTCATCTTCAGAGGGGCTTTTAGTCTGTGTTCATTAATTTTATAAGTTTTCATTAATGTATTTTATCTGACTTTAATATTTTAATTAAAATTAATTATTATTTAAATAATACATCAAATTAAAATCAAATAAAATACATTTTTGAAAACATTTATTCTAAATATGAGATATTCTCACTATTTAATTTCTATAAATTGAATATATTGTAGATTGAATTTTAAGTTGACAACTCACACAAATTTTAGGGTAGAAGCAACTTACACCTTGCGTTTGATTGCTTAAAAAATAAATAGTTAAAAAAATAGTTAAAATTATAATTAATTTTAATTAAAATATTAAAATCAAATAGAATACATTACTTTAACGTAACTTATAAAAATAATAAACACAGACCAGGAACCACTCTGAATATGACTTTTATATAAAGTCGAAACTGGTTAGGGAAGAAATTGAAAAATTAACAATATATTATCAAATAATATAATCTTTTAATCAAAACACTACCAGTAAGGACTACAAAAATAAACATATATAAAAGGATATATAATAAAATGTTTATAACATATGTTGTAGTATACAATTAAACTGAATTTGTAATGGTAGTTATAAGGGAATAAAATAGAGTTTGCAACTTAAGTAAATTATTGGTGGATGCGCCGGGTACGGTATTTTTTATAAACTACTAGTTCATTATTTTTTGATAAATATTAAAATCTTTTGTCATATGTATGGTTTAGTACTAATAACATAAACAATTGTGATGCTGTCCGATCATCTTAGAGAATGATTGTAGTGAATTCATGATACTATATACATATTAGTAGCCCGGCGACTCCACCATTTATTATTATTGAGTGGCGAAGTCTTGGCAGCGTCATTGCCTAAACGTACCAACACTGCACAGCATATTCCTAGCGCGTTTCCCGTGAAAGATAGAAAAAAATGTTTCGTACAAAAAGTTATTGGCTTAAAAAGCTTTATGCCGTAAAATTATTTTCAAATATACAGGGTGTCCCAATTTTGCGAAATAACAAAAAAAAAACGGAACACCTTGTATTTATTAAAGGTTTCTGATGACATTTTTGAACCTCTATATTGTTGTTTATTTAGTTTTTGATTATGTTACAGTGTTGCCAATTTACAATTTTTTTCTCCAAATATCATGCATAAGCAAACTCAAATTTAAAAAATCGTAGCGACCTCGGGTTTTGAAGGTAGGAAAAAGTTTTAGCAATATTCTCAGTGGATGTAAGTAATGAGAAATTTGAATTTAGTAATACAGGGTGTTCAGAAATAAAAGCCAAACTTTGCAAATTTCAAAGCGGTATAACCCTTTTTTTTAATGGAATGTCCTCCCATTTTATGTCATTATTCGATAGGTATTTTTCTTCTCTTCAATTTGATGGTATGGTTTGCCAATACCAATATGGTATGTCATACTATGGTATGCCATATTGTATGGTATGCCAATATGATGGTATGTATATGGTATTGACATATCTTATGTCTGAACCCCATAGTTGTTGAGATATTCAATATTTTTCACAAAAGTAGCCATTTAATTACATTTCTATGCACTGAAATAGATCATGCTGAGACAAAACAACTGTCAAAATGTAAGAAGTAAGAATCAATGTGAGATGAACGAAAATAGTAAAATAGTAGATAGTACTTCTGTAATACGATTAATTATTTTATTCCAAAACCTTCAGAGATAACAAAATTATTAATACAAAAAAGAAACGATACTACAGTAATGTTCAAAATGTTTTTGTTCATCTCATATTGTTTCTTACTTACACAGAGGTAATATTGAGATATTCTATATTTTTCACAAAAGTAACCATTTAATTACATATCTATGCACTGAAATAGGTCATGCTGAGACAAAACAACTGTCAAAATGTAAGTAAGAATCAATGTGGGATGAAAGAAAATAGTAAAATAGTAGATAGTACTTCTGTAATACGATTAATTATTTTATTCCAAAACCTTGAGAGATAACAAAATTATTAATACAAGAAAGAAACCATACTACAGTAATGTTCAAAATGTTTTTGTTCATCTCATATTGATTCTTACTTACACAGAGGTAATATTGAGATATTATATATTTTTCACAAAAGTAACCATTTAATTACATATCTATGCACTGAAATAGGTCATGGTGCGACAAAACAACTGTCAAAATTTAAGTAAGAATCAATGTGAGATGAACGAAAATAGTACATCTAGAAGTTCAGAAGTACTATCTAGAATAGTAGATAGTACTTCTGTAATACGATTAATTATTTTATTCCAAAACCTTGAGAGATAACAGAATTATTAATACAAAAGAGAAACGATACTACAGTAATGTTCAAAATGTTTTTGTTCATCTTATATTGATTCTTAGTTACACAGAGGTTCATTACACTGTAAGTAGGTTTCTTGCTTTTACAATAAAACTAGTAAGACACACAAAATACTAAATGCATACAAGAAGGTTGTCTACCTTCTCATATTGATTTTTACTTACACAGAGGTTCATTACACTGTAGGTATTTTTCTTGCTTTTACAATAAAACTAGTAAGACACACAAAACACTAAATGCATACAAGAAGGTTGTCTACCTTCTCATATTGATTTTTACTTACACAGAGGTTCATTACACTGTAGGTAGGTTTCTTGCTTTTACAATAAAACTAGTAAGACACACAAAATACTAAATGCATACAAGAAGGTTGTCTACCTTCTCATATTGATTTTTACTTACACAGAGGTTCGTTACACTGTAGGTAGGTTTCTTGCTTTTACAATAAAACTAGTAAGACACACAAAACACAAAATGCATACAAGAAGGTTGTCTACTTTCTCATAAGAAACAGAAGGGAAACAGAAACACAAACAAGAAAAGTACTGATAAACGACAAAATAAAGATGAAGAAGGCGAGTGCGGTGTCGCTGCATCTCATAGAAGATAGAAGATAGCATACAAGAAGGTTGTCTACGTCTCTAATAAGAAACAGAAGGGAAACAGAAATAGAAACAAGGAACATATTGATAATGTATGTAGTATAAAAAAATAGGTACCTTGTGTGCTGTTTGCTAGAGACAAGATTTGGAGCATTATGATCTTCTTTACATGATTTAATTACAAGCTTAAAAATTTTGTTTACGAATTTGCACGAAGTGGACAAAATATTTTCCCTTTTTGCCATTTTTTATCCTTCCTGGTAATATCACCAATATACACAAGTGTATTTCTGATAAATGGTGAGCAATAGACTATTTTTTTCGGATAATTTAAAGGTATGGGTTAGCTATTAATGAAATTTCTGAAAATTTATTAATTGCATGTTTGATATTAGATTTGTATATACTACACCTAAAGACATTATTCCTGAAAACTTGGCAAAGTTTCTGTATTGAATAAGTGAGAAAATCGTGCAAATAACTTTCAGAATTTACAGGTATAAGTTAGCTATTACTGAAACTTCTGAAAATTTATTAAATGCATATTTGATATTAGATTTGTATTTACTACACCTAAAGACATTATTCCTGATAATCTGGCAAAGTTTCTGTAATGAATAAGTAAGAAAATTGAAGGTATAACTTTCAGCATTTACAGGTATGGGTAAGCTATTATTGAAATTTCTGAAAATTTATTAATTGCATATTTGATACTAAATTGGTATTTACCACACCTTAAGACATAATACCTGAAAATTTGGCAAAGTTTCTGAATTGAATAAGTGAGACAATCGAACATATAACTTTCAGCATTTACAGGTATGGGTTAGCTATTACTGAAACTTTTGAAAATTTATTAAATGCATATTTGATATTAGATTTATATTTACTACACCTAAAGACATAATTCCTGATAATTTGGCAAAGTTTCTGTAGTGAATAAGTGAGAATATCGAGCATATAACTTTCAGCATTTACAGGTATGAGTTAGCTTTTACCGAATTTTCTGAAAATTTATCAATTGCATATTAGATTATAGATTTGTATTTACTATACCTAAAGACATTATTCCTGATAATTTGGAAAAGTTTCTGTAATGAATAAGTAAGAAAATCGAAGGTAAAACTTTTAGCATTTACAGGTATGGGTTAGCTATTAATGAAATTTCTGAAAATTTATTAATTGCATATTTAATATTAGATTTGTATATACTACACCTAAAGACATTATTCCTGAAAACTTGGCAAAGTTTCTTTATTGAATAAGTGAGAAAATCGTGCAAATAACTTTCAGAATTTACAGGTATACGTTAGCTATTACTGAAACTTCTGAATATTTATTAAATGCATATTTGATATTAGATTTATATTTACTACACCTAAAAACATAATTCCTGATAATTTGGCAAAGTTTCTGTAGTGAATAAGTGAGAATATCGAAGATATAACTTTCAGCATTTACAGGTATGGGTTAGCTATTAATGAAATTTCTGAAAATTTATTAATTGCAAATTTAATATTAGATTTGTATTTACTACACCTAAAGACATTATTCCTTCAAATTTGACAAAGTTTCTGTAATGAATAAGTGAGAAAATCGAACATATAACTTTCAGCATTTTCAGGTATGAGTTAGCTTTTACTGAATTTTCTGAAAATTTATCAATTGCATATTTGATTATAGATTTGTATTTACTACACCTAAAGACATATTCCTGAAAATTTGACAAAGTTTCTGTAATGAATAAGTGAGAAAATCGAGCATATAACTTTCAGCATTTACAGGTATGAGTTAGCCTTTACTGAATTTTCTGAAAATTTATCAATTGCATATTTGATTATAGATTTGTATTTACTACACCTAAAGACATTATTCCTTCAAATTTGACAAAGTTTCTGTAATGAATAAGTGAGAAAATCGAGCATATAACTTTCAGCATTTACAGGTATGAGTTAGCTTTTATTGAATTTTCAGAAAATTTATCAATTGCATATTTGATTATAGATTTATATTTACTACACCTAAAGAGATTATTCTTGAAAATTTGGCAAAGTTTCTATAATGAATAAGTGAGAAAATCGACCATATGACTTTCAGCATTTACAGGTTAGCTTTGAGCGAATTTTCTGAAAATTTATCAATTGCATATTTGATATTAGATTTGTATTTACTTTGTATTTGTAAGGTTTTTGTGCTAATTTATAACTCATTTTTAGTTCGTATTTTCTGGATAATGTCGGTTTATTTTACATCTCCAAGTTAAACATAACTAGGCATAAATCCAAATTATAATTTATTATCTAAATTGTAAAGGTTCGGATGTCAAACGTAAATTTATTGTATTAATGATGTACACAACTGATAGATTTATGAAAGTTTTGTTTTTTGCTTTAATTTAATGCTTTTCTAAAATTTTTTAATGTCTTTTAACGCATTGTATTTCTTAGTGTCGTTTCACTAAAAATTTCTCCATCACAAAAAGAGTCCCTATCATAAGAAAAAATATTTTAGATGAATCAGGCTAGTTATCTTGTGTTATTAATGGCTATCTGAGTAATTTTCTTTTATAATTTTCTTAATCATTATTATAGAGATTATTATAGAGATTATAAAGATTATTATTGTTAAGAGTACATTGCCTTCCAGGTAATTAGCACTACTAATCCATTAATAATTACAGGCAATTTCATATTTTAAATGTTGCTGTATAGATTAGTATGGTTGATGGACATACATTAATAAAACATGTATATTTGTTATCTGTCCAGTTATCTTTTATGAGTTGATAATTTTTGAACCGTCCATCTCGCGTTTTTAGACAAGACTGGAATCAAATTTCCAATCCGAAGGTGAAGCGAGTTTAATGCACAACGAGGAGCCGACTTCTTGTGTGGGGGCGCATTGATGCGCTCGTGAATTTGGAGGACTTTAGGGCGGCCGCCGAATGTCCGCCATCCGATCCGGGGGCCCTGAGGCCTCCCGGGCTCGTTTACAAATCGAATTTTTATTCCGCCGAATCGGCGAAATCTGTTCGGGTGCGTGCGTGCGGTTGTAAATTGAAAATCGAGTCGATCATCCAGTCGAGAATGTCAAATGGACAATTGGAATGAAACCGAGCGGGGCGCGCTCTCCGTCGCAGTACATAAACTCCCCATTGTTGCCGGGCGCGAGAGGGAAGGGTGGGCCGACCGCTTTGCAGAAGAAGGGTAAAAGTAAACATCGGCATTGTCGTGCAGATGAGTACTTGTGTTGGCCAGGCGTGACGACGCCAGATGCCCACCTTGCGCTATCGCAATTAATTATCCCTCCCTGCGCTGCCCACCGACCGTGATTTGCGCCCGTTTTTGCGTCCACTATAATTCAAACGTTTATTGAATATTGGACACAAAGCCGTCCGTATATTAAATTGCGGTGGTTAAATAATTTGTGCGCGCACTTCGATACGTCGGTACATGCATTTAAGCGTGACATTGGCAGACCACCTGCATTAATAAACAGAGCCATTGATAATTCGTTTACCGTATTAACATGCGCCATAATTACATAGTTCGCCCGTAGATAGGAATAAATGCGATTATATCAAACGTATATAATGCTAAATAATTATCATCGTTGCGTGTTGTGAAATCCCAATAGAGGAATTAGTGCTGCGGTCCGGTTGTCGAACGTGACGTACATTTGCCAATTGCCGCGTTAGTTATGAGGATATTTATCGGCATGCACACACACAACGCAGACGGCCCCATGACGTACGAGCTCAATCCGCAGCGATAAAGAAAAGATTTATGATAGCATAACAAATCAATTTATAACTAAAAACCGGTTACCCATTGCCAACAATTTTCAAGCCAATTTACGTCAACCCATTATATGGAATTATCAAGATCCACATACCTTTTACTTCGATCCAATTGAGACATAATTATGACATACACATATAAATGCCATAATTGCAAATACAAACCAAAACACAATCAACAAATTCACCCCGAACAAAACTGATACCTGCAAAATGATCTAACTAATTAATATAAACAAAATATATAAAAGCCAGAAATTTGCAAATCACAAAATTTACCTTTTAAATTCGAAAACAAATAATAAAAATATCAGTATATCTTAATGTTATTATTGGTATATTGTTGAGCATCGAACGTGTAAAGAAAGAATTACGAAAGTGTTATTTTTGTTTTTAAATTTTGTTATGTATTGTTGCAATAATTGTTAATAGATGGCGATGCGCTTACCCCAACATAAAAAAAAATTAAACACGTTATTACAATATCAGAGTACCTAATGTTCCAAAATTTATTTGTACTAATCAAAATGAACACAAATAAATAAAAATAATAGAAGCAGAATAACCCATATCCATAATGTTTCATAAATGCAAGATATGTTTTATTGCATAAATTCACAACAAGGCCCCTAAACATTAAAATAGTACAACATTCTTAAAGATGTGGGTTGTTTTGTGTGTTAATTTTAACAGAAGAGCGCTCAAAATATGCGCCTTATATGGGAATATGTCCCCATAGAATGATTTGAAAATGTGCCACTCAGGTAAGCATCCAGCAGGCAAAACGTAAAATCGATGATTTTTGAATCAAATTGACTAAAACAAAAACCCAAAAAATCGCAATTTTTTTAGTTACTCCAATTGACCATAGGAGCATATGCCTATATAGACCAACTAGACCCTCCCGATTCCAATAAGCACACTTTCAGTCTCATAGCCCCAACGGTTCTCGAGATATTCGCCCTCAAAGTTGAGAAATTGAAACTAATAGCAAAAAAAGGGCTGATAAAATTAAACTTCTGAACGAATGGTCGAATCTCGATGCCTATAATCTCATTCGATTCGGAGGACTTACACGATTCATATAAGACTACCCTCGACATACCTACGAAGACGTTATAATTTAAAAAAAAATCGAAAATGTAGCGTTTTTGCCATCTCGATGAAATTCCATTTCGAGAACGCCTCAACCTATTCGGACATTATTTTTCTAAAAAACGTACTTTATTCATGATAAACGCTATAACTGGAAGAGTTGTGGGAATACGAGATTGACAGAGCGCTCAAAATCTGCGCCCCATATGTGGCCATGTCCCCATAGAATGATTTGAAAATGTGCCTCCTCGTTGAGCACCCAGTTGGCAAAACGTAAAATCGATGATTTTCCAGCCAAATTGACTAAAACGAAAACCCGAAAAATCGACTCAATTGACTATAAAGGCACATATTTAGATCAATTGGACCCTCCCCATTCCAATAAGCACACTTTTTACCTCATAGCACTTGCGGTTCTCGCGATATCCGGCCTCAAAGTTGAGAAATTAAATAAAATAGCATGTAAGGACTGATAAAATTAAACTTCTAAACAGACGGTCAAGTCTCGATACCGATGGTCTCATTCGATTCAGATATATTATCTACACGAAATAATCTCAAGCACTAGCAAGCTATTTGTGTAAATTGATAATAAAATACAATAGAGTCACACATTTCCAAGCTATTTGTTAAATATAATATGAGTCACAACAGTGTTTCTCAATCTTTGACAATTTGATATTATCTCATTGCAAAGTGTCTCAAACTTTGATATTACCTCAATGCAGAGCTTCTCAAAGTTTATTGAGGTATTTGTTCAATTCTATATTATCTTCACCAAAGATTCTCAAACACTGGAAATCTATTTGTGCAATTTGATATTAAAATACAGTAGAGTCAAACATTTCCAAACTATTTATTCAATATAATATGAGTTACAACAGTGTTTCTCAATCTTTAACAATTTGATATTATCTCATTGCAAAGTTTCACAAACTTTGATATTACGTCAATGCAGAGCTTCTCAAACTTTAATAAGGTATTTGTTCAATTCTATATTATCTACACCAGAGATTCTCAAATACTGGAAATCTATTTGTGCAATTTGATATTAAAATACAGTTGAGCCAACCATTTCCAAACTATTTATTCAATATAATATGTTTTACAACAGTGTTTCTCAATCTTTAACAATTTGATATTATCTCATTGCAAAGTTTCTCAAACTTTGATATTACCTCAATGCAGAGCTTTTAAAACTTTAATAAGGTATTTGTTGTTCAATTCTATATTATCTACACCAGAGATTCTCAAACACTGGAAATCTATTTGTGCAGATTGATATTAAAATACAGTAGAGTCAAACATTTACAAGCTATTTGTTTAATATAATATGATTTACAACAGTGTTTCTCAATCTTTGACAATTTGATATTATCTCATTGCAAAGTTTCTCAAACTTTGTTATTACCTCAGTGCAGAGCTTTTCCATCTTTAATAAGGTATTTGTTCAATTCTATATTATCTACACCAGAGATTCTCAAACACTGGAAATCTATTTGTGCAATTTGATATTAAAATACAGTAGAGTCAAACATTTCCAAACTATTTGTTCAATATAATATGATTTACAACAGTGTTTTTCAATCTTTGACAATTTGATATTATCTCATTGCAAAGTTTATCAAACTTTGATATTACCTCAGTGCAGAGCTTTTCAATCTTTAATAAGGTATTTGTTCAATTCTATATTATCTACACCAGAGATTCTCAAACACTGGAAATCTATTTGTGCAGATTGATATTAAAATACAGTAGAGTCAAACATTTACAAGCTATTTGTTTAATATAATATGATTTACAACAGTGTTTCTCAATCTTTGACAATTTGATATTATCTCATTGCAAAGTTTCTCAAACTTTGTTATTACCTCAGTGCAGAGCTTTTCAATCTTTAATAAGGTATTTGTTCAATTCTATATTATCTACACCAGAGATTCTCAAACACTGGAAATCTATTTGTGCAATTTGATATTAAAATACAGTAGAGTCAAACATTTCCAAACTATTTGTTCAAAATAATATGATTTACGACAGTGTTTCTCAATCTTTGACAATTTGATTTTATCTCATTGCAAAGTTTCTCAAACTTTGATATTACCTCAATGCAGAGCTTCTCAAACGTTAATAAGGTATTTGTTCAATTCTATATTATCTACACCAGAGATTCTCAAACACTGGAAAGCTATTTGTGCAATTTGATATTAAAATACAGTAGAGTCAAACATTTCCAAACTTTTTGTTCAGTATAATATGAGTTACAACAGTGTTTCTCAATCTTTAACAATTTGATATTATCTCATTGCAAAGTTTCTCAAACTTTGATATTACCTCAATGCAGAGCTTTTAAAACTTTAATAAGGTATTTGTTGTTCAATTCTATATTATCTACACCAGAGATTCTCAAACACAGGAAATCTATTTGTGCAATATGATATTAAAATACTGTAGAGTCAAACATTTCCAAACTATTTGTTCAATATAATATGATTTACGACAGTGTTTCTCAATCTTTGACAATTTGATATTATCTCATTGCAAAGTTTCTCAAACTTTGTTATTACCTCAGTGCAGAGCTTTTCAATCTTTAATAAGGTATTTGTTCAATTCTATATTATCTACACCAGAGATTCTCAAACACTGGAAATCTATTTGTGCAATTTGATATTAAAATACAGTAGAGTCAAACATTTCCAAACTATTTGTTCAATATAATATGATTTACAACAGTGTTTTTCAATCTTTGACAATTTGATATTATCTCATTGCAAAGTTTCTCAAACTTTGATATTACCTCAATGCAGGGCTTCTCAAACTTTAATAAGGTATTTGTTCAATTCTATATTATCTGCACCAGAGATTCTCAAACACTGGAAATCTATTTGTGCAATTTGATATTAAAATACAGTAGAGTCAAACATTTCCAAACTATTTATTCAATATAATATGAGTTACAACAGTGTTTCTCAATCTTTAACAATTTGATATTATCTCATTGCAAAGTTTCACAAACTTTGATATTACCTCAAAGCAGAAATTTTCAAGCTTTAATAAGGTATTTGTTCAATTCTATATTATCTACACCAGAGATTCTCAAACACTGGAAATCTATTTGTGCAATTTGATATTAAAATACAGTAGAGTCAAACATTTCCAAACTTTTTGTTCGATATAATATGATTTACAACAGTGTTTCTCAATCTTTGACAATTTGATATTATCTCATTCCAAAGTTTATCAAACTTTGATATTACCT
The DNA here is from genome assembly GCA_951805005.1 of Othius punctulatus. NCBI lineage: Eukaryota > Metazoa > Arthropoda > Insecta > Coleoptera > Staphylinidae > Othius > Othius punctulatus. The sequence goes on from OX638145.1 coordinate 16,103,734, forward strand.
CAATGTAAATCTTTTCAAACTTTAATAAGGTATTTGTTCAATTCTATATTATCTACACCAGAGATTCTCAAACACTGGAAATCTATTTGTGCAATTTGATATTAAAATACAGTAGAGTCAAACATTTCCAAACTATTTATTCAATATAATATGAGTTACAACAGTGTTTTTCAATCTTTGACAATTTGATATTATCTCATTGCAAAGTTTCACAAACTTTGATATTACGTCCATGCAGAGCTTCTCAAACTTTAATAAGGTATTTGTTCAATTCTATATTATCTACACCAGAGATTCTCAAACACTGGAAAGCTATTTGTGCAATTTGATATTAAAATACAGTAGAGTCAAACATTTCCAAACTATGTGTTCAATATAATATGATTTACAACAGTGTTTCTCAATCTTTGACAATTTGATATTATCTCATTGCAAAGTTTCTCAAACTTTGTTATTACCTCAGTGCAGAGCTTTTCAATCTTTAATAAGGTCTTTGTTCAATTCTATATTATCTACACCAGAGATTCTCAAACACTGGAAATCTATTTGTGCAGATTGATATTAAAATACAGTAGAGTCAAACATTTACAAACTATTTGTTTAATATAATATAATTTATAATAGTGTTTCTCAATCTTCAACAATTTGATATTATCTCATTGCAAAGTTTCTTAAACTTTGATATTACCTCAATGCAGGGCTTCTCAAACTTTAATAAGGTATTTGTTCAATTCTATATTATCTACACCAGAGATTCTCAAACACTGGAAATCTATTTGTGCAGATTGATATTAAAATACAGTAGAGTCAAACATTTACAAGCTATTTGTTTAATATAATATGATTTACAACAGTGTTTCTCAATCTTTGACAATTTGATATTATCTCATTGCAAAGTTTCTCAAACTTTGTTATTACCTCAGTGCAGAGCTTTTCAATCTTTAATAAGGTATTTGTTCAATTCTATATTATCTACACCAGAGATTCTCAAACACTGGAAATCTATTTGTGCAATTTGATATTAAAATACAGTAGAGTCAAACATTTCCAAACTATTTGTTCAATATAATATGATTTACAACAGTGTTTTTCAATCTTTGACAATTTGATATTATCTCATTGCAAAGTTTATCAAACTTTGATATTACCTCAATGCAGAGCTTCTCAAACGTTAATAAGGTATTTGTTCAATTCTATATTATCTACACCAGAGATTCTCAAACACTGGAAAGCTATTTGTGCAATTTGATATTAAAATACAGTAGAGTCAAACATTTCCAAACTTTTTGTTCAGTATAATATGAGTTACAACAGTGTTTCTCAATCTTTAACAATTTGATATTATCTCATTGCAAAGTTTCTCAAACTTTGATATTACCTCAATGCAGGGCTTCTCAAACTTTAATAAGGTATTTGTTCAATTCTATATTATCTGCACCAGAGATTCTCAAACACTGGAAATCTATTTGTGCAATTTGATATTAAAATACAGTAGAGTCAAACATTTCCAAACTATTTATTCAATATAATATGAGTTACAACAGTGTTTCTCAATCTTTAACAATTTGATATTATCTCATTGCAAAGTTTCACAAACTTTGATATTACCTCAAAGCAGAAATTTTCAAGCTTTAATAAGGTATTTGTTCAATTCTATATTATCTACACCAGAGATTCTCAAACACTGGAAATCTATTTGTGCAGATTGATATTAAAATACAGTAGAGTCAAACATTTACAAGCTATTTGTTTAATATAATATGATTTACAACAGTGTTTCTCAATCTTTGACAATTTGATATTATCTCATTGCAAAGTTTCTCAAACTTTGTTATTACCTCAGTGCAGAGCTTTTCAATCTTTAATAAGGTATTTGTTCAATTCTATATTATCTACACCAGAGATTCTCAAACACTGGAAATCTATTTGTGCAATTTGATATTAAAATACAGTAGAGTCAAACATTTCCAAACTATTTGTTCAATATAATATGATTTACAACAGTGTTTTTCAATCTTTGACAATTTGATATTATCTCATTGCAAAGTTTATCAAACTTTGATATTACCTCAATGCAGAGCTTCTCAAACGTTAATAAGGTATTTGTTCAATTCTATATTATCTACACCAGAGATTCTCAAACACTGGAAAGCTATTTGTGCAATTTGATATTAAAATACAGTAGAGTCAAACATTTCCAAACTTTTTGTTCAGTATAATATGAGTTACAACAGTGTTTCTCAATCTTTAACAATTTGATATTATCTCATTGCAAAGTTTCTCAAACTTTGATATTACCTCAATGCAGGGCTTCTCAAACTTTAATAAGGTATTTGTTCAATTCTATATTATCTGCACCAGAGATTCTCAAACACTGGAAATCTATTTGTGCAATTTGATATTAAAATACAGTAGAGTCAAACATTTCCAAACTATTTATTCAATATAATATGAGTTACAACAGTGTTTCTCAATCTTTAACAATTTGATATTATCTCATTGCAAAGTTTCACAAACTTTGATATTACCTCAAAGCAGAAATTTTCAAGCTTTAATAAGGTATTTGTTCAATTCTATATTATCTACACCAGAGATTCTCAAACACTGGAAATCTATTTGTGCAATTTGATATTAAAATACAGTAGAGTCAAACATTTCCAAACTATTTGTTCAATATAATATGATTTACAACAGTGTTTTTCAGTCTTTGACAATTTGATATTATCTCATTGCAAAGTTTATCAAACTTTGATATTACCTCAATGCAGAGCTTTTCAAACTTTAATAAGGTATTTGTTCAATTCTATATTATCTACACCAGAGATTCTCAAACACTGGAAATCTATTTGTGCAATTTGATATTAAAATACAGTAGAGTCAAACATTTCCAAACTTTTTGTTCAGTATAATATGATTTACAACAGTGTTTCTCAATCTTAAACGCTCTGATAGGCATAATGCTGTTTGCCTTCTTCATGTCAATGAATGTTACAATGACATTATTGTTTGTTTTTAGTCTACTGGTAAGTCCCAGCAGAAAGTCGGTTGTTGCTGCTGTTGTTCCAGATTTGCTCTGATAGGCATATTGCTGTTTGCCTTCTTCATGTCAATGAAAGTTACTATGACATTTTTGTTTGTTTTTAGTGTACTATTAAGTTCCAGGAGAAGGTCGGTTGTTGCTGCTGTTGTTCCAGTTTTGCTCTAATAGGCATACTACTGTTTGCCTTCTTCATATCAATTATTGTTACTATGACATTATTGTTTGTTTTTAGTCTACTGGTAAGTTCCAGGAGAAAGTCGGTTGTTGCTGCTGTTGTTCCAGTTTTGCTCTGATAGGCATATTGCTGTCTGCCTTCTTCATGTCAATTATTGTTACTCTGACATTATTGTTTGATTTAGTCTACTGGTAAGTTCCAGGAGAACGTCGGTTGTTGCTGCTGTTGTTCCAGTTTTGCTCTGATAGGCATATAGATGTTTGCCTTCTTCATGTCAATAAATGTTACTATGACATTATTGTTGGTTTTTAGTCTACTGGTAAGTTCCAGGAGAAAGTCGGTTGTTGCTGCTGTGGTTCCAGTTTTGCTCTGATAGACATATTGCTGTCTGCCTTCTTCATGTCAATGAATGTTACTATGACATTATTGTTTGTTTTTAGTCTACTGGTAAGTTCCAGGAGAAAGTCGGTTGTTGCTGCTGTTATTTCAGTTTTGCTCTGATAGGCATATTGCTGTTTGTGTAATATCTTTTGTTCAATAAGATGTGCCTCCAGCCTGGTTTTTATGACTTTTTCAATTATTTTTGTTATTGCAGAAGTTAGGGCAATTGGTCTGTAATTTTCCGATTTTAGTCGGTCGCCTTTCTTGTGTATTGGTCAAATAATTGTTTTCTTGAGTTATTCAGGATAAATCGCTTCTTGCAACATATTGGTGACGAGCTTATTTATTATATTTGCAATTATTTCATTGTTTTGTTTTAAAATATTGTTTGTTATTACGTCAAAGCCTGGCGCTTTGTTGTTTTTTAGGTTGTTTATTAATATAGAAATTTCCTTTTCACTAATATTTATAATTTCATTTCTCGTGTTTGTGCTTGTCTGTAGTGCTTGCCTATTTAGTATTGCTTGGACGTGAAGGTTTGGTTTCTTGTGTTGATCTGCTAGTTTCTTTACACAGTTTGAATGAATTGACTAATTGAATTGTCAGAAATATTTATAAATGTTTCAGCAGATCTCATAAATTGTATGCATCTTGTGCACATTTCAGACATATATTTAAATTTTAAATGTATTTCAATTTATCATAGTTGTATTGCTAAAAGAATGTTATCAGTTCATATTAGACTGAAGTATCAATAATTTGATTGGAAATATTAGTTGGACCTAACAGGAAATGCAATCAACCCTTACAACAAAATATGCGAAAACAAAAATCAAGTAGCGACAAAAAATTTAAACAAGAAGTAACATTACAGCATTCAAATGCTTCAGAATAATACCAGCTCAAATCTCGTTAGCCCGGAAGCAGTTCAAATTGGTCAGCTGTTCGTGACGAAGGGTGGAGTTTTTTTAACATTGTATTGACTTATGTATTGCACAAACTTTATAAAGAATCTAGGTATTTGCATAATTTTGAAAAGAAAATCAGACTAAAGTGTGAAATTGACAAAAAGGCTATTTGTTGGTAACGAGACTTGATGACAATGTAAACAATCACAGTTGATACAAGTCGATAAAAATTTCCCAAGATATTTTATATAATTACAGCAGATCTGGCTATGTTGTGGTAATTTGATAAGCAAACTAATTGCATGAATTTTCTCCTTTACATTTGAACTGGTGTCGTCTGCTCACCCACTACTTGTCTCGGTGTGCTGCTTTGATGCTGCTTCAGTGTTTGGTTATTAAGCTATAAAGTGCCTCTTTTTGCTTGTAATGTTTCCAGGTTTTTCATTTGCCGTTTGATAGTTTTCTTGAATTGTTCATTTGTAATGTTGTTTATGTCGTTGTATTGCGTTAGCTATTTGTTTGTTTTATGATAATCATGTTGGGTTGACTGAATATCTTACAAACTAAGATAAATGCGGTTTAAAATTTTTACATTTCCTGTAAGTAAGACGTGAAGGAGCATCACAATTTAAATCAAGAATAATTTCCACCGCTTCTCACGTTTGCAGGGAAAGTTTTGGTGCGGCGCAAATTTCCCGCCCCCACCGCGGGATCGGCTCCTGAATATTTATTGCCGCAGTAAACCGCACTTTATTGCCGCGTCCTAGGTGCTCACCCGTGTCCTAGCCGTCGAGGACGTCTTCATCGCCGACGCACTCCCGCAGTAATCCCGCCCGTATTATGTTACAATGGTGATTCAATTTTATGGACAAATATATTTGCACCTAATCGGATTATGGGGCGGCATAGGGGGCATTCAAATCGAGCCGGGGGATGCGAGCATCGACACTTGTGCACGCGTGTGTGCGTGTGCTTCTTACGCTCCGAGCATTAGCTTACGGCTCCGAATGGATCGCCAGGGAGTATTACAACAAAAATGTAATTTTGCGTGCTTCCCGACCTGGACGGGAACAAATCGATCCCTTGTAACTTAACTGAATCGCAGAGCAACTTAGTAATAGCAAACCCAACGGTTAAAAGCAGGATAATACACAAATATACGAGAGAAGAACCTACTTGAAATGAAACGTCTAATTACAATGGTATACAAGGTTTTGGTACACTTACGAAGACGTTTTAATTTTCGATATTTTCGAAAATGTCGCGTTTTTTGCCATCTCGATGAAATTCCATTTCGAGAACGCCTCAACCGCTTTGGACGAAATTTTGAGGCGTCATAGAGGGCCCAAATACAAGCACAATGAGCCATAGTGGGCCCCCGTAGGCAATCGCGTTTGTACAGGGGGGCCTTAAGAAGAGAGAAATATTTTACAAAAAATCGTACTTTTTTCACTAAAAGCGTTATAACTCGGGGACTTGTGGGAATACAAGAATAGACGAGCGCTCAAAATATGCGCCATATATGGGGCTAAGTCCACACAGAATGATTTCAAAATGTGCCACTTGGCAGACCACCCAGATGGCAAAACTCGATGATTTTCCGATCAAATCGACTAAATTAAAAATCCGAAAAATCCCGATTTTTCGAGTTGCTCCAAATGACCTTAGAGGCACATGCCTAGATTAATAGGACCCTCCTGATTCCAATGAGCACACATTCAGCTTTCCATCCCCAGGGGTTCTCGAGATATCCGCCCTCAAAGTTGGGAAATTTAAAATTATAGCAAAAAAGGGCTGTAAAAATTAAACTTCTAAACGAACGGTCTAATCTCGATGCCGCTAGTCCCATTCGATTCAGGGGAGTCATACGGTTCATACCAGATCACACTTGATATACTTACGAAGACGTTTTATGTTTCGAAATTTTCGACATTGTCGCGTTTTTTGCCATCTCGATGAAATTCCATTTCGAGAACGCCTCAACCGATTTGAACGAAATTTTGAGGCGTCATACCGGGCCCAAATACAAGCACAATGAGCCATAGTGGGCCCCCGTATGCAATCGCATTTGGACAAGGGGGCCTTAAGAAGAGAGAAATATTTTACAAAAAAGCGTACTGTTTTCACGAAATGCGAGATAACTCGTGGAGTTGTGGGAATACGAGAATGGACGAGCGTTCAAAATATGCGCCATATATTGGGCTAAGTCCGCACAGAATGATTTCAAAATGTGCCCCTTGGCAGACCACCCAGATGGCAAAACGTAAAATCGATGATTTTCCGATCAAATCGACTAAACAAAACCCGGAAAAGTCGCGATTTTTCGAGTTGCTATAAAATGATCTTAGAGGCACATGCCTACACTAATTGGACCCTCCCAATTTCAATGAGCACACATTCAGCCTTCTAAAAATTTGAAAGTAGCATTGTTTATGTATAATATACTTATGCTAAATTATTATTGATAACTTGATATTTTTATGGATAATTCTGTTCTTTTATCCCTAGCTTAGTTCGTTTAAATTTTAAGCGAATGCAGCTCGCCCTTGCCGGTGGCAACCTGTCTCTCCTCTAGAATAGCCACCACAAACAGATTTATCAGGGGCCCCTCTGACAGCCCGGAGTGCCCGCGCCCCATAGGGGGGTGGACCGGCCCCCGCCGCTTGTTTGGAATACACTTTTTATTCAGCTATTATCATTCTAATTATTTGCGCGGGGTGCGGTATCATATGACCGACATAACTAAGTGGCAGGCAGTGCGGCGGACGCGCATAATGAGCCTGGACGGTTCCTGATTAGGCGCATTGTTAGATGAATTATGGCGTCCATCGACACTGTGCCTCCTGCTAACCTGCAGCACCATAAAAAGAGAATGTATCCACGCACGGAACAGCGGGCAGACCTGTCGCAGATGTTCGCAGTATTGGTAAAAATGTGGCCAGATTGCGCGAGGATCTCGAGTGTAAGTGGAGGGCCGTATGCTGCTTATCGGGCGTGGGGTGGCGTCGCGACGCCCGAGTTAATTAAAGCGCACCGCCGCTCGGTCCACCTGAAAGCGATCGGCTAATCAGAAATTTGTGACGCGCCGTTTAATATTGATGCGGGGGATTATGTAAGCCAGTTTGCGCCCCCGCTCCTAGTTAAATCCAATTATTGCAATCCGTTTGATGCCACGTCCCTGGCATCTTCGGCCCTGTGATCCCCGTTTCCATTACAAGCGGTCAGCTCCAAGGAACGGACGCAAATTACCTCTCAATCTTACTGACCAAACAGATTATCAAAATTTAATCCGGGATGGGACCGTGCGGCCCCAACAAATTTAATTAACGTTCTTGGCGGCTGATTCATCGAATCTAACTAATCTAAATATTTAAACTTCATTAAATTAAGATATACTTTAAAGAATTTCAAATCTACAATAGTTTGATACGTTTTTTGGTTATCGTTATATGAACTATAATGCAAAAGCAAAAGTAAGTGTTTAATATTTAAAATTTTCTGATTCACAAATACAAGTACGAGTGTTTTACTATTACTGCCTTGTCATACGCAAACATAGATACATATCCATCTCTGACTGAGGTTGGTAGATCATTAATATACACTGAGAATATGAGAGGTCCAAGTACTGATCCTTGGGCCACCCCCATATCCAGCTGATGGTAGGGTGAAAGGTTGTTCCGTATTTTTACACTAAACTGACGGTTGGTTATAAGAGATTTAATGAGTTTATTGGCATGACCTCTAATTTCATAGAATTCTAGTTTTTCAAGTAGAAAGTCTATGTTCACTACATCAAATGCCTTGGACAGGTCGAAATAGAGACCTACCACGTAGTTCCCTTGATCGATTTTTTCATAGATATGATTGATGAACTTGGTAGAAGCACTTTCGGTGGATCTGTTCTTTCTTAAGCCATGTTGCATGTTGCTAATTATATTGTATTTGTCCATGAATCCAATCAGTCTATTAAAGATTGCTCGCTCTACTATTTTTGATATAACACTTAGTAACGTAATTGGCCTATAGTTTTTGATATTTATTTTTTCACCTTTCTTAAAGATTGGTATTACTAGACCTATTTTTATGTCCGTTGGGAATTCCGCACTACTTATGCACATATTGGTTAAAATTTTAAGAGGCTCTATAATTGCGTCACTCGCATATTTGATAGTAGCTGTTTGAAGCTCATCCAGTCCTGTACTATTGCTGTTTTTAAGTTGCACAATGATGTTCCTGATCTCATTGTCATCCACTTCATGTAGTTCTACTGGTTGTAGGCCTTAGTGCATTCTGTTGAGATATTTTTATCAATTTTTTCTGCTACGCAGGCTTTTCCAATAGTGGCAAAATATTTTGCAAATTCATTTGCAAGTACCTTTTTATAATAGTATATAATAACAATTACCGCAACAACTGGTTATCTGAAATTTAAAATAAGGTTATACAATGCAATATAAGTTTCCAAGACGATTTTCTTTTTTTGGTGATTTCTCAAAAACTGCATTTTTGAGTTATGTCACTTTTCTTGCCGGGGTGCGATATGTTGCAGGATTTTCTATTTTAATTGTACTGGTACGCCATGTTTTTAATTCTTTAGTGCAAGTATATACACTGTGTATCAGCCAAATGGAATAAATTCGATAATAAATAAATGGGGGCGTGTTCGAAAAAAACGCTCGGACACGTCGATTGTTATTTTTAGTTGTGCATTTTTTTCAACAAAAACTTTTTATACAGGGTGTGTCATGTGACCGTGGCCAATACCAACTTTCTTATTTTAAATGCAACACCTGGTATATTATTCAATTTTTGTATTCTTCAGAAAATTCTAGACATATTTCATGTACAATGTCCTATACCTATCTTCAACTGTTTCGGAAATATTAAGTGTTTTCAGATTTATTGCAAAAATTAACATTAAAAAAAGAAAATTATTTGATTACAGAAATTCGTTACAACACACCCAAAAACTAATAAGTAATACTGTGTATTTCTTGATAATGTAAAAAAACAAAAAAAAAACAATAAATTTCAATGGAGGAGATGTTCAAAATGCTCGCCCTGAACGACTTGGCAACATCCTAATCTTAAATAGAAATTTCTTCTAACGTTACTCAACATCTCAGGCGTGACCGATCTAATCGCAAGCATTATTCGTCTTAATATACACACTTAATATTTCCGAAACAGTTGAAGATAGATATAGGACATTGTACATGAAATATGTCTAGAATTTTCTGAAGAATCCAAAAATTGAATAATATACCAGGTTTTGCTTTCAAAATAAGATAGTTGGTATTGGTCACGGTCACATGACACACCCTGTATGAAAAGTTTTTGTTGAAAAAAAATGCGCAACTAAAAATAACAATCGACGTGTCCGAGCGTTTTTTCGAACACACCCCCATTTATTTATTATTGAATTTATTCCATTTGGCTGATACACCCTGTATGTTCTTCTATAAACCCCTCGTAGGAAGGACGACTGGAGAAGAAATGTTTAAACTGATTAGTTTGTATATGGAAAAACATTAACTAAGGTAGAATTTATGCACGCATATTTGTACTGATGTAGCAAAATCCTCATTAGGTCGCGAAAAAGGAGCAATTTCACGAATATTGAATTAATTTTCCCATATTAAACATTCTCCGTGTTGTATTCATAGGCATCAATTAGTCATTGTTGTCTTCTTAGGCATCAATTAGCAGTAAGACGTATCCCGCAAAAACTAAAAGATACATTGGAAGAAACAGTGCAAATTATAAATGTTATAAAGAAGGAACTAAATTCCAGATTATTATCTGCTTTGCTATGTGAGGAGCCATTTAGTCCGCATAAAACTTTGTTATTGCATGCAGAAGTACGCCATTGCATGGCTTTCACGTGGTAAAATTTTTAATCGGTTTATAGAGTTGAAAGATTAAGTTAGATTATTTTTAAATGAGCATAATCACAAATATGCTGCAAATTTGAATAGTGAAATTTGGTTACAAACCGTATGCTATTTGGCGGATATATTCTCTTTTTTAAACGAATACAATAAATAACTTCAAGGAATTCATATCAACATTGCTAATGCATTATAAAATCAATTCGTTACTATTGAAATTAGATTTGGAGACTATGAATCAGTTTTCGTCTATTCATGTTTCAATTTCAAAAATGTGGTTCACTGTCTTGCATCTTAATTCGATTCAATGATTGCATTGTTACGCAATTTTCCACGTTACAGCCTTCGCCCATTATTCTGCGTTTCCGTGTTTCGTTCATTAGCTTATGGTAATTCCAGCGCCACACATGTCGGGGTAATCTGTTCAATTTTTGCATCGTATGTGAACACGGCTCCCCTCTTACGTAATAAAAGTTGGTGGCCGTCCTGAATACGGAGAGGAGAGGAAAAAACAACAGTCCCGGTGTATGCGATGGTACTTTGTATGTAGGCGAGCCGGAGGGGTGACTCCCGGCGCATGGTGACCAAATGGGGCGAGAGGGTGGCCGAAGGATCCGAAGGCGGCATATGGCTTTATGGTCCTCCCATCGACACAACAATCCGAAGAACCATTTGAACGCTGTAAATAATGCATTAAGATAGGCGCCGATCAAATATTAATACCGCACACTATCGATTAGACCCCGAAACGACAGGGTGTAATTAGCGTGCCGAGTGCTATGTTGTATTTATATAGCGGGCGATGGTATGTGTTGGTATGTGGGTGGGCGGATGTGGATGGGATTTGTGAAACTAATTGGCAACCGATGTAAGTCTAATGTTGTTTACCTGTCGCCCAAGCATCGATATTTGTTTTTAAGCGAACCAGGCACGGTAATTTATAAGTAATAAGTGACAAAATGAAGCGAAATGAAACATTATCAATCAATAATCACCATGCTGGCTTCGTGGACTTGCAGTAAAAGTTCGCACAAGTGAACAATCTGTGTTAAATTTATGTGGAGTAATGATAAAATTTTGTCATCTCCAATTAATGTTCTCGGAATAGGATATATAGGAATATTTAAAGGTGGTTAAAATAGTTACCTTTACAATACGAAATACTTTTTTTTTAAATTAATGATGTTTCAAGTAATTTTTACTAATTTATTGACGCCCTATTTCTACTGCTAAGGCTATTATTATCGTGAAGGATCTAACTATGTGCCTAATATTGCAGCTAAACCAGCACATTTTAAAAATTAAGTAGTCTCCCGCACAGCGGCCGTATTTATACATTAATTACGTCGCTGTGGCTATTAAAACCACCGCATTTCCACAAACACCATCCCCATTTCAAAATCCACCCCATTACGCGCCACCCTCGATCCTCTTCTACACAGACATTGGAATAATTGACCGATGGCCCTTGCAGGAGCCGTCCCCGAGACAATCGCCCGGCCCTGATTGATGAGGCGGAAATTATGACGGCCGCGCCGAAGACACCGCCGTTAATTCAACGTGTAATGGGGGTGCACAGATAGTGCGGATCGTTGTGTAAGGGCCATTGTGCCCCCTCGCGGATGGAACAGTTGTGCACTTCGTGAACGCTCCCCGATAGCATCGCACTCCTGTGTGTTGGATGCGTCTGCTGGGGCGATGACAGCGAGATCGCCATCGGGATCGAGAGATACGCGGAGGAGTCACGGGTGGTTTGCTGCCAATGCATGTATGTACAGGTCCTGGACAGGAGCGCCGCCGTATGTCGTCTATTTTGGCACTGCAATGATAAATAGTTGTAGCTGATGTGCGACCCACATGTTCCATGGGTTTGAATCATACAGATTACATCCAATCGTTCAACCCTTACATGAACCATTTACTTGCCAAACCGGCCGAAGGACATACATTTAAGTGCACTGTCATTCAGAAGCAATTATAGAAAGATTCCAGAAATTTTATGAAACAGTGGTAGATCGCTCTTTGCGAAGGTAATTTGGTCATCGTGTCCAATAGTGTCCATTAACATCCAATCAGATTTTCCCTCAAATTTCATTAGTCTAGCAACATTGGTCCGAGCGAGGATAGGTGGTTTTTATATTCTTCGTATTTCTCCCTTGTTTTGTTGTTGAGGTATTTTTTCCATGCCTGTTTCTTTGTGTTTACCTGGTCGCTTACTTCAGTTGACCACCAGGCTGTTCGTTTTTTGTTTCTTTCTTTCTTGCAGGTTCCGCATATTCTACTTGCCACATTTATTATTAAAACCTTAAAAACTACAAAAGTCCCGGGGACAATGAAATAACTGCAGAAATGCTAAAAAACGGGGGCCCAAAACTTCCAAAACAAATTTATGAATTAATTAAGAAACGTGCAGAAACAAAGAAAAAGTAGAAATTTTCGATGAGGAATGCGAAAATTTAGTCAAACAAAAGAACAACGCGAGAGCAATATGGCTGCAGGAAAACACACAAGCTAACAAGCAAATTTGAAGGAAGAAAAGATGCCGGCAGACTGGGGAAAAGCAGTAATACAAAAAAGGAGCCCCAATGGAGTGCAAAAATTACCGAGGAATTGCTTTATTGGATGTGATATACAACATATTTGCAACAATACTAAAAAAACGACTAACAGCTCGCTTAGAAAAGATGGCGAATACCAATGCGGATTTGGACCTAATAGATCTGTAACCGATCAAATTTTTTACTCTTACAGAAATACACAGAAACTGCTACGAGTATAAGATTCCTCTATTTGTACTATTCATAGATTTCAAACAAGCATATGATTCTATAAACCGTCCAGAAATGTACAGACATAGAGAATATTGAAAGTACCGGAATAAATAGTGAAATTGGTTGAAAGATTCTTAGAGACACAACAAACACAATTAGAGTTGAAGACACGCAAACAAATACTTTCAGGATCAACAACAGGCTGAGCAAAATAAGTCCATTATCATGTTCGGTGTTTAATTTGGTGCTGGAAATAGTTATAAGAAGAGGGGCCTAAATTGAAATAAATTCATATACAGTGAAGAGCATCAGTGCATAGATGCAGATGACTTACCAGTTACTACAAAATCTAGAAAAGAGTTGATCAGAACAATCAGAAAACTAGAAAAGGAAGCAAAAATTTTAGGATTACATATAAATCAAGAGAAGACAAAGTACATGATGTTAGGAAATACAGGAGAAACTGAAAGTGAACTAACAGTCGAATGTAATGGGAAAGCGTACAATTTTGACTACGTGAATACGTTCACATTCCTTGGTGTGAGCATTAATGAAAAGGGAATAGAGGAAGAAGAGATACGAGCCAGGATATCAAAAGGGAATAAAGTTATTGGAATGCTCCACCATTTAATGCGATCTAAAAGTATGTCGAAGGCTCTGAAGTTAAGGTTATACAAATCGGTAATGAGACCGGTTGTAATGTACTCCTGTGAAACTTGGGTCTTGATCACCAAGGAAAAATCGATGCTGGATAGATGGGAGCGGAAAGTGCTGAGGAAAATTTTCGGGGGGATACAGTATGGTGAAGTGTGGAGGCGGAGAACGAATGAAGAAATAAAACAACTGTTCGAAAGCCCTGGAATAATAAACTTGATAAAGGCCCAAAGAATCAGGTGGATAGGGCACTTGGAAAGAATGGATCGAGAAAGGGTACCAAAGATGGCAGTAAGAAACTCACCGATAGCGAAGAAACGAAGAGGAAGACCCGGAATAAGATGGCTCGACTCGGTGATGGAAGACCTAAAGCTTTTGGAAGTAGAAAATTGGAGAACTATGGCTCAAACATGAACTGTCTGGCGAAGAGTTGTGCAAGCCCAGGGCCTTCAAGACCTGTAGTGCATTTATATAACTTTTATTATGCTTTCTTTGAGGTTTTTCTACATTTGTTCTAAATTTTCTGTTTTCGTTGCTTTTTGTGTTGTATTTTTATGTAGTTCTCCCTCCATTTGTTTGTTTCTTTCTTGCAGGTTCCGCATATTCTACTTGCTATTTTGATGGTGTGTTCTTTGAGGTTTTTCCACATTTGATCTAAATTTTCTGTTTTCGTTGCCTTTTGTGTTGTATTTTTTTATTGTTCTCTCTCCATTCGTTTGTTTCTTTCTTGTCGCATTCAATTTCATTTTTTATCGCTTTCTTGTCGCATTTGTTTTAATGCGATCTGAAAATATGTCGAAGGCTCTGAAGTTAAGGTTACATAAATCGGTGATGAGACCGGTTGTAATGTACTCCTGTGAAACTTGGGTCCTGAACACCAAGGAAAAATCGATGCTGGGGAGATGGGAGCGGAAAGTGCTGAGGAAAATTTTCGGGGGGATACAGAATGGTGAAGTGTGGAGACGGAGAACGAATGAAGAAATAAAACAGCTGTTCGATAGCCCTGGAATAATAAACTTGATAAATGCCCAAAGAATCAGGTGGATAGGGCACTTGGAAAGAATGGATCGAGAAAGGGTACCAAAGATGGCATTGAGAAACTCACCGATAGGGAAGAAACGAAGAGGTAGACCCAGAAAAAGATGGTTCGACTCGGTGATGGAAGACCTAAAGCTTTTGGAAGTGGAAAATTGGAGAACTATGGCTCAAACACGTACTGTCTGGCGAAGAGTTGTGCAAGCCCAGGGCCTTCAAGGCCTGTAGTGCATTTATATAACTTTTATTATGCTTTCTTTGAGGTTTTTCCACATTTGTTCTAAATTTTCTGTTTTCGTTGCTTTTTGTGTTGTAGTTTTTTGTAGTTATCTCTCCATTTGTTTCTTTCTTGCAGGTTCCGCATATTCTACTTGTCACTTTGATTATGTGTTCTTTGAGGTTTTTCCACATTTGATCTAAATTTTCTGTTTTCGTTGTTTTTTGTGTTGTATTTTTTTTTTTTAGTCTCTCTCCATTTGTTTGTTTTTTTCTTGCAGGTTCCGCATATTCTACTTGTCCCTTTGATTATGTGTTCTTTGATTTTTTTTTCCACATTTGTTCTAAATTTTCTGTTTTCGTTGCTTTTTGTGTTGTATTTTTCTGTTCTCGTTGTGAGTACTCTCTCCATTTGTGTGTTTCTTTCTTGCAGGTTCCGCATATTCTACTTGCCACTTTGATTATGTGTTCATTGAGGTTTTTCCACATTTGATCTAAATTTTCTACTTTCGTTGCATTTTGTGTTGTACTTTTTTGTAGTTGTCTCTCCATTTGTTTGTTTCTTTCTTACAGGTTCCGCATATTCTACTTGCCAATTTGATTATGTGTTCTTTGAGGCATTTCAACATTTTTCTAAATTTTCTGTTTTCGTTGTTTGTTGTGTTGTATTTTTTTGTAGTTCTCTCTCCATTTGTTTGTTTCTTTCTTGCAGGTTCCGCATGTTCTACTTGTCACTTTTATTGTGAGTTCTTTAAGGTTTTTCCACATTTGTTCTAAATTTTCGTTGCTTTTTGTGTTGTATTTTTTTGTAGTTCTCTCTCCATATTTCTTTGTTTTCTGTGTGCGTGTCTTCAGCTTATAGTTTAATTTTGGTGCATACTCTCATTATCTTTATTTGCTGTTCTGTTTTTGTTACGTTGTTGTTGTTTTTTTCTTATTTGTGTTATCACTAGGTAGTGGTCGAATCCTATTTCCGGCCCCCTTCTTACTCTTGAGTCCATTATATGTTTATTGTTTGTCTCTTGCGTTATTATATAGTCTATTAAGGATTTTCTATCTCTCGCTTTGAGAAATGAATTGGTGAATGTGAGTATGTTTTTGTGTATGAAGAATGTGTTCGTGATTATTAGGTTGTGTACTATGCAGAAGTCTAGCAGTCTTCTTCAGTTGTCTAATTTTAATAAACAGTGTGATATAAAGAAAGGAATGTGTTTTATTTTATTTAAGTTGTTGATATTTTTATAGTCATAATTCTTCTACCCTTGCGGGTGTAGAGTAATGTAGTTTTTCAATTTCTTGTATTTTCTTTTACAAGTAGATTCCAGATCTTCTTGTTTCCTGTGCTTTTCTTCATTTGGGCGTTAGATATTCCTCTTCTTTTCGACATATTTGTCCCCCTTCTTTTTCGGTCTTCCCCACTTTTCTTTTTCCGGTTATTTTTGTTTGCCTTGTGATTTTTGTTTGGTTGGTGTCTTTTCTTCTGTGTAGGTGTCCCAACCATTGCAGCTGTCTGTCTTCTATTATTTTGTTTAGTTCTGTATTTCTAGTTCTCTTCTTATGTCTACGTTTCTGATTCTGTCTGGTTACTCCGTATACTTTCCTAAGATACTTCATTTCTAGTGTCTGTATCTTACTTTTTTTGTTTCCTGTTTAACGTCCACGTTTCGTATCCATATATTAGTGTTGGTATCAGTATTTCTTTGTATATTGTTAGTTTTGTTTTTCTCGATATCATCTTGTTGTTTAGTATTATTTTTTGGATCGTCTGGAAAGTTCTTGTTGCTGCTTGCAGTCTATTGTTTATTTCCACTTCGAGATCCCCTGTGCTGTCTATTATTTGCCCTAGGTATTTAATTTGTTCGGTTTGTTCTACTTTGGTGTTGCTTATTGTTATTTCTTCTGTTTCTTTTCCTCCCGCTATTATTTTGGTTTTTTCTGAGTTGATTTTTAGTTATTTTATTTAAGTATTATTTAATTCATTGACAACGTTGGACAAAGCAAGCAGTGTTTGAATATTTACGAGTTGTTCGAGGAAAGAGGAAGATGCTTGGAAATACTGTTAAACTTTGGCTTATTTTGTAAGTTAGTAGTGCATGGGTTTATACTGCTGATTGCAGGTAGTTGGAAGTGAGCGAGATCGTGTTGATGCGGTGCTTCTGTGTTTTAATGGTCCGCCAGATAAAAGTGCGTCGAGGCAAAAATGAGCCGCTGACGGTTTTAAGAGCGGTAATCGCTTTGTTGGCCGGTAATCCAGTCGGAGGATTATGATCGCAAAGTGGCCATTCCGGGGGGCAGATTGCCGCTGCCCGGCTTTCAGTTCGGGTACGTGCCATTGAATCGGATGCAAGGAATGCCGTCGTGCAGTTATCGCGCCCATTACAATAGCCGTGAGAGGTAAATGCCGGTGTAATGGGCACGTGGCCCATCGACGAGCACCGAGGGACGCACTAGCGCCGCGGACGTCTCGCCAACCCCTTCAGGGGGTTGCGACGCACCTGTCGATGGCGCTACGGTGGTTGTTTTATCGCCTGGTCCGGTGGCCTCGTGTGCGTACTTCCTGTTCATGCGTGTGTATGTTCGGGGGCGGATCTGGGTTGGTCGGGATAGGGTTAAGGAGATATAGGGCCGGTAAATGAAAGTAGATAGAAGTGTGCTGGAAGATGAAGCTCGGACCGATGTGATGCCACCCCCGAGGGCAATTCCCGGGCCGGCGGTTACGACTGTCCGATTGCCCGCTATTGCCCCTGCCGCACTCTTGCACGCCGCCCCCGTTACACGAACCGCTCTCAGTGATTGTTATTCGTTTTTTAGTGTCTCCCCGTCTAATCGAATGACCACGCTAACTACATCGCCGGTAACCGAGCGAGCGACCTCTTTTTATTGCCAGCCCGGCGTGCCAGAAGTTAATTTGTTGTGTTGGTGTGTTTTTATCACATTCCTGAGGCCGCGCAAGAGGGCTCCACATATGGAAGCGGCGATCTGATCAGCCGAACCATTACCGCCCGAACTGCCGATGTAACAGACGCATTATACCAAAACTCAATACACGTATGAAAGTCGCGGCTCTGCCCGGCTGGCAATAACCATTTACCACTATCTGCAATTCCCACGGCACATGTTCACTGGTCGCCAGATGATGTCGGCGAGCCTGATTGCGCCGCCACAGACGGGAATGAAAACAAATTGCTTCCCGCGGAAGGATATTGCCGGCCCTAAAAGTCGCGGAGCTCTTATTTGAACCGGTATTATGTGTGCGCTCCGCGACAAATTGTTATATTATGTTTGCACTGCGCCCGTTCGCCGGCCGTTACGGTTTCCACACTACCAATAATGCAACCCCCTAATACCGACTTATGTCATCCCGCAAACACACACACACACTACGAACCACACGCACGTACGGCGAAGGAAAACCGATAAATTACCATTTGCCGAGCCCGCAAAACGCGCCGAGGAAGTACATAAAGGTCTTCCCCTGCCTTATACGAGGAGAAACGGCCCAGGGCGCGCGTCCAACGCCAGCGGATTAAAAACGCACGAGAAAAACTACGGGCTCACATATAGAAACACAACAATCTTACAAGGAACAGCTAATGAGGCCACAGAAGCGACACATTACAAGAAGCCTTAAAAACGACATAACTTCATCCAAGAACAAAAAATATCCTACCTCAACCAACGCAAAACGTCCTGGATCTCTATTTAATCGCACATTGAAAAATTATAAACAACACAAACAATCTTAAGATGTGCAAAACGTTGTTAGCTGTTAAGAAAACATACATTTTAAATCTTTCCGAATAACAAGTGAGTCAATTTTTCATAGGTCTCCTTCTCCCTCTGACTCACAAAAGCTAAACAACACAAAACGAATGGCTATTGAGTAACTATGTGTAGCGGAAGTGAGAAATTATGCCCAGGCCGAACTGAACCTGAGGTTCAACAGGATACAAACAAATTCGGAACTTATAGATACAGAAACAACATGGAATCAAATAAAACCAGCTATAATTGAAGTGGATGACGGATGAAATCCTACAGTTAATGGATATCCGAAGAAACTATAAGAATAGAGACCTGCTTAAATACCTCGAGCTACAAAAGGAAATTCGGCAGAAGTTTAGGAATGCAAAAGAGAAATGGCTGTCGAAGGAATGTGCGCAAATAGAGGATTTCGAGGAAAAGCATGATTCATTCAACATGTACAAAAAGATCAAAGAAACTATAGGGGGACATAAAAGTAAGCATAGCGGACTACTCATCGATACGCAGAAAAACATTTTAACAACCACCGAAGAAAAGTTAAAAGAGTGGAAGCCATATGTAGAAACTCTTCGATGACAATAGAAATCATAATCACAACATCAATAATAGTGACGGATTGGACATAACAAGATGCATGCTTTACAAGTAGCCAAGAACAGCAAAACACCTGGACCTGATGGGATACATGTTGAAATGTTCAAATTGCTAGAAGAGGAAAAGCCACTCTCAGTACTGGTCGAGCTGTTTAACACCATACATAAAAGAGGAACAATTCCACAAGACTGGCTGAAATCTATCTTCGTAACATTACCTAAGAAATCTAACGCGAAGTTCTGCAGCGACTACAGAATGATAAGTCTAATGACTCTCAAGTTGTTTCCACAAATTGTTCATGGGAGAATATACCGCGTATGTGAGGAGAACTTTGGCGAAACACAATTTGGCTTCAGAAATGGCTTGGGCACGCAGGCGTTATTTAGCATCCATGTACTGATTCAGAGATGTAGAGACGTAAATATGGATGTCTTCGTTTGTTTTATCGATTACGAGAAGGGGTTTGATACCGTTAAACACGAAGCACTGCTGAACATCTTGCAAGATATGGAACTGAACGGCAGAGATATCCGAATAATAGCTAACCTATATTGGTACCAGAAAACTACCCTCAGAGTAGAGGGCGAGATGACCGAGGAAGTATCGATCCTGCGAGGAGTCCGCCAAGGTTGTATCCTTTCGCCCATGTTATTTAACATGTACTCAGAGCGGGTGTTTTGGGATGCGCTTGAAGGAAGTGATATGGGTGTGGTTATCAACGGAGTCTTTATCAATAATTTTCAAAAATTTGAGGCATTCGAAATGTGGGCATACCGCAAAATTCTCAAAATATTCTAAACCGACAGAATAACAAATATAGATAAGAAAACTAAATGGCTCGTTCTCAGTAAATACCCAACTTTTGGTGATGATGATGCTCTCCAAATTAGAAACGAAACTCTAGAGAAAGTCTCAACCTATAAATATCTAGGGTACAATATAGGTGATAAATGGGAAAACACTCGTGAGGTTCGAAGCAGAATTGAACAAGCAAGAGGTCCATTCCGGAAGATGTCGAAGATTCTAACTAGCCGGCACTTAAAAATTGACCTACGTCTTCGCCTGCTTCGATGTTTCGTATTCAGCGTTCTTTTGAATGGTGTAGAGCCCTGGACTCTAACAGACGCCATGTGTAGAAAGATTTGAGGCGTTCGAAATGTGGGCATACCGCAAAATTCTCAAAATATTCTAAACCGACAGAATAACAAATACAGATAAGAAAACTAAATGGCTCATTCTCAGTAAATACCCAATTTTTGGTGATGATGATGCTCTCCAAATTAGAAACGAAACTCTAGAGAAAGTCTCAACCTATAAATATCTAGGGTACAATATAGATGATAAATGGGAAAACACTCGTGAGGTTCGAAGCAGAATTGAACAAGCAAGAGGTTCATTCCGGAAGATGTCGAAGATTCTAACTAGCCGGGACTTAAAAATTGACCTACGTCTTTGCCTGCTTCGATGTTTCGTGTTCAGCGTTCTTTTGAATGGTGTAGAGGCCTGGACTCTAACAGACGCCATGTGTAGAAAGACTGAGGCGTTTGAAATGTGGGCATACCGCAAAATGCTCAAAATATTCTGGACCGACAGAATAACAAATATAGAAGTACCCCGACGATTAAACAACCAAACAGAAGTTCTCAAGAACATCAAGAGAAGAAAGCTCGAGTATATCGGTCACGTTTTGAGGAATGATAAATACCATCTGTAACAAACTATCATACAGGGTAAAATTGATGGTAGGCCAGGCCCCTGAAGAGCATAATGGCTGAAGAATCTACGGCAGTGGTACGGACATTCTACAAGATTGCTGTTTCGAAAAGCAGCAGATAAGGTGCAGATCATGTTGCTGATTGCCGACGTCCTTGCAGGATAAGGCACAAGAAGAAGAAGAAGAAGATCAGATATTCCAAGATTAACTCTTTTTCACATATTTAAAGAAGGCACACATAGGCAGGGAAATAACATCAACAGTGAAACCATTGCTAACAGAACAAAACAAATTAGCTCGAATGAAATTTTGCTTATCGAAGGTGAAACCATTTTTTTAACACATGTATAACTATGTACATATTGATGAAAAATGGTTTTACCTGACTCAAAGTAAACGATCTTATTATGTCTTGCACGCCAAACCACATGCACGTGATAATGATGAAGTTATACTGGCTGAAATAGAACTGTAGTAAAAGTCAAAGGTGGGACAATGAAACATCTCCCGGTCTTCGAAAACTTAGTACAAAAACAAAACTTTACAAGAAAACGCAAGCATTTTCTTTAATCGACAAAAGCAGAGTCTGAGAAAGCTAAATCGGAATTGAATGTTGAAGCTGTGCCATTTGATTTCCACAAAGATATTAGATATGGACATATCTTTTTGGAAATCAAATGGATGTATCAATTAATGATTGCATGCAGCCTTCCAAAGTAGTTTTCAAACTTCGGGAAAGCTAAATCGGAATTGAATGTTGAAGCTGTGCAATCTGATTTCCATAAATATATTAGATACGTACATATCTTTCTAGAAATCAAATGGATGTATCAACCAATGATTGCATGCAGCCTTCCAAAGTAGTTTTCAAACTTCGGGAAAGCTAAATCGGAACTGAATGTTGAAGCTGTGCCATTTGATTTCCACAAAGATATTAGATACGGAAATATCTTTTTGGATATCAAATGGATGTATCAATTAATAATTGCATGCAGCCTTCCAAAGTAGTTTTTAAGCTTCGGGAAAGCTAAATCGGAGTTGAATGTTGAAGCTGTGCCATTTGATTTCCACAAAGATATTAGATACGGACATATATTTTTGGGTATCAAATGGATGTATCAAATAATGATTGCATGCAGCCTTCCAAAGTAGTTTTCAAGCTTTGGGAAAGCTAAATCGGAATTGAATGTTGAAGCTGTGCCATTTGATTTCCATAAATATATTAGATATGAACATATCTTTCTGAAAATCAAATGGATGTATCAACCAATGATTGCATGCAGCCTTCCAAAGTAGTTTTCAAGCTTCGGGAAAGCTAAATCGGATTTGAATGTTGAAGCTGTGCCATTTGATTTCCACAAAGATATTAGATGCGGACATATCTTTTTGGATATCAAATGGATGTATCAATTAATGATTGCATGCAGCCTTCCAAAGTAGTTTTCAAGCTTCGAGAAAGCTAAATCTGAATTGAATGTTGAAGCTGTGCCATTTGATTTCCACAAAGATATTATATACGGACATATCTTTTTGGATATCAAATGGATGTATCAATTAATGATTGCTCGCAGCCTTCCAAAGTAGTTTTCAAACTTTGGGAAAGCTAAATCGGAATTAAATGTTGAAGCTGTGCCATTTGATTTCCCCAAAGATATTAGATACGCACATATATTTTTGGATATCAAATGGATGTATCAATTAATGATTGCATGCAGCCTTCCAAAGTAGTTTTAAAGCTTTGGGAAAGCTAAATCGGAGTTGAATGTTGAAGCTGTGCCATTTTATTTCCACAAAGATATTAGATATGGACATATCTTTTTGGAAATCAAATGGATGTATCAATTAATGATTGCATGCAGCCTTCCAAAGTAGTTTTCAAACTTCGGGAAAGCTAAATCGGAATTGAATGTTGAAGCTGTGCAATCTGATTTCCATAAATATATTAGATACGTACATATTTTTCTGGAAATCAAATGGATGTATCAACCAATGATTGCATGTAGCCTTCCAAAGTAGTTTTCAAACTTCGGGAAAGCTAAATCGGAACTGAATGTTGAAGCTGTGCCATTTGATTTCCACAAAGATATTAGATGCGAACATATATTTTTGGGAATCAAATGGATGTATCAACCAATGATTACATACAGCCTTGCAACGTAGTTTTCAAGCATCGAGAAAGCTAAATCGGAATTGAATGTTGAAGCTGTGCCATTTGATTTCCACAAAGATATTAGATATTAGATATGGACATATCTTTTTGGATATCAAATGGATGTATCAATTAATGATTGCATGCAGCCTTCCAACGTAGTTTTCAAGCTTTAGGAAAGCAATATCGGAATTGAATGTTGAAGCTGTGCCATTTGATTTCCACAAAGATATTAGTTACGAACATATCTTTTTGGAAATCAAATAGATGTATCAACCAATGATTACATGCAGCCTTTCAACGTTTTCGAGCTTCAGCAAATCATAGCGCATTGGTACTGCAGTTTATGCGCGAAAAAGAATAGAGCGTTCAAAAAACTGTAATTGACTACATCTCAGTAAAATGTTTTAGTGATTTACCAAATAGTATGCGCCGTTCTGGACGATTATTCATCTAAAATCCCTTCGTGACTACAAATATTGTATACCAAGCGAGGATTGGCGAAAATTTGTAGATATATTTTCTTTTCTTGCTACTATAGAAAATTTATATTGGAAGTATAACTGAGAAATATTTATATATCTCTATCTTAAAACAATATCTTATTTTATCTTATTGTTCTTAGCGAGAAATTAATATTGATCGCAGCCTTAACTCACCCTGAAATACCAGTTTTCGTTATGTATAACCCAAAATATGGCTGTAGCAATAAAACTGTATCAAAATATTAATTTAAAAAAAAATGCCCGGCGCCTCCACCATGCACCTGTAAGACTGGAATAATTTATAATAATTCATAAAAAATCAAAAATTCTCAAAACTCAATCAATTCCTAAGGGAGAATGATTCAAGTTACATATTTGCTTGGTTTGTGCCAAATGTTATAATTAAATATTAAACTAGACTTCCGCATAAACTTATAAATTCTGATTTGCAATTTCTAATTCTTGTGTTTTTAATAACAATGTAGATTTTTTTAATCTGTTTGGCTACTTAGTGTATTAAAGTACATTATAAAAGTACAAACTGCAGCTGTGTAGAAATATCGAAAGTTATTGAGAAATCTTGGCAGTTTTAGAAATCTTAATTAATCTTGAAAAAACTATAAAAATCTCGAAATATAATGAGAAATTTTTGAAAATATTGGAAAATATATATAATTTCAGGTATTATAAAGTAATTTGGAGAATGAAAAAAAAAATGTGACAGCCATTAGACTGCTAGGCTACTTGGTGTATTAAAGTGCATTAAAAAAGTTCAAACTGCAACTGCTGTAATATTTTTTATTTTTAAATGAGTATTTTAGTGTCAATTATTTGTTTTTCTTGTTTTGTCAATATAATATTTTTGTGTATTCTGCTCATGTTTGACTCTGTAATGTTTTTTTTTGCTGCATCTGGATACAATAAACGATATTATTATTATTATTATTATTATTTATTGCGCCCATGATTCAGTTGAAATATTCTAGAAACCTAAAGATACGGAATATTTTGATTTCATATTACATGATAAACAAAGGTATACTTAATTACTTGTC
The DNA here is from genome assembly GCA_951805005.1 of Othius punctulatus. NCBI lineage: Eukaryota > Metazoa > Arthropoda > Insecta > Coleoptera > Staphylinidae > Othius > Othius punctulatus. The sequence goes on from OX638145.1 coordinate 16,128,570, forward strand.
ACTGAGAACAGAATTAGACTTAGTATTTTTAAATCTTAAGAATTGTTGACAAATGTGTCAGAAGTCTGGAAAGTTATTGAGAAATTTTGGCAATTTAAAAAATCTTAATTGTATTATTATTGAAAATACAATAAAAATCTCGAAAAATAATAAGAATTTTTTGAAAATATTGGAAAGGATATAGTGTCTAGAATTTAAGGCATTATGAAGTAATTTGGAGAATGAGAAAAATGTATGTGATAACCATTACTAATTTTATGATTTTAATGATCTCGAAATGATTGAGAAATTTCTCTAAATCTTATAAATTAGTGAGAAATTTGAACCCCTCTAACCCCTCGAAACCCCTTCCTTGATACGTCACTGTACTAGTTATTAGACGTATGTAATACACCTTCTTTTTCTTAAGTTTTCTTAATTGGTTTAATTATTTAAAACAAAAGTTCAAAATCATCATTAGGTTGATCAATCTGTATAGCGTTTGCTGCTTTTTTTCTGTGTTTTATATCTCTTAACGTATGTATATTTTTATAAAAACTTATATTATTATACAAACACTTCTTGATAATATTTTCTATTATTACATATTATTAAAATTCACTTATCCATATTTCAATAACAAATTATTGATTTTCTGTTGACCGTCGATTGCCATAGGGACACTTCTGCTGCTTGATCAGTTACGTGAGCGGCGGTTTTAAGTTAATGGAAGGACAAAATATGTGGAATAAATAAATGTGTTGAGGGCGATGTAAAATAGTGCGCATATATATATATATATATATAGTGATGGATTGGGCAAGTAGGCCAGGGAGTTAGAAAGGCTCAACAGGATCCTGCACTCGGCCACCTGATTATACTGCCAACACTTCCTTTGTCCTGACACACACTCACGAACACACACAGCGCTCTAAACTGAAATATATGTATGGGTGTAACGTAAATTCGCTATTCTATGCCTGGATGGAAAATGTGGCGCGGATGCAAAAAGCAACAAATGAAAAATATGGGGAGGAATAAAAATAGAAATGTAAATGGGGAAATGCGACTCAATTTTATGAAATGCAAGTGACTTGTAAAGTTTAAGTGAGAACATAAATACAGGTCGCAAGCAAATGTTTTTAACAAATCTTACACATTTGTTATGATTTTTAATTTTTGTTGATTTATACAGAAATGTATATACAACGTGTACAAGAAAGTGTGCAACAAATGGAAAATTTATTTATTCTACATTTCTCAATAAAATAAATAGATAGATGCTGATCACCAAATTTTACTAAAAAGTAATTTAGTAATTTAGTAAAATTTATAATTTATAACATAGTACCTAATGTAGTTTCGTATATAAATCATGACTTTTAAATTTAATATTTTCTAATTTCGTAATAATCACTAAATAAATACAATTTTCTGAAGGGGGATATTAATTTGTTCTTACATAAAGTACAAAACTTTTCTGAAGAATACAATTTTCTGAGAAATCAGTAATAAAAAAGTTTTCAATTTGTTGCTTACTTTCTTGTCTTTTTATATTTTCTAATTTCAAAATAATCACTAAATAAATACAATTTTCTAAAAGGGGATATTATTTTTTTTTACATAAGGTACAAAACTTTTCTAAAGAATAAAATTTTCTGAGAAATCAGTAATAAAAAAGTTTTCAATTTGATGCTTACTTCCTTGTCTATGTTCAGGGAAAAAATGTACAATTGAAAATTTTATATGCCAAATTTGACTAAAAACTTATGTTTTTTATATCAATCATGATTTTTAACTTTCAGTTTTGTAATATATAATAAGTAAATATAATTTTCGTAGAAGATAATAGGGTTTTAGATAAAGCACAAAGCAATTATTTTTTCTATCTTTTTTCTTCAAATAAGCTAATCATCAAATTTTATTAAATAGTAATAGTCCTAAAAATTCTTGCCATCATCTATTGAAAATAACTAATGTTTTCTTGCTTATGCTAACCAATGCTTGAAACTCTAAATTGTTCATCAAAAAAAGTCATCAAAGTTGCCAATGATCAAACCAGTAATTTCTACTGATAAGCATTGTTTTTTATGATAACATGTAGTTAACGTAAGTTTGATAATGAGTAATAGTTTGTTGAAAGCCAGTGATTGTACTGATTTTTGTAGTTTTTCCTGAAAATTCGTGTCATCAATTGTTTGAAATGTGTAAGGCTGTAGTAAAACCTTTAATTGTGCATCTTCTACTTTTCAGTAATATTTTTTCAAATTCTAGTCATCATAATTAGAGTCATCAATTAGAGTTAATCCAAGTCATCATAAACCAGAGCCAGTTTGTTGAAAGCCGGTAATTGTACTGATTTTTGTAGTTTTTCCTGAAAATTCGTGCCATCAATTGTTTGAAATGTGTAAGACTGTAGTAAAACCTTTAATTGGGCATCTTCTACTTTTCAGTAATATTTTTTTTAATTTCAAGTCATCACAATTAGAGTCATCAATTAGAGTTAATCCAAGTCATCATAAACCAGAGCCAGTTTGTTGAAAGCCAGTAATTGTACTGATTTTCGTAGTTTTTCCTGAAAATTCGTGTCATCAATTGTTTGAAATGTGTAAGGCTGTAGTAAAACCTTTAATTGTGCATCTTCTACTCTTCAGTAATATTTTTTCAAATCCTAGTCATCATAATTAGAGTCATCAATTAGAGTTAATCCGAGTCATCATAAACCAGAGCCAGTTTGTTGAAAGCCAGTAATTGTACTGATTTTTGTAGTTTTTCCTGAAAATTCGTGCCATCAATTGTTTGAAATGTGTAAGGCTGTAGTAAAACCTTTAATTGTGCATCTTCTACTTTTAAGTAATATTTTTTCAAATCCAAGTAATCATAATTACTAAAATTAATTACATGAAATGAGTAACTTATAATAAATTTTAGTCATCATAATTACTAATCAGTATGTGATTCAATGTAGCTGATAAGTAAAAGTTTTACTGATTAATTTATGAAAATACAAATAACCAAGTTTTAATGATTTGTATTTTTTTTTTCTTATAAACACATATCATAAAAATTACTTCAAGATGTTTTATACCTGAGACAATCTGTACTGCTGAGTAATTGATCTTGAAAATTCTGGTTATAAATGTATACTGATACTATTATGAATAATTAAATTTGTAAATAACAAATTTAAGGAAGCAAGTTTTACTGATTAATAATACATTTATGAAAATACAAATAACCAAGTTTTTTGATTAGTATTTTTGTCTTTTTATAAAAACATATCATAAAAATTACTATAAAATGTTCATGAGCCAATCTGTACTGCTGAGTAATTGATCTTGAAAATTCTAGTTATAAATGTATACCGATACTATTATGAATAATTAAATTTGTAAATAACATTAATCCTAAAGTTTTCTTTAAAATACAAGTCATCAAGTTTTGCTAACAGCAATACGAATCACTAAAGTTAAGTTCTTTGAAATCTTTTCTTGAAAATGCAAATAATTTGATTTTATGAATAAGTAGATTTTGAAATCTACTGCTAACCTCCGTTAGGAGATGGCACCATAAGAAGAAGAAGATTTTGAAATTATTCATAATCAACTATTACTAATGAGATTACTTCTGTGATTACAAAAAAATAGGAAAATTTTAAAAATCACAGTTGGAAATATCGATTATTTTAATACAATCATTAAATTGGGTCTAATTAAAATTATTTCAAGATGTTTCAATGACGAGCCATTTTAAACTGTTAAGTCTTGCAAATTTTACATGGTTTTTAAGATATATTTATGCTGATGATTTGATGAAGAAGTTGTTAATGACACTGATGGCTAAAGCATTCTTGAATATGCCATCAAGTTTTTATGATTAATTATGATAATACAATTTTCTAAAGTAAAGTTCTTAGTAATATTTTCTTGAAAATGCATACAATTAGATTTTATGAGTAAATATGTTTTGATATTGTTTATAATCAACTTTTACTAATGAATAATAACCCACTGCGATTACAAATAAATGCAAAGCATAGAAAATCTCAGTTAGTTTTAATGATTTTTTTAATACATATCATTAGATTCTATGATAAGGTAATCATTTTTTAAATCCTCAAAATTATATCAAAATGTTTCATTTGTGAGCCTCTCGGACTATTCAGTCTTGAAAATAATAGCTTTAAATGTGTTCTGATGCTTTGCTGAATCAAAAAATCTGTAAGTGACACTGATGGCTTTCTTAAAAATGTAAGTCAATCAAGTCTTGCTGAGTAAAAATGACAATGTAAACCACTAAAGTAACGCCTTTAGTAATGCTCTCTTGAAAATGCATATAATTGGACTTGACAATATATATATATAACTAAAGTTAAGTTTTTACAAATGTTTTCTGGAAAATGCATACAATTAGATTTTATGAGTAACTCTGTTTTGGTACTGTTTATAATCAAATTTTACTAATGAATAATAACCTACTGTGATTACAAATAAATGCAAAAAAATGGAAAATCACAATTAGTTCTAATGATTTATTTAATACATATAATTAGATTCTATGATAACGTAATCATTTATTTTCAATCCTCAAAAATACTTCAAAATGTTTCATTTGTGAGCCACCTAGGACAATTCAGTCTAGAAAATAATAGCTTTAAATTTGTTCAGATGCTTTTATGAATAAAAATATCTGTAAACGAGTAAAGTCATCAAGTCTTGCTAAGTAAAAATGTCAATGTAAACCACCAAAGTAACGTCTTTAGTAATACTCTCTTGAAAATGCATATAATTGGACTTTACAATGCAAATAACTAAAGTTAAGTTCTCACTGATGTTTTCTTGAACATGCATACAATTAGATTTTATGAGTAAATATAACAATGTAAATATTTGTTTTAAATCCTCATAATTACTTCAAATGTTTCATTTGTGAGCCACCTTGGACTATTCAGTCTTGAAAATAATAGCTTTAAATTTGTTCTGATGCTTTTATGAATAAAAATATCTGTAAATGAGTAAAGTCATCAAGTCTTGCTGAGTAAAAATGACAATGTAAACTACCAAAGTAACGTCTTTAGTAATGCTCTCTTGAAAATGCATATAATTGGACTTTATGATGATAAAATTGTATCATATTTAAGCCTAAATTTATTATTTCACGTAAATCCAACTAAACCAATTATACTTATGAGTAATTATTTAGAAAAAAATACAAATAAATGCGAACAGTTCAAAAATCACAGTTCGTTGTATTGATTTTGTTCAAACGAAGTTGCTTAAAATCACAAAAAAACAATGGGAATTCAAATTTTTAACCAACAGAAGGTGTGAAGGTGTTTTGTCTACTGTTAGTAGCTGAATTTTTTTTATCTGGTTGCCAATATTTCAATAAATATCATTAATATTTTAGAATCGTCCGAAAACAGTAGAGACTTTATTTTATATTGTTGAGGACAAAATTTGCAAACTTGAATTTATTTTTCTCCAAATCAAAAATAAAGTTTAAAAATAATTTACTCTTGTAAATTCACTACAAGAAAATGTTCGAAATGTATTAACAAGCTTTTTCTGGAATAAAAACATGAGAAACCATACTGTAATATAAATAGTTTAATTCGTAATAGGAAATGGTATCTAATATAGGGTGTACATTTTTACTGGCCATATAAAAAAAATAAAGTTGATGATGGTTTCTTTGACACAAAACGTTGTACTGAAAAACGTTGTCTTATAGAGTTAAAATTGTGGCAATTTTAGAATGTCAGATAGCAGTCAAATATTACTATTATTAGTGAAAAAATAATTTTAAGTCATAAGATTAAAAACGTAAAATTAGACAAATGTCGCCAATTTCTGCAAACACTAAAACACAATCATAATCATTTCATATCACACAATTCATCCTCACATGTAGTCAAACAAAAACGATTTACCACAATACCTCCACCAGATTTACAAATTCAGTTATTGAGTGTTGCAAATTCAGTGTACAGTCAATTCAGTTATAATTGACTGTAAGTTTGAAATACAAACAAATTTACATGTAACTGAACTATAACTATATATTTTTAATTAAAGATTTTAATGCTGAAGACGGCTCCCAAGCCGAAAGTAGTTCATAAAAACATAGGTTTTATTTACCCTACATCTGAGAGTGCATAAATACTTCTCTATTAATTATGATTAACGATATAAAAGAACTTAAAGAAAGGATAAGGCATGCTTGTAATGAGCAAGATCCAAATTTCATTAGAAATGCTGTCCAAGCCTAAACTAGTTCATAAAAATATAGGTTTTATTTACCCTACACCTGAGAGTGCATAAATACTTCTCCATTAATTATGATTAATGATATAAAAGAACTTAAAGAACGGATAAAGCATGCTTGCAATGAGCAAGATCCCAATTTCATTAGAAATGCTGTGTAAGGTTTTTACAATGGGCTGGCACATTGTACGTGAAAGTGGCCGTTTGGTATATTCATTAAAATAACGTATAATGATACGTTCCTAACAGGAACAGGTAAGGAATGCCTTACCTGTTCCTGTTAGCTGATTCAATATTTGTTCTAATTCGTTTATGGTGATTATACTCCGAACATCCGTGTTTGTTAAATTTTGAAATAATGTTAAAAATTGTTCTCATTGATGGAGTTGGCTATCGGGATAAGTGACTGAAAAACGTCACGCACATTACTTATGTTCTGATTTGCATCTAAAGAAAAATAACAAATTATCCTTTTTCACAACGACATTTATTTCTCTAATTGTACATTTCAACTACTACGTGGTCATCTTCAGTAGGTATTTGTACTACTGATTTGCATGATATAAAATAAATTTCACAAAAATTACTTGACTTTACTTGAATGATCTTAAATGACAGCTGCCTCGACAGAATTTTTGACAGGTTTATGGTATAATTGGTTAGTGTGAATTAGTAAGTATAAATATTGTTCAGAGTTAAAAAATGTCACTGTATGTGTAAGTATAGAAAGGCACCATAAAATCATAAATTTAATGGTACATAAGATTGCATCAATAAGTTCCAGTTATGAAGACATGTGTGATGGAAGAGGTCTGTGAATAGTGATAAATGCGCTGAAAGTATTGTATTGGGTTTGATTGTTGTGTTTTTGTGGCGGATGTACTTTGTCAGTGGTTGAAAATGCGCGATTTCATTATAAGTAAGTTAGCGGAAATTAAATTTCGGCTGCGCTCCCCCACAGAGCGCGGCGTGAAATACAAACGATGATCTCTTCGCGGCAAACTTCGCATTCCGCCCGGTATTTATGTAAATCCGTCGATTTTTAATAAAAACCCCTGCCGCCGCGCTTAATGTGAATTGATGTGAGGCGGAGCCCGGCGCTCATCCGATTTTTATTTGTGAGAGCCGTGAGTGGATTTTGCGGGGGCGGCGGGGCGGAATTAAAAAGCGACTGGAAATGCGAAATTATGGCCCGTGTGTTTTTATTGCCGGCTGACTCGCCCCGTCCCTCTCCGGAGACGCCCTAACGACCGCTTCATCTGGATGCGGATTATTTATTCCTCTCCGTGCATCAACTCTAATCAGCTTGAATGATAAGTTTTATTCCGGGCGGATGTGGACATTATTTTTGATTTTAGGATTGTACATTATCCCTGATAAAAGCTTTCCGGGGGGGTTTATATTTTTTTGGGGTTAGGGGAGGGCTACGTCGCCGCCGCCTCCGCCGCATCCGTCCGGATTTAAATAATTGTAGGATATTAATCCCAATGGGAGGCGGCGGGCAAGTCATTTCAGGTGTCCATTTATCATCCCGGTCGCGCCCACGTGTAAATAGTGTAAAATGTAATTGATTGATTGTGCAAACTTTCGATATTTTCCTCTCACGTGCATACGTCTGCGTGATCCGAAGGCGAGGCGGGCAGCTCACCCTTCTTCCTGGTACGATCCCCGCCGCAATAGGATGTACATATTTTCGCACGCTGTTAGCGTGGCAATATTGAAAAATTGATTTATAACATTACCTACCTTTCGGGGGAAATGTGTTTCCATGCATATTTTACATATTTCTGAAATTGACTGTATAGGAAGAGAATTGTTAAGTTATTAGCCGACACTTTTACGGGGCCGTAAATTTATTATTCGGGATGTTGTGATGCGGTCCCCCGGGTGCGGTCGTCGCTTATTACGGCTGCATTGTGACCGTCACCAGGAACGCCCACGACTCTCTCATAATGGACCGAATTAGAGGTGGACAGCCCTTCGCAGAGACGTCTTTGCCCCGGGCCTAATAGAGAAATGCTGAAAGGATTGCGCGGGCTCAACGTATTTGGCGGTGATAATTGATCTATACAATTATTGATGGGCGGCCTTTTCTACCAGCCGGTTTCACAAGAATTATGTTGTCCGGCCGTGTCTCAGCCCAACGCCGACGGACCAGTTCGCTAGGGCTGGGGACGGGAATGGAATTGCGTGCACGTGAATTTCGACGTCTTTGTGATGCAAAGTGCATTCGGGCACGCTCCTAACGCTAGTGCCAAAATCTGATCAATGCAGGAATTTACATACAAACATTTCCTACTCTGCGAAATAACATTTTCAAGAATAGACTTGCATACAACTTTTCTACAGCAATCCTGCACCTTACACACCATCCATTACAACTTCCAACATACTGGATTTATTCATAATATCATAATACAGACATAACGACGACATAATAAAAAAATGCACACCAGAGAGCAACAAGAAATGGATAGTAGGCTACAAAAACATGGAAAAAATAGGAATATCGGAATGAGCATTTGCAGACGATGCAATAATAATAACAAGAACATCAAAACAGCTACAAGAAAGAGTAGACTTATGCAATACAGAACTAAAGGCAAAAGGAATGAAGCTGTACATAAACAAAACAAAAGTAATTATAGCAGGGAAACAGGAGCAAATACAAATAGATATTGACAACAAAAAACTTGAACAAGTTGAGACATACAAATACCTAGGAGTAGAACTGAATGCAGACGGAAATGAAGAGACGGAAATAAACAGCAGAATAAGAAAAACTCAAAAACTACACCAGGGAATCAAAAACACAATCATAAAAAAAAGAAATTAGTAAGGAGACAAAGATAAAAGTGTACAAACAATATACCGACCAATACTAACATGGGGATGCAAAACGTGGAAGCGGGAAAAAATAAAATACAAGCAAGCGAAATGAAAGTCCTAAGAAGAATCAAAGGAGTAACGAAAATATACGAAATAAGAAGCACAAAAATAAGAGAAGAATTAGGCATAGAGCCAATACAACAATACATGGAAAAACGACCGCTCGGATGGTTGGGACATATGCAAAGAATGGACAACCAATGAATTGTGAAACAAGTGAGGGAAGCAAAACCAAACAGAAAGAAAGGGAAAGGCAGACCAAAAAAGACATGGGATGACAGAATGGGGTGCAAAACGTGGAAGCTAAACAGAACGGTACACAGTAAACTACAAACAAGCGAAATGAAAGTCCTAAGAAGAATCAAAGGAGTAACGAAAATACACAAAATAAGAAGCACAAAAATAAGACAAGAATTAGACATAGAGCCAATTCAACAATACATGGATAAGCGACAGCTCGAATGGTTGGGACATATACAAAGAATGGACAACTAAAGAATAGTGAAACAAGTGAGGGAAGCAAAGCCAAACCGAAAAAAAAGGAAAGGCAGACCGATAAAGACATAGGATTACAGAATGCAAACAATAATAGAAGAAAGGGAAAACATGGAAAGAAGCGAAAGAACTAGCGAAGGACAGGACTAAATGGGGGGATGCAAAACGTGGAAGCTAGACAGAACGGGAAAAAAAAAAAAAAAACAAGCGAAATGAAAGCCCCAAGAAGAAGCGAAGAAGTAACGAAAATACACAAAATAAGAAGCACAAAAATAAGAGAAGAATTAGACATAGAGCCAATACAACAATATATGGAAAAACGACAGCTCGGATGGTTGGGACATATGCACAGAAAGGATAACCAAAGAATAGTGAAACAAGTGAGGGAAGCAAAGCCAAACAGAAAAAAAAGGAAAGGCAGACCGAGAAAGACATGGGATGACAGAATGAAAACAATAATAGAAGAATGGGAAAACATGGAAAGAAACTAAAAACTAGCGAAGGACAGGACTAAATGGAAAAACTTTATGAACGAAAAACAGTTACAGAAGAAGAAAAGGAGAAAAGAAAACAACACTTGTGATAGAAAGAGGACTGTTTCGAAACTTTTTTTTGCGTTTTCGAGGTTTAAAACCATATTCGTGTTTACGCTTTACTATTTAGTTAATATTATCGCAATACTAGACAATAATCACAATATGATTAGTTGTAATGACATGTTTCATAAAACGTTCAGATATCGCCAAAAAGTTTGATGGCGAAAATAAAATAAATATCAAAAAAGTAAACGTAAATTAGAAACAGTGTCTTTTTTAACTTCATAACGTTTTGCAATTCGTTCATTGGTTCAAGCTTGTAAGAAGCTTGCTCGGAATATTTCTTATACAGTGATATTTTATAGTGATGTTTTTTTTTTAGAATGTTGAGATGATTTTTAAACGAATTTTGGAACCTTCACAATATGATTGAGTTTTAATGACAAGTTTTATAAAACGTTCAGATATCGCCAAAAAGTTTTATGGCGAAAATAAAATAAATATCAAAAAAGTAAACGTAAATTACAAACAGTGTCTTTTTAACTTCATAACGTTTTGCAATTCGTTCATTTGTTCAAGCTTGTAAGAAGCTTGCTCGGAATATTTCTTGTACAGTGATATTTTATAGTGATGTTTTTGTTTTAGAATGAGAAGATTTTTAAACGAATTTTGGAACCTTCACAATATGATGAGTTTTAATGACTAGTTTTATAAAACGTTCAGATATCGCCAAAAGTTCTATGGCGAAAATAAAATAAATATCAAAAAAGTAAACGTAAATTAGAAACAGTGTCTTTTTTAACTTCATAACGTTTTGCAATTCGTTCATTTGTTCAAGCATGTAAGAAGCTTGCTCGGAATATTTCTTATACAGTGATATTTTATAGTGATGTTTTTTGTTTTAGAATGAGAAGATTTTTAAACGAATTTTGGAACCTTTACAATATGATGAGTTTTAATGACAAGTTTTATAAAACGTTCAGATATCGCCAAAAAGTTTTATGGCGAAAATAAAATAAATATCAAAAAAGTAAACGTAAATTAGAAACAGTGTCTTTTTTAACTTCATAACGTTTGGCAATTCGTTCATTTGTTCAAGCTTGTAAGAAGCTTGGTCGAAATATTTCTTATACAGTGATATTTTATAGTGATGTTTTTGTTTTAGAATGAGATGATTTTTAAACGAAGTTTGGAACCTTCACAATATGATGAGTTTTAATGACAAGTTTTATAAAACGTTCAGATATCGCCAAAAAAATTTATGGCGAAAATAAAATAAATATCAAAAAGGTCAGCGTAAATTAGAAACAGTGTCTTTTTTAACTTCATAACGTTTTGCAATTCGTTCATTTGTTCAAGCTTGTAAGAAGCTTGGTCGAAATATTTCTTATACAGTGATATTTTATAGTGATGTTTTTGTTTTAGAATGAGATGATTTTTAAACGAAGTTTGGAACCTTCACAATATGATGAGTTTTAATGACAAGTTTTATAAAACGTTCAGATATCGCCAAAAAAATTTATGGCGAAAATAAAATAAATATCAAAAAGGTCAGCGTAAATTAGAAACAGTGTCTTTTTTAACTTCATAACGTTTTGCAATTCGTTCATTTGTTCAAGCTTGTAAGAAGCTTGGTCGAAATATTTCTTATACAGTGATATTTTATAGTGATGTTTTTGTTTTAGAATGAGATGATTTTTAAACGAATTTTGGAACCTTCACAATATGATGACTTTTAATGACAAGTTTTATAAAACGTTCAGATATCGCCAAAAAATTTATGGCGAAAATAAAATAAATATGAAAAAGGTATGCCTAAATTAGAAACAGTGTATTTTTTAACTTCATAACGTTTTGCAATTTGTTCATTTGTTCAAGTTTGTAAGAAGCTTGCTCGGAATTTCTTATACAGTGATATTTTATAGTGATGTTTTTTTGTTTTAGAATGAGAAGATTTTTAAACGAATTTTGGAACCTTCACAATATGATGAGTTTTAATGACAAGTTTTATAAAACATTCAGATATCGCCAAAAAGTTTTATGGCGAAAATAAAATAAATATCAAAAAAGTAAACGTAAATTAGAAACAGTGTCTTTTTTAACTTCATAACGTTTGGCAATTCGTTCATTTGTTCAAGCTTGTAAGAAGCTTGGTCGAAATATTTCTTATACAGTGGATATTTTATAGTGATGTTTTTGTTTTAGAATGAGATGATTTTTAAACGAATTTTGGAACCTTCACAATATGATGAGTTTTAATGACAAGTTTTATAAAACGTTCAGATATCGCCAAAAAAATTTATGGCGAAAATAAAATAAATATCAAAAAGGTCAGCGTAAATTAGAAACAGTGTCTTTTTTAACTTCATAACGTTTTGCAATTCGTTCATTTGTTCAAGCTTGTAAGAAGCTTGGTCGAAATATTTCTTATACAGTGATATTTTATAGTGATGTTTTTGTTTTAGAATGAGATGATTTTTAAACGAATTTTGGAACCTTCACAATATGATGACTTTTAATGACAAGTTTTATAAAACGTTCAGATATCGCCAAAAAATTTATGGCGAAAATAAAATAAATATGAAAAAGGTATGCCTAAATTAGAAACAGTGTATTTTTTAACTTCATAACGTTTTGCAATTTGTTCATTTGTTCAAGTTTGTAAGAAGCTTGCTCGGAATTTCTTATACAGTGATATTTTATAGTGATGTTTTTGTTTTAGAATATTGAGATGATTTTTAAACGAATTTTGGAACCATCGGTGAAGATTTCGTGAGACACACCATGTGAGTGAGACTATGGGTGATAATCTATTGTTTTTTCTCTAATTCAAAGACTTTTCTAAATTTGTTTTTTAGTTTTTTCTAAATTTCTACAGATCTCATTCTTGATTTTTATCTTTTATCTTATATCTCATTACAAAAGATCTAATAATTTTATAAATTTTTAGAAATTGTTAAAAAATTAGCTGATCAGGTAATTTTTGAGACATTTTGTTTTAAGTTATATTTCTGCGAATTTTACGTATGATATCTGCAATTGAATCGTTTATTTCAGAAACTGGTCAAGTGCACGTTTTCAAATTGTTAGGAAACAAAGAAAAACATTATATCTTTGATATTTAAACAGATTTTCGCCTGAATTTTTTTTTATATTAGTTAACATCTTCCCGAAGTTGATGCTGCCTGTAATTAAATTATAATATGTCTCCCTTAACTGTAAAAAAATATTGAACATATTGCAGGTGACTAGTAAGTCAAATAAAATTGCGGTGAATCGCAATAAAATACGATTTTAATGTAGAAACATATACTTTTAATGGTAATTTTCTAATTTTTTTATGGTTTTCTGATTTTTAACATACAATACACTATTATAAACTATATATTTTTTATTTGAACACAAATTTGTCCGAAATTGCAATATCTGCAATATCTGATATTGATAATATCTGCAATTATCTAAAGTTTTATAAAACTTCTTATTTTTATTTTGTAACTGCGTAATATTTAATCACAGAATTTCATAATATATCTACGTAAGCTATATGTAGGTAATTATTATTTTTGAAACATTTTTTCGGCTAGAAGAGAACTAGAACATTTCCAAGTCGACGAGATATTGAAAAAAATATTCCATTATTATCATTTTTTATTTAAATTTACAAAGAGATACTTTTGATTTTTTCACATTTCTACCTTATAATATGAAGTATCAGATTTTGATAATCTTGACAATGAAATTTCAGAAGACACTGATTCGCAAAAAGGTCTCTGGTCAACTAAACTTGCACTCCCCATTCAACTAAGATCGGAAACGAGCGTAAGCCTATTTAGGACACACCTAAAATCCTATCTTATAAATGCAGGTTTCTGTACGGTAAAGGAGTTTCTGTCTAACAACTGTAATTAATGTTTATTGACTGTATTGCCTATTTCAATATCCAGACGACTACATCCACAACGATTTGTGTGGTGCAATGTAATTGTCTTTGTATATATTATGTATGTATTGTATATTTTGTATATTGTGGCTAGGTGGAAATAAATGAATATGAATATAAAGGTACGTTAAAGTAATTTGTAAGATAATCAAGTTCCTACAAAATTTCACTGAACGTCCAAGAAGTGATTGGAAGAAGTGCAATGATAACTTTTTAAATGTTGCATTTCAAAATAACAAATCATGAATGTTTCTGAACAAAATTCGTGAATTATTCAAAATCTGAAGAAAAAAACAGCTGCTCAAATATTTGAGGATTTTCACACATTTACAAAAATCAAATAATAAATTTAAAAATCAACAGTGTCATCATAAAACTTTAAGCCGTGGTTTAACGGTGGTTTAGTAACCTGGGCAACCGTTTGTAAAACACCGCTAAACCAATACTGAAAAGTTAATTTTTTTATGAATAACGCTGTAAGTGGTTTAGCGGTTTTTTACAAAGGGTTACCAAGGTTATTAAGATGAAACCAGCGTTAAGACGCGGCTTAAATTTTTATGAATAACACTGTATTAGTTTTAATTTTTATTTCTTGAATTACACTGTTTTTGTACTAATAATAGTATTAATTTAGCATATCTGGAGTTTAAGTTTATGCGTATTTTTGCTGAATCAGATGTAAAAAATGTATGCATTTCTTAGTCAAAGTTTACATTTAATTTGATGTGAATGCAATTACTTTATAAATTGAAAAGTGCGTACACTGACTACTAAGTGTGTACATTTACTGAAATGACATATAAAAAAAATAGCTAGCTTCTACTAGGTAAACTAACTTCTACTGTGATATAACCATTATATAAATTAGTCGTGATTGAATGGTCGTTATTAGTTTGAGATTAGTTTATTGCCCAGCTTTGGTCATGTACATGTTTTGCAACTCAGCTAAATAATATTATTAGCGTACGATTAGTTCATTATGATGCTGTCAGTTGTGTATGATGTAGATTAGTTTGACTTGGAATAAATAATATTTTAGGATTAGTTTATGAAGCAGCTTTGGAATATAATTTACTTTATTACTAGATTACGGTTATCGTGTTACTTTTCCATTTAATAAATTATTGTGTCCCTTTCAATACAGTCTGGTAAAAAATATACAACTAAGATTAAAAAAATATTAAGATTATATTTTCCTTCAGTAGTGAACTAATTGAAGTTTTCCATTCTATTCGTAACTGTTCAAATTATTCACTCATTTATTTACTAGACTCCTTAAAACAATAATGTCCCTTTCATGTCACCTCTCCCCTAACTTGTTAAGTTGATTGTAAACTAATAATAATTAAAGTGTGTGATGCAACTATTGTGGATCACTGATAAAACTTACTCGATGTTACCAACAAATTGTGACATATAGTAGTTTATTGGCAACATTGAGTATGTTTTATTAGTTGTCCACAACAGTTGCATTTGACAGTTTACTTATTATTAGATTATAAATAGATACACTGTTATTCATAAAAATTTAAACCGTGGTTTAGAGGTGGTGTTGCGGTGTTTTACAAAGCGTTACCAAGGTTACTAAGATTAAACCACAGTTAAACCGTGGCTTAGTTTCTTATGAATAACACTGTTATTCTTTCTCTGTTAGATTTTAACAGAGTTATTCATAAAAATGTAAACCGTGGTTTAGCGGTGTTTTACAAAGGGTTGCCAAGGTTTCTAAGAATACACCACCTTTTATGAGTAACACTGTAAGGTTGCAATATTTAACCACTTTTTTTTCACATTTTATGTTTTTAAAACAAAATCGTACATCTATTAAGCATGGTGTCGAGTTAATCTTCGGTGACATTTTATGATTGTACAGATTGTTGTACTATTGCTGTATGTATATTACTCTACGTGTATTTTGTGATTGTTGTGATTACTTAAAAGCGTTTGACTTTGTGCTCGTTATTAGTTTACTGTAATTGTATATACTGCTTTTGGGTGTCTTTGGCTTTTTACGTATTATTAGTTTATGGTTGGAGTGTAATGCGTGAGGGTAGCAGTTTTCAACTGCATTAAGGATAATACTCACATGCGTGGAAGAAAGTTTTTAATTTCTAATTTGTGTAATCGAGTTTTGAATCGTACTCGTTATTAATTTTCTGTAATTATATATACTGTTTTTGGGTGTCTTTGGCTTTTTACGTATTATTAGTTTATGGTTGGAGTGTAATGCCTGAGGGTATTATGCTTATGAATAACATTGTAAGGTTGCAACATTTAAACACATTTTTTTCACATTTTATCATTTTAATACAAAATCATAAATCTAATAAGCAATGGTGTCCAGTAAATTTTTGGTGAAATTTTATGATTGTACAGATTGTTGTATTATTGCTGTACGTATTTTACTGTACGTGTATTTTGTGATTGTTGTGATTATTTAAAAGCGTTTGACTTTGTGCTCGTTATTAGTTTACTGTAATTGTATATACTGCTTTTGGGTGTCTTTGGCTCTTTACGTATTATTAGTTTATGGTTGGAGTGTATTGCGTGAGGGTAGCAGTTTTCAACTGCATTAAGGATAATACTCACATGCGTGGAGGAAAGTTTTTTTGCTTTTTTAATTTGTGTAATCGAGTTGTGAATCAAGGAACCGTGCGTGTAATTGCAAACGGGAGGCACTTGTAAAGAGACGCGCGCGTGTTTGAGTCTTTGAAATCGGATTAGGGATTAGGGAAACGTGTATACACAGAAGCACTGTCACCCACACTCTCTCAGGAACACACGGGGGTGGCGGTGCTGGTGGTGGTGGTTTGGGGCGCATTTAAATTCGTGTAATCGAGTTAAAGATTAAAGGAGCAATTAAGAGGAAATTTATAAGGCTCATAAAAACGCCGGTCGGCGGAGCGTCTCGAATGCAGATTGGGGCTAATGAGGAGAATTGGACTTGGCGCATCTTTAATTCTTGCGGGGCTAAATTGTCCGTGCGAGCGTGCGGTGGAGGCGGCGGCGGCGGCGGCCGGTGTTTGGGGCGCTTCGAAACTGTGTGGCGCTCCTGCGGAGCCGCCGAGGACACTGCCGCCGCCGCGACGCCTGAAACTGAAAGGGAACTTGCCTCCCCTGCCACTAGAGACCAGCACCGCCGGACGGGCGCCCCGCGCACCCGCGCGCCCCGCAGGTCCCATCCCCGGCGAGCGCCGGTGTTATGTAACAATGCTATAATACGGCGGGGGTGTATCCTATTGCGGGGGATGGTTTCCCTCATTGGTCGGGCGAGCGGCGCGAAATCCCCTTGGATTGGCGTCGTTCGTGGGGGTAAATCCTCAGGAGCCGCCTTCAACCCTTACCGGGGCCCGGGGCCGACGCCCGGCGTCGCTCCTGGCCCAGGACCGGGTCTCTGGGGGTGTGGCCCCAGGGAGGCAACTCGGCCGACCACTTCAACGCCGCCGCGATATTTGCGAGCAACAGAACAACCGCCACTCCACCCCCGAGAGGTCGCAAACCGTCAAATTGCCAGCCAGACCATTCGATGCTTATCAACGTCCCAGTCGTGTTTATCCGCTTGTTGGCTCCGCGCACAAGTGGTCTCTCGCGAGATAGCGCCCCAATCCGTCTCTTCCGCCGGGACCACGTAATGAGTGACTAGAGTAATCCCACGGCACTCGAACGATCATCAATCCTCCAAACACTTTTACATCGCATTACATACAAATATACACACATACACACAGAAACGCGCGGCACGCCGGCGGACGTGGACTCGGGACGTGGACGTCTTCCAGTGGGGGCTCAGTGTTTTGTGCAGAGTGTTGTGCACCCGGAGGCCAGCGGACTTTGGTAGCGCGCGCGGTCCACGACATCCGCCAAGACGCGGTCCGACGAGAGCAATCCGGCGGAGCGCGGTTATCCGACGGCGTCTCCGTGGCCCGCGCTTTCCCTGCCGGCTCCGGACCTGGATCCGGTGGCGTGGGGCCGAAAGCTCTACCCAGGCACGGCCGCGCCGAGGGTCACCGGGCCGGGACTCATGTTCGGGCTGCACCACCACCAGGACGCCGCCGGGCTCCACCACCACCACCAGCCCAGGGGGCCCAGCCTCAAAGAGGAGCCCATCACCACCGCCAGGTCATGGATGCAGCCCACCGTCCCCGACCAAACCGGGTAAGCAACCCACCCACCTCTTCCGCCCCCCCAAATCAATCGGCCCGGCGCGCGGGTTAACGTTAATCACGCGCGCAAATGCGCCATCATCTGATTTGCGCCTCCGGCGGCGGTAAATTCCGGCGGCTGCAGGTGGTTTCGGCGCGCTAATTGCGCCCATTTGTCACCGCGCCTCCGCATAAATCCGGCGGCGGATCTATTAAAAAATAAGCACGCGCGCAATGATTAAATCCGTCCCGCGCCGGCTCGGGGGGCGGCTAATTATCAACTAATTATTAAGTGTCGCCCCGCAGAGGATCCGGCGAGCTTTTAATGATGCGGCCGCAATGCGGCCCGGAAATCCAATTAGCAGCCCGTTCGCTCGGCCACTTACTTACCGCCCCCGCGTGCTCGGCCGCCCCCCGCCCGCGCGGACGCCCGCTTTTATTCATCACCATTAACGCCGAAGCGCGCGCGCGGATTGATACGCATCGACGTTAATTCCGTCCGCGGTAATGCCCGATAATTGCCTGATTTCATGCGATAACCGCGCAATTACTTAGCCCGACGGAAGAGCGCCGGTTAATCTACGGGATTGTGTAGTGCGCACGCCCCCGCCGCCCCCCCGCGGCTGACTGATGGGCCGCGGAGCGGCTGAGCGACGCCCGTGACGGCCGCCAATTAATAACGCGCGTAATTCGCGTGCACCCCCAAGACGCGGGCGTCGCAAGGCAATCGCAGAACCTAAACACGTAGGCATGCTGAAATTGCGTTCCGAAGCTCTTGCAGGGGGGCCGAGGATTACGGCCCCCACGAAACGCCAAATAATTCAATCAAATCTGCAGCGTGCACCGCTATGTTCATGAATCGAACAACTTCGATGTTCGAAATCATAAATTCGAAAATCACAAAATCAAACCTCTGATTTCAACTACTTTCCATCCATTGATATAGTTCCAATAGTTATCTCCAGTGTTGCAATGTACCTACTATCGGTTTCAAAAGTTTTGATCCATGTGTTGAACGGTAAAACCGAAACTACTTATCCAAATAGTTTACGATTTTGGAAACTTACGCCAAATCGTAAGGACTTACGTAAACTTACGCTCGTAAATCAAACATATATCGCAAGAACGCACATTCCTATGTAACATGTAGATATGTATCTAGATACATTTTTTCTAGTATCTGTATCTGTATCTAGATACAGAAAAAATATCTGTTACAACACTGGTTATCTCAGAGTTTAATTATATTCATATTCATAAACAAGTTAGACTAACTTACGATTCGATCTTTTCATCCCCTAATACAGTTCCAATAATTGCACCGTATAAGAATGGCCAGTATTTTCAAAATTTACAATTAGTTGCAGCAATAGTCAAAAAAAAAACGAAAAACCCTTATTTTGCCTTAATTTTAGCTGAGTAACTAAAAAATTTTAAATGCCTAAAGTTTTCTGCCAGATAACACACACCCAAACGGAGGTAGAAAGTACCTCCCCAATGCCTTGTGCCAACTTTACAAACAGTTTTTTCCATCCACTGTAGTGCGAAGAGTTTTGTGATGGTTTAAGTACCTATTAGTACCTATTTACATGTTACTGAAGATGGTCGCACCGCGTCCGAAACGTGCATTTAATGAATACATGTTTTTTTATGAAAAAGTGTTAATGTGTGCCATTCAATTGTGATGGTTTATTAACCGTCAGCATTTTCAAAGTTTGCAATAAGTTATCCGCACATGAGGCATATTCATAAACAAGTTTGAATAACTTAGGATTCGATATTTTCATCCCCTAGTACAGTTCCAATAGTTATCTGACAGTTTAAGAATGGCCTATATGTTCAAAATTCACGATTAGTTGCAGCACTAGGCAAAAAAACGAAAAACCCTTATTTTGCCTTAATTTTAGCTGAGTAACTCAAACATTTTAAATGCCTAAAGTTATCTGCCCGATAACACATACCTATAAACAGATAAGAAAGTACCTCCCCAATCCCTTGTGCCAACAACATACTTTAGAAATCGATACGTTATCTGCCAGATAATACATATCCATAAACAGATTAGAAAGTACCTCAATAATGCCTTGTGCCAACAACATACTTTACAAATCGTATTTTTCATCTACTAATGTTGTGTGAATAGTTTTGTGACGGTTTATTAAGCGTCAGCATTTTCAAAGTTCTCAATAACTTATCTGCCGCGTGAGGCATATTCATAAACAAGTTAGAATAACTTAGGATTCGATCTTTTCATCCCCTAGTACAGTTCCAATAGTTATCTGACAGTTTAAGAATGGCCTGTATGTTCAAAATTCACGACTAGTTGCAAAAAAACGAAAAACCCTTATTTTGGATTAATTTTAGCTGAGTAACTCAAAAATTTTAAATGCTTAAAGTAGTCTGCCAGATAACACATACCCATAAACAAATAAGAAAGTACCTGCCCAATGCCTTGTGCCAACAACATACTTTACAAATTGTAACATAAATTTTAAATGCCTAAAGTTGTCTGCCAGATAACACATGCCCATAACCAGATTAGAAAGAACCTCCCTAATGCCTTGTGCCAACAACATACTTTACAAATCGATTTTTCCATCCACTAATGTTGTGTGAATAGTTTTATGAGGGTTTATTAAGCGTCAGCATTTTCAAAGTTCACATTAAGTTATCTGCCACATGAGGCATATTCATAAACAAGTTAGAATAACGTAGGATTCGATCTTTTCATCCCCTAGTACAGTTCCAATAGTTATCTGACAGTTTAAGAATGGCCAGTATTTTAAAAATTCATGATTAGTTGCAGCACTAAGCAAAAAAACGAAAAACCGTTATTTTGCCATAATTTTATCTTAGTAACTCAAAAATTTTAAATTCCTAAAGTTGTCTACCGGATAACACATGCCCATAAACAGATTAGAAAGTACCTCCTCAATGCCTTGTGCCAACAACATACTTTACAAATCGTTTTTTTCATCCACTAATGTTGTGTGAATAGTTTTGTGACGGTTTATTAAGCGTTAGCATTTCAAAGTTTACAATAAGTTATCTGCCACGTGAGGCATATTCATAAACCAGTTCGAATAACTTACGATTCGATCTTTTCATCCCCTAGTACAGTTCCAATAGTTATCAGACCGTTTAAGAATGGCCAGTATTTTAAAAATTCACGATTAATTGCAGCACTAGGCAAAAAAACGAAAAACCCTTATTTTGGCTTAATTTTAGCTGAGTAACTCAAAAATTTTAAATGCCTAAAGTTATCTGCCAGATAACACATACCCATAAACAGATTAAAAAGTACCTCCCCAATGGCTTGTGCCAACAACATACTTTATAAAACGTTTTTTTCATCCACTAGTGTTGTGTGAATAGTTTTGTGACGATTTATTAACGTCAGAATTTTCAAAGTTCACAATAAATTATCTACCAGATGAGCCTCATTGTTAGCTGAGTAACTCAAACATTTTTAAAATGCCTCATTTAAATGATGTCCAGATTGCTAGAATAGGTACGAAAATTGAAGAGTGGTCTATGAGAAGCTTAGCAGACGAATTTCAAATTGAGAAAAGTACTGTATCACAAAAGTGTCCCGTTTTTTTTTTTGTAGTCTAGTAGTGTATTTGGCTATATTGAAAGATCAAAATATCGATTCGATAAATGCGTAGATCCATAAAGCATTGAGGAGGTAGTTTATGCCCTGTTTATGGGCAATTCTTAACTTGTTGCAAACTTTAAAATGCCGGTAATTCTTAAACTGTGAGATAACGATTGGCAATATATTAATGGATCAAAGATCTATTCGTAACGAACTGAGTAGAAATAACTGATCGGGGTGGTAGTATTTATCTGCTTATTGGCATATCTCATCTGGCAGATGACTTATTGTAGCTTCTGAAAATACGTGCACGTCTTAAACTATCAGATGACTATTCCGACTGCATCAACGTATTGGAAGATCAAAATATCGATTCGATAAATGCATAGATCGATAAAGCATTAAGTAGCTAGTTTCTGCCCTGTTTATGGGCATTCGTTATATGGCAGATAACTTGTTGCGAACTTTGAAATATCGGCCATTCTTAAACTGTGAGATAACTCTTTACACTGAATCAATGAATTGAAATATCAATTCGTAACATATTCAGATAGCATTTAGGAGGTAGTTTCTAACCTGTTATTCGACATGTCTTATCTGCCACATAACTAATCGTGAATTTTGAACTATCAGATAACTATTATAACTGTATTCGTGGATGGAACGACCGATTCGTAACTTAGTCAGTTGGCACAATTCAATGGGGAGGTACTATAAAATCTGTTTTTGGATATGTGTAATCTGGAAGATACCTTATCATGAATATCAGAAATATTTCTTCTCTTCGAAAACCGTCAAATACCTATTGGCACTGTATACTGCTCTAAATCGGCTAGACTAGCTATTGAGGATGATTTTAATCTGTACAAAACCTGGATGAAGGAATCTTCGAGGACCTTCCTTGTGTTATAGTTCAGCCACCTGGGTTTGATTTGTCTCGAAAAACTTAGTCAACTCTAAACAGGATCAGATGCAATCAGATGCAGATGCACATATAATCTACATAAATGGAACAATATTCCATCTCCGCGGTGCGCCTGCAGAAAATAAAACCAGACTACAGCACGTATAGTCCATGAATGTGATTTAACAGCATATGAGGGAAATTTCCTAGTAGCAACTTGCAATCTTCAATCAATCTTCAATCAAGTTCCATCTTCAATTGAATATATTAATATACTCGACAAATAATTCAGTTGTAGGAAAAAAAATAATTAGTCATGAAGTGAGGTTGTTTCTCCCATCAGAATTCTTTAATTAGAAATTATTTAATTTAATCATTCACAGTGATTTACCTCTTATTGTAGATATTTTGATTAAAATTAGATTGTATGAATCGGTGGTTAATACTTTGTGAAACATCTTCAAATTAGTATAAATAACGCACTTGGTTAAGTTTCACAAATTTTGTAATACTCAAAACTTGTGATTCAAAATTTGTCGAAACTTATCCTAGTGCTTTATTTATACCACCTCTAAAATCTTAGAATAACGTTGTTTTTGAGCTCAATCGAAAGAACTACATATTTTCGTCGCCCAGAAGTGCGTCGATTGTGTTTACATTGGCTCTTATGGGATCGGAATAGTGCCAGCTGTCCCGGCCCTTTGTTTTCGAGATGCGCTCAGTTTATTGCCGATTACTCGGCTCACAGATATGGCAGAAGTTTTTCACTTACACCATTCTACTCGGGAATAATGTAGGATTGTCACCTACAAAGTTGAAGAAAATCCATAAACAGATAGCCCATCAGCTTCGTTCCAAAATCAGGCGAGTTCCTGAGGCTCAAAATGAAATGTCCACTTTGTTACCAGATTGTTAAAAAACTAATTTTTTTATAGTGCTGAAATTTTGACAGGTTATTCTCCCATTCATTGGCAACATTTTGGTATAAGGTGAAGTTATTTGGTGATTTTCGAGTTTGCGCCTAAAATCGACGTTTTTCCATACATTTGCCTTGAAATTTAGTGATTTTTTTTTATTCAGAAAAATTTGAAAAAATATCGCATAGGCTATTTGTGACCAACCAAAGCGCGTGGGATAGTTAGTTTTGAGATAAAAACATTATTTCTCTCACTTTGGTCGCCCTGAAATGCGCTGATTGGCTTTACATTGGCTCTTATGGGAACGGAATAGTGCCGGCTGTCCCGGCCCTCTGTTTTGGAGATGTGCTCAGTTTATTGCCGATTACTCGGCTCACAGATATGCCAGAAGTTTCTTACTTACACCATTCTACTCGGGAATAATGTGGCATTATCATCTACCAAGTT
This sequence comes from Othius punctulatus, assembly GCA_951805005.1. NCBI lineage: Eukaryota > Metazoa > Arthropoda > Insecta > Coleoptera > Staphylinidae > Othius > Othius punctulatus. The sequence continues at coordinate 16,152,686 of OX638145.1, forward strand.
GAAGAAAATACATAAACAGATAACCCATCAGCTTTGTTCCAAAGTCAGGCAAGTTCCTGAGGCTCAAAATGAAATGTCTACTTTGTGAGCGGATTGTCAAAAAAACAATTTTTTTATAGTGCTGAACTTTACACAAACTATTCTCCCATTCATTGCGATCATTTTGGTATAAGGTGAAGTTATTTGGTGATTATCGAGTTTTGGCTAAAAATCGACGTTTTTCCATACGCCTTGAAATTTCGTGATTTTTTTTTATTCAGAAAAATTTGAAAAAAATCACATGGGCTATATATGATCTACCAAATCGCGTGGGATAGCTAGTTTTGAGTAGAAAAAAATATTTCTCCCACTTTGGTCGCCCAAAAATGCGCTGATTGGCTTTACATTGGTTCTTACGGGAACGGAATAGTGCCTGCTGTCCCGGCCCTCGGTTTCGGAGGTGCGCTCTGTTTATTGCCGATTACTCGGCTCACACGGGTGCCAGAAGTTTTTTACTTACACCATTCTGCGTGGGAATAATGTAGGATTATTACCTGCAAAGTTGAAAAAAATCCATAAACAGATAGCCCATCAGCTTCGTTCCAAAGTCAGGCGAGTTCCTGAGGCTCAAAATGAAATGTCCACTTTGTGAGCGGATTGTCAAAATACAATTTTTTTTATAGTGCTGAAATTTACACAACCTATTCTCCCATTCATTGCAATCATTTTGGTATAAGGTGAAGTTATTTGGTCTTTTTCGAGTTTTCGCCAAAAATTGACGTTTTTCCATGCCTATTGTCTTGAAATTTCGTGAAATTTTATTTTATTCAGAAAAATTTGAAAAAAAATCACATAGGCTATTTATGACCAACCAAAGCGAATGGGATAGTTAGTTTTGCGAAGAAAAAATTTTTTCTCCCACTTTGGTCGCACTGAAATGCGCTGATTGGCTTTACATTGGCTCTTATGGGAACGGAATAGTGACAGCTGTCCCGGCCCTTGGTTTCGGAGGTGCCCTCTGGTTTTTGCAGATTACTCGGCTCACAGAGGTGCTAGAAGATTTTTACTGGCACCATTCTACTCGGGAATAGTGTAGGATTATCACCTACAAAGTTGAAGAAAATCCATAAACAGATAACCCATCAGCTTTGTTCCAAAATCAGGCAAGTTCCTGAGGCTCAAAATGAAATGTCCACTTTGTGAGCGGATTGTCATAAAACAAATTCTTTTATAGTGCTGAAATTTACACAACCTATTCTCCCATTTATTGCGATCATTTTGGTATAAGGTGAAGTTATTTGGTGATTTTCGAGTTTGCGCCAAAAATCGACGTTTTTCCATACCTTGAAATTTCGTGATTTTTTTTTTATTCAGAAAAATTTGAAAAAAATCACATAGGCTACTAATGATGAACCAAAGCGCGTGGGATAGTTAGTTTTGAGAAGAAACAATTATTTCTCCCACTTTGGTCGCCCAGAAATGCGCTGATTGGCTTTACATTGGCTCTTATGGGAACGGAATAGTGCTAGCTGTCCCGGCCCTCCGTTTCGGAGGTGCGCTCTGTTTATTGCCGGTTACTCTGCTCACAGAGGTGCTAGAAGTTTTTTACTTGCACCATTCTGCTCGGGAATAATGTAGAATTATCACCTACAAAGTTGAAGAAAATCCATTAACAGATAGCCCATTAACTTCGTTCCAAAATCAGGCGAGTTCCTGAGGCTCAAAATGAAATGTCCACTTTGTTACCAGATTGTTAAAAAACTAATTTTTTTAAAGTGCTGAAATTTACACAACATATTCTCCCATTCATTGCGATCATTTTGGTATAAGGTGAAGTTATTTGGTGATTTTCGAGTTTGCGCCAAAAATCGACGTTTTTCCATACATTTGCCTTGAAATTTAGTGATTTTTTTTTTAATTAGAAAACTTTGAAAAAAACCACAAAGGCTATTTTTGATCTATCAAAGCGCGTGGGATAGTTAGTTTTGCGAAGAAAAAATTATTTATTCCACTTTGGTCGCCCAGAAATGCGCTGATTGGCCTTACATTGGCTCTTACGGGAACGGAATAGTGCCAGCTGTCCCGGCCCTCGGTTTCGGAGGTGCGCTCGGTTTATTGCCGATTACTCGGCTCACAGAGGTGCCAGAAGTTTATTACTTACACCATTCTACGCGGGAATAACGTAGGATTATCAGCTTCAAAGTTGAAGAAAATCCATTGACAGATAGGCAGCTAGCCTTGCTACAAAGTTGGGCAAGTTCCAATGGCTCAAAATGAAATGTCCACTTTGGCGGCGGATTGTCACAAAACTAATTTTTTTATAGTGCTCAAATTTTGACAGGTTATTCTCCCATTTATTGGCAACATTTTGGTATAAGATGAATTTATTTGGGGATTTTCGAGTTTTCGCCAAATATCGATGTTTTTCCATACATCTGCGCCTTCCCATGTATAACTTAAATATATCCAAAAGTGGACTTAGAGGGTTTATGGGATCAGTGATTTAACTATTATTTGGGTATCGACCTTTTTTCTGTTATTTTTATTTTGTTGCCAAAGTTTGAATATGAATATTAATTATTGCATTTATGTCAGGGGTTCGTATTAATGTGGAGTCGCTTAATATGCATTTTTCTGACTTGGATAGTGTTATGTTGTTCCTTTTTGCATTTTTGGCTCTGATTATCATATTATTAACATGCATTCATTTCATAGGATCGTTTTCATTGTTATTCCTCTTAGTTTACTGTTGGGTGACGACCTTCATAGTTTCATCAATGGCACAATCTGCAAAACTATTACAACCTGATTAGCGCTTCCCGTGCCCTCCCGTAACCACAATAAAAACAGGACCGCCGCCCATCAGGACGACACTCGACCGCTAACGCTAATATTCCCGGGGGTTGATAGCACCGGCGGCGGTGTTATCTGCAAAGCGTTTTAGTGGCGGCCGGCGCCGGACCCGCCGCCTCTCCGTGACACACCTCGGATAATAACGTCCCCGAAACCGCTGCGGTACAAATTGGATTCGGTCGGGGGGCGGCGGTGGCGGCGAGACCCTTCGGCTAAGCATGTACTAATGGCCCGTTTCTGTTTGCGTGCGTTGCAGCATCGGGGTCGGAAGGGCGCACTTCGAGAAGCAGCCCCCGAGCAACCTGAGGAAGTCCAACTTCTTCCACTTCGTCATCGCGCTGTATGACCGCGCCGGACAGCCGGTGGAAATTGAGAGGACTGCCTTCATTGGATTCATTGAGAAAGATCAGGTATGTAATACATTTATAATTAATACATGTATATGATACATGTATCATAACTTACAATTTTATTTTTGTACTGCACGTAGCTAAATTAACTTCCACCAATTATATATGTACTACATATATTCTTAAGCAAAGTTAAGATTGCTATAATAACAATAAAAACAAAACTAAACCCAAAAAACTTGGCCAGCATTAAATTATCCATAAGTCCAAAGTATTGCTCTCGATTTTTCTCTCTGTATTGGAATTTGAAACAAATTAATCGACGTTCCTGAGCGAGCCGCCAAAAAACGCAATCCTCCTCGGAAACGCAGCAAAACACGCCACGTGCGTCGAGTACAACGCTGTAGTTCTTAAAAACCGCGCAAAAACTGGAGCGATTATAAAAAGTACGCACACGAGCGCATTAAATCGAACACAATGGGCCTAAAGAAGCACAAAAGAGATAAATTGCGGTCGACTGCTTATAATAGTCCCAAGGAGAGGGATTGATTGTACGAATGTGAGGCCGTTTGCTGCCAGGTAATTGTGGACGTTGGCAAACGTGTGAGGATTAAGCAGTTTGTACTTTATATACGCAAATTCCGTACCTAAGTATCCAATTTGATCGCGTGACAGGATAACTCACTCATTAGCTGAAATAAAATCAATGATCTCAGAAAAAAAACTTCTCAGAAAAATATCTATTACTGTATTCAGTGTAATTAATCATCTAATTACCTAATATCACATGCAGAAACAAAGTTGTAGATGATTAAAATTGATGATTGGAAGAATACATAATCCTATAATTACGTAAATTCATAAACCTATAATTTCTTAGTATTCGCATCAAAGACAAATTTGTAGATAATTAAAATTTACGATATGAAGAATTAGATTGTATGAATCAATGGTTAATACTTGGTGAAATCTGAACCATGGTCAAGGTTGATCTACGATCGTACAACTGGGCCTAAGACTACCAAGTCACCTTTAATCCAAATTTGCAGTTAGTTCAAACTATTTCATAACAATGTTTAAGAAGATCAATCAGTTGAAGACCAATATTCAAACTAAATTACAAATGATTGGCAAGTCATTAGATATATGCTACCAAGTCACCCTTCAAACAAATTCCTAGATAATTAAATTTAATGATTGCAATGATGTTGTGCTCAATTAGTTTGAGAAATCTTTAAACTAATTCACGCATGATTGGAACATTAGATTGATGCTAACAATTCACACGTTGATTTGTAGGGTTAATTTTTATACTTCTTGAATTTTTTCTAATAATATTATGCTCGTTTAGTACTCCCTCCGTCCAAAATTATATACATTTCTCTAAAACTCATAGATTATGGAGTGTTTGAGGAAATAATGAGTTTTAATCAGTTTAATATAATCAATATAATACATTGTTCCTAATTGACTCTTAGCTGGCTTTACATATACAAATATAGTCATTACAGGCAGCCAGTTAGAAAACGTGAAAACGTCAGAAAATAAAAAGTACACCTGTTGTAACAAAACTATGTAAGAGACAGCTAAGAAAAGTTAAAAGAAGAGAATTAAATGCAAAACAGTGGACCTGTTTTAGAAATTTTAAAGTTCTTGATGCAATATAAAAACTGGCATCAAATTTAAGAGAGGTGCTGTTGGACAAACCGCAAACAAGTTTGTTTAGATTAGACTTTTTAAACTAATTGAGCACACCATTATTACTTTTATAGTGTGGAATAAATAAATGACTTGAAGGAATTTTCGTTGTATAATTTGAATAGAAGTATAATTAGAATAGAAAAATTAATAGAATTTTCGTAATAAGAGGAAAAAATATCCATGTCAAAATCTGTATTTACTACTCTCAATAATACAAATAGTCCTGTATGGTGTTAATTTGTCAAAGTAAGTAATAATTTTCATAGAGTTAATTTTAGAAGATGGCCTTTATTTATCAAAGTTAGAATAGCAAACCTTGTATCGCTATAAAGAGAAAAAATTGTCCTTTCAATAATGTCTAAGCCAACTATGACTGCCATTTAATAAAAATAAACTTCGTATTATAACTGAAAATCTGTGGGTTTTTTTCAGAGAACAATAGCATATCTTGCATAAGCTCTTAAAATGACAACTCTTTCCTAATTTAACCAAATTTCTATGCCTTATGGTTTCCGAGATTCAGATGCTTAAAATGAAAAAAAAACTCACCCTGTATTTTAATTATCTACTGATTTGTTCAAATGGTAACTTTGTAGCATCAACATTACAGAAGAAGAAGATCCAACAAAAAATTACAAAAATACGATCAAAATTGAATCGCCGCCATAAGCATCTCACAAAACTTAAGATACAATAATAAAATAACAATAATAATAATTTATTTCGTGGTCAAATAATTAGTTCACATAAAGGGTATGTTTTAGTTTAGCAAATTAGAGTAGAGTAAACATAATAAAATTAGATAATTAGATGTTCATTGTACAAATCTAAACAAAAAATCAGTATGATTCAATTGTTATAAATCAACAGCTTTATCTGTGAATTGAAGAAAATGCTTTGAGACAACTGTTACCAGTTTACAACTTTGTCAACGAAACATTTCATACCTCATACTTCATATTGTAGCCTTTATGGCTTTTAAAATTTTCAAACTTATTCTTAGGTTTGTGTTTCAATTATAATTGGATCGCGATATCATTAAAGCATTGTTTGAAAAAGTCTTAAATTTTTATGTTCCAATTTCGTTTGCTTTTGTCTGCAGTTCTTCAATATCTATGTTTGAGATTCAATTAGTATGAGCCTACAACTTTGTCTGTGAAATTTTCACTACAATATTTTTTGTCATGATTTCCTACTGGTAAAATTGTCTTCGTCAACAACTTCTCCCAGCTTATTTTATTAATGATTAACTTTTTGATGATTATATTTAATTATAGTATCATTATTATTAATCTATAACTTTGTAGGTATTTGAAGTAAATAAATATTTTGGTTGTGAGCTTGATCAGTATGCTACACTTCTTCGTTTTTTTTAGATGATCAGTTCCCGTCATCTAACTTTGAATCTATAACTTTTTTACGAGTTTCTTTTATGCTAACATCATTATTATTAATCTACAACGTTGTACTTCAAGTTGTAAAAATATTTTGATTGTGACCATGGTCATTCTACTTCACTCCTTCGTAGGACTTAAGATAATCATTCATCGTCAACCTTTAACTTCATCAATAACTGTTTTGTGATTTTCATTGATTGTAACAACTTTGTATTTGAAGTTTTAAAAATATTTAGGTTATGACCATGGTCAGTCGACTTACACTTCTTCGATTTTTTTTAAGGTGCTCACTAGTCGTTGGTCTTAAACTAAATCTATAACTTTTCAATAATTTTTTTTATAGTAACATCATTATTATTAGTCTGCAACGTTGTCTTTGAAGATTTAAGAAAAAATACAATAGTTTTGAGTGTGGTCATGATCAGTCTATAACACGTTTTCTGTTTCTTTTTCTAAGATGATACTTCTAAAAATAGTTTGGTTATGTCCATGATCAGTCGACTTACATTTCTTAGTTTTTTTTTTAAGGTGATCATTAGTCGTCGGTCTTAAACTAAATCATTAACTTTCAATTTTTTTTCTTTGATTTTAACATCATTATTATTAGTCTGCAACGTTGTCTTTGAAGATTTAAGAAAAAATACATTGGTTTTGAATGTGACCATGATCAGTTTACAACACGTTTTCTGTTTTTTTTTTTTCTAAGATGATAGTCTGCAACTTCATCTATAATTTTTCCATACGTGTACTAGATTGTAATACCATCGTTGATATTCGACGACTCTGTCTTTGAGTTGAAAAAAGACTTTGGGTGTGACCATGATCAGTCGACTTACATTTCTTCGATTTTTTTAAATTTGTTTTATTTAACGACGGTCTATTTCTGCAGCTATGGCTAAATACCGTCGCCAAGGAGCGATCCACCACACATTGAAGTTTTGGCTTTATGAATTTCGCTTCATCCATATCATGTTCTTTTTCTTCGAAGTTTTGAAGACTTCGAAGACTTCGAATTACCTCTTCAATTATCATGCTAAAATATCTTGAATTCTTATGATTCACTTCATATACATCATATACATCATTGATGTACAATCTATATCTATATTTGTTTTTTACATTTTAGAAAAAAAATGAACATGTAGTTCTACCAATTCGTTCTACCAATGGGGTGACAATATTTCAAAATGGTTAGTGTTTGGTTTACGATAGTTTAAATTTTGATATATAATTGGTAATTTGGTACTTCAGGATATTTCAGGATAAATATTTTTTTAATACAATTTTAGAAGCAGCGAGATTATGTGGTCTTGGCGAAATTTTGTACATGTGTTTACGTGCTGCTGATAGATGTGTGCGAATTGAGTGTACGGTTTGCGGGACCTACCTGGAATTCAATTACAAGCAGCGGCAATTTATTTGTATCAGATCCCCTCGCATTCACAGACTCGCGCCAATTGTGCCCCAGCTAGACGCTATTAATGAGCATCTAATGTGTGGACGTGATGGTTCTCGGATCGATGCCGCCTTCGTCCTGCGTAATCCGCTGAAAAATTAAAGCCCACCGTGTCGTCCCCCACGGGGCGCCCCTGCGACCGTGCGCATCCCTTAATTAAACGCGAATTAACTAATTTCACCGCCGCCCCCCCTTGAGTCGCTCGCCTCCTTTTCGCACGGCGGCATGAACCAATTACGCTGAGTACAAATTCAATAATGAAAAACCGCCGCCGCCCCCCGCCAACACTAATTACACAAATTACTTTATCAATGCAACGCAAACATGCATGCATGCGTGACGGCTGATTACCCGGCAGAAAAAAAAGGAGCATCGGAGGCGGCGGATCCGGCGGCCCCGGAGGCACCGGCGGCGGTGACGTCTTATCGGAATTATTAGCATTTCAAAGCCGTGAGGGCGGATAAGCGCCGCCGTGAGGGGGCGGCTCGCCGGGATGGATAAAATACAGGCGGCGTGTTTCGGGAGGTGTGGGGCCGTTCGGGGGGCGGCGGTGTAATTGTGTTCGTGGCGATGCAGAAGATTAGGGCGCGAGTCGGGCGAAACATTTATCATGAAACCCGAGAGGCCGAGAGGGCCGGGCGCCGGTCACAGCCCGGAGAGGGAGCATTATCGTAACGCCGCCAGACTTTTGCACCAACAACACATATATACACAACACGGGGCCATTACCACGAAGACCGAATAAATTCGTTAGTCTCAACATTAATAACTGCATAGCTCCTAGGATACGTATACGCCAATGCCAGGCAGAATATGAATGCACATTTACCTTGCAATGTATCAAACTTTCGTTTTTATTCGAGACACTTCATATTTCAAACTTCTGAACATATCCCCACATAAAAAGAGGCAACAATTCTTTCAACTTCATGTCATTTTTCTACCCTGAAACTGAAACATAAAAATTTGAGACATTTTTCAAACGTTTGATGATAATTGAATCATAACTTAAGAATATTATAGGGGCCAAAACATAGCTTAAAATATTTGACCTCTCGTTGTTCATAGTAACCAAAGCTTTATCGGTAAGTGGGGCTTATTTCCATAAAATTAATGTCACAACAGTGTACTTACCATATAGGGAGTGGAATAACAACTTTAGTACTTAGTAAAAAAGTCCTGATAATGCAGGGCTTTTTTCCCTAACAACTTTATCTTCCGAAATGCATACTAAAACAGTGGTCCATTTGTTAGATATTAATATTATTACGCTGTATATTATATTTTCATATAATTTTGTAAAGCCTTTTTGGATGTAATAGTATCACCAATATTGTCTGTATTAATTTAAGATAATGCAGGACTTTTTTTGCGTAACAACTTTTTCCTCTAAAATGCATACTAAAACAGTTGTCCATTTGTTACCTATTACTCTGATCATGCTGTATATTCTATTTTCATATAATTTTGTAAAGCCTTTTTGGATATAATAGTATCACCAATATTGTCGGTTATTAATTTAAGATAATGCAGGACTTTTTTGCCTAACTTTTTCCTTTAAAATGCATAGTAAAAAAGTTGTCCATTTGTTACTTATTATTCTGATCATGGTGCATATTATATTTTCATATAATTTTGTAAAGCGTTTTTGGATGTAATTTGTCGGTTAGTTTGATCCTTTTGGTGAAGAGATTTTCGTTATATCAAATTTACAGTTTGTTTTAAATGAAATTTTCTAACTAACTGATCGACATCTCTTTTACAGCAAATGCTTAATAAAAATTTCTTTATCAATGCATTTTGGGAGAGAAATAGAGAAATATAATCAATAACCTCTTGTTACCATGATCCCTATCCATTAAGACCACGTTATATGATATGCTGCAATGAGAGGCTCTAAAATAACTGATGAGTCTAAGCTAGTTATATCATTGTTTATACTAGTATTGTACTAGGATTCTATAAAAATTATGAAATTTTTTAAAGACTTCTATGAAAAACGTTTCAGAAGGAATTTCTCTTATAATAAGAAATTCTCTAGAACTATGAAAGTTTCGTATTTTTTTATATAAGGGTGTTAGGGCAGTCGACCGAAAAATTTCTAAATGTGAATCAGGGTGCAAAGTGTAATAGATTTTTTCGATGCCATTTTTTGTTTAGATGCATGGTTTCTTCATAAATCACTCATTTGGTGCCAGAAAATTTTAAGACTGCTAAAATTAAACTTTGATAATGCACGGATTTTTTTAAAATAGCATGTGAGAAGGGATGTGAAACAAAATTATCGATTCAAAGTTTCAAACGTTCAATTTGACCCATACAAATTTAAAAGCATTGCAAGTAGCATCCTAAATTTCAAAAACCAATGTATTATCGAGATTTATTTAGCAGTTCCAAATATGGCACCAATTTTAATACGGATTTAGGGGGAAACTATGCATTTCCTCCAAAAGTGGCAAAGGAATATTCGACTTCATTTTGCGCCTTGAGTCATCCCTAGAAAGTTTTTGGTCGACTTTACTAACACCCTGTATTTGTTTTAAACTACTCCTTCAGAATTCATTAAAACTTTTAAAGAATATCTTATTCCTTCAAGATTTTTGTCTAGATAAGTACAAATTTCGTGTCTCCATGATCATAATCTATTAATACCACGTAATTTTATATGTTCAATAAAATACACTTAAATAACTGAGGAATTCTAAGCTATAGTCCATGCCACATAATATGTCACCTTTCACATAAAACCAAAATGTCCCACCCCCATGGAGGTATTGGACCAATAATAACGCATCCCAAAACCGCTGGAGCTGTTTTAGGCCATGAAACCATAAACTATAAATGTATTATATATTATATGAGAATGGCAGCAGTGCAATTGTAGAGCAATTCAATAAAACTTGGAAAACTTTACCAAGTGTTTTCTTTATTAACTTAATCAAAATGTTTTACCTAGAAATAACTACTTCCTCATACAAATTATATGTATTCCATTGATCCCATAGAAATGAAGTGCTTTGGAATAAACAACCGCATTACTCAAGGCTTTAAGCTTACTATCGATAAACTAGGATGCCCCAAGAAATGCAACTGCATTTCTGTTGACAAGTCAGACATGACAGTGTAGGGTTTTTATGCGAAAAGTGATATCTTATCTGGCATGGACCATAGTTAAAGCGATTTTTTATAAGCGAAGTTTTATACTAGAACTCTTTAACTTTATATACTGTATTTCAAATGAGTCCTTCAGTAATTGTTTATGGAATTTCGATAAAAATTTGAAAGAATTTCTTCTTCTAGATTCTAGATTCTAGATCTTTATCTAGATACCTACGTGCAAATTTGTTATTACCATGATCTATCAATACCACGTAATTTTATCTGTTGCAATACGATAGTCTAATAACTGACGAGTTCTAAGCATGTTAAAGCGTTTTTTTTAAAGTTTCATGCTAGAATTCTATAAAATAATCTTCCAGGTTGTAAAGATTCTGTGAGAAATTAAAAAAAAGCTCTAATATAATTCCATGCGATATACTTTAAATCTTGCAAGTGCAAGCGTTTTTGTTTTGAAAGTTTTATCCGAGAATTCTATAAAATAATCTTCAAAGTTGTAAATATAGTAATTCTGTGAGAAATTTAAAGAAATTTCTAATAGATTCCCATGCGAAATTCTTTAAATCTTTGACAATCTTTTAAAACATTGTACAAGGTGTCCCACAACTTCCTGGCATAAATCTAAAAGCATGTTATTAAGAAAGGCAAAATTCAATTAATCCGTGATCAATTAGTACCATATATTTTTTCTGATGTGATAAGATACTCTAAAATAACTGACAAGTTCTAAGCAAGTGCAAGCGTTTTTGTTTTGTAAGTTTTATCCTAGAATTCTATAAAATAATCTTCAAAATTGTAAATACAGTATGCTGTGAAAAATTTAAAGAAATTTCTAATAGATTCCCATGCGAAATTCTTTAAATCTTTGACCATCTTTTAAAATATTATACAAGGTGTCCCACAACATCGTAGCATAAATCTAGGAGCACGGTTTTTTTTTGTAAGTTTTATGCTAGAATTCTATAAAATAATCTTCAAAGTTGTAAATATAGTAATTCTGTGAGAAATTTAAAGAAATTTCTAATAGAGTCCCATGCGAAATTCTTTAAATCTTTGACCATCTTTTAAAAGATTATACAAGGTGTCCCACAACTTCGTGGCATAAATCTAGGAGCATATCAAGAAAGGCAAAATTAAATGAAAATGTAAATAATTTTTTTTCTAATCGCTTTTGTTTCCAAAATATAGGATCTTAAAGTTTTACTTAGCCAATCAGTTTTCTTAATTTCTACTAGAATAAACTTGGAAATCTGATATTTTGCGACGAGTCACCCACTAATACACATATTCACAAATAATTATAATAATCGTGAACACAGTGCCGGAGAAACAGGGGTTCTTCTATGGTTATTGCTACATAAAAACTTTGAAGTTAGGATTTTTTTTAAATTACATTAAATTACATCGGCGAATTAGCTTTATTGTCATAAAAAATGTATACTTCCTGAACTACGAAAAAATGAAGCCATGAGATATTGATAGTACTCATCACAAAATATCAGATTTCTAAGTCTACTTTAGTAGAAATGTTAAAATCTTAATATGAAAACTCATTTGCTAAGTAACAATTTAAGGTCCTATATTTTGGAAACAATAGCGATTAGAAAAAAATATACATTTTCATTAAATTTTGCCTTTCTTAGCATGTTTTATGCCACGATGTTGTGGGACACTTTGTACATTGGTTTTGAATTATTTCTTCAGAAATTATTTGTAGGATTTCAAAGCATTTCTTAGCATGATCCTAGATTTATGCCACAAAGTTGTGGAACAGCTTGTATAATGATTTTGAATTACTCCTTCAGTAATTATTTGTAGGATTTCATAGCATTTCTTAGCATGCTCCTAGATTTATGCCACGAAGTTGTGGGACTCCTTGTATATTGATTTTGAATTATTTATTAATTATTATTTTGAATTTCATTAGGGATTTTAAAGACCTTTGTCTTTCTTCTAAATTTTTAATATAATGGTTTATAATGTTTGTTATATAAGTAATATTTGAATATATCGTATTGGTAGTTTTGGTGTAATCTAATTATCTGTTCTTGTGGTTGTTGTTGTTTTGTGATTGTGTTATTAACTTGGGCATTCTGTTTCAGGAAGCTGATGGTCAGAAGACCAACAACGGCATCCAGTACAGGCTTCAGCTGCTGTACGCTAACGGTGAGTAGAGCCACCGACCCAAGTTTCCTCAAGTTTGATGTGCGGGCGGCGGCCGCCGGGGAATCCCCCTTTCACGTCGGTCTTTGCAGACCCTCGTGGCCGGCAGGTCCAGCGAGGGGGGCGACCGCAACGGCGCCGGCCTCTTGGAAACCGCAGCATCCTCGGCGGCCGCTACTTCGTCTCCCCCACGCGCGCCACCCCCGACTCCCGCTCGCTGCCGCCCCCGAAATCTTTACCGAAGAACTGTTTAATTCCGCCGACGTATTTACGGCCCCCCCATAAAGCGATTACGGGATACGAGGGCCCCCACTTGGGGGCCTCTTGTTATGGCGCGCGCAGAAACCGCTCGCTCTCCGTAAGCGAGCGGAGCGAGCGTAATTAATTAATTAGTTTTAGTGGACGGCTTATCAATCGGCAATTACCTCTATCGGCGCGCCGCTTGGATGCCGTTCTCCTTATACAATTCGGCTGAAAAACACCATTTACACTTTAGTGGCGGAAAGGCGTACCGTGGGCTTATATGGGAGCCGGCCGGTCTGCTGCGGCGCGCCGCAGGAATTACAAATGCCCAGCAGCGGACGCCGCTTTTAATTAGATCTATAATTAATCCGACCAGTCAATCAGATCATCCAAATTTGGCACTGTCCGGGTGGTTTTTTCGCTCGCCGGACGGCCATAGAGGCGCATAGAAATTCCGAGCTAGTTGCGATACTGCACCTAACGATACGTAATTGTCCGGCGACAGATGTGGCTAACACCAAAAAATCGAGAGGTTTTCTTTTTCTCGGCGGCCACAATGCGCCATTATATAAATTACTTTCCCGTTACCTCCATAGATGATCGCCTTGCCGGCGCGATTTCGATGCCGATTAACATGAGCGAATGGCGCTCCGGTTCACTTTCCAGGCGAGCATGCCTCCAAACACTCCTTAAAGAATCTAATTTGGACGCAAATTACAACAAAAAAAAATCCGGCACGGGTACGGGAACACATGTACTAATTTAAAATCCAAACTTCCAAAAAAATCATTTGCAACTTCTAATTTCATGCTTCTTCAAATTGAAATTTCCTCTGCCTTTTTATGATCCAAAGGTTTTCCTTTAAAAGCAGAAATCTATAACGTACAATTAAGTCGCCTCCAATGATAAATCTATATCCCTGTTTATTTAGGAAGTCTAAATATTGTTGAACAACTTTTTCTTGTAATATATGGCCGAAGCTTTCGACATCAGATAAAGCAATGTAGATTGAAGATCCATCGTGAAAATATATTTCGATTCATCTTTATCTTTTAACCTCCGAGCTTTTTTTTTTCTTGAAATATATTCATTGTATTTATCTTCTAAAGTATTACCTGCTTTGAAGCTAATACAAAGATCACACTGATCTATTTTAGATTTAAAAGACTCAAATTGTAGTCACAGAATACATCATGAAAAGTTTTGATAGACGATGGTGCAATATTCTTTGTACGACAACTTTGCAAATATTCTTCAAAAATAGGACTGCTTGGGACGTCCATATCGGCTCCAAATATAGCTTGGCAGAGGACGTCCTACAATAACGAGACTCCATCTTTGGCAGTTGACTAAAAAACTCAATTTTCTCCATCTCCAATCTAAAGTTTGTTCTTTTACTTTATTTATAATCAACAGAAGATTTCGGTTGTTAAGTAGAAGTTATCCAATTCTGTAAACTCCAACTACCAATGCACAGACTATTATCAAATATCGCCTTACATACTGAAATACGGATTAAATTTTTCTTCAAGTGACAAATGAAAGTATGTAATCTACCTTCATTCACCTGATTTTTCTTATTTTTGGGAGGGACAATGTCTACAACGCTTGCAACATAGCAATGCAGATTGAAGATCCATCGTGAAAATATATTTCGATTTATCTTTATCTTCTTCTTTTTACCTCCGAGCTTTATTTTTTCTAGAAATATGTTCATTGTATTTATCTTTAAACAAATCGAAAGAAAATAAGAACACAACACACTTTAGTGAAGTTACAGCAGATATAGGAGGTTTTGATTGCAAAAAGTAATTGCAGCGACATAGAAGGTTTCAAGAAATGCCCCTAGAGGTGGATACAATTGTGCTGGATTTAGAAGGTTTTGCAACCTTTTCTCTGCGGCCAATTCATCAGACCAAAGATTTTTCTGCCAAAAATTAGTAGTATTAGTATTTTCCTTAGTAAACATTCCACATTTAATTTTTGTATCTCGCGCTCTGTTTACAATTACATCTAGCTTTCATTTTACGACTTGCTCTGTTTTTGTTTGCGATCCATTTCCGATTTCATCTATAGTTAGTCGATTAAAATCATAACCGTTTTCTCCATTAAACTGATTTTTTTTCCTAGTCCAGGAGTTGATGTCAGGCGTACGTTTGCTTCCCCTCTTACAACTTTCTTTGTCATCTAAAGTTTCCGCTACATCTTGATTTTCTTGTTCTTCATTCATATCATCATTCGCGTCTGCGTTCACATCACCTTCATTTTCAAATTTTTCTGGATCACTTCACTCATAGTTACTTGGTTCATAGAATTCATCACCTTTATTTTCATCTTTCATCTTTATTTTCATCCTAGTCCAGGAGTTGATGTCGGGCTTGCGTTTCCTTCCCCTCTTACAACTTTCTTTGTCATCTAAAGTTTCCGCTACATCTAGATTTTCTTCTTCTTCATTCATATCTTCATTCGCTTCTCCGTTCACATCAGCTTCATTTTCGAATTTTTCTGGATCACTTCACTCATAGTTACTTGGTACATAGAGTTCATCACCTTTATTTTCATCTTATTCACACATTTCTTCCTCATTATTTTCTTCAGCTTCTGTAGGATTGACATCCACAGCAGGATTAAAAATTAAATAATATCCTGTCTCACTTCGATTTACATATTACCACACACTAGTTCTTGTAATCTTGATGATATGTCATCAACAAGTTCAGTAGACATGATGTGTGTTGATATGTTGGTAGTATCATCAACCGAGCTGCTCCCTACGATGTCAAGTACATGAGCGGCTATTTCCATTTCTTTTTCTAATTCATAACTTCGTAACTTATAGCTTGTAGCTCTCTTCAGGAACACGATCCTCTTGGAATCCCCTTCTACAATTCATTTTCTCCTACAAAGGGGAATTCCGAATTCTCCTTTGTAGCCCGGGAAACAATATGCTGCCCTCTATAGGTAATGTTAACCTTTAACAAAGCAATAATATGTAGAACGCTGACTGACTGATATCTAAGTAATTGAAATCATTTTTTTATCATCTTCATGAATTTATAATACTTGAATGCGATTATTAAAAACTCCTAACTCCTCATGGCCACAAAAATAACCAATACCTTAATATAAAAACCTCTAAGTCTATTGAACAGAATTGCACATAAAATAAAAACACAATTTAATGGTTGGTGCAAACTCTTTATATATAACATAACAATCTTACTTTACTTTTAAGAAATTTGTCCATTTTCGTCAATATTTTTCAAGAAAATCGAAAGAAAATAAGAGCACAACACACTTTAGTGAAGTTATAGCAGACATAGGAGGTTTTGATTGCAATAAGTAATTGCAGCGACATAGAAGGTTTCAAGAAATGCCCTAGAAGTGGATACAATTGTGCTGGATTTAGAAGGTTTTGCAAGGTTGTGTGTCCGTATTTCTGTGTTTCTGTCTGTGTGTTTGTTTTTTAAACTCTATCTCATCTTGGACATTACTTTTAATGTGTTTATCATTAATGACTTTAATCTGAGCGTTAGGAATTTGACTAGCCATAACATGCTCATAAAAATAATTATGGATGTCCACTATAATAGGTGGAGGTGCAAGTATTTTTTTTTTAGGATTTTCGACATTAGCCCTGTTAGTGCTTTGATTTGGTGGTGTCAGTGAGGTATCCAGTTTTCTTTTCTTAGTATTTTTCGCACTAATCCACCCCGTTTTTCCAGCTAATTCTTCTTCATCGGTGTGGTATTTTTCTGTCAGTTCTTGCTGCTGCTGGTGGTGGTGCTGCTGCTGCTGCTGCTGCTGCTGTTGCTGCTGCTGCTGCTGCTGTTGCTGCTGCTGCTGCTGCTGCTGCTGCTGCTGTTGCTGCTGCTGCTGCTGCTGCTGCTGCTACTGCAGCAGCAAGAACTGACAGCAAAATACTGCTGTAGTTATTGGTTCTGTGTGTTTAATAATTGTCCGTATTTTTCTTGAATAGTAGCGATTTGATGCTTCAAGTCCTCAATTATTTTAGAGTTTTCTTCTCTTTAATGTTGCTAGGTATTATATCGTACTTGCTCATTTTGTGTATTTGGAATAAATTTCTTGGACATTATTGCGTTATAATTTGTTTATCACGCTTTATTGATTATGATATTTAATCATGATTGCGAGACACATTAGTGTATTTGTTCCACATTCACTGTTATTGTTTTTAATGTTGCACTTGAACCACTATGATTGCAGCGCCCACAAAATAATTGGGACGTAATGCGACATTAAATTTCCCACACTCGATCATGTAAAGACACATACGTACCGTACGGATGTCTGGCACTGACTGAATATTTGTGAAAAATAATTCAGAACTTCTAAACATTTAGTTCAAACAAATTTCTTTATACATTTATATACATACATATACATTTATAAAAATCATTCAGAATTATGGCATTTCAGTTTTTTTTTTTCACTTCGGTAGCTAAAAATCCGGCAATCTTTCGTATGAGAATTTTCGTTTTACTAACACTTTTTTCTTTAACTGTTTTTTCTATCTGTACTAAAGATATTTGCTGTGTCACAATAAATCAAGCAGACTGTATATTTGTAGGGTGAAATTATGCAAAAAAGGGCATTTTTTCGCAGCATTCATCAGACTTGAACAAAATGTATCATGACGCGAATCAATATGTAATTATGCCGGCATTGGGCGGCAAATTGTATTTGCCAAAAAACCGGGCATTAAACTTTTAACGCACGCGGCCCTTTTGTGCAATTTTTGCCCGTTTAGCGCCACAGCGGGCGGGCTATAACGCGATTTTCGCGCCGCACATCGAACTGCATTAATTGATTGTGAATTCGACGAATGGTAATCCACCGGCATTAATTTTTATAACCGTATAATGTAAAAAGCGGCGCTCTAAATTATGCATGAGGTTTGCGTAATGGCATTAATTTTTATAACCCATTTATTGATTGATTGCAATGAAAATAGTTCTGTGTGATGTTTCATGAATGCCGATACATTTTTGTTTTTAATCGTCCGGCTTACAGTTTACACATTTACGTACAGTAATACTAACGATTTCATATCTATGCATGTAGATACCGTTTTCTTGAATTCCTAATTATTTTTTTAAGTTTCTAAAAACAGTTTTTCACTCACGAACATACTATAGCATTTAAGACTGAAATAACTGTAAACGTGAAGCAGTCAACAATATGTTAATAGATTGTTTTTAAACATTTAACTGAAATAAACATTTTATAATCTTAATAAAGTAGAAAGAAACAAATATAATTACTTTTGGAAGAAAAACCGCAAATCGTTTTGTAAAATAATTACAAAATCGCCTCCTCTCTTAAATTTAAACACCGCACACATTTTTGGCCTGTCACATTCGAATCCGCTGCCTCGCTTTTTAGCGACAAATAAAAGTAAATCCAGTGTTTCCATTAATGGGCATTGTAGCTCTTTGTAACATGCAATTGCACCACATGTCCGCTGGTATTGCACGTTGTCTGAGAGTCCAGTCAGGTCCATTAATGGATTACCAGACGTACGCATTTATAATTCATGCCTTCTAAAAGGTGCATCACTGTACCCACAGAGACCGTGATTTTCCTATCAAACAGGCGCAATTTCGGTATTTATGCGATGGCAAATAATGCACATAGCGAATTTATCTTTTATAACATTTTAACAAGGGATCTAAGTCATTTTTGCATAAAATTCCTATCCAAGCTGCCGCCTCTAAGGTGCAGATTTTGATGATAAATTAAAGTCTGCAGATTTTGATGATAAATTAAAATCTGCAGTTTTTGATAATAAATTAAAATCTGCAGATTTTGATGATAAATTAAAATCTGCAATCAATAATGATGAATAATCAAAAATGAAGCAAATACTAAATAGTGATATCTTATCTGGTATGGATAATCAGTAGTACATTATTTGAAAAAAATGGGAAATTTAATTATTTTTTTATATGGATATTAAACATTAACAGACATTAATAGACATTAACCATGGCACGATACGAAATATATAGGCCAGAAATTGAAAACTTGATATGAATAAACTGCAACATCACAAAAGTTTATATAATGAAAAAATAAGAGCTTGTCTAGCAGAAAAAATAAATCAGGAAGAAAAGGATATAAACCGAATAGAAAACGAACGCACAAAAATACTAGTTACCATAGCAAAAGAAGTAGCAAAAACACAGGGCAAAAAAGATAATTACATTAACGAACCAACAAGAAAACTAATCGAATATAGAAGAATACTGAATGAACAGGGGATGAGACAATCAATAGAATACACAGAGCTGAATAGAACCATTAAGAAAGTGATAAAAGAAGAAAGAATGCGAATACAAGAAGACAGAGTACAATCCATCATCGAAAATAACAAAAACATGAAATGTCTAAGACCCAGACTGGGCAAATCAGAAATAAATAAACTCAAAGATGAAAAGGGCAATGAAGCAAATACTAAAACAGAAATTATAAGAATAATTGAAAATTACTGCTCGGACTTGTACCAATCAAAGAAAAACCTACAAGAAGACGTAAAAAATCGCTAAGATAGTGAACATAAATTCGGAACTTCAACCCGAAATATCCAAATAAGAAATAAGAGCGTCACTGAAACAATTAAAGAACAATAAGGCAGCGGGCGAGGAAGGAGTAACTGCCGTAATGGTAAAAATTGGAGGAAAACCTGTTATTGATTGTCGGCACCTTCTCCTGAATCAAATTTTAACAGAAAAGAAAATTACAGATAATTGGAACGAAGCTATTACATTACTTCTATTCAAAAAAGGAGAAAAGAGAGAATTACAAAACTATCGTCCCATAACCCTCCTAAGTATCATGTATCAGCTCCTAACCAAAATACTAACAAACCGACTTAACAGAAAATTCGATGATTACCAATCCAGAGAACAAGCAGGCTTCAGGAAGAGATTCAGCACACAAGACCTCTGCTGACAATGAAGATCTTAATGGAGTAAACGAATACAAAATACCATTATTCGTAGCATATGTAGATTTCGAAAAATCTTTCGATTGCATAGAACATTTGGCAATAAAGAACTCCCTAATGAACTTCTGGATCGATTATAGATACATTAGCCTACTGTCAAACATCTGCTACAACATCAGTAGAAATATATGAAGGAACTAAACCAATAACGATTGCAAGAGGCGTAAGACAAGGAGACACTATATCACCAAAATTATTTAGTCAAGCATTGAAGGATGTTTTTAAAAATCTGTTAAATCTGTTAAAAATGGGATGAATGTGGCATCAAAATATGTGGACAACGACTGAATCACTTAAGGTACGCGGACGACATAGCATTATTTGCAAACAATAAAGCAGAGCTACAGAAGATGTTAAGAGAGCTAGACCATCAAGCCTCAAAGATTGGTCTTAAAATGAATTATTCGAAATCAAAGATACTAACTAATACTAATAAGATGTTTTGGGGTAAATAAATTATATAGTTTTGAAATTTTGTATACATAATCTTGAGTACTCAAGAATTGAATATCGTCGAGTTTCCATTCCCTGGTGGGGGTTCATCCCTTAGTGGTGAAAAATCATCACCCAAACGGCGAACTTCTGTTATTTTTCTCTATTCGTAAACGATGCACCGCAAATTTTTTTTATATTTTGTAAATTTGATGAACAATAATTATATTACATGGTTTACCACAGAAGCTATAGTTCGCAAGGTATAGAGGCCGGAAGACAAATTATCCAGTTCAGTCAATTAGACTTTTTGGAGGATAAATGATGTAGTTATAAAACTTTTCAGACAACATTGCTTTAGAAAGCAATCGCCGTTTGAGTAATAACAATTAATTTAGTAAGTAGGTACATAATGTTAGAGTTTGTAAAGTATGATATAGTTAGTTTTTGGTGTAACGTGATGCGCCATGTGTATAAAAATGCGTTTAATTACCCTACCGAGTCATTTTAATTATGAGCAGGCGTAAACACGCGTAAACACGCTTCTGTTAATTATAATAATCTGGGCCATAAATCTCGTGTTTCGTGAATATAAAATTGATATAGTTCGCTGGCAGGCTTAACGCCCGTGACGTGCTCGCGCACATCGCCGGCTCGTCTTCCCCGTCCTCCAGGATAAAATTCGCCGCGTAGATTGCGAGCTCGCAGTGATAAAATTAAATTGACAAAGTTAATATATAATTTCGATAAATTTTCGCCCCCGCTGCGGGGGCGGCCCGGCGCCGGGCGCGGTGGAAGGGGGGCGGCCTCGGCTCCGGAGATTTCGCGTGTAGGAAGCAGTAGACATAACATGCACGATGAAGTGGCGCTATATCTCATTTAGCATAGCACACCTCACTCAGCGGCCTCCCCCAGGAGCACTCTTCCTCTCCTTATTTGTAATAAAATAACTCCACAAATGCTCTCGCAGGACTGGAAAGATGGCGAACCCTAAGGCTCCGCCACAGCCAGGGCCTTTGTTCCCCGGCTCCCGCTATCGCCTCGCCGCCCCCACACGCCGCCCCCCAACCCCCCGGTGCGCCTTTCCTTATCGACGACGGCTACTATTATGTATACAGTACGTATCGCATCCGAATAGTTTGACGTACAGTATAAACTTCGGCATTATCATTTTAATGATTAAGGAGGCGGCCGCCTCCAGACGCGCCAGTAACTCTTAACTGCGCGCCGCCCCCGCATATCCCATACGCCGCTTCTTTTATTACCTCTTTATGGGACGTTATTACACGGATGATTTACTGTGTTTCAGGTGTGCGGCAGGAGCAGGACATCTTCGTCAGGCTGATCGATTCCGTGACGAAACAAGTAAGTCAGAATTAATCTCATTACTACCAAACCGCCTCCCTAGCAGGCCCAAGAAAACGCAATTACCACCCTTCATCAGTGGCTTGATAAGATAACATATTTTTTTTGAGAAGGGGTCCTATTTTAACCAACTTAAAAAATCTGGTAATTCGTTATTGAAACAAAAATTATTATTGTGTATACAAAAGTAACAATTGTAAAAATAGCAAAAAAATGTCTGCATTACATCCAACTAATTAAAAAGCATATAGGGTCATAGTTTCATTGCAATTCAATGTTCATAAACAAAACAAAAAGGGGGAATAAGATAGTCATTGATTAACAATGACTTTCCAAAAACCAACTTAATGACAATTGACTCACATTTTTCTTCTATTCTTGATAAATCTTCGTATTACTGAAATCATGATTTTGCAGATTATGTAATAAAAAAAAAACGCCATTTGGCAAAACTTTCATGGAAGCGCTGCAGTATTATGAAACTTCCAGTATTTTAAATCTTTGGATTGTATTGGCTTGCTAGAGTCGTAAAATATAAATTGCAGCAATAATGGCCATGTATCTAATAAAACACACGATTAAAAAAAAAGCTTTAATCGCTATTCATATATTGATTAATTCTTATTTGAACGCCAATAGACAACTTTATGTGAGGAATAGAAGCGATTACGCTGTATGAAAGTTTAACGGAGTGATGAAGTCTAATTGACTCCCATATTTTATAGACGCAATTTAGATTTTATGCCTCGTGTATTGTAATGGCGCAGTTAAATACGGCGCTATTTAAGTATTATTACGGTTACAATCATTATAACTATTACGTAGTATGATAAGAAAAAAAAAAACAAATTGTCAAGCAACAAAACTTTAAAAAAAGTTAAAAAATAATTGTAATAATTACTCGATAGCATTAAAATATTGCTACTACAACTACTGATTCTTCTTCTTCTGCAAGTGCCTATCCGTTCCGGATGTTGGCTATCATATTGGCTATCTTTACTTTGTTCACAGCTGCCCGGAAGAGGCCTGTGGTTGTCGTGGAGAACCAACTCCTCAAGTTTTTAAGTCACGAGATTTTTCTTCTCCCAATGTTTCTTTTGTTTGTACAATCTACTGATTATACAGGATCATTTTTTAGCTAATCAACAAACTATGAGAGATGAACACTAATGAAATTAAAAAATAAATTATATAAACGTATGTCCTATATCGATTAGTTTTTAATTATAAGACTTCAATTTATCAAAAAAACAGTAAAAAAATCAAACTTTGTAATAGCAATTAAGAAGTTTTAGTTGTATTTTTGTTCAAACACTACTTCAAATTTATATTTTGCTTTAAGCGGACTTATCAAAGTCTAGGCAGAAGACTGCTGGTCGATAGCCGTTTAAATTTTGTTACTATTACTATTTATATAATAAATATTTCACCATATAAACTTAATCAATTGTACATATTTCTGTTAACAATTATTGAGAAATGGTAAAGGTTCCAATGCCATTATGCACAAAAAAAGGTAAATTGTGTTGCAAATGTTGTTAATAATGTATCTATTATGTTTAATGACATGAGAGTAATGATAATGACTGGATGTTGAATCTTGTTATAAGTTAGGTACGCATTTTCTGTAATATTTTTTTTTATGTAAATGTTCTGCGATCTACTAAAGTCGCGAGTGATGCTGTTAATGAATCTTTTAATTAAACGCCTAACGAGGAGCTTTGGCGCAATTTCCGCGCAATCATTGATTAAAACTTGCCCCCGCAGAAGCGCACTTAACTCGGGGAAAATTTTAACGCGCGGGCGGCGGTTAAAAACCGTGTTTGTTTTACAGGCAAAAAAGTACATGCATAATTTGGTTGCGCCTGTGCCGGCATGGGGTTGGGGGCGGCATGAGGGGGTGGGGGGCGGCGCCGCGAATCCGGGGGAGCGAGCGGTGGTAATTTTTACACGAGTCAGGTTGATGGAGTGAAAAGGGGAAAGCTTAACGCGTTTAAGTTCTTAAATTTAATTTTAGTCAATCATCTAACTTCAAGATGGTTTGAGGTGGAATTTAATTTCGCGCTCGTCGAATCCGCCGCGGAGATAGAGTTACCGTGGAGGAGGCGGCGCGCGAATTTGTTTCTTATTGCATAATTCATTTAATTATCTGGCAGGGGGGCGGAAGTGAACCCGGCTTCAAAGCCGAGAGCTGAATGTCGCTGGTGACTATCAATGTTTTGGCCACGGACAAGAACAATAACAACAACACATCGGCGGGGTGTTTGGAAAATTTAATTCAATGCAATTTTTAATTAAATACTACCGAGGTGAAGAAATTGTCAGCCGAAAACCAGTCTGAAATTGCTACTTTTCATTTTATGTATTTTCATTTTCATTTGTACATTTCATTGCAATAGCGTGTAATTTTGAATTCTACAGATTGTACAAGAGTCGTAAAAAAATCAATTTCTAACAAGTTTCCACGAAAAACTACTGGAAAGAAGCAACGAAAATTCTAGAAAGCACTTCCTAATTTTCAATTTATCTTCATTTACAGTTTTCATGAATCCCAATAAAATCACTTCAAAATCGCAAATCGTTTAATTCACAAATCTAGAGTAGGGATGTATTAGAGTAAAAAAACATATGTCTACAAATTTTTCACGAACAGCACTACAATGACCAACTAGATTGCTAGAACTCTAAACATAAATTCTTAATTTTTATCTTTCGCAGTTTTTATGAATTTCATTCAAATCGCATCAAATTTACAAACATCCAATTATTAGTAGAGACTAGAAACAAATTATTCGCTGCAATTTTCCATTTATACCTACTGTAATGAAGAAAATGTAAGCAAATATCTTCGCTATTTTAATTTTATTTTCATATTTAATTATCATAAATATTGATCAAATCACTTTTTTACAGTCCCTAAATTTATAATTTGCAGTAGAGGAGTGGAAGATTAAATTTGCAGCAATTTTTGTACAAAAATCAATATCACTAAAGAAATTGCTTAGGAAACATCAGTAGTTCAGGAATTAACTATTTTTTTCAGTTACAGTATTCACAATTCATTTGCACTCTTCGTGAATCTCATTATATCGACATCGAAGGTGCTAATCGCTAATTTTTAATCGCGAAAATTTCATTCACTGCAATTTCACATTAGTGTGTAAGCCCAAATTCTGTTCTATAATTGTTATTTTTCCATTGATATTCATTTTCAGTTTTAATAAATTTGATGCAAAAGCATTTAATTCACAAATCTCTAGTCGGTTCTAGTATCACTGAAAATTCAATTTTTGTAGCAATTTTTTATGAAAAACTACGTCAGTAATTATATGGATTACCAAAAATGTATACAGGAATTCATAATTTTTCATATATCTTCTTTATTATACGAATGCCTAATTATTATATTTTGAATGGTGGTGGCGTCTACTTCGTTATACATTTTATTAATTATAAATAAAACACATTACTTTGTTAGTATCACATAAAATTGTGTCTTGATTTGTTACTAGTTTCGACCACTTAAGTAATCATTATCAAACAGAGTATGGTATACTCTGTAGTACTCGTAGTCTCATAGTATATTATACACTGTTCAATAATGATTACTTAAGTAGTCGAAACTAGTAACAAATCAATAACTAATTTTGTGTGATACCAACAAAGTAATGTGTTTAACAATCCCGTATTTTAAAATCCACCGCAAAATAAAAAAGTTACTGAGGTGTTACTTAAGTTACTGTTACTGTTACTGTTAAAAGTTACTTTAAGTGAAACACACTAGTATCATGTTTACTTCATTTTGTATTTGTAATGTATATTCAATTGGAGATATCCGTTAAAAAAAATTAATAAAATAAATAACTAAACATATTACATCGTACACATCGTACTGAACTAATTTTTACTATCTTTGCATAAGTTATGGTGTATAATAAATGAGCAAATCTGCGACTTTTATTTTAAAAACTCATACTTAGGATCATAAAAATTAGCTACAAAATTTAAATGTATTTCATCGAATTGCACAAAAAAAAAATCGATTATAACTCATTATAGTAGTTATAGAAGCTTCGACGCAGAAGATTAATTGAAAATGAAAAAATCAATAAACTTACAAAATTTTTAAATGTTTTAGCGTTTAGGGCTTCTATAGATTCTATAGTTATCTATATTCTATAGATTCTAAATTCTATAGCTTCTATAGTTTCACAGAGAATAAAGAACATTTAATAACACGAGAATGTAGCAAAACACTCAAAAAGTTCAGTGTTTTTTGAATCATTATTACCAACACTGCTTAAAAGTATTTCAATTAAGCAAATTGCAGAAAATTTCTATTTAGATTTGAGAAAGTTGAACAAAACTTAACGAAAATCGATCCGAATTCCATAAAATTAAGTTGAGACCTAAAACACTACACGACTTAGTTAATCTTTGAAATACAAATTTAAAAAAATAACTTAAAAATATTCCATTTCCGCTTCATATATTGCTATAAGTCCAATAGTATTGGATAGTTCTACAATAAAAAATATAACTTTACATAGAAACATAGAAAACTGACGAGTAGTAATGCTATGATGGTACGGCAGCAAATTACCCATAAGATATACAGGGAAGGATTTTTCGCTACTCTGCGCTATTTTGTTTTTGTTTGTACAACGGGTTGGCTATGCTTGAGGTCAGCCTGTTTTAAAATAGACCTGTTTATATCAGCCTGTTTCAAAAGAGATTTGATTATATCAGCCTGTTTAAAAAGAGACCTGTTTATATCAGCCTGTCTTGAAGAGGTCACTTTTTAAACAAGCTGATATAAACAGGTTTTTTTAAACAGTCTGATACAAACCGGTCTCTTTTTAATCAGGCTGACTTCAGGTATAGGCAAAATTGTTGTACAAAACCAAATGGTGAAAAGTAGCGAAAAATCCACATATGTATTTCTTATGGGAGATTTGCGGCTGTACTCTCGTAGAATTACCACTCTGACGAAATTTTAATATATCTCGAGAAAATTACAGAAGTTAATAAAAAATCAAAGAAAATATTAAGAGAAGCGTATTTTCGTTCCGAAAGAGTAATAAAATAAAGCTTGGACAAAACGGTTGAAGACATTTTAATAACTTCCAAGTTATTTTGTTATAAATACAAAGACACCTTGGTAATATTCCTTTATATTTTAAAGATAGATAATAAAACATAAGTTGTCTGATTAGCTTAGCAAATCAAATATTATTGCAACAATTGTTTTCCCAAAATGTTGGCAATAGGTTAACTTTAAATTCTATTAAAAAAAACGAATTTGCAGAGAAATTAAGAAAACCTTAAACAAATGCAATGTGTTTCGAGAAAGGGGAAGCCGAGTAAGAAGAAAACTAGAAAAATCAGCGGAAATACTCCAAAATATATTATAAAATTAAAGCAAATTGCATACAATCTAATTAGAAGCATAGCTCAGTACAATTACACAACATTTTATATAAATTAAGATAATTATTTAAGCGAAGTAAAAATAGTAGCAATTTCTATAAAAATAAGTTGTACAAAACTTACCCTAAAGTAGCAGAAGCCTTGGTAATGATTCAATTGTTTTCTTATTCTCGTTAACGTTTTTCTTGCAAATTGGTTGAAAATTCGGATCAATCGTTCCTGATTGACGCTTGCAGTCTTCTATATATCAAATTCAATTGTTTAACACATGTATATTATTTGATCGTAAACCGTACCTTTAATTTATATATGTCGAAAGTTTACAGGTTGCAGGTTTTTTTTTTAAATTTGTAGGCCGATTACTGAATGGCGTTGTTATCAAACCTCGTGTCGCACGTAGTATACCATTGAAAAAATAGATGGGAACATCACTGTATATAGTGTAAAAAACACATGTTCGTCACTTATTTCCAGAAGTACGTTCGGTCTCAGTTTTTCTGTATGTATTGTTTCGTTTTGAGATTTTTGCATATGAGTTTAGATCCAAGGAAACGCGTTACTTGTGTGGAAAATGAAAGTATGCCGTTAATGTGCGTAAAAAATTTAAAATGTTAGTATTGGTGAGCGTAAATTCCTCGTTATTTTCGTTGAGTTTCGCAGGGCCGTTAAGTAATTACGTTCGACGCTGTTGCCCATCCACTCTCCAACGTGTCGGCTGCGGAGGCTCCGGGGATGCCGCCCCCTCGCCGGCCGCCGATAAAGCCGTCGCCCACGTGGCCGGCACGCGCCCGACAATGCGCCCCCACCCCCACGCGCGGGGGCGCCCCATTCAGCGAGTTTATCGCGAGCCTTTTAGCCGATCTATAAACACATCAGGAAACGAAATCCTGAGTTATTGCGTTTCGATGCAAAACCGGGGCGCTCGTTATCTGCGCACACGCGGCTTCCGGGGAATTACGGGAATAAAACGGACCCGGGGGCGGCGGCGGGGGGCCGGGGTTTGCATGTCTATCGGCGGCCACTTAGCTAAATGACGGCGGCGGATGCGGCCGCCTCCCCCCAAGGCCCAGGGATCTCCTCATTAAGTGATTGCACCTGAAGCTCCTGATTTTTACGCGTTAAATTACGCCCCCGTTTTTTGGCGCGCCGGGAGTTTATAAGGGCAGTAAAATATGATGCGGAATGGGAAATCTGAAGCTTTATGCGGTGGCCAAGCAGCCAATTATCGGGGATTTATTGCGCCGGGACTAATTTAGGACGAGGCAAGCAGGTGCCAGGATTACAACGGGATGTAGATACATAATGCCGCCCCAGTAAATATCTTCCTAATAATTTATGTTACACGTTATTCTTGTGTAATATGGGGGGTGGGTTTGCGCGCCCGAATTAAATACGTATTAGACCCTCGGCCCGGGCGCGTGTTTTTAATTAAATAAACGCGCCTGCGAAGAGCAACAATTACGGGGGGCGGAAGGGTGAAAATTTCAGACGGCGGCGGCCGCATTTAAAGCGGCGGTGGATTTTTTTTGCGCGCGCTCGCGAGCAATTCGCCCATCAGTTTAAATTCATAGCCCCGGCAAAGTTTCAGAAATATGCACTTCTGCTCTCGTTAAAATTACATTAAAACGCCGGCTTTTCATATCAGGGAGGCACACGCGTAATGCGGTTAATGGAGCCCCGGAGATGCCGCCGCCGCCGCCCCCTTCCGATTGCCGATCCATTACAGTAATTTTTAACGTGCTTTTATCAATTCGTACAAAATTCCGAATCAATTTCCTGTCGGCGCGCGATCACCGAAGAACCCAGACTCCGCCGCCCCCTCCACCATAAAGCGCCGCCCGTGAATAATTAAAAATAAAATGGAAAAATACCGCGGACCAGGTCCGGTACACGCCCTCGTCCAAATTTCATGAGCCACTCCATTCCGGCCTGCATAAAAACTGCTAATGCGTTATTTAAATGCATTTGTATGGACATCAATATACTTTTGAATTTTGGCGTTAATTCAAATGCGAGCGGCCCCCGTGATCTCGCATTAAACTTTCACCGGGCGGCTACATCATTACGGGCCTGAACGGCCGGTTCGTTAATCTCGTTCATTATGAATCCGACACCTATGCAAAGTGTTATTGTGAAATGACCACAATAAACTGCACCGGCCCCCATACATTTATAAACAGCGCGCCCGACGCCGACGCCGACCGACGCCGCCGCCCAGCCCGCCGTCGGTGCGTGCTTTCCAGTGCGACGCCGCCGCCTCCCTAATTTGCATCGGAATTACCGGAACACAAGATTTCCGCCGGAAAAATTTACGGTCGAGCCGCCGGGCTCCTAATTGCCCGCACACGTTAATTGGCCTGCCCTAATTTTGTATTTTTACAATCTTAAATTACATATCGCATAACTCTTATCTCGTATTATTTACAACGAAATTACGGCACACCCCCACTTAAAAATATCAAATATCAACCACCGACATAATCCTCCACAAAATACAACTTTTACATGCCATATTATAATAAATTGACAAAGACGAAGCCATTTAATTTAGGAATCGACGTAACACATAGCTTTATTTCAATGATTTGTTCTTGATGAACAATGTAATTTTGAAGAACATAATATAATAAAGAAAATAATTGTTTTTAATTAATACAAATGAGTTGTCTAATTGCAAAAGCGGTTATCTCCTAATATTTCAAAATTTCAGTTAAATATTTAATGTTTTTTACAAACACCTCTCACATAAGTACTTCTTTTCTCCCAATAAACGCTTTATTCGGTGCATGCGAGGATATAACTTTCTGCATTGGCAAGTATGTGTTAGCTATTACTGAATTTTTTGAAACTTTATTAATTACATATTTGATATTAGATTTGTACTGAGTACACCTAAAGCTAATTCTCCTGCAAATTTCACAATGTTTCTGTATTAAATAAGTCAGAAAATCGAAGATGTAGCTTTCTCCATTGACTAGTATGAGCTTGCTATTTCTGAAATTTTGGAAACTTTATTAATTGCATATTTGATATTAGATTTGTATTTAGTACACCTGAGGCTAATGCTCCTGAAAATTTGACGAACTTTCAGTATTAAATAAGTAAGAAAATCAAGGATATAACTTTCTGCATGGACTAGTATTTGTTAGCTATTACTGAAATTTCTGAAACTTTATTAAATATACATTTCATATTAGATTTGTATTAAGTACACCTGAAGCTAATGCTCCTGAAAATTTGACAAACTTTCAGTATTAAATAAGTAAGAAAATCAAGGATATAACTTTCTGCATGGACTGGTATTTGTTAGCTATTACTGAAATTTCTGAAACTTTATTAATTATACATTTCTTATTAGATTTGTATTTAGTACACCTGAAGCTAATGCTCCTGAAAATTTGACAAACTTTCAGTATTAAATAAGTAAGAAAATCAAGGATATAACTTTCTGCATGGACTGGTATTTGTTAGCTATTACTAAAATTTCTGAAACTTTATTAATTGTAGATTTCATATTATATTTGTATTTAGTACAGCTGAAGCCAATTCTCCTGAAAATTTGATGAAGTTTTAATATTAAATAAGTGAGAAAATCGGGAATATTGCTTTTTCTATTGACAAATATGAGTTACCTATTACTGAAATTTCTTAAATTATTATTAATTTCATATTTGATATTAAATTTGTGTTAAGTACACCTGAAACTAAGTCTACTGAAAATTTGATAAGGTTTCAGTATTAAATAAGTGAGAAAATCGAGCATATAGTTTTCTGCATTGACAAATATGAGTTACCTATTACTGAAATTTCTGAAATTATTATTAATTTCATATTTGATATTAAATTTGTGTTAAGTAAACCTGAAATTAAGTCTACTGAAAATTTGATAAGGTTTCAGTATTAAATAAGTGAGAAAATCGAGCATATAGCTTTCTGCATTGACTAGTATTGGACATCTATTACTGAAATTTATGAAACTTTAATAATTGCTTCTTTAATATTAGATTTGTGTTGGGTATACATAAAACTAATTCTCCTGAAAATTTGTCAAAAGTTTCTGCATTAACTAAGTCAGAATATCAAGGATATAGCTTTCTGCATGGACTCTGAAATTTTATTAATCACATATTTGTTATTGGATTCGTATTTACTACACTAGAAGCTAATTCTCCTGAAAATTTAATAGAGTTTCAATATTAAATAAGTGAGAAAATTGGGAATATGGCTTTTTCTATATACACGTATGAGTTACCTATTACTGAAATTTCTGAAATTATTACTAATTTTATATTTGATATTAGATTTGTATTTAGTACACCTTAAGCTTAGTCTCCTGAAAATTTGACAAGGTTTCAGTTTTAAATAAGTGAACAAATCGAGGATATAGCTTTCTGCATTGAATAGTATGGGTTAGTTATTACTGAAAGTTTTGAAACTTTATTAATTGCATATTTTGTATCATATTTTTGTTTACTATACTTGAAACTAATTCTCCTGAAAATTTGACAAAGTTTCAGTATTAAATAAGTGAGAAAATCGAGGATATAACTTTCTGCATTGACTAGCATGGACTAGCGATTACTGAACTTTCTTAAACTTTATTAATTCTATATTTGATATAAGATTTGTGGTTAGTACACCTAAAACTAATTCTCCTGAAAATTTGAGAAACTTTCAGAATTAAATAAGTCAGGAAATCAAGGATATAACTTTCATCATTTACTAGTATGGGTTAGCTATTACTAAAGATTTTGAAACTTAAATAATTGCATATTTGATATTAGATTTGTATTAAGTACACCTGAAACTAAGTCTCCTGAAAATTTGATAAACTTTCAGCATTAAATAAGTGAGAAAATCGAGGATATAACTTTTGCATCGACTAGTATGGGCCAGCTATTACTGATTTTTTTTAAACTTCAATAATTGCATATTTGATATTAGATTTGTGTTAAGTATATCTGAAACTAATTCTCCTGAAAATTTAAGAAAGTTTCAGAAATAAATAAGTCAGGAAATCAAGGATATAGCTTTCATCATTTACTAGTATGGGATAGCTATTACTAAATTTTTTTAAACTTTAATAATTGCATATTTGATATTAGATTTGTATTTAGTATACTTGAAACTAATTCTCCTTAAAATTTGACAAAGTTTCAATATTAAACAAGTGAGAAAATCGAGGATATAACTTTCTGCATTTACTAGTATGGGTTACCTATTTCTGACATTACTGAAACTTTATGAATTGTATATTTTATGTTATATTTGTGTTTAGTACACCTGAAACTAAGTCTCCTGAAAATTTGATAAATTTTCAGCATTAAATAAGTGATAAAATCGAGGATATATTAATTTCTGCATCGACTAGTATGGGCCAGCTATTGCTGAATTTTTTTTAAACTTCAATAATTGCATATTTGATATTAGATTTCTGTTTAGTATACCTAAAACTAATTCTCCTGAAAATTTGAGAGTGTTTTAGAATTAAATAATTCAGGAAATCAAGGATATAGCTTTCATCATTTACTAGTATGGGTTAGCTATTACTAAAATATTTGAAACTTCAATAATTGCATATTTGATATTAGATTTGTATTAAATACACCTGAAACTAAGTCTCCTGAAAATTTGATAAACTTTCAGCATTAAATAAGTGATAAAATCGAGGATATAACTTTCTGCATCGACTAGTATGGGCTAGCTATTACTGAATTTTTTTAAACTTCAATAATTGCATAATTGATATAAGATTTGTGTTTAGTATATCTGAAACTAATTCTCCTGAAAATTTGAGAAAGTTTCAGAAATAAATAAGTCAGGAAATCAAGGATATAGCTTTCATCATTTACTAGTATGGGATAGCTATTACTAAATTTTTTTAAACTTTAATAATTGCATATTTGATATTAGATTTGTATTTAGTATACTTGAAACTAATTCTCCTGAAAATTTGACAAAGTTTCAATATTAAACAAGTGAGAAAATCGAGGATATAACTTTCTGCATTTACTAGTATGGGTTACCTATTTCTGACATTACTGAAACTTTATGAATTGTATATTTCATACTATATTTATGGTTAGTACACCTAAAACTAATTCTCCTGAAAATTTGAGAAAGTTTCAGAATTAAATAAGTCAGGAAATCAAAGATATAGCTTTCAGCATTTACTAGTATGGGTTAGCTATTACTAAAATTTTTGAAACTTTAATAATTGCATATTTGATATTAGATTTGTATTCAGTACACCTAAAACTAAATCTCCTGAAAATTTTATAAACTTTCAGCATTAAAGAAGTGAGAAAATCGAGGATATAACTTTCTGCATCGACTAGTATGGGCCAGCTATTACTGAAATTTTTCAAACTTTAATAATTGCATATTTGATATTAGATTTGTATTTAGTATACCTGAAACTAAGTTTCCTGAAAATTTGACACACTTTCAGTATTAAATAAGTGAGAAAATCGAGGATATAACTTTCTGCATTTACTAGTATGGGTTACCTATTTCTGACATTTCTGAATCTTTATCAATTGTATATTTCATATTCTATTTGTGTTTAGTACACCTGAAACTAAGTCTCCTGAAAATTTGATAAACTTTCAGTATTAACAAAGTGAGAAAATCGAGGATATAACTTTCTGCATTGACAAGTATGGGTTAGCTATTACTCAAATTTATGAAACTGTGATAATTGCATATTTGATATTAGATTTGTATTTAGTATACATGAAAATAATTCTCCTAAAAATTTGAGAAAGTTTCAGAATTAAATAAGTCAGGAAATCAAAGATATAGCTTTCAGCATTTACTAGTATGGGTTAGCTATTACTAAAATTTTTGAAACTTTAATAATTGCATATTTGATATTAGATTTGTATTTAGTACACCTAAAACTAAATCTCCTGAAAATTTTATAAACTTTCAGCATTAAAGAAGTGAGAAAATCGAGGATATAACTTTCTGCATCGACTAGTATGGGCCAGCTATTACTGATTTTTTTTCAACTTCAATAATTGCATATTTGATATTAGATTTGTGTTTAGTACACCTGAAACTAAGTCTCCTGAAAATTTGATAAACTTTCAGTATTAAATAAGTGAGAAAATCGAGGATATAACTTTCTGCATTTACTAGTATGGGTTACCTATTTCTGACATTTCTGAATCTTTATCAATTGTATATTTCATATTCTATTTGTGTTTAGTACATCTGAAACTAATTCTCCTGAAAATTTGAGAAAGTTTCAGAATTAAATAAGTCAGGAAATCAAGGATATAGCTTTCATCATTTACTAGTATGGGTTAGCTATTACTAAAATTTTTAAAACTTTAATAATTGCATATTTGATATTAGATTTGTATTTAGTATACCTAAAACTACGTCTCCTGAAAATTTGATAAACTTTCAACATTAAATAAGTGAGAAAATCGAGGATATAACTTTATGCATCGACTAGTATAGGCCAGCTATTACTGAATTTTTTTTCAACTTCAATAATTGCAT
The DNA here is from genome assembly GCA_951805005.1 of Othius punctulatus. Classification (NCBI taxonomy): domain Eukaryota; kingdom Metazoa; phylum Arthropoda; class Insecta; order Coleoptera; family Staphylinidae; genus Othius; species Othius punctulatus. The sequence continues at coordinate 16,187,714 of OX638145.1, forward strand.
ATTTGATACTAGATTTGTGTTTAGTATACCTGAAGCTAAGTTTCCTGAAAATTTGATAAAGTTTCAATATTAAACAAGTGAGAAAATCGAGGATATAACTTTCTGCATTTACTAGTATGGGTTACCTTTTTATGACATTTCTGAAACTTTATGAATTGCATATATCATATTACATTTGTGTTTAGTACACCTGAAACTAATTCTCCTGAAAATTTGACAAAATTTCAGTATTAAATAAGTGAGAAAATCGAAAGTATAACTTTCTACATTGACAAGTATGAGTTAGCTATTACTCAAATTTATGATACTCTGATAATTGCATATTTGATATTAGATTTGTATTTAGTATAACTGAAACTAATTCTGCTGAAAATTTGACAAAGTTTCAGTAATAAATAAGTGAGAACATTGAGGATATAATTTTCTGCATTGACAAGTATGAATGAACTTTAATTAATCTACTTGTTCCAATCTTGTGCTGTCTATCTCGATCTTAATTTGTTTTTCTTGTTGTGTTTTCCCCAGTATTTTTGTTTTTGTTACATTTATTTTCATGTTGTACTCAGATAAAACTTCTTTCAATGTTGTAATTCTCTTCTCTAGTTCTTTTTTCGTTGGTGCCAGTAATGTTATGTCGTCAGCGAATGCACATTCCGAAATCAGTACCTCTTTTATGTTTTTATATCCAATCGATAGTTTTTTTGTTTTCTCTCTGCATTTCCTTGTTATGTCGTCCATTATAATGATGAAGAGAATTGGACTAAGCACTCCTGCCTGCCTCAGTCCCTCTTTTGTGGTGAACTCTTCTGATTGGGTGTTACTTGTCCTTATATAATTTCTGGTTGTTGTATACATACTTTTGATGGCTGTTATCAATTTTGGTGTAATCCCTCTTTTATATAAACCTTATTTTAAAAAACAAATAGAAAATTTATACATTCAAGTAAACAAATGTACGAAATAACGAAAATTTTAGTAATAACACCAGAAATATAACTAAATTGTTTTATTTAATCATTTTAATTTAGCTGTTACTTTCAAAGACCAACTGCTCAATTTAAAAAAGTATACAACTTTGAAATTCCGATTTTTTAAATAAATTTTTAAGTTAAGGGTTAAAGGTAATTTGCATTATATTTGTACTTTAAACTGCCGGTTAGTTTGTTAAGGCTTTTTTAGAATGTCGTTTAGTTTGTTGATGCCTTTTTTATGTAGGGAATATCCAAGTTGATCAATACAAGCTAATCTGGTTTTAATGCTCGGCGCATGATGCGATATTTCGGATGCAATTATTTAGGAGTTTCGTTAATTTGTCGGTAGCTGCACTCCGCCTCGTCCCGGCCGGCGGGGCTGGCAGATAAATGAGTGCGGCAGTAAAATGTATCCGGGCAGTAGTAAAATATAAGTTATCACGTAAAAATAGAGCAGGAGAAAATGAAATACTGATTTTACGAGGGAGCAATTAAACAAAATGTAGTTAACAAAACTGCAGTTTAAACGCGCGCCGCATCGAATCGTATCCGTTCCGCCGTGGGGCCGAGGGGGCGGCTGTATCTTATCGCCTGAGTTACGAGCGGGGGCAGGCGCGGCCCCCGGATGGGGGGCGCGGGAGAATTACGGTCGCCCGCGGGGCGCGTCGATGCGCACTTTTATGAATATGCAAGTGATGCGATTAATTTAATTTCTGGCGATAGCGCGTGTATGTGGCCATTTGCTCGACTGATAAGGGCAGTAATTCCCCGGGGAATATTTAAACAACTCTTCTGGGGGTGCCGTCGCGCGCGAGAGCAATCCTCCGGAGTCCTGCGACTCCTGAAGAAGGTCCCCGATGCTCGGGGGATATCAATTCATGGACTCGCAGGAATTACAATATTATTTGCAAAGTTCACCGGGGGAGTTTCTTTTGAGCGCGCACGCAGCTCAAAGGGGCGCAAAGCTTTTTCGGCAAGACAAAGGGGAAATACGCGGAATTCTGATTAGCCGGCGCGGCCATTACACCGCCGTTATTTAAGTCAAGTATTAGGGGGTGGTTTCTTTATCCGAACACATGTTGCTCAATGTCCGGTAAGCCCGGTTGAGCCTGCCCGCAAAGCAAAGCCCCGGCCCTGGCGCGCGTTACATATTCAATTAAACAAAAATCTATCAACTGCTCTAACCTAAAGCACCTTAATCCCCAGGCCTGGGGAGGCAAAGCCCTCAGCATAGATAGATGTTGCCGTACTCGTATATATACGTGCAGTATCGCATGTGTGTCGGGGGGGCCCAGTCCGGGGCCCCCGGATTACTCGGGTCTCGCCGAGGGTAAGTCTGGTAATTATACTAGCTTCGGGGGTTATTCTATGCTCATTGATGACTAGCCGGCGCATACGTCACCGGCTCCGTGGGGCCGTCATAATCCGATCTTATCTATCATAAATGCGACCGTGCCTGGGGAGAGGGCCACTACAAAAACAGAAGCCAATTTCTGCGACGCGCACCACACACCCCCTCTTTAAACACTAATTTACAAATAAATAGCAGGGCTTAGCCACTTCAATACAATACCAAACAAAAGGAGAACAATAGAGGACTTTTCCTACAAAAGGTATTAGCCTGTTACCATTATGAAACACAAAACTTTTAAAATCCATCATTCCATTCAATGGAATGATGACAAGAAAACGTAAAACAATAAGAATAGCTAATTTTGTAAAACATCTCTGTTTTTGTTTAATTTTGCAATTTTTGCATTTGCATTTAACATTTTAATGATGACAAGAAAACGTAAAATAATAAAAATAACAACTTTTGTAAAACATCCCTGTTTTTGTTTAATTATGCAATTTTTTTGTTAACAAATTTCCTGATACATGTATTGGTTAAAATACATTTTTTTGCCAGTGTCAGGGATACTGAGTGTCATCCCTGATTTTGGTTAATTTTGCTATTTTTTTGATAACAAATTTCCTGATACATGTATTTTTTAAAATACATTTTTTTGTCAGTATCAGGGACACTGAGTGTCATCCCTAGTTTTGGTTAAGTTTGCAATTTTTTTGTTAACAAATTTCCTGACACATGTATTGGTTAAAATACATTTTTTTGTCAGTGTCAGGGATACTGAGTGTCATCCCTGCTTTTGGTTAATTTTGCTATTTTTTTGTTAACAAATTTCCTGACACATGTATTGGTTAAAATACATTTTGTTGTCAGTGTCAGGAAATTTGTTAACAAAAAAATGTGGTTGCTTTAAATGACTATTTCTATTTTCTATTTCTGTTTCTACGCTATTTCTTGTTATATTATTCGAATCACTTTTTTCCTCATAATTATTATCTACAATATTTACAACTACTACGTATATACATTTTTGTTTTGTATTATTTCATTTATTTGACCAATCAGTAGTGTTACGGCCAAACAGGTTATCTGCCATTTTTGTTATTTCACAGGAGGAGCAAAAACAGTTTTGTATTTATAATTGTGAATGTAGATTATCATGTATCATTGCCATACTTATTTATAATACAGAGGTACAATAAAGATACTTTGTTCATTATATAACGTATACTTTATTTGTGACCATTTAATGCCAAAAAGTGCATTTTGAAAAAAGGCCGATAGCATGTTTTGCCATAACACTATATTATGGCCATATTACAAACAAATTGTTTTTAATAGTATTTTATTAATTTTACCAATATTACATATAATGCCAAGCAGCCCAGTGAATTACTCAAATGAAATAGAATTAATCTCGAATCAAGTCAAAATTTGTTAATAGTGGTGGGCTTATAAGACTGATTGATCAATGCAAAACAAATCAAAAGAAAAAGAAATGTTTCAACTCGTGAAACTCAAAAACCGTGCCAGCTGTAACTGCATTAAGCAGTAATTTTGTTGTAATTCATCTTAAGCATTTAACTTGAACTCAGCAAATACCTTTCCAGCTATAACTGCTTTAAACAGTAATTTTCTTATGATTCATCTTATGAATTTAAGTGTGAACTTAGCAAATACCTTGCCTGCTATAACTGCATTATACAGTAGTTTTTTTTGTAATTCATCTTATGCATTTAACTTTGAACTCAGCAAATACCTTGACAGCTATAACTGCTTTAAACAGTAATTTTCTTGTAATTCATCTTAAGCATTTATCTTTGAACTCAGCAAATACCTTGCCAGCTATAACTGCATTAAATAGTCATTTTCTTGTAATTCATCTTATGCATTTAACTTTGAACTCAACAAATACCTTGCCAGCTGTAACTGCATTAAACAGTAATTTTTATACCTACATACATTTTTGTATCAAGTACAACTTTTTAATTTTTGTCAAGTTTGTGACGGTTAGAAAGAATAAATGAAAATTGTCGAATTGTTGCAGATTTAAATTTTTGCCAAACTTAGTTTTCCTTAACCTAACAATAAAGGCTCCAGCTTCAATATTTCAGAATGTTTGACAGTGAGAAAGAATAAATGAAAATTGTCAAATTGTTGCAGATTTAAATTTATGTCACACTTCGTTTTCCTTAACCTAACAATAAAGGCTCCAGCTTCAATATTTCAGAATGTTTGACAGTGAGAAAGAATAAATAAAAATTGTCAAATTGTTGCAGATTTAAATTTATGTCACACTTCGTTTTCCTTAACCTAATAATAAAGGCTCCACCTTCAAGGTTTTTTTAATTTTTATCAATTTTCTGACTGTCAGAAAGAATAAATGAAAATTGTCGGATTGTTGCCGATTTAAGTGTTTGTCAAACTTCGTTTTACTTAAATAAATTATAAAGGCTCGAGCTTCAATGTTTTATTTTTTATTTTTGTCAATCTGACGGTCAGAAGAATAAATGAAAATTGTCGAATTGTAGCAGATTTTTGCCAAACTTCGTTTTACTTAACATAACAATAAAGGCCCCAGCTTCAATGTTTTTATAATTTTTGTCAATTTTCTGACTCTCAGAAAGAATAAATGAAAATTGTCGAATTGTTGCAGATTTAAAATTATGTCACACTTCGTTTTCCTTAACCTAATAATAAAGGATCCAGCTTCAATGTTTTGTTTAAAATTTTTGTCAATTTTCTGACGGTCAGTAAGAATTAATGAAAATTGTCGGATGGTTGCTGATTTAAGTGTTTGTCAAACTTCGTTTTACTTAAATTAATCAAAAAGGCTCGAGCTGCAATGTTTTTTTTTTTAATTTTTATTAATCTGATGGTCAGAAGAATAAATGAAAATTGTCGAATCGTTGCAGATTTAAATTTTTATCAAACTTCGTTTTCCTTAAACTATTAATAAAGGTTCCAGCTTCCATGTTTTTTTAAATTTTAGTCATTTTTTGGCGGTCAGAAAGAATACATGAAAATTGTCGAATTGTTGTGGATTTATATTTTTGTCAAACTTCGTTTTACTTAACCTAACAATAAAGGCTCCAGCTTCAATGTTTTTTAATTTTTGTCAATTTTCTGACTGTCAGAAAGAATAAATGAAAATTGTCGAATTGTTGCAGATTTCAATTTACGTCACACTTCGTTTTCCTTAACCTAATAATAAAGGATCCAGCTTCAATGTTTTGTTTTAAATTTTTGTCAATTTTTTTATGGTCTCAAAGATTAAATGAAAATTGTCGGATTGTTGCCGATTTAAATGTTTGTCAAACTTCGTTTTCCTTAAACTAATCATAAAGGATCCAGCTTCAACGATTTTCACTTTTTATTCACCCTGTATAATGAAAGACCTTATGAAACAAAACAAAAGCATTGGGCTATCACTGCGATGTATTTATTAATTAAGATCTTTAAATTGCTTCTAATTGGCAAATGGTATTTATTGGGCAAAAACAGATCATGCGACTTATTTTCAATTTAGACTTTGGAGACTCATGTCGTCCGTATTTTATACATTTATAAAGCATTGTTAATGGTCAAGCAAGGAATTACAGATTTTGTAAAAAAATCTGATCTTCACAACTATTACACACGTCATTCTATATCACTATTAGTTGTCCAACATATTTCCTCTAAATTTGAAACATCACCACATTAAATAGGGGTAACATTATATAATAAACTACCACTTCGGGCACAACAAATGAACTATAAAGAATTTAAGATTTATATAAGACACTTTTTAATTAATAAATGCTTGTATTCTGCCAGGAATGTTTTTAATGACTAGAGTTTATTTTGGGTGGAGATGTTTAATAATTTAACCGGTTTTTCTCAAAAAATGTAAAACCCAACTATTACTTATGTTACTTATGTTAAGAATGTTTTTAATTGAAAATAATTCATGCACTAAATGAATTGTTCAATTTCTAAAACGGCATTTGGTGTGTTTAATGTATGATTTTTAATATGTGCTAAGTATATTTTTATAATAATGTGATAATGTGTATTATATATGTGTGTTACTGACAAAACAAATATCATGTACTTGGTCAAATGTTAAATAAACTATCTATCTAAAGCTTTGTAACAAAAATCAGATTTCAAGGAATCCATTATCCTGTAAAATTATATTACAACTATACAATAATATATACAACTTAATTGTGGACAATTAAGATGTATTATAATTTAATAGATGATTCAATCAATGAAATATTTTTATGATTTTTGTCGTTTCATAAAAAAATAAAAGCACCAATACCATTTCCAATTCATACCAATACCAATTCATAAAAATATCGCATTATTTCAATGTTACAATAACTTACAATGACTTACAAAATGTAATGTTTTTTTACGTCGTTTCGTTTGTCGTTGTATTCCTTGCAGTTTTCTTTCTTTTTTGCATTTTAATGATTTTTTTAAACAAAAGATATTTAGATATATATTCTATTATAATTAAATAAAAAAAATCAATCATTAAATATTTTATGATTTGTTGTTTCATAAAAACTTAAAAGAGTCAGCAATTCATAAAAAAAACGTATTATGTCAATGTTAGAATGACAATGTGAAGTTTTTTTTACGCCGTTTCGTTTGTCATTGTATTCCTCGCAGTCAGATTGCCACTCTAAGTTTGATAATGATCAAAACGGGATAGAAACTATAGTCACTAATTTTAATATACACTGTGATATAAACAAAGAAAAGTGTTTGTTTTATTTAATAAATCATATTTATTAATAATCATCTATATTTTAATTAATTTTAAAAACAATTGCAAATCACGTATTGAGTTCGTACAAAATTCGAGGTTGTGTGGGTATGAGTAGCCACAAGTAGAATCATCCCTTGATATCCCGCAGGAATAGAAATAATCACTTTATTGATACAAAAACGTGAAATTACTGGATGATTAGATCTATGATTTAATAGAATTAATTGAAAATTTCGTTTTAATTATCATACGAGAATGAGTCAAGTGTGGCCGTGTGCCCATAAATCATCCCCTAATTGTCAGCTTTAATTGTAAGTACATTGATTTAGAACACAAATTTGAATAATGGTTTGATAATGATTTCGTATCAATAATGTGATGATTCCCATTGCTGCGGGATCAAGTTAGAGGATAGTTATACTTGACCACCCTCCAAACTAAATTTCCTGCAATGTAATGCATTGGAACTACAATTTTCTGCAATGACAACAGCTTTAGATTGATATTTCATGCATTAATTATCTGTATCTTAAACATTTTTAAAAACAATTGCAGATTAAGTATTTATTATTATTCGTTAAAAATTGGAGGGTAGGCGTGTGGGAATAAGTAGAATCATCCCTAGACATAGGGCTAGAAATCACCTCTTAAATGATACAAAAACGTTAAATTACTGGCTGATTAAATCAATCATTTAATCGAATTAATTGCAAATTCAGTTTTAATGATCATACGACAATGAGTCGAGTGTGGGCATGTAGCCATAAATGATCCCCTAAATTCTACTTGACAGCTTTAACTGTAGGTACATTTATTTAGAACACAAATTTGAATCTTCTAGTTTGATCATGATTTCGTATCAATAATATGATGATTCCTATTGCTGCGGGATCAAGTTGGACGATGGTTAGGTTAGGTTAGGTTAGGATAGGTTATACTTGACCACCCACCCATCATCCAATGAAAAGTTTCTGCAATGTAAAGCATTGGAACCACAATTTCCGGTAATGACTTCAGCTTTAGATTAATGTTTCATTCATTATTACATAATAATCTCTATCTTAAACCTTGCAGATCAAGTATTTATTGTTATTCGTTCAAATTTGGAGGGTGAATGGGTGGAAACAAGTAGAATCATCCCTAGATATCCAAATTTCGTACAATGTAAAACTAAAACTGGAACTACAATTTTCTGCAATGACAATAGCTTAAGATTGATGTTTCATTCATTATTAATCATCTGTACCTTAAACATGTTTTAAAATAATTACAGATCAAATATTTATTATTATTCGTTAAAAATTGGAGGGTAGGCGGGTGGGAACGTGTTGAATCATCTCTAGATATACAAATTTCCAGCAATGACAACAGCTGAAGATTGATTTTTCATTCATTATTAATCATCTGTATCATACAAATTTCTAAAAACAATTGCAAATCAAGTATTTATTGTTACTCGTTCAAAAATAGAGTGTGGGTGGATGGAAACCAGTACAATCATCCCTATATATCCTGCAGGAATAGAAATCACCACTTCATTGATACAAAAACGTAAAATTACTGCATGATTAAATCAATCATTTAATCGAATGAATTGCAAATTCAGTCTTAATCATCTTACGAGAATGAGTCAAGTATAGGCATGTAGCCATAAATCATCCGATATATTCTATTTGGCAGTTTTAATTGTAAGTACATTTATTTAAAACACAAATTTGAATCTCTAATTTGATCATGATTTCGTATCAATAATGTGATGATTCCTATTGCTTCAAGATCAAGATTGCTCTGAGGATGGTCATAGATTTTTTTTTGTAGATATTTTCCTATACTACTTTTATCAATTCAGCCATACCAAACATACTTTTTATCCATAAGATATGTAAGGTGTTACGTAAAAACGTCTTATTTATGATCACTACTCTTTTGCCATACAGTTGAGAAAAAACCATTTTTAATTATTTATTTAGAACATAAATTTGAATCTCTAATTTGATAATGATTTCGTATCAATAATGTGATGATTCCTATTGCTGCGAGATCAAGTCAGAGGATGGTTATAGTTTGAACACCCACCCACACTCCAATCCAAATTTCCTGCAATGTAAAGTATTGGAACTACATTTTTTAATTTAAAAATTAAATTCCTTCACTCTAACAAACAAAAACCAAATACTTAAGTTTTTGAGTGATCGTTCAGCTTTCATATTTAAATTACTGGTGTAGGCAGCCTTTTCAAAGAAATTTTGAAAACTATTTGGATTAATTATTTTTGGATTTTTGTTAAATATCTCAAATTTAATGAAAATTAACGTATTGGACCTGCAATTTTTAATTTAAAACATTAATTCCTTGACTCTAACAAAGAAAAGCCTAATGCTTGAGTTTTTGAGTGTTTGTTGACCTTTTATTTTTAAATTACTACTGTAGGCTGTATCTCACAGCCTTTTCAAAGGAAATTGAAAACTATTTGAGATTATTTTTGGATTTTTATTAAATATCTCGAATGTAACGAAATGTAACGCATTGGACCTGGAATTTTTAATTCAATAAATAAATTCGTCGACTCTAACAAACAAAAGCCTAATATTTGAGTTTTTGAGTGTTCGTTCATCTTTTATTTTTAAATTACTACTGTAGGCTGTATTTCACAGCGGTTTCCAAGGAAAATTGAAAACTATTTGAGATTATTACTGGATTTTTGTTAAATATCTCGAATTTATCGAAATTTAATGTATTGGACCTGCAATTTTTAATTTAAAAAACAAATTCCTTGACTCTAACAAACAAAAGCCAAATACTTGAGTTTTTGAGGGTTTGTTCACCTTTTATTTTTAAATTACTACTGTAGGCTGTATTTCACAGCTTTTTCAAAGAAAAATTGAAAACTATTTGATATTATTTTTGGATTTTTTTTTTTAATTTAATGATTGTTATCGATAGTGAAAATCCAACAACGTATAAATTTTCGTTTCTGCTTTTGAAGTGTTACTGAAGCAGATTTTAAATAATCTGATTTAGGAAAATCTCTGCTTTTCTGTGTTCTAATAACATATAAAATGATTTCTATGTCATTTCGTTTATTGATTAAAATATATAGGACGAGCTAGATATTGAAATCATGTTAATATTACACGACACTAAGTATTTGCTCCTCCAATGGCATACAATCGCCAACATTTGAAAAGCCATAAATCAGAGCGAATTTCGGCCTTATTCGTAAACAGGGTTTAGGCACGTATAGGTACAAATGTAGATGCAAAACAGCTTCACCTTCAAATGTCCATAAGGCGGTCGTAAAAAAACTGTGTTGCACTTCGAATGTTGGCGATTATACATATAATCAAGTCCTTTTAAATAGTTAAATTTTCTTAGTAAACGCAATTTAAATCATGTAAATTCACTTTACGCTTTCTAAAATGTAGGAAATATTTGTGCAAATAATTATAATATTATTGGAATGTGTGTGGATCTATCCTGAGTTATGAGGTAATGGAATTATGTTTATTGCATACATATAATTGAATTAAATGTAATATTATTATTACCGCCACGACTTTAGATCTTGGCGTATGTTCACATTGATGTCTGAAATACCAATTTCAGTATTTTCGGGTTTATTACATACTTATATCAATATTGTATGGGTAATTATAGTGTTTAAATTCGTTGATTGGTATCTAATGCGAGAATCTTATCTCGTGTGTGATGGTACATTTTTTTATCGTATTTGGTCGGGCGGTGATGTATTACATTGAACATTTTTTGTATTCCGTGCAATCTCACGTAATTCGTATGTACTTTAATACATCACACTCATTATCTTGATGGAGTGAAAAGTGGTCAAAATTACGAGCGCTCCGTAATTCGTGGAATTCATCGCTCCGTTCCCATCTGTAATCTCTATATTAAAGACGAGGGCACGCGTTTTACGGCCCGAAATTCGTTGATTAAACATTTTCCCATTAACTATTAATCAGCGTAATTATTTCGCCCTGTTTGTACACTATTACGTCCGTCCGTTGTAATTGTATTTCTGTAAACAGGCCGCGACATGCGAGTGATAACGATCGTTCGACGAAAATATTGCCGTGCTCGTAGTTTCGGACACAAAAAAAATACGAAGTGCACACACAACGTCGACGAATTAATACGTCGCAGTGTTTGCTCGCGATGTGTTTGACCGTTTCCCATTAGCGCCGCATAAATCATCCCTTATTTCTATGTTGCAGGCTATCATGTACGAGGGGCAGGACAAGAATCCGGAGATGTGCAGGGTGCTGCTCACCCACGAGATCATGTGCAGGTACGTGATTTGCGTTTTATTTCGCGTGTATGTGCGCGAGTGTGCGTGCTGCGTGTATGTGCGTGCTGCGTGTATATGCGCAGGGAGGGAAAAAGGAGCTGAAATAACGGCCGAAGAAAAATGTGACGTTGCTCAATGATGTAGTCACGAGGTTCCCTAAATATCTCTCTCCCCCTTGTCTTGTATAATGCCGGCGGGGGCTGCACGGCCGGGGGCAGGAGGGGGTGGCGGGTTTCGTCCCCGGGGAGTCTGTCTTTTCCCTATTCCCCCGTCTTGCCATAACAAACATCGCCCTCATTCGCCAATCTCGGTGTACACACACCATTGTGCATTTTCATCTTCCTTACAACTTCGGCGTTACTCCGGAGCGTGTTCACACTTCGTAAAAAGTAAGCAGGTCTAAAAATAATACGTCAACCGTTCCCGTAGTTTCCGGGAGCAGCGCACATGGCGGGGGCGTAAAAGTATTAACCAATTTCTTCATGAGGGCTTTTTTACGGCGCCAAATCCGTAGCGGCGTGCGGGACCTAAATTTCTAACGTGTAAATCTGCCAGCCGGATGAAAAATTGTTATGGGAAGCGCCGCGCGTTTGCACGTAAAGCATCGCCGCGCGTTATTTTCATGATTTTTATAACGCAACACGAAATCCTCTCCCGAAAAAATGTATCTCAAGTTGCAGTAAATAAACAGTCTGCAAACAACTCACACAAAGTTTTACAAAACAATGTAGACTCAAAATAAAACAATCTTCTAAACATATTTTGCATATTTTAATATGCAAATATATAGCCAATATACAATTTAGAACATATTTTCTTGTTGCGGTATTTCTTTGACTAAGGAGTATATAATAATATTCATACAATGAACTGTGTTCAAAAGAACAACATTGCAAGCAGCACTTACATAGTATTTATTTATTTCGCGGATGGCTCATCACAATCAGTTTGTTAAAATACAAATATAAGTATCATACATATTAGTGCATAATATTTTATATAGTCCATATTAGCCGTGTAATATGTTATACTATCGAACGAATATGAAAAACAATATTTCTGTAAAAAAATCAATTATTCCAGCAAAAGTATCATGTACCTACTCCATCATGTACCATTTAGAAGATACTCGTAAAGATTATATCAAAATTTCAATGATTACTATCAAAATATAAATATTTTTTCTTTAAATTTCAATTTTTTTCATTGTTCTGTCGAATTGTCAAATTTTTCAACGATTATTGTAATATTTTAATTAATTCTGTCAAAATTTCTATTGTTTCAGTAAAAATAATAAATATACCACCAACATATGAATTATTACTATAAAAAATAACGCATTCATAACTCGAGTTTCAATTATTACTGAATAAGATCCTACACATGAATTATTTTTGTATACACACATAAATTATATCAAAAATTCAATTATTTCTATCAAACTATGATTTCATTTTACATTAAAACGAATAATATTATTGCTGTAAAAATATGAGTGATCATTGAAATTTTCAATGAAATTAATCGAAAATTAGCAAAATTCATTGGGAACTGCAACATCATGAATTATTTTTGTATACACACATAAATTATATCAAAAACTCAATTATTTCTATCAAAGAGTGATTTCATTTTACATTAAAACAAATAAAAGTATTGCTGTAAAAATATATGTGATCATTGAAATTTTCAATGAAAGTAATCGAAAATTAGCGAAATTCATTGGGAAGTGCAACATTTGAATTGGAAATTATATGTAGCACTAAAAATTATAAAATTCTCAGCAAGTATTTACAAGTTTGCTGATAATTGCAAACATTTTACTGTATTTGATAAAAATTTAATGAAAGTTGCCATATATTCATCTAAAATGAAGAAACAGTAACTATAAATTAACAATATTCATTGGAAAGTGCAAAATTTTGATTGAAAATTAAACATTGCAGTTAAAATTTTTAGCATGAATCAAAAATTTTACTGGCAATTGCAAAATAGTTGTACCGGAACTGATTAAGTTTGTGAAAATTGATGAGATTTTCAATGAAAGTTATCAAATACTCATCGAAAATTAAGTAACTGTAATTGAAAACTAGCAATATTAATTGGAAAGTGTAAAATTTTGATTGGAAATTATACATAGCACTGAAATGTGTTACTGGAAATAATAAAATACCAAATTCATAGAAAATTCTTAAACCGTAATATTTAGAAATATTTGATTTATGTGGTATCGTTACAAGACTATAATAATATTCATTTGGTGCTAATAACAAATTTTTATACGAGTCAAAGTAGAAATATGGTCTATAAAATACAAATACAATACTGAAACTAAGACACATTAAAATTTAGGTCTTACAAGGTTCACATTCAAATATTCAATGATTACTGTATTTTTTTAATTATTCTGAGAGAAAATTAATTGTTTCTGTCAATATAATAAGATTACTCTGTCAAATATCCAAATATTCAATGATTGTTGTTTTTTTTAAATTATTTTGAAAGAAAATCAATTGTTTCTATAAATATAATATGATTCAAATATCCAAATTTTAATGATTACTATCAAATATTATCAATGACTTTTAAATTTGAAATTTATTCTAAACGAATGGATCATCACCATCAATGGATCAATGGTGGATCATCGCCATCAAGAACTTCTAGTAAAATCCATTAATTTTTACCACAATTTTCATTATCAACGGTTAAAAAAAATACTCACATACACTATAATATTTGTTATTGATTTAAATGTTTTCTATCAAAATGTCAATTTGTTTTCAAAATTCGTGTTCGAAATTTCAATTTTTTGTTTAAATTTGTATTATTTTGTCAAGTTTTCATGACTAATATGAAATATTCAGTGATTTCTGCCAATTTTTCAAGTTTACGTTCTTATTTTTAATTGAAACTGAATGATATCTGTAAAAAAAATCAGTTATCACTATAAAGATCTCAATCATGTTCTTATCATGTTCATGTTCATCAAAATGTCAATTTGTTTTGTCAAAATTTGTATTATTTTGTCAAGCTTTCATGATTAATATAAAATATTCAGTGATTTCTGTCAAATTTTCAAGTATACGTTCTTATTTTTAATTGAAACTGAATGATATCTGTAAAAAAATCAGTTATCACTGTAAAGATCTCAATCATGTTCTCAAAATTTGTATTAATTATGTAACAGTTTCTTTTCATTCCTAATTTCAAATGATTTGGTCAAAGATCTGTAAACATTACAATTATTTTGTAAAAATGTCAGTTATTTCTGTAATTATATAAAAAAATTAACTTATTTTTCTTATTTTGTTAAGATTTGATATTGTTTATTACAAAATATGCCTTCCGTACAGTGATAACTGTAAAAAATCATTGTTTTTGTCAAAATTTCAGTTATCTCTCTAAAGATTTCACTTACATTGTCAATATTTAAACGATTCAGACAAAAGTTCAACAATTAGAAACAACCCCTCATGTCTATTTAATTTATTTTGTTTGTGAGCAAAAAAGAATATTAATGTTTTACATTTTATCTGCTACTATTGCAGAACGTCTCAAATAATACATTTTTTAATTCACAAAGCAATACATCAATAAATTATTTTATTCAATTCTGACGTTTAAAACTGACGGTATGTACCTCTTAGAAAACATCATAAGCAGTTGTTTATCTTCAAGTGATATTAAACTTTCTTGATTTCACTAGTGAATTTAAAACTTTTAATTGATTCAAAATTAAAATCATACAACATCGATTTGATAGAATACCTTTAACATCGTGTACACCAACTTTCCCACTGCTTCTGGGGCTTCATTTGGAACCCCTTCTGATACAAAAATACTATAATCGGCCTTTTAATTTTTTTATCTGAACTTGATATTATATTATAAATGAAATGTGTAACTTCTAAACGTTTTTCGACAAAATTGAATAAAATACGGACTGGAAGACGAAGGTCGATAGCCCATTCCATATAGCATATAATATATTTCATTATCACTTTACCTGTGATGTAACAAACAATGTACAAAGCTATAAAGAATAAATGTTCTTACTACTTGAATAAAATATTGTATTAAACACGTGAGTTAAGGATGTTTTTCACACGAATACATTATCCCACGTGCCCTTAAAGGCTCGTGGCCTAAATTTTACTATCGTGGAAAACGTCCAGTTAACTCACTTGTTATATAAATAACGATTAATTATTCTGGCAAAATTTCAATTGTTACTGTCAAAATAACAATGATTGTGCCAATTTGAAAATTTCAATTATTAGTAATGACCATATCTATACTCCATGATTCATACTCAGTAGGTATAAAAATTCAATGATTTCTATCAAAATTTTCATCATAAACACAACGGTTAAAATATACTCTCATACATTATATCAAAATTCCATTGGTTTCTACCTACGGAATTAATTTTATCAAAATTTTAACAATGTCCATTTTTTAGTTATTCTGTCAAAGTATCGATTATTACTGTATTCACAAAACAATACATCAATACATTATTTTAATTATTCTGCAAAATTTCAATTGTTTCCGTCAAACTAACAATTATTGTGTCAAATTTAAAAATTTCAATGATTACTAATAACCATGTCCATACTCCATAATCCATACTCAGTGGACATACAAATTTTATGCCTTTTCTCACATGTTTCATCATGAATTCAACGGTTAAAATATACTCTTATACATTATATCAAGATTCCATTGGTTTCAATCTACGGAATTAATTTTATCAACATTTTAATTTTTTCTATCAAAATTTTAGTTTTTTTGTTAAAGTATCGATTATTACTGTATTCACAAAGCAATACATCAATACATTATTTTAATTATTCTGCAAAATTTCAATTGTTCCCATCAAAATAACAAGTATTGTATCAAATTTAAAAAATTCAATGATTACTAATGACCATGTCCATACTCCATGATCCATACTCAGTGGGCATAAAATTTTTATGCTTTCTCTTACATGTTTCATCATGAATTCAACGGTTAAAATATACTCTTATACATTATATCAAGATTCCATTGGTTTCAATCTACGGAATTAATTTTATCAACATTTTAATTTTTCTATCAAAATTTTAGTTATTTTGTCAAAGTATCGATTATTACTGTATTCACAAAGCAATACATCAATACATTATTTTAATTATTCTGGCAAAATTTCAATTGTTCCCATCAAAATAACAATTATTGTATCAAATTTAAAAAATTCAATGATTACTAATGACCATGTCCATACTCCATGATCCATACTGAGTGGGTATAATTTTTTTATGCTTTCTCTCACATGTTCATCATGAATTCAACGGTTAAAATATACTCTTATACATTATATCAAGATTCCATTGGTTTCAATCTACGGAATTAATTTTATCAACATTTTAATTTTTTCTATCAAAATTTTAGTTTTTTTGTCAAAGTATCGATTATTACTGTATTCACAAAGCAATACATCAATACATTATTTTAATTATTCTGGCAAAATTTCAATTGTTCCCATCAAAATAACAATTATTGTATCAAATTTAAAAAATTCAATGATTACTAATGACCATGTCCATACTCCATGATCCATACTGAGTGGGTATAATTTTTTTATGCTTTCTCTCACATGTTCATCATGAATTCAACGGTTAAAATATACTCTTATACATTATATCAAGATTCCATTGGTTTCAATCTACGGAATTAATTTTATCAACATTTTAATTTTTTCTATCAAAATTTTAGTTATTTTGTCAAAGTATCGATTATTACTGTATTCACAAAGCAATACATCAATACATTATTTTAATTATTCTGGCAAAATTTCAATTGTTCCCATCAAAATAACAATTATTGTATCAAATTTAAAAATTTCAATGTTTACTAATAACCATGTCCATACTCCATAATCCATACTCAGTGAACATACAAATTTTATGCTTTCTCTCACATGTTTCATCATGAATTCAACGGTTAAAATATACCCTTATGCATTATATCAAAATACCATTGGTTTCTGTCGAGGGAATTAATTTTATCAAAATTTTAACTATTTCCATAATTTTTTTTAGTTATTCTATCAAAATATCGATTATTACTGTCAATTATTCATTGATTTCTGTATTTTTTTTAATTATTCTATAACATTTGCAATCGTTTCTCTGTAAATGTCATTGATTAGTATCAAAAACTTAATAAACTTTTAAATTTTAAAGCCTCGCCCAAAGGTGGTATTATAGCTGTATGTCTTGACCTAAAACTCAGAAAAACAGATATTATATTTGAACAAATTCTTGAAGTCGCTTCAGGAGTTCATCAATTGCTGCATAGTGAAACGTATGATTCAACTAAATCTTCTCTTGGTATTAAAACTTTAATTGTAACCTTTGAAACTCTGGGGGAAAATGAACAACACTTTGATAAATTATATAAAAATAAATAAATTTTATACTTTAAGTAATCAAAGGTGGTATTATAGCTGTATGCCCCCCCCCCTAAAATTCAGAAAAACAGATCTTATATTTGAACAAATTCTTGAAGTCGCTTCAGGAGTTCATCAATTGTTTCAGAGTAAAAAGTTTGATTCATCTAAAGCTTCTCTTAGTATTAAACTTGAATTGTAACCTTTGAAACTCTGGGGGAAAATGAACAACACTTTGATAAATTATATAAAAATTAATAAATTTTATAGTTTAAGTAATAATTGTACATCCTCAATCTTATTACTTAAATTTCAGAATTAATGAACCTTTATATGAGAAATATCACAGAAATAAATTTTGGTTCGAACTGCAGTTAAATGAAATAGATAAGGTAGTGCCAAGAAAGCGAAAACGTCAAAAAAAAATGCAATAATTCTTGTAGTATGATGATACTTGTTCAATTGATAAAGTTAATTTTCGAAGTAATATTTACGACTAAATACTAGATAAAATGTTCGTAGAATTTAAAGGGGAATTTTCCGAAAAAGTAAATATTCTAAGGGTACTTACTGAAGCTTTGCACACAATGTCAAAGTGTTCTTGGACGTTGAACTTTTAAAGAATTTTAGTACTATTGATTGATTCTGAAATTTTCTCTACCAATAAATTCTACATCTCTTGCTCTGATTTCATCTGACTAGATTTTTCGTTTTTTTCTGTTCGTTTCATTTTCATGCTAAGCTACTTTCGTTTTCATTAGTGCTCAATTTTCATAAATGTTAAATTTTGTTCTTATACATTGTATACTGATACGGTTGATAGATCGATCTCGATCTCGACTATTGTAGCTTATTATTTTATACGTGAAATCGAGATAACATATCTCAGCACAAAATTGACTAAAAAAGTCGTTTCTAATCTTTGAATTTGAAGGAGGTAGTTATACACTTCTTGTATTTGCCTTTTTTCGTTCGTCATTTATTTATTTATTTGTATATTTATACTTTATTTTGTATCAATTTGCGCCCCCACCCCCTGGATTTTGCCTCCATGGGCCATAGCCCTCATAGCGTTCATAATTAAAGAAATATTTTAAAAGTGATCAGTAAATCTGGTTTACGAGCATTGCAATAATCGTAATAATGGTAAAGCGATAAAACGAAAAGTAATGGCTGAAGGAATTGTTAAAATAAGCCCTACTTAACGGTGATCAAACGAAGATTGAAGTTGTGTACGAGTATGAATGCTTGTGTTGCTTGTGGTAGATGTCTTTGTTGGAGTTATCGTTAAGTCGCAATTTTCTTTGTGTTCCAGTCGCTGCTGTGATAAGAAGAGCTGCGGCAACAGGAACGAAACCCCCTCAGACCCTGTGATAATAGACAGGTAAGCGATTAGCGTAAACTTCCGGAAAACCGCTTCGCCGGTGATTGCGGGTAGCAGTTTGCTGCACGAGACGTGTGTGGAGAGCAGCAGAAAAAAAAAGGTTGATCGTGTCAAGAGTCCGTCGCAATTTTCTCTCGCCCGGAATTGTATATTGCTGATAGCGCTTGGGGATGGCTACAAAATGGTGTCCCGCGGGATGTAGATAGACATGGGGGAGGGGGAGACATCTTTGCGGCCAGCCGGATATCTCGATTCCTCGTTCAATTCCTTTTTCCTCCCTCCTCCGCCGCCCCCGCAGCCGCGATAGCCCGGCAGTTGGCGGCGGCCGATTGACTGATGGAGTAATTGAGATTGCGGCAATTACCACCGATCGGCTATTAATAGAAAACAAACAGCCCTTTGGCGAAGAATGGGGTGGCCGTTTCCGGTCGAGTGGCTCCTGTCAGTTCCGCGGTGGCTGATCGGGAGCGCCGCTTTTGTCGGGACGTGGGCGTCCCGCTGCTCGGCGCCGTTATTGTTTTGCGGACTGCAGTCTAATCGAATTTAAAATCAAATCGAATTATTCGGTGCACGCGGCCATTACGCGGATGAGCCGGGGAATTAGCCCCGGATACTGTTACGTGGCTGCGCACACAAGTAACAAAACATATGCACGCGACCGGATAATCCGGACACGTGTCTACACGGCCCACTTTGCCCCGGCACAAATTGCCACCGGTTACACGATACCCCCACAATCAATTCACCAAATTGCCCGCCAACCACCCCCGATTCTACTTGCGAGATTTTAACGACCGGCTCCTCTCCTCCTTGCCACCGAAATATACTCACTTCCCACACGGCATGGCTATTAGCGGAAGCCGCACTGAACAATGCCTGACACGTGTGCACACCCAAAATAGAAACATTTGCCACATAAACAACAAACGATTTACAACTGGCATTAAAATTATAACATTATAAACAACCAACTTAGGCATTTGCCTATTCCATGATATCTGAAACAGATATCATGCAATATATACAAATTATCTTACCTCCATCCAACACTTATTTCTTCATATTCAAATACTTAATTTGAATGATATTTATTGACTTTAATTCACTGCAATTATTCAGAAAAGCAAGACCAAATAGTAACGATGATACCTAATATCCAGAAAGAATAAAGCATACAAAGAGTATTTATATTGACCTTATCGTGGCAATTTTCTCCATTCCAAATGAAAAAAAAAAAATGTCCTGAGCTACAATCATCCTCCCAGAATTTCTGCACAATAGAATACCGGCTGTACTATTCACACGTGCACCATAGTAGGCTAGTGTCAAAATTCATTATTTCAAACCTGACAAAATTCATTTCCAATGTGTCAATATTTTTGAACGCGACAGAATCGATATTAAAATGAATAAGTATTCACATCAAGAAATTATGAATTTATTCGTCATACATGGCCAATGCGACAGAATTGTTGAGAGAACTTGCAGAACTTTGAACGAAACTTATCCACTTATTTTAATAGCCATCATTTATTAGTCGGAGCCTTAACTCAGGTGCCACACGTTCCCACCGTAGGTTGGCGAGTTGAAGTTGCCCATGAATATGAATTGCTTAGACAAATATTTATATTCGTATATTAATTGCCAATTTCATTACTTCAAGTGCCTACTTTGTTTTACTTATTCCTGTTTAGCATAATCAATGACTTGATGGCCTACTTCCTTAATAGAGTAATATAGTAAAGATTCTTAAAGTGCCTAAAATTTTTCTTTGCCTAATAAAATACGTTTTCAACATTTTAGCTTCAATGGTAAATGAGGTCTTTCTCATTTCGTATAAGAAGTATATGTTTAGTTACTGTTTATAATCTCACAATTGTCGGTCTTTACAAAAAAAGATCCGAAAATATTAGTTTTGCAAACACAATCCAAATATAGTCTGAATTTTATTCATAATTTTGGATGGTGCTTTCAGGATCGAAAATAAAATTTGCAGAATTGAATGTTACATTTGAATACTTATATTGTCGCAAATAAATTATTAGATTGAAAGTTCAATGGAAATCGGAAAATTTTAATGATTTTATAAAATTTGTGAAATTATTGCGTATAAAGACATTTTGGGTCCCCTAATACTGAAACTTCTGATTTTTTTTATTTGAATGTTTAATCATAGATTTGTATTAAGTGCACCTGAAGCTAATTCTCCTAAAAATTTGACCAAGTTTTAGTACTAAATAAGTACGAAAATCAAAGATATAACTTTCTGCATTGACTAGTATAGGTCCCCTATTAGTGAACCTTCTGAAAATTTATTAATTGCTTTTTTAATACTAAATTTGTATTTAGAATACCTAAAGCTAATTCTCCTGAAAAATTGAGAACGTTTCAGTACTTAATAAGAGAGAAAATCAAAGATATAACTTTCTGCATTAACTAGTATGGGTCCCCTAATACTGAAACTTCTGAAAATTTATTAATTGCATATTTAATCATAGATTTGTGTTTAATACACCTAAAGCTAATTCTCCTGAAAAATTAACAACGTTTCAGTACTAAATAAGAGAGAAAATTAAAGATATAACTTTCTGCATTGACTAGTATGGATACCCTATTACTGAAACTTCTGAAACTTTATTCATTGGATATTTATTATTGGATTTGTGTTTAGTATACTTGAAGCTAATTCTTCTGAAAATTTGACAAAGTTTCAGTATTAAATAAAGGAGAAAATCAAACAGATAACTTTCTGCATTGACAAGTATTGGTTAGCTATTACTGAAAGTTCTGAAAATTTATTATTTGCATATTTGATAATATATTCGTGTACAATACACCAAAAACTAATTCTCCTAAAAATTTGACAAAGTTTTAGTATTAAAAAAGTGAGAAACTCAATAGTATAACTTTCTGCAGTGACTAGTATGGGTTAGCTTTTACTGAAATTTCTGAAAATGTATTATTTGCATATTTAATATCAGATTTGTGTTTAATACACCTGAAACTAATTCTCCTGAAAATTTCACAATGTTTCAGTGTTACATACGTGATAAAATCAATTGTGTAACTTTCTGCATTGACCAGTATGCGTTAGCTGTTACTGAAATTTCTGAAAATTTGCTAATTGCATATTTAATATTAGATTTGTAGTTAGTACACCTGAAACTATTTCTCCTGAAAATTTTACCATGTTTCAGTATTGCATACTTGCGAAAATCAAAAGTATAACTTTCTGCATTGACTATTATTGGTCAGCTATTACTGAAATTTCAGAAAATTCAGTACTTGCATGTATAATATTAGTTTTGTATTTTATGCACCTGAAGATAATTCTCCTGAAAATTTGACAAAGTTTCAGTATTTAGTAAGTGAGGAAATCAAAAGTATAACTTTCTACATTGACTAGTATGGGTTAGCTATTACTGAAACTTCTACAAATGTCTAAGTTTATATTTAATATTAGATTTGTATTTAGTAGACCTGAAACTGATTCTCCTGAAAATTTGACAGAGTTTCAGTATTAAATAAGTACGAAAATCAAAGATATAAATTTCTGCATTGACTAGTATGGGTCCTCTATGACTGAAACTTCTGAAAATTATTTACTATTGGATTTGTGTTTAGTAAGCCTGAAGCTAATTTTCCTAAAAAATTGACAAAGTTTCAGTACTAAATAAGTGAGAAAATCAAAGATATAACTTTCTGCATTTACTAGTATAGATCCCCTATTACTGAAACTTCTGAAAATATATTAATTGCATATTTAATATTAGATTTGTGTTTAGTACCCCTGAAACTAACTTTTCTGAAAACTTGACAGAGTTTCAGCATTAAATAAGTGAGAAACTCAAAAGTATAACTTTATGAATTGACTAGTATGGGTTAGCTATTACTGAAATTTGTGAATTTTTTTTAAATGCATATTTAATATTAGATTTGTATTTAGTACACTTAAAACTAATTCTCCTGAAAAATTGACAAAGTTTTAGTATTAAATAAGTAAGAAAATTAATAGTATAACTTTCTGCATTGACTAATATGGGTTAGCTACTACTAAATCTTCTGAAAAAGTATTAATTTTATATTTAGTATTATACTTGTCTTTAGTACACCTGACGCTATTTCTCCTGAAAATTTGACAAAGTTTCAGTTTTAAATAAGTGAGAAAATCAAAAGTATATCTTTCTGCATTGACTAGTATGGGTTAGCTACTACTGAAAATTCCGAAAATTTGTTAATTGCATTTTTAATATAAGATTTGTATTTACAACATTTAAAAATAATTCTCCTGAAAATTTCACAATGTGTCAGTATTAAATAAGTAAGAAAATCATAAGTATAACTTTCTGCATTGACTAGTATGGGTCCCCTATTACTGAAACTTCTGAAAATTTATTCATTGGATATTTATTTTTAGATTTGTGTTTAGTACACTTGAAGCTAATTCTCTGAAAATTTGACAACTTTTCAGTATTAAATAAGGGAGAAAATCAAACACGTAAATTTCTGCATTGACAAGTATGAGTTAGCTATTACTGAAATTTCAGAAAATTTATTATTTGCAAATTTGCTATTAGATTCGTGTACAGTATACCTGAAACTAATTTTTATAAAAATTTGACATAGTTTCAGTATGAAATAAGGGAGAATATCAAACACGTAACTTTCTGCATTGACAAGTATGGGTTAGCTATTACTGAAATTTCTGAAAATTTATTATTTGCAAATTTGATATTATATTCGTGTACAATACACCTAAAACTAATTTTCCTAAAAATTTGACAAAGTTTTAGTATTAAAAAAGTGAGAAACTCAATAGTATAACTTTCTGCATTGACTAGTATAGGTTAGCTTTTACTGAAATTTCTGAAAATGTATTATTTGCATATTTAATATCAGATTTGTGTTTAATACACCTGAAACGAATTCTCCTGAAAATTTCACAATGTTTCAGTATTACATACGTGAGAAAATCAAAAGTGTAACTTTCTGCATTGACCAGTATGCGTTAGGTATTACTGAAATTTCTGAAAATTTGCTAATTGCATATTTAATATTAGATTCGTATACAGTACACCAGAAACCAATTCTCCAGAAAATTTGACAAAGTTTCAGTATTAAATAAGGGAGAAAATCAAACACTTAACTTTCTGCATTGACAAGGATGGGTTAGCTATTACTGAAAGTTCTGAAAATTTATTATTTGCATATTTGATAATATATTCGTGTACAATACACCAAAAACTAATTCTCCTAAAAATTTGACAAAGTTTTAGTATTAAAAAAGTGAGAAACTCAATAGTATAACTTTCTGAAGTGACTAGTATGGGTTAGCTTTTACTGAAATTTCTGAAAATGTATTATTTGCATATTTAATATCAGATTTGTGTTTAATACACCTGAAACTAATTCTCCTGAAAATTTCACAATGTTTCAGTGTTACATACGTGATAAAATCAATTGTGTAACTTTCTGCATTGACCAGTATGCGTTAGCTGTTACTGAAATTTCTGAAAATTTGCTAATTGCATATTTAATATTAGATTTGTAGTTAGTACACCTGAAACTATTTCTCCTGAAAATTTTACCATGTTTCAGTATTGCATACTTGCGAAAATCAAAAGTATAACTTTCTGCATTGACTATTATTGGTCAGCTATTACTGAAATTTCAGAAAATTCAGTACTTGCATGTATAATATTAGTTTTGTATTTTATGCACCTGAAGATAATTCTCCTGAAAATTTGACAAAGTTTCAGTATTAAGTAAGTGAGGAAATCAAAAGTATAACTTTCTACATTGACTAGTATGGGTTAGCTATTACTGAAGCTTCTACAAATGTCTAAGTTTATATTTAATATTAGATTTGTATTTAGTAGACCTGAAACTGATTCTCCTGAAAATTTGACAGAGTTTCTGTACTAAATAAGTACGAAAATTAAAGATATAACTTTCTGCATAGAGTAGTATGGGTCCTCTATTACTGAAACTCCTGAAAATTTATTAATGGGTTATTTACTATTGGATTTGTGTTTAGTACGCCTGAAGCTAATTCTCCTGAAAAATTGACAAAGTTTCAGTACTAAATAAGTGAGAAAATCAAAGATATAACTTTCTGCATTTACTAGTATGGGTCCCCTATTACTGAAACTTCTGAAAACAAATTAATTGCATATTTAATATTTTATTTGTTTTTAGTACCCCTGAAACTAACTTTTCTGAAAATTTGACAGAGTTTCAGCATTAAATAAGTGAGAAACTCAAAAGTATAACTTTATGAATTGACTAGTATGGGTTAGCTATTACTGAAATTTGTGAATTTTTTTTAAATGCATATTTAATATTAGATTTGTATTTAGTACACTTAAAACTAATTCTCCTGAAAAATTGACAAAGTTTTAGTATTAAATAAGTAAGAAAATTAATAGTATAACTTTCTGCATTGACTAATATGGGTTAGCTACTACTAAATCTTCTGAAAAAGTATTAATTTTATATTTAGTATTATACTTGTCTTTAGTACACCTGACGCTATTTCTCCTGAAAATTTGACAAAGTTTCAGTTTTAAATAAGTGAGAAAATCAAAAGTATATCTTTCTGCATTGACTAGTATGGGTTAGCTACTACTGAAAATTCCGAAAATTTGTTAATTGCATTTTTAATATAAGATTTGTATTTACAACATTTAAAAATAATTCTCCTGAAAATTTCACAATGTGTCAGTATTAAATAAGTAAGAAAATCATAAGTATAACTTTCTGCATTGACTAGTATGGGTCCCCTATTACTGAAACTTCTGAAAATTTATTCATTGGATATTTATTTTTAGATTTGTGTTTAGTACACTTGAAGCTAATTCTCTGAAAATTTGACAACGTTTCAGTATTAAATAAGGGAGAAAATCAAACACGTAAATTTCTTCATTGACAAGTATGAGTTAGCTATTACTGAAATTTCAGAAAATTTATTATTTGCAAATTTGCTATTAGATTCGTGTACAGTATACCTGAAACTAATTTTTATAAAAATTTGACATAGTTTCAGTATGAAATAAGGGAGAATATCAAACACGTAACTTTCTGCATTGACAAGTATGGGTTAGCTATTACTGAAATTTCTGAAAATTTATTATTTGCAAATTTGATATTATATTCGTGTACAATACACCTAAAACTAATTTTCCTAAAAATTTGACAAAGTTTTAGTATTAAAAAAGTGAGAAACTCAATAGTATAACTTTCTGCATTGACTAGTATAGGTTAGCTTTTACTGAAATTTCTGAAAATGTATTATTTGCATATTTAATATCAGATTTGTGTTTAATACACCTGAAACGAATTCTCCTGAAAATTTCACAATGTTTCAGTATTACATACGTGAGAAAATCAAAAGTGTAACTTTCTGCATTGACCAGTATGCGTTAGGTATTACTGAAATTTCTGAAAATTTGCTAATTGCATATTTAATATTAGATTCGTATACAGTACACCAGAAACCAATTCTCCTGAAAATTTGACAAAGTTTCAGTATTAAATAAGGGAGAAAATCAAACACTTAACTTTCTGCATTGACAAGAATCTGTTAGCTATTACTGAAATTTCTGAAAATGTAATAATCGCATATTTAATATCAGATTTGTATTTAGTACACATGAAACTAATTTTTCTGAAAATTTGGCAGAGTTTCAGCATTAAATAAGTGAGAAACTCACAAGTATAACCTTCTGCATTGACTGGTATGGGTTAGCTATTACTGAAATTTCAGAAAATTTGTTAATTGCATATTTAATATTAGATTTGTATTTAGTACACTTAAAACTAATTCTCCTGAAAATGTCACAATGTTTCAGTATTACATACATGAGAAAATCAAAAGTGAAACTTTCTGCATTGGCTAGTATACGTTAGCTATTGCTTCAATTTATAAAAATGTACTAATTGCATACTTAATATTAGATTTGTGTTTAGCTTGAAGCTAATTCTCCCCAAAATTTGACAATGTTTCAGCATTACATACGTGAGAAAATAAAAAGTGTAACTTTCTGCATTTACTAGTACCGGTTAGCTATTACTGAAATGTAAACCAAGCAAAGCACAGTCTTTCATTTCCTCTCTTCCCTACTGTTTTCCCATTAAGTAATGTAAATGTTTTTTTTCTATGAAACAGGACTTGTGCTTCAGTCAAATTATACGAAAATACGAGAAAACATTTTACTTTATAAACGTAAAGTTTGAATTTTATTAGATGCACTAAAACATAAAATTCCCGTTATGTAATGTAGGTATAGAATTTTCCTAATTTCATAACTGTATCTAACGAAATGTTGAAAATACTAATGAAAATGTCCAAAGCCTCTGAATTTGTGGAGTTCTGAAAGTTTAATTTCAGCGAAACACAATTTTTCTTTTCACTCTTCATTATTATTTGTCCACATTTGGAAATATAAATGTATTTTTTTGCGAAGAGGGAAATTGTGGTTCATTTAAATTAGCTTTCAAATGATCACTGAAACAGAAAAATCCCATTAGGTGCCTACTATACGAATAGAATTTTCCTAATTTGGTAACAAATTCTAACGAAAACTTGAAAATATCAATAAAAAAACCCAAAACTTTATAAATTTGTGGAAGTTGGGAATTTTTTGAAATCCAAGTAAATCACAGTTTTGCTTTTCTCTTTTCTCCACTCTTTTTCCGTTAAGTAAAGAAATACTAAAGGAAATGCCCAAAACCTTATAAATTTGTGGAATTTGGGAATGTTTTGAAATCCAAGGAAAGCACAGTTTCAGCTTTTCTCTTTTCTCTGCTCTTTTTCCATTCAGTAAAGAAAATACTGAAGGAAATGCCCAAAACCTCTGAATTTGTGGAGTATGTGAAAGTTTTGTAATTTAAGTGAACTCCATTTTTTCTTTTCAGTCTTTACAGTTTTTCTACATTAGGAAAAATAAATGTGTTTTCGGCGAAGAGGGAAAGTTGTGCTTCACACAAATTAGCTTCCTAATGTTTAAAATGTTTATGTTTTATACAAAATAAAATGAAACCTATTAAATATATTAAAATTGAAAACCATATCATTTTTTTTTCATTAAATAACTTTGCACTTGCTATAATTATTAATGAACAAATGTTTCGCTAATACAGAAAATTATCATGAGGTACATAACATAAGCATTGAATTTTTCTTAGTTTGATAACAATTTGTAACGAAAATTCCAATATACCAATAAAAAACCTAGGTGCATAACATAGGCATAGAATTTTCCTAATTTTTTAACAAATTCGGAGAAAAAGTTCAAAATAATAATAAAAAGCCCAAATCCTTCTAAATTTGTGGAATTTGGGAATGTTTTGAAATACAAGGAAAGTACAATGTTTCTTGTCCCTCTTCCCTACTGTGAGTTCCTAGTACTACACTAGATTTTTGACTAGAATTTTACTGAAAATATATAATAAATCTCATCATGATAGCGAAAAATTGCATTTTTTTTATCATTTAATTTAAAAAATGCTGGTACATTAAGAAATAATCAAAAGAATTCTCAATTTAAAAACCATACAACGCAGAACATTTTGCTCAATGAATGACTTGTCCCACTTTCAAAATTAGTGGCTCATTTAAAATATGCACGCTTCAGGAAAAAAAAACGTATAGAGCTATTGTAAAATAATGATATAAATATGTAAATTGCTATTCATAATTAGTGCGGCGCTGCGATAAAGTATTATTTCATTGTTAGTCGCTGTGTTGTAATAAAAATACAACTGCCAATAATACTTTGATTGTTAATTGATTTTGATTTGCATATGAATTTATTCATAAATAATTGTAAATTGACACGTCGACATTCGCTGATGCACAGGGGCGGGGGTGGCGCGCCAAAGTATCCGAACGCCGGTTCTCCCCGTTGATTATAAAGGCAATTAAAATTCCGCGAGTTGAAACTTTATTTCCGCCCGTCATCCGCAAATTCCATTTGACGGCGTATCTGCATATAAACTCGTCATAACAAGTGCGATGTCATATCGCGTCGATGACAATACGAGGACATAATTCAGGTCGGAACGCCCGCCGGCCTGACATTTGTGTGCAATCAAGGGCTAAATAACTCATTCACATCAGCGGCGCGCTCGCCGGCGGAGCGCGCCCGCATTCATCATCGCCGTCATCGGCGTCATCGGCGGCGGCGGCACGCGGGGGCGGCGTCATCGCCGTCTGATCGGGCGCGCCTATTGATTGCGACCGATTGAATATGCCGTGTAACGTTTACGGCCGTTACCATTACGCGCGCACGATCATCGGATGATCATCATCGCCGCCGCCGCCGCCGACCGGTAGCGTCCGCGTCCTTCGTCCTGCTGGCGGAACTGATTCCCTCTCGGCGGGACGCGCCATCAGGGATGCAGGTCTCGGATCCGGTAATGGATCCGGGCCCTTGATGGACTCGATCGGACTCCCGTGGAGAGAGATCTCTACGGCCATCGGACACTAAAAAAATTTGATGCGACACTTCACTCTGGGGGTGGCGTCTCTGCGCTGCATGTGAGACCGTGTCAAATTGCCGGTGCATAACAAATGTTGCTCGGGATTACGGGGGCATCCAGGAGCTTCTCGCACTTATCTAATTCGTGGAGATGGAGGTGGAGACGGAGCCGCTCGATGATTTCTGGGGCGGCCCGAGGGGTGCAATTAAATATTCAGATATTAAGGGGATGAGGCCCAAAGAAAGCCGTGACGAAACGGTAAACCGTAGAAGGGACGGCAAGGAGACCCCGGGTATTATTATTAATAGATGGGCAGCGGGGGTTGAAATTTTGGACTAACTGACATTCTTGCGTACACCCACCAAAACTAATAATAGAAGTCACCTGCAATATAAAAACGTAAATTTTCAATTATTATTTAATAAAATAATAGCTATTTATGGTATAAGTGAATAAAGTAGAATTTTATCCACGAAAAACAGCTTAGGGCAGGAGACGAAACCGAGTTCACTAATGTTTCCGAGTGGATAAAATTGCTTTATTCACCTGTATCATACAATATGTTTTCCATCAATATTTCACAGCAATTCTTAAGAAATTTACTCAAAATTTAGACAATTTTGCCCAAAATATTTTTGAGCCATTGAAAACCAAATCAGTGTAAGTCCAGTTTTTTTTTAATTCAGGGAAGTCCAGAAATATACTAGCGACACGTGACTGTGTCCATTTTTGGACTCATCTGAATTAAAACAAGGACTTCTATAACTCAACAGTTTTCAACAGCTTATCTAAACTTTTCTCAAATTAAAGATTATTTTCAAACGTGCCATTTTCGTCAGAATTTCATGCCATGTCTATCGATGTACAATAAAAATTTGGAAAATTCCGTGTTTAATCACTGCGATTTTACTAGTATTATATAAATGATGAATTTTGTAGCATTTTATAGAACTGAACAAGGATATTTTGTACATTCGCTCATAACTTTATTCGAATTTTAGCGGTTGATAAATTCGGTATTTGTATTATATTAAGCGAAATTTTTACAATTAGTATATAAGTAGTATAAAAGTTTTATGGCATTTATCACAGAATTTCCTAGTATTTCCACTTTTCATGAAAAAACAATAGAACTTTTCAATATTTCATTGAAATTTTAAATAACTTTTAGGATTATTATCAGTATTTCGCAGAATTTGTTTCGAAACCCTATTCAAATTTGGAAAATTTTACTATTAGTATACACGTAGTACACAAGTTATATGGCATTTACCATAGAATTTCCTAAAATCATTTTCATGAAACAGCAATAGAACTTTTCTATATTTCATTGAAATTTTAAATAACTTTTAGGATTATTATCAGTATTTCGCAGAATTTGTGTCAAAACTCTATTCAAATTTAGAAAATTTTACTATTAGTATACACGTGGTACGCAAGTTTTATGGCATTTATCATAGAATTTCCTAGAATTTAAACTTTTCATGAAAAAACAATAGAACTTTGCTATATTTCATTAAAATTTTGATTAACTTTTAGGATTATTATCAGTATTTCGCAGAATTTGTTTCGAAACTCTATTCAAATTTTCAAATTTTTACTATTAGTATACATGTAGTAGGTATACAAGTTTTATGGCATTTACCATAGAATTTCCTAGAATCATTTTCATGAAAAAACAATAGAACTTTTCCAAATTTAATTAAAATGTTGATTACTTTTACGATTATTATCAGTATTTCGCAGAATTTGTTTCGAAACTCTATTCAAATTTGGAAATTTTTACTATTAGTATACACATAGTACACAAGTTTTATGGCATTTATCATAGAATTTCCAAGAATCCTTTTCATGAAAAAACAATAGAACTTTTCTATATATCATTAAAATTTTCATTAACTTTTAGGATTATTATCAGTATTTCGCAGAATTTCTTTCGAAACTCTATTCAAATTTGGAAAATTTTACTATTAGTATAGACATAGTACAAAAGTTTTATGGCATTTTTCATAGAATTTCCTAAAATCATTTTGAGGAGAAAACAATAGAACTTTTCTATATTTCATTAAAATTTTCATTAACTTCTAGGATTATTATCAGTATTTCGAAGAATTTGTTTCGAAACACTATTCAAATTTGGAAAATTTACTATTAGTATAGACGTAGTACACAAGTGTTATGGCATTTATCATAGAATTTCCTAAAATCATTTTCATGAAAAAACAATAGAACTTTTCTATATATCATTAAAATTTTCATTAACTTTTAGGATTATTATCAGTATTTTGCAGAATTTGTTTCGAAACTCTATTCAAATTTGGAAATTTTTACTATTAGTATACAAGTAGTAGGTATACAAGTTTTATGGCATTTACCATAGAATTTCCTAAAATCGTTTTCATGAAAAAACAATAGAATATTGCAATAGAATCTATTTGCAATAGAACTTTTGAATATTTCATTAAAATTTTCATTAACTTTTAGGATTATTATCAGTATTTCGCAGAATTTGTTTCGAAACTCTATTCAAATTTGGAAATTTTTACTATTTGGTACAAGTAGTATACAAGTTATGGCATTATATCGCAGTGATTAGGGATTTCATTTATAAACTTTATTATAAACTCAATATTCAATAGATT
This sequence comes from Othius punctulatus, assembly GCA_951805005.1. Classification (NCBI taxonomy): domain Eukaryota; kingdom Metazoa; phylum Arthropoda; class Insecta; order Coleoptera; family Staphylinidae; genus Othius; species Othius punctulatus. The sequence continues at coordinate 16,220,051 of OX638145.1, forward strand.
ATGTTATTCATATCTTTTTCTGTACGACATTTTCTGAGTGAAATTTCCTCTTTGTAACTATTAGTGTATTCATGGTATTTTGTTTTTCGTTACCTCTAAACAATTATAATTTTGGCATATTCTCGTCAAATTTAACATCTTAATATAGAATTAGCACATAGATAGTAGTTTTTATGTCATTGATGTCATTGTCTCTTAAAGGTTTATTATTGTTTTGCATTTTTTAGTAGAATATTATATTTAGAACATATTTTTGGCATTTTTACATATGTTTTGTATAATTCAATAATTACGAGATTAGTTTATTTATTTTGATTCATAGATTTTAAAAGCAAAACATTTTTGAAGTTTTCATATTTAATTTTGTACACATAGTACATTAGTTTAGTGAAATTCAATAGCTTAGGTTATTCATTTATTTTTCTGCAGGACATTTTAGAGCTGAAATTTTCTCTGTGCATGTAAAAAGCAATGAATGTTTGATATTTTACATTTCATTTTATGTATGTATTAGTGAAAGTTTTGTATTGTATTATTCATACATTTTGTGCATGACATTTTCTGACTGGAATTTGCACTTTGATTTGAAAAGAAAGAATGTTTAATGTTTCACGTTTCATGTTTTTAATGTATTTTTGAGAAAACATTTTCGATACTGATTTTTGTAAGGTACAATTTTCCATTTTCGAAATAAAAATGTGTTTACTAAATATACATTTCCTACATGAAACGATTAGCTTCAGTGGAAAAAATAAGGGAAATTGTGCTCTACTTAAATGAGCTTCAAAATTGATTTCACAAAAATACTAAACACAAAATAAAATGTGAAATATTACACATTCTTTCATTTCAAATACAAGTGCAAAATACAGTCAAAAATCTCATTCCCAAAGTCTATGAGTAATACAATACCAAACTTTCACTAATTGTTATTACTACAAATTTTAAAGTTTCGACAATTCCAAGTATTTTCTGGCATTTCGTTAAAAAATGTTTTTAAATCATGAACATTTTATCTATCTATTAGCTAATTGCAGTGTACAATTTTCCATTTTCGCAAAAACATGTGTTTATTAAATATACATTTTCTACATGAAACGATTAGCTTCAGTAGAAAAAATAAGGGAAATTGTACTCTACTTAAATGAGCTTCAAAATTGATTTCACAAAAATACTAAACACAAAATTAAATGTGAAATATTACACATTCTTTCATTTCTAATCAAAGTGCAAAATACACTTAATTGCATATTAAAAAAAATGTCATTCCTAAAATTTATGAGTTATACAACACAAAACTTTCACTAATTCCTATCACTACAAATTTTTAAGTTTCGACGATTCCAAGTATTTTGTAGCATTTCGTTAAAAATTGGTTTTAAATCATGAACATTTTATCCATTTATTAGCTAATTAGAGTGTTCAGTTTTTATGTACAAATTATGATGTTTCAATGATGAAAAATACTAAAAACAAAATTAAAAGAGAAATATTACACATTCTTTATTTTCATTTTAAAGTCCAAAATCCAGTAAAAAATGTCATGCACAAAATGTAAGAATAATACAATACCAAACTTTCACTAATTCTTATCACTACAAATTGCAAAGCTTCGACATTTCATCATCCATTTTACAATCATTTAAACATTTTATTGATCCATTAGATATTAGAATGTTCAGTTTTATGTACAAATTATGAGGTAGTTTTAATAATTATGAGTACTTGGCGATTTTTTTAAAACTTAAATCTACATATTATCGTTGATAACTTGTTGATATATTAACGTAGATATTAATGGGATTTTCAGTGTTTTAGAGAATTCCCTTAATTGAACAAGATTTTCTCAATTTTATAAATATTTCCTCGTATTTGTTTAGGATCTTAACCCCCTACGGGTAGAATAAGGATCTGATTATAACAACAATCATTTGTTTAGGAACATTTAAAGATTAATCATTACCATACGTATTTTATCAGTTTTGTGTTAACTTTATTTTATAGCGTTGTTATTTGGTAATTGAAATTTAAGTTTACAATTTATTTGCACAAACTATTCTATGTGTAAATAAAGTTTTTCGTTGGTACTCGGCGTTTTTTTAACCTTAAATCTACATATTATCGATGTTAATTTATTGATATTTTAACGTAGATAATAATGGGACTTTCAGTGTTTTGAAAAAGTCCCTCAATTGAACAAGATTTTATAAATATTTCTTCGTATTTGTTTAGGATCTTAATCCCCTACGGGTAGAATGAGGATCTGATTATAACAACAATAATTTGTTTAGGAAAATTTAGAAATTGAGCATTATCATACGTATTTCATCATTTTTGTGTTAACATTATTTGATAGCAATATTATTTGGTAATTGGAATTTAAGTTTACTGTTTATTTGTACAAACTACTCTATGTGTGAACAAAGTTTTCGATGTTTTGGAAAATGTTAATAATTGCGTAAACCGTCTATTATTGCTAAAATGTGAAACATTGTATAAGTACAGCCAAAAGTATTGTGCTTAAATAGAAGCTGCGATCATTTGCCCTTATTTTATTATTTTTTAAATCATCTGAAATAATTATTCTGCTCATTTTAGCACTCGAGAGTTGACACGTCTAATTTATGTCAAGTCTAGCATACATATTATTCAGTTGGAGGACACTATTTTAAAGCACCTATGGTAGTAAATAAAAACATACATATTTCAGAATTAATCCTTCATTTAGCAAATCATAACAGATTACAAAAAATAACTGAAAAATATACAAATTTCTATTTAATACAGTCAAAACCTTTTTAGTTATGATTTATTTTTAGTGTTCAGTTTAAAATTCTCTTTAGTTATTACTTATGAGAATTTATTTGTTATAGAAAATATATTGCCTGTACGATGTTATGTAGTGAGTCGATTAAATTTAAGTTATTTATTAATTATTTAATCTGGTTCTGATCTTTATATAACATTCATGTAACAGCACTGAATGCAGCAATGCAGCATTACTATTAATTTTCCCATTTAATTTTGGATCGCGAAAACAGCGTTCGGAATAATTTAATTTATGCATTCGCAACTAGACGAGAGTGTGAATTGCATGAAAATCACCGGCGACTCATAAATATTTGCAGTAATTTGCAGGCGGATAATAATGCTGCGGCGCGAACGGCACAGCCGATGAGGGCACCGGAATTACCGCCCGATCGGCGCATTCCGCGCGCCCACCAATAATCGAAAATTATCATTCGCCGGACGTTTAATCACCAGTATTTCGCCCCCCGTCCGCCCAGGACAGGGCCGGATCGATGCGTGATTCCATTCCCGCTAAACGCCCCCCGATGGCCCAGCAGGATATTCGCCCCCTGCAGCCCTGCAACAATCGGGAAGCTAGGAAGTCGCCTACGTACAACGTACAGACCGGAAATATTAACGCGGGGGCGGCGGGGTCCGGGTCGTGATACGCTTACACGTGCGCGTAGTGTGCTATATATACGGCTATATACGTATACATAGTATATAGTACACGTCGGGCCGCGAGGGTGGAAAAAAACGCTTGAAATTCACGTAACGGCGGAGGGTAGTTTTGGAAGGAAAATAGCGTGCAGGTTTGCGAGAAGTCTTCGCGTTCGGTAGCCATGGTGATGGGGGTTGCGGGCATAAATCGACGGTCCCCACTGTCCTCCGCGTCCCTTGTCCTCCACCCCCGGCCTCCGCCGCCCCCGCCGCCTCCGTCTCCGCGCACCCCGTGGACACAGGACCGGCCGTTTCCGAATGCACTTCACACCCCGACACATGTGGACGTCGTTGAGTGTGAAATCGGGACGTTGTGTGGGACGGCGATCACTTTAAACGCACTCAACACGCTCAAAGCTAAATGCCGGATTAATTCTGAAATATGTATGTTTTTATTTACTACCATAGGTGCTTTAAAACAGTGTCCTCCTACTGAATAATATGTATGCTAGATTTAATATAAATTAGACATTTCAACTCTCGAGTGCTAAAATGGACAGAATAATTATTTCAGATGATTTAAAAATTAATAAAATAAGGGCAAATGATCGCAGTTTCTATTTAAGCATAATGCTTTTCGCTCTACTTATACAATATTTCACAGTTTAGCAATTAAAGACGGTTTAGCAATTATAAACATTTTCCAAAACAACGAAAAACATTATTCACACATAGAGTAGTTTGTGCAAATAAATTGTAAACTTAAATTCCAATTACCTAATAATATTGCTCTCAAATAATTTTAACACAAAACTGATGAAATACGTATGGTAAGGATCAATTTCTAAATGTTCCTAAACAAATTATTGTTGTTATAATCAGATCCGTATTCTACCCGTAGGGGGTTAAAATCCTAAACAAATACGAGGAAATATTTATAAAATTGAGAAAATCTTGTTCAATTGAGGGAATCCTTCAAAACACTGAAAGTCCCATTAATATCTACATTAAAATATCAACAAATTATCATCGTTACAAGGGCGGTTAAATTACAAAAAAGTTGCGCAATTTAGTGATACATAGTTGATCACTAGCCATCAACTTTTGTTTTTTGTTCCATTTAAAAAACAAAAGTTGATGGCCACTTCCGGTTAGCCATTTTTAAAAGACTAATTGTCAACATTTTCAGCTGCAAAATATGTCAGTCGTATAGGTAGCTTTCAGGTACCTTTAATTTACAGACACTTTACCAGATTTTACCTTTGGCAGATTATGACAGCTACAATTGAAAATGCCAGATCTAAATAAACTCTGTTTCATTTTTATTTTTAACTAAGAAGGATGTGGTTTCAATTAAAGTTTCAAATAAAGTTTTACACATGAACACCAACAATAATGACCTGTCAGTGAAAGGATTATTAAATGTCAGAATTCTAACAACGTTGCCTAATTCATATATTAAAATAATTAAATTATTGCTTCAATCATTCAAGTGTGCTGGTTTTTTTAAATTATTTTATCATAAACTATATTTTATATTATAATTTGACTATTTGCTTTTGTAAAATATAAATAGCAAATACATTCTGTACTCAATAGATACTCAATTTGATGGCAACATTGCCCATTGTCATAATATATAACCTTTTTTTTAAATATAACCCATTTTTCTCAATTCTAGTCACTTTTAACATTGGCCAACAATACTGTCATCCTTACAATGGCAACTTAGTTAAAAATAAAAATGGAAAAGAGTTTAGTTACATAATTACATGGTATTCAATTGATACCTGTTTTTAAAATGTATAGCAATTGTATTGTATTTTTCTGTCTATGTTAGTATCAAACCTTTATTGATGTATTGTGACTTTATGTTAATTGTGTTCACATTTTGTGTGTTCTAATTTGTATGAAATGTGTAAACTTTATGTCTTAGAGGATAATCAAACACTTGGTTGAAGTTTCACTATATTGATAGAATTTACTCTACAATCGTTTCGGTCTCACGACCATTGTCAAGAGTAACAGAGTCAAGAGTAACAGAGATACTGAGTATCTCTGTGTTTTTGATCCTTAGCCATCGCCAAACTTTGTTGTAATTTAAATGGGTACTTAACTAATGCCATTTTTGAAAGGCTATTGTCAAAATTTTGAAAACTTTTCAGGTACAATTCGGGATATTTTTTCTTGACATATTTGATAAATTGCAGTTATAAATTTGACATAGTTTTAGATGTTTCAATCGAAAATTTTAGTTTTGCAAATTTAAAATTGGAAATATGAAAATTTGGACAGATTCAAATACAATATATTTTGTAGTCGACTAGCTTCAAAATGCTGTGTTTCTTATAGAAAAAATCATGCATAAGCACCTACTTAATGGCATTGTGCCGTAAAGTGTGCCATAAAGTAGCCATCACAACCAAACGAGCACAGTCAAAGATAACGTTGTCTGTTATTCGTAGCATGCATTTCAACTTAGAGAACATTCACCATAACGAAAAAGACCTGTAAAGTTTTGACTAACATAAGATAGTACGATGAATTAATAGATAAATAATATAATCTACATGTGAACAATTTACCTGATCTAAAAAGTACCCAAAACCTTTTCTGTAACTTTCTCCGCGTTTTTTATCCTTAGCCAAAACTTGTTGTAATTTAAATGGGCACTTACTAATGACATTTTTGAAAGGCTATTGTCAAAATTTTGAAAACTTTTCAGGTACAATTCGGGATATTTTTTTCTTGACAAATTTGATAAATTGCAGTTATAAATTTGATACAGTTTTAGATGTTTCAATCGAAAATTTTACAGTTTGGCAAATTTATAATTGGAAATATGAAAATTTTGACAGTTTCAAGTACAATATATTTTGTAGTCGACTAGCTTCAAAATGCTATGTTTGTTATAGAAAAAATCATGCATAATCACCTACTTAATGGCATTGTGCTGTAAAGTGTGCCATAAAATAGCCATCACAACAAAATAAGCAGAGTCAAAGGTAACGTTGTCTGTTATTCGTAGAATGCATTTCAACTTAGAGAACATTCACCATAACGAAGAAGACCTGTAAAGTTTTGACTAATATAAGATAGTACGATAATAGATAAATATATAAGCCACATGTGAACAATTTACCTGATGTAAAAAGTACCCAAAACCTTTTCTGTAAGTTTCTCCGCGTTTTTTATCCTTAGCCAAAATTTGTTGTAATTTAAATGGGCACTTACTAATGATATTTTTGAAAGGCTAATTGTCAAAATTTTGAAAACTTTTCAGGTACAATTCGGGATATTTTTTTCTTGACATATTTGATAAATTGCAGTTATAAATGTGACACAGTTTTAGATGTTTCAATCGAAAATTTTACAGTTTGACAAATTTATAATTGGAAATATGAAAATTTTGACAGTTTCAAGTACAATATATTTTGTAGTCGACTAGCTTCAAAATGCTATGTTTGTTATAGAAAAAATCATGCATAAGCACCTACTTAATGGCATTGTGCTGTAAAGTGTGCCATAAAGTAGCCATCACAACAAAATAAGTACATTCAAAGGTAACGTTGTCTGTTATTCGTAGAATGTATTTCAACTTAGAGAACATTCACCATAACGAAGAAGACCTGTAAAGTTGTGACTGATATAAGATAGTACGATGAATTAATAGATAAATAATATAATCTACATGTGATCAATTTACCTGATCTAAAATGTACCCAAAACCTTTTCTATAACTTTCTCCGCGTTTTTTTATCCTTAGCCATCGCCAAACCTTTTTGTAATTTAAATGGGTACTTTACTATTGACATTTTTGAAAAGCTAATTGTCAACAATTTGAAAACTTTTCAGGTACAATTCAGGATATTTTTTTCTTGACATATTTGATAAATTGCAGTTATAAATGTGACACAGTTTTAGATGTTTCAATCGAAAATTTTACAGTTTGACAAATTTATAATTGGAAATATGAAAATTTTTACAGTTTCAAGTACAATATATTTTGTAGTCGACTAGCTTCAAAATGCTATGTTTGTTATAGAAAAAATCATGCATAAGCACCTACTTAATGGCATTGTGCTGTAAAGTGTGCCATAAAGTAGCCATCACAATAAAATAAGTGCATTCAAAGGTAACGTTGTCTGTTATTCGTAGAATGCATTTCAACTTAGAGAACATTCACCATAACGAAGAAGACCTGTAAAGTTTTGACTAATATAAGATAGTACGATAATAGATAAATATATAAGCCACATGTGAACAATTTACCTGATGTAAAAAGTACCCAAAACCTTTTCTGTAAGTTTCTCCGCGTTTTTTATCCTTAGCCAAAATTTGTTGTAATTTAAATGGGCACTTACTAATGATATTTTTGAAAGGCTAATTGTCAAAATTTTGAAAACTTTTCAGGTACAATTCGGGATATTTTTTTCTTGACATATTTGATAAATTGCAGTTATAAATGTGACACAGTTTTAGATGTTTCAATCGAAAATTTTACAGTTTGACAAATTTATAATTGGAAATATGAAAATTTTGACAGTTTCAAGTACAATATATTTTGTAGTCGACTAGCTTCAAAATGCTATGTTTGTTATAGAAAAAATCATGCATAAGCACCTACTTAATGGCATTGTGCTGTAAAGTGTGCCATAAAGTAGCCATCACAACAAAATAAGTACATTCAAAGGTAACGTTGTCTGTTATTCGTAGAATGTATTTCAACTTAGAGAACATTCACCATAACGAAGAAGACCTGTAAAGTTGTGACTGATATAAGATAGTACGATGAATTAATAGATAAATAATATAATCTACATGTGATCAATTTACCTGATCTAAAATGTACCCAAAACCTTTTCTATAACTTTCTCCGCGTTTTTTATCCTTAGCCATCGCCAAACCTTTTTGTAATTTAAATGGGTACTTTACTATTGACATTTTTGAAAAGCTAATTGTCAACAATTTGAAAACTTTTCAGGTACAATTCAGGATATTTTTTTCTTGACATATTTGATAAATTGCAGTTATAAATGTGACACAGTTTTAGATGTTTCAATCGAAAATTTTACAGTTTGACAAATTTATAATTGGAAATATGAAAATTTTTACAGTTTCAAGTACAATATATTTTGTAGTCGACTAGCTTCAAAATGCTATGTTTGTTATAGAAAAAATCATGCATAAGCACCTACTTAATGGCATTGTGCTGTAAAGTGTGCCATAAAGTAGCCATCACAATAAAATAAGTGCATTCAAAGGTAACGTTGTCTGTTATTCGTAGAATGCATTTCAACTTAGAGAACATTCACCATAACGAAGAAGACCTGTAAAGTTTTGACTAATATAAGATAGTACGATAATAGATAAATATATAAGCCACATGTGAACAATTTACCTGATGTAAAAAGTACCCAAAACCTTTTCTGTAAGTTTCTCCGCGTTTTTTATCCTTAGCCAAAATTTGTTGTAATTTAAATGGGCACTTACTAATGATATTTTTGAAAGGCTAATTGTCAAAATTTTGAAAACTTTTCAGGTACAATTCGGGATATTTTTTTCTTGACATATTTGATAAATTGCAGTTATAAATGTGACACAGTTTTAGATGTTTCAATCGAAAATTTTACAGTTTGACAAATTTATAATTGGAAATATGAAAATTTTTACAGTTTCAAGTACAATATATTTTGTAGTCGACTAGCTTCAAAATGCTATGTTTGTTATAGAAAAAATCATGCATAATCACCTACTTAATGGCATTGTGCTGTAAAGTGTGCCATAAACTACCCATCACAACAAAATAAGCACAGTCAAAGGTAACGTTGTCTGTTATTCGTGGAATGTATTTCAACTTGGAGAACATTCACCATAACGAAGAAGACCTGTAAAGTTTTGACTAATAAAAGAAAGTACGATGAATTAATAGATAAATAATATAATCTACATGTGAACAATTTATCTGTTCTAAAAAGTACCCAAAACCTTTTCTATAACTTTCTCCGCGTTTTTGATCCTTAGCCAAAACTTGTTGTAATTTAAATGGGCACATACTAACGACAGTTTTGAAAGGCTACTTGTCAAAATTTTGAAAACCTTTCAGGTACAATTCGAGATATTTTTTTCTTATTTGTAACAGAAATTGAAGCCATTTTTCAAAACGTCTTTTTGAGGTCAAAATCTTGGAATTTAATTTGTTTATCTCAGAAAGTAAAAAAGATAGGTGTATACATATTTCATACACTTGTATACAAAAGTTGTTTCAAATTAAACAGGAAAGCCATAAACATAATAATATAATATTAATTAATAATAATAACCCTAATACACCCTAATACACCCTAATTGTGTTCAATTAGGTGTTCAATTTAATGGTGTTCAATTTAAAAAACAATGGTGTTCAATTTAAAAAACAAAAGTTGATGGCCACTTTCGGTTAGCCATTTTTGAAAGATTAATAGTAAAAAAATTCAGCAGCAAAATATCTCAGTCATACAGACAATTCGAGATAAATTTTCCGTTCTTATCTTCTTTGTAAGAGTAATTGAAGCCATATTTCAAAACGTCTTTTTGAGGTCAAAACCGAAAGTAGTAGGAGGTTGAAAGTATTTCATCTGAGGAGAAAGGAATTAGCAATGTTTGGATACGATGTTTCAAAGTTTTGTCTTATCGGGAATCCCATAAACTTTAAATGGGTCCATGGGCGTTGGACACCCTGTTTAGGGGAAGCCATCTGCTTGCTGTATCTCTATCAGATATAAACAAAAGATTCAATGATCCGACCAAGTATGTGAATCAGTTTTTAATTGTAATTTATTTACAACATATTTATATCTTTACTTAGATTTTTTTTTCTGTTTTGGCTTTTCCAAAATTTAGATATTTGACGTTTTTCTGTTTCCAAAGCTCTCTGCTTTTCTGGTCTCCCTCTCGATGATTAGGTCATTGATTAGGTTAGGCCAGTTTACTTTAGGTTAAGTTACTTAAGTTATGTTTTATTTATGTTTTTTAAAACAACTTTTAATCCTGCAAACATCGCCAGTTTGGAACAGAAACGAAGCGTATAGAAATGACCAATACAATGTGAGATTATCGAATTTTATTGGTTTATTGCAATAGAAATTTGAGAAAATCGCACGTTAAAATTGATTTTCCGCGAAATTTCCGCCGATCCTACTAGGTCTGCGAATTGATTTTTAATTGTAATTTTTTTACAACCTGTTTTTCTCTTCACTTAAAATAAACTAAGCCGCGAAATTTCCGCCGCTTTTACAAGTGTGCAATGTAAATATGCGATTGAGGTTTTTCCCAAGTTAATTTTTGCGTAAATAAATCCGTTGCCGTTTTCCATTCCGGCCATCGCTAATTAGAATCAACTTTTAATTGGACGATTTCGCTTCTTTCTGTGCCGGCTTCCCATAATGGGGCGCAGTTATCCTCGGGCCGGGCCTTGCATTTAGATGCGAGCCTTTAGGCCTTCCGAGGAATCGCTGATTTCGCGGAGAGCTGAGTCCCCGGGCTCGCATCTGTCGCCGTTTTCCTTCGTATTCAAGAGGACGGCGATGACCCCTCGATGGCCTTCCGGAGACTTCGGCTTTCCCACCAATTTCTGGCGTTTTCGGCACACGCATATTGATCACCGGATGTCTGTTTACTGTTTGGCGTCTGGCTGTGGTGTGTCCGCGTGAATGATTGAAGTGGTCATTTATCGCCACTTAGCTGTTAACACTGCATTAAAAGTGTTTTCAGAACGCTGTCAATAATCGTTATGCGCTGCGTCGGATGGCTGGATGGGGGCATCTGGGCTCGTGTGCGCGCGGTTTAATAAATAAAGCCGCGCAATTGGGGACGAATTATGGTTTTAATTTACGCGATAATATTTGATAGTGGCGCTACTTCGGTGTCGAATTTCCGGTGATTTGCGGAGAGTCTGCAGCCTCAATTGCCCGTTCTCCAATTACTGGCCGGGCGATAAATAGTGCACTAATTGCGAACGCTGACGGACACAGGACATAGGTGGTCCTCGTCCTCTTCGCCCCTCGTCGTTCCGGCCGTAAACAGCTTCGTTTATGACGTGCCGCCATCCATCTCTGTGCGACGCCTCGTCCATCGCTTTTTTATCCCCGCATTATTTATAACGGCATTCCTGACGTCGCATTAGGGATAATTTTCAACAGATTTCACCATTTGTTTTTGTGCGCGGAGTTTCACCGTATGAAATCGGTTCACCACTTCATAAATCTGTCATCGGTAACGCGCACTCGAATTACTGTCACACGGGTGACTGCTTTATAGCCTCGCTTCATTTGGGCGCGTTCGCATGATTGAAAAAAACGCACTGCCAGCCGAGTGAAACGCTCCGATCGCACGGAATTCCTCCTCGGCGGCGCCAAAGACGACCGGCTCCCCGTCGCTTCTGCAATTTACTGGCTTTACGACTATTAACACCATAAACCAACTATTTTACAACAAACGCTTCTTCTATGGAATACACCATTATAATAACAAATTTATAACAGTTCCTTATAAAACAATTCTCGCCATGTTTTCTCTAAATCGCCATAAATTGTCCCAATTCCGAAATGTTCATTCCGAAGATTTCACAAAAGTTTGATATCCATCTTCTTCTTCTTCTTTTCAGCCTTCTGTCGTCCATCTTTGTACATAGGCCTCCCCAAGTTGCTTCCATTCCTCTCTCCGACTTGCTATTTCAGTCCATTTCTTTCCTGCATGTTTCTTAATGTCGTCTGCCCAACGCATTTGTGGCCTTCCTCGTCCTCTCGTATTTTCCCATGGTCTCCAGTGTACAATAAGTTTGTTCCATCTTTCATCGATTTGTCTGATGTTGTGACCAGCAAATTTCCATTTTAGCTTTGCAGCTTCCTCTCTTACATCTTTAACTTTAGTTTTTTCTCGAATCCATACGTTTCTTTTCCTATCTGATAGTCGTATGTGAAGCATCTGTCTTTCCATAGCCCTCTGAGCTGCAGAAGTTTTCTCCATATTGGCCTATGTGAATGTCCATACTTGTACCCCGTATGCAAAGACAGGAAGTATGCACTGATTAAAAATTATTGTTTTTAGGTACTGTGGGTACTTCTTGTTTTTAGGATAAAACTCAGCTTTCCGAAAGCTACCCATGCAAGCCTAACTCTTCTTTTTATTTCGCTGGTTTGATTATCTTTGTTGAGTTTTACTAGTTGTCACAGGTATATATTTATATTCGGTAACTTGTTCGATTGATTTGTTTCCTATTTGTACTGTAGCATCTTCCTCTGTATTAGTTAGTATCTTTGTTTTCGAATAATTCATTTTAAGACCAATCTTTGAGGCTTGATGGTTTAGCTCTCTTAACATCTTCTGTAGCTCTGCTTTATTGTTTGCAAATAATGCTATGTCGTCCGCGTTACCTTTTGATTTAGTCGTTGTCCACATATTTTGATGCCACATTCATCCCATTCCAGATTTTTAAAAACATCCTCCAATGCTTGACTAAATAATTTTGGTAATATAGTATCTCCTTGTCTTACGCCTCTTGCAATCGTTATTGGTTTAGTTCCTTCATATATTTGTACTGATGTTGTACCATTTTGATAGATGTTTGACACTAGGCTAGTGTATCTATAATCGATCCGGCTGTTTATTAGGGAGTTCTTTATTGCCCAATGTTCTACGCAATCGAAATCTTTTTCGAAATCTGCATATGCTACGAATAATGGTATTTTGTATTCGTGTACTCTCTGTATTAAGATCTTCATTGTCAGCAGATGGTCTTGTGTTCTGAATTTCTTCCTGAAGCCTGCTTGTTCTCTGTGTTGGTAATCATCGAATATTCTGGTAAGTCGATTTTGGTTAGGAGCTTATACATGATACTTAGGAGGGTTATGGGACGACAGTTTTGTAATTCTCTCTTGTCTCCTTTTTTGAATAGAAGTAATGTAATAGCTTCATTCCAATTATCTGGAATTTTCTTTCTGTTAAAATTTGATTTAGGAGAATGTGCAGACAATCAATAACAGGTTTTTCTCCAATTTTTACCATTTCGGCAGTTATTCCGTCCTTACCCGCTGCCTTATTGTTCTTTAATTGTTTCAGTGACGCTCTTATTTCTGATTTTGATATTTCGGGTTGAAGTTCCGAATTTATGTTCACTATCTTTGATGTAAATCGATTATTTACGTCTTCTTGTGGGCCTTTCTTTGATTGGTACAAGTCCGAGTAATAATTTTCAATTATTCTAATAATTTCTGTTTTAGTATTTGCTTCATTGCCCTTTTCATGTTTGAGTTTATTTATTTCTGATTTGTCCAGTCTGGGTCTTGAGACATTTCATGTTTTTGTTATTTTCGATGATGGATTTTACTCTGTCTTCTTGTATTCGCATTATTTCTTCTTTTATCATTTTCTTAATGGTTCTATTCAGCTCTGTGTATTCTATTGATTGTCTCATCCCCTGTTCATTCAGTATTCTTCTATGTTCGATTAGTTTTCTTGATGGTTCGTTAATGTAATTATCTTTTTTGCCCTCTGTTTTTGCTACTTCTTTTGCTATGGTAACTAGTGTTTTAGTGAGTTCTTTTTCTATTAGGTTTATATCCTTCTCCTCCTGATTTATTGTTTCTGCTAGACAAGCTCTTATTTTTTCTATATTTAAACTTTTGTGTTGTTGCACTTTATTCATATCAAGTTTTCCATTTCTGGCCTTTATATTTCGTATCGTGCCATGGTTAATGGCTATTAATGTCTGTTAATGGCTAATATCCATATAAAAAAATTATTATTTTTTTTCTTTTTTTTTCAAATAATGTACTACTGATAGTCCATGCCAGATAAGATATCACTATTCACATAAAACCTAAATCCCCCCACTGGTGGAATTTGACCAATGACACATGTAGTTGGCAGTCTCACGTGTCAATTGTGTCATGTTATGGTAATGTATAATTTGATGAGTTGAATCCTAATATCGAGTCATTGACATATTTTACCAGTTAGTTATAAATTTGACATATTTTGACTTCGTAACTCAAATTTTTTTACAGAATTTCATATATAAAATTCGAAATAAGTATGAAAACGAACACTTTCCATATGGTTTCTAGGTAATCGAAGAATCGACAAATTTTGAACAGTATCAACAGAAAATCCAACAAACTTGGAGTGTTCACTCATCAAATTAGGCAAATTTCGATAATTGGAATTAAAAATTTGCCAGATTTACATAGCTGCAGCTAAAATCTTCACTGATTTTAGCACTTGCAGTTGTAAGTGTCAAATTGCATGTGTCAATTGTGGCCAACCCGATTTGACTCTCAATGCTGACATATTGACAATGACATTTGACTCTCAATGCTGACATATTGACAATGACATTTGACTCTCAATGCTGACATATTGACAATGACATTTGACTCTCAATGCTGACATATTTGATAAATTGCAGTTATAAATTTGACACAGTTTTAGTTGTTTCAATCGAAAAATTTAGTTTTGATAATTATAATTGAAAATATGAAAATTTGAACCTTTTCAATTGCAATATATTTTGAAGTCGACTAGCTTTATAATGCTATGTTTGTTATAGATAAAATCATGCGTAAGCACCTACTTTATGGCATTGTGCCGTAAAGTGTGCCCTAAAGTAGCCATCATATCAAAATAAGCACAGTCAAAAATTACGTTGTCATTTCGTCGGCTTGGTGTTATAAGGTTGCATGTAACAAATTTTCAATTTTTAGGTGTACAACTTTACAGGACCATATGTTTTCAAATCAGGACCTTTGAGCTTGTTAGAAGGTTAAAATCGGAATATTAAGAACCTGTGATATAAAATACAGTTGATACTAGATTCAATAGATACCTGGTGGTGTGCTGAAGCCATAGAAATGGTTACTAATGAAAAGGCAGCAATGGAAGTAACAAGCAAAAAATCTGAACACAATACATGCACAGTGCACAATACATCATTTTCTGTAATAACAAATATATTTAAATTCCTTATTCCCAAATTTACAAATTTTCACATACAACCTTGTAAAATTAAGCCGACGATTTATTCCTAGCATGCATTTCAACTTAGAGAACATTTACCATAACGAGGAAGACTTGTAAAGTTTTGACTAAGAAAATAAAGTACGATGAATTAATAGATAAATCATATAATCTACATTTGTCCAATTTACCTGATCTAAATAGTACCCAAGCATAACATTTTCTGTAACTGTCTCCGCGTTTATAATCCTTAACCATTGCCAAAACTTGTCATACTCTTTCTTATAGACATCTACCGACTTTTTAGGAATCAGAGTCAGCTCAGCATCTGCAGCTTTTTAAAAAATTTCATCACTTATTAAATCTTCGTCACAACTATTAATTTTAGCAGAATTTGAGAAAAATAGTTACAATAAACAACAGCTTAGTAACAGCATCAATCAAACCATCATAGAAAAACTATGTCAGCACAGGCCACCTCTTGTCAGGTTTTTATACGGGGATTAGTTTTGAACCATTATTTATCAGAAATTTATAATAATGCTCTAGTCGACTAAAAAATACTATATGAAATTCGATTATAATTCCGGATTATGGCATTCGTGAAACATTCGTGCAAACCATTCCCTCGTACAATAATCCTATGAATTATAAAGTAGCTTTATTTCATAATATACTATTATAAATTTGTTCTTTAACGAAATTTAGAAGAATTCTTCAGATTCGCTTGTAAATTTTACAGTTTTGTTTTACAGTTTTCATCTAAGCGTGATACATTTTTACAGTTTTAGTTGACAATGACAGATTTAAACATTTCCACTACGAAAATTAGGAGATTTTAACAGTAGCAGTTGAAAATGTTGAACCTGCCATTGAAAATTTAACTGATTTCATTGTAGTTGGGCACATTTTTATGGATAAATTGTATCACGAAGTAAACGCCACCACAATTCACAATGAACTTTCTAAGTTTGTTGAATTTTTAGTTGAAACTTCCCAAATTTCCTTATTTTTAAGTGCAATTGCCTATTGTTGAAAATAACAGATTTAAACATTTCCACTATGAAAATTAGTAAACTTTAACACTAGCAGTTGAAAATTTTGAACTTGCCATTAAAAATTTAACTGATTTCATTGTTGTTGGGCAGATTTTGATGGATAAAATGTATCACGAAGTAAACGCCACCACAATTCAAAATGAACTATCTAGGTTTGTTGAATTTTTAGTTGACACTTCCCAAATTTCTATAGTTTTTAGTGCAATTGCCTAAATCTATCAAATTTTTAACTCCTGCTATGAAATTGTAATAAATTTGCAACTCTAATAAATCATATGCATCACGAAGTGAACGTCACCACAATTCAAAATGAACTCTCTAAGATTGTTGAATTTTCAGTTGGAACTGTCGAATTTTTTCATATATTCAAGTGCAATTGCCTAAATCTGCAAAAATTTTAACTCCTGCTATGAAGTTGTAATAAATTTGCAACTCTAATAGATCATATGTACCACAAAGTAAAGGCCACCACTATTCAAAATGAACTCAAAATGAATAATAGATCATATCAGTCGTATTTTCCACTATATGTATTAGCAACTGTTAAAATCAGTAAATTTTCATTTGAACCTGTAAAAATATTCAACTGTTACTATCAATTTTTGATAAAAACTGTCTAAACCTTTCATTTTCAACTGAAAGTGTCAAATTCTCTCATATTTTTAACTCTTGCCATGAAATTCTAATAAATTTGCAACTTTAATAGATTGTTTCACTGTAAAAATCAGTTAAATTTTCATTTTAACCTGTTCAAATATTCCCTGCTGCTATGAAATTGTTATATATAAATTGTTATATATTTGCAACTCTAATAGATCACATCAGTCACATTTTCTACTGTGTGTATTAGCAACTGTTAAAATCAGTAAATTTTCATTTGAACCTGTAAAAATATTCAACTGTTACTATCAATTTTTGAGTAAAACTGTCTAAACCTTTCATTTTCAACTAAAAGTGTCCAATTCTCTTATATTTTTAACTCTTGCTATGAAATTGTAATAAATTTGCAAGTTTAATAGATTGTTTCACTGTCAAAATCAGTTAAATTTTCATTTTAACCTGTTCAAATATTCCCTGCTGCTATGAACTTGTTATATATAAATTGTTATATATTTGCAACTCTAATAGATCACATCAGTCGTATTTTCTACTCAATGTATTAGCAACTGTTAAAATCAGTAAATTTTCATTTGAACCTGATAAAATATTCAACTGTTACTATTAATTTTTGAGTAAAACTGTCTAAACCTTTCATTTTCAACTGAAAGTGTCCAATTCTCTTATATTTTTAACTCTTAAATTGTAATAAATTTGCAACTTTAATAGATTGTTTCACTGTCAAAATCCATTAAATTTTCATTTTAACCTGTTAAAATATTCCACTGAAAGTGTATTTTTTGACTAGAACTGCCTAGATCTTTCATTTTTAACTGAAAGTGTCAAATTTTGTCATATTTTTAACTCTTGCTATGCAGTTGTAATAAATTTGCAAGTCTAATTCCGTAATTAGAGTTATGGTAAAAAATGTGACAGGTTTGACTCATTCACTGAAAAAAAAAATGGTAGAATTATACAGACCGTTATAAATTATACGGTTTTTACTTCTAATAGTAAAACAATTACAAATTTTGACAGTTGCAATTGCAAGTGAGAGATATAGACAGTTCCACTCAAAAATTGACAGCAGCAGTTGAATATTTTAACAGTTTAAAATAAAAATTTAACTGATTTTGACAGTGAATCAATTTATGAAAGTTGCAAATTTATTACAATTTCATAGCAAGAGGTAAATATATGAGAGAATTTGACACTTTCAGTTGAGAATGAAAGATTTAGACGGTTTTACTCAAAAAATGATAGTAACAGTTGAATATTTGAATAGGTTAAAATGAAAATTCAACCGATTTTAACAGTTGATAATACATACAGTAGAAAATACGACTGATATGATCTCTTAGATTTGCAAATTTATTACAATTTCATACCAGGACTTTTGAAAGAAATTTGTCAGATTTAAGCAGTTGCACTTGAAAGTTAAAGATTCAACAAACTTAGAGAGTTCATGTTGAATTGTGGTGACGTTTACTTCGTGATACATATGATTTATTAGAGTTGCAAATTTATTACAATTTCATAGCAGGAGTTACAAATTTGATAGTTTTAAGCAATTGCACTTGAAACTATGGAAACTTTGGACAGTTCCAACTAAAAATTCAACAATCTTAGTAAGTTCATTTTGAATTTTGGTGACGTTTACTTCGTGATACATATGATCTATTAGAGTTGCAAAATTATTACAATTTCATAGCAGGAGTTAAAAATTTGATAGCTTTAGGCAATTGCACTTGAAACTATGGAAACTTTGGGCAGTTCCAACTAAAAATTCGACAAACTTAGAGAGTTCATTTTGAATTGTGGTGACGTTTACTTCGTGATACATATGATTTATTAGAGTTGCAACTTTATTACAATTTCATAGCAGGAATTAACAATTTGACAGATTCAGGCAATTGCACTTGAAAATATGGAAAATTTCGACAGTTCCAACTGCAAATTCAACAATCTTAGAGAGTTCATTTAGAATTATGGTGACGTTTACTTCGTGATACATATGATTTATAAGAGTTGCAAATTTATTACAATTTCATAGCAGGAGTTACAAGTTTGATAGTTTTAGGCAATTGCACTTGAAACTATGGAAACTTTGAACAGTTCCAACTAAAAATTCGACAAACTTAGAGAGTTCATTTTGAATTGTTTTGGCTTTTACTTCGTGATACATATGATTGAAAACGTGAATATTCAAAATTTCGACAGTTTCAACTGAAAATTCGACAATCTTAGAGAGTTCATTTTGAATTGTGATGACTTTTATTTCATGATACATATGATTTATTAGAGTTGCAAATTTATTTGAATTTCATAGCTGGAGTTGCAAGTTCATTTTGAATTGTTGTGGCATTTACTTCCTAATACATATGATTGAAAACGTGAATATGGAAAATTTCGACAGTTCCAACTGAAAATTCAACAATCTTAGAGAGTTCATTTTGAAAAGTGGTGGCCTTTACTTTGTGATACATATGATCTATTAGAGTTGCAAATTTATTATAATTTCATAGCAGGACTTAAAAATTTGAGAGATTTAGGCAATTGCACTTGAAAATATAGAAAATTTCGACAGTTCCAATTGAAAATTCAACAATCTTAGAGAGTTCATTTTGAATTGTGGTGACGTTTACTTCGTGATACATGTGATTTATTAGAGTTGCAAATTTATTACAATTTCATAGCAGGAGTTAAAAATTTGACAGATTTAGGCAATTGCACTTGAAAATATGCAAAATTTCGACAGTTCCAACTGCAAATTCAACAATCTTAGAGAGTTCATTTAGAATTATGGTGACGTTTACTTCGTGATACATATGATTTATTAGAGTTAGAGATTATTAAAGTTAAAATTTGAAAGATTTGCATATTTACGATTGAGGGTATAGAAATAAAAGGGTTTAAGTGCATTTTTGGTAGTTCTGAGATAAATGCCTTTAAAGTTAACTTGAATTTCAAAATTCCAGGAATATTGTTAGAAAACTGTGTTAATATTTTAGACTAAAATATAGACTAAAATATTAACACCGTTTTCTAAACTTACTCCTGGAATTTTGAAATTCAAGTTAACTGTAAAGCCATGTATCTCAGAACTACCAAAAATGTACTTAAACCCTTTTACTTCTAGACCCCTCAATTAAAAATATGAACAGTTTTATTTAAAAAAAAATCAGATTTGTCCATTTTGACATATTTTGACTGTAACAAAAGCTTATTGAAAACGAAATAACGTCGATTATAATGAGTTACAAAACTTTTGAATGAAATCGACAATTCCTTATTTATTTATTTTTTATATCAACCGAAGAAGTACGTACGACATTTATGAACTCTTCGTTTTTCTGCGTATAAATATGAATTACCACCATCCTTGATAAATATGAATTACCACCATCCTTGCAATTTCACATTCAAATTTACACTCACGTCTTGTATTAAAGCTACCATCAACTCAAGTGGCCGTAAAGAAATCCGTCAGCTTCATTAGTCTCAATAAGTGGTTTTCGCAATTTGTAAGTTTTGACGACCGGTGTCGACGGTAATTGATACATCTCGCCTGGTTGTTCCTCGGAACGTTTAAAAGCATTAACATCCATCATCCGACACATCCAGGGGATGTTTCCTGTAATGACCGCGAAACAACGGCATATGGCTCGAAGGGAAGACGTTGCCTTCCTGGAACATTCTGCCACCCCTTAATGGCAAAAGTGGATTCGCACTAATTCAATCAACAGCGGACCATTTTGACGCACCATTGAACATATATGCGTGTCAACAATATGCCATTATGGCATACCATTCAACATAGTTTGAATATCTTTAATTATTTTATAATCTAATTGCTTATCTTGAAGTTTAAATGATTCAAACAATATTATTGTTTACATCTACGATGCTTTTGAAAGATTGCCAGGCTTCAGATTCTTTCTCTGATAAACATTGTGAGAAATAATCATCATAAAATAACGTTTTTTTAGTATCTGCTATTTCCTTCAGAATATTGTGAAAGTTATATACGTAATTGCATAATTTTTTTGTTATAATTAAATTATTGGTCATTTGTACGCTTCTTGTCGTTTTCAGTCGGTAAAGTGAACCGTTGAGGTTTTTAATTGGTTATTCAGCCGCATTCACTTGGAGCAATGTAAAGGGGCAATGCAAAAGGCGTCTTAACATAATTCGCTCTTCTATTCTGGGAATAATTGCGCCGTCCAATTACTCGCACACGTTGGGTTCACGGAACTCGGCGGCTCAATTAACACGTCTCCAGTTCGAGTTGCGTAAAAACAATCATGGTAAAAGGGTAGTTTGTACATCGGCCGTGTATAATTTATATATTTCGTAGTGATTTGTAATGGATTGCGCCTTCGGCGTTAATGCTGTCCGGAATGGATGGATGGACTGCGCCTCGTCGCCGTCCTAACGTTCCTCTTCCTCGTTTGCTTGCCGCGTTTTTTTTTCTCTTCTAAATGAAATTAATCGACGCCCCAGACGTCCGCATGATTAATAAATGCGCCGCCGATGCAAGCGGCGCATTTCGTAATGACGATTCCGTGTAATTAGAGCTACTTTCCGTAATGGCAGGCGAATGGGCTGATGGTGCGGTAGATGGACGTGCATGCAACGGTGGACATCTGTACGTTTTAGCCGCGGCCGGCACGCGATGCCACCAGTTTATTATTATTATTTACTGCGGTGGATTCGTGCCGCAGATGCATAAATTAACACCAAATTAAATATATAGAAAAAAACAACAGGCGTCGTGCTGGTTAACAAACAAGGGTGTGGAAAAGTGGCGCAATTGGTAACTGCACCATAAACTCCGGGCCTTTTTTATATTTTCTACATTAAATACAACTTTTCAAATCAAGATTTTTACAACAAAATCTAGAATTGTATCTAATAAATATAGATTTGAACAGTTGTATTTAATTTGGGAAACATAAAAAAGTTACTTTTAAAATCAGATCTGACTAAAATAAAAATATGTCATGAATCCTTCATGACATATCTCAAAAAGATTTTGAGAGATTGTTTAATAATTTTGTCAATATTTTTCATACTAAGATGTCTAGAAATTTCTCCATTCTGTCCAAAATTTATCATTTTTGTTCGAGATTTCGACAGATTTCTCAATAATTATCAAGATTTCTATAGATTTTTCAATAATATTATTTACGTGGGTCACACACTGATCCACCTAACGATTGTAAGTGACCCACGTGTTCTGGTCAACTTGTAGTAACTATATTTAAAAATATCAAAACGGTTCTAACAAAACTTAATATTTTCAGTAATGATTCGAGAATGAAAATAGGTGATGCAATATTTCCCATGCCTACAAAACCATTTCCACGAAACCAAATATTTTGAAGATTCAGGAAGATATTTCAACAGTTTGTGAATTTGGAGAGTACATTACCATTCATTTGTAGAAATGGAATTGGTAGAATTGAAAAATTCGATAATTTCGATTAAAACATTTCGAGAGAATTTTTAATAATTTCCATGATTTGTCAATATTTTTCAGATATTTCTAGAACTTTTTCATTTATATCCAAAATTTATCAATATTGTTCGAGATTTCTACAGATTTCTTAATATTTATCAAGATTTCTAAAGATTTTTCAATAATGCCCAAGATTTTATTTAATAATTTTTGAGATTTATACAGATTTCTTAATAATCCTCAATATTTCGAGAGATTTTTTAATAATTTCCATATAATTGTTTTCAATCTGGAAATTTTTCCGATTCATTCTTAAAAGTTCTAAATATTTCTAAATTTTATCAAGTTTTCGAGAGATTTTCCTATAATTTCCACGATTTTTCGAGATTTTTTTTTATATTCCTAGATTTTCCAATAATTATCATTATTTCAGGAGTTTTTTTCAACCATTTCATGATAAAAAAAAATTAGATAGAAAAACATTTTCAATAATTTCCAAGACTTCTCAATAGCTTTCGATATTTTTATAGATTTCCTAATAAATATTATGTATCTGCATGTAAATTCGAGATTTTTAAATTAATTCCTATATAATTTTTGTTATTCTACAATTTTGCCTATAATTCATTCATAAAATATCAGAATATTTCTAAATTTTATCAAGATCTAGAGAGATTTTCCAATAATTTCCACGATATCTCGAGATAATTTTGGATATTTCTACACATTTCCAATAATTTCAAGATAAAAAAAATCGAAAGATTGTTTAATAATTTGAGAGATTTTGTAATAATTTCCGTATATTTTTTTTCATTCTGGAAGTTGTTCTGTGATTCATTCTTAAAATATCTAAATATTTCTAAATTTTATCAAGATTTCGAGTGATTTTCCAATAATTTCCACGATTTCTAAAGATATTTTTTGAGATTTCTACAAATTTTCCAATAATTATTATAATTTCTGGTGTTTTTTCAATAATTTCAAGATACAAAAATTAAGACTTTCTCAATAGCTTTCGATATTTTTACA
The DNA here is from genome assembly GCA_951805005.1 of Othius punctulatus. Classification (NCBI taxonomy): domain Eukaryota; kingdom Metazoa; phylum Arthropoda; class Insecta; order Coleoptera; family Staphylinidae; genus Othius; species Othius punctulatus. The sequence continues at coordinate 16,243,640 of OX638145.1, forward strand.
GATTTCCTAATAAAGATCATGTATCTACATGTAACTTCGAGAGATTTTTTTAATCTCTCGTAAAATTTAAGTATAAAAATAATAATTTCCATATATTGTTTTCATTCTACAATTTTTTATGAATGATTCATTCTTAAAATATCTAATTATTTCTAAATTTTATCAAGATTTCGAGAGATTTTCCAAATATTTCCACAAATTCTCGAGATATTTTTTGAGATTTCTACAGATTTTCCATTTCCATTTTTTAATAATTTCCGTATAATTGGTTTCATTCTATAAATATTTCTACGATTTATTCTTAAAATATCTAAATATTTCTAAATTTTATCAAGATTTCGAGAGATTTTCCAATAATTTCCACGAATTCTCGAGCTCGAGTTATTGAGATTTGTACAGATTTTCCAATAATTATCATGATTTCTGGAGTTTTTTCAACAATTTCAAGATACAAAAAAGAAAATTGGTAATAATATTTTCAATAATTCCCAAGGCTTCTCAATAACTTTCGATATTTTATATAATATATAATATAAAGAATATTTTTTAGCAAAAAACGCTACATAATATACAAAATTTCAACAACACAACAAAAGAACACATACAAATAGCAACTACAATTATCATATTAACATATATTTTATTCTATTTACTACATCACTATTTTCTTTTTACAAACTTATGAAAATTTATCTCATTTTTTAATTTTAATAATTCCAAAGATTTTCCTATAATATTCGAGATTTCTACAGATTTCTCAATCATTCTTACGATTTTGAGAGACAATTTGGAGATAATAAAAATTAAAAATGATTGAAATGATCATTACTTATATTTTTTCATTCTCCAAATTTGTCGATAATATAAAAAATATCAAGACATTTCTAAATATTCTACAAATTTTTCTATGATTTATTCTTAAAATATCTAAATATTTCTAAATTTTATTAAGATTTAGAGTGATTTTCCAATAATTTACACGATTTCTAGAGATATTTTTTGAGATTTCTAGAAATTTACCAATAATTATCTTGATTTCTGGAGATTTGTTCAATAATATCAAGATAAAAATGAAAATTGGCCTAATAGGCCCAAGTGTAATAATTTTTTTTAATAATTCTCAAGACACCTCAAAACGTTCGATATTTTCAAAGATTTCCTAATAAATGTCAATAATTCCAGAGCTTTTTTAATAATTCCCAAGATTTCCCAATAATATTTGAGATTTCTACAGACATCTCAATAATTCTTACGATTTTAAGAGACAATTTTATAAAAATGTGAAATGATTGACATGATCACTACTCATATTTTTTTATTGTAGAAATTTGTGGATAATATAAAAATATATCAAGATATTTCTCAATATTGTCAAATTTCGAGATCATTTCCCCGAAAGTTTCCAACTTTCTGGTAATTTTTCAATAAATCCAAAGAATTCCCTATAAAAAAAACTACACGTTTTAAAGGAAATTATAAGTATTTTTAAAAGATGCTTCAAGATAACTAAGAACTGTACTATGGTCTCTATGTTTTATAACAAAGCAAATTACACATATGAAGTAACAGTATATTTCTAAATATCACTGATAAATTGAATTAATATTTATACGGAAGTTCTTGAGATATCAAATAAGAGATAAAAAACAAAAATTGCTTCAAAAATAGTATTTTAAACAAATGTAATATCACAAGAATCGCTCATTGGATACAAAGTAAATTACATATATGAAGTAACAGTATATTTCTAAATATCACTGATAAATTGAATTGAGATTTATACGGTAGTTCTTGAGATGTCATTATTCAAATAAGAAATAAAAAAATGAGCACTACAATCAACCATAGTTTTTAAAATCTGATCTCAATTAAATAAAAATACCTTATGGATCCTCATCTGAACTTAGTTACTCGCAATAAACATTAGTTTATAAAGCAATGGCTACAATAAATTATATTCATAATGTTGCGGTTTGCAGTTGCTTTTGTGGAGAAAAAGTTTTTGCGCAATTGGAAAAACACCTAAAATTGCTACAAAATCATACTTTAAAATAAAAATTGTAATTTCTCAAGAATTGCGCCTTGGATATGAACTATACTCTGTTCCATTTTTATTTTTAATTAAAAAAGCTGTGGTTTCATTTTATAAACTTTTACACATGAACACCAACAAAAATGATCTGACAGTGAAAAAATTATTATATATCAGATTGCTAACACGTTGCCTAATTCATATATTAAAATAATTAAATTATTGTGTCAGTCATTAAAATGTGCTGGTTTTTCAATTATCTGAGTAAACCAATCATCAACTATATTTTATATTATAATTTGAATGATTTGCTTTTCTAAAATAAAAATAGGAAATAAATTCTGTACTCAATAGATACTCATTTCATTGAAATTGAATTGAATTGAATGAATTTCATTACAACATTGCCCACTGTCATAAAATATAATCTCTTGTTTTTAAATATAACAATTTTTTTCAAGTCTGTTGACTTTTTGTATTGGCCAACAAAACTCTCACCCTAACAGAGCCAATATTGTTAAAAATAAAAATGGAACATAATTTATTTTGAATACCAGCATATCACTTAATATCAGTAATAAATCGCATTGTTATTGATACGGTAATTCCTGTAATGCTATTATAAAAATATGAGAAAAACGTTGGAAATAGCTTCTAAAATCAAATGTTCTCCCTCGATAACAATATTCTTATTCATTTACTTTTTTTGTTCATTACACGTTGTATGCAGTAGACTCTATTTGTCTTTGCTTGTTGCGTTTTGCTTTCTTTATTTGAATGTTTGTTGACAGTAGTAGTATGAACATTTTTCCATACACAGTTACACATAGCAGAATACTTAATGCATGTAATAACATAATATGATAGATTGATAGATATATGATATACGATGTGATACATGATATATGGAATGGGCTATCGACTTTCGTTTTTCGGCCTATGGACTGTTGTGAATATGAATGATTGTCTAATAATATTACATCGTGAGTTCAATGTCTTGATGGTTTGTCAGTCCTTCGTACAATGTTTGGGAGGGATGTTTACATTGTACGAGAAACGTTTTTCTAGTGGGACGGTTCATGAATGGGCCATTTTGATTATCATGTTTAAAAAGGATATGATGGATACAATAAATCGCGTTCTGATTTCTCAAAGGAAATAACTAATTTCTATTGAAGATAATCATAAAAGAAAATCTTAGATTGAGTATTTAGTTTTGCACAAGTCTCATAGCTTTTTGATGTTCTGGAGCTTTTTGATACCAGGAAAAGAGCTCCAGAACATCAAGAAGCTATGAGACTTGTGCAAAAATAAGTACTGATTATATTTTATTATGGAATGGGCTATCGACTTTCGTCTTTCGACATATGAACTGTTGTGAATATGAATGAGTGTCTAATAATATTAGTTCGTGAGTCAGTCACTGTCTTGATGGTTTGTCAGTCTTTCGTACAATGTTTGGGAGGGATGTTGAGATTATATGAGAAACGTTTTTCTAGTGGGACGGTTCATGAATGGGCCCTTTTGATTATCATGTTCAAAAAGGATATCACGGAAACAATAAATCGCGTTCTGATTTCTCAAAGGAAATAACTAATTTCTATTGGAGATAATCATGAAAGAAAATCTTAGATTTAGTGTTTGTTTTTGCACAACTCTCATAGCTTTTGGATGTTCTGGAGCTTTTTGATACCAGGAAAAGAGCTCCTGAACATCAAGAAGCTATAAGACTTGTGCAAAAATAAGTACTGAATATATTTTATTATGGAATGGGCTATCGACTTTCGTCTTTCGACATATGAACTGTTGTGAATATGAATGAGTGTCTAATAATATTAGTTCGTGAGTCAGTCACTGTCTTGATGGTTTGTCAGTCTTTCGTACAATGTTTGGGAGGGATATTGACATTGTACGAGAAACGTTTTTCTAGTGGGACGGTTCATGAATGGGCCATTTTGATTATCATGTTCAAAAAGGATATGACGGAAACAATAAATTTCGTTCTGATTTCTCAAAGGAAATAACTAATTTCTATTGAAGATAATCATAAAAGAAAATCTTAGATTTAGTGTTTGTTTTTGCACAAGTCTCATAGCTTTTTGATGTTCTGGAGCTATTTGATACCAGGAAAACAGCTCCAGAACATCAAGAAGCTATGAGACTTGTGCAAAAATAAGTACTGATTATATTTTATTATGGAATGGGCTATCGACTTTCGTCTTTCGACATATGAACTGTTGTGAATATGAATGATTGTCTAATAATATTAGTTCGTGAGTCAGTCACTGTTTTGATGGTTTGTCAGTTTTCGTACAATGTTTGGGAGGGATGTTGACATTGTACGAGGAACGTTTTTCTAGTGGGACGGTTCATGAATGGGCCATTTTGATTATCATGTTCAAAAAGGATATGACGGAAACAATAAATTTCGTTCTGATTTCTCAAAGGAAATAACTAATTTCTATTGAAGATAATCATAAAAGAAAATCTTAGATTTAGTGTTTGTTTTTGCACAAGTCTCATAGCTTTTTGATGTTCTGGAGCTATTTGATACCAGGAAAACAGCTCCAGAACATCAAGAAGCTATGAGACTTGTGCAAAAATAAGTACTGATTATATTTTATTATTATGTTTGGGAGGGATGTTGACATTGTACGAGAAGCGTTTTTCCAGTGGGACGGTTCATGAATGGGCCATTTTGATTATCATGTTCAAAAAGGATATGACGGAAACAATAAATTTCGTTCTGATTTCTCAAAGGAAATAACTAATTTCTATTGAAGATAATCATAAAAGAAAATCTTAGATTTAGTGCTTGTTTTTGCACAAGTCTCATAGCTTTTTGATGGTCTGGAGCTTTTTGATACCAGGAAAAGAGCTCCAGAACATCAAGAAGCTATGAGACTTGTGCAAAAATAAGTAGTGATTATATTTTCTTTTATGATTATCTTCAATATAAATTAGTTATTGCCTCTGAGAGATCAGAACGCGAATTATTGTTTTCGTTCGTTAAGGGTTTCATGAATATGCAACAAATTTTAATTAGTAGGTGCTGTTAACGTGTTGAAACTATTTGTTTTTTAAGTTTACTAAAATTATGTTTGTATCGTTATTTATATGTCTTTCTCCAGCAAGGCCCTTCTATTTACCAAACTGGTGTGGGGGCGGCTGTTGTTGGGTTGTCGGTTTCTGGGGGTGTTTTTGGTAATTATCCATATCGGTACAGTAAAGCAGCGGAACGGCTCTTAAGACCGTGGGTAAATGGCTGAGGACGGTGCGTGCTGTGAGGAGAATGCGCCCGAGATAAGGGCGCGGAACGAGTGTCTATTGTTTGTTTAAGGAGGGCCGAGTAATTTACTGCCGCCGGTCCTGGCGCACGTATCTACCCCGTCAGGAGATGGTATCTGCACGGGATATCTTTTAATTCGCGCACTTTCCAATTATAACGATCCGCCATGCTGGTGTTTAATCTGGAGCGGACGTGGCGCGTCCGGTTCCACCCCCGCGCAGGGCCCGAGGGGGCCCTTGGGGACGCCGTGATTAGGTCCTTCAGGAAATAAGACGTTAACACCTTGGATATTCCGTACGTTTACGTCTACGTTTTATCGCGCCGGGATTTACAATTACTGGAGCAATGTGTAAACGTTATCAGATAAGATTCCCACTTAGACCGCCACCTCGGGGAATTGGAGGCCTTCGAGAGCCGGGAGAAGACTTCGTCGGCGCGCGTGTAAGTGGAGCCTAATTATGAATGAGTAATAAGTATTAAAACGTATGCTGCAACACAGTCGCGCCATATGTTACGGATAAGTGCCCTTAATCGAGGGTTGTAAACCTTTTACGTTCATTAACCTGGAATTGATTAGAATAATGCATATTCCAGTCACGAACCTATTTGTTTCGAGTTTTAAGTGGGCGCACGGAACGACAATATAATCAATCAGATCAATTTGCAAATGAGTTTAGCGAGAGATCGCTCTCCCCCTCCGTCGCGGCGCATTACGCGTCCCGACCGATTCCACTCTTCCTCGAGCAGTCCCTGTGCTGCCCAACAACAGATTGCGCCCTGAGAGGGTGACAACTGCGAGTGTTTCACTTACGCCGAATTGATACGTCGCCGCTCAATTACACTTGATCACTTTATGTAGGAGCGATTCTTTCCGGATTACTCGCGCGCCATTTAACAGGCGTGCGGAAAATCGCCTTTTAATCCCATCTCATCCCACTAATTCACTACCCAAATCGGGACGTCACCCACAGCAAGGCGAATTTACACACTGCCGTAACGACACTATGTGGCGCCTGTTGCCAGTCGAACATGCACTAATCCAAAAATTTCGAAAACTACAAATGAAAAATTTGACGCTCTGAAATATTTCAACCCCATTTTATTTATAATCTTTCATTGTTGTCCGAGTTGACTCCTCGTCATTGTTGTACTGATTGTTTATTCTAATTATTATAACCACTAATAATGAAAAATAATGTAGAAAACAAAAGAATGGTATTTGGTATGTGTCATGTTTAATCAATAGGTTTAACAGTTTTTTTAGTAGACTCTAAGTTTTGGTATAAAAAAGAGATTTTTTTTTTTTTGGGAATGGTGATGGAAGAAACGTGTTTGCGGTGTCGATGTGCCGTTTAGCGCCACAATCAATATTTGTAGTATAATTACCCGATCATCCCTCATGAATGATTGAACGCGTGCAGGTCACCGCGGCGGGCCGCATGAATTATTGAAGGCGAGTCCGGAGCCTAGTCCGGAGCCGGTGCTTGGTCCGGTGCGACCGGCCTCTCGTCGGGCACACACACAACGGCCCTAATTAAACAGCCGCCGTCCCGCCACATACGGTCATCCGTGACAAAAACAAAACAAAAACGCGAAAACCGGTCCTGCAGACGCCCCGCGATTTGTCAGCGTGCTTTATGATACGCGATCGGATCATAATTCGCCCCGTCTACGGACTCACTCGCCGGAAAAACGGGGCAATTAATCGCCGGCCGCCGCAATAATTGAATTTTCATTGTCTTATTCCGAAGTCATCGGGCATTCCGGCGGCGGCCTTAACTGCGGGCGCACGTACGCAATTAGCGCTCAATCGACTGAGGAATATTCAGCCAATTATTTGCGGGAATGTTAATAAAAGTGCTCAGTCCCGTAACGAGGGCCCAACTAATTATCAGTACTAGTATCAGCCCAAGTTATCAAAGTATCAATACTAAATAAGTACGAAAATCAAAGAAATAACTTTCTGCATTGACTAGTATGGGTGCCCTATTACTTAAACTTCTGAAAATTTATTAATTGCTTTTTTAAAACTAGATTTGTATTTAGTATACCTAAAGCTAATTCTCCTGAAAATTTGACAAAGTTTCAGTACTAAATACGTACGAAAATTAAAGATATAACTTTCTGCATTGACTAGTATGGGTCCACTATTACTAAAACTTCTGAAAATGTATTAATTGCATATTTATTATTAGATTTATACTTAGTACACCTGAAGCTAATTCTCCTGAAAATTTGACAAAGATTCAGTACTAAATTAGTGAGAAAATCAAACATATAACTTTCTGCATTGACTAGTATGGATCCCCTATTACTGAAACTTCTGAAAATCTATAACTTGAATTTTTTTACATTAATTACATATTTAATATTGGATTTGTGTTTAGTACACTACAAGCTTATTCTCCTTTACAATTGACAAAGTTTCAGTACTAAATAAGTGAGAAAATCAAAGATATAACTTTCTGCATTGACTTGTATGGGTCCCCTAATACTGAAACATCTGAAAATTTATTCATTGGATATTTAATATCTGATTTGTGTTTAGTACACTTGAAGCTAATTCTCCTGAAAATTTGACAAAGTTTCAGTATTAAATAAGGGAGAAAATCAAACACTTAACTTTCTGCATTGACAAGTATGGGTTAGCTATTACTGAAATTTCTGAAAAGTTATTACTTGAAAATTTAATATTTAATTCGTGTATAGTATACCTGAAACTATTTTCTCCTTAAAATTTGACATCGTTTCAGTATTAAATAAGGGAGCAAATCAAACACTTATCTCTCAGCATTGGCAAGAATAAGTTAGCTATTACTGAAATTTCTGAAAATTTATTATTTGCAAATTTGATATTATATTCGTATATACAGTACACCTGAAACTCATTTTCCTCAAAATTTGATAAAGTTTTAGTATTAAATAAGGGAGAAAATCAAACACGTAACTTTCTGCATTGACAAGTATGGGTTAGCTATTACTGAAATTTCTGAAAATTAATTATTCAAAAATTTGATATTAGATTCGTATACAGTGCACCTGAAACTAATTCTCCTGAAAATTTGACAAAGTTTCAGTATTAAATAAAGGAGAAAATCAAACACGTAACTTTCTGCATTGACAAGAATGGGTTAGCTATTACTGAAATTTCTGAAAATTTATTATTTGTAAATTTGATATTAGATTCGTGTACAGTATACATGAAACTAATTCTCCTGAAAAATTGACAAAGTTTCAGTACTAAATAAGTAAGGAAATCAAAGATATAACTTTCTGCATTGACTAGTATGGGTCCCCTATTACTAAAACTTCTGATAATATATTTATTGGATATTTACTATTAGATTTGTGTTTAGTACACCTTAAGCTAATTCTCCTAAAAATTTGACAAAGATTCAGTACTAAATACGTACAAAAATTTAAGATATAACTTTCTACGTTGACTAGTATGGATCCCTTAATACTGAAACTTTTGAAAATTTATTAATTGCATATCTAGTATTAGATTTGTATGTAGTACACCTGAAGCTAATTCTCCTGAAAAATTGACAACGTTTTAGTATTAAATAAGGGAGAAAATCAAACACTTAACTTTCTGCATTGACAAGTATGGGTTAGCTATTAGTGAAATTTCTGAAAATTTATTATTTGAAAGTTTTATAATAAATTCGTGTATAGTATACCAGAAACTAATTATCCTGAAAATTTGACATCGTTTCAGTATTAAATAAGGGAGCAAATCAAACACTTATCTATCTGCATTGGCAAGAATAAGTTAGCTATCACTGAAATTTCTGAAAATTTATTATTTGAAAATTTTATAATAAATTCGTGTATAGTATACCTGAAACTAATTATGCTGAAAATTTGACATCGTTTCAGTATTAAATAAAGGAGCAAATCAAACACTTATCTCTCTGCATTGGCAAGAATAAGTTAGCAATTACTGAAATTTCTGAAAATTTATTATTTGAAAATTTTATAATAAATTCGTGTATAGTATACCTGAAACTAATTATCCTGAAAATTTGACATCGTTTCAGTATTAAATAAGGGAGCAAATCAAACACTTATCTCTCTGCATTGGCAAGAATAAGTTAGCTATTACTAAAATTTCTGAAAGATTATTATTTGCAAATTTGATATTATATACGTGTACAGTACATCTAAAACTAATTCTCCTGAAAATTTGACAACGTTTGAGTATTAAATAAGGGAGAAAATCAAACACGTAACTTTCTGCATTGACAACTATGGGTTAGCTATTACTGAAATTTCTGAAAATTTATAATTTGCAAATTCGATATTAGATTCGTGTACAGTATACCTGAAACTAATTCTCCTGAAAATTTTACATAATTTCAGTACGAAATAAGTGAGAAAATCAAACACGTAACTTTCTGTATTGACAAGTATGGGTTAGCTATTATTGAAATTTCTGAAAATTTATTAATAGCATATTTAATATTAGATTTGTGTTTAATACACCTAAAGCTAATTCTCCTGAAAAATTAACAAAGTTTCAGTACTAAATAAGTACGAAAATCAAATATATAACTTTCTGCATTGACTAGTATGGGTCTCCTATTACTGAAACTTCTGAAACTTTTCTAATTTCTTTTTTTAATATAGATTTGTATTTAGTATACTTAAAGCTAATTCTCCTAAAAATTTGACAAAGTTTCAGTACTGAATACGTACGAAAATTAAAGATATAACTTTCTGCATTGACCAGTATGGATCCCTTATTACTGAAACTTCTGAAAATATATTAATTGCATATTTAATAATGTATTTGTGTTGAGTATACCACAAGCTAATGCTCCTGAAAAGTTGACAAAGTTGCACTACTAAATAAGTAAGAAAATCAAAGATATAACTTTCAGCATTCATTAGTATGGGTCCCCTGTTATTGAAATTTCTGAATATTTATAAATTGCATTTTTAATATTATATTTGTGTTTAATACACCTTTACCTAATTTTTCTGGAAAATTAACAAAGATTCAGTACTAAATAAGTGAGAAAATCAAAGATATAACTTTCTGCATTGAGTATTATGGGTCCCCTATTATTGAAACTTCTGAAAATTTATTTATTGTTTTTTAAATACTAGATTTGTGTTTAGTATACCTAAAGCTAATTCTCCTGAAAATTTTACAAAGTTTCAGTACTAAATACGTACGAAAATTAAAGATATTTCTTTCTGCATTGACTAGTATGGGTCCCCTATTACTGAAACTTCTGAAAATTTATGGGTGAGATATTTATTATTGGATTTGTATTTAGTACACCTGAAGCTAATTCTCTTGAAAATTTGACAAAGTTTCAGTACTAAATAAGTACGAAAATCAAAGATATAACTTTCTGCATTGACTAGTATGGGTCCCCTATTAATGAAACTTCTGAAAAGTTATTAAATGCATATCTAGTATTAGATTTGTGTGTAGTACACCGGAAGATAATTTTTATTAAAATTTGACAAAGTTTCAGTACTATATAAGTAAGAAAATCAAACATATAACTTTCTGCATTGACTAGTATGGGTCCCCTAACACTGAAACTTCTGAAAATTTATAAATTGCATTTTTATTATTAGATTTGTATTTAATACACCTTAAGCTAATTCTACTGAAAAATTAACAAAGTTTCAGTATTAAATAAGGGAGAAATTCAAACACTAAACTTTCTGCATTGACAAGAATGGGTTAGCTATTACTGAAATTTCTAAAAAATTATTATTTGCAAATTTGATATTATATTCGTGTACAGTACACCTAAAACTGATTCTCCTGAAAATTTGACAAAGTTTCAATATTAAATACGGGAGAAAATCAAACACGTAACTTTCTGAATTGACACGTATGGGTTAGCTATTACCGAAATTTCAAAAAAATAATTATTTGCAAATTTGGTATTATATTAGTGTATAGTACACCTTAAACTAATTCTCCTGAAAATTTGACAAATTTTCAGTATTAAATAAGGGAGAAATTCAAACACTAAACTTTCTGCATTGACAAGAATGGGTTAGCTATTACTGAAATTTCTAAAAAATTATTATTTGCAAATTTGATATTATATTCGTGTACAGTACACCTAAAACTGATTGTCCTGAAAATTTGACAAAGTTTCAATATTAAATACGGGAGAAAATCAAACACGTAACTTTCTGAATTGACACGTATGGGTTAGCTATTACCGAAATTTCAAAAAAATAATTATTTGCAAATTTGGTATTATATTAGTGTATAGTATACCTTAAACTAATTCTCCTGAAAATTTGACAAAGTTTCAATATTAAATAAGGCAGAAAATCAAACACTTAACTTTCTGCATTAACAAGAATAGGTTAGCTATTACTGAAATTTCTGAAAATTTATTTTGTGAAAATTTGATATTAGATTAGTGTACAGTACACCCGAAACTAATTCTCCTGAAAATTTGACAAAGTTTCAGTATTAAATAAGGGAGCAAATAAAACACATATCTTTCTGCATTGACAAGAATGGGTTAGCTATTACTAAAATTTCTGAAAAATTATTAATAGCTTTTTTAATATTACATTTGTGTATTGCATACCTAAAGCTAATTCTCCTAAAAAAATTACTTAGTTGCAGTACTAAATAAGTAAGAAAATCAAAGATATAACTTTCTGCATCGACTAGTATGGATCCCTTATTGCTGAAACTTATGAAAATTAATTTAATGCATATTTAATATTAGGTTTGTGTTTAGTACATCTGATGTTTAATATCCTGAAAATTTTACAAAGTTTCAGTAGTAAATAAGTACGAACATCAAAGATATAACTTTCTGCATAACTAGTATGGGTGATCTATTACTGAAACTTCTGAAAATTAATTTATTGGATATTTATTATTGAATTTGTGTTTAGTACGCCTTAAGCTAATTGTTATGAAAATTTGACAAAGTTTTAGTACTTAATACGTACGAAAATCAAAAATATAACCTTCTGCATTGACTAGTATGGGTCCCCTATTATTGAAACTTCTGAAAATTTATTAATCGGTTTTTTAATATTAGATTTGGGTTTAGTACATCTAATGTTAAATCTCCTGAAAATTTTACAAAGCTTCAGTACTAAATAAGTACGAAAATCAAAGATATAACTTTCTGCATTAACTAGTATGGGTGCTCTATTACTGAAACTTCTGAAAATTTATTTATCGGATATTTATTATTGTATTTGTGTTTAGTATAGCTTAAGCTAATTTTTCTGAAAATTTGACTAAGTTTTAGTACTAAATAAGTACGAAATCTCGTTAGATGTTTATTGTTTAATGTAGACGTTCAATGTAGTTTAATGTAGTTTATGTAAGTTTAATGTTGAATAATGTTTAACATCCTCCAATGTACAACACAAATGTAAAGGTACGTCGTTAATTATTATTATTATTACATTTTCATTTAATCTTGTTTTTCTTAGCACGCTCCTAGATTTATGCCACGAAGTTGTGGGACACCTTGTAGAACTAGAACCATGTATTCTGCGCCTCTTTATGTTTCATATTTTTTTTATATGTTGGCTGTCTTAAATTAGTTTCTGGTAAATTTCTTAAATTGCGAACAGTTGTTGTGCGCGGCGGACGTTTTGATGGTTTTGCTTAATAAATTAAAGCGTCTGCGAACAGGTTCAAGTAATCAAGTGAGAACTTGCGAAAGTTTGGAGCGGCGCCGGGGGCGGCGTGCCGCGCCAAAAATCCGCGCGAAATCCCCGCGACAGGCGCGCCGACAAATTCCACGTCTGTCGCGAACTTTCACTCAATTTCATCCCCGACACTTTTCGCATTATGAATCGCTTATAAATTAAGTTGCAAACGAGATGCTGAACTGTTAAAGCAAGGCGGAACTCCGCTCAACTCCGGGTATAAGCATAACTAACTTAGCCGGGAACAACTTCAGGACAACTCGTTCGAGTTGATGCGGTCTCGGGGCTCCGGGGGCGGCGGGGGCAGTAGGGGGGCGGTTTGAATTTAAAAGACGCGTTGTTGGGAAGGGAGAGGCAAAGGAAACCCGAGTTCGCATTCATGTCCTGCTATAATGTTATTATACGTCGCGTAAATATCCTGAGGTTCTACTAAATAACGTAATAATATGAGCAACGGGGCGGGCGGAGTGAGATTTATTAGTCTTTGAAAACAGAGAGTTTAGAGGTGCTCGCGTTACATGCATTAAGCAACGTGTCGTATAAAGTGCACATTAACATCTCCGGTCTTCAGCGACCTGGGCTATTTGTTTGCGGAATTGCAATGGTAATCTGCGCTCGTGAAATTTACGGCAGTCGGGGTGAAAGTGGTGCAGAAAAAAAAACGTCATGCACGCCGGCGGATTGGCGGATTGGCGGACGTGCGGGTGAGCATGGCATAAATTGGAGTTAATTACGCTTTGACGATGTCTGTTAGCGTTCCTTGTTTAGTGAAGTTGTTAGACAGGCAGACCGACTAAACAGATCTGTGTTGCGGGCAGACAAACGCAAAGGGGGTTCGGGCAGAGTCGGCACGGTACGGTTGGCTCCCTGCGGTATTGACGACCAGCTCAGGGGAGAGAGAAGAGTCAATACCGACCCGAGGGAGCTTCATCCCGTGGGAACGGCGCCGCGCTATGCGTGGGAGGGAGACGGCGCCGCTACGTGTTCATATACGGGAGGCCTCCTCTCCCAAAACGCTTTTCAAACAAATATTTTAATTCGGCACCGCTCCATCCGCGATAATTAAATTCAATTATTTATATTAATAATCCTCCATCCCGGAACAGACCACTTTCGCCCTCGGGATGATAAGGGAAAGTCCCGCGGGCGGTCACCCCCACTTCCCCCACGAGCCGGCGGCCCTCCTAACGTTAATAATGGCGTCGCTTTCTTTCCCTTCGCCGCTACAGGAGAAGTAATGCGCGTCGCATGTCTGCGACCACTTAGTTTAACAACAGCAACAAGTACGTAATGCTGGCATTTGTGTAATGTTTGCGTGCGGGGGGCCGCCCAAGGAGGAGACGGATGGATATCGCCCGGAATTCGATCACAGGAATTAACCTCCGCCGTGCCATGCAAAGTGCGCACCAATGTATCCCCCGGCAATCAGGGTGCGACGATGGGGGCGGCCTCGCAGACCCACCCCAGACTACATCCACTCTCCGCTCCGGAGGCTCGGTGACTTCACAGACATTAATTTTCAGGGATGAACGCGCTCACAGAAACTGACAAGTTTCTTATCCGGAGCAATCTGTTTCATTCTTTTATTTCTGTCTTCGTGCAGGTTCGTAACTTTCCTCATGTGTTCGATTTTCCTGACCTCCCAGGACCTACCCCCCCTTCACTCCTCGGGGGGAAAGTCCCCCGCTGGCTCGCCTAGCGACGCCCGATATCGGCATTTGAAAAATGACGCCTAATACGCACGGGCAGGTATAAATGAAAGACGCACAAAGCTTCCCCCCAGTTCGTTACCGTCACGGATCACGGGGTTTGGGCGGAAAATTACCGATCCTCCCGAGGACAGAGTCGCGAAGTGCCTTGCCCCCCCTGGAGCAGGTTTAAAATGTACGTCTCGGTGGCACACTAAAACCCGGACGTAAACGGCGACACTTTCGCACCGAAAAAAAAATCCTCGATACGCAAATCAGAGCCAAAATCATAGTAATTGCCACAATACACTACAATATTCTAAAATACATCGCACATTAACATTATAACATCCATAAACATAATCTACTTCGAAACTTTTAAAAGCACAACTTTTGGTGGATGCGCCGGGCTCAATATTTCAAAAAATACCCTTAGGCATAACTTATTCAAATTTTATATATCCCATTAAATATTAAATAACCAATATATACCTCTTTCGATGGAAACATAAAGAATATTTCATTTCTTTTACATATGCAGTACTGCCACTGAAACATATTTGGTGGATGCGCCGGGCTCAAAACTTTCCGTCCGAAAACTCCCTACAAATTTGAATATTATTCAAGCCATTAATCAATAAATATCATTTGGTTCTGACTTTTAATACATTTCGTTAATTTTATACTTACATTACGTTACTGCAAGTAACAGCAAATTAAAATAAACTGCTTTGACCTTCATATATTTAAATTACTACTTAAATAAAACGGCAATGCACTTCTAGGAGATCATAGCATTATGAACATGTTTTTACAACCATGTGTACAAAATGAAATCAGTAGTATAGTACTTCAACTAAATAAAGGTCGACGTTTGTGGTCTTTTTTTATGTATTATTATTATCATCAATTGTTTATTCCAGAATATTTAGAATTAATAGCCTACTAGCTCAAATCAGTTTTTCACACTTTTTGCAAAACATTCATAGTATAACAATACTAAAAATTCAGGCGGATGAAAGGTACTTTAAATGCTCTACAAGAATACACCAAAAGACTTATACCGAGCCATTTAAAAAAATTGTGGGTGACGTCACAACAAATAAATGAAAGTCTTTAAAAAGATTTTTTTCACCAACTTGTAGCTAAGATTGTTCCATTTCACATTTGTGTTACAATTCAGTCTTCATTAATTCCAATGGAACTGTCGTATTTTGGATTATGTCGTATCAGTTTTTCACACATTTTGCAAAAATTTCATAGTATAACAATACTAAAAATTCAGGCGGATGAAAGGTACTTAAAATGCTCTACAAGAATACAACAAAAGACATATACCGAGCCATTTGAAAAAATTGTCGGTGACGTCACAACAAATAAATGAAAGTCTTTAAAAAGATTTTTTTTCACCAACTTGTAGCTAAGATTGTCCCATTTCGCATTTGTGTTACAATTCAGTCTTCATTAATTCCAATGGAACTGTCGTATTTTGGATTATGTCGTATCAGTTTTTCACACATTTTGCAAAAATTTCATAGTATAACAATATTAAAAATTTGGGCGGATGAAAGGTACTTAAAATGCTCTACAAGAATACACCAAAAGACTTATACCAGACTAATTTTCACACATTTTGCAAAAGTTTCATAGTATAACAATACTAAAATATCAGGCGGATGAAAGGTACTTAAAATGCTCTACAAGAATACACCAAAAGACTTATACCGAGCCATTTAAAAAAATTGTCGGTGACGTCACAACAAATAAATGAAAGTCTTTAAAAAGATTTTTTTTCACCAACTTGTAGATAAGATTGTCCCATTTCACATTTGTGTTACAATTCAGTCTTCATTAATTCCAATGGAACACTCGTATTTTGGATTATGTCGTATCAGTTTTTCACACATTTTGCAAAAATTTCATAGTATAACAATCCTAAAAATTCAGGCGGATGAAAGGTACTTAAAATGCTCTACAAGAATACACCAAAAGACTTATACCAGACTAATTTTCACACATTTTGCAAAAATTTCATAGTATAACAATACTAAAATATCAGGCGGATGAAAGGTACTTAAAATGCTCTACAAGAATACACCAAAAGACTTATACCAGACTAATTTTCAAACATTTTGCAAAAATTTCATAGTATAACAATACTAAAATATCAGGCGGATGAAAGGTACTTAAAATGCTCTACAAGAATACACCAAAAGACTTATACCGAGCCATTTAAAAAAATTGTCGGTGACGTCACAACAAATAAATGAAAGTCTTTAAAAAGATTTTTTTTCACCAACTTGTAGCTAAGATTGTTCCATTTCACATTTGTGTTACAATTCAGTCTTCATTAATTCCAACGGAACTGTCGTATTTTGGATTATGTCGCATCAGTTTTTCACACATTTTGCAAAAATTTCATAGTATAACAATACTAAAAAATCGGGCGGATGAAAGGTACTTAAAATGCTCTACAAGAATACACCAAAAGACTGATACCATACTAATTTTCACACATTTTGCTAAAATTTCATAGTATAACAATACTAAAATATCAGGCGGATGAAAGGTACTTAAAATGCTCTACAAGAATACACCAAAAGACTTATACCGAGCCATTTAAAAAAATTGTCGGTGACGTCACAACAAATAAATGAAAGTCTTTAAAAAGATTTTTTTTCACCAACTTGTAGATAAGATTGTCCCATTTCACATTTGTGTTACAATTCAGTCTTCATTAATTCCAATGGAACACTCGTATTTTGGATTATGTCGTATTAGTTTTTCACACATTTTGCAAAAATTTCATAGTATAACAATACTAAAAAATCGGGCGGATGAAAGGTACTTAAAATGCTCTACAAGAATACACCAAAAGACTTATACCAGACTAATTTTCACACATTTTGCAAAAATTTCATAGTATAACAATACTAAAATATCAGGCGGATGAAAGATACTTAAAATGCTCTACAAGAATACACCAAAAGACTTATACCGAGCCATTTGAAAAAATTGTCGTTGACGTCACAACAAAAAAATTAAGGTGTTTAAAAAGATTTTTTTTCACCAACTTGTAGCTAAGATTGTCCCATTTCACATTTGTGTTACAATTCAGTCTTCATTAATTCCAATGGAACTGTCGTATTTTGGATTATGTCTAGAATGATTTCTAGGAGATCATAGCAATATGAACATGTATTTACAACCATGTGTAGAAAATGAAATCAGTAGTATAGTACTTCAACTAAATAAAGGACGACGTTTGTGATCTTTTTTTATGTATTATTATGACAATCAATTGTTTATTCCAGAGAATTTAGAATTAATAACCTACTAGCTCAAATCACTTTTTCACACTTTTTGCAAACCATTCATAGTATAACAATACTAAAAATTCAGGCGGATGAAAGGTACTTAAAATGCTCTACAAGAATACACCAAAAGACTTATACCGAGCCATTTAAAAAAATTGTCGGTGACGTCACAACAAATAAATGAAAGTCTTTAAAAAGATTTTTTTTCACCAACTTGTAGCTAAGATTGTCCCATTTCACATTTGTGTTACAGTTCAGTCTTCATTAATTCCAATGGAACTGTCGTATTTTGGATTATGTCGCATCAGTGTTTCACACATTTTGCAAAAATTTCATAGTATAACAATACTAAAAAATCGGGCGGATGAAAGGTACTTAAAATGCTATACAAGAATACACCAAAAGACTTATAACGAGCCATTTAGAAACATTGTCGGTGATGTCACAACAAATAAATGAAAGTCTTTAAAAAGATTTTTTTTCACCAACTTGTAGCTAAGATTGTTCCATTTCGCATTTGTGTTACAATTCAGTCTTCATTAATTCCAATGGAACTGTCGTATTTTGGATTATGTCGTATCAGTTTTTCACACATTTTGTAAAAATTTCATAGTATAACAATACTAAAATATCAGGCGGATGAAAGGTACTTAAAATGCTCTACAAGAATACATCAAAAGACTTTTACCGAGCCATTTAAAAAAATTGTCGGTGACGTCACAACAAATAAATGAAAGTCTTTAAAAAGATTTTTTTTCACCAACTTGTAGCTAAGATTGTTCCATTTCGCATTTGTGTTACAATTCAGTCTTCATTAATTCCAATGGAACTGTCGTATTTTAGATTATGTCGTATCAGTTTTTCACACATTTTGCAAAAATTTCATAGTATAACAATACTAAAATATCAGGCGGATGAAAGGTACTTAAAATGCTCTACAAGAATACACCAAAAGACTTATACCAGACTAATTTTCACACATTTTGCAAAAATTTCATAGTATAACAATACTAAAATTCAGGCGGATGAAAGGTACTTAAGATGCTCTACAAGAATACACCAAAAGACTTATAACGAGCCATTTAAAAACATTGTCGGTGACGTCACAACAAATAAATGAAAGTCTTTAAAAAGATTTTTTTTCACCAACTTGTAGCTAAGATTGTTCCATTTCGCATTTGTGTTACAATTCAGTCTTCATTAATTCCAATGGAACTGTCGTATTTTGGATTATGTCGTATCAGTTTTTCACACATTTTGCAAAAATTTCATAGTATAACAATACTAAAAAATCGGGCGGATGAGAGGTACTTAAAATGCTCTACAAGAATACAACAAAAGACATATACCGAGCCATTTGAAAAAATTGTCGGTGACGTCACAACAAATAAATGAAAGTCTTTAAAACGATTTTTTTTCACCAACTTGTAGCTAAGATTGTCCCATTTCACATTTGTGTTACAATTCAGTCTTCATTAATTCCAATGGAACTGTCGTATTTTGGATTATGTCGCATCAGTGTTTCACACATTTTGCAAAAATTTCATAGTATAACAATACTAAAAAATCGGGCGGATGAGAGGTACTTAAAATGCTCTACAAGAATACACCAAAAGACTTATACCAGACTAATTTTCACACATTTTGCAAAAATTTCATAGTATAACAATACTAAAATATCAGGCGGATGAAAGGTACTTAAAATGCTCTACAATAATACACCAAAAGACTTTTACCGAGCCATTTAAAAAAATTGTCGGTGACGTCACAACAAATAAATGAAAGTCTTTAAAACGATTTTTTTTCACCAACTTGTAGCTAAGATTGTTCCATTTCGCATTTGTGTTACAATTCAGTCTTCATTAATTCCAATGGAACTGTCGTATTTTGGATTATGTCGCATCAGTTTTTCACACATTTTGCAAAAATTTCATAGTATAACAATACTAAAATATCAGGCGGATGAAAGGTACTTAAAATGCTCTACAAGAATACACCAAAAGACATATACCTAGCCATTTAAAAAAATTGTCGGTGACGTCACAACAAATAAATGAAAGTCTTTAAAAAGATTTTTTTTCACCAACTTGTAGCTAAGATTGTTCCATTTCACATTTGTGTTACAATTCAGTCTTCATTAATTCCAACGGAACTGTCGTATTTTGGATTATGTCGCATCAGTTTTTCACACATTTTGCAAAAATTTCATAGTATAACAATACTAAAAAATCGGGCGGATGAAAGGTACTTAAAATGCTCTACAAGAATACACCAAAAGACTGATACCATACTAATTTTCACACATTTTGCTAAAATTTCATAGTATAACAATACTAAAATATCAGGCGGATGAAAGGTACTTAAAATGCTCTACAAGAATACACCAAAAGACTTATACCGAGCCATTTAAAAAAATTGTCGGTGACGTCACAACAAATAAATGAAAGTCTTTAAAAAGATTTTTTTTCACCAACTTGTAGATAAGATTGTCCCATTTCACATTTGTGTTACAATTCAGTCTTCATTAATTCCAATGGAACACTCGTATTTTGGATTATGTCGTATTAGTTTTTCACACATTTTGCAAAAATTTCATAGTATAACAATACTAAAAAATCGGGCGGATGAAAGGTACTTAAAATGCTCTACAAGAATACACCAAAAGACTTATACCAGACTAATTTTCACACATTTTGCAAAAATTTCATAGTATAACAATACTAAAATATCAGGCGGATGAAAGATACTTAAAATGCTCTACAAGAATACACCAAAAGACTTATACCGAGCCATTTGAAAAAATTGTCGTTGACGTCACAACAAAAAAATTAAGGTGTTTAAAAAGATTTTTTTTCACCAACTTGTAGCTAAGATTGTCCCATTTCACATTTGTGTTACAATTCAGTCTTCATTAATTCCAATGGAACTGTCGTATTTTGGATTATGTCTAGAATGATTTCTAGGAGATCATAGCAATATGAACATGTATTTACAACCATGTGTAGAAAATGAAATCAGTAGTATAGTACTTCAACTAAATAAAGGACGACGTTTGTGATCTTTTTTTATGTATTATTATGACAATCAATTGTTTATTCCAGAGAATTTAGAATTAATAACCTACTAGCTCAAATCACTTTTTCACACTTTTTGCAAACCATTCATAGTATAACAATACTAAAAATTCAGGCGGATGAAAGGTACTTAAAATGCTCTACAAGAATACACCAAAAGACTTATACCGAGCCATTTAAAAAAATTGTCGGTGACGTCACAACAAATAAATGAAAGTCTTTAAAAAGATTTTTTTTCACCAACTTGTAGCTAAGATTGTCCCATTTCACATTTGTGTTACAGTTCAGTCTTCATTAATTCCAATGGAACTGTCGTATTTTGGATTATGTCGCATCAGTGTTTCACACATTTTGCAAAAATTTCATAGTATAACAATACTAAAAAATCGGGCGGATGAAAGGTACTTAAAATGCTATACAAGAATACACCAAAAGACTTATAACGAGCCATTTAGAAACATTGTCGGTGATGTCACAACAAATAAATGAAAGTCTTTAAAAAGATTTTTTTTCACCAACTTGTAGCTAAGATTGTTCCATTTCGCATTTGTGTTACAATTCAGTCTTCATTAATTCCAATGGAACTGTCGTATTTTGGATTATGTCGTATCAGTTTTTCACACATTTTGTAAAAATTTCATAGTATAACAATACTAAAATATCAGGCGGATGAAAGGTACTTAAAATGCTCTACAAGAATACATCAAAAGACTTTTACCGAGCCATTTAAAAAAATTGTCGGTGACGTCACCACAAATAAATGAAAGTCTTTAAAAAGATTTTTTTCACCAACTTGTAGCTAAGATTGTTCCATTTCACATTTGTGTTACAATTCAGTCTTCATTAATTCCAATGGAACTGCGTATTTTGGATTATGTCGCATCAGTTTTTCACACATTTTGCAAAAATTTCATAGTATAACAATACTAAAATATCAGGCGGATGAAAGGTACTTAAAATGCTCTACAAGAATACACCAAAAGACTTATACCAGACTAATTTTCACACATTTTGCAAAAATTTCATAGTATACCTAACAATACTAAAATATCAGGCGGATGAAAGGTACTTAAAATGCTCTACAAGAATACACCAAAAGACTTATACCGAGCTATTTAAAAAAATTGTCGGTGACGTCACAACAAATAAATGAAAGTCTTTAAAAAGATTTTTTTTCACCAACTTGTAGCTAAGATCGTTCCATTTCACATTTGTGTTACAATTCAGTCTTCATTAATTCCAACGGAACTGTCGTATTTTGGATTATGTCGCATCAGTTTTTCACACATTTTGCAAAAATTTCATAGTATAACAATACTAAAAAATCGGGCGGATGAAAGGTACTTGCTCTACAAGAATACACCAAAAGACTTATACCATACTAATTTTCACACATTTTGCTAAAATTTCATAGTATAACAATACTAAAATATCAGGCGGATGAAAGGTACTTAAAATGCTCTACAAGAATACACCAAAAGACTTATACCGAGCCATTTAAAAAAAATGTCGTTGGCGTCACAACAAAAAAAATAAGGTATTTAAAAAGATTTTTTTGCACCAACTTGTAGCTAAGATTGTCCCATTTCACATTTGTGTTACAATTCAGTCGTCATTAATTCCAATAGAACTGTCGTATTTTGGACATACACAGTTTTAAATCGATGTATTGTAACTGTATTTTGTGTCATAATGTATTTATTGTGTTTGTATTGTATTTATTCTATTTGATATGTTTTATATTGTGTATAACTTGATGTAACTGACATATTCTATACCAAAAGGTCTAAAAAAAGGTGATTATTATTATTATTATTATTATTATTATTATTATTTATTAACAAAATAATAATAATAATAATAAAGAATATTTATTAGCAGAAAAGCTACATATTATACAAAAGGTAAATATATACATGACAACAAACAACAAATATTGTATTGTTTACCAGACAATACAGTATTTGTTGTTTTTTGTCAGCAAATTACCTTTTTGCTGTGGTACAAAAGTGTACAGATAAAAAATTGCATTTTTTGTGTCGTATTAATAATGATACCTCCTCTTAATTGTATATTATAAACATAAATAATTTTGTCACATTTTATGTATAAATAACAAATATAATATTTTATATTATAATATATTTTAAATATGAAATTTCTATTGATCAAATCAATATAATTTTACTGTGGCAACAGTAGATAGCATGCCCAAAGCATGCTATCATAATATTATATGATGTGTGATGTGTACACCACCACATTGGCGATATAATTAGTAGGTACATGTTCACAAAAATAATTAAGTTTTAATTGATTTCTTATGGTATATCAAGTAAATCTTTAAAATATATTAAATATTTGAAAACTAATGTGCTTCGAGGCACACTTCTGACATAATTTTCGGTCTCTCGTATACATATACATGTAATGTGTGTAATAACTTTTTTATGATCAATCAAAATTTGTCAATTACTCTGCAACTTTGTACTTTTAATTAAGTGACATTGAATTCCGTCTTCATATACATCATTTTGCGAAGCAGCACTTAATATAAAATTAATTCCCCCATTCCCCCTGCTGGCAAAATTTGCATATTTTATAAGACTTGTTATGCATTTGTATAAAATGGAGATGTTCAGGCAGTCACAAGTCATTACGAAGGAGATAGTGCCAATGTTCTTGGCATTTTTTTTTTCAAATTTACAATTGTTTTTTTTTTGTTTGTTTATTTCAATATTGCCATTATTATTGAAAACATATTACCGATAAAACCGATTATATCATGCTATAAAGACGAAATAATGAAAAAATATTTTAGAAAGTATTAAATGTGCGAACTACTACAGTGTTATATTTGATGAAACTACAGATGTTTCCAATATTTCCCAAATTTCAATCATATTACGCTATATTGATAAAGATTCCAGAATCAGGGAGAATTTTATTGGTTTTGTGGATTGTCACGAAGATAACTATAAAGTCGACTCAGATGTTGTCGACTGATGTCGACTGATGATGGATGCTCTGTAATGACCTCTGAGCAAAGAGGTGCTGTGAAACAATATCAGAAAAAAAAATTGCTACAGGAACTACATGTTATAACCACGCTCTAAATTTGAGCATATCTAAAGCTTCTAATGTGATGCAAGTTCGTAATGCCATGGCTATAATAAAACAAACCATAGCATTTGTCTCATCACTTTCCAAAAGTGATTTTTTTTATTGGAGACAAAATTTCCTTTAACTCACTTTTTTTGAATAATTTAAATTGTTTTTCTTTATTATTGTTTTGTTTTATTGTGTATATATAGATTGCCTTATTCTATTGCTCCGACTAATTACTGCCAATTACTATCATATTTCTGATTTGAAAATTTTGTTTCTATGGATGTCAGTTTATCCACTTTATTATATAATTTAAATAGTTTCAGTTTTTTAGTTTATTAAAAGATTGTTACCTGTTGCTCAGGCTAATTACTGCCGTTAACAAGAGATCTATTGTAGAGTCTTCAATAGTCTACTTTGAAACTTTTGCTTGTATGGATTTGAGTTCGTCCATAGGGGCTCTTTATCGTTCATGCCTAATGTAACAGTACAGCCACGGACTCTGGGAATGATGCGCTCCTTAAGACCAAGCAGTATGCTATTCTTGTCTATCGTGCCCTTACCATGCTGGACCAGACAAGGATAGCAGACCGCTCGGTCTTACGGAGCGCGTGATTCTCAGAGTCCGTGGCTGTATATGGGATCGAATTCTTCAGTTTCCTCATCAAACAAATGTCATACTTTACTACTCCTTTTTCAGAACTTGAGTCGCAAGTTTGCCCCAACAAACACGACATTTTATTTCTTCCACACGAATCTAAAGTATGTTTCATTCAGTTTACTCGAATCGTACGAAGTTTGTCTGTCACTAATTATTAGTTTACTCAATAAACATAAATGTGTGGCCAAGTTATGGCCAATACCAGGCTAGATCTAGGCCAGAACCAGGCCAGTACAAGACCATTACCAGGCCAGTACTAGACCATTACTATGCCAGCACTAGGCCAGCACTAGGCTGGCAATGCCAATATTGCAAAAGTTTTGCAATATTTTTAGTATTTCAGATTTGATTTGTTTACACATTCGTTCTGATATTGTATTTATATCCAAAATTAAAAATAAAAAGTATTGTAGGTTTAGAAAATTTGTATTTTCGTAAAATTTCCAAAGTATATTTAATCAGTCGCAGCCAGATGCATTTACTAGACCATTACTAGGCCAGCACTAGGCGAGCACTAGGCGAGCACTAGGCGAGCTCTAGGCGAGCACTAGGCGAGCACTAGGCCAGCACTAGGCCAGCACTAGGCCAGCACTAGGCCAGCACTAGACAATGCTCAGTCACTACAGGCCCATACTGGTCATTGCTCGGCATACAAACTTAAAAGTTTTGCAATATTTTTAGTATTTCAGATTTGATTTGTTTACACATTTGTTCTGATATTTTGCATTGATATAAAAAATTGAGAACAGAAAGTATTGTAGGTTTAGAAAATTTGAGTTTTCGTACAGATTTTTAAAGTATGTTTAATCCTAAACTCTCGCAACCATATGCATAGTGAACTTAGTAGCGTCTAAACCTTAGTAGGTACTAAAAACGTTTAGAAAGTGCATCACTAAAAGTCATGTCTGCTTTAGTAGCTCAATTTTTTCATCTTTTCTGGTCGTCCTTATTTTTTTTTCATCCACTCTTATATATACTCAACTCTATGAGTAAAGTCGTAACTAATGACATTTGTGAATGACTAATTGTAAAAAAATAAGCTTTAACACCCTTACATCTACTCTTCTCTATGAGTCTATATCTTAACTAATGAGATGTGTGAATAACTAACTGTCAACCTTTTAAGGTTCAACAAATACCAGTTAAAAGAGGTACCTGTCAGGTACAATTAGAGATAAATTTACCGTTTTTATCTTATTTGTAAGAGAAATTAAAGCAATTTTTCATAACGTCGTTTTGAGGTAAAAATCTTGGAATTTAATGTTTATCTCAGAAAGTAAAAAAGAGAGGTATACACATCTCTACAAAAGATATTTCAAATTAAACGGGGAAGCCAGAAACATAATTATATATAGGGTGTTCCATTTAATAAATAAAAGTTTATGGCCACTTCCGGTAGAACGGGAAGTGATAGAAGGTTGAAAGTATTTCACCTGAAGAGAACGGAAACAGCCATGTTTGGATGAATGTTTTAAATTTTTTATCTAGTCGTGAACCCCATAAACTTTTAATAGTCCACCCGCTTGGGACACCCTGTACAACATGGTGTGAATCGAGTCGTGCATTTGCCAAATATTTCGCTTTCCATTATTGTGTGGTATATCTATAGAATCTCCCATAGCTATAGCCTACCTATACCTATACCTGTATGTGGCATACCTATTGCTTCTCTTCTTTTTCATGTGCAGCTTCATTGTTGAAGATTAATGACCACTGCGCTGTTTGAGTTTCGATTTCAGGATCTCTTGGAACACTCTGTATAACATGGTGTGAATCAAGTCGTGCATGTGCCAAATACTTCGCTTTCCATTATTGTGTGGTATACCTATCGTATATTCCATACCAATAGCCTACCTATACCAATATCTATATGTGGCATACCTATTGCTTCTCTTCTTTTTCATGTGCAGCTTCATTGTTGAATATTAGTGACCACTGCGCTGTTTGAGTTTCGATTTCAGGATCTCTTGGAACACTCTGTATAACATGGTGTGAATCAAGTCGTGCATGTGCCAAATACTTCGCTTTCCATTATTGTGTGGTATACCTATCGTATATTCCATACCAATAGCCTACCTATACCAATACCTATATGTGGCATACCTATAGCTTCTCTTCTTTTTCATGTGCAGCTTAATTGTGGAAAATTAGTGACCACTGCGCTGTTTGAGTTTCGACTTCTGGATCTCTTGGAACACCCTGTATAACATGATGTGAATCAAGTCGTGCATGTGCCAAATTTTTCGCCTTCCATTATTGTGTGGCATATCTATAGAATCTTACATAGCTATAGCCTACCTATACCTATACCTGTATGTGGCATACCTATAGCTTCTCTTCTTTTTCATGTGCAGCTTAATTGTGGAAAATTAGTGACCACTGCGCTGTTTGAGTTTCGACTTCAGGATCTCTTGGAACACCCTGTATAACATGATGTGAATCAAGTCGTGCATGTGCCAAATTTTTCGCGTTCCATTATTGTATTGTATACTTATAGAATCTCCCACACCTATAGTCTACCTATGCCTATACCTATACCTATATGAGGCATACCTATAGCTTCTCTTTTTTTTTCATGTGCAGCTTCATTGTTGAAGATTAGCGACCACTGCGCTGTTTGAGTTTCGACTTCAGGATCTCTTGGAACACCCTGTATAACATGATGTGAATCAAGTCGTGCATGTGCCAAATTTTTCGCCTTCCATTATTGTGTGGCATATCTATAGAATCTCACATAGCTATAGCCTACCTATACCTATACCTGTATGTGGCATACCTATAGCTTCTCTTCTTTTTCATGTGCAGCTTAATTGTGGAAAATTAGTGACCACTGCGCTGTTTGAGTTTTGACTTCAGGATCTCTTGGAACACCCTGTATAACATGATGTGAATCAAGTCGTGCATGTGCCAAATTTTTCGCCTTCCATTATTGTGTGGCATATCTATAGAATCTCACATAGCTATAGCCTACCTATACCTATACCTGTATGTGGCATACCTATAGCTTCTCTTCTTTTTCATGTGCAGCTTAATTGTGGAAAATTAGTGACCACTGCGCTGTTTGAGTTTCAACTTCAGGATCTCTTGGAACACCCTGTATAACATGATGTGAATCAAGTCGTGCATGTGCCAAATTTTTCGCGTTCCATTATTGTATTGTATACTTATAGAATCTCCCACACCTATAGTCTACCTATGCCTATACCTATACCTATATGAGGCACACCTATAGCTTCTCTTTTTTTTTCATGTGCAGCTTCATTGTTGAAGATTAGCGACCACTGCGCTGTTTGAGTTTCGACTTCAGGATCTCTTGGAACACCCTGTATAACATGATGTGAATCAAGTCGTGCATGTGCCAAATTTTTCGCCTTCCATTATTGTGTGGCATATCTATAGAATCTCACATAGCTATAGCCTACCTATACCTATACCTGTATGTGGCATACCTATAGCTTCTCTTCTTTTTCATGTGCAGCTTAATTGTGGAAAATTAGTGACCACTGCGCTGTTTGAGTTTCGACTTCAGGATCTCTTGGAACACCCTGTATAACATGATGTGAATCAAGTCGTGCATGTGCCAAATTTTTCGCCTTCCATTATTGTGTGGCATATCTATAGAATCTCACATAGCTATAGCCTACCTATACCTATACCTGTATGTGGCATACCTATAGCTTCTCTTCTTTTTCATGTGCAGCTTAATTGTGGAAAATTAGTGACCACTGCGCTGTTGGAGTTTCGACTTCAGGATCTCTTGGAACACCCTGTATAACATGATGTGAATCAAGTCGTGCATGTGCCAAATTTTTCGCCTTCCATTATTGTGTTGTATACCTATAGAATCTCCCATACCTATAGCCTACCTATACCTATATGTGGCATACCTACAGCTTCTCTTCTTTTTCATGTGCAGCTTCATTGTTGAAGATTAGTGACCACTGCGCTGTTTGAGTTTCGATTTCAGGATCTCGATAGAATGCTATTTTTATGAAATATGAACATTTTGTCCATTTGGTATACAACAAATTTGATACTAGTATGGTATGGTACTAGTTGATACTAGTAAATTAGATACTATAGTACTTTGAAAGTATTTGATACTGTAGTATCTAGTGCCTGTTTTGCCTTTGAAAGGCGAAATTATTCAGTACAAATATTATTTTAGAGGCGAGTTTCATACGAGTGGGAGTCTTTATTATAGTCCGAGAGAGGATAGGTGAGCCACCCTGTATTTTCATTTTCTTTTTGATGTTCTTTTTCCTGCTTTTTGCATCGTTTCTCACATATTCTTTATTTTATTCATTTTTCTTTATCCTGTTTTATTTCATCGTTATTTCCTGTTATATCTACTTTCAATTTTAATTTTGACGTTCTTATTGCTGTTAAACATAATTCTCGTTCTCTATTTTTGGTCATTTTCTTGTTTGTGATCTGATTTTCTGCCTTCGGTGTTGCCTTATTCTTCGTTCTTCACATATTTTGGTTGTGATCTGATTTTTTCCCTTCGGTGCTATCTTATTCTTCGTTATTCACGTCTTTCCATTCCAAAACATTTTCGTTTTTATAGGTATTCTTTTTTCTGCTTTTTGATTTGTTATTCATATTTTCTTTATTTTGTACTTTTTTATCTTCAAATTTATTTATTTTTTGAGATAAGATTAATTGGTAGAATAACTTATATTTATAGCGAGGTTAGAGGCTAATTTTGAATTTGATTTAAAAAGAAAACTTTTCATTTTCGTTTTTGTTATTCTTTTGCTGCTTTTTGATTTGTTATTTACATTTTCTGCAAGTTTCATTTTGATATTTTCTTTGCTGCTAATATTATTCCCATTCTTCTAATTATTAAGTCCCTCCTCATTTTGTGTCTCCTGTCATTTAAATTCTTATTGTAGTGCTTCTTTACGTATGTTTCATTCTAAATTTGGTTAAAACAGAAAGAAAGAGTTTTCATTTCTCTCTAATCCAAAATCCACCGTTTTGAAAAAACAAACCAAAACCCAAACCGTTAACCGATTTAAAACAGAAAGCAAGAGTTATAATTTCTCTCTAATCCAAAAAGAAAACGAAAAATACCGTGGTGCATAAATGAAGGAGCTGATTTGCGCCAGATCGCGAATTTTCATTTATTCACCATGGTATTTTTCGTTTTCTATTTGAATTAGAGAGAAATTATAACTCTTGCTTTGTGTTTTAAATCGGTTAACGGTTTGTGTATCTGTTTTGTTTTTTCAAAAAGGTGGAAACGGGTTGCATGACCTGCATGATTTTCATTTGTTTGCATGAATCAATCTGGTGATGATTAACGCAGTTGCGTTTGATTCGGGTTTTCGTTGCCGGTAATATAATCACGAAGACGCTGGCAAAAAAAAAAAGGTCGCTTCTTCCACGGTGCGGGTTAATAAATAACTCCGGGCCGCTATCTCGTTACGTTAATTTGTAACAAAGGTATTTGCCACTTCTTTATATTCGGGGCGATCGTTATCGCCCGGCTAAAACGGGTAATTTATCTTCGGGAAGGCAGCGGAGAATTAGACGGGGGGCGGATCCGGGGGAATCCGACGGAATCAGCACATTACCCTTGCTAGAGAGGGCCCCGGAAAAAAAAGATTAGCCCCCACTAATGTTCCTCCTTTGCACCTATGTACTGCGGGCAGACGCCGGAGGCCCGTGAGCGGTCCCTGTGGCCTATTTGGCCGCAACTTATGTACAGATCCTTGCAGCGGTCATACATTATGCAAATCGGCTCCTTCTCAGCTGTCATCAATTAATAAAACCCATATCACGAGATCTTAATATTTGATGCCGCCTCCATTACGGGGAACAGAGAGCGGGTCGCCGCGCCGCCCCACACGCCCGGGGGCGGGGGCGGAAGTCATCGTCTGAGATGATCCCCCCGACAGGCGGGGATGATGCGGGGGCACCAGGACACCGCTCGTGTTTACGTGACGACGCCCAATTGGCATAATTCTGCGGCCGGATATCGCGCCGTGTAATCTGGTTAGGATACGGCCGGTCTCACTGCGAGGGTCCCTTATATCGCGTTAGACTCCTTTCCCGGGGCTACTGCCTCTCTATTTATCTTGGCAAGTCCGACGCCCGGGCGGCCCCCGCTGTATCCAGCATATATTAGTTGGCTTACACTGGCAACATAAGGCATGCGACAAGCCCTGCGGCCATATGGGCCGCCGTAATAAGATAATACTCGGGCTCTGTACGTACATGCCCCATGGTGTTGCCGTTGTCAAACTCAATTATTCATATTATTTACTAAACATGCAGGCTCCGATCCGCCACACGGGCGTGGGAGGAGGAATAGCCCCCCCACATACACGAACAATGCACCCAAGGAGATCAGGCGGCGTGTAATCAGCACCCCCGCGATTTACATACATCTCCACGATTACTAATGAGGGCATACACCATGAGCAGAACGGGAACACTTTGGGCGCACAAAAAATTGTATTAATAGGTCGTGAGGCGGCCCAAATCCGCCGCCGCCGGTGATTATTGATTTAGCACGGCGATGCCGTTTTCATTACGGCGCAATTTATACGAATTGTTCGAGACAATCGCTCAATTTCGAATAATGGGGCTTTAGCGGGAGGCATCTGCCAATATTACGCTCTTATTTACATTCCCTGCCTGCAACCAGCATCGAGAAATTCGAAACGCGGAGCTCTCGCACAATATAAATGCACACTTTTAACACCGCTAGAAATTTCGCACAATAACATTTCAGGCACGACATCGCAAGTACCATCTATCGATTTTTATACCATCGCAAGGACTAGGCATCAGTCCTTGCAACACGTCGTTTCTCCACTGCAATATTTTCACCTAAACTCCAATAATAACACTTTCAAATGTAATATTTCTGTTTACAAACCGACTTGTATTTTATCCTAAATGATCCTATTTTTGCTTCCCTCAATGATTTCATAGATACATTGTACCGTGCCATCAACAATTATTTAGATAAAAGAACGCCTCGAGATATTGAAAGTATGTCTGCTAGGGTACAACACGTCTGTTTTACAATACGTGCAGAATTATTTTCGGCGTATCTGACGTCAAAGTTTTGGATGTCAAACAATCTCCTCTACTAGTGGAATGCTCTCATTGCATACTTCCTTACTTAGAACGGATAAACTGATTAGAAAAATTGAATAGAAATAAGAAATAACAACCTTTATATACGAGGGCTGTTTGACGGAAGAGTGACTTTTTAATGAAAACGTTATTTTTCTGTTCAAAATATATTTTATTTTTCAACATAACACCCTTTCAAGTGTACACACTTAGCCCGGCGAGTTTACAATTTTTTTAAATCTTCCAAAAAGTAATCTTTCGGAAAGTCTTCAAAATATGCATTTGTGTCGGTTATCTCCTCTTCATTTGCCTGAAATCTTTTTCCACACAGCCATTTTTTTAAATTTGGAAATAAGAAGAAATCACTGGGAGCCAGATCTGGCGAATATGGCGGATAAAGCAGTAATTCGTAATGCAATTCAGTCAATTTAGTTGTAGCAATTGCAGACGATTGAGAGGGCGCATTATCGTGATGGAACAACACTTTTTTTCTTCATCAAATGCGGTCGTTGTTTTTCAAGTTCGGCATCAATACATGTCTGCATAATCAGCATAATACTGGCCAGTTATGGTTTTTCCTTTTTGTAAACAATTAATAAAGATTACACCTTTAGAATCCCAAAAAACTGTGGCCATGACCTTATTGGTCGAAAAAAGTGTGTTTGCCTTTTTGGGAGCATATTCGCATGGAGAAATCCAGTATTTAGACTGTATTCTTGTTTCTGGAGTATAATGATGTATCCAAGTTTCATCTACTGCGACATATCGACGAAAAAAATCCTTTGAGTTACGTTGAAAACGGCCAAACATTCTTCAGAATTCTTAATGCGAGCGCGCATTTGATCACCATTAAGCAAACGCGGCAACCATCTCGCGGATAGCTTTTTCTTATTGAAATGTTCATGCAAAATATTGTATACCCGTTCGGTTGAGATGTTTACTTCATTAGCTATCTCACAAACTTTTATTCGACGATTGCCAATTACAAGGCCATAGAGTTTATTAACCATTTCTGGAGTAGTCACAGTAAATGATGGTTTCGGACGATCTGCATCAACCGTGCTCATATGGCCACTTTTAAAAGCAGAAACCACTTACAAATCATTCCATGGGACGGAGCAGATTCTGGATAATATTTACGTAACTTTTCCTCGGTTTCTTTAATTGTTTTTTCACGTAGAAAATAATGTTTAATCAACACTCGAATTTTTTTTTTTACATATTTACAAAACAACGAAAACAGTTTCCTTCAAATAAGTATAAAACATAATCTATCTGTCAGATTGGTGCCAAATTTTGACAGTAGACCTCCGAAAGACCTCAGGATCTAGCAACATAATCATTATAACGAAAGTGTTACCAACCTTTGAAAAGTCACTCTTCCGTCAAACAGCCCTCGTACATTAGATTATTCAGAACTTTGAAGGACATTAATTGTCATTACTACTCGGACCACATGTCAGCACCTGACTCCAAACCAAACAAAAGAATCAATAAAAAGCCTCCAATCATCAGGATTGTATGTGGAAGTTTGTTTATCAGACTGGAAATGTCGGTGCAATAAACTAGACAACTACTATTTTCAAAATAGCTTGAATACTCGGACTCGTGTTTCCTAAATTACGAGATTTTAACGTCTTCTGGCAGTACATTTTTACTTTGAAGTCTGGATGCTAAAATTTCAGAAAGATCGTTTGGAAGTCTTTAACTGAGTCGTTAAGTTCGGTCTTGGAAAATAACTGCGGTTGCTTAGAAACGCTCGATATTTCACAGGTAATAGTTATTTAAGCATTAAGAGAGGTAAGTATCATTTACCAGTCGAGGTCGAGTTTGCGCCCGAGCGACAGCGAGGGCTAGCAATAAAGACCGAGACTGGTCAAAACTTACCTCTCGAATGGCTTATAACTGTTTTTCCACTCCTGAAGTTGGTTTAATTGTTTGTGTTTGATTAATTTATTTTCGCAACATGAACAAAATGTCAGTACGGCTTTGGTTGCTAAGACTATTTTTCAAACAAAGTGTGAATGTCAGAAATTGCATTCTTTCAGTTGTAAAATGAATTCCAATGAAAATAAATAAGAAATGGCAATTGAAGAAGCTGCAGATGCTGCCCGTTCCGTCCTACTACCGGAGAAGTCGAAGGGGTGTTATCAAAAGTGTTCTAAAGACTGGTGCCAGAGAAAGAACGCTATTGAAATTATTTTACTTACTTCCCTGAGGGAAGTAAGTGATTACTTACTTCCCGTTACTCATAGTAACCAAAGCTTTATCGGTAAGTGGGACTTACTTCCACCAAATCAATGTTATAACAGTGTACTTACCATGCAGGGAGTGGAAAAAAGTTGTTTTCATCAACTTCAGGGTCAGAAGTGCTTGTAACATCTTCTAAATTTGTTGGTTTCTCAGGTATTGGCACGTCTGGACCATGTGGCACTGGCCTAATTGCAGACTTGAGGTTCGGATTAATGATGTTTTTTAATTTTTTTGTGTTATATCCACGTACATTGCACATACAGATATAACAGTCATCATGGTGATTTGGCTCTCGCCAAATTTGGCTCTCGCCAAATTATTGGTATTCCAAAGAGTAGGGATATCCCTGTTTCATAACTCCAATGCCTTAAACCCTCTTCACATATCTTACATACAACATGTGGTACCCAATGTTTGTCTTGATCGCCAATCTTTACTTTAAAATACGCGTAGTATTGGTGTTTCAGTGATGTAATTTTAAGTCTAAATTTCTTGACAACCAAACAACCACACACATAGCATAAAGTATCTGGATTATTTCGACAAAGTTTTGGCATTTTAAACACGAATTCATCTACAAAAAACTCACTAAACAACGACTGCCTAGACCGAACGCAAACAGACTGATGATGCGCTTGTTACACAAAGACGTCTATTTATATCTCATTCTTTTGAGATATAAATAGACATTAATATTTCAAATTTTTTAAATTTGAAATTTGAAATTTTACTTTTGGGAATTCCCCTATACTATTCTGTTGATTTGTACACAATTTAATCTCAGTGACGTAGCAATTTTTAGAATGTCATTTGATTTTTATTGGCAAATATTTAAAAAAACGTAAATATGACACCTCGCCGACGGTCTGACGGCAAATCAGGTAATCCCAGCAATTAAATTTTACCTTTGGGAATTCCCCTATGCTATTCTATTGATTTGTACACAATTTAATCTCAGTTACGTAGCAATTTTTAGAATGTCATTTAATTTTTATTGGCAAATATTAAAAAAAAAACATAAATATGACACCTCGCCGACGGTCTGACGGCAAATCAGGTAATCCCAGCAATTAAATTTTACCTTTGGGAATTCCCCTATGCTATTCTATTGATTTGTACACAATTTAATCTCAGTGACGTAGCAATTTTTAGAATGTCATTTAATTTTTATTGGCAAATATTTAAAAAAACATAAATATGACACCTCGCCGACGGTCTGACTGCAAATCAGGTAATCCCAGCAATTAAATTTTACTTTTTTAAAATTCCCCTATACAATTCTATTGATTTGTACACAATTTAATCTCAGTGACGTAGCAATTTTTAGAATGTCATTTAATTTTTATTGGCAAATATTAAAAAAAAAACATAAATATGACACCCAGTAAATTTATTAAAAAAATATGCGTGATGGAAACAAAAAAATGTTGATTCTTTATTAGATTAGACACCAAAACAGATCCAAATTACAAATTTTTTTGTAGGCCTGTGTTATTTGCCCATCATAATTTTCTATGCTTTACATTTTTTTTAAATATGTTTTTAATAATAATAATTGAAAAGAGCAACCTATACTACTGCCTTGTAATATAGTAAAATATAACATATGCAGAATATTGTTTCAAAATCTTATGGTTTAACTTGTCTATCTTTATGAATGTACTGACATAATTCGATCACCTGTTTTAATTGTTTTTACGTATTTACACGTTTGTACCTGTACGTTCTTGTATTGCAAATAGTATCAATACCATTTCTCAGTTTTGCATCATTGACGACAACAACAAAACTAATAGATATTTGCAACACAGTTGCAAAATTGTATCAGTAACTGCTGATAGTGCTCGCTGTACGACTGGTTTTGTCAGCTGTGTATCAATCGTGTTGGATATTTATTACAACGTTTTCATTGCATTATACAACAGCAGTTTTTCTGTGCATAGGCCAGCTTCAAGTCACTGATTAATTTTATGGACATTACATCTAATTCAGACAATTTTCTATCTGTACGCGCTTTAAATAAACGACATTTTCTAGAATCATTGAACGAGATGAACTCGGCATACAATGGTTTAGTTTCGTACAACAACTTCCGATGTTTAAGGAGGAAAATTTCTGCTAATATTCTTTGGGTGTGTAGGTGAAGACCACTGTTACAGTTTTTACAACGAGAAAATCAAATAATAGATATCGAATGGCGTTGCAAATGAATATGTTTCAAAAAATGTTTTCAAACATTCGAAGCTTAATTACAAATTACTAAATACCTACAAATATTCTCCAAACATACAAAATTCTTATGGGATCCAAAATCTCATGAAAACCAGATCAAGTTAAATTGACCAACAATAGTTCTCAATTAGTATTCAGTCGATATTATTGACGTATTTTCTTCAACTTTTTCACGTCCATGCAATTTTAAGAAACATAAAATTTATTGTACACGTAGACTAAGGTGACCAGACGTCCCGATTTCGGCGGGACAGTCCCGATTTTTAGAAATTTGTCCCGCGTCCCGCGACGTTTGTGAAAAGTCCCGATTTTTGAAAGATTGGGTTTTTTTTTTCGGGGTGATCTTTTATTCGCTATTTTGAAGTTATCAGCTTATATATTTCGCCAATATCTGTATTTGGTAGCGGCGCTGCAGCGGCCAAAATACAAATCGGTACTTTAAAAACATGCCTCGTATTTATTATGTTTGTAAATTTGACATTATGTTTCATGTTATTATAAAAAATTGTAATATAATATTATACAGGGTGTCTCCTAAAAAACGCCGCAAGCGATAACTCCTTTATTTATTGGCCGATTTCAATAAAATGAACCAAAACTAAATGTCTCAACATCTCTACAAAGGGGCCTTATTTTTTTTTTGCAAAATCTACAGACTATCGCTCAAATGAAAGTTGATTCTGCAAAAAAAAGAAAATTAGAGCCCCTTTGTAGAACATGTGGAGAAATTTAATTTTGTTTTTCTTTTATTGAAATCGGGCAATAAATAGTTAGGGAGTTATCGGCGTTTTTTAGGAGACACCCTGTATATTTTGCGTTCTTTGTTAATTAATTTAAAAATCCCCCCCCCCCCCCCCCCCCCCCCCCCCCCCCCCCGACCCGTTGTCCTGCTTTTCTATCGTTAGGATCTGGTCACCTTAACGTAGACATAAATTCAATTTCGAGATTTTTAGAGATTTGAAGAGTGTGAAGAGCGTGAATGCGTGAATCTGGCAAGACGCTGCGCGACAGGGGCGTGTTGAAACCCGAGTCGAAGCAGTAGACAATAATGTCGCCTACGCTAGCATGCTCCCCTGTGGGACGCTAGCTTGGATTTCTTGCAGTTTGGAAGTCCCATCACCATGTTTCACAAAGAAATGTCTGTCTTTAAGATATGATTTGATGAATATGAAGAAGTTTAATGGCAGAGAAGTTCTGATTTTGTAGAGTAAGCGGTTATGCCATACCCGGTGCAGAATTCTTTCTGTTCAAAGGCTTATGATTTTTTGTCTACCAGTCTGTGGACTTGTTCAATAGTACTATGTTTGCGCTTGAACCCAAATTGGTGGTTAGGGATTAGATTGTTGCTGCTAAAATGAGGTTCCAACCTGTTTAGGAATAGAATTTCCATCACTTTCGATGGGATTGGGAGGAGGCTAATAGGGCGGTAAGATTTTGCCTCTTCAGTCTCTTTTCCTGGCTTGAGTGTCATGATGATTCCAGCTACCTTCCATTGCGGATGGACACATCCTCTGCTTAGAATGGCATTATACAGCTGAGTCAGGAAGGTGATACCTTCATCTGGTAACTCCTTCAAGAGCTTAGCTGTGATTAGATCATACCCAGGGGCCTTATTTTGGTCTAGTTTCTGTATAATGCCACTGACTTCATTTTTGGTGACTGTTTTTAGAGGAGGATCCAGTTGATATATTTGGCTAATGATGCATGAGACATCGCCAGATTTGGTTGTACCTTCGTCAGGGTTCGGAGTAAAAACTGATTTTAGAAAATCTGCAAACACTTCGGCCTTTCCATGTCCTCCCTAGCCCATAAGCTGTCATTCTTACGTATTGGGGGTTTGAATAAGATAGGCTGTTTGATCCTCTTGGTCGCCTTCCAAAGGGCGTAATCTGTCGATGCAGTCGCATCTATGTATTTTAGGTACCCCTGTACTGATTCTCTACGGTCTATGTTGAGGAGTAGCTTAAGTTCAGCTGTGAGGGTGTTTAGTCGTTTTTGTCACCATGGTACCTTGTTTGCTGCCATATTTTTCTGGCTCAAATCAAACAGTCTGTATGGCAGCAATTTCTTCAAAAAATAATAGGTAGATTTTAATTATTCCAATAAGCTATTCAAATAAATAGCTTTTTTTTATAGACAAACGCATTTCAGAATGTATTTTAAAAAAATCATGTTGCGCCCTTAACTTACTTGCGCCCATATCCCATGGATAGGCTGCATAGACTAATCTCGATGGTAGAAATCCGTAAAAATATAGCTTCGAATTAAACAACGCATACAAGGAGATGAAAAGGGGCTGTTTCTCCCGCGCAAACACGTCTCCTTATCTCCTGCAGTCGGTGTTAAGTGATGCGTGCAATTAACGTTAAATATTGAGCGCGCGGAGTGTATCGCCGCAGTCCTGCAGTATTTACCCCGGCAGGTCCATGTGTGTGCGGTCCCGGACCGCAAATTCGTTTTAGTGGTCCTGCGAGACGGCAGGACATTATAGGGAGTAGCGGAAAGAATTTCGCAGTGACAATATTTGATCAGCACTGAATGATGTATAGATATGGCCTCGTCTGTGTCCTCGGCACAATGAGATCCGGACGCAGTCGTGCACATAACCGGAGCCGGCCCACGTGTGTGCGCGCCTGTTTACATTCTATTATTAGTGGGCCCCGGCTTTCAATTATTTCACCCGGAACATCGCCGTGCCGGAGGAAAAAATCGGCTCCTTCCGCCCGCCGCCCGCCGCCCGCCCCCGCGGGAGCGGCGAAGTCGATACAAGCCGCGCGCCGCCCCCGCAGCCAGGCCCTACGCCGCCGCTGCATTCAAGGGTCAGAGTGTAAATAATGGATCTCTTTCTTTCCATTGTCAAGGTGGGAATTGGATTTCCTAAAGTATACCCTGCACATCAATAAGGCGGCGGTATAGTGAGGACGGTGCGGCGATCGCTTATGATTAAAATTCTCTCGAGCGGCGGCCGGTTTTGCGCAGCGGCAATTAAAATTAAATGGACTGCCTGCCGGTGAATTACACAGGAAATAAAAACCCAATTGACTGGCGCGGTTATTGGCATTACCAATCAATTTTCGAATACATTCCGCGGATCCCCGATCATCCCCCAGCCCGACCGGCTCGCTTTTTAATCCACGCATTTCGTTTCTGCTTGCAGATTTTTCCTGAAGTTCTTCCTCAAGTGCAACCAGAACTGTCTCAAGAACGCCGGCAATCCCAGGGACATGCGACGATTTCAAGTAAGTATTTTTAACAGCACCAATAAAATTAAGAAATTGTACAAAATTCAGCAACTCATTGTGTGATAAACTAATTTACTAAAGCATACAAAAATAACAACTAAATTGATGATATCAGAACCAAAAGAATACAATTAAAAACTTAAATATGATTATTGAAACGATAATAATAATATCATTATTTGACTTATTAACGAGATAATTAAACTTTCAACAGAAAATTGCCAATATGGATATTAAATACCTTACTAAATACTAATAACATATTAAAAAATACTCTGCATAAAAATAATAGTTATTTATATAATAAGTGAGTTAAGTGGATGTTTTTCACGAGAATAAAATTTAAGCCACGAGCCCGTTAGAATAAGTGGGCTAATTTATTCGAGTGGAAAAACATCGCTAACTAACGTGTTTTATACAATGTTTTATTCAATTTTGTGAAAAACCGTTTAAAAGTTACACATTTCATTTTTATCAAGTCGGCGAAGAGTCAAACTGACATTTATTGTCAAATCAAAATTTTAAAAGGCCGATTGCAGTGTTTTTGTACCATAATGGGTTCCAAATGAAGCCTCAGAAGCAGTGGGAAACTTTGTGTCCACGAAGTTAAAGGTATTCTATCAAATCAATATTGTAAGATGTTGATTTTGAATGAATTAAAAGTTTTAAATTCACTAGTGGAATCAAGAAAAATTTTCACTTTACTACTTTACTACAAGAACATTATTTCACTTGAAGATAAACAACTGCTTATGATGTCTGCTAAGAGGTATATAACGTCAGTTTAAAACGTCAGAATTGAATAAATAACTATTATTAATGACAACAACCTTGCCAATCATTACGCCATTATAATAATTAATAAAATGATTATTTCTTATTTTCAACACAATTGTGTCCGCATAATTCGCATAAAACTGAGTGAACTATAAAAAATTAAGAAACTAAAATAACATTTCTGTCTAATGATCCGAATAAATAGCAGGTAAGTTTTAAACATTGTTCTAAGAATAAATGTTTTATAGAGAAATTATAGACAATAAACACATAGAGGAAGAAGAAATCCGCAGTTTCATCATCACAAGTCACTGTAAAATTACATCACACGCTGTTGCTTAATATTAAATATAAATATATGTATTGATGTGAAACGATATATGTAACTATCTTAGGTTAACAATTTAGATTCACTAATGTGAAGTTAAACTTTGCAGTTTATGATTTCACATTAGTGAATCTAACTTGTTTACCTGAGCTAGTTGCATATATCGTTTTACATCAATTCAAATTGACTCAAAATTGACTGAATTCAGGAGAATTAGTTTCAGGTGTACTATAGATAAATCTAATATCAATTTTGCAAATAATAAATTAACAGAAATTTCAGTAATGGCTAACCCATACTTGTCAATGCGGAAAGTTATACGTTTGATTTCCTCCTTTATTTAAGACTGAAACTTTGTCAAATTTTCTGGAGAATTAGTTTCAGGTGTACTGTACTCGAATCTAATATCAAATTTTTATATAATAAATCTTCAGAAATTTCAGTAATAGCTAACCCATTCTTGTCAGTGCAGAAAGTTAAGTGTTTGATTTTCTCCCTTATTTAATACTAGAACTTTGTCAAATTTTCAGGAGAATTAATTTCAGGTGTACTGTATACGAGACTAATCGCAAATTTGCAAATAATAAATTTTCAGAAATTTTAGTAATAGCTAACCCATTCTTGTCAATGCGGAAAGTTATATGTTTGATTTTCTCCCTTATTTAATACTGAAACTTTTTTCAAATTTTCAAGAGAATTAGTTTCAGGTGTACTGAAGAAGAATTTAATATCAAATTTGCAAATAATAAATTTTCAGAAATTTCAGTAATAGCTAACCCATACTTGTCAATGCGGAAAGTTAAGTGTGTGATTTTCTCCCTTATTTAATATTGAATTTTTGTCAAATTTTCAGGAGAATTAGTTTCAGGTGTACTGTACACGAATCTAATATCAAATTTGCAAATAATGAATTTTCAGAAATTTCAGTAATAGCTAACTCATACTTGTCAATGCGGAAAGTTATGTGTTTGATTTTCTCCCTTATTTAATACTGAAACAATGTCAAATTTTCAGGAAAATTAGTTTCAGGTGTACTGCACACGAATCTAAAAGCAAATTTGCAAATAATAAATTTTCAGAAATTTCAGTGATAGCTTACCCTTTCTTGTCAATGCAGAAAGTTAAGTGTTTGATTTTCTCCCTTATTTAATATTTAATCTTTCTCAAATTTTCAGGAGTATTAGTTTCAGGTGTACTATACACGAATTTAATATTAAATTTTGAAATAATAAATTTTCATAAAATTTCAGTAATAGCTAACCCATACTTGTCAATGCAGAAAGTTACGTGTTTGATTTTTTCCCTTATTTATTACTGAAATTTTGTCAAATTTTTAAGAGAATTAGTTTCAGGTGTGCTGTATACGAATCTAATATCAAATTTGAAAATAATAAATTGACAGAACTTTCAGCTATAGCTAGCCCATACTTGTTAATGCAGAAAGTTAAGTGTTTGAGTTTCTCTTTTATTTAATTCTGAAACTTTGTCAAATTTTCTGGAGAATTAGTTTCAGGTGTATTCTATACGAATCTAATGACAAATTTGCAATTAATAAATTTTCAGAAATTTCAGTAATAGCTAACCCATACTTGTTAATGCAGAAAGTTACGTGTTTGATTTTCTCCTTTATTAAATACTGATACTTTGTCAAATTTTCATGAGAATTGGTTTCAGGTGTACTATATACGAATCTTATATAAAAATTTCAAATAATTAAATTTCAGAAATTTCAATAATAGCTAACCCATACTTGTCAATGCAGTAAGTTAAGTGTTTGATTTTCTCCTTTATTTAATACTTAAACTTTGTCAAATTTTTAGGAGAATTAGTTTCAGGTGTACTGTACACGAATCTGATATCAAAATTGCGAATAATAAATTTTCAGAAATTTCAGTTATGGCTAACCCATACTTGTCAATGCGGAAAGTTATATGTTTGATTTTCTCCCTTATTAAATACTGAAACTTTGTAAAATTTCCAGGAGAATTAGTTTCAGGTGTACTGTACACAAATCTAATATCAAATTTGCAAATAATAAATTTTCAGAAATTTCAGTAATAGATAAGCCATTCTTGTCAACGCAGAAAGTTATGTATTTGATTATCTGCCTTTTTAATACTACAACGTTGTCAAATTTTCAGGAGAATTAATTTCTGGTGTACTGTATACAAATTTAATATCAACTTTGAAAATAAATTACTTACAGAAAGTTCAGCAATAGCTAAGCCATACTTCTCAATGCAGAAAGTTAAGTGTTTGATTTTCTCCCCTATTTAATACTGAAACTTTGTCAAATTTTCTAGAGGATTAGTTTCAGGTTTATTGTACTCGAATCTGAAAGCAAATTTGCAAATAATAAATTTTCAGATATTTCAGTAATAGCTAAGCCATACTTGTCAATGCAGAAAGTTAAGTGTTTGATTTTCTCCCTTATTTAATACTGAAACTTTGTCAAATTTTCTGGAGTATTAGTTTTAGGTGTACTGTATACGAATCTAATTTCAAATTTGCAAATAATAATTTTTCAGAAATTTCAGTAATAGCTAACCCATACTTGTCAATGCGGGAAGTTATATGTTTGATTTTTTTTAAAATTTAATACTGAAACTTTGTCAAATTTTCAAGAGAATTAGTTTTAGGTGTACTGTGTACGAATTTAATATCAAATTTGCTAATAATTAATTGACAGAAATTTCAGCAATAGCTAACACATTCTTGTCAATGCAGAAAGTTAAGTGTTTGATTTTCTCCCTTATTTAATACTGAAACTTTGTCAAATTTTCAGGAGAATTAGTTTCAGGTGTACTGTAGAAAAATATAATATCAAATTTTCAATTAATAAATTTTCAGAAATTTCAGTAATAGCTAACTCATACTTGTCAATGCAGAAAGTTAAGTGTTTTATTTGCTCCATTATTTAATACTGAAACTTTGTCAAATTTTCAGGAGAAAAAGTTTCAGGTGTACTATATACAAATCTAATGGTAAATTTTCAAATAATATATTTTCAGAAATTTCAGTAATAGCTAACCCATACATGTCAATGTAAGAAGTTATATGTTTGATTTTCTCCCTTATTCAATACTGAAACTTTGTCAAATTTTTAGGAGAATTAATTTCAGGTGTACTCTATACGAATCTAATAGCAATTTTCCAAATAATAACTATTCCAAAATTTCAGTAATAGCTAACCCATACTTGCCAATGCAGAAAGTTATCTGTTTGATTTTCTCCCTTATTTAATATTGAAACTTTGTCAAATTTTTAGGAAAATTAATTTCAGGTGTACTGTATACAAAATTTATATCAAATTTGCAAATAATAAATTTTCAGAAATTTCAGTAATAGCTAACCCATACTTGTCAATGCAGAAAGTTATATGTTTGATTTTCTCCCTTATTAAATAGTGAAACTTTGTCAAATTTTCAGGAGAATTAGTTTCAGGTGTACTGTGCACGAATCTTATATCTAATTTGCAAGTAATAAATTTTAAGAAATTTCAGTAATAGCTAAGCC
Source organism: Othius punctulatus (assembly GCA_951805005.1). Taxonomy (NCBI): domain Eukaryota; kingdom Metazoa; phylum Arthropoda; class Insecta; order Coleoptera; family Staphylinidae; genus Othius; species Othius punctulatus. The sequence goes on from OX638145.1 coordinate 16,287,923, forward strand.
ATACTTGTCAATGCAGAAAGTTATATGTTTGATTTTCTCCCTTATTTAATACTGAAACTTTATCAAATTTTCAGGAGAATTAGTTTCAGGTATTCTGTATACGAATTTAATGTCAAAATTTCAAATAATAAGTTTTCAGAAATTTCAGAAATAATTAACCCATACTTGTCAATGCGGAAAGTTAAGTGTTTTATTTTCTCCCTTATTTAATACTGAAATTTTGTCAAATTTTCAGGAGAATTAGTTTCTGGTGTACTTTATACGAAGCTGATATCAAATTTGCAAATCATAAGTTTTCAGAAATTTCAGTAATAGCTAACCCATTCTTGTCCATGCAGAGAGTTACGTGTTTGATATTCTACCTTATTTAATACTGAAACAATGTAAATTTTTCAGGAGAATTAGTTTCAGGTGTACTGTATACGAATCTAAGAGCTAATTTGCAAATAATAAATTTTCAGAAATTTCAGTAATAGCTAACTCATACTTGTCAATGCAGAAAGTTAAGTGTTTGATTTTCTTCCTTATTTAATATTGAAACTTTGTCAAATTTTCACGAGAATTAGTTTCAGGTATACTGTATACGAGACTAATATCAAGTTTGCAAATAATAAATTTTCAGAAATTTCAGTAATAGGTAACCCATACTTGTCAGTGCAGAAAGTTACGTGTTAGATTGTCTCCCTTATGTAATACTGAAACTTTGTCAAATTTTCAGGAGAATTAGTTTCAGGTGTACTGTATATGAATCTACTAGCAAATTTGCAAATAATAAATTTTCAGAAATTTCAGTAATAGCTAACCCATTCTTGTCAATGCAGAAAGTTAAGTGTTTGATTTTCTTCCTTATTTAATACTAAAACTTTATGAAATTTTCTGGAGAATTAGTTTCAGGTGTACTATACAGCAGAGATAATATCAAATTTGCAAATAATAAATTTTCAGAATTTTCAGTAATAGCTAACCCATACTTGTCAATGCAGAAAGTTAAGTATTTGCTTTTCTTCCTTATTTAATACTGAGACTTTGTAAAATTTTCAGGAGAATTAGTTTTAGGTATACTTGCACGAATCTAATAGCAAATTTGCAAATAATAAATTTTCAGAAATTTCAGCAATGTACTTGTCAATGCAGAAAGTGAAGTGTTTGAGTTTATCTTTTATTTAATACTGAAACTTTGTCAAATTTGCAGTAGAATTGGTTTCAGGTATACTGTACACGAATCTAATAGCAAATTTGCAAATAATAAATTTTCAAAAATTTCAGTAATAGCTAACCCATTCTTGTCAATGCAGAAAGTTAAGTGATTGATTTTGTCCCTTATTTAATACTGGAACTTTGTCAAATTTTCAGGAGAATTAATTTCAGGTGTACTGTATACGAATCTAATAGCAAATTTGCAACTAATATATTTTCAGAAGTTTCAGTAATAGCTAAGCCATACTTGTTAATGCAGAATGTTAAGTGTTTGATTTTCTTCCTTATTTAATAGTGAAACTTTGTCAAATTTTCAGGAGAATTAGTTTCAGGTGTACTGTATACGAATCTAATATCAAATTTTCCAATAATAAATTTTCATAAATTTCAGTAATAGCTAACCCATACATGTCAATGCAGAAATTTAAGTGTTTGATTTTCTCCCTTATTTAATACTGAAACTTTGTCAAATTTTCAGGAGAATTAGTTTCAGGTGTAACATATAGGACCTTAAAGTATTACTTAGCAAATCAGTAGACTTGTAAATCTGATGCGATATTTGTGATATTTTTGATATGTGTACTGGTAAATAAACTGGTTCAGGTTTAAATATTCGATATCCGCTTGAACTATATCCGTGTTTGTTATACCGTGGCATTTAAATTTTGATCGCAAACGCTCTCGCTTTTGCTGTTTTCATTGTAACATGGACTAGGATCGCGCACAGAAGCGGCACAACGCGTGTGTGTGAGCATGTGTGTGTGCAGATATGAACCATCCCCCCCGTCCCGGCGGGCTAACTAAATAATAAGTTTCGAATTCGCATCGACAGCGTGGGGCGGGCCTGGGGCGGCGGGGGCCCGGGGGGCGCCCTAGGGGGCGCCCCGGCATCTCGTTGCATATTAATGCGTTCGCGCCGTCCCGGTTAATAGGGGGCGCAAAAATTCCGCTCCGGAGAGTTAAACAGAATAAAATTAAAGGCTGTAAAAATAAATGTCCTCGGGCGGCTAAGAGGACCGTGTTGCTCTTAATGTAATCTCAGGGGCGCACCAATTAGCTGTTACGGCGCGGCGGAAGCTCCCGGGGAAGGGAATTAGTCGCGAGCGCGCAAGGAGGGCTGATTAAAAATGGGAGCGTAAGGAGAGCGAGATACGGGACGCCGGGGGCGGCTGACAATACTATCTGGGGGCGGCCGCTTCCGGGGGCCAAGACGCGAGATTTCGGCGGCGATTGCCCGCCGGCGGGGGGGCGGCGGAACAATGGTGGAGGCGCCGGGCGCGCATCGATCTTCGGATCGATGGTGATGCGTATTTTTTGCGAGCCGTCCGGAGGAGTGCGGGCGTTTGGGATTAATCGTCGTTTTCGAGATAACATCGCGGAACACTCCGGGGCTCCGGGGGGCTCCGGGCGGGCTCCGGGGAGGGCGCACGGCGGTGTAAATGGACCCTTTAGGCGCGCGGCGCGGAATACGAACGGTATTGTTATGATATTGTACTTGCACGTTCTACACCGTTGAAGGCAGTTCCCAATTACGTAGCAATGGAGCGGCACACTGCTCTCTCTCCCAGCCATTTATTTCAATTTCCATATAGGAACTGAGCGCGCCGCGGGGATTTACCGGCGGCAGGCAGCGGATGAAATAGAAAAGATTTTATTTTCCCTTTGTCAGGAGAGCGGGGATTGGGAATAAGAACTATAACGTACACCCCGCGGCTTGGGGGCCTCATTTATTCCCGTGATCTCATCCTACTGCACGTCGCCGCGTGTGAGCCTCTTTATATCCAATTTCTGCGTCGGCTGAAAACTACCTTGCCAAGTGCCCATTCATATCGAAGTTTCAGCCGCGTTAAATATTGAATTTATGAAGCCATTAGGCCGCGATGGACTCGGCCGCCCCCCCACCCCCATCCGGGGGCAGCGGCGCGCACCGTCCGAGGAAGACGTAAAGGCCAAGTGAATTGTTCACGAGGTCCGGTGCAGTATTTCGCGTTGGTCGATGACCGTATTTCAGGCGGCCGTATCGAACGCCGCCTACCACTGGCCGCTCCGCCGTCATCATCCAGCGCGTTCCCATGGGAACGCGTGTGTATCGCGGGGGCGAGGGGGCTCCCCAGGGAGCGGGGCCGGCGTCCCGAGGGAGGAGTCTGTCTTGCGATGCATTGCCGCCGCCACCTTGAACCGCAAAATGGCTGCACCCGGCGCGCCGCGTCGCCCCACGCCGCCCCACATCAGTGCCGTCTTAAGGGGGGCGCGCGGCTGAAATATTGCCCCCGTCCTGATGCCCGATTCCTCTTCAAACACCAATCTTCAAGCGCACTCCGTTTTTAGTGCGAGACTCACTTCCGCAATTACTTTGCACGCTTTGGGATAAAAATTAGCGTTTCTAATTCCATTATCGCCCGCACAACTTTTCTCAACTCCTTTTGAAGATAAACAAACATTGTTTCTATAACACCCAGGCGAGTTTCTTCAAACAGCTGCATTGAAAACAAAAACAGAATTTGTTCTTTATTATTCCACTGACGCGTACCCAACTTTTTTCAATTCTTAAACATTTTACAGATGACACGCTTGCGATGTTCTTCAATTACCCTGCAGTATTGCTTGCATTGAAGCTGCATTGAAACCAAAAACAAAATTTGTTTTTTATCATTCCACTGACGCCTATCCAACTTTTCTGATCTGTTGAACATTTTATACCTAAATGACACGCTTGCGATGTTCTTCAATAACCTGCAGTATTGCTTGCATTGAAGCTGCATTGAATCCAAAAACAAAATTTGTTCTTTATCATTCTACTGACGCCTATCCAACTTTTCTGAACTTTTAAACATTTTATACTTAGATGACACGCTTGCGATGTTCTTCAATAACCTGCAGTTCAATAACCTGCAATAACCAATGCAGCTTGCATTGAAGCTGCATTGAAACCAAAAACAAAATTTGTTTTTTATCATTCCACTGACGCCTATCCAACTTTTCTGATCTGTTGAACATTTTATACCTAAATGACACGCTTGCGATGTTCTTCAATAACCTGCAGTATTGCTTGCATTGAAGCTGCATTGAATCCAAAAACAAAATTTGTTCTTTATCATTCCACTGACGCCTATCCAACTTTTCTAAACTTTTAAAATTTTATACCTAGATGACACGCTTGCGATGTTCTTCAATAACCTGCAGTATTGCTTCCATTGAAGCTGCATTGAAACCAAAAACAAAATTTCTTCTTTTTTATTCCTCTGATGCCTATTCAACCTTTCTGCACTCTTAAACATTTTACATATGACACGCTTGCGTTTTTTTCTTCAATAACCTGCATTGTAAACAGAAACAAAATTTGTTGCTTATAATTCCAAAGTCGCCCACAGAACTCTTCTCAAGTCGTATTTTCTTGTACGAGTACTAAACAAACATTATACAGATCATCCATTATAGATATGAATTGTCAAATTCAAGGCCGGTCAAAATGCCACATTGTATAATAATTTTGACAGTGTAAAAAACTAGTAACAAATATGTTATTAATGTCAACCTGAGTTTTGAGGTTATAAGACCTATTAGTTTTTAATACTTTGAGTTGGTTTAATAACAAGAAGTGGGTACCGTTGCAATGTTTAGTTAAAACATTCTGAAAACGAAAAAGACACAAAAACGTTTTAAAATAATTCAAAATTGGACAATTCGTCATCAGATCGGGACTTGTGTTAAAATTTGAAATAATCATTTTAATATTGCCGCCAAAATTAAATAGTTTAAATACCCATTGGCGTTCCTAGTAACTTCATCAATAATACCAACCCAATGGCACTTTGACAATTCATATCTATAATGGATTTGGTATATCTACTTGTATCAGAAGTCGATTTTCTTCAATGAACTACATTACAAACAAAAACAAAGTTTCTTGTTTATACCTAACTCCAATATCGCCTGTACAAGTTTTCTCAAATCTTTTTTGACCTACACAAACGTTATACCTATTACAATTACTATCTAAAACAGAAACAAAATTTATTCGTAATAATTTCAACGTCTTTGTACACATGCCTTGAATCACAACAAGGCTATATTATGATACAAGTGCATAAGAGAGCCTTTAAAGAATGCTCGATTGATACAAAATAAGAATATATTATGATACAAGTGCATAAAAGCAAAGGCGTGCGCAGCGGTTTTCTTTAGGGAGGGCATTGGCTTTTTTAGTTTGGAGAAAATAAATAACTCTATCATTTTTTTTTACTGAAGCTTTGCTTGACATAAAAACCTAAGCTACTGTGACAGTATTTTTGTAAAAAAGTAAATAAACATCGGCGTATGTAAACGTTTTAAACTGATCTATAACTAAATTAAAATCGACAGTTTTTGTTTTATCTTTCCCAATAAATGAAAAAAAGGAATGAATCTAAAGCCTCGTTTACATTTGGAAAGTTTACTCTTGGAAAGTACTTACCGCCAGTAAACTTACGATGTGTTAACCAGAAAAACGTCTTACTTTCTTGTTTAGTTTCTTTCTTGACAGACGTTTTTCTGGTTTACACATCGTAAGTTTACTGGCGGTAAGTACTTTCCGCCAGTAAACTTTCCAAATGTAAACGAGGCTTTAGAAAGTAAATAAGTAAGTAAGACGTTTTTCCAAAACTTTCCAAATGTAAACGAGGCTTAATCTCTCCTGCTGTTCCCAGCCCCATTTACTTTTGGAAAGTTTACTGACGGAAAGTACTTGTTGCCATTTAAAGAAAATCGTGCAGTCGCTGCTTCTGTACTGTAACAATTCACTTTACAGTATTGAACTGAAATATTCTACTGAAAGGTTCTACTTGTTACTCTATTGAATGATAGAGAATTAACACGTTGGGTTTTAGGATGGTGTGATTCATCTCAAAAATTATTTTATTCAATTTATTAGGACTATAGATCTTAAGTATCGATATAATAAAATGTGTGGGTTTGCTTCCAATAATTCAGCACATTTACATATTTTATCCAAGTTGTTCAAGTGACTTGTCTCCGCTCAGTAAACATTTGTAATGTACTAACACCAAGAAACGTATCTATCTTGCAGATCTATCAGATATTTTACCATATGATAAAATGTACCAATACCTATAAAATCACCTATAAAATCAATTGTTTTGGTACTTTTGGATTCAACTTCGTTATACCCTGCAATCGACCATTATTTAGATAAAAGAAGCCCTTAAGATGTTGGAATTATGTCTGCTGGGGTACAAGATGTCTGGTAAAATCTGGTGGCAGCAATTCATGATATGCCAATATTTTGTAGCGATGCATATCCAAGTCCTTCAAAATATTTTGGTAGATTCCATAACACTGACACCCTCGTAGCCGCCCCTTATCTAAATAATTCTTGATCGCACGGTATATACTTAGTATCAAAGTTCGTCAACGAATTCTCTTCGCTCAGCTATCTCGATATACAACAACTTTGTTGTTTAAGTTTCCTATGCTTCCAAAATTAGTTTTCCATTTTTATCCAAAAGTGCCGAAGCTGTTCACAAAAGTTATAAGCGCTTATTTATTTTAATATACATTATGTCCCCGGATTGAGTTTACAAGAGGAAAAACTTTTTTTCTTTTATTTTACGCCAAAACTGCAAAGGAATAAGATTTTTTGCTTGTCCGGAAACCAGCAAATCTCTAATTAAAACTTAATTATTCTGACTCAGTGGAAAGAAAAGTTCATTTTTCTTTTGATTTCGGACTTTCTCTGCTTTTTAAATCCCATCACATTGGCCGTTTTAATTTTTTGACGATGTCTATTTTTTTGACAAATGAGTTTACGCAAGTGAAATAACAAAAATGTTTGTGAAAAACATAATTTTAATAAAGAGCAACTCAAAGAAACAGCTTTAAGATAAAAAGTCATCTTTAATCAATATCATTAGTCAATTCTTTTGATTTTCCAATCAAAATATTTTAGCTTGTGAAAGTTTTTAAATAAAACAAGGAGAATAACCTTTTTCGCAATACACATTTTTTGTGAAATGTGTATTGTGAAAAAGGTTGTGAAAATTTTTGAAAAATGTGTATTGTGAAAAAGGTTATTCTCCTTGTTTTATTTACTTTTGATTTTTGTTTGAACGGTCCTGAATGTTATTATCTGTCTTGTGAACAGATAAATTTCTTCTTCATCTCAACTCCGTACCAGTACTTTTTTGTATTGCAAAATCATGCTTACCACCTCTAAGCACGACGGTTTCTTCTGGACGTGTGGCTCCAAAAATGAGTTCATCGTGGAGAACTACATAACTTGGGGCACGTACGAATGAGCGAATAAAAGCCAAGTTATTCACATGGCTTTTATTTGCTCGGCTGTCTTTTATTCACTAAAGTTATCATCGCTTTTTTATTTTGACTTATAATCAAATCTTTGGGTTTTCATTTGGACGGTTCCGAATATCTGTCTTGTATTTTTTATTTACTAAAGTTATCATCGCTCTTTTATTTCGACTTATAATCAATTCTTTTGGTTTTCATTTGGACGGTTCCGAATATCTGTCTCGTCTTGCATGTTTGGCTTTTATTTGCTCAGCTGTCTTGAAATTCACTAAATTGGTTGTTTGTCTTTTCTTTGGTTTCAAAATTTGTTATTTGCAGTACCAACGATCTTCAAACGACTTCTCTTCATTAGCCAGTCTTGCTGTATGACAACAACAAAAAATTAATCTATTGGTTTCACACTTTATCATTAGTCATATCAAAGTTTCGCAGATTTCGCACATTTCGCAGATTGTAAAATTAATGTTATCTTTTGTGCCTCTCATAACCTAGATTTTTCTGTTACATCCTGTAGTATGGCGTATAATTGTGCTTCTGATTAAACTTTATTCCCATATAAAGTAGATCTTGGTCCTAAATGAATAAATTATTATAACTTTATAATAATTATTGCATAAAATATGTTTTTCTTCTGTGTTTCAAAACCGGTAGGTCTTTCTGTCACATCCTGTACCAAGGCAAATAAATACACCTATGATTAAATTTGATTATAATAACAAGTTGATATAGGTCTAAAACGAATAAATTATTATAATTTTATAAAAAAATTATTGCTACAAATATGATTTCTCCTTTGTTACAAAACCGGTAGGTTTTTCTGTCACATCCTGTACAAAGGCATATAATTTCACTTATGATTAAATTTTATTCCGATAATAAGTAGATCTTGGTTTAAAACGAATAACTTATTGCTATTTTAGTAATTGCTGAGAGGTTTTCTAGGACAGAACATCCTGGAACACTTTGAATGAGGAGGCCAAGACCCACTAGGGCTTACAAGGCCACTAAATTAATGAATTACTAATCGCCAACAGAAATGCTTACTGTTAATTTACGAACTATTAATATCTACTTGAAATATTATTAAATTACAAATTAGTGACTGCTATTTGAATTGATTTTTTATTAAATTAGAAACTACCAATTCGTGGGTTCAGTACTATAACTAGATAACTGAAAATTCGATTCTCAGATCTTTTCTTCGAATATTCAAATCGAATTTGATTTATCTAGCTCAGCAGACTGTTTTAGTAGGTTACCTTTGAATGCTAAAGGTGGATAACTATGAGTCCATTGTAGATACTAGATATGTGTCCCAAATTGTAAATAACTGCAGCGTGAAAAGTAATTTGTGCATTACTCAAAACACTACCTTTTCAGTTCCCTAGATATAAGAGAGATATATAAGATGATAAGACCCACTAGGGATTACAAGGCTACTAAATTAATGAACTACTATTCGCCAACAGAATTGCTTACTGTTAATTTACGAACTATTAATATCTACTTGAATTATTGTTAAATTGCAAATTACTGACTGCTATTTGAATTGATTTTGATTAAATTAGAAACTATCAATTCGTGGGTTCAGTACAATAACTAGATAACTGAAATTTGAGTTATCTACCCAGCAGACTATTTTAGTAGGTTACCTTTGAATGCTGAAGTGGATAGTATGAGTGGATAGTGGGTGGATAGTATGAGATAAGATGAGTCCATTGTAGCTACTAGATATGTGTCTGAAATTGTAAATAACTGCAGCGAGAAAAGTAATTTGTAATTACTCTAAACACTACTTTTTCAGTTCTCTAGTTATATTACTAGAGCCACGAATTGCTATAGTTAGTGCATAATTCCGTTATATACTATATAATCAATTCGATAATAGCAATACTCGCTGAAAAGCAACTATTTTGACAAATCAGGCCTGTTGCATTTTTTTTATTCTTTACTCTAAACTATTGGTTGCTCCTTGAACTGATTATTGGTTATTGGTAAAATTTAAACAATTGATTATTGTTTGATATGGCAAATAATTAAATAAAAAACTATCAATTGCTGTCAGTAGTTAATAGTAGTTAGTCATTTATTACATTTACGTATTAAAATAGAAACCATCAGTTCTTAAAGAATTGGTTAATGCATCCTGTAAAAAATTCGTATAAAATTAGAAACTATTACTATCTTCCAGAATTGGTTAATACACTTTCTATAAAATATTATTTAAAATAAGATACTATTCATTAGTTGGTGGTGTTTTAATGAACGCGTGTAGGATTATTTAAATAACCAAAAACTGGGTCAACTTGTCTTCACTTATTTTGTATTTCTCTCTCAGTAAGTGAAGAACAGTTTTCTCAGTTTTTGATTATTTGTTAATTAGTTTCGGAATTGCTTAATACATCTTCCAAAAATGTTCGCAATGAAAGCCTGCCTTATGCACTTGTCGGTGTAAGTTTATTTTGAATGTTGTCGTAGTCGTTATTTGAGACGGTGCAAGTGCATTGGGCATACATACATTTACTATCTCTGATGGCGTCGTTTGTACCTTGAGAGCTTTCCGGAGTAATGAGTTGCAAGGGCCTCAATATACCTTGAGACGGCCCTGCCACCCCCGCGCCACTCTCTCCTCTCACGAACGGCTCAATTTTCAGGTCGTCATAGCGACGCAGGTGTCCGTCGACGGGCCGCTGCTGGCCATCTCGGACAACATGTTCGTCCACAACAACTCCAAGCACGGAAGGAGGGCGAAGCGACTGGACCCGGCCGAAGGTAGCTATGTCAACAGTATGTCACCCTTTTTTCTACTACTACTACTTATTATTGTTATTATTATTGCTATTTCGTTATTGCATGCGCGCAGGTTTTCCCGTGCGTTTTCCGGGTTTTCCGTTTCCCCCGCTGCTTCCTCCAGGAAATCGCGCGCGCTTCCGGTGATGGAGAAGTGACGGCGCCGGTGAGATATTAGCCACAAATCATCTGGGGGTGGGTGACTTCATTGGTATGCGGCCCGGTGCGCACCCTGGGCCCAATCCCACGGTGCGCCAGTGTTCTGCAGCGCGCCTCGCGGAAACATCTCGTTTGTATGCGGACCCATGGCGGATCCAAAACTTTGTGAAATTGGCTCCCGATTCAGTTCACTGGAGGAAGGAAGCGGAAACGGCGTAGTGGAGCGGCGCGCGCCCACACTTTCCTCCGAGTCCTTTAATCTTCTTTCTTATTCACTTTCTCCTTCTATCTTTATTACGCGTTCGTTCTCGAGATTTCGCCCCCCCGACGAGATATCTCCCTCACTCGCCCCCACCGCCGTACCACCCCAACGCGCCTCTATATTATCCGCTCGTCGCGGAACAAGCCATGCCTCACTTTGTTAATATCTCACTTTGTTCTACTTTATTCCCTTTATCTTAATCTTTCCCCCCTTTCTCCCTTGCGCCCTGGAAAATCTCGTTCGCAACCGCGCGACTCACGAGGAACCAATTCTAGACAACTTTACAGGTCTCTACCCTCCTCTACCCGTAGCCACGCCATGCATCAAAGCCATCAGCCCCAGCGAAGGTTGGACGTCCGGAGGATCCACCGTCATCATCGTCGGGGACAACTTCTTTGACGGACTCCAGGTCGTCTTCGGGACCATGCTCGTCTGGAGCGAGGTAAGAATTAAATTATCTTCCACCTCACATATAAAAAAATCATAAATTACAGTAAAAAAACAACAATTCTTTAACGATAATAAAGTGTACACAACATTAATCATGGTCATAACATATTAAAATTTTATACATCTAATCGATTCATACATTGAATCCAACTTACTTCTGTAATATCAAATAATTTTTCGAAAAGCGAAATAAAAAAATCAATGTATAATCTTTGATAACAATGGAATACTTTAGACCGCCCACTTCAGCTCCCAGGATAGGGAGTTAAGTAAAATTTTGGACTTGGTAGAAGGTAGTATTTGAATCCTACCATCAGAAATACGCATAAATTATCATGCAATCTTCATATACGAGTAACATAAAGATAACAAAACCAGCGTGTAGGATTTATAATTTTGGGAAGTTTTAAATTCAAATTTTGACATCTGCTCTAAAGGTGTTGGTTCACATTCACACTTTATGCATACATTAAAAGTATTAATTAATTTAAAATTTTTAGCAGTTTTTGGATTTGGGATTTGATTTCTTCTCAAGAGTTTAAGTTTGACTCTCGTCTATGTCTACAAAATGTTAACTTTATTTCAAAATAAGAAAAATTTCAAATAAGTTCATAAGTTCAAATATAAAGAAAATTAGCTTTTCTGGTTTATGAGTACGTACCAATTAATTTAAAATTTTGGAAAGTATCTGGATGTATTAGCTTCTAATCTAAAGTGTAGGTTAGATTCTCACCCATGTCAAAGAAAATACTGAATCAGGCTCAGCAAAATGATCTATTACCTATTATTTTGAGCTTCTATACCGCTTTTTCTATAAAATGGTCGTGATTTTGCAACCGAGTTGGCTGGGTTTTCTTTTTGTCATATTGAAAAAAACTGATTCAGTAATGCACCGGAAGTTAATTATTTTTTTCCTTCCCTTAATAGAAAGTAGACACTTTCGTCCCTCATACGAGGGTGGAAAGTTCTACTTTTCTTCCCACGGGAGGCAAATAACTTTGCCTCCCGTGAATAATACTTCGAATAGATTAGTTAGATCTATTCCCCTCGTGAATAATACTTAGATGTTGATGCCCTCTGCTTCGCGTCGGGCATCAAATATACGCGGGAGGAAATTGCTCCCTCGTAATAGCTATTTTGTGTCGATGTCTATTAGACATTTGCTTCCTACCACATTGTCAGATTTATAATTCTCCACAAAATCCGTGTCCAAATTACAATAAATTTAATGTTTTTCAATGCATTATTTTTCTTTTTTTTCCCTGCCATTCCATTTTCATTTCTAATAGATTGGAGAATTCAGTTATTTCCGAAACACTACCAACAAAATTACTGGATATTCATAGACTCCCCTGACGCAAAAACATCGTGAATGGAGAGTACATTAAGAGTTAATTGTAACAAAATAAAAATACTCTTCTACGATTTTATTATTCGATTTATATTACTGAAATTTTACTCTGCTAAATTTTTATAGTCCATGCCAGACAGTTTGTCTGTTTCCCAGAAAAACGAAGTCCCTCCTCTCTTCTATCGGACTGGACAATACAAATGCAAGTACATCTCTAAGAGTATCCTAGATTATTGAGGTATGATAGTGAGCTTAAAGTTTTTGAGGAAGCGGTTGTTTATTCCAAAGCACTTCATTTCTAGGGGATCATAGGACCAAATGTATGGTTTGTGGATTTATGGCCCAAAACCGCTCGGGAAAGTTTAGGGGGTGCATTCTCAACGGTCCATTTCCACTAGTCCCCCCCCCCCCCCGGTAGTTTTATGGGAAAAGTAACAAATTGTGTGGCGTGGATTTTAGTAGCAAATAATTCAGAATTTTTAAGTATTCAGATATATACTTCTGAACGATACTTGTGGGTTTGATATTCAGGTCCAGGTCGATAAAATAGTTGAATATCTTCTAAAATATAAAAAATAGTACATAAATAAACTTTATAATTGTAAAATTATTTAAAAATATACATTTCTACGCTTTATGTATAATTTCATTTTCAATTTTGGGCGTTGGGCTTCTAAGTTTAGATTCTCGCTAGTGTCGATAAAATGTTGCATTATTGTCTAAATATGAAATAAAATGTATTCTAATCTTTAGATTTTAATCAATTCCGATAAATTTGTTGAATCTTTATGAAAATATGAAAAAAAAGTCTAATTATAAAGAATTTTGTCGTTTCTACACTTTAAATTACCTTTTAGATTAAAATCCTTAAACCTTTTTTTTTTTTTTTTAATAATATAGAAATTTTCACCCTTTTACATTAACAGTATCATAAAAAAGTTGAATTTGCAAAATTCTAAATTTTGAGATTTCGTCTTTGACACCTACTCTTTAGATTCTCGTCAAACACTATAAAGTACTCAATTTTGTTTTTCAAAATATGGAAGAAAAGACTAACTATAAAGATATTTAACGTTTATTTATTAGCAGTTATTTATAGAGAAATTTTACGTTTCTACGCTTAAAATTACCTTTTGAATTAAAATATTGAGATGTTTTTGTATGTTGATCTTTTTTTAATTACCTCTTAGCTTAGGCTTAGGCCTTAGGCCTATTAGATTTAAAATCTTTAAGTATGCGAATTTCTAATATTTATTTTTTTTTTAAATCAAATTTGGCAATATTATTCTATAAGTACATTAAAAATTATAATCCATTACTACTCCAATATTACTTACTCCAATACTAGCAAAGTCTCAGATTTGCATTTGTGTGTTGGGCTTCTAAACTTTAGATTCGCGTCAGTGTCGATAAAGTGTTGAATCTTTTTCTAAATATGAAATAAAATGTCTGATTATCAAGAAATTTGTCATTTCTAGGCTTAAAAATACCTAATAGATCTTGCGTCGTTTTTGTTTTTTGAATAATAATAAAGAAATTTTCAGAAATTTACTTTGACTTTGACTTCGTACACTTGTTAATAATGAAACTTTTTCCCCTTTACATTAACAGTTACCTGATCATAAACATATTGACTTTGTACACTTGGAGTAGGTATCGTTTTATTTTAAATTTTGAGATTTAGGCTTTTAGGAGATTTTAGTTGTTGACGAGAATCTAAAGAGTAGCTGTCATCTTTAGATTCTTGTCAACAACTAAAATGTGGTTCAAATTTTGAGTTTCAACTATAAAGAAATTGACTTTTATGGTCTAAGAGTACTAATTAATTTAAAATTTTCGAAAATATCTAGTAGTATTAGCTTCTAATGTAATACACTTGAAGTAGGTATCGTTTAATTTTAAATTTTGAGATTTAGACTTTGACAGCTACGCTTTAGATTCTCGTCAAAAACTAAAATGTAAAAATCTGAACCACATGGCACTTTGATTTAGGCTTTGATTACTTCTCAAGAGTTGTAAGTTTGACTCTCGCCTATGTCTACAAAATGTTGACTTTGTTAAGACAAATTTAGAAAAATTTCAAATATGTTCAAAGACAAATATAATGAAATTTGGCTGTTTTGGTCTAAGAGTACCTATTAATTTAAAATTTTCGAAAATATCTGGAAGTATTGGCTTCTAATCCAAAGTGTGGTTTAGATTTGTCAAGAAAAACGTTGAATTTCTTTCAGCAACAGAAAAATTAGTTGTCATTATAAATAACGACATTGTGAATTAATTATAAAAAAAGTACCCGTCAAATAATTCAAAATTTTTAAGTATTCAGATGTAAACATACTTGTAATCGGTGGTTGTGGCTTCAATTCGCGTTCAGGTCGACAAAATGGTTGAATATCTTCTAAAATATGAAAATTTAGTCCCCAAATAGTTTTTATAATTAGAAAATTATAAAGAAATTTTACTTTTTTACGCTTGAAGTATCATTTCATTTTAAATTTGTAGGCTTCTAAACTTTAGATTCTCGTCAGTATCGAAAAGAAATAAGAACAGAAAAATAAGAGTAGATATAGAGTAATCGGTAAGAAATAAAATGTCTAATTAGAAAGAAATTTGTCGTTTCTAACCTTAAAAATACCTTTTACATCTTGCGTCGTTTTTGTTTTTTGAATATTAATAATGAAACTTTCACCCTTTTACATTAATAGTTACCTGATCATAAAAATATTGACTTTGTACACTTGGAGTAGGTATCGTTTAATTTTAAAATTTGAGATTTAGACTTTGACAGCTACGCTTTAGATTGCCGTCAAAAACTAAAATGTAAAATTTGAACCACATGACACATTGATTTAGGCTTTGATTTCTTCTCAAGAGTTGTAAGTTTGACTCTCGCCTGTGTCTACAAAATGTTGACTTTGTTTCAAATTAAGAAAAATTTCAAATAAGTTCAAAGTTCAAATATAATGAAATTTGGCTTTTTTGGTCTAAGAGTACCTATTAATTTAAAATTTTCGAAAATATCTGGAAGTATTGGCTTCTAATCCAAAGTGTGGTTTCGATTTGTCAAGAAAAACGTTGAATTTCTTTCAGCAACAGAAAAATTAGTTGTCATTATAAATAACGACATTGTGAATTAATTATAAAAAAAGTACCCGTCAAATAATTCAAAATTTTTAAGTATTCAGATGTAAACATACTTGTAATCGGTGGTTGTGGCTTCAATTCGCGTTCAGGTCGACAAAATGGTTGAATATCTTCTAAAATATGAAAATTTAGTCCCCAAATAGTTTTTATAATTAGAAAATTATAAAGAAATTTTACTTTTTTACGCTTGAAGTATCATTTCATTTTAAATTTGTAGGCTTCTAAACTTTAGATTCTCGTCAGTGTCGATAAAATGTTGAATCATTTTCTAAATATGAAATAAAATGTCTAATTAGAAAGAAATTTGTCGTTTCTAGGCATAAAAATACCTTTTACATCTTTCGTCCGTTTTGTTTTTTTGAATAATAATGAAAAACATTGACCGTTTTACATTAATATTTACCTAATCATAAAATTTTTGACTTTCTACACTTGGAGTAGGTATGATTTAATTTTAAATTTTGAGATTGAGGCGTTGACAGCTACTCTTTAGATTCTCGTTAAAAACTAAAATGTGGTTCACATTTTGAGTTTCAAATATAAATAAATTTGGTTATTTTAGTGTAAGAGTATCACTTAATTTAAAATTTTAGAAAATATCCGGAAGTATTTGCTTTTAATGCAAAGTGTGGTTTTGATTCTCACCCTCGGCAAGAAAAATGTTGAATTTCTTTCAGCATTAGAAAAATTAGGTCTAATTATAA
Organism: Othius punctulatus; assembly: GCA_951805005.1. Classification (NCBI taxonomy): domain Eukaryota; kingdom Metazoa; phylum Arthropoda; class Insecta; order Coleoptera; family Staphylinidae; genus Othius; species Othius punctulatus. Next base: position 16,304,283 of record OX638145.1, read on the forward strand.
ATAACTTTAAAATTTTCTGGTATTCAGATGTAAGATTTTTATAATCCGTAGTTGTGGGTTCGATTCATGTTCAGATAAACAAAATAGTTAAATATTTTCTAAAATATGAAAATGTAGTCCACAAATAGTTTTTATAATAAAAAAAAATTACTTAGTATTTTAATTTATATAATTTTATTATATATAATTATTTATTATAATTTTAGTAATTTTACTTTTCTACGTTTGAAGTATCATTTCGTTTTAATTTTTTAGTCTTCTAAACTTTAGATTCTCGTCAGTATCGATAAAATATTGAATCATTTTCCAAATATGAAATAAAATGTTTAATTATAAAGAAATTTAACGTTTCCACGCTTAAAAATACCTGTTTGATCTTGTGTCGGTATTTAGTGCACAAATAGTTTTTATAAATAGAAAATTATAAAGAAATTTTACATTTCTACGCTGGAAGTATCATTTCATTTTAAAGTTTTAGGCTTCTAAACTTTGATTCTCGTCAGTGTCGATAAAATGTGGAATCAATTTCTAAATAAGAAATAAAATGTCTAATTAGAAAGAAATTTGTCGTTTCTAGGCTTCAAAATACCTCTTCGATCTTTCGTCCGTTTTGTTTTTGAATAATAATAAAGAAACTTTCACCCATTTAAATTTTGAGATTCACATATAAAAAAATTTGGTTTTATAGGTCAAAGAGTACCTATTAATTTAAATTTTTCGAAAATATCTAGAAGTATTGGCTTATAATCTAATACACTTGGAGTAGGTATCGTTTAATTTTAAACTTTGAGATTTAGGCTTTGACAGCTACTCTTTAGATTCTCGTCAACAACTAAAATGTGGTTCAAATTTTGAGTTTCAAATATAAAGAAATTTGACTTTTTTAGTCTAAGAGTACCCATTAACTTAAAATTTTCGCAAATATCTGGAAGTATTGGCTTCTAATCCAAAGTGTGGTTTCGATTCTCACCTTTGTCAAGAAAAATGTTGAATTTCTTTCATCAACAGAAAAATTAGGTGTCATTATAAATAACTTCATTAGGAGTTACTTGTAATAAAGTTCGCCTACAAATAAATTAAAAATTTTGAGTATTCAGATGTAAAGATACTTCTAATCGATAGTTGTGGGTTCGATTAACGTTCAGGTCGACACAATGGTTGAATATCTTCTATAATATGAAAATTTAGTCCACGAATAGTTTTTATAATTAGAAAATTATAAAGAAATTTTACTTTTCTACGCTTGAAGTATTATTTCATTTTAATTTTTTAGGCTTCTAAACTTTAGATTCTTGTCAGTGTCGATAAAATGTGGAATTTGACGAGAATCTAAAAAGTAGCTGTCATCTTTAGATTCTCGTCAACAACTAAAATGTGGTTCAAATTTTGAGTTTCAAATATAAAGAAATTTTGATTTTTGGGTCTAAAAGTACCAATTAGTTTAAAATTTTCAAAAATATCAGGAAGTGTTGATCTCTGATCCAAAGTGAAGTTTCGATTCTTACCCTTTTCAAGCAAAATGTTGAATTTCTTTCAGCAACAGAAAAAATAGGTGTCATTATAAATAACTTCATTAGGAGTTACTTGTAATAAAGTTCGCCTTCAAATAAATTAAAAATTTTGAGTATTCAGATGTAAAGATACTTCTAATCGATAGTTGTGGGTTCGATTAACGTTCAGGTCGACACAATGGTTGAATATCTTCTATAATATGAAAATTTAGTCCACGAATAGTTTTTATAATTAGAAAATTATAAAGAAATTTTACTTTTCTACGCTTGAAGTATTATTTCATTTTAATTTTTTAGGCTTCTAAACTTTAGATTCTTGTCAGTGTCGATAAAATGTGGAATTTGACGAGAATCTAAAAAGCAGCTGTCATCTTTAGATGTTCGTCAGCAACTAAAATGTGGTTCAAATTCTGAGTTTGAAATATAAAGAAATTTTGATTTTTGGGTCTAAAAGTACCAATTAGTTTAAAATTTTCAAAAATATCAGGAAGTGTTGATCTCTGATCCAAAGTGTAGTTTCGATTCTTACCCTTTTCAAGCAAAATGTTGAATTTCTTTCAGCAACAGAAAAAATAGGTGTCATTATAAATAACTTCATTAGGAGTTACTTGTAATAAAGTTCGCCTTCAAATAAATTAAAAATTTTGAGTATTCAGATGTAAAGATACTTCTAATCGATAGTTGTGGGTTCGATTAACGTTCAGGTCGACACAATGGTTGAATATCTTCTATAATATGAAAATTTAGTCCACGAATAGTTTTTATAATTAGAAAATTATAAAGAAATTTTACTTTTCTACGCTTGAAGTATCATTTCATATTTAATATTTAGGCTTCTAGACTTTAGATTCACATCAGTGTCGATAAAATGTTGAATCATTTTTTAAATATGAAATGTTGTTTTAACACTATCAAAGTCGCATATTTGCAATTGTGATATTGTTAATTTTTGTGTAAAGTTATAAACTATTCATTGCTACTTGCATTGATTACTTATAAATTAGAAACTATTAATTGCTGCCTGAATCAGTGATCTGATTGAGGCTGTTTTCTCTGCAGATCGTATTGTTCATCACTTTTATTAACATATATGCGTGTTTTCGCTTATATGTCAATATACACAAATTAAACCCGAAAAATATGCTCTTAACTAACGTTTTCTTTAACAAACTCAAAACTCTTAATATGATGAATAAAGTTATCTTCAACTCGACCTACTCAATAATCTCTATGCATTAACTCACTTATTCTTGGATGTACTCGATAGTCTGTGCGTGCTAGAGATTGCTCTCTAGAGATAGAATACTCATTTTACAGTGCAAAAAAGTGATTCCCTTAAATCACGTATATTTCGACAAACTCAATAACCTCCATCCGACCGCGAAGAAACCTCCAACTCGCAACATAAACAACATTCCTGCTTCCAGCTGATCACGCCCCACGCCATCAGAGTCCAGACGCCTCCGAGACACATCCCCGGCGTCGTCGAGGTCACATTATCATATAAATCAAAACAGTTCTGCAAGGGGGCGCCCGGGAGGTTCGTCTACGTCTGTGAGTATCCCGGCACTAAACCGTTCGAGATCCAATAAGATCGTAACGCAAACACGCAGCTATATTCAATTGCGAGATGCGTAGGCTCGCACGACTAACTTGTGTAATTCCGCTCAGCAGCTCTCAACGAACCCACGATAGACTACGGCTTCCAGAGGCTGCAGAAGCTCATACCACGGCATCCAGGCGACCCGGAGAAGCTGCCGAAGGTAAACACAAACACCAGCGAACGCGAGTGCGTATACTTCGCGCAACGACAGTTTGTTGTTATGACATTGACTTGCAATAAAAATTATAATGGTGGGTTTGTTAAACCACTACAAGTTAGGTATCATAAAAGTTTATGTACCGGCAGGCCCTTTGTCACTGGTAATTCTTTGGTGCATCAACATTCAAGCCAAAGCCTGGACTGGATACCTGGACTTTTATGATACCTGACTTCAAGTGGTGTAACAATCCCACCCTTATATTTTTTATTGCAAGTCAATGTCATAAAAGCAAACTATCGTTGCGCGAAGTATACATTTATAATTTTAATTCAATTCATACCAAATTATTGTACCCGGCGCATGTACCAAAAGTTAATACATCATTATACGGGAAATCACCGCAACATAATATCCGGTGGGTATACCAGAAGTGAGCACATAATGCCATTTATTAGTTTAACATGCAGTTTGAGTGCATACATTCATAATAAACATTTAATCCGTAATCAAAGCTGTACCCAGCGCCCTCACCAAACGTTATTAACACGTGTTAACACATGTTTGATAATTCTTTTTACTCGCAGGAGATAATTTTGAAAAGGGCGGCGGACCTGGCGGAGGCCCTCTACACGATGCCCAGGAACAACCAGCTCTCCCTATCCGCCCCCAGGTCACCCACCATGGGCAACAACGGCATGGCCTCCAGCTTCAACACGTACACGGGCCAGCTGGCGGTCAGCGTGCAGGACAGCGGAAACGGTCAGTGGACAGAAGGTGCTTGTCCTTCCTTGCTTACTCTGTTTGTGTTTACTCTGTCATAGCCACAGACGTGCCCTCCCACGTAACCGGTAAATATTGAAAGAACATGTCTGTTAGGTTTTGGCCAAAGCGAAGATCACAGTGCGGCCAAGTAATCAAATTACCGACTCGGCGCGGAATACGGGGAAATTATTCAAGCCGACTGGCAATTAGAACGGTAACTTAATGAATTGGGAACTGAGAGAACTACGAAGAATCACTCGAGCATCAAAGATGACTTAAACATTTTTTTGCAAACAAATTAAAATAAACAAGTTAATAAGAACATCGAAAATAAAATCATTATTAAATGAAATTAATCTTTCTTCATTCATTAAGTCATTTAGTGACGGTAACAGAGTGGCATTCTTAACACCAAATACCGTCAAATAATTTGAACAAACATTTGAAACATGTATTCAAGAAAGTTAGAACTACTGACTGATAGAATCAAAGATGACTTAAACATGTTTTTGTAAACAAATTAAACCAAGATAATAAGAACATCTAATTATGCCTTTCATCGTAATAATAACAAAAAAAATCATAATTAAATTAAATTAATTAATTTTCATTTATTAAGTCGTTTAGTGACGGTAACAGAGTGGCATTCTTAAGACCAAATACGAAAATAATTCGAACTAACAAATAGAACATGAATTCAATAATGTTACAACTGGGGTTCAAGTAAGAAATATAGCAAAATTGATTTGTTAAATTTACAAAATCACAAAATTACAAAATCATAGGCGGAAAGACCCCATGGGGTCGATAGCCCAATAAAGATTGTTTATATATATATATACATATACAAAATCAAAAATCGCTGCATGTGAACGTAATTAGGTAATAATAGATATTTATATAACAAGTGAATTAAGTGGATGTCTATTCACGAGAATTTCAATTTATTTGATTGAAAAAAAAAACCACTTAACTCACATGTTTTGTACAATGTGTTATTCAATTTTATCCAACAACAGTTTAGTAGTAAAACATTTAATTTTTTTCATATTAAGTCGATGGAAAGTCAGACATTTGTTGTGTGAAACCACACATTAAAAAGGCTAATTGTACTGGTTTTGTTCCCCTTCAGGAATTTTATTCTATAGATTTTCATAGGCTTCCAAAAAGTTTTTTTCAGAAATGAAAAAGTTCAGAGGGGGGAGTAACGTGACTTTTATTTCTCTCATACGATTTTTCCAAATTCGAACTTTGGGAAGTTCTGTAGTATTAATGGTGTGTTCTACCTGAGATCCATGTAGCCACGAATAATTAGCATACAAATACGATATATGTAAATTTCAGAATTTTTTTCAGAAATGAAAAAGTTCAGAGGGGGGAGTAACGTGACTTTTTTTTCTCTCATACGATTTTTCCAAATTCGAACTTTGGGAAGTTCTGTAGCATTAATGGTGTATTCTACCTGAGATACATGTAGCCACGAATAATTAGCATACAAATACGAAATATGTAAATTTCAGAATTTTTTTCAGAAATGAAAAAGTTCAGAGGGGGGAGTAACGTGACTTTTTTTTCTCTCATACGATTTTTCCAAATTCGAACTTTTGGAAGTTCAGTAGCATTAATGGTGTATTCTACCTGAGATCCATGTAGCCACGAATAAATAGCATACAAATATGAAATATGTAAATTTCACAATTTTTTTCAGGAATGAAAAAGTTCAGAGGGGGGAGTAACGTGACTTTTTTTTCTCTCATACGATTTTTCCAAATTCGAACTTTGGGAAGTTCTGTAGCATTAATGGTGTATTCTACCTGAGATCCATGTAGCCACGAATAATTAGCATACAAATACGAAATATGTAAATTTCAGAATTTTTTTCAGAAATGAAAAAGTTCAGAGGGGGAGTTACGTGACTTTTTTTTCTCTCATACGATTTTTCCAAATTCGAACTTTGGGAAGTTCAGTAGCATTAATGGTGTATTCTACCTGAGATCCATGTAGCCAAAAATATTCACATAAGTGAATTATTGTATTTTTTTCTGTTTGTATATTTCCTGTTATTGAAGTAAGTTAGTACCACATGGTGGCCGAGAAATATCGATAGTTGGTGCCATCAATAGTTGTCGATAGTTTGAGGGCTTACTATCAATAACTATCGATATATCGGTAAAATATATGTACTGAGTAATACAGTTAATGGTCGAGAAATATCGATAGTTGCCCCCATCAATAGTTATCGATAGTTTGAGAGCTTACTATCGATTGCTATCGATATATCAGAAAAAAATATGTACTAAGTACGTACTGGTTGTAATGGATACAAATACTGCAAAATATATGTTAAAAAATTAAATTATTGTGTAAAAATGTTATTGTATTTACATTTTCATCTTTAAGATGAAAACGTTTTTCTGTTTTTCTGATACAAGTTGTCCTGTTGCACTATACACATATGCACTATACACACCTAGGAATATACACATGTATATTTTACAATAAATTCTGACGGTATTATGTCATTTTCTGTTACTTGGAAAGATTGAAATTGTGATTAATGATTTGTATTCTTTACTCAATTATTTTCAAAAATAATAACAGATATGTCTGATCTCATATTTACATTTTCAACTTTAAGATGAAAACGTTTTTCTGATACACGTTGTCCTGTTGCACTATACACATATGCACTATATATACCCTGGAGTACACGTATATTTTACAATCAATTCTGACGGTATTAGGTCATTTTCTGTTACTTGGAAAGATCGAAACATTGATTTAATGATTTGTAGTCCTTACTCAGTTATTTTCCAAAATAATAACAGATCTGTCTGTTTATTGGCTTTAGGCCTTTCAAAATATGTTATTTTATTAATAATGACGTCCGAATTAATGGCGTTTGCATTAACTTTTTCTTACATAAATATATAAAAAGAAAAATATAAATATCGTACAAAAAGACTTTTTCGTTGTGAACAGCAATCTGTGACAAAAAATTCCACGTTTCTAGATTGCCGCTTTAAGAAGATGAGATTTTTGCAAGTAGATAACTCAAATGAAAGGACATTCCAGTACAATAATCCGGAAAAATTGTATAAATATACGAAATTCGTAACCTATTTAATAAAATATTAGCACAAAAGTGCAGAAAAATTGAAAATTAATTGAAAATTGAAATAAATATATGAAACTCTGCAGGGAGTTTTACAATTTTTGATCAACTACTTTAGAAATTTTCAGTAAATTCTATGCATTGTATTCAATGAAAATTGCTTTAATAGGAGATCATCAAATTTGTTATAAAAATGCAAAATTCCATGATAATCTCTAATGACATTAATCGAAAATAACATGAAAATCCATGAATTCGTGAACAATTCATAACATGTACAAAATTCGTTAAAAATTTAATAAGATATTAATCTACACCATTTGTGCTGGTGAAAAAGTGCAGAAAAATTGAAAATTAACTGAAATTTGAAATAAATATATGAAACTCTGCAGGGAGTTTCACAATTTTTGAACTACTTAAGAAATTTTCAGTGAATTCTATTCATTATATTCAATTATAATTGCTTTAGTAGGAGATCATCAAAATTTATATAAAAATGCAAAATTCCATGAAAATCTCTAATGATATTAATCGAAAATTACATGAAAATCCATGAATTCGTGAAAAATTTCATAACATGTACGAAATTCGTTAAAAATGTAATAAGATATTAATCTACACCAGCACAAAAGTGCAGAAAATTGAAAATTAATTGAAAATTGAAATAAATATATGATACTCTGCAAGAAGTTTTACATATTTTGATCAACTACTTAAGAAATTTTCAGTGAATTCTATTCATTATATTCAATGATAATTGATTTAGTAGGAGATCAAAATATATATAAAAATGCGAATATATATATAAAAATGAAAATTCCATGATAATCTCTAATGACATTAATCGAAATTTACATGAAAATCCATGAATTCGTGAAAAATTTCATAACATGTACGAAATTCGTTAAAAATTTAATAAGATATTAATCTACACCATTTGTGCCGATGAAAAAGTGCAGAAAAAGTCAAAATTAATTGAAAATTGGAATAAATATATGAAAATCTCTGATGACATTAATCGAAAATTACATGAAAATCGATGAATTCGTGAAAAATTCATAACATGTGGATGACATTTACTCGATAATTACAGAACTTTTCAGTCTTCTAAATTAAAGATTTCACAAGATTCTAAATTCCATTTTATGAATCTCTGCCAGGAGAAAAATACAAATATATTGGGAATTATTTAAATATACGAAAATCCTTAACAATTTAATAATATTTTAAATCCAATGCAGTATAAAAATACAATCAATTCAATATTATATAGTTTTTTAAACATCATGTATAGTATTCAATGAAAAATGCTAGTAGATCGAAAATTGCGTAAAAATGCAAAATTTCACGATAATATCTAATGACATGAATTGAAAATTAGATGAAAATCCACGAATCCGTTATTCCGTGAAAAGTTCATTACAAGTGGACATAACAATTATTAGAAAATTCAAGAAATTTTCCTTCGTCTAAATCAAAGATCAAAGAGAAGAAATAATAATAACTATAGTTTTACAATTTTTGATAAACTACTTAAGAAATTTTCAGTGAATTGTATGCTTTGTATTCAATGATAATTGCTTTAAATAGAAGAGAAAATTCATGAATTCGATATACCGTGAAAAAATCATAACATGTGGATGACAATTATTCGATAATTACAGAACTTTTCTTTTCTGTCTTCTAAATCACAGATTTCACAAGTTTCTAAATTCCAATTTATGAATCTCTACCAGCAGAAAAATAGAAATAAATTGATAATTATTTAAATATACGAAATTCGATACCAAATTAATAATATTTCAGCATAAAAGTGCAAGCAATTGAAAATTATATATATTTTGAAACATCCTGTATAGTATTCAATGAAAATTGCTACTAGATCGAAAATTGCGTAAAAATTCAAAATTTCACTAGTATATCTAATGACATAAATTGAAAATTATATGAAATTCCACGAATCCGTTATTCCATGAATAGTTCATAACATGTGGGCTCCAATTATTCGAAAATTCAAGAAATTTTCCTTCGGCTAAATCAAAAATCTTACAAAGATGTTAAATTCTTATTTCTGAATTTGCCTTGCACATTAACCTGCACAAAATTCCAGATAAATTGAAACAGAACTTTTCTGCCTCATCCATGATATCGTGAAAAATTCATAACATGTACGAAATTCGTTAAAAACTTAATAAGATATTAAGCTACAACAGCATAAAAGTTCAGAAATATTGAAAATTAATTGAAAATTGAAGTAAATATATGAAACTCTGCAGGGAGTTTTACAATTTTTGATCAACTACTTAAGAAATTTTCAGAGAATTCTATGCACTGTATTTTGTTAGTAGATTAAACATTGTATAAAAATGAAAAAGCCTATGATAATCTATGATGACTTAATCGAAAATTACATGAAAATCCATGAATTCGTGAAAAATTCATAACATGTGGATGACAACTGTTCGAACATTACAGAACTTTTCTTTCTTCCTAAATCAAAGATTTCATCTAAATTCCAATTTATGAATCTCTACCAGCAGAAGAATACAAATAAATTGATAAGTATTTAAATATACGAAGTCCGATAACAATTTAATAATATTTTAATCTAATCCTGCATACAAATGCAATCAATTGAAAATTATATATTTTTTGAAATATCTAGTACAGTATTCAATGAAAATTGCTAGTAGACCGAAAATTGCGTAAAAATGCAAAATTTCACGATAATATCTAATGACATGAATTGAAAATTTGATTAAAATCCACGAATTCGTTATTCTGTGAAAAGTTCATATCACGTGGGCTCCAATTATTCGAAAATTCAAGAAATTTTCCTTCGTCTAAATCAAAGATCTTACAAAGATTTTAAATTCCTATTTCTAAATTTGCCTTGCACATTAACCTGCACAAAAATCCAGATAAATTGAAACATCAAATATTTCAGCGAAAATTTGAATTTTTCTGTCAAAAGTGTAATAAAAACAAAATTTCAATTAATCTGTCAAAATTTCATTGATAACTAATAACTCTCCAAATTAAAACGGAAAAAGTTGGAAGACACTATAAACATTTTATTCGTTACCAAATTTTGGATTATTTCTCTCAAAGTTTCGATTATTTCTGTCAAATTTACAACGATTATTATAAAAGTTTAACGATTCATGCCATATTTTATTAATTATTTCCGTCATCATTGTATTTTCTACTCATGTCAAAATTTCAATTAGTCTGACGAAACTTCAATTCCTATTCCAAACTAAATGGAATTTCAAAGAAGGAATTTCGTCATTATTGTTATTTGTATATCCAGACTAGATTATAGGGGTGCCTATACGTACATAGTTCTTGACTAAAAATATTGATAGTTCGATAATCACTCAAAAACTATCGATTGAAAACGATTGTCTAAACCTCTAAACTATCGATACTATCGATAGTCCTATCGATATTTCTCGAGCTCTAGTAGGTTCTAGTCTTTTCACTTATTTTTTAATATACTTATTATACTTCAATTCCTATTCCAAAGAAGGAATTTCGTTATTATTGTTATTTGTATATCCAGACTAGATTATAAGGGTGCCTATACGTATATAGTTGTTGACTAAAAAAATCGATAGTTCGATAATCACTCAAAAACTATCGATTGCAAACGATTGTCTAAACTATCGATACTATCGATAGTCCTATCGATATTTATCGACCCCTAGTAGGTTCTAGTGTTCTCACTTATTTTTTAATATACTTATTATACTTTAGTTTGGCTGATTTCCTCTTGTAAAATTAAAATAGGAAATAAATTCTGTACTCAATAGATACTCAATTTGATGGCAACATTGCCCACTATCATAAAATATAACCTCTTTTTTTAAATGTAACCTATTTTGTCAAATCTATTGCCTTTTTACATTGGCCAACAATACTGTCACCATAACAGAGCCGACGTAGTAAAAATAAAAATGGAACAAAATTTACGTACAGTTTTTGACTAAAAAATAATAATCGATGGTTCGATAGTCACTCAAAAACTATCGATTGCAAATGATTGTCTAAACTATCGACAGTCCTATCGATATTTCTCGAACCCTAGTAGGTACTAGTCTTCTCACTTATTTTTTAATATACTTATTATACTTATTAATATAACTTATTTGATACAAGTAAATTATAACTTCAGAGAAATGCGAATTGATGAAATATTTGCAAGATATTCGCTCCGCGATGGTTGTTTACCGTCCGCCCTGTCTCAAATTAAAAACTGAAGCTGATTAAAAATTTAAAAATCGTCGAGGGTAACTTCGGAATGAGTCCGTAGTGGCGGGTTCTTGGGGGAGAGGTCCTTGATGGAGTGCGCAGGGTTTTGGGGCGAGGGGGATGATCGCGAATTACAATGGCGGGAAGTAGAGCAGGAAGTAAATCTATTAAAATGAGAATTTTGCATTTTACTGCGTTTATAAATCCTCGTACAATTTTTTTAAATGTGTATGCAAATTTATTTTTCCGCGCAAAAATATGACGCCCTGTATCGATTTTAATTTGTGAAGGTTTAATAAATTTTAATGTTTTATTCATCTAATTAGTTTAATTATGTAATTCCGTGCTTATCGTCGACTCTGTAATTATAAATATTTTATTGTTTGACTTTGGAAATTTACCACTCTGCAATGATAAATTTGCCACTCTCTATTGATAATATGTGCAAGTCTGCAGATATTATCAATAGGCGACTTAAATTAGCTTGAAAATATTTGTTTTATGTCATCTGATTGTTCAATTGCAATATTTGTTGAATAAATGGAATATATTTTGATAAACTTTACTTCGATGTTTTTGTGGCGTCCATTCGGTGATCTCAAATATTTGATTATTAAAATATCTTGTGATCAGTTTTTGGGACATTTTCGTTTTAAATTATTCTTAGGTTATCATGATGCATCAAATTTGCAATTGTAATTTTACAGATTTTAAAAGTGATAGATTGGCACTGACACATAGTGTCAGTGTCATCACTGTCATCACTTTTTTAGAATATTGCCAAAATAATAAAATCAAATGATTTTATATGATTATCTGATGCCAATGATCTCAGTAATTGAAGCCTTCAGTGAAAAATCACAAAATTGTATTTAATGGATTTGTGAAGATTAATGCATAAGATTGGCTAAACCCAACGAATTTATTACACTCGAATCGTTCTTGCCAGTCGGAGTTGACTTCGCAATCAGTCGCCGTTGTTACTTGGCCGCAGCGTAAACTTTCCCCGGACCACTTTCGCCGCCCCCCGCCGGGGGCCGACGGGGGCGGCGAAAGCGGGCCACCCAGGAGCCGGTAGGTGACGTCCGCGGGCCCCCGCCGAAGCATGCCATCAACCCCCAGCCCCACCCACATAAAAACTTGCTAAAAGTCGTATCTCTCGGCATTGAGTTGTGTACTGACGCCACATTGTTACCGGTAGGGTTTTTCTTTTAGAGGAGTACGGCAGGACGCAGAGCAGTAGCGTTTCGCCACGAGGGGGCGGCTATTGCTCGAGCGCCTCCACCCCCCATTCCTCCAACGGAGGCTCCTACGTTGGCAACATGAACGGCTATGGGGGCGCCACGCCGACCAGCAGCAGCGCCCAGCTTGCCAACATGCTGCCAGGCTCCCCTTCGGCGGGACTCTTCAACTCGACGCCCAGTAAGCATCCAACACCGACACTCAGCACGAAGCATTTTTATGGCTTACAATTTTTTTCTGCATAATGATTGGGGATTGACTGTGTGAAAGTTTTAATGATTGCCAGAGTTTGTTAGAGACTGATGGTTCCTGATGTAATCCAGGTAGCACTAACGCCAAGCACGTTGCCAATTGCTTGCTTTGATTTTTTTAAACACGTTTGGTGCATGCTTTCTAATGGTGTATTGCTAAAACAAAACTCGAGCAAATACAGGGTATTTTTGAAGAAGGCATTTCCTTTGTAATATTTGCATTATAATTGAAGCGTTTCGTGTCAAACACCACATTTCAAAATTTTATAAAAAAATTGCAGTATAACTGAGCAATTATGTGTAACACTAACTTTCAAATTTTTAGAATCAAAATATATGTAAATATAGAGAAACTTTCTTTATGATGACTTTTGAAGGATTTCATATTAAACTGGAAAGATAACAACCCAGTTTTGCAACGAGGAGTAAAACTTCACGTTTGTTTTAATGTTAATGTTAAAGTCACACATTACATAAAAAAAAACAATTCAACAAAATTTCATTAATGTTATGTTAGAGTTTTGCAATCAAATTAGAGAACCTTCATTCTTTATTATTATATTAATAACCTAAATCTCTAAATTTTAAAAGTTTTCAGTACAAGTGGACAATTATGTATCGACAATAAATTTCAATTTTTCAGAATAAATATATTTAGGTACAGGCTGAAAGGCTCCGGCTGATGGCCAATTGAAGCACCCCCGTCACCATCATACACTTGTAATAAAACAATATTTTTGTAAAAAAAAAAAAAATGCTTCAATAATTTATATATACTACTACTATATTTAGGTAAATATTAGAAGAAAATGTTAGAAGAACTTCCCGTTTCACTTTTGAAGATTATTTTTTTTAATGTTATGTTAATGTTGTCATGTTAAACTTGCTAGATAACAAGCGAATTTCGCAACAGCAAGAGCAACAGTAATAGTTTTTTTTTTTAAAGAAATGTAGATACCTACATTTTTAAAGACATTTTTTAAAGAACTTTTACATTCAAGAAAATTTCATAAATGTTATATTAAAAGTTTTGCACTCAACTTTTGTACCAAAGAACATTGGAGAATTTTGTACCAAAACTTTAAATATAAATAGTTTGATATTCAGATATCAAATTGTGCGATTTTGTATCATAACACAATATTTCATATTTTCAGAATTAAAATATAAATTTACATACAGGGTCAGTTTTTTTGTCATTTAAAGCATTAGGACCACGGAAACCATAAAACCTAGAGATTCGGTTAAATAAGGAAAAAGTTGTAATAGTAAGAACTAATGAAGCTTATTAAGAGCTTATGAAGAACAGAGCATTTTGAAAAAGTTTTTCTCTTTATAACGACATAAAGTTTGCTATACTTACTTTTATAAATAAATCAGATGCAGGGATTTTCGTTGTATAATTTGAATAGAATTTAGTATAATTAGAATAGAAAAATTAATAGAATTCTCGTAGTAAAAGAAAAAAAAACGTTTTCCATGGCAAACTCTGTTTATGCTAAGGTCAATAATACAAATAGTCCTGTATCGTGTTTATTTGTCAAAGTAAGTAATCTCTTTCATAAAGTTAATTTTTGAAGATGGCCTTTATTTGTCAAAGTAAGTATAACAAACCTTGTATCGCTATAAAGAGAAAAATGTGTCTTTTTAAAAATTATTTCTAATGTATGAAATAAAGTTACGCACTTTTTAAAAAATTTCAAAATTGTTTTTTATTGTTCACGACAATTGTTTCGCCACACTGTGGCTTCTTCAGGTGAAGAAATCATTTCTTCATTTTGAAGATTTTTAAAAAGTGCGTAACTTTATTTCATACATTAGTAATTATGAATTTTCAACAAATAAAAGCCACATCGATCAATCTATTAAAAATTATTTACCAAACTGCAACTGCCATTTAAAAAAATTAAACTTTTGCATTATAACTGAAAAACGGAGAGTAAAATGTGTGCTTTTTAAAAATGTCTGACCCAACTGTGACTGCCATTTTAAACTTTTGTATTATAACTGAAAAACGGTGGTCTGTTTTCAAAATACCAAACCATATCTTGCATAAGCTCTTAAAACGACAACTCTTTCCTCATTTAACCGAATCTCTATGTCTTATGGTTTCCAAAATCACAATGCCTAAAATGAAAAATAAACTCACCCTGTATATATAATTATAAAGAAACTTTACGTTACAAGACTTTTGAGGGTTCTTCAATCTTCTTTAATGTCATGTTAAACTTGCAAGATGACAAGCCTATTTTACAACAATGAGTGAAATTTTTAATCGAAACAGGTCGTGTTAATGCTTATATAAAAGAAATAAATTTATCAAGATTAAGGACGTACAATTTTTTTACATAAACTATTGAGATTTAATATTGTTGTTGTTGAAGAATTTAGATTTTTTTAAGAATACATTTTTTGAAGAATTTTCAATTTCAGTAAAATGTTATGTTAAAGTTTTGCAGTCAAATTGGAGAATTTTGTACCAAAGGCCTGAATTTCAAAAGTTTGCTTATAAAAAATATAGATAATTATAGAAGAACCCTGTTTTAATAAGAAGTTTGAACATTATACTCTTACTAGGATATTATTATAAGAGAACAGGAGAATTGTGCAATAATGAGAAAAATTAGTTTTAAAAAATGAATTTTAGATTCTCGCAGAGGAGGGTTGTATTTTAGTAATAATTTTTAAATTCAACAAAATTTTAATTAAAAGTTTGTCAACGTATTGCTGCGAAATTAGAGTTTTATTTAATTTTACTGTTTTTTGGCGAAATCCAGTATTTGTTTCAATCTTGTGATATTTTTCTTAAATTATTGCAATTTTATGACGCAATGAAGATTCATGGAATGTTTAAAACTTTTTATTTGTCATCACATTATTTATTTTTCTCAAACTTAACTAAACAAACCTGGATATTTGCGAACACGCTTGTTTTAACCAAATTCTTATTATCCAGCAATTAATTTAATAATTTAATAAACAAATAAATTTGCAATTCTAATGTTCTGCATTACAATTATATTTTCCTATTTCTCGTATGAATTCTTGATAATTTTTGCAATTAACTTGTAATTAATATAATAAATTAATAAAAGAAATAATTTGCAATTCTAATGTTCTGCATTACAATTATATTTTCCTATTTCTCGTATGAATTCTTGATAATTTTTTTTATTTTGTTTTTGCACTCCAAAAGTTTCTACAGACAATTTACGATTTTCGAATTTCAAAATTTCTATGACGAACCGCCTGTCATATTTTGAAAAATATGACAGGTGAACGTTACAATTAATTTAAAATTTTCGAAAGTATCTGGAAGTATTAGCATCTAATCTATAGTGTAGGTTAGATTTTCACCCATGTAAAAAAAATATTGAATTTTCTTGAGGATTAGCAAAATTATCTAATTATCTATTAATTTGAGCTTCTATACCGCGTTCACGACCGTTTTACAACCGAGTTGGCTCGGTTTATGTCATGTTGGACTAACTGATTCATTGATGCAACGCAAGTTAATTATTTTATTGTGTCGATGTCTATTAGAACTTTGCTTTCTACCACAATGTTAGATTTATAATTTAATAGCATTTAATAGAAATTGGCATACCTAAGTCTCCACACAATCCAAATTGCAATAAATTGAATGTTTTCCAATGCATTATTTTTCATTTTCTTTCCTGCCGTTCATTTTCATCTCTAATAATTTAAACTTCACATCTGGCAACAATATTATTTAAAACATATATCCTCAAATTGAAAACAAATTAACCTAAAAAAATTTGACAAGTTCCATTGGAGGAATTTAGTTATTTTCAAAACACTACAAAACAAAATTACTAAATATTCATAGACTCCTCTGGCACAAAAACATCATGAATGGAGAGTAGGTACAGAGGAAGTCTAAGGCCCGTATCTATACTCCGTACTTGAGCTTGAGTTCGACTCAAGTCGTATATTTGGTTGCGTTTGCTGCATAAACGTTTATAGAAGGTACGCAACCATATATACGACTTGAGTCGAACTCATGCTCAAGTACGGACTATAGATACGAGCCTAAGTAATTATCTAAGCCCAGAGCCTGTTAATGTTTTAACGCGTTGTATAATTTAAAACATTTTTTTCCTAAAGTTTTGTAATAAGATTATATAATTTTTCACAGAAAGTTTTCAATATTGAATAATTTTTTTCAGTATCTTTCCACTATTACGTATATAATTTCCTCAAACTGTTACTATTTTAAGATATTTTTATCTTCAATTTTGTAATTCCTTCTATTAATTTTATACCACCATTTTACTATACCTATGCATTGTTTTGAATTCAGCGATCAAAAATAGTGGTTGACAAATTTTGAAAAATCAATCAACCTACATCAAACTGTGGGATTATTTTTAAATTAGTAGATTAATATATCTTATAAAAAAATATATTTTTGACGTATTTGTGTTTGCGACACCCTGTATATTATTCTGTTTGAATGCATGAAGTTTGCAATTGGTAATAATTTTCTTGATTCTCCGGCGAGTCTTGTCAAGAATAATTAAGTATTTTGTAATATTGATAGCGCCAAACGTGTTAAGTGGATGCGAGAGGATTGTTTGTATGAAAGAGTGCTAACGACTGTTAGATTCTGTTAGAGGCTGTTACTGATAATTCCTGATATTGTAATTTTAGTTTCGCCGGAATCCTGCCATAATCATTTCGGCTCGCACTACGCTAAGCCGGACAAAGAGAAAAGCGCGTTTGCCCCGGTGATAAGGGGTGGCTCGCCGCCGCCCCCGCCTCACCCCCCGGCCCCCGCGCTTTTCCAGCACCAACCCGTCACTGGCTGGCACCACTTGGCTGTGCAGTGTTAGTATATTATTTTATTATCGTTTCATTTTGCTTATTCTACTCTAATTGCGTTACATTTGTTTTCATAAACGTTACGCTTTTAAAACTAAGTAGATTTTGTTCATTTTAGTAGAGATCTAACGAACCACTCCTGTTCCTCGTCTCGCTCCTCGCCGCCGCCCCCGCCGCCCCCCGGAACCCCCCGCACCGGCGACTGCTCTGTGCCGGGGCGTTCGTTTTGTTTTTAATTATTTTATTCTAGTTTCGCCCGGCGTGCATACATTCGCTAGTAAATTTCGTTAAGCGAAATTTAACTGATTTATTATTTGTTTTTTGCATTCCCAGTTTCCGGCTTTTATCATATTACATTTTAATTTATACATTTTTTAACAGCGCTTTGCCGCGCTGGAATGTGATATGATGCAAATTTGCGCAACTTTCTCCCATCTCACAATCCCACACAATCCTCACACAAATCCGAAAACTTCCAAAACGTTGGTCACCGCAACTTGGGCGTTTTACAGGAATGGGCCTGGTGTCCTCGCCGTTCGCGTCGATGAACCCCTTCGCCTTGCCCACCTGCAACTCCCAGAGCTACGGGACGCCCCTCGTCGGCACGACGAAGTAGCCCCAAGAGTCCGAGGTGGGCTCAGTGAGCTCCCCGGAAGCAACCACGCCGCAACCGATGAACAGTGCAATGTATCCAGTGTAACGTGTACCAAAGACACCCCCTCGAGTATTTTTATTAGCGAAATTTTTCTAGTGTGTTATGTAAAAACCTACTTCAGAGAGACACACCGCATAATTCTTAAGTAGTTTCAAAGGAAGGCTCGCGTTAACCGAAAACGAGAGCAAGAGAGGACGGGAGAGAAAGGGAGGGAGAGAGAATAATTTCCTATCAGATATACCTACCTACTTAACTGTGATCACATTAAACATGCCATTAATACTTATGAATATGTAAACGCAATCAAAATATCAGCATAAGTATTTATGAGCGTTTTAGGATATAGTACTTCTGCACTAATGGATTATTTGAAAATTCAATCGCTGACTAAATTTAGCATATCTTATATATATATAAATATATACATTAAATATAAACTGAATATACATATCGCTTAAAGCTGGGATTCTATGATAATGTAAACGAAGAATATAAACGATGATTTGTAGTTTTGTATAAATACCTTGTAAATACTTGAGATTACCGATAAGGCAAACTTGTACAAAGTTGTAAAGTAACAGGTAGGTTACATGACAACGACTAAATGGTGAAGATATATTTTCTAAATTCATCATATCATAGTGCAAACAAGAAACGTTTCGTTCCCCTTTTCATGGCAACTGTACATACTTAAATATGTTTAAAGAAACAAATCTATATAAATATATATATTTAGCGACATGACGAATACATAAACGTGTCTTCGCACGATCTCTCGTAAAAGTGAGACTACCAAGTATACGATTGTGAAAATTCTAATCTATTATAATCCGGACCGTCCGCGGGGTTTCGGCGCAGTTTCGCCCATCCCCGAATAAACGCTCAAATATTGGAAAAAGCGAGGCGCGAAACGCTCCGCTCCCCCGCATAATCGGCCGGCGCATTAAGAGGAAATATATTTAATTTTGTATGCATTAAAGAAAATCGCCGGACTATAATCTAATTCAGATACGAGATATACCACTGTTTCGCCCCCACCGCAACCCGGCTGCGGGAGCGCCCCTGGCTCGTCACCTTGTAAAGAGTTGTAAATTTTTGTACTCGACTTTTGTACATATGTAAATTCCTCGTTGTTTTCGTTCCCTTTCGGTTGTTCGTATTTATTTTCAGTGATCTGTGGTTGTTTGTCAGACAGATTTTGAATAGTGATTGTCTCACGATTGTTTCCAACTTTGTTTTGATTTTATATTTGTTCCAGATTTTTCTAAAAACTCCATTGAAAGGTATAAATGTAAAATAAACTTTTTAAAATACGTTGCACTACTTATTACCCCTTCCAATATCCCAAAATTAAAAATACCTTCACTCCAGGCAACAGAAAAAAAATCTTATTTTAAATGTGCCTGTAATCTGTATTAATCCTACAGCAGTTTATGGGAATCAAAAATGTACAACTTAACGAAAATAATAAATTGTTCAGACATATACTCATTACATGGAAGCCGTGAGAGCAATGTGGCCTAACTCAGCTGCCTACCCAATGGAGATAAATGCGATTTTCTTGAACCTCATATTCTTTTTGATAAGTCAAGATACTGCAAGCCAATGGTTAGTTTTAAAATATGTTGCAGATGCACTGCAGATTCCAAAAATGCGATTTTCTTGAACCTCATACTCTTTTTGATAAGTCAAAATACTGCAAGCCATTGGTTAGTTGTTAAATATATTGTGCAAATGCATCAAATGCCAAGAAAGTGCACTGCAGATTCCAAAAATGCGATTTTCTTGAACCTCATACTCTTTTTGATAAGTCTAGATACTGCAAGCCATTGGTTAGTTTTTAAATATATTTTGCAAATGCATCAAATGCCAAGAAAGTGCACTGCAGATTCCAAAAATGCGATTTTCTTGAACCTCATACTCTTTTTGATAAGTCAAAATACTGCAAGCTATTGGTTAGTTTTCAAATATTTTTTACAAATGCCTCAAATGCCAAGAAAGTGCACTGCAGATTCCAAAAATGCGATTTTCTGGAACTTCATACTCTTTTTGATAAGTCAAGATACTGCAAGCCATTGGTTAGTTTTTAAATATATTTTGAAAATGCATCAAATGCCAAGAAAGTGCACTGCAGATTCCAACAATGCGATTTACTTGAACCTCATACTCTTTTTGATAAGTCAAGATACTGCAAGCCATTGGTTAGTTTTAAAATATATTTTGTAAATGCATCAAATGCCAAGAAAGTGCACTGCAGATTCCAAAAATGCGATTTTCTTGAACCTCATACTCTTTTTGATAAGTCAAGATACTGCAAGCCATTGGTTAGTTTTTAAATATATTTTGCACATGCATCAAATGCCAAGAAAGTGCACTGTATATTCCAAAAATGCGATTTTCTTGAACCTCATACTCTTTTTGACAAGTCAGGATACTGCAAGCCATTGATTAGTTTTTAAATTTAATTTGCAAATGCATCAAATGCCAAGAAAGTGCACTGCAGATTCCAAAAATGCGATTTTCTGGAACTTCATACTCTTTTTGATAAGTCAAGATACTGCAAGCCATTGGTTAGTTTTTAAATATATTTTGAAAATGCATCAAATGCCAAGAAAGTGCACTGCAGATTCCAACAATGCGATTTACTTGAACCTCATACTCTTTTTGATAAGTCAAGATACTGCAAGCCATTGGTTAGTTTTAAAATATATTTTGTAAATGCATCAAATGCCAAGAAAGTGCACTGCAGATTCCAAAAATGCGATTTTCTTGAACCTCATACTCTTTTTGATAAGTCAAGATACTGCAAGCCATTGGTTAGTTTTTAAATATATTTTGCACATGCA
Organism: Othius punctulatus; assembly: GCA_951805005.1. Classification (NCBI taxonomy): domain Eukaryota; kingdom Metazoa; phylum Arthropoda; class Insecta; order Coleoptera; family Staphylinidae; genus Othius; species Othius punctulatus. The sequence continues at coordinate 16,325,527 of OX638145.1, forward strand.
TCAAATGCCAAGAAAGTGCACTGTATATTCCAAAAATGCGATTTTCTTGAACCTCATACTCTTTTTGACAAGTCAGGATACTGCAAGCCATTGATTAGTTTTTAAATTTAATTTGCAAATGCATCAAATGCCAAGAAAGTGCACTGCAGATTCCAAAAATGCGATTTTCTGGAACTTCATACTCTTTTTGATAAGTCAAGATACTGCAAGCCATTGGTTAGTTTTTAAATATATTTTGAAAATGCATCAAATGCCAAGAAAGTGCACTGCAGATTCCAAAAATGCGATTTTCTTGAATCTCATACTCTTTTTGATAAGTCAAGTTACTGCAAGCCATTAGTTAGTTTTTAAATATATTTTGCAAATGCATCAAATGCCAAGAAAGTGCACTGCGGATTCCAAAAATAATTATTTTGGCATATTTACGTCTTTATGGGTACTCCCCTAAGAGGACGCCTCACGTGCTCTAATAACCTCATATACATACAGCGTTTCCATAAAATTTCTTAGAAAATTGATTTTTTTAATAAAGTTGATGGAGGAAGCCGTTACTATGTGATAATTAATCATGACGAATCAAAATTGAATTCTTGTATATTGAATCACTTGAGAATGACCTAATTATGTTCGAAACTGCAGTCGTGTTTAACGAAAAAATAAAGATCTTTTTAATAATATAACTAAGGCTGGTGCGATATAAGTCAATTAATTTAAATCATGATTTAATTTATCGTATACAAAAGTTTTATGGGTACTCCCATGAGGAGGCCACTCTTGCTCTAATAACCTCATATACACACAACGTTCCTATAAAATTTCTTAAATAATTGATTTTTTTAATAAAGTTGATGGAGGAAGCCGTTACTATGTGATAATTAATTACGATGAAACAAAAATGAATTATTGTATTTTGATCACTTGAAAATGACCTAATTTTGGTCGAAACTGCAGTCGTGTTTAACGAAAAAATAAAGATTTAAAAAAATATATAACTAGAGATGATGTCATATAAGTCAATTGATTTAAATCATGATTTAATTTATCGTATACAAAAGTTGTATGGGTACTCCCATAAGGAGGCCACTCGTGCTTTAATAACCTCATATACACACAGCGTTTCCATAAAATTTCTTAGAAAATTGATTTTTTTACTAAAGTTGATGGAGGAAGCCGTTACTATGTGATAATCATGATGAAACCAACATATATTATTGTATTTTGAATCACTTGAGAATGACCTAATTATGGTCGAAACTGCAGTCGTGTTTAACGAAAAAATAAACATTTTTTTAATTAAAATAACTAGGGCTGGTGTGATATAAATCAATTGATTTAAATCATAATTTAAATTATCGTATACAAAAGTTTTAAATTTTCTTTTTATATTACAAACTTTAGGGAAAGAAGCTTAAATTTTACTTGAACTTAATCATGGAAGACACATTTGCAGATGTAAACTCATATCAGCTTATTCAATAGCTCTCACAGCAATGTACACTCTATATAGTCATAGATATCTCCAAAAAAATCATTTAGGTTCACCCTAAATAAACAGAACTTTTCAGTCGTGCTCGTTTGTTTGGGTCCATGAGCTGAGTCAATTGATTTAAATTTATAAAAAAAAATTAAATTTAAATAAATTAAATAATGATTTAAATCAACAGATTTTTTTTTAGTAAATCATTGATCTAAATCAGAATAGATTTTATTTTAAAGTAATCATTGTTTCTGCACTGTTTGTGCATTCCAGTAGGTAAACAATTAAAAATATAATGTAACTATAGAGTTAGAATGCTGCAAAGTACATAAATGTAAGTGATTTTACTTACTGAAAATAGTTTTCTTTTCTTCCATTTTTTGGTCCATCGCATGGTACAGATATACAGAAATTTGTTTTAATCATTAATTCTGGTTCAAATTCAATTACCCCCAATTTTGGTTCCCCAATTACCCATTTGGGTGTAGGGTAAACTTTATTAAACGAAATCATATGATTTAAATTGTGATCAATTGATTGAAATCGATTGATATAAATCACACCTATTTTGGCAAAACCTGATCAGAAATATAAAAAAATCATTGATTTTTGATTTTTATTAAATCATGATTTATTCCAACCCTGATTATAACAACTTATACTAAAAAAATGCATCTTCCGAAATGTTCTACGTATTGCTTACAGTTTAGGTCGATAGCGTAATAAAGATTGTGCTACTACTTCTGTTCTGCTTAATCCAAAACGTTTATATCACCAAAGAAACGAAAAGTGTTAAGTGATCTATAAATTCCGTGAAACATTCAATCAAGTGTTTTATTTACCTTTCACCAAAGAAACTTTTATGGCATATACATTATACACATATGTACTAATATATACAGAGAATATCAATAAGTTGTATATTCGATTATAGATAAAATATAAATAATAATCAAAACTAAACAACAAAAAAATGACACTATAAATTATTTCGCAAGTTTAGAGATAATTCGTGTAAAACGTCAATTTTTTTATTGTTTTATAAGCCTTGGAACTGAATTTTCATATACAAGATGTCCCACAACTTCGTGGCATAAATATAGGAACATACTAAGAAAGACAAAATTAAATGAAAATGTATTTTTTTTCTAATCGCAGTTGTTTAAAAAATATAGGACCTTAAAGTGTAACTTAACAAATGAGTATTCTTAATAACATTTCTTCTAGAGTAGTCTTGGATATCTGATATTTTGCGACGAGTCACCAACTATCAATACATATATTAACAAATAAATACAATCATCTGAGTAAACACAGTACTGTAGAAACAGGGGTTCTTCTATGGTTATTGCTACATAAAAACTTTGAGCGGAAAAACCAACATTTCTTAACACGCTCAAAAGCAGTTTTTTTAAATTTCCATTACATTTTTGTATCTGGTTTGATGGGATATGCGAAGATGATCAAGCTTTTTTTCATAGAAAAATACTATGTTATGTTACATAGTTTTTTGAGCAATATTGCGAAATGTAACTTGATGAAATTGCAGCCTGCATAATTAATTTTTGATTTTCTGCATTACTGACTCTCCCTTCATGGTATATTTTAAACAGATCACTAACAGATCCAAGGGTCTTGAATTTAGCAATCAGATGTTCTACAATAACATGCTAAATAACATGTTCATGATGTCTTTCATTAAATATGGTTATTGCGTTTGTGGCTCATGCAGTTATTACCGACAATTGAATCGTTTATTACAGAAAACCGAAGACATTTTAAAGTTTTTTTTTCTTTTTTACGTAATACGCTATATCACTAATCAAAACGCATATTTTTCTGCATTATCCCTTTAACTGACATTCCTTTTTATGGGATATTTAATTACAATGTCTAAACTGTGAAAAGATATAGTGTTTTCCTTTGTTTTCCGAAAATTTGAAAAAGTACACCTTGACGGGTTTCTAAACGATTCAATTAGAATTAGTTCTAGATTGTATGAATCGATGGTTAATACTTGGTGAAACATCTATAAATTAGTATAAATAAAGCACTTGGTTAAGTTTCACAAATTTTTAATAGAAAAAATCTACGATTGTTTCGGTCTCACTAGAGAATTAGTTCTGTTTGTCAAAAGTTATTTGCATTCCGCTTGTAATCAGTTAAACTGCTATGGAAAAATAGAAAAGTGTCAGTCGATAATTAGACAGTTGCAAAACAAAGTAACTGAATATTGGGAAAACAGTCAGTCAGATATTTTTCAACCATCGGTAGACAAACAAGAAATGAAAATCAACAGGGCAACATTAATAATCAAAAATAAAACTTATTAATGTTTGCTAAAAGTTTTTTTGGTGATTTAAGGGTTATGGAAACATTTCGTAACAAAAAAAATACTTTTGATATGATATTTTGAATAGTTCTACTCGTTTCCAATTACAACTAAAAAAAAAACAATTGCAATTTAGATTAACGATGTATAAATCAGAAATTGCCAATTATAATTCAGATAAAGATAGGTATCATAAAACGTCAACAGCAATTCAAATTTGAAAATTGTAAATCAGAAAGTACCAATTGTAATTCAGATTGGTTAATTGTAAGCAGCATAAGAACCTCAACAAACCTTTATGTTTGAATTGTAATCTGTCTAATGATAATAATAATATTGATATATCTAATAATAATCTGTTCAGTTAGGAGTTTTTATGTATCAATAATCATTATCATGTAAATCAGTATCATTCATATCAGTAAGTGCAAACATCGATTCCATTCGTCTTCAGAATCCATCTCCATTCATACAACTGAGCCTGAGCTAGAACTGAGCCAAAAGGCCCAGTTGTACGATCGTGGATCATCCTTGACCATGGTTCAGTAGCCTAGGATACCATTGTATTAACAATTGTATCCTAGATAACTGAACCATGGTCAAGGTGATCTACGTTCGTACAACTGGGCCTTAGTATGTAGATTTAGATTTAATAGAATACACTTATCTGAGTTACAATTAATGTTTCCTGAATTACAATTCATAAATCTGAATTACACTTCATATATTTCATAAATCTTAATTGCACTTCATATAACTCATAAATCTGAATTACACTTCACATAATTCACATATTATGTGAGTTATAATTCATATAATTCACGCTTTCTGAATTACAATAGACACTTTCTGATATAAAATTAGTTAATCGGAATTACAATTTAGTCTTACAGATACACTTACACTAAAAGTGATTGATCTGAATTATAATTGATACTTTCTGATAAACATCTGACTTTTTCGAATATTCAGGGAGTTTTAAAAGTAACGGACAAAATCAATAAAACCGTTACAATTAAATTTTGAATGTTTTTTGCACTGTCTTTTATAAAGTTTCTACAAGTCTTTCTTGTTAGTTCTCTTTGTACTATACTAAGTATTGTAAAGAATTATAGCACATTTTTAATTTTTTTGTGTCTACCTACAAACACGAATCAGATTGGCCACTTAAATAAATAATAATGGTGTTGTTTGGAATATGCAGTAATTCTTTTAAGTAGTGAATATTTCTATTGATTATATTCGTATTCTGTTCAAGCAGATTTTTAAACTTTAAGCAATTTTGTTAAATTATTTGCTAAAATATGAAAGGAATACTGGAAAAGTACATATTCATTAAAAGACGATTTTTTTAGCTTGAACTTAATATTAGGCAGAGTTTCATGCCACCTGACATTTTTTTTTTGTGCAATGATGTTCTATGGTAATTATAACATTCCTTTCAGAATTATTGCTTCACACTTCTTCGTTTGCAATCCTTCTATCTGAGGATACAAGCTAAATGCAAAGAACGCGATTGATTTCAATCACCGCTAATAACAGCTAACCGCCCCGGGGGCCATCCCGCGCCCTCAGCCGGTACACGGGGGTGGCGGTCTTTGTTGTTGGGGGCGCGCGCGGACCAGATGGCGTGCGGCCGGAGCCCCCCGCCCTTTCCGGCCACTTGAAAGCTCGGCCAGTTGTCGCTTTCGCAATGAAAGCACTCGCGATCGTGATAGATAAACACGACAACAAATCAAAAGCATCCTCCCCGGCTTTTTTAACAGCCGCCGGCGCATATGCCATCAGGATGAAATATTCACGAGCGGATTGATCGCCCTCGCAAATCGACAACCTTTTAATTAACCCGGACACGGTCTCTGGGATGTCCTCGCCGAGTCCAGAGTAGATGATAACCCAATGATTTAAATACTTTTCGGGCATTCATCACTACTTACCTGGACAGTCAGGTAATCTGATGGGATAATTACTGGATGCAACGCTTGCAGTGTGGCTTTTTTTATATTACTTTTGATTTTTTATTAGAAAGCCAAATGTTTCAATAATTACACAGAGAATAGTGCAATTAGACATATTATTAACGACATTAGTGTCCGTGTTTTTGGGCATTTGGGCATTTAGGCATAAATCAAACTATTGTGTTGTATTTATTTTAACTTATTGTTAACTATTACTGAAATTTCTGAAAATTTATTATTTAAAAAATTGATATTACATTCGTATAAAGTACACCTGAAACTAATTTTCTACAGAATGTGACATTGTTTCAGTATTGAATAAGGGAGAAAATCAAACATATAACTTTCCGCATTGACAAGTATGGGTTAGCTATTACTGAAATTTCTAAAAATGTATTATTTGCAAATTTGATTTTAGATTCGTATACAGTACACATGAAACTAATTCTCCAGATAATTTGACAAAGTTTCAGTATTAAATAAGGGAGAAAATCAAACATATAACTTTCTGCATTGACAAGTATGGGTTAGCTATTACTGAAATTTCTGAAAATTCATTATTTGCCAATTTGCTAATAGATTCGTATACAGTACACCTGAAACTAATTCTCCTGAAAATTTGACAAAGTTTTAGTATTAAATAAGGGAGAAAATCAAACACTTAACTTTCTGCATTGACAAGTACGGGTTAGCTATGGCTGAAATTTCTGTCAATTTATTATTTAGAAATTTGATACTAGATTTGTATACAGTGCACCTGAAACTAATTCTCCTGAAAATTTGACAAAGTTTCAGTATTAAATAAGGGAGAAAATCAAACACTTAACTTTCTGCATTGAGAAGAATGGGTTCGCTATTACTGAAATTTCTGAAAATGTATTATTTGCAAATTTGATATAAGATTCGTATACAGCAGACCTTAAACTATTTCTCCTGAAAATTTGACAAAGTTTCAGTATTAAATAAGGGAGAAAATCAAACACATAACTTTCTGCATTGACAAGAATGGGTTAGCTATTCCTGAAATTTCTGAACATTTATTATTTGCAAATTTGCTATTAGATTCGTATACAGTATACCTGAAACTGATTCTTCAGAAATTTTGACAAAGTTTCAGTACTAAATAAGGGAGAAAATCAAACATATAACTTTCTGCATTGACAAGAATGGGTTAGCTATTTCTGAAATATCTGAAAATGTATTATTTGCAAATTTGATATTAGATTCGTGTACAGTACACCTGAAACTAATTCTCCTGGAAATTTGACAAAGGTTTAGTATTAAATAAGGGAGAAAATCGAACACTTAACTTTCTGCATTGACAAGAATGAGTTAGCTATTACTGAAATTTCGGAAAATTTATTATTTGCAAATTTGATATTAGATTCGTGAATAGTACACCTGAAACTAATTCTCCTGAAAATTTGATAACGTTTCCGTATTAAATAAGGGAGAATATCAAACACTTTACTTCCTGCATTGACAAGTATGGTGTTAGCTATTACTGAAATTTCTGAAAATTTATTATTTCAAAATTTGATGATAAATTCGAGTATAGTACACCTGAAACTAATTCTCTTGAAGATTTGACAACGTTTCAGTATTAAATAAGGGAGAAAATCAAACACGTAACTTTCTGCTTTGACAAGTATGGGTTAGCTAATACTGAAATTTCTGAAAATTTATGATTTGCAAATTTTATATTAGATTCATATATAGTACACATAAAACTAATTCTCCTGCAAATTTGACATTGTTTCAGTATTAAATAAGGGAGAAAATCTAACACTTAACTTTTTGCATTGACAAGTATGGGTTAGCTATTCCTGAAATATCTGAAAAAAAATTATTTGCAAATTTGATATTAGATTCGTGAATAGTACACCTGAAACTAATTCTCCTGAAAATTCGATAACGTTTCCGTATTAAATAAGGGAGAATATCAAACACTTTACTTCCTGCATTGACAAGTATGGTGTTAGCTATTACTGAAATTTCTGTCAATTTATTATTTAGAAATTTGATACTAGATTTGTATACAGTACACCTGAAACTAATTCTCCTGCAAATTTGACAACGTTTCAGTATTAAATAAGGGAGAAAATCAAACACGTAACTTTCTGCATTGACAAGAATGGGTTAGCTATTACTGAAATTTCTGAAAATTTATTATTTGCAAATTTGATATAACAATCGTGTACAGTACACCTGAAACTAATTCTCCTGAAAATTTGACAACGTTTCAGTAATAAATAGGAGAGAAAATCAAACACGTAACTTTCTGCATTGACAAGTTTGTGTTAGCTAATACTGAAATTTCTGAAAATTTATTATTTACAAATTTGCTATTAGATTCGTATACAGTATACCTGAAACTAATTCTCCAGACAATTTAACAGAGTTTCAGTACTAAATAAGAGAGAATATCAAACATATAACTTTCTGCATTGACAAGAATGGGTTAGCTATTACTGATATTTCTGAAAATTTATTATTTGCAAATTTGATATTAGATTCGTGTACAGTACACCTAAAACTAATTGTCCTGAAAATTTGATACCGTTTCAGTATTAAATAAGGGAGAAAATCAAACACGTAACTTTCTGCATTGACAAATATGGGTTAGCTATTACTGAAATTTCTGTAAATTTCTGATTTGCAAGTTTGATATTAGATTCGTATACAGTACACATGAAACTAATTCTCCTAAAAATATTACAAAGTTTCAATATTAAATAAGAGAGAAAATCAAACACTTAACTTTCTGCATTGACAAGAATGGGTTAGCTATTACTGAAATTTCTGAAAATTTATTATTTGCAAATTTAATATTATATTTGTATACAGCACACCTTAAACTATTTCTCCTGAAAATTTGACAAAGTTTCAGTATTAATTAAGGGAGAAAATCAAACACTTAACTTTTTGCATTGACAAGATGGGTTAGCTATTACTGAAATTTCTGAAAATTTATTATTTGCAAATTTGATATTACATTCGTGTACAGTACACCTGAAACTAATTCTCCTGAAAATTTGACAACGTTTCAGTAATAAATATTCGAGAAAATCAAACACGTAACTTTCTGCATTGACAAGAATGGGTTAGCTATTACTGAAATTTCTGAAAATTTATTATTTGCAAATTTGCTATTAGATTCGTATACAGTACACCTGAAACTAATTCTCCAAAAAATTTGACAAAGTTTTAGTATTAAATAAGGGAGAAAATCATACACGTAACTTTCCTCATTGACAAGTATGGGTTAGCTATTACTGAAATTTCTGAAAATTTATTATTTGCAAATTTGCTATTAGATTCGTATGCAGTACACCTGAGACTAATTCTCCTAAAAATTTGACAACGTTTCAGTAATAAATAGGCGAGAAAATCAAACACGTAACTTTCTGCAGTGACAAGTATGGGTGAGCTAATACTGAAATTTCTGAAAATTTATTATTTGCAAATTTGCTATTAGATTCGTATACATTATACCTTAAACTAATTCTCCTGAAAATTTGATAATGTTTCAGTATTAAATAAGGGAGAAAATCAGACAGTTAACTTTCTGCATTGACAAGTATGGGTTAGCTATTCCTGAAATATCTGAAAATTTATTATCTGCAAATTAGATATTAGATTTGTATACGGTACACCTGAAATTATTTGTCCTGAAAATTTGACAAAGTTTCAATATTAAATAAGGGAGAAAATCAAACACTTAACTTTCTGCTTTGACAAATATGGGTTAGCTATTACTGAAAATTCTGTAAATTTATTATTTGAAAATTTGATATTGAATTCTTCTAGAGTACACCTAAAACTAATTCTCTTAAAAATTTGACAAAGTTTCAGAATTAAATAAAAGATAATCTTAAACACTTAACTTTCTGCATTGACAAGTATGGCTTAGCTAATGCTGAAATTTCTGTAAATTAAATATTTGCAAATTTGATATTAGGGTTGTATACAGTACACCTAAAATTAATTGACCTGAAAATTTGACATATTTTCAGTATTACATAAGGGAGAATATCAAAAACTTAACTTTCTGCATTGACAAGTATGGGTTAGCTAATACTGAAATTTCTGAAAATTTATTATTTGCAAATTTGCTATTATATTTGTATACAGTACACCTAAAACTAATTCTCCAGATAATTTGACAACGTTTCAGTATTAAATAAGGGAGAAAATCAAACATATAACTTTCCGCAATGACAAGTATGGGTTAACTATTACTGAAATTTCTGAAAATTTTGTATTTGCAAATTTGATAATTAATTCTTCTACAGTACACCCGAAACTAATTCTCTTAAAAAAATGACAAAGTTGCAGTATTAAATAAAAGAGAAAATCAAATACTTAACTTTCTGCATTGACAAGTATGGCTTAGCTATTGCTGAAATTTCTATCAATTAAATATTTCCAAATTTGATATATATTTGTATACAGTATACCTGAAATCAATTGTTCAGAAAATTTGACAGAGTTTCAGTATTAAATAAGGGAGATAATCAAACACTTAACTTTCTGCATTGACAAGTATGGGTTAGCTATTACTGAAATTTCTGAAAATTTATTATTTGCAAATTTGATATTAGAATCGTATACAGTACACCTGAAACTAATTCTCCTGAAAAGTATTTCAGAAATTCTAATAATTATTATAAACATGTTATGATACATCATGATAATTAATGTTGGTACCGATTAATTTTGAAACCATAATATACTTCTGACACTTGTTGGAAGTGAGTAAACTGTGTATAATCATTATCATCTTTGTATATGAATATTTACATCACAATACTCATCCTCTATTTATTAGATTCTGAGCTCGTGTGTCATTATCTGCCATCGCTGGGCACTAATCGCGTCGGATTACACGTAAAAAAGGAGATGTTCATTAACCCGTGCGGAAGAGGATTCGGGACGGACCGCCCCCGAGACACTAATGCATATTTAATGCGACGTCGCCGCATCCGACGCCTGCAGTCGTGTAGATAGTAGATAAGGGACGGCGAGCGCCGCCCCCGGAAAGCGGTAACGCGATGCGTGCGGACGTTAAAGAGTACAAAACGCATCCGAACAGTGCACATGTACACTGCACAGTGTACACGGTAATGCGGGAGGAGGCCGGGCACGTACGCGCCCCCAATCCGCCGCCACGTGTCTAATTGACAACGACACGAGTGTACATGAGTGCGCATTGTCATCCCATGTCAATCTAATATTGCTATTAGATTATGTGCAGGGATGATCGCGCGTGGTGGTAACCGATTGTAGTATTAATCCGCTCTGTCGATACAAGCAGCGCGCTGGACCGTGAAGATGCACGGAAGGAGGTTTTTTTTGGCGGGTTCTCACGGCGAGGATGCCACTCGAAGTAGTTCGAGGGGGTGATATTAATTTTAATCGTCCGAAGGGGTTGTAGTAGCCCCGGTGTTTGTTTGCGGGAATCGCGCTCATTAAAGGCCAAATCCGATTGGGGTCCGTGGAGGGTTTTTAAGTAAATCCGATTAAGTTGTTCGACTGATGGGATTCTAAACTATCGGTGCTTAAGGCCTGACAGCAATGATTAAAATTTACTACACATTCAAAAGGTACTGATGCATTCACTAACAAACATTAATTGGAAGCTTCCATAGTACATATATTGTTTCGGAATTATTTTTGGCTAGAAAACTGTGTCCTGCAAAATTCAGATTTCTGCTTCCTGTTCAGGCAATTTTAGAAAAAAAAATGTAGAGAACCATTTTTTATCTCTATTAGCTTGAGAAAATATCAAATACATCGAAATTTTGAGTATCATAGAGTCGTTATGCAAAAATGTTCTCTTTTTAATAGCTCTCTCATATATGATCACCGTAGAAGTTGTTTTATTACAAAACAAACCCCAAATTCCTTTTGTTTAGAGGCCATAATGCAAGGCCGAAAGTACAAATCGTGGGTACTGTTTAGAAGTAGTTTTTGAAGTTTTGAAAATTGAACCATTTTGCAAAGTTCCTCCCAAGAATTGTGTCTAGATGAAGTGTATCTTAATGGAATTGTAGACGGTATCGCTAATTGTTTAGTCAACATGTTTGTAAAAGAAACTACTCATGCATATTATTTTGCTGTTATGGCCGATGATAGTATTACAGAAGAAACAGAAGAATGATGGTAAATCATATTTATGCCATTAAGGCGGTTAAATTAACATATCCGACAATTTTTGAATATTTTAAAGAATATCTGATGCAACAGCAAAATGGCTAGACGCGTTGCTCATTAAAAAATGTACCATTTTGTGTTTATTCTTATATTTGAACAAATTCTTCAAGTAGCTTCAGGAGTTCATCAATTGCTTCAGAGTGAAAAGTTTGATTCATCTAAAGCTTCTCTTCGTAATAATACTTTAATTGTAACGTTTGAAACTCTGGGGGAAAATGAACAACATTTTGATAAATTATATAAAAATAAATAAATGTTATAGTTTAAGTAATAATTGTACGTCCTTAATCTTATTACTCAAATTATAGAATTAATGAACCTTAATATGAGAAATATCACAGAAATAAATTTTAGTTCGAACTGCAGTTAAATGAAAGAGATAAAATAGCGCCAAACGTCCTAACACATTACAATCATTCTTGAAGTATGATGATACTTGTTCAATTGACAAATTTAATTTTCGATGTAACATTTACGACTAAATACTATATAAAATGTTTATAGAATTTAAAGCGAAATTTTCCGAAAAAATAAAATATTCCAAGGGTACCCACTGAAGCTTTGCACACAATGTCAAAGTACTTCTTGGATGAACTTTTCAAGAATTTTGGCACTCTTGATTGATTCTGAAATTTTCTCTACCAATCAATTCTACTTCTCCTGTTCTGGTTTCATCTGACTGGATTTTTCGGTTTTTTTCCTGTTCGTTTCATCTTCATACTAAGTTACTTTCGCTTTCAATAGTGCTCAATTTTCAAAAATGTTAAATTTTGCTCTTATACATTGTATACTGATACGGTTCATAGATCGATCTCAGACTATTGTAGCTTATTATTTTATACGTTAAATCGAGATAACATCTACTTCTCCTGCTCTGGTTTCATCTGACTGGATTTTTCGCTTTTTTTATTCCTGTTCGTTTCATCTTCATACTAAGTTACTTTCGCTTTGAATAGTGCTCAATTTTCATAAATGTTAAATTTTGTTTTTATACATTGTATACTGATACGGTTCATAGATCGATCTCAGACTATTGTAGCTTATTATTTGATGTGTTAAACCGAGATAACATATCTCAGGATAAAATTGACAAAAAAGTAGTTACTAATTTTTGAAGTTGAAGGAGGTAGTTTGATGCTTCACTTCTTGTATTTGCCTTTCTTCGATCGTCATTTATTTATTTATTTGTATATTCATTTTTTATTGTGAGTTCTGCCGTTGGTATTTTTCGAAAAATTTGCCGCCCCTGGATTTTGCCGCCCTGGGCTGTAGCCCTCATAGCTCCCCCTAAATCCGCCATTGCTTCTTCCTCCTTTATTTATAATATGTTGTGAGTCTTGGCTGATTTTGTTAATTTCTTCCACTCTTGTGGAAGATACAAGAGTCCGACATCCACTGTTTCTGCATGTCGTAGTCCAGTCTCTCATTCCCATGGCGTCCTTTCGTCTTTTCTTTGGTCTTCCCCTCGTTCTTGGCCATATTGGAATCCACTGGGTTATCTTCTTAATTATCTCTTTCGGATTTCTTCGCATTATGTGTCCTATCCATTGTAGTCTCTGTGATTTGATTGTTTTTTTATGATAGTTTCTCCTTGAAGCTCCTCTAGTATTTTTTTATTCGCTATTCTTGTTATTTCGCCCTCTCGTGTCACGGCTGGTCCCAGGATTGTCCTTATGATTTTTTCTTCTCCTGTATCTTTAAATCCTCTTCTTCTTTTTTGGTTATGGTTGCTGTCGGATTTCTTCGCATTATATGTCGTGTCTATTGTAGTCTCTGTGATTTGATTGTTTTTAATGATAGTTTCTCCTTGAAGCTCCTCTGGTATTTCTTTATTCGTTATTCTTCTTATTTCACACTCTCGTGTCACAGCTTGGCCCAGGATTGTCCTTATTATTTTCTTCTCCAGTATATTTAAATCCTCTTCTTCTTTCTTGGTTATATTTGCTATTGGATTTCTTCGCATTATGTGTCCTGCCCATTGTAGCCTTCGTGATTTGATTGTTTGTTATGATGGTTTCTCCTTGAAGCTTCTCTTCTGTTTCTTTATTCCTTATTATTTCGCCCTCTCGTGTCACAGTTGGTCCCAGAATTGTCCTTATGATTTTCATCTCCTGAATATTTCAATCCTCTTCTTCTTTCTTGGTTATGGCTGCTGTCGGATTTCTTCGCATTAAGTGTCCTGTCCATTGTAGTCTTCGTGATTTGATTGTTTCTTATGATAGTTTCTCCTTGAAGCTTCTCTTTCTATTTTTTTATTCCTTATTATTTCGCCCTCTCATGTCACAGCTGGTCCCAGGATTTTTCTTATGATTTTCTTCTCCAGTATATTTAAATCCTCTTCTTCTTTTTTGGTTATGGTTTCTGTCGGATTTCTTCGCATTATGTGTCCTGTCCATTGTAGTCTTCGTGATTTGATTGTTTTTTATGATAGTTTATCCTTGAAGCTCCTCTTTTTATTTCTTTATTCCTTCTTATTTCGCCCTCTTATGTCACAGCTGGTCCCAGGATTGTCCTTATGATTTTCTTCTTCAGTACCTTCATATCCTCTTCTTCTTTCTTAGTTATGGCTGCTGTTGGGTTTCTTCGCATTATGTGTCCTCCTCATTGTAGCCTTCGTGATTTGATTGTTTGTTTTGATGGTTTCTCCTTGAAGCTTCTCTTCTATTTCTTTATTCCTTCTTAATTCGCCCTCTCGTGTCACAGCTGGTCCCAGGATTGTCCTTATGATTTTCATCTCCAGAATCTGTAAATCCTCTTCTTCTTTCTTGGTTATGGTTGCTGTCGGATTTCTTCTCAATATGTGTCCTGTACATTGTAGTCTTCGTGATTTGATTGTTTTTATGAAAGTTTGTCCTTGAAGCTCCTTTCTCTCTATTTCTTTATTCCTGCTTATTTCGCCCTCTCATGTCACAGCTGGGCCCAGGATTGTCCTTATGATTTTGTTCTCCTGTATATTTAAATCCTCTTCTTCTTTCTTAGTTATGGTTCCTGTCGGATTTCTTGTCAATATGTTTCCTGTCCGTTGTAGTCTTCGTGATTTGATTGTTTTTTATGATAGTTTATCCTTGAAGCTCCTCTTTCTATTTCTTTATTCCTTCTTATTTCGCCCTCTCATGTCATAGCTGGTCCAAGGATTGTCCTTATGATTTTCTTCTCCAGTATATTTAAATCCTCTTCTTCTTTCTTAGTTATGGTTGATGTTGGATTTCTTCGCATTATGTGTCCTGTCCATTGTAGTCTTCGTGATTTGATTGTTTCTTATAATAGTTTCTCCTTGAAGCTTCTCTTCTATTTCTTTATTCCTTCTTAATTCGCCCTCTCGTGTCACAGCTGGTCCCAGGATTGTCCTTATGATTGTTTCTTCTCCTGTATCTTTAAATCCTCTTCTTCTTTCTTTGTTATGGTTGTTGTTGTATTTCTTCGCATTATGTGTCCTGCCCATTGAAGTCTTCGTGATTTGATTGTTTTTTATAATAGTTTCTCCTTAAAGGTCCTCTTCTATTTCTTTATTAGTTCTTATTTCGCCCTCTCGTTTCACAGCTGGTCCCAGGATTGTCCTTATGATTTTCTTCTCCAGTATCTTTAGATCCTCTTCTTTCGGTTACGGTTGCTGTTTCCGTAGCATACGTAATCATTGGTGTTATTAGTGTTTTATAAATTTTAATTGTCGCTTCCTTACGTAGCTCCTTACTTTTTAAAAAGGATCTGTTCCTTCCGAAAAGATCTTCCTTTGGAAGAAATCTGTTCCGAAAGCTTGATTTTCCTTCAGTATCCTTTCGTTTACCCTCTCATTTCCTGTCTTCCTATTGTCACCCCTAGATATGTGAATAATGAGGCTGGTTTGAATTGATGTTCTTATGTCTTTAGGTAATCTGGGGCGTCTGCTTCTTCCTTTCGTTTACTCTATACTTTTCTGTCTTTTCTATTGTCACCCCTGGATATGTGAATGATGAGACTGGTTTGAATTGATGTTCTTGTGTCTTTAGTTAATTTGGGGCGTCTTGTTTTTATTGCATTTGTGCCCAGACCAAATTTCTTCGCCTCCCTCTCCAGCCTTTCTACACTTTTTATCAGGACTTGATAAAAACTCTTCTTTCTTTTCCTCTATACTTTTCTGTCTGTCCTATTGTCACCCCAAGATATGTGAATGATGAGGCTGGTTTAAATTGATGTTCTTGTATCTATAGGTAATCTGGGGCGTCTTGTTTTTGTTGCATTTGTGCCCAGACCAAATTTCTTCGCCTCCCTCTCCAGCCTTTCTACACTTTTTATCAGGACTTGATAAAAACTCGTCCTTCTTTTCCTCTATACTTTACTGTCTTTCCTATTGTCACCCCTAGATATGTGAATGATGAGGCTGGTTTGAATTAATGTTCTTATGTCTTGAGATAATCTGGGGCGTCTGCTTCTTCATTTCTGTTCCTCTATACTTTTCTGTCTTTCCTATTGTCACCCCTAGATGTGTGAATGATGAGACTGGTTTGAATTGATGTTCTTCTGTCTTTAGGTAATTTGGGGCGTCTTGTTTTTGTTGCATTTGTGCCCAGACCAAATTTCTTCGCCTCCTTCTCCAGCCTTTCTACACTTTTAATCAGGATTTGATAAAAACTCTTCCTTCTTTTAGTCTATACTTTTCTGTCTTTCCTATTATCACCCCTAGATATGTGAATGATGAGGCTGGTTTGAATTGATGTTCTTGTGTCTTGAGATAATCTGGGGCGTCTGCTTCTTCCTTTCTTTTCCTCTATACTTTTCTGTCTTTCCTATTGTCACCCCTAGATATGTGAATGATGAGACTGCTTTGAATTGATGTTCTTGTGTCTTTAGGTAATCTGGGGCGTCTTGTTGTTGTTGTACTTTTATCGCCTGAACTTCGCCTGAAGCCGGCTTCATTACTTCTTACTTATTTTTGTTATTTTGTGTACCTACTGATTTCCTTGGAATTATTCCTGCTTATTCGTTAGATTTGCTGTAACCGTTTTTAATTTAGTTTGATTGGCGACTGGTGCGGTTATTTTTTTCCGGTGGAAATTAATTGAAGTCAATATTTGTGATTTGCGTTACGCGCGCTCGCGTTGTTGTGTTAGTTTTTTATTCACGCCGGTAATCCGCGATGTATGGAAAAACGATGCCGGCCTGGGCGACGGGGAGTAATAATAATTGGACCCCGGAATTCTTCCAACCGGCAATGACATCCGATGAAATGAAATGACAATGTGATTTACAATTCCAATAGTATTATCGCCGCCCCTGCAACGCCGGGGGTTCTCCAATTACTGATAAACCAATTACATTGCAAAAAAGTAATTTATATTTCATAATACGGGCCCGGGAACTTCATTTTTATGCAAAATAACGCGCGGCCGGGGCGAGTCATTAAAAATTGTTTCCAATTGCCGGAGCGCCGGTTTTCCATTACGCCCGCCGTTTTTGGGTGCAATTTTTTCGGCCCTCCCCCATATACGGGTTAATAATGCGATTGCACAAATGCGCAGTGATGAAAGGAAGATCGGATTTCCTGTGCACTCGGCGAGATTAGCGCCTGGGCGCATGCATTAACTGATCCTTATCTGCCGGTTTTCGGTTGCTCTTTCCGCCGTGCGACTCAACCGGTTTTCGATTCGCGACTACACGTCTATCAGATTGCCATGGGGGAGATACGGACGTCTATGAGCGTCCGGACGTCGCTTATAGACGCCAGGCGTGCCGATTGTGTAATTGGGATTACAGATAAGTGGCACTGCGCCTTTTGATCCGTATGCATCAGACTGTGAAGTGGTTGCTGTTTGGCAAGCGATAAGGACGTAATTTAACGCTTAATTTCACTAGTGAGTGCATGTTATGCACTAAAATCGATGTTTACGTTCTAATCGCTACTAAACACTATGTAATACATAATAATCTATATGCAATACATAATAATATATATGTAATACATATATGAGCTGTTGTAAACCAGAGTGGTGTTACAGGCATATTTCTCTACTTATCTGAATTAATAAAAAATACTGAGTTCATCAATCTATACTTTGACTTTGACAGATGAAGTGTTCATATAACTTTTTGTTCTCAGAATGACATCACCTTTCATCTGTCAAAGTTTGTGATAGTTTGTCATTTCTAGTCTCATTTCTTGATGGGACCCAGGTTTCACAACCCAACGTTAGGATAGCTCTGTATATAGCATTAAATGCGTCAATTTTAGTTTTTCTTGACACTTCCTTCTTATTTATTAGTAATTTGACTTTGTATGTTTTCTCGATTCTACTGTTTATTTCTTTATTCTTGTTTACCTTCCCTTTCAATTTCTACTCCTATATATTTCTAAGCTACTACTTGTTCTATTTTTATGTCATCAATCGTTATATCCATCGTTGATTCTTACTTATTAGTAATTTGTTCTTGCATGATATACTTTGTGTGTTTTCTCGATTCTACTGTTTATTTCCTTTTCCTGTTTACCTTCCCTTTCAATATCTACTCTTAGATATTTGTGAGCTTCTACTTATTCAATTTTTATATCATCAATCGTTATATCCATCGTTGGTTGTTCCCCTATCATTAGTACTTTTGTTTTGTCTTTGTTTATCCTCATTCCATAGTCCCTTAGAGTTTTGCTCCATATACATAGGCTTTCCTGTAGGTCTACCTCTTTTTCTATTATTAATACCACATCGTCTGCGAAAGCTCCTTCTGATATTGTGACTTTGTTCATGTTTCTATGTTCGACTACTAGTTATTTATCTTTTTGGTGCACTCTTTTATTATTTCGTCTATATAGGTAATAAACAGTAATGGACTCGTCCCTGTCTTTTCCACATTCCTCTTTTTGCTCACTCCACATATTGTTCTTGTTCTTCGTGGTACGATATGTTTAAGTATGTCCCACATTTCTTCCGTGCTGCTGTTTTGGAATTTTTGTTCTTTTTTTCTATTTGTTTCTTGATCATTTCTACGTATTCGTTGCTTATTCCTTCGTTTCTTAGTTTATATGGTTTTATCTGTTCATACTGTATGTTATCTTCTGGGTTTATATTTGTTACTTTTTCCTCATCTTCTTTTGCTATGAAGATTGCTTTATGTATACGTGCTTTATTGTTGCTATGACCAGGTAGTGGTCACTCCCAATTTCTGAGCCTCTTCTTACTTTGGTACCTGTTATTGATTTTCTATTTTGTTCTTCGACTAATATGTAATCAATGATTGATCTTTCAGTTCTGCTCTTTACCTACCTTGTGTATTTATGTATCTCCTTATGTTTGAAGAAGGTGTTCGTTATAATCATGTTTTGTGTTATACAAAAATCGAGTAGCCTTTCTACATCACCGTTTCTTTTTACCTCTCCTTGACTACCTATTACTATATTATATGCTTTATCTCTTTGTATCGCTCGGCCGTTGTGGTCTCCCACTATATAGATTGCTCCTTTTGCCATTTCCTTTGCTAGTGTTAGTTTTTCCCAAAATCTTTCTTTGTTGTTTCTTGTATCGTCTTCATTAGGACCATATATGGTTATTATGGTTCTTCTTACATCCTTAGTTGTCTTTAATTCTACTGTGAGGATTCTTTCCGACCAGGCTTTTCAGTTTTCGATTATTTCGTATTCTATTTTTTCGTGTATAATACATCCCCCCCTGCCCCGCAGTTTTTTACCCTCTTCTACTCCACTATATATCATGACGTGTCTTGTGTTCCTATCCTCATGCTTCCATTCCCTTTCTGTTTTTTTGTTTGTTTCCCTTTCAGGCTTCTTATATTCCATATCCCCAGTTTCCATTCCCATCCACTTTTTTGTGTTTCATTCTTTCTATGTCCCCTTTGTCATTTGTTATTATTTTGCTATCTACATTTATAACTTTACTCATGTCCATTTTAGCATTTTGTGTCCTTTTGTTTTCTTTCCTTTGTACTTTCTGTTTTAGTTTTTTTTTACCAGTTTCTCTGTTTTTTTTTTGCCAGAGCCACGTCTTGTCTTCAATTACGATTTGTTGATACTTTACTATTAACTTGTGTTTCTCTTCTCTTGCCATATTTCTCAGGTTTCTTTGTATTTCTAGTTCTTTTGGGGTTAGGTCATTATCTATAAATATGTCGGAGATATTTTTATATGTATCTTTATTTGCAGTTTTCATGTAGTTTTCGCAAGTTTGCAGTTATTTTTTGAATTGCATGAAATCCGCTTACTAATTGAAAATCCAATTTTCAATTGAAAACATTTATACCAAAAATCCGTTCTGCAATATTGTCATTATGCAATTGATATTGTCATATGTTATAATGAAATAGCACATTTATAATTTATAGCTGACACGTGATATCAAGTGAAAAATTAAATATGAAATATTTTTTCGCAATAGAATGCCCCAGTAAAAAAATGCATTAAGTACTAAAAATCTGCAGTGCACTAGCGAATTTTTAATATATCTTTATTTACAGTTTTTTTACGAATTTCAGTAAAATTGCACAAAATTTACAATTCACTGATGTTTCATAACAACTTAAACTAATTTTCTATTGAAGACTACCTTAGTGAAGATATATTGAGCCAAAAATTTGCTCCGCAAAAATTACTATCCATTATATCTTTGTTTGCAGTTTCGCGAATTTATCAAAATTTCACGAAATTCACAATTTGCTAATTTTTAATACAAACTTAAAAACATGTGTTCATTCCAACTCACACTCGCTCTAACGGGCTGGTGGCCTACATTTCATTCTTGTGAAAAACATCCACTTAACTCACTTGTTATATAATAGCTATTTATGGTATAACTGAATAAAGTCAAATTTAATCCACGAAAAAACAGTTTGTTTCAGATAGTGTTTTCGAGTGGATTTTGCGTGTAGTGTCACACTGTAAGGTGACAACGAAAATTTCAAGGATAGTGCGAATTTACCTATTGTTTTACCTTATTCACGTTGTCAAAGGTTATTGTGAATAAAGTGAAAATTTAAATATTTCATTCACCCATTCGATTAAAGTGTAGTTTTAACGATGAGATTGAATATACATAATGAGCATTTTAATAATGCGAATTGGAAAAATAATTATTATTCAATTCTGACGTTTTAAACTGACGTTATATACATATACCTCTTAGCAGACATCATCAGCAGTTGTTTATCTTCAAGTGAAACAATATTTTCTTGATTCCACTAGTGAATTTGAAACTCTTAATTCATTCAAAATCAAAAACATACAACATCTTTTTGATAGAATACCTTCGACTTCGTGGACAGCAACAATCCCACGGCTTCTGGGGCTTCATTTTGAAACGTTTCTGGTACAAAAACACTGCAATCGGCCTTTTTAAAATTTCGATTTGACAATAAATGTTAGTGTGACTCTTCGCCGAATTGATATTATAAAAATGAAATGTGTAACTTTTAAACGTTTTTCAACAAAATTTAATAAAGTATAAAACACGTGAGTTAAGGATGTTTTTCACTTGGATAAATCAGCCCACTCGCCCTCACGAGCTCGTGGCCTAAATTTTGTTCTCGTAGAAAACATCCACTTAACTCACTTGTTATATAAATAACTATTATTCAATTCTAACGTCTTAAACTTATGTTATATACTTTTTAGCAGACATCATAAGCAGTTGTTTATCTTCAAGTGAAATAAAATTTTCTTGATTCCACTAGTGAATTTACAACTTTCAATTCATTCAAAATCAAAATCATACAACATCGATTAGATAGAATACCTTTAACTTCATGGACACCAACTTTACCACGGCTTGTGAGGCTTCATTTGGAATCCCTTCTGGTAGAAAAACATTGTAATCGGCCTATTAATATTTTGATTTGACAACAAATGTCAGTTTGACTTTTCACGGACTTGATATTATAAAAATGAAATGCGTAACTTCTAAACGTTTTTCGACAAAATTGAATAAAATATTAATCAGGAATAAACTCCTGATTACTTAAATAATGCAAATAAATCATAAACTGCATTAAATAATTCCTAATTTTCATATAGTAACATAACGTTCACACATTCAACGTCAAGCATCCACACATGCAGATAGACAGTTTTTTTAATAATCTCAATATTCTCAAATGACTTCAAAACGGATATTCCTGTTAAAATCTAGAATTCGTATCAATCGTATCTGGAATCCATCAAGTATCTTCTTCCCAATATTTGGGAAAAAGTATAATTTTACACTATTTTTAACCTTCCATTGTTGTTAACAATGTTCAATTTAACAATTCAGTTCAGTTTATCAATTTATATGACAAACTCAACCCAGTTTTTGTCAAGTATTGTCAAGATATATTTTATTATAAGATTTTTTTGGTAGATCGAAAATTGGCTAAAATGAATTAATTTGAGATAAAATAAAATCTAATGTACAAATGTCGTAATAAAGTTATGTGACAATTTGAATACACATTTAAACATATTGCGGACAAATAATTCGATCCTTCTGTGCATCATAGCACAATAGTTCCCGCTGTATGACACTCTGAAATCTACACCAGTATCAATTATGGGCAGCGCAAATTACATCTGTATTTTGTCCCCAATTTCCATGACAATCGGGAAACTATGGGGCATGAGGCGGCGCGAATTGGGCGCAAAATACACCATATTTCGGGCCCATTCATCCCCCGCAATTCGCAGCGCACCGCCTCGACGCGACAATGAGAGGCGTCGATCAGCATGGCGACGGTGCGCAATAAAATAACACAATAAAAATTCAAATTGATTGGGCAAAATTGAAACTGACACCGGTAGCAGACGCGAGCGGCAAGTGGCATTACTGCCGGCGGCAGAGGGGGTTGCCCCGGGGGGTGGCGGAGGGCTGTGCCCTTCACTAACTAGGCTGACAGATGGTCCCCGAATATAAAAGGTCATATACATGACGTCACTATATGTATACCCAATTTCATGTCACACTGCATCCGACCGCATCGATTTTAATAGACTCCTACAAAGGCAGGCGCAAGGGATGAAGTGCCGAGGGTGAGAGCGAGAGATTATTATTACCATCTTCGGATTCCTTTATACTCTAATACCTACAAATTCTGCAAATCTTGGAAGCATAAGATTTTCGAAAAAAAATTCATAAAGTATTTACCAAATTTTATAACAATTTTTTTTGCAACATTTTATTATAACCCTATTAATGAATTGCAATTAAATGTATCTATTTATTTATTCCTTCGCCTTTCTACCTTTCGGTGTAAGACATTCATTATTAATTTTTATAATATTCTCTCCACTTCCTCCTATATTTTTTTAATTCCTTTATGTCTTCCCATGTGTTCCCTTCATATTTCCTTTTCATCTACTCCTATCCATATCAACCAGTATCCTCCATATTTTCTATTCCCTGTCCATTCTTTTTTGTTTCGGTAATTCCTTGAATTTATATTTTATGTTTTCTCATCTCCTCCACCAGTTCTGCTTCTTTTCCCATGTATCCTCTAACGTTCCATGTCCCTATTGTTGTTTTTACCAGCAACTAAAATTATTTTTTATTTTGTAACAAGCGTTTCTACTGCACACAGATTATTTAACCGGAGTTATTCGCTAAACGCTCGGTTGCATAATCGTAAGCTGAATTGCATTTGGGTTTCTCACAAGTGTAACCGAAGAAGATGCAAATGAGCGCCGTAATTAATGGAAAAATAATCGGAGGGGCTCTAAATTTTTGATTGGCGCGATAAGGGGGGGGGGTCCCGGACGTATTTATAAGTTGAAATTGTAGCTGGTCATAACGCAATCATGCTCTGCAGCGACGGTGGGGGAGTGAAGGGTTGCGCCCCACTTGAATTCGCAATCAAAAAGAATCCGGTATCCGATTACAAATAAAGCCTGGGTGTTCGGCTACTGTTGCCAATTACCATAGCCATTTTTTTCGCAGTTTTTCCACCCGTGCAAAAGTTACGCACAAAAAAGCGTAAAGAAAATTGAATTCCAAAAAGCTACAAATTCTACTGCCTCTTGCTTGGCACTGATTGCACCTCATACATCGACTTGAGTGAAGAACTAATTTATTTCCCCGACAAGTACTTGGCAATTCATTAATCGAGTGGCACGCTTTCCTGTGTCTGCATGTGTGCATTCTATAAATTACTGATGGGGCTGTAAAGTTTACATTTACGGCCGTCCGCGCGCCGCTTCAGCCGCAATAAAATTATTGAAACATGACATAAATTCCGCCATTTGTTGAATGTCAATACCAATCGCGCATCAAAGCGGCCCGACCGACGGCCGGATAATCGGAAATGGTACGTTTTAATAAACGTCCGCGAAATAAATAACTCCACGTCGGTCTGGAGCACACCAAAATCACTCACAGAGCTTTGATATGAACACACAGAACCTAATAAATCGACTAATAAAGCTGATGATTTGAGATATGCACGAGGAGGTATACCGTGATTTTTTTTTTTAACTTTGAACATAGTCAATACAACGTCACTATGTTCATAAAAAAACACAGTTCATCTGTGGTTATTTAAACTTGAAATAATGTTAAAAATTGTTCCCATTGATGGAATTGGTCTATCGGGATAAGTGACTGAAAAAACGTCAAGCATATTTCTTATGCTCTGACTTGCATGGTATAAATGCATTATTTGTATCGTCACTTCTGTTAAATGCATTTCTTTAATGTATTTTACCACAATAATAGTTCAAACAAGTTGACAATTCTATTTATTTTGATATCAAATAGTTATTTTGACATTACATTGGACACTTGATAACATCCACGCATTGACCATGTTGACTATGTTAGGAGTTAAAAAAATGTCACTGTATAGAATAATTAGTTTCTATCCTCTTTATCGATAAATTTATGCGCCAGATAACTTTTCATCAATGATTTTTTGAGTCAGTATAGTACTACGGATTAATTATCCGGTTAATTTTTGTCATAGATCGCTGTCAAACGGAAAACGTCGTTTTTATATTTTATGAAAAGTATCTACAATTTTGCAAGAAACAGTTAATGCAAATAGGAATAGTAATAGAAATAACAATAATAAGGTAAGTACATAAGTAAGTAAGTAAGTAAGTAAGTAAGTAAGTAAGTAAGTAAGTAAGTAAGTAAGTAAGTAAGTAAGTAAGTAAGGAAGGAAGTAAGGAATTTGAATCATTTTTGAATCACTATCGAACTATGGATTATTTATATGTTCAATTTTTGTCACAGATCACTGTTCATAAGGAAAACGTCATTTTTATATATTATTAAAAGTATCTACAATTTTGCAAGAAACGGCTAATGCAGATAAGAATAGGACTGGTAATAACAATAAAACAGTAAGTAGGTATGTAAGGAAGTAAGGAATTTGAGTCATTTTTTGACTCACTATCGAACTATGGATTATTTATATGTTCAATTTTTGTCACAGATCACTGTTCAAAAAGAAAATGTCGTTTTTATATTTTATTAAAAGCATCTACATTTATGCAA
Organism: Othius punctulatus; assembly: GCA_951805005.1. Classification (NCBI taxonomy): domain Eukaryota; kingdom Metazoa; phylum Arthropoda; class Insecta; order Coleoptera; family Staphylinidae; genus Othius; species Othius punctulatus. The sequence continues at coordinate 16,350,949 of OX638145.1, forward strand.
GAAACAGTTAATGCAAATAGGAATAGTAATAGTAATAACAATAAAAAAGTAAATAGGCAAGTAAGGAAGTAAGGAATTTGAGCCATTTCTTGACTCACTATCGAACTATGGGCTATTTATAAGTTCAATTTTTGTCACAGATCACTGTTCTAAAGGAAAATGTCGTTTTTATATATTATTAAAAGTATCTACATTTTTGCAAGAAACAGTTAATGCAAATAGGAATAGTAATGGTAATAACAATAAAAACAATAAAAAGTGAGTAGGTAAGTAAGGAAGTAAGGAATTTGAGTCATTTTTTGATTCACTATGGGCTATTTATATGTTCAATTTTTGTTACAGATCACTGTTCAAAAGGAAAACGTCGTCTTTATATTTTATCAAAAGCATCTACAATTTTGCAAGAAACAGTTAATGCAAATAGGAATAGTAATGGTAATAATAATAAAAAAGTAAGTAGGTAAGTGAGGAAGTAAGGAATTTGAGTCATTGTTTGACTCACTATCGAACTATTAGCTATTTATATGTTCAATATTTGTCACAGATCACAGTTCAAACGGAAAATGTCATTCAAATTTTCAGAGGAATTATCTTCAGGCATACTGTATACAAATCTGGCATAAAATTTTGAAAATATCCATTAGAAAAATTTTCAGAAATTTCAGTGACTTACAGATAAGTATTCATCAATTGAGAAAGTTATACATTCGATTTTTTCACTTATTTAAGACATACTCGTCGTAAAGTTTTCAGAGGAATTATTTTCAGGTATACTGTATACAAATCAGGCATAAAATTTTCAGTTATAAAGTTATACATTCGATTTTCTAACTTATTTAAACATACTCGTCATCAACTTTTCAGAGGAATTGTCTTCAGGTATACTATATACAAATCTGGTATAAAATATTCAAAATATCTATTAGATAAATTATCAGAAATTTCAGTGACTTACAGATAAGTATTTATCAATTCAGAAAGTTATACATTCGATTTTCTCAGTTATTTAAGACATACTCGTCGTGAAATTTTCAGAGGAATTATCTTCAGGCATACTATATACAAATCTGGCATAAATTTTTTAAATATCCATTAGATAAATTTTCAGAAATTTCAGTTAATAACAGATATGTGTTGCTCAATTGAGAAAGTTATACATTCGATTTTTTCACTTATTTAAGAGATACTCGTCGTCAAATTTTCAGCGGAATTATCCTCAGGCATACTGTACACAAATCTGGCATAAAATTTTGAAAATATCCATTAGATAAATTTTCGCAAATTTCAGTGACTTGCAGATAAGTATTTAACAATTGAGAAAGTTATACATTTGATTTTGTCACTTATTTAAGACATACTCGTCGTAAAATTTTCAGAGGAATTATCTTTAAGTATAATGTATACAAATCAGGCACAATTTTTTTTAAATTTCCATTTGATAAATTTTCAGGAATTTCAGTGACCACCAGGTATATTTATCAACTGTGAAAGTTATACTTTTCTTACTTACTCTCACTAATTCAAATTGTTGCTCAAAATAAATTTAGCCATATTACTTCTGAAGGATCTGAAAATTACTGAGTATATTTTCAGATCCTTTTTCATTAGATACATTTTCAGAAATTTCAGTGACTTACAGATAAGTATTCATCAATTGAGAAAATTATGCATTCGATTTTCTCACTTATTTAAGACATACTCGTCGTCAAATTTTCAGACGAATTATCTTCAGGTATACTGTATACAGGTCTGGCATAAATTTTTGAAAATATCCATTAGATAAATTTTCAGAAATTTCATTGACTAACAGATATGTATTGGTCAACTCGGAAAGTTATACATTCGATTTTCTCACTTATTTAAGACATACTCGTCGTGAAATTTTCACAGCAATTATCTTCAGGCATACTGTATACAAACCTGGCATAAAATTTTAAAAAGATCCATTAGATAAATTTTCAGAAATTTCAGTCACTAACAGATATGTGTTGCTCAATTGGGAAAGTTATAGATTCGATTTTCTTACTTATTTAAGACATACTTGTCGTCAAATTTTCAGAAGAATTATCTACAGGTATACTGTATACAAATCAGCCATAAAATTTTAAAAAATGCCATTATATAACGTTTCAGGAATTTCAGTAACAATCAGGTATATTGATCAACTGTGAAAGTTATACTTTTCTCACTTATTCTCACTAATTCAAATGGTTGCTCAAAATAAAATTAGGCATGTTACTCCTGAAGGATCTGAAAATATACCCTGTAAGAGGTTATTTCCAAATTGCTATAGAAGGGTTGTAATTCCACCCTGAATATTTAAAAAAAAATCATAAAAGATGTCCATTAAATTATTTAATGAATATTTTGAAAACTTAATACCTGATTTGCATACAGTATATCTGAACTAATAACATAATAATTGAAGGGTAGTAAATCATTAATAAATATATGGAAAAAATCATGAAAAGTGTGCATCAAACTGGAAAGGTAAAAACATCACAACAAGTGTGCATTAAATTTTCGCTCGATGAAACTTAGGCATGTTAGTCTTGGTGGGTCTGCAAATATACCCTATAAGTAATTCTTTCCAATTTTACGTAAGAGGGTAGTAATTCAACCCTTAATATTTAAAAAAAGTCATAGAAAGTGTGCATTTAATTGGAATATTTAAAAATATCCTGAAAAGTGTGCGATAAGATATACTCGTTGTCAAATTTTCAGAGGAATTATCTTCAGGTATACTGTATACAAATCAGGCATAAAATTTTGAAAATATCCATTACATAAATTTTCAGAAATTTCAGTGACTTACAGATAAGTATTTATCAATTGTGAAAGTTATACATTCGATTTTCTCACTTATTTAAGACATACTCGTCGTGAAATTTTCAGAGGAATTATCTTCAGGCATACTGTATACAAATCTAGCATAACATTTTCAAAATTTCCATTAGATAAATTTTCAGAAATTTCAGTGACTTACAGTTAGTATTTATCAAATGAGAAAGTTATACATTCGATATTCTCACTTATTTAAGACGTACTCGTTGTCAAATTTTCAGAGAAATTATCTTCAAGTATACTGTATACAAATCAGGCATCAAATTTGCAAAATATCCATTAGATAAATTTTCAGAAATTTCAGTGACTTACAGATAAGTATTTATCAATTGAGAAAGTTATTCATTCGATTTTCTTGCTTATTTAAGACATACTCGTCGTCAAATTTTCAGAGGAATTATCATTAGGCATACTGTATACAAATCAGGTATAAAGTTTTAAAAATATCCATTAGATAAATTTTCAGATATTTTAGTGACTAACAGATATGTATTGGTCAACTGGGAAAGTTATACATTCGATTTTCTCACTTATTTATTACATACTCGTCTTCAAATTTTTAGAGGAATTATCTATTTATATCTGGCATCAAATTTTCAAAATATCCATTAGATCAATTTTCTAAAATTTTATTAAATATATACTGGTCATCAAATTTTATCTGAATTGAATTATCTTCAAGCATACGTTATACAAATCTAGCAAAAAAAATTCTAGCGGTGAATCAGGGTGCAAAATAAAGTCAAATATTCCTTTGCCATTTTTTGTTTAGATGAATGGTTTCCTTACAAATCACTAAATTTAATAATAACATCTTTATTATAATATTAAATGATTTTTAAGCAAATAAATGAATTAGATTTAAAAATCTACAAAATATGACTCCTCTTAGTATACTTATTAATCTGCATCAATAAGATGAATGTTAGTAGCGTACGTGCATTTGTGCATACATACACTCAAATGACTGTATGCATTAGCGACACAGATAAGGCTCGCGAAAATATGGCAATGATCTAATTGTATCAATAAATCGCGTAATCGTGAATTAAAGACACTGTCGAATGTGCCCGGGTGCTAATTGGACTCGTTTCGAGATATTTACGCAAATATTCGCTAGCTCAGTGATGTGCGGAGTTTTCCACAGTATGCGACAATGAACAAGTGTTGTGGGTTCTAAAATTGGTGATGCAAAACTGATTTTAAGTGCATTAAAGTTGTGTAGATATTATAACCATATAGTAGTTAAAAATGCATTATTATCATTACGGTATTAATATATAGCGTGTGAAAATACAAAACTAAGGGATTTACATGTCATTTTTGTTAAAAAAAAATTCAACTTCTGAAATGCAGTGAAATAAAAATATAATATATGACACGAACTTGGAAAATACAGAAGAAATCACTGATTAATTAAATTGTGCGTATGGTGCTTGCAAATGTCAAATTAAACGTTTTTTTTTAAACACAAATTTATACACAAAACTATAAATCAGAAAGTAACCCAAAATTATAAAAAAAAGTTGATTTAAAAAACTGAAAAACTGAAAAACTGAAAAACTTATGACACTGATTGCATTTGGACAAATAGGTAAGTATTGAAACTTTATTTTTTTATTGTTTACTGTTTGATTGGATATTTTATTATAACCTGTTTCTACGAGTATATGTTATTTTATTTTTATTTTCATCTATCCATAATAATAAATACGTCAATTATATTATTATATTTGATTTAACTGATCGAGATCATTGGCCTTATCATACTCGAATTCTCAGAATGTGTCACAGATAAGACAAATATCAATAATTTCTATATATAATTATTGTATATTGTATTAACTGTTTCTTTTTTGTTTGTAGTACAAGTGGCGTGGTGAGTTATGGCTCAATATTTTATTAACTGTTTCTTTTTTATATGAAGCTCAAGTTAAGGCTCCGATTTACCAATTCAATTCGATTGTCGTCTTGGGCAACAAAAAAATTATTCAATTTCACACCTGTTATAATTGTTTCATATTATGTTATGATAAATAGTTATGTTATCTTATGGTTATGTTAGTTATGTTATGTGATAATGTTAGGATAAAGCAATAAGGCCAATGATCACAGCCATCGATGCTTTAAGTTTTAAGTGAAAAAAAAAAATATGGTTATGTAACAACGATTTATTGCTACTGCTTTGGCTAATTACCATCGCCCCTATTAATATAAATAATAATAAGTGCTAATACTAATATTACCAAAGCTATTGAAAAATGCATAAATGGCAATTACATGTTAATGTAGTAATTTAAAAATGGTAATTTCAGCAGGTAATTACACACATACAAATTGTTCACAATATATATCTTTTTCTATTTAATTAATTTAATTTAATTAGAGTGTTTGAATATGTGGTTAATACTTGGCGATTCATCTTTAAATTAGTATAAATAAAGCACTTGGTTAGATTTTACAAATTTGTAATAGAAAAACTGTAGAATTATTTCGGTCTCACGACTATTATTAAGAGACAATTTTTTTATATATCGTGATAATGGTCGTGAGACCGAAATAATTTTAGAGTTTTTTTACTTCTAGTTAGACCAATTGAGAATTATATTAATAAATATAGCACTTGGTTAAGTTTAACAAATTTTTAATAGAAAAACTGTACAATTATTTCGGTCTCACGACCATTGTAAAGAGACAATTTTTTTGCCTCGTGATAATGGTCGTGAGACCGAAATAATTGTAGAGTTTTTCTACTTCTACTTAGACTAATTTTGAATTTGGATAAATAACTAAGTTGTACAAATTTGTAAAATTGTATTAATGTGTTGTACGGAAAATTTTTGGTATATTGTATTTGGTACAAATGTTTTTGGTCCATTAAAAATCCAAACCGGTTTTAAAACTTCCTGATCGACTCTTTCAATTACGACAGGCAAAGCAGGAGGGCGCCTCCACTTCCTGGCCAGTGGCATGCGTGGCATGCCAGTGGCCAGGACGCGTTCGCTGGACGTCCAGGAAGTAATTACGTCGTGTAAATATTTAACTCGCCAAAGGCATCCTACGCAAATCCTCAGCGATTGTGAAGCGAAAAATTGAATCCGACATCACAAAAAAACTGACATGCATATATCGCTTAGTGATAAATTAATTGTCAGCGATATAAAAATCAATGATCATTTAGAATATCAATTTTTTTTAATGAAATTTGGGTTATTTTGTAAGGATTTTTGAATGATCTCCGATGCACTTTATTTTACAGTTCTTAGCAAACGTGAACGTGGCTTTGTAATTTTCTCAATTGTTAAAATGAATAAATTAATTTTCGGATTAATTATATTAAGGATTTTTGAATGAACTCCAATGCACTATATTTTACATTTCTTAGGAAACGTAAACGTGGCTTTGTATTTTTCTCAATTGTTAAAATGAATAAATATTTTCGGATTAATTATATTAAGGATTTTTGAATGAACTCCAATGCACTATATTTTTCATTTCTTAGGAAACGTAAACGTGGCTTTGTAATTTTCTCAATTGTTAAAATGAATAAATATTTTTATAGCAAAATATACATAATTCGAATTTAATATTACAATATTTAAAAACGTAATTAATTTTTAGTTTATTTTTAATTAATGAAATCAATTATGGACAAAATAACAATAACTACTATAATCGACTTTACTTATGAATAGACTCCGGATTCCTAGCAAATTTACTGTTTACGTATATTAATAGAACACCATAATAATTTTTCTTTAAACTATTCATTAAAATCAATAGATTATTTAAAGTTAAGTTTATTTTTGTGGTATCTCCCTAACATAAATCACATGAGCATCTAAATAGATCGATTTAGTATCTTAAAAATGTGTCCTTAAATGTGGACAGATCAAAGACAAACTGAGTTTGTTGACACCTATTTTGCTTTTTCGGCATATTTTCGCCCTTTTAGCTTTTTTCATATTTTCTTGGAATATCTGTTTTTCTGCTTATTTCGCGATTTTTGCCCTTGACTAGAAACATTTTTTTTACCAATTTCAGTTCCACATGAAAAAATAATACTTGCATGGTAAAAGCTGGTACAAATTTAAAGAATGTTTGCAAAAATATATGGCAAACAATAGCTTGCACATGGATTAAATAGATCAGCAGAAACAAATAGAGCCCAATTAAAAGCCACTTTATACCTCCCATATATCCCATATACCTTTACCTCCGAAACCGATCATCACTAGATGTGGTATTTGGATGTATGCGGAAATATAAGTTTTGGAATTTTCTGCATCGTCTGCTGAAGCCACATAGGTATAAATGTCAAAATGTATTAAAAAAATAGAACAACATTTAGCATTTCTAAACCTACCTAATCTCTGTTACATTTTTAGTTTTAGTTCTGTTAGGGGCCAATGTAAAAAGTAACTAGACTTATATTTAAAAAAAATTACAATGATGCCATCAAATTGAGTATATATTGAGTACAGAATTTATTTGCTATTGTTAAAATAAACACATTTATAACAGTAGTATACAGGATCTCCAAAAAGTCTGCTGCCAAACAGAAATGCCACATACTAGACATCATTTTATGTCCATTTAACCTAACACAAAAAAATGCTTCCTAACGGCAATATTCATTAGATAAGTTGACCATTTTGAATAAGAGTTGAATAAGACTTCTTTTAATCTTTCTAAGACAACACAAAAAACAATAACTTTTAGAAATCATATTAATTTAAAATTTGTAAATGTCTGTAAATGTCATTAGCGACTTAGTCATTGTACTTTTCAAAGAGGTCTAGATCCCTTAGGAATTAGGAAGTATTTTTGGAATAAAACCAATTATGAATAAGAATTGAATAAGACTTATTTTAACCTTTCTAAGACAATACAAAAAACAATAACTTTTAGAAGTCATAATAATTTGACACTTGTAAATAGCTGTAAATGTCATTAGCGGCTTAGTCATAGTACTTTTCAAAGAGCTCTAGATCCCTTCGGAATTAGGAAGTATTTTTGGAATAAAGACCATTTTGAATGAGAGAATAAGACTTATTTTAACCTTTCTAAAACAACACAGAAAACAATAACTTTTTGAAATCATGATAATTTGACACTTGTAAATAGCTGTAAATGTCATTAGCGGCTTAGTCATTGTACTTTTCAAAGAGCTCTAGGTCCTTTAGAAATTAGGAAGTATTTTTGGAATAAAGACAATTTTGAATAAGAGTTGAACAAGCCTTATTTTAACCTTTCTAAGACAACACAAAAAACAATAACTTTTTGAAATCATAATAATTTGACACTTGTAAATAGCTGTAAATGTCATTAGCGGCTTAGTCATTGTATTTTACAAAGAGCTCTAGATCCCTTAGGAATTTGTAAGTATTTAAGTAGGTATAATTTTTAGAAATCATAATAATTTGACATTTGTAAATGTCTGTAAATGTCATTAGCGTGTCATTAAATATAAATGTCTTAGTCGTTGTACTTTTCAAAGAGCTCTAGATCCCTTAGGAATTAGGAAGTATTTTTGGAATAAAACCAATTATGAATAAGAATTGAATAAGACTTATTTTAACCTTTCTAAGACAATACAAAAAACAATAACTTTTAGAAATCATAATAATTTGACACTTGTAAATAGCTGTAAATGTCATTAGCGGCTTAGTCATTGTACTTTTCAAAGAGCTCTAGATCCCTTAGGAATTAGGAAGTATTTTTGGAATAAAGACCATTTTGAATAAGAATTGAATAAGACTTATTTTAACCTTTCTAAGACAACACAAAAAACTATAACTTTTAGAAGTCATAATAATTTGACATTTGTAAACGTCTGTAAATGTCATTAGCGGCTTAGTCATTGCACTTTTCAAAGAGCTCTAGATCCCTTAGGAAGTATTTTTGGAATAAGGTAATTTAAGTTAAATCGACATAAAATGCTCATTAATGATGACAGTTTATATGGATAACTTATGTCATAACTGAAATAGAAATTTAATTTTTTTTAAGTTTAGTTTTCGTTCAATTTATCAAATTGAAATAGAAAATTTAGAAAAACACGTTGTAATTAAATGTTTTCATAAAAAAATATTCAGATTATTTTACACAAGCATACATATTTTGTATATTTGTTTATATTACTGTTGTTTTTATTTTGTTTTTTGTTGTTCGTCTTTTGCATTTTCGGTGATAATTTAGTGGTGATTTGATGTGAAGTGATGATTTATCGTTTGGTTCCACCGTTTCTTGTTTCTTGTTATTTCCTTAACTTGTGCATTGGTTATCCTCCTCTTATTTAATATGTTTCCAATACTTTTGTCCCATTTCTTTTTGGTCTTCCGACTCTTCTCTTTCCTGTTATCTTTGTTTCCCATATCTTCTTTGTTTGGTTGTTGTCTTCTCTCCTCATTAGGTGTCCCATCCATTGTAAATTGGATTTTTCCCCCAATTCTTGTGTTACGTTATCTTCTTCATCCTGTTCGGTTAATTCTTTGAAATATTGTCTTCATCTTTCCATTATCTTGTCTTCATTCGTGATAATTGTTCCATTTTTATCTTTTATGTTCATCATGTTGTGTTTTTTTTTTTTTGTTTTAGTTTCTTTAGTGTTCCGTAGAATAGATTTTGGTTCTGCCCAAAATTCTCATTCCTTTTTCACCAATTTTCGTCCATAACTTTTGGTTTGCTTCTTTTATTATTGAAATCGTTTTGTTTCCCTGTTCTTTGTATTTTTCATAATCGTCTATTTTTTGTTTTGTCAGACCGATAATTTGAGTGGTGAAAAGGGACGTGATTAAGAGCAAGTTTAATACGTCATTAATACAAGACGAACTCTTAAATCATATTTATTATAATAATACATTAATTATTATACGTTAATGGCTAGGGCACCTAGATTGGCTTGGACGTGTCAAGGCTTGGCGGGAGCGGCACGATTCTGTAACGAAGAGAAGATATTCCTGAGCCAAAGCTCAGTAAGCACCCTTCCAAAGAAGTGATGGATATACACATGCACATATACATATACCTATACATATACACATATATATACTGCATATTACGAATGCTCCCCAGGGACTACTCAAACTCACCGCTGGGGACGGAACCTATGCCCGGCCAGGGGTAAGAGATGAGGATCGTCCCCAACCTCCCCCTGGACACATTTCTGCAATCATATATATACCTATTGAGACTGCATATTACGAATGCTCCCCAGGGACTACTCAAACTCACCGCTGGGGACGGAATCTATGCCCGGCCAGGGGTAAGAGATGAGGATCGTCCCCAACCTCCCCCTGGACACATTTCTGCAATCATATATATCTCTATTGAGACTTCCATATTAAGAATGCTCCCCAGAGACTACTCAAACTCACCGCTGGGGACGGAATCTATGCCCGGCCAGGGGTAAGAGATGAGGATCGTCCCCAACCTCCCCCTGAACACATTCAATCGTATATATATCTATTTATACTGCCATATAACGAATGCTCCCCAGTGACTACTCAAACTCACCGCTGGGGACGGAATCTATGCCCGGCTACGGGTAAGAGATGAGGATCGGCCCCAACCTCCCCGTAGACACATCCCGCAACCATGTGCGATTCATAAATGTAGAGTTGAGGATCCCATATGCACGGTGGGCAATATTGCCATAAACGAATGCTCCTCAGGGACTACTCAAACTCACCCCATGAGGACGGAACCTATGCCCGGCTAGGGGTAAGAGATGAGGATCGGCCCCAACCTCCCCCTAGACACATCCCGCAACATATGTGCGATTCATAATTGTAGAGTGCAGGATCCCATATACGACGATGGCAAATAAGACTCTCTACTTGTTAGTTTTTCTACCTTATTCTACCGTGCAATCTACGAAGGTGTACTTACATTACTTAATGTAACTTAATTCTACGTAACTACAGGCACTATTTACTGCTATGAGGAACTAATCGGTTTGCTGGATAAATACGTACTAATGAATGACATAAGCGCCCGGTCCCCTACAGAGGCCCCTTCGTTCGTGCGAGCACGCACAAGAATGTGCTGAGTTAAGTAAATAAACGTTACTGGAGCAAAGCGGGAAGATACAGGAAAATCGAAATTATTGACGCGTAACAGTTTGTAAGATTTTTTTGACAAACAAAAAAAAATCTTTCACCAAATTTCGTCCTTGACTTTTGATTTGCTTCCTTTATTATTGAATTCGTTTTGTTTCTCTTTTCTTTGTATTTTTCGTAATCTTCTATATCTATATCTATATATCATAAAGATAACTATTTTCTATTTCCCTTTTTTCTCCTATATCCTTTTTGACTTCCTCTGTCCACCAGTTTGTCTTTTTCATGTCCCTGTTTCCAATTTTTGTTGTTTCGCAGGTCTCCCTTGCCGCTTCTAGTATATTTCTTTTGAATGTTTCCCATTTTCCTTCTATGTTTAGGTTCATTTCGCTCTCGCTGAATTTATTGTGTAGTATATCTTTGTATTTCTCTTGTGTTTGTGTTTCTCTTAATCTGTAGGCTTTTGTCTTTTCTTTAACTTTTATCCTCCTCTTGTCTGTTTTTTGTATTTTCTTCCAACTCATGTCCATTTTTAGTAGGTGGTGGTCACTTTCTATTTAACTTCCCTTGCCGCTTTTAGTATATTTCTTTTGAATGTTTCCCATTTTCGTTCTATGTTCAGGTTCATTTCGCTCTCGCTGAATTTATTGTGTAGTATATCTTTGTATTTCTCTTGTGTTTGTGTTTCTCTTAATTTGTAGGCTTTTATCTTTTCTTTAACTTTTATCCTCCTCTTGTCTGTTTTTTGTATTTTCTTCCAACTCATGTCCATTTTTAGTAGGTGGTGATCACTTCCTATTTAACTTCCCTTGCCGCTTTTAGTATATTTCTTTTAAATGTTTCCCACTTTCCTTCTATGTTTAGGTTCATTTCGCTTTCGCTGAAGGTATTTTGTGGGATATCTTTGTATTTCTCTTGTGTTTGTGTTTCTCTTAATCTGTAAGCTTTTATCTTTTAACTTTTATCGTCCTCTTGTCTGTTTTTTGTATTTTCTTCCAACTTATGTCCATTTTTAGTAGGTGGTGGTTGGTGATCCGGTAATGAAATCACCTTTTTTGATTTAGGGGTTTTTTGATAGTCGAATTTTATACTATTTTTCTTTTTTGTACAGATTTTATTTTATTTGACAAATGCCTGAACCCTTGCTGTCGAGCTCTGAGACACAAGTCTTGTCTCGCTGCCTTCTTGGTCGAGAGTGGGTGGCACCACCCCCTACTCCAGGACATTTTGGGGTGTCGTGAGGTGGTGCCAACCCTGACATCTTAAATTACATAAATAATTGCCAACAGTGGTCACTTCCTATTTCAACTTGCCTTGTAACTATTACATTCATTATGTTGTACCAGCTGTTTCTATTAATTTATGAAATAATAACTGAAAGATAATTTCTTCGTTTTATTGCCTCCTTTGTGCATTGTTTATGCCCCTCTTATTTAATATGTTTCCAATATTTTTGTCCCATTTCTTTTTTGGTCTTCCGATTCTTCTCTTTCCTGTTATCTATGTTTCCCATATCTTCTTTGTTTGGTTGTTGTCTTCTCTCCTGATTAGGTATCCCAGCAATTGTAATTGTCCATTTTCTATCTGTTTATTAAGTTCTACCTTTCCTAGTTCATATCTGATGTAAATGGTGTAGGATGGGGTTTAAATTTGTCTTCAGTTCTGATACAATTTTCTGTGTTATTATATATGCTTCTGATTGCCTTCCTCAGTATAGGTTCTATTAGTAGTTATACTGTGAGAGTTCTAACTCACCCCCCGCAAAGATTTCGATTAAATTAATTGACGCTTTTAATTCGCAGTCTTAATCAATCGCCGCGAGCAGTATCAATGGGTTGATTGCGGAAATTGTGCGTAATTTAATCACAATTGCAAGATAACAATGGGGTAATTGCAACAATTGCAGGTGCATTACTTCAATTACAGGTACTTTATTTACAATTACAGGTTAATTGGCGATCAGCAATTGTTGTAATTACCCCATTGTTATCTTGCAATTGTGATTAAATTACTCGCAATTTCCGCAATCAACCCATTGTTACTGCTCGCGGCGATTGATTAAAACCGCGAATTAAAAGCGTCAATTAAATTAATCGAAATCTTTGCGGGGGGTGAGTTAGAACTCTCACAGTATAATTACTAATGGAACCTAAACTGAGGAAGGCAATCAGAAGCATATATACAGAACACAGAAAATTGTATCAGAACCGGAGACATAATCGCAACGAAATTTAAACCCTAAATGATTACATCATTTACATCACATATGAACTAGCAATGGTAGAACTTAATAAACAGATTATTAATTCGCCTGCTTTTTTAAGCGCTTATTTTGAATTTTTATTGCTTATTTATCAGGACCCTCGTTAAGAACAATGTTCACCTAGGAATCGACTAAATTACTAAACCTTGTATTTGTATCCTTGAAAATAGTACTTACAAGGTTTTGTTTGATTGTTAACTAGCATGTGGGTATTCGTATTTGTGAAATTATCAAATTACTGGTATTCAGAATTAAGTAATTATAACAGCAGGATGTTCAATAAAACTTAGTTAAATTGGTAATTACAGTCTGACAAACTTGTGGGGTACAAGGATTAAATTGCATGGTGAAATGTTAAACAGTTTGAAATTTATCGCGTTTCAGTTTAAATTGTCGCGTTGCAAGTGAGCTGTAGCCCTCTGTGGTCGATAGATGGTAGCCTCTGCTTCGCTGTATCACAACTAGGGCCGAGTTTACAGTATCCGTTGTAGGTTTAATACCAGATACCTACGGCCGTAGGTACAAAGTTGCTTCAGCTTTGCACCTACAGATGGTGGAACGTGTTCGGTAGGTTCAAATGATTCGCGCCCCATTAACGCGAATTAAAATCGGCTTCAAAAATCGAACCTTATTTGACTACCATTAAGATTGAGGCTTCCCAGGATGGAATGCGCTTCAAGTTCTCAATTTACCACCGGCCCAGTCTGGGCCTGCCGGTTTTGCTCTTCGTTTTTCGTAATGAATACGAAATTGATTGCGGCGATGAGGAGTCCCGGACCTCATTACCTTAAACGGGGGGCCCTAAACGGGGGCCGTTCGCATGCACATCACGTACCTAATTCGTGGTTAATCAATAAGCGCGTGCAACAAAAATCCCGGAGCGGCGGACGGGCAGGCCGGGAATTAACATGATGAAGGCATTAATTTGACCCCACCGCTCACCTGGCCGCATTCAATTAAAATTCTTCGGCATGTTTCCTTTCCGGAGACCGAAGAGTGGACGGTGAAATTGGACGTTTCGCGGGTTTAATGCGAGCGCGTCGATAATTTTTATCGCGCGCCTTTTTCGCGTTTCGCCTTTCAGTCGCGGCCAAACCATATCTTATCGCCGCATTTTTTTTTGGGGGGGCAAAGAAAAGATTGCCCTCGTTGAATTGATATCGCTTATCAATTAACAATAGGTGCGAGTTGGCCGCAAACAAGCGGCGCCGCACAATCGCTGGGGTTATCGGGCGCATCCGAAGAAGTGCTGCTTTATGGGGGCATCTGGGTTAAGCACATCCCGGAGCCCCGGTGAAGGGCCACAGTGGGCGCATTCATCCCATGGGAACGCGTATTTTCGCATCCCCTGACCTATTAATCCTATATGGGACACCAACCAAAAGTCAATAACCCTTCTGTCAAAACTTTCCTCATCGATCGATGAAGGGGTTGGGGGGCGTCGCGGCGCTCGTAGACCTGTCCTTTCAGGAGGGCCGATCAGATAAACTTCTGGGAGAGGCGCCCGCACGCACTATAAATTGTGCGTTGCATGCGGGCCTTGACAGCGAATATTTGAGCGCGCACCGATTTATTGCGCCTCTGATTGTTTCCGAGCGACAGCCGAAGAAATAACCGGATAATCCCACTGGCACTGGCACTCCACAAACTATAAAATTCCGTCGAAGCAATTACTGCAAGGACGCCATGATTCAATAATCCAACACGGTTTCAAGTAAACACTCGAACTGCAACAATTTATAGATATCGCTTGATACACACTCGACAGAGTCATAAACTTATAAAATTCCTGAAATAAATGCTTCATCTGTGAATCGAGTGCTCCTGCATTACTCCTTCTGCCGGGAATTAATAATATGACGCAAATTATGTATGGTCGACAACAGGACGTACATGTATAGTCATGCTCACATAAATCTAGTACAAGAAATTAGGTTATAATAGCAATTTTATATGGCAATATCAAATTGTTTGTACTAGATTTATGTGAGCATGACTCTACATAGCTTAATTACGTGTCCTGACCTCATTTTAAGCCAAAAAAGCCTAAGGGAAATTTAAAAAAATAGCTCTTTTCCCAAGGAAGTATTAAATTTGCTTCTGCCTCCTGCAATACCAAGTGTTACCAGGCAAATAAGACTTGGACAGTTACGAAATGTGATATGCCAAATTAACTTAAAAAATTAGACCTACTGAAAATGTTTGCAATTAATATACAGGGTGTCTCTAAATTATGTGGACATGGCTTAACCACAGATTACTGGGATCAAAAGAAGACGATTTAACAAATCTCATCTATATACAAATGCGTTTGGTTTAGCCAGTATTCAGCTTCAATGTGTAATAACAATATTATGTCAAAATATGAGTTATATGCGTATAGAGTGTCATACCAAACAACATCCAAATCAATTTAAACGTTCTCTTGTTATAAGCAAATTTTGTTTTTTTTTTAAATTAACTTTGAAGCTGAATTCTTACTAAAACCAAACGCATTTATATATATATATATATATATATATATATATATATATATATATATATATATATATATATATATATATATAGATAAGTTTTGTTAAATCGCTTTTTTTGATCCCAGAAATCTGTGGTTAAGCCATGTTGACGTAATTTAGAGACACCCTGTATAATAAGACTGCTTTAATTGATGTATAGACGTTTTAATGTTGTTTAACCTTTAATGTATACAGGGTGTCCTAAACAAAGTGGGATTGCATGGGCATCTTTCTTATTTTCAAATCTAGAGATCTGGTTAAATGGGCAATGTGCAGTGTTATATGCTGGTTTAGAAATTTTCAAAATTCCGAGCAGTTTGGATATTATCCTAAAAAAAAACTAAAAATCGCGATTTTCTAAACAAATATATAGAGAAGTTTTGTTAAATAGTCTTTTTTTGATCCCAGTAATCTGTGGTTAAGCCATGCTCACGTAATTTAGAGACACCCTGTATATTCATCATCGTCATCTCAAGATATTAACAATATTAGATTATAATTAGAAATTAAAGAAAATTGCAATTAAATGTTTAGTTTTTATTTTTACTAATACAAAAGACATAGATGAATGATCAAAATTTATTTGAAAATTACGGATGAACTATGAGATATATACAAGGTATACAGGGTGTTAATACTAAGTTGTAATACCCGAAAATGGCCGGTTAGAACTCATTGAAACCAACCACTTTCTTAGTTATTTTTTTTTAATTGCAGCCCAAGTTTATTTGTTATTGGCATTTTTTTGGTTTTTCGAAAAATTGTTATTACTCCCTGTATATTTAATTAATAATTATTTTCATGTCGTCATCTCAAGATATTAACAATATTAGATTAAAATTAGAAATTAAAGAAAATTGCAATTAAATGTTTAGTTTTTATTTTTACTAATACAAAAGACATAGATGAACGATCAAAATTTATATGAAAATTATGGATGAACTATGTTATATATAAGGTATACAGCTTGTTAATACTAAGTTTTAATACCTGAAAATGGCCCGTTAGAACTCATTGAAACAAACCACTTTCTTAGTTCAAATTTTCCAATTGCAGCCCAGCACTGATGGGCGTCGTAAAAGTGACCACCCTGTATACAGGGTTTCAAACTTGCATATGAAAGATATACAAGAAACAAAAACAAACGGAAAAATCTCTTTACTACATTGTACTGTATAATAGAACAAACAAAAGATTCAGATATCCATAGTCATATTTGACCAATTCTGTATATATTTTCCTGTAATAGATCCTAATGGTGAGCGTCGTAAAAGTGATCATCCTGTATAGGGTGTTAATACTAAGTTGTAATACCCGAAAATCGCAGTTATAACTCATTGAAACAAACCACATTCTTAGTTCATTTTTTTTTTTCAATTGCAGCCCAAGTTCATTGTTATTGGCATTTTTTTTTCGAAAATTCGTTATTACTTTCTTATTTTCAGGAATATTTAAAAAATACAAAAACTTTCAGCATTTGCTTTCGCAAGCAGACTTTGTTTTAAATAATTGTTGCAATTTGTTAAAATTTATCTTGTAATTCAATTTGAATAAAAACTCTTTTTGGACAGATCGAAAAATATGTTTCAGATAAATGTTACAAGACAGTTTAAGGATTTTATAAATGTTTTTTTTTTTCAAAAATCGATCGAGTGGTTTTCAAAATATCTTGTTTTGAAATTTTTGATCGGTTGCCATTTTCCTATTTAATAAAATAGAAAATAATGTACATAGAAATGCTTTAGAGAACCGAAAGCAAATGCCGTTAGAGAGCCGAAGCAAATGCCGAAAGTTTTTGTATGTTTTAAATATTCCTTAAAATAACGGAGGAATAACAATTTTTTGAAAAACAAAAGAACGCCAATAACTATGAACTTGGGCTGCAATTCAAAAATTTGAACTAAGAAAAGTTGTTTGTTTCAATGAGTTCTAACTGTGATTTTCGGGTATTACAACTTAGTATTAACACCCTATACAGGGTGGACACTTTTACGACGCCCACCATTAGGATCTATTAAATGGAAATATATACAGAGTTGGTTGAATGCGATAAAAGTTTCTCATTTTTGTTCCTTTCAATATACTGAAACGAAATCCGGGATATCTGGCACAGTTCCTGAAATATCGCTGAAAAACTGAAAAAGTGCACTTTCCTTTTCCTTTTATAACTTTTTTACTTTTGAAGGAAATTTTAGGAAACTTGGCACTCTTACATTTTTCGACGTCAGTTTTCTGATCACAGTGCCAAACATTTTCTGCGCCAACTAGATGCCAAAATTTTCATAGTAAACTTTTGATTTTCTTATGGCCGCAATATTGGATTTTAATGGCATTCAAAAGAGTAAAATGAAACAGTTTTTTTCTATGGTCAATTAATATTATTAAACAATTGTGTGATGTTTCTAAGCACACTAATTATTATTAGAATTTAGAGTAATAATTATTAGAAAATAGAAAATACATATAAAATTACACTAACAGTGAATATACGGATATACTTTTGATACTGGGCGATTACCAACGAAATTCGACATTTCCGCAAGAAGACAGCACACGGAAAGATTCAACAATTTTTTATTATTATTTTATCCTGTGTCCTGTCTAGTTTACCTCGAATATCTCGGAAACACTTCATTTCGCAGTTCAAGAAGTATATCTTTTTTATGACAATAAAGCAAATTCACCGAAAAAAGGCATGAATTAAAAAATCCTAGCCTCAAAGTTTTTATGTAGCAATAACCATAGAAGAGCCCCTGTTTCTACGGCACTGTGTTTACTCAGATGATTGTAATTATTTGTGAATATGTATACTCATAGTTGACTCGTCGCAAAATATCAAATTTCCAAGTTTACTTTGGTAGAAATGCTAATAAGAAAACTGATTTGCTAAGTAACACTTTAAGGGCCTATATTTTGGATACAAACGCGATTAGAAAAAAAAACATTTACATTTTCATTCAATTTTGCTTTTCTTAGCATGCTGCTAGATTTATGCCATGAAGTTGTGGGACACCTTGTATGAAAATTTTGAAACTTCGTAAAATTTTCACATTTTGACTACCATTTTTAGAGAGCAACTTTCGCGAATTTTCGATGATTTTTTATAACCATTATAAGGTGCCATATTTTATTATTATTAAATCTTTTTCGCTTCGGACAGAAACAAATAATGTACATATATGCAATACAATAAAATAAAAATAGAATAAAAGCAAAGTGACAAAGTTCATTGATTAGTGTGGGACGAACAGAGGAAGAGTATAACTGCGAAACCATGGTTTGATGCCCAATGAAAGGTGCCATATATCAATCGTAGTATTCAGTAAAAGTTAAAGCGAACAAAACTTTCACGACGTTTCCGGGGATTTTCCAAAAATATAATAAGGAAACATCTAATAGTTTTGATAACGAATACAATTTTCACATTTTGACAATCAATTTATAGGCAGTGAAACTTTAATGAAATGCCCAGGATTTTTTTTAAGATTGTCTTTAAGAATTATTAAGGAAAGTTGATAATTTCACAATTTCCACACTTTGACATTCATTTTTTGCCTTAATCAAATATCCAAGATTGACGAATCTTAATATTAAGTAAAAAAATTAAATAGAACAAAACTTTTGTGATTTTTCCAGAAATTGTCGGTAAATGTAATAAAGATTTTAATACTGAATAAAATTTTCATTAATTTATAAAGAGCGTTCAAATTTTGACAATAAATATACAGAAGTTGTGGGACACAATGTATACAAGAAACGCGTAATTCTGTGAAAATCTGGAATGTTTCTAATATTTTATATAGGTTAATAAAGACAACACTTGGTAAAGTTTCACAAGTTATATAGAATTGCTTTACAATTGTTTCGGCACTGCTGCCACTCTCAAGAGAGATAAACTGAATACCACTTCCTCATACAATTTAATTTTCAAATTTTATATGTCATGCTCACAGTCATGCTCACATAAATCTATACCTTTTCAAGTTCAAATTGAGACCAATCAAGTTCAAATTGAGACCAATCAATCTCAAATTTGAGGCCAATCTAGTTCTAATTGATTCCAATCAATTTCAAATTGAGACTAAACAAAATCAAGTTGACACTAAACAATATCAAGTCGAGAGTAAACAAATAAAATTTATTATGACAACTTGATATTGTTTAGTCTCAACTTGATTTTGTTTAGTCTCAATTTGAAATTGATTGGTCTCAATTTGAAATTGATTGGTATCAATTTGAACTTGATTGATCACAATTTGAATTTGATTGGTGTCAATTTGAACTTGATTGGTCTCAATTTGAACTTGAAAAGGTATAGTACAAGAAATTAGGTTACAATAACAATTTTATATAGCAATGTTAAATTTTTTGTACTAGATTTATGTGAGCATGACTGTACGTACGATAAAGTGAAAATTGTGTAGAAGCAGCTTGAAAGTTATTCAACTAGATTTTCGTTGATTTGTATTATGTACACACGCATGTATGTTATGACGTGAGTTTTATGATAGCTATCGTGTTATTGTTTATACGTTTCAGAACGAGATTAGATAACAAGTAAATTGTTATCATTTACTGTGCTAGTATTTTTACAGGCGTGCAGATGTGTTTTTAAAATCCGTAGCTCGTTTAAAATCGTCGCTTGTGCAAACGTGATAATCGGCTCTAAATCCCTTTACGACCGCTCGGCGTAATAGTACTAAAAACACACTTCCAGGAAATTATTAAACAGCGCAGTAATTACATATTACAACAATTCATTATTTGTTACATTGCAATACATAAGCACAGAATACTATATGTATAAAACTATATGGCTAAATTGGTAACGGTAATTAGCCACAGCATCTGATATGGGCAGCACGCGACTTTCTCCATAAATTAATTAATATGAACATTTATTTGTTTGAAATTGTAATTTTCATAAAAATAAAACGCGATTTTTTTTTATATTAACCTAAGATTGCATATTGAAAGAACCTATAACTTCTCTACACCACATTTAGGATATGTTTTGCTTGGAGGACAAATATCTCTTTGAGGGGAAACTTTTATTACTAATGTGTTTACTAGTGTTTTCGGTCCTATATTTTGGAAACAAAAGCAAGTAGAAAAAGAAATCAGTTAATTTCGCTTTTTATAGCATGCTCCTAGATTTATGCCACGAAGTTATGGGACATCTTGTATATGTGTGCTTGCACGGAGAAGGGACGTCAAAAATGATAGATTCGATATATACTTATTATTATTATTAAGACTTCACACTCCCTTTTGGGATTTAGCCACTCCTAAGGAGTATTCACAATCCAAGTTCCGAGGAGGATTAGTTCTCATTTTTCTCATCTTCTATGGCTAACGCTCTTTTAACTATTCCTCGCCATTCCTTCCTGTCTTCTACTTTTTCCTTCCATCTCCCTATTCCCATTTTTTTAGTAGGTATTTTTCAACTTCATCTTACCAATCCAGTCCTGGTCTGCCTCTTCTCCGTTCATAGCTTGGTTTCAATTCCATGATAGCTTTGATTACTGATGTTTCTCCTGCTCTCCATACATACCCTATCCATCTTATTCTTTGGGCTATTATATATCGTATTTCATATTATGTTTTCGTAGAAAAAATAGTGTATGCAACTCACATTTATTGGTTATTAAATTTTCGTTGCACAATATACTAATATTAATGCGTGAAAATATAAGTTACAATTTTTTTTAGATTAATGACGTATTGCGAAATTTGTAAACTAATTTCTAGATTAATGACAAAATTTGCAAAATAATCTCTAGATTAATTTGCAATATTTGTGTATTAATAACTATACATATTTTACAATGCAATATCAGTAATAGGCAACCAAATTCACAAAGTTTCTCTTAATACTGGCTGAAGAGGAACATTTTAGCTTCCAGTAACCGTAAAGTACATGTTTCTACCGTTGGTAATTACTTCTTCATCTGCCTCAAAGTTGAGCATTACTTGGCTTCAAATTAAATAAAGCCTTTATGGGTCTCTTCCTGCTTTCATGAATATTTCGAATACCTCCACAAAGTTTTGGTTAGTAAAGTCTGAAAAGGAATATTTTAGCTTCCACCAAACTTTTGTAGAGCTCTTAATTCACATTGCAGTCACATATTTTTTTTGAAAAAATACTTCTCGTTTCCCATAAAAAGTGGAGACATTCTCAATAATTTTCTATAGATTTCTCATTAATTATCAAGATTTCAATCATTTCGAGATTATTTAAATCAGTATTTGCAAATTGATTGGCACGATTGGTATGAATATTACATCCTTTTTTCTCTCCAAATTTCTCGATAATTGTTCTAGTTCTTAGAAATATCTAGTCATTTCTAAGTAGTATCATGATTTCGAGAGATTTTCCAGTAATTTCCATAATATATCAATATCCGTTATTACTAAGTTTTTCAACGATTTCTCAATCATTTCCAAGAATATGGAATTTCCAATATTTCAAAATTCTACAGATTTCTCAATAATTAGACTCTTATTACCACGCGTTTAAGCGAGTTATATAAAATTATTTCAGACTGAGTTAAAGCTTTTTCAAATTCGGATGATGATGCAGTCTCGTAGTTTTTAAGAAATGCTGATAAGGTCATGCGTTGTAGTTCTCCCACTCATTAATAATGTTCGAGATTTGTACAGCTCGAGAGATTTTTCAATAATTTCGAGATTATTACAATCAGAAAACCCGAATTGGTTCACACAATTGACACAATTATTACATACAATTTTTCATTCTACAAATTTTTCGATAATTCTTGAAAATTCTAAACGTTTCTAAATTTTATCAACATTCCGGGAGATTTTCCAATAATTTCCACAATATTTTTCGAAATTTCTACAGATTTCCTAATGATTTCTGGAGATTTTTCATTTATTTCAAGAACAAAAAATTAAATTTGTTTGGCATTTTTCAATAATTCCCGAGATTTCTGAATATTTTTTAGATTGCCACAGATTTCCCTATATCAATATTTGCAGAGTTTTCTAATAAATCTCAAACTTTCCTGTTAATTGTTGGTATTCCTATAGATATCTCAATAATTCTTAAGATTTGACAGATTACTAAATAATTTCAAGATCATAAAAATCAGAAATGACTGACTTGTTTATTACTCACATTTTATCATTGGTAGATAATTGAAAATATATAAAGACATTTCTACGTAGTATCAAGATTTTGAGAGATTTTTCAATAATTTCCATAATTCCTCAATATTTTTCATACCTAACTTTTCCAACGATTTTCCAATCAAGTCCAAGATTGTTCAAGATTGTTCGAGTTTTGTACAGGTTTCTCAATAATTATCGAGCTTTCTAAAGAATTTTCAATAATTCCCAAGATTTAGTAATAATTTTCGCGATTTGTACAGATTTCTCACTAATTCTCAAGATTTCCCAATCAATTTCAAGATTTTTCAATATTGTTCGAGTTTTGAACAGATTTCTCAATAATTATCGAGCTTTCTAAAGAGTTTCCAATAATTCCCAAGAGTTAATAATAATTTTCGCGATTTGTACAGATTTCTTATTAATTCTCAAGATTTCGAGAGATGTTAATAATAAGAGAACTAGTGAACTAGTATGATAAAGTCATGTGGTCGTACAATTTTTGTATATATATATATATATATATATATATTGTAAGGTTTTTCGTAGCCCCACGTTCGGGTGCCAATTGTAACGTTTTTATTTATTTACTCTTATCTCAGGTTCAATAGTAGGTTCAATCATAACTAAATAGAGTTTTGTTCAAATACTTTAATGAATTGAAAATAACCAAATATTAAGACGTCTAATATAAACTGAACTAAACAAACAAATCAAAAACAATAGAAAACAAAATTATTAAATACATAATACACTATGACCAACATTAACAAATTAAATCCTATGTACACAAGCCAACTTATGTGATAATTTGACTCTTGCACTTTACGCAAACTTTCTACTTGCAGTTATCTTCTTGTGGTTCCTTGATTACGTCGTCCTGTTGTCCCTGCTTTCCCGTCTGATCCGTTGTTGATTCCCACAAAAGTAAACATCTACTTTTGTGTGCGAAGTTGAGCGGCTTGAAGTCCTGATTTTTGAATATCTCCGTCACGGCTCCTATCTCGTTGAATTCCTCTCCTGGTTGACTGTCTTCTCCCAGCAATATGTCCAATCGTTGAAACCCCGTTAATATTTTGTAATGTATTCTGGTGGAATCGCAACATCTCCACCCGCAATACACCCGCGTCTCTCCCCCTCGTCAAACTCGTTGTTGATTATTTTCGACTTTCCATTATTTAATTCCCCAAGCGTCTATGCACGAAGTCACCTGTCACCCGTGGTAACCAATCAACAACCTTCATCCGCGGATTGCTTTGTATATTTGTGCATACTTGGTCATATTCACATTTACAATATTTACAATAATTTTTGTTGGCTTGTGCCCTAAAGATTATAATTCTATCTAAAACTTATATAATAATAACAATAAATTTATTCTAATTAATTTAAATAAATACTACAAATACCATCACAATATATATATATATATATATATATATATATATATATATATATATATTTATCAATTTATCAATACACCTTCTACCAATTAGTGTAGGTGTTTTTCTTTACATGTCTCATTTTCTTCTTTCCATTAGTTTTCTATAAATTTCTTCCATTTCTTTCGGTCTTTTGTCATGTTCTTTGCCTGTATCGTTGTTAGTCCTCGTTTTGTTAATATCTCTTTAATCGTGTCGTCCCAGGTTTTCTTTGGTCTACCTCGTCCGGTCTTCTTGTATTTTGCTTCCCACACAAGTTTTGGTTGTCTATCTTCTTTCGTCCTGTGCATGTGACCCTACCATCCTAACTATCTCTTTTCAATAAATTCCAGGGTCGATTCTATTTCTAGTTCATTTCTTATTACTGAGCTTCTGATCTTGTCGAATTTTGTTACCCCTTTCGTTCTTCTCAGGTATTTCATTTCCACAGCTTGTTTTCTTTCCTTCTCCCTCTTTTTCAGATTCCACGTCTCACATCCAGAAGTTAATACTGGTCTTAGCAGTGTCTTGTATAAGTTAGTTTTTGTTTTGGTCGATATATCTTTTCTGCGTAGGATGGTTTTGTTCAGTTCATTGTAAGTACGTGTAGCCTATAATCCTCGTTTCAATCTCACTCACTTGTTCCCCGTTACTGTTGAATACTACCACCAAGTATTTAATTTTCTCCACTTGTTCATTTTTGGTGTCTTTTAATTTGATGTTCATCGCTTCCATACGTCCCACTACCATTACTTTAGTTTTATCCGTATTTATTTCCATTTGGTACTTTTTAAGTATCTCTTCCCATTTTTTCTCTTGCAATATTTGTAACTAGTGATAATGTTCTGATAAAATTATGCACGAAATGGGATATTTTGTATGCTATGTTGAGATCGATTCGTTTGTGTGTTGAGTCGTACGGATGAATATCAAATTAATAGCGCGTTTGGTAAATTAAATCACTCGTGTATCGCTTAATCGGCTGTAATGTGAATTGATAAAACCGTAGGAAAGAAACGGGTCCGCCTAATTGAAAAGCTTTGTCCGCCTTGGGATGTGAGCCCGTCGTTTCCGAAATGGTGATTTATGCAAATCGAACGGACAACAACGAAAAAGCGTACGCGTGGTTGGCACGTCATGTGTGTGCGTAAAAGAAAGCGTCCATCAGGAATCTCTTCAGGTCCGGTCTCGTTATGATCGTGATTTAGTGGGCTATTATCTAATGATCTAATTATACGTGCCGTAACTGCGTCCGAAGTGAAAATATTATTCCCCGGCGCAGATAAGGGCAGTGGAGGAAATGCTCTCTCGGTTTGTCGATGCCTAATGGGAAATTATTAATCACCGGTTAATTAAACTATTTTAAATGAACATGCATTCCATTGTCCTTTTATAGTGTTTTGTGGCACCGCTCTAGAAAATGAGAATTGTACGTCGGTGGCAATGGACTCTGGGAATGTCACGGGGCAGAAACCGGGATGCGGCATATATATGTGTGTGAGCGGGCCATCCCATCCATCATACTGATACACACACATGCGTGCACCTTTGTCGATCAATCAATACAAAACAGTCTACAACCGCACCAATTAGTCAGACGCGGAGGAACTGTTGACAATGGTTTCTGGTATTGTCTTAAGAGTCCACTTCCACCACCCCCGAAGACGCCGCAGTGGAATTCCGCCCTGGCCGCGATGACAGTGACAAATTCGTGTTTTGGACGTGAGACAATCGAGACGCCGAAAGGCTATTTCCAGCCGTCATGTATCTTCGGGACGGGGGCCAAAGACGGGGGTGCGTGCGAGTCACGCACCATTCGTTACCGGGGCCTCCACCCCCGCGCCCCATATAACTCAAGGTGGCGGCCGGGAGGGCCCCCGACGCCCCGATAACAGCCCCCGCGCGTTTATTACCGTTATTTATTTCTGGTGCCCGATCCTAGAGCACCGTGTTGTTTTCGCCTCGCACCGGCGACCTGGAAAATGATATACTAATATTACACTGTATATCACGGCGGGACCGCAGAGTCGAGGCCCCCCGAATAAATTTTCCATTGTTGAAGCCGCTTCTGGACGGGCTGCTAATTCCGTTCCGCAGTGGGCCCCAGAAATAGACGCGGAAAGTTCACGTCCAGGTCGCCGGCAAAAAGAACCTTAAACTTAAACCTATTTCAACGCGCAGGCAATTCATACCAATGGACAGAAATATAATATTGAATTTATCATAATTAGAATGAGGTAAAGGGAAAGAAAACCAGACAAAAGGAAAAAATGGCATCAACCTCAACCTATGTAACGGTCCAAAAATAGCGTTCGGCAGAAACGGCTTTTAATAAATTAACTAGCGTGTAGACCTACACGGTAGGCAACCATGCTTGCATTTTTTTTGTTGTGGTGACGCGTCTCCCCGGTGAGCGATTTTTAAATTCACCGGCGTAAGCGCCACTACGAGCAGAACTACATTGACTCGTGCCCGAGATAGATCGTGTCAGAGGAACCGTTGCAGATAAGGTATTTCACCATCCGTTTTACGGGAATAATCAACGGTTCTCAGCTAACCACCCTTGAGGGGGATTGAGGCATCGACTACGGGGCAGGGAACACGCTCGTAACACCCGAGTAAGTAGTTATCTCTTCTCCTCTTCGTGAAGCCACGTGTCCGGCCATTTTGATTAAGGCCATGTGTTTTGTAGGCGTTTGGCGACGGGCTAAACCGCTCGGCCAGAACCATTCTTGGCTGGAAGCCGCGGACCTGGCCCAGACGCCGTCGACGGAAACCGCCGACATCCCGGGGCTGAACCCAGCCAACGGCGAGACCATCCATATAACGCAGGCCAGACAATATATTTAATTTCTTTTTTTGTGTGCTCGATTGGGCCACTTTTCTGTTTATTCTTGTGTGTAAATTGCGTCTACGTGTTTCGTGTCGTACGTGTTTGCGCTAGTGTACGAGAAAGGTTGCTCCCTCGGCCCTTTCAATCGCGCGATTAGGAGCTTATGTTATTCGGCCGAATAGGGTAAACCCTGCGCGAAAGGGTGGCGTTCGGAGGTATTTTTCCAGGAGTGCGGACACGGTGTCTGTCATTTGTGTGTGCGAATAAACGCCATCTTACCATACCAAACTCACACCTATTATTTTTTGCTCCCCCACGTTTTCTCTTTACAGTTTTCTATATTCAGTTACAGTTTTACAGTTTTCTATTCTCACTGCGAGATTTACACCTGGTGGTGTTGGCGTCAAACGGTCAGCGTTGTGACAGTTCGTGATTTCTGAGCTTCGCTGACTGTCTGCCGTCCACCCACGCAGGTAGAGTGGAGCCTCCCTTGCGACGAAGTAGCAACGAGGTAAAATTACGTGGAGCCTTTTTTTAACCCCCCCCCCCACTCTCTGACACCGAGAGCCTGGCCCTCGTCACTACTTCAAAGGGACCCTCCACTCGCTCCACGGCCTAACGCGCCGACTGCCCTTCAGGTACGTCACACGTTTTTGGAGCCCAACGTGGGGCAATAGCAACAATAGCAACAATAGCAACAATAGCTATCGTTGGTATCTTTATTTATTTAGCTCATTAACATCTTTTGAGGCTTAAGGGTTTTGTCAGCCCTTTGTAAATTTTTTTCTAGCCCTTCAGGATTTTGTTTTCCATTTTAAATAGACCTCATTTAATTAATTTTGCAGCCCTTTTTCAATTTTTGTTTTGGCCCTTTTTGCCCTTTAGAAAATTTTTGTGCCCTTTTTCAATTTTATGCGTTGTTAGTAGTTTTGGCACTAATTTTCATTTTGACCCTTCAGCCCTTCGCGAAAACTTTTTGGCCCTTTGGTTTATTTTTGTGCCCTTTTGATTGGGAATATATTTTTGTGGTAGGCCTTAAGTTTACGCCAAGGAAACTGAACTGGGAGTTGGAAAATTTGACAGTATTTCAAATTTTTAATCAGCCTTCAGCACTTAGTATATTGAGAAAATTTGGGGTGGTTGTTTTGTCAGTTGTTGAGAATTTCTGTGAGTTTTGTGGGTAATTTAGAATACACACAAGAAAATATTTTGACTTTAACGTTAACTTTAAATTTAAATATTTTTAATTTAGGGAATTTTCTGGCCTGTTTTCAGTGTTTGTTGGTATAGTTTCTACTATAGTGTAGAAATTAGTTTAATATTCGTTGGTTATAGATTTATTGTTGTTTTTTATGGAAACTAGTGAGATAGTGAACGGGCGACCACGGATCATACATATTTGGTTGATTGGTAGTTAGATTTTTGGGTATGATTTTGTGGGTTCGAGCTTACTACGGCTAGTATTCCTATTTTTGGTGCTCTTAGTAGCTGT
Organism: Othius punctulatus; assembly: GCA_951805005.1. NCBI lineage: Eukaryota > Metazoa > Arthropoda > Insecta > Coleoptera > Staphylinidae > Othius > Othius punctulatus. The sequence goes on from OX638145.1 coordinate 16,379,512, forward strand.
TTTTTGATAATTAAATTGAATATAACCAACGCATTTCGAAATGCTTTATAATCTTCGTATTCTGGTGGGAACTCCGTACTCTGGCGAGAATTGGCGTATCGCGTCGTGACGTAGCGATGACGCGATTTTAATGTGTTCCTTCTGGTTTTGTTCGGTTGCGTCTAAGGGAAATTTTGCAGCTGTGTTCGATTATTTTCCTAGGTAACCATCTTTTTACTTTTCTTTTGTTGACTATCTAGTCATGTCCTTGGTGTCGATTCGTTCCAAACCACCCGAGCTTTGCGATTGCTCGTGGGTGCGGGAATCGATTGTTGTTAGTCGTAGACTATCCGTCTAGTTACGGGATTTTTTGATGACGATTCCTTAGAGACCACGACCATTCGTATGTTCATGGTGCGTTGCGATTCGATATCTTTCCTTCTTCTTCATTTCGTTAGAGAGCTCGCAGTAGCGCGTGGGTGATTTAATTTTTTCGTAGTTTGTGTGGATTCGGATCCAATGATTCCGAGATCCTGACGACGGCCATTATTTGTTCGCACTCGGCTCGTCTTTTTATACAGTATATTTTGTAGGTTTTGTAATTTGTTAGTTATCGCGTACTGTTTTGTTTTGCGTATTTGTATAACGTGAGTTAGTTATTTTTGTTCCGGCTACCCATAGCGGTGAGTCGATGATTTTACTTTACTATAGTTGGCGCGTATGCCGTTTTGACTTATTGTTTGTTCAACGAGTTAGTAAGTTAGTTTGTCTTACGGATACGTCGCTTAAACTTTTTTGTTATCATTTTCATGTCGCGTTCAGCCCTTCTGGCGTTAATATTGTAACTTTTGGTAATTAATTGTAATAGTAATTTTGAATTCATGTCCTTATGACTTTTTTTGGTAATTTGCTAACGCTCATAAGCTGTCACAAATTTTGTAGCACAATCTTGTAGCCCATACTTTGTTATTTGGTAGTGATTGTTTCGATGCTAGAACCTGTGGGATCGTGCATCGGGAGATCTGTTGTGTTGGTTCTATGTAACCATCCGCTTGCGGGATTTTTGCGACAATCTTCTGAGGCACACCAACAGAGTTCAAAGAGCACCGGACTGTCAAAATTTTTCATCGCTTCTCGATTGGGTTTTCGTGATTTTGATTTTTGGTAGACTTTTTTTGATTTGTGGATCAATGGTTGTTGGACCTAGTTTCTGCTTGTATCAGGGGATTCGCCATTTGTTGGGTCATAGTGGTTAGTTTTTGGGACCAGCCGCATAGCGGGATTATAATGGCAATCTCGAAGCCTTTGGGTATTTATTTTTTTGGTACAGGACTGTAGGGTGCCATACATGTTGACCAGTCAAATAATAGTTATTGTTGGAATAGTGGTAGTTAGTTGAGACGACGCTCGAACACCTACGGTTAAGTGTGTTTTGGGTGTTGTCGTCGTATGTTCGGATAGGTCCTGCCACCGAAATGGGGGTGGTATTATGGCGACAACCATATCTCGTTAGGAGGCTTATGTCCACTACGTATTGTGTGTTTTGAGTATGTCGAATTTTTGGTTGATAATTTTTATTGTTATTCAGTTTAGTATTAGGATAGTTGTGACAAGCTATGAGTTGTGTTAGTTTTGTTAGTTCGATTGATTGTAATTAGTGGCTGTCACTTGTCTAAAACCATACGGTGTAAGTAAACTTTTATATTCTATGGGATGGTTCGTGTTTTGTCCTTGAGTGACATGCCGCATTGCGGAATTTTTCGACGACTCCCTAGTTCAGCTATTTAGCTTAGCCCTTTGGGGGATTTAATGAATATGATTGAGGTTACGCATCGAGTGTGTCGGGACATTGTTACTCCCACTAGTACTATCTTTCTTTCGTCATTTTTATGAGTTTATTTTTCTTTTTGGGGGTTTGAAAAAAAAACATCCGCTTCCCGGAGTTTTTAATTTTGTTGGGGGGGAATTTGTAACGGTCCAAAAATAGCGTTCGGCAGAAACGGCTTTTAATAAATTAACTAGCGTGTAGACCTACACGGTAGGCAACTATGCTTGCATTTTTTTTGTTGTGGTGACGCGTCTCCCCGGTGAGCGATTTTTAAATTCACCGGCGTAAGCGCCACTACGAGCAGAACTACATTGACTCGTGCCCGAGATAGATCGTGTCAGAGGAACCGTTGCAGATAAGGTATTTCACCATCCGTTTTACGAGAATAATCAACGGTTCTCAGCTAACCACCCTTGAGGGGGATTGAGGCATCGACTACGGGGCAGGGAACACGCTCGTAACACCCGAGTAAGTAGTTATCTCTTCTCCTCTTCGTGAAGCCACGTGTCCGGCCATTTTGATTAAGGCCATGTGTTTTGTAGGCGTTTGGCGACGGGCTAAACCGCTCGGCCAGAACCATTCTTGGCTGGAAGCCGCGGACCTGGCCCAGACGCCGTCGACGGAAACCGCCGACATCCCGGGGCTGAACCCAGCCAACGGCGAGACCATCCATATAACGCAGGCCAGACAATATATATAATTTCTTTTTTTGTGTGCTCGATTGGGCCACTTTTCTGTTTATTCTTGTGTGTAAATTGCGTCTACGTGTTTCGTGTCGTACGTGTTTGCGCTAGTGTACGAGAAAGGTTGCTCCCTCGGCCCTTTCAATCGCGCGATTAGGAGCTTATGTTATTCGGCCGAATAGGGTAAACCCTGCGCGAAAGGGTGGCGTTCGGAGGTATTTTTCCAGGAGTGCGGACACGGTGTCTGTCATTTGTGTGTGCGAATAAACGCCATCTTACCATACCAAACTCACACCTATTATTTTTTGCTCCCCCCACGTTTTCTCTTTACAGTTTTCTATATTCAGTTACAGTTTTACAGTTTTCTATTCTCACTGCGAGATTTACACCTGGTGGTGTTGGCGTCAAACGGTCAGCGTTGTGACAGTTCGTGATTTCTGAGCTTCGCTGACTGTCTGCCGTCCACCCACGCAGGTAGAGTGGAGCCTCCCTTGCGACGAAGTAGCAACGAGGTAAAATTACGTGGAGCCTTTTTTTAACCCCCCCCACTCTCTGACACCGAGAGCCTGGCCCTCGTCACTACTTCAAAGGGACCCTCCACTCGCTCCACGGCCTAACGCGCCGACTGCCCTTCAGGTACGTCACACCTAAAAGAAACATATGAGCCGTTTATTTTGATAGTGGTGTAAACCCATTTTCTTGCATATTGCATTGCTCAAAAATATTGATGATCAGTAGTTGTCTATGTTTTTTGTGGTGTCAAATAGTTTAACTTTTGAACTATATAAGATACATCAGAATTGCTTGAAGAAAAATTTCCATTTGTGACCGTAAATGGACTTACACCACCATCAAAATCAATAAATTTTCACTAATGTGACATCGCCATGTGTTGAACCAGGTTTGGGTTTTATCCATTTGGAGTTGAAGGTTTGCCAGTTGATGGGAGTTGGCGGATGAGACACCAGAGCTGTGTCGTCGGCATATTGAATGATGTAGGACAGGGGTCCCCAAACTACGGCCCGCGGGCTAGATCCGGCCCTCGAGACGATTCAATCCAGCCCGCCAATATTTTATTCTTTAAGTTAATTAAAAAATATGTTAACTGTGTTTTCACAAGTGAATAATAACATTTGTGATTGGTACAGAAAACACAGATTTTACTGGCACTGCATAAAATTCACAATATGGAGCTGAAGGGTGGTAGCTAGATGTAGAATTTTTTTGAATGATATTGCAAAACCTACTGAAAAAAAACCCCGACTGTAACCTAAGGATGGTTCAATTTTCTCAGCCAATCAAAAATATAAATAAAATTAAAATTAGGGTACCACAAATTTATTTGCCTTTTGTCATTACAATTACACCAATTATTTTCGTACTCAAATTATTATTCAATGTTTAATATTTGCAGTTAAATGTGGGAATTATTTTTAAAGATCAAATGCTTCAATTGAAAGTTTAAATTTATGTCACATATGATATGAAATTATATTCATTTGCAGCGAATTATATTGGTCGTGTTAACAAAATTAAACAAATTTATGCTATTAAATGTCAGATTTCCAAATACAAATTTCCGGGGGTGTTCATTTCTGATTGCTTATTATTAAGTGCAACAGATTACATTTGACATATTTTCTATTGCAACTACCCAAATTTCTCAAACTTTCATTTACGAGTGTCAAAAACTACCATTTTGAAAGTGGAATAATCGAAATCTGTCATTTGCATCCATCTGCATCAAAATCTATGAAATTTTTATTTTCAGCTGTAATTTGCAATAGCATAGTCGTATCATGGCCAATTTTCACAATGAAGTTATTAAATCTGTTCAATTTTCAATTGTAATTGTCAAAATCTGTCAATTTATCTACACAACTATTTAAATACTATGCCGCAGAGGTAGAATTCGTTAAAACTTTTATTGCCGATGTCAAAAGTTTCAACTGCTACTTTCAAAAACTGTCATATTTTCGTCTAAACCGTTGTAACCTTATGACCTTTTAGCAACGCAACTGGGCACATCAGTCGAATACTAGACACGTTTAACTTATATTTCAAAAAAAGTAAAGTCAATTTCAGAAAAAAAGTAAAATCAATTTTAAAACAAGGATCATCAAATTCAGAAAAAGTAACATCGGCTACTGAAGTAATTTAAATTTCAGAATGTTTATACAGTAGACTGCTAGAGTGAATAATCAATTTTAGAACAAGGAACATCAAATTCAGAAAAAAGTAACATCGACTTCAGAAGTAATTTAAATTTCAGAATATTTATACAGTAGAGTGCTAGAGTGAATAAAACTGAATGAACTGTTCAATAGTTTTGTATTTCAATAATGTGAATAGTTTTGTATTTAATATTGTAAAATCAGTACGATAACCACAAACTTTTGGAAAATGATAATGAAAATCGTCAAAATAGATGCAAAAGACGGTATAACAAAGCCAGCGATGAATCTCGTGCGCGCGAATAATGCAAGAAACTGAAGCAGAAGGAAAACGGAAATTAGGAAGACACTGTACGATATAAATTAATAGTAATGTATATCAAATATTGTAGTGAGTATTCTTAACTGTGTTGTAAATACAAGGTAACTTATTCAAGATACAATTTTTGAAACAAAAACCATTCTGAATGGACTTTCTCTGAAGTCGAAGTTGATTCTTCTGAATATGATGTTACTTTTCCTGAAATTTATTTTACATTTTCTAAAATTGATTTTACTTCTTCAGAAATTCACTATACTTCTTCTGAAATTGAAGTTTAGGTAATGGTTTTATATATTAACTGCCACTGTCAAATTTTCTGTAGAGTACTACAAATCTCAAAATATAAAAATTTGTCAAATCTATAGTTACAATATTGTTAATTCATAAATAGCAACTTCGTGTCACATTCTATCATCAAATGTGAAAATCAGTAAAATTTTCAACTTCAACAAGTGTAGATATTTGACCTATTTTCCATTTGCAATTTGTGCAATGCAATGTAATTGTTTTGTATATATTATGTATGTATTGTATATTTTGTATATTGTGGCTAGGAGGAAATAAATGCATCTGAATAAATACTTAATAATTATTGAGAAATCTGGGGGTATCTCAAAAACTATGGGAAAGTCATGAACATTTTTCAGGAACTATTGAAAAATCTTTGGAAATCATGACAGTTTATAGAAAATCAGTGAAAATCATGATAACGATTGAGATAAGGTAGAAAGACAATAAAGATTGTTTATACTCGTATATATGACTGATATATCTATAGAAACCTTCAAAATTACCGAAAAATCTTTAGAATTAATGGTTCACTACTTATAGTCTCAGTTTTTGTTTGGTGTAAATTAAAATCGAACAAATTAAAAAAAACTGTAAGAATGAAACTAAAAATTAGAAGATAAAACAGAGAGATAGAAGAAATAGAAAAAAAAACATCAGGTTTTATGGAAGTGTGCATTGCGAATTGTGTAAAAATGTCATAAGTTGCAGTGATGGAAAAAATGAGTCAAAAATTGTTGCTCTTATAGAGAGTTGCTAATAGAGAATGTTGCATTGACAGGAGTAGCATTTATCGATACATAAGACATATACATTTCATAATTTTATAAGCCTTGTACAGAGTGAGCCAGTTTTTTTTTTGGAAAAATGATTTTTTTATAGAAACGTTTCAAATTAAACTAAAAATTTCAACATAGTTCAAAAGATCAACTCAAAACTCAAAATATCAATTGAAAACTCAAAAGATCAATTGAAAACTCAAAAGATCAACTACAACAGAAAACTCGCGGTTTTAAAGATTACTCAATAATTTCGAGATTATTCAAACGAGGAATTGCAAAACAGCTGATACCATTAGTATACATATTTATCGTTTTCTTTTGGAAAAATTATTTTTTAAGAGAAACGTTATAAATGTGACTAAAATTTAGTACATTATTATTATTATTATTATTACCATTAGTATACACATTTTTTATTCTCTACGTTTCTAGAACTTTCTGAATGATTTCCGTCTTTATTGAGAAAATTAGTGAGAAACCTCTCTAAATCTTGAAAATTGTTGAGAAATTGAAAGTTATTAGCAAATTAGTTCAAGTTATTAATAGAAAGTTATTGGCAAATCTTGGGATTTATTGAAAAATCTTTGGAAATCTAGATAATTATGTACAAATCTGTGGAAATCGTGATAATGATTGATACATCTACAGGATACTCGAAAATTTCAGTGAATCTGTGTTTTAAACTTTCGTTCTATGATTCTCTATAATATTTTTGATCATTAACTAACGTAGATCATAATTGGGTTTGACATTTATAAAAGTAATTGTGATTAGGTGTTTGCTATGTATTAGCCCTATAATTGTGTCCGTATCTACCTTTTTGCTTTTTCCTTTCTTTAGTCGTTAGGGAATTTATTGTGGAAAATATTTTGTCAACATTGACACTTGAGTGAGTATACATTAGGAGAGGCTTAAAACGGATATTTTCATTGAAATCGGGGCGTCGGTTTGAAAATTTTCACACAATACTTTCTCATATAATATATGGAGAAAGTAAAAATGGACTTACACCACAATCAAAATTAATATTTGCTTATTCAGATAACTAGAAAAATTTCAACTCCGACGATGATAATGATTTTTTTGTTGACCTCGATGATTATTTCATAGTAAGATGTAAAAACATGTTTTACGTGCAATTCATGAATAATCTCGATTTTTTTAAATGGACTTGCACCACTTGCAAAATAAACGGTTCATATCAAGAAATAATCGACGGCAAATCGATCCCCCTTACTCTAATAGTTAGCCTAATTCAAAAATTATACACTTAGGAAACACCCTGTATGTTACTTATTATACAATTTTTATGAAAAATTTTTCGTTTATGAAAAATATTATTTTAAGTTCATAGTACATAGTTACAATATATCACAGAATATAATTTATTTGCGAATTGTATTCTTTGTTTTACTTTTCTCCCCGCTAATTATTTTCTACATAAACCTTGTTGGATTTACATATACTTGCCGCTGATTTGGTGCGTGTGACCAAATCTTGCGGTCTGCGTTCATTAGCCTTTTTATTCCTTTTGTAGGCGACGTTGATTGTCCTCGAGGTCATAGCTGATGAGGTTGTTTGTATTTTCGGCGTTGTGAATTGTAGTATTCTTGTGGATTCGTTGCGGTGAGTCGTGCGTTATTGTTTTATGCACAATCCCATTACGGTTGTTGGTTTATGGGTCTGACCCATTTAAAGGGTAACTGACGGCCGTGTTTCACTTTCTGAATCTATAGCAGCCATGACGTCGCCTGAGAATATTTTGAACCAAGTCCACGTTTACACTAATCTGTCTTGGTATCTTCAACACCCTTTACGCAATAAAATGCACCATGTCCAGTAAAAACATCCCAATAAAAGTCTTCATTGGTCAAACTGAAGAATTACATAAAATCCTGTCCAAAAGTGCACCACTCTTTAGAATTATTTTGTACCAAACCCAATTACTACACATTTTGTCGCGTTGAGCTTTGCTTTTATTCTATTTTACTTTATTGTATTGCATATATATATATATATATATATATATATATATATATATATATATATATATATATATATATATATATATATATATATTGTTCAGTATCTGTTTCTATTCCAAGCGAAATAAAGATTATTAAAGATTACTACACATGTAATATTTTTGGACGAATTTAGTCGACGATGTGTAAATAATACTTGTACGAGTGAAGATTTTAAACATATAATCTGCGCAACAAATATAAATTCTTATTGCCACATATCGAGTCAAAATTATAATCGAGTTTGTTAAAAGATTTGAATTCATCAAAAAAGGTGTTCTAAAATTATTATAAATATACAGAATACACTATTTATGTACGTATGTGTCATTTGAGTTTTGTTTGGCTTGATTGAGTTACATGCTTGCATTATGATAAAACTCCCTTAAAAATCCCAATCAACTCCAAACATTCTTAAGGAAGGCGACTTTTCCAGCACCACACAGCTCCTTATATAAATGCATCCGATTAGTGTACCGAGCAATTAAAACGGATTCGTGTATCGATCAGCGTTAATTCCGTGTGCTCCGCTTTTTCTAGCTTGACACCTTTACATAAACGGCTCATTATGACACCTACCTGCATTATTATTCCGTCCCGGCGTTTAATATGGAGAAATAAAACGCTTAATTCATTCCATCCATTTCTTCCACGAAACTTCTCCCGGCAATGCCCTTATGTGTTTCAGTACACAGATATGTGGGAGACATTAAGTTGTTTCACTTGGAAATGGTTTGACTATATCGAGTTAAAATTATAATCGAGTTTGTTAAAAGACTCGTCAAATTCAACAAAAAGGGTATTCTAAATTTTTTATAAAGATACAGGATTTACTATTTATGTAGTGTATTTTGAGTTTGGTTTGACTTTATTTAATTAGAAATATAATTGATTTAAAAAAAATAATAATAAAAATAGTTAACATTTTATAACGAGTGATTCAAAAAATTTGACATTCTTAGTTATTATTATTTTTTTATAGAAATTTTACTTTTGTGGAAGTTAATGGTGTAATTTTTAATACTTAATTACATTTGATTCAAAAAATCTTCCCTTACAGTTGCCATGAAAAAAGGATGTATATAAAATGTGTCTTAGCTTACAGTTGTCAAATCAGACAGACTTGATTATGTAGCTTTTCTGCTAATAAACATTCTTTATTATTATTATAGATTTGTCAAATTTGTGAATGTGAATTCATATTGATTTCAACGTTATGGCTTTCACCGACCACCAAAAACGCTGCATGTTGAAAATGTATTTTAGAAACGGTGTAAAAATTAATGGGCAGTGGGTTTATTCAACCACTAATGCATTTGAAAATTTCTAAAAAAGTTTTCCAGAAGTGATCATTCACTTTGATAAATTCAGCAAAAGAGTACATCATCTTGCGAACTTATATTTACAGGTAAACAGGAAATGTGGAACTTAAACAAATTAGTGGAAAACAAATGGTGAAAAATGAATTAAACATTGAAACAGTACAAGTAATTGAGGAACAGTCATATACTTCAGTAGTTTATATTCAGACATACGTAATTTTTTTCATGGCACGCTTTGATGACAGATTTTTTGAATCAGGTGTAATTAAGTATTAAAAATTACACAAATAACTTCCACAAAAGAAAATTTTCCACGAAAAATTAATAACAAATAAAAATGCCAAAATTCTAGAAACCTTTTCTACATTTAATTCCCATATCCTAAAATTTAAAAAAAAATGCACCAACTTTATATGTATTAACTTCCAGAATAACAAATATTAATAATTACCAAAAGAGATAAAATTATAAAAAATACTTCACAATAATAAAATTTGAAAATGCATCAACATTACGATTTTTAATTGAAATTTTTATTTATTATTTGGGTATAATTTTGGGAAGTGCCAACATTATTCATCAAATTCTCCGATTTATTCCTTCAAGGAGCTAATATAGATTTATGTCGTTAAAAACAATTAGAAAACATAATAGTTTTTGAGTTAAAATTGCTAGTTATCTAATAATTTATTAAAAAATTATAGGAATTTCAAATATGTATCAATAATTTTATGAAAATACATCTAAAATTACATAAATACTTTACATAAGAATTTCTAATGCTTTGATAAACTTTTTTTTTCCAATTAAAAATAAATTATTTACTCAGGAATAATTTTGAGAAATACTAAATTTGTTTAGCGAATCCCCAGGATCACACCTAAAGGAGCATCATTCAAAAAAGTTGTTTAAAAAAGAAGAAAAACTTAAAATTTCTTAAATAAATGGTTTTATCTAAATACCAGCAATTGTTATGACTTTATAAAACCATTTTTATATCAAAGAAAAAGTTTCTAAAATATAGTCATTCATTCTAAAATAGTAGATTGCATCCAAAATTTTCAAGAGTTAAAATAGATGAAAATATTAAAAATGCATCTGAAAATAAATATATCTAATTTTTATTATAGTTTCATCCATTATACCAGTTGTATATATTGTATTATGTTTATTTTTTCGTACTTCCTGGAAAAGTAATAAGTTCTTACAGTTTTTTAAATGTTTATTTATTCACCTGACTAGTTTCGGCTGAGTATTGCCATCTTCAGAGGCTAATTTATATATTTATATACTGAATAAAATAAAACTGAATATAAATATATAGCCTCTGAAGATGGCCATAATTGACAGAAACTAGTCAGGGAAATAAATAAACATTTGAAAAACTATAAGAACTTATTACTTTACCACTAAGTACAATAAAAAACTAATACAAAACATGTCTAACTCTTTAATAAATTTTCTTTTTTTTACATTTTTTTGTTTGTTTGAGTAGTAATGTAAGGGCATTAGCGACAAATCCTACGAATCATTCCTTAAGGAGCCAACATACATAAAGTTTGTTAAAAAATGAGGAGAATACTTTATAAACAATAAGACAATAAGACATTAAGACAGTTTGAAAAATATAGAAATTTATTTCCAAAAGTAGAAATTGTATTGATTCCGTGTGATAGGTTGCTATTTTGATACAAATTTTATCTTCAATCGAAAATCGTCACAATTTTATGATTTTTCTACTGCATTTTATAACTATTTGATACAAATTCCATCTTCAAATATGAATTTGTTTCAAATTTCTGTTGTAAATGTTGATAAACAGATATTTTTTATCAGTAATCGAAAGTACAATACATTTCTTTTATTAATTTGAATAGAATTTTAACAATTTTATAATATTAAGTTCATTGTTTATGATCTTTGATACAACTTTCATCATTGGTCGAAAATTGCTACAATTATAAAATATTAGGTTAGAACTTTTGATAACAATTTACGACCATTTTACGACAATCGACCACGGATGACAAAAATTGCTACAATTTTATGATATTTAGTTAAGAACTTTTGATAACAATTTACAATCGAAGTTTATCTTTAATCGAAAATAGTAATAATTTTATTGTTTTTCTACTGCATTTGATATCTATTTGATACAAATTCCATCTTCAAAAATGAATTAGTTTCAAATTTCTGTTGTTAATGTTGATAAACAGTTCCATATGGAATATTTTTTATCAGTAATCGAAATTACAATACATTTATTTTACTAATTTTAATAGTATTTTAATAATTTTATAATATTAAGTTCATTGTTTATGATCTTTGATACGACTTTCATCATTGGTCGAACATTTAATTTTTATGGATTATTTAGGTATCATTTTGGAAAATGCTTTATCAAAATCTACGAATAATTCCTGCAAGAAGGTAATATAGAATGTAATATAGAATGTATATAATAATATATAATGTATATAGAATGCAATATAGAATGGTAATGTCGTTAAAACAATAAGAAAATATAATAGTTTTTTTAGTTGAAATTGCTGGTTAAAATATTTTATATAAAAATTATCAAAAAATATAGGAATTTCACAATTTTATGATTTTTCTACTGCATTTTATATCTATTTGATACAAATTCCATCTTCAAAAATTAATTTGTTTCAAATTTCTATTGTTAATGTTGATAAACAGTTCCATATGGAATATTTTTTATCAGTGATCGACACATTTCTTTTATTAATTTTAATAGCATTTTAATAATTTTATAATATTAAGTTCATTGTTTATGATCTTTGATACGACTTTCATCATTGGTCGAAAATTGCTACATTTATAAAATATTAGGTTAGAACTTTTGATAACAATTTACGACCATTTTGCGACAATCGACCACTGATGACAAAAATTGCTACAATTTTATGATATTTAGTTAAGAACTTTTGATAACAATTTACAATCGAGTTTATCTTTAATCGAAAATTGTCATCATTTTATTGTTTTTCTACTGCATTTTATATCTATTTGTTACAAATTCCATCTTCAAAAATGAATTTGTTTCAAATTTCTATTGTTAATTTTGATAAACAGTTCCATATGGAATATTTTTCATCAGTGATCGAAAGTCTTTTATTAATTTTAATAGTATTTTAATAATTTTATAATATTAAGTTCATTATTTATGATCTTTGATACGACTTTCATCGAAGATTACTACAATTTTATGGTATTTAGTTTAGAACTTTAGTTGGTATAGTAAAATTTGTTGAACTTTGGTACAAATGGACATGTTGCCATATTTTGCCTGTTCCTTTTGATAAAAGCGATTATTTTATGCTTTGGTACAAATTTAATATTTAGTCGAAAAGGGTCCATTGATTATATCATCAGTTCATCTTTGTTGTTATTCTATTAATATGCACTTGAAGAAAAATAACAAATTATTCTTTTCCACGACGACATTTATTTCACTAAATGTACATTTCAACCACTAAGTTGTCATCTTCAGTAGACATTTGTACTGTACATTTGGACATACTGAAGATGACCACGTAGTGGTTGAAAGGTACATTTATCGAAATAAATGTCGTGAAAAAGAACAGACATTTGTACTGTACATTTGGACATACTGAACATGACCACGTAGTGGTTGAAATTTACATTTAGCGAAATAAATGTCGTTGTAAAAAAGGATAATTTGTTATTTTTCTTTAAGTGTTAATATTTCACAAGCTCCAAGCGATTATTTTTTTAATATGCAAGTGTTTAGATTTTTGAGACTTTTGAGGATTCTAATAAAGAATCGTAAAATTTGATATCACCTAATTACAAAAACTTTTAAACTAGTTTATTTTTCCTATCGATTTCCTAAAAGGGAAATACCATTTCCTTTGGTATTGCATTTAAGCTTTATTGTGCTCCGGATGCGTTTTTACAGACTTTCAATATCTTGAGGTACTTTGGGCTAACTATAATTTCGAGATGTTGAGACTGATCAATAGAAATGCAAAAGCATCTCTTGGAGCATCCTAGTTTATTGAGGTACGTACCGTACTGAGTGAGCCTGAGTTGCTTATTCCAAAGCACTTCATTTTATGTCACTTTTCACATAAAACCAAAATCCCCCCACTGGTGGAAATAGACCAATTAGAATGCATACCAACACCTTGGGAGATGTTTTGGGCTAAAAAGCCATAAACTATAAATTTATTGATGTGATCCCTTAGAAATGAAGTGCTTTGGATAAGCAACTCAGGTTCACAATCGTACCTCAATAAACTAGGATGCTCCAAGAGATGCTTTTGCATTTCTATTGATCAGTCTGTGAAGACAGAGGAGGGATTTCTGTTTTATGTGAAAAGTGACATCAGATATGGCATGGACTATATCATGGGATTCATCCTAAGATTTGTTACATATGAGGTATGAATTGGTGTTTCATCGTCGTAGACACACATTGTAGTAGGTTACAGTAGGAACCTCTTCTTGTTCTTCTTCTTTTGTATAGCTAGGACAATCGTTCTGTTGCATGGCCACAGTAGAAACAAGAAATATTTTTGTCAAATATTGCGATTTGGGCTCTACATATATATTTTTTTGTTTGTAGCATGAATGTGTATTATCTTATAATTGTTGATGTTAGTTTGATGTTCTATTAAAATGGTAAGTAGTAATAAGTATTTTTGTTGTATGTGTTTCAAGAAATAAATAATTGACCATTAAAATTACAGTAGAGCTGGGGCGAGCAACATTTGTAGTCCCACGTAATCCGAGCAATCAGGAAATATCACTCCGATCTACCCACTAAAAACCTGAATGAAATATTCATGAAACTCCACTTTTTCCACCCGTAATTGCTATTGACTTTTTTCATCATCCACGCACCACTCTCGTTATTGATCTAATGCCCGTCCAGTGCGATGATCACACGCGTTTTAATATGGCGGGGACCACCCATCTCCGGAGCTAAACAAGCGGTCATGACTAATGGTGGATGATTACAGTAATAAGCGTGTCATCATAGGATCGGTAAGTGGGACCGGCGTAACCCTTCATCGGGGTAATTGCGGACACCTCTGGTGTTCTAATGACAGAGGCGAGCTTTTAACGTCTTGTTAAGAGACGGTGGCGTCACTAAATCACGCGCCGATGGCGTACAATTTTCACTGCTTGTCCCACGGTGCGTGTGCACATCCACCGACCAACGGACGTTCCAATGTTGGACGGCAATTATTTGGTTATTGATTCCTGTGCGGTGTTTAATTGATGACCGGGAGGACGATTAAAGGCCAATTGCTGTGCGTGAAAATGATTGGTGGTCTGCGCTGCAGTATTCTAACCTGCATCCAGGCTCCACCAAGAAAAGTTCACCAAGGATATATATATTTATTCAATAAACCTTTCTACCCATGCTGGGTGTAGGCATGTAACAATTTCAGTTTTAACTAACCCATACTTGTCAATGCAGAAAGTTAAGTGTCCCTTATTTAAAACTGAACCTTTGTCAAATTTTCAGGGGAATTAGTTTCAGGTGTACTGTACACGAATGTAATGCCAAATTTGCAAATAATAAATTTTCATGAATTTCAGTAATAGCTAAGACATACTAGTCAATGCAGAAAGCTAACTGTTTGACTTTCTTTCTCATTTGGTACTGAAACTTTGCAAATTTTCAGGAAAATTAGTTTCAGGTGTTCTGTACACGAATCTAATATCAAATTTGCAAATTATAAATTTTAAGAAATTTCAGTACTAGCTAACCCACACTTGTCAATGCAGAAAGTTAAGTGGTTGATTTTATCCCTTATTTAAGACTGAAACTTTGTCTATAACATATTCAAAAGGAATAGCCTTCTAGGAGCTACAATGATACCTTAGTACAAATTTCAGAAATAATATTGGAGCACATAACATATATCATATTGACAACTCCATGGTCATTAAGATTGCTTGCAGCTATTAAAAATTGCGAGCACATTGGGGGAGTCATCTTTCGCGATAAATATTGTTTTCGCAATAGGAATTATCTAACTTGAAAGGCTTCATCCGAATTCGTAGTGCGCCATTCTTGGTGCAGTTCTGAGTGGAAGTCAGCGTTCCATTCCGATCCCGCCGGCCAGTTTCCAGTTTCCCAGACTTTCCTGCAACAACAGCACATCCAGAAGCAAGAATTCGTCCCGTAAACATCGTGGCGATGAATATGTCCAAGCGCCACTTAATAACCGGCATACAGCATCTGACACTATCAATTCGCAGATCCTCTGCAAGCTAGAGGGACATCCCGACGCCAATTACTATCCTGCAGAGCTTTCGAGCCGGATTTATCGTCAGGCAGCAGCAGAAGCAGTGGAAAGAGGACGCGAATGCAAATCGGAATGTCCCGGGTCTAATTGGAGGCATTTCGCCGGCTTCCCACGAGCCATCACCCACACAGCGAGGCGCTTATCTCCGATTGCGGCTGCACTTTTGCCCACTTCCTGCTCCTCGGCTCGTTAGCGAGTTCTATTTGCAGAGATCGCAAGGGAAACCAGGCGAGTTTCACCACCAATGCCAAGATTTAGTAATCGCTTTAAAGTTAACTAAAGATCACGAAATTTATAGTGAAACATACATGAAACATACGAACATACAAACAAACATACAAACACACAAACATAAAACAGACAAATATACATACAAATATACAAATAAAACATACAAACATGCAAACATACCAACATACAAATCAATAAATATACACATACAAACAAATGTACACATACGAACACACAAACAAATATAGAAACATCCAAACATTCATAGAAGAACACATACTTATATACATACATACAAACATGCATACAGCATACAAACAAAAAAACTAAACATACATGAATACATACATACATACATACATACATACATATATACATACATATATACATTGGTAATCAGAAATCAGAACCGTTCAAAACGAAAGAAAGATTAAGGCAAGGGGGAGGTTTGAGTCCAACATTGTTCATCGTCTACAATCTACATGGACGAGATGTTAAAAAAATGCACTCAAAAATTATTGATTGGATACAAAAATATGCAGAGAGTGGAAAGTGATTTTCTGCTTTGTTGTACAATTCACTTTTCGGAGCCTAGCTTTACAAATAGCCCACAAATTCTCTATTGGATTTAAATCCGGTGAATTTCCAGGCCAATCGAGGCAAGTAATATTACTATCTGTAAAATATTTCATCAATTTTTTTGATTGTTGCACGGAGCTGAATCTTGCTGTAAAATTGCTTCAGCGTAAGGAACAACTTTTTTCATATCAATAACTAATTTTCGATCCAGAAACTCTTTGTACTTGTACTATTCATCATTCCTTCAATAGGCACAAGAGATCCAGGCCCCATGTGGGAGAAACAACCCCAAAACATCTTCTTCAGAGGATGTGTCACTGTCTGATTAACACGAGCGATTCTAATATTTTCGTTCGCACTACAAAGAGTGTCTCATCTGAGAACAATGCCTTCCTTAAATTATCTGTAGTCAAAGTTGCATATTTCTTAGCCCAAAGAGGCCTATTTTTCATGATTGGAGCAGTTAAGAATTGCTTTTTCTGCGGTCGGATTGCTTTTCTTCCCGATTTCAGAAGTCTTCTGAATCATGGATTTTGACTCAACAGGCAGCCAGATCTTGTTGCAACTTGAAACTAGTTTTTCTAGGATAAATTTTACTGTTTCTGAGTATAAACGTTTCATCTCTGGCAGTTGTCTTCCTTTTTCTCCCACACTTGTCGTTTCTCTGAATTTCAACTGATACGGTTTCATTCTTTAGATGTACAATTTGGTTCACCGCCCCCAAACTTACTCCTCACTCTTTCAAAATATATCTTTGTGTCATAGAAGTATACTCCCTTAATGTCACAATCTTCTGACGTTTACTCGGCGTACTATACATTTTATAAAACAATGTGATTCTCGTATTCAAAACTGCATAAAAGCTACACAATTTTCTTCTCTGTGCTTATAAATACTAAAATTATTAATAACAACATCTAATTATACCAAATACATGTTGCTTGTATATGCTAATATTATGCTTGATTTGAGATTATGATAAATAGCAAATTACGCGTGACATTTGTGAAATGACAAATTTGACAACTACAATAAATACAAGAAAATGTATTGTTCACATTACATACATACATGCATACATACATACATACATAGATACATACACACATCCACACATACATACATACATACATACATACATACATACATACATACATACATACATACATACATACATACATACATACATACATACACACATGCATACATACATACACACATACATACATACACACGTACATGCATACATACATACATACGTACATACATACTAACATATATACAAACATACGTAGATACACAACACACACAATCAACCATCACCATCAACAGTCATACCATCAACCTTATTTTGCTTGTTAAGTGCATATGCCAAAATCATTCATTAATGTGTCCATAAGTTTTACATTTTAATAAACGGTTTTGTAAACTCATAAACACCTGATCGACGAATATAGAATGTTATTTAACAAGTATACAGTATCTCGGATGATTAACTCGCCATCGGCTCGTGTATATAATTCATCCTCGTCAATTATAGCCATTATGTCCAAGTCAAATACATTCTATCTATGACTTTTTAAATAAAACAATTAAAATAAACAAATTTTTGTCAATAAGAAACCGAGTGTTGTTGGTATGTTTGTATGTTTCGTTTGTGTTTGTTTGTTTGTATGTTTGTATGTTTCGTTTGTATGTTTTTACGTTTGTAACTTTGTTTTATTGTATGTTTGTATGTTGGTTTATTTGTGTGTGTGTGTGTGTGTGTGTATTTGTGTGTGCGTATGTAGTGTGTATATCTGTGTGTGCTTGTGTATATAAGTCATTACACAGTCCTTGATGTATAATGAGTACATAATGTTACCTTAGTTACGTACATAATGTATTTAATGTATTTCGTTTGTATGTTTGTAAGTATGTTTTTACGTTTGTAACTTTGTTTTATTGTATGTTTGTATGTTGGTTTGTTTGTGTGTGTGTGTGTGTATGTGGGTGTGTGCATTTGTGTATGCGTATGTAGTGTGTATATCTGTGTGTGCTTGTGTATATAAGTCATTACACAACCCTTGCTGTATAATGAGTACATTATGTTACCAGAGTTATGTACATAATGTATTTAATGTGTTTCGTTTGTGTTTGTTTGTATGTTTCGTTTGTATGTTTGTAACTATGTTTTTACGTTTCTAACTTTGTTTTATTGTATGTTTGTATGTTGGTTTGTTTGTGAGTGCGTGCATTTGTGTATGCGTATGTAGTGTGTATACCTGTGTGTGCTTGTGTATATAAGTCCTTATACAGCCCTTACTGTATAATGAGTACATGATGTTACCATAGTTACGTACATAATGTATTTAATGTGTTTCGTTTGTGTTTGTTTGTTTGGATGTTTGTATGTTTCGTTTGTATGTTTGTAAATCATGTTTTTACGTTTGTAACTTTGTTTTATTGTATGTTTGTATGTTGGTTTGTTTGTGTGTGTGTATTTATGTATGCGTATGTAGTGTGTATATACCTGTGTGTGCTTGTGTATATAAGTCATTATACATCCCTTGCTGTATAATGAGTACATTATGTTACCATAGTTACGTACATAATGTTTTTAATGTGTTTCGTTGGGTTTGTTTGTTTGTATGTTTGTATGTTTCGTTTGTATGTTTGTAAATCATGTTTTTACGTTTGTAACTTTGTTTTATTGTATGTTTGTATGTTGGTTTGTTTGTGTATGTGTATTTGTGCATGTGTATGTAGTGTGTATATCTGTGTGTGCTTGTGTATTTAAGTCATTATACAGGCCTTGCTGTATAATGAAGTACATTATGTTACCATAGTTACGTACATAATGTATTTAATGTGTTTCGTTTGTGTTTGTTTCTTTGTATGTTTGTATGTTTCGTTTGTATGTTTGTAAATCATGTTTTTACGTTTGTAACTTTGTTTTATTGTATGTTTATATGTTGGTTTGTTTGTGTGTGTGTGTGTGTATTTGTGTATGCGTATGTAGTGTGTATACCTGTGTGTGCTTGTGTATTTAAGTCATTACACAGCCCTTGCTGTATAATGAGTACATTATGTAACCATAGTTATGTACATAATGTACTTAATGTGTTTCGTTTGTGTTTGTTTGTTTGTATGTTTCGTTTGTATGTTTCTAAGTATGTTCATACGTTTGTAACTTTGTTTTTTTGTATGTTTGTATGTTGTTTGGTTTGTTTATGTGTGTGTGTTTGTGTGTGTATGTATTTGTGTATGCGTATGTAGTGTGTATATCTGCGTGTCCTTGTGTATATAAGTCATTATACAGCCCTTGCTGTATAATGAGTACATGATGTTACCATAGTTACGTACATAATGTATTTAATGTGTTTCGTTTGTGTTTGTTTGTTTGTATATTTGTATGTTTCGTTTGTATGTTTGTAAATCATGTTTTTACGTTTGTAACTTTGTTTTATTGTATGTTTGTATGTTGGTTTCTTTGTGTGTGTGTATTTATGTATGCGTACGTAGTGGGTATATATCTGTGTGTGCTTGTGTATTATAAGACATTATACAGCCCTTGCTGTATAATGAAGTACATTATGTTACCATAGTTATGTACATAATGTATGTATTATGTATGAGTCACAGATAAAATAATTCATATGTTCTGAATCAACTCATTTCACATGTTATTAATGTAGTGAATCAATCAAAAGAATCAAGATTGCGAATTTTGAGGGCATCTTAGGTGCTCTGTAGATCTGCAATAATTGTCATCGTCCATTCTCCGTTATAGATATTTAATATTAGATCATTTACACAATACATAAAGTATCACGAAGTAAAAACGTTTATTAAATGTTATAACATTTTTTTGTGGCTGCAAAATTCTATTAATATATGTGTAAATGCTCTCAGCATGATTTAATTTAAATGCTTTCATACGAACACATTTTTTATCCACACAGTTCTTTTGTTACATATTTTAATTGGCCTGGTATTGTCGCCGAAAGAATCTATTAATAGAAGGGAGTTTTTGCTCTAGTTAGTCGGCTCGAGGTCTTCCGCATAAATTATCTCTCCTGGCACTCACAAAAGCGCAGTCTTTCACCATCATCTTTATCTAACAACGGCTATGTAGGTAAGTCGCACTCTCACAGCCTAATCGGAACACTACGGAATCTTCCGAACGGAATCTTCCGAACGGAAGACGCTGGCTGGCGACAGGTCGAGACACGATCGTATGTGGCCTCGGTAACGGCGTTCTTCGCCGTGAGTTTAGACGTTATACCACGTTTGGTTCTATAAAGACTCCTCAGGATGTAAGTTCTGGGTGGAATTGGCTTGCTGTAGGCAACGACATTCGTGGATGTGCCATGAAGACCTGGAGCAAGTATAAAGTCGATAGCTTTTGGCGCTGCTGAGTTCTTCGCCGATCATCAGGTAAGGTTCTCGTACAATAATGCAGCTCAGCGTCCATTGTTAGCACACGCAGGCGATTTGCACGTTCGCCTGTAGCCAACCCACTTTCGACGTGCTATTGGGAAGTAAGTTTTTGATTGTAGTTCTTTATAGATGATACAATGGGAAGTCTTGCACAAGTCAGATATATGTAGGGTTTGTAAAAGGCGATGTATAATTCGTATACTTGTTTAATAGCTTTGTATGCATATACTTCGCTGTTCAATGGGCATACATCTTACACATCCGCTTGTTGTCGAATAACATTGAGGACATTGAGTGTGCAAAGTATTTACCCGTAGTTGTGTAATGTATAAAAGTATGCACAATATCTACCAATTTATAATGTATGCCCTCGTAGGACAAATCTGTGTAAAATTGTTGCTTGCGTATATTAAGAATATTGCTCGTTATTAAAGCTTCTCCGGATTTGTAGGAACATAAATGGTTACTGTAACTGCTGCTATGATATAAATGATGCGATGGTTGAACCATGCTGCTGCCTGTGAGGCGACTCAATGATTCTGCTGCTGCCCTTACGGTTTGAGCTTGGTACCTGAAAAGGGGTTTACATCGATGAATTGGAGCTTCTAGCAGCGAATTTTTTAAGGTAGGAAACTAACTAATTTTTTCACCTAAATGCTAAAAGATTCAAAAATGTATGTACAGTCAAGCTCACATAAATCTAGTACAAAGAATATGACATTGCTATGTAAAATTGCTATTGTAACCAAATTTCTTGTACTAGATTTATGTGAGCATGACTGTAGGTACATAACATACAAATTATTCAAGCAATTTTCATGAAGTTCATTGCCACATATGCATCAAAATCCGCCGTAAATTCAGAATGAATGAAGAATAAGTAAATTTCCAAATTGTTTAAAGAAAATTTGAATAAAAATATTACAGTTTGCATGGAAGTTTGCGGGTGTACGTTAGAAGGTTGTTACAAACCTTGCACATTTGCTTAGCTCGGCACCGAAAATGCATGCTAGTTTTAACGAAAGTGCATCGCTTGAGTGAGTAAGGTTTTTCTTGCAGGTGCGCTATTTATGTATTTGTGTATTGTCGGCGCTATGTCTCACTACAAGAGATGCACTATAAACGATTAGGGTTTGATTCCTCGTTAATGCGCCCTCAATGTTGTAGTCGTAGCCTTAAACCAGCGCCCGTGCATCCAGTTAAGGTTTTCCTCCACACCTATGTTTTATTTGCGCAATGGTGCACGTTAAACCGCAATTTTAGGGTTTCTCTACACAGGTTTTCTCTTAAGCCGTACGCTAATCCCAATAAAGTGCATAAGCTGCACACTCACCTAACCATTGCCCACTAACTATGTACACAGTACTTGTTTGTTGCAAGTACTATGCACATACACAGGTAGGAATATTAAAATGTACACAGTACTTGTTAATTGCAAGTACGAATAATAGAATTTACACAGTGCTTGTTTATTGCAAGGACGAACAATAGAATGTACGCAGTATTTGTTTATTGCATGTACGAACAATAGAATTTGCACAGTACTTGTTTATTGCAAGTACGAACAACAGTATACACACCGTACGTTAATCCCAATAAAGTGCATAAGCTGCACACTCACCTAACCATTGCCCACTAACTATGAACACAGTACTTGTTTATTGCAAGTACTATGTACACAGTACTTGTGTGTTACAGGTAGGAATATTAAAATGTACACAGTACTTGTTTATTGCAAGTACGAATAATACAATTTACACAGTACTTGTTTACTGCAAGTACGAACAATAGAATGTACACAGTACTTGTTTATTGCATGTACGAACAATAGAATTTATACAGTTCTTGTTTTTTGCAAGTACGAACAATATAATATACACAGTACTTGTTTATTACAAGTACGAACAATATAATGTACACAGTATTTGTTTATTACAAATACGAACAATAGAACTTACACACTACTTGTTTATTGCAAGCACGAACAATAGAAAGTACTAATAAAGAAAAAAACACCTTTTTCACAAAACACATTTATTTTATCTAAATGTACATTTCGATCACTAGGCGACCATCTTCAGTAGAAATATTACTTACTATATATCTTCAGTAATATTTCTACTGAAGATGGTCGCCTAGCGATCGAAATGTACATATAGATAAAATAAATGTGTTTTGTGAAAAAGGTGTTTTTTTCTTTATTAATACGAACCTTTCACAAGCTCCAAGATACCACCAATAGAAAGTACACAGAACTTGTTTGTTGAAAAATAGTTAGGAATTGTTGATTCCTTTTATTTTGAACATACATTTTCGAATTTCATCGAGTGAATATAAACCAGTGAGTGAAAAACAGTGAACGAAGGAGAGGCCTTCTCAACTGGTAAGTATGGATACAAACCTACTTTCCGAGGAGCTATGTAACAATGGAATTTTCTCTTTCAAGTACAGAGATCTGACATGAGTAAAATAAGGCTCCAAGCGAGATCTCTCATGTATAAAATAAAAAGATAACGGCATCAGTGAATTAGGAAGCTTTATTTGCTACTATAGTTAATTGGGATTTAAAACCTTAATAGAATTGTTATTAACTGAGACGTTTTTTAATGTTCATGAATTTATTATATATGCTACACCCCACAAGGACGATAAAGTACTTAGGCATGACAGTAGAAAATAAACACAAATTCGATAAACATTTACGGAACACGAAGACGGAAATACAAGAACGTGCAAAACATTTCAGATGCATGACATATGAAGGAAGAGGTATATCCATTGAAACTGCAACTAAAATCTACAAGTCCAACTGTAGACCTATGATCGACTACGGACAAATCATACTTAATACCGCACGAGACAACTGTAAACGAGTCACGGAAATTACTGAACGGAAAACACTAAGTCTAATCGCCAAACTTAGACACAAGCACAATCATCTTCACAACATATCAAACATAAATCTATACAGCATCACCAAAGTCATACCCATCCAAGAAAGACTTGACAAACTAAGAAATAAATTCAAACAAAGACAGGATAACAGAACTGACCTCCAGAATTTCGATTTGAGTAGTCATTAAAGCCTCTAGAATCAACTTGGGAATTCGAAGAAATCGCGATATAGTTGATTTGATCGAAAACTCTTTATTTTTATAGAACTTAATAAATTTCTACTGCAAATTTTTTCACTCTCACTTATTCTAATGCCAGGATATTAAAGTACATGTTTGTTTTTTACAATCACCAAATAAAGTAGACTTTGTTGGTCGCTCACAACGAAAAGTTGACGTTTATTATAGAGTAAGTTGACCACTTACTCATAAAATATGAATCACCAATGTAAAATTGTCATTGATATGCGTTAACGTACATCTAAAGTACATCTGACCACCAGAATTTCGATTTGAGTAGTCACCAAAGCCTCTAGAAGCAACTTGGAAATTCGAAAAAATCGCGATATAGTTGATTTGATCGAGAAATCTTTATTTTTATAGAACTTAATAAATTTCTACTGCAAATTTTTTCACTCTCACTTATTCTAATGCCAGGATATTAAAGTACATGTTTGTTTTTTACAATCACCAAATAGAGTAGACTTTGTTGGTCGCTCACAACGAAAAGTTGACGTTTATTATAGAGTAAGTTGACCACTTACTCATAAAATATGAATCACCAAAGTAAAATTGTCATTGATATGCGTTAACGTACATCTAAAGTACATCTGACCACCAGAATTTCGATTTGAGTAGTCACTAAAGCCTCTAGAATCAACTTGGAAATTCGAAAAAGTCGCGATATAGTTCATTTGATCGAAAACTCTTTATTTTTATAGAACTTAATAAATTTCTACTGCAAATTTTTTCACTCTCACTTATTCTAATGCCAGGATATTAAAGTACATGTTTGTTTTTTACAATCACCAAATAAAGTAGACTTTATTGGTCGCTCACAACGAAAAGTTGACGTTTATTATAGAGTAAGTTGACCACTTACTCATAAAATATGAATCACCAAAGTAAAATTGTCATTGATATGCGTTAACATAAATCTAAAGTACATCTGACCACCAGAATTTCGATTTGAGTAGTCACTTAAGCCTCTGGAAGCAACATGGAAATTCGAAAAAATCGCGATATGGTTGATTTGATCGAAAACTCTTTATTTTTATAGAACTTAATAAATTTCTACTGCAAATTATTTGACTCTCACTTATTCTAATGCCAGGATATTAAAGTACATGTTTGTTTTTTACAATCACCAAATAAAGTAGACTTTGTTGGTCGCTCACAACGAAAAGTTGACGTTTGTTATAGAGTAAGTTGACCACTTACTCATAAAATATGAATCACCAAAGTAAAATTGTCATTGATATGCGTTAACGTACATCTAAAGTACATCTGACCACCAGAATTTCGATTTGAGTAGTCACTAAAGCCTCCAGAAGCAACTTGGAAATTCGAATAGTAGAAAAGAGATTAACTGAAGCTCAGAGCGGTTTCAGACCTAGGAGAAGCATACATGACCATATATTTACACTTAAAACACTAATTAACAGAACGATTGAGAAACAGAAATTCCTGTATATTGCATATCTAGACATAGAAAAAGCTTTTGATAGAGTGCCTAGTGCCTTACTTTACTGGACATTGTTTCAAAGTGTATTTTAAATCTGTGTCGATTATTTAGGTAGTTGGCCATATTTAAGCTGAATTTACGTTTTGAAAAATAAATAAGAATTGAATTTCGTAAGTAAATATTTTGATATAGTTTAGAACTTACAAGATTATTACAGATTAGCAAGACACAGATATTTCAACGGAGATAAATGTACTTTTATGTGATAGCATTACAGACGGGAAAAAATTAAGATCGAAAACTGGTTCAAAGTGAGAGCGTGCTATCGGGCGTTGCGTAAGCGGCTGGAGCGATGATGCAGATAAACAGGCCTATTATATTTAACCAGAATCGATAATGTAAATAAAATGAAAATTATCTCTGGAAACGGATTAGAGATAATGATGGGAGAAAAGTGTGACAAGGTTCCTCGAGACCGGGCAAAAGTCTTCACCGGCGGTCGTAGATACCGATCACGTGTAATTGTGATAAGCCCGCCTCGGTGGCGCAGCCCGGTGGATATGACCCGATTCCATTGAACCCCGTCTGGCGATAAATCAGATAAATTTCGTACACCGGAATGGGCAAACAACGTGCACTTGCTCCAGGAAGAGAGGAGCAGAAGAGGAGAGGACGCTCCCCGTGCGCGAACAATGCCCATTTTCATTTGCTTATCGCGTAATAAACAAGTCATTAAATCACCGCGGAACGTATTCGCGTAGGTACTTACAGAACGTGTGCATTCGGCGCTCTCTCGGGAAATAAATGGACGATAAATATTATATATTGGGGATTGAATGTCGGGCCCCTATAACATTACGAAGACGCTCTTTTACGGCCGAGGCGCAAAAAGAGGCGCGCGCCGGAACGCTCTTATGCGCGATTTATGGACGCGCCTGGCGAAGAGTTATGACGCGACCCTTTTTGAAAAAGTTAACATCTAAATATAACAAGATAACAACAATGCCGTCGTAAATAACCTGAACTCTATTAAAGATGCCCTCCACACTGTGGGCCTGTCTTTCCCGCTCACGCCCAACTCACACAACAATATTCGCAATCAGAAAACCATCTGCACCAACGAAGTGGAAGACCAATTATATTTACTGTGCAGCAAAGTTGTCCACCAGTTTTTACAAACAACTAATTTTTAATTAATAATCCGCCAGGTATAGTGTTTTCACTTGAAATTGAAAATGTACCTGCAATGAGGGTTTATTACGGTCAAGGGTTCTCCATGGTATGGCGTGCTGCGAAGAGGCTCTGGACTCCTTCCCATTCCGTTCGCACAATGGACCCTTCGTAGGTAGATTTTCAATTTCAAGTGAAAACACTATACCACCATTTTAAAAAAATTAAGGAGAAATAGATGGTTCCAAAAAGAAAGATACATATTTATATTAGTACAATCCTTAGGAAGATGCGTTCGCACTAGGAAGTGGTCATTATAAAAACTATTGTAAATGCAAGACTAAATAGAAACTACATAATTTCCGAGTGTCATTCGTTTGAAACCTAACCTAACCTAACCTAACCATCCATTTAGCATTCTTTATGAGACCCATATTTTGTACTAAATGCAAACAAAGTTTTATGATATTGCTTCTATGTATTTTGATAACAATGCCAAATGTTATACATTAACACGAGTTTCTTCTTTAGTCGAAAATAATTTCGATTTGGAATTTACACACCGTAACTAATCTTTAAGATGATAAAGATTAAGATGTTTGACACATGCTTAATCGTAAATAGAAAATAATTTTAAAATAATTGTCATTTCTTCAGTTAATATTGAGTATTAAAATACTTTAAAACCACCAAAAAGCCACTTTATCTTATTACTGTATTTTAATGTACTAAAATACATTAAAATACAGTAATAAGATAAAGTGGTTTCGCGATATAAATACAAAAATAATGTCATTTATTCATTTGCAAAGTTTTGAAACAGTATTATTCAAATATTAATAAAAAAATATTTAATGGAACACCCTGTATATTTTGGTTATTTCTAATAGGCAATAACATTAGCTTTATAAGGATACCACATTTACCCCTTTATTATACAAATAACGCGACAATTGCCTATAAATGAAATTTATCTGATCTGAAATTTAAAGAAAATGAAGCTTATAGCTTCCACGTGTTTATTTGATTTTCAATTGTTCTTCTGAAATTAGGATCAAATAGACGACAAAAAGTACTAAAACTTTTTTCTTCAATTTTTTTTTGTATCTGTATTAATAACAGAAATATTTCTGTGTCACAATAAATCAAACAGACTGTATAAGATATATGGAATACAAAACAAGATATAAGATATCTTATTAGACATTAGATATTATAAGATATGTATATTAACGTGGAGTTTTCTAAATTTCTACAGCTCCTATTTAATTTCTGCAATGTTTTGTATCTTATACCTAGTTTTGCATCTTATATCTTATTACAGAAGTTCTTATGCTCCTATTAATTTTTAGAAATTGTTCGAAAATTTATTGATTTAGTAATTTTGTATGCATATTTCTGCAAATTTTACAAACATATCTCAAAATAACATGTATTGCCAATAAATGAAATTTATCTGATCTGAAATTTAAAGAATGTGTTTATGTGATTTTCAATTATTCTTCTGAAATTAGGATTAAATAGATGACAAAAAGTACTAAAACTTTTTTCTTCAATTTTTTTTCTATCTGTACTAATAACCGAAATATTTGTTGTGTCACAATAAATCAAACAGACTGTATAAGATATAAGGAATACAAAACAAGATTTAAGATATCTTAATAGATATTAGATATTATAAGATATGTATATTAACGTGGAATTTTCTAAATTTCTACAGCTCCCATTTAATTTCTACAATGTTTTGTATCTTATACGTAGTTTTGCATCTTATATCTTATTACAGAAGTTCTTATGCTTCTATTAATTTTTAGAAATTGTTAGAAAATTAGTTGATTTAGTAATTTTGAACGCATATTTCTGCAAATTTTTCACATATCTAAAATTACATGTATTGCCAATACCTGAAATTTATCTGATCTGAAATTTAAAGAACGTGTTTATTTGATTTTCAATTGTTCTTCTGAAATTAGGATCAAATAGACGACAAAAAGTACCAAAACTTTTTTCTTCAATTTTTTTTTTGTATCTGTACTAATAACAGAAATATTTGCTGTGTCACAATAAATCAAACAGACTGTATAAGATATAAGGAATACAAAACAAGATATAAGATATCTTATTAGATATTAGATATTATAAGATATGTATATTAACGTGGAATTTTCTAAATTTTTACTGCTCCTATTTAATTTCTACAATGTTTTGTATCTTATGCCTAGTTTTGCATCTCCTTATATCTTATATCTTATTACAGAAGTTCTTATGCTTCTATTAATTTTTTGAAATTGTTAGAAAATTAGTTGATTTAGTAATTTTGTATGCATAATTCTGCAAATTTTACAAAGATATCTGAAATTACATGTATTGGGTAATTTCGCCTATGCTATTTGCACATGCATTATAGTTTGCGAAATATGCTTCTTTTTAGTTCATGTTTCGAAAAACTTTTTTGCGGCATTAATATGTGCTTGTCTAAAAACCTTATTAGCCCCTATCAGATGTACCGACTGATTTCTATTTACCTACAAAATCTAATTTTTTTAAATGATGAAAATCCAAATAGTGCTCATTTTCGCAAATCAAGCGAAATTGAAATGAGTTTTGTTTATTGCTTGTGGTTTTAAATTACTGAATCGTAAAGTTTTTTGTTGTCTGTAACTTTCGCAACAATTGAAAATTAGTTTTGGTAAGTGAAATGTTAAAAATTTGAAAAACACATTTTAAATCCAATTTTTGCGAAAGTTACAGAAAACAAAAACAAACTTATGAACTTTAAATGATGTAGTAATCGAAAACTAAATCTCATTGATATCTTACGTGATATCCGTAAATTAGTTCCGTAATTTTCCGTAATTTCCGTAATTTTCGAGACGTGATTTCGAAAAAAACATTTTTAATCCAAATTTTGCGAAAGTTACAGAAAACAAAAACAAACTTATGAACTTTAAATGATTCAGTAATCGAAAACTAACACGCAATAAAAAAATCTCATTGATATCTTACGTGATTTCCGTAAATTTGCACATTTCGTTTTTTGAAATGTGCTTTTCGAAAACGAGATTTTCTTGGTAAGTAAAAATCACTCGGTACATCGATACGGGCTAATGAGGTTTTTAGATAAACACAAATTAATGTCTTAAAAAAGGTTTTTGAAAAATTAATAATAAAAAAGATCTCCACATGATGCCGACGTTTGGCGGTCACTGTATATTTTTGAATGAATCACGGATTACACCAAAAATTCATGTTTTAAAAACAAAATATCAGTTGTTTGATTTATTTAATCACAAATAACAGTTAAAAACAGACGTTTTTGGATGATAAACGCGAATTGATTAAACATTTTAGTCAATCCGCGCAAATCACTCCGAAGGTATGTTCGATAGCGAAAATTGACCCTAACAAAAGTTGTATTTCTACAATGGGTCTGATGGTGACCTATAACTTAATTTTGAAGTTTACTTGCAAGGTCGTTTCAAGGCCAACTAAAAAACTTTGAACTACTTTTTGGTTTTTTTTTATTTGAAAAAGGGTCATCATATTAGTACGGCTGCATGAAACATTTCATTATCTTATATAAGAAAATTTCCGAGAAATAAATTTAAAAAAGATTACTAAATGACTAATTACAAACTTCAGAAGATTACTCTGAAAGGAAATTAAATGATATTTCAGGCCACCAACATAATAAAGCTGTAATATAGCAAGCCGTCGACAATAATTACTTATAAATAATAATGGGATTTATAAGGTTTTTGAACCATTATTAAGAAAAAAATTTAAAATCTGCTCAAACACATTTCCACTTTGCTGGATACATAAAATAATTGACGCCAAAGTCCTGGCGGTTCGGATTCTATCAATTATATTTTCTCTAGTTTTTTATTTTAGATTTGTTTAATTTTATTACGAAATAACTGAAAACTTTATCTTCTTTCTATTATATTTGCAATTATGCACAATTTTTAAAGACACCTTACCGTTGTGCAATCAATGAACTGACACACGTTAAAAAGTTGCAGTGAACTTATAAATAATAATTGTAACGTCAAACTAGTCAACTTTTATTAGCATACGTATAACTGAAGGAAGCAAATGGTGAGAAAAAATGGCAGAAAAGTATCAGTCAGGACCATGATATCAAAATATACAAACGTATACTTTCAGCAATTACAATAAAACCAGCAATAAAATATGATGAGTTGAATAAAATTACACATTTCATTAAAAAAAATGGGTCAGTTTGTCTCAAAACTTTTTGTGAAACTTGAGTTAACGTGGAATTTTATATGTAATGATGAAATGTATAGGTATGTAACAAACTTTCAGCAACTTCAATAAAATATTAGCTTCAATGCTCACACAGCATTTTCGAAAAGATTTTAGAAATTATTAAAACTTTTTATGGAGATTTAATGAAAATTTCTAAAATATAGTATCTAAATATCAAACGATACACTCAAAGCTGAAAACCATCATCCATATTTTTTGCTGTTTTGAGTGTATCGTTTGATATTTAGACACTATATTTTAGAAATTCGAATCTACAATCTTTCAATTGCAAAAAATACCGACAGATACTTACTAATGCAAAAATGTCAAATTCAAAGGTTTTTCATAAAACTTTATATACTTTAAAGTTATACAGGGTAGGCTATTTTAATCAATCCACGTAATATATTCCAAAGATATGTTCGATTCCGAAAATTGACCCTAACAAAAATTGCCTGGCTACAACGTTTCTTCTTTGGCATTTCTTCTTACTATACTTTAATCAAATTTCATTTATTTTGTCAGCATATCAATGATTTATGTCAAAGTTTAAATTATTCTGTCAAAATTGCAGTGTTTTCTATTAAAATTTCAATGATTACTGTCACATTTTCAATTATTGATAAAATTTGAATTATTTCTACAATAAGTTCAATTCTACTGTAAAAATGAAATGGTGGCTCTTAAATTTTCAAATATTTTTAGTAAAATTTTAATGATTTAATCACAATACCATCGATTTCTGTGATAATTGTATTATTTCAATGATTTCTATCAATATTTTAAGTATTCCTCTCAATATTGCAATGATTATGTTTACATTTATAATTACTACTATAAAAACTTTATGAAATTTTTACTAAACTTTAAAAATTGTAGCATTTCTTCATACTATACTTTGATTTATTTTATCAGAATATCAATGATTTATGTCAAGGTTTAAATTATTCTGTCAAAATTGCAGTGCTTTCCATTAAAATTTCAATGATTACTGTCACATTTTCAATGATTGATGTTAAAATTTGAGTTATTTCTACAATAATTTTAATTCTACTGTAAAAATGAAATGGTGGCTCTTAAATTTTCAAATATTTTTAGTAAAATTTTAATGATTTAATCATATCATAGATTTCTGTGATAATTGTATGATTTCAATGATATCTATCAATATTTTAAGTATTCCTCGCAATATTGCAATCATTATGGTTACATTTACAATGACTACTATAAAAAAATTGTAATATTTTTACTAAACTTTAAAAATTCTAGCATTCCTTCTTACTATACTTTAATCAAATATCAATTATTTTGTCAGAATATCAATGATTTATGTGAAATTTTAAATTATTCTGTCAAAATTGCAGTGTTTTCTATTAAAATTTGAATGATTCTGTCACATTTTCAATGATTGATGTTAAAATTTGTATCATTACTACAATTATTTCAATTCTACTGTAAAAATGAAATGATTGGTCTTAAATTTTCAAATACTTTTAGTAAAATTTTAATAATTTAATCAAAATATCATCGATTTCTGTGATTATTGTATTATTTCAATGATTTCTATCAATATTTTAAGTATTCCTCCCAATATTGCAATGATTAAGGTTACATTTATAATGACTACTATAAAAACTTTGTAATATTTTTACTAAACTTTAAAAATTCTAGCATTTCTTCTTACTATACTTTAAACAGTTTTCATTTATTTTGTCAGAATATCAATGATTTATGTCTAAGATTAAATTATTCTGTCAAAATTGCAGTATTTTCTATTCAAATTTCAATGATTACTGTCACATTTTCAATGATTGATGTTAAAATTTGTATTATTACCACAATTATTTCAATTCTACTGTAAAAATGAAATGATTGGGCTTAAATTTTCAAATATTTTTAGTAAAATTTTAATGATTTAATCATAATATCATCGATTTCTGGGATAATTGTATTATTTCAATGATTTCTCCTAATTACCTAATCGGATTTATGTGCAGACAAGAATACTCCATTATAATTTATGATGTTGAAACAAAAAAAAAGGGTGGTTCGCAACAACATTAGCTCCAAATACCCTGAGGGAATCTCCATTATGTGTTCCTGTCTCAATTAAATAAATACAGAAGAAACGTAAGATTTTGTTTTTTAAATTGGGGTTGAGTGATAGCTAATTTTAAAGATTACTTTATTTCCAATAAAACTGTGTGTTGATTTCTGAATTCTGTCGATTGGTTTATAAGAAATTATTTTTTTTAAAGTGAGCAAAGTGCAAAATATGATATTCCAGCAACAAAAATGTATTCAGCAACATTTTTTTTTTAAATTGGAGTAGGGGTTGAGTGTTAGCTAATTTTAAAGATTACTTAATTTCCAATAAAACTGTGTGTTGATTTCTGAAATCTGTCGATTGGTTTGTAAGAAATTATTTTTTTAAAGTGAGCAAAGTACAGAATATGATATTCCAGCAACAACAATGTATTCAGCAACAAAACCTTATTACCTTATCTCTTGTATAACAAAACTTCGGCAGCAAATTGTTTTGCAGAAAAGTCAATTTGTATTAGTCTATTGGGCGTGATCCTTTCCGCTGCATAGTTTTATTTTTGTAGGAATATAGGAATTATTGTGTTATGGATTAATGTTTGCTTGAAACATACTAATTAATATGGAAATTGCAGCAATTTTAACCTTGTTGTTATTGTATGTAGAAATTATTACATATCCCTCTACACATCATGTGTTAAAATGTGTAAACACTTGGTCATAATTCAAATAAATAAGATTCAGGTATTACGCGCAGCTTAGGAAATAAATAAAGCGATCGTCCTAGTGTCCAGCCATGACGTCCGGTCGTTAGCTATTATTACTTTTTTAATTCTTCTTTGACGTTGACCCTTGGCCACTGTAGGATTGAAATCGTCCGGTAAATTTATTATAATATAATGCGCATTATAAATTGCATTATAATGTAGGAAGATATAATATTAATAACGCCGTCCGGGGTTGCCCGAAGTAGATACCGGGCAATATAAATTATAATTTATGAAGGATAATACCTATAGTTTGTCACGAAAATATTGTGATAGGCCGATTTAATCTATAAAAATTGATGACACTTTTCATCCGGGCTGAAGGCCCATTGAACCCGCTATCTATTAAAATGAATTTATGGGGTTACCTTTCAATCCTGACCGTTTTAATGGGGGCCACGCGCATGGGAGCAGCGCGGTGGAATGCGCGTCCGCGCGCGCGAAAAAGGTTTCAATTAGCGCCTGATTTATTCGCCTTTGGACTTTCTACCATTAAATCACGAAAATAATACGAAAAAAAAAATCATCACCGCTTACGGTTGTTGATGGACGCACGGATTTGCCAAGTGAGCGGAATCCACCGAATTTCCAGCGCTTGTAATTTATATCGCGCGCGATTGTAATTAAGTAAAAGCCTACGCCCGGAATGCCCGGACCATTTTTCCGACTCCCGAAAATATAATTTACTAATCGGCTGTCAGTTGGCGGAGCAATTAGTTTCTAATTAGGATCGAAATGGGTTAATTTAATTTGAAATAAATTGTTGCGCCTGTGGGGAACGGCTCTCTCACGGGGCCTCCAGGAACACTCGTTGCACAAGCTCATTGCGCCGAGCGCTCCTCGTAATTAATTAGTGACGTCGCCCGGCCCTGGAAATAATAATTAGATTGATGCATCGGGAGTTTGGGCCGTCCATCTGCGGCAGATGCTCCCAAAAAGACCGTTTTCACGCGTTTTGTATTATTTTTGTCCGCGCATAAGTGTCTCAGATAAGTATGATTGGTCGGTCAAATTTACCTTGTTGAAATTTCGAGATAGCGGCGAGCGTAATTAGTACACGGCTACTAATTAGCCGCGCAGATGGACCCGGGAAACTCTGTCGCCGATACGCCTACAAAACGCTAATTAATAACACACGTCACGTGTAATGAAGACTTTACTACAGACTGCTCGGCAGTTTCACGCCGAACGACAAGACGCCAGTTATCTCATGGCTTAGAACTGTTTAGGTCATACTTTAAACGCCATTACAGTCAGCATATGGTTGAAACGTTGGCTCTAATGACAATTACTTATCTTGCGGACTCGAACGTGTCTTCACGCCACGCCACCCTCATTTTATACCTAGACAATCTTTAAATCTTTACCAAAAAAATACAGACATGAATGAACTAAACCTAACAAATGTATTATTTACACACGTATAAATGGAAATAACAAAGTTTTTCTTTCAACTACTATAAATTATTTATTAAAAAGTTGTTTAATACCTTCTCATTATTTGGCGACATATTTTAATATTGGTACTCTTCATGAATTACTTGCGTTTTCTACATATGAGAAATCAAAATCACTCAAGAGGTCCATTTTTTAGGGGTGGGGATATATAATTATATATTTTTTAATTTTTTAAAATTATTTTTATTATTTATTAACAAGCCAATACAAGTTTATATCCATATCTGGACCTCAGAGCCAAACAGTATTAAGTCACAGTTTTTAAATTTTACAGTAGAGCAATTTAAAGATTTTGAACAATGGTATTTTAGGACTGTAGATAGGAGAGCATGGGTTATTATTTTCCCAGTTATGATTTTCGAAGCTAACTAAAGCTGATTATAACCAACCTCCTACAATAATTTATTTAAATAATTTTAAATTAATTGTGGGACTTAATACTGTTTGGTTCTAGCAATGGACTTAATATCTTATGAGTTAATACTCTAATTTGTGACTAAATACTGTTTAGCTCCTACGAATTTATACATACGTGGCACTCAATACTGAATTATTATTAAGAAACCCGTAGTTGAACAATGCAAAGTAGAACCAAAACTAATTAATACCAGTTATAATTATTGTTATTACAGTTATTAACAAAAAGTAACAAAAGGCAAGTAGATTTTTTTTTTCTAAAATAAATGAGAGATTACACCAAAATGTTACAAACGAAAACTACCAATCTTAAAGTTCAAGTAACAAACAAATAATTAAAAATTAATAATATCTAATAATATCTAAGCAAAGAGAAAATGCATAATGAAGATCGTTGCATTTTTCAGACGTCTTCCTTGAGGTTACCATGTGGTAGATTTTTAAAGTATTCATAGAATCTTTTAGGCACCCATGTTGGAAGATTTTTAAAGTATTCATGGAATCTTTTAAGCACCCATGTCAGTAATTTCTGCAAATTATTATAATTTTTTGTTGAAATAGGTTTTAAACTTTAAAACCTATCTATCTCTTATAGGTTTCAGCAGCATTAAGCTAGTATTGACGACTACTTCCTTAGAACTTACAGTACGTCTCTCTTTGCATGTTAGTCTTTTACTGGCCCTATTGAAATGAACTTGTTAAAAAAAAACAGTTTTCTGTTCTGGTGTTTCTGTTAAAAACTTCATACGAACCACTTTAGATATCAAAAAGTTTTGATTAATTATGGTTTTTTTTGTTATTGTGAAAGTAAGTTCCGGATTCTTCAGATAAAACGGTAAAATTCTTAGTCCATGGTTTCCATTTCCGCTACTTCAAATTTATTGCCCCAAAGTATAAAAAGCTGTTGCCAATCCTATGGAGTTATTAGGAAAAATTGGGAGGAAGCTTTCTTTTATCTTTCTATTTGTGGATGAATGGTATCCATCTCCATGTGGGTATTTCCTCTTGAATGGTACATATGTTCAATGCATTTTCTGGAAGGTTTCAGCACAAGAATCGAAATCTAGCATATAATCATTTGATGACTTATATTTTGTGATGGACAGTTATCGCTCCTGATAAAAAAAATTGTCTACATATTCTTTTACATTTAAAATGTATTTCAGAATACATGAAGCCATGTCATTGCCACCACGTCTGGCTATGGATTGATTTCAGATGAAGCAATATAATATTTTGTCTGTAGCACCATACACTGTATAATTGAAAGACCACAGCTTTAGAGAATAGAAACTATGAAAAACTATGCATTTTCTGGAAGGTTTCAGCACAAAATCGAAATATAGCACATACTCATGTGATGACTTATATTTTGTGATGGACAGTTATCGCTCCTGATAAAAAAATTGTCTATATATTCTTTTACATTTAAAATGTATTTCAGAATACATCAGCCATGTCATTGCCACCACGTCTGGCTATGGATTGATTTCAGATGAAGCAATATAATTTTTGTCTGTGGCACCATAAACTGTATAATTGAAAGACCACAGCTTTAGAGAATAGAAACTCTGAGCATTCGTTAGTAGAGGGATGGGTAAGCATTTTTTTAAATCCACCGAAAATATTTTTGTGTTCAATCGATTTTATAAGTCCCTTTATCCCCCTTTATATATTTTATATTTTAGTTTATACCGATTATCTGCATGAAGAAGATGTGCGTCATAGTTAGTTTGTAATACAAGGCGTTCTTCCAGGGATATAGACTCTTTGA
Source organism: Othius punctulatus (assembly GCA_951805005.1). NCBI lineage: Eukaryota > Metazoa > Arthropoda > Insecta > Coleoptera > Staphylinidae > Othius > Othius punctulatus. The sequence goes on from OX638145.1 coordinate 16,416,936, forward strand.
GATTGATAACATATCCATCACATGAGTCATATGTATCATTCCCTGGTTTTTTGAAGGATAAATTAAATTCCGAATTGAAAATTTTACTACAGAACCTTTGCTTGGGAATATCTTCCTCAGGAATTTACTTCTATACAGGGTGTTAATACTAAGTTGTAACACCCGAAAATTGCAGTTAGAACTCATTGAAACAAACAACTTTTCTTTGTTAAATTTTTTGAATTGGAGCCCAAGTTCATAGATATTGGCGTTCTTTTGTTTTTCGAAAAATCGTCATTACTCCCTTGTTTTAAGAAATATTTAAAAAATACAAAAACGTTCAGCATGCGCAATCGGTTCTCTAAAATATTTGTATTTACAATTATTTTCTATTTTATCAAATAACAAAATGGCGACCGAAGAAAAATTTCGAAACAAGATATTTTGAAAATCACTCGATTGATTTTTGAAAATAAAACATTTATGAAATCCTTAAACTATATTATAACATTTTTCTGAAACATTTTTTTCGATCTGTCCAAAAAAGTTATTATTCAAATTCAATTACAAGATAAATTTTAACAAACTGCAACAATAATTTAAAACAAAGTAGGCTAACCTTAAGTTAGGCCATTACACAAGTTGAGGCACGTGTTTTATAGTTTGTACGTTCAAATTTAAATACTTTTTGATCTTGTTCTTCGGAAATTTCTGCTTCATCTTGAAAAGTTTCTGTCACGTTTATCATTTGTGTGCGTATTTTGCATAATTTGTGTATAAAAATGCATAATTATCAAAACAGACAAATGTTATAAGATAGTTCAAGGGTTTTATAAATGTTTTATTTTCAAAAATCGATCGATTGGTTTCCAAAATATCTTGCTTAGAAATTTTTGATCGGTTGCCATTTTGTTATTTGATAAAATAGAAAATAATTGTAAATACAAATGTTTTAGAGAACCGAAAGCGCATGTTGAACGTTTTTGAATTTTTTAGATATTCCTTAAAATAAGGGAGCAATGACGATTTTTCTAAAAACAAAAGAACGCCAATAACTATGAACTTGGGCTCCGATTCAAAAAATTTAACTAAGAAAAGTAGTTTGTTTCAATGAGTTCTAACTGTCATTTTCGGGTGTTACAACTTAGTATTAACACCCTGTATATAATCTTCATAAAAGCACCTTTCTGAAACATTGAGATGGCTGCCTAAATACTTTCTCCGGGATTTATTCCTGGAATAACGTGACTATACACGGGAACTTCTGTATGTGCTCTCTGATATTGTTTCACAATACAACATTTTCACAATAATTTTCAAATTTTCATGAGGTATATCCTGGATGCTATTAGCATATCTTAGATATTATCTCGAGGGTTATCAGCAACAAAAGTTAAATGTAAAACAATAACAAAATTTGTTTTGGTAAACTAATGTATTTTTTAATTACCGTTCTCCTCGGTCAAAACTGACGTTATAACAGGTTTTTCAGATATTTCGTTGCACTTGGGTTGTGTTAGCGTCATTTGTAATATTTTTTCGCTTCTTGATGTCATCATGTTGACCCTAATAACTTTTTAAATATTAAAAGAATGAAATTATAAAGTATTTTCTGTTATCTTCAAGAACAAAATAATGTGACTTAATATTATGATAACTGATGTACACTAAAAGAAAACAATATTAAGTCACCTAACCTCACATTTGGACTTAATACCTAAATATTGGATATCTTCTAGAGCCAAGCAGTATCGAAAGCCTTTAATACTGTTTGGTTCTGTTTAATAGAGGACTTAATATCAATAATCTTCACCTATCTCGTAAACAGAAAGAAACTGGACTTTATACGCGTCGCCATTGGAAAGAGCGGAAAAAATATTAAAGGAACAATCATAACCAAAAAAACGAAAAAAGTGGAGTTAACTGTGCTTATTACTATAGAAAAAATCTATGCATATACATGCCTAAAACTAATTATACAACTAAGAGACTATGACCATAACTATACTATATTACATAAATGATACCTAATTTTAATTATATTACTTAATATGGGGTGTTCCTTTTAAACAAAATCATACATTTAGTCTGTACCTTTTATATGAACTACCCTGTATAAATTTCATAATTTTTACGAAATACAACAAAATTATAATTTTGATAACATTCCGAAGTCATATCGACCATGTCTTATAGAGAAATATTCACACTCCACTAAGCAAGAATTCACTTTTACGAAGAAAATTGAACGAATCTTACAGACTTACAGACTGCAATGAATGCACTAATTACTTGTTCATGTCAAGTCGGTATGTGTCATTTTTGATAATATTATAAATGAAGCCCACAATGGACAAAAATTGACAACAATATGTAAATTACGAATAAATTCCGAAAAATGTTAGACGAAATAACTGTTAGTTTGCAGAGTAGTAAACCCTATATTAAATGAAAGCTTATTTAATGGACTGTCATACTATGAAATAATATATATGGTGTTCCATTTAAAAAAAAATTACAAATTGCGCAGTTATCAAATATCGATCACCCTGTATGATATCGTAAAGAAAGTATCAGATGAAAATTTATTATTGAAGGCCAACTATGAATAAAATTCCACACCGAATTAGATCTTGTTGACTTCATAAATAAGAGCAGGAAAAATTATTGAAATTGCAAAATTTTTGTTAAACATCTGAATAAGATGGAAACGATTAGGTTTCAACCGCAATTATCTAGGCGAATACTTGTTTAAACTCTATTATTATGACTGGGTAAATAACGCACGTTTTGAGTTTAAAAAAATAAATTATTAAACGATAGATATATGCACTCTCAGGTAACCAGTTTAGATTCACTAATGTGAAATCATAAACGCCAAAGTAAATGAAATGTACACCTGGGAATTATTTCTTCAAGCAATCGGAGACCAGTTTCGTTCTTATTAGAACTCATCAGTCCGATATAGCCGGATTCGTAATTCCCAGAAGTACATTTCCGTATTTAAAGAGGAGAGTAAATACTAATATTCCGCCTCTTTAAATACGAAAATGTACTTCTGGGAATTACGAATGTGGCTATATCGGACTGATGAGTTCTAATAAGAACGAAACCGGTCTCCGATTGCTTGAGGAAATAATTCCCAGATGTACATTTAATTAACTTTTCCGTTTACGATTTCACATTAGTGAATCTAAACTGGTTACCTGAGAGTGCATATATCTATCGTTTAATTCACATTGTCTCAGGATAAGATCCATTTAATTAATATATTTTATTGTCTGCGACATGTTTAGACACACAGTGTCTTTATCGGGCACATGCATAATGATATTAAATAATGTAGTACATTTGTAATATCATTATTCATCTGCCCGATGAAGACACTGTGTGTCGCAGACAATATTTTTTTTAACTCAAAACGTGCGTTATTTACCCAATTACGCACGCAACTATCTTATATCATTTTAATTGCGTAGTAACACAGGATCTAAAAAATGCGAAGATATGTAGGGTGTTCTATTTAAAAAAAACGTAAATTTAGTCTAGTAACTTTTATATGAACCTTCCTGTATAAATTTCAATATTATTATGAAGTGAAACTCGTTATTATACACACCTTTTGTATAATATAATTTTTGATATATTGATTGATAACCCCGTAGTTGACATTTCCAGAGCGTTGGGACACCCTGTATGGGGCTTAGTAATATAATAAGAGAGAACGTGCCTTTTGTGTTCTATACCTGTTCAAATGTCTTCAGAAAAAAATTAAAACCAAATGGCAAGATTTAGGATTTTGTCGAATATCTCCTGAACTGAGCGGAATTTTCTGTTTTTCTCTACAAAATATTATTGGCCACTAATCGTGCAACTTTTTTTGTAATTTAATTAAGGTGACCAGATCCTAACGATACAAAAGCGGGACGCGGGGGGGAGGTTGATTGTTGATTTTTAAATTAATTAACAAAGAACGCAAAACGCAAAATATACAGGGTGTCTCTCAACTTTCATTTCAGCCATAGTTTGCTAGATTTTGCAAACAAAAAAATTAAGAGGCCCTAATTTGTTTTTAACATTTTCCACATGTAGACATGTGGAGCCATTTAGTTTTGTATTCGTTTTATTGAAATCGGCCAATAAATAAAGGAGTTATCGCAAGCGGCGTTTTTTTAGCAGACTAATATTAATTATTAATATTGACAGACCAGAATATTGTAATATTATATTACTTTTTTTTTAACAACATGAAATATAATGTAATATTTACAAATATAATAAATACGAGGCATGTTTTTAAAGTACCGTTTTGTATTTTGGCCGCTGCAACGCTGCTACCAAATGCAGATATTGGGGAAATATATAGACTGATAACTTCAAAATAGCGAATAAAAGATCACCCCGAAAAAAACCCCAATGTTTCAAAAGTCGGGACATTTTTGAAACGTCGCGGGACGCGGGACAAATTTCTAAAAATCGGGACTGTCCCGCCAAAATCTGGACGTCTGGTCACCTTAAATTTATTTGCCTTTGTAACTCTTACGGTTTCCGAGATCTCCATGCTGTTCATTCTTATCGTGGACCCCCTGTATACACAAGTTGTAGCAATTTTTATAGCAAGTTTTGCCAAAATTTACTCATTTTTAACGATTTGAGATAAACATATCCAAAAATTTGATAAAATTCCTTTCAGATAATAATTTACGATGTCATACGAGTCGCCCGTATATTGCTAAAACCAAATGCTTTGTTTTTTTCATAGCCACATCTAACTATGTATTTCATAATAGCTAGATGTGGCTATTATTATTTGTGAAAATAATAACGAAAAAGTGAAGTTATTCGAGCCTTTCAATTTGACATCTAAGGTTGGTCGCCCTGTATAATAGCCAAATTTGTATGTTATATATCTTATGTTTTATATCCCATAATGAACGTGTATTCCTAAGTTGATGAAATTTCGACCATTTCTGACATTTTGCTTTCTTACGAACTACCCTGTATATTGGTATTTACTATGAATTATTCTTTGGTTTGAAAAAAAAAACACGAAGTATGCATGGTTTATTTGTAATACTAAAAAACCTGCTTGCATTAAGTAATTAATTTTTTAAATTTACATGTTTTAATAACCTTTACTCATTTTTAACAATTTAAGATAAACATATCCAAAAATTTGACAAAATTCCTTTCACATAATAACTTACGATTTCATACGAATCACCTGTATATTGCTAAAACCAAATGCTTTGTTTTTTTTTTCATAATAGCTAGATGTAGCTATTGTTCTTTGTGAAAATAATAACGAAACAGAGAAGTTATTCGAGCCTTTCAATTTGACATCTAAGGTTGGTCGCCCTGTATAATAGCCAAATTTGTATGTTATATACCTTGTGTTTTAAATTATCCCATAATGAACGTGTATTCCTAAGTTGATGAAATTCCGACCACTTTTTTACATTTTGCCTTCTTACGAACTACCCTGTAAATTGGTATTTACTATGAAATATTCATTGGTTTGTAAAAAAACACGAAGTATGCATGGTTTATTTGTAATACTAAAAAACCTGCTTGTATTAAGTAATTTAAATTTTAAATTTACATGTTTTAATAACCTTTACTCATTTTTAACGATTTAGGATAAACATATCCAAAAATTTGACAAAATTCCTTTCACATAATAATTTACGATTTCATACGAATCACCTGTATATTGCTAAAACCAAATGCTTTGTTTTTTTTTCATAATAGCTAGATGTAGCTATTATTCTTTGTGAAAATAATAACGAAAAAGTGAAGTTATTCGAGTCTTTCAATTTGGCATTTAAGGTTGGTCGCCCTGTATAATAGCCAAATTTGTACGTTATGTTTGTTTGTATGTATGTGTATGTGTATATATATGTATGTATGTATGTATGTATGTATGTATGTATGTATGTATGTATGTATGTATGTATGTATGTATGTATGTATGTATGTATGTTTGTATGTATGTATGTATGTATGTATGTATGTATATTATATTTGTATCTTATGTCTTAAATTATCCCTTAATGAACATGTATTCCGAATTTGATGAAATTCCGACCATTTTTTTACATATTGCCTTCTTACGAACCACCCTGTATATGGTATTTACTATGAAATATTCATTGGTTTGTAAAAAAAAAACACGAAGTATGCATGGTTTATTTGTAACACTAAAAACCTGCTTGTATTAAGTAAATTTAATTTAAATAGTGTAGTTGGGTTGATTTGGCAGACAAACAAGCACAAAACAATCGATAGTTGTCGAACGGGCAAAGCTAGAGAAATAATTTCTGGTATACAAGTAAACTTGTAGCTTCAGACTGAATAATGATTCAAACCTCTAATTTTGCATGTAATTAATTGCAGCTCCATCAAAATTTCCACCTACTATAAAAAATGATAAAGTTGCTTTATTTCTCAGACTTTTCTACACAAATAACATTCGTTTAGTTTAATAGTGTAACCAAGCAAATATGTCCCTCTATCCAGGGGAAAAAAATTACGTTAAGTTTTTAAATTAATAGCATACGTCCAGGCTAATTCCGTGGGTGCTATTTTCGCATAATTTCGCAACACCAAAAATGGTTACATTTATGGCTTAATAACTTCATAACCCAAGACTATAATTTAACATAAAAGTTTGTGTGCATGTTCTGGGATATATGTAATTGAATTCTATATATATATATAATCGATCTTTATAGGGCTATCGACCCCATATGGGGTCTTTCCGCCTCTTGAATTCTATTATTACTTATATCAAATAATGTTGTTCAAATATGAGTGTTTTCGCTCAACGGCGATATTGCGTGACGTGATGAAAGAAATAATAGAACATAATAGAATTAGTTTAGTTTATTTAAAACACAAGCTACAGGTCGGATACTTTTTGCACAGCCCTCGTATGTGAAATCTCACGGAGGGGATGGCTTACTTCGCACCGCGCAGGTCCACTGGAGGGACGACGGCCGAGAACAATACCTGCGTCGGTTCCCGGAAAAGTGCAAATTTTCGGCGGAAATTACTCGGGAGTGACCTGGAGTGACCCCCAACGTCTTGGCCAGCTCACGAGGGCCATTTTGATACAATTCTCGGGGGTGGCGCGGATGGCGCCAGTTCTCACCAACGATGAATGCCCGGACAGTTTCACAGGTTAGTGGATTATATATAATTAACATGGACTCTATACGCAGCTATGCGTTTGGCCGAAATTTGATCAACAATCAATCGATGGTGTGCGAGAAGTATGCGCAAACTTTTCTCCGTAGTCTTGTGGTCATTTTGATACCCGTGTCGGTTCTTGTAAGCGTGGCGACGGCTAATATTCAATGCGTGAAGATTTTGTAATTTTCCTTTTGAATGAGGTCAAGATGGCCGGCGGTATGCGTGACGTGTACAGACGAGTGTTCCTTCTGCGCAATTAAAATAATAATGCAATTCGGTGTTTAAGTATTTTTGAGCAAATCAGTGATTATTGGGTCGCAATTTACGATTATTTTTGAAATTTTTGAGTATCCATGCGCCAAAATTTGCAACTGCGATGATCACTCATTGGGGATTTGTCTATTCAGGGTCATTCAAATTCAGATTATCGCTATGGGGATATCGGAAACGGTCAGATATACAAAGTCGGTTAAATTGGGGCAAAGTTGTCTAATGATATGACAAACAATAATCAATAAAACTAATTAAAAAAAATTCAATGGTTACTGAGATTTGAAGACTAATCGAAAATCTTATTAATTTTTTCCTGTCGTTACTTGAATAGATATTAAAAAAGTTAGCACATTTTCATTGTCACTTTTTCTCCTCTACAACAAGAGAATTTTATATTATCGATGAGACGTTTGGCTTCAGTGCAATCGTCATCAAGTTTAAATTTTGTTTTTTGCAAAATCAACTTTCATTTCAGCGACAGTCAACTTTTATTTTTCAAATGGTTACATATATTTTCTTTTTTTTTTTTCTGGTATAGATTATTTTTCTGAATCCAAAGATGTATAACAAGTTGGCCTTGATGGAATATTCGTTACAGATAAAAAAAAATGTTTGAATAGTTTTTCAAGTGAGGCGTGAAAAACAAAGCAAACACAACATCCTTGTATATACCAATGGTAGCACACAATGTTATAATTTATTGTGTCCAAATCCACATAGAGATCGTACAGAATAAACTTTAGGCGTGTGTTTTTAGATCGCTGTTAGGCCATCATTCAAACTTGCACACTTGTAAGTTCCAGCAGTACTGGAAGATGAGAAGATACCTGCATACAATGTAAGCCAGTACAAGCAACAAGCAGTACAAGCAGTACAAGCAAGTACAATAGAATGAATGATTCTTCTGCAGGGAGCGAGCCTCAAACGTAAGTTTTTGCACAGACTTATCGTATACCTTTAGTTACAGACGTTTTGTGCTTACATTTCGTACAATGATATTTTATGATTAAATATAATCTTACAATGGCACTGATACTGATGTGCAGTCACATTACAGTAACATGTTTATAATTAACATACCAGTAAAAGGTGCTATTCAAGAATTATAAGTGCAAGTAATACAGGGTGTCCCATGTAAGTCCCATGTTGTTTAAAAGTTTATGGGGTTTATGATGAAATAAAAATTTGAAAAAATTCACACAAACATAGTCAGTCGCGATCTCCAAAAATAAATGTTTCTATCACTTCCGCTTCTACCGGAAGTGGCTATCAACTTTGTTATTTTAAATGGAACACCCTATATATTTTTATATATTCAGATTGCACGTTCAATTTTGAACATATTTTATTAAGCCTATAAAGCTCTTATCTTTAGTAGTTTTTGGGGGAAAAAATAATTTCCGAAATTTTTGCTTCAAATAGACGATTTAACAAATATTCATAGTATCTCTTATGAATGAAATAGAAACTTATACTTTTTTCATATTGTAGCCGAAGCATGGCTCTATCATTGCAATAATTCGTGTGTGTTGATATTTTACTAGTACCATTTCAAAAGTTCAATTATTTACAGGTACGCTTCAAAACGTCATAATTCTTTTTTTTTAATGGTTTGATAAGTTTTTTGTCAATTTTTAATCATTTAAATATCAATTTAATCAAATGGCTATTCATTTTCGCGATGATTATGGATGTACTGTCTTTACTGAATGTAATCTTTTAAACCTTTTCACCTGAAATCAACGTATTAATTTTACGTATTTAAAGTTTCTCCTCAAACTTTCAGGGCACCTAGAACTTTCCAAAGTGAATCATCTGAGATGATCTTATATTTGTGTTCAAACCACTTCTGGGCCAACCTGGGTTTGGTTGAAGTGTGGTGTAAATGAAAGGTGTGTATGAATATTTTTTTGGCTTTTGGTGAAATATTGTAGATCGTGATTGAGGGCTCCTTGTTCAGAGTTCTTGTTGAGCGTACTCATAGTTCTCCATTTCACCTTAAGTATGTATTGAGTGAGTGCCTGCGTGTGCGTGCATTGTATTTACTAATCTGTAATTACACTTCCAGTGTGTTTTAAATTCGCGATTATACTTTGGGATTACCTTCCCAAGTCAAACGTATACTTTTTAGTGTTTGCTTTGTCTTGTCTTCAATACATAATTAGTGAAAGTATCTTGAGCAGTTCAGATTACCTTCTGACGATAAATGTCCTTTTAGAGCCAGTGCGTAGTAGTGTCGAAAGTTCGGGTATGGTTGAGCCTGGGGAATGTTGCGTTTGTTTCGTGCTTTCCCCGCCCGCGCCACACCGTCAAACTCCGAAGTCCGATTTGTTTTCCGAGTTCGGAGTTGCAGGGTACTGGATCTTCGCCAAACAACTTTAAAAGTCAATTTCAAGGTAGGTCTTTTTTTGAGACGAGCTCCAAGACGTATCAAAGTGAGTACAATTTTTCTGCACTTCCTCGCTGTTACGCCCACGGTATACAAGTATGCAGTACTTGCTGGTTGCTTGCTGTATACTTCGTATACAGTACTTGTTTGTTGCAAGTACATTTGTAAGTATACAGTACTTGCTTGTTGCAAAGTATATTACGAAGTATACTTACCGCGATCTATCTTCTTTTGCATGCTGCATGTTTGCATGTTAGTACTAAGCAGGAAGTTCTTAACCCGGGGTCCGGATTGAGTTCTCGTGAAGCATGTTTAGCTATATTGAGGTTTCTCTGTAACACTCCAATAACCCATTGACTTCTGGTGCAGTATTGCAGATCGTGATTGAAAGCTCCTTGTTCAGAGTTCTTGTCGAGCCCCATTCATAGTTATCTGTTGCACCTACGGTCATTGAGTACTGGTGTTGCGTTGTAGACAACAATCGAGAGCTTCTTGTGACACTGTTGACCTCAATTAAGTTGCCCTCTGCAGTAGGTTCAAAAAGGTTAAGAATAACTGCGTTATAGCGTCACACAGTACGCCGCCTGGGTGAGCAGGGTTTTTCTTACAGGCGCCATTTATATTTGTGTACTGTCGGCGCATATTCTCGCTCTGGGCGACGTACTTAAATATATTGCGCTGCGAATATGTACGTTTAGGGTTTTCAGGTGCGCACACATCAATGCGCCAGTACGTCAAAACAGTTACTAGTAAGGTCCCGTTGACCTGCTAGAGTATATACATAGTAATACATACTGTATTACTACCTATGTATATAGTACTTGTTTGTTGCAAGTGCTATTAGTATGTATACAGTGCTTGTTTGTTTCAAGTACAATTACTATGTATTTGCCTGTTGCAAGTACCATTAGTATGTATACAGTGCTTGTTTGTTTCAAGTACAATTACTACGTATTTGCCTGTTGCAAGTACCATTAGTATGTATACAGTGCTTGTTTGTTGCAAGTACGTTTACTATGTATTTGCCTGTTGCAAGTACTATTAGTATGTATACAGTGCTTGTTTGTTGCAAGTTCGATTACTATGTATTTGCCTGTTGCAAGTACTATTAGTATGTATACAGTGCTTGTTTGTTGCAAGTTCGATTACTATGTATTTGCTTGTTGCAAGTACTATTAGTATGTATACAGTGCTTGTTTGTTGCAAGTACGATTACTATGTATTTGCGTGTTGCAAGTACTATTAGTATGTATACAGTGCTTGTTTGTTGCAAGTACGATTACTATGTATTTGCCTGTCGCAAGTACTATTAGTATGTATACAGTGCTTGTTTGTTGCAAGTACAATTACTACGTATTTGCGTGTTGCAAGTACTATTAGTATGTATACAGTGCTTGTTTGTTTCAAGTACAATCACTAAGTATTTGCCTGTTGCAAGTACCATTAGTATGCTTGTTTGTTGCAAGTACGTTTACTATGTATTTGCCTGTTGCAAGTACTATTAGTATGTATACAGTGCTTGTTTGTTGCAAGTACTATTAGTATGTATACAGTGCTTGTTTGTTGCAAGTACGATTACTATGTATTTGCCTGTTGCAAGTACTATTAGGATGTATACAGTGCTTGTTTGTTGCAAGTACGTTTACTATGTATTTGCCTGTTGCAAGTACTATTAGTATGTATACACTGCTTGTTTGTTGCAAGTACAATTACAATGTATTTGCCTGTTGCAAGTACCATGTTGCAAGTATGTATATGCGCCACACATACTTCCATGTTGTTTGCGCATATTCTCGTTCTGTTAAGACGTACTTCATTGATGTGCATATAATTAGAACCGCGTTGTTGCGCCCATGCATTCAACAGGGTTTTCCTTTTCAAGTACAATCTTATAGCTACATTTAAAGTAGATGCATGTAAAGCTGCGCTTTGTTTGGGTTGCTATAAACAGGTTCTCTGCATTACTGTGTATACAGTACTTGTTTGTTGCAAGTACAAACATTACCATTTTCTCTTTCAGGTACTATATAAACTGCGCCTATATTGGGTTCCTCTAAACAGGTTCTCTTAAATTTTAATATGTAGTACTTGTTTGTTGCAAGTATTATGTATTCAGTACTTGTTTGTTACATGTACGACAATAGCATTTTCTCTTTAAGGTACTATATAAACTGCGCCTATATTGAGTTCATCTAAACAGGTTCTCTTAAATTTAAAATGTAGTACTTGTTTGTTGCAAGTATTATGTATTCAGTACTTGTTTGTTACATGTACGAACAATAGCATATTCTCTTTCAGGTACTATATAAACTGCGCCTATATTGAGTTCCTCTAAACAGGTTCTCTTAAATTTTAATATGTGGTACTTGTTTGTTGCAAGTATTATGTATTCAGTACTTGTTTGTTACATGTACGACAATAGCATTTTCTCTTTAAGGTACTATATAAACTGCGCCTATATTGGGTTCCTCTAAACAGGTTCTCTTAAATTTTAATATGTAGTACTTGTTTGTTGCAAGTTTTATGTATTCAGTACTTGTTTGTTACATGTACGAGCAATAGCATTTTATCTTTCTGGTACTATAAAAACTCTCTTAAACTATAATGTATAGTACTTGTTTATTGCAGGTACAAACAATAGAATATTCACTTTCTTAAATTGCAATGTATAGTATTTGTTTTTTGCAAGTACTAAACATTACTCTCCTGTAGTACTTGTTTTTTGCAAGTGCACACAATAGTAACTTACAGTAAGGGCGAGGAAGGCAAAGCTTTCGTTCACGCGAATTGCGTGTTCATCCACGAGGCGAAAGTGAGTGGACAGTGCAATTCAAGTGAACGAAAGCGGCCTTACTCTTGAGTACTGTATTCTGTTTTGTTTGATACCTCTTTGGAAAGTGGGTAACTTTGCAGTCAATAGTTTTTTTTTTTTTTTGTGGGGTCTTGGAGTCCCTTCTCTAAGCCATTGGGCTTGGCTGCGAGCTCCCGACAGTCAATAGTTCCCAGCAGTCAATAGTTGCATAATATTTATAAATTAAATGGTCGCAAAGATTTGTTACTGTGAAAACAAATGAAACACAAAATTAACAAGTTCCAGAAGAGGAAACCAGTGAGTTAAAGACGAAAGATGAGCGAAAGTCAATCTATTTAGGTGCTCATCGAATTTCGCTCACTGGTTTCCTATTCTGGTACTTGTTAATATTGTGTTTTATTTGTTTTGACCATATCAGATCTTTGCAGCCATTTGATTTATGTTAGGGAGATACCGTTTGTAATTTTAGATAGAAGTGAACGAAAGATAAACCTTCTCCCATTGGCATCTATAGATGCAAACCCGCTTTACGGAGAGGTATCGAACAAAACTCTCTTATCTTGTAGATTCACATGAGTAAAATAGGGCTGAAGGCGAGATCTCTCATGTCTAAAATAAAAAGATAACGGCATCAGTGAATTGGGCGGTTTTATTCACACCAACAGTTCAACATCAGATTGCGAACCAAGAGGTATTTTAGTATTCATCAATTCAAGTGTACTGTGAATCAGGCCTTCCGTTCACAGACAGTACCTATAACGTGTAGCACTTTCAGAATATTCTGGACCTTCGCTTTAGCACTTTCAGAATATTCTGGAGTTCAGAGTATTCTCAGTGCTGCAATTTAAGGTGATGCTGGAAAAATTTGTCAAGCTCATATTTTATTGAGTAAGTTCTGATGTGTAGTTCAGTTTGATGCCTATTGTAATTAATAACCATTTACTCATTAAAATATGCTTTATCATTTTTTTTTGTCATTTAGTACGACGTATTCGCTTTCTGTTACGTTTGGTGGTTCTTCATTGCTACTTTAGTTGTTGAACTTTAGTTCAGTGTACTTTAGTTGTGCTTTAGTTGAACTTTAGTTGGGAAATGTATGTTGTACTAGTCTTTCATGTGAGGGGTGAAAGTGTTCTGAAATAGTTTGCGAAAACGTAAATTTAGTTTAACCAGTTTAAGGAATATAATAAAATAACAATTTTTGGGGCTGAAAGACGAAAGTCGATAGCCCATTCCATATAGCATATCATATACTTCATTATCACCATATATGTGATGTAACAAACAATGTACAAAGCTATATTGAATAAATGTTCTTACTACTACTAACAATTTTTGTTTTTATGGCCTCCTTCATAGTTAGGTACCTTTTTTGTCAGCTTGCCCTCGTATGTGTTTCAAGTTTCAAGTTCATTTTAGGTGTCGATGATTATTCTAATTTACAATTTTTGTGGTTTTCTGCAGGTTTCCTGTTTTATTTTTTTGTGTACGTTACTAACTGCGTTAGATTGTGCAGGTACGTCTCGTTAGTGTGCTCGTTGTTTATGAGCTCGCATTTTGCGCATAATGTGTGTTAAAGTCTCCCTGGCATGTCGGCATTGCTGAATTCCTAACCCGCACCTCTGACCCAAATATCCGAACGTCCCGGAGCTTAATTGCGGAGTGCCAGACGGTCCCGGATGGATGGGGACGGGGGGCACCCGGAGCCGAATTGTGCCCCGGATCCGAATTGGGCCCCGGAGCCGAATTGGGCCCCGGGAGTTCCGCTGGTGGCGTGCGTCGGAGCGATAATCGTCCACGATTAAAATAGAAATCCACACCGGCGACATTCACACGCACTGGCACGCAACTCACGCGCATTCCGGCCGTGTGCCCTCGCGCGCCGCAGACGAATTAGGAGGAGGACGACTCAATTAGCGGCGCGCTCTTCAGTTCTCACGCTCTTTCACGGGGCCGCGTGGGTTTCCGAAAATATCCGGGGTAGCCCGTGCGTGAAATTCGGCAATAAAAATCGGATCGGATACGGCCCAGCTATCGATCACCCATTGCCCTGGCGGGGAACACGGTGTTAATGAGTGTACGACATGCACACATGCACCGGCGCTTATTAGAGAAATTAAGAAAAAAATGCGTGCTTTCCATTCCACGGAGCGTCTCCACGCACGCCCACGCTGGTGCGTCTCGAATATTTATCGGCTGGCCGAGCGGTTCCCGAAATTATAATAATTAATTTAGGCGTACGTTTTGGGCGCCTAAATAACCCGATGTTTCATCCGCGCGCGCATCATTCATATTAATTACACGCAGAAGGAGTTAAATATCGGGAATCGACGTTGCGCCTTTTACGGCCACAGTGCATAAATCGCTTAACGGCGGCCATTCGTTTCTCAGCAGACGCGGCGGACTTATATTCCTCCAATAACGACATTAAGATTCACATTACATCGAATTATAATATTTTGTAAACGTCCATCGCGCTATCGCTTCGGACCATCATCGGACGTTTTGTAACTCTCGTATTTATCACACGCGGCGTTTTGTGGCGCTCATCTCCATGCCACAAAAATTACCTTCTTTCCCAACGTACAAATGCGCCGTTCACTAATTCATCATTAGTCTACAACGCACCATATCATAGCTCATATCTTCTTAATCGTAACACGTGGCTTAGTAACCTAAATCAGTCGCCCTTCTACAAACACTTACACAACTACAAATCCAAATACAATTTTGAACCAAATCTTTGTGAATAACTTTCAAAAATAGTTCAAATTTTCCAATTAAAAAAAAACAGAACCGATTATTATTTCTTATAAATGAAGAGTCAGACTGTCAGAACAGAAAGACAGCCCAGATGATCGGTTCTATGAAGCACTTACAGAAGCTGAGCTTGAAGACAGCCATCAAACTATATAATATAAAGATATGGCCGACAGTAACATATGGCTTCAAATCCCTATGCCCTTTCTTACAGGCTAAACATCTCCAACAATTAGATACTATAAAAGCAAGATTCCTTAAAAAAGTTCTCGCATTACCAAAAAACGCCTCTAACACTTTCACCTACCAACTGGCAAGTTCGAGTACTATGGGAGAGGAGATCCTTAGGAGCTTCGAAGGAGTCACGCAGCAAACCCGTAAAGAGTACGAACAAGCAACAGAAGAAAAGAACATGATTTTCGTAGTGAACAACTACACGGAGGGACCATTCTTCAACACACATAAGTGGAAAGAACCCAACCAGAAGCAACAACATGCGTCTCACTACATGGTTTCCATCATCTAGCGTGTGATAATCCATCTTTCCATCAAGCGGACATAGAAGAATGTATTTTCACCCTTTGCAGATGCCCAGCAGATACGCAGGGAAAGGAAGAACTGACCACTTGCTCAGTTCATTAAAGACATATCAAAATAGTATCCATCTTGTATAAACAAACATAATTATCATTGACTATAACAATGTAGAAATTTGTGTGTTAAAAATTCTACACTCAGATGCAAAAAAACCGGGTCATTGTTTGCAAAAGAACCATTTAAAAAAAAATATATGTTGGTATAGTCCTTAGAATAATATTTTTAGTGTTTTATAATCAAATAGACCGTCAGGATGTAGAAAGAAGCAACATATGGTACTTATTATTTAATTAATGAACATTAATAAGCGAAAACGATAATGTACGTACACACGAAAGAAAGTGCATTTCTGCAAAATAAACCTAACAGAGATTAATAATGATAATGACAGTTAATCAAAAACAAGCAAGTCAAAATCCAGTAGCCATCTTGATCCTCTATGCATAATGCCGAATGAGCAATAGGTAGTGAAGAACGCATACCTTTAAATGTTATTTTCGCTTATTAAATAAACTGATAAGTATCATATTTTGTGTTTTCTACATCCTGATTGTCTCTTTAATTGTAATACACTAAAACTTTCATTCTAAGAACTATACCGACATCAACATTTTAAAACATGGGTTTTTTGCAAACAACGACCCAATGACCCGGTTTTTTTGCATCTGAGTTTATATTTATATTTTTTATACTGTATTGATCTGCTTCGGATCTGAGGCGAACAAATATACGATTGATAAATGAAGATGATCTTCAGAGATTGTTATTTCAGTTTAACTTGACGGCAAAAAAAATGGGAAAGACAATACCAACGTCAAAAACCTAATACATGACCACATCAATAATACCATTCAGATGTAAGCTAGCCATACAGATCAAATCATCCTGCAAGTAATGCATTTAAGTACCTAGACATAGAGATATTAAGCTTTGATGGCATTGAAAACAAAGTCAGAAGAAATAATAGATGAATCAACAAATTCAATGAAGTTCAACAAAATTTGATTAACAGAATAATTTTGAGGATTGTCAATTGAGGACGAAAAATGTACCATCGTGCTTTTACATTTATAATGTTTATTGAAATTTAAAATTGAAAGTCACAAATTTCATATAATTTACAAAATAAAAATATGAAATTTTATACATTTGGCGGTTTGAAACTTATATATTTATGAAATACCATTATAATTTCCATTATAATGGTATTTCATGGGTTTAAAACATTCTATGCATACACGTATGTGTTAAACTTTAAAAGCTGTCTAACAATTGCTGAAATGTTATAGAAAGGACACAAAATTTTACTTAAATAATAGAAATTTGTAATGAAGTTCAACAAAATTTGATTAACAGAATAATATAAAATTTGGAGGATTGTCAATTAAGGACGAAGAATTTACCATAGTGCTTTTACATTTATAATGTTTATTTAAATTTAAAATTGAAAGTCTCAAATTTCATATAATTTACAAAATAAAAATATGAAATTTTATACATTCGACGGTTTGAAACTTATATGTTTATGAAATACCATTATAATATTCATTATAACGGTATTTCATGGGTTTAAAAACATTCTATGCATACACGTATTAAACTTTTGAAGCTGTCTAACAATTGCTGAAATGTTATAGAAAGGACACAAAATTTTACTTAAATAATTGGAATTTGAAATGAAGTTCAATAAAATTTGATTAACAGAATAGTATAAAATTTTGATGATTGTCAATTAAGGACGAAAAATGTACCACAGTGCTTTTACATTTATAATGTTTATTAAAATTTAAAATTGAAAGTTTGCAATGTTCAAACTTCATATAATTTACGAAATAAAATTAACTAAATAAAATATGAAATTTTATACATTTAGCGGTTTGAAACTTATATGTTTATGAAATACCATTATAATTTCCATTATAATGGTATTTCATGGGTTTAAAACATTCTATGCATACACGTATGTGTTAAACTTTAGAAGCTGTCTAACAATTGCTGAAATGTTATAGAAAGGACACAAAATTTTACTTAAATAATAGAAATTTGTAATGAAGTTCAACAAAATTTGATTAACAGAATAATATAAAATTTTGAGGATTGTCAATTAAGGACGAAGAATTTACCGTAGTGCTTTTACATTTATAATGTTTATTTAAATTTAAAATTGAAAGTCTCAAATTTCATATAATTTACAAAATAAAAATATGAAATTTTATACATTCGACGGTTTGAAACTTATATGTTTATGAAATACCATTATAATATTCATTATAACAGTATTTCATGGGTTTAAAAACATTCTATGCATACACGTATTAAACTTTAGAAGCTGTCTAACAATTGCTGAAATGTTACAGAAAGGACACAAAATTTTACTTAAATAATTGGAATTTGAAATGAAGTTCAATAAAATTTGATTAACAGAATAGTATAAAATTTTGATGATTGTCAATTAAGGACGAAAAATGTACCACAGTGCTTTTACATTTATAATCTTTATTAAAATTTAAAATTGAAAGTTTGCAATGTTTAAACTTCATATAATTTACAAAATAAAATTAACTAAATAAAACATGAAATTTTATACATTTAGCGGTTTGAAACTTATATGTTTATGAAATACCAATATAATTTTCATTTTAATGGTATTTCATGGGTTTAAAACATTCTATGCATACACGTATGTATTAAACTTTAGAAGCTGTCTAACAATTGCTGAAATGTTATAGAAAGGACACAAAATTTTACTTAAATAATAGAAATTTGTAATGAAGTTCAACAAAATTTGATTAACATAATAAAAAAAAATATTGAGGATTGTCAATTAAGGACGAAGAATTTACCATAGTGCTTTTACATTTATAATGTTTATTGAAATTTAAAATTGAAAGTCTCAAATTTCATATAATTTACAAAATAAAAATATGAAATTTTATACATTCGACGGTTTGAAACTTATATGTTTTTGAAATACCATTATAATATTCATTATAACGGTATTTCATGGGTTTAAAAACATTCTATGCATACACGTATTAAACTTTTGAAGCTGTCTAACAATTGCTGAAATGTTATAGAAAGGACACAAAATTTTACTTAAATAATTGGAATTTGAAATGAAGTTCAATAAAATTTGATTAACAGAATAATATAAAATTTTGAGGATTGTCAATTAAGGACGAAGAATTTACCATTGTGCTTTTACATTTATAATGTTTATTGAAATTTAAAATTGAAAGTCTCAAATTTCATATAATTTAAAAAATAAAAATATGAAATTTTATACATTTGGCGGTTTGAAACTTATATGTTTATGAAATACCATTATAATTTTCATTATATGGTATTTCATGGGTTTAAAAATATTCTATGCATACATGTATTAAACTTTAGAAGCTGTCTAACAATTGCTGAAGTGTTATAGAATGGACACAAAATTTTACTTAAATAATAGAAATTTGTAATGAAGTTCAACAAAATTTGATTTACAGAATAATATACAATTTCCAGGATTGTGAATTAAGGACGAAAATGTACCATAGTGCTTTCACATTTATAATGTTTATTTAAATTTAAAATTGAAAGTCTCAAATTTCATATAATTTACAAAATAAAAATATGAAATTTTATACATTCGACGGTTTGAAACTTATATGTTTATGAAATACCATTATAATATTCATTATAACGGTATTTCATGGGTTTAAAAACATTCTATGCATACACGTATTAAACTTTTGAAGCTGTCTAACAATTGCTGAAATGTTATAGAAAGGACACAAAATTTTACTTAAATAATTGGAATTTGAAATGAAGTTCAATAAAATTTGATTAACAGAATAATATAAAATTTTGAGGATTGTCAATTAAGGACGAAAAATGTACAATAGTGTTTTCACATTTATAATGTTTATTAAAATTTAAAATTGAAAGTTTGCAATGTTCAAACTTCATATAATTTACAAAATAAAATTAACTAAATAAAATATGAAATTTTATACATTTAGCGGTTTGAAACTTATATATTTATGAAATACCAATACAATTTCCATTATAATGGTATTTCATGGGTTTAAAACATTGTATGCATACACGTATGTGTTAAACTTTAGAAGCTGTCTAACAATTGCTGAAATGTTATAGAAAGGACACAAAATTTTACTTAAATAATAGAAATTTGTAATGAAGTTCAACAAAATTTGATTAACAGAATAATATAAAATTTTGAGGATTGTCAATTAAGAACGAAGAATTTACCATAGTGCTTTTACATTTATAATGTTTATTGAAATTTAAAATTGAAAGTTTCAAATTTCATATAATTTACAAAATAAAAATATAAAATTTTAAACATTTGGCAGTTTGGAACTTATATGTTTATGATATACCATTATAATTTCCATTATAATGGTATTTCATGGGTTTAAAACATTCTATGCATTCACGTATGTATTAAACTTTAAAAGCTGTCTAACAATTGCTGAAATGTTATAGAAAGGACAAAACTTTTTTTTTTTAATTATAGAAATTTTTAATGAAGTTCAACAAAATTTGATTAACAGAATAATAAAAAAAATGAGGATTGTCAATTAAGGACGAAAAATGTACCATAGTGTTTTTACATTTATAATGTTTATTAAAATTTAAAATTGAAAGTTTGCAATGTTCAAATTTCTTATAATTTACAAAATATAAATATGAAATTTTATACATTTGGCGGTTTGAAACTTATATCTTTATGAAATACCAATATAATTTCCATTATAATGGTATTTCATGGGTTTAAAACATTCTATGCATACACGTATGTGTTAAACTTTAGAAGCTGTCTAACAATTGCTGAAATGTTATAGAAAGGACACAAAATTTTACTTAAATAATAGAAATTTGTAATGAAGTTCAACAAAATTTGATTAACAGAATAATATAAAATTTTGAGGATTGTCAATTAAGGACGAAGAATTTACCATAGTGCTTTTATATTTATAATGTTTATTGAAATTTAAAATTGAAAGTTTGCAATGTTCAAATTTCTTATAATTTACAAAATATAAATATGAAATTTTATACATTTGGCGGTTTGAAACTTATATCTTTATGAAATACCAATATAATTTCCATTATAATGGTATTTCATGGGTTTAAAACATTCTATGCATTCACGTATGTGTTAAACTTTAGAAGCTGTCTAACAATTGCTGAAATGTTATAGAAAGGACACAAAATTTTACTTAAATAATAGAAATTTGTAATGAAGTTCAACAAAATTTGATTAACAGAATAATATAAAATTTTGAGGATTGTCAATTAAGGACGAAGAATTTACCATAGTGCTTTTACATTTATAATGTTTATTGAAATTTAAAATTGAAAGTCTCAAATTTCATATAATTTACAAAATAAAAATATGAAATTTTATACATTCGACGGTTTGAAACTTATATGTTTATGAAATACCATTATAATATTCATTATAACAGTATTTCATGGGTTTAAAAACATTCTATGCATACACGTATTAAACTTTAGAAGCTGTCTAACAATTGCTGAAATGTTATAGAAAGGACACAACTTTTTTTTTAAATTATAGAAATTTTTAATGAAGTTCAACAAAATTTGATTAACAGAATAATAAAAAAAAATGAGGATTGTCAATTAAGGACGAAAAATGTACCATAGTGCTTTTACATTTATAATGTTTATTAAAATTTAAAATTGAAAGTTTGCAATGTTCAAATTTCTTATAATTTACAAAATATAAATATGAAATTTTATACATTTGGCGGTTTGAAACTTATA
This sequence comes from Othius punctulatus, assembly GCA_951805005.1. Classification (NCBI taxonomy): domain Eukaryota; kingdom Metazoa; phylum Arthropoda; class Insecta; order Coleoptera; family Staphylinidae; genus Othius; species Othius punctulatus. Next base: position 16,438,739 of record OX638145.1, read on the forward strand.
TATTTGTGAAATACCATTATAATTTCCATTATAATGGTATTTCATGGGTTTAAAACATTCTATGCATACACGTATGTGTTAAACTTTAAAAGCTGTCTAACAATTGCTGAAATGTTATAGAAAGGACACAAAATTTTACTTAAATAATAGAAATTTGTAATGAAGTTCAACAAAATTTGATTAACAGAATAATATAAAATTTGGAGGATTGTCAATTAAGGACGAAGAATTTACCATAGTGCTTTTACATTTATAATGTTTATTTAAATTTAAAATTGAAAGTCTCAAATTTCATATAATTTACAAAATAAAAATATGAAATTTTATACATTCGACGGTTTGAAACTTATATGTTTATGAAATACCATTATAATATTCATTATAACGGTATTTCATGGGTTTAAAAACATTCTATGCATACACGTATTAAACTTTTGAAGCTGTCTAACAATTGCTGAAATGTTATAGAAAGGACACAAAATTTTACTTAAATAATTGGAATTTGAAATGAAGTTCAATAAAATTTGATTAACAGAATAGTATAAAATTTTTATGATTGTCAATTAAGGACGAAAAATGTACCACAGTGCTTTTACATTTATAATGTTTATTAAACTTTAAAATTGAAAGTTTGCAATGTTCAAACTTCATATAATTTACGAAATAAAATTAACTAAATAAAATATGAAATTTTATACATTTAGCGGTTTGAAACTTATATGTTTATGAAATACCATTATAATTTCCATTATAATGGTATTTCATGGGTTTAAAACATTCTATGCATACACGTATGTGTTAAACTTTAGAAGCTGTCTAACAATTGCTGAAATGTTATAGAAAGGACACAAAATTTTACTTAAATAATAGAAATTTGTAATGAAGTTCAACAAAATTTGATTAACAGAATAATATAAAATTTTGAGGAATGTCAATTAAGGACGAAGAATTTACCATAGTGCTTTTACATTTATAATGTTTATTTAAATTTAAAATTGAAAGTCTCAAATTTCATATAATTTACAAAATAAAAATATGAAATTTTATACATTCGACGGTTTGAAACTTATATGTTTATGAAATACCATTATAATATTCATTATAACAGTATTTCATGGGTTTAAAAACATTCTATGCATACACGTATTAAACTTTAGAAGCTGTCTAACAATTGCTGAAATGTTACAGAAAGGACACAAAATTTTACTTAAATAATTGGAATTTGAAATGAAGTTCAATAAAATTTGATTAACAGAATAGTATAAAATTTTGATGATTGTCAATTAAGGACGAAAAATGTACCACAGTGCTTTTACATTTATAATCTTTATTAAAATTTAAAATTGAAAGTTTGCAATGTTTAAACTTCATATAATTTACAAAATAAAATTAACTAAATAAAACATGAAATTTTATACATTTAGCGGTTTGAAACTTATATGTTTATGAAATACCAATATAATTTTCATTTTAATGGTATTTCATGGGTTTAAAACATTCTATGCATACACGTATGTATTAAACTTTAGAAGCTGTCTAACAATTGCTGAAATGTTATAGAAAGGACACAAAATTTTACTTAAATAATAGAAATTTGTAATGAAGTTCAACAAAATTTGATTAACATAATAAAAAAAAATATTGAGGATTGTCAATTAAGGACGAAGAATTTACCATAGTGCTTTTACATTTATAATGTTTATTGAAATTTAAAATTGAAAGTCTCAAATTTCATATAATTTACAAAATAAAAATATGAAATTTTATACATTCGACGGTTTGAAACTTATATGTTTTTGAAATACCATTATAATATTCATTATAACGGTATTTCATGGGTTTAAAAACATTCTATGCATACACGTATTAAACTTTTGAAGCTGTCTAACAATTGCTGAAATGTTATAGAAAGGACACAAAATTTTACTTAAATAATTGGAATTTGAAATGAAGTTCAATAAAATTTGATTAACAGAATAATATAAAATTTTGAGGATTGTCAATTAAGGACGAAGAATTTACCATTGTGCTTTTACATTTATAATGTTTATTGAAATTTAAAATTGAAAGTCTCAAATTTCATATAATTTAAAAAATAAAAATATGAAATTTTATACATTTGGCGGTTTGAAACTTATATGTTTATGAAATACCATTATAATTTTCATTATATGGTATTTCATGGGTTTAAAAATATTCTATGCATACATGTATTAAACTTTAGAAGCTGTCTAACAATTGCTGAAGTGTTATAGAATGGACACAAAATTTTACTTAAATAATTGAAATTTGTAATGAAGTTCAACAAAATTTGATTTACAGAATAATATACAATTTCCAGGATTGTGAATTAAGGAAATTTGTTCAATTCCCTGAAAAATTTTCTGTAAGTGTCTTTTATTTTAACGAAATTGTATGAAAAGTTTCTGATAGTTCCTAAAAATTGAATGAATATTTTATCATTCTATAACATTTCAGCAATTGTTAGACATTTTCTAAAGTTTAGTAGTAGATTGTATATAGAAATCTCAAAATTAATGGTAAATTGTAAATCCTAATAAATTATCTGCAATTGTGTTTTATTTTATCGAAATTGTATGATATTTTATGGAAAGTTTCTAATAGTTTATGAAAATTGAATGAATATTTTCACGAAAATGATAATATTTTATGGAAATTTGATTAATTTACTCTAAATTATCTGCAATTGTGTTTTATTTTATCGAAATTGTATGATATTTCATGGAAAGTGATGGTTTATGAAAAATGAATGAATATTTTGACGAAAATTATGGTATTTTATGGAAATTTAATTAAATCCTTATAAATTATCAGCAGTTGTGTTTTATTTTATCTAAATTGTATGATATTTTATGGAAACTTTCTGATAATTTATAAACATTCAATGAATATATTGAAGAAAATAATGGTCGAAATTGTATGTAAAGTTTCTGATACTTCATAGAAATTGAATGAATATTTTATCATTCTATAACATTTCAGCAATTGTTAGACATTTTCTAAAGTTTAATAGTAGATTATATGTAGAATTCTCAAAATTAATAGTAAATTGAATACAATTTCGTATATAATTTTGAAGAAAATGAGGGTATTTTATGGAAATTTGATTACATCCTTATAAATTATCTGCAATTGTGTTTTATTTTATCGAAATTGTATGATATATTATGAAAAGTTTCTGATAGTTTATGAAAATTGAACGAATATTTTGTTGTAAATGACGATATTTTATGAAAATTTTATTAATTTCGTCTAAATTATCTGCAATTGTATTTTATTTCATCGAAATTGTATGATATTTCATGGAAAGTGATAGTTTATGAAGAATGAATGAATATTTTCTTGAAAATTATGGCATTTTATGGAAATTTGATAAAATCTTTATAAAATATCTGCAATTGTGTTTTATTTTATCAAAATTGTATGATATTTTATAGAAAGTTTCTGGTAGTGTATTAACAAGTTTTTTCTGAATAAAAACATTATAAGCTGTACTATGATTTAGATGGTTGAATTCGTAAATGGAAATGCTATCTAATACAGGGTGTACATTTTTTTCAGGCCGTATACAAAAATTAAGTTGCGGATGGTTTCTCCGAAACGAACCGTTGAACTGAAAATTTGTAAACGCTGTCTTGTAGAGCTAAAAATGTGGCAATGAGAAAGTGCTTTTGGTTTTCATATACCTTTTTGATAACTTCAGAAAAAAAATATCCTTATAAATTATCTGCAATTGTGTTTTATTTTATCAAAATTGTATGATATTTTATGGAAAGTTTCTGATAGTGTATTAACAAGTTTTTTCTGAATAAAAACATTAGAAGCTGTACTATGATTTAGATGGTTGAATTCGTAAATGGAAATGCTATCTAATACAGGGTGTACATTTTTTTCAGGCCGTATAAAAAAATTAAGTTGCGGATGGTTTCTCCGAAACGAACCGTTGAACTGAAAATTTGTAAACGCTGTCTTGTAGAGCTAAAAATGTGGCAATGAGAAAGTGCTTTTGGTTTTCATATACCTTTTTGATAACTTCAGAAAAAAAATATCCTTATAAATTATCTGCAATTGTGTTTTATTTTATCAAAATTGTATGATATTTTATGGAAAGTTTCTGATAGTGTATTAACAAGTTTTTTCTGAATAAAAACATTAGAAGCTGTACTATGATTTAGATGGTTGAATTCGTAAATGGAAATGCTATCTAATACGGGGTGTACATTTTTTTCAGGCCGTATAAAAAAATTAAGTTGCGGATGGTTTCTCCGAAACGAAGCGTTGAACTGAAAATTTGTAAACGCTGTCTTGTAGAGCTAAAAATGTGGCAATGAGAAAGTGCTTTTGGTTTTCATTACTTTTTGATAACTTCAGAAAAAAAAAATCCTTATAAATTATCTGCAATTGTGTTTTATTTTATCAAAATTGTATGATATTTTATGGAAAGTTTCTGATAGTGTATTAACAAGCTTATTTCTGAATAAAAACATTAGAAGCTATACTATGATTTAAATAGTTGAATTCGTAAAGGGAAGCCGTATAAAAAAAAATGATGATGGTTACTCCGAAACGAACCGTTGTACTGAAAATTTGTAAACGCTGTCTTGTAGAGCTAAAAATATCGCAATGAAAAAGTGCTGTTGGTTTTCATATACCTTTTCGATAACTTCAGAAAAATATAAAAACGAAATCGCATGATTTCTGATTTTGTCGAATATCTCTGGAAGAATCTGGAAGTTTCTGGTTTACTGGTACTGACCAGTAAATTACGCATTTTTTTGTAACTTGTGTAACTTGTATCTTTTACGGTTTCGAGATCCCCATGCAGTTGATCCTTATCTTGAACACCCTGTAGATGATGATTAAAATTTTGATGAATATTATATAGACATTGGCAAATGTGTGAATTTATTGTAGAATACAAGTACGCATTCAATATTCTAGAAATTCAGGCACCAAATTTAACAGATTTTATGAAACTTACCAGATATCTAAAAAATACATATAATGTTCAGGTATTTCATAAAACGTAGTAGAAGATTGCGCGATGGTTCAAAATTGTTTCAGTTTTTTAGTTAAGTAAAAATTTTATGCGATTTTTTTGGAAATTTGATCTGTTGGAAATTTGGAAATCTATAAATTTTAGTCAGTTTTCTTATATTTTCATAGACACAATTGAATGATAATTTTATGTGAACTTATATTTTTTTCTATAATGTATTTATATTTTTGTAGGTATGTACAGTCATGCTCACATAAATCTAGTACAAGAAATTAGGACATTAGCAATTTTATATAGTAATGTTAAATTGTTTGTACTAGATTTATGTGAGCATGACTATACTTATATTTATTTTAGTTGGTATTTTAAGAAACTTTATGAATCCTTGCAATCTTTAGGTATTTTCTATTGAACTATTATGTAGAGATTATGTTTTTTTTTTTAATTTATAATATTTTATAGATACAACTTAGATAGTTTGTTTATGATTTTTTTTAGATGATTAATTATACAGAATATTAATGAAGAATCCTCATTCACTAGAAATTACATATATTTTGCAACAAAATGATGACATTTTACTCATTTTATGCAATTTTCATTGAATCTACAGAAGATTGAATCAAATTTGATATATTTTATAGATACATATAATGGTGTTTTATGAATATTTTTAAATTTTCTATACATTTGCAACCATTGATTGAGGTTTTCTTCTTGTTCTTCTTCTTCTTGTTCTTCTTCTTCTTCTTCTTCTTCTTCTTCTTCTTCTTCTTTTTAGCTTTCTGTCGTCTATCTTTGGACATAGGCCTCCCCAAGTTGCTTCCATTCCTCTCTACTACTTGCTATTTCAGTCATTTTTGTTCCTGCATGTTTCTTAATGTCGTCTGCCCAACGTATTTGTGGCCTTCCTCTTCCTCTCAACGAGATGATGTCCTATCCTCTCGATAGTTTTTTTAGAAAATAATATAAAAATGTGGCGAAACAATTGTTGCAGTACAATATTAAATTTGTGAAACTCGCATAACTTGTATTTTCTGTCTTCAAATATATAATAATATATTTCTGTTCTTAAATATAACCATGTGATCCTGATGATCTTGGTGATTAAATTCTGTTATATTTTGACAATTCCTGGAAGTGTAAATAAAAAATGTCTAACAATTATATAGCACTAGAAGCTCGTGTGAAGGAAGGCTTAAATTTGGATTCAAGTGTTGGATTCAGTTATATCCGAGCTGGTCGAGAGTCGAGTTTCTGTTATTTGTTCCCAATTGATTGCGTTGGCGTTTGCGTATAATCCCTGACAAATGTCCCACAGTCCCTTGTCGGCTATCAAAAATTAACGAGATTAATCGCGACCGTCGCCGGTTCGGGTTTCTCAGGCATTAATTTTAATTACGCGCGACCCGAAAAAAATCGTCTTGCACTCCTGCGAGATAGCCGGCTGCAACTCGAGCCTGCACTCAAATTACCACCTACCACGCGCAATTTACACGCCAGATAAAGGCTTCCGTGCGTAGGGGGCATTTAGCCGCGAACTTATTGGCGAGATAGCCATCCGATAGGGTCCGGGGACGCGCTGGCCCCGGAGTCCCCGGAGCCGCCGCCGCCACGCACTATTACTCATCCGCTCCCGGAGGCGGTTTCGCCGCAGGAAGTGTTAAATTACGCGCTGGACAGCGATCCACGAACGCCATCGATCAACTTTCTAAACGCCGCCGAAAAACTACCGTCGGACCACTAAAATGTAAATGTCCAATTTGCGCTATTAATATTCATATTCTTGTATTGAGTTATCTGTCTTTCGGTCATTAAACGGCGCGCCGGATGATATACACGAATGTTATTATGCAATTGTGTCCGGCCGACAACGCATTGGATGCGCTGTTAATCGACTGTCCGTTTTCTCATTAATTCGGCGATCATCCGTCAACATGAACATTTCCAGATAAAGAGCACCACAGAACATAGATACCTGTATATATACAAATACACTGAATCAAAAGAGTACATTAATGCAATGAAACTATGCAAACCATTAAACTATGGATTATTGAAAAAAAAATGTATGAACCGAAAGTGCATGCTGAACGTTTTTGTATTTTTTAAATATTCCTTAAAATAAGGGAGTAATGACGATTTTTTGAAAAACAAAAGAACGCCAATAACTATGAACTTGCTCCAATTCAAAAATTTGAACTAAGAAAAGTTGTTTGTTTCAATGAGCTCTAACTGCCATTTTCGGGTGTTATAACTTAGTATTAACACCCTGTATATACAGAGAGCGCATAAAGTATTAATACCTGGCTTTATTTTTTCCCCTTTATAAATAATTGAAAAACGCAGGTCAACAGGTCAGCATGATTTTTTTTCAAACAAATATTTTGAGACAATTTTCAATTTTCCATCTCTCTGCGTTTTGAAGTTATGACGTCAAAGCCATTTTTTTTAATGACCTATATTTATTATTATTGATTTTGATAGTACTTTTTATTATGTTTTCAACAACATGACATTTTCAATATGTAACATTTGAAAAATATTGAGAAAAAGTGCGTTAAAGTAAAACTATTAAATTATGATTTCAATGTGCAGAATGCATCTGGTTACCATTCAAAACAACGTCAGTTCAAACAAAATTAGGAAAACAGGCATGGATTTTAAATATTGGAATAAAACAAAATTGATTAACCTGAAAAACAATCTAGTACAATTATATGAAATAAATTATTACCTACTCACAGTCAGATTGACGTTTCGTTCGATTCATCGTGTCACAAGTTAATTTCAAAATAGTTCGACGTTTTTCGGAGGCACAAAGAATTGAAATTCTTATGATTAGAGGTTGTGGTGATAGAATACGTACCTATGAAGAAGCGTGCATTTATTTTAATAATAAATATCCGCTTCAAGAACCTCTTCTTAAGACGTCTGTTAGTGCAATCATAAGAAAGTATGAGCAGTTGGGGCATATTAGAGATCGCCCGAAAAGTGGACGACCGTCAGTTAAGCTAAACGTGCTGTTAGAGTTGCAAGAAAACCTTCATATTCCATCCAGAGCAGTTGCGGCAAATAGTGAGCTTTGACTAACATCTGAAATTTTTGAAACGGCAGAAATGGCATCTTTACAAAGTAAATTTAGTCCACGAACTGAACGAAGATGATTTTGATCGTAGGGTTCAGTTTTGCGAACAAATGATGAATCTCTGTAAGTCTATTAAGGGTTTGCTACCAGAATTTTGTTTAGTAGCAACTTTTTATTTGAATGGAACGGTGAATAAACAAAATTGTCGCTATTGGTCCGAGCGCAACTCTCAGTGGATGATGGAAGCCCATACCCAATTTCCGGAAAAAATAAACGTTTGGGCAGGAATATTATTGGGCCCTTCTTCATTGATGGCTCGTTGACAGGCCAAACATATTTGGAGCTATTGAGAGATTACCTCGTTCCAGCTTTGGCGGTTCTATTCCCAAATCAACAGGATCCCGACATTCCAAATGAAGACTTATGGTTCCAACAATATGGGGCTCCACCTCATTATAGCCGAATGGTACGCGACTATCTCAACGAAGTCTTCCAAGGCAGGTGAATTGGCAGAAGGGGTTTTGTTGAATGGCCAGCGGTTACATCAAAAGTAAAGTATACTTTAATCGGCCAACCACAATTGAACAATTGAAAGAATTGATCCAAGTCGAAATGAGACAAATACAGCCAGAAGTTCTCCTCAATGTCTGTGCGGCCTTTCGACATCGATTGGCACGCTGTTAAGAACAAAATGGTCAACAATTTGAACATATAATTTGATTTTTTTCCCTAACCAATATTTTTTCGTTATTTTAATTATTTTTGTGACTTCATATTTTTTTAAAACTTATCTTAAATTCAGTCATTAGTATTTTTTTCTCGATAAGAATTTCTTTTGGTTGTTCTGTTTTTATTTTTGTAATTGGTGATAAGAATGTTTTTCAGGTTGATCAATTTTGTTTTATTGCAATATTTAAAATCCAAGCCTGTTCATTAATATAATGATCAGAAAATTCATTGTTATAATGAACTATTTTATTGGGTTGATGAAAATTTTGTTTAAACAATGAATATTTTACATCAAGACAAGGCAAAATTGTTCGTTGTCTCAATGAACATAGATTCATGGTATTAATGGACGCAGTTATTAACCCTGGAACCGGACGGTGACATTTTTAGACATAAACCTCACGGTGGGGTCTGTTAGACCCCATATAAAATCACAGCCTGGAACCACGATAAAAAATAATTTGATTGTTTGTTTTATTGTTTTATGTTAGGTGGGATATATTTTGAAAGAAAACGTACAAAAAATGAATATAAGTAACGTAATATTTCATAAATTAGAACAAAAACTAAATAATTATACCATATCCTACAAATAATTATATAAACTGAAAACGTACATGAAACATACACGTTATTTGAAAAATAAAACAATTCAAACTGACAAATTAAGAGAAAAACATCTTAGCATTAACAATTATTGTGCGCACTCGCAGCAGAGATTTCCTCTATGTTCCATACAATAAGGTTTGTCTCTAGGACAAAAATTGCATCTTATTCTTTTTGGCAACACCACATTAAAATTCTCTTTGTTATCGACTTCTTCTATTCCTAATATTTGACGAAGGCTTAATTTCAAAGCTTTACCAAGAGAGGGAATTTCTAATCGTCTTGTCAAATGTGGCTTGACTAAAGACAATCCAAGTTCTCTTAGAAATGAACGGCGATTAATTTTAGCAATGGATCGAGAATTAGCCAAATGAAATATTGCTTTTGCATTTATTCCTGCACCATCTAAAATATTGAAAAACATCCTAAGAGGCCAACGCCTGGTTTTCCTCGCAGTCGTATAAGAATGACAGAGTTGATCAAACGTATCCGTGCCCCCTTTTGTCTGATTGTAAGTATGGATAATTTCAGGTTTTCCGGTATCTTTATTTATAGAATTATCCTGGTGCATAGTTGATAACAATATAACGTTTTTATTACGTTTCGGAGTGTAGGACACCAAAGTTTTATTTTTATCAAAAGCAAATAAAGAACTTCCCATGCTTTTTGATGCCACAAAACTCGGTGGTATTTCTCGCTTATTTTTTCTAAGAGTTCCCACCATTGTTAGTTGCCAGTTCTGAGACTTTGTATCTGCTAATGGGATGGAGGAAAACCAATTATCCATCGTGATATTTCTATTGGTTCCATGTATACATTCAGAGAACTTTCTAACATAGTAGGATGGAACAGGTTCATTGTTTATTTGAACTTTTCCTACATATGGTATAGCATTGATCATGTAATATGTTTTTGAATCATTCATCATAACAATCTTCTTCCCATATTTATCTGGTTTACTTGCCATATAAATTCCAAAGGGACAATTCCCTCGAAAACTTACTAATTGTTCGTCTATAGTACAATACTCGTATGGAGTATAATAACTGGTGCAATTTTTTATGAAAATATCCCACACTTCTGTTATTGCGGGAAATTTGTCCAGTTGTTGTCTAAGCAAACGATCATTTTTATCGTCAAATCTAAGGCAGGAAGATAACACTTCAAATCTTTTCTGAGACATTGTAACTCTAAAAATTGAGTGTCCAAATTCAATTGACCATAACTCGACAATATTGGAGTTAGAGACTCTCAATGCCCCAGCAATATACAGCAAGCCAATATATGCTTTCAATTCAACCGGATCAGTTGGTTTCATATAGCTTTGTGCCAATAAATTAGAATATTTTCTGTCAATTTCCTGATTTGTATGAAGAACTATCAAATTCATAATTTGGTCATTCATAAACAATTCCCAAGCTTTAATTCCGGATTTTACGTCCTTGCCTGCTCCTTTTGGACCTGGCAAGTGAAATACAATATTATCATTTCTTGGTCGCCCTCTTTTAGATATTCTAGGTATTACTGTGCTCCATACATGCCCATTTTTTCCAAGTATTACATTTTCTTCAGCCTGATCTTCAGTATTATCGTTATTCATGTCACTCAAATTATCATCTTCATTGCCATCTTGCTCACTCCCAGTGTCCGATTCTTCTTGAATGTAATCTGAATCGTTATCTGAATTATCGCCAAAAATATCTTCTTCTACTCCACTTTCATCCGCCCACAAATTTTCTGCAGCTTGGGTGAGCTCCTCTTCCGTCAACGGACGATGTTTTTCTGCAAGGTATTTGGCCATTATGCTAAATATGCGGAAAAATAATGTGAATTAATATGAGACATAAACCGGACATCGGGGTCATACTTACCCCGGAACATGCTTTGTTATATATAATTACAGACACAACGATAATTATGAGGTAGAATTAGTTATAACTGCACACAATAACTCTACGAACCACAAAGTGAATTTACATGGGCGCGTGCTGATCTATAAGTTTTTTGGTACTTGCGTATGAACACTTTTATATGCGCCCGGGTCATGTAGACCCCACGGTGCGGTTTCAGGGTTAAATCTACGAACGATATTTTATTTGACTATCGAAAAAGTTCATGGTCTCGATAAATAGGGCCGTTCATTATTATAATGAACAAAATTTGGTTCAGTGTACGATACAAATTCCAATCTTCTCCCAACATACAGATTAAGGCGCGAAGTAGCTTTGATATATTTTTGCACAGTTTGTTGAAAAGTCGGAAAAATATGTTTTGGAAATGGGCTGAAAGACGAAAGTCGATAGCCCATTCCATACAGCATATCATATACTTCATTATCACCATACCTGTGATGTAACAAACAATGTACAAAGCTATATCGAATAAATGTTCTTACTACTATTACGTTTTGGAGTTTTCTGATGTGAAAACCGTTGACGATACTCTTCAGCAGCAGCTGTAGCTGTCCCATTGCAAAATCCGTAGACAAACACCATATGTGCATATCAAGATTTGAAACAATAACTTGAATTCAATTACGAATTAATTAATACAATAATTAGTTTGAGATCATATTTAGAAAGTGGTTATTGATTATTCGTTTTCTACTCGTTTCGGCATCATTAAAAAAAATATGTTGAGCCCGCGGAGGTGGATGTTCAACTTTGACCCTTTCGTCCGTAACTACTCCACATCCACGCCCAATTTGCGTTGTCGGGGCGCTGCAAACGCCGAAAACAGTCGTAAACAATGGACCTGGCGCGGTAATTACCCGCAACTTCAGCGAATAACAATAATGAAAAGTATTAAAAGCGGTTCCAATGTGGGTGGAACTCGAAGCTCGGACGTGATGTACGTTTACGGTACGAGTGGCGCCGTCGCTTATTATCCCCCACGGTGAAAAACAAGGCCCAAATAAATGTGCTTGGGGCTGTTTAGTGTACTGTATGGGGAAGGAAATATGAATCCAGCGAGAAAAACATAAAGAAACTGGAAGAGATGCACACCCAAATCAAAACTATTGATATATAATTGAGCAACTTCAAATCAAACCATAATTCTTATAAAGCATTTTTTTGTCATAAATTAATTTCTTTTTTTTCTCTAATCTAATTAATCAAATGTTATATTAATAAATTAATGATTTCAATTTGAATCAAATAAAATGTATTGTATTTATTTTATTTTTTTATTCCTTTGCCTTTCTACCTTTCGGTGTAAGGCATACATTACTAAGTTTTACAATATTCTCTCCACTTCCTCCTATCTTTTGTTAATTCCTTTATTTCTTCCCTTTTCTCGGTCTTTCTCTTTGTTGTTTTCCTGTTACTCTTGTCTCGTATATTTTCTTAGTGTTTCTTTCTTCTCTCATTCGTCTCATGTGTCCATACCACCTCATTTGGCCTTCTGTTATTAAACCAACAATTAAACCAACTTCAGGAGTGGAAAAACCGTTATAAGCAATTCGAGAGGTAAGTTTTGACCAGTCTCGGACTTTATTGCTAACCTCGCAAACTCGACCTCGACTGATAAACTATACTTACTTCCCTTAATGCTTAAATAACTATTGTGATTTGTGTATGCAAAATTGTATAAAATATTACTTTTTTAGAGACAAAGGTAAACTTTGAATAACTACGAAGGTTTTAAATGTGAAAAGCATTTAACAACGTCTTCTATTGCTTGGACTGTTAAGTCATTCTTCCATTGCTGAATCGGTTGTTATGTTATTGTTTTAAGATTCAAAGTTATTTATTTCTACTATAAAAATACAATGGATACAAGTACATGTTACGCATAGAATAGTGGTATCTTCACCTCGGGATTTGTGGATTTGCTCCTTTCTGAGGCTGATGGTATTGGAGGAGTGTTTTTCTTTTCGCTTTTTTTTTTGTTTAATTTTGATTATTCAAGATTAAGTTTTTGATTTTTAGAGCATTTAGCAATGCAGAGATGCAATTTAGAGATGCAATTTAGAGATGTGAAATCAGATGAATCTGATTTCGCTGCAATCAGAAAATTTGGTAATGCTGGTGTTGTTGCTAACAGAAATTTCCAAATAAATAAATATCAGGGCCGATGAGGAAACAGTTCTTTCACCTTGGATGGGCGGCGTGCAATATATTCCCCATAAAATGTTGCCGGTCCCGAAAAATATAATTGACAGAAGACGTGTTTTGTAATAATATTTTCACGTCGGAATTAACTGTGCAGGAAATTAGAAAATTTATGGAAGTAATAAAATAAGCGTGAATAAAAAAATGGATTTTATAATAATAAGCGTTATAACGGTGCTAAACGAAGCGTTCGTAATAAGGCACGAACATAAAAAATAATAGAAAGAAAGTTCTGCGACCGTTATTAGAGGCGCCCGGCGAAGACGCGTCCAATTGTCGAGTTGATGGATGGCGAGGACATCTCGGATAATAAATGCGTAAATATTTGACGCTTTATGTGATGGGTTATTAATTTTGTACAAATCCTGTGGCGCGTTTGGAATGCCGAAGATTTATTGGCAATTAATCGGGGATTGTGCGATTTACGCGTTGCGTGCCGAAAGTGAAACTGTGGTGTAGTCTAAATGTCGCAGAGAATTATGGACGAAATATTCCATTTCGACTTTTCCTTATCGATTTTTATCCGTCCATTCCGGGCCATTAGTATTAATGAGCCTCCACTCTCCCGGTAAAAAGCGATTCCCTGGAGCGGCTGTTTTATTAAAATTTCACGTTTAATTACGGCCCATTAACGCCCCCCTCCCTTCAGGTCAACTGGAGGTGGCTCGCGCGCTAATTAGCCTACGTGATTTCGGTGTTCCCCATGGCGTCTCTTTCATGGCGCCACTCACGCTTTCGTGAGCGATGTCCGATTAGAAGCTCGCGTAACACACGCATACCGATCCTCCTCGGCGATAACTCCGTCCTTCCACGGTCCTCGGCGGTGGACAACTTTATTTTTCCATTATAATTAGTAATAAAATTTAAGTGTAAAGTAACGGGAACGTAAATTAAACCCTTAACGCAGAACGTTTTCGGGTAGCCATGAAACGCCGACGCTTACTAATTACGCCCAGCACCTTTATTTTTTTATTCGAAAACCTCCGCAGGAAGATTCAAGATTACTTCCTTACATCTACCCAAATAGATACAAATGCACTGCATCAATAGAACAATGTTCGGATTTTTTAAAGGAATGGAACAAAACATGTCCAAAAACAATATGTACTTAAATATTTACGAAGTGCTACTTGATAACAAACTACCGTTATGTTGACATCGCATTGAGACTTTTTTTGACGATGCCTGTGTCCAACTGTTAAGCAGAAAGGTCGTTTTCCGTGTTGAAAAGAAAAAAAATATATACAAGCTGTAGTCTACAATGACTGAAGAACGCCTGTTACGTATTCGAAGGACCAGGCGGGTGTTCGCCAATTTAAATGATAAGGTAATTAAAACTCGTCGTTTTGGAAATAATGTGGACTATAATTTAATGCGTAACAATAATTAATACACAGCGATGTACACCGGTGAAGGTAACGAATTGAAGTGTCGTCTGCTCTGCATTCTTACAATTAAATCTTTGAGTTATTGGGGTGGGGTGCAATTTGAATTGTGCACCGCGAGGGGTGGCTTGAAGATGATACCTAATTGGTGCGGCATTTCGTTTCGGTAAGCCATGTTGCCACACTTGGTTATCACAAGCCTTGGGTAATTTCTCTATCTGGCATTTCTGAGGATTCCTAATGCCGTCCAATAAATATATTTGGGATTTCCTGGTCGCTAATTGTATTTGCCGAAGTGGCAATCCATGCTCAATAAACGGCTTAATGTGCCTATTGATCTTCATGCGCACCGTACTTTACTTAAGCACTTCTCGGTGAACATAATGGCTAAATAATAACCACCCCAATAAATTGTCTTTACAATCTTAATACTACAAATGTATGGGCTGCAATAAAGGCCGACTAATGCGATTACACTTTATCCGATTTGGGGTTCGACGCTGTGCAATAGCGCCGAAACAGCGCCTGAGGGATGATGTGGCAGTTTTGACCATCGAATCGGAACTTACCAAAAGATTAAACTAAATTAAATTGGGCGTGTGAGTGGTTACCACTTGGTGAAACATATTAGTATAATAATAATAAAGCACTTGGTTGACGTTTCACAGTATATATATATAGAAAGAACTCTACAATTGTTTCGGCCATTCAGCCATTCTCAAGAGTATAAACAATTGCAGAGTTCTTTCTATATATAATGTGAAACGTCAACCAAGTGTTTTATTATTCCTAAAAGATTAAACTTTGATGATATTATAGATTCATTTTCAATCTTTAGATCATGAAAGATACGAGGGCTGTTTGACGGAAGAGTGACTTTTCAAAGGTTGGTAACACTTTCGTTATAATGATTATGTTGCTAGCTCCTGAGGTCTTTCGGAGGTCTACTGTCAAAATTTGGCACCAATCTGACAGATAGATTATGTTTTATACTTATTTGAAGGAAACTGTTTTCGTTGTTTTGTAAATATGTAAAAAAAAAAATTCGAGTGTTGATTAAACATTATTTTCTACGTGAAAAAACAATTAAAGAAACCGAGGAAAAGTTACGTAAATATTATCCAGAATCTGCTCCGTCCCATGGAATGATTTGTAAGTGGTTTCTGCTTTTAAAAGTGGCCATATGATCACGGTTGATGCAGATCGTCCGAAACCATCATTTACTGTGACTACTCCAGAAATGGTTAATAAACTCTATGGCCTTGTAATTGGCAATCGTCGAATAAAAGTTTGTGAGATAGCTAATGAAGTAAACATCTCAACCGAACGGGTATACAATATTTTGCATGAACATTTCAATAAGAAAAAGCTATCCGCGAGATGGTTGCCGCGTTTGCTTAATGGTGATCAAATGCGCGCTCGCATTAAGAATTCAGAAGAATGTTTGGCCGTTTTCAACGTAACTCAAAGGATTTTTTTCGTCGATATGTCGCAGTAGATGAAACTAGGATACATCATTATACTCCAGAAACAAGAATACAGTCTAAATACTGGATTTCTCCATGCGAATATGCTCCCAAAAAGGCAAACACACTTTTTTCGACCAATAAGGTCATGGCCACAGTTTTTTGGGATTCTAAAGGTGTAATCTTTATTAATTGTTTACAAAATGGAAAAACCATAACTGGCCAGTATTATGCTGATTATGCAGACATGTATTGATGCCGAACTTGAAAAACAACGACCGCATTTGATGAAGAAAAAAAGTGTTGTTCCATCACGATAATGCGCCCTCTCATTCGTCTGCAATTGCTACAACTAAATTGACTGAATTGCATTACGAATTACTGCTTTATCCGCCATATTCGCCAGATCTGGCTCCCAGTGATTTCTTCTTATTTCCAAATTTAAAAAAATGGCTGTGTGGAAAAAGATTTCAGGCAAATGAAGAGGAGATAACCGACACAAATGCATATTTTGAAGACTTTCCGAAAGATTACTTTTTGGAAGGTTTAAAAAAATTGTAAACTCGCCGGGCTAAGTGTGTACACTTGAAAGGGTGTTATGTTGACAAATAAAATATATTTTGAACAGAAAAAAAACGTTTTCATTAAAAAGTCACTCTTCCGTCAAACAGCCCTCGTATTATTTTAAACATTGCACAACTAGCCAATTTGACGTGAGTTTTTTAATAGAAAGCGTAATTATGCTAATCAGTCAGTGACTGCAGAAAACGTACGAAATTTGTTGCAGCAACAGATAGTTGCACTTAAAAGCTCCTTCCTACCAACATATTTCTTGTCATCTATGAAATACGTTCAAAGTCATAAAGCAAGTTCATAAATTACCTTGATAACATGTGATCTTCTTGCAGACAACAAACTAGATGAATGGACAGCCTGCAATGCCAAAAATGCATTGCGGCCGATCCCATGTCTGAAAGTGTTAACTCTTCTATTCAGAAATGGAGATGAATCGAGTGCAATAATCGCGACGAAAAATCTGTTCCCCATTAAGTTTCATTTCCGTCTGGAAACTGGAGCCTCGGGCGTTCGGTGGAACAACAGCGCCGGACGGCAATTACATCTCCCCCTCGGGCAATGCGCGGGGAGCATTTAAATTACTTGGCAATTATATAATTAATAATAAATTACATCAATCAATACCGCGAGACGTTTACAACTTTGTTAATAAAACAGCGCCCCAAGGTCCTGCGCGGTGCGTCGCGACCAAGATGGATTCAATTGATATGTTATAAATAAATGATTGATAGAGCAATAAGCACCTTAATAACATTCACTTTATTATAATAAATTATAATCGTCCGGCTGTGGCCGGGCGGTTTCAGCACTGCACCGCGCTGAAATCGTAATTATCGCCGAAACGATCGCACGTTATTAATTGATTCGCATTGTTTATTACCACTATTGGCACCGGCGGTTATAAATCATCGCCATCAGATACAGAAACGTTTGCTGAATATGAAATATCACTCGTCCACTTTAGGATATACTATGATCGAGCAACATGAAATCACCTCTGAAATATTTAACTATCTTATGGCGAAAATAATAATTTTGAAGTATTATTAGTTGTGGAATGACACAAAATGCAATCAAAATAAATTTATTTTTATTGTCACTATGGTTAGTTAAGTTGAAAATACCAATTTTAGAACCAATGGAAATGCAGAGTTAGCAGGGCTTTTCATGCTGTTTTTATGCGTGGCGATTGGTTGTTAAGCTATGTATGTGGAATATCAGAAAACATTATCAGCTTATTTGGTTGAAGTATTAAGTAAAGTAAAGTTAAATTTGAGTTTTGTTGATTTTGAAATAAACGTTTAGAATATAATTTTATAAATTTTTGCGCCCACCAACAATCTAGTCGGCCGCTAATAAAAACATAACCCGAAATGTCAGAGAGTGTCAAGTACAAGTACGTATATAAATGTGGTTTGCTGTTTGAAAGATGACGTAATCTAAATAAATCTTAAGTATTTAAACTGTATATTTATCTTCTTGTTTGTTCTGCTTTACTAGATGACTCAATCAATTCATTATATTCCCTTCGTAAATATAATTCATGGTGTTCTCAAAAATCGACAATGATTTTAAGAATACAATTTATTTCAACCCCAATCCTTGGAAAATGCATTTTCGTCGTTGGGGTTGAAATTCGTTGTATTTATAAAATCATTATCAATAATGAGAATACCACTTGTTATATTACCCCTGGCAATGGTTCGTAATTAGGAGTGTATAATGATATTCTTGCTCGTAAGCAATCATCAAGACGTTCATCTGTAAGTCGAGATCTGTACTTTGACTTTATGATTTTCATTGTCGAAAACAATGATTTACACAAGTATGTGGGACCGAAAAACGATATTATTTTGTATGCTGCCTTTTTCAAGAATGGAAATTTGTTTCTGTCAACTATATTCCCTAAGTTCTCATCTGATACATTGGATTTTTAAACAATGTCGTTCTGAAGGTCAAAAATTTCTAGCTCCAATTCTTCTGTCCTTACTTGAATGAGCTCTGCAATATGTATGGCTATTTCGGTTACTTTTACTTGGCAAGTAAAAGGATTGATAGATATGGTAACCATTGGCTCGATGATATTAAACTATTTAAATCGAATTTCAAACTGGTCTTGAAGTAATTGAAGGTTGATAACAAATCAATGTCACCGTCGCCTATAATTTTGTCCATATTTGGGAAATGCACGAGTGACTTCTTCTGCAGATGTAATATTCACAAAACCAGTTTAGCTCTAAACGAGTTTACATACCCTATCATTTCAGCTAAAGGTCCGTTAGTTCAACAAAATTTTGTTTATTGATATTGAGATAATTTTGAAGAAAATTGCCGTTACCAAAGTATTTCATTATGTAGAATAAGATCAGGATCAGAATTATTTAGTAAAGCCTTGAAAAAGCGGTGTTGTAAACGCGCTGCTCGAATAGAGTTGACAATTTTTGTGACTATTTTTATGACCGAAGGGTAGTATTTTACCACACAAAATTTCGTGGTGGATAATTCAGTGATACAACAAAAACAATGGAAATGCTTTATCTTTCTTGCAGAGGGCAACAAATCCATTGATATTACCAACCATTGCTGGTGCTCCATCAGTGGTTAGGCAGACAGCCTGTGCAAAGGCATATCTATCGACTTTGATTATGTTCTAAATGTATTATAGATATCCCCACCTGTTATTCGTCCTTTCATGGGTAATATTTTCAGTAGATCTTCTTTTACAGTAAAGTTATTAAATACTATTCTCACCATAACTGCTAACTGTGTTGTGACTGATATATCTGCCGACTCGTCAAATTGTAGTGAGAACCAGCCACATATTTCAAAGTCACTCATTAATTGAGTTTTGATGTCCTTTGAAATGGCATGTATTCTTCTTGTGACGGTGTTAGCTGACAACTATAAGTTTTGTATTGTTGACATAAACTTATGTTTATGATTGCTTGCTTATGATTATGTTGTTGAAAAATGTTGGAAGGGTAGTATTTTACCACACAAAACTTCGTGGTGGATAATATAATGATACGACAAAAACAATGGAAATGATTTATCTTTCTTGCAAAGGGCAACTAATCCATTGATATTACCAACCATTGCTGGTGCTCTATCAGTGGTTATCGCAGACACCTTGTGCAAAGGCATATCTATCGACTTTGCATATGTTCTAAAGGTGTTATAGATATCCTCACCTGTTATTCGTCCTTTCATGGGTAATATTTTTAGTAGTTCTTCTTTTACAATAAAGTTACTAAATACCATTCTCACCATAACTGCTAACTGTGCTGTGTCTGATATATCTGTAAACTCGTTAAATTGTAGTGAGAACAAGTCACATATTTCAAAGTCACTCTTTAATTGAGTTTTGATGTCCTTTGAAATGGCATGTATTCTTCTTGTGACGGTGTTAGCTGACAACTGTAAGTTTTGTATTGCTGACATAAACTTACGTTTATGACATACAGAAATGCTTCTTTTAACAACTCGCCATCCTGGAAACGCTTTTTATAGAAGCAATAGTGGCATTTTTAGAGAAAACTGACTGTTGGGCAGACAGGTTTGATTTTAGTTGATTTATTTTCTTTTTCCCTTATCATTAGTTTTATTGTCTTATCGTTTACTCCTTTGTCTCCTAGAAATTCCCATAATTTTTCCCTTTTAACAGTGTCGAAAGCTTTCTCTAAATCGATGAATCCCAAACATAATTTTTTTTCTGTACTCTGGTTTTCTCTATTATCTGTTGTATTGAGAATATATCGTTGGCTTGGTGTTACAAGGTTGTATGTCACATTTTGTAAGATTTTGAGTATTTGGTATTATAAGATTATATGTGTTATAAGCTGTCTGTTGCAAAGGTCTAATAGATTGCAGCACTTGTCTAAACATTTTTATTTACTGTCATACAAGGTTGTATGTCAAATTTGGCATTTACACTTTAGTGTAAAATTGTTGTATGTAGACTCATACAAGTCTAACGTACTTTGTTTTGAGAGTCTTGTGAAATATGGACCAAATTTGTGAAAAATATGACAGTGATGATTCTATAAAAGATCGTAATTATTGCCAAGATGATCCAAACTTACAAAATAATACAGATGCAGGCAATTGATTTTAAGAACATCCAAGAAAGCGCGACTACTTAACTATACTCTAGTGCCGTATATAAGGTTTAACAAATTAAGTTTTGCGGATCTGTATTTAATATTTACTACAAAACTTCCCATTCTGACGAAGAATTTGTCGAACAAAGCATAAAACGTGCTATTGGTAAAAAAACGGGAGTCAAACTAAGGTAGACTTCCCTGTACCCAAGCAAGCAAAGGGAACTCTTAACAAGATACCGCAAATTAAGATTGATGCAATCAAGTGAATGTACTGGTGGATGCCTACAGTTGATATAGACTATTTTGACGCAATTCTTCTGAAATCGAAAACTGGTGACAAAAAAGGGAAGAAAGGAAGAAAAACAAAGTAAATTTAATGAGTTATTGAGTTATTGACCCCATTAAATTTGTTAGTAAATAAAATATTATCTAATTTTGTAAACATTACGTACTCGTATTTTCTTTCAAAGATGCATAGTTGTATGTTACTAACGAATAAACAAAAATGATGTAACAGAGTTGTATGTAATTTTTTGTTTTTTCATAAGTCAAAAATTTAGAATGTTGGATGCTTGAAATATCGGAATTATTAATACTGAAATTTTATGAAAATGTCAAAAAATAAATGAAACGAATAGGAATGGTACGGCACTTTTTGTAATACCTAAATATTTAGAATCGATTTCCCCAAATTTATTAAATTTGCACATACAACCTTGTAAAAAAAGCTGAGGATATGGTATTGTATGCTTCGTCCTTTTCTGAACCCACTTTGCGATTCCTCTAGTCTTGGTTCTATGATTTTCATGCCTTTTTTGTCTATAATGCACTCAAATTTTTTTCATCACCGTGTTCGTTAGCGTTAACCCTCGACAGTTCGTGCATTCTATGCTGTCTCCCTTTTTGTAAATAGGTACTATGAGTGCTTGCCATTCTTTTGGAATGATTTCGTCACTCCATGCTTTGTTGTATATTTCTAGCCGATGTTCTGTTCCCGTTGTTCCCATCTTTTTCATCATTTCTGCGGTGATTTTGTCCGGCCCTGGTGCTTTTTGGTTTCTTAGTACTTCAGTTAGTTCTTCTGTCGTTATTTGTTATTCCGTTTTCTCCTGTCTTGTTGGGTTTTGTTGTGTGATTTCTGTTGTTATTTCTGTTTTTTCCAAGAGCTCTTCAAAATATTCCCTGCATCTCTCCATAATTTTTCTTCCATCTGTTAACTGTTCTCCTTTCTTATCTGGTTTGAGCTGTATACCTTTTCTTTTCTGTGTGCTTTGAGTACTTTGTGGAATAGTTTTTGGTTTTCTTCACTGTCATTCTCCATTTTTTCTCCAAATTCTGTCCATGCCTTTCGTTTTGCTTCTATTACTAGTTCTTTTAATCTGTTCCTATTTTCTTTGTATATTTTGTATTTGTTTTCTGTTTTCTGCGTCAGGTATTGTTCCCAGGCTTTTCTTCTTAATTTTTGTTGCGTCTCTGATTTCTCTCGTCCACCATGCTGTTTGTTTCTTTTCCACATTCCTCTTTTTGCTCACGCCGTATTACTGATTAATTATTAAATATTTAATATATTAATTTTTTTCATAACATATTATTGAATTTATTTTTATCGTGATAACACGGTCGGCGCAATAGTGCCCGGGGGCATAGGGTTGGGGACCCCTGCCAGAGGCACATACCTAGAGCAATTGGGCCGTCCCGATTCCAATCAGCACATTTTCAGCCTTGTAGCCCCAGCGGTTCTACTTTAGGAGTCACCTTGTAGATTGGTGTCTTCTCTGGAAATTGTCGTAACTTTTTTAGACTTGTTAGTTCGTTTTTAGTCGTTTCAAGTAATTTTTGATATTGTATGGCCAGTTGTGAAGATGCAGCTGTGCACCCAACAATCTGCTGTTGCTTCTGCAAGTAAGATGATATGCTGTACTAGTGGCGATTTATCAATAAATCATCGTTCTAATCGAGGATGGGCACTCACCGTTTGAGTGTGTTTGAAAATAGATTAAATAACAATTTCTTCGCACGACGATTGACACACTTGGCCGGTGCTGGGTGTGAAAAATTGCGTTGCGTGGGAAGGATCAAATTTCCAGCGAGTACTTTTAGGTGCGGGCCTGCGTGTATTCCCATGTACCGCTTAATTGTTATTACTCCCGTACTTAACGACGCCCGTTCGCGGTCCTTTTCCTGTCGCAGTTAATTGCTGGCCGATAGAAGCTTGTGTATCAATTAAATTTATAACCACCGCGCGGACGAACGTCGACTGCGGCGCGGCCAAGCAGACCAGGCCGCCCGTTAATCCTCCTCTTCTGACAGCTAAAATGAGCAAATAATGACCGCCGGCCGGGCACTAAATACTCCAATTAGAAATATATCTTGGTTTAGTAAATTACGCGCCTGGATGTATAATTAAGTGCGAGCGCACGTAAAAGGGGGCCAATTGTGGAAAACCACCCCGGCCGCGCTCGTAAATCGTCCGGGGGACGTCTTAGGGCGAGGGCCCTAAAAGTTAATTGGGGCGACGTTTAGGTATTCCGCGTCACCGCCACCCCCTGGACTCCGTCCTCTACCAGCCCGCCCTCGGAGGCGCCGCGCCCGACGGAGACGGCATCCAAAGCGCGCCACTTATCGGCCGGCAACGTAATTGAAGCGTTTAAAAGGCCGCAGTTAGTTAAGGGAGCTGCGTACGAAAATATGTTGATTGATGTCCGGCGCAGGCGATGGCCACCACCGGCCGATAATTGGATATCGGAGGAATCAAATAACAGGGCCGGGGCCGAGGCGGGACCGGGGAGACTGTGGGGGGTCGCGCCCCCGGCCACGATATTCGATAGAGATGTAACATTCATCAATGCAACAAACTTTTTAATTGCCTGCCCTGAGATCATCACTTCCACGATCATCGTACCTGGGCTCGGTTGGACGCTGGACGAGGGGCGAGGGAGGACGCGGCGGCGCGTAACTTTATCTCTCCTAGGCACGAAACGTCAGAAATTGTTATAATTATTCGGCTGGCTAACGTGCGCCGGCTTCAGGAACATTATACGAGTATGATTAACCTGCTTACAATAAGCGATCGACGAAGACCGAGGAATTACACACTTGCGCGGGCAAAATGTCAAGCACAGCTATCATCAACGCCTCGTGTGAAAATTTCGATTAACGGTCATGTTCATGTTTCAGTATTAAAGAAGTGAGAAAATCGAATGTATAATTTCTGCATTGACAACTATGAGTTAGCTGTTAGTAAAATTTCTGAAACTCTATTAATTGCATATTCAATATTAGATTTGTCTTTCGTACACCTGGTGCTAATTCTCCTGAAAATTTGACAAAGTTTCAGTATTAAATAAATGAGAAAATCGAATGAATAATTTCTGCATTGACAAGTATGAGTTAGCTATTACTAAATTTTCTGAAACTCTATTAATTGCATATTTAATATTAGATTTGTCTTTAGTACACCTGATGCTAATTCTCCCGAAAATTTGACAAAGTTTCAGTATTAAATAAATGAGAAATTCTAATGAATAACTTTCTGCATAGACAACTAATTATGAAATTTCTTAAAATTTATTGATTGCATAGTTCATATTTTATTTGTGTTTAGAACACCTAAAGCTAATTCTCCTGAAAATTTGACAATGTTTCAGTATTAAATAAGTGAGAATATCGAATGTATAATTTCTGCATTGACAAGTATGAGTTAGCTATTACTGAAATTTCTGAAACTTTACTAATTGCATATTTAATACTATATTTGTGTTTAGTACGCCTGAAACTATTTCTGCTGAAATTTTGACAATGTTTTAGTATTAAATAAGTGAGAAAATCGAATATATAATTTCTGCATTGACAAGTATAAGTTAGTTATTACTGAAATTCCTGAAACTTTATTAATTGCATTTTTAATATTAGATTTGTGTTTAGTACGTCTCAAACTAATTCTCCTGAAAATTTGCCAAAGTTTCAGTACTAAATAAGAAAGAAAATTAAACAGTTAACTTTCTGTATTGACTAGTCTGTCTTAGCTATTACTGAAATTCATGAAAATTTGTTATTTCAAAATTTGGTATTAGATTCGTATACAGTACACCTGAAACTAATTCTCCTGAAAATTTGCTAAAGTTTCAGTATTAAATAAGAAAGAAAATCAAACACTTAACTTTCTGCATTGACAAGTATGAGTTAGCTATTACTGAAATTTCCGAAACTTTATTAATTGCATATTTATTATTAGATTTGTATTTAGTACGCCTGAAACAAATTCTGCTAAAAAATTGACAATGTTTCAGTATTAAATAAGTGAGAAAATCGAAAGTATAATTTCTGCATTGACAAGTATGAGTTAGCTATTACTGAAATTTGTGAAACTTTATTAATTGCATATTTAATATTAGATTTGTATTTAGTACGCCTGAAACTAATTCTGCTGAAAATTTGACGATATTTCAGTATTAAATAAGTGAGAAAATCGATTGTATAATTTCTGCATTGAAAAGTATGAGTTAGCTAGTACTTAAATTTCTGAAATTTTATTAATTGCATATTTAATATTATATTTGTATTTAATACGCCTGAAACTAATTCTGCTGAAAATTTGACAATGTTTCAGTATTAAATAAGTGAGAAAATCGAATGTATATTTTCTGCATTGACAAGTATGAGTTAGCTATTACTGAAATTTCTGAAACTTTATTATTTACATATTTAATATTAGATTGGTGTTTAGTACACCTGAAACTAATTCTCCTGAAAATTTGACAAAGTTTCAGTATTAAATAAATGAGGAAATCTAATGAATAACTTTCTGAATAGACAACTAATACTGAAATTTCTGAAAATTTATTGATTGCATATTTCATATTTTACTTGTGCTTAGTACACCTAAAGCTAATTCTCCTGAAAATTAAGGCAAAGTTTCAGTATTAAATAAGTGAGAAAATCGAATGTATAATTTCTACATTGACAAGTTCCAGTGAGCTATTACTGAAATTTCTGAAACTTTATTAATTGCATATTATTTATTAGATTTGTCTTTAGTACACCTTATGCTAATTCTCCTGAAAATTTCACAAAGTTTCAGTATTAAATAAATGAGAAAATCTAATGAATTACTTTCTGCATAGGCAACTATTACTGAAATTTATGAAATTTTTTTGATTGCATATTTCATATTAGATTTATTTTTAGTACACCTAGAGCTAATTCTCCTGAAAATTTGACAATGTTTTAGTATTAAATAAGTGAGAAAATCGAATGTATAATTTCTGCATTGACAAGTATGAGTTAGCTATTACTGAAATTTCTGAAACTTTATTAATTGCATATTTCATATTAGATTTGTGTTTAGTACGCCTGAAACTAATTCTGCTGAAAATTTGACAACGTTTCAGTATTAAATAAGTGAGAAAATCGAATGTATAATTTCTGCATTGACAAGTATGAGTTAGCTATTACTGAAATTTGTGAAACTTTATTAATTGCATATTTAATATTAGATTTGTATTTAGTACGCCTGAAACTAATTCTGCTGAAAATTTGACGATATTTCAGTATTAAATAAGTGAGAAAATCGATTGTATAATTTCTGCATTGAAAAGTATGAGTTAGCTAGTACTTAAATTTCCGAAACTTTATTAATTGCATATTTATTATTAGATTTGTATTTAGTACGCCTGAAACAAATTCTGCTAAAAATTTGACAATGTTTCAGTATTAAATAAGTGAGAAAATCGAATGTATAATTCCTGCATTGACAAGTATGATTTAGCTATTACTGAAATTTCTGAAACTTTATTAATTGCATATTTAATATTAAATTTGTGTTTAGTACCCCTGAAACTTATTCTGTTGAAAATTTGACAATGTTTCAGTATTACATAAGTGAGAAAATCGAATGTATAATTTCTGCATTGACAAGTATGAGTTAGCTATTACTGAAACTTTTGAAACTTTATTAATTGCATATTTAATATTAGATTTGTGTTTAGTACACCTGAATCTAATTCTCCTAAAAATTTGACAATGTGTCAGTATTAAATAAGTGAGAAAATCGAATGTATAATTTCTGCATTGACAAGTATAAGTTAGCTATTAGTTAAATTTCTGAAACTTTATTAATTACATATTTAATATTAGATTCATCTTTAGTACACCTGATGCTAATTCTCCTGAAAATTTGACAAACTTTCAGTATTAAATAAATGAGAAAATCTAATGAATAACTTTCTGCATAGACAACTATCAATGAAATTTCTGAAAATTTATTAATTGCATATTTAATATTAGATTTGTATTTAGTACACCTGAAACTAATTCTGGTGAAAATTTGACAAAGTTTCGGTATTAAAATAAGTGAGAAAATCGAAAGTATAACTTCTTTGAATTGACAACTATTCCTGAATTTTTTGAAAATTTATGAATTGTATATTTTCTAAAGCTATCTATCCCGAAAATTTTACAATGTATTTGTATAAAATAACGCGACAATATTAGCTCCAAATACCCTGTGGGAATTTCCATCATATGTACCCTGTCTTAATTAAATAAATACAGCAGAAAATATCACAAATCGGCTAAACATGCCACTCTTTTGATCAACAAAATAAATCACCATTTTATTATTTTATGAAAACTACTCAGCACAATTTTAGATATATGTCACACACATAATACTTTCTTCTTTGCACTTTTTTAGCGCTACAAATTGTAACAATTATACATTAGAAACTTGAAATGGGAATAAGTAGCCACCTTACTGGTGGTCATTTTGAAGCTTAAAACTTATGCTATTTTCCTACATAATCGCAGTTTCTGGCACGTAGATTTGGCTATTGTCAATATACTTTCACTATATTTTCAAAATAAGTAATTTTAGTGCAAACACCAATACAGATATTATTAATAATTTCCCTGTTTATAACAATAGGATCAAATTGATTGAATATCGATATTTAAGGCAATACGTTTTCTTCTGATACGATGTTCTAACCAAGTAATCATGTAATCATTCTGGCTATTTAAAAGTTAATTGAAAAAATTTTTATTCCTGGTTTATTTCGATTCAAATGTATACAGCTGCAATGTTATATGAAATGTTTGCAGTTGCCTTGAGTGATGGCACAATTTCCAGGTGAATAACTCCGAACTTTCTGATTGCAATTTTTCCGTCCGCAGGCATGTGGCTCTATGAGGCAAATTAAGAACATAAAACGGCCGTTTAACGCATCTTCTCCGTGCCCTCGCCTCACTCCTCGCGGTCCGGCCGCTTCCATTATAAACCGGATAATTTATCACGAAAATTAAAACGAAGGCCGTCCCGTAAATGGTGAGCATAGGTTCGATATTTTATTATATTCAAGGAGCAGATCATAATAGATTCTCTGAACGTCGTCCTGGTCACACCGGCGGCTTTAAACAATGCCGGTCCATGGGCGGTCGCCTCCCGCAATCATGAAACTGTCACCTATATCATCCGCGGCTCATCTCTTCGTGTTGCCTTTCCACATTCGTTTCTGAGTGCCGAATCACAGCCACGGATATGGGCATGTGGGAGAGAGTCGCTCCTTCTCACGTTATGAAATGCAGCGTCGATACAATGTTGATTGTTTGATCTTCAGTGCCTGGATATTCACAAGAAACAATTTTATACACACTTGAATACGTCGTTCTTTAATAACAAACAAATCTGATGGTTTAATAGGAAATTATTTAAAATTATATTTTAGAAATTGGAAAATAATCCAAAAGACACCAAATATCAAAAACTTTAAAATTTGCATAACTAAACCGAAATTAGCAATATTAGATTAGATGCATTTTTATCAATGTGATCGAATATTTGAAAGTTCCTCATTTTTTGTAGTTAATGACAATATTATCTACCATTAGAACGACGACTTGATGAGTAATTTGTAAGCCTTTAGTTTAATGCTGCTAAATATAATTGCTGTCAGTAGTTTATTTCAGGCATAAGAACTACTGCTGCCCATTAGTATTGAATTTTTTATTAAAAATATAATTTTCATTCATATCATAGAGAGAGGAGGAACTTGGAGATATTTTCAAAGCCTTAAATTGGTTAAATTTGTGATGTTGAAGCAAAAAGCTTCTTATATTAAAAAAACTTTAAACTTGTTATTGTTCAAAACTTCTCATGTAAAATGCTGCATGACACATTTCTTTGTAATTCTAGTCTCTGTTTACGATTCATGTTAGAGTAGTGATTGATTGTTAGGTGCCTGAGGGAGAAGAGAATTTGTAGTTACTAAGAGACTTTTTGTGTTGACATAAAACTTCTTGGGGACGTTTAGGTGAGGCATCACCTGCCCGCTGTCGTCGAGCATTACCAGCCAGTCGTCGGAGAGGAATGTTCGCCGTCGAGTAATTTTTGAATGGTTTTCATTAGTACGCCGTACATAATTCTTGATTAAATAGGTACATGTGTACCGACCGCGATAAATTTACATATACAAAGGCATTTACCACGGAGTAAAATATGAAGAAAAGTCCCCGGCGCAACGTATGTAGGTGCGGAATGTGAACAACGCAACGCACGGCGTGATTAATGCACTGTTTGTCTTCGACGACAATAAGCGAAGAGACGGAGGAACCGGACGGGCCGAGTGGGCAAAGACGACAACGGAACACAATCCGATAATCGCCACTATCTCTCGTCATCTCCGCGTTTCGCCAATTCCGTGGACGTTACGAAACGGGCACATCAGAAGCCGGGACAGCCACGATTTTTCTACGTGGAAATCTAGCGTAACGACGCCGTAGAAATAAATTACGTCTCCTTTTCTTTCTCTGGTAATTGCCTAAATTCTCATGCATAATTCCGTGACCCGGCCTGGAGTAGGAGGCGGACGTGCGATCATGCTGCTCGATAACCAGATTCCGACCGGGACAAACCGAAGAGCAGCCGGCGATCTGGAGCTTTGCGGTCCGAGGAAGTGTCGCACAGAGGTGGTCATTTGTATTAATTAAACTGTGTCAAAATCCACACCAGAAGATCTTAGCGACTGGCCTGATTTACATCCTCTTTCCGTTTAAGGAATTATGAGTGAAATTTACAAAAAAAATAACCGGTGACTTCAAGTCTTTCTATTAATGCCTTCCTCTTCCTAGCCACATCTTGAGAGGTATACTGTTATACTATAAGATATTGCTCATGAAACTTAATGCATATGTTATTACAGATAAGGACTATTAAGCTAAATTCTACAATGTTCAAAAAATTTAGTTTATACATAACGCAAAACAATCAAAAAATTTGGGAAATGAAGTGAAATTTTATGGAATTGTTTCCAAATCCGGAAATTCCACGATTAATTTGGATAATCAACAATTAAAATAAACATAAACATAGTTTTACATTTAACATTGTACGTTATAGCATTTATGAAGAGAAATAGTTAATTTTATGATTTTTTTTCTTTGGGTCTTTAGATAAAAAATGTGTTCTTAGTTTAAACTCGTGTAACTGTATGGCAGATAATAAACAATTAAAATAAATATAAACACAGTTTTACATTTAACATTGTATGTTATAGTATTTATGAAGGGAAATAGTTAATTTTATGATGTTTTTGTTTGGATCTTTAGATAAAAATTGTGTTCTTACTTTAAACTCGTGTAACTGTATGGCAGATAATAAACAATTAAAATAAATATAAACACAGTTTTACATTTGACATTGTATGTTATAGCATTTATGACAAGAAATAGTTTTTTTTTAGATTTTAAGGTTGTTAATAAAAATAAAAAAGTTCTGTACTTCCTTAATTTTTTTTTTAATTTTTATTTGCTACCGGTTTCGGTGATTAAACCATCTTCAATCAAAACTAGGCTTGTAGCCAAGCCCAATGGCTTGGAGGCGGGACTCCAAGAACCCTACAAATAAAAAATAATAAAAAAAATCTACAATCTGTCGAAATTATGTATTTCAATTTCCTATTATAATATCAAAGATTTCTGTCATCTGAGTTTTAATGATTCTGTCAAAATGTTGATGGTTACCATCAAATTTTTAATGATTGTCGTGAAAATTTCAATGATTTCTTCTAATATTTCAATGGTATCTACTGTAAAAATTTAATAACCATAAATCCTCTAAAATTTCAAATATTTTCACTACATTTTCAAATATTCTGATAAAATTGCAATGTTTCCTGTCATAGATTCAATGATTTTTGTTAATACTTCGATGTTTACTGTTGCATTCTTGCTACTACTTGGAGTTTTAGTGGCTACTAGGGTCGACTATGCATATGGACGATAATATCTAAAATAGATTTAAAACTTTAGTAGAAATAGTATAATTATTCATATCCTTGCAAATGCGACTATAATCAACAAAATGTAGACAAAAATCATTGATATTTTTACAGAGTAATTGAAATTTTACAAAATATTTGAAATTTTAGTCGAAATAATATAAATATTCAAATTAATCATTGAAAAGGTGATAGCAATAATCGAAATTTTGACAAAATTATTAAAATTTGACAGAAATGATGATAGGAAATATTGCAATTTTAACAGAATAATTGAAATTTTAGTAAACATATTTGAAATTTTACGAGGAATAATTTTATTTTTATAGTACCATTGAAATATTGAAATTTTGGCAGAATTAATAAAATTGACAGAAATTATGACGGGAAATATTGCAATTTTAACATAAT
Source organism: Othius punctulatus (assembly GCA_951805005.1). Classification (NCBI taxonomy): domain Eukaryota; kingdom Metazoa; phylum Arthropoda; class Insecta; order Coleoptera; family Staphylinidae; genus Othius; species Othius punctulatus. The sequence continues at coordinate 16,470,512 of OX638145.1, forward strand.
TGAAATTTTAGTAAAAGTATTTGAAATTTTACGAGGAATAATTTTATTTTTATAGTACCATTCAAATATTTAAGGTTTTTACAACAATCATCGAAACTATGCCAGTAATCATTGAAATTGTAATAGGAAATATTGAAATTTTGGCAGAATACTTAACGTTTTGGCAGAAATTATTGATAGTTTCACAGAATGTTTGAAATTTCAAAAGCAATCATGTAATTTCTACGATAGATTTAATATTTTACTAGAAATAACATAAATATTTACATCAGTCATTGAAAATGTGAAAGTAATCATTGAAATTTTGAAGAAAAAAAAAACACTGAAAATGAAACAGTAAACATCGAAGTATTAACGGAAATCTTTGAAACTATGACAGGATACATTGCAATTTTATCAGAAGATTTGAAAATTTAGTAAAAATATTTGAAATAATTAGAGGATTTGTAGTTATTAAATAATGGGTGATAGCAATAATCGAAATTTTGAGAGAATCATTAAAATTTGACAGAAATTATGACAGGGAACATTGTAATTTAACAGAATAATTGAAATTTTGGTAAAAATATTTGAAATTTTACAAGGAATAATTTTATTTTATAGTACCATTTAAAATAGAAATTTTGGCAGAATTATTAAAATTTGAAAGAAATGATGACAGGAAATATTGCAATTTTAACAGAATAATTGAAATATTTTAGTAAAAGTATTTGAAATTTTACGAGGAATAATTTTATTTTTATAGTATCATTGAAATATTTAAGGTTTTTACAAGAATCATCGAAACTATGCCAGTAATCATTGAAATTGTAATAAGATATATTGAAACTTTGGCAGAACACTTATCGTTTTGGCAGAAATGATTGATAGTTTGACAGAATATTTGAAATTTCAAAAGCAATCATGTAATTTCTATGATAGATTTATTATTTTACTAGAAATAACATAAATATTCACAACAGTCATTGAAAATGTAAAAGTAATCATTGAAATTTTGACAGATTTAAATGATGAAGAAATCATCTATATTTTGACAGTAATCATTGAAATTTTGAATTTTTGTTTTCATTGAAAATGAAACAGTAAACATTCTGATTATCAGAATGTGATTTATCTGGCAGAAATTAATTTTAGTGATGTACTTTCTAACCGTGTTTAGTACCTACTAAGATTTAGACGCTACAAGGTTCACTATGCATATGGCTGTATATGATTGCTCTTAAAATTTTAAATATGCCATCAAAATATCAACGATTTCTGCCAAACTCTTGATTAATTGTGTCAAAATTTCAATGACTACTGTCACGTTTTCGGTGATGATGTAAACATTTAAATTATTTTTTCCACAATTTCAACAGTACTGTAAAAATGAAATGAGATTGCTCTTAAATTTTTAAATATTTTTAGTAAAATTTTAATGATTTAATCAAAATATCATCGATTTATGTGATAATTGTATTATTTCAATGATTTTTATCAATATTTTAAGTATTCCTCTCAATATTGCAATGATTGTTAGATTTAAAATGACTGCTATAAAAACTTTGTAATATTTTTACTAAACTTTAAAAATTCTAGCATTTCTTTACTATACTTTAATCAAATTTCATTTATTTTGTCAGAATATCAATGATATATGTCAAAGTTTAAAGTATTCTGTCAAAATTGCCGTGTTTTTTATTAAAATTTCAGTGATTACTGTCACATTTTCAGTGATTGCTCTTAAAATTCCAAATATTATTTGTAAAATTTTAATGATTCGATCAAAATATCAACAATTTCTGTCATAATTGCATTATTTCAGTGATTTCTATCACCATGTTTATAATGTTCGTTAGCATAATAGTTACCAACAAGTTTTGGATAAATTTGTAATATAACATACAAGTTATTTCGATTCTAGTCATTATGTTATTTGTTATAGTTTCTGAGATTCAAGTATGAGGAAGTCATTGAAATATTGTATGTGATTTACCACAACAAAACCAATTCATTTACTTTGTATTCAATTACACTTAGAAATACAGAACTACAATACTAATTATATTCATATATATTCACTATTTGTTTGAAAAACATTCTGTAAATTAATAACGCCAACAACTTATACATTCAGTTATGATAAAACCACGAATCAGCCAACAAACTTCTACATATCTTCACAAGTACAAAAAAATATGAATGAATCTCTTTTGAGAATGAATGGTGGACGAGGAGCTGCCGAGGAAATAGCGCAAACACGAAAATTACCATTACGAACTTTGAACGGTCCAAAGGAGACCTCGGCAAGTGTTAAATGTTAAAGCAAATAAAAAATATGTTAAAATCCACGTCTCGAGTATACTTAGAATGTGTCGCTAGATTAAATCCATAAATGTTAATGAAATACAAACAGCGCTGCGCACATATAATGACTCTCCGTCATCATCATCGCCTTTTTTTATTGCCAGCTCGTAAGGCTGTTTGAGTCCTGCTCTAGCACGGGTAGCAGAAAACGAAGAAATGGACGAGGGAAGACCCCACAACAGGATTTCAATAAAAACTGGGTTATTACAAACTTGCCAAAGTTGAATAACTGTAGTGGTATTTGCTGCAATTCTCAACTTTGGTCGTAACCATGTCTTTTAAAAATATACATTTGTGATTTTACTTGTAATAAACATGCTTTTGTTTATTAGTTATTAACAAAAATGTTCAAAGTTTGATTCTTGTTTTCGGATTGTTCATTGCCGTTGGTAATATTTTGTATTTGTTCGAGTATGGATCGCTGTCGAATACCGCGAGGGGGTATCATTTAATTATTACAGATTTTATCGTGAAACAGGTAACAAATGATGGAGGGCAAGCACCCATACTTGTGAGCCGTTAAAATTAATTACAACTCTCCTGCAGCACGTAGAATGGCGCTTTCCGATATCGGCTTATAATTAAATGTATAAATTACTTTCGGAATATTTTAATGGGATGAAATATGGACGGGCAATGGGGGATGCCCGTCACCATGGCAGGCCGTGGTAATTTATGCGCGCGAGCCCCACCGATCGATCGGGAATTCTTTTGAAGGTGTAGATGTAGAAGTTCAGATACAGAGGAAATTGTGATATAATACGTGCGGGTTTTAATTGTTAACAATTAATTCGTAAACTATCCCACAAACATTTACAAAGTTACAAAGAATATTACAGCTGAATCTTAGATGAAAGCAAAAAGTAATCTTGTGAAAAAAGCTATTACCATAAATTACCTTTAAATTTTTGGTCATTTATTGTTTACTCTATTAGATCAAAATATATCTCTATTATATGGTTAGTTAACGAGAACATATTTCTGATGCTATAACTAATTATCATCTCCAGATATTCTCCAATATATTACATATGGAATTTGCTCTATTCTATTTGAAGATTTTTTATGATATCAATGATCAATTATCAACTTGTAAATAATTTGAAAACTTTGAAAAAAATTAAAACTTCTATTTGGATCTGCAGATAATTTGTGTATGTTTAAGCAACAGTACTCTTCATATCTCAGTATATGCAAGTAACGGTATATAAACTGGTGCAATTATGAGTACCCAGAAACGTAGAAAAAATTACACAACTGCCATAAAAATTCCTGCGCTTTATCAGCGTGTATCTAGCCTTGATTCCAATCCGCTGTACTTTATCTAGCGTTGATTAACGACTCATTGTCTGCCCTTCTATTTGCAGTACGTGTAACTCACTTTTCTCCAACGACGTATAATGTGTAAAAAGTAAACGTACGGGTTATGTAAAAATTTCGACACGTATTTACAAATTCTATTTCATAATATTCTTGTAACCAGGAACAAACAATCAAGATATATTTAATTATTTTTAGATAAGCTAATTCGCATCTGTGCTATTGATACCTATCAAATTGGAATGTTTTATTGTAATTATAGATATAATTATTATCAATTATTATAATGTTGCTATAGGCCCGTCAATCAACACACTCATACCGTTATCCGATGGATAAATGATTTTGAAAATATCTGTATCGAGCAGGAGGCTTATTTAGTAGAAATAATATAGATTGTAATAATTCATTTAAGGTTTGAAAATGTATTGGGAATATTCTATTTCGGAAAGAAACAAATATTTCTGAAGTAAGAAATAATAAAAAGAAATTCCAAAATATAGGAATCTAAATATCCCAATAAATGAAATATTAATACACGGAGCATTTGGGTTGTAATTATATCCATATTTTCCAAAATATAGAAATTTGTGGTCCAATCAATGATATAATATTTCGCGAAGCATCTGGCTTGTAATTATATCCATATTTTCCAAAAATCTAGATATTTCGGAAATACTTTTGTGGTGATTTTGTGCATCAGGCTTGTAGTTATGTCCATATTTTCCAAAATATAGATATTTCGGAAATACTTTTGTGGTCAGTCAAAAATTACCACAGAAATTTGAGTTTTTTTGAAAACATCATAATGCTTTGGAATGACAAAAAAGTCATAAGAAATATGACTTTTGTTTAATTCTGTTAATTGGCACACTTGTTTTATATATTTTAAATAATCAAATCAATATTACACTGATAATTTAAATTAAATAAGAATAATTCTGCAAAAATGTAATAAAAAAATCGGAAGATTTTTAGAAAGAAGAAGTTTATTAATAAGTTGATTGCAGCAATAACTGTAACTATATATCCAAAAATATTAGATATAATTGCAGAAATCTATATCAGAAGGAAATTTTACCATTCAAAACTTTTAGATTAAAAGTGAAACTAATTGCAAAATATAAGATAATGTTCGCTGACTGATTTACATTGATTTAGTTCGATAAATTTATTCATATCAGAATCCTATCACGACCATATTCAATGAAATGTTGACAAAAATCATTGATATTTTTACAGAATAATTGAAATTTTACAAAATATTTGAAATTTTGGAAGCAAAATTTTAACAGTGTCATTTAATATATTCTATAGATTTGAAATTTATAGTAATATATTAAAGTTTGTCTGTACATTGATTTAGTTAGATATATTTATTCATATCAGAATCCTATCACGACTATATTCAATGAAATGTTGACAAAAATGATTAATATTTTTACAGAATAATTGAAATTTTACAAAAAAAATTGGTATTTTATGAACAAAATTTTGACAATCTCATATAATATATTCTACAGATTTGAAATTTCAGTAGAAATAAGATAAATGATCAAATCAATCATGAAGTGATAGGAATCTGGAAATTATGACCGAAAATATTGCAATTTTTACAGAATAATTGAAATTTTAGTAAAAATATTTGAAATTTTTAGGGCAATAATTTTATTTTTATAGTACCATTGAAATATTTAAAGTTTTGACAGGAGTCGTCGAAAATATGCCAATAATCATTGAAATTTTGACAGTAAACATTGCAATTTCAGCAAAATACTTAACATTTTAGCAGAAATCATTAATATTTTTGGAGAATAATTGAAATTTTACAAAATATTTCAAAGTTTATGAGCAAAATTTTGACAGTGTCATTTAATATATTCTATAGATTTGAAATTTCAGTAGAAATAAGATAAATGAACAAGTCAATCATGAAGTGATAGAAATCTGCGAAATTATGACAGAAAATATTTCAATTTTGACAAAATACATTTTTGTAAATATATTTGAAATTTTAAGTGGAATAATTTTATTTTTATAGTACCATTGAAATATTTAAAGTTCTTACAGGAGTCGTCAAAAATATGCCAATAATCATTGAAATTTTGACAGTAAACATTGCAATTTCAGCAGAATACTTAACATTTTGGCAGAAATCGTAAATATTTGTAGAGAATATTTCAAATTTTAAAAGCAATCATGTAATATCTATGATAGATTTAATATTTTACTGGAAATAATATAAATATTTACATCAGTTATTGAAAATGTGCAAGTATTCATTGAAATTTTGACAGAAATCATCGATGTTTTGACAGATAATTGAAATTTAGTAAAATTATTTTAATTTTTAAGAGCAATCAATTCATGTTTACTCTTTTGAAATGTTCATACAAATAATGGGCCATTTAGTAGAAATGATTGAAATTTTCACAGAAATCATTGAAATTATGACAGCAAACATTGCAATAATGAAAATTTAGTAAAAATATTTGAAATTTTGAGAGTTATTATTAAATTTTGCAGTAAGTACCATATAAATATAATTGAAATTGAAATATAAGAAAGTATGTTAATGTTCACAGCAATTATTAAAAATTTGACTGTAATCATCGACATTTTGACAGAATAATTAAAACTCTGACAGAAATCTTTGATATTATGACAGAAAATGTGTATTACAATTTTGAAAGATTGTAGATATTTTGACAGAATAATTATCTGTTACTAAAAATATTCAAAAATTTGAGAGCCATCATTACATTTTTACTGTACGATTGAAATTTCACTAGAAATAAACGAAATTTTTACGGCAACCGAAATTTTTACAGAAAGTATTGAAATTATGACAGGAAACATTGCAATTTTGATAGACTAATTGAAATTTAAATAAAAATATGTCAAATTTTAAGAGCCATCAGTATATTTTTACTGTACGACTGAAATTCCCCTAGAAATAATTAAAATTTTCACAGCCCTGTTTTTCCAAAAATATCAGATAAAATCCAGAACTGTATACATCAGAATAATGTCTAATATCTTAAAAATATATATATTAGAGAGGTTGCAAAATATAAAAAGTAAACATTAATAAAATAAGTGCATAAAATAAATTTATTACTATTTGTTATTTGTTATTTTAAGTACTTTCTGGTATCTTCTATATATAAGGTACTAAAAAGTATGTAAGTACTTTCTGGTATTTTCAATTTGTATAGAAGGTACCAAAAAGTATTTAAGTACTTTCTGGTATCTTCTATATAGAAGATAGCAAAAAGTACTTAAAATAACTGATAAATTTTAAGTACCTTGTGGTATCTTCTATATAGAAAATACCAAAAAGTACATGAAATAACAAATAACTGTTTTTCCAAAAATATCAGTAAAAAAACCAGAACTGTATACATCCGAAGAATATCTAATGTCTTAAAAAAATATATTAACAAGGTTGCAAAATATAAAAAAGGAAACATAAAAGAAGTGCATAAAATAAATTTATTACTATTTATTATTTGTTATTTTAAGTACTTTCTTGTATCTTTTATATAGAAGGTACCAAAAAGTATTTAAGTACTTTCTGGTATCTTCTATATAGAAGATACCAAAAAGTACTAAAAATAACAAATAGTACCTTCTGGTATCTTCTATTTAGAAAATACCAAAAAGTACATGAAATAACAAATAACAAATAATAATCAAAAATATCTGGTAATATGGGTAAAAAACCATGTGTTGCTTTGGGTGTGGACATACCTTATGTTTTTACAAATTCTAACCGTTTTCCCAAAAATATCTGAAAAATGTCCAAAACTGTATACATCAGAAGAATATCTAATGACTTAAAAAAAATATATTAACAAGGTTGCAAGATATAAAAAAGTAAACATAAATAAAAGGAGTGCATAATATAAATTTATTATTATTTGTTATTTAAGTAGTTTCTGGAATCTTCTATATAGAAGATACCAGAAAGTACTTAAAATAACAAATAATATTCTATATAGTAGATACCAAAAAGTACTTCTATATTCTATTTAGAAGATACCAGTACCAGTACTTATAATAACAAATACATTTTAAGTACTTTCTGGTATCTTCTATATAGAAGATACCAAAAAGTACTTAAAATAACGAATACATTTTAAGTACTTTCTGGTATCTTCTATATAGAAAATACCACAAAGTACCTCAAATAACAATTAACAAATAATAATCAAAAATATATGGTAATATGGATAAAATACTAACAAAAATATAAATTTATGTTCCTATTCTGTAATATATTAAAAGCCGTAATATATTAAGTACCTTAAGTACGTAATTGCGTTGAAACGTATGTGTGGACCTTCCATAAAAAAAATATTTACTTACCAATCAACATGAAGTTTCGGAAATTCTTCTCTGGTAAGCCAAAAATGCCCTCAGAAATTTGAGTTTTTGTCTTAAAACGTTTTGATGTTTTAAGAATGGCGTCAAGCAAGGTGGCAGTGTTTTGTCTTTCTTCGGGCATTTTACATATGTTTTGTAGATGAATATAAGAAAGTATATTAAATAAAACAACTTTGTAATTTCCACTTACACTTTTATTTTTGAAAAATATTTAGTGACTGCAATTTTGACTAAGGTCTAGTCATTATCAAACTAACTAAGTGGAAATAAGTTGTTTTATTTAACTTATTTACAATATTCCACAAAGTAACAGTTGCCAGATACAATATTTGAATATAAAAAATAAAAAAAATTTAATGACTGGAGTCATTTAATAAAATTAGAATAATTCCAAAACAGTGTAATAAAAATATTGAGATCTTAGAAATGTTATCAAATTCAGAGCAAAAAGTGTAACTGTTTTTCCGAACATATCAGACGAAATTCCAGAAAATATCAGACAAATATCTGATGTCTCAAAAATATTGTATTAAAAAGACTGCTAAATATTTAAAAATAAAAATAAATAAAAGGTTTGCTAAATTTAAACAATAAAAATAAATAGAAGGATTGCAAAATATAAACTAATATTCCTATTATGTAATATAGAAAAGGCTTATTTTTCAGTACCTTAATTTCGTGTGTCTACGTGGATCTTTCCTAATAAATGCAAAAACAATCGACATCAAGTTTCAGAAATTCTTCTTTAGCGAGGCAAAAATAACGACTGAATCTTGAGTTATTCCTTAAAATGTCTTGATGTTTTCATTAATCATCTTAAATATTAAATCTTTAGATTTTATTATTAATCATAAGAAGAAAACAATAAAAGATATTAAGTCTTTAATAAATGAAAAGAGAATAAATAAAATAACTGTTTTTTCCGAACATATCAGACGAAATTCCAGTAATAAAAATGTTGTAATATTTTCGAAATTTTATAAAATGTTAGAGCAAATTTGGGTTTTCCAAAAATATCAGGCAAAATTCCGGGAATCTATACATCAGAAGGATGTATAGACCATATATGGCTGTAGTCATCCAAAATTAACCACTAATTGCCTTGATATTTTAGAATGGCCTCCAGAAAGTTTTTTCCATTCTGCTCTTTGGTTATTTGTTTACAAAAACAGTTTGTACTAATGAGAAGAATGGAAAAAGTGTACACGAAAAAAGTAGAGGCCATTATAACATATCAAGACTTTTCAAAAAAACTTAAATTTCTGTAGTTTTTTTTTACTTCACTTTTTTCATTCCGCTCATTGGTGCATTAGTTTTATATGTTTAAAAAACAGTTTGTACATAAACTGTGTTCCATTTTTATTTTTACCTAAGAAGGCTGTGGTTTCATTTTATGAAGTTTTAACATGAACACCAACAGAAATGACAGTGAAAAAAAAATTAAATGTCAGATTTCTAACAACGTTACCTAATTCATATACAGGGTGTCCCAGATAAAGTGTAATATCAATAAATTTCAGAATTTTTTATTTATAAAATTCAAATTACTCTTTAGTACTTTTATTTATATTAATATACATATGAGGCGAAATAATGATAATTATTATTTATATTAATTAATTTAAAATTATAAAAAAATGTAGTAAGAAGTGTTTTTAATTGCATATCATTTTGCATACCAATTATGAATATTTATGACATTAAACCATAAGCCACCTTATGTATAATTAATATGGAAATAAGAAGTGCTTTGATAATCTTGTGGATAATGAAATTTTGTATTAATATAAACTCATTTTGTTGAAAAATGTGGAATGGCTTTTTAAGTGATCCGAAATCGGTTATGATTTGTGTCCATTGAGGCTGAGCAAATAGCGGCTGATCCCGGATCCTTTGAAAGTCCTGGCACGCTCAATTAAAGCTGTTCAACGGCAATCACCGTCAGGATTCGATTCGGAAGCCTCGAGCGTGCAGGACAAAAGGACACGCAGGAAGGTCATTGTTGTGCGCGGTCTCCACAGCAAAGGGCGTCACTAATCCTAGGGTTTAGTGCCGTGTGCGGCCCTTTTTTCACGAATCCGGGTGCGTGTGTGTATTTGTGCCAGAAGGAAGAGGCATCTGCTTCCGAGGCAAGTGGCGCATGAAGGGAGGAAGAACGCCAAGACGGAAGGACTTACCTTGGAGCGCACAGGATGATTGTGGTGGTGGCTGTAAGAAACTTTGTTGGGTTGACTGTTTTCATTTCGTTTTATTTTTTTATGGATATTTCGTTTGGAATGTTTACATAAACACATGGCACAGATCTTATAACAAATAACATGAATATTGAGATTAGCTTATTGTTGTTTTCTTTTTTTTTAATATATATATACAATGTACCAAAAAAAAATTTAAATACAATTTTTAACCTCATTTATTTTTGGTAAATATAATTGCAATTATATTGCATGGAACGTATAGACCCCAATTAAGCAGACATAAATACATAGAATAAAAAAATATAAAAAACAGTGTAATTGGCGTCTAGACATCTTCGCTATAAAAAAATAAATAAATAATATACAAGGGTTAATATATTATATAATTTAATACAATTGGGCTGCCACACTATTGGTAAGTACAGAGCTATTTAAATATATTGCTTGAATAAAATATGTATAATGTGTGACAGCGAACGTGTCGAAAAGAAATATGACCCCATAGGGGTTGAAATTAAATGCAATTTGTACAAACTAGTATTATAAATGATAGAATGGCATTACAAAAAAACGCGCTCCACGTCCTGAACTCACAAATCATCCACGCGCACAGCGAGCGTCGTTTCCCATCCACTCATCCTCAACATCTCCGAAATACTGACACAAATTCACGAATTAAATAATTAAGTAGAAACAAATAGGGGCGATAGTAATACAATCGACGAAATTAATAATAATAATAAAGGAAACTATGCAGTCTTCGTTTCGCTATTTAAATTTACAGAATGTTCGTATTTCGTTTGGTAACTTGTGCTTTTTCCGGCTCCGCATCTGCATTTTCGTGCAGAAATCCTTGCTCAAGGAGCCGCACTCGTCCTCATCCAGATACACCTTGTTCTGCAGGAACGCCTCCGAGTCCTTCTTCCACAGCGGCTGGTGCTTCGGCTGGTGCCTGTGCCTCAACCTGTGCGGCACCGGCTGCTGCTTGCCGCCTTTGGTGAAGCTCATCGTGTAGTTAGTCTCACTCTGAAAGTACATTATGTACGACGTCTCGGTGATAGGTTTCTCCTGGAACAAGCATAGTCTGCTCTCCGGCATCCTCTGCAAATATCACACACAACATTGTGACTACATACCATACAAAACATCTCAAAGAAACTCATTGAGTTATCATCAAATAGTACTTCTACAAACATTCTCAAAGAAAACTATACCTTTTCAAGCTCATATTGAGACCAATCAACTTCAAAGTGAGGCCAATCAATTTCAAATTGAGACCAATCAAATTCAAATTGAGACCAATCTATTTCAAATTGAGACCAATCAAGTTCAAATTGAGACCAATCAATTGCAAATTGAGACTAAACACAATCAAGTTTTGCATTCAACATATCAAGTTGAGAGTAAACAAATAAAATGTATTATGACAACATAATTAATTTATGTGTGTCGTCTTAAAAATGCCACGCTATTTAAAAAATGCAGAAGCAGTACATCTCAAGAAGCAGCTGTATGCTCAAAGATCTCAAAATTAATTTGTTTCAATTCAATTTGAATTTGATTGTTTCCAATTTGAAATTGATTGGTCTCAATTTGAAATTGTTACTTCCCAAAATGAAATTGATTGGACTCATTTTGAACTTGAAAAGGTATACTTCCCTACACATAAGTCATTACGAACATATTTTGATGGTCAAATATAAAGTTCAACTTTTAATTACCAACCAGCAAATTATTTTGCTGTATTTCAATTTTCGTAATCTTGAAACTGCTTTTTAATACACAACTCTCCAAAATATTTTACAAATCTTCCATATATCTTCCATACTTTTTTTTCTACCTCATTTTAAAACATCAACTTTTAATTACCAGGATAAAACTCCTAAACATTACGCAGCATTTCAATTTTCACAATCTTGAACCTATTTTCAACTCTCCAAATTATTTTAGAAATCTTGCCACACATCTTTCATCTATCGTCCATACGTTTTTTAACGCCTTGTACATTTTTTTAAACAAATTTCAACATTTAAACTCCAAAATATTTTGCTGTATTACAATTTACATAGTCTTGAAATTTACATTTTTATCATGAAACTGCTTTTAATGAACTCTCTAAATTATTTTACATATCTTCCATATATTTTCCATCAAACTTCCATACGTTTTTTTGTGCCTTATTTTAAAATATCACCTATTAATTGCCAGGACAATTCTTCTAAACATTTGCTGCATTTCAATTTTCACAATCTTGAAACTGATTTTCAACTCTCCAAATTATTTTACAAATCTTCCACACATCTTTCATCCATCGTCCATATGTTTTTTAACGACTTGTACATGTTTTTAAAACACATTTGAACATTTAATTTTCAGCACATTTCTCCCAAATTCTTTGCTGTATTACAATTTTCATAATCGTGATTTTTTTTATTTTCATCATGAAACTGCTTTTTAATGAACTCTCTAAATTATTTTACAGATCTTTTATATATCTTCCATCAATCTTCCATACTTTTTTTTGTACCCTATTTTAAAATATCAACTTTCAATTACCAGGACAATTCTCTTAAACATTTTGCAGCATTTCAGTTTTCATAATCTTGAAAATGATTTTCAATTCTCCAAATTATTTTACAAATCTTGCCACACATCTTTCATCCATCTTCCATGCCTTTTTTAACGCCTTGTACATTTTTTTAAAACAAATTTCAACATTAAATTTCCAGCACATTTCTCCAAAACACTTTGCTGTATTACAATTTTTATAATCGTCATTTTTTTTCATTTTCATCATGAAACTGCTTTTTAATTAACCCTCTAAATTATTTTACAAATCTTCCATATCTTCCATATGTTCTATCTTCCATATCTTCCATCAATATTCCATACTTTTCTTGTACCATATTTTAAAATATCAACATTTAATTTCCAGCACATTTCTCCAAAATACTTAGCTGTATTACAATTTTCATAATCTTGAAACTGAATTTCATTTTCATCATGAAACTGCTTTGCAATGAACTCTCCAAATTATTTTACAAATCTTCCATGTATCTTTCATCAATCTTCCATACTTTTTTTGTACCTTATTTTAAAATATCAACTTTTAATTAGCAGGACAAATCTTCTAAACATTTTGCTGCATTTCAGTTTCCACAATATTGAACCTGATTTTCAATTCTCCAAATTATTTTAGAAATCTTCCATACATCTTTCATGCATCTTCCATACATTTATTAACGTCTTGTACATGTTTTTAAAACAAGTTTCAACATTTAATTTCCAGCACATTTCTCCAAAACTCTTTGCTGTATTACAATGTTCATAATCTTGAAACTTTTCATTTTCCATGAAACTGCATTTTAATGAACTCTCTAAATTATTTTACAAATCTTCCATATATCGTCCATCAATCTTCCTTACTTTTTTGTACCTTGTTTTAAAATATCAACTTTTAATTCCAGGACAATTCTCCTAAACATGTTACATGTTTTTAAAACAAATTTCAACATTTAATTTCCAGCACATTTCTCCCAAATTCTTTGCTGTATTACAATTTTCATAATCGTGATTTATTTAAACTTATTTTATAAATCTTCCATATCTTCCATATCTTCCATCAATCTTTCATACTTTTCTTGTACCTTATTTTAAAATTTCAACATTTAATTTCCAGCACATTTCTCCAAAATATTTTGCTGTATTACAATTTTCATAATCTTGAAACTTTTCATATTCATCATGAAACTGCTTTGTAATAAACTCTCTTAACTTATTTTATAAATCTTCCATATATCTTCCATCAATCTTCCATACTTTTTTGTACCTTATTTTAAAATATCAACTTTTAATTACCAGGATAATTATCCTAAACATTTTGCAGCCTTTCAATTTTCATATTTTGAAACTGGTTTTCAACTCTCCAAATTATTTTACAAATCTTTCACACGTCTTTCATCCATCGTCCATACGTTTTTTAATGTCTTGTACATGTTTTTAAAACAAATTTCAACATTTAATTTTCAGCACATTTCTCCAAAACTCTTTGCTGTATTACAATGTTCATAATCTTGAAACTTTTCATTTTCCATGAAACTGCATTTTAATGAACTCTCTAAATTATTTTACAAATCTTCCATATATCGTCCATCAATCTTCCTTACTTTTTTGTACCTTGTTTTAAAATATCAACTTTTAATTCCAGGACAATTCTCCTAAACATTTAGCTTCATTCAAATTTTCACAATATTGAGCCTGAATTTCAACTTACCAAATTATTTTAGAAATCTTCCACACATCTTTCACCCATCTTCCTTGCGTTTTTTAACGTCTTGTAATTTTTTTTAAAACAATTGGCTACATTTTATTTCCAGCACATTTCTACAAAATACTTAGCTGTATTACAATTTTCATAATCTTGAAACTGGTTTTCAACTCTCCAAATTATTTTACTAATCACATCTTTCGTCCATCTTCCATACGTTTTTTAACGTCTTGTTCTTTTTTTTTCATACTTTGCTGCATTTTCAGTTCTTTTTCTGCAGTATCAAGATTATGAAAATTGTAAATCTTGAAACTAATCCCGAATCTTCAAATGATATTACCTTTCATACGTTGTTTTGTTTTTTTAACTTACCCTATGTACTAGTTTCGGTTTGTTCTTCTTCACGCAGATGAAGAGGTCCGCGTTGGGGTCGTAGAGGAAGAACCTGAGCGACCTGTCTTTGCTGATGCTGTACAAATAATCTGCGAACAAGAATTTGACACGTGAGGGCCGACGTCGGACTCGGCTTACGCCTCGCGCTTACGCTTCTCTCCGGAGTCTGCGGCTATCGATTTGGTGCGGTTGTTGATGTTCAGATAGCGAGTGGATAGCTTGTTATAGATGGTCAGCCTCCCGCAGAACTTGTTGCTGTGCGACTGTGAATTTGGGATTCGAATTAACTGCAAGAGAATGCAAACAATGAAATTTCATCCTATACGTTAATGATTTGTAGATAATCGAAAACTGAGTAACTTCTCTTCACTCGTTTATTTTGTACTAAATGCACATTTCTAATCTACATGTAACAATCTACATGTCTACATGTAACAATCTACACATGATTTTTAAATCTAATCTACATGTAACAATCTACACATGATTTTTACATACATTTACGTAATGCTTTTTGTAATATTGCTGAGAAACAATTTCAATTTTATAGATGAATTAATACAATAATTGTACTTTTGAGGAAATGAGAAACTTGGGAAAATGGGAAATGTCAGATTTTCTAATTTACATCAGTAGTTTGAATTTTTTTTGCGGTTGTTTTCAACTTGCTATAAGGTTTCATTGGTCAGTTGCTTTGAGCAGTAACTTATAATCATTGAAATATTGAAAGGAATAACTGATATTTTAAAAAGAAGAATACAAATTTATCAGTATCAATTGACATTTTGGCAGCAATAAAATAATAATTTATATTTTGAGAGTATTCACTGAAATATTCCAGAATAAATAAAATTTCGACACTAATCATTGAAATATTAAAACGATAATTGATATTTTGAAACTAACTGGAAATATAATTGTGTGCAGTTTTTTTGCAACTTGCTATAAGGTTTCATTGGTTTGACGTTGGGTGTATATAAATTTTGAGCAGTAACTTATAATCATTGAAATATTGAAAGGAATAATTGATATTTTGAAAATAAGAATACAAATTCATCAGTAGCAATTTACATTTTGACAGTAGTAAAATAATAATTGATATTTCGAGAGTATTCATTGAAATATTCCAGAGTAAATAAAATTTGGGCACTAATCATTGAAATATTAAACAGATAATTGATATTTTGAAAATAACTGGAAATATAATTGTGTGCAGTTCTTTGCAACTTGCTCATAAGGTTTCATTGGTTTGACGTTGAGTGAACATAAATTTTGAGCAGCAATTCATGATCATTGAAATATTGAAAGGAATAATTGATATTTTGAAAACAAGAATACAAATTTTTGAGTATCAATCTACATTTTGACAGTAATAAAACAATTGATATTTTGAAAGTATTCATTGAAATATTCCAGAATATATAAAATTTGGACACTAATCGTTGAAATATTAAAAGGATAATTGATATTTTGAAAATAGCTGGAAATGTAATTTTGTGCAGTTTCTTGCAACTTGCTATAAGGTTTCATTGGTTTGACGTTGGGTGAATATAAATTTTGAGCGGTAACTTATAATCATTAAAATATTGAAAGGATAATTGATATTTTGAAAATAACAATAGAAATATACCACTAAAAACTGAATTTTTTTATAGTTATGCAATAATTGATATCTTGAGGGTTTTCATTGACATTTTGACAGTAATCAATGATATATTGACCGGAATATTTGCAATGTTGACAGCATATGTTTTTAAAATTTAAGGTTCATTATATCACTTGATTAAATTTGAAGTGGTACAATCAGCAGAAGATATATTCGTGACACATTTGTCAGTATCAAAATAGGGGTATTTTAGTTGTTAACATCACCATCACCTGAAGTGGCATTAAAATCTTCAAAAATAAAACTAAATATCACTACTGAAACATAACATATTTTCCTAGTTCACCATCACCGGGAGTGATGGTTGCTGTTAAAATCTTCCAAAACTAAAACAATCACAATAGAAACGCAACAAAGCACCATTCATTGGTGCCATCCATTTCTTTCGCTGTTCATCATGCATCGTGAATTTTACAAGGCAATGACTTTTACAAAGCACCACTAGCTTTACTACCTGCCCAATAACATAAACTTCACGCTCTAATCCTAATGCCCATCGTTATCCATAAACTTTCTTTCGGCACACTTTGTGTCGCACTAATTCAAACGCCTCGTCTATCTCTGAAAGCTGCGTCTTGCAAGGCACGTAATTCTAGCCAAACGAGTCAACTTCATGCAGCAAATTACGTGTCAAATCGACCGTTGCCACGACCGCAATAGTTTCAATTTAATTCCGGCAATAAAGTCAGCCAGGGAATGCCTTCACGTTTCGCTCAGTCGATGCCATAGATTTACGATCATAAGGCCATGCACCTGTTGCAGAGCTTTGTTTCTCTCAAACTTATCTGCGCAGTAAAAGTTAATAATCTTCATGACATGTGCATAATGTTAATTTAATAACAATAATACTTTAATAGCAAATGTATTCGAGGGCAAATGTATAAATGTATCATTCCGTTTTTTTTATATTGTCATTTATAATTTCACATTTTATTTAAGCAAGTTTAAAATTTAAAAGCCTAAAAACTTTGCACAATCCAAATTTTTGAATTTTTGTTGCAAAGCTGCTTATTTTCCTCAATGACAAATTTTGCTGGTAAAAATAAGACCACTTCATACATTTTATATGATAATACGTGTTTGCCTTTGCTGCTTTCAATTGCCTGGAAATTTCTCCCGGCTGCAACTGATTCTGTAACTCAGTTCCTCGTTATCCGTTCAATCCATTGGACTTTCAATTAGTTTGTGTACACGGTTCTGATATAATCTTGAGAGCTTTCATCGCCCATGATTCCATTATCTCCACTGTCACCGCGCGACTTCTTCGGCTAAGCCTTTACATGAATCGATTTGCGTGGGCGGACAGCCGATGCAACTTGCGATTACTGGCGCTCCCGACTGCTGCAATTGTAATTGGGTTTGCTCACCGACTCCGCAGACTGCAAATCCCTCTATCAGACCAGACATCTCCAATAAGTTTTCTTCAAAAGAATTTTTTAATGAAGCGAATTGGTGATTTACTTTGTACAGGTTTTTCTTTATAATATTAATTCAAATTTATGTATTTTTCTTGTAATTACTTGACATGTGCAAAATGTATTGGCATTCTGACACAATAAATGATATAAAGTTAAAGTTATTGTTAACATTACTAAAATAGTGAAAAAAAATGTATTGAATTTAATTAGTGTCAAATTTTGCAATCATTGCAAAATCTTTCAAAATTTGTTTGCTACTGATCAAAATTTATATTCACGCAAAGCTAAAAAACAGTTCTAGGAAACTACTAATAAAAAACAAGTGCAATTACATTATACTTGTTCTACTCATTCATCTATAAAAAAATATTATTAACTTGTTGTTACGTCAAAAATTTCAATATAAATTACTGCAAAAATATCAAATTTTGTTGTTTCTCTAACATTTTGCCTTACATTTATGGTATATAAAACCTGTTTTTCAAGTTTTCTTAAAGAGCAAATATTGAAAGTGGCACACATACAATTGGGGAATATTTGATTATTGATTACTTATTATAAAAAAACTGTAACAAAGCTCTCAAGAAAATGTAGCTTTTTTATACATTTTCAATTGAAAATTTCTAGGACAACTATTCATTGGGTAATTTCAGTTTTTCCAATTTTCTTAAAGAATAAATATTAAAGTTTACAAACATTCAATTTGAGAGTATTTGAAGCAATATCTATTATGAAACAAATTGATTTTTATAATTAAAACAAACCTTGAAATTTTATTAAATTGTAGTTTTCTTATATATTTTTTAATTGAATATTGTACGAAAACTAGCGATTTTCGGATTTTTGCATATACTTAAAGAACGAACATCAAAGTTTAAATTTAATTTTCGTAGTATTCCATCTTATTATTTGTTAAAAAATATCTGCCGAACATTTGCAATTTCGTTTGTAATTTTCATGAATCACTTAGGTGTCATTCTTAATTAATTCAGGACTACAAGTAGATATTAATGATAATAATTTAATTATTACTGCCAAAATTATAATTATTCCGTCAAAATTCTATTAATCACTGTTTTTAACTGTTTTAAATTCGCTTAGTTGTGTCACAATTTCAATTGTTCCATCAACATGTCAAATATTACTGTGTGAATTTCAATTATTCTGCCAACATTCTAAATATTAATGTCTCAATTTTATATATTCTGTCAATATTGACATTATTACTCTGATTTTTTTTATGAATGCTATGAACGCTTAAAATATACTGTCACAATTGCAAATGCTATCCTCAAAATCAATTATTCCGTTAAATATTTCAATGACTTCTGCTAAAATTTTATTGAATGCGCTCAAAATATCATTTATTTTTTTACTACTGCCAATATTGTTGCTTTCTATTGTTATTTTCAAATATCAAATACTCAAATATTTCAAATTATCAATTATATCTTTCAATATTTCAATGATTAGTGTCCAAATTGTATTCTGAAATGTTTCCTTGAATACTCTTAAAATATTTATTTCATGACTGTCAAAATTTCAATTGTTACTACCAAATTATTATTCTTGTTCTGAAAGTACAAATTATTCTTTAGAACATTTCAATTGTTACTACCAAATTATTATTCTTGTTCTGGAAGTACAAATTATTCTTTAGAACATTTCAATATTTACTGTCCAAATTTTTATTACAAACAATTTTTTTGCATTTTTCAATTTTAACAATATCTTCCGACAACTTTTTATTGATTCAATTCAAATTCAAAAATTCAATTAGTCCTGTCACAATTTCAATTATTGTATCAACATTCTAAATTCTGCTGTCTCAGTTCGACATTACTAATGTCGAAATTTCACTGAATACTATGAAAGTTTTAACAATGAAACATTTTATTTATTCTGAAATGTTTCTATGAATACTTTCAAAATATCAATTATTATTTGGAAAATGCATTTTTCATTATGTTTGAAAATTGAATCTATTAATTCTTAATTCTTAAACCTAAAAATTCTTAAAAATTATCACTCACTCATTTTTAGTGTCATTTATCGTCGGTCGTTCATAAAATATTCGAACTGCTTATTAAATATCAGCACATTCACATAATTCTTGATAGACTTTTGTACTTCTTCACATTTTTTAAAGATGTGTTCATTACAAAATAGGAAAGTCCACATTTTTGAAAGATTTGTTCATTACAAAATTGGAAAGTCAACATTTTTTTAAAGATTTGTTCATTGCAAAATAGGAAAGTCTAACATTTTGGAAACCTGAATCCACATTTATGAAATTTCAGATTCACATTCGGATTTTTGTATTACAAAAAGGAAAGTCAACATTTTGGAGACTTAAATCCTGGTGGGGATAATATTTTTAATACAGTTTACAAAATATTAATTTCGGATAACTTCTTTTCTCTTGCTTATAATTTATTTCTATTAGAATTATTCTATTATTCTATTATTCTATTTAGTTCTATTTCCGCTGCTAAATTTCCATTGTCATTTTCAAAATATCAAGTATTCCTTTCAAAATTTCCTTTGATTCGCCAAAATTTTATTATTCTGAAATATTTCTATGAAAACTCTCAATATATCAATTACTATTTTGTTACTGTCAAAATTTGAATTGTTACTACAAAATTTCCATTGTCATTTTTAAAATTTCAATTATATCTTTCAATATTGCAATTATTAGTGTCCAAATTTTATTCATGCTGAAATGTTTCCATGAATACTCTCAAAATATCAATTATTATTTGAAAAATGCATTTTTCATTATATTGCAACAAGTAGAAAATTGAAACTAATAATTCTAAACCCACTCATTTTTAGCGACATATTTCTCAAGGTCATTCATAAAATATTTGAACTGCTTATTAAACATCAGCACATTCATATAATTCTTCATGGACTGTAGTACTTTTAGGGGGAAATTCTGAAACTTAGTATATGCAGTTGGGACTCAAAATCTCAAATAAATTACGAAAAATGACTATACAGGGTCATGCAAACCCGATTGAAAATATCAAAAAAATATATGATACCAAATTTGCGTATTAGAAAATCAAATAAAACCTTTGTTGACAAGAATTCGGAATTCGGTTTGTTCAGGAATATCTTTTTTTTTTTCGGCACACTTTATATTTTATTATTTTATGTTTTTTCATTCTCATGATATTCTATAGAAGTGTCTCTTATACTTATAGCTTTATTTTTGCAACCAACAAACATCTTGCGCTCTTGTTTATTTTGCTAAACACAAAAAACAAGCGGCCAATGGAAAAACACAGTATTTTCCCAACTAGAAACGAATTCCTGAGATTTAGCCTAAATTTTAAATTATTTCATACTCTGATACAGCATTGTTTTGAATTCGGTTTGTTTAGGAAATACCTTTTTTTTTTCGGTACATTGTATATTTTAATTTGTTTTTTTCATTCTCATGATATTCCATAGAAGTGTCCCTTACACTTATAGCTTCATTTTTGCAACCAACAAACATCTTGCGCGTTTGTTTATTTTGATGAGATTCCTGATATTTAGTCAAAATTTTAAATCATTTCATACTTTGATACAGCATTGTTTTGAATTCGGTTTGTTTAGGAAATACCTTTTTTTTTCGGTACATTGTATATTTTAATTTGTTTTTTTCATTCTCATGATATTCCATAGAAGTGTCCCTTACACTTATAGCTTCATTTTTGCAACCAACAAACATCTTGCGCTTTTGTTTATTTTGCTAAAACAAAAACATAAGCGGCCAATGGAAGAGAAACAGCATTTTTACAACTAGAAGTGATAATGCCTGAGATTTAGTCAAAATTTTGAATCATTTTATAATCTGATACAACATTGTTTTTATCAAAACGTGTTTACAACTAAGATTTTTTTGCTTCAAAAGGAGTCGAAAAATCTCTATTAAAGCCAAGTGACTGCAGCTTGTTTTTATGCATACGGATTCCCAAGATGTGGGACTCTAGGTTAGTTTAGGTTAGGTTAGGTTAAGTAAACTAGAAGCGATAATTCCTGAGATTTAGTCAAAATTTTAAATCATTTCATATTCTAATACAGCATTGTTTTGAATTCGGTTTGTTTAGGCAATTTTTTTTTTCGGCACACTGTACATTTTAATTTGTTTTTTTCATTCTCATGATATTCCACAAAAATGTCCCTTACACGTATAGCTTCATTTTTGAAACCAACAAACATCTTGGCTTTTGTTTATTTTGCTAAAACAAAAAAATAAGCGGCCAATAGAAGAGAAACAGCATTTTTACAACTAGGAGGGATAATGCCTGAGATTTAGTCAAAATTTTGAATCATTTCATACTCAGATACAACATTTCAAGAAATTGTTGCTTCAAAAGTACTCGAAAAATCTATATTAAAGGCAAGTGGCTGCAGCTAGTTTTTATGCATACGGATTCCCAAGATGTGGGACTCTAGGGTAGGTTAGGTTAGGTTAGGTTAGTTTAGGTTAGGTATTAGTTAAGTATCAGGTAAAATTTATGTGGTTCCTGGAGGTTCCCGAGGGACAACATTCACTTAAAATATGCAGTGTTTTACAATCACTGTCAGTTCATCAAATATATCTGCCAAACATTTTTTTAGCTAGAAAATTTGCCAATCCTTTTATTTGGCTTGCATTTATGTCTAATTATTTTTTATTCTTAAAGGTTTTATGGCTTCATCTGAAAACACTTTTTGATAAATCAGACACATTGGTAATGTTTTTTTACTGTTGTCCCAAAAAAGGTATAGAAAAGAGAATCAATACTATATTGTCTTAATTTTTCTTAAATAGAGCCATGTTTGAGATCTCAATACAAATCTCCCACACTACAGACTTTACGCGCCCTAAAATTGACCAACAATTCAAGAAATTGTTGCTTCAAAAGGACTCGAAAAATCTCTATTAAAGGCAAGTTTCTGCAGCTAGTTTTTATGCATACGGATTCCCAAAATGTGGGACTCTAGGGTAGGTTAGGTTAGGTTAGGTTAGGTTAGGTTAGGTATTAGTTAAGTATCAGGTAAAATTTATGTGGTTCCTGGAGGTTCCCGAGGGACAACATTCACTTAAAATATGCAGTGTTTTACAATCACTGTCAGTTCATCAAATATATCTGCCAAACATTTTTTTAGCTAGAAAATTTGCCAATCCTTTTATTTGGCATGCATTTATGTCTAATTATTTTTATTCTTAAAGGCTTTATGGCTTCATCTGAAAACACTTTTTGATAAATTAGACACATTGGTAATGTTTTGTTTACTGTTGTCACAAAAAAGGTATAGAAAAAAGAATCCATACTATATTGTCTTATTTTTTCTTAAATAGAGCCATGTTTGAGATCTCAATACAAATCTCCCACACTACAGACTTTACGCGCCCCAAAATTGACCAACAATTCAAGAAATTGTTGCTTCAAAAGGACTCGAAAAATCTCCATTAAAGGCAAGTGGCTGCAGCTAGTTTTTATACATATGGATTCCTAAGATGTGGAACTCTAGGTTAGGTAAGGTTAGGTTAGGTTAGGTATCAGTTAAATATCAGGTTAAGTATCAGGTAAAATTTATGTGGTTCCTGGAGGTTCCAGAAGGACAACATTCACTAAAAATATGCATTGTTTTACATTCACTGTCAGTTCATCAAATATATCTGGCAAACATTTTTTTAGCTACAAAATTTGCCTTTTATTTGGCATGCATTTGTGTCTAATTATTTTTTATTCTTAAAGGTTTTATGGCTTCATCTGAAAACACTTATTGACAAATCAGACACATTGGTAATGTTTTTTTACTGTTGTCCCAAAAAAGGTATAGAAAAGAGAATCAATACTATATTGTCTTAATTTTTCTTAAATAGAGCCATGTTTGAGATCTCAATACAAATCTCTCACACTACAGACTTTACACGCCCCAAATTTGACGAAAAAGGTTTAAAAATTTATAAAATGGGGAAAAATGCTATTTTCCAATTTGCATCTTCAGCTGCATATTAGAAAGGATCATAATTAGACAAGATTTAAAAATATTTAAATATAGGGATCTTATAATCACATCAAATATTTATACAGGGTGGTTTTAGCTCACCAAAAAACTTTGAAATGAAAGCTCATGTAATTTTAAGAATCACAGTTTATGTTAACATTATTCTGGAATTAGAAAACTTCAAAGTTTTTATTTGTACATACAATGTAAACCACATATGACTACAAAGTTTTTGCTTAATGATTAGTTGCTCAAAATTGTTTTATGTGTCCCCACACATAAATTCTTTAGATTAAAATATGGAGACACGAAGAATACTAACCCTTGGGTTACTATTCTTTTGTAGTCTTGGGGTAGTAACCCTTGGGTTACTATTCTTCCTCAATGGGGCGGAGCACCATCGCTCTGGTACCACATATTTTGAATGAGATTAAGTAGCATACATTTAAGTAAACCTAATTGTATATAGAACCTAATAGTAAACCTAATTGTATATTCTTCAGGAACTGTGAGTAACTATCTGCATTTAAACGTTGATTCAGTACATGCAAGTCTAGAAAATTGTTGGGAAAAGTTCCACCCTAAACATTAATACCAAATCTTTGTTGACAATTCCGTGTTCTGGTAGCATGCGGATGTTGTAAGGGCCAAATATGTTCATTGTGAAAATTAATTGTACCGTCTCTTGTGAAACATGATTCATCCGATCAGAGAATTTTCAAAATAAAGTGGTTATTATGATTCATCCCGATCGCAGAATTTTCAAAATAAAGTGATTATTTTGTTGATGCAGTTTTAGTAACAATTGAATTCCTTGTCACCGACCCCTTATTTTTATTCAGCGTCCCCCTATCAGATCCGAAGTTCTTATGCCCCCCTGTAACATGCCGTTACCCCTTGGGGGGGGCACTTTGGTTTAAATAAATAATTTATTAAATTATATTATATTATATTATTATTATATAAAGAATTAAAGAAAAATGTAATCGTAGCACAACATTTGTTTATGTGTAATTTCAGTGTGATCAAATGTTTGGTCAAGTTTAATGAATAGCATGACGTTACAGAAATAGCCGGTTGTGAGTAATTCGAAATGCGTTTTTAGGTATTTTGGCGTCGTCGAAAAGCGCGCGGATTAAAATTCCTGAAAAGATCTGAAACCAAACAAGCGCCGCAATTACTCATCGCCAGGGAATTCAGATCATGCCGCGCTTATCTCGCGGCACTCAAACAATTAAGCGCGTTAATTAAGCAATTTGTAGTAACACGGGCAGATTGTTGTACAGGTAATTGGCTGTGTGCGAGCAGCGTTTTCAGTGGAAGCTCCGCGGGTAATTGCGCGCGTCCGTTTACACGCACTTTTATTGTTGTTCGGCGCGTTAAACGCCGCCTCGGGTTAATTGGGATCCTCTGCCGGGCGGTACTCACCATTATTAATATAACAATCCATAAAACTGTTGAAATCCTGCAACAAGGAAAAACATTAATTAGATTACGCCGGGCGAACACAATGGTTTTATCGTTCTGCGCCGAGCGGGACAGGAATGCGAAATGCTCGCGATAAGGAATGTGCGTCAAACTGTAATCACAATTACCTATAAGCCGCATGGTCGGGGAGGAATTTCATCACAATCACCGCACCAAATCAGCACGGAACAATTCCTCTCTCATGGTTTCATCGTTGTTGGTGCGTTTTTGGAGGAACGTACCGCGAAGTGTCGCGACGCGAAAACTACTGGCGCTTTTCACGGCGCGGTGCAATTTTATTACGAGCCGAATTGCGGAAAAAACTGACCACTCGAGAGCGACATGAGAAAAAATATCATACTCCAACACCTAAGCACTTGGCTGTCGCCCGGCTAAAACCATCGGCGACGCGCGTCCCGGAAAAATCGGCCGCATTTTTTACGATCACTCATGGAAGTTCTGAGTGATTCACCGCTATATTTATATACAAGCGCGCCGTTTGATGCGACGACCAGAAGCACGCCTCCTTGGCGCATCTCCGCGCAAAAATGCAGAAAACGAAAGCGCTACGTGGAAATGGAAATACAAATTGCGTCACGCACAGGTGGTCGAGATCCGCGGATTTTCCGAGGAGGATCCCGCGCCGTCACGGGGGGGAAGCGGACGCGTGGAAATGGTGATCCAATCGAAGATCGGCGGTTAAGTGTGGAAGCCAACTGCGGCCAGGTGAAAGTGTGTAACGATTGCCGGGAGAAGGGGCCATTAAAATAAGTAGTCGACTGAGTATCAAATGACAATACTTATGCTGCGCACGTTAAGGCAATTACAGACACAAATTTGTCTGGGTATCAAATTACGACCAATTTCCAATCGATATTCTAGTATTTAAGCAAACATATGCACACAAAATTACGATAAAAAGAGGAACATCAAAAAGCCAAAATGATCAAACTGACCAATCTAAATAGGCATGGGTTCGATTCTAATTCAATAATAAAACAAAATACATTACGTTAAGTTTAAGATAAATGAAAATGTAAGTCTAGTTCAAGTAAAGAGATGTTACAATAGGAGATTGGAACGATAGAAATTTTGGCTGAAGACGATGTACCAATACACGAAAACGCCACACACTCAACCAAATGTTGTTCATTATAACAATGAACTGCCTGCATTGATACATATTAATCGAGACAATGAACTTTTTCATTTGTCAAATAATATATCGTTCATAGATTAATAACTGCGTTCATTAATACCATGAATCTATGTTCATAGAGAATGAACAATGTCTTGATGCAAAAAATGCATTGTTACAACGAAATATTCGTCAACCCAATGCTTCATTATAACAATGTATTTTCTGATCATTATATTAATGAACATCATACATCATATTAATGTATAGAAAAATACGATAATGTAGTATTCATTGTTTTAATAAACGACAGTCATCAAATTAATGAAAAAGCTTCATAGACTGATGAATTTCTTTCATTGTATTGATGAAGAGAAAAAGGCATGATCAAGATAAAATATAAAAATAGATAATAAAAATGGCACAAATTATAATCCAGTTTTTCTTGACGAAACGTGGATATTTAGTCGCGGGTCATCATATCGTACGTGGAATGATCAAGATAAAAAAGTACGAGAAAGAAACAAATTAGTGAAGGAAAACGGTAAGCTAACTTAGTTCATTATATTTATAATTATTCTCCATTTTAGATTTATTGTTCTGAGTGCAGGCAATAAAGATGGATTTATTCCCAATTCATGGCTGATATTTTTGTCAAAATGTAAAACTGCAGATTGTCATGACAATATGAACAGAATTGTTCCAAATATGGTTTGTGGATCAACTCTTGCCCAATTTTGTTTTAAATGTTTCAAATAATAATAAAATAAATAATAATAAAGAATATTTATTAGCAAAAAAAACGCTTATTTTACAAATTTGTTTATTATGTTTATTACAATTATGTTCATATGCAATTGCATATTTTTGCCAATATTAATTATAAATGCATATTTTGAACATTTTTGGCTTAAATGCATATTTTCAACATTTTTTGTCCAAAATGCATATTTTGGTAGGTAGGGTACTTAATACTTTGTTAGAAATTTGCAAATTTGCAGCTCCTGAAAACTGAAACTGAACTATTTGAATGACGGAAGCCTTAATTACCTATGTACATAATTGTCAACTGATACATACAAGAAAATCTGCATTTCTTGGAAGTCAATTATGGGCCCAAAATTTTACGATCTAGATTAATTATAAATGCATATTTTGAACATTTTTGGCTTAAATGCATATTTTGAACATTTTTGGCTTAAATGCATGTTTTCAACATTTTTTGGTCCAAAATGCATATTTTGGTAGGTAGGGTACTTAATACTTTCTTAGAAATTTGCAAATTTGCAGCTCCAGAAAACTGAACGATTTGAAGGGCAAAAGCCTAAATTACCTACGTACATAATTGTCAACTAATATATTACTGATACATACAAGAAAATCTGCATTTCTTGGAAGTCAATTATGGACCCAAAATTTTACGATCTAGATTTGCCTAATGGACTTTATACCTGCTTTATGAATGGTAGTGAAAGTGTTAAGGAATTCAAGGAAAGAGGACTGATGAATGGGGGCGTGGAGTTTTCAGGAGCATTTTGTTTTAAGTTGTTATTTATTCATTCAGTTACTATTTAAACTTGGTTTTGTACACTTCATAAGTAAATTTATTGAAAATATCAACATGCCAATGGATGAAAGGTCCAAAAGTGCAACTTTAAGTGATTTTGTGAAGGAATTCGAAGACGTTCAAACCGATGGAAGCATTTTACTATGCAAATATTGTGAAATTCTGGTATCACTGGAAAAGAAGTTTAAAGTCGTGCTACATATAAAAACCGCCAAATATGTGAACAAAAAAAAAAAATAATGAAGAAAGGAACTCATCATAATGCTCTAATTAGTACAGCAATACAACGATCTGGACCCAACATATCAACATTCAACAATGAAATGAACATTGGGCAAACTAAAAAATGAACATCTAGTAGGATTTTTGGAGAAGTAATCACTCTCCTGATTACGAGTGTACCTACCACATGTAGTAATGTACACACACTCCAAATCGATATTTTGGTATATCAGTGAAAACTACACCGTTTTCACTGATTTTCTGGCCTTGTTAACTGCGATATTTGTAGTTTAGACAAGGTAAGAGCTTATACTTGAAAGTCGATTTCTTAATTTTTAAGTGCTTCATGTATTTGTTATTTGTAGCGACGTCGAATTTTGTAAATTATTTATCTCATTTTGAATTTATTTATTGATTTGAGATTATAAACTGATTTCGAATTCTAATACAGATTAAAACTGAATTCGGCAACGCTTGGAAAGCTCGTTGCCATTTTCGGTGGAAATTTATGAAGACCAATGGAAATTTATGAAGTGAAATTGAAGTTTCCGAAGGCGAAGAGGACATATAAGTGTCGACACACATTTAAGAAAATTTGAACCATACATTCCAAATGAAATGAATCATGAGACATCTCTCCTGATTACGAGTATACCTACCACTTGTAGTAATGTACACACACTCCAAATCGATATTCGACATAGTTTTCACTAATTTTCGTGCTGTGTTAATTGCGATATTTGTAGTTTAGACAAGGTAAGAGTTTATACTTGAAAGTCGATTTCTCATTAAGTACTTAATGTATTTGTTATTTGTAGGGACGTCCAATTTTGTAAAAAATTAATCTCATTTTGAATTTATTTATTGATTTGAGACTATAAACTCATTTCGAATTCTAATACAGACTAAAACTGAATTCGGCAACGCCAGGAAAGCTCGTTGCCATTTTTTGTTGAAATTTATGAAGACAAATGGAAATTTATGAAGTGAAATTGAAGTTGCTGAAAGCGAAGAGGACAGTGAACTGGAGCAAATAATGATACAAACGAAGAATTAGTTATCCCTGCCCAAGAGGAAAAGCAAGATATGGAAGATGAAAATGTTTGGGAAGATGTACAGTCATGCTCACATATATCTAGTACAAAAATTTGACATTGCCATATAAAATTGCTCTTGTAACCTAATTTCTTGTACTAGATTTATGTGAGCATGACTGTATCTCTTGAAATTCCCGATTTTAATTTTGATGTCTTTGAAAATATGTCTCCGATAAATGTTTTTGAAAGCATATGGGATAACAAAATCATGACTTTTTGCGCTAATAGTTACGGAAAACAGTTAAACTTTAACTGCAAAAAAAAAATCCTTTGGCAAATAGTACATAAATAAGTGTCAAAATTAGATTTAAACTTTTTTTATTTACCAACACCCTCTATAAATAAATCAACGTTTTAATAACTGAAATGGTAGTTACAGACCAAGATTGACAAAATCGTACACTGAGATGGTATGGACACGTGGAGAGGATGCAGAAGGTAAATGCATTATAAGAATTTAAGTCGTGCAGAGTAAGACATATCATTCAAGATTTGCTTTCATCATTTTACGCAGAAAACCCAATTTGCTTCCATTTACAAGGTTTCATTCGGTGCAGTTTTTTTGGAATACAGCCCTCGTAGCCATATAAATCACTATTTATCTGTCCCTATTACGTATCTATTGATCGCTGGCAGGATCACCACACAATTTGGGTGGCACAAAAGGTGCAAGGATAATGCGATTGTCGCGTAGATCCTGGATTATCGCACCTCAGCTGCTGCTCGGACAATGAGCGACAATGACCACCCGGACATGGCTGGCTGCAGGCCGTCCGTCCCTGTGTTTCTTTCTGTGTTTCTGGGGTGGCTCGTTCCCCCCGGCCTCCTGGGGCACCCCGCCGTGAAACCGGCCAGCCTCGGATTTTCGTATTTCGTCCTTATAAGGAGAAATGAGAAAGTCGCCTGGGAACTCCTCCCATGACCGTTTACGAAACGCGAAACCTCGAACCGGACTCTTTCCCTCGAGTAAATATTACACGTACAACTCCGCCCAAATTATTATGCATTCCGTCGGAGTGCAGCTCGCCTCGTTGGACCGTTGCACCGAGCCGGGGTAATTGCATTACAAAGCGGCCGACCGAGGCGATGGACGGGCCCAGGATGGACGTTCGTGAAGGGAAATGTAAATTTCGTGCGTCCAGCCGTGGAATTGACGTGTGCCTTATGGGGGCTGCGGCCAAATATGTACAATTGTTATTAAGAGAATCGTCCTGGGAATTCAAAAATTCGGATGAAACGTTGAATTACGTTTGCCGTTTAATTATAATTCAACGCAGGATATCTTGCAAGGAATGCATGATATATAATCACTAGAAACCGGATTCTAAGTTTTATGCTTTTTGTAAATATCTAACGCATAAAAATCTAAAGCATAATATCTATGATTTTTATTTTCTCCCTTATTTAATACTGAAACTTTGTCAGATTTTCAGGAGAATTAGCTTCAGGTGTACTGTATACGACTCTAATATGAAATTTGCAAATGACAAATTTTCAGGAATTTTAATAAAAGCTAACCCATACTTGCCAATACAAAAATATATGTCTTTGATTTTCTCCCGTATTGAATACTGAAACTTTGTCAAATTTTCAGCAGAATTAGTTTCAGGTGTACTGTATACGAATCTAATATCATATTTCCATATAATACATTTTCAGAAATTTCAGTAAAAGCTAACCCATACTTGTCAATGCAGAAATTATATCTTTGATTTTCTCCCTTATTTAATACTGAAACTTTGTCATATTTTCAGGAGAATTAGTTTCAGGTGTACTGTACACGAAACTAATATGAAATTTGCAAATGACAAATTTTCAGAAATTTCAGTAAAAGCTAACCCATACTTGTCAATACAACAAGGCATGTCTTTGATTTTCTCCCTTATTTAATACTGAAACTTTGTCAACTTTTTAGGAGGCATAGTTTCAGGTATACTGTACACGAATCTAAAATGAAATTTGCAAATGACAAATTTTCAGAAATTTCAGTAAAAGCTAACCCATACTTGTCAATACAAAAAGTTATGTCTTTGATTTTCTCCCTTATTTAATACTGAAACTTTGTCAAATTTTCAGGAGAACTAGTTTCAAGTGTACTATACACGAAGCTAATATAAAATTTGCAAATAATAAATTTTCAGAAATATCAGTAAAATCTTACCCTTACTTGTCAATACAAATAATTATGTCTTTGATTTTCTCCCTTATTTAATACTGAAACTTTGTCATATTTTCAGGAGAATTAGTTTCAGGTGTATTGTACCCGAATCTAATATGAAATTTGCAAATGACAAATTTTCAGAAATTTCAGTAAAAGCTAACCCATATTTGTCAATACTAAAAGTTAAGTCTTTGATTTTCTCCCTTATTTAACACTGAAACTCTGTCAAATTTTCAGGAGAATTAGTTCCAGGTGTACTGTACACGAATCTAATATGAAATTTGCAAATGACAAATTTTCAGAAATTTCAATAATAACTAACCCATACGTGTCAATGCAGGAAGTTATGTTTTTGATTTTCTGCCTTATTTAATACTGAAACTTTGTCAGATTTTCAGGATAATTAGTTCCAGGTATACTGTACATGAATCTAATATGAAATTTGCAAATGACAAAGTTTCAGAAATTTCAGTAAATCTAACACTTAGTTGTCAATACAAAGAGTTATGTATTTGATTTTCTCTCTTATTTAATACTGAAACTTTGTCAAATTTTCAGGAGAATTAGTTTCAAGTGTACTGTAGACGAATCTAATATAAAATTTGTAAATGGCAAATTTTCAGGAATTTCGTGAAAAGCTAACCCATACTTGTCAATGCAGAAAGTTATGTCTTTGATTTTCTTCCTTATTTAATACTGAAACTTTGTCATATTTACAGGAGTATTAGTTTCAGGTGTACTGTACACGAATTTAATATGAAATTTGCAAATGACAAATTTTCTGGAATTTCAGTACAAGCTAATCCATACTTGTCAAAACAGAAAAGTATGTCTTTGATTTTCTCCCTTATTTAATACTGAAACTTTGTCAAATTTTCAGGAGAATAAGTTTCAGGTGTACTGTACACGAATCTAATATGAAATTTTGAAATGACAAATAATGACAATGAAAAAGGTAAGATTTTCGCCCTTATTTAATACTGAAACTTTGTAAAATTTTCAGGAGAATTAGTATCAGGTGTACTGTACACGAATCTAATATAAAATTTGCAAATGACAAAGTTTCAGAAATTGCAGTAGAAGCTAACCCATACTTGTCCATACACAAAGTTATGACTTTGATTTTCGCCCTTATTTAATACTGAAACTTTGTCACATTTTCAGGAGAATTAGCTTTAGGTGTACTGTACACGATTTTAATATAAAATTTGCAAATGACAAATTTTCAGAAATTTCAGTAAGAGCTAACCCATACTGTCAATACAAAAAGTTATGTCTTTGATTTTCTCCCTTATTAAATACTGAAACTTTGTCAAATTTTCAGGAGAATTAGCTTCAGGTGTACTGTACACGAATCTAATATAAAATTTGCAAATGACAAATTTTCAGAAATTTCAGTAAAAGCTAACCCATACTTGTCAATGCAGAAAGTTATGTCTTTGATTTTCTCCCTTATTTAACACTGAAACTTTGTCAAATTTTTAGGAGAATTAGTTTCAGGTGTACTGTACACGAATCTAATATGAAATTTGCTAATGAAAATTTTTCAGGAATTTCAGTAAAAGTTAACCCATACTTGTCAATTCAGAAAGTTATGTCTTTGATTTTCTCCCTTATTTGATACTGAAACTTTGTCAAATTTTCAGGAGAATTAGTTTCAGGTGTACTGTACACGAATCTAATATGAAATTTGCAAATAGCAAATTTTTAGGAATTTTAGTAAAAGCTAACCCATACCTGTCAATACAAAAAGTTATGTCTTTGATTTTCTTCCTTATTTAATACTGAAACTTTGTAAAATTTTCAGGAGAATTAGTTTCAGGTGTATTGTACCCGAATCTAAAATGAAATTTGCAAATGGCAAATTTTTAGGAATTTCAGTAAAAGCTAACCCATACTTGTCAATACAAAAAGGTATGTCTTTGATGTTCTCTCTTATTTAATACTGAAACTTTGTTAAATTTTCAGGAGAATTAGTTTCAGGTGTACTGTACACGAATCTAATATGAAATTTGCAAATGACAAATTTTCAGAAATTTCAGTAAAAGCTAACCGTTACTTGTCAATACAAAGCCTTATGTGTTTGATTTTCTCCCTTATTTAGTACTGAAACTTTGTCATATTTTTAGGAGAATTAGTTTCAGGTCTACTGTACACGAATCTAACATGAAATTTGCAAATGGCAAATTTTTAGGAATTTTAGTAAAAGCTAACCCATACCTGTCAATACAAAAAGTTATGTCTTTGATTTTCTTCCTTATTTAATACTGAAACTTTGTCAAATTTTCAGGAGAATTAGTTTCAGGTGTACTGTACACGAATCTAATA
This sequence comes from Othius punctulatus, assembly GCA_951805005.1. Classification (NCBI taxonomy): domain Eukaryota; kingdom Metazoa; phylum Arthropoda; class Insecta; order Coleoptera; family Staphylinidae; genus Othius; species Othius punctulatus. The sequence continues at coordinate 16,504,483 of OX638145.1, forward strand.
TGAAATTTGCTAATGAAAATTTTTCAGGAATTTCAGTAAAAGTTAACCCATACTTGTCAATGCAGAGAGTTATGTCTTTAATTTTCTACCTTATTTAATACTGAAACATTGTCAAATTTATAGGAGAATTAGTTTCAGGTGTACTGTATACGAATCTAATATGAAATTTGCAAATGACAAATTTTCAGGAATTTTAGTAAAAGCTAACCCTAACTTGTCAATACAAAGAGTTATGTCTTTGATTTTCTCCCTTATTTAATACTGAAACTTTGTCATATTTTTAGGAGAATTAGTTTCAAGTGTATTGTATACGAATCTAATATGAAATTTGCAAATGACAAATTTTCAGAAATTTCAGTAAAAGCTAACCCATACTTGTCAATACAAAAAGGTATGTCTTTGATGTTCTCTCTTATTTAATACTGAAACTTTGTTAAATTTTCAGGAGAATTAGTTTCAGCTGTACTGTATACGAATCTAATATAAAATTTGCAAATGACAAAGTTTCAGAAATTTCAGTAAAAGCTAACCCATATTTGTCAATACAAAATGTTATGCCTGTGATTTTCTCCCGTATTTAATACTGAAACTTTGTCAAATTTTCAGGAGAATTAGTGTCAGGTGTACTGTACACGAATCTAATATGAAATTTGCAGATGACAAGTTTTCAGAAATTTCAGTAAAAGCTAACCCATACTTGTCAATACAAAAAGTTAAGTCTTTGATTTTCTCCCTTATTTAATACTGAAACTTTGTCAAATTTTCAGGAGAATTAGTTTCAGGTGTATTGTACCCGAATCTAATATGAAATTTGCAAATAGGAAATTTATAGGAAATTCAGTAAAAGCTAACCCATACTTGTCAATACAAAAAGGAATGTCTTTGATTTTCTCCCTTATTTAATACTGAAACTTTGTCCTATTTACAGGAGTATTAGTTTCAGGTGTACTGTACACGAATTTAATATGAAATTTGCAAATGACAAATTTTCTGGAATTTCAGTACAAGCTAATCCATACTTGTCAAAACAAAAGGTATGTCTTTGATTTTCTCCCTTATTTAATACTGAAACTTTGTTAAATTTTCAGTAGAATTAGTTTCAGGTGTACTGTATACGAATCTAATATGAAATTTGCAAATGACACATTTTCAGAAATTGCAGTAAATGCTAACACATACTTGTCAATACAAAAAGTTATGTCTTAGATTTTCTCCCGTATTTAATACTGAAGCTTTATAAAATTTTTAGAAGTATTAGTTTCAGGTGTACTGTACACGAATCTAATATGAAATTATGAAATGGCAAATTTTTGGGAATTTCAGTAAAAGCTAACCCATACTTGTCAATTCAGAAAGTTATGTATTTAATTTTCTCCCTTATTTAATACTGAAACTTTGTCAAATTTTCAGGAGAATTAGTATTAGGTGTACAGTACACGAATCTAATATGAAATTTGCAATTGACAAATTTTCATGAATTTCAGTAATAGCTAACCCATACTTGTCAATACAAAAAGGTATCTCTGATTTTCTCCCTTATTTAATACTGAACTTTGTCAAATTTCCAGGAGAGTTAGTTTCAGGTCTCCTGTACACGAATCTAATATGAAATTTGCAAATGAATTTTTTTCCGAAATTTCAGTAAAAGCTAACCCATACTTGTCAATACAAAGAGTTATGTCTTTGATTTTCTCCCGTATTTAGTACTGAAACGTTGTCAAATTTTTAGGAGAATTAGTTTCAGGTGTACTGTATACGAATCTAATATGAAATTTGCAATTGATAAATTTCAGGTGTAGTTTCAGGTGTGAAACGTCAACCAAGTGTTTTATTATTCCGACACTAATATGTTTCACCAAGTGGTAACCACTCACACATCCAGTTTAATCAATATTTTATTGGCTGTTGAACTGTAAATCTTAATTTGTCTGAATCTTGGTTCCTACTTTCGTATAAAATTGGTTTGTTGTGGGGGTGCGGTACTTGACAAGTCAGTCTTGTGTTGCTGGGTGTTCTCGATCTAATACTCGTAATTAGCATTTGGTCGCAGGCACGGACCATTAGAGGCTTATCGGGCGCCTCCCCGACGTCCTAATTGCCGCGTGAGCATTAGCCCAGGCGACTGGCAGATAAACCCCGCAGAGTCCGAGGGCGAGGACGGTGCTTAATTAGTAAATTATTCCTGCGGAGTGAGATACATTTTAATTCGCCCCGCGGTGCAAATTGCGCTCCTGATTTGTACGTACACGTCGATTACCGGATTTGCATATCGGATCGCGGTCAACAATTAGCCACCGCGTTTTTGCGGCTATTTACGACGCTGAGGTAATGGCTCGTCCGACGAGGTTCTGCCGGATTAATTGGTTTTGGTTTCTTCTTTTGGTCTTCGAAGAGATCACCGCGAAATATTTAAACGACCCCGGCGCTTATTAGTTAGTCAGCCGCCAGAAAACAGGCTCCGAGGTCTCATGGTCTTTGCTGTTTAGCACTTCGGACGTGAATCACTTGGTGTCCGGAGGAGTGCGCGATTATTGTGAAACGTCGCGGAACAATGGGACGCGTGGGTCCTCCGTGGTGCACCGAAAACCCGGGAGCCCATTGGGAAAACCGAGACGGCGAGAGATGGAAACAATGTGATGATTTATGCGTCTCAATCTCAGCCACTCGCCGGGCGATTATCGTCCTCATAAATATGGAGATCGGCCCGCTTAAAATTCATGTCGCGCGAGCGTAATGCTTGTAATACTTTTAATTGGCAGCTCTCCGGTCCCATAATACGACAGTTATCCGCATCAAAGTAGAGAAATTTCTCCTCGAGAGCGTCGCGAAAAACAACGGGAAGCGCAAAAAGTGAGCGTCTTTAATGGACTTGGCCGCAGACGCCGCGTCCGGCTCCATTATCGTGCGGGGGCTTCGGTGCTTTCGTCGTCGCCGTCTCGCGGAATAATCGACTTCGCAGACTCGACGGATCGAAATAAGTGGATTAAAAGCAACTGGGCCCGTCGCGATATCTCATAAGTTTCCATTGTTGCTCGCCCAACAACCCGCCGAGCGTTACGGAAAGTAAGATATGGGGATTATCCCGACGCAAAGAAGTTGGCCGGGATGTCTGCTACAATGACCAACTTATTAAATCCAGTCGGGCGTCCAATTCTTCCACACATCTCAGCCTCACAGCCAGAAATGCACGTAAACACGGACATCATAAAAATGCCACTTATTAATTATAAAATTTGTAACGATCTGTTTACTACCCTCATATACAGGGTGTCAATTTGAAAAGTTGCCACCGACCTTTTTCATAGAACTAATGATTATTTTTGAAATTATTCAAAACCGTTTGGGTGGTTTGGACAGGGTTCGTAGTTCGTATACTACGAACAACAATAGCAACAATAAAGCACGCAGAAGATGAAGAAAAATTAACTACAACAAAACCAGAAAATAACATACAATATGAACAGATAAAAACATATCAACTAAAAAACAAAGGAATAAGCAAGGAATACATAGAAAAGAGCAAGAAACAAATAGAAAAAGAAGAACAAAAACTCCAAAACAGCAGTACAGTAGAAATGTAGGACATACTTAAACATATCATACTACGAACAACAAGAACAATATGTGACGTGAACAAAAAGAGGAATGTGGAAAAGAAACAAACAGCATGGTGGACGAGAGAAATCGGAGACGCAACAGAAATAAAGAGCCTTGGAACAATACCAAACGCAAAAAACAGAAAACAAATACAAAATATACAAATAAAATAGGAAGAGAGTAAAATAACTAGTAATAGAAGCAAAACGCAATGAATATTTAGACTGACAATAAAGAAAACCAAAAACTTTTCTACAAAGTACTCAAAGCACACAGAAAAGAAAAGGTATACAGCTCAAACCAGATAAAAAAGGAAAAAGAAAGGGTTAACAGATGGAAGAAAAATTATGGAGAGATGGAGGGAATACATTGAAGAGCCCTTGTATAGCTAACATAAATAACAGCAGAAATCGCACAACAAAACCCAACAAGACAGGAGAAAACGGAAGAACAAATAACGACAGAAGAACAAATAGAAAATCTACAAAGAAAATAGGAAGAGATTAAAGGAACTAGTAATTGAAGCAAAACGAAACGAAAAAATGGAGACTGACAGTGAAGAACACCAAAAACTCTTCTACAAAGTACTCAAAGCACACAGAAACGAAAATGTATACAGCTCAAACCAGATAAAAAAGAAACAAGAAAGGGTTAACAGATGGAAGAAAAATTATGGAGAGATGGAGGGAATACTTTGAAGAGCTCTTGGAAAAAACATAAATAACAGCAGAAATCACACAACAAAACCCAACAAGACAGAACAAAACGGAAGAACAAATAACGATAGAAGAACAAATATAAAATATACAAATAAAATAGGAAGAGAGTAAAATGACAAGCAATAGAAGCAAAACGAAACGAAAGAATTAAGACTGACAGTAAAAAAAAAACAGAAACTTTTCTGCAAAGTACTCAAGGCACACAGAAAAGAAAGGGCTCAAACGAGATAAAAAGGAAAAAAGAAAGGGTTAACAGATGGAAGTAAAATTATGGAGAGATGGAGGGAATACTTTAAAGAGCCCTTGGAAAAAACATAAATAACAGCAGAAATCACACAACAAAACCCAACAAGGCAGGAGAAAACGTTAGAACAAATAACGATAGAAGAACAAATACAAAATATACAAAGAAAATAGGAAGGGAGTAAAAGAACTAGTAATAGAAGCAAAACGAAACGAAAAATTAAGACTGACAGTAAAGAAAACCAAAAACTCTTCTACAAAGTACTCGAAGCACACAGAAAAGAAAAGGTATACAGCTCAAACCAGATCAAAAAAAAGAAAGGGTTAACAGATGGAAGAAAAAATATGGAGAGATGGAGGGAATACTTTGAAGAGCTCTTGAAAAAAACATAAATAACAGCAGAAATCACACAACAAAACCCAACAAGGCAGGAGAAAACGTTAGAACAAATAACGATAGAAGAACAAATACAAAATATACAAAGAAAATAGGAAGAGAGTAAAAGAACTAGTAATAGAAGCAAAACGAAACGAAAAAATTGAGACTGACAGTGAAGAAAACCAAAAACTCTTCTGCAAAGTACTCAAAGCACACAGAAAAGAAAAGGTATACAGCTCAAACCAGATAAAAAAGGAAATAGAAAGGGTTAACAGATGGAAGAAAAATTATAGAGAGATGGAGGGAATACTTTGAAGAGCTCTTGGAAAAACATAAATAACAGCAGAAATCACATAACAAAACCCAACAAGACAGAACAAAACGGAAGAACAAATACAAAATATACAAAGAAAATAGGAAGAGGGTAAAAGAACTAGCAATAGAAGCTAAACGAATCGAAAAAAATTGAGACTGACAATAAAGAAAACCTAAAACTCTTCTACAAAGTACTCAAAGCACACAGAAAAGAAAAAGTATACAGCTCAAACCAGAAAAATAAGGAAAAAGAAAGGGTTAACAGATGGAAGAAATATTATGGAGAGATGGCGGGAATACTTTGAAGAGCCCTTGGAAAAAACATAAATAACAGCAGAAATCACACAACAAAATCCAACAAGACAGAAGAAAGTGGAAGAACAAATACAAAATATACAAGACAGGAGAAAACGGAAGAACAAATAACGATAGAAGAACAAATACAAAATATACAAAGAAAATAGGAAGAGAGTAAAAGAACTAGCAATAGAAGCAAAACGAAACGAAAAAAATGGAAACTGATAGTAAAGAAAACCAAAATCTCTTCTACAAAGTACTCAAAGCACACAGAAAAGAAAAGGTATACAGCTCAAACCAGATAAAAGAGGAAAAAGAAAGGGTTAATAGATGGAAGAAAAATGATGGAGAGATGGACGGAATACTTTGAAGAGCCCTTGGAAAAAACATAAATAACAGCAGAAATCACTCAACAAAACCCAACAAGACAGGAGAAAACGGAAGAACAAATAACGATAGAAGAACAAATACAAAATATACAAAGAAAATAGGAAAACAGCAAAAGAACTAGTAATAAAAGCAAAACGAAACGAAAACATGGAGACTGACAGTAAAGAAAACCAAAAACTCTTCTACAAAGTACTCAAAACACACAGAAAAGAACAGGTATACAGCTCAAACCAGATAAAAAAGGAAAAAGAAAGGTGAACAGTTAACAGGTGGATGAAGAATTATGGAGAGATGGAGGGAATACTTTGAAGAGCTCTTGGTCCATGTTTCGCTGCTGTACGTTAGAGTTGGTCTAATTACGTTTTGGCTATTTTTGTTTTTGTGTTTCTTGATATCTCCTTTTTGCTAAATAAAAGGTGTTTTTTTAACGTTTTGCTGTTTTTCCTATTTTATCTTCAATTTCATTATCTAATTTACCATTGTTCTGTATGATTGTTAGTAAATATCTGTATTGTTCTACTTTTTTTCCCGTGTATTTTTATTTCGTGTTTCTTTTTTCCTTTGGCAATTATGATGGTTTTTGTCTTATTAATTATTATTATTTTTAATTATTATTATTTCGATGTTGTGTTGCAGTTCTTCCTATGTTTCTGTAGTTATTGAAATTTAATCAGCGAATAGCAGTTCTGCTATTTTTGTTATCTCCATTTTCCAGTATCTAATTTTTTGCATTGCTTTCTTTATCGCCTTATCTTTTTTTTTGAGCCACCTGAAGTATGTTGTTTATAAAACATAATTTGTTAAAAAAATATATGTATATGTAATATAATATATACATATGTATGTATATGTAATATAAAAATATTGTTGCCGGATACTATTGAACAATTACGACAAAGAATAACACAAGAATGTTGAGGCATTACCAGACAAACCTTTAAAAAGTTCGCGAAGAGTTTGAAACCAGGCTATATTTTTGTTTAAAAAACAGTAGAAGCCACTTGCAACATTTACTTTAACATGTTATTTGAATTTAATACATTGAACACTTTTGAATTTTATTTGCACTTAATACCAAAACGAGTTCATCAAATCATATTGTATTAATAATGACCGGAAATCATTTTTCAAGAGTTTTCCAACGATGTATCACAAGTAGGGGGTGCCATTTAATTTTTTTAAATGGAGGTGGCTGTGGCTTAAAGGTTGGGTAGAGGGTCGATACAACCTACACCATTTTGGTTTGCCCTTCGAACCACCCAAACGGTTTTGAGTAAATTTAAAAATAAAGTGTTCTATGAAAAAAATTCGTTGGCTGAAAGTTCTTCCGCTTTCTTCTGTCTTGTTGGGTTTTGTTGTGCGATTTCTGCTGTTATTTATGTTTTTTCCAAGGGCTCTTCAAAGTATTCCCTCCATCTCTCCATAATTTTTCTTCCATCAGTTAACTGTTCTCCTTTCTTTTTCCTCGTTTATCTGGTTTGAGCTGTATACCTTTTCTTTTCTGTGTGCTTTGAGTACTTTGTAGAAGAGTTTTTGGTTTTCTTTACTGTCAGTCTCAATTTTTTCGTTTCGTTTTGCTTCTATTGCAGGTTCTATTTTCAAATTCTATGTATTTTAGTAGTTGCTCGTTCATATTTCTGCACATATTACGGTATGAGCATTTAAAATATCACATTTTGCATTAATATCGATAGTTAGTGCACATCAAAACATATTTGACCGTCAATCGATCAGGAGGATGGAAACCTTTTGCCCGGTAATTAAGTCCTTGCTCGAGTCGGGCCCCTGTTGGAGGCGACACGACGGTTTTCGGTGTTAACGCGATTACGTAATTACACATAAGCGCATCATAGAGTGGAAATAATTACGACGTTAGAGTCGTGTCCAGCGATTTTTCACGTGCTCCTCGGACTCCACGCTCTTTGTGAAATCACGTATAATTAATGGGCGTTAATTAATCATGGCCGGCCCGACGACTTCACACGCGCAGACCGGAGCGATGAGTTTTAGACCTAATCTGTTGGCAAATCGCGGATGAAAGTGAAATTACGCGAGATTTGTCAGTCCAGTGAAGATGAAACCGCTCCAAACGAATACATAATTCATAAATACAAATGAATAATTATGAATAATAACAAAGTTATTATTTAATTTGTTATAGTTTAATCCATTTTGAATTTAAAAAAAATTAACACCCCTGAAGATGCTTCGTTTATTGCTGTTTTCATTCCTCTGCTGTTATATCTTCTCCGTCTTCTTTATCAGCTTCTGTTATATTTGTCTCTTTGCTCTCCTCCTCTTCATCTTCTGTGGTTCCCAATAGTTCTTCAAAGTATTTGCTTGTTACATTACGATTCATGAAAAAATTAACTGATGTTAACGTCGTTAATTTTTTAACGCAATGAGCAAGTCAATAATGTTATGGGTAACTTAAGTTATTTGTTTCGCGAATCATACTGTATATAAATTTCCATCTTTCTGCTATTTCCTTTTCTTCCCTTAGTACTTCTCCGCATTTGCTTTTTATGGCCCTCTCTGTTGCTTTGCCTTGTCTGTTCCTTTTGATTACGCTATAGAATAGTTTTTGGTTTTCCGTCCTATTTCTTTCAAATGTCTTCAAATTCTTCCCATTACGTCTGTTTGTTCTTGACTATTATCTGCTTTGCCGTGTTTCTTGCGTTTTTATATTCTTCGCATTTCTGCCTTGTTTTGTTGTTGAGGAATTTTTTCCATGCCTGTTTCTTTATTCTTGCTTGGTCTCTTACTTCAGTTGTCCACCAGGCTGTTCGTTTTTTTGTTTGTTTCTTTCTTGCTGGTTCCGCATATTCTACTTGCCACTTTTATTATGCTTTCTTTGAGATTGTTCCACTTTTGTTCTAAATTTTCTGTTTTCGTTGCTTTTTGTGTTGTATTTTTTTGTAGTTCTCTCTCCATTTCTTCTTTATATTGTGTTTGCGTGCCTTCGTTGTTCAGCTTATTGTTTTTTATTTTGGTGCATACTCTCGTTCTCTTTGTTTACTGTTTTTGTTACGTTGTTGTTTTGGCGGAATTCATAGATAAAGAAATCACGTTTTCTGTCATGGCTAATTATCCAAAAGGCACAATGGCATTGATTGCCCGAAGGACAGTTAATAGTAATGAGATTGTTTTGATTTCGCAACAAAGATAAAAACTAATCTCAACCAGGTACATAACGCAAAACACTGTAAGTTATTGCAGCAAGGTAATAAAGATACCCGGCCCACTGGAGACTTTTCCACTCAAATTAATAACACTCCAGTTTACGAACTGTGCAAATCATTCCCGTATCTCCACGCGATCCTCGCGCAGTCTGCGACTGTCCACGGCGTAAACCTCGCGATATAATTAAACGCATTATTCCGCTCGGGCGATAAGAAGATGAAAAAATCGCCTCAGCACAATCGCCCATTGTTCGCACTTATCAGGGACGTGTCCGCTCACGGTTTCTCTATGGGCCGAAATTCTCCACTTTTCCGAAGTAACTCGAATCCGCTGGATTAACCTACATTCCGGCAATATATCGCGGTTCGTGCGGTCCGGGATAGCGCAATCCGACACGCGATCCGCGTTACGCAACTCCTCATATGGAAGCGATTAGTGCAATAAATCGGAATGCACAACTGTGGAGATGATGAGGAAGGACAGGGAAATGCCACGCGTATAAATTGTACCAGTTAAATGCGATGATAATAATTTACAGTGGCGACATATTTACTGTATGACCGTCCTCCTCAAGGGAGATTAGGCCATGTGATTTTACTTTGCTCAATCCGAGAGGCTTGTTAATTAATTGGAAGTAGAGTTTCTGATGTAGTACCTAGCTGAATTGAATGTGTGGGTTGAAAGAGGAAATTCATCCAATGTAAGATTTAGGGAAACTTAAAAAAACGTATTTTTAGAAAATCTGGTTTTTCCGAATTTCACTTAAGAATTTTTAAGCCAAATGTTTGAATTCTGATCGGAATAATCCTATCTTTATAACTGCATCACTTCACTACACCAATATTCAGTTCCGTGAAGGAACTAAATATTTGAGGATAAATACAAAGGAAAATATTTGGGGATAAAGGTAAAAAGGATAAAGGATAAAGTTATTTTTTACTTTTTCTCCGCCGGCAGACAAAGTAACCACTTTTTCTCCTAGTAGAAAAAGTGACTCTATAAATTTGCGTATCCAAGGACACAAAGTGTCACGTTTGTGCCGTTTGAAGAAAAAATACTAAATGTATTTTGCAAGTCTGGATTTATTTCAATAGAAATATTTTTCAATTTGTGTAGGTATCGTATTTTATTTGCCACGCTTAATTGTTTATGTGTAATTGAATTTTTGGTCCATAGAACCTTAAACTATTATTGCATTTGTCAATGTCTGGGCAAATTTTGCCCAATATTGTTTATTGCAGTTGTTCGAAAATTGAATTAATTAATTAGTATTTATTGGCTTCCATAACTTAGGGTGGCCATTATAGATTTAGGTTAATGTAACGCTGACAAATTGGAAGAAAAAAAACTCTTCGCAGCCACAAATAATGCGAGCCGGCAAATTTCCACTGCAGGCTATAATAACTCTTTAAACCGGCCGTATTTGGTAGTTTTAACGGTGTTAATGCTAATGACCTTTTTATGCAGATCTGCGCGTTCGGTCTAGCGAAAGCCACACCTAGAGTGTGAAAAAAAAAACGGCGATTGTAATCGGCTTAATGCTTACAAATTATTTAACAGCCGATCAATTATCGGGCAGCAGACGCAAAAAAAGGGCGCCGAAGATTTCTAAATTCGCAAATATTCTTGCGGATGGTTCTTGGTATGGCTGTGACCCGGAAAGCGCGACGCTCGTAACTCACAGGAGCCGCGAGACGCGCGTCTAGGAGAAGAAGATGCCATTAAGAGATAAGAAGCGTCATTAAAACGACACGGAAGGCTAAATGACGGCATAAATCACACCGGCGTATTTGGCGTATCAGGTGACGTCCTTAGCCGATGTGCGTTTTTTGTGGGCTCTTGAGGTATTCAGGACGATGCGACGTTATACGCTCATCGATTTCCATTGTGTGTGGGTGAGGATATTTTTGATTACCACTTATTATTGATTAATTGGTAGTAGCTACAGGACGGAAAAAAAACAACAAAACTTTTGAACATGTTTTTTGGCAAATAAGTTTGGTAACCACTGGTTTAGAGAGTGTTTGCTAATCGTGAACACGAGTTTACCCTCCAAATTCAATCAAATTCCAGCATTCGGCGACGAAGAAGCCCCAGAAGTGGTAGTTTGAATAACTAATTTCCTGCCATCACCACCGTCTGCATAACTATCCGTCTGTTCTGCCAGCAGTAATTTCGCAAATACGAACGTCGGACGGCGGCAACTCAATACATCCACGTCCGGGACTAAATGGAAACGTTTTTCCAGACGTGTAATTAAAGCCGCGCTGAAAACTCCCCTAGCGCCGGTGTCGTGCGTTAATTAACGGTTTGACAGGGAGGTCGTTAGCGCACTTGACTTCTCAATTCGGACGTGAATTGTTCATCAACAAAAGGGCATTAAAAACTAGTTAACGGAGGGGTATGCGTGAGAGGCGCAAGGGCCGGGCGCGTCGTGTGTGGTGGTGGACTTAATTTCAGCAGACACTTTATACGTTATAATTCCCAGCCGCAATTTTCCAGAACGTGTCGCAATCTCGCCGGGTAATGGCTTTTAAATAGCCGAGGCCAAGAATTAAGATATCAATAAGATGCATGCCGAAAAAAATATAAAACGAGAGTGACGCCGCGAAGACTGGAAATAAGTATCCTTGATGGAATGTTGGTGTTTGGATTCACGAGTAAAAAATTCCCATTTTGTTTGTATTTTGTAATTAAAGCAAAGCGAAATACGTTCGCTGACTTAGCAGAAAGATGTTTACTTTAGTCTGACCATTAAGATCATTATTGCTAGGAAGATTTCTAGAAAATACAAATGTGCCATCTATATTAATACCAATACTTAATAACAAGTGAGGAAAATTATTATCATTTGAAACCATCTTAAAAAATGAGAGAATCCAAATTTGTTAATAATATTTAAAGATCTTTTGTTTTTTTTTTTTTTGAAAAGTGGCCGATATATAACTCCTGAATTACAGAAATTATTATTATTATTAAGGCTTTACACTCCCTTTTGGGATTTAGCCACTACTAAGGAATCTTCACAATCCAATTTCCGAGGTGGATTAGTCCTCATTTTACTCTTCTTCCATGGCTAATGCCCTTTTAACTATTCCTCGCCATTCCTTTCTGTCTTCTACCTTTTCCGTCCATCTCTCTGTTCCCATTTCTTTGAGGTCTTTTTCAACTTCATCGTACCAATGTAGTCCTGGTCTTCCTCTTCTCCGTTTACAACTTGGTTTCCATTCCATAATAGCTCTGATTACTGATGTTTCTCCTGCTCTCCATACATGCCCTATCCATCTTATTCTTTGGGTTGTTATAAATCTTATTACTGTCTCTCTACCTATCTTCTGTTCCAATTCCTTATTTGTCCTTCTTCGTCATTCATTCTCATTTATTTTTATAGATCCCAATATTGTTCTCAATATTTTTCGTTCCATTACTATTCTTCTTCGTCATGGTTATTGTTTCCGCAGCGTAAATCATCACGCTTCTAATCATTGTTTTGTATATTTTCCTATGATTTCGTGGGTAGTGCTTTGTTATGTAGTAGCTTATAGTTTGCATAGTACACTTTATTAGCGCATTGTATTTTCTCCATTACTTCAGTATTTCTGTCTCCTGTGTTTGTGATTGTTATCCCTAAATACTTGAATGTCTCAGTTTTTTCGAATTCGCGTTTTCCCAGTTTTATGTGTGTTGCTTCATTTTTTTCCGATTTGCATTATCTTGGTTTTTTCTACATTAATCATTAATTCCATTTTATTGCCTTCTTCCTTAATTTCTTTTAAAGTGTCTGTCATTATTTTTTTCTGATTTGTTAAAATTATTAAATCATCTGCGTAGGCTGTCAAATCATCTGTGCACCTCTATTTCTCAGTGTACCAGATTTGCCTATTCTTTTTGTTACATGCTCAAGTGCTATATTGAATAACATGCTTGACAGTGCGTCGCCCTGTCTTAAACCTCTATCTATTGTAAAAGTATCGGTTTCTCCATAAACTTTCAGGTTTAGTTCTAGTAATTTTCTCAATTTTCGTGATACTCCTATTTCGCTTACTACAGTGATTAATTGCCCTCTTTTAATTCTGTCGAATGCTCATTTGAAGTCGATGAATAGCATTTCTAGTTTGATATTGTGTCCATTTGCTTTCTCTATTATATGTTTTACTCCTTGTCCACTGTCGATTTTCCTTTCCTGAAACCATTTTGATAATCCCCAACTTTATGTTTTATGCATGTTGTCAGTCTTTTTTGTATTTTACAGGGTGTCTCTTAAAAAAATGCCGCTGGCCATAACTGACCAATTGACCGATTTCAAAAAAAACAAAAACAGGATTAAATGGCACCACATGTTCTACAAGGGGCCCCAATTTTTTTTTGCAAAGTCAACTTTCACTTCAGCGATAGTCAACTTTTATTTTTCAAATGGTTATACAGGGTGAGTCGGGAGGAACGGACCAAACCTCAAGAGTGTATTGGACACGTGAAAATTATTTAAAAAAAACTCAAATGTTGTTATCCGATTTTCATTTGTTTTGAAGTTATAGTTTCGAACAGTTTGTTAAAAAGTGGGATAAATACGTTTTAAACCTGAGATTTCTGATGTGGAAACCGTTGACGATATCCTTCAACAGCAGCTGTAGCACTTCCATTATAGTATTAACGTAGTATTTAGGAGTCATTTTATTTATATAACAAATTTACCCAAGTCACCTTGGAATTTTTTACTCGATAGTGTCTAGATGGGTATGTATATGTATACTCGTTTTACTTAAGCAAGATTGTTATGTACCTGCTGCCTGTATGTGAATGGTCTTGCTATTTAAGCTACTCAATTATTTAATTTCATGTATTGACTTGTGTAAGATTTTATATCATTCGCACCAATAAACTATTATTATTATTATTATTACAAAAACCATAGACAAACACCATATTTGAATATTCAAGATTTGAAACTATAACTTGAAAACAAATGAAAATCGGATAACAACATTTGAGTTTATTTAAATTATTTTCACGTTTACAATACACTCCTGCAGTTTGGTACGTTCCTCTCGACTCACCCTGTATATATTTTCTTATTTTTTTTCTCTTAGAGATGATTTTTATGAATCCAAAGATGTATAATAAGTTGGCTTTGATGGAATATTCGTTACAGACAAAACAAATGTTTAAATAGTTTTTCAAGTGTGGCGTGAAAAACAAAGCGAACACAATAACAATATGTAATATTTTATTAGAATAATTCAAAATATGCATTAAAAAATATGAACGTATCTATAAAAGTTGCTCAAACTGACGGCCATCTTGTTGAATACACAATTGACATCTTCTAGTTATTACATAAGTTGTATTTAATATACATAGTATATTAAATATACAATTTGGAGGTATTTCTCGTGTTTTCCACATTGTTTGCTTTGTTTTTCACGCCACACTTGAAAAACTATTCAAACTTTTTTTTTGCTGTAACGTATATTCCATCAAAGCCAACTTGTGATACATCTTTAGATTTAGAAAAATAATCTCTACCAGAACAAAAATAAGAAAATATATGTAACCATTTGAAAAATAAAAGTTGAGTATCGCTGAAATGAAAGTTGATTTTGCAAAAAAAACAAAATTAGGGCCCCTTTGTAGAACATCTGGAGCCATTTAATCTTGTTTTTGTTTTTTTGAAATCGGCCAATAAATAAAGGAGTTATGACCAGCGGCGTTTTTTAGGAGACCCCCTGTATATGATAATATCTTGTATGCTGCATTTAGTAGTGTGATACCTCTGTAATTTACACAATTCCCTTGGCCACCTTTTATATGTATAGAAATTATCCTTCCATGCATCCATTCTTCAGGTATTTGCTCCTCAATCGATATCATTTGCATTAGTTTATGTATTCCTTCTTGCAGTTCATTTCCTCCATATTTTATTAATTCCATATTTATTTCGTCGCTTCTTAGTGTTTTTCCGAGTTTGCTGCTTTTTATTATTTCCAATATCTCGTCCATAAAAAAACGGACGTTTCGTTTTCTTCTTTTTGTGCTTGTTGCTTTAAGTTTTCTTCATTCACCTCTGTTAGCAGATTCATGAAGTGTTTTATCCATTTTTCTTTGCCTTCTTAATCGCCTTCCGCTGCTTTTCCATTTTCATCTCTTATTCGTTTGATATTCAGAGAGTTTTTTTTTTAATGTACCTTTATTTTCTGGAAGAAGCTCCTTGTGTTCTGAAATTTTCTTTCGCGCTCTATTTCATCCAATTTTTATCCATCCACTATTTTTATTGTCCCATTAACTGTTGCTTGTCTCCTTCGTCTCGTATTATGCCTTCTGTTTTGTTGGTTTTCGTCCATTTTATTCTTGCTTCGTCTTTTATTCTTACTCCGTCTTTGCATTTGTCATTTCACCAGTCGTTACCATATTTTCCTTAAGTCTTTCCTTCAAGTTTTCTTCATTCTCCTCTGTTAGCAGATTCATGAAGTGTTAATTTTCATCTCTTATTCGTTTGATATTCAGAGAGTTCGTTTTTGTATGTACCTTTATTTTCTGGTAGAAGTTCTTTGTGTTTTGGAAGTTTCTTTCGCCCTCCATTTCATCCAATTTATTATCCATCCACTATACTTTTATTCTCCTTATGACTCTGTTGCATGTCCTTCTCCTTCGCTCGTATTAGTCTCTGTCTTCTGTTTTGTTGGATTTCATCCATTTTATTCTTGCTTCGTTTTTTTAAATTCTTACTCCGTCTTTGTATTTGACTGGTTCCACCAGTCGTTACCATATTTTCTCTGAGTCTTCTCTATTTCTTTCCCTGATGCTTCTTCTATTCTGTTTTGTTGGATTTCATCCATTTTATTCTTGCTTCGTCTTTTATCCTTACTCCGTCTTTCCATTTTTCGTTCCACCAGTCGTTACCATATTTTCTCTGAGTCTTCCCTATTTCTTTTCCCTATTTCTTTCCCTGATGCTTCTTCTATATATTTTTTTTATTTATAAACACTTTCAATGTCTTGTTCTGTACTTATTATACTTTAGAAAAACAGTTTTCGGTCCTATATTTTGGAAACAAAAACGATTAGAAAAAAAATAATTATATTTTAATGTAATTTTGCCTTTGTTATCATGCTCCTAGATTTGTGGCACGAAGTTATGGGACACCTTGTATATGTGAGCTTGTACGAAAAAAGGACGTCAGAAAAGAAAGATTCGAGATGTACTTATTGTTTTACCTATTGCTTTTGCAAAGTTTTTATTAACATTTCAGTGAACCATGATACAGTATAGAAACTTTTTGATGATAATTACAACGAACTTTTATGGTACCTGGTCCCATTCGCTTCCTTGTACTTCGTGAGTTCGTCCAGTCTTTTTTCATATTTCTCTTTATTATCTTTGTCTTTTAATTTATCTACATTCAATTTTTGTATCGCTCTGTGATTTTCTTTGTCTTTTTTTAGTTTTTGTTTAAGTGTCACCATGACCATATAATGATCTGTGTCTACTGATGCTCCTCGGTACAATCTCACATATTTTATTGCTGATTGTCGTCTACCTGTAATCATGACGTGGTCAATTTGATTTCCTTTGACTTTTCCTCCATGTGATCATGCAGATGTCATCTGTGTTTTTCTTTGTCTTTATTTAGTTTTTTGTGTATGTGTCACCACGACCATGTAGTGATCTGTGTCTGCTGATGCTCCTCGGTACGTTCTCATATCTTTTATTACTGATTGTCGTCTACATGTAATCATGACATGGTCAATTTGACTTCCTTTGACTTTTCCTCCATGTCATCATGGAGGTGTCATCTGTGTTTTTCTTTGTCTTTATTTAGTTTTTGTTTAAGTGTCACAATGACCATGATCTGTGTCTACTGATGCTCCTCGGTACGTTCTCACATCTTTTATTGATGATTGTCGTCTACCTGTAATGATGACATGGTCAATTTGATTTCCTTTGACTTTTCCTCCATGTCATCATGGAGGTCACCATATGATCATCCATGTTACTTTGTGTTCATTTCTGAGTTTATATTTTGTACTAGCGATCACCATTTCAAATTCCGCTGGTAAGAAGCGGACAGAAATACTAGATTTTTTTATTTTAAGCAGGATTGCGGTGATTAAATAATTATTTAAATCATGATAAAACTGATCTGAAGTATGTATAAAAAAAATGAAATAAATCACATTTTTTTGTTTTTTTTAAATCATTCATTTTTGTTTTTTTTTAAATAATGATTTATTCAAGTATTTTGTAATTTTAAGCATTACACCCTTAACGTATAGTAGGTATGTCCCGGGGCACCCTGCATAAAATAGTTTACATTTTTTTACAAAGCTAATCAACAACATATTCGTTAAAAAAGTCTTTTGGAAGTTATTTTGTTATAATGATACGATTTTGTTATTGCTACTGGAAGTTTGTTTCAATTTAGGCATCATCGGAGCGAATGATTTGTACGCCGAGTTCCTGTTTACATCTGCAATATCGGTGACTCCTCACCGGACGGATCTACCGCAAACCACGGCTGGCGCCACGTCTGCCACGTAGGCCGTACATGCACTGTGTCAAATTACCGGGAATTAAGTGGATATAAAACTCCGAAATTGGGCACGGGCGTGTGATTCACGGAGCCGCGAGTCGTGTGTGGTAATCTCCATTCTTTACCGGCGTCCACTGAAAAGCGCTCCATTTTTCAGGCCGGTTCTCCGCTCCTCCCGATCGATCCGCTGAAATTTACGGACTGTTTTGATCCCGATTAGCCACGCGCCTCGCAGGATTGCCCTAGAGAAGGCGATTTGCATATTTATAAAAAACGACGATCCGAAGAACGTGAACTTTAAATTGATTAACATAATCGACGTCAAAATAGGCTCCAAAGCTGGCCTCCACCGTGTAATTATTTCCAGCGAATTAACGAGGCACAAACCACGAAATGAGAAAACCAGGCGAGCACTGCGAATTTTTCGGTGAAAGTCTTGTCTGCTTGGGCAATCGCGCGATTAATTAATTACTGCAAGAACGTTGTGTAAACACGGACCATATATTTTTTCCTTGAAAATTGTGCGACAGCTCACGTGCTGCGTGGATTAATCAAGACGAAAATAGTGAAAAATCGTGGCTGTAAATAACAATGCCCTTTCTGCTCCTTTCCTTCCCCCTCGTGGCCACCATCGAGCGACTACATAAATCTCCAGCCGGCAGCGTAAACATAAAACAAGCGTCTATTTAAAGAAAAACAGATAAAACTCCACCAGGAAGGAGTACCTACGTTTATATTTATATATTAGCATAACGAGCACGCCACGGAATGGAATAAACACGAAAAAGGTGTTAGTCTGGGGAACTCTTGCACGCTGGCGTACATAATGTGCTCATGTTGGTACGCAAAAATCTCCTTGTGTGGCTGTCGATTTACGCCAGGCAAATCGACTAATGCACCCTGAAATTACGGGGTGCCAAGGCGGTTAATGGCATATTTTCGGCAGGTGAGTACGCAAATTGGTTTTACGAGTACACCATGAGACTTTATTGCGCTTAAATTGCATTTTGCAGTAAGCGACCAAAATTACCGACGATTCCACGGACGGAATTTGTTGCGAGAAATCAACTTGGAATGGCGAATAATTAAAGATTTTCAGATTTTTATGCCTCGAAACGTCAAGGATAATTTGTGAGTTTTTACTGCCATACTTATTTTTGATCATTTTGGGTGGTTTATTTTGAATGGACATATATTTAGCGGATACTTGTTTAAACTCCATTATTATGACTGGGTAAATAACGCACGTTTTGAGTTTAAAAAAAATATTTTATTGTCTGCGACATGTTTCGACACACAGTGTCTTCATCGGGCAGATGAATAATGATGAGACAAACTCAAAACGTGCGTTATTTACCCAATTATATTTACCCAGGTTTATTTTGCGTTTTTATTTTTATGGATAGATCTACAAATTTACGTAATCTTTCACATTTTCACACAACAAATTTTATGCTGCGTGTTCACGTGAGAAAAAATTTGGAGATTACTGTTTTTCCATAGTTGACCAGATGCAATAGTTTTACTATATCACGTAAAGCATTAAAAAAATCCCAAAACTTATGTAACAGATGTTATGTCCTTTTTTGAACTCTTTACTTTTGTGATCCCTTAAAATTGAGTTTTCCTCATATATTTCTATCAATTCCTCACTTTCCTCTTTGGACCATTATTTTTTGTTTGTTTATCACTTGCCGTTATGTCCTTTTTTGTACTCTTTACTTTTGTGATTCCATAAAATTGGGCTTTCCTTATATATTTCTATCAATTCCTCACTTTCCTCTTTGGACCATTATTTTTTGTTTGTTTATCACTTGCCGTTATGTCCTTTTTTGTACTCTTTACTTTTGTGATCCCTTAAAATTCGGTTTTCCTCACATATTTCTATCAATTCCTCGGTTTCCTCTTTGGACCATTATATTTTGTTTGTTTATCACTTGCCATTTTTCGAAATTTAAACAACAAAGTTGATGAAAACTATCAATCTCTCAATTTGCCGTAGGAGTACAGTAAATCAACCCTAAATATTTGAAAAAATCATAAAAAATATGCATTAAAATGGAATATTAATAAAATATCGTCACTGAAATTTCAGAAATGTTATCTAATGGATGTTTCAAAAATTTTACGCCATATTTGTGAATACCTGAAGAATATTCCTGTAACAATTTGACGACGAATATGGCCTTAATAAGTTAGAAAATCAAATGTTATCTGTTTCAATTTAACAAATATTTAATGTGTAATTACTGAGACATTTACTTTTTAAGGTAACTGTGTGATTTTAGATAACATTAGTAGTGATCTCTAAAGTGGCCCATACTTAAATAGGTAATATCTCAAGAAGTATCGTATTGATACAAATGAAATTATTTTTTTGTATTAAGTAATATATCATCACTAATCTGTTTCAATTGAACAAGTATCCAATGTGTAATTGCTGAGATATTTACTTTTTAAGGTCACTATGTGATTTTAGATACTTAAATACTTAAACAATGATATCTCAAGAAGTATCGTATCAATATTAATGAAAATAATTTCTGCTATTAAATGATGTATCATCATTTAGCTGTTTCAATTGAACAAATATCTAATGTGTAATTACTGAGATATTTAGTTTTGAGTGTGTTCATGTGATTTTGGTAACTATTAGAGGTGATCTCTAAACTGGCTCATACTTAAATAATGATATCTCAAGAAATATCGCGTCAATACCAATGAAATTAATTTCTGCTATTAAATGATATATCATCATTTATTTGTTTCAATTGAACAAATATCGAATGTATAATTACTGAGATATGTAGTTTTTAATGTGTTCATGTGATTTTGGTAACTATTAGAAGTGATCTCTAAAGTGGCTCATACTGAAATACTGATATCTCAAGAAATATCGCGTCAATACTAATGGAATTAATTTTTACTATTATGTGATATATCATAATTATTTTTTTTCAATTGAACAAGTATCCAATGTGTAATTACTGAGATATTAGGTTTTTAAAGTGATCATGTGATTTTAGATACTATTAGAAGTGATATCTCAATAATTATCGTATCAATACTAATGAAATTATTTTCTGCTGTTAAGAGATATATTATCATTTATATATTTTAATTGCATAAGTATCCAATGAGTAATTACTGAGATATTTAGGTTTTACGGTAGTTATGTGATTTTTGATACTATTAGAAGTAATCTCTTAGATGGCTCAGGTTTTAGTAATGATATCTCAGGAAGTATCTTATCAGAACTAATTGCATAAACTTCTGCTATTAAGTGATATAGCATCAATTATTTGTTTCAATACTATTAGAAGTGATATCTCAATAATTATCGTATCAATACTAATGAAATTATTTTCTGCTGTTAAGAGATATATCATCATTTATATATTTTAATTGCATAAGTATCCAATGAGTAATTACTGAGATATTTAGGTTTTACTGTAGTTATGTGATTTTTGATACTATTAGAAGTAATCTCTTAGGTGGCTCAGGTTTTAGTAATGATATCTCAGGAAGTATCTTATCAGAACTAATTGCATAAACTTCTGCTATTAAGTGATATAGCATCATTTATTTGTTTTAATTGAACAAGTATCCAATGTGCAATTACTTCCATATTTACGTTTTAAGTAAAATCATGTGATTTTAGATACTATTAGAAATGATTTTTAAAGTTTCTTATACTTAAATGATGATATCTCAAGAAGTATATTATCAATACTAATGAAATTATTTTCTGCTGTTAAGTGCTATATCATCATTTATTTGTTTTAATTCAACAAGTATCTAATGTGTAATTACTGAGATATATACTTTGTAAGGTGATTATGTGATTAACTTTACGAGTTGACCAGTACCTTTCTGTCAACCACCGAAACTTCTGAAAATGTACCCAATCAATATTTTGAACATTTTATGCTAGATTTGTATACAGTATGTCTGATGATAAATCCTCTGGAAATTTGACGACGAGTGAGTCTTAAATAAGTGAGAGAATAAAATGTATAACTTTGCCAGTTATATACCCAGTTGACTGTAAGTCACTGAAACTTCTGAAAATTTATCTAATCAATATTTTGAAAATTTTATGCCAGATTTGTATACAGTATGTCTGATGATAACTCGTCCGAAAATTTGACGACGAGTATGTCTTAAATAAGTGAGAAAATCGAAGGTATAATTTTCAGAATTGACCACTAACTATCTGTTAGTCACTGAAATTTCTGAAAATTTATTGAATGGATGTTTTGTAATTTTTACGCCGGATTTGTATACAGTATGGCTGAAGATACTTGCTCTGAAAATTTGACGACAAGTATATCTTAAATAAGTAAGAAAATCCAATGTATAACGTTCCGAGTTGGCCACTGAAACTTCTGAAAATTTATCTGATCAATATTTTGAAAATTTTATGCCAGACATGCATACAGTATGTCTGAAATAATAATATAATAATAGGAGGGTAGTGAATCATCCCCAAATATTTGAAAAAATCATTAAAAGTGTGCATTAAACTGGAATATATAAAACCATCATAAAAATGTTATGCCAGATCTCTGTGCAGTATGTCTGAAATAATAATATAATAATAGGAAGGCAGTAAATCATCCCTAAATATTGAAAAAATCAAAGTGAAAAAAGTGTGCATTAAACATATTATTGTGCATATTTAAAAATATCATAAAAAGTATGCATTAAATTGTTGCTCAATGAAACTTTGGTATGTTAGTCCTGAAGGGTTTATAAATATACCCTGTAAGTGGTACTTTCCAATTTAACGTAGGAGGGTAGAAAATCAACCCTAAATATTTGAAAAAAATTATAAAAAGTGTGCATTAAAGTGGAATATTTAAAAATATCATAAAAAGTGTGCATTAAATTGTCACTCAATAAAACTTTCCAATTTACCGTAGGAGGGTAGTAAATCAACCCCAAATATTTGAAAAAAACATAAAAAGTGTGCATTAAAATGGAATATTTAAAAATATCGTCACTGAAATTTCTGTAAATTTATCTAAGGTACTTTCCATGATTGGTAATGGATATTTTGAACACTTTACGCCAGATTTGTCTATAGTATACCTGAAGATTTTTCCTTTGAAAATTTGATAACGAATATGGCCTTAATAACTGAGAAAATCAAATGTTTAACATTATGAGATGACCTTTCAACCTTTCCAAGTACATTTCTGTATTTATCTAATAGATATGTACTTAGCTTTTGATTGTGGCACCTATAATTTAAAATTTAGAATTTTAATGGATAGAATACATCTATTGGAAGCATTTTTAAGAAAGACTAAAGTCAACACAGAATTTATTTGTGAATTTGGTTACCTTGTACTTACTATGTTATTATTTTTTTTTAATAACATTTTAATGAAGGTTTGTAAAGTTTAGTATTCTAGTTACGAATCGTGATTTGAGTATGCAATATGTCATATGGTTTTTTTAGGCTAGTACTCAATTTTGTAGTGTGCAAAAGTGGCCAGGAAATTTGTAGCCATTATGATATTTGAATGTACATATTTTAACTTTTCTCGCGCTATCCTTTAGCACACTTTTACGAACAAAACGTTTTTTGATATGAACATTTGTAAATTTTCCTCCCATATTGTTGTTTGATGTATATTTTATCACATAGAAGGTGATAGAAGTACTCAATTTTGTAGTGTGTAAGAAAAAAGTGCCGAGAAAAATTTGTAGCCACTATGATATTTGAATGTACATATTTTAACTTTTTGCGCGTACCCTTTAGCACACTTCTAAGAATAAAAGTTTTTTGGTATGAACATTTGTAAATTTTCCTTCCAAATCGTTGTTTGATGTATATTTTATCACATAGAAGTTGACAGAAGTACTCAATTTCGTAGTGTGCAAAAAAAAGTGCCGAGAGAAATTTGTAGCCACTATGATATTTGAATGTACATATTTTAACTTTTTGCGCGTACCCTTTAGCACACTTCTAAGAACAAAAAGTTTTTTGGTATGAACATTTGTAAATTTTCCTTCCAAATTGTTGTTTGATGTATATTTTATCACATAGAAGGTGATAGAAGTACTCAATTTTGTAGTGTGCAAGAAAAAAGTGCCGAGAGAAATTTGTAGCCATTATGATATTTGAATGTACATATTTTAACTTTTTGCGCGTATCCTTTAGCACACTTTTATGAACAAAAAGTTTTTCGATATGAACATTTGTAAATTTTACTCCCAAATTGTTATTTGAACATGCATAGTTTATCACATAGAAGTTGATATTCTTATATGCCTGTCGAATTGTGCACCTATTTTTAGGACTTTTTCAGCCATCGCCTCATTGCTATTCCAGCTGGTCTTTTTTTAGTTTAGTGTTTTCCCGGCAAATGAGAAACAGATAAATGAGTTTTGCCAAATTTTGTTTTGCCAAAAATTTATATATCCAAGGGGTGTAAAGTTAATTAGTATATAACGCCATTAGGCCGATATGCAGCAAATAACAGGCGCGGGTTGAAGTTTGTAAACCGAGGCGAAGCGAAGCGGAGCGGAGCGCAGCCGAGGTTTATATTCAACCAAGCCTGTTATTTGCATATCGGCCGTATGTTGTTCGATACTTTTTGTAATATTTAAATTACAAAAACTGGTCAATTTATCAATATTAAATTTCAAAATTAATAAACTAGTTATCCAGGCGCAATTTGATACCATAGCAACATCAACGGTTCAAATACAAACAAACAAATCAAAGTGAAATTAGAAAAATAATGTCAGATGTGCAAAGTTCTTCGTTTTGTGGTATCCCCAAAGATGTACTAAATGAAGCAAATGCTGCCACAATCGATTTACTTCCCCAAAAAAGCAGCAGCAGGTATGAGAAAGAATATGAAGACTTTATTGCTCATAAATTTGCGTTGTCATTTAAATAACGTCCACGGCCGTTATTATAACGGCCAAGGCCTTTACGCCTGTCATATCGATCAAGCAGACAGTACTGATAAATGTCAATAACACAGAGGTATTACAAAATAGTTATTAACGTCATTAGGCCGATATGCAGGTATAACAGTATAACAGTATAGTATTGCGAAAACTTTTTAACTCTTATCAATGTACTCGGGGTGTAAAGTTAGTTCGCCTCCTCGTGGTGCACCCTGGATAACGCTAAATGAACTAACACAAACTGGCAGTCAGATAATCTTAGGATCTCCTGACTAAGCCACATTCTGTAATGCTACAAATGCTAAAGGCAACCATCAGGATGGTGACCGCATATGCATCTCACATGATGCGACACATTGCCACTGGACCATCGATAACTTTATGAAATTCGCCACTGATGCTGTAAGATATTTGAACAGATAACAATTATAAAACAAAAAACATTATTATGGTTTGATGTAATTATGCCATACGCTAAATAATTAAATACAGATCTATAAGTGACGTACTTTTATACGTACTTACTAATTAGTTATATTACTATTACTGATTATATTAGTTTTATATATTTCATTTCGAAAAAATGAGACATAATCATGTGTACTCATATGGATCGTAATATACATTTTTATGTAAACTCTTATAAAAACTGAAATTAGAAAAATTCAAGTTGACTTATCTAACCCAAAAGGTAAGGCATTTTAATTAATACATTCTAAATCTGCCCTGGTAAAATTCGGAATTTTAAAAATTAATCACGTCAAAATTTGCCATCTCATCTGGCATGGCTCGTTCGTACTTCTAAGCTCTGACGTCGAGCCACTTGTAACTCGGAAGATTACACACAGAATCCCGACGTCTCGAGGCATTAGCGCACACGAGGACCGTACAGAAAAAACGTTAATAACACGCATAATCCTGTATTAGCCTGCATAAACGTTTCCACGTTTAACCGGCCGTAAATAATCCCGGACATTGTTGATGATCCGGGGGTGTCCACGGCCGGGAAAACTGGTTGAAACGATAGACTCGGCCGACGGATTTTTAAGCGACAAGCGCCATGAATAAGTGTGGAGTTCGCCATGGACAAGCGGGTATTATTCAAATTTCTTAATAACGACAGGCGAACATATGTTACGCAAGTATGTGTATAAATCGTCGCGGTGAAATATGGGGGGCCCCTGTGATCCCTGCACCGTGGGGCCTGTGCGAATATCATTTTATTACCGTTGCGTTGTGTGGCGCATGTTGAGGAATGGTCTTCTGGCCGCGCTAAACCATCACGCACATCACATGCTGGGCGAGCATTCCCGATTTTCAACACTTACGATTTATATTTACGACAATGCATCGGGGTTTTATTATGCAAACATTGCAGAGCCGCGGCATTAATATCGGACGCACTTTTATCTCTTCTCGTGGACACGCAACTTCACAACCTGCACATGATTCTGCCAAACCTATTTTATCCAAGTCCTGATTCAACAACCATATTAATAACACCCTATAACTAATTTAGCACATCATCATCATCTGCTTCTTCTTCGAACATTATCCGAATGTTTGAAAATAATTCAGTTCTCATCTCATCATCTTCAATGCTTTTAACAGTTCTTAGATCCTCCTCCTCGATCCTTCACCATTTGTTAGTGTTTGGTGACGTTATCGATGTGCTGATCATATTTGTGCCGCCCATATGTCCTTATCTCGAGCAGCCCAGACAGCCTCATGATATATTATCTTAGATATTCGAGGAAATATCCAAAATCTAACGTTTTTAGCACAGGCGAATCTTTCAGGAAAGCCACGGAAAGTTTGGTTTTAAGAATTGGAAATGAAGATTCAGCACGTAAAGCAGAAGAAGGAGGTTAACCGTTTGGGATATCTTATTGGGATTCTATCTTAGATATTCCAAGGAAAATCCAAAATCTGACGTTTTTAGTACCGGCGAACCTTTCAGGAAAGCTACAGAACGTTTGGTTTTAACAAATGAATGTGAAGATTCAGCACGTAAAGCAGAAGAAGAAGGTTAACCATTTGGGACATCTTATTGGGATTCTATCATAGATATTCCAAGGAAAATCCAAAATCTGACGTTTTTAGTACAGGCGAACCTTTCAGGAAAGCCACGGAAAGTTTGGTTTTAAGAATTGGATGTGAATATTCAGCACGTAAAGCAGAAGAAGAAGGTTAACCATTTGGGATATCTTATTGGGATTCTACCTTAGATATTCGGAGGAATATCCAAAATCTGACGTTTTTAGTGCAGGCGAACCTTTCAGGAAAGCTACGGAACGTTTAATTTTAAGAATTGGATGTGAAGATTCAGCACGTAAAGCAGAAGAAGAAGGTTAACCATTGGGATATCTTGTTGGGATTCTATCTTAGATATTCCAAGGAAAATACAAAATCTGACGATTTTAGTACAGACGAACCTTTCAGGAAAGCCACGGAAAGTTTGGCTTTAAGAATTGGATGTGAAGATTCAGCACGTAAAGCAGAAGAAGAAGGTTAACCGTTTGGGATATCTTATTGCGATTCTATCTTAGATATTCCAAGGAAAATCCAAAATCTGACGTTTTTAGTACAGGCGAACCTTTCAGGAAAGCCACGGAAAGTTTGGTTTGGTTTTAAGAATTGGATGTGAATATTCAGCACGTAAAGCAGAAGAAGAAGGTTAACTGTTTGGGATATCTTATTGGGATTCTACCTTAAATATTCGGAGGAATATCCAAAATCTGACGTTTTAGTGCAGACGAGCCATTCAGGAAAGCTACAGAACGTTTAATTTTAAGAATTGGATGTGAAGATTCAGCACGTAAAGCAAAAGAAGGTTAACCGTTTGGGATATCTTATTGGGAATCTATCTTAGATATTCCAAGGAAAATCCAAAATCTTACGTTTTTAGTACAGGCGAACCTTTCAGGAAAGCCACGGAAAGTTTGGTTTTAAGAATTGGATGTGAATATTCAGCACGTAAAGCAGAAGAAGAAGGTTAACTGTTTGGGATATCTTATTGGGATTCTACCTTAGATATTCGGAGGAATATCCAAAATCTGACGTTCTAGTGCAGGCGAGCCTTTCAGGAAAGCTACGGAACGTTTAATTTTAAGAATTGGATGTGAAGATTCAGCACGTAAAGCAGAAGAAGAAGGTTAACCATTTGGGATATCTTGTTGGGATTCTATCTTAGATATTCCAAGGAAAATACAAAATCTGACGATTTTAGTACAGACGAACCTTTCAGGAAAGCCACGGAAAGTTTGGCTTTAAGAATTGGATGTGAAGATTCAGCACGTAAAGCAGAAGAAGAAGGTTAACCGTTTGGGATATCTTATTGCGATTCTATCTTAGATATTCCAAGGAAAATACAAAATCTGACGTTTTTAGTACAGGCGAACCTTTCAGGAAAGCCACGGAAAGTTTGGTTTTAAGAATTGGATGTGAATATTCAGCACGTAAAGCAGAAGAAGAAGGTTAACTGTTTGGGATATCTTATTGGGATTCTACCTTAAATATTCGGAGGAATATCCAAAATCTGACGTTTTAGTGCAGACGAGCCTTTCAGGAAAGCTACAGAACGTTTAATTTTAAGAATTGGATGTGAAGATTCAGCACGTAAAGCAGAAGAACGTTAACCGTTTGGGATATCTTATTGGGAATCTATCTTAGATATTCCAAGGAAAATCCAAAATCTTACGTTTTTAGTACAGGCGAACCTTTCAGGAAAGCCACGGAAAGTTTGGTTTTAAGAATTGGATGTGAATATTCAGCACGTAAAGCAGAAGAAGAAGGTTAACTGTTTGGGATATCTTATTGGGATTCTAC
Source organism: Othius punctulatus (assembly GCA_951805005.1). Lineage (NCBI taxonomy): Eukaryota > Metazoa > Arthropoda > Insecta > Coleoptera > Staphylinidae > Othius > Othius punctulatus. The sequence continues at coordinate 16,532,891 of OX638145.1, forward strand.
CTTACATATTCGGAGGAATATCCAAAATCTGACGTTTTTAGTACAGGCGAACCTTTCAGGAAAGCCACGGAAAGTTTAGTTTCAAGAATTGGACGTGGATTCTGCACGTAAAGCAGAAGAAGGTTAACCATTTGGGAAAGCTGCGGGCACCAATTGGTTCAAAAAAGTGTATACAGCCTAGGAAAACAAAAGAAGAAGTAAAACGATGCAGCCTTTGTCCTTTCTATAAAAAAGTAGCAATGAAATACGTTTAATTTTTAAGTAAGTAAAAAAATGAGTAAGTCTTTAATACACATTTTCATTCACCTTGATACCTCCAAAGTTTTAGCATAAGTTTCTTCCATGAGCATATTTGGTTGATGTTTTTCTTAATTTAAACATTGTCCCCTCTTAGAAAATCATATTGATTTATACAGGATGAGTTTTTTTTTCATTTTAAGCATTGGGATACACATTTTCATGTAAACTTATTTATATTGTCCTTTCTATAAAAACGTAGCAATGAAATACGTTTAATTTGTAAGTAAGTAAAAACATGAGCAAGGCTTTAATACCCATTTTCATTCACCTTGATACCTCCAAAAGTTTTAGCATGAGTTTCTTCCATGAGCATCTTTGGTTGATGTTTTTCTTAATTTAAATATTGTTCCCTCTTTGAAAATCATATTGATTTATACAGGATGAGTTTTTTTTTCATTTTAAGCATTGGGATACACATTTTCATGTAAACTTATTTATGTCCTTTCTATAAAAAAGTAGCAATGAAATACGTTTAAATTGTAAGTAAGAAAAAAAATGAGTAAGTCTTTAATACACATTTTCATTCACCTTGATACCTCAAAAGTTGTAGCATGAGTTTCTTCCTTGAGCATATTTGGTTGATCTTTTTCTCAATTTAAACATTGTTCCATCTTAGAAAATCATATTGATTTATACAGGGTGAGGTTTTTTTAATTATAAGCAGTGGGATACACATTTTCATGTAAACTTATTTATATTGTCCTTTCTATAAAAAAGTAGCAATGAAATACATTTAATTTGTTTGTAAATAAAAACATGAGCAAGTCTTTAATACACAATTTCATTCACCTTGATACGTCCAGAGTTTTAGCATGAGTTTCTTCCATTTTGTTGATGTTTTTCTTAATTTAAACATTGTTCCCTCTTAGAAAATCATATTGATTTATACAGGGTGAGTTTTTTTTTTCATTTTAAGCATTGGGATACACATTTTCATGTAAACTTATTTATATTGTCTTTTCAATAAAAACGTAGCAATGAATTACGTTTAAATTGTAAGTAAGTAACAAAATGAGTAAGTCTTTAATACACATTTTCATTCACCTTGATACCTCCAAAATTTTAGCATGAGTTTCTTCCATGAGCATCTTTGGTTGATGTTTTTCCTAATTTAAACATTGTTCCCTCTTTGAAAATCATATTGATTTATACAGGGTGAGTTTTTTTTTTCATTTTAAGCATTGGGATACACATTTTCATGTAAACTTATTTATATTGTCCTTTGTTTAAAAAAGTAGCAATGAAATACGTTTAATTTGTAAGTAAGTAAAAACATGAGTAAGTCTTTAATACACACTTTCATTCACCTTGATACCTCCAAAGTTTTAGCATGAGTTTCTTCTATTTGGTTGATGTTTTTCTTAATTTAAACATTGCTCCCTCTTAGAAAATCATATTGATTTATACAGGGTGAGTTTTTTTTTCATTTTAAGCAGTGGGATACACATTTTCATGTAAACTTATTTATTTGTCCTTACTATAAAAAAGTAGCAATGAAATACTTTTAAATTGTAAGTAAGAAAAAATTGAGTAAGTATTTAATACACATTTTCATTCACCTTGATACGTCCAAAGTTTTAGCATGAGTTTCTTCCATTTGGTTGATGTTTTTCTTAATTTAAACATTGTTCCTTCTTAGAAAATTATATTGATTTATACAGGGTGAGTTTCTTTTTCATTTTAAGCATTGGGATACACATTTTCATGTAAACTTATTTATATTGTCCTTTCTATAAAAAAGTAGCAATGAAATACGTTTAATTTGTAAGTAAATAAAAAAATGAGTAAGTCTTTAATACACATTTTCATTCACCTTGATACCTCCAAAGTTTTAGCATGAGTTTCTTCCATTTGGTAGATGTTTTTATTAATTTAAACATTGTTCCCTCTTAGAAAATCATATTGCTTTATACAGGGTGAGTTTTTTTTCATTTTAAGCATTGGGATACACATTTTCATGTAAACTTATTTATATTGTCCTTTCTATAAAAAAGTAGCAATGAAATACGTTTAATTTGTAAGTAAATAAAAAAATGAGTAAGTCTTTAATACACATTTTCATTCACCTTGATACCTCCAAAGTTTTAGCATGAGTTTCTTCCATTTGGTAGATGTTTTTATTAATTTAAACATTGTTCCCTCTTAGAAAATCATATTGCTTTATACAGGGTGAGTTTTTTTTCATTTTAAGCATTGGGATACACATTTTCATGTAAACTTATTTATATTGTCCTTTCTATAAAAACGTAGCAATAAAATACGTTTAAATTGTAAGTAAGTAAAAAAATTAGTAAGTCTTTAATACACATTTTCATTCACCTTGATACCTCCAAAGTTTTATCATGAGTTTCTTCCACGAGCATCTTTGGTTGATGTTTTTCTTAATTTAAACATTGTTCCCCCTTAGAAAATCATATTGATTTATACAGGGTGAGTTTTTTTTTTCATGTCAAGCATTGGGATACACATTTTTACGTAAACTTATTTATATTGTCCTTTCTATAAAAACGTAGCAATGAAATACATTCAAATTGTAAGTAAAAAAAATATGGGTAAGGCTTTAATACACATTTTCATTCACCTTGATACCTCCAAAGTTACATTTACAAGTTACATTTACATCTTTACACTTTTACACTGTAATTATTTCTTTACAATTTACTCCCGGTGCTACATTACTCATTGTTTACATTGCTCCATTCATAAATAACTTCCGTTCGGATCTATTCAGCGCTATCATTTTTGCTTTACTTGCAGTCTTTCCTCTTTTTCGCAGTATTTCCTTTATTCTGGTATCCCACTCATGCCTTGGTCTTCCACTATTTCTTGCTCCTACCGGTCTGGCTTCCCACAGTCTACTTACTTAATAGCCCTTTTTTTATTCTAATTATGTGGCCTAACCATCCCAGTTGCCTTCTTTCAATATCTTTGTTCAGCTCTTCTATCTTTAACTTCTCTCTAATATCTTCATTTCTTATTCTGTCTAATCTTGTCTTATTCACCACTTTCCTCAGATATTTCATTTCCATCGCTTGAAGTCTGCTTTTATCTCTTCTTGTTAATACCCATGTTTCACATCCATAAGTTAATATTGGCCTATATACAGCTTTATATAATTTTAATTTTATCTTGGTAATATTAGATATTTCTTTGTTGTTTAATATAGTTCTATTCATTTCATAATATACATTTACCCATGTTAACACCCATGTTTCACACCCATAACTTAATATTGGCCTATATACAGCTTTACATACTTACTTATAATCACATACTTAATTAATAATCTCCCTTTAATTGTCGTTATTTGCTATTGTTACTTATATGTATTAGATTACTTTTCTGTCCTGATACAAAATCACAAATTGGTTCACATACATCCAATTCTTCGTCCTACACAAATTACAATATTTGAACGAGAGGATTTCAAGTGCCTGCAAGATTGTAACAATAGCCTAGGAATTTAAATATTGCAGGTGGTGTTTGCACAATCGCGAGCGCTTATCAGCGTTCAAACACGAAAGCCTGGAGGGAAATCACATTTCCCCACATTTCTCTCGCAGTGTAGAAATTTAATAGTGTCGCGGCGCTCGAGAAAATTTCTCCTGCGATTTTAACATCTGCGCCATTTGGAGTTTGGAGTGAACCGCATCACATAATTACATCAGCGCAATTGATTGAGTAAATTACGTGGTTAAGTAACGTATGTGCGCTTAATTAATTGCAGTCACAATAAAAATGCTCCTAAAAGTGATTTGTTTTCTGCTAAAAAGCCATTTATCACGACGATATAATTATCATAATATTTTACTCGTGTTTGTGCTTAAAAAAAGGATTTTAAAATTGACAAAAAAAACTACTTAAAAACCCAATGAGGCGTAAATCATCTCACGGTTCAGCTTAATTACTTAATAAAATTTCACATCCAGCGGCCAGCATATAAAGCTATAAAAATATTTGTTTAATGCACGATTATGTAAAACAAAGCGGATTTAATTGTGCCACGTTCCACACACAGGAGCCCGTTTTTCGTCGTGCCATATTCGTGCGGCGTGAAATACGGCCCTCGTACGCTATAAAAACCGCAAACGCGGAGTGCGGACCTGGACAGTAATTTTATTTTAATATTATGCGGCCTGAGCCATAAACGCGCTAATGTGCGGTTTTATTGGGATACGGTTGCTTAATTCGGCGGAAAATGCGTTTTTTAAATGTTAACTTTGAGCCTGAGATATGCGGTTAATTGAGTTGGCATTCTTCGGATTTGTGGGTGATGATGTGGCCGGACGTCTTCATAAATTTGCATTCAACGAGCAAACAGAACCGTCGTTACACTAATGGCGTGTCAAATAAATTCATGCTGAACTATTCGGCAAATAAATTCAATACATTGTTAGAACGGAATGTTTCTGTTTTTACATCCACACAAAAAAACGCACACAAATCTGTCGCCAAATCCAATACTTGAAAAATTAAATAAAACCGAAACGAAAACTCATTTACTTTATAATTATACATTATCTCAATTCATTCGATTATTCCCATTAAAATGTCAAAGATTAGATGTTAAACAACTTGATTTTTAGAGCAGTCCACAGCAGTTTGATTTTTGCAACAATTTTTAAAATTATCGATTTTTGGTGGTAAACAACATCAGATTCAGGATAATATCTTGCCATTTTTACTAATCAAAGATGTCATCTCCTTTTTGCACTTCATACACAATAAAATTACTCAGAAGTTATTTTCTTTGTATGAAGAAATGTCAAAATGGTGATTTGTTATTCCATGGCAACTTGATGTTTAGAGCAGTCCACAGCAGTTTGATTTTTGCAACAATTTTTAAAATCATCGATTTTTGGTGGTAAACAATATCAGATTCAGGATAATATCTTGCCATTTTTACTAATCAAAGATGTCATCTCCTTTTTGCACTTCATACACAATAAAATTACTCAGAAGTTATTTTCTTTGTATGAAGAAATGTCAAAATGGTGATTTGTTGTTCCATGGCAACTTGATTTTTAGAGCAGTCAACAGCAGTTTGATTTTTGCAACAATTTTTAAAATCATCGATTTTTGGTGGTAAACAATATCAGATTCAGGATAATATCTTGCCATTTTTACTAATCAAAGATGTCATCTCCTTTTTGCACTTCATACACAATAAAATTACTCAGAAGTTATTTTCTTTGTATGAAGAAATGTCAAAATGGTGATTTGTTATTCCATGGCAACTTGATGTTTAGAGCAGTCCACAGCAGTTTGATTTTTGCAACAATTTTTAAAATCATCGATTTTTGGTGGTAAACAATATCAGATTCAGGATAATATCTTGCCATTTTTACTAATCAAAGATGTCATCTCCTTTTTGCACTTCATACACAATAAAATTACTCAGAAGTTATTATCTTTGTGTGAAGAAATGTCAAAATGGTGATTTGTTATTCCATGGCAACTTGATGTTTAGAGCAGTCCACAGCAGTTTGATTTTTGCAACAATTTTTAAAATCATCGATTTTTGGTGGTAAACAATATCAGATTCAGGATAATATCTTGCCATTTTTACTAATCAAAGATGTCATCTCCTTTTTGCACTTCATACACAATAAAATTACTCAGAAGTTATTATCTTTGTGTGAAGAAATGTCAAAATGGTGATTTGTTATTCCATGGCAACTTGATTTTTAGAGCAGTCAACAGCAGTTTGATTTTTGCAACAAATTTTAAAATCATCGATTTTTGGTGGTAAACAATATCAGATTCAGGATAATATCTTGCCATTTTTACTAATCAAAGATGTCATCTCCTTTTTGCACTTCATACACAATAAAATTACTCAGAAGTTATTTTCTTTGTATGAAGAAATGTCAAAATGGTGATTGGTTGTTCCATGGCAACTTGATTTTTAGAGCAGTCCACAGCAGTTTGATTTTTGTAACAAATTTTTAATTTTCGATTTTTGGTGGTAAATAATATCAGATTGACCATGTACACATGGGGCACAAGAGGTACAAGAGGTACACAAGAGCGAAAATTTCCAATTTCAACCATGTATTACAATACATGGTTGAAATTGGAAATTTCAACTCTTTTGAATGCCATTAAAATCCAATATTGCGGCCGTAAGAAAATCAAGAGTTGACTATGAAAATTTGGGCATTTAGTTGACGCAAAAATGTTATGTTATGTGTTAATGGTAGTGTCATCAGAAATCTCACGTCGAAAAATGTAAGCGTGATAAGTTTCGTAAAATTTCCTTGAAAATGAAAGTGCACTTTTTCAGCTTTTCAGCGATATTTCAGGAACTGTGCAAGGATTCGTTTCGGTATATTGATAGGCACAAAAATAAGAAACTTTTATCCCAGTTGACCAACTCTTTATGTATTTCCGTTTAATAAATCCTAATGGTGGGCGTTGTAAAACTGACCACCCTATATGCTTAAGGTGACCAGATCCTAACGATACAAAAGCGGGACAGCGGGTTGGGGGGAAGGGGGCTTGATTCTTAATTTTTTAAATTAATTAACAAAGAAGGTAAAACGCAAAATATACAGGGTGTCTCCTAAAAAACGCCGCTGGCCAATAACTCCATAACTCCCTAACTATTTATTGCCCGATTTCAACAAAACAAAAACAAAATTGAATGTCTCTACATGTTCTACAAACGGGCCCTAATTTTCTTTTTTTTTTGCAAAATCAACTTTCATTTCAGCGATAGTCTGCTAAATTTTACAACAACAAAAAACAGGGCCCCTTTGTAGACATGTGGAGCCATTTAGTTTTTTTTTTGTTTGATTGAAATCAACCAATAAATAAAGGAGTTATCGCTAGCGGCGTTTTTTAGCAGACACCCTGTATAATATTATATTACATTTTTTTTAACAACATGAAATATAATGTCATATTTACAAATATAATAAATACGAGGCATGTTTTTAAAGTACTGTTTTGTATTTTGGCCGCTGCAGCGCTGCTACGAAATACAGATATTGGCGAAATATATACGCTGATAACTTCAAAATAGCGAATAAAAGATGATCCCGAAAAAAACCCCAATTTTTCAAAAGTCGGGACATTTTTGAAACGTAGCGGGACGCGGGACAAATTTCTAAAAATCCGGACTGTCCCGCCAAAATCGGGACGTCTGGTCACCTTATTAATATGCTCCTCATGCGCTTCCTATATTTGCTTTTTTCATCATCCTTGACGGGAGTCATCTTCAACCTGCCCCTATGATGCTCTTCTTCCTCGATCTTTGATGATGATCTTCATGATCTTCCTCAAAATTCAGAATAAGTTTTTTATAGGCTTGGTATTTACTTCGTCCCTCCTCTTTTTCATCTAGTTCTTTTCATCGTCGAGCTCTCTCATCTTGTTAATCTTTTGTTTTTTGTATATTTCATCTTCTTTACTTTCGTCACACTATATTACAAGTATTTATTTTTTATCATATTTGATTTTTTTTAATGCACTAACTCTCTTATTTGATTTATGCTGGGGAGATACAGTTTGAAGTTGTAATAAGCAATGTATTCATGTTAATGCTTCTATAACTACGGGGAATCAGAAATGAAAATGAGCAGCTCCTATTTTGGTTAAAAGAGGTGAATTAAAAATATAGCTTCGACCTTATATTCCACCTCAGCCACTTCTTCCTCAATACTTTGATCGGCATCTTACTTATTACTGGTCCAGAGTAAGATTCTCATTAGGAGCTGACAAAGCACTTATTTTTTTTAGGGGACTATAAAATGTGCTGGTTTTATTTATAATATACATTCTATTCCCCATACTTGCTTTGTTATCATTCAGCATCGTTGAAATTTTTGATTGGTAGAAGATTTATTGTAAACAGGAGGGTCTTATCGTTGAACGGTTATTCTTGTGGTTTGGTTTATGGGAGGTGTGATTAGGTTGTGCCTGGGTACCACATAAACCTTCTGCCATTATAAAATCAATTGGCCATTTCTTCCTTATAAAGCGGTAGCATGTGGCCGCACAAAAAAAAATTATAATCTTCGGGGAAGCCGTAACATCCGCGTAATCGTTCCAGTATTGGAAATAACCTGGAAAAAAACGGCACCATAAACCGGCGCGACTAATCAAGCCCAATAAATGTGTAGAAACGAAAGCGAAGGCGCCAGTAGTGACACATTGTCATCGAATATAAATAACGACCAATTTATTGCCCACTTCTTTTATTAATTTACAGCTCGGTGTAGTAATATGTAAATTTTATTTGTACGCGAGTTCGTCTCGTTTTTTTTTCCTCGTGCTCGGGCCACGGCACCGGACAAGGTCTCATCTTTCCTATTAAATATTAAAGTTAATTTCGTATTAATTAGAGAGAGGACTGGGCGCGTGGGCTACGCGCTCACGGCGTGGAAGGGTCGTTTAGGCGGCTTAATGCCGGCGCTATTATCGTAAAAACCCATCGTTTCACGCGAGTTACACACAATAATGGATGATTGTGGTGTGCGTGCAACCAGGGATCCCCCCGAGCCACGAATTAAACCGACAAATCACCAACTATTACCCTTATTATTATTATTGGAACGAGCGGGGCAGCCCAGTGGCATCTCGCGACACGTCGGATTCCGCTCGTCCCATCGTTTATTACCGTCCGGTTTATCTCTTCAGCGCCGATGTTTGAATTAATACGTACAGAGTGACGGCCGCCCTCCTATTTACACAGATCCGATTGTCCGCTTTCCTTATTAATAACGGGGCGGCACGCCAACGCGCCACCGAGCCGATTAATCATCCGCGTCGCTCATTAATCTCCTAATTAACATCCGTGGGCTGCATTGTTTTCGAATTCCTAGGTCGGTAATTGAGACCCCCGGACTACCTATGCATTAATATTAAAACCGATTCGTTGTAACCTCAGCCAGTCTCGCCGTTGTGGGAACAGCATTTCCTGCATCTGCACCTCAATACGGTTACCAGATGTACTTGAGATCAAGAAAAATCCATTCCGCACACATCCACCTCGCAAGACCTTTAAAACAACGACTGTCGCCAAATCAACCACCTACAAATCAATCACCTACCTTGCTAAGGCATAATCACATCCGATAACTATGGAACATATAAGCCTCATAAAGTTGAGTTTGATATTAAAGCGCATACACACTTTGCTAAGATACAATCACCACGGACTGACAACTATCAAACATAAAAGCTCAAAGTTGAGAATTGATAATAAAGTGTCGCCACGAAAATTCAAATTGAGAACCATAAAGTCAAGTTTATATTTGCTGGAGATTTTTCATTCTCGAGAATCTCAATTTCCCAAAAATCGAAACTCAAATCGAAACTCCAATCGAAACTGAAGAATCAATTTCTCGAGTGATTTAGCGAGAATTTCTACTACAATACGTAAATATTTTTGGTAAGAGTTATTTCCAGTTGCTTCTAAAAATCCATGCCTATCAAATTTTAAACCATTTTTATTTTACTAAAATTTGCTATGAAATGTTATCACACTAATAGAATTTTATTCTAAATTTAAATATTTTTATCAAAATTCTATCAATTTATATTCCAACGATTGTCGCCAATTCAATTACCTACAAATCAATCACTTATCAATTTATATTGCTACTGCTGAAATGCGAATATTTATGATATTTTTCAGAATACTTCCAAGTCGTGTTAATGAACAGTAGATACAGTAATTGAAATCTTTGCGAAGATAATTTGCTGGTACCTACTGTTATTAACAAATGTTTTCATAATTTTTCTTATTTTTACCTAAAACAGGTAAAATTTTATGCTAAATACTATAATATTTTTAATTGTTGAGTGAGTGAATTGTGTGTCAAACACAAGCACTCGTGCGCAAAATTATCATATTACGCCAGGGTTGCAATAAATCATGACTTAAAAAAAATCAAATATCAATGATTACAAAAAATCAAATAAATCATGATTTATTTGGTTTATTTGATTTTTCTATATTTCTAATCAGTCCAATCTATTTTAAAGCATGCTAACTCTATAGTTACATTATATTTTAAATTGTATATCTACTGTAATGCAGAAACCGCTCAAAAACAATGATTAATTTAAAAAAAATCAAATTTGATATAAATCAATGATTTATTGTACTATACAGGGTGATTCGGGAGGAATGGACCAAACTCCAGGAGTGTATTGTACACGTGAAAATAATTTAAAAAATATTAAACATGTTATCCGTTTTTCATTTGTTATCAAGTTAAAGTTTCAAATCTTGAATATGCAATATGGTATTTGTCTATGGTTTTTGTAATGGGTGTACTACAGTTGCTGTTGAAGGATATCGCCAATGGTTTCCACATCAGAAAACTCCGGATAAAAACGTATTTATCTATTTATCAACAAACTGTCCAAAACTATAACTTGAAAACAAATGAAAATCGGATAACAACATTTCAGTTCTTTAAATTTATTTTCACGTGTACAATACACTCCTGGAGTTTGGTACGTTCCTCCCGACTCACCCTGTATACTACCAGTAACTACTCCTAATAAAGAAGAAAGAAAACAATATAAAATTTCATTACGTATAGTAATTGTAATAATTAAATAATCGAATAATCATAATTGAAACATGAACATATACAGGGTGTATCACGCAAGTCGTTGGTTAAAAGTTTATAGAATTCCTGGTGAAATACAAATTTGAAAATAATCACAGAAACATGGTTCGTCGTGATCTCTCTACAGCCACAGCCACGGACTGTAATAATTTTTTGTAGTAAATTTTTCTCCCAATCGTGCTATGTGATAAAGAATGGGTCATTCCTTAAAAAAAAATGAATTACGAGATATTTAAGATGGCACGGAGATATTGACATTTTATGAACACTTATGATCAAAATTGACAGTTCCCAATTATTTTACTAATAGAGGCATCCTCTAGGTACAATTTAGAAATGTAACTCAAAATTTTATCTTATTCCTAAGAGAAGTTATGGACAGATTTCAGGCTACCTTTTAAAGGTCAACATTTTTTTCTTAAAAACAAGAAGAGATAAGTATACATACGTTCTAATAAAATATATTCCAATTTAAGCGAGTAATTCAAAAATATAATATATGGGGTGTTCTATTTAAAATAAAAAAGTTGGTGCTACTTCCGGTGGAACCGGAAGTGATAGAAAGTTGAAAATATTACACATAAGGATAACTGATTCAACCATGTGACGAGGATTTTTTTGAAATTTTTATTACCACGGCAACCCCGTAAACTTTTAACGAACGGTTTAGCGTAGACACCCTGTATACTATCAGTACCTACTCCTAATAAAGAAGAAAGAAAACAATATAAAATACAATAATAACTGGTATAAATAATGGATGAAACTGTAACCAAAATTTAAAGAAATATATATAATTCAAATTTATATTCGATGATATTGTAACATTTTTTGTATTGTCAGCGAGAGAACCGGAAACACGAAGCAAAGTACACCAAACTGGCGAACAGAAATTGTCTAATCTCATCGGGATTTTTGATTCTGAACAGAACATACTCTCAGGGGCGGTCATATTTATTTCATAAGGTTGGCGGGAGGGGGGGGGGGCAATAAATAGAAAGAAAACAATTATTTTCCAACCATATATATATATATATATATATATATATATATATATATATATATATATATATATATATATATATATATATATATATATATATATATATATATATATATATATATATATACAGGGTGGAAACCTTAACTGGAATAAATTCGCTATTTATGAATTGAGAATTTCCAGAAAAAAAATCCTCGGACAGGTCGATTTTTGTTCTTTATTGCGCACTTTTTAGCGTCTTCAAAACAAGTATGACGTCACTAGCCTTTCTCATATGACGTCATAGGCAATATTTTTAAATGGATTTTTTTTTTTTTATTTCGCCAAATTTGTAGCCCTTTTCATTCTCTTTACGACCATGTAAAAATATTTTGTTTAAAAAAAATGTATTTAAAAATAAAAATAAAAATAATAAATTTATTTAATGTAAGAAATGATCAAAATGAGTACCGTTTCTCTCTTGGCCAATAGCCAATCGGTGATAAAACCCATCCTTTACATTTTGAAACATTTCCGGTGAAATATTTCTCATTTCATGCCTGATACGTTCCTTCAAATCTTCAATAAAAATTTTAAAACTCAAAATATTTTTATATGGTCGTGAAAAGAATAAAAAAAGCTACAAATTTAGTGAAATAAAACATGGTTTCCATTTAAAAAATTACCTATGACGTCATACGTAAATGGCGAGTGACGTCATACTTGTTTTCGAGACTCTAAAAAGTATGCAATAAAAAACAAAAATCGAGCTGTCCGAGGATTTTTTCTGGAAATTCTCTTTTCATAAATACCGAATTTATTCCAGTTAAGGTTTCCACCCTGTATATAGCATGGACAATGTTCAAGAGCAATTAGTGCAGTCGATTGAATTTCCCCGCTATCCTCATTTTCCCTCTTCTTCTTCAAAATTTCTAGTTCTCACACAAATTGTTGCTTGCTTATATTTTCATTAATTTGGCCTACGATTGCAAAATATTTATCGATTAAAATATCAGTAGAAGTACTTACATCTGTTGCATTTAATCTAATAATTTCAAATGGAATAATATTAAGATATAATATATTCAGAGTATCTAATAAAAATCTTTCTTGTAAATCAGATATAATGTGATCTAAAATTGGAATATAAATATAATTTTATAATAGTCGGAAGGAGAATGTACTGTAGGGTACCATCGTTTCGTCATATGTTTGACAATCCTTGCTGTTTCAAATTCAACGTTCAGGTTTTCAAGACAGGTTAAAATAGAATTTATTATGTTTGAACTCTATATCGACATTAATTCTCTTTTCTCTAAGTAATAATAATAATGTATTTAAAACGGTATTATTGACGTGCTTTATGAAATATCAATCAATAAGATATCATCAACACCTTCTACCATTTGCTCGGTGGCATTGACCGGAGCCTACTAGAATATATCCCAAATGTAGATGATGCATTTATGAAATATCAATCAATAGTTGTACACACTTTCGAAAAGGCTTTTCCTTTAAGATCTAATTCCTCTTAGATCCTCCAAGTCTTTGCCTCGAAGATCTAAAAATAGCAGAATTTCTGGATCTAAAGCATAGCACTTAGTGGTAAATTCACACCTAATATACAATTTAGACAATGCAAGGTTACAATAAATTCAAAACTTGTTATAGAAAATATTGAGTTTTAGCTTTGCTTGAAGATTCTGATTCTTTCCAATAGCTTATTTATACATTGAAGAGCAGAAATAATATAGTTTAAAGGTTCTCTAAACTGTAATACAGCATTATGCCTCACAATCCATCTAGTTTCACATAAATGAGTCAATTTTCCTTCTAATTTTGTCTCCAATACGAAATTTCTTTTGGAAAATGATGAGAAAAATGCTATGGTTCGTTTCATTATAGTCATGGCATTACGAACTTGCATCACATTAGAAGCTTTAGATATGCTCAAATTTAGAGCGTGGTTAAATTTGGAAGCATTTTCAATTGAGCACTTATGGCGTAGTCAGTTGGAGGCATCTATAGGAGTCTCGGGGAGAGCTGAGATGTTTTTTCGAACAAATAATCGCATATTCTATGCTCATTTTCATGCTTAAGTTAAATGAAATAGAGTGAAATGAAATGTGAAACGTATGTCGAATTCCGCCAATATGGAGCGATGAGTCATTGTCAGCTCTCAACGGGTCAACAATAATTCAACCAGGAAACATGTATTCAATTCTCGAAGTGGAAACCTTAATTGTTTTTAAAAACTTATATGATATTTTCTACATGGAAAGACTACTGTCGACTTATAAGAAGATGAATAAAAGGGATTAAAATGAAGATACGGAGGACGACTAGTACAATTTACGAGAATTACTTGGAGGCTTAGAAGAAAAATACATGAAGTAGATGAAGGGTATAATGAGGGGAATAGAATAAGTAAGGAGAATAGCATGGCCTCAGTTGAAGTTCAAAAACTAGCTGAAGGTAAAGAATAACAAAAATCTAAGGAGGGTGTAAAACCCCTACATGTTATAACATGTAGTTCTTGTAGCATATTTAAAAAAAATCTGAAATTGTTTCACAGCACCTCTTTGCTCAGAAGTCATTACAGAACACCCATCGGTGCAAACTCCAATCCAATGTATTTGTGATAAATTTATATGATTTAAGTAATTATTGACCCCAATACCGTTCCACTCAATATTGGCTATAAACTGTCTGAGTCGACTTTATAGTTATCTTCGTGATAATCCACAAAACCAATAAAATCCTCTCTGATGCTGGATTCTTTATCAATATAGCGTAATATGATTGACATTTGGGAAATGTTGGAAACATCTGTAGTTTCATCAAATATAACACTGTAGTAGTTCGCACATTTAATACTTTCTAAATATTTTTCATTATTTCGGCTTTACAGCATGATATAATCGGTTTTATCGGTGATATTTTTTCAATGTATGGGGGGTGGGGCGTATGACCGCGCCTGCATACTCTCCATTCACGATGTTTTGCGTCTATGAATATCTAGTAATTTAATGTAGTAAATATTAAGCTTTTTTTAAAAAAAATAATTGTAAAAATTGCATTTTTGCAGAAATGTGAAACTTCTTCCAAAACATATGTTAAATTAGATCATTCACTTTAGCAGTCGGTAATCTCCAGCAATTGTTTGCAACTTACTATGACGTTTAAGAAGGTTTCAGTTGTTCTTAACTTTGATGTGAATATAAATTTTGAGTTTTTTTTTTAGTTTATAGGTAGTGTTGTTGGTAGTGTTTCGGAAATAACTAAATTCCCTAATGGAACTTGTAATATTTTTTTAGGTTAAGTTGTTTTCAATTTGAGCTTATATTTTTTAAATAACATTGTTGCCGGATGTAAAGTTTAAATTATCAGAGATGAAATTGGAACGGCAGAAAATTATAAATCTGACAGTGTGGTAGGAAGCAAGTGTCAATGGATATCGAGACAAAAATATAATTAACTTTTGTTGCTTCACTGAATCGGTTTGTCCAACATGACAAAAAGAAAAGCCGACTCGGTTGCAAAAAGGTCGTGAGTAGGTTGTCGTACAGATAAGGTTCTCTCACATAATTATGATTTCCCATCGCATGTCAACTAATATATAACTTGCTGTAATCTCGCTTGCTCTTAAGCTTTCCATATGCCCCAGATGTGCGTTTGCGGTGTGTTTTTTGTACCTCATGTAAAATCTATAAAATAATGATTTCCCATCGCATGTCAACTAATGTGAAACTTGCTGTCCTCTCGCTTGCCCTTAAGCTGTCCGTATGCCCCAGATGTGCGTTTGCAATGTGTTTTTGTACCTCATGTAAAATATATGAAATAGTGATTTCCTATCTCATGTTAACTAATATAAAACTTTGTCATATCGTTCACTCATATGTATGCCCCAGATGTCCTTTGCGGCTTGTTTATTTGTTTTTGAACTCACCGCCTCGAAAGTGACATTTGACGCACTCTATTGACAACCGGAAATCCGTATTTCCCGGTCTAGTAGACCGGGAAAAAGGCAAAAAAACACTGTCATAAATAAATCAATACATAATTATTTATTGTGAACGATCTACATCGACTTAAGCAGGGTTATTATTGTACACATTTATCGTACAATTAGTACAATTTGAAATGCAAATTCCCGAACTTTCCACCGCATCGGGTTTAGATATAGTGTGCGACACATTAAGAGTTTCAGAGATTGTATAGTTTTCAACTTGAGATGAAGGTCCCGGAGCTGGTTGCATCAATCTTTCAGCTACGTTAATTTTACTCTGCACAGAGTCATCGACGTAACCTTCGGCCACGCTTGAAGATCTCCAACCGCCAAATTTTTTAAGAGTCAGTAAATCGCCACCGTTGTTTGCAAGTAAAGTAGCTGAACTTCTTCGAAAGCAATGACCAGTGTAGGCCTGTGGAGCCTCTAGCTGAAGGTACTGTGCCACAGAGCAAGGTATTTTGCCAATTGTATTAAGACCAATAGGTGAATTAATACATTTCCCATTTCTGCAGGTCAAAAAGAAACGTTTATTTGTCCCTACTCTTAAATTTTTGTATTTTAACAATAAATTTATCCATTCTGGATTGATCACCACAAAACGTCGAGAAATATTAGTTTTGGTCTCTGGTACATTAACAAGTACCATTTCATGTTTAAACTCGATATGATCAATTAACATTTTACATAATTCATCGCGGCGACAAGCGCCAGAAATGCCCAATATTACTACTGCCTGTAAAACATATTATAGAATAATAGAATAATATCGATTAATGAAACATATTGTGTACGTACCTTCATTAACAGAAATGAGTTATCAGGGGCTTCATGAATAAATTTGTCAATTTCATGACTTTCTAATACCTTGGATTTTTTCGGTTTCAGGTTATACGTTTCTTTTTTGAGAAATGCGTAAAATTTCGTAAATTTGGAAATATCTACGTTATTGTGTATTAGTAGACAGGATTTTAGCATAGATTAAGTGGACCATAGCGACTTTTTGCTTGAAAAGGTTTGAAAATATGCCAGCAAACAATTTTCTGAATAAGTCCGTATTTTGTTTAACCTGCACCAATCCATAAATTTCGAGTATACCAACTCGTACCTTCGTTTGGATTTATCCGGCAATAAATTTTTAATTGCCGTATTAGCGGCATTGCGGATTTCCGGAGGTGTACAACTACTTATATCCGAATCGGAAGACATTTTATTAGAAACTGAGACTTTAAACGACAGGCTTTAAAAATCAACTGTCAAAGTAACAATCATTGTTTTGCTATACAGCCATGGCTTGCTTTATTTCATATTTTGAAACGGAATGAAAATTATTTGAGTTTATGCTGATCGTTCTGTTCGTTTCAAAAAAAAATGTACAAACCACTTGCGGGAATCATTTTCCCGCATTCACGCAGATGAAGCATTCGCTCCCTTCGGTCGCTCATGCTTCAAAATTGCGTTCATGCGGGAAAATTGTGTTCCCGCACTTGGTTTGTAAATAACTATTTTTGTGCCTGACGTAAAATCTGTATAATCATACTACCTGAAGTATGTTGTTGAAATAATAATGTTCCTTGTAAGTCATTAACATACATTTTAATCAGTTCAACATCTAAGAAGAAAGAGTAATCCATCATGACCTGTTTGTGCTTAATGAGGCAATTATGCGTTATTTCTTCTGTAAGTGCGACGTTTATGGTACAATGATTGGTGATTGAGTTGTATAATGATTTTTGGTTAATAACTTTAAGCTTGTAATGAACAGACTTAGGTTTAGAGCATATTTATTTGCATGGTTTCTTGGTGTAGGATTTATGGATTGTTTTGCTGCTAAGCTGCGAGGTTTAACAGCGAGTACACCGCGAGCAATTGATTCCAGCTTTATGCTCCGTGGTGGGGAATGCTTCCAACCGCGACGGCTTACGATAAATCCGCGATTTATTCAATGCCCTTTCCGGCGGCGGTTGCAGGACCGGCTCTGCCCGAAGAACGGGGCGCGTAAATTTCGCCGGGGCTCGAGCGAAGCAGATTGACCGTAATTAATGGTGTCAGTGCAGCCAGTATGCAGGCGTGGCAATTAGGCATGTTTTGTATGTTTTCCTACGCACAGCGAGCCGCGACTTTGATCTCGGGGCCCCGCTTATTAGTAATTAATAACGCCGCTGTCGCCGTTATTGCGGCCCCGGGACAATGCTTTCACGTGACCGTTCCCATGTTGGCAGCCGGACATAATTGCGGCGTCGGCCGCAGAATCCGATTGTTTATCGATACCGTGTACACGGTGTGTACACGTACACGCACCAGTACTGCCTTAACGCGCCGTGGATAATGCGTTAACCCAGCGACGGAGCGTGTTCGGGTCGACAACACCGCAGCGCCCGTACCCTTCAACATCTTGTCTGCGTCTGCAAACAGCGGTGTACAAATATTAATTGTTGGGATGCCAGTTTATCTTCGAGATGAGAAGATACCACTTCAAGTCCCACAAGGAAAACCCAACAATACGCTCGCGTTTTCCCATTTTTTTACAAGATATCTAACTCAACTACTTGTAATAATGACCAAATCTGTGGCAAATGTTCAAAAAACCAAACCAAACTCTGATTTTGATGTTTTTATAGATCTTCTAGAACAAATTCTAGATAAACTGCTTTAATAATCAGTAATCCTAGAAGGTCCACTTTGAAAAGCCAAGGGACAACAATGCATATACAGTGCGAGACTTATTAAAGGATATGGCGTCTTCTAGTTCTACTTTGATGTCACGGCTGCAAAAATGCTTATATATTATTAACACTTAATGCTGTGTTAATGCTTATATAACATAAAGACATTTATCAAGATTAAGGACGTATATTTTTTTATTATCATTTTTTAACTTATTTACACTGATAATGATTAATACCAACTTGACTGTGATTAGTGCCAAAAAACACATGGTTTCCCATAAAATAGTAAATATTTTACCAAACTTGCAGAATTATTTGATATTTTTCAGGTTCAAGAACATTTACAATTCGCGAAATGTAAAATACATATTTTACCAACAATCTCACCACAACATAACATTTCATGAAATGCAAAATCATATTTAACTAAAATTCATAAACTTGTTAGCAATTTGATTCAATTACCTTACATATCATTAAATTTCTAGAATTATTAGAAAATTTTATTATACTATGTAAGGAAGATATCAAAAAAAAGTTTCCAACCTTTTTATTTTCAATTTCGTTAGATTTTACCATATTTCCAAAAATATTAGAGAATTTCATATAATTTCATGGATATTTCTGGAAATGTAGTTTTTTTTCAAATTTCAATCAATTTCCTTAATTTTTATAGATTTACAAACGATTTCAAAACGCACATAAAATGTATTTCTTTTCAACTTCAACTTGGCACTAATCACATTTAAGTTGGTATTAATCATTATCAATTTGGCATTAATCAAAACCAAGTTGGCATTAAACAAATTCATGTTGTCATGGTATTAATCATTATCAATTTGGCATTAATCAAATCTAAGTTGGCATTAAACAAATTCATGTTTTCATTGTTTAATGCCAACATGGATTTGATTAATGCCAAACTGATAATGATTAATTTCAACTTGACTGTGATTAGTGCCAAGTTGAAGTTGAATATGTATAGAAGACATAGTTTCCCAAAAAATGGTAAATATTTCACCAAACTTGCAGAATTGTTCGAGATTTTTCAGGTTCAAGAACATTTAATAACAATTCGCAAAATGCAAAATACATATTTTACCAACTATCGCGAACTTGGTAACAATTTGATTAGATAACGTTATATATCATTGAATTTCTAGAATGACTAGATAATTTTACACAATTTCATTAGTTTTCATTTATTTTCTTAATAGATTTCTTGAAGATTTTTGAAAATTCAAGGAGGTTGAATATTTTACTAAATTTAATAAAGTTCCCAAACTTTTTTTTTAAATTTCGTTAGATTTTACTAATTTAAAAAATATATTGCTAGTGTTTTAACGCAGTTGCAGAGAAGTTACAGAGACATAAAATTTAATTTTGTTTCTGTAAAAAATTCCAAATCTATATACTTTTACCTCTATGTGTATAGTCAACCCAAAAATCTAAGAATATTACGACTTTGACTTTTAAGTATTTTATGGGGGTTTTATTTGGTGTTGCCATAAAGTCAGCGCTTATACTGGCTTGTATAAAGACCCAAAGCCAGTATAAGCGCTGATTTTATGGCAACACCAAATAAAACCCCCATAAAATACTTAAAAGTCAAAGTCGTAATATTCTTAGATTTTTGGGTCGACTATACCTTGTATCTGAAAAAATAATGCAAACTGCAGAAAATTGATATAAACAATTAAATTTTGCAAGAAGAAAGTCTACAACTAGTCCATCAGAAGTTTTGAAATGTTTCCCAATTTGCAGAAAATTCCATTAATTAACTTTCTTATTTACTTATTTCAAACTCCAGGAATATTATAAACTCCTTCAGAAAGATCAACCAGAGTCAGTAGTATGAAAATATCGATCCTTCCGCCCTAAATGAATATTTATCAAGTTTTTAGTTTTTATCAATATTATTGGAATTTTTGCGGAAATTCCTCTGGAATAAAATTCCCGACTTTTAATTTTGCAGTAATTTTCATCAGTTTTCTGCAACGTACAAGGACGTTTAAGAGGTTTCATTGTTCTTAACTGGTGTGAATATATCGAGTGATTCGAAAAAAACTTTCATAAAAGTTGCCATGAAAAAAAAGGATAGATATAAAATGCATGTCTTATCTTACTGTCAAATCTGGCAGATTTATCAGAGTTAGAATTTGTGAATATTAAATCTTATTGATCTCAATGTTACGGTTATGACTGGTGTAAATATTGTACTGGTGTAAAAATTGAAGGGCAGTTGGTTTATTCGACACGTAATGCATTTGAAGATTTCCAAGAAACATTTTCAGTGTTCGTTCACTTTGATAAGTTCAGCAGAAACGTATTTCAGACCTACGTAATTTCTTTTCATGGCACGCTTTGATGAAAGCATTTTTTTTTTACATAAATTATTGAAATAATTAACCTAAATATGAGAAATATTACAGAATCAAATAATATTGTTAAGACTTCCAGGAATATCATAAACTCCTTCAGAAAGATCGGCTTTACAAAGAATAAATCCACAGTAGATGCTGTCTCATCGTTTATTGGGGTAATTCTTGAATCTTTTGAGAGTAAATCCTTTGCAGTGGCATTATTCTTTGACCTAAGCAAGGCGTTTGACTGTGTCTCCCATGACATCTTGGCCCGAAAATTATACTACTATTACTTCAGTCCAAATGCATGTCGCTTAATCTCAGACTATCTAAAAAATCGAACCCAGTCAGAGAAGCTGAAATGCTTGCAAGAAGAAAGGCAGCGAATAGAAATGAAGCTGCACCCAACTGACCCAGCCATAATGATACTCTAACAAATGAATTACTTAAGCTCTTTGGTGTTCCGCAGGGGTCAACACTAGGTCCTCTACTATTCCCAATATTTATTAACGATTTAGCTTGAAATATAGACGGGAAAACAATTTTATATGTAGTCCACTCAAATACAATAAATAAAGGTACAACTATTGAATCTGTCTTGGAAAAGAACTTCATGGCACAAGATGCGGTATATAACTGGTTCACTGATAATCGGTTAAGCCTAAACAAAGACAAGTCAGTACTTGTGATCCTTACTTTACGACCCTACAACAAAAACACCTATGCATATGCAGATACAGTCAGATTTCTTGGCTTGCATCTGGACAGCAAACTAAATTGGCACAGTCAAGGTGAAGCTCTATCCAACAAAGTTGCAAAGAATGTCTTCCTCTTGAGGAATTTTTGTCAAAAATCTCGCAACACGCACGGCTTTTGCAACAGAGCTTTTTGGAATCCGGAGGGTCCAATTAGGCACGAAATGCGAACATGTTTTCATGCTTTTATCAGAAATTGAGTGAGTCCTCCGGGAGATGTAATATGCTATGCTCCACTCGTATATCTTTTCTGTGCAGCGAAAACTCATCCCAAGCTAATTAGCAATAACTCAAAAATTCGTGGCACCGTCCGGAGACGCTGAACCGTACAAATCGTACACTTCTCGGGGCATCAACAAGTGGCCTCCTGGGCCGCGGCCAAAATCGTAAACGCGAAAAAAAAGTGGGCTCGCGCCCAGCTGCTCAATGAACGCATAAAACCCAGAGCGAAGGACCCATCGTAATAATTTATAGGCGTCAATAAACACACGCACGTACACGCACACTCGACGGGCATTTAAATGAAGCACCGGCGCTTAATCAGATCCCGCGCTTGCCCAATGTTTACCGCTGAATTAATAACGCGTAGCTCATGTGTTTAAACACCACACCGATCACGAATGCATATGAAACACTCACACCGTGTTTTCACACGCACTTTATACTAAAATACAAATTAAAAATAAATTATTATTTAAACAAAAAATACACATTTTGTGATTTTTTTAAATACATAGTTTATATTTTCTTTACAAGTGGATGTTCCTGAAGATTTCACGAGTTTCTAGTAAATATCTGCAAAAAGACTTAAATTTATCGAACCCTTATCAACAAGTTGTAAATAATCAAATCATTTTGTTGTTTCAAGAAGTTGTGATTTTTTTTTTAAATTAAATCAGATCATTAGTCTACCCGTAGGGTGGTAAGAATTGTTTCAAGAAGTTGTAAAAGTTACAACTTTTAAAATTTTGCAAAAGTAACGCTTTACCTAAATTTCGTAATATAATTTTTAATACAAAATTATTAAATCAAAATTTCTATGAGGCACTTTGTTGTTACTCTGCACTGTCAATCTTATACAAGGTGTCCCACAACTTCGTGGCATACATTTAGGAGCATTCCAAGAAAGCCAAAATTAAATGAAAATGTAAATAATTCTAAACTGTATGCTAGATTTTTTTTTTAAATTAAATGGTACTTTGTCAAAATTGGTAGATTCGCAAAAAAATCGCAAATTTTTAATTATAGGTACTATTAATATTTTGATAGCATATTTTGGAAATCCCAATTTCCATTTCAATCTCCATGAAACTCTTTAGAACTTTCTAAATTTGTAATGAAATGTTGTGTAACTCATCATATTATATAAAAACTCTTCAGTACATTTAAGTACTATACAGGGTGTCCAAGATGTACCGGCAATATTTCATTGCAGAACTTATTTAGAGCAGAAAAGTACATACAGGGTGGCCCACCTATCCTCGCTCGAACCATTGCTGCTAGACTAATGAAAATTGAGGACAACATCTGATTGGAAGTTATTGGACACTTGATGTGCCACTTTTTAAAATTATTTTCGAGTGTACAGAGTGTACCATAAATCCGGGACACAAATTTTGGTCTCCTTTTTAAATAGATCGCCCTGTATATTCTTCCAATTTTAGAATCTGCTTCACAAAGGCTTCACAAATCATCTGTATTTTCAGGGATCAGATGCAACGTTGCTAAGTTATTCACATTTTAATCAAATTTAACGAAAAATCATGGACGTGGAAAAATGTTAAGCAAAACCTTATCATAAGAGATTAATGAAAGAATCTGCGTATGCAAGTACTCAAGCAACATGTAAAAACATACACAATATTTCGAGTCACTACAACATAGGGTGTTCTGGAACAACGATACAATTTTGCTATTTTCAAATGGTTGAAACTATTTTTTTTCAAATGGAACACCCAGTATACAGCATCATATGCTGAGTGCTCATCTAATGAGCTATTCAGTGGTAGCATAATATTACATTAGTAATGACATTTAAAACAAACAAAATTGCAATATCGAATATCGAATACCTCATGCCAATGGGATTTTACAAATACAAATTGTTAGCGTTTCTAGTGCTTACTGGTATAAAAAATTGAACCACAGAGAACCAGTTTGGATATAAACTGTAAACTGAACAGGAAAACTGGCTTGCGCTTATAATGAAAACAATAATATTGTGAAGAGCGATTAGAAATTTACATCTCATAATAGCAGCACAGTTCACAGCAATTTCCCCCCATTACACCTGAAGTGATTAACTCCGGAGCGATCCGTTTTCTCGGCAGATAAATCAATACGAACCAATTTACTTTCCGAATCCATTAAGCTTTAACTAACCGCTGCCCTACGCTCCACGGCAATCAATTTAAATCCCCAGATTCTCCACGCATCTCGCGATCGGTCGTCCTCCGGAAGAGATGCATACAGGTATACATGTATGCCTAGGTAGACCTGCGTTCCTTCGCGGATTATTAATGGCCATCGGTCACGAAAGAACAACAAGACTTGTGTGACATTTTTATCTTGTGTTTCATGGTCCTTTTTCTTCTTTGCTTTTCTTGGCCTTCTACTGCTCAGGGTTTCGCATCAATGAATTGCATATTCTCTTGTAAAATATACATACACTATTTGTTGATATTCCTGTGGAATCAATCTTTCAATTTAAAGAATCCTTCCTGTAATCTAGTGTAATCCCAAAAGAGGGGTGGGGGGCAGTTTGGGATCGAGTCGACCAAATTTATTGTAATAAAAAAGGTATACTTCTTGAACTTCGAGAAAATGAAGCGTTTCTGAGATATTCGAAGTTAAACAAAGCAGAATACATGAAATAATTTAAAAAAAACCTAATTCTAATAATAATGTAGTGTGCTTCGAAACATTCCACAATTGTTTAATAATATAAATTTTGGTAAACTTTGTAGGGCCGATTTTTTTAAATGGCATACCCTATATTTTATAACTTAGTCGTATTCAGTGTCTCGTACATCTTTTAGTATCTTGAGATCTGTGTTCAGTTTTCAGAAAATCCAAATTATCTCCCAAACTACCGACCTTTAGACAAAATATAACGCTTGAAAAAGATGTAAAATGAGATGGAGAATACAACTAAGTAATAAAATATAGGGTATGCCATTCAAAAACATTAAGTTTAGCCCTTCAAAATTTACCAAAATTAATGTGTCCCAGCAAGGCGATTCCACGATGCAAATAAACGGTATTTTCGCCAACAGATACCTCAAGCAGTGGGTTAAACAAAGGCAAAGTCCCAACCTGATATACCAAAAACCAATTGCCCTACGATTTTGTTTGAATAAGTGCCTGCAAACGCAAAACAGGTATACGTTTTTTTCTGATTTTTTTTCGGCAATTTAGGTTGTTGAACATGAAATTTCCTTATGTAGAATATTATTATTCATGGCAATTTTAGAAACTTTTAAATAATTTCAAAAATTGAATAAGTATTGAATTTATGCACTCTCAGAATATTGGGTTATCGGTTATATCTTTATTGGGCTATCGACCCCATGGGGTCTTTCCGCCTTATATACATAATATTTTAGAAATTAAAAAATATAAAGATTCTTTCTGAGTTGATGGATTTAATAAGTAGTGAATTTATGCAGTCTCAGATTCTAGCGATTTAAATTTTCACAAACGTGAACTATAAATCGCATATTATCATATCATTTTTCAATGTGCATTTGGGAATGATTTCCTCAGACAATTGGAGACTAGTTTCGATCTTATGAGATCTAATAAAATAGAAACTAGTCTCCAATTGTTTGAGGAAATAATTTCCAAATGCACATTGAAAAATATGCGATTTGTAGTTCACGTTTGTGAAAATTTAAATCGCTAGAATCTGAGACTGCATAAATTCATTACTTATTAAATCCATCAACTCAGAAAGAATCTTTATATTTTTTTATTTCTAAAATATTATGTATATAAGGCGGAAAGACCCCATGGGGTCGATAGGCCCAATAAAGATTGTTATATATATATATATATATATATATATATATATATATATATATATATATATATATATATGTATATAAATAAAATGTATAAATAAGTTAACATTAGATAACATATTTTATTGGATACCAAACCATAGCACTTGTAGAAACTACGTAGAAAATTATGTTGAAATTATCTTCGCTTCCTACATAATATATATTTTTTAAATCAGTGGCAGTTAGTAAGACAAAGTCGTGTGGTGATTAATGCTTATATACGATTTTTTTACATCGAAGCTTAAACTGATGAAAACATCATTGCTAATGAAAGTTAAGTATGATAATGTATCATAATGTACAATCATGATAATGATTGCTGGTGGATATAATGGAAAATTTGATGGTTATAATTGAATTTTTTATACAAACTATTGATAAATTGATTGTAAACAATGAAATTTGAATAGAATCATTAAAATTTTGATAGTAAACATTGATATTTTAATAGAATAATTGAAAATATGGCAATATTTATTGACTTTTTAACAGAATATTTGAAAATTTGACAAATAATAGCATTTTTGCTGGAAATCATTGAAGAATTGACTGTAATTACTGACATTTTGATGAAAATAATTAAAAAATAGACAGTATTCAATGACATTTAAGTTAAAATAAAAGTTTTGAAATTAACAATTGAAATTTTAAGAAAATAATTGAAAAATAACCACCAAAAATGAATTATTGCCATATCAGCTGATAATTTGATAGTAATGAATTAAATTTTGTTAGAAATACTTAAACATTTAACTGTAATAAAATAAATTTTGATAGAAATATTTGTAAACTTGCCATTAATCATCCAAATTTTAATAAAATAATGAAACTGTTGACAGTAATCAATAACATTTTTATTAGATAATGAAAATATGGCATAAGTCATTGACATTTTGACAGAAAAATTGATTATATGATAGTAGCAATGAATTTTTGACAGTAAACAATTACATTTTTATAGAGTAATTGAAAATATGGTAATTATTGCTATTTTAACAGAATAATTGATAATTTTACAACTAATTGCATTTTTACTGGAAATCACTGAAGAATTGACTGTGATTAAAGAAATTTTCATGAAAACAATTTAAAAATATACAGCATTCAGTGACAATTTAAGTTAAAATAATTTTTTTGAAATGAACCGTTGAAATTTTAAGAAAATAATTGAAAATTAACAAATAACAATGCAATATTGACATAGCAGTTCATAATTTGATACTAATGAATAAAATTTTGTGAGATTACATAACATTTAACTGTAATAAAAGAAATTTTGATAGAAATATTTGTAAAATTGCCATTATTCATGCACGTTTTAATAAAATAATGAAACCTTTGACAGTAATCAATATCCAGTAATCAAGCAAGTTTTATAAAAAAAAATGATTAAAAATACTGGTAATTATAATAATTATTTTTGTTATATTTATTATAGTTTCATCCTTAATTATGTATTCTAATAATAATTATTAGACATATAACATATGTCATGTTTATACATACAAATAATGAATTTCTAATTATTTAGATGTATTCTAATAAAGAAGAAAGAAAATAAAATAAAATACAATAATAATAATCTCTACTGCAGTTTTTCGCATGATTCATAAATTCTTACTTGGCACAAATATTTCGTTTTCAAATTACATATAAATCACAATAAATTTCTTTGTTTTACAACTGCGTGCATACCTACTTATAAATGTTATATGTTATCAGTGAATAATAAGTTTTAAGCGAGACATACTTTTCCAGGTAGTCGACATTCTTGCACTCTGAATCACAGCTTTTATGCGGCATGTACCAATATCAGGATTATGATTGTATTAGAAACCGACACAATAACACTGTAATAAAATCCTTTTATGTTAATTATGTTCGAGTCAATACTTTCACATACTTTCATTCTTTTGTTTAAATAAGAATTATTTATAATTAATTTAAAGGAGAAATAATAAAATAATATTTAAGCTGAGAAGCTACATAATAATACGTATTAATATTTATAATTATTAATAACACTGATCAACTCAATTTTTGTCCCTTAGGCGTAAATAGCCGTTTCCGATAGAAAATTTTGCGCTAATTTCAGAAACGTCCAAATATTTCTAGCACGTCAGGTTTTTGTGATATTTCATATTTTGCAAAATGTGTAATTTAATTTTTTTTTTGAGATACAAGACCCATTCTTGGGATGCAAGATTTTGTATGGCAATAAAGTTCAAATTTCAGTTTACAGTTACCAGCATCACTTTTCTAACCTATCTTCAACTCAGAAGGTGTGTAAGTAAATATGTAAGTAAATAGTGCAAAAACTATGTGAAAAATAGAAGAAACAAAATGACTACCAACACATTTTTTTTTGCATTTCATACTTATGCATAGTGAATACTTTCCCAAAAATGCATTTAAATTAAAGTGACAACACATTCGTCAAAATTTGTCGACCAGTGATTACATAATCAAATTGCTTAATTACCGCCGTTAATTTGACTAATTAATAATTTAATAAGATCGCAACCGATAACGCCTATTGAATATTAAATCCTGCATTTAACACGACACTGTGATTAATATTAATTAGTCGCAGTGCGTAAATCATCGGAGCACGATATAAAAGGGAAGTACATATAAATGATTCCCGTGTCATAAATTTGGTCTGAGTGCAGAGGCTGACACACTCCTATGGACGGTGTTTTAACACCGCACGACACTAATTATCAGCACTTACGGAATGTTTACACTAAATTATTACCAACATAATAATAAAAACGGATATTAATTTCTAAACTGTATATTTATTACCCGCAGATACTTAAGTTAATTGAAATATTAATTAGTGTATGCTAGCCTCTTTTGTAATGCATAGCTATAACAATTTAAAACTGAAAGTATTTGAAATTATGGAGTATTAAGGGATTGTTATTATCTAAAAAAATGTTGCATTAATAACCTAATAATAAATAGTAATATTAATGCAATAACTATGCATTGTGCTACAATTATTATTTATTGTATGGACTAATTATATCGAAATCGATACCTGTAAGGCATTGATTTTGTATTTTAGTGTTCATTTTTTTAACAGTAGTTACGATATATGCCTAGCCTATTTTTTTTCTCTATTAAAACAAAAAACTTACTGATTGTTGTGATATTGACAAATTTTTCTACAAAACTTCTAGAATATATAGGTTTGCGATGGAAATTAGTTTCAACATTTTTTCTGTAAAGTTAATTCATAAATTTATTATTCATGAGACATAGCATAGATACAGGGTGGCCCACCTATTCTCGCTCGGACCATTGCTGCTAGACTAATGAAATTTGTGGAAAATATCTGATGGGAAGTTATTGGACACTTGATGTTCTACTTTTTTACATTATTTACGAGGGTACAGAGTGTACCATAAATCCGTGACCCAAAATTTCGTCTCCTTTTTAAATGGATCACCCTGTATATTCTTCCATTTTTAGAATCTGCTCTATGTGGGCTTCACAAATCATTTCATTATTACATCAATTCATTAAAAAAAATATGAAGCAGATTTCAAAAATGAAAGAATATACCGGGTGTTCTATTTAAAAATGACACCAAATGTTGTGTCCCGGATTTATGGTACCCTCTGTACATTCGAAAATAATTTCAAAAAGTAGCACATCAAGTGTCCAATAACTTCCAATCAGATTATTATTAGTCTAGAACCAATGGTCCGAGCGAGGATAGGTGGGCCACCCTGTAAATATAAACTATAAGTATATTTGCAGCCTTATTTCTAGATTTATAAAAGTTGTGGGTTCGATTCTCTCCAAAAGTACATAAGTTTTAAAGTGTGCAACAAATGAGAAACTTCTTCAATATCGTTTTCAGAAAACTGGCGTGTTCGTAACACTGTTTGCTTCATCTGAGATGCATATGAAGCACACCAGAAATACGATTTATTTTCTGAAAACTTGTCGTCAACAATTCTTGGATGCAAACGTGAAAGATTGAAATCTCGACAGCGCAATTTTTGAATTTCAATTTCAAATCCTCTTAGCAGCATTTTCAAAAGCAGATTCAAGACTATTTAAAACAAAATTTTTTTACAGATTTTTTTAAATTTTAATAGAAATAACAGAAAATTTTACAGTAACCATTGAAATTTAATTAGAAAAACTTGCCTTTAATTCTTGAAATTTTTGTAGAAATATTTGTCAATTTTATAATAATCATTAAAAAAATTACAGAATAAATAAAATTATGATATAAAGAATTTAAATTATGACAAGAAATAGCTTTGGTATATGGGCTGCCATTATTATAAAAAAAAAAAACATAAAAATACAAAATCTCACTATCCTTTCGGGTATCAATTTCAATGTAATTATACCACATAATTAGCAATTATCGTAATATAATGCATAGTCGTTTTGACTATAATTTTAGATATTTTTGTAGAAAATAATGTTAATTTACAGGGTACCTAAAATTGTTACAGAAAACCTTTAAATTATAACAGAATAATCGATAATTTCACAATAACCATTTAAATATTAACAAAAAAGCTGATAATTTGATAATAATAATTAACATTCTGGTAATAACAATGAAATATTGACTATTTATTAAAAATGTTATCTGATATAATTATAAAATTGACTGTAATCCTGGAAAATTTTGAAGTAATCTTTGACTTTTTAAAGAAAATAATCGAAAACTTTATAGTTATTATTGAAATATTGATACAAACTATTGATAAATTGAGCAATGTGCATAAACGTACACACTATTTTGAGTCACATAGAATACACAGGATGTTCTGAAACAATGATACAATTTTGATATTTTCAAATGGCTAAAACTCTTTTTGTTTCTTCAATGGAATACCTTGTATATATCATCATATTCTGAGTTCTTGTCTAATGAGCTATTCAATGGTAGCATATGGACTATAATCTAATAATACTTTTTAATAAAGAAATATAAAGAATTTAAATTATGACAAAAATAACTTAGGTATATGGCTGCTTTTATTATAAAAAATAATCACAAAAATACAAATAAATGCTACAAAAAATAATGAATGTAACATAATGCATAGTTATTTTGATTATAATTCTAGATATGTTTGTAGAAAAATTTGCCAAATTTGACTATAATGATTACAGATTTTACTCGGTAACTAAAATTGTTACAGAAAAACTTTAAATTATGACAAAATAATCGATAATTTCGCAATAACCATTGAAATTTTAACAAAATAGCTGATGATTTGATAATAATGATTGCCATTTTGGTAACTACAGTGAAATATTGACTATTTATTGAAAATATAATTGTAAAATTGACTATTAACGTAATCTTGTGACATTTTAATAGGAATAATCGAAAATTTGATAGTTAGAAATGAAATTTTTATACAAACTATTGATAAATTGATTGTAATCAATGAAATTTTGATAGAATAATTAAAATTTTGATAGTAAACATTGGTATTTTAATAGAATAATTGAAAATATGGTAGTAATTAGTTACATTTTAACAGAATTTTTGATAATTTGATAAATAATTGCATTTTTGCTAGAAATCATTGAAGAATTGACTGTAATTACTGACATTTTGATGGAAATAATTAAAAAAATAGACCGTATTCAGTGATATTTAAGTTAAAATGAAATTTTTTAAATTAAAAATTGAAATTTCAAGAAAATAATAGAAAAATAACCACCAACAATCAAATATTGCCATATCAGTTGAGATTATTGGCTAATAAATTATAAATTAATTTGATAAGTAATAATTAATAAGAAATAAGATATTAACTTGCTAATTTGATAGTAATAAATTAATTTTTTTTAGAAATACTTAAACCTGGAAAATTTTAAAGTAATCTTTGACATTTTAAAGAGAATAATCGAAAAATTTATGGTTATTATTACAAACTATTACAAACTATTAACTATTTAATATTCATGCAAACTATTGATAAATTGAACAATGTGTCCAAACATATACACTATTTCGAGTCATGTAGAATACACAGGATGTTCTGAAACAATGATACAATTTTGAGATTTTCAAATGGCTAATACTCTTTTTTTTCAATGGAACACCCTGTATATATCATCATATTCTGAGTTCTAGTCTAATGAGCTATTCAATGGTAGCATATGGACTAATCTAATAATACTTTTTAATAGGTAAATAACGATCAATTTCAAGGGCAAGGGCAAAGGCAAATATTTTTACTGATTATTGTCATATTGACAAATCTTTCTACCAAAACTTCAAGAATATATAGGTTTGCTATGGAAATTTATTTGAATAATTTTTGCGTAAAAGTAATTCATTATTTTTTTATTCATGAGACATAGCGTAGATAGATATAAACTAAAGTTCTATTTGCAGCATTATTTTTAGATTTATGAAAGTTGTGGATTCGATTCTCTGCAAAAGTACATAAGTTGGAAAGTGTGCAACACATGAGTTGTGTCATTGTATTTTACTGATTATTGTCATATTGAGAAATATTTTACTGATTATTATCATATTGGCAAATCTTTCTACCAAAACTTCAAGAATATATAGGTTTGCTATGGAAAGTTATTTGAATAATTTTTGCGTAAAAATAATTCATTATTTTTTTATTTAAGAGATATAGTGTAGATAGATATAAACTAAAGTTCTATTTTCAGCATTATTTTTAGATTTATAAAAGTTGTGTACTTCAAAAGTACATAAGTTGTAAAGTGTGCAACAAATGAGAAACTTCTTAATTATCGAGTTTCAGAAAAATTGCGTGTTCATAACAATTGTTGCTTCATCTAAAATGAATATGAAACATAGGAGAAATATGGTTTATTCTCTGAAAACTTGTCAACAATTCTTG
Organism: Othius punctulatus; assembly: GCA_951805005.1. NCBI lineage: Eukaryota > Metazoa > Arthropoda > Insecta > Coleoptera > Staphylinidae > Othius > Othius punctulatus. Next base: position 16,565,497 of record OX638145.1, read on the forward strand.
GATGCAAACGTTGAAAGATTGAAATCTCAACAGCGCCACGGGAAAAAAATGGTGGCAGTGACAAGTTAATCGCCGGTGAGCCTCCGCAGCACAACAACAGGAAATGAAGCACGCCAATCATCACCTCATCAGCGAACCTTCTAAAATTCGGACAAAAACGGAGACCGGCGGGTTACATAATCCGTCCAATTACCAGACCTGAGGAGCGCCATAAAAACCGCTCATCACGGATGAAACGGCGCAACAAAAAATCGCGAGATCCGCGTGAAACTCCGGGCGCTCGCCAATAAATCAGTGGCTCTGCCGGGATAATCAGCGCAATTCGCGCACTCCGGGTCATAAATTATTTATAAAGAGGCCTCGCACAAGTCGTATTTGCACGGTGGCGTTACGTAACCGGCGAAAAATGCTGTTAAAAATCAACTATTTATAAGCGTGATGAGAGCGACGTCAGTCAAGCGTCGTCCCACTGGACGTCGGTGGTAAGGCAGAAGAGCTTCAGGCAGGGGTCAAGCCGCATTTGCAATCGGTGAGGTCATTTCTGTTGAGGATCGAAAAGTGGCGAAAATTGCAAAAAATTGCTGCACCAAAAATTCCCAACGAAAGTCTTCGCAAAATTTAAGCAAAATTCTAGTCTTCGCAAAGCACAATACATGAGAGCAAAATTTCCGATGCTCTGGATTACTATATTTTTAATATTATTTTATTATAATATTATTTGTTTTTTTTTTTTTTGGGTGCAGATATTTATTTATGATTTTTTGGGCGGATTTGGGTTCGTGGTACTTTGCCTTCCTGAAAAGCTTCGCACAACATTTTTCCTAACGATACAAACATATAACTTCAATTGGTCACACCCAAGTTAATCTGGTCTCAGCTATAGTTCTCTGAAGAACTTTGCCCCCTCACAAGCACCTTGCAACCCCCTGCTAATCCACCCCTCGCATGTCCCACTTCCTCGTACGCCACCGCTCATTTCCCGGATTACCATATCACACGGCTCCTTTCCATAACGCGACTGTAAAATTACTGCAGCGAATTTCCCGAGATTACGGCGTTTACCGAGCTGATTGCGGGCCTGTCCCAGGTGGAGGTTCACGACTGCGGTCACGTACGTCGGGAGCACTAAGGGGGCACTCTTATTGTCCGCCGTCGCGATGCTATCGCGGTAAAAATACGACTGGCAAGTTAATTGGGGCACTTTTTCGAGGCAATTTAACGTAATCGAGCCGCCTCTCGTCCCCCAGGATGATCGATGCGGGGAAACTCCAGAAAACGTGCCCCGCTGTCTTATCGGTGATCTAAATTGCGGCGATTAAGCGGATTTGTTTGGAGGAATCGAAGGGCTTCCAGGGATTGATGGGGTTTTTGTTAATTTGACAAGTTCCTCAAGATAACGAAGTTGTTTGGAAAATCTACTCATTTAAGAACGCATTACCAATTGTCTCACTGGCCTACATCCAAAAATATAAGTATAATTGGATTTTTTCTTTGATTTAAAGGGTAATCCATTAAATTTTATTAACTCGGGGTAGCTTCAGCACTGAACCTTTGAGCTCACGAATAGCTAACCCATACTTGTCAATGCAGAAAATTATCTGCTTGATTTTCTCCTTTATTTAATACTGAAACTTTGTCAACTTTTCAGTAGAGTTAGTTTCAGGTGTACTGTACACGAATCTAATATTAAATTTGCAAATAATAAATTTTCAGAAATTTCAGTAATAGCTAACCCATACTTGTCAATGCAGGAAGTTATCTGCTTGATTTTCTCCTTTATTTAATACTGAAACTTTGTCAAAATTTTCAGGAGAATTAGTTTCAGAAGTACTATACACGAATCTAAAAACAAATTTCCAAATAATAAATTTTCTGAAATTATAGGAATAGTTAACCCATACTTGTCAATGCAGAAAGTTAACTGTTTGATTTTCTCTTTTATTTAATACTGAAACTTTGTCAAATTTTTAGGACTAATAGTTTGAGGTGTACTGTACACGAATCTAATATTAAATATGCAAAAAATAAATTTTCAGAACTTTCAGGCATACCTAACCCATACTTGTCAATGCAGAAAGTTATGTGTTTGATTTTCTCCTTTATTTAATATTGAAACATTGTCAAATTTTCAGGAGAATTTGTTTCAGGTCTACTGTACCCGAATCTAATATTAAATTTGCATATAATAATTTTTCAGAAATATCAGTAACAGCTAACCCTTACGTTTCAATGCAGAAAGTTATCTGTTTGATTTTCTCCTTTATTTAATTCTGAAACTTTATCAAATTTTCGGAGGAATTAGTTTCAGTTGTACTATACACGAATCTAATAACAAATTTTTAAATAATAAATTTTCTGAAATTTCAGTAATAGCTAACCCATACTTGTTAATGCAGAAAGTTATTTGTTAGATTTTCTCCTTTACTGAATACTGAAACTTTGTCAAATTTTCAGGATAATTAGTTTCAGGTGTATTGTACATGAATATATTATCAAATATGCAAATAATAAATTTTCAGAACTTTCAGTAATGGCTAACCCATACTTGTCAATGCAGAAAGTTATGTGTTTGATTTTCTCCTTTATTTTATACTGAAACTTTGTAAAAAATTTCAGTAGAATTAGTTTCAGGTGTACTGTACACGAATCTAATATTAAATTTGTAAATATAAAATTTTCTGAAATTTCAGTAATAGCTAACCCATACTTGTCAATGCAGAAAGTTATTTGTTTGATTTTCTCCTTTATTGAATACTGAAACTTTGACAAATTTTCAGGAAAATTAGTTTCTGGTATATTGTACACGAATATATTATCAAATATGCAAATAATAAAATTTCAGAAATTTCAGTAATAACTAACCCATACTTGTCAATGCAGAAAGTTATTTGTTTGATTTTCCCCTTTATTGAATACTGAAACTTTGTCAAATTTTCAGGAGAATTAGTTTTAGGTGTACTATACACGAATCTAATATTAAATTTGCAAATAATAAATTTTCTGAAATTTAAGTAATAGCTAACCCATACTTTTCAATGCAGAAAGTTATCTGCTTGATTTTCTCCTTTATTTAATTCTGAAACTTTGTCAAATTTTCAGTAGAATTAGTTTCAGATGTACTATACACGAATCCAATATCAAATTAGCAAATAATAAATTTTCTGAAATTTCAGTAATAGCTAAACCATACTTGTCAATGCAGAAAGTTATTTGTTTGATTTTCTCCTTTATTTAATTCAGAACCTAGTAACTTTTCAGTAGAATTAGTTTTAGATGTACTATACACAAATACTCTTGTACTCTAATAACAAATTTGCAGATAATAAATTTTCATAAATTTCAGTAATAGCTAAACCATACTTGGTTATGTAGAAAGTTATCTGCATGATTTTCTCCTTTATTTAATTCTGAAACTTTGTCAAATTTTCAGTAGAATTAGTTTCATATGTACTATACACGAATCGAATAACAAATTTGCAAACGATACATTTTCTGAAAATTCAGTAATAGCTAATCCATACTTGTCAATGCAGAAAGTTATCTGCTTGGTTTTCTCCTTTATTTAATTCTGAAACTTTGTCAAATTTTCAGTAGAATTAGTTTCAGGTGTACTGTACACGAATCTAGTATCAAATTTGCAAATAATAAATTTTCAGAAATTTCAATAATAGCTAACCCATACTTGTCAATGCAGAAAGTTATGTGTTTGATTTTCTCCTTTATTTGATACTAAAACTTTGTCAAATTTTCAGAAGAATTAGTTTCAGGTGTACTATACACGAATCTAATAACAAATTTTCAAATAATAAATTTTCTGAAATTTCACAAATAGCTAATCCATACTTGTCAATGCAACAATTTATGTGTTTGATTTTCTCCTTCATTTAATACTGAAACTTTGTCAAATTTTCAAAAGAATTAGTTTCAGGTGTACTATACACGAATCTAATAACAAATCTGCAAATAAGAAATTTTTAGAAATTTCAGTAATAGCTAACCCACACTTGTCAATGCAGAAAGTTAAGTGTTTGATTTTCTCCCTTATTTAATACTGAAACTTTGTCAAATTTTCAAGATAATTAGTGTCAGGTGTACTATACATGAATTAATTTAATAACAAATTTGCATATAATCAATTTTCAGAAAATTCAGTAATGGCTAACCCATACTTGTCAATGCAGAAAGTTATGTGTTTGATTTTCTCCTTTATTTAATACTGAAACTTTGTCAAATTTTCAGGTGAATTAGTTTCAGGTGTTTTGTACACGAATCTAATACCAAATATGCAAATAATAAATTTTCAGAAATTTCAATAATAGCTAACCCATACTTGTCAATGCAGAAAGTTATGTGTTTGATTTTCTCCTTTATTTAATACTGAAACTTTGTCAAATTTTCAGAAGAATTAGTTTCAGGTGTACTATACACGAATCTAATAACAAATCTGCAAATAAGAAATTTTTAGAAATTTCAGTAATAGCTAACCCATACTTGTCAATGCAGAAAGTTGAGTGTTTGATTTTCTCCCTTATTTAATACTGAAACTTTGTCAAATTTTCAGAAGAATTAGTTTCAGGTGTATTATACACGAATCTAATCACAAATTTGCAAATAATAAATTTTCTGAAATTTCAGAAATAGCTAATCCATACTTGTCAATGCAGAAAGTTATCTGCTTGATATTCTCCTTTATTTAATTCTGAAACTTTGTCAAATTTTCAGTAGAATTAGTTTCAGGTGTACTGTGCACGAATCTAATATTAAATTTGCAAATAATAAATTTTCAGAAATTTCAGTAATAGCTAAACCATACTTGGTTATGTAGAAAGTTATCTGCATGATTTTCTCCTTTATTTAATTCTGAAACTTTGTCAAATTTTCAGTAGAATTAGTTTCAGACGTACTATACACGAATCTAATAACAAATTTGCAAATAATAAATTTTCTGAAATTTCAGTAATAGCTAATCCATACTTGTCAATGCAGAAAGTTATCTGCTTGGTTTTCTCCTTTATTTAATTCTGAATCTTTGTCAAATTTTCAGTAGAATTAGTTTCAGGTGTACTGTACACGAATCTAGTATCAAATTTGCAAATAATAAATTTTCAGAAATTTCAATAATAGCTAATCCATACTTGTCAATGCAGAAAGTTATGTGTTTGATTTTCTCCTTTGTTTAATACTGAAACTTTATGAACTTTTCAGTAGAATTAGTTTGAGATGTAATGTACACGAATCTAATAATAAATTTTCAGAAATTTCAGTAATGGCTAATCCATACTTGTCAATGCAGAAATTTATTTGTTTGATTTTCTCCTTTATTGAATACTGAAACTTTGTCAAATTTTCAGTAGAATTAGTTTCAGGTGTACTGTACACGAATCTAATATCTAATTTGCAAATAATAAATTTTCAGAATTTTCAGTAATAGCTAATCCATACTTTTCAATGCAGAAAGTTATCTGCTTGATTTTCTCCTTTATTTAATTCTGAAACTATGTCAAATTTTGAGTAGAATTAGTTTCAGGTGTACTGGGCACGAATCTAATATTAAATTTGCAAATAATAAATTTTCAGAAATTTCAGTAATAGCTAATCCATACTTGTCAATGCAGAAAGTTAAGTGTTTGATTTTCTCCCTTATTTAATACTGAAACTTTGTCAATTTTTCAGGAGAATTAGTTTTAGGTGTTCTGTACATGAATCTAATATTAAATTTGCAAATAATAAATTTTCAGAAAATTCAGTAATAGCTAATCCATACTTGTCAATGCAGAAAGTTAGGTGTTTGATTTTCTCCCTTATTTAATACTGAAACTTTGTCAATTTTTCAGGAGAATTAGTTTTAGGTGTTCTGTACATGAATCTAATATTAAATTTGCAAATAATAAAATTTCAGAAATTTCAGTAATAGCTAACCCATACTTGTCAATGCAGAAAGTTATTTGTTTGATTTTCTCCTTTATTTAATACTGAAACTTTGTCAAATTTTCAGTAGAATTAGTTTCAGGTGTACTCTACACGAATATATTATTAAATTTTCAAATAATAAATGTTCTGAAATTTCAGTAATAGCTAATTTATACTTGTCAATGCAGAAAATTATTTGTTTGATTTTCTCCTTTATTTAATTCTGAAACTTTGTCAAATTTTCAGGAAAATTAGTTTCAGGTGTATTGTAAATGAATTTATTATCAAATATGCAAATAATAATTTTTCTGAAATTTCAGTAATAGCTAAGCCATACTTGTCAATGCAGAAAGTTATTTGTTTGATTTTCTCCTTTATTGAATACTGAAACTTTGTCAAATTTTCAGTAGAATTAGTTTCAGGTGTACTGTACACGAATCTAATACTAAATTTGCAAATAATAAATTTTCAGAATTTTCAGTAATTAGTTTCAGGTGTATTGTACACGAATCTAATATGAAATTTGCAAATGGCAAATTGTCTGAAATTTCAGTAAAACCTAACACATACTTGTCAATACAAAAAGTTTTGTCTTTGATTTTCTCCCTTATTTAATATTGAAACTTGGTCAAATTTTCAGGAGAATTAGTTTCAGGTGTACTGTACACGAATCTAATATGAAATTTGCAAAAGACAAATTTTAAGGAATTTCAGTAAAAGCTAACCCATACTTGCCAATACAAAAAGTTATGTCTTTGAGTTTCTCCTTTATTGAATACTGAAACTTTGGCAAATTTTCAGGAAAATTAGTTTCAGGTGTATTGTACACGAATATATTATCAAAGATGCAAATAATGAATTTTCAGAACTTTCAGTAATAGCTAACCCATACATGTCAATGCAGAAATTTTGTTCTAATTTATTTGTTTGTTATTAATAGTTCTATAGTTGGTTTGATTCCTGTTCTGGTTAAAGCACATGAGACGTCATTCAATTGTTTGCTAATGGGTGCTGAATATATCTCAAACTCCATATTGGTTGAATTGTTGTTATTAATAGCCACCAGTTCAATTCCCGACTGGGAAATTTGTGTGTGCTGCTCATATTTTTAGTTGAAATCTGTATACAGTTCTATGGGGAGCACACAAATAACTCGATTTTACGTCGAGCCATTGCAGCATCCTCGGCGCTTGCAGGAAACAGGAATATTATCTATTCCCAATCGCGGCGGCCGATTGAAATTTATTTAAATCTGATAACGCGCATTTTCCTTTTTATTGTGGTAATTATAAAAATTGTGAAATTAATTGGAGAAAGCGAGAAAGTGAATTGTTAACGTCCACTTTTGGCAACTAGGAAACTATTTTGGCCGCGATCACGCAATGCTTAAGACACTTGGGCGACAGCAATGCATGCGGCTTCAGCGTCCATAACCCAGCAGGTGTTATTACTTCACTTGACATTAGCACATCTTGGGCTTACAAGAAACTGGCCGAGGATACATCTGGATTTCGGTGGTTTAAATTGACACACATTAGCAGCGAAATAATCAATAAATTCCACGCGGGCACGTCAATAGCCTCACAATTTTAAAATCTTTATAGCTTAGCTTCTGCTATCCCACATTTTCTACATTTTTGAAGATGACTTATTAAGAAGCTGAAACTAGTCAAAATATTTCTTATCTGTATATGTGTTTAGTTTTTCAGTTTTCTATTACTGGAGCAAATAAATATCATAACAAATTTTGTAGAGGAAAGATTTATCAGTTTCTATAGAAAACTTCGCAAATCTATACATTTTTTTTATTACCTTGAGTTTTATATTTACACAGCCATAAACAATACGCTAATCGCAATACTTGAAAGCACTTTGAGCGGCGTACTAAAAATCCCCGCGACAACAATTCGTATCGGAATGCACTGATAAGCGGAACATTAATCCGAACGCCTCAGATACTATTCGAAACTATCATTGTTTACGCGATCGCCGCGTGGAATTAGATAGCGATTAGTTGTAAGAATTGGGAATTTCGTGTCGATGTATCCGGAATTTGTGGCGAATTCCCCGAATGGCGCGATACTGTGCACGGTTTGGTTATGCAAGGTGACCGTCCGAAACACAGGCCCATAAAAATGAACCTTCACCTAAAACCGTGGGCCAATATTTACAAAGTACGAATCTCGGTTTTTTTTTTTTCTATTGGAGGTAAATCTGAACGCTTAATCTCGGCGAGGTCACCGAGTTAATTTGGGGATTCGTGGAATGTTGAGTCGTCCTAAGAAGGCTTCATTCAACAGATTTTTACGATCAGGTGGCCGCGTAACTTCACCTTTGGTTCAAATTTATTTATTTTTTGTTATTAATAGTTGCAGGTTCGAGCTGCCCAAAAAGGTTTCATTCAACCGAATTTTGCAATTGTGATACAATTAGGTATATTGTAAATCAAATGTGATGCGAAACTGCATAGAGTACTTTTTAACCGAAATTTGATATGTTGGTCTTGTTAATAATTATAATATTGTAAGAACTTATTAAAAACTGCAAATTTTGTTGCATTAAGTTATACGTTGAGTTTTGCATTCAATTCCTGTACAGGGAAACATTCAAATTCAATTTGCTACCAAATATTATATATTATTAGTTATTACCCAATCGATATCAATAAGTTCCATGCAGGTAGGTCAATAGCCTTACCAGTTCTTATTGATTGGAGCAACGATATCAAGATTAAAGAATTCGTTTTTTTATGGTTTAACTTGATTTAACAATTACAATATAAGATTGATGTTATCAAATACCTAGGAACATAAATTTAGTGCGTAACATGAAAATTCAATTTGCTGCCAAATGTTATATTACATCTTATCCAAAAATCCCAAAACGCTTCATTCTTCGTCTCATTTTCACGATTGAATTGTTTTGGGAAAGAGTAAATGGAAGCAGAACACAAACATCTTCAAAATTATGGGGTGAAAAAACAATACATTTAAAAATCTATTATGTCAAAAAATCAGAAATTTGCGCATACAAAATTTCACCAAAAGCTTCTCTGTTTTACTTTTTTTTTTACATCTGGTTTTTCATTTGGCTGACACACATCTTAATTGTCAATTGAGTTTCTTTGTAACCAATTTTTCAGATTAGGTATATTGAAAAACAAAAGTAATGCGAAACTGCATAAAGTACTTGTTATTCGAAATTTGATATTTAGGTCTTGTCAATAATTATAATATATTACATCTTATCCAAAAATCCCTAAACGCTTCATTCGTGGTCTCATTTTCACGATTGAATTGTTTTGGGGAAAGAGTAAATGGAAGCAGGACACAAAAATCTCCAAAATTATGGGCTGAACAAACACAAAACGTAAAATTCTATTAAGTCAAGAAATCAGGAATATGCGCATACAAACTCTCCCCAAAAGCTTATTTTTTTAAAGGTTTTTTGTTACATCTGGTTTTTCATTTTTTTAGAAACACATCTTAATTGTCAATTGAGTTTCTTTGTAACCAATTTTTCAGATTAGGTATATTGTAAAACAAAAGTAATGCGAAACTGCATAAAGTACTTGTTAATCGAAATTTGATTTTTAGGTCTTGTCAATAATTATAATAATAATAATAATAATAATAATAAACTTTATTTGGTTTGTAGCCATTACAATGATGGATATACAAGTAATATAAATGTAGAAATTAGTACAATAAAATGTTAAGACTGAGACAAACTTACAAAATAAAACAACAATATAACATAATACATATAACAACAAAATAAAATATAAAATCAATCACATATGGATGGGTCCGACAGATATTCCTCTACCGAGTAGTAACATTTACTGATGAGGAGTTTGTTAATACTATTTTTAAAGCTACTGAGGTCTTCAATTTGAATTTCTTGAGGTAGTTTATTATACACTTTTATACCTCTATATCTTATACACTGTGTATCAGCCAAATGGAATAAATTCGATAATAAATAAATGGGGGCGTGTTCGAAAAAACACTCGGACACGTCGATTGTTATTTTTAGTTGCGCATTTTTTTCAACAAAAACTTTTTATACAGGGTGTGTCAAGTGACCGTGGCCAATACCAACTTTCTTATTTTAAATGCAACACCTGGTATATTATTCCATTTTTGGATTCCTCAGAAAATTCTAGACATATTTCATGTACAATGTCCTATACCTATCTGTTTCGGAAATATTAAGTGTTTTCAGATTTATTGCAAAAATTAACATTAAAAAAAGAAAATTATTTGATTACAGAAATTCGTTACAACACACTCAAAAACTAATAAGTAATACTGTTTATTTCTTGATAATGTAAAAAAACAAAAAAAAAACAATAAATTTCAATGGAGGAGATGTTCAAAATGCTTGCCGTGAACGTCTTGGCAACATCCTAATCTTAAATAGAAGTTTCTTCTAACGTAACTCAACATCTCAGGCGTGACCGATCTAATCGCAAGCATTATTCGTCTTCTTAAGTCAGCTAAGTAAATATTTCTTAATATTTAATAATAATAACAACACTTAATATTTCCGAAACAGTTGAAGATAGGTATAGGACATTGTACATGAAATATGTCTAGAATTTTCTGAAGAATCCAAAATTTGAATAATATACCAGGTGTTGCATTTAAAATAAGAAAGTTGGTATTGGCCACGGTCACATGACACACCCTGTATAAAAAGTTTTTGTTGAAAAAAATGCGCAACTAAAAATAAAAATAACAATCGACGTGTCGTCGTCGTCAAACGAGCGTTTTTTCGAACACGCCCCCATTTATTTATTATTGAATTTATTCCATTTGGCTGATACACCCTGTATACTCATGAAGAGTTTCTTAATACTATTCTTAAAGCTACTAAAGTCTTCATTTTGAATTTCTTGAGGTAGTTTATTGTGCACTTTTATACCTCTATATCTCGGCGACTTTTCAGTATTACTGAAGTTATGTTATGAAGATCACTATCTTAGGAGGTAAAAGCACTATCAGGTTTTTTTTTTGAAGATATAGGTTAAAAAAATTCTTTGTTTACTTGATACCGGTTTCGGCCTGTGAGCCGAAATTTCCGAGCTCCAGTGTTTGTCTTAACAAGTTTAAAAATTTGAACCTTGGTTTAGCGGTCGTTTAGCGGTGTTTTACAAAGGGTATCTCAGGTTAATTAGATTAAACAACTGCAGCAACAGCACTATGTTAAAATATAGCAAATTAGCGTTATCAATAAAAAATTAAACCGTGGTTTAGCGGTGTTTTACAAAGTGTTGCCCAGGTTACTTAGATTAAACAACTGTAGGAACAGCAGTATGTAAAAATATAGCAAATTAGCATTATTCATAAAAATTTAAACCATGGTTTAGCGGTAAATTATTTTTTTTAGATATTTTTTTACATGTCACATTTTACATCTTAATTGCCAATTGAGTTTCTTCGTAACCAATTTTTCACATTAGGTATATTGTAAAACAAAAGTAATGCGAAACTGCATAAAGTACTTGTTAATCGAAATTTGATATTTAATATTTTCAATTTTTTTTCGAATACTGTAGTAGGTACGAGATTTCACAAACTTTTTGCCCTACATGTCCCTCTCAATGAGGTACTTCTACCATATAAATCCCCCCACCCCCCGGGGGATGTTATCAAGAAACAAAAAAGGTTTTTAGTCCTTTTTACGACATTCTTTTTTTTGTGGAAAAATATGAAGAAAATTCTGCGCTTTAAGTGGGACTCGAATGCGGTCGAATATTTCAAATCGAATCGTGCGTTCAATTTTTAGGTTAGAATCAAATTTTTAGACTTATAGGCGGCTTTGCACTCCTTTTTGGTCGTTTTTTGGCCAAAAGTGCAAAGTTTAGGGTTCTATAGCAGGCCACCGTTTTGAACGAGTCTATTATCTATTCCTTAGTCGCATAGCATTAATTGTCTTCAATCTTTATAAAGATTTGGCATTTTTTTATTTTATTTGACATTTTGCAAAAGTGCACAATTTAGGGTTCTATAGCAGGCCACTATTTTGAACGAATCTAGTATCTATTCCTTAGTCGCATAGCATTAATTGTCTTCAATCTTTATAAAGATTTGGCATTTTTTTATTTTATTTGACATTTTGCAAAAGTGCAAAATTTAGGGTTCTATAGCAGGCCACCATTTTGAACGAATCTATTATCTATTCCTTAGTCGCATAGCATTAATTGTCTTCAATCTTTATAAGGATTTGGCATTTTTTAAATTTTATTTGACATTTTCAAAGATTTTTAACAAAATTTTCATGGAATTTTGCACAAATAATAGCGTAATAAGACTATACAGTTATTTTTAATGTCTTCACCCTAGTCCTGGGCGTAATAAGAATATACAGTTATTTTTAATGTCTTCACCCTAGTCCCATGGCATTATTTGTTATTATTTTTGTAATGAATATTTTTTATGGTTTTACAAATTTGAATTTTTGAGGTTGGGCAAAAACATTTTTCAGTAAACATAATTTTAGATTCTTGGAATCTGATGTTCTAACTTATCTCTTATTTTAGTTTAGTCATAATTTTAATATTATTGTCTTTTTTTAGTAAAGAGAACACAATTTTACGAGCTTAACTAATCTCGATTTTTTATGTTTAGAAAATAATAGTGCCTGTAGATATTTCAATCGAAATTTGATAGTTTCAGTTCGATAACCATGTGAAATTTTAAAGTTTTCATGGAATTTTGCACAAATAATAGCGCAATAAGTATATACAATTATTTTTAATGTCTTCATTAAATGGCATTATTTATTGTTATTTTTGTAAGGAATATTTTTTATTGTTTTACAAATTAGAATTTCAGATTCTTTAAATCCGATGTAAACGTATCTTGTTCTAAATTATGTATTCTTATTTTAGTTTAGTCATAATTTTAATATTATTGATTTTTATTAGTAAAGAGAACACAATTTTACTAGCTTAACTAATATCGATTTTTATGTTTTTACATCATTTTATGATGTGAAAATTGTTTTAGAAAATTAGTAGAATTGCGTGTTGGTATTTCAATCGAAATTTGATACTTTGAGTTCGATAACCATGTGGAATTTTAAAGTTTTTGAGCAAATCTAATCCGGGAGTATTACAAGCTCATACAAGCTCGTAAAAATTTAAAATTGCATATATTTCTTAGACCCATATTATTTTATTTTCAATTTTTATAGGAATTTGACAAAATTTTGATATTAATTGACATTAACCATTCTCCAATGGTTTATAATAAAATTTTCGTGAGGTTTTGCAAAAAATTAGTATAACAAGTGTTTACACATATAAAGAATAACTGTCTACTGTCTACCTTAGTGCCATGACATTGCATATTATCATTTTTAAGCAACATTTCTTCAATTTTTTAAACAGTTTGGCGTATTTTTGAGATTGAGCATTTTCCAGTGAACGTAATTTTCGATTCCCGAATTGTGATGTATAAATATCTTGTTATATTATACTGTTATACTGTTATAAATTATGTAATCTTGCTTTATTTTATTCATAATTTTAATATTGCTGATTTATTTTGGGAACGAGAACACAATTTCTTTATTTTATCCATAATTTTAATTTTGCTGATTTATTTTGGGAATGGGAATGGCGTATTTTTGAGATTGAGCATTTTCCAGTGAACATAATTTTCGATTCTCGAATTGTGATGTATAAATATCTTGTTATAAATAATGTAATCTTGCTTTATTTTATTCATAATTTTATTATTGCTGATTTATTTTGGGAACGAGAACACAATTTCTTTATTTTATCCATAATTTCAATATTGCTGATTTATTTTGGGAATGAGAACCCAATTTCTTTATTTTATATATAATTTTAATATTGCTGATTTATTTTGGGAATGAGAACACAATTTCAACAGACGCTCGAACTAATCTCAAATTTTGATATTCAGAAAATAATGGAATTGCATGTAGATTATTTTAAATCCCAATTTTGTATCACAATTCAAAAGTAATGTATCATGTATCAAAATCATGTATCATATTGATATGTACAATATTGATATGATATGATCATATCATGTATATGATACATAGGGAGTGATATAAATTGTGTAATTTTAAGGTTTTGGAGAAAAACCAATATACCAGTAAATGGTAAATAGGTACAAATTTGTATTCTGTTTCTTATTGCCCTGTAGGATTATTTTTCCTCAGTTTTTATAAGGATTTGGTGACATTTAGATTTATTTGCTAGCCTAACCTAACCTAACCTAAACTGACCAGTTATAATAAAATTTTCGAGATTTCCACGAAAAGTGGAGAAGTTTTACAGATAAACTAATATGATAAGGCAAAGTATTGGAGCTTGTGAAAGTTTTCAAATACAACAAGGAGAATAACCTTTTTCACAATACATCTCATACACTAATGTATGAAATAAAGTTACGCAGTTTAAAAAAAAATTTTTTTTTCAAAATTGTTTTTTATTGTTCACGACAATTGTTTCGCCATACTGTGACTTCTTCAGGTGAAGAAATGATTAAAGAAACTTTATTTCATACATTAGTAATTATGAGTTTTCAACAAATAAAAGCCACAACGATCAATCTACATCTCATACAATTGTACAATTGTACAATGACATACAATTGTATTGTGAAAAAGATTATTCTCCTTGTTTTATTTAATATAATAAGTACCTATATACAACAGTGTACACACCAATACTCTCTAAATACTATCTATCATTAATTATCATCAATGCTTATCATCTGTTATATTTTAGCACTAATTTTAATATTGCTGATATTTGTCAACATTCTGGAATAGTGATTTAAAAATATTTTTTTAATTATGTAATTTTGTTTTATTTTATTTTTATATGGGCAAGATTATATTTGATGTTTGCAATAATAATACAATTATAACACAAAAGAAAACATAAAAAAAACTTTATGCAGCATATCATTGTGACCCACACACTATTATGTGCATAGTATTATTGTCGGAACATACCGTGTAATCGTGTAAAAATATATAAATAGTAAAACATAATCAGTCGCGTTTATTAATAAATAACTGAATCATCCACTTTGGGATTCACCGCAGAATTCTTATCATTGTTGGCAATGGCTTATCATGCATTCTGCAATGAAGATGTTTATATTAGTGGGCGGTATATGCACATTTACCGCGTGAAAAAACGCGAAACCAAAGTGTAATAATTCTAGAAAAATAATTTACGCTAGTAAGAAATTCGTATTGCTTTGGTTGAATCAATACCATAGTCTGGTAATAGTAAGGAATTTACATACCGTGATTCAACTATTGTGACATCAATAACAAGGAAAAAATGTAGAGTGAATACAGGAAAATTTAATAAATTATTGTGTAATTATTGATTTAACGTCTCGTGCCATTTTTTTTTAAATTTTATCTTCCGATTCGTACAATTACATTTATTTTTATGGTGTGAATCTCAAGCAGGAAAGAGGTTTCGTGCCATTTTTTTAAAATATTATTTTCCGATTCGTACAATAAAGTTTATTTTTATGCTGTGTGAATCTCAAGCGGGAAATCAGTTTGCAATTTTATTGTATCCTAATTTTCACACTTATTCTAGAAATTTTGTACTGTCGCTGAAAATTCATTACACTATGGTCCGTGGAAAAGGGCAAGTCAAAAGTACTACATAATAATCAGTTAACTAAAGAACGTTTGACCCAAGTGATTTTTCTCGCCGAATATTGATTTATAGAAAAATTGCCAGAATAACCTATTGATAGATTTTAACCGAAAAATCATAAAATACGAAAATCAATATTTTCAACATTAAAATTTTGTGAGTATTAATGTGCTGGAAAAATTTACAAATTACATGACTTGCATATATTATTATTGTATTTTATGGTTTTGCAATGTAATCATAGGTTGTAATTACTTTTTGTAAAAATGTTTGAAAACCTATAAACACATATTCATATACTTGAGGTGATAAATTGCGAAAGTTATGTTGCACTTATGTTAGACTTTATTGCTTCATCATGCAATATTGTTACATGCACTGCTTGCAATTTTATGCTTGCCAACAAGTATGTTATTTATGGTTATCCTAGGTTAGGGGTACTAGAAGATAAATGCTAGAAAAAAGTAAAATAAAACAATTTGCAAATTTGTGAAACGTCGACCAAAAATTTTAAATTACCTCAATCATTATGTTTCATTAAATAGTAATAATTTTGAATGTAAGAAAATTCAAAATTTGCTGAGATATAGTTATAATTTCATACTTTATTTGCTACATTGCCATTTTTTTTATATATCTTAAAACATTGTTAGAATATGTAAATAGATATAATAATATAAGTAATGAGATATATTTATAATTCCATACTTTATTTGCAAATTTGTGAAACGTCGACCAAAAACTTTATATTACCTTAATCATTATGTTTCATCAAATAGTAATCATTTTGAATGTAAGAATATGCAATATTTGCTGAGATATAGTTATAATTTCATACTTTATTTGCTTCATTGCCATTTTTTTTTTATATCTTAAAACATTGTTAGAATATGTAAATAGATATAATAATAAAAGTAATGAGATATATTTATAATTTCATACTTTATTTGCAAATTTGTGAAACGTCGACCAAAAACTTTATATTACCTTAATCATTATGTTTCATCAAATAGTAATCATTTTGAATGTAAGAATATGCAATATTTGCTGAGATATAGTTATAATTTCATACTTTATTTGTTTCATTGCCAATTTTTTTTTTATATCTTAAAACATTGTTAGAATATGTAAATAGATTTAATAATAAAAGTAATGAGATATATTTATAATTTCATACTTTATTTGCAAATTTGTGAAACGTCGACCAAAAACTTTATATTACCTTAATCATTATGTTTCATCAAATAGTAATCATTTTGAATGTAAGAATATGCAATATGTGCTGAGATATAGTTATAATTTCATACTTTATTTGCTTCATTGCCAATTTTTTTTTTTATATCTTAAAACATTGTTAGAGTATGTAAATAGATATAATAATTAAAGTAATGAGATATATTTATAATTTCATACTTTATTTGCAAATTTGTGAAACGTCGACCAAAAACTTTATATTGCCTTAATCATTATGTTTCATCAAATAGTAATCATTTTGAATGTAAGAATATGCAATATTTGCTGAGATATAGTTATAATTTCATACTTTATTTGCTTCATTGCCATTTTTTTTTTATATCTTAAAACATTGTTAGAATATGTAAATAGATATAATAATAAAAGTAATGAGATATATTTATAATTTCATACTTTATTTGCTTCATTGCCATTTTTTTATTATCTTAAAACATTCTTAGAAAATGTAAATAAATATAATAATAAAAGTAATAATATGACCCACATAATTAGTATTTTATTCTAGTAACAATAATAATTATTATTCGTACTGCTCCTTTACCTATCTCGTAAGTTGAAATCCCTTATAAATAAGTATGTCTTAAAACTTATTATCAGATCAGTTTTTTTAAAATTATATTACACTGAACAATTATAGTACTTTTACTTTGAAATATTATTACTGACGTTATCATTAGAAATAACCATTTCATTGTAATTCTTAAAATGATAATCTTGCAAACTTATCTACCATAGATAATCAAATATTGTGAATTAGATTGTAGAAGTATTATAAACAATAAAACTATGTAGTTTGTAGTTAATAAATAGAAATGGATACTAGAAGTTCGTATTTGATTATCAGAATTCAAAACTTATAATGACTATTGAAGCCCTTTTCCCAAAATGAAATTTATTATTATATTTTTACTCAGAATTATTACAACTTATGTACTATCCTAGCTAATATACATTATTATTATATGTGTATATTATTGTAGTAGAAAATAATTAATATTTTATAATATCTAATAATAATGACAGGCGTAACATTTATAGTTTATGCGTTTCTTCGAAATAACAATTTATGTAATGGGTAATAGTTTATTTAATTCAATTGCGGTTTTGTAACGCCTAAATTATCCGCTTACTTGCATTCTTGTGGTCAGAGAAAAACTGCACCTGATGCAACTTACCGATTACGTAATAATGTTAGTAAACACAATTTAGTACAGTCGTGACACATATTTCGCAAATAATTATCTCGCGCAGCAAAGTTAAAAAAACGCCGTATAAAAATTACTTTTCTTAATATGCTATATTATATAGAAATGTTAAAGGACAATTTTATTCATCTTCGATATAGAAGATATATATGTATCTCTATATATTCGATATATAGAGAATTCGATAAATAGCTAATATCGCAAAATTTTCTTATTCACACAAACTCAATGATGTTAGGAATAATGTACTGAAATTAGGTATCGATTTTTTATAATAAATTGTGTGTGGATTTTTAATAAATATAAAAGATTGAAATATTGCAGCTTTTATAGGTAAACTCGTTGTGTTTGATAATTAACAATTTTAAAAGAAAATCTCATGAGCTTAAAAATTTTGTAGAATTGGTTTTCTATGTAAAATGTAAAAATCAAAATATAGGTCGTTATTTTTGAAAAGACACTTACAAGACAAATACATTGTTTAGGAAATGTGTTTACATTGTTTAGGAAATGTGTTTACATTGTTTAGAAATATTGCATTAAAAAATGGGACTTTTTTCACACATGATAAATATAGAACACATTTTGATTACAAAAGCAGTAGGTACAATAAATTTTGTAAAATTTTCAATTATAGAATAAGTTTTGCAAATTGTGTTTGATAATTAACAATTTGAAAAGAAAATTTCATGAGCTTAAAAATTTTGTAGAATTGGTTTTCTATGTAAAATGTAAAAATCAAAATATAGGTCGTTATTTTTGAAAAGACACTTACAAGACAAATACATTGTTTAGGAAATGTGTTTACATTGTTTAGAAATATTGCATTAAAAAATGGGACTTTTTTTACATATGATAAATATAGAACACATTTTGATTCCAAAAGCAATAGGTGCAATAAATTTTGTAATATTGCCAATTATTGAGTTCCAAGTTTTGCAAATTTCTTCAAAATCAGGTAGAAATTTAGTTCACAAATTCGATACGTCAATATTTATTATTTCCAATTCATATGTCTTTTCCCAGACATTGAGACGGTCTTTTAAATTTCTTGTTTTTTTTTACATTTTTCCAGTACTACAATAACTTCAAAGTAATGAGATTTTATTTTACATACACATATCTATGTTGAACTATGTAGAAACTAAAAGTTCGTATTTGATTATCAGAATTATCAGATTATCAGAAATACATTATACATAGAACGCATTTTAATTACAAAAGCAGTAGGTACATAGTTTTATAATACATATTTCCAAAAACAGTGTTGCAATCAAATACTTTATAAAGCTTTATTCATAGCTTATTAAATATAATAAAACTGTTAAATATCTTAAAAATCAAGTAAAAATATACCTAAAAAAATCGATATGTCAATATTTTCATGCCCAATTAGGTTTTCACTGAAATTTATTAAAAAAAAGATGAAAAGGTGTCTAATCGATATTTGGGCGCCCAAATAGCATTTTCTTAAGTTTATAATTTTTGTTTTTTTACAAATGTCAATGAAAATCTGATTTGGCTTAAAATTATTGACCAATCGACTTTGTAAGTAAATTGTTACTGTAATATATTTTTTTAATTTCTGTGAAAATCTGATTTGGCTTGAAAACATTGACGTGTCCATTTTGTAAGCAAATTGTTACTTTAATTTTTTTTGGAGAAATTTCATGGTCTGTTTTGGCTTGAAAATATTGACATATCGAGTTTGTAAGTAAATTGTTACTTTTTTATCTGACTTGGCAAGAAAATATTGACATTCAGAGATTCACACAGATTTTCATTCAATTTTTTGTAAAGGAAAACGATTGTATAAATCGATTTTGTAAGGTAATTGTCACTTAAATTGTGATTAGTCAAATGACTATGAATAAAGTTTTATCACGTCTTTGATTGCCATCGCTGACTCATTGGTGTTGGGAATACTAATTATAAAATCTGCGCACTGTTTTTGTAAATAAAATGTGTTCTAGCTACGTGAATATTGCCCAATTTAAAAGAAAATCTCTTCAGCTTGAAAATATTGTAGAGTTAGTGTTGTAAGCTTAATTAATGACCATAATGAGTCAAAATCATTAAGTCAAGTAACGATTAATCGTACAAAATCGATTCGTCAATATATTCAAGCTTAATCAGTTTTTGGTTGAAATTAAAAAAATAATGTTTTGCATAATCAATGCAGTAATTTAAACACAATTAGTTTGTAATTTCTTAATTATGCGTACAATACGAGTATTGCAATATTGTCAATACAATTGACAAAGTCGTTGTTGCTGTATCGATTGTAGGTAAATTAATTGTCATGTGATAATCAAAGTTAATTCATAGTGATTTTCCTAATAAAAATTGAGTGATTAAAATTATTGATTTAAGTGATTAAAAAATAAGTGACAATTACCTTACAAAATCGATTTGTACAATCTATCGTTTTCCTTTGCAAAAATTAGAATGAAAATCTGATTCGTTTTAGAAATGTTGCATTAATGATTACTGATTATTGAGATATTAAATAAAACAGATTTGGTTTGCAGTCGGTTTTATTTAAGAAATTTATTGCGGTACTGATTGTAAGTAAATCAATTGTCAGAGGTGATAATCAAACTTAATTCATGGTAAGTTTCCTAATCAAAATTTAAGTGACAATTACCTTACAAAATCGATTTGTACACTCTACCGTTTTCTTTTGCAAAACTTTGAATGAAAATCTGATTAGTTTTAGAAATGTTGCACTATTGATTACTGATTATTGAGATATTAAATAAAATAGATTTGGTTTACAGTCAGTTTTATTTAAGAAATTTATTGCGGTATTTATTGTACGTAAATCAATTGTCAGAGGTGATAATCAAACTTAATTCATAGTGATTTTCCTAATAAAAATTTAAGTGAGAATTACCTTACAAAATCGATTTGTACAATCTATAGTTTTCCTTTGCAAAAATTTGAATGGAAATCTGATTAGTTTTAGAAATGAACTATTGATTACTGATTATTGAGATAAAAAATAAAATAAATTTGTTTTTCAGTTTGTTTTATTTAAGAAATTTAAAAGCCAAACTTATTGGTGCTGGAAATATTTATTTTATTTATTTGACTCATTTGTGTTGGCAATACATATTATAAAATCTGCGTACTGTTTTCGTAAATAAAATGTGTTCTAGCTACGTGTATATTTCCGAATTTAAAAGAAAATCTCTTCAGCTTGAAAATATTGTAGTATTGTAAGCATAATTAATGAGCATAATGAGGCAGTCAAAATCATTAAGTCAAGTAACGATTGATCGTACAAAATCGATACGTCAATATTTTCTAACTTAATCAGTTTTTCCTTGAAATTAAAAAAAAAGCATAATCAATGCAGTATTGCTAATACAATTAGTTTGTATTTTTTAATTATGCGTTCAATACGGACATTGCAATATTTTCAATGCAATTGGCAAAGTCGTTGTTGCGGTATTGATTGTAGGTAAATTAATTGTCAGAGGTGATAATCAAACTTAATTCATAGTAAGTTTCGTAATAAAAATTTAAGTGAGAATTAGCTTACAAAATCGATTGGTACAATCTATCGTTTTCCTTTGCAAAAATTTGAATAAAAATCTGATTAGTTGTAGAAATGTTGCACTATTGATTACTGATTATTAAGATATTAAATAAAATAGATTTGCTTTACAGTCGGTTTTATTTAAGAAATTTATTGTGGTATTGATTGTAGGTAAATTAATTGTCAGAGATGATAATTAAACTTAATTCATAGTAAGTTTCCTAATCAAAATTTAAGTGAGAATTACCTTATAAAATCAATTTGTACAATCTATAGTTTTCCTTTGCAAAAATTTGAATGGAAATCTGATTAGTTTTAGAAATGAACTATTGATTACTGATTATTGAGATATTAAATAAAACAGATTTGTTTTGCAGTCGGTTTTATTTAAGAAATTTAAAAGCCAAAATGATTGGTGCTGGAATTATTAATTTTATTTATTTGACTCATTGGTGTTGCCAATGCTTATTATAAAATCTGCGTACTGTTTTCGTAAATAAAATGTGTTCTAGCTACGTGTATATTGCCGAATATAAAAGAAAATCTTTTCAGCTTGAAAATATTGTAGTGTTAGTATTGTAAGCATAATTAATGAGCATAATGAGGCAGTCAAAATCATTAAGTCAAGTAACGATTGATCGTATAAAATCGATACGTCAATATGTTCAAGCTTAATCAGTTTTTCGTTGAAATAAAAAAAAATGTTTTGCATAATCAATGCAATATTTCCAATACAATTTGTTTGTAAATTTTTTAATTATGCGTTAAATGCGGACATTACAATATTTTAAACACAAATGACAAAGTCGTTGTTGTAGTATTGATTGTAGGAAAATCAATTGTCAGAGGTGATAATCAAACTTAATTCATAGTAAGTTTCCTAATAAAAATGTAAGTGACAATTACCTTACAAAATCGATTTACAATCTATCGTTTTCCTTTGCAAAAATTTGAATGAAAATCTGATTAGTTTTAGAAATGTTGCACTATTGATTACTGATTATTGAGATATAAAATAAAACAGATTTGGTTTACAGTCGGTTATATTTAAGAAATTTATTGTGGTATTGATTGTAGGTAAATCAATTGTCAAAGGTGATAATTAAACTTAATATATAGTAAGTTTCCTAATCAAAATTTAAGTGACAATTACCTTACAAAATCGATTTGTACATTCTATCATTTTCCTTTGCAAAAATTTGAATGAAAATCTGATTAGTTGTAGAAATGTTGCATTATTGATTACTGATTATTAAGATATTAAATAAAATAGATTTGCTTTACAGTCGGTTTTATTTAAGAAATTTATTGTGGTATTGATTGTAGGTAAATTAATTGTCAGAGATGATAATTAAACTTAATTCATAGTAAGTTTCCTAATCAAAATTTAAGTGAGAATTACTTTATAAAATCAATTTGTACAATCTATAGTTTTCCTTTGCAAAAATTTGAATGGAAATCTGATTAGTTTTAGAAATGAACTATTGATTACTGATTATTGAGATATTAAATAAAACAGATTTGTTTTGCAGTCGGTTTTATTTAAGAAATTTAAAAGCCAAAATGATTGGTGCTGGAATTATTAATTTTATTTATTTGACTCATTGGTGTTGCCAATACTTATTATAAAATCTGCGTACTGTTTTCGTAAATAAAATGTGTTCTAGCTACGTGTATATTGCCGAATTTCAAAGAAAATCTCTTCAGCTTGAAAATATTGTAGTGTTAGTGTTGTAAGCATAATTAATGAGCATAATGAGCCAGTTAAAATTATGAAGTCAAGTAACAATTAAACGTACAAAATCGATACGTCATTATTTTCAAGATTAATAAGTTTTTCGTTGAAATAAAAAAAAATGTTTTGCATAATCAATGCAATATTTCCAATACAATTAGTCTGTAATTTTTTAATTATGCGTTCAATACGGACATTACAATATTTTCATTACAAATGACAGAGTCGTTGTTGTGGTATTGATTGTAGGTAAATCAATTGTCAGAGGTGATAATCAAACTTAATTCATAGTAAGTTTCCAAATAAAAATTTAAGTGACAATTACCTTACAAAATCGATTTGTACAATCTATCGTTTTCCTTTGCAAAAATTTGAATTAAAAATCTGATTAGTTTTAGAAATGTTGCACCATTGATTACTGATTATTGAGATATTAAATAAAATAGATTTTGTTTACAGTCGGTTTTATTTAAGAAATTTATTGTGGTATTGATTGTAGGTAAATCATTTGTCAGAGGTGATAATCAAACTTAATTCATAGTAAGTTTCGTAATATAAATTTAAGTGAGAATTAGCTTACAAAATCGATTTGTACAATCTATCGTTTTCCATTGCAAAAATTTGAATTAAAAATCTGATTTGTTTTAGAAATGTTGCACTATTGATTATTGATTATTAGGATATTAAATGAAACAGATTTGCTTTACATTCGGTTTTATTTAAGAAATTTATTGTGGTATTGATTGTAGGTAAATCAATTGTCAGAGGTGATAATCAAACTTAATTCATAGTAAAGTTTCGTAATAAAAATTTAAGTGACAATTACCTTACAAAATGGATTTGTACAATCTATAGTTTTGCTTTGCAAAAATTTGAATGAAAATCTGATTAGTTTTAGAAATTAACTATTGATTACTGATTATTGAGATGTTAAATAAAACAGATTTGTTTTACAGTCGGTTTTATTTAATTAATTTAAAAGCCAAACTTATTGGTGCTGGAAATATTTATTTTATTTATTTATCCATTTTAATATTACAAATTCAGTAAAATTAATTAAGAAAACTTAACGTATTACTCTTGCAAAATATTTTGCCAAATCGCAATATTGCAGTATGTATTATTGTAATGCAGTGTAATGTAATGATTATATGTTTTGTTTGTAGCGTTTATGTGATGTGGTGTTTGGGTGTTATTACGTGATTAAAGTTTGATTTAGAATTAAAATCGCTGGCAGATTTCACGGTCGTAATCTCGTGCACATGAAAATTGTAATAGTCGGGCTTGTATGCGGCTTCGCTTCACTCTGTCTATTTTATTTTCCGTAGTTCCAACTACAAATTGCACGGTTGCTGGAGTGGAAGTTAATCCGCCGTGTCGAGCGTGTTTTGCGGCGGCAGCGCAGCGAAATTTAAAATCCCGTGGTTTTGCGATTTTTCCGTCTGGAGCGTGAAAGTGGTGATTTTTTTGCGTCCGAGGTTTTCCCGGCGGTTCCCCTTGCGTTCTGGCGTTGCAGTTTTTTTGGTGGCGTTTTCGGGCGTATTTGTTAATTACTCACTTAAACTCATTAGGTTTCATCCAGTAGGTCAGGGGCGAGTGGTGCCGCTTCGAGCATCACCCAGCATCATCCTAGAATCACTGCGTCGTCTGTGGCACCAAAGGCGACGACGGCGTCGCACTATCACATTTAGTTCACAAGAAACGCTCGGGGGAGAGACTAGGAGGACACTCTTCGGATGAAGCACTCTTCGGGACGTGGGACCCGCGTCGTTTCACTGCGGAGGTGCGCGGACGTGCATCGTACTTTTACTGTGGAACGGCGTGAACTGCGCTCGACGGACGACGGCGACACATCGGGAACGATGCCTTTTTTCCTGTGATGACCACCGAGAGAACAATGATCGCACCTCTCCGGCCCGCCTCTGATAACATTATGCCTTATGCCGCTCAGCTCCACTCATGCGGCTACCTTTCGGCTGGCCTCGTCTCGTGTGCCACTCAGGTGCGGTTGCGCAATGATTACGCTCTCGCAAAAAAAAATCCCTTTTTCACGCCGCCGACGCTCGCCGCTTTCAGGCGTCGCGACGCCGCCGCCAGTGCGGGGCTCGCGAAAAAATCCGCGCGCTCCGCGGCGCGCAAATTGCCTCCTTGCGGCTCGAGGCGCTCACCAGGACCAAGGAGCAAACTATTCTGGACCAGAGAAACAGTTGGACGCACGCATCGTCAAAAAAAGTCCCAATGCGATGTCAACATAACGGTAGTTTGCTATCATCTAGCACTTCGCAAAAATTTAAGTACCTATTGATTTTGGACATGTTTTGTACCATACCTTTCAAACATCCAAAAAAATGTATACACTCCTGGGGCGAAACTAGGATGTTTCATTCAAGCCTCATTCGGCTTTAAAAATTGGAAGAAAGCTTGAGAAAATATCAAGTACATCGAGATTTTGAGTACCATAGAGTCACTATGCAAAAATGGTCTCTTCTTAATAGCTCTCTCAAATGTGATCACTGTAGAAAGTTTTTTATTACAAAACAAACACCAGCTTTGTTTTGTTTATAGGCCATAATGAAAGGCCGAAAGTACAAATCGTGGAAACTGTTTAGAAGAAGCTTTGAAAAACCTTAAACAAGTTTTACAAAGTTATAATCCTCCGAAGAATTGTGTCTAGATGATGTATATCTAAATGGAATGGTAGACAGTACAGCTAATTGCTCCATAAATATGTTTGTAAAAGAAACTATTGTTGCATATTATTTTTATGTTATGGCCGATGATACCTTAACAGAAGATAAATTATGAATGACGGTAAATCATATATATATACAACATATTTATTCAAGTAAGGTACATAAGAAATAACAGCATTTATCATAATTTTTATCAATAGATGGTGGGTGGTAGTACTCCTTACTTCAATTGGCCATCAGCAGTAGCCTTTCAGCCTTGGATGTTCGTGTTCTGGTCGCTTGCCAGTACTAGGTCATGCCAGTTAGGTGATTATACAGTGGAAGGGATGGGAATTTCTTTTTTGGGCTGACTGGGATCTGGTTATGAATTAAAGGCAGGAGATTCTGAAATGGTGACTTGGACATGAATTTGGATGCAAGACGGTTTAGGCGTTGTGTTATCGGGATTATGTTGGTCTGTTGGTAGAGGAGATTATTGGGTAGATTGTGTAGAGGATTACTGGGATGACGTAGTTTGGTGATGCTTCGGAGTATCGCTCTTTCAATTATATCAAGTTTTTGATATAATTGGTGCTGTCCTTGGTATTGGCTAAGATGATGGTGGCGTATTCGATGAGGGGGCGGCATAACATTTTGTAGATGACAAAATGATAGAGTGTAAAGATGACAAGATGACAAAGTGCTTCTTGGACGTTGAACTTTTAAAGAATTTTATTACTCTCCTTCTACAGCAATCCTACATCTCCTGATCTGGTTTCATCTGACTGGATTTTTCGTTTTTTTTCTGTTCGTTTCATCTTCATATTGAGTTACTTTCGGTTTCATTAGTGCTCAATTTTCATAAATGTTAAATTTTATTCATATACATTGTATACTGATACGGTTGATAGATCTATCTCAGACTATTGAAGCTTATTACTGTATACGTTAAATCGAGATAATATATCTCAGCATAAAATTGACAAAAAAATTGTTTCTAATGTTTGAAGTTGAAGGAGGTAGTTAGAT
Organism: Othius punctulatus; assembly: GCA_951805005.1. NCBI lineage: Eukaryota > Metazoa > Arthropoda > Insecta > Coleoptera > Staphylinidae > Othius > Othius punctulatus. The sequence continues at coordinate 16,592,522 of OX638145.1, forward strand.
GCTTCACTTCTTGTGTTTCCCTTTTTTCGTTCGTCATTTATTTATTTGTACATTTTTTTTTTCTTGAGCCTTTGATTTTTTTCCAAAAATTTGCCACCCCTGGATTTTGCCGCCCTGGGCTATAGCCCCCCACCCCCTTAAATCCTCCACTGATCAGCAGCATGGCCCCCACAAATGGGGCTCCCAGATTATCCATGGTTGAAAACGGAATTTTCGCTCTTTTGAATGCAATTAAAATCCAATATTGCGGCCATAACAAAATCAAAAATTGACAATTTGGGCATCTAGTTGGCGCAGAAAATGTTTGGCACTGTCATCAGAAAGCTCACGTCGAAAAATGTAAGAGTGCCTAGTTCCGTAAAATTTCCTTCCAAACTAAAAAAGTTATAAAAGGAAAAGGAATTCACTTTTTCAGTTTTTCAGCGATAATTCAGGAACTGTGCAAGTTTTCGCGGATTTCGTTTCAGTATATTGAAAGGTACAAAAATGAGAAACTTTTATTCTATTTCACCAACTCTGTATATATTTCCGTTTAATAGATCCTAATGGTGGGCGTCGTAAAAGTGACCACCCATAAGAGATTCAGATCTATTGAAAAATTCACTGATTTTTCATCACTGGGACATCAAAAATAGACATATTTTGGCAGAATCTATTAAAAAATGTGAAGCTTTTCACAACTGAAGCTAAGAATTTAACATGTTTTAACAGATGAAATTGAAAATTTAACAGATTTCAACGGTGTTAATTGAGAATTTGATGTATGTGAACTGTTACAGTTAAAAATCTGATAGATTTTTTCATTTTAAAACTGGCATATCAAATATATAAGAGATTCAGATCTATTGAAAAATTCACAGATTTTCACAACAGCTCTGCTGAAATATATTATTTTTGTGTAGTGTTACTGTTGATTTCAACGTGTGATCTGATAGCTTTTTACATATTTGGACTGGGACATCAAAAATTGATAAATTTTTGACGAAACTTTAAACATTTTTACAGGTTTTCACAGCTGAAGCTAATAATTTTACATATTTTAACAGATGCAATTGAAAAGTTAACAGATTTCGACAGTTTTAATTGAGAATTTGACGTATATGAACTGTTGCACTTAAAAATCTGACAGATGTTTACATTTTAAAACTGACATATCAAATATACAGGGTGGTCACTTTTACGACGTCCACCATTAGGATCTATTAAACGGAAATATATACAGAGTTGGTCAAATGGGAGAAAAAATTCTTATTTTTATGCCTTTTAATATTCTGAAAAGAAATCTTGGATATCTTGTACAGTTCCTGAAATATTGCTGAAAAACCGAAAAACTGCACTTTCCTTTTCCTTTTATAACTCCAGATCTGAACAGATTCAGATTTTATAGATTTTAATGTTTCAGTAGGAAATTTTACCCATTTAGAAAGTTGTTAAAAGTCTAACAGATTCTGACCACTGTAATTACAAATATGGTATATTTCGACAGTTTTTTTTAATTAAATTTGACATACAGGGAGATTCAAAACGTGGGGTCCAATAATTTAGGTGTAATTGGTGATATAAAATTGCCAATTCCGTCATAACAAATGAGCATTTGTTTGACTTATTTTTTATTATGACTTGATTTAACAAAACATAATAATAAACAAAGAAATCCTCTGTTTGATCTTTTTTTTCCTTTTATAATTTCTCCATTTTCTTCTAATATTTATTGTCGTATTCTCGCGATCGTTTAGTTCTTTTATTATGTCCGCGTTTTCTTCTTATATTTATTATCGTGTTCTCTTTCTTTTTGGGTTTTAGGTTTTTAATTACTTTCTAGAACAGTTTTTGATTACTTTTGCTGTCCTTCCTGCTCTTCCCCGAATTCTGTCCATTTTGGTGTTTTGCATGTATTATTATTCATTTTACTTTTGATCTTTGTTCTTTATATTATATTTCATAGTTTCTACTTGTTTATCTTTTTAGATATTTCTGCCACTGTTTCTTCTTTTGTTTGACTTTTTGTTTTATGTTCTCATTCCACCACTCTGTTTGTTTATTGCCTTCTGGTTTACTGTTTTTTTTATTTAAACCTGTTAAATGTTTAACCATTTTTAACCATTTAACTGTTAAAACCATTTCTTATGGTTTTTATTATCGTTTCCTTAAACTCGTTCCACATTTCTTCTAGTCTTCTATTTTCACCATGTGCTTTGTTTTCTGTCTTCTATGGTTTTTATTATCGTTTCCTTGGACTCGTTCCACATTTCTTCTAGTCTTCTATTTTCAACATGTGTTTTGTTTTCTGTCTTCTATGGTTTTTATTATCGTTTCCTTGGACTCGTTCCACATTTCTTCTAGTCTTCTATTTTCACCATGTGCTTTGTTTTCTGTCTTCTATGGTTTTTATTATCGTTTCCTTGGACTCGTTCCACATTTCTTCTAGTCTTCTATTTTCAACATGTGTTTTGTTTTCTGTCTTCTATGGTTTTTATTATCGTTTCCTTGGACTCGTTCCACATTTCTTCTTGTCTTCGATTTTCAACATGTATTTTGTTTTCTGTCCATACATTATTTAGCATCTCTCTATATCTTTGGATCGTTTCTTTGTCTTTTAGCTTGTATGCTCTAATGGTTTCATATTTTGTTCTCCCGTTCCTTTCTTTTTTATAGTTTCTTCAAATGTATCTCTTATTTTAGCCACTGCTAGGTAACCATCGCTGCCTATTTCGCTTCCTATTTTCATCTTTACATCTACTACCGATTGCCTATTTTTTTCTCTACAATTACAAAGTGTATTATTGATTTTTTTCCTGCTTGGTTCTTCTCTTGTATATTTGTATGTATTTTTGTGTTCATAGAAGGTGTTTCGGACTATCCAATTGTGTTTAGATAACATTGAAAACTCATATTAATCTCATTCGTTCCAAAGAGGAATTTGTCTCAGATACAAGAGATAGCAATTGGAATGGTACACGTTCAAGATGGACTTAAAGGTGACCGATTATAGGATTACCATACTGTACCTTTTTCCTGTAATATTTTTAATTGCCTTTTCAATGTTGTTGTTTATGTCTATTTCCTGTTTTTCATGTTCCTCAAAGGTTACTCCTAGGTATTGAAAATCTGTTGTCTTTTGTCCCCTTATATCTCCATATTTATTCTTTCCTGCTCGTTTGATATTACCATCACTTTTGTTTTTTCTTATTCATGTTCATTCTCTCTTGCATAACTCATTTTTTGGACAAAAAGTGTAGCTAGGAGGAATAACATCTTCCTATTTATCTGCTCTAGTTCTTCGCTTTTCACTTTTGTTTTTCGCTTATTCATGTTCATTCTCTCTTGCATAACTCATTTTTTGGACAAAAAGTGTAGCTAGGAGGAATAACATCTTCCTATTTGTCTGCTCTAGTTCTTCGCTTTTCACTTTTGTTTTTCGCTTATTCATGTTCATTCTCTCTTGCATAACTCTTGTTTTGGACTAAAAGTGTAGGTAGGAGGAATCATATCTTCCTATTTGTCTGCTCTAGTTCTTCGCTTTCTTCTCCTTATTATTATTCTTTACATTCTCATCCTATCTTATCTTCTTCTTTTAATTCTTCTTTGCGTTCTGCTTTTTCTTCTTCTTCTTCCTTTTCTTCTTCTGCTTCTTCTTCTTATTCTTATTCTTCTTGAAGTTCATAGTTGAGGAGAGGTAGGAATAATTATTATTGATATTATTATCCAATGTGGATATTGGTAACCATATTGGCTATCGTTAGTGTATTGACATTGTTGACTGTATTAAATACATAACTCATGTTTTTTTAACTATATAAATATAAATAATAACGAAATTTCATCGATAAAAAATCACAAAATCACAACTACTACTTTTTTTAATAAATAGTTTTGGCAATATTTAATTCTTCAGAATGAATTATTAACATTCTAAAAGGTAGTCGTTTGCAGTAAAGGGTTATTATAATAGACAAGAATAAACAAAATTTATCTCTTATTTAAAAAAAATTCCTATGTCTATAAATAAAGAAATATTTAATGCCCATTCTACATGTGAAAATAATAATCTCCTTATAATATGAACTTAATGAGGTTCAGATGTCACTCTTTCAAATAAAGTGGAAATTTTCCAATAAAATCAATACAAAATGATAACACGAAATGTTGGGTTACAGTTGCAATTCTTCTGCATGACGTAGAAATTCAAGAAATCGCGTGGTATACAATTGCCTCCTAATTACTATTAGATCCTGAAGGCAGTACTTCAAATAAAATGAACATTATGTGATCAAACCAGTGCAACATTTTGTTTGCATGTTGCTGTGAGTACACTTCTTTCACGTGAAAGTAGAAATTCAGGAAATGTAATGGTACATAATTTCCACTTAAAGTTGACCAGTGTTATTCGTGCACACTAATTTATTAGATTTTGGAATCGACATTTGTCTTCAGGTTTAGAGTTTCTTAACAGTAACAGGCCTAAGTTGCAAATCCAAAGATTAGCTTGGATTTTTGAGACACATCAATTTACTAGAATTTGGACATTTGCCTTCCTGTGTAGATTTTATCAACTGTAGCCAAAATGTGGTTTCCTGTCTAGAATTTCTCAATAATAATTAACCATAGTAGCAAATCATTCAGTTATTTAGGTAAATTGGGTACATCAATGTATTTAACGTTAGGTTACCTTAGGTTTGGTGAAGCAATCTAACCAAACTTTGGTTAAGTAATCTAGTTATTTCAAAAGTTGAAATTTCGAAATAACTAGTGGCTACCTCCTTCAGTGCGGATTACATGTGAGACTTGGCGCACGAATTAATTCCGATAAGTTTGTTCCCAATATTCGTTACACCTATCAAAAAACAAAGTGGAAAACCACTATTTTGATAATCCTTTTTGTTTTGAACTCGTTCCCAAACAATGGCTCCGAATGCATTCCTGGAAGCCGGCGTGCTCGCTCGAAATTATCAAACCACATAACGGCACGAGTTCACTATAAAAATTGCACCTGTATGCGCGCAATAATAGCACTTTTGTGAATTCAGATATATTTTATCTGACGGAATGTGCATTTCAGCCTAGTATTCATCCATCAATTTTCAATGCACGCTTAACTTATCTTCAAGTTTCATATTGGAAATTTGCGTGCTAATAACAGTAATTCTACACAATATTTTTTTTAGAAATACAAGCACCAATGTTTCTTAGTTCAGTACCAAAATTTAATTGCTGCAGTTACCAAATGCAATTTCCAAAATTTCGAATTTTATCTTTAAAAAATCTAATTGTAGACTAAACTTTTTTACCTTCGACGTAAATGTAATATTTTTTTAAAGTTCGACGTAAACGTAATATATTTTATAAGTGCAATCACCAAAGTTTCCAAAAATTAATTGCCAAAATTTCCAAGTTATTTTTTTACTTTCGGAAAGTGCTGACTGGTGAGAGTGTTTCACAAATATACCTAAACTTCAAACGGTATCTCCCTAATCAAATAAGCACCTAAATTGATTTAATGATTGATGAATGATGACTTAATGATTTAGTTACCTAAACTTCAAACTATAGCTTTTAGCGCCGAATTTTAACTACAAGCCATCTTATTATTTGAGATAATTTTTACAAATTGCTTACCAACTTTGCTTCAGAAAGTTACATCAGTGCTACATGCATATACATACATATCTCTATATATGACATATGTATTAAACAGCACAAGCTGATAACGTCCTTCAATGTAATTGTTGAAAGTGTATGTATATTATTAATATCGTAGTTTATAGTAAGTGAAAATGAAATTCAAAACGCGGATGGTTATAAAATAAGATTTTACTGATTGCGAACAAGAAGATTGAGACCTATAATTGATACGAGCGTGACAAACGGCTGGTTTCCTAACTGTCACCTCGATATCACATAAAACTTTAACGCACGACGTGCGGACTTTAAGAGCTTTTTACCATCATCTCAGCGAGTGATTCATGGAAATTAGGTTTTTTATGGCTAGTTTTTATAACGTGCCCGGTAAACGCACGGCGCCGATACTTTATCTTCGGTTATCAAAACATTTAATAAAGCGATTCATAAATTTCACCTGAGCAATAGAAGCGCCCGATATAAATAAATTAATTGCATTGCGGCTATTAAATTGTATGGTTTTGGTTTAACTGCACTCGGGAGATTAACAGTGGGCTTTAAAATTGTTGTCGGTAATTAAATTGTTATGTATTATTATTAAGTGTTTGAAACATTTGATATTATAGGCATTGTTTTAACACATCAGTCATTAGACAATTCGTCAATTCATATATAAATTGTTAAATACTGGTAAATGGTATAAATATGATGTATCTGTAAAAGTTTGAATGGTTTTCATTTTTTACAGTTTTTCTTCCATTCACTCTGTAGACTTGTAAGAATATTTTCTTGATGTAAAATATTTAAAGTTATAAACGTGTTTTCGTGATATAGCTGTGATACTTTGAATCCCTGATTCATTTATAAGTTGGTGAATACGGGTAAATGGTATAAATATGATGTATCTGTAAAAGTTTGAATTGTTTTTCATTACAGGTTTTCTTCCATTCGCTCTGTAGAGTTGTAAGAATATTTCTTGGTGTAAAATGTTTAAAGTTATGAACGTGTTTTCGTGGTATAGCCGTGACACTTTCTATCCCTGATTCATATATAAATTGGTAAATACTGGTAAATGGTACAAATATGATGTATATGTAAAAGTTTGAATTGTTTTTCATTTTTTGCAGTTTTTCTTCCATTCGCTCTGTAGATTTGTAAGAATATTTTCTTGATGTAAATTGTTTAAAGTTGTGAACGTGTTTTCGTGATATAGCCGTGACACTTTCAATCCCTGATTCATATACAATTTAATAAATACTGGTAAATGGTATAAATATGATGTATCTGTAAAAGTTTGAATTGTTTTTCATTTTTTGCAGTATTTCTTCCATTCGCTTTGTTGACATGTAAGAATATTTTCTTGATGTAAAATGTTTAAAGTAATGAACGTGTTTTCATGATATAGCCGTGACACTTTTAATCCCTGATTTATATATAAATTGGTAAATACTGGTGAATGGTATAAATATGATGTATCTGTAAAAGTTTGAATTGTTTTTAATTTTTTACAGTTTTTCTTCCATTCGCTCTGTAGACTTGTAAGAATATTTTCTTGATGTAAAATGATTAAAGTTATGAACGTGTTTTCGTGATATAGCCGTGACACTTTCAATCCCTGATTCATATATAAACTGGTAAATACTGGTAAATGGTAGAAATATGATGTATCTGTAAAAGTTTGAATTGTTTTTCATTTTTTACAGATTTTCTTCCATTCGCTCTGTAGACTTGTAAGAATATTTTCTTGATGTAAAATATTTAAAGTTATGAACGTGTTTTCGCGATATAGCTGTGACACTTTCAATCCCTGATTCATACATAAATTGGTAAATGCTGGTAAATGGTATAAATATGATGTATCTGTAAAAGTTTGAATTGTTTTTTATTTTTTACAGTTTTTCTTGCATTCGCTCTGTAGACTTGTAATAATATTTTCTTGATGTAAAATGTTTAAAGTTATGAACGTGTTTTCGTAATATAGCCGTGACACTTTCAATCCCTGATTCATATATAAATTGGTAAATGGTATAAATATGATGTATCTGTAAAAGTTTGAATTGTTTTTCATTTTTTACAGGTTTTCTTCCATTCGCTCTGTAGACGTTTAAGAATATTTGCTTGAAGTAAAATGTTTAAAGTTATGGACGTGTTTTCGCGATATAGCTGTGACACATTCAATCCCTGATTCATACATAAATTGGTAAATGCTGGTAAATGGTATAAATATGATGTATCGGTAAAAGTTTGAATTGTTTTTCATTTTTTACAGTTTTTCTTCCATTCGCTCTGTAGAGTTGTAAGAATATTTTCTTGGTGTAAAATGTTTAAAGTTATGAACGTGTTTTCGTGATATAGGCGTGACGCTTTCAATCCCTGATTCATATATAAATAGGCAAATACTGGTAAATGGTATAAATATGATGTATCTGTAAAAGTTTGAATTGTTTTTCATTTTTTACAGTTTTTCTTCCTTTCGCTCTGTAGACTTGTAAGAATATTTTCTTGATGTAAAATGTTTAAAGTTATGAACGTGTTTTCGTGATATAGCCGTGACAGTTTCAATCCCTGATTCATATATAAGTTGGTAAGTACTAGCATAAATATGATGTATCTGTAAAAGTTTGAATTGTTTTTCATTTTTTACAGTTTTTCTTCCTTTCGCTCTGTAGACTTGTAAGAATATTTTCTTGATGTAAAATGTTTAAAGTTATGAACGTGTTTTCGTGATATAGCCGTGACACTTTCAATCCCTGATTCATATATAAATTACTGGTAAATGGTATAAATATGATGTATCTGTAAAAGTTTGAATTGTTTTTCATTTTTTACAGTTTTTTTTTCAAGTCGCTCTGTAGACTTGTAAGAATATTTTCTTGATGTAAAATGTTTAAAGTTATTAACGTGTTTTCGTGATATAGCCGTGACACTTTCAATCCTTGATTCATATACATATTGGTAAATACTGGTAAATGGTATAAATATGATATATCTGTAAAAGTTTGAATTGTTTTTCTTTTTTTACAGTTTTTCTTCCATTCGCTCTTAGGACTTGTAAGAATATTTTCTTGATGTAAAATGATTAAAGTTATGAACGTGTTTTCGTGATATAGCCGTGACACTTCCAATCCCTGATTCATATATAAGTTGGTAAATACTGGTAAATGGTATACATATGATGTATCTGTAAAATTTTGAATTGTTTTTCATTTTTTACAGTTTTTCTTCCATTCGCTCTGTAGACTTGTAAGAATATTTTCTTGATGTAAAATGATTAAAGTTATGAACGTGTTTTCGTGATATAGCCGTGACACTTTCAATCCCTGCTTCATATATAAATTGGTAAATACTGGTAAATGGTTTAAATATGATGTATCTGTAAAAGTTTGATGGTTTTTCATTTTTTACAGTTTTTCTTTCATTGGCTCTGTAGACTTGTAAGAATATTTTCTTGATATAAAATGTTTAAAATTATGAACGTGTTTTCGTGATATAGCGGTGACACTTTCAATCCCTGATTCATATATAAATCGGTATATACTGGTAAATGGTATAAATATGATGTATCTGTAAGAGTTTGAATTGTTTTTCATTTTTTACAGTTTTTCATTTTTTACAGTTTTTCTTCCATTCGCTCTGTAGACTTGTAAGAATATTTTCTTGGTGTAAAATGTTTAACGTTATGAACGTGTTTTCGTGATATAGCCGTGACACTTTCAATCCCTGCTTCATATATAAATTGGTAAATACTGGTAAATGGTTTAAATATGATGTATCTGTAAAAGTTTGATGGTTTTTCATTTTTTACAGTTTTTCTTTCATTGGCTCTGTAGACTTGTAAGAATATTTTCTTGATATAAAATGTTTAAAATTATGAACGTGTTTTCGTGATATAGCGGTGACACTTTCAATCCCTGATTCATATATAAATTGGTAAATACTGGTAAATGGTATAAAAATGATGTATCTGTAAAAGTTTGAATTGTTTTTCATTTTTTACAGTTTTTCTTCCTTTCGCTCTGTAGACTTGTAAGAATATTTTCTTGATGTAAAATGTTTAAAGTTATGAACGTGTTTTCGTAATATAGCCGTGACACTTACAATCCCTGATTCATATATAAATTGGTAAATACTGCCAAATGGTATAAATATGATGTATCTGTAAAAGTTTGAATTGTTTTTCATTTTTTACAGTTTTTCTTCCATTCGCTCTGAAGACTTGTAAGAATATTTTCTTGATGTAAAATGTTTAAAGTTATGAACGTGTTTTCGTGATATAGCCGTGACACTTTCAATCCCTGATTCATATATAAATTGGTAAATACTGGTAAATGGTTTAAATATGATGTATCTGTAAAAGTTTGAATTGTTTTTCATTTTTCACAGTTTTTCTTCCATTCGTCTGTAGAGTTGTACGAATATTTTTTGATGTAAAATGTTTAAAGTTATGAACGTGTTTTCGTGATATAGCCGTGACCCTTTCAATCCCTGATTCATATATAAATTGGTAAATACTGGTAAATGGTATAAAAATGATGTATCTGTAAAAGTTTGAATTGTTTTTAATTTTTTACAGTTTTTCTTCCATTCGCTCTGTAGACTTGTAAGAATATTTTCTTGATGTAAAATTTTTAAAGTTATGAACGTGTTTTCATGATGTAGCCGTGACACTTTCAATCCCTGATTCATATATAAATTACTGGTAAATGGTATAAATATGATGTATCTGTAAAAGTTTGAATTGTTTTTCATTTTTTACAGTTTTTCTTCCATTCGCTCTGTAGACTTGTAAGAATATTTTCTTGATGTAAAATGTTTAAAGTTATGAACGTGTTTTCGTGTTATAGCCGTGACAGTTTCAATCCCTGATTCATATATAAGTTGGTAAGTACTGGCATAAATATGATGTATCTGTAAAAGTTTGAATTGTTTTTCATTTTTCACAGTTTTTCTTCTATTCGCTCTGTAGACTTGTAAGAATATTTTCTTGATGTCAAATGTTTAAGGTTATGAACGTGTTTTCGTGATATAGCCTTGACACTTTGAATCCCTGATTCATATATAAATTGGTTTTAAAATAACGGTGAGTCCTCCAAATCCCGGCGAGAAGATGTAGTCTGTCTACGTGGCGATTAAAAGATAAGGCCCAATGTACACTCGCTCACACTATTTACTATTTAGTCTAAGAGGACAATTAACTTAATGGCGCACGCTATGATATCATCTGGGTTGTTGGCCGGACGGGCGAGATTTATTAACCGTCATTTTCACCTACAGGCCCGTGGTTTTTCGCCATTCACATGCAAATGCGCCCTTCGCACCCTTCGCTAATGGGCGAGGGGGCAAAGAGCGTAACTAGGGCCCGTACCCATTGAATTCCTAATGTGCGTGCCGAACTGGTTCTCGTCCGCAGAGGGACGCTCTTTTTTTGTGCGTGCGCTTGCGGACGCAGGTAGGTCACAGTCATAGGCACAATCGCAAAGGAATTGCAAGGTCAGCGTCGGCTGCTCGCACCGTTTTTCCAGCGCCATCTGTCCAGGCGGTACTGATGGATGTAAACGGGAGAAACGCGGAACTCGGCGCTGAAGTGCGCGACATGTGATGAGCGCTGTTCCAGTCTTGTTTGCTCTTCGTGTTTGATGAATTTGGCACGAAGGCAACTGTTTGTCTTTTTAATTACTGTGCTGGGCAATCAAAGTATGCCAGTTCTGCGGCAGGTTACAAAAATACAAGACGTTTCAGAAGTGTTTCAAAATTTTCTGAAACATGCCAGTGAATCTTGCAAAAATTGAAAAATCTTCCTCTTCTTCTTCTTCTTCTAAAGAACTAAAGAAACCAAAACACGAAAATTTTAATTATAATATCAAGATATACAAATTTCATAAAGATTTCAGAAATTGCCATAAACTTTTTGAAAATTTCTAGAATGTGCATTCAAAATATCAATAGATCAAACAATTAATCCATAATTACAATTATGATATTATTCGTCTCGAAGGTTCAGAAATTGCAAACATTGTAGTAAACTTCAAGTCAACATTTGGGTCTGGAAAGGATCTCCACCTCAATAAGTTAATAGAAGAATTTTAAATTCGAATATGTTTAAGTTCACGTCAACAAAATCAGAAAATTTTATATCATTGTTTTGTATTGTTTTCCTTACGGACGATTTCTGAAAACCCAAACCAATCTCCTCATCTTTTTTTTTCTATTTCGGTATCTTGTATGCTTCCCGCAGTGCTGCTGGCTGGAGGAAGATTTCGCAAATGATCTCCGGCCGGGGGAAATTGATGATGGTTCGATGCTGGCGCAGCACGCGCGCGGATATCGAAAATTAATTGCGTTTCCGAGAACGAAAACAATAAACATCGAAAAACCCGACGGATCTGCGGGCCTCTGCGGAGCGAGATGTCAAGTGGCCGGACCACCGTGAAGAAGATGTTCGAACGGAGGACGTCTGGCAACCCGCGGAGTGACAGCTGTCGGTTCTTATAGACGCACACAACACGCACCGGCCGAAGGAGACGAGCGCGAATCGAAGAGGTGGGAGGACCCGAAGGTTGTAATAGACGTGAGAAAGTCATCAGGATTTATTTGAAGCGACGAGGCGTCCAAGGTATCAGTTAGGTTGTGATGCAATTTGCGCCGAGCGGAGGTTCCAGGTTCGTGTCCGGTGTTCCTACATTTTTATATATACAGGGTGTTAATACTAAGTTGTAATTCCCGAAAATTTCAGTTAGAACTCATTGAAAAAAACAACTTTTCTTAGTTCAAATTTTTGAATTGGAGCCCAAGTTCATAGTTGTTGGTAAAATGGAGCAAGATGTGCCAGAGCAAATGGCTGAAACTGATGATGACGGTAACAGTACCACAGAAAGTGGCGAAGAAAATGAAGCAGGGGAGAGGCAAATTGGAGGTACAGTCTCTTCTTCAGATGACGAGCAGCGTTTGGTTCACTTGCTACCAAAGGGACAGAAAATGAAATTGAAGCGAAAACTACCGAATGAAGAGTCGTACTAAGAAATGGACCATTCGTGCAATTTACCATTTTGTATACTTTAGTGCAGCGGCCGCATGGCTAAAATATCGAGAAGATGCTGAAGCTGCAAAAGTTCAAAAAACAGAAAAACTGGATTACCTTGATTTTAAATTTTCAATTGCGAAAGCACTTTTGTCGTCAGGACTTGCTGCAAACCCGCAAAATTCAGATTCGAGTGACAGTGAGGATGAGGAAAAGGTTTTTTATGCTGCAGCGTTGACCGAAACGGTTTTGCGCAATTTCACCAAAAAAATATAAGTTCAATGTGATTTTTTTTTTGTAGTTTTAAGGCCCAAAGTATCATTAGTAATACTTTTTTTTTCCAAAAATTGACAAAAAAATATAAAAAATCCTACTGGAGGGTGTTACGTGGACCCAAAATAATAAGTTGTCTCATTTACTAAAAAGATTTTATAATCAATTTAGCGCTGGGCGCGAGGAGGATAAGGGAGTAATGACGATTTTTCGAAAAACAAAAAAACGCCAATAACTATGAACTCGTCCAATTCAAAAATTTGAACTAAGAAAAGTTGTTTCAAGGAGTTCTAACGACCATTTTCGGGTATTACAACTTAGTAGTAACACCCTGTATACACTATCTTAATTGGCTATTGACCCCATATGGAGTCTTTTCGCCTATAACACTTCTATTTCAAAAAATTAGGCGAATTTTGTACGTACTAGTACGTACAAAACGAATCTGATAATGTCAATGGACGAAGCAACCAAGTTTTTTGTTATTACAACTGGATTTTCAACTGCATAAAAACTGAATGTTGAGGGTAAGTTATCTTCAGGATAGACTTGGCTCAAAAGCACTAGAACCTCTACAAATGTAACATTTTAGCAGACTGTTCCATCAATGTTTATACTGGCGCCAAGTCTTCACATCTCATTAAATTCTAATGGCTGGTCAAGCAATTACCAATACTCGGTCATTGGCACTAATACTAATGGTCAATATTGCGCAGACTTACCTGCCTAAATAGCACTCCCATAGTCCCCTTCAACAAAATCTCCTGATACATACATTCTTGTGATCGTCCCTGCAATTGTTTTTATTGGGGTGTTTGCCAGTTCTTCCGGAACAGATAAATAGCATCTTACATTTCACACCACCGCATTTTGTATATAATATGGTTTTTTCGTTAAAACACGAATGCTCAAGCATTCCAAAATAGGCAATACACGTACAATCGCCGACAATCGAAGTGCAACGCGGTTTTTTACGACCGCGTTATGGACATTTGAGGGGGAAACTGTTTTGCATCTATATTTATACTTGTACGTGTCTAAACCCCGATTACCAATGAGGTCGAAATTCGCTCTTGTTTATGGCTTTTCGTTGCACTTCAAATATCAGCGATTGTACCCATATAGATGCTTCGATTGATGCTTTCGAATTATCAAATTTTCGATTGTTTCACTTTGAAAATAATTTGGAAATCTTTGTAATAAATTTAAAGTTAACAGAGATGATATGAAAAAACCCATCTACCCATGTAGATGCTTCGATATCCTCACTTCTAATAAAGATACTCGGAACAAGCGACACATTTTAAAAATCAATTTTTGTTTCCTAAAAATCAACGCCAAAAGATTCAAACGGTAAAAATTCGAAAGATCCAAGACAAAAATCCAAAGAATCCAAAAGACCGATATTCAAAAGATCCAAGACAAAAATCCAAAGGATCCAAAAGACCAATATTCAAAAGATCCAAGACAAAAACCCAAAAGATCTAAAAAGACAAAAATCCAAAGAATCCAAAAGACCAATATTCAAAAGATCCAAGACAAAAATCCAAAAGATCCAAAAGACAAAAATCGTCCAGCACGTCAAAACGCATGACACAATGCAAAAGTCTAGAAGAGTCTACTGGCAAACTGTCTTCCAGTAGGCATTTTTTTCGATCGATTTTGCTTTTATTATTTGTTTAAAAGTTCTTAAGTATATGCACTGTTTGATGTGTAATCGAAATTTCTTTTTGTTGGTTCACTGAAACAATATTGGTGCTAATTGGCGTTTGTCGCTTGTTTGGGACATGCAACTTTAGCATGGATGCTGGTGGAGAGTTTGAGAGGATTCTGGGTATCTTTATAGAGATATACAGGGTGTTCAAAAATAGTGTAAATTATTTAAGAGGGTAGTAGTATGAGCAAGAATTAAAAAAAAGTTTTGATAAACATGGGTCCTCAAAGTAACGGTTTCGGAGATATGGAAGATTATTCTTGTTTGAAACGTTTATTTGCCTATTTGCAATTATTTATTACTTATTGATTATGTGCAAACAAACAAAGGGAGCGTTCCTTATTTTACTATGGTTCATACTACTACTACCCCCTTAAATATTAACGCTCTTTTTTAACACCCTGTATACATTATGTAGCAGATCCATGTTTTCTAGCAAATCAAGAGAGATCATAATCTCAAATGCTTAAAAGAGTTAAGATACTTTCTTCGTTACTGAAAATGATGACTGCTGGAGGACACTTTGAAAATATTTTGGAAATCTTTATAGTAAATTTAAGGTTAACAGAGATGATATGAACCAATATGTAGATAGACATGAAAAACACAAAACACCTTTTTCACAAAATACATTTATTCCATCTAAATGTACAGTCGTGGTCATTAAAGTGTTGTACAACATTTGTGATATGTGAATGTAACGACTTAATTTCACAAAGTTCAAAAAAGTGATGAAGTGAAAAATCACATAAATCTAGTACAAGAAATTAGGTTACAATAGCAATTTTATATAGTAATGTTAAATTGTTTGTAGTAGATTTATGTAAGCATGACTGTACATACAAATATTTTGAAAGGTTAGATGATTGTCTATTTAATTAATGATACAGTACGAGCCTTTAAAAACTGTCAAATTTTCAATTTTCGGTCCACATGACATTTGTTTTTATCAAATTTTCGATTGTTTCAGTCAAAATTTCAGGCGCCATTGAAAATTCGACAGAACAATTGAAAAATTTACAGAAAAAAATTAAAAGACTTACCGCCAGTGAAATAATATGCACAGCTTCTTTGAAAATTTAATCGTATTAGAAATTTTACAGCAATCATTGAAAATTTGTCAGCAGCAATAGAACATTTGACAGAAAATGTAACAAATGTTTCTCTCAAAATTTTAAATTCAAACTTCAGTAAATATTACACCACAGAGATAAAACATTTGAATTGTTTCTGTCAGGTTTTCAATTGTTACTCTAATATTTCACTGAATATAATATCATTCAAATAAAACGTTTTAATTGTTTCTTGTATTTAACTGTATATGAAATATTGAAAATTTATCAGCAATAATTGAAAACTTGACAGAACATTGAAAATGTAACAAATGTTTGTCTCAAAATTTTAAATTTAAATTTCAGTAAATATTACACCACAGAGATAAAACATTTGAATTGTTTGTGTCAGTTTTTCAATTGTTACTATCACATTTCAGCGAATTTTATATCATTCAAATAAAACGTTTTAATTGTATCTTGTATTTAATAGGTTATTTCGATTGGAGAGTGGATGGGTGGCCACACTGTAGTCATCCTCTTACTTGGTCAATCTTTCATCCATATCATCCACTGATAAAGTCACAAATTTATATGCTGCTTACTATATTATATATTTAATTTATATTTATTACGATTACTACCATGTAGATATGTTTATCTTGAACATAACTAATTATCAATTTAGGAAAGATTGATTTATAGTACAGAACTCAGTCATGAGCAGTTTATGTCTTGAAAAAATAAAAACTTGCCATGGCTGAATGGTCCCCAAATTCTAAATCTACTCATAAAAATAGTAGGTGATATTTTCCCCAAAAGTCTAGATCTACTCAAAAAAAATAGTAGACGAGTTTTTGATACTGATAAAAACCTATTGTTTTGTAATGGCCATATAATGTTTTACTATCTTAACTGCAACCTTAACTTTTATATTGCCTAATAAAATTTAAAAGGTCAGTAATATTACAGTTAAGATGTACAAAATTATATAACCCTTACGAGAAATGCTACAAAAACGTACAAAAACATATAAGGAATCCCACAAACTATTGACGAGTGGAATGGATAAGTCGGCCAAAAAATAACTTTTTATTATACTTATCTGAAAACACCTTATTTTCATCCGTTTTTACAACGACGTAAAGGTGGCATTTTTAGTAGTGGAACAGCGCACGGAAAATATTTTCCCGATAATTTTTTTTTTCGTGCACTAGTGGCACTTTCAGAACATGGCATAGAAAACTTTTCCGGATGTCCGATTTTTTTTTCGTGTATTAATAAAAAAACTCATTTAGGGAGGTTATAAGAACAAGTAAAATATTTCTCAGTATTTTTAACCTACGGATATCTATTCGCAACTTTTGTTTTGCAACAAGAGTTTTCCGATTGATTTTCACTATGTATCAGTTGTGTTTCACTTTATCTCAAATGCTTTTCCCTCTTGTCAACACTTGTCAATATTGTATCAAATGTATTCCCTATATGTCAAATTGTTTTCACTATTTATCAAATGCTTTTGCCTGATCTGATATTTAATCTGTCTCGACCAGAGGGCATTTGATAGATTGTGAAAACAATTTGACATATTGGGAATAAATTTAAAACAATATTGATAGGCAAGAGGGAAAAGCATTTGAGATAAAGTGAAACACACTTAAGAATAGATATCTATTCGCAACTTTTGTTTTGCAACAAGAATTTTCCGATTGCTTTTCACTATCTATCAGTTGTGTTTCACTTTATCTCAAATGCTTTTCCCTCTTGCCAACACATGTCTATATTGTATCAAATGTATTGTACAATGTAATGTAACAATAATGTAATGTACAATTTGACATATTAGGCTTTTTATTTATCAGATGCTTTTTGCCTGATCTGATATTTAATCTGTTTCCACCAGAGGGAAAAGCATTTAATAAATTGTGAAAACAATTTGACATATGAGGAATACCTTTAAAACAATATTGATAAGTGTTGACAAGAGGGAAAGGCATTTGAGATAAAGTGAAACACAACTGATACATGATGAAAAGCAATCGGAAAACTCTTTAAGATGCGAATAGATCTATAGGTTAAAGATGCCGAGGAAGAAACTAGAAACTATATAACTTCGCTGATTCATGTCAATTTCTATTCTCTCAGGGTACTTCTTGTACTATAAAGACAAACTTACCAGTAAGTTAGAAGCTACCTCTCCTTGGTCTTCAAGTATTATTTGTAAATGATACGTAGGTACTATATAGACAAACTCATATGTAAGTTAGAAGCTACGTTAGAAGTTAGAATGCCACATCTTCAGGGTACCTTTAGCCAACTATTTGAAACTTTATCGCTGACTGAAAAGACTGGCCTTTAGGGGAACTTAGGCATTATAACGATAACTATTTAGATATTTAACTGAGTTAGGGCTGCTCAGTCCATTCACCGATAAAGTTATGAATAGTTATATAAGGTTCAAGGTACACTCAATGAGGTATATTATAACCTGCATGTGGATATGTTTAGTCCACCAGGTGAAGCAAATTGATGAAGATTTTCTTCATGAAGTTGAAGATAAAGTTATGTTATCTAAGTTAGCTAAGTTAAGCTAACTTCTTTAAGTTATCTAAGGTTCAAGATACACTCAATGAGGTATATTATAACCTGCATGTGGATATATTCATTCCACCAGGTGAAGCAAATTGATGAAGATTTTCTTCATGAAGCTGAAGATAAAGTTATGAATAGTTATCTAAGGTTCAAGATACAATCAATCAGGTATATTATAACCTGCATGTGGATATATTCATTCCACCAGGTGAAGCAAATTGATGAAGATTTTTTTCATGAAGATGAAGATATAGTTATGAATAGTTATCTAAGGTTCAAGATACACTCAATGAAGTGTATTATAATCTGCATGTGGATATATTCATTCCACCAGGTGAAGTTATTTGATGAAGATTTTCTGAAGATAAAGATTTTATTCATGAATACCTTTGTATTTAGAAGATCTAGAAGTCTTTAGAAGATTGTATTTAGAAGATTGTCTTTAGAAGATTGTCTTTACTCAATTTAATTTGAGTCAAACCAGCACCTAGCCAAAATTAACCTTGATACAGGTATATATTTCCAGTAGATGACGTATCCTCAAGTTTGGAAAATCTAGTACTATTCATAATCCAGTACTATTTTGTACTGGATTATGTGGAATCATTATTTCCTGGTGTCCAAATTTCAAAGCTTATTTCTAATCATGTTATGGAATTATTGAGTTACTATGTTACATAACTATGTTATGATTAACACTGGTTGACATAGTTTTTCTAAAGTTTTAAGTATTTAATATCTCAGGACTTGGCACTTACTGAGTTGCTGGGCAATCATTATTTGATGGTGTATAAATATTACGAGTTTCGAACAGATGTTTATAAAGTTGCTGCACAATCATATTCTTCCTGAAATTCTCTTCCGGAATTCTCTTCCAGAAATTGTGTTCTCCACTGCTACATTAATATATTAGTGACTACTGTATTTTGTTCCAAAGTTGAAAACTTTCAAATTTAAAACTGATAAAATTTGCTCCAATAGAAGTGTTTGATAAGTACGAACATATGGAGGAATTTATTAGCGTTGGTACATTGTTGTGACGATTCTTGATGAAGCTCTAATTTATGTTAAGTAGGTACTCACCCCATGATTAGTACCGACTGCGCGCACCGCTAAACTGCGAGCGCGGAAAGTACCCATTATAATATATAAGGTGATGATCGGTATCTGGTCGATAATCGAAAATACGCGAAATTGGCGAAAATTTCAATCGGTACGCGTAACCGCAGGCGCCTCCGTCGCCCCTTTTAAGTCCGCCGGGATAATTGAATCCTCCACACTCATTACTCCGGAATGCGACGCACTTACACCTGATTAATCACCTCGGTGCTTTTTTTCTCCATTGTTATCAGCCGCCAGTCACGGTTCTTCCAGGGAATCGCCCAGAGTTGCATAACGAGAGTGCAATTTGCAATTGCGAACCACTGGCGAGCCGCGGAGGCGCGCCTGGCTCCTCCTCGGAGGCTCCCGCGAGCACCGTGCAAGACAATGCGAGATGCATTGCGTGGTGAATCGGGACGCAGCTTCCGAACGAGCGGGATTGATACGTCTCATTAATCAGCTCCACGGGCCGTGATTTATGGGCCGCGCATTAGCGATACCATTAAAACCCCACTGTCTTCGTTTTTGGACCATCGACCCGTGGATCGATTACTTTTTTCATCGGCCGGGCCTTTATCGCACCCCGATAATCCTCTATTTATAACGACAGCTTTTTTTCCAGCGATAACGATCGGCATTAGCGTTCCGTGTATAATTAAGTCTCACGCTATGTCTATCTGCACGGGATCTCGATGGGAACTCAGGCGAATTGATATCTACGTTTTTTGGGTTCTTATTTTGTGTACACAATCGATTACACTGACTAAGGATGTCGATACACTGAAAAACATGTTTTTACACAATAGACACAGTAGTTGAGTTGGTCTTAACATAATCACTACACTAGATCTCTGAATCTGGAATAATCAATGGCCCTTTGATCAAAGGCAATGATCACAGGCCCTTTGATCAAAGGCAATGATGAAAGGGTCTTTGATAAAGGGTCTTTGAGCATTGTCTTTGATCAAAATGTCATCATCAAGTAAAGTAATTTTCGATATCTTCGGCACATCGACCTTTAGAGTCCTCTTGTGGTTTAGTCTACTTATTATATAAATTTTCTACAAAGTTCTGTGGTTTCAGGATCAAAATTGTTATATTGAATCTGATACTTCACTAAACAAACTTTGATTGAAATCAAACAATACTTGAAATAAATTGTAGTAATAATTTCCAAAGATCCAAAGAATCAATGCCTTGCACCAGAAACATATTTGTGTTTCCTGTCTAAAGAGACCACCTTTAACACAATGCAATGCCTATATTTTGTATTCTGCAGTATTATTGATCTTCCAATTCGGTGCATCTAAACCAGTGGTTCCCAAAGTAGTACGAGTATAGTAAAGGGTCCTGTAGCCGAACTTCTAAATTCTGAACTCATTAAATGACTGAGTAGGAAAGGTAACAGCAGAATAAAAAACTTTAATTGCAGTTTCTCACGTTTCATAGTTTTTGACTTAAGTGACACTTACACTTGTAAGCCGACGAAATATTAGGCGATGACGTAAAATAAAAAAATTGCAGAAATGCAATAAAATTTTTGATCAAACTGAATATTTGAACCAAACTGAACCAAACCCTATATCATTGTAATTGTTGAAAAGGGGTCTTGTAAGAACAGCCTGCATTTTCGGACATGCACAATTGAGAGAAAGCGGGGAACGCATAAACTAACGTCAATTCGAATTTTAAACTACCTACATCTTCAGATAACGGGGAGGCTGAGTACGCCATATTGACCATATTAACCAACTATAAAGTCAATTTCCATACTAATAAAATACTAATTATTAAAAAACATAACTAAAATTCCTCGTAGTTTCGGGGGAAAAGGTATTTACGATCATAACACCTTATTAACCAACTCTAAACTCAATTAACCAACTATAAAGTCAATTTTCACACTTATAAAATACTAATTAATTAAAAACATAACTAAAAATCCTCGTAGATTCGGGGGAAAAGGTATTTACGATCATAACACCTTATTAACCAACTCTAAAGTCAATTTTCATACAACTAAAATACTATGTCTTGGTTTAATCGTATCATTTAAAATGTATGCAAATTTCACTACATTCTAATAATGTCTCCCATTTTCTGGATTCGAGATGAAAGGCCACGATTCCAAGCTCATTAAATTTTGGCACCATTGCGGGAAGGCAATCGACAGGATAACGAGGGGAATTTGGATGGGAATCAGATGCTCGACGTGCGCCAAATTGCCCGATCCTCCTCCGGAAATACAAAACCACTGGAATCGTTCCAAAACTGAATAAAGACGAATTATCGTATGTCTATAGTCTATAAACTCTCGTGGAAAGTGAACGTGATAATTCACTTGAAAATAACTCGTCTTACTTGCTACTGTTTCGTAAGTATCATAGATATGAACACCTTCAACATTATAATAAGTTATATTATTTATAGTAATATTATTATATTAACCTGTAACGAACAGGTCTTAAACGACTAAAATTCGGAAATTTCGACGTACACATATGAAAATACAAAAGGCAATTAACATAGATATGAACACCTTCGACATTATAATAAGTAATATTATTTGTAGTAATATTATTATATTAACCTGTAACGAACAGGTTTTAAACGACTAGAATTCGGAAGTTTCGACGTACACATATGAAAATACAAAAGGCAATTAACATAGATATGAATACCTTCGACATTATAATAAGTAATATTATTTATAGTAACATTATTATATTAACCTGCAACTAACAGGTTTTAAACGGCTAGAATTCGGAAGTTTCGACGTACACATATGAAAATACAAAAGGCAATTAACATAGATATGAACACCTTCGACATTATAATAAGTAATATTATTTTTAGTAATATTATTATATTAACCTGTAACGAACAGGTTTTAAACGACTGGAATTCGGAAGTTTCGACTACACATATGAAAATACAAAAGGCAATTAACATAGATATGAATACCTTCGACATTATAATAAGTAATATTATTTATAGTAACATTATTATATTAACCTGTAACGAACAGGTTTTAAACGGCTAGAATTCGGAAGTTTTGACGTACACATATGAAAATACAAAAGGTATAAACACATGAGTTTACTACATTGAGTAATAACTAATAACAAAAATTACTTTAAAAGAATCCTGGAAGAAATATGATCTTAATTAACAGATATTGCTCAACGTTTCATCTGCCACTCTACTTCTTCAAGGGCTAATAACCATCGCCTGTAAAAGCTCGTAGTCGTACGTTATACTCAAGAACTCTCTCTTACTCTGTCACTTTCGTAGGCCGACTACGGATTTCCTTCTTCAGTAGTTTTTCGAAGACTCGATATCTCTGGTATCTTATTTGCTTTGTTGCACTGTTTTTCATCTCTTTCTGTATTTGGTTTTCTAATTCTTAGTTTGTCGGTTGTTGGAAATCGTCACATGATTCAAGATCATCATATTAATTTTCTTCAAATTTATAAGCTCTTGAGCCGGAAAGAGCCCATGGGGTCGACAGCCCAATAAAGATTGTTTATATATATATATAAACTCTTGTCATTTTTTTTTTTAATTTCTTGACGAATTACGATTTTTTTAGCATTGAAAATATATTATCAGGTTTTCTTAATTATTGATCGTATTTTTTTAGGATTTTCTAAGTAAACTAACATAGTTACGTTAGTACGATATGCATGGCCCCCACCTTCTAGCCCCCAGGCCGGAATTTCTGATCGACCCCCTTTATTTAGGCTAAGGCTAGATTGACCCCCTGAGTAGTATCAAATATTATCTTAAAGTATATTTTCTAGCCTTTTCGACGCAATATTTTCAATGATCTCACTAAAAACAACATACTTATATAAATCATTTTGGAAATGCTAGTTGTGCTTCTTTGCCTTGTTTTCAATGAATTTGCCCATCTGCTGAACCATCTATCAGCTAAAGAAACAGTACCTATTGTACAAAACAATTTAAAGATGAGACTGAATCTGACAAATATACCTTGAAAGTTTTTGTCGTAATTTGCATTCAGAAGTCTAATCGAACTTATTTCAACTGTCTTTACAATACTAGGATATCCACTTGCAATTTGTTCTTCAGATGCAACAGGTTCACATCTAACATTACCTTCTTCTTCGATTGATTTTTGAGCTCGTCAATCCATTTGACACTGATTTTCTGTTTGGATTTCAATGTTATGATTATTATCATCACTATGTCTACTGCAATCAGTAGCGGCAATTATGGTATCTTCATTTGTAGATCCGAAAAAAATAGTTTTGGATTGATGACCTCGCGATGCTTTCGATTCTTTCTCAGATTTAAGTTTGGTCTTCCCAGAGTTGGATGTTTCAAATTTGAATTGTACATGGCACCTGATTTAATTTATAACTTGAAATGAAAGAAAACATACTACTTATTTATTTGCGCCATCGCTATAACGAAAAAAAAAGTTTTTCATTATATCATAATAAACTCTTTTCATATTTTTGAAAGTTATTGTGGTTTGCTTTACCGTTTAAGCATCTGTAAGACCGAATTCATTGTCGACTGATATCATAAAAGACAAACAAGGTTGCAGGTACTAAGCAATTATAACGAAATTAAAAACAAACAAAATATTTTGTAGTACTTGCTCAATTGATTAAAAATTAACGAATTCAGATATTTTAAATTTAAATAAGAACGAATTTGAAAATTGGTCCACAATGGCTAATTGAACAAATAATAAGTGGAAGAAGAGTTGACAATTTTTGCGAACGAGAACGACACTTTCAAAATAAATAAATGAGGTAGGGCTATTTTCAATGAAATAATCATTAAATGAACGAACAGTTTAAAAAAGCGAAATTTAACATATCAATTTGTTCTTCTATATTTATACAAAGTGATGAGTACTGCGAAGTGATAATCGCTGCATAATCCCTTTTACAGATATTCAAGGTGATTCAAAGAGTACGGTCCAAACTTAAGGGTGTGATGTGCGATGCTTTACAAAGCAAAAAATGTTAATAAACCTATGTCTTATTTCCAACCTGTTTTTATCATGTTTTGTTAAATCAAGTCATAATAAAAAATCCTAAACAAACAATCCTAATTTGTTATCATTTTTATATCACCAATTACACCTAAATGTTTGGAACCCACATTTTGAAACGCCCTGTATGTGATATTTAATTAAAAATTGTCGAAATCTGCCAAATTTACAATTATAGTTGTCAAAATCTGTTAAATTTTTAACAACCTTCTATATGGGTACAATTCCCGACTGAGACATTCAGAATCTATAAAATTCAAAGGTCTGCTGTGAAAATCTGTCAATTTTTCAATAGATACTGCCTGAATCTATTATATTTTTGATATCCCAGGTTTAAAATGTAAACACCTATCAGATTTTTAAGTGCAACAGTTCACATGCATCAATTATGATGTATGTGAACATGTCATTATGTGATGTATGTCATCATGTAATTATGATGTCTCAATTAAAACTGTCGAAATCTGTAAAATTTTCAATTGCAACTGTCAAAATATGTCAAATTCTTCAGGGCCTCCAGGCTAGGGCCCTGTCAGCCCCCCTCCCCTTTATGGGGCTAAGACGATATCTCACGAAGTAGCACGACCAAGTCAATGCTCAGAGCGGAAGTTTGCTGATCTTATTTGTCCAACATAAATCAAAAAGTTGTTTTCGCAGTTATGAGATTAGATTCGCCTCTGCGTAGGCGATTTACATTAAGGCGATTTTGGCAGCGCAACGGTGGCGCATTTACCTACTAGTGTTGACCCTTCCAGTCAACTGTTTTCCTATGTGTTGATGTACTAAGTTATATATATATATATATATATATATATATATATATATATATATATATATATATATATAATAATATATATATAATATATATATATTAAGCCTAAAATAATCTTTTAAATTTTCTTTGCAAGATTTGTATTAGCTGTTAATGGGATTGTATAATTTTTTGAACATAATTTGGCGTAAGTCCTTTTTAAACACTGGTAAAATCACAACTAACTATAGCTGGTAAATCACATGTGATGATCGTGCAGTACTTACATATTTAATGTTCTTTATTCGATTGTTTTTTTTTTGTGAAGGGCCACACTCCTGCAGTGAGCGTGACCGCACATGTCTCGTTATAAATCCACGTTTAATTTATTTATTTTGTAATTATAATAGTTTTTCTGAGAAAACGGCGTATAGAGGCAACCTCCTAGTGCAGGAGAATACGTAGATAAACACTATGAAAGGTTTAGAAGCTTGAGTAGTGGACAGGCTGTGTGTACCTTTAGCCACTTGTTGTTTACACTACGCATTCCGTCGGACCTGCCGGTGGCTGGTAAAGTCGAAGAGGAAGGTGATCGAGGTGGGTTCAACTAATCATCCAGTTTCCACGGAAAGCGCGACACGATAATCGTGTTCGTGTGATTTTTTCTAATTTCCCTGGCGCCGATGTATCGGGCGATGTGCATTGCACGTTATCTAGAGACATTGTTCCTAGCCGTTTAAATGTTTGTCGTTGTAGGTGCGCTGTTTATCTAATCGTTAATCTATATTATACATATACCCATATATACTATATATAAAATTGTAACAGGCCCGTTTTAATTACATCTCACGGGTTCGGGCCGAATCTACCGGTTGTTCGAGATAATGGAGGCATCCGAGGAATGCGCGATAAACGCGACGTGAATAAAGTGTAGGGCCAGGCGCCTATTACTCGCGCATTTTATGCGCAATTTCGTGAAAATTTAACACCTCCGCCGGGAATTTTAAGCGGCCATTAAGCGGCCACCCCGCCGGCCGCTAAAAAACAAGAACAGGAGCAAGTCGAGGTCCTCCAAGGCTCCAGACTGGGGCCATTATCGAATTACCGAAAATTTCATCGCCTCGGTGGTCCGCGCGCCCCCTGCCCCTCCACCCCCTAACAAAATAGCAAATATTTATTGCGCCCGAAACTTCGCACCCCGTAAACAGTCGAGGTTGCTCTTTTACAGCGCAATCCTCCGGGCAGGTGCATTTCCAGGTACGCGTTCATTCATTAGGTGTTTATCTCCGCTCCGCTCCGGATTACGGACCCGATTTATTGACACTTTTTCGGGATCCGGATCATAAATTTATAACCTCATTAACCGCTCCTCAATTATGGACGGGGCTTTACGAGCGCCGATTCACAGAAACTCCTAGGCGCTTCTTCGGCAGCGTCCACACATAATAAAATAACAAGTTCACTTCAACTTCACTCGGCACGAACCTTTTACAGATTAACAGGTAAAAATTTAAACCACTCATTGAATTTAACAGGCAGTTTCATCGTAACTAATACGAATAGATCGCTACCATTAAACAGGGAAATTGTACTTAAAAAATGTTGTCATAGCATCAACAATTAATATTTAAACAAAATAGAATTCGTTACACTCAAGTAATAATTATTCAAAATTAATAAAATATTGCAAAAAAAGTGGAAGAAATTCATTACATTCAAGTAAAAATTATTAATAATTAATATACCGCGCGTTTTTTTATCTCTGAACATAGAGTATGTTCAGTTTTAAAACGACGGGATCAATGGTATGCTAAAACTCATTGTATATGCAACCAAATTTACTAGCGTGTGTAACTCAGGCCCGTATCTATAGTCCGTACTTGAGCTTGAGTTCGACTCAAGTCGTATATTTGGTTGCGTTTGGTGCGTAAACGCATATAGAAAATACGCAATCAAATATACGACTTGAAAATTATTTAAATTATTTAAAAAAAAATGACATTCATTTTGAAACTTGTATGATTTAAACCTAAACTCATTGAATTTTAGCATACAATTGATCCCGTCGTTTTAAAACTGACCGTACTTAAAGAAATACAGGAAGAAATTGCTGAACCAGTCGCATTTTTAATTAACAAAATTATTGAAACTGGCTTATGTCCTCACGAATTTAAAGTTACAATATTTACACCTTTACATAAAAATGATAGTAAGAGTCTTGTAGAAAATTATAGACCGATCTCATTAATCTAATCTAACTAAATCTAACCAAAATATTTGAAAAAGTCATAAAAACTAAAATAATTAATTACTTAAAGAAGGACAATCTCTTATCACAAAATCAATTTGGATTTATGGAAGAAATGACAGAGGACGCAATTTCTTCTCTTACTTCTAATATTTACAATTGTCTTGATAAAAAGAAGCCCTGTGTAAAATATATTATGGCTATTTGGGTGTAATGGTTATCCCGTTTGGTTTGTATTTATGTATTCCTGGAAGCAATTCACATTAGATGTGATGAATTATTATATAATGTTGAAAATTATTAAGTGCTGCATTTAAGATTACTGTGGTATATAATTGGTGGTATTTGTGTGTTGTGTACACAAGGTTGGAATAAATCCCAGATAAATGATAATAGGCGAGGCCGCGATGCGCCTAGCAGGTCCCTCGTTATCAATCAAGCGGCCGTTTGTTTTTTAATTAAAAACGAGCGCCGAGCCGTTACGTGTAATATAATCCGGTTAAATTATTTTATAATATTTAACGTGCCTTATTCGGCGCAACGATTTTTCAATCTGAATTTTATATCAGGCCCAGGGATTTATGTAGCCGCGGATGATCTACATATGAGCCGGCGCGTTTCGGCCGATCGCTCGCAGTCATTAATGTAAATTTATTGTCGCGCCGCTATTAAAATTTAATACTGGGAGCAAATACGGCCAGGGATGCGTTATTTATATAATGGTAATTATTAAAAGTGTTATTATTTGATATAGGACGTGAATTAACATTCTTGGGACGTATCGACCCGAAAGCCGGCGCTTCATTGATTATTCATGGGTTAAAGTGAAATCATCCGTGAGAAGACACGGGTCGGTTTTATTGAAATGTGAAGATTACGCTGTGGCAGCTTTGTGATTACGATCCTTAAACGTGGCTGTTATTATCTGCCGTAATCTGCACGGCGAAGAGGAGCGGTTTACGACTACCGATCGACTTTTCGCCTCTCGCGGCGGATCAAAAGTGACCCCTGGGGGTCAGCCGTGGGTGGACCCGGGTCGTTCCCATGCGTCCGACACCCGAAACTCCTCGGCCACGAGGCCAAGCCGAGGGGCGCCGGCCGGCCGGTTAATTAATGCGCGAGGCGAGCGATTGAGATCGCGAGAAAAACGCCGGACGTCGCTATAAAATCGCGGTGTAATGGCAGTAAAAAGGCTGTTTGCAAATATGAGCGAAAGCAATTAAATTTATCTTGCATGCGAACGCGACGTCGTCTCTTCAGCTCTCAAAGACGGCCGACGACGTGTAGTACACAGCGCACTGCCTGCACGGGATAAGATATTATCCGTACTGCAGAATTAGTACTGCAGTTGATCTCGATTCGCTTCAATGCAAGCGAACCAACTGTGAGCCAGTGAATTGCGTAATTGGTTGCATTCAATTACTGCCACTTTGTAATCGAGTTAACCCAAGGAACACACATTTCTCTCCATACAACCAACGTGCTGGCATCGCAAGACGCTCCAAATCATAAGAAAAATCTCCCAGAACAAAATTGTGAATACAGGGAAAATAAAATGACGTATCAGTATCACATTTTAAGTCGAAATGACAAAACAAAGTTTTTACAAACTCCATCAAAATAACATCGGAGTTGATCAAATATATGGGCAAAACCACCAAAGAGGTACATATACTAAACAAGGTACAAGAGTAGATATACTAAACACAAGCTGGGAACAAGAAAAATTACCAGTAGAATGGGGAGTAGCACTCATTATACCAATTTATAAAAAGGGGGATCACAAAGATTGCACTATCTATAGAGGAATTACGATACTTAATACAATATCCGATTTTATTTTTTTTTAAATAAAGAAGTTCATATTGCTGAAGCTTTTATTTTTGAAAATCTGTATAGACTGTCTATTTTATGGCCACTACTGATACAGAATACTAAAAATTCAAATGTTCGAATGTTAAAAAAGTCAAAAATATGCTATCCCAAGGAGTTCCAACCTACGGGTCGTGATAATAAAATCATCTTCGCTAATATATCGTATAAATGAATTTTTCGTACATGCTCCCAAAAATAGATATTTTGCGGACTCATTTAAGTCCCTAAAATGATCCTTTTTCGCATTCAGTCCCAAAAAGTTGCAATGTATAAAACAATCTGGTTGCTATGGTGTGCAAGGCAATTAAAATCCAAAGCTCACTATTTTCGAGAAATATTTCCTCTGATCGCATTAAACATACATCATAAATAGTTTGAATCTGTTTTTCGAAGCATATACAAAAAAAATTGTTTGTAACACGTACAGTTGATGCAGAAAAATAGTAGGACAACCCTTAAACCGGTTTTTTTACAAAAATCTAGTGGTGTAAATCAGGCTAAACAGTGTCTTACTTTTTTTCTACGTCAACGTTTCGTCGTTGTACATTAAGATGAAATCCCAATTAAGCTAGGCTAAACGGTTTGCTCTACTCTTTTTCTGCGTCAACTGTACCTAATGTAAGTTTCTTCGGACTCGTCTACTATTCCAGACTCGGATACGCCTCGTCCTGAAACAGCAATGCTTCGTCCGAAAAAACTTCATTTTAGGTACTTATAATAAAATTAACTAATATGAATAAATAAAACACTTAAGGTATAACACTATGCAATCGTGCACTACTACACTCGTGTAACACTATGCAACACTTAAGGTAAAATAAAACACTATGCAATCGTACAAATCCAATATTTTTGTATTTTTGCATTCAAATATTTTATGACAATGCTGGCAATTTATGTCTCGAAAACTTCATTTTAGGTACTTGTAACAAAATTAACTAATATGCAATAAATAAAACACAATGCAATCGTACAAATCCAATATTTTTGTATTTTTGCATTCAAATATTTTATGACAATGCTGGCAATTTATGTCTCGAAAACTTCATTTTAGGTACTTGTAACAAAATTAACTAATATGCAATAAATAAAACACAATGCAATCGTACAAATCCAATATTTTTGTATTTTTGCATTCAAATATTTTATGTCAATGCTGGCAATTTATGTCTCAAAAACTTCATTTTAGGTACTTGTAACAAAATTAACTAATATGCAATAAATAAAACACTATGCAATCGTACAAATCCAATATTTTTGTATTTTTGCATTCAAATATTTTATGTCAATGCTGGCAATTTATGTCTCAAAAACTTCATTTTAGGTACTTGTAACAAAATTAACTAATATGCAATAAAAAAAAAAACACTATGCAATCGTACAAATCCAATACTTTTGTATTTTTGCATTCAAATATTTTATGCCAATGCTACTGCAATAAAAAATGCACTAAATTTGTTATAAATGTTACTGATTTTTAAAAAACAAAATTAACATACCAAAAACATTAAATTTACTCCACAAAATTTGAGTCTATAATCTTATTTCCAATTTTTTTTTGTCTGTCGCCTAATGAAATTAATGAAAATTAATTAAATTCATGAAATATGTATGTTAGTCTTGTAGGGTCTATCAATATAATGTATAAGTAGGTATTATATTTACAAATTTTTCTTCTCATGACATCTTTTTTGCATGTTTTTATAACTAAGTGTAAGCCAAACCGTTATTAGAGGGGAGCGTAGATCAGTGGCCTGGGCATAGAATTGTATTGGTTGTGTTGAAGTTGATATTGTTAAACTGTTATTGTTGTGCTTGCACTTTGTCATTCTTATTAATTTATTAAAACATTCATGTTATACTAAATTGGATGTGTGAGTGGTTACCACTTGGTGAAACATATTAGTATAGGAATAATAAAACACTTGGTTGACGTTTCACAGTATATATAAAAAAGAACTCATTCATGTTATATGTAAAGTGTTGTATTTACAACTTTAACCTAACCTAACCTAACCACCATTATTCCATGCGTAGTTACTGGAAATGTTATCATTTACTAAATTATTTTGTTTGTTTGTTTGTTTGTTTGTTTGTTTATGTTCTTCTGGGTTATTTTGTTTATCAAATATTTCTTATGAACGATTATTTAGTCAAAGATTATTTATTAATTTGAAGGTATGTGTGGATACCACTTGGTGAAACATGATAATTAAGGTAAATCAAACACTTGGTTGAAGTTTCACTATATTAATAGAATTTACTCTACAATCGTTTCGGTCTCACGACCATTGTCAAGAGTAACAGAGATACTGAAATATCTACTCAAATATCTACAGAGATACTAAAGTATCTCTGTTACTCTTGACAATGGTCGTGAGACCGAAACGATTGTAGAGTAAATGCTATTAATATAGTGAAACTTCAACCAAGTGTTTGATTTACCTTAAAGATTAGTTTTAAATAAGGGTTAAATTAATTTAATACCTAGAATAAAAATGTGATGATTTTTACTTTGTTCTTAAAAAATAGCTGCTCCCTCATCATTAAATTTTGTTTGTTTGTTTCTTTGTTTGTTTCTTTGTTTTGATCTAGGCATTCGACTGCAGTACCGAATCACTGCCATCTATGGGTTCGATTTCAGCTAAGAGACGAACAATGTTCACTGCCCCTGCCTATTAATAAAAATAATAACAATAATAATAATTCCTACTACTCCTCCTATTAAAATATAAGTTATAAGGTGGTGTCTCTTGCGAAACAATGCCACTACAAAATTACAAAAACAATGCCACAACGCAATTACAAAATAACAAGTTTTATTTTTGGCAATTTTTGGCGACTAATTCGGCCACCAATTAAAAAATAATATTGTAGCAGTCACTGTAAATAAATGAAAAATATTTCAATGGTCGTCCCATTTATAACCCAAAAATAAACAAAAACAACAAATAAGTTTTCTGAAACTATGCCAAATTTTGATATTTTGATTTTGGAATGTCTTAGTTTCTTTTAAATTTTACCGACTCTGAACTATTTTTGATTTATTTTTTCAATTATAACTGCATTTCTTTAAGATACAATGCAGAAATTAATACCGAAACTCATAAAAAAATAATTAAATCAATAAAAAAGTTTCCCAGATGTTGCAGACTTAGCTGCATTGAAATAAAGCTAAACATCAATACTTATTTAGCTTTCTTCCATTGCAGCTAATTCTGCGACATCTGCAATAACACAGAAATGTGTTATTTCCTTTGTTTCTTTTTTTTTGGCGCGATAATTGAAATATTTTTTTATATAAAAAAGATTCCCAGATGTTGCAGACTTAGCTGCATTGAAATAATGGTAAATATCAATACTTATTTAGATATCTTCCAGTGCAGCTAAGTCTAAAACATCTGGGAATCTTTTTTATATAAAAAAATATTTCAATTATCACGCCAAAAAAAAAAAGAAACAAAGGAAATAATACATTTAGAAAAAATCCAGGAGGTTTTTGAAAATCAAACTCAATTTTTAATTGTTTAGATTAATTAATTCCGAATTTCTTTTATATTTTGAAAGAGTGGATTATTTTTTAATAAGTTTTAATTTACAGTTATTCGGTTGCTTTTCACCATGTTGTATTTCACATTATCTCAAATGTTTTTCCCTCTTGTCAACACTTGTCAATATTGTTTCAAATGTGTTCCCCATATGTCAAATTGTTTTCACTATTTATCAAATGCTTTTCCCTCTGGTCGAGATGGATTAAATATTCGATCAGAGAAAAGCATTTGATAAATAGTGAAAACAATTTGACACATGGGGAATACATGTGATACAATATTGACAAGTGTTGACAAGATGGACAAGCATTTTAGATAAAGTGAAACACAACTGATACACGGTGTGAAAAGCAATCGGAAAACTCTGTATCTGCATTTGTTCTTAAGATGCCATGCAGAAACTTACAGCAAAACTCATTTAAAAAAATTATAGTGCCAGTCAATATAAATAAAATATATTTCAATTGTGTTGCAATATTAATAATCAAAAAATAATAATAAAAATATAGTATGTATTATGGTCGTTTTGGCCCATATGGTATGCATATGATGTGCATTTTTGTCACTACCTCCGTGGACAACTCTCATCAGGTAGGTCTCATCAGTACTGTACGTACGGATATAGTTACCAGTAGTAGTTGGATTTCACCATGAGATGGCACTTAGTGCTTCTCTTTTCGTTCCAACAATAATAAGTTTTTCTTTATTAGCTATTTTTCTTTAGAAGTTTTCTGAAATTATGATAAATTATGATTTGTTTCGACTTCACGATTGATTTATAAGATTTCGCAACTTCATACATTTTAAACGAAAAATTTGTGAGTGAATAATTTTATATTTATTGTCCAAATACTTGTATCTACATTTCTTTAGAGTACCATGAAAAAACGAATGGTAAAGCATATTTAAAAAAATGTTAATGAAGAAGTTTCCCAGATGTTGCACACGTTATGAATGTACAAAATATTTCACTTTTCGTGCCAAAAACAAAGAAACTAAAGAAACGCCAATGATTCATGATTATGATTTAAAAATCATATCGTAAAAAACTACTTACAACTCCTATAAATAGTGTAACTTAGACAAAGGTCATAAAAATATAATTTATTGCAAAAAATCTTGCCACAATTAAGATAACAATTCACGGGATATCGCCTTCAAATTAATAACCAATAAACAAGTTGAAAGTCACACATACACACCAATAGCACTTGAAACTGACTGATTTATTAAAATCAATACCCAATTAAATTTGCCTGCATTAAGTATTTTGTTTTTACAATGCGTTATATTAATAGCCCACTTCCTGCCAAGATTAGCTGGACCTTCAATGAAAAATCGTCTACAAAAACCCGAGATTCAATGGATTTATAAAATCTACAGATAACAGATCGCACGTGCACGAAAGGAATGCGATACTCCCGTTATAGTTTGCCCATTATGCATTAAAAAAATGTGTATCAGGTGATGAGATTGTATCTGGTAATCCAATGTTTATTATTTAGATATGCGAGGCTATTAAAACAATAATTGTGTATCAAGTTATTACTTTTATATCTATATAGTTTTGAAATTTTGTAAATTATGTAGCGTTTTTTGCTAATAAATATTCTTTATTATTATTATTATTAGTACCTACAATAGCTTATTGCACAAATAGTAAGACATATATAGTTAGGAAATGTTTTTTTTTTTTCTGTACTAGGCATGTGATTTTTTATGGAGGCGATAGCCGAGATTTAAAACACGGAAAATATGCATTTCGTACGTGTTGCACACATGATTTTTTCTACTAGTTTTGTAGAAATCTCGGCTGTCGCCTCGATCAAAAATCACATGCCTAGTACGGAAAAAACTTGGATTTGCTACGTGTTGCACACATGATTTTTTCTACTAATTTGGAAAATAAATAAAATTTGTAAAAATTTTATATTTTAAAATTATTTCTAAATTAAATAGCGGAGTTAAGATTGTTCTGCTTTCAATAACGAAGAGGTTAACGTAAATAATAACCCTATTTGTAATTCCACAAAGACCTGTTCTGGTTAGTGTTAAAATTTATAATAATGATACAAAATAATATGTACGATTTCAATAAATTGACTTATAACTTTTAATGTTCAAATATAATTTACGCACTTGTAGGAAATATTCCAGTTTTCCTAACTCAAATTAGTATTCAAAGTTTTCCAAACTCTAGTGGAAATTTTTTTTTGTAAATTTTCAATATTCATACGAAGGTACTTATAGAAGTACCTATTTAATTTCTATATTGAAATTTGTTGTAATTTATTATTCTATAAGTATATTATAGAAGTATACTTATAGAATAATAAATTACATGTTTATTATTAAGATATGCGAGGCTATTAAAAAAAAATCTATTTAGTTTATCTATTCATTACTTTAATATTTATATAGTACAAAAAATATTGTAGGTTTCCAATGTTCATTCGAAAGTACTTATACTTATAGAATAATAAATTGCTAAACAATAAGAAACTAGGCCTCCAATTTTAATTAAATTTGACCTAATAATTAACAATTTTATCGATAATACAAATGTTAAATTTTAAACAAGTCAGGCGAAATTAAATAAATAATAAAATTTAAAAAAATCGTTATTTACCATTAAGTACGAAATAATAATAACAACCTTAAACAAATATTAAAACTAATATAATAAATCGATTCTTTCTGTGTATTGTAGAAATCTGTTAATAGGATGAAATATGCCAATTCTATGAAGGCAACTATGTGCGAATATCTGTATTCATTTTTTATTACGGACGTGCAAATTTCTAATGCAACTAGGAATTACTGGCGATTCTATCTATTTGCATTCGCGCGAGTTGCATAATAAATTTTATTATCCTCTAATTGTATATATTATCATTGCACACAAAAATTCAGAATTATGACTTGTGCAAACAAATTATCATATTTAATTATCGCTATTGATGCGGACAATTATCGCCCAGCGGTGGCGCCAGGCATCAATTACAAGAGGTCATAAATTTCCCAGCTCACGTGAACTGTAGGTGAAAAACCATCCCTGTGCATGCAATCAGCGTTATAGTCGGGACCCGATTAACTTGGGTGTAACCCATCACCGCTAGGTATTTGTAAAGTTGCTATTATTATTATTACATATTACATATATATATATATATATATATATATATATATATATATATATATATATATATATACCGGGTGATTCAAGTTTTATTACTGGGCCAAAAATGGCGACTTCTAAATGAAATAAAAAAATCCAAAATAAGTACACATGTTTAGATATTGATGAAGCCCAATCTGACGATTAAAAAAAATGAATTTTAACCATCCGGTAGTTTATACGTTATTTCACAAATAATTCGTAATTTTATTTATATAGTTTTTGTCAGAACATACTTCCAAACATTCCAGTGTAATCCAAGTCAAAAAATGGCACCAATTATTGAATTAAATGAATTTTAATATTGCAACAGTAAGATTATTACTAAATAGTAAAATATGAGGGTTGCTGCCAGTAATAGTCCCTATAATAGATTTAATGGGTTTTATGATGGGCCGTATCCAATCCATCTTGCAAGGCCCGGTCGACCCATGGGCGACTGGCGGAATCATAAAAAGTCATAAAACGTGCCAACCGCACCTTCGGTCAATGCTTTGTAGGGCTCTTGACTTACAAAATCATAAATCATACCGAGGAAAGTTGGTCAGTAATGTAAGAAATGCTTTAATTTGAAATCTAATCATTTTCGTTAGTTTTTGATTTCATAAATGGGTTCTATGAATAAAATGAAACAGTTTAGGGCAAAAATAACGATAGAGAATTTAGCCCTAAAAGAGTTTTTTTTAATTTTATAACCGTCTATGTAATTATATCGAAAAAGTCAAACTTTTCCTAGATTAGTATCAGACCTATATAAATCCAAATTTTTATATTTTTTGGGCACCTCCAAACGCCTAAACAACCCTTGGTAATAAAACTTGATGCTGGTGTGTAGATATTTTCTCAAAATGCAAGGTAATTCTCAAATAATTGAACAAATTTGGATATAATTTTGTCTAATAATTAGAAAAATGCGATATTTTTAATTATTGATTTATTTGACTGCTAATTATCGCTATAGTATTAATATGCCAATGACGTTGGTAATTAGACGCATGAGAACGAGGCCGTCATAAAATAAGCAAACAACAGAAAGAAAATGCGCACTTTTCGCATTATTTCAAACAATTTTCGAACGAGTTATAAGATGCTGGTGCGTGTTTGGGAGTTGGATCAATTTCGAAACATCGCTTCCGGAAGCTGTCCACTCCCAAAATTTACGGCCCCCATTCGACATTCGGGCAGATGAAGTGTCCGCGGATCCATAATGAGGAGCCGGACCAATCTAAATCCAATTTGAATAGTAAACACTGCATTGTTTGTTAAGTGATAGAGTGTTTCAATTAATTAGAGGAAGGCGTCGTCGCCGTGAGATAATTTATTGCTTGTGGGGCAGCGAAATTAAACTCGCCTTAATTAATGACGAATGTTGGGGACTCTCCATCGATATGATCGATCATCCGAAATATCGGGATTCATGAATTTCTGATTGGCTTTACTGGCGGATTAACGAATATTTCTGGGAGCTAGTTTACGAGCGCAGAATTACAGAAGCGACGATTGATGCGTTCGTATTTGGCCCACATCTGCAGCTGTAAGCCAAATCGATAAGAGATTAATAGTGCAGCCCAATCTTTTAAGTGCCCAATAAATATTAATTAAATCAATGTCGATTGGGCGATTTTTAACTTTTGGAATTATTGTGTTCAGAGATTCAAAACTTCAGATACAATATCTAGCTAAGACTAATCTAGAAATAACTAAATTTGTGGCATACATTTATTTGTAAGGTCAAGTAATCATATTGTAATCGTGACCAGATTTATAGTGTTTTTACTTGAAATTGAAAATCTACCTACGAAGAGTGTTTATTGCGCTCCATTGTGCGAACGGAATTTTACGACGGGTAATGGGAAGAGAACAGAGTCCTGAGCTGGCATCAGAAAATACAGATTCAGTGCCCCGTAGAAAATTAACATTAGTGATTCATTACCATTACATTGTACTTTCATTGTATTTTTAAGTGTACATATTGTGTTTTACAAATGCAGTTATAATTTCATAGAAAATTTATATAGAGTATGATTCGCGAAACAAATAACTTAAGTTACCCATAACATTATTGACTTGCTCATTGCGTTAAAAAATTAACGACGTTAACATCAGTAATTTTTTTCATGAATCGTAATGTAACAAGCAAATATTATTCCGCACAACTACATTCATCGCTATTACTTTCACTTTGAATATTAATAATTAGATTTGGTACACTAAGCGTCCTATAATCGTTTTCAATTTTAATCACATGATCGATGCAGTTTTTCCAAATGGTACTTGAAATGTTGTTGCATTCTCGCTGAACAAGTTGAATTATTTCTTCACTCATTTTCGGATGTGCATTATTTTTCCGCAAATTTCTTTTTAAAGTTGACTATATCAGCTCAATTGGATTGAAGATACAGTAATAAGGTGGAAGGCGCAATACTTGGTGACCAAATTCTTCTGCCATCTTATCAACCACATAGGTTTTCTTTTTGAAATTTTGTTGTTTTATAAGTTATAATAATGTTTTTTTCTTTGCACTTAGGGGAATAACAATACCATTTTGAATGCAAAAATCCGCAATATTGCCTTTCTTGGAAGCGGCGGTTGGGATTTTATTAATTTGCTTTGAGTGGTAAGTTGCACTATTCATTACGATTATTGAGTTATTCGGCAATAATTGATTGCTAAACCAATTTTCAAATAATTCGGCGTTTATATCCTGATGATAGTCAAGCGAGCTTGATGCAATATTCTTGGCTGATAAGAGCAAACTATTTGATACAAAACCTGCGTCTCCTCCTGCATGAAGAATAACAATTACTCTTCCTCTTTTGCACGGTGCTCTAAGGTGACACTTATTTGTATTTTCGACCCATCCCTTGGAAACGACTTCGTCAGTATCGAACCATGTTTCATTCAAATAAATTATCAATCTCCCTCCATGTCTATATTCGTTTATTTTAGATAAATATTCTAATCGCTCTTTTTGCAATCTCGGCGATTCCATTATGTCAATTCGTTTGTCTAAAGTTTTTTACTAAAAACCCTGGCTAAGTAGGTATTTATAAAAAGTAGTTTCCTTATATGGAAAATCATTTCCAAGAGTTTCCAAAATAAATTGGACCGTGGGAACGTTACCTGATTTATAAGAATTGTAAATTATATTTTTGATCCTCTTGGTGATGGCATCGTCTATTTCGGTAAATTTGGAACTTATTCTTCTTTTCCTTTCTAGCAGTCCTTTCGTAATTATTCTCCAAACCGTTGAATATGATATTCCTGTCAGAATGGAAATTCTTTGCAGTGGAGATGCATGATTCTCGCTTATAAGGGTGTTATAAATATTTACGACTATCCTTTTAGTATCAGTTGAAAGAAAAGCATGTGTTATTAATCCCTGATTTTCATTTTCGATAGTTGTTGTGTCCATTTGATGATGGTTGTTTTGAAATTTGAAATCAATTTGAGAACAGCTTCCCTCTGCAGACTGTCGAACGGATTCTTCAACAAAACTTTCGGAATGGCTTCTTTCCTCACATAATTGAAATAGATCGCCGAACTGAGTGTCATTATAAATTGATGAAATAATTGTTGCAGTTTCACTTAACGACGTTTCCATCTTAATAAACTCTACCTTTTCACAAGTTTATAAATGATAATACGCACACGTATGTAAAATGAGTACTGTTGCAATGTAAAGGTTAACACCGACTGAAAGGCAGATGTAGACTATTTGAGAAAAAGACTATTTGAGGCAGCCTTAACTTATTGTCTACCTGGACTGCATATTCGCCCAGCAATTAAGGTACAATGAACCTTAATTGCATGGGCGAATGTATAATCCTTTTAAAACCGTTTCCTAGGTGTCGGCTCTTAATAATCTACTGGCGTCTGTAGTCTTGTAATTATATCGAATTGTAAAATTGTAAAAAGAATTACGTCCGCCGACTCGTAAAAAACGATGTAGATAGTTGTCAGATTATTGAATTCAATTTAATTAATAAATTATTTTTATATTATGATCATAGTGATATAATTGTGTGTATATCGTAGAGAAAACAATTAAGTAGCATCTTCGTCGAAAGTAAATTATTTGGTTACGTTCCTGGACGCCTGCTTCTTCGCAGCACGCCATACAATGGAGAATCCTTGACCGTAATAAACCCTCATTGGAGGTACATTTTCAATTTCAAGTGAAAACACTATACGTCCACCGTTGTGCTAAAGGTATTTTAAAAGGATCGTCTATAATTGTAGATCAAGTAAGTAGTAATGACTTAAGTGCTTTGATTGTAGTGAATGTGTATAAATTCGATGAAATGGAATTACAAATAAAAAATTGCACATGCATTTGCAAATGCCGTGCAGGATTCTGTGAATTTGATTGGGAGTGACGTTATTTTCGTTTGGAGAAAATCTATTTTTCCGGATAACCGTAAAGCTCCGCTGTCCGTCTTTAAGCCGGCAGATTGCACAATCTAATATCTCAAGAATCCATTGGGTTTTTCTTTGATGTCTGTGTTTGCCACGCCGGAATCCCGACGGTAAAGTCTGGGGGCGCATCTGAACCGCCGTCCGCTGTTTGCCCAAAGTTTTAGCGCACTGATCGTACACATTCACATGCACAAACACACACAGAAACGGACAGACACGATGTGAGGCACTCACACCGTCTCACCATTTTTGACACCCCCACGTCACGTTCGCTTACATGATAAACGGCGCTCCCACAAAAAGCTGGCCGGCTTATTATTATTCGCCGCTAAAGAAGTGTGTAATTAAATTCTGCCAGTCAGATCAAAATTTTAATCTGTGTGTGGACGGAGATTGTCAGGGCGCCGGACAGCACGGGGAGAAAAAGGAGAGCGCGCGAGAGAGCCTCACACGTCCTCCTCGGCCTACCAAACGAGACAAGGGAGAATACTAACAAGAGACGCCGACACAGGCCCGGTCTTACATCCTTCAATTAGAAGGGTTAAATTCGTTGTGGATTCACTGGTAGTCAAGGAAATTAACCATAGGTTAGTTAATCCTTAAATCGTTAATAAGTTAAACGCAGACAAATAGATTCCAGGATTCAGATAACGTATGATTTATAAAAATTCTCAAGATTTTGTGCAATTTTCTGAAATGTTAAAGAAAATTTTAGAGAAGATTGAAGATTCCTTCTTATGTAAAAGTGCTTTATATTTGCTGACAGATTTAGAGATTTTTTCGAAATCAATATAAATTTTTAACAATTATTAAAGAATTGCATGAAACGAATATAGAAGAAAGCATTGATTCTGATACAGAAGCAGCAGCAAATGCTGCTCTTGCGACACTCGTGCTGCTCAAATCAAGACAAAATACGTGAAAGAGTACAATAAATTCGATAAATGATGTAGCTTTCAATATTTCAATAAATATGAGTGGAAAATGATAGATTTTCGTCAAATGTGACACCCAAATCCTTAATGCTGTTCCTTCTCACAATATCAATTCCATTCAGCTTGAAGTTGTTAAATGCAGGCAATCTTGATTTTGAAAAATGGATATAAAAGCATTTGCTGATGTTCAGATATAACCTGTTTGTTGCACCATTTGAAAAAGATATTGAGGTCGTTTTGCATTAATGTTTGGTGACTATCATGTGAGCTGTCCCGGAAAATTTTCATATCATCAGCGAAAAGCAAAATTCTGCAGTAGCTAAAGCATTTGACAACATCATTGATAAATATATTAAATCAGAGAGGACCTATATGTGATCCTTGTGGAACGCCAGATGCTACCAAAATTTCGTTTGAAATAAAACCATTAACTCTAACTCGTTGAGTTCTTTTACTTAAATTTGATTCAAACCATTGCAGTAAACTGCCCGCAACGCCTAGTTCCCATAGCTTAGATGTCAATAAATGATGATTAACTGTGTCGAAAACTTTAGCTTTCATTCAAGGTCATCATCAGATGTCATCCTTGTAGCCATACAACTTTTGTTACGGTCAATTTTCGCTATTGAACATACCTTCGAAGTGATTTGCGTGGATTGGTTAAAATGGCCTACCCTGTAGATATTTTTATGAAATATTGAAGGCAACTGTAGTAAAAATATTTATATTTGATTACAATTTGGTGACATTTTAAGGATTTTTCAAATTCTGAATTAATGTATAACAATTTTGAAAGATTTTACACATGATTTAGTGAGTATTCAATATTTTATTGATATTTCTTTTATTTTATACATAATTCAGTTATTTTTTCTGACATGTTCTGAAAATTTTCAGAGTAATGAATCTTGAAAGATTTTACAGATGATTTTGTGAGTATTCAGAATATTATTGATATTTCTTTTATTTTATACATAATTAAGGTATTTTTCTGACATGTTCTGAAAATGTTTAGAATAATGAATTTTGAAAAATTTTATAGATGATTTTGTGAGTATTAAGAATTTTATTGATATTCATATTCATTTATATCCACCTAGCCACAATATACAAAATATACAATACATACAAAATATATACAAACACAATTACATTGCACTGCACAAATCGTTGTGGATGTGATCGTCAGGATATTAAAATAGGCAATACAGTCAATAAACATTAATTACATATTACATACAAATACTCTCTATTTTTTTTAAGATTATTTTTTTTATTACACAGAAGAAAAATGTAAAATGTAAAAATGTAAAATGTAAAATGTAGGTGACAATACACAGGTACACATAATAATACAAACATATTTTGAATATTTTTTTATAGTCTAAAAATTATAACACAGAAGAAAAATGTAAAATGTAAAAATGTAAAATGTAAAATGTAGGTTACAATACACAGGTACACAAAATAATAAAAACATATTTTAAAATATTCATAAAAGTCATCAAATTTCCTTCAAATATATCTGCAAATCTTTGAATCTTCATTCGAGCTTCTATAAATTTTCAGAAAATTCCATAAAATCTAGAGAATATTGAAATATTTCCCTGAATTATATGACCTTTATAGTTAATTGCGAATTTTCAATCAATATTTTATAAATTTTCAGAAAGTTATAATATTTAAAAAAAATCCATAAAATACCATAAAATTTTCATTAAATATATCATGAAATATTTCTTTTAAATCCTTAAATCCTGAGAATTTAATACTTTGACTCGAAACATCTGAATTTCTATTACACTGAGATTTTTTATTCATTATTAAAAATAAAAATAAATAAAAATGTAAAAATGTAAAATGTAAAATGTAAAATGTAGGTGACAATACACAGGTACACAAAATAATAAAAACATATTTTGTGTACCTGTGTATTGTCACCTACATTTTACATTTTACATTTTACATTTTTACATTTTACATTTTTCTTCTGTGTTATAATTTTTAGACTATAAAAAAATAGAGAGTATTTGTATGTAATATGTAATTAATGTTTATTGACTGTATTACACATTACATACACAGATATTTATTTTATTTATACATAAATTAAGGTATTTTTTCTGACAAGTTCTGAAAATTTTTAGAATAATGAATGAAAAATCTCAGTGTAATGGAAATTCAGATGTTTCGAGTCAACGTATTAAATCCTCAGGATTTAAGGACATAAAAGAAATATTTCATGATATATTTAATGAAACTTTGATGGTATTTTATGGATTTTTTTAAATATTATATTGTTTGCAATATGATTGTATGCAACTTTCTGAAAATTTATAAAATATTGATTGAAAATTCGCAATTAACTAGAAAGTTCATATAATTCAGGGAAATACTACAGTATTCTCTAGATTTTATGGAATTTTCTAAAAATTTATATAAGACCGAATGAAGATTCAAACATTTGCAGTTATATTTGATGGACATTTGATAATTTTTATGAATATTTTAAAATTTTATATGAGTGTTTAATATTTTATAAATTTCCTACCGATATTTATATGCAGGGTGTCTCCTGAAAAAACGCCGGTGGCAATAACTCTTTATTTGCCGGTTTCAAAAAACCAAAAACAAGATTAAATGGCTCTACATGTTCTACAAAAGGGCCCTAATTTTGTTTTTTGCAAAATCAACTTTCATTTCAGCGATAGTCAACTTTTTTTTTCAAATGGTTACATATATTTTCAGTTTTTTTTTCTGGTAGAGGTTATTTTTCTGAATCCAAAAATGTATAATAAGTTGGCTTTGTTGGAATATTCGTTACAGAAAAAAAATAAAATGTTTAAATAGTTTTTTAAGTGTGGCGTGAAAAACAAAGCGAACACAATGTGGAAAACA
This sequence comes from Othius punctulatus, assembly GCA_951805005.1. Classification (NCBI taxonomy): domain Eukaryota; kingdom Metazoa; phylum Arthropoda; class Insecta; order Coleoptera; family Staphylinidae; genus Othius; species Othius punctulatus. The sequence goes on from OX638145.1 coordinate 16,636,778, forward strand.
ATATGTAATATTTTATTAGAATAATTCAAAATATGAATCAGAAAATACAAACGTATTTACAAAAGTTGCTCAAACATGAAAGCTATCTTGTTGAATAGTTGAATACATAACTGACATCTTCTCGTTATTGCATAGGTTGTATAAATACAATTAGGAGGTATTTCTCGTGTTACACTTACAAAACTTGGCATTCTTACATTTTTCGACGAAATCCGGGATATCTTTCACAGTTCCTGAAATATCGCTGAAAAACTGAAAACGTACACTTTCATTTTCCTCTTCTAACTTTTTTACTTTTGAAAGAAATTTTGTGCACTTTTTTGGTTTTTCAGCGATTTTTCAGGAACTGTGCCAGATTTCGTTTTAGTATATTTAAAGGCACAAAAATAAGAAACTTTAATCCCATTTGACCAACTCTGTATATGTATATTTCCGTTTAATAGATACTAATGGTGGGCGACGTAAAAGTGACCACCCTGTATAGAGAATGTCCCAAAATATGGAATTTATAACATTTGAAATGGAAAAAATTGGAGAAAAAATCCTCCCTGTAGTAGATTTCTAATTTTGAATATAAACATTTTAGCTAAAAAAAACTGTACATACAAAATTAAAAAAATATATATGCGGCTGTTCTGTAGTGTCCTCCTTTCTATTCATTTCAGTTGATTAAAATAAATGTAGTATTATGGCAGATACTATATTTTTTACATCACTACAGTACTGCTTCAGTACATACATACATACATACATACATAATCCATCCCTCTTGTACCCATTGGGGGTCGAGGTACTGCTAAAGTAATATACATAAATATGACAAACCAAGTGGTGGTTGCTATTAAGAAAAATAGTGATGACGTGAAAACGCAAGAACAAACGTCGAAGTGAAACTTTTTTCGCGAAAAAGTGTGTTTTAAAAACAAAAACCAACCGCGACGTCTGAATTTTTTAATTTTTCTCTTGTCTATAAATTAGTTTATTATTAAATATTTTATTCTTCTATGTGAAATATTTCTGTTTTATCTACCTACTTTTGGTATTAATTAGTAGCCTATTTATTTAAGTAAGTTAATCTACAAAAAAATAGAACACGGTTGATCAGAATATTTAGGAGGGCAAAAATATTAAAATGTATCTAGTTATAATCAATTTTGTTTAAATATATATATAAACAATCTTTATTGGGCTATCGACCCCATGGGGTCTTTCCGCCTTAAAATTAATTAAATATTTACTTAATTATACAAAAATATTTACTCAGTTATACTAGTATAATTATACTAGGTAATATTATTGATATTGATATTGATATTAATATTGATATTGATATTGATATTAATATTGATATTGATATTGATATTGATAATGATATTATTGATTTTCGTGGTTTAAAATTATGAAATTACAAAATTTTGAATTTTGTGCTAAAATTTATCACCACTGTGTGTATATTTAACATGAAGATAAATTTAAATGTAGTAACTAACGGCGGAAAGACCTGTTAGGTCGTTAGCAGTAATAAATATTGTTTACTACCACTTACGTCCTAACAATGCGCGACATATATTCGCAAGTGCGCGCCTTGCTGTAGTAGACAGTCCAGCACGAGGATATTTGTCCTTTTCATGCGGCACCAGCTCCAATTATCCTTAATTTGGACTAACGAAGTGCGAGCCTAACGAATGCACGCGGAGCTTCCGCTGCCCACCCACTGGACATCATCGCCTGGGGTGTTTACGGGGTGGACGCTTTTTATGGCCGCAATGAAAACGAACGACTCTTTCAACGGAATTCTTTCGTTTTATTAGTGTACACGCTGGGGGAGTTAATGGGCGCACCCGGATTTAGAAGGGTGCAACGAATTTATGGGGTTTTGATGACGTGGGCATCTTCAGTTTGATAACCTTATTCAAGGCGTGCACGTAAATTGATTTTAAAAAGACTTTCAAGTCTCTAAATCGACAGCAAATCAATGAAACATCGACAAATAGTTAATGAAATAAATAAAAAGATAAACCATTTCACATTTCTCATGCTAAAAGGTTAATTTCTCCTATCGTTATTCCTATGTTAGTATATGAAGAAACAGATATGACATTTCTAAAATATTCCTCGAAATTCTCAATAAAAATTGTATCAATTCTATAGTTTTCCATGAAAAGTTATTTTTTCCCTTATTTTAATAGATATAAAGTTTCCAAAGTAATGAAAATTACATTTTAGCTTGGGATCTCTGAAACTATAAGACATAGAGATTTGGTTAAATGAGGAAAGAGTTGTCGTTTTAAGAGCTTATGCAAGATATACTTTTATTTTTTGAAAAAGAACCACAGTTTTTCAGTTATAGTACAAACTTTTTTTTAAATAGATTACCGCCATTTAAAAAAAGTTTTAAATGGCGGTTATAGTTGGCTTAGATATTTCTAAAAAGGACATTTTTTTCTCTTTACAGCGATACAAGGTTTACTATACTTACTTTGATAAATAAAGGCCATCTTCGAAAATTAACTTGAAAATGATTACTTACTTGGACAAATAAACATGTACAGGACAATTTGCATTATTTAGAGTAGCAAAAACAGAGTTTGCCATGGAAAACTTTTTTTTCACCTCTTATTACGAGATTTTTTTTTTTCTGATAATAAAAGGTTAATTTCTCCTATCCTTATTTCTATGTTCGTATAGGAAGAAACAGATAGGACGTTTCTAAAATATTCCTCGAAATTCTCAATAAAAATAGAATCAATTCTATATTTTTCCGTGAAAAGTTATGTTTTCCCTTATTTTAATAGATATAAAGTTTCCAAAGTAGTGAAAAATATTTCTTTTTTTATAAATTTTATTACATACAGGGTGAGTTTTATTTTTTCATTTTAAGCTTGGAATCTCTGAGACTATAAGACATAGAGATTCGGTTAAATGAGGAAAGAGTTGTCGTTTTAAGAGCTTATGCAAGATATGCTTTTGTTTTTTGAAAAAGAACCACAGTTTTTCATTTATAATACAAACTTGGATAAGCTCTTGAAACGACAACTCTGTCCTCATTTGACCTAATCTCTATGTCTTATGGTTTCAGAGATCCCAATGTTAAAGACATCCCTAGAGTTACGTATTATGTATTATAACTCAAAAACTATGTTTTGTTTTCAAAAAATATAAGCATATCTTGCATAAGCTCTTAAAATGACAACCCTTTCCTCATTCAACCGAATCTCTTTGTTTTATGGTTTTCGAGATCCCAATTCTTAAAATTAAAAAAACTCAGTCTGTATAATGGGTGATATTTTACGTTGACCTGTGGGTCGTCTTTTTGCCCTCTTTCCAAATTTGAATAGAATTTCGAAGCAAATGCTGCCAAATACTAATAATAATGCTAAAAGTTCCTCAAAATTTTAATGAAAAATCGAAAAGTTCTATTGTTTTTTCATGAAAAGTCCTAATTCTATCCAATTCTGTGATAATATTAAAAATATTTCAAACATTTTAATGGAAAATAGAAAACTTTTATTGTGTTTTCATGAAAAGATGAATTTCTACGAATACACTTATAATACAAAAAAAAATCATCAAAATTTTAATGGACAGTGTAAAAGTTTTATTGTTTTTTAATGAAGATCTGAAATTCTACGAAATACTGATGTTAATTCTAAAAATTCCTGAAAAGTTTAATGGAAATTAGAATGATTTTTCGTAAAAAGTTCATATTTCAGTTAATTCAAGAATTCCTGCTCGAGCCTTGAAAATTTTGGAACAAGTAAATAACGAATGTTATGAAAAATTGATGAAAATTAGAAGAAAATTCATAAATTTGTTCAATGAGATATCAAAAGCTATTTATTTTTTGTACTGTCGCTTAAATAATAAAATATATTGTTATTAGAAATAAGTAGCACAATTTTTATTAGGCTATCGACGTAACCAGACTTTCTTTCATATTATTATTATTATTATTATTAGATATTAAATATTGTACGTCAATTTTACATGTCAGCAAAAACAGCATTTAGAACTATAGAAATAGATTGTATTAGTGAAGTTGACACATCGCAACATTTCGTATTCTCATTTGGTATGATGTCTATGCTGGTAATTGGAGCTTTATAATATTACATATGTAACAACTGTAACAAGATTTTTAATTAATAACGAAATAAGCACAAAACGAAATTTCTTCAATTTGCCAGCTGTAATTGTACAGCTGGATGAGTTCTTTCTCCGGCTTACTGGTTTGATGTACGACAAATTTTAATGCCCACCTTGTCGCAGTGAAATCTATTTCATACCCATCTCGTTTTTTATCCCCTGCTCGGTGGCCTCTAATTAAACCGATCTGAAGCGAGCCGCGCGGATTCTCACACGTGACGCACAGATATATCATATCCGTGTGTCATGATTTACGCTCCTCCGGTTTGATTTAAGGTCGTCCCCGCTGGTAATCACTTCCTCGTGAGTGGAGCTCGAAAGGTTTTCAATTGGATAATTGCCCAGTGATTATTATTAATCGATCTGAAATAGAAATGGGAGGCAATTGATTTGTGCGATGCGATGTGTTTACCACTACCTTGGTATTTAACTCTGAGAGAAAAAAATATTCGTTACGTGTGTTAGATGCATCTTAGGTGAGGTGTGTAAAGATAAAATTCGTGTGCGTTCTAGAAGAAGTTTTTTGGAGACTTTGATTCTCAAAATTTTAGACTCAAAAACCTGTTGATTCGTCAGAGAAGATTTGCTAATCTAGAAGATATTAGTTTTAGACAGGAATATTGTTTTCGTGAAAATTTTCAAATTCCAGATATTTAAAGAAATATTCTTAGTCATTGGGTGCAATTTTCGAAAAATATATGTCTGCCTATATCTATATGTCGATGAATGCGATAAAAACTATATGCACCTAGCAAAAAATGTTGTAATTTTTATTGGGGCAGTTTTTGAAAATACATCGAACATCCATATTTTTTATTGTTTTATTTTTTCTTTATATTTTTTTGTTATATTTTGTTTTATCAATATTATATAATTATTCGTCGCTAACATAATATTTTACACAAAAATACCTTGCTAATTTTGAAGGTATTAGTTTTCAATTTTTTCATTAAATATTTCACTAGAAATAAATATGAAATGAATCTTGTTGGAATCAATTACGTACGCACTGAACTGATGAGATCCACCAAGTCGAAACCGGTCTTCAGTTGTCGGCCGAGATAGTATAAAAATGTACAAATATTTATAACTTATATTACGAAGAATATAGTCTGATTGTTGTATTTGATATTAGTACTATTTTTTACTATTATATTATTTACGAATTTCTTATGATAAACATCACTCTGCAACATGTTTTATTATCTCTCGTGGGATTCAGCACTACCAGGTTTAAATAATTATAATATTTGGTAAATACGTTTACATATTTATGTAATTTTCTCGCGGGTCTCAGCTGTATGTGCTAAGGCTCTGCCGATTATGCGATCTGTTTATGAATAATGATCGTCCGCAAACACCGTCGAAGGTTACCAGCAATCGCAAGGATGTATTTATCTCCTCTCCGCACCCTGGACATGACCAGTCGCGGGTCAACAGGTATGACCCGATGAGCGCTTCGCTAATTGCGCTAATCAGGCATACCCAAAACTAATCGGGCGCCGATCTTGACACTCGGTAGGTGTTTCCTCGAAACTCACTTCACGCCTGCACGGTCGCGTGCTAAAACACTAAAGCAATATTTACAACCTTGTTTGCTTATGGTGTATGCAAATATTTTGGTTTTCCCGCGTGCGTTGATTGGGATTTTTTTTCACGTAAGTGGATCTGAAGTGTTTTCCGTTTCAAGGAATTTATAGTTTATGCTTAATGGTACGAGATGTCACACACAAGTTATGAATGAACAAATTGTGTATGCAGTGTGGGTAAAAAAGTTTAAAGCTTCTTTAAAATTGCAAAGCATGCTACAAAATACAACAGTATTAGAACAGATGGTCAGTAAATTTTTGCTGATTTGAAAATTACCTCTATTTTTTACCAAAAAGGTGTAATTTCCTTGAAATTCCATTCCTATTCCAATTACCGTTTTCTAAATGAACACAATATATTTTTTGTCTGATATAGATCGCAAAATTAATTATCTTGATGATTTGGATATCACGAGCTACATTTTATTTAACAGAAATTTGCAATTTTCATGATTTTACACCTAATTTTCCTGAAAATTTGACAAATTTTCAGTGTTAAATAAGGGAGAAGATCAACCACTTAACTTTCGCCATTGACAAGTGTGGGTTAGCCTTTACTGAAATTTCTGAAAATTTATTATTTGCAAATTTGATATTACACTCGTGCACAGAATACCCTAAAATAATTCTCCTGAAAATTTGACAAAGTTTCAGTATTAAATAAGGGAGAAAATCAAACACTAACCTTTATGCATTGACAAGTATGGGTTAGCTATTACTGAAATTCATGACAACTTATTATTTGCAAATTTGGTATTAGATTCGTGTACAGTACACTTGAAACTAATTCTCTTGAAAATTTGACAAACTTTCAGTATTAAATAAGGGAGAAAATCAAACACTTAACTTTCTGCATTGACAAGTATGGGTTAGCTAGTACTGAAATTTTTGAAAATTTATTATTTGCAAATTTGATATTAGATTCGTGTACAGAATACCTGAAACTAATTCTCCTGAAAATTTGACAAAGTTTCAGTGTTAAATAAGGGAGAAAATCAACCACTTAACTTTCTGGATTGACAAGTATGGGTTAGCTATTACTGAAATTTCTAAAAATTTATAATTTGCAAATTTGATATTAGATTCGTGTACAGTACACCTGAAACTAATTCTCCTGAAAATTTGACAAAGTTTTAGTATTAAATAAGTGAGAAAATCAAACAATTAACTTTCTGCATTGACAAGTGTGGGTTAGCTATTACTGAAATTTCAAAAAATATATAATTTGCAAATTTGGTATAAGATTCGTATACAGTAAAACTGAAACTAATTCTCCTGAAAATTTAAAAAAGTTTCAGTATTAAATAAGGGAGAAAATAAACCACTTAACTTTCGGCATTGACAAGTATGCTGAAATTTCTGAAAATTTATTACTTGCAAATTTGATATTAGAGTCGTGAACAGTACACCTAAAACTCAATCTCCTAAAAATTTGATAAAGTTTCAGTGTTAAATAAGGGAGAAAATAAAACATTTAACTTTCTACATTGACTAGTATGTCTTAGCTATTACTGAAATTCATAAAAAATTATTATTTGCAAATTTGGTATTAGATTCATATACAGAACACCTGAAACTAATTCTCCTAAAAATTTGCCGAAGTTTCAGTACTAAATAAGAGAGAAAATCAAACAGTTAACTTTCTGCATTGACTAGTATGTCTTAGCTATTACTGAAATTCATGAAAATTTATTATTTGCAAATTTGATATTAGAGACGTGTATAGTAAACCTTAAACTAATTCTCCTAAAAAATTGACAAAGTTTCAGTATTAAATAAAGGAGAAAATCAAACCTTAACTTTTTGCATTGACAAGTGAGGGTTAGCTATTACTGAAATTTCTAAAAATTTATAAATTGCAAATTTAGTATTAGATTCGTGTACAGTTAACCTGAAACTAATTTGCCAAAGTTTCAGTATTAAACAAGGGAGAAAATCAAACACTTAACTTTTTGCATTGACAAGTGAGGGTTAGCTAAGTATGTCTTAGCTATTACTGAAATTCATGAAAATTTATTATTGGCAAATTTGATATTAGTGCACAGCAAACCTGAAACTAATTCTCCTGAAAATTTGCCAAACTTTCAGTATTAAATAAGGGAGAAAATCAAACACTTAACTTTCTGCATTGACAAGTATGTCTTAGCTATTACTAAAATTCATGAAAATTTATTATTTGCAAATTTCGTATTACAATCGTATACAGTACACCTGAAACTAATTCTCCTGAAAATTTGCCAAACTTTCAGTATTAAATAAGGGAGAAAATCAAACACTTAACTTTCTGCATTGACAAGTATGGGTTAGCTATTACTGAAATTCATGAAAATTTATTATTTGCAAATTTGATATTAGAGACGTGCACATTACACCTGAAACTAATTCTCCTGAAAATTTGATAAAGTTTGAGTGTTAAATAAGGGAGAAAATCAAACACTTAACTTTATGCATTGACCAGTATGGGTTAGCTAGTACTGAAATTCATGACAACTTATTATTTGCAAAGTTGGTATTAGATTCGTGTACAGTACACTTGAAACTAATTCTCTTGAAAATTTGACAAAGTTTCAGTATTAAATAAGGGAGAACATCAAACACTTAACTTTTTGCATTGACAAGTATGGGTTAGCTATTACTGAAATTTATGAAAATTTATTATTTGCAAATTTGATATTACAGTCGTGCACAGTATACCTGAAAATAATTCTCCTGAAAATTTGGCAAAGTTTCAGTATTAAATAAGGGAGAAAATCAAACACTAAACTTTCTGTATTGACAAGTATGGGTTAGCTACCACCGAAATTCATGAAAACTTATTATTTGCAAATTTGGTATTACATTCGTGTACAGTACACCTGAAACTAATTCTCCTGAAAATTTGACAAAGTTTTAGTATTAAATATGTGAGAAAATCAAACAATTAACTTTCTGCATTGACAAGTGTGAGTTAGCTATTACTGAAATTTCTAAAAATTTATAATTTGAAAATTTTATATTATATTCGTGTACAGAACACCTGAAACTAGTTCTCCTGAAAATTTGCCAGAGTTTCAGTATAAAATAAGAGAGAAAATCAAACAGTTAACTTTCTGCATTGACTAGTATGTCTTAGCTATTACTGAAATTCATGAAAACTTATTGTTTGCAAATTTGGTATTAGATTTGCGTACAGTACATCTTAAACTAATTCTTCTGAAAATTTGACAAAGTTTCAGTATTAAATAAGGGAGAAAATCAAACAGTTAACTTTCTGCATTGACAGGTATGTCATAGCTATTACTAAAATTCATGAAAATTTATTATTTGCAAATTTGGTATTAGATTCGTGTACAGAACACCTGAAAGTATTTGTCCTAAAAATTTGACAAAGTTTCAGTATTAAATAAGGGAGAAAATCAAACACTTAACTTTCTGCATTAACAAGTATGGGTTAGCTATTACTGAAATTCATGAAAACTTATTGTTTGCAAATTTGGTATTAGCTTTGCGTACAGTACATCTTAAACTAATTCTCCTGAAAATTTGAAAAAGTTTCAGTATTAAATAAGGGAGAAAATCAAATACTTAACTTTATGCATTGACAAGTATGGGTTAGCTATTACTGAAATTTTTGAAAATTTGTTATTTGCAAATTTGATATTACAGTCGTGCACAGTACACCTGCAAATAATTCTCCTGAAAATGTTACAAAGTTTCAGTATTAAATAAGGGAGAAAATCAAACACTTAACTTTCTGCATTGACAAGTATGTGTTAGCTATTTCTGAAATTCATGAAAACTTATTGTTTGCAAATTTGGTATTAGATTTGCGTACAGTACATCTTAAACTAATTCTTCTGAAAATTTGACAAAGTTTCAGTATTAAATAAGGGAGAAAATCAAACAGTTAACTTTCTGCATTGACAGGTATGTCATAGCTATTACTAAAATTCATGAAAATTTATTATTTGCAAATTTGGTATTAGATTCGTGTACAGAACACCTGAAAGTATTTGTCCTAAAAAGTTGACAAAGTTTCAGTATTAAATAAGGGAGAAAATCAAACACTTAACTTTCTGCATTAACAAGTATGGGTTAGCTATTACTGAAATTCATGAAAACTTATTGTTTGCAAATTTGGTATTAGCTTTGCGTACAGTACATCTTAAACTAATTCTCCTGAAAATTTGAAAAAGTTTCAGTATTAAATAAGGGAGAAAATCAAACAGTTAACTTTCTGCATTGACTAGTATGGGTTAGCTATTACTGAAATTTATGAAAATTTATTATTTGCAAATTTGATATTACAGTCGTGCACAGTACACCTGAAAATAATTCTCCTGAAAATTTGACAAAGTTTCAGTATTAAATAAGGGATCATCACTATAAATCATATGCCACATTTTAGAAAAATTAGGCAATAGGCTACATTTATCAAGCTATTGGCCCTCGGCATTTCTGCCTTTAACAAACATTTATTATTTATACTATTTATTTAAGTAATTTTTATCAGGATGAGAATCAATTTTATTTTCTGGATAACATACTTTATACATACCTCAATACATTAATAAATTACACATTATATGCTACATTTTCTTTAAAACAAATGTGTTAATTCCATGCTTAATTTTATTTTTGATTTATTTTTGTTTTTTTTGCACATCAAAATATATACAGGGTGTCCTCTAAAAAATGCCGCTGGCCATAACTCCTTTATTTATTGGCCGATTTCAATAAAACAAAAACAAGATTAACTGATTTAACATGTTTTACAACGGGGCTCTAATTTTCTTTTTTTTTGCAAAATCATCTTTCATTTCAGCGATAGCCAACTTTGCTTTCCATGGCACACCTGATAAACATACAAAAAAACAACTTTAGGCTAACAAACATTATTTTTCTGTAACGAATATTCCATCAAAGCCAACTTGATATACATCTTTGGATTCAGAAAAATAATCTCTACAAAAAAAAAATAAGAAAATATATGTAACCATTTGAAAAAAAAGTTGACTATCATTGTGAAATTCAGTTTTGAAATTGTCAAAATACTCATATGATGGTCAATATCAAATATTGCCATGAGCATCTGACAGAACAAAAATGTATCAATTGTGCAAAAAATGTCATAATTACGACTGGGAGTAGAAAAAAATATAGCATACATTACTTGAATTGTAAGGCAATTACGCACTCGAGAAATTACGCACCTAGCCGCTGCGCGACTCGGTACGTAGATTTTCTCCTCCTGAGTAATAAGCTTCTTACAGATCTCGTTATGTAATATACTATTATTTACATATTTTTTCCGGATAACCATCTCAATGTAATTTTGTCTGGATGACAAGCCTCAACATGTTGATGATTTTACTGAAATTTTACTGAACTTCTCATATTTTTTAAAATCTTCTAGTACATCATTTCTACTGTTAGTTATTATTGTGTTTAGTTCTGCTGGTGAGAGATTATTAATCAGTCGGCGCGGCTGGTTTAAAGTAGCCCTTCGAGCTACCTGATAAAGCCGCTATCATGCTCACCCCCCGACCCTAATTGGGGCGAGAGGATGCGATAAAGGCGACTACAAGGGGGTGGTCTTGAATTAATGCGATCGCAGATAAGCCGAATGGCAGCCGATATTCTAATCCTTTCGGCCCCTTTTGAGCACCCTTCATTACGTAGATCCCGCCGGATAACACCGGCTGACATGCCTCTTCGTGCCGAGACACGGACTACTTGTAGATAACAGTCCCTTTGCGTGTCCATCCTGGAAGCCATCCTGAACTGCTGCACGTCTTACTAGTCCTTTCAGGAGCATAAAGCTCCGCTTGTTCCAGACGCTATTGTACGAGCATCACCACAAGAAACCCATTTTATTCACACACACAATAATATGTTTAGGAATTGCGAGTTTAGGCTCAGACTTTTGATGCAAATCAAATTTAAAATCATCTTCGTGGTGGCAAAAATACGTCTGAGGAATCGCCCGCGTGCGGCGCGCGATTAATTAAGCAGGCCGCGCGGCGCCGGCGCTCCAAAGGCATTAATTAACCGCATTGTGGCCGCGTGAATTAATTACGATTAATTTCACTCAATTAATTAGCGTCCGCGGGCTTATTAATTATGCCATTTAATCAGGGACATAGCGGCGCGTCGGCGCTCGGCTCACGCCTCTCACCGGCGAGATTGTGATCTCCCGATTGTGCGCTGTGATCCCGACGAAAATGAAAATTTATTGTGATGCGATTCGTGGATGTGTTTCACGTGGACTTGGGGCCTGGAAGGCGTGGGTGCGGTTGCCGGGCGATAATTCATCGTGAAATACCGTGGGATTAAATGAAATGCTCCCAGGCCCGTTGCACTTTTTCGCAATTTAATATTCTCGAGAGAAAAAAAAAGTTTTCAGCGCTGGCTGAAATAAAAGTTAAAATATCTCGCAACAAATGTCTGCAAGCGATAGGGAATCTTCTCATTTTAAATATGCTAACGAATGAACAATTATTTACTGAGAAAAATATATTATAGAAATTTCACATAGTCAAAAATATATAAAAAACAGAGAAACAACGTACGAGGGGTGTAAAGTTAGTTCGCCTCCTCGTGGTGCACCCTGGATAACGCTAAATGAACTAACACATACTGGCCGTCAGTTAATCTCCTGACTAAAGAACTGATTCTATAATACTACAAATGAGAAACGCAACAATCATTATAGTGACACATTACCTACGTCACCCATGGTCACTCTATCAAATTTACCGCTGATGCAGTACCATACTTGGACACTCAGAACTTAAAATTATAAATGAAAACAATGCAATATAATATATCATCAGGATGGTTTCGACCTTTACTACATGGTAGTTCATATTAAAAAAACAGAGAAACAACTTGCTATGTTTTTACCACAAAATGTCAAAGGTTTTTCGTTTTTTTTAATATGGACTACCACGTAGTAAAGGTCGAAATCATCCCGATGCTCAAAAATATATTAAATAAATAATTCAATTTTTTACTTTGAAGGTATCAAAAAAAAAAGAAAAAAATGCATTATTTATTTATACATAATGTATCACGAGGAAAAAAAAACATTATTTATTTATACATAATGTATCACGAAGTAAAAGCCTCCAGTGTTAACAAAAATATATTGCTAGTTTTATTATTTTTTTAGTATTAGTATAGTATTAGAGCACATAAGTTACTATACGTATTATAAACTTTATATGGTAAACAAAATTTGGTACTAAGTTTTCGAAGTTTAAAGTTACTACTTTGTTATAATTAACTAATCATATTCACTATAAAAATAGTAATAACTATTATTTCTGTGCTATTCAATAAAATGTATTTTCTCACTGTTGTATTAAAGAACACTTAAAATTATGTCTTTAAACATCAAGCGCATTTTTGAGCCTCAATTTTGTGAAAAGTTACATCATCTAGATGAGCAGCATGTAGCTCTCAATATTTAATGTGTACCTTAGAAAAAATAACGACAAAAAAAAACCTATGATCTTTACATGTATAAATATTTGTTAATGTACATTACTTGTTGATGTACATTATTTGTTAATATAGCATTTATTAATTGCACAATTGAAATTTGATAAGAAACCATAAAATTTACTTAATACAATTTGGTCCATACCCAATAAAAAAAATAGAACTACTATAGATTCAATATTTAATGTGTAACTTAGAAAAAATAACGACATAAAAAATCCTATGATCTTTATATGTATAAATATTTGTTAATGTACATTACTCGTTAATGTACATTATTTGTTAATGTAACATTTATTAATTGCACAATTAAAATTTGATAAGAAACCATAAAATTTACCTAATACAATTTGGTCCATAACCAATAAAAAAACATAGAACTACTATACATATTCATAATGTAATCTTCGACAACGAAATTTTGACAAAAAAATTGGGACCTATTATTTAACAACGAAAATTTTACTCTAGGAAGGTTCTTCCTTAAAAAACTTTTAAAACAATTGAAACCTACAATTTGTTAATTGTACAACTGAAATTTGATAAGAAACCAAAAAAAAATACTTAATACAATTTGATACATACCCAATAAAGAAATAGAACTGCCTTAGATATTCATAATGTTATCTTCGACAACGACAATTTGACTTGAAAAAATTGGGACCTATTATATAACAACGAAAATTTTACTCTAGGAAGGTTCTTCCTTAAAAAACTTTTAAAACAATTGAAACCTACAATTTGTTAATTGTACAACTGAAATTTGATAAGAAACCAAAAAAAAAATACTTAATACAATTTGATGCATACCCAATAAAGAAATTGAACTGCCTTAGATATTCATAATTTTATCTTCGACAACGACAATTTGACTTGAAAAAATTGGGACCTATTATTTAAAAACGAAAATTTTACTCTAGGAAGGTTCTTCCTTAAAAGAAACTTTTAAAACAAATTTTACTTTAGGCGGGTTTTTCCTTAAAAACTTTAAAAACAATTGAAACCTACAATTTGTTAATTGTACAATTGAAATTTGATAAGAAACCATTAATACAATTTTATAAGTACCCAATAAAGAAATAGAACTGCCTTAGATATTCATAATGTATTCTTCGACAACGACAATTTGACTTGAAAAAATTGGGACCTATTATTTAACATCGAAAATTTAACTCTAGGAAGATTCTTCCTTATAAAAACTTTTAAAACAATTGAAACCTACAATTTTGTTTTGGATATCAAATGTTTGGAATTTTTCAATGACAATGGAATCCAATTGCAAATTAAGATATCTTTAATAGAAAGAAAAACTTTTAATAAAATTGAAGCCTACCATTCAGTTGTGGATATTAAAAATTCAGAATTCTACATTGAAAACGAAAATGTAATTCTAAATTAAGATTGTTTCTTGAAAATAATACTTCAATATAAAAAAAATTAACTTGAAATGAAACAATTTAGTTTCAGACCATATATAGGGTTGACAGTCTAATAAATATCGTCGTATATTTCTAGTGTTGGATATTAAAAATTTAAAATGTATTTCCGTAGAACTGCCTTACATATTCATAATGTAATCTTCGACAACGACAATTTTACTTAAAAAATTGGGACTTATTTTGTAACATCTAATATTTCACTCTAGGAAGATTCTTCCTTAAAAAAAACTATTAAAACAATTGAAACCTACAATTTTGTTTTGGATATCAAAAGTTCAGAATTTTTCACTGACAACGGAATCCAACTGTAAATATAGACTTCTTTTATTGAATGAAATACTTCTTATAAAATTGAAACCTACCATTTAGTTGTGGATATTAAAAATTCCGAATTTTACTTTGATAATGAAAGTGAAATTCTAAATTAAAATTGTTTCTTGAAAATAATTCTGCAATATAAAAAATTAAAAAAACTTGAAATGAAGCAATTTAGTTTCAGACCACATATAGGGTTGACAGTCTAATAAATATCGTCGTATATTTCCAGTTCTGGATATTCAAAATTCAAAATTTATTTCCGTAAATTATAAAGTGAGAAACTTGGTCCTGAAAATAACTCCAACATGCAGTACAGTTTACAAATATTTCATATAGAATATTCAAAGAATACTATTAATTTTTGAATAAAAATTGTTTCTTCCTCATTGGAGTTTTACAATATTTTTCTTTCAAATTTTCCAAGATTTTTTTCCAATTTTTAGAGTTTTTGACTAGAATTTTCTATGCTTATCTGTTGTTTTTATTCAATATTGGCTTTCCACTGTCTTGCTTGGAGTTTTCAATCATTTCTTGTTGGATTTTAAAAGAAATTTTGTAGCAAAAGTAAAAAAAGTCCTTATAATTTTTTTTATTAAAGTTGTTCTTTTGAAGTTAATAATAAGAAATTGTTTACAATCAATTGGCTTCCAGTTTTACAGCGTTATTCATATACATTTAAACCGTGTTTTGGCGGTGTTTTATAAAAGGTTACCAAGGTTACTAAGCGTAAACCACCGTTAATCCGCGGCTTAAATTTTTATGAATAACACTGTCAGATATCACTTACAGAATTTTTAAAAATAATACTTATTGTTTTGAATCAAAATGGTTTCTAGTGAAATAAAGATTTACTTCCAATTGTAAAAGTTTTTGACTAAAATTTTCTATGATTATCAGTTGATTTTGTTCAAAATTGGTTTTCCACTACCTTGCTTGGAGTTTTCAAATATTTCTTGTTGGATTTTAAAAGGAATTTTGTAGGAAAAGTAAAAAATAAGCCTTATAGATTTTGTAAGGTGTTTCTTTTGATGTTGATTATTAAAAATAGTTTACAATCAATTGGCTTCCAGTTTCACAGCGTTATTCATAAAAAATAAACCGTGGTTTAGCGGTGTTTTACACAATGTTACCAAGGTTACTAAGATTTTATTAAGATTATTTATGTTGTTTTTGTTCTATATTGGTTTCCCACAATCTTGATTGGAGTTTTCAACTGGAGTTATTGAATTCAATTCACTGATGACTCAGTCGATAGTGCTTCTGAATCATGATAATGATCGCATGATATTTCACGAAGAGAGACGAAATAAAAAATGTGGCCATAAGAGAAAGGCTTGGAGTAAAAGCAACACAAAAGAAAATGGAAGGACAACTAAGGTGGTTTCTACATATAAGCAAAATAGGTAGTGATGGGCAAGTAAAGGATGCATGGGAAGCAAAAGCAGAAGGAAATGAGTCAAAAGGTAGACCGAGATAAACGTGGAATGACAAGCCTGAATGCTGAACTCTAATTCGAGTTCAGCAAATTTTCAATTTTTAAATTTGCTTGAAATTTTTTATGTGCGCATTTATGGACACATGTATTTTGGAACTTTTTTTCACAGTTCGTTTAGGTCGCTTTCGTGAAGTTTGGCCAAGTATTTCAGTTACACCCTGTATAGATAGATAGCTAGATAGATATATAGATAGATAGCTAGATAGATATATAAATAGATAGCTAGATAGATATATAGATAGATAGTTACCTATAGAGATAGTCGGGAGGATCTGATTCAAGTATCCTTCGGATTAATTACCGCCAGTACTGTTTACATTCATGTAACTGAAGTGCTGACGCGTTTACATCTATAAACAACATTTTGATCTCGCAACGCGATCGTGTCTCGTGAGTGACTGATAACACAATTACATCTACACGGATCGAAAAAAAGCCCAGTCATGCGTCCGCTTATTTTTTTTTCCTGCGTCCAAAGGGTAAGAGCAAGATTCGCGTTGGAATGTGTGGAATTCCTGAAACTAACGAGCCCACACACAAACACACACGCAAAGCGGCACTGCACCGTGTCGATCGCTATCGGAATCGATAGCCTCCTTGCGGCAATCGATGTTATCAGGAAAAATCGAAGTTTCGCCACCAGAAACACGGTTCGGACCAGAGGTGGGCGACGCCGATGACCGCTTTCTTTTCATCGATATTATAGCAACAATGGGTGGAATATAATTGATTTGTGAAGCCTCGTGGCCAATGAAGTTGCCAGGGGCGTGCGAGTTAAGGCTCCGACTACGCAATAATCGTGATGTACCTTGTCTCTTAAAAAATACATCTAATCATAAATTCCTAACGATTCTTGAGATTTCTGTAAGAAGTCAATTTTGAACAAAAACAACAGGTATCATTGAAAATTCTAGTTAAAAGCTAACAAAATTACAAAAAACTCTTTGAAAATTCTATAAGACATATTAGAAAACTCCAATCACAGCTGGCGGAAACAAATTTTGAACAAATACAACATGTATCATTGAAAATTTTAGTCAAGAGCTAACAAAATTGCAAAAAAAAACCTTTGAAAATTCTATAAGAAATATTTGAGAACTCCAATCAAAGTTGGCCGAAACAAATTTTGAACAAATACAACATGTATCATTGAAAATTTTAGAGCTATAAAAATTGCAAGAAAATCTTGGAAAATTCTGTAACAAATATTTGAATACTTCAATCACAGTTGGGGGAACAAATTTTTAACAAAAACAACATGTATCATTGAAAATTCTACTTAAAAGCTAACAAAATTACAAACAAGTCTTTGAAAATTCTGTAAGAAATATTTGAAAACTCCAATCAAAGTTGGCGGAAACAAATTTTGAACAAATACAACATGTATCATTGAAAATTTTAGTCAAGAGCTAACAAAATTGCAAAAAAAACCTTAGGAAATTCTATAAGAAATATTTGAAAACTCCAATCAAAGTTGGCCGAAACAAATTTTGAACAAATACAACATGTATCATTGAAAATTTTAGAGCTATAAAAATTGCAAGAAAATCTTGGAAAATTCTGTAACAAATATTTGAATACTTCAATCACAGTTGGGGGAACAAATTTTTAACAAAAACAACATGTATCATTGAAAATTCTACTTAAAAGCTAACAAAATTACAAACAAGTCTTTGAAAATTCTGTAAGAAATATTTGAAAACTCCAATCAAAGTTGGCGGAAACAAATTTTGAACAAATACAACATGTATCATTGAAAATTTTAGTCAAGAGCTAACAAAATTGCAAAAAAAACCTTAGGAAATTCTATAAGAAATATTTGAAAACTCAAATCAAAGTTGGCGGAAACGAATTTTGAACAAATACAACATGTATCATTGAAAATTCTAGTCAACAGCTATAAAAATTGCAAAAAAATCTTTGAAAATTCCATAAGAAATATTTGAAAACTCCAATCTTACTTGGGTGAAACAAATTTTGAAGAAATTCAAGATGTATCATTGAAAAATTCTGTGAGAAATATTTGAATACTTCAATCAAAGTTGGGAGAAACAAATTTTGAACAAAAACAACATGTATCATTGAAAATTCTAGTCAAAAGCTATAAAAATTACAAAAAATCTTTGAAAATTCCATAAGAAATATTTGAAAACTCCAATCATAGTTGGGGGAAACAAATTTTGAACAAATACAAGATGCATCATTGAAAAATTCTGTAAGAAATATTTGAATACTTCAATCAAAGTTGGGGGAAACAAATTTTGAACAAAAACAACATGTATCATTGAAAATTCTAGTCAAAGACTATAAAAATTGCAAAAAAATCATCGAAAATTCTGTAAGAAATATTTGAAAACTCCAATCATAGTTTGGGGAAACAAATTTTGAACAAATACAAGATGCTTCATTGAAAAATTCTGTAAGAAATATTTGAAAACTCCAATCATAGTTGGGATAAAACAATTTTGAACAAATAGAAGATGCATCATTGAAAAATTCTGTAAGAAATATTTGAATACTTCAATCAAAGTTGGGAGAAACAAATTTTGAACAAAAACAACATGTATCTTTGAAAATTCTGGTCAAAAGCTATAAAAATTGCAAAAAAATCTTTGAAAATTCCATAAGAAATATTTGAGAACTCCAATCATAGTTTGGGGAAACAAATTTTGAACAAATACAAGATGCATCATTGAAAAATTCTGTAAGAAATATTTGAATACTTCAATCAAAGTTGGTAGAAACAAATTTTGAACAAAAACAACATGTATCATTGAAAATTCTAGTCAAAAGCTATAAAAATTGCAAAAAAATCTTTGAAAATTCCATAAGAAATATTTGAAAACTCCAATAAGAGTTAGGGGAAGCCAATTTTGAACAAAAACAACTTTTATCATTAAAAATTCTATTCAAAAATTATAAAAATTGCAAACAAACTTTTGAAAATACTGCGAAAAATAATTTAAAACTCCAATCAAGTTCGTAAAAAACACATTTTTAATCAAACATTAAAATTGCTCATTGCTTTCCTTAACTTGTCCAGGGTCATGTTCTTGTTCGTCCTTTCCTTGCTTGTTCTTCTCTTCTTTTTCTCTCATTATATCCTCTTCTTTTATGGAAGCTTTTATGGAATGTTTTTTCCGTTCTTAGATTTCTAAGTACCTTATAAAACAGTTTCTGGTTTCCTTTACTATCCTCCTCCAACTTCTCTCCAAACGGTAGGAGTTTGGAACTTATAAACTTATAAAGTGTTATGTTCTTGTTCGTTCTTTCCTTGCTTGTTCTTCTCTTCTGTTTCTGCTTCTCCCCTTTTATTTCCAGCGGTTTCCCTCCTTCGAGTAGTTCCTTGAAGTGCTGTTTCCATCTGCTCATTATATCCTCTTCTTTTATGAGTATTTCTCCGTCTTTATTCATTATGTGTTTCAGTTGGAATGTTTTTTTCGTTCTTAGATGTCTAAGGACCTTATAAAACAGTTTCTGGTTTCCTTTACTATCCTCCTCCATGTTCTCTCCAAACTCCTCCCACGCTTTTGTTTTAGCTCTTTGTATAGATTTCTTTGCCTTTTGTATTTTTCATATACCTGTGCTGTTCCTGTTTGTAAATATTTCTTGCATACCTTTTTCTTTTTAGCAACTTCGTTCTTTACAGGTTAGTTCCATCACTTCGTTTGTTTTTGATTCCTGCACTGTTTCTCTTATGAGTATCACTTCTTTTATGAGTATTCCTCCGTCTTTATTCATTATGTGTTTCAGTTGGAATGTTTTTTGCGTTCTTAGATTTCTGAGTACCTTATAAAACAGTTTCTGGTTTCCTTTATTATCCTCCTCCATCTTCTCTCCAAACTCCTCCCACGCTTTTGTTTTAGCTCTTTGTATAGTTTCCTTTGCCATTTGTATTCTTTATATACCTGTTCTGTTCCTATTTGTAAATATTCCTTGCATACGTTTTTCGTTTTAGAAACTTCGTTCTTTACAGGTTGGTTCCACCACTTCATTTATTTTTGATTCCTGCACTGTTTCTCTTATGAGTATCACTTCTTTAATGAGTATTTCTCCGTTTTTATTCATTATGTGTTTCAGTTGGAATGTTTTTTCCGTTCTTAGATTTCTAAGGACCTTATAAAACAGTTTCTGGTTTCCTTCACTATCCTCCTCAATCTTATCTCCAAACTCCTCCCACGCTTTTGTTTTAGCAGCTTTGTATAGTTTCCTTTGCCTTTTGTATTCTTCATATACCTGTTCTGTTCCTATTTGTAAATATTTCTTCCATGCCTTTTTCTTTTTAGCAACTTCGTTCTTTACAGGTTGGTTCCACCACTTCGTTTGTTTTTGATTCCTGCACTGTTTCGTTGTTCCGCAATTTCCTTTGCTGGCGATCTAATTGTTGTTTTAGCTCTTTGTATAGTTTCCTTTGCCTTTTGTATTCTTTATATACCTGTTCTGTTCCTATTTGTAAATATTTCTTGCATACGTTTTTCGTTTTAGAACCTTCGTTCTTTACAGGTTGGTTCCACCACTTCATTTATTTTTGATTCCTGCACTGTTTCTCTTATGAGTATCACTTCTTTAATGAGTATTTCTCCGTTTTTATTATATGTTTCAGTTGTAATGTTTTTTCCGTTCTTAGATTTCTAAGGACCTTATAGAACAGTTTCTGGTTTCCTTCACTATCCTCCTCAATCTTATCTCCAAACTCCTCCCACGCTTTTGTTTTAGCAGCTTTGTATAGTTTCCTTTGCCTTTTGTATTCTTCATATACCTGTTCTGTTCCTATTTGTAAATATTTCTTCCATGCCTTTTTCTTTTTAGCAACTTCGTTCTTTACAGGTTGGTTCCACCACTTCGTTTGTTTTTGATTCCTGCACTGTTTCGTTGTTCCACAATTTCCTTTGCTGGCGATCTAATTGTTTGTAAAGTGAGCTTACATTTGTTCCAGCTCTTTTTCCAGCCTGTTTTCTATTATTCGTTGGTATTCTTTTCTTGTTGCGTCTTCCTTGAATTTGTAAGTGTTTGTTACTTTACTTTTGTGTTCGTTTTGTGTTGTCTGTGTCTTGTTCCCTGTTTGTTTTTTTAATTATTTTTGCTTCTAGCATGTAGTGGTCACTCCCAATCTCGGCTCCCCTTCTGTATGCAGTTAACGTGTAAAAAGAAATTTGTTTTCGGATTCTTGTATGTAGATGGAATGTAATGGTGAAAATTCAACTGTGTAATTCTTTAGTAGCTAGTTTGTAAGTTGTAACTTAATTTGCATTCCGTATTGATTCAGCCGTGTTTTATAAACTGTGGCTCGAAGAACTGCACGCGACCTGTATTCTCTCAGGTTTTCAGCAAGATTGATGACGCGGGAATGCAGCATTACGAAAAGCAGCCCCATTTGCATAATTCGTACCACTGCACGCTCCAGTCCGCTTGTTTTTCCGGGCACGTGAGCGCCGGCACCGGGGGCGAGGCGTCGCGGCGCTCGTTCATAATAAATTTATCATTTCGTCGACGACAAAGCCACCGAAACTATAATACATCAATTTCCCGTCCCCGTCGATTTCCCGCCGAGCGGGAAACTTCCGCCGCCCCCACCCGCCCTCACGCCTGATCGGCGGGGGGAGATAGATGGCCTGCTCCAGAATCTATATATTTTTAAAGTAAACGTAATAAAAGCATTTGTTTGCGAGTCTAGACGCGCGGCGCTTCTTCGGCGGAGTCAACGACCACTTGGTGCCGGTCACCTGAAAGTCGCGCGCAAACACGGAAAGTTCCGGCCGGCGGCGGCGGCGTCGCGGCGCCCGCCCCCTTTTTGCCGCCGCCGAACTCTCGAAAAATAATGCCATAATTTGGCGATGGCTGCGGCGGCGACCGACGGGCGTCCAATCATAATCCCCCCGCCCGACGCCGCGAGCGTAGGTGTCGCGACGCCGCCGCCGCCCCCCGATAACGCAGCCCGCGCTCCCAATAACAATCTGTAGGAGCGCTTCCGGTTTTCCACTTCCCCGCCGTTGATTTCCCAGAGCGGACGTTCGCCGGATCCCCCGGCGCGCTTTAAATATTGATTTAAGATCAGAGGTGGCATCGTTTCAGGTCGATGGCAGGAGGCGCTGAAAGGGCTCAATTTATCTCCCAAACGCACACACGATGGCGAGTGTCGTTTCAGAAGCTCGCATTGTGTCCACTGAAAGAAAAAACGACGATAACAGTTGATTCTCACGTGCGCGTCGCTTTTGAGGTCCCGTAGCACAACGACGGCCGTTTAAGCGACCATAATGCGGAAGGCAAACAAATTTCCGAAAGAACAGCTATACATATATTTGGTTTTAAAATAGGACGCAGTTGCCTGGTGGATGTGCAGGCTAGCAGACACCCTGCAGCAGTCATTATTCATAATAATAAATCAGCCCAACAGTCCCAACTGAAATCTAGCTGAAATTCAAAAAAATAAATAAACCTAAATATTCTTACACATTCTTACATGCAAACACGAACCTTGGTCATTAGAAACGTTCTTAAATGAAAAATTATGAAGGAGTTTGATCAGAAATATTCGACACCCCGAATCTTACTCACTAGACAAATTGAAGTTTTGTGTAACACCTAAAAATCGCGACCAGAAATAGTATTCATGCCTTAAAAAAAAATCTCTGTATTCAATACACTGTTTTTGAAGTTTTTCCACAGTATGTTGACATATATAAAGCCCTAGAATTTGTAAAAAAACAATTGAGCGTTTACAGACGATTTCCCCATATTAATCAAATGGGAAATTCCATTTGCCTGCAGACATACGAAAATACGGCAAGCAATGATTTTTTTTTAATTTCAAAATAGTTATTTACCATGAAAATAAGACATTTAACTAATCCTCTCAAAAAAAAAACACGATTAGAGAATTAACGGACACCCTAATGGACGTGGTAGAGATGAAATTTCTGTACAAGATTCAGCAACTTGATGAGAGACTAATTCCTAATTGGGTATTAATTTCGTGCAATCTGGTTTAGTTTTTCCACAACGGACGTTAAAAAACCAGTACGTAATTATTTTGGTTGTTGTTACAAACAGGTTTCTTTTGCACACGTTTAGGGAGTTTACATTTCCTGTTGCCTCAAATCTTTTCTGTAATCTTTAAAGACTTCTTCTTTGGACAATGTCTCTCAGGATAGTTCTCTCGAATTCCATATACTCGCCATGGCAAATTACAATTTTTATAACATTCCCAAGTATACAAGTCATATCGACCATGTCTTGTTGAGAAACATTCATACTCCACTAAGTAAGAATTCAGTTTTAAGGACGATTTTCCATATTAATCAAATGGGAAATTTTATTTGCCTGCAGACACACGAAAATACGGTTCGCATTGATTTTTTTTTAATTTCAAAATAGTTATTTACCATGAAAATAAGACATTTAACTAATCCTCTCAAAATAAAAAAACACGATTAGTGAATTAACGGACACCCTAATGGACGTGGTAGAGATGAAATTTCTGTACAAGATTCAGCAACTTGATGAGAGACTAATTCCCAATTGGGTATTAATTTCGTGCAATCTGGTTTAGTTTTTCCACAACGGACGTTAAAACCAGTAGGTAACAAATTTTTGGTTTACAAAAAGGTTTGTTTTGCACACGTTTGGAATAGGTTATATTTCCTGTTGCCTCAAATCTTCTCTGTAATCTTTGAAGACTTCTTCTTTGGACAACTTCTCTCAGGATAGTTCTCTCGCGTTCCATATACTCGCCTTGGCAAATTACAATTTTTATAACATTCCCAAGTATACAAGTCATATCGACCATGTCTTGTTGAGAAACATTCATACTCCACTAAGTAAGAATTCACTTTTAAAGACCCATATTAATCAATTGGGAAATTTCATTTGTCTGCAGACACGCGAAAATACGGTTAGCAATGAGTTTTTTTTAAATTTCATAATAGTTATTTACCATGAAAAGAAAAGATTTATACTAATCATCTCAAAGAAAAATCGCAATTTGGGAAATAACGAACACCCCAATGCACGTGGTAGGGATGACATTTCTGTACAAGATTCTGCAACTTGATGATAGACTAATTCCCAATTAGTATTAATTTCGTGCAATCTGGTTTAGTTTTTCCACAACGGACGTTAAAACCAGTAGGTTTTTTTTTTTTGGGTTACAAACAGGTTTCTTTTGCACACGTTTGGGGGAGTTTACATTTCCTGTTGCCTCAAATCTTTTCTGTAATCTTTGAAGACTTCTTCTTTGGACAACGTCTCTCAGGATAGTTCTCCCGAGTTCCATATACTCGCCATGGCAAATTACAATTTTTATAACATTCCTAAGTATACAAGTCATATCGACCATGTCTTGTTGAGAAACATTCATACTCCACTAAGTAAGAATTCAGTTTTAAGGACGATTTTTCCATATTAATCAAATGGGAAATTTTATTTGCCTGCAGACACACGAAAATACGGCTAGCAATGATTTTTTTTTTATTTCAAAATAGTTATTTACCATGAAAAAAAGACATTTAACTAATCCTCTCAAAAAAAAAAACACGATTAGAAAATTAACGGACACCCTAATGCACGTGGTAGAGATGAAATTTCTGTACAAGATTCAGCAACTTGATGAGAGACTAATTCCCAATTGGGTATTAATTTCGTGCAATCTGGTTTAGTTTTTCCACAACGGACGTTAAAAAAACAGTAGGTAATTATGTTGGTTGTGGTTACAAACAGGTTTCTTTTGCACACGTTTAGGGAGTTTACATTTCCTGTTGCCTCAAATCTTTTCTGTAATCTTTGAAGACTTCTTCTTTGGACAACGTCTCTCAGGATAGTTATCTCGAGTTCCATATACTCGCCATGGCAAATTACAATTTTTATAACATTCCCAAGTATACAAGTCATATCGACCATGTCTTGTTGAGAAACATTCATACTCCACTAAGTAAGAATTCAGTTTTAAGGACGATTTTTCCATATTAATCAAATGGGAAATTTTATTTGCCTGCAGACACACGAAAATACGGCTAGCAATGATTTTTTTTAAATTTCAAAATAGTTATTTACCATGAAAATAAGACATTTAACTAATCCTCTAAAAAAAAACACGATTAGAGAATTAACGGACACCCTAATGGACGTGGTAGAGATGAAATTTCTGTACAAGATTCAGCAACTTGATGAGAGACTAATTCCCAATTGGGTATTAATTTCGTGCAATCTGGTTTAGTTTTTCCACAACGGACGTTAAAAAAACAGTAGGTAATTATGTTGGTTGTGGTTACAAACAGGTTTCTTTTGCACACGTTTAGGGAGTTTACATTTCCTGTTGCCTCAAATCTTTTCTGTAATCTTTGAAGACTTCTTCTTTGGACAACGTCTCTCAGGATAGTTATCTCGAGTTCCATATACTCGCCATGGCAAATTACAATTTTTATAACATTCCCAAGTATACAAGTCATATCGACCATGTCTTGTTGAGAAACATTCATACTCCACTAAGTAAGAATTCAGTTTTAAGGACGATTTTTCCATATTAATCAAATGGGAAATTTTATTTGCCTGCAGACACACGAAAATACGGCTAGCAATGATTTTTTTTAAATTTCAAAATAGTTATTTACCATGAAAATAAGACATTTAACTAATCCTCTAAAAAAAAACACGATTAGAGAATTAACGGACACCCTAATGGACGTGGTAGAGATGAAATTTCTGTACAAGATTCAGCAACTTGATGAGAGACTAATTCCCAATTGGGTATTAATTTCGTGCAATCTGGTTTAGTTTTTCCACAACGGACGTTAAAACCAGTAGGTAACAAATTTTTGGTTTACAAAAAGGTTTGTTTTGCACACGTTTGGAATAGGTTATATTTCCTGTTGCCTCAAATCTTCTCTGTAATCTTTGAAGACTTCTTCTTTGGACAACGTCTCTCAGGATAGTTCTCTCGCGTTCCATATACTCGCCTTGGCAAATTACAATTTTTATAACATTCCCAAGTATACAAGTCATATCGACCATGTCTTGTTGAGAAACATTCATACTCCACTAAGTAAGAATTCACTTTTAAAGACCCATATTAATCAATTGGGAAATTTCATTTGTCTGCAGACACGCGAAAATACGGTTAGCAATGAGTTTTTTTTAAATTTCATAATAGTTATTTACCATGAAAAGAAAAGATTTATACTAATCATCTCAAAGAAAAATCGCAATTTGGGAAATAACGAACACCCCAATGCACGTGGTAGGGATGACATTTCTGTACAAGATTCTGCAACTTGATGATAGACTAATTCCCAATTAGTATTAATTTCGTGCAATCTGGTTTAGTTTTTCCACAACGGACGTTAAAACTAGTAGGTTTTTTTTTTGGGTTACAAACAGGTTTTTTTTGCACACGTTTGGGGTAGTTTACATTTCCTGTTGCCTCAAATCTTCTCTGTAATCTTTGAAGACTTCTTCTTTGGACAACGTCTCATTCCCAAGTATACAAGTCATATCGACCATGTCTTGTTGAGAAACATTCATACTCCACTAAGTAAGAATTCAATTTTAAAGACGATTTTTCCATATTAATCAAATTGGAAATTTGCCTGCAGACACGCAAAAATACAGTTAGCGATGAATTTTTTTAAATTTGAAAATAGTGATTTACCATCAAAAGAATACATTTAACTAGTCTATTTAACTACACTACACAAAACAATTATCGCATAATCCAAAAAAACTTGACTTTTTAATTTATTTTTTATATTTTTCAATTTATTATGTTAGTGGTTCAAAGAATAACAAAATTTAAGATAATGTTGATAAATTTTAAAGAAAATTAGGAACAGATATTTGAAGTTAACAAAAAATACTCAAAATATCATAAAACAAATTTTTCAAAATTACTGATATCTGTTTAGAATTATAGTTTTAATACTCGGTGTTCCCTCCTCTGGCTCTTATTACTGCCCTACAACGCCTTTCCATGCTGAGAATTAAATTTTCCACTAGCTGCTGAGGAATGTTATTCCATTCTTCCACAAATGCTTCAGATAACTTGTTTAGAGTTTGTGGTACATTTAGCCTACTTCTTAGTCGTCTGCCAAGATTGTCCCACATGTGCTCTATAGGATTTAAGTCGGGTGATCTTGCTGGCCAGTCTATTGCTTCGATATTAACCCTCTGGAGATACTGTTGCACTATTTGTGCGGTGTGTGGGTGGGCATTGTCATGCATTAACAGAAAATCATGGCCAATGAATGGAGCAAAACGCATGACATATTGTTCTAAAACATCTCGGATATACCTGTCTGCATTTAAAGTTCCGTTATGAAACACATGTAACTCTGTACGTGCTTGTGAGTTGATTGCTCTCCAAACCATGATTCCGCCCCCACCAAAGGCATCCAATTGGCGGATATTGCATTGGGAAAATCGAGTCCCTGGAGTTCTCCACACTCTGTGACGTCGATCGTTGGATGAAAGAGTGAATCTCGACTCATCCGAGAACAAAATATTCGCCCATTGCTGGTGAGTCCAAACCACATGATCTCTTGCAAAAGCAAGTCGCCGTACTCGATGTTCCCTGGTTAAACGAGGGCCCGTTGCTGGACATCTAGCATTTAAATGGATTTCATGTAGTCGGTTTCTAACTGTTTGATCTGAAATTCTTGTATTGTGCACTCGGTGTAATGAGTCTTGTAAGAATCTAGCGGTAACTGTTCTATTTCTGCGAGCAGAAAGTGTTATGAAACGGTCTTCTATTGGATTTGTGGCCCTTAGTCGTCCTTGTCCTCGGCGTCTGGAATATCCACGAGTTTCTCGGAAACGTTGGTACACCCTACTAATGGATTGGGCCACATCGGGCCACATTTAAAATTTGAGCCACTCTCACTTGTGTCAGCCCTTCCCGGAGAAGAAGAACTGCAGATTGAGCTTCACCATCTGTTAAATGTCTTGTATTGTGTCTATTATTGTTTTCCATTATTTAAACGTAGTTTTAGAACACAGAACCGACGAAATTTCGAATTTAAAGTAGAACCGCACAGTTTGTTATTTGGACATTTAAAAGAAATTATTTTTCTAAACACTATCAAATTAAAGATTTTGATTATTAGTGCAACAATATTCTTAGACAGATAAATGCACAAACTTTGTTTTGTTTTTCTTTCAATCTAAGCTTACTTAAATCCATTTCCATCAATATGCGTTAATTGTTTTGAGTAGTGTATTTAAAAAAAATCGCGATTTGGGAAATAACGGACACCCTAATGGACGTGGTAGGGATGAAATTTCTGTACAAGAAACGATATTTCAGGAACTGGTTAAGATATCCCAGATTTCGTTTCAGTATATTGAAAGGCACAAAAATAAGAAACTTTTATCTGATTTGACCAACTCTGTATTTCCCTTAAATGGATCCTAATGGTGGGCGTCGTAAAAGTGACCACCCTGTAGCAATAGCAATAGAATAGAATAGCAATAGCAATATAAATAGAAAACCAGTGTAATTCACAATACCACATTTGTTTGAATTTATATAAATTACGATGAATTGCTATGCATGAGTAATAGTGGTGTTTAATGAAATAATGTAAGTAAAGTAAGTAACTTGGGAAAATGTGCAAATCTGGGAGCGACGGGTTTATATTGGTTACTCCGACTATTGATTCTAGGTGGTAATAGCTTCTCTGAGCCATCGGTCACGTTCCGAATTACGTGGAAGAGCAAACACCAATCAGAAAATCTTTTAACTCCTGGCCTCTTTGGCTCGTGATTAGAAGCCGAAAGCGGTGCACAATTCCGTTCAATTTGGACGTCGGAAATTGCATCGAAATCGCTTCCTATACCTTTGCCGCATAACGGGACCGTTATTCCCTTTCAGGGCGGATCAAAGCTGAGAAAACGCATTCTTCAAAGTGTCCGCATTGTTGACACGTCAATTACTTGGGCGAGGATAAGTCTGCAGAGCGGCCAGGTCCCGGTGGTGAAATAATAATAATAAACAATCGCGCCATTCCCATGGCTAATGGTTTACCTGTGGGCCGAGGCCCTGGGGGATGAATTACGACCTAGTGATTTGGGCAGTGCAATACCGACAATGACAATTTCCAAGAAGAGGTCCAGATAACGTGCGCAGGTGTAAAAATCAAACAACACCTAGCCGAAAGACGAGGTGCGGAGAAGGCAGGTAGAAGTTGGTCCTGAACGCTCAATTACCGGCGATTTTTTCAGATCCGTTGTGCAACTCGCCTATCAATCCCGAACTTAAATATTATTACACGTAATCATTATAATCACGTACGATGGCATCTGAGCCCGTGAGGCTCAGCGCGTTTCCAATTCCCTAAATGAAGACATTAAAGCGTTAATGGTCATTCGCCGAGCCGGAGATAAAGGTCGAGATATGTGAATGCGAAGGTGTTAATTATGAATTATTAGCATTAGCATATTTATGCGCTCGCTCGGAGGAAAAGCGTCGCCGATTGAGCCGTCACTCCGCCGATTGATCCTGCCCTTTTCCGCCTCCTGGACGATCCGCAGAGGATGCGCCCGAGGAGGACTTGAAAGCCGGCGAACAATGGCCATGAATGTTTCAGGAGGGCACCGTCCTGATCCACTTGGCCCCAAAAATAGCTCGTGTCGCATAATTCATGACCCGGCCGCGGGGGCGGAAATCGTGGAAATCGATGACCTGAAAATCCACGCTCCACGCACGCCTTAATTCCGGGATCCCCACGCGGGTCACGGTCCCCCCCCGCATTGATCCGGGGCCTCGTAATTACGGATTCTTGCACTATCATACCCAGGAATTATCAGGTCCCTTGGCAATCGACCTTAGACCGGTCGCAGGTGTAAAAACCTCGAGTGCCCAGTTGCTGTAGCTCGAAATAAAACAGCGGCATCATCGCTGATTCCTGATTTCCAACGAAATCGGGAACCAAAGCTAATTGTTCTCACGTGAGATGAGCAGTGGCGAGAGCACTCCTGCTACTGAAAACACAATCGTTTTGCAATGTAACGTGCATCGTGATTGCTGCAGGCAACTGAATTCCATTATAAGTCAAAAACTAACGAAGCATGTGCAGACAAATAACATACCACTCACATTAACATAACGATACGTGTTCACCATCACTCAATTAGTGTAAGTCCCCAACACGGATATACAGTCTGTTCGATAAAAAGCCCCCAAGACTATAGCGACTTCATTTGTTATTTAATCCTCAACAAATCATATTCCAATGTTGGTCTATTGGTTTAGCCTCACGTTCAGGCTCCAAAAATGCCATGTTATTCTATATAACCCCACTTTCGGTTATCAAATGTCTGGTGTCATCGGTCATATTTATAATCACCGACAAGACACTTTTCTATCATTGATTTTTCGTTTATCGTTCTTCAGAACTTGAAAATTTACAGCGTCATCTTACAATTCATAATCGTTGCCATGGTGATCATTCAATAATGTATAATTTCTAATTAACCTTTTCAAATTCTCGCAAATCCAAATGTCCAATCCAAAATTTAATGCGATTTTCGTTATCCTGATAATTTTCCACTTCCAATGAAATGTTGTACGTCCTCGTACATCATATTTGAGGTTTTCATTGTAATTACGAATTTTAATTAATTCATTACATTATTAATTATTAATTGTGCCCTAATGATTCCAGAGAACAAAAGTCAGAATTGCCGTGTGTATTGCAAACATCCGGTAACGGATAGGCACGCAAAGAAGAAGAATGATTCCCAATATTAACTAAAAAGCACTATCTGATTAATTACCTAACTCGATAACTATCTAACTAAACCTATTCCTACTCTATTAATTTATATAAAACTATCATCAAACTTCCTAAATAACTATAAAACTAACTAATAAATATCATCACAATATACACTCAGATGCAAAAAAAACGGGTCATTGGGTCATTGTTTGCAAGAGAACCATTTTTTTCAGTTTTAATTAGAATTTTAATAGCATGCAAAGGAGCGAAAAATCCGTTTTCAACCATGTATCTGACATTCTGACATTATTTTTATTATTTGATTTATTATTATTATTTTTTATTTATTTTTTATTATTCTTATTTATTCTTTAATTATTATTTATTATTTATTCTTTAATAAGTATGATTTATTCTTTATTATTTGATAATCTGACATTATTTACTACCAAAAATCGATAATTTAAAAATTTGTTGCAAAAATCAAACTGCTTTTATTGTATATAAAGTGCAAACAGGAGATAATATCTTTGATTAGTAAAATTGGCAAAATATTATCCTCAACATGAAAAAATTGACATGTACATCTCTGAATGTAATATCTTACATTATATTTCCCTGGCCGAGATAGCAACTCAAAAATCATATTGTATTCATTAAATAATTAGATCAAATACCATTCTTGAAATAAAATTTAGGATATTTAATTATTCCCATTTTTACTAATCAAAGATATTATCTCCTTTTTGCACTTTATACACAATAAAATTACTCAGAAGTTATTTTCTTTGTATGAAGAATTTCATGTTATTCCTTGACAACTTGATTTTTAGAGCAGTCCAAAGCAGTTTGATTTTTGCCACACATTTTTAAATTGTCGATTTTTGGTAGTAAATAATGTCAGATTACCAATGTGTTATACATGGTTAAAATATTCGCTCTTTTGAATGCTATTAAAATCCAATATTGCGGCCATAAGAAAATCAAAAGTTGACTATGAAAATTTGGGCATCTAGTTGGCGCAGAAAATGTTTGGCACTGGGATCAGAAAAATGACGTCGAAAAATATTAGCGTGCCAAGTTTCTAAAAATTTCCTTCAAAAGTAAAAAAGTTATAAAAGAAAAAGGAAAGTGCACTTTTTCAGTTTTTCAGCGATATTTCAGGAACTGTGCAAGATATCCTGGATTTCATTTCAGTATATTGAAAGGCACAAAAATGAGAAACTTTTATCCCATTTGACCAACTTGTATATATTTCCGTTTAATAGGTCCTAATGGTGGGCGTCGTAAAAGTGACCACCCTGTATCGTAGGCTTACAAGTGAAGTACACTAAGTCAATTTCTGGCTGTTTATAGTTAACTTTTATTTTGATGGTTTACTAAATTGTAACAAATCTCAGGCTCAGTAGGAGTCTAGTAAAAGGTCCAGTAGCATAATTTCCAAATTCTGAACTCATTAAATGACTGAGTGACGAAATTTTCACAAAATTCAGAATGTTTTGAGTTAATTTGAACTTTTCGTGTACACATTTTTTGTATATTCAATTACAATTTTGTGAAACTGTCGACATCTACAACAATATTTCGTAGAATCCCTTTGAAGTTCTATAAAAATTTGTAAAACATTGTGTTCACTCACAGCAACTTGACTGATACTTCATAAATTGTCAGTTTTGTGGCATTTTATAGAACACATCATAGAACTTTTGGTATGTTCTCTTATAATTTTAAGCCCTTTCATAATTATTTCATAACGTATCTTTTTAAATTCTATAAACAATTGGCAAATTCGGTATATTTATTATAATTACAACATTTAGCAATTTCGGAATATATGTCGGAATTTTCAATATTAGTGTATACATTATGAATTTTGTGGTATTTTAGCGCAGTAATCAGATATTTTCTTTTGACCTTCGAGAATATTTTTATAACGTAACTTATTAAATTTGCACGGAATTTAAAAGTGTTAAAATGAAATTTGTAAACAAATAGTCTTTTTTGGGGAAATGTTTGAAGTTTTTAATATTGCAACGAACTAATTTACCATCAATGTTTTATAGCATTAGTTATTCTTTTTTTTCAGAATTTTGAATATTACGCTATTTTTAAATCACATGACGTTAAACTTTTTATAAAAACAGTAGAATTTTCCTGTTTTATATTAAAATTTTTAGATTTATCATCAATATTTCGTAGAATTTAAACTGTTCTTGAAAAAACCAAAGAAGTTTTCTATTTTGCATTTAAACTTTAAGCAATTTTTATTATTATCATTAGTTTTTCGTAGGATTTGAATTTTTCATGACAAAACCATTAGAATTTTGCTATTTTCCTTAGCCGTAGTTATTAATTTGTTTTAGAATTTTGAAAGTATAGTAGATTGAAGTATTGGGTATGGGCACTTGAAAACTTTTTATGAAATACAGTAGAATTTTAGCGTTTTCAATAAAAAAATTAATTATAAATAAAATTAAATTTAAAAAAAATGGCGAATTGAATTTGAAGTTGTCATGTACTAACAATAGAAGGTATCTATTTTTCATAAAAATTAGGGGAATTTTTAATAAAATACCATCAGTATTTTATAGATATTGATAGAAAATTTTCATGGCAAAAAAATTGGTGCTCTTTTTTGTACATGAAATTATCACACCACACTACAATTATTGTTAATAGTATCTATAATATTTTATCATTAGAATTATCAAAATATTATGTAATTGTTATTAACAGATGTTTCATTAACCATTGATTGATTGCCCAATTTCATTAATGACGATACTGAACGATTGCGTTACTTTATGGCGTGTGAAATGCAATTCCCAAAACGTTTTTATTTCTTTTCGTTATTTTCTTGTGCCGGAAGCGGTTTCAGTTCGGCAAAGTCAAATAGATGAGAGAAATTGCACGGTTGGTTTTCGTGCGGAGTCACAAATCACATGGCACGCGATTTCTGCATGCTTATTTTCAGCGAAGGTCATCGCAAGGTTGAACACATCCTGCAAGGTTCTCAGGAATTACGCGCAACGAAAAACTGAAAACCATGCGATAGTAATAAAATGTATAAATCATTGCAGTTTTTAGCTGTTTATAATGGTTTTAGTTATATTTACGCTCTAGGAATTTTTATTTGTCTGAAAATTGTAAATATGTACTTGGATTGTATACCTTCCCACATCGATACAATTTGCAAGATACAATAAACGTTTTAGGTTAGGTTTTGTACGTTTTGTATTTGTCTCGTCAAAATGCATCTTAAGAATCTGTATGCACTGAGTCTTCAAAATATAAAAGAAAACATCGACGTAACGCAGTTTTTTCAGTAATTTGTCTCGAATTACTTAATGGTGGTAAACTTCCTTAGATTTTTGTGTCAGAAACTAACATCTCGATTTTCCTATCAAAACAGAGACAAAATATCATGGTTTTATAAATTTTCAAGTTGCTCTTGTAGGGCACATTGTAAAATATGGAAGGATATGTTCCTTCCATATTTCAGGAATAGAAGAATATTTACTTCCAAATTTGAAAAAAACTAATTTGTAGGTAAATGTACAATTTTTTTTTTGTGAATCATTGAGCTATTTGGTCTTCATACAGTTTACTGAGGAGGCTCTGATTCAGTTCCACCTAGAGATATTTCAATTAAGTTTCAGGTTTTCCATTCGATTTTCTCAAATTTATAGTTTATATGAAGTAAGTAATAAATTCTCTTACTCTTACTACTTGCTACTTCTACTAGTTACAGGCGATAATATATTTATTGCGGCTGTCTCTATTGATTGAAATGGTATGACATTGAACATTTCAATTTTCAAATCATATGCCATGATATAGTAGATACAAAATAAAATATTACATAAAGCCTTTAATTTCATCGTGGGAGTATGATATTCCATACATTTTGTCGTAATAATTAAAAACTTTTTGGTTAAATACAATAGATCTTGAATTCTTATTGAATTATAAACGCAGCTGATGCTGCAGCTGGTCACTAATGGATTATGCAAGGAGAGATAATAGGTACTTAAGTCGTTACCATTTATGAAAGAAAAAACAAACAGAACTGTATTCAAGCAGCGACGGCACTAAAATTTAAATGCTTTGTAATATATTCTCTCCATATATAAAACGTGTACTTGTGTATAATAATGTTTATTCTAACGTTGGTGGAAATAATTTAAGAGTATTCGGGCATAAACTCAACAAACTTCATTGCACAATAGATAGTGGACCATCTTCGTTTAAGTCAAAATTACAAATATTCTGCTTCACGACTCATTAACACACTAATTGGCTGTTGAATTTTAAATAAAATAATTAAATTATTACAAAGTACTGCTATAGTAGTTCGTTGAGAGCTGACAATGACTCATCGCTTCATATTGCGTTCATAGTTTATTTCACTCGATTACATTTACCTTACTACGAAACTGTACAAACTGTTGAAAATGTTAAAGATTCTAGATTTAAAGGTTTTAAAACTTTATAGTTTCTTTATATCTTATCCTTATTAATGTACCCATAGTTAAAAATTTATAAAAAATTATATTTTGAACATTTATTTGGAGGTAATTTTTTTTGTGTTATACAAGGGTGAATGCAGGGTGTGTTCTAAACTAGGGTCAAAAATGCAAGAAGTTATTCTATGGGTTATTCTAAGAATATTTTGTCCTTTGATGATGTGTGAAAACCCGCTTTTCTCAAAGATACAGGGTGATAAAATTTAGAATCGTCTAACATGTAAAGAATTTCCATTGGCATATGTATGCTTTATAAAATGCATGTCAGTCATCTCGGCGTTCGTATTGTGATTAATAATGGAGAACTTCACCAACAAAAGTTTCAAAGAAATACAATGACAAGGCACGAGAATTAAATAAACTGTGAGTGTGAATGCAAAAACCAGCTGCTCAAAATGATCAGAATTGATTTTGTTGA
This sequence comes from Othius punctulatus, assembly GCA_951805005.1. Lineage (NCBI taxonomy): Eukaryota > Metazoa > Arthropoda > Insecta > Coleoptera > Staphylinidae > Othius > Othius punctulatus. The sequence continues at coordinate 16,672,899 of OX638145.1, forward strand.
AGAACATTTATCACCCCGATGTTCGAAACAAAATGGTTTTATCACGAATCATCGAATGACAAAATATTCTCGGTATAACCCAGAGAATAACCCATTGCATTTTTGGCCCATGTTTGGGTAACACCCTGTATATCTAAATAAAGTTGTCCAAAACAAGTGACAACCGCCAATGACTATCATCTATTTTCATCTTCCTGACTGTTATCAACAGCCCTGACTATCTCTTTATAGTTCTTAATTATTTCTTGACAGTTCTTAATTATTCCTTGGCAGTCAGAATAGGGTCTTGGCAGTACTAACCAAATATGTTTTGACAGTATTTGGAATATTTGCATAAGTATAAAGTTGTCCATAACAAATGACAAACGTCAAAGAACAGCCATGTTTTCAGCTCTCTTCATCATCCTGTTTTTAAGAGTCTTGATTAGCTCTTAATAGTTATTGACTATCTCTTGACAGTTCTTGACTACCTTTTGACAGTTCTTGACTATTTATTGACAGTTCTCGACTTTATATTGATAGTTCTTGATTATCTCTTCACAGTTCTTTATTATTTATTGGCAGTCAGAATAGGGTCTTGGCAGTACTAACTAAATATGTTTTGACAGTATTTGGGATATTTACATAAGTATAAAGTTGTCCATAACAAATGACAAACGTCAAAGAGCAGCCATGTTTTCAGCTCTTTTCATCATCCTGTTTCTAAGAGTCTTGACTAGGTCTTAACAGTTATTCACTATCTCTTGACAGTTCTTGACTACCTTTTGACAATTCTTGACTATCTCTTGATAGTTCTCGACTTTATATTGATAGTTCTTGATTATCTCTTGACAGTTGTTAATTATTTCTTGGCAGTCAGAATAGGGTCTTGGCAGTCTGAATGGGGTCTTGGCAGTACCAACTAAATATGTTTTGACAGTATTTGGGATATTTATATAAGTATAAAGTTGTCCATAACAAATGACAAACGTCAAAGAGCAGCCATGTTTTTAGGTCTTTTCATCATCCTGTTTTTAAGAGTCTTGACTAGCTCTTAACAGTTATTGACTATCTCTTAACCGTTCTTGACTACCTTTTGATAGTTGTTGACTATCTATTGACAGTTCTCGACTTTATATTGACAGTTGTTGACTATCTCTTGACAGTTCTCGACTTTATATTGACAGTTCTTGACTATCTCTTGGCAGTTCTCGACTTTAAATTGACAGCTCTTGACTAGCACTTGACAGTTATTGACCATCTCTTGACAGTTCTTGGCTTTCTCTTGACAGTTGTTGACTATTTCTTGACAGTCTTTAACTATCTCTTGTTAGTTCTTGACTATTTCTGGAAAGTTCTTTAGCTGGAAATTTTAAGTTTTCTTATTCCTGAACTGAGCTGTAATCATTAATTATTACGTTATTAATGTTTGTAGTGCATTTGTTATATTCATTAATTTATTGAAATGTTGTCATTTTCCAATTTTGCTCTGAAATTCAAGTTGTCTTATTTCTGGACTAAACTGCAATGCTCATTGACAGTTCTCGATTTTATATTGATAGTTCTTGACTATCTCTTGGCAGTTCTCGACTTTAAATTGACAGCTCTTGACTAGCACTTGACAGTTGTTGACTATCTCTTGACAGTTCTTGGCTTTCTCTTGACAGTTGTTGACTATCTCTTGACAGTCTTTAACTACATCCTGTTAGTTCTTGACTATCTCTAGAAAGTTCTTTAGCTGGAAATTTTAAGTTTTCTAATTCCTGAACTAGGTTGCAATCATTAGTTATCACATTATTTATGTTTGTATTGCATTTGTTATATTCATTAATTTATTCTAATGTTGTCAATTTTCCTATTTTGCACTGAATTTCAAGTTTTCTTATTTCTGGACTAAACTGCAATGCTCATTGTAGATTTCTCATTTAAATATTTTTCTCAAGATATATAAAATTGAAATACTTTTGAGTTTCTTCGATTTCCAGTTATACCGGCAATGACTTTGCACTTAGTTTTTTAAGAGTAGAGTAGTAGGTAAAATAACATAGAGAATAGTAAGAGTACTATTGTTATTACGCTTTTTTTCTAAGTTGAAGTTTAAATTCTACTCCTATAACATGCAGTACAAGTTATCGAATACTAGAACTTAATATTGATAGTTTTTAAGATTTTGCGAAATTTCAATTCGCTGCAATTTTAACAGTGTAAAACGTAAAGAAGAATTAAGTACTGTTTCATCCTGTTCCCTATGTATTTCTATTTTCTATCTTTCAATAACTTTTGTGATAATAATATAATTATAAGAGGTGTACCACAACTTCGTGGCATAAATGACGTAAGCTGGTAATCTAAGAAAGTCAAAATTTAATAAAAACGTTTTTTTTTCTAATAGCTTTTGTTTCCAAAATATAGGACCTTAAAGTGTTACTAAGCAAATCAGTTTTCTTATTCACATTTCTACTAGCGGTAGACTTGGAAATCTGATATTTTGCGACGAGTCACCCACTATCAATATACATATTCACAAATAATTACAATCAACTGAGTAAATACAGTGCCGTAGAAACAGGGGTTCTTCTATGGTTATTGCTACATAAAATCTTTGAGATTAGGATTTTTTTCTATGGTTATTGCTACATAAAACCTTTGAGATTAGGATTTTTCTTCTATGGTTATTGCTACATAAAACCTTTGAGATTAGGATTTTTTTCTATGATTATTGCCATATAAAACCTTTGAGATTAGGATTTTTCTTCTATGGTTATTGCTACATAAAACCTTTGAGATTAGGATTTTTTTAAATCATATACCATTATTATGTGAATTAGCCTTATGTTTATGACAAAAAAGTACACTTCTAGAACTTCGAAAAAATTAACCGTTTCTGAGATATTTATACAAAAATATTTGAAATATTTGCAGTACTTTTAGAAATTTTTACACTAAAAATTGAAAAACTAGCATGTTTTCTCAAATTATTGCTGTTATTACAGAGATTTTATTGAAAATTGAAAACCTGGCAATAAGTTTTGAAATTTTGACGTTAATGACTAACAAAAAATTGAAAATCAATTAGTAATCTTAAGCATTAACTTAAGCACTGCAATTTTGACAGTAATCATTGATATTTTAACAGTAATTACCGAAAGTTTACTGAAAATAGAAAATTTTGTAGTAATTTACAAAACTTCGGTTTAATTGAAACGTGATTTATTAGTAATAATTAAAATTTATACGCTAAAATTTGAAATATTTGCATTACTTTTAAATTTTTTTTACTAAAAATTGAAACACTATAACTATTACTATAATGGCAGAGATATTAATGAAAACTGAAAACCTGGCATACATTTTTTTTTATTTTTACTTTATTGACTGAGAGTTTACTTAACATTAAAATAATATCAGCCAATTTTAAAAATTTGACTGGAATATCTATTTTGACTGTATTGGCAGTGATTTTATTAAAAATTGAAAACCTGGCAACATTTTTTTTTTAATTTTCATATTATAAACCTGGAAATAATTTTAGAAATTTTGACGGTAATGACTAACAAAAAATTGAAAATCAATTAGTAATCTTAAGCATTAACTTAAGCACTGCAATTTTGACAGTAATCATTGATATTTTAACAGTAATTACCGAAAGTTTACTGAAAATAGAAAATTTTGCAGTAATTTACAAAACTTCGGTTTAATTGAAACGTGATTTAACAGTAATAATTAAAATTTATACGCTAAAATTTGAACTATTTGCATTACTTTTAAATTTTTTTTACTAAAAATTGAAACACTATAACTATTACTATAATGGCAGAGATATTAATGAAAACTGAAAACCTGGCATACATTTTTTTTTAATTTTTACTTTATTGACTGAGAGTTTACTTAACATTAAAATAATATCAGCCAATTTTAAAAATTTGACTGGAATATCTATTTTGACTGTATTGGCAGTGATTTTATTGAAAATTGAAAACCTGGCAATTTTTTTTTTTAATTTTCATATTATAAACCTGGAAATAATTTTAGAAATTTTGACGGTAATGACTAACAAAAAATTGAAAATTAATTAGTAATCTTAAGCATTAACTTAAGCACTGCAATTTTGACAGTAATCATTGATATTTTGACAGTAATTACCGAAAGTTTACTGAAAATAGAAAATTTTGCAGTAATTTACAAAACTACGGTTTAATTGAAACGTGATTTAACAGTAATAATTAAAATTTATACACTAAGATTTGAAATATTTGCTGTACTTTTAGAATTTTTTTACTAAAATTTGAAACACTAACTATTACTATAATGGCATATATACTATATGGCATAATGGCTATAATGGCAGATATTAATGAAAACTGAAAACCGGGCATATATTTTTTTTAAATTTTTACTTTATTGACTGAGAGTTTACTAAACATTAAAACATTATCAGCAAATTTTATAAAATCGACTGGAATGACTATTTTAACTGTAATTGCAGAGATTTTATTGAAAATTGAAAACCTAACAACTTTTTTTTTTAATTTTCATACTATAAATTGAAAAATTTGCGGGGTTTCTCAAAATGTTACTTTTATTACAGAGATTTTATTAAAAATTGAAAGTTTACTTGTAATCTTTGAAATTTCAATGGATATTAATCTTAAGCAGTGCTCCGCAACGGTGGAGTCGCAGTTTATGTCAAGAAGGATATCGCAGCAAACCCTCGAGCGGATATAAATTTGTTAAATATACCTTACGAGTTTGAATGTGCAAGTGCAAATATGACTGTATCTACAACTAACATAAATGTGGTATGTATCTATAGACCACCTACGGGAAGTATAACGCTGTTTCTTGGGGCATTTCAGCAGCTTTTGGAAAAACTCACTATTGAAAATTCTCTTTTTGTATTAGCGGGTGACTTCAATATAGATCTCCTGGCAGATAGTAAGAATAAAACGGAATTTATTACTCTCTTAAATACCTATAACTTAAAACCAACGATAAATGAGTCCACGAGAATCACAATCAACTCCAATACATGCATAGATAATATTATTACAAATCTAATAAGTGACTATAAAACTAAAATTCTGAATACACATATATCTGATCATTACGGTCAAATAATTTCATTTAATGTCAACAGTAATACGTCCACTACACCAAAAAATAACTCCTATTACTACACACGTAATATATCTGAACTTAGTATAAGGAATTTCAAACTTAAACTTGCGGATCAGGACTGGATATCGGTGTACAGCACATCCGATCTCAACACAAAATGGGAGACTTTCTTGAATATTTTCCTATTACACTACAATGAATCATTTCCAAAGCGTAAAAATTAAATTAAATCGAGCTCGAGAGGGGGCGGTATTTATTCGAATCCAGAACTCAAGATATTGAAAAATAGGCTAAATATTTTGGATGTTATCTCTAAAGTTGATATCGCTTATCTTGAACAATACAAAAAGGTCAAGCAGAAATATAACCTTCAATTAAAATCATGTAAAACTGCATACTACGAAAACCAAATTGAAAATGCAAGAAATGTGTCAAAAACAACATGGAAAATTATTAAATCTTTAAAACCATCCAAACAGGAAACGCAACAAAATTGGACTGAAGATGATGCCACCCATTTTAACAAATATTTCATTGACATAACAAAATCACTATTAAACCACTTGTCCAGTAGCTCTAAAACTACCAATACAATTATTGATTATCCAAGCTCAATGTATTTATTCCCACCTACAGAACAGGAAATATTAAACATTATAACAAACCTAAAGAACAAAAAGTCTGTAGGTGTCGATGAGATTTCTATGACAGTCATAAAAAGCTGCATAATGGAAATCATCAGCCCCTTGTGCCATATCTTAAACAAATCATTCGAAACCGGTATCTTTCCTAATCAAATGAAATATGCAATCATAAAGCCCATTTTCAAATCAGGCGATCCATCGAAAATTGGAAACTATAGACCGATAGCTATACTGACAAATTTTTCTAAAATATTTGAAACTGCCATGACAAATCGTATTATCAACTTTTTAAATGCCAAAAACATAATCAGCAAAACTCAGCATGGCTTCATAAAAGGTAAATCCATTGATACAGCGACTTTTGAATTCGTCAACAAACTAACTGCCGCGTTGAATGATGGGGAAGTCCCACTGGCAACTTTCCTAGACTTGTCCAAGGCCTTCGACTGCCTGGACCATGAAATCTTATTAAATAAACTCTACCTATATGGAATAAGAGGACCCTGTTATGATCTTATACAATCCTATATCACGTCCAGAAGACAAAAAGTTGTTCTACAGAGTGGGGAGAACAACATCGAATCAAAGTTTATAGTATCAGAGAGAGGAATTCCGCAAGGCAGCATAGCTGGCCCTCTTCTATTTGTAATCTATATAAACGATCTGGTTCACTCTATAGTAGGCCAAGACAACTATATAATAAATTATGCAGATGATACAACACTACTGGCATCCAATAAAAGCTACAACTTTGTTGCAAAAGAAGCTGGAAAAAACTTCGCGGAAGTCAACTCCTGGCTTATTGATAATAAACTTTGTCTAAACAAAACAAAAACTAATTGTATATTATTTAAGACTAAACAAAATAAAATAGAAACGCCCGCAACAATAACTTTGTGTGGCAATGTATATGAGTTTAAACGGGCCACAAAATTTTTAGGCATCACGTTAGATGAAAATCTAAACTGGGTGCGACACATTGATATAACACTTAGGAAATTAACTAGAACTACGTATTCCATGCGGGTGATGAAAACATATGTTCAATTTCGCATCCTAAAAACTATTTATTACGCAAACTTTTATTCTATTATGCGCTATGGAATCACACTTTGGGGTCACTCCTCTTATGCTAGTCATATATTTAAACTACAAAAAGAGACAATAAGATTAATGAACGGTTTGAATTACAGGGAAAGCTGCAGAGGTGTCTTCAAGAAAAATCAAATATTAACATTTCCAGCAGTCTATATTCGTGAATGTCTCTTGTTTATTTTCAAACATCGGTATTATTTTGATAAATCAATTACGCGGCACGACTTTGGCACTCGAAATGTTAATATATCATTCAAATATCCCAAACACAGGCTTTTGTTATATGAAAAATGTCCTTATTATAGTTGTATAAATTTTTTTAATAGTCTGCCACTCCACTGTCGAGAAATGTGCTCGTACAAAACGTTTGATACTGAAATTTCCAAAATACTACTTAGCATAGAACCTTACACCACTGATGAATACATTCAAGGAGTAAACGCAGAATTGATATATGCAAATAATATGTAATATATGTAAATGTAATTTATATTGATCTTTTTGACGTTCCTCTTATTTCCACTGTAAAATGTGCCTTTAAGAAAGAAAATAAAAATATTATTATAATTATGACAGTAATCATTGCATTTCTGACAGTAATTTCTGATAATTTACCAAAACTTGAAAATTTGGCAATAATCTACAAAACTTCGGTTTTGATTCATCAAAAAGATATAGAATAAACAACAAAGTTGAACATCACTGAGTTATTTATTCACAGCTATTATTTTGTATTGTTTCAGTGCTTGTGGTTTTCGAGATATTCGCACGAGAAACGTAAACATTGCAATTTTCCGATCAAATCGATTAAAAATAATGGTCAAGTCGATTGTAGGGGCCTTAGAGATACTTGTCTAGCGTAATTGGAGTTTTCTGATATTTTCAAACATGAAACGAACAAATTTGTACGTACGTACAGTCGGCGCCTACTTGACGTTTTCGCTGTTGCGTAACTGCGCCATTCAAAGTTGAATTGGTGGCAATCGCCGTTCGATTAAAGAGTGGTTTGTTTGCGTAATTATGTAAGTGAGGAGAGTGTTTGTTTGGTTTTCACGTGAGTCGCCACTCGAGGGTTTTCATTGACACTGGGCTTCATTCATCCGCGTTTTTATCCATTCGTCCGTGTTTGCCAGCGCGCTGCGACCGTACCTCCCATCGCCTTGTTTAGCAAAAATGCGCGCGGCTGAGAATGCAGTCCGAAGCATCGGGCATAATTTCTCGATTGGCGTAATCGCCATCGATTCGCTCTAAACGCACGAAAAGTGATTTTATCGGGCTAATGAATTTTAATGGGCGATTACGTTGCTTAGGTAAAATCTTCACGTGCGATATTTACAGGAGCTGATTGAAAGGCCCGCCGAGGCGCGTCATTACGGCCCGTGATTGCGGAAACGGGCAATCGCTCACTTATCTGTGTGCGGTACGTTTCAATTAATCGAATGTGACGTCCACGGGCGCCTGACGCCTCACAATTTGCATTCCGACGCGCGCGTATTATGCTAAGCAGAAGAGCAGAAGAACCAGTCGGGAGCTCCACAGGAGCCCCGGCAGCCTCACCTCCCGACTGTGGACTGATACCCGAGACAATTTATCGCGCTCACCATCGCCGGCCCAATAAATCCAATCGAAACTGTGGCGATTAAAGTTATTAACGCCGGTACACCCATTTCCAATTCGAACATAAATTGGTAATAAAACGCGGGCGAGATTGTTATTGATAAAGTCACGGAGAACATAAAGTCATGAACCCGTGTAACGAGGTGCGACAAAGCGGTTAACTCTTGGATAAGGTTATGGACGCAGAAATCACAAGCTCCAATAGATACATACAGAGTGTCCCAATGCAAATAAATCATTACACCGATAAAATTGTACAAATATTTTCAAAAATTCACATTGTTTATTTGACAGACATTTACATTTCAAGACCTCCTTAATATTCCGACTGAAAATTCTAAAAATTTCTGTAAGACTAATAAGATATAAACCTTATACCTTCTTCTTAGACCTAAACTCCTGCAGCCATGCACTTCGATCGTCCTTACCCGCAGCATCCAGGACGAGGAAGAAGAATAATAATAATTAATGAAAATTCATCGATTCAATTTTCGATTTAGCAATTTAATCAGTATTTCTATGACTTGGGCGCCCTGTATATTACGTGGGCGATGGTAAACTCCTGCAGCCATGCACTCCGCTCGTCCTTACCCGCAGCATCCAGGACGAGGAAGAAGAAGGAACCGAGAGAGCGGACGTCGTGGCTCGCACGCTCACCGAGGGCAATTTAATTCGAATTACGGCAAGGAGAAAGGGAGCGGAAAGAGGCTGATCTTTGGCTTTCACCCTTCACCCCATAAAGAGCTCGGCATTAAACTCCTACAATTTCAGGCCTTAGTTTTCAACATAATAAAAAAACACGATTACGCGTTTTAATTTAAACTTTAACGAGTGCATATCACATCCGCGGAGAGCATTGAAAGGTTGCTCGAGACATGTAGCAGTAATATTCGATAACGACGAAAACGTATTCCATGTTCACGAAATTTGTTAATTATTTTTTTTTTATTATATCTTAATTAATCTTAATTAGAATGTATGAATCGGTGGTTAATACTTGGCGAAACACCTTTAAATTAGTATAACTAAAGCACTTGGTTAAGTTTCACATATTTTTAATAGAAAAACTCTACAATTGTTTCGGTCTCACGACCATTATCAAGAGACAAACAAAACAGTCTTATTTGTCTCTTGATAATGGTCGTGAGACCGAAACAATTGTAGAGTTTTTCTATTAAAAAATTGACAAATAAGACAATCTTATTTATCTCTTGATAATGGTCGTGAGACCGAAACAATTGTAGAGTTTTTCTATTAAAAATTTGTGAAACTTAACCAAGTGATTACCATATAAACAATATTTATTGGCTATCGAACCCATATGGAGTCTTTCCGCCTTGGAGAATTTTATTAGTTAATGTTTATCAATAATTTTTCAAGAACTTTCAAAATTATCGTTATTATTTTCATTATCACACATAGTTTCTATTAAGATTCTTAAATTATCTAAATTTAACAGCCAAACAATAACATTAACAATGAGTCAATTTGGTTAGTTAAATAGCTACAAAATTTGCTCTATTAGATAAAAATCACACAAAAACACTTGACCATCTTATAGGTCTATCTTGTAAAATGGTTTACAATCTTTAACCTGCCTTACAATTCTAACACAAAAGTTACACAAAACACATGTCTGTGTTATAATGCTAACACGAAAATGATCGAAAATACTCTCTTAGTTACAAAATAGTATATAAAGGGTACAAACTAAATATGTTTTATTTTGAATGGTGGTGGCGTCTACTTTGTGATATATTTTGTTAATTATAAATAAAACACATTACTTTGTTAGTATCACATAAAATTATTTATTTATTTGTTACTAGTTTCGATCACATAAATAATCATTATCAAGCAGAGTATCTTTTGATAATGTCTATTATAACTCTGTTTGATAATGATTACTTATGTGATCGAAACTAGTAACAAATCAATAAATAATTTTATGTGATACTAACAAAGTAATGTGTTTTATTTATAATTAATAAAATATATCACAAAGTTATAATAGACATTATCAAAAGATACTCTGTTTGATAATGATTACTTCAGTAGTCAAAACTAGTAACAAATCAAAATATAATTTTATGTGATACTAACAAAGTAATGTATTTTATTTATACTAAATATGTCTTGTACTAATTCTAATATAAAAATTATAGAAAATCATGACTCATTCTTGCAATATAACATAAAAAGGCCCAAAAATGCTACTCTATCTCAAAATTCTTCTCTACTGATAGTGGGATTATGGCATTAAATGTGGGCATAGAACACTTATGTGGGCACCTAATTTATTATTTATTATTATTTATTATTATTTATTATTATTTATTATTCATAATAAATTATTTTCTGAATCATTTTTTAGTGTATTTTCTTAGATTTGTTGAGGAATTCAATGATTTTTTCACCTGAAAATCTTGTTTAAATTTAAATATTATACCTGCCATGGTATGGTCTTAGGACAATTTTATATACAGGGTGTCCATGATAAGTACCAACGACATTGGGATCTCGGAAACCATAAGAGTTACAAAGGTACTTAAGTAGTGAAAACTAGTAAGAAATCAATAAATAATTTTATGTGATACTAACAAAGTAATGTGTTTTATTTATACTAAATATGTCTTGTACTAATTCTAATATAAAAATTATAGAAAATCATGACTCATTCTTGCAATATAACATAAAAATGCCCAAAAATGCTACTCTATCTCAAAATTCTTCTCTATTGATAGTGGGATTAAATGTGGGCATAGAACACTTATGTGGGTACCTCATTTATTGATATTATTCATAATAAATTATTTTCTGAATCATTTTTTAATGTATATTTTTAGATTAGTTGAGGAATTCAATGATTTTTTCACCTGAAAATCTTGTTTAAATTTAAATATTATACCTGCCATGGTATGGTCTTAGGATAATTTTATGTACAGGGTGTCCATGATAAGTACCAACAACATTGGGTTCTCGGAAACCACAAGAGTTACAAAGGTACTTAAGTAGTCAAAACTAGTAAGAAATCGATAAATAATTTAATGTGATACTAACAAAGTAATGTGTTTTATTTATACTAAATATGTCTTGTTCTAATTCTAATATAAAAATTATAGAAAATCTTGACTCGTTCTTGCAATATAACTTAAAAAGGCCCAAAAATGCTACTCTATCTCACAATTCTTCTCTAGTGATAGTGTGATTAAATGTCGGCATAGAACACTTATGTGGGCACCTAATTTATTGATAGTATTCATAGTAATTTATTTCCTGAATAATTTTTTAAGGTATTTTCTTAGATTTGTTGAGGAATTCAATGATTTTTTCCAGAAAATCTTGTTTAAATTTAAATATCATACCTGCCATGGTATGGTCTTAGGACAATTTTATATACAGGGTGTCCATGATAAGTACCAACAACATTGGGATCTCGGAAACCATAAGAGTTACAAAGGTGGTTAAATTACAAAAAAGTTGCGAAAATTAGTACTTTCTGTATAACAATTAATTAATTATTAATTAGATTTATTATATTATTTATATAATTATTATTAATTATTTAATAATTATCTCAGAATTAATATTCTTAAATAACAATAAAATTCCAATATTTTGACCTCATAAAGACGTAAAGAAAAATGGCTTCAATTTTTCTAACAAATACAATGAAACCGGAAAATGTATTTCCAATTTTACTTGAAAGGTACCTATATGACAAAATTTTTGGCAATTTGTCATTAAAAAATGTCATTAGTCAAGTGCCCATCTAAATTAAGCATATTTTTTCTTTTTCAATGGAATGACATACTTTCTGAGAAGAAGAAATAAAATGGCTTCAATGTTTCTAACAAATACAATGAAACCGGAAAATGTATTTCCAATTTTACTTGAAAGGTACCTATATGACAAAATTTTTGGCAATTTGTCATTCAAAAATGTCATTAGTCAAGTGCCCATCTAAATTAAGCATATTTTTTCTTTTTCAATGGAATGACATACTTTGTATCTCATAGAGTAATTGGAATGACAATTTACTACAAAAAAGTATTTTACAACTATACAGGGTGTCCAAGATAAGGATCAACAGCATGGAGATCTTGAAAACCGTCAAAGTTACAAAGGTGGTTAAAATACAAAAAAAAAGTTGCGTAATTTAGTGGTCAGTAAAATTTTGTTGAGAAAACCAGAAATTTCCACGTACTTCAGGAGATATTCCACAAAATCTGAAATCTTGCGATTTCGTTTTTACTTTTTTCTGAAGTTATTTGAAGAGGTATAAGAAAACAAGAGCCATCTTATTGCCACATTTTTAGCTCCACAAGACAACTTTTAAGAATTTTCAAAGATATTCAACAAAATCCGAAATCTTGCGATTTCGTTTTTACTTTTTTCTCAAGTTATTTGAAGAGGTATAAGAAAATAAAATGCATCTCATTGCCACATTTTTAGCCACAAGACAACGTTTAAGAATTTTCAGTACAACGTTTCGTATCAACTTTATATTTTTATATGGCCCGTAAATAAAGTACACCCTGTATTAAATAGCATTCGTATTACGAATTCAACTATTTCTATCACAGTACGGTTTCTCATATTTTTATTCAGAAAAAAGGCTTTTTAATACATATAATATTTAAACATTTCAGTGTTGCAAGCGTTGAAATGAGCCATGAAGATCGTGGATGGTACGATTTTGTAAGTTGTAAACTTTCTAGAAATCTTCTTGTTTTGTTGTTTTGCAGAATTACAGCGGATTTTACCAGCATACAATTCCTGACATATCAAAAGTTATGTTTTCCATATGTGTGCATGGACAATTTGCAAATTTTATTATAATTGTTAAGGAACTTTCTTGGGTTCTTAATGAAATTCTACAGATTTTCATCAGAAAAATCCTGAATATATTAAAATTATGGCTGGCACAGGTTAGGTATTCATGGCACAACTATTACATTTTATCATTTCTACATTGGAAAATGTTAGAACTATAAGAAACAAATATTCCACGAAAATTCATGAAACACTAAAATTACATTTGCACAAGTATGTGCGTGGTACAATTTTTGAACATTTAATTTTTCTCTAAATCTTCTTGGGTTTTTATTGTGAAATTTAATAGATTTTTTTCACAGAAAAATGTAACATTATGTCTGCTATAAGTATACATCGAATAATTTCAAACTTTATCATCATTTTTAAGGTTTTTTTTTTAATTTTGGATAATTTTTAGAATTTTTTAGATAGAATTTTTAGGATTTGTAATAAAATTCTTTTGAAAATATTGAACTTAGCACACTGACAAAGTACACAGTTTCAGTGACAGCCTCCCCATAATGATGAAAATATTGAAAACTTAGCACACTGACAAAATACACAGTTACAGTGACAGCCTCCCCATAATGCTGAAATTATTTGAAAATATGGAACTTAGCACACTGACATGTGCTTTCAGTGACTGCCTCCCCATAATGCCATTAGTCAGTCATTTAAAAAAAAATCTAAATTTGATTCGTTATAATTTTATATCGATATCGTTTTAATTTTAGACTTAAGGGATATTGATAATACAAATGACTAATTAATTCAGAAACATGGCGTATCTCTAATAAATAGTATTTTTTTTCATATTTAATGCTTTATATGAAAATTTTGAGCAGTCAGTATTATTATATAAATGTAAGAAAACATACGCTGCTCACACCAGAGTTTTTGATGTGGTATTATTTCCATCATAACTTTAAAAATTACAACCAGTGACCTGTAGTAATTCTTGCAATTACTGCATGTAATTTATGCACACGCACAGTGCATGCGCCGTCGATGAATGGGCGACTTCTTCACATTTCTATTGTCAATATTTACACGCGACAAGACGGCTTTCGGCGAGGCTAACTACGAAAATCCTTCAACGTGTTGCAAGGCTGTGCATGCGTACGATAATATTTAACTTACACGAGCAATAACCTCTGAAGATAACTTTTGTATATTATCGGTGATGTGATGTACAGTTTAGCCACTGACGGTTTAACATTTCTACAACTCGTAAATAATAAATCTAATATGAATTTACAGATTTGGTTAAAAAATCAGAGATTCAATCAGATTCTCAACTGTTTGGACGTAATAAGACAAAAATTATTATTTTGTCTATATTTCAAAAATTATGCTGCTATAGTTTTTGTAATTATTATTACCAATAATACATATTACTATCTAATAATTAATTTATTAGTTTTATATAGTGTCAAAAACAAAGTCGGCATCATATGGGAAGCTTTTTTATTAATGATTTTGCAAATCACGTTTTGACGGCATTCATTTGTGTTTGTGTAAAAATTGCTCAAACATCCTTAAACCTTAGCAAACTTTGCTCAAACTTTACTCAAACCTTAGCAAAAATTTACTCAAATTTAGTCAAACTCCGTATTTTGAGTAGCATTGCTCCAACGAAAACGTTCATGGTCGAAACTAAAGTCACCATAATTTAATAAAGTGTGATACCAACAAAATAAAAAATAGCATTATTTATTTATACAATATTTTAAACAATTAAAAAGAATGGAGATTCCCTTCCTTGGTTTCGGAATTAGATTGACTCGTACGATTAGAGCTTCAATGCTTGTAAAATTCTGTGTGGATTTTATTACAATTTCTGTACACAATTTTTGAAAAGGTGCTAATGTAGAAAATATCTGTAGACAATTTGTGAAAATGTGTTAATGTAAAAAATATCTGTAGACAATTTTTGAAAATGTGTTATTGTAGAAAACAAAAATCTGGTTACAATTTTAAAGTTGAATTGAGTTAAACAGCTTTGTTAAATGTTATTCACACTGGTAAGTCAGCCCAAGATGATTTTTAAAAAGTGACTTTTGTTTCTGAGTTAAATTGTACCAGTCCTTGATATTGTTGACCAATTTTTATGATGTATTGCTAATTTAGCAGTGAACGTTCAAGTTTTTATCAGATTTTTCCAACGAATAAAAATTCGTCACATTATTTACCACCAAGTTTCAGGGTAGTTTTTGAGGGAAACCACAGAATTCCTTCGTTGGTTTCAGGAGCAAATTGTGTCGAGTGAATTTTGGGTGTATTTTATTACAATTTAAGTAGACAATTTCTGAAATGTATTATCACACAAAAAAAAAACATAAGATCCGGGAAGTCCTAGTAATAGTTTAAGAATTAAATAAAACTTTTTGATTCAGTTTTGTTATTTGTCATCAGTCTACTAATTTAGCAGTTAACGCCCAAGATATTTAAGCAAAGATGAGTTTTAGTTTTTGAGTTGTGATGTAAATGTGTTGAATTAAAGAAAAGATGAAGTTATGCTTCTTGTTTTTGAAATTCGAAATTGAATTTTTTTGATACACAGTTCCATGATGTGTAGAAAATGCAAAAATACTTCTAAGTTTTTATATAATATTCCATCAAACATCTTGTTTTTGTCGCTCTTTAAGTCATCTACCCACGAGAAATATATGCAATGGTGCATGAAACTTTAGATGAATATCTATCATTAATTTGAAACTTATATTTTTATTACTAATAATCATAAATTTGAAAGTAATGACACATAATTTTCCAAAAATTAAATTCTTTAACTAGAAAAAATATATTTTCTTCGCCCAGTTCATCAACCCAGTTAATATTGATATTGGTTTTGAGTTTTCAGTATAATAGTATAAAAACTTAAAAAGTCCTTCATCGTCATACATCACCCAGTTATCGAATTAAGTTAGCAGAACTTCACTACATTAAGTATATGTTAACAATAAATTACTTTCAAATAAAAGTTCAAAGTTTGTATAGAGATGTAAGTCTCTATATAAACTTTAGTAAAATTTATCCACATTATTTTCAAAATTCAGGCCTTATCTAATAAAAATATCTGCTTCTAGAATGTATATAAATTTGGCAAGGCTGCAATTTTAAATCAACATAACATCAGGGACTTTCAATAAAAGGTTTCAAAAATTGAACTGTCGTCTACACAAACTTTGATAAATTATTTTAAAAATTCAGGGCTTATCTAATAAAAGTATGTGCTACTGGAATGTATATAATTTTGGTAACACTGCATTTTTGTATATCAAAATACTGTCAGGGACTTTCAATAAATTGCTTCACAAATTTAACTGTCGACTTAAACTCTGGAGAAATTTAACCACATTATTTTCAAAATTCAGGGATCATATAATAAAAGTATGTGCTTCTAGAATGTATATAAATTTGGCAAGATTGCATTTTTATATCAACATAACGTCAGGGTCTTTCAATAAATTGCTTCAAAAATTGAACTGTAGACTTAAACTTCGGAAAAATTTAACCACATCATTTTCAAAATAAGCAGTGCTTATTTAATAAAAGTATGTGCTTCTAGAATGTATATAAATTGGTCAAGACTGCAATTTTAAATCAACATAACGTCAGCAACTTTCAAAATATTGTTTCAAAAATTGAACTGTCGACTTAAGTCTCTTAACTTTGGTGAATTTAGTTTCAAAATTATGTGCTTCTGGAATGTATATAATTTTGGTAACACTGCATTTTTTTATATCAAAATACTGTCAGGGACTTTCAATAGTAATGACATAGTAATTATGTAATAACAATTGTAAGGCTGCAAAGCCAATAACATGAAATAAATTGAATTGAATTGAATTGAATAAATTGCTTCAGAAATTGAACTGTCTACTTAAACTTTCGAGAAATTTCCTTCCTTTCCTTCTCTTTGGAGAAACATCATTTTCAAAATTCAGGGCTTATCTAATAAAAGTATGTGCATCTAGAATGTATAGAAATTTGGCAAGACTGCATTTTTATATCAACATAACAGGGTGTTTCAATAAATTGTTTGAATAATTTAACTGTCAAACAATCAAATAACTGCTTAACACAAGACGTAAATAGGCGATTGGGATAGATTTTTTTTGGTGTTTTCGGAAACGTCAACAAAAAAATTCTAAGACGTCAGGTTTTTGTGATGTTTCAATTTTTGCAAACTGTGTAACTTATTTTTTTTCGGGATGCAAGACCGATTCCAATGATTTTTTATGGCAATTCTGGATTCAAATTTCAGTTTAATAGCTGTCACTGCTCTAACCTAACTTTAACTGAGAACGTGTTTTTGTAAGTAAATAGTGGAAAAAATATGCAAAAAATTTAAAATAATTGACCACCAATTTTTTTTTTGCATTTCGTACATGTGCATAGTAAATACTTTCCGAAAAGGCATTTTGAACGGACCACATATCGTCAAAATTTGTAGACCAGTGATATTTATGTTAGGAATTTCTATTAATAAAACTCAAAGATACCCTATTAAGCATTTGTTCTAAATTACATTTCTATCCGTACGCGATCATATACAGCAACTTATCCGTTGGTTAAGCAGCAATTAGCAACTTAATTAACGTAAGAATTAACTGAACGCGACCTTTTTCACAACCGTTAAGTTTATACTGAAGATCAACCGCGTAGCAGGATTAACAAATAACTGATAAGGGCACTAAGCAGTAATCTCCTGATGCAGTTTCTTACGTGTTTAATGCAGAAGTTGGTTTATCTGGGGTTGCTTACTTACTGCGATATTCGTATTCCTTGCAATTTAGGAATAAAGTTAGGATAAAATGTGTATAAGAGGGATGGATTATGTATGTATGTATGTTAGGATAAAAAATTATCAAGGGACATCTTATCACATACAAATATTTCTAAATTTGGAGCGTAAATGTAAAAATTGTATGAATTAATTTTATTTCGTAACTTGCAGTTTGTTTAAAACATTTGAATCAACATTTTATGATAGGTTGGTTTCTGTCTTTAACATTGTAAAAAATATATTAGTACGAAAGGACCAAATATTGATAAGATTTATTATAATTAGAATAATTATTTTTACCGGGTAAAGTAAAAGGTATTTTGTCAGCTAAAACAAAATTAAATATGAACTATACAGGGTGTCCTAAATAGAATAGGATTGCATGGGTATCTTTCATATTTTGAAAGCTAAAGATCTGGTTAAATAGGTTTTATTGACTGGTTCAGATTACGTTGAAAAATTTTCAAAAGTCCGAGCAGTATAGAAGTTATTCTAAAAAAACTAAAAATCGCGAATTTCTCAAAACTCCGATATATTCTTAATTATTAAAGATGCGGAAATTAGTTTAAAATAAAAGTTACTTGATTCGATCGCACTAACGATTCGAATCAATTCGATCGGAAAATTTTTCAACATAACCTGAACCAGCATACAGAAACTGCGTAACATTGCCCATTTAACCAGATCTCTAGCTTTAAATAGAAGAAAGATACCCATGCAATCCTACTCTATTTAGGACACCCTGTATAAAGCAAACTGCACCATAAATGGAAGTCGGGATAAAGATGGTATATGGGCCGTTGATTTTGAAAGTGGGATAAGTTCTTTTTTTGATATAAGGATAAGTCCAAAAATGCAAAAGGAATGTTGTCCCTTGTATATTTCTAGGCTTTTCTCTATTAAAAAAAAAGTGGACTTACCTAACTTTCAAAATCAACGACTCATATATACAGGGTGAGTTTTTTCGGATGTTTAGTATGGGGATCTCGAAAACTATCGGAGATAGAGGGACGATTAAATGGGGAAAGAAATGCAGTTTTACAAGCTCAATTTCATGAGCTTTTTGTTTTTTGGAAAAATTGCATGGCTAACTAGATATCACGAAAAAATATATTTTTTGTTATTTTGTTCGGTGCATATGGATCTGTTATTATTGATTTTAGAAAAAATGTGTATAGGAAAAAGTTGTACGTAATTATGTGCTTAATAATACAGTCTCACCGATTATTTTATTTAAGCTATAATTTTTGAGTTATGACACAAACTTGTGTTTTTTCTAATGGAAACCATAGTCGGCATGACTTTATAAAAAAATGCCAAAAAGAAAAAAATTATCGTCCCTCTATCTCAGCTAGTTTCCGAAATTCCCATACTAAACATCCGAAAAAACTCACTCTGTATATAGGTGCCTTGGTTATTTTGGACACATTTTCTGAGTTTTATAGTACACTATTATTTTATGTGTTAGAAGTAAGTAAATCAAACTAGTTGTTCTAGTTCGAATTTTAATGTTATTTGTTAGAAACGTTAATGGTTGTATGTAAATGTTATTAAGTAAACTTTGTTTTAACTCTAGACTTTGTCTGGATAGAAGGCGGTTTGTTTAGGTGTGCTTACTTAAGTGAGTATAGTGAAAATTATGGGATGTGGTTGTGTAAGAACAAATCTTCAAAATATGAAAATTTCTGAAAAGTTGTGGTCTCATATACCTACTTTATATCCATAATGAAACGTTAATTGGATTATTAATTAGCACGATATAATTTATTGTCTGTGTTTAATCACTTCGCTGTTGTTTGATTTTGTAATTATTAATTGAGGGTATTAATTGTGGATTATTGTGAAAGTTTTGGTTGACACGGTTTGAGAGCTTTGATTAATGAGTCGTCGAAGTCGAGGGGATGAAATTCCTGAAATTCCTGAAAGCCGGCGTTGTTTTGACAGGTCGGGTCATCGAGCGGCGGTTATGTCACGCGGGGCACATCACCGAAAATCGCGATTTATATTTTTCGGGAAGGTGCGACACACTTCCGGGTACACCCTCGGGGGGCGGCGAGGATCGATCGCGCGCATTGCGGGGGGTGTATTGTGGTTGTCCTACCTGTCTGTCTCGTACATGTGTCTACGGTGGCCGCATTGGGTCGTGTAGCGGGCGCGTGGTCGAAAAGTGGCGGTTCCGGAGGCGGCGTGCCCGGGTCGATAAGCGTCGGCACACTGACTGACCCGATGCCGCCGGCGTCGCCGTCGCGATGCCTTCGATCTCGCCCCCACTACGCCTACACCTTCCCAAACTTCCGCAACTGTACCATCGGGACGCGGCTTCCGGTCGCCCCGCCGCCGCCTCCGGAGGCGCTCTTCCGGGCTCCGGGGCTCCCGGAGCGGCGCGTGCCGCCGCAACACTAATTGCCGGGTGCTGGTGATGTGTGCGGGGGCCTTTGGTGTTCGCCAGCGCCGGATGGAGGTGCACTGAAGGGATGAGTTTTGGTGCCGAGGCCGCGGCGCACCGGGCCACCACCACTACTGCCGGGAGTCGAAGAGGTTGAGGAGGAGGCCGCCGGTGGTCAACCCGTCCGGACGGCCCCACGCGACCGCCGGGAGCACCAAGACGTGATAACACCGCGCGTTCACTGGGTCGCCGGGATGACCCCCGGTGAACCGCGACCTCGCACTCCATCAGGGCACCACATTGTTTGTAGCACCCCATTGCTGGGGCACCCCAAAAACTCCCCGATTCTAATTCGGGCAGCCACTGCAAATCAAAGTTCGCCTGGGGACAAACTGTCGGGCGCTATTTACGTGTTTGCGAGGAGATAACGGCGATTTACGAAATCGATCGCATAACCATTGTACGCGTCCCACATTACTCATTTAGGTTGTGGAATGGAAACTTCGAATTGATTTGTTTACGCGGAACTGTTATTCCGAGCGATTGCACTGCACTCCCACAATTCTCCACCGGCACTATAAAACTCGATTCGAAAAATATTGATATAACCAGAAACCCAGTTCCAGATTGTGGAAACAAAGACTTCTCGGTGGTCTTCTACGCCCACCATAAATTTCAAGGAGCAAACGCAAAAACCAGGCCTAGGACTGCGAAGAAGAAGAGGCACATCATAAATCGGAATCCAATGCTTCAAAACTCATAAATATTGAGTCATAATTTTATTGACTCTCAAGCTTCTAAACTTAATTATTTCTGGCTTACACGATCTATAGACACTTTTACTTGCAAAACCCAAAAAAAAAGTAGAATTTCCAAATAGCTGAAAACAATTGAACATATCTTCGTTCAACTTCTTGGAGTCTCCACAGTCAAATCTATTCATATCAATAAGGAGCGATGAGTTTTTATTTAAATATTTCCATTTCGTACAACCTTGGGCAAAAAATTCTGGAAGTCAGTACCTACAATAATAAAAATAGTTATCGCTTTTGGGCCTATTTTTTTTATTTTGCTGTTAATGTTTTTTTTTTCTAACTTGAACAGAAAGTGTGGGTTTCTTAATAAAAATCCCTAGCATATTTAGGGCAATAGGGTCATCAGGGTACAGGGTGGCCCAATTTAAATGTGTTTATAGGGGATCTCGATAACTAGAAGAGATAGAGAAAATCGGATGGCGCATCCTCGATCTCTTTTATCAAGACAAACTCATTGGTGAAAATTAAAATTGGCGCTGTTTTCGAGTTATGGCCAAAAACTCATTATTTTCCATTTTTATTTTTATCAATATTTCAAATATTTATCATTTTATTAAGGTAAGAATTGGATGTTCTTGAGGCACTTTTTTTACCTTGAAATTTTTGGATGAGTTTTATAGAATTTTGATATCTTTGTTAATAAACAAGATACAATACATAATTGCTTTTTTTTAAATAGAAGTCATAGTTGGCTTTGACGTTAATAAATAGATATTTTTTTTCTCTTTTCAATGATCTCAGATCATTGACTTGTCATCACATGTAGATTATATAATTGCATTTTTGTTGAAATCTATTAAAATTCTATCAAAGCACACCTTTCACATTAATATATCTCAGGTATCTCAAGTGCTCAAAACTGCAGTGTTTGTTGAAATTTAGCCCACAAATTATTACCAAATTTTCCAATCTTGTTTAATTTCTTCATCACTCATTCAAACTTCCATTCAAAACGTATTCAGAAGGTACAAAATATCCAGAATCTTTCAGAAGGTACAAAATATCCAGAATCTCTATAACGTCCTGAACGAGTTGTGCTATTATCTATGGCTGAATGTTGATAAAGCATTCTAGAAGATTCGCACACTTTTCACATTAAAATATCTCAGGTATCTGTAGTGCTCCAAACTGCAGTGTTTGTTGAAATTTAGCCCACAAATTATTACCAAATATTCCAATCTTGTTTCATTTCTTCATCACTCATTCAAACTTTCATTCAAAAAGTATCCAGAAGGCACAAAATATCCAGAATCGCTCAGAAGGTACAAAATATCCAGAATCTCTATAACGTCCTGAACGAGTTGTGCTATTATCCATGGCTGAATGTTGATAAAGCATTCTAGAAGATTCGCACACTTTTCACATTAAAATATCTCAGGCACCTCAAGTGTTCAAAACTGCAGTGTTTGTTGAAATTTAGCCCACAAATTATTACCAAATATTCCAATCTTGTTTCATTTCTTCATCACTCATTCAAACTTTCATTCAAAAAGTATCCAGAAGGCACAAAATACCCAGAATCTCTCAGAAGGTACAAAATATCCAGAATCTCTATAACGTCCTGAACGAGTTGTGCTATTATCCATGGCTGAATGTTGATAAAGCATTCTAGAAGATTCGCACACTTTTCACATTAAAATATCTCAGGCACCTCAAGTGTTCAAAACTGCAGTGTTTGTTGAAATTTAGCCCACAAATGATTACCAAATATTCCAATCTTGTTTCATTTCTTCATCACTCATTCAAACTTTCATTCAAAAAGTATCCAGAAGGCACAAAATACCCAGAATCTCTCAGAAGGTACAAAATATCCAGAATCTCTATAACGTCCTGAACGAGTTGTGCTATTATCCATGGCTGAATGTTGATAAAGCATTCTAGAAGATTCGCACACTTTTCACATTAAAATATCTCAGGCATCTCAAGTGTTCAAAACTGCAGTGTTTGTTGAAATTTAGCCCACAAATGATTACCAAATATTCCAATCTTGTTTCATTTCTTCATCACTCATTCAGACTTTCATTCAAAAAGTATCCAGAAGGCACAAAATACCCAGAATCTCTCAGAAGGTACAAAATATCCAGAATCTCTATAACGTCCTGAACGAGTTGTGCTATTATCCCTGGCTGAATGTTGATAAAGCATTCTAGAAGATTCGCACACTTTTCACATTAAAATATCTCAGGCATCTCAAGTGTTCAAAACTGCAGTGTTTGTTGAAATTTAGCCCACAAATTATTACCAAATTTTCCAATCTTGTTTCATTTCTTCATCACTCATTCCAACTTTCATTCAAAAAGTATCCAGAAGGCACAAAATACCCAGAATCTCTCAGAAGGTACAAAATATCCAGAATCTCTATAACGTCCTGAACGAGTTGTGCTATTATCCATGGCTGAATGTTGATAAAGCATTCTAGAAGATTCGCACACTTTTCACATTAAAATATCTCAGGCATCTCAAGTGTTCAAAACTGCAGTGTTTGTTGAAATTTAGCCCACAAATGATTACCAAATATTCCAATCTTGTTTCATTTCTTCATCACTCATTCAGACTTTCATTCAAAAAGTATCCAGAAGGCACAAAATACCCAGAATCTCTCAGAAGGTACAAAATATCCAGAATCTCTATAACGTCCTGAACGAGTTGTGCTATTATCCATGGCTGAATGTTGATAAAGCATTCTAGAAGATTCGCACACTTTTCACATTAGAATATCTCAGGTATCTCAAGTGCTCAAAACTGCAGTGTTTGTTGAAATTTAGCCCACAAATTATTACCAAATTTTCCAATCTTGTTTAATTTCTTCATCACTCATTCAAACTTCCATTCAAAAAGTTCTAGGTCCAGAAGGTACATAATATCCAGAATCTCTCAGAAGGTACAAAATATCCAGAATCTCTATAACGTTCTGAACGAGTTGTGCTATTATCTATGGCTGAATGTTTATAAGGCATTTAGAAGATTTTGAATATTTTTTAAGCTCAGGGAATTGAATTTCGTGACACGTGAGGTAAATGCTAATCAACCTATAGAAGGGGCGGTTCCATAATATCACAGCAAAGTCTCCTTTTTGTAAAGCTTGTCACGGGAAGTATATCAAAGAGTCATGCTAGAGGTGATCTAAGATTTAAGAGGGGTAAAAGTTCATGTAAAATCTCTCAGAAGGTACAAAATATCCAGAATCTCTATAACGTCCTGAACGAGTTGTGCTATTATCTATGGCTGAATGTTGATAAAGCATTCTCGAAGATTTTGAATATTTTTTAAGCCCATGGAGTTGAATTTCGTGACACGTTAGGTAAATGCAGATCAACCAATCCAAGGGCCGCTTCCATAATATCACAGAAAAGTCTCGTTTATGTAAAGCTTACGTAATAAAAAAGGCGACTTTAAAGTCTGCTTCTGTTCCATATGATAAAAGACACTTTTTCGTAAAGTGACATTTAAAAATCAATTATGGAACACGTTACAGTACTTAAAGGCGCCTTTTCGGTTTAAAGGAAACTTTAATACCATTATGGAACCGGCCGCAAGAGGAAAAAATGACGCTTTTGGAGCTTTCGGAATAATTTATGTAATAATAGCTCTGTGTGTTGCAATGAGTTAAGACTCTAATGTTTCATCTGCAAGTTCATGTAGACGATTTATTCGTATTGGGGAAAACGAAATGGAATATGTGGAAAACTTGAGAGCTTTATTAGAGAGAATAAATGGAATAACACTGAACGAGAGAAAATGTGAATTTCAACTGAGGGAAATAAGTTTCCTCGATCACATTATTAGGGAAAAAGGAATAGCGGAAGATACAGACAAAATAAAGGCTATAACAGAATTAAGAAGATCAAAGAACATCATGGCACCACAAATTTTTTTGGGAATGATAAATTATTTGTCCAAGTTCATCCACAACGTGTCAGAGAAAACCCAGGAGTTGAGGCAATTGTTGAGGAAAGATGGAACGTTTATATGGCAACAACCACATGGGCAGAAATATGGTTTTTTATAGCAACCCTTTTTTTCTTTCTGATTGTATATGTGTAAAATGCTCCAAATCTATTAGGGCCAATTTTTGTGCATAAGTAAAATGTAAAGTAAAGTATTTTATTGGTGTTAAGTAACATTAAAGTTTTACACAAGTCAAATTACACATTTAAAGTTTCAGCAGTTCTTAACACTACAACAGTTGTGTATCACAGAAGTTTTCATTAAAATATTTGTCACTTATTTATGTTTTATGCAAGGTGCACTCTCACATGTAACTTAGAGAATGCGTTGCTAATTTCCTTGAGTTTGTCTTAAACCATCAGATAAGTGTTCGCGACTCTACTAAGGAAAGTCTTGGGTCCTGCAGTGGCTTGTCTGCACTTCGTCCTTGACTGCTGCTTTTGCAGACGGGAGGGCGCGCCTTGCCTATAAACAGCGGCCCTAAACCCAGAATTTATTCAATTATCCTCTCGTCTAGGCTGTTAATCCACCGAGGACTACAGAGCATGTGCACTCGTTGTAAATTACTGCAAACGCAACGCCGTTACCTTTTGACCTTTCAAATTTTATTGTTGAAAAATTATTACGGCCCATTACGCTATATTTATCGCCCGCCTAATTCGTTATAAACGCCCATTTGTGTCACGTCGAGAAGGCGGCCGTCGTAATTCTGGCGCGCGAAGAAAATCGCGTTAATAAATCGAGGGAAAATTGCGCGTAATTTCGGCACGAAGAGCGCCGATCACGAAACAATTAATCGGCCGCGTTAATTAACATCCGCGCCGAAGACCGCACTAATGATGTTTTGGTTATTTATTTGTAACGCCGGTTATTGATTGCGTCCTCGAACCTCGCACGATATTTATTGTTCCCATTGCATAACCTTGCGGTAACCCTATAAGCGAAGCTACAACATGGATACGTTTCCAGTGTATCATAGCTGAAGGCGAGGAACAATATTAATACGAACGTGTAACTGTAAATGTTAACAAGCTTTTCGTTTTAGAAATTAATAACATATTTTTTATATATTATTTATATTAACAGCACTGACAAATATATTATGATAGTAATTACTATATTTTCTATTAATTCCCATCGCATGCGAGGCGATGTCCGCATAAATTACGTACGAAAAAAATTGTAATAACGGCATTGTTTGTTCGCCCACCCGCATCACGCCTCTTCCCACCCTCCTTTTCGCTCGAGACCGAAAGGGCCAAGACATAAATTTCATCAATTCCCATAAAAATCGGCGCCAACATTCAATTAACCACCTGCCTTGCGCTGCGCCGAGGGTGAAATTAGTCACTCATTCATCAACCGCTTTCAATAAGCTACTGACAATTAATTTAAATTTTTCCGTATATCTGCGGCCACGATCTTAACGAAACCTGGGCCAGGCACAGGCACAAAACGGTCTGTTTGTATACGTAATTTAAATATTTAATTTTTGAAATATTGCTCCGACACGAAATTGAATGCTAATGGCGAGGAAACAAAAAGAGCGGATGATGGTGGAAAGACAGGGGATGACCAGCTTGTGGTCGGTGCCATCGATGCTAATATAACATGGGTAGTATCGCCTCCCGCACCTTCAACCATAAATTATCGTATGGCAATTTATCATTGATCGTCTTCGTCGACGTGTTGTATAATTTCAGTTGAAGCGAATCAAATATGAACTAAACTTTCTTACAAAACTTGATAATTTTATTATCAGTTACCAATTGAGGCTCAAGAGCAGTATAATTATTAGTAGCAGAAATGATATTTTATCTTGGGGTGTAAAGTTAGTTCGCCTCCTCGTGGTGCACCCTGGATAACGCTAAATGAACTAACACATACTGGTATATGCTATATACCTGAAATTTTCACAGAAATAAATTTAAAAAATACAATAATTATTGAATGTTTGGCAGTATAATTAAAATTCTAGCAAATATTACAGAATTTTTTACAGTAATTAATAATATTTTGTTAAGTATGGCTAAAATTATATAAACCTAAGAATTTGACAGTTGACATTAAAGTTTTGACAGAAATAAATATAATTTTCCCAGAAATATTGGTAATTTTGGCAGAAATGAATAAAAATTCAACAATTATTGAAATTTTTACAGTAGTTATTAAATATCCGACAAAATAATCAATATTTTCGTAAATATTAGTAAAATTTAGGCAATAACTAATGCCATTTTGTTAAATAATATTAATATTTTGGTACAAATCATTGAAAATTTTATAGATATTGAAGTTCTGATAAATTGAAAGTACAACGATATATCCCCAGCATAAACCAAATGAGCACCTAAATTGATTGATTTAGACCAGGGGTCTCCAAACTTTTTGGTAGAAGGGCCACATACAAATATTACAAGCTTTTAGCGGGCCAGGCCCCGAAAAGAAAATATTTGTGGATTAGTGTAGCAAAATAAGTTTTTTTTAAAGTTGTCTATAATTATAATTAAAAAATATGTGTGTGTGTGTTTGACTGATTAAAAATTGACTACGCCCCTGCATTCTTATCAAAAAAGTGCCTGAAGAACGCAGAAATTATTTATTTGTATTCTCATAAATAAGTGACCTACAGCCGTAAAACGAAAAGTAAAAACCTGTTTTGCGAATAACTCGAAAACAAAGGACAATACCCTATTTTTGTTTTCGCCATTAAGTTTTTCTCGAAAAAGGAGATCAAGGATGGGGGGTCCACTCTATCATACCTGTCATAGTTATCGAGATTCACTATTAAAACATCTAAATTTACCCACCCTGCACAATTAAGTAACTTTTTTATTCCAAAATATCTCAAATATGATGTTATCAGTTGAAGCTAAAATATGTGTCAGTTAAATTTCAAGAAATTTCACAAATTTGAAAAATTATGTGTCGGATAGCAATTGCTTCGTTGAAATAAATTGAAGATTTTGACAGTCGCAGATGCATCTATCAAAATCTGTTAATCTGTTAATAGCTCCCACCTGTTAGGATTTGTCCGATTTTAAATTAAAAAAATAAAAAATCGGAGAGTGGTTTGGAAAATTTGGAAGATTTGTCAACTGGAATTGAATGATGTTTTTTAGAAATTTTCACAGCTAGTACAGTTGAAAATATTTGGACAGTTGCAGTAAAATATCAATAAATAATCATTTATAATGTGGCCACATACATTATAACGAATATAAAATATACCAAAAGGTTTTTATGAATCACAATATTCAATGGCAAAGTATTAATGAAAATTTTTAAAATATGATTATTATTCGTGTAAATTGACAAATTTTCACAATTGGAAGTAATTATTTGTCAAATTTTGTTAGTAGCCTAAAAATTTGAAGATTTGAAGCACACTTCAGAATTTGGCAGATTTAGAAAGTTGCAGTTATAAATTGTACAGATTTTCACATCTGATCCCAATAGATTGAGAGCGGCAAGAAAATATAACACACTCCAATTGTTAGAGTAGTAAATATGACAAAATTTAACAGGTGAAGCTTAAAAATTAACAGATTTTAGCAAATTCATTTGAAAATTTGACAAATTTTAACAGTTTATGAAAATTTTAAATAATTACAGTTCAGAGAGTTCAGATTTCACAGTTCAGAGAGTTCAGAGTAGAGTTCAGATGGAAAATAGGTCAAATATCTACAGTTGTTGAAGTTGAAAATTTTACTGATTTTCACATTTGATGATAGAATGTGACCTAAGTTGCTAGTTATGAATTCACAATATTGTAACTATATGTTTGACAAATTTTGATTGTTAGAGATTTGGAGTACACTACAGAATATTTGGCAGATTTTGACAGTGGCAGTTAATATATAAAACCATTACCTAAACTTCAATTTCAGAAGAAGTAAAGTGATTGTATCTAAGTGAATTTCTGAAAAAGTAAAATCAATTTTAGAAAATGTAAAATAAATTTCAGGAAAAGTAACATCATATTCAGAAGAATCAACTTCGACTTCAGAGAAAGTCCATTCAGAATGGTTTTTGTTTCAAAAATTGTATCTTGAATAAGTTACCTAGTATTTACAACACAGTTAAGAATACTCACTACAATATTTGATGTACATTATTATTAATTTATATCGTACAGTGTCTTCCTAATTTCCGTTTTCCTTCTGCTTCAGTTTCTTGCATTATTCGCGCGCACGAGATTCATCGCTGGCTTTGTTATACCTTCTTTTGCATCTATTTTGACGATTTTCATTATCATTTTCCAATAGTTTGTGGTTATCGTAGTGATTTTACAATATTAAATACAAAACTATTCACATTATTGAAATACAAAACTATTGAACAGTTCATTCAGTTTTATTCACTCTAGCACTCTACTGTATAAATATTCTGAAATTTAAATTACTTCTGAAGTCGATGTTACTTTTTTCTGAATTTGATGTTCCTTGTTCTAAAATTGATTATTCACTCTAGCAGTCTACTGTATAAACATTCTGAAATTTAAATTACTTCAGAAGCCGATGTTACTTTTTCTGAATTTGATGATCCTTGTTTTAAAATTGATTTTACTTTTTTTCTGAAATTGACTTTACTTTTTTTGAAATAGAAGTTAAACATGTCTAGTATTCGACAGATGTGCCCTGTTGCGTTGCTAAAAGGTCATAAGGTTACAACGGTTTAGACGAAAATATGACAGTTTTTGAAAGTAGCAGTTGAAACTTTTGACATCGGCAATAAAAGTTTTAACGAATTCTACCTCTGCGGCATAGTATTTAAATAGTTGTGTAGATAAATTGACAGATTTTGACAATTACAATTGAAAATTGAACAGATTTAATAACTTCATTGTGAAAATTGGCCATGATACGACTATGCTATTGCAAATTACAGCTGAAAATAAAAATTTCATAGATTTTGTTGCAGATGGATGCAAATGACAGATTTCGATTATTCCACTTTCAAAATGGTAGTTTTTGACACTCGTAAATGAAAGTTTGAGAAATTTGGGTAGTTGCAATAGAAAATATGTCAAATTTAATCTGTTGCACTTGTAGGCTTAATATAATTTTTCAATAAGCAATCAGAAATGAACACCCCCGGAAATTTGTATTTGGAAATTTGACATTTAATAGCATAAATTTGTTTAATTTTGTTAACACGACCAATATAATTCGCTGCAAATGAATATAATTTCATATCATATGTGACATAAATTTAAACTTTCAATTGAAGCATTTGATCTTTAAAAATAATTCCCACATTTAACTGCAAATATTAAACATTGAATAATAATTTGAGTACGAAAATAATTGGCCTTTGTAATGACAAAAGGCAAATAAATTTGTGGTACCCTAATTTTAATTTTATTTATATTTTTGACTGGCTGAGAAAATTGAACCATCCTTAGGTTACAGTCGGGGATTTTTTCAGTAGGTTTTGCAATATCATTTAAAAAAATTCTACATCTAGCTACCACCCTTCAGCTCCATATTGTGAATTTTATGCAGTGTCAGTAAAATCTGTGTTTTCTGTACCAATCACAAATGTTATTATTCACTTATGAAAACACAGTTAATATATTTTTAAATTAACTTAAATAATAAAATATTGGCGGGCCGGATTGAATCGTCTCAAGGGCCGGATCTAGCCCGCGGGCCGTAGTTTGGGGACCCCTGATTTAGACTACTAAACTTCAAACTGTAGTAATTAATGAAATTTCGACTATAAGTAATTATTGAATGTTTGACAGAACAATTAACATTCTGGTAAATATTACAGAAATTTTGTTAAATATGACAAACATTTGAAAATATAATAGGTATATAGCCAGGCAATCTTATGATTACCTGACTAAGCATACCTACTCTATAATATACGGATAATTAAAATGCTACAAATACGAAATGCAACCATCATGATGACTATGAAAATGCATCTCAAACGATGAACTTTCAACGATGATGATGAACGAGGAACGATGAAATTCACCACTGATACGTAACATACTTAAACACACAGAAACTAAAATTCTAAAATGATAATCTATAATGTAGTTCGATGTAGTTATTCATACGCTAAATTAATTTGCTATCTTATTTTGGCTATTTTGGTTATTTTTGGTTATATTTGCTACATAACTATAACTATTGGCTATGTTATTGGCTTATTGACAATTATCAAATTGTATCTAAAAAAAAAACCCTTTAGTGGGATATCAGTGCTCAGTGCGAATGCAGAAATAATTAAACATGATATTGATAATCAAATTTAATTTACTGGTCGATAATACATTGATGGCGAACATACGGTTAGCTTAAAAATTACATTTTCATTTCATTTTGCTTTTCTTAGCATGCTCCTAGATTTTTCCCACGAAGTTGTAGACACCTTGTATAATTGGCACATTCAGACATAGCATATTAGCATGACACATAGACATGGCACATTCAGATCTAGCATATTGGCATGATAAATAGATATGGCACATTCAGCCTAGTGATGAAAATCATTGATTTGTGATACATTTTATGGTAACATTTATAATTTACAAGAGATTTTTTCTTTATCCTGGTCTATAAGGCTTTCTTCTATAGTCATCTATAGATAGATGATTTGATCTATAGATAGTCACTATAGATAGATGATTTGATCTACAGATAGTCATCTATAGATAGATGATTTGATCTAAAGATAGTCATCTATAGATAGGTGATTTGATCTATAGATAGTCATCTATAGATAGATGATTTGATCTATAGATAGTCATCTATAGATAGATGATTTGATCTATAGATAGTCATCTATAGATAGATGATTTGATCTATAGATAGTCATCTATAGATCAAATTGTAAAGAGTTTAGCGATTACTTCAACTGCATACCATTTTTGCTACCAAGCCGAAAAATACCAAAAATATACTCACCAGCTGAAAATTGGCATCACACATTCAGATACATTACTCAGATAGTCATCTATAGATCAAATTGTAAAGAGTTTAGCGATTACTTGAACTGCTTACATTTTTGGCTACCAAGGCAATATACGAAAAATATACTCACCAGTTGAAAATTGGCATCACACATTCAGATACATCACTTTGGTAGTTCCAAATGTCATGTCCATCTTGCAGCGAAATTCCTGTCTGTAACTGACAAACTTCCTCTCCATCATACAAGAATCTATAAAATACATAAATATGTTATAATATAATATTTAAAGTGTTATACTGAGTGCCTAATTTGTTCGTAGGTATTTGTAATATTTTTATTGATTCGGCTGTTATTAAAATTCTACTAAGTACTTTAAACTTTAATTGGTGTTTTTTGTATTTACTTTATACTTAATACTTTATACCTTACTTTATATTTACTAGAAATATATAAATTATTATAATATCGGCAACAATTATATAAAATGAATAGTAGGTAACTTAATTAAAATAATTATGTAATTATTAGAGTTTTTATATAGAATTTTATTTTGATTAGTTTAAACTTTGCTAAAATTCTGTTCTATACATCTAAATGACGAAAATTGAAAGAATTTGCTTCATTTAAGGGAATTATATAAGAGTCAAATTCAATATTTTTGAAATCTGAATATTCATAAGATCAATATCATTGATGTCCAATAGTTTTGATTGTAATTAATGGATTATTAATACCCACTTTTGTTTTTTTTTCGAAACCTTTACAAATATAGATAGATTTAATTCTAAAAACTTTTTTTTAACGTGTATACTTTATTTGTAATTTTGTTAGTACCGAACAACTTAAAATTTGAGATATTTTGAAACAACAATAAAAAAGCGGTTGTTGGCATCATATAAATATGAATAAAAAGTAAAATTCAGTATATTTTCTCTGAATCTGTTGTTTGCATCATATTAATATGAATAAAAAATAAATGTCAGTGCATTTTCTCTAAAAAATAAGAGTGCTATGTGCTATGAAATTGTGTTTCATAAAAAAATATTTATTTTAAGATTGTCATGAACTTTTATTGTAATATTTTTCAGTTATAAGTGATACATATTTATGAAATTATTGATCAAAAGAATATATTCAGTAGTTAAATTTAAAAAAATATTAGAATCTTAATTATTTCACCAATCACTCGAACGATTTATACCACTCGTCTAGCGGCTCGCTCCGTAAACGTCGTTCTGGTGATTAATAGCCATCGTTATATGCCCATTATATAATATAGTATTATGCAACTATATTGCATAAATTATGCATATTCGGTAATAAATCTGTGATGGGTGGGAAAAACAGTATAAGTCAAGAATTAGCATTTTAAGGAAGCGTCGACTTATACCTTTTTTCCCTCCAATAATCGTAGCATTTAAAGTTGTACTAAAACTGCCAACCTATTTAAAAGCCTTAACTGAATATTGTGACATATACTATTTCAAACACAATGTACAGCATCACTTTCTGAAATATAATTTGACTTAAACTCATTTTCCCAAATTTTCGACTTATACTGTTTTTCCCACCCATCACAGAAATAATTCTTAGTAAAAGTCATGAAGACAAATTTAAGTTATGGAAAGAAAATTTGCAACACAAATTACTACTACTTAGACAAAGGTGTGTAATTGTACAATTATGCATAGTTTGATAGATAAATGCTACACACTGATTTTACCCTTAAAATACTCAAGGAAATTAATATTAGGCATTTACAGCTGTTTCCTTGTGTCGTAATGCACAGTGGAATTCGGCATGTCTAAAAGATTAAACTTGATCACCCCTTCCATATTACAGTACAGTATCATGCAAACCGGTCGCCTGCAACTCGCAGATTATTAATTAAATTGTGTAGTAATTAAGCTTTGGTAGAAGGGGTGCACACGACTCAGTTAACAGAACATACAGCTAAAATCGTGCCGAGCCAACTGAACACAATACCTACGAGAACATCGATACATTAATAACCAATTATCTCCTACAATCCGGCATATAACATCAATTCTTACCAGCAACCACAAATTCATAATCAATATATGTGTGTACATTAGACTTTGTTCTATATCCCCAGATATAGCTGTAACACAAATAAATAATGGAAAATTTTGATTGCTGGCCCCATTATTATCGTAAATATTAATTATGCATAAAAAGAATAGTCGAAACGGGGTCAGTATTTTATTTTATTGGGTGTATGCTTACAATTGTTGCTATCTAAAAAAATAGGCTCTAGACTTCAAATTTTTTTGCAGTTTTTCACTAAATAAAATAAAAAATACTCGTATAATAGTTCCAATATTTTTAGCATCAATGTAAATAAGAAATTACATCTACCTAATTTTTCAGGATAATTTATATTTACCATATAAGTGTAATTAAATTTTTCACAAAAAATAAGCTATATTAATTTAATTATGGTAAATCGAAATCAGTTTTTAGTTTGATTGAATAGGTTGATAAGTTTTGAAGATTTGT
Source organism: Othius punctulatus (assembly GCA_951805005.1). Classification (NCBI taxonomy): domain Eukaryota; kingdom Metazoa; phylum Arthropoda; class Insecta; order Coleoptera; family Staphylinidae; genus Othius; species Othius punctulatus. The sequence continues at coordinate 16,707,561 of OX638145.1, forward strand.
TTCAATACAATTTTCTAAATATTTGAGCAATGTCCTAAAACTATTTGTTTTATAGATTTTTTTTTCAAACGTTATAAAAATAGTATATACTGGGAATTTTCGTAATTTTTAACATTGGTAACATTGGTAGATATAACGTTCGTAGTTTCTGAACATTCTGATACTTTTAATCATTATTTGTCAATGCTCTGGAAGCTTTACCTCTCTTAAGAGGTTATATAAATTTGGATTTCCAAAATATGAAATAAAAATAAATTTTGGAAATCCAAATTTCTATAGCAATCTACATACAACGTTTTAACTAATTACTAAAATCTTTATGAAATTCTGCGTTTATTTCTGGTTTTTCACTTTCTTCGGTTACAGAATGCTTAAATGTTTATGAGGTTTACTACTCGAAGATAATACTCCTGAAAATTTTACAAAGTTTCAGTATTAAATAAGTGAGAAAATCAAACACTTAACTTTCTGCAATAACAAGTATCGGTTAGCTTCTACTGAAATTTCTGAAAATTTAGGTATTACATTTTTATTATCAGATATCTGTTTGATATACTTGAAGCTAATACTCCTATAAATTTGACAAAGTTTCGGTATTAAATAAGTGAGAAAATCAAACACTTAACGTTCTGCAATAGCAAGTATCGGTTAGCTTCTACTGAAATTTCTGAAAATTTAGTTATTGCATATTTATTATCAGATATCTGTTTGGTATACTTGAAGCTAATACTCCTGAAAATTTGACAAAGTTTCAGTATTAAATAAGTAACGAAATCAAACACTTAACTTTCTGCAATAACAAGTATCGGTTAGCTTCTACTGAAATTTCTGAAAATTTAGTTATTGCATATTTATTATCAGATATCTGTTTGGTATACTTGAAGCTAATACTCTTGAAAATTTGACAAAGTTTCAGTATTAAATAAGTGAGAAAATCAAACACTTAGCCTTCTGCAATGACAAGTATCGGTTAGCTACTACTGAAATTTCAGAATTTCAGATATCTTTTTGGTATTCTTGAAGCTAATACTACTGAAACTTTGACAAAGTTTCAGTATTAAATTAGTGAGAAAATCAAATATATAACTTTCTGCAATGACAAGTATCGGTTAGCTTCTACTGAAATTTCTGAAAATTTAGGTATTACATTTTTATTATCAGATATCTGTTTGATATACTTGAAGCTAATACTCCTGTAAATTTGACAAAGTTTCAATATTAAATAAGTGAGAAAATCAAATACTTAACTTTCTGCAATAACAAGTATCGGTTAGCTTCTACTGAAATTTCTGAAAATGTATTTATTGCATATTAATTATCAGATATCTGTTTGGTATACTTGAAGCTAATACTCCTGAAAATTTGACAAAGTTTCAGTATTAAATAAGTAAGAAAATCAAATATATAACTTTCTGCAATGACAAGTAAAGGTTAGCTACTACTGAAATTTCTGAAAATTTATTTATTGCATATTTATTATCAGATATCTGTTTGGTATACTTAAAGCTAATACTCCTGAAAATTTGATAAAGTTTCAGTATTAAATAAGTGAGAAAATCAAACACTTAAGTTTCTGCAATGACAAGTATCGGTTAGCTTCTACTGAAATTTCTGAAAATTTATTTATTGCATATTTATTATCAGATATCTGTTTGCTATACTTGAAGCTAATACTCCTGAAAATTTGACAAAGTTTCAGTATTAAATAAGTTAGAAAATCAAATATATAACTTTCTGCAATGACAAGTATCGGTTAGCCACTACTGAAATTTCTGAAAATTTATTTATTGCATATTTATTATCAGATATCTGTTTGGTATACCTGAAGCTAATACTCCTGAAAATTTGACAAAGTTTCAGTATTAAATAAGTGAGAAAATCAAACACTTAACCTTATGCAATGACAAGTATCGGTTAGTCACTACTGAAATTTCTGAAAAATTATTTATTGCATATTTATTATGAGATATCTGTTTGCTATACTTAAAGCTAATACTCCTTAAAATTTGACAAAGTTTCAGTATTAAATAAGTGAGAAAATCAAATATATAACTTTCTGCAATGACTAGTATCGGTTAGCTACTACTGAAATTTCTGAAAATTTATTTATTGTATATTTATTATCAGATATCTGTTTAGTATACTTGACGCTAATACTCCTTAAAATTTGACAAAGTTTCAGTATTAAATAAGTGAAAAAATCAAATATATAACTTTCTGCAATGACAAGTATTGGTCAGCTACTACTGAAATTTCTGAAAATGTATTTATTGCATATTTATTACCAGATATCTCTTTGGTATACTTGAATCTAATACTCCTAAAAATTTAACAAAGTTTCAGTATTAAATAAGTGAGAAAATCAAATATATAACTTTCTGCAATGACAAGTATCGGTTAGCTTCTACTGAAATTTCTGAAAATTTTGTTATTGCATATTTATTGTCAGATATCTGTTTGAAATACCTGAAGCTAATACTCCTGAAAATTTGACAAAGTTTCAGTAATAAATAATTGAGAAAATCAATACTTAACTTTCTGCAATAACACGTATCGGTTAGCTTCTACTGAAATTTCTGAAAATTTAGTTATTGCATATTCATTATCAGATATCTGTTTGGTATACTTGAAGCTAATATTCCTGAAAATTTGACAAAGTTTCAGTATTAAATAAGTGAGAAAATCAAATATATAACTTTCTGGAATAACAAGTATCGGGTAGCATCTACTGAAATTTCTGAAAATTTAGTTATTGCATATTTATTATCAGATATTTGTTTGGTATACTTGAATCTAATACTCCTGAAAATTTGACAAAGTTTCAGTATTAAATAAGTGAGAAAATCAAATATATAACTTTCTGCAATGACTAGTATCGGTTAGCTACTACTGAAATTTCTGAAAATTTTGTTATTGCATATTAATTATCAGATATCTGTTTGGTATACTTAAAGCTAATATTCCTGAAAATTTGACAAAGTTTCAGTATTTCATAAGTGAGAAAATCAAACACTTTACTTTCTGCAATGACAAGTGTCGGTTAGCTATTACTGAAATTTCTGTAAATGTATTTATTGCATATTTATTATCAGATATTTGTTTGGTATACTTGAAGCTAATACTCCTGAAAATTTGACAAAGTTTCAGTTTTAAATAAGTGAGAAAATCAAATATATAACTTTCTGCAATGACAAGTATCGGTTAGCTTCTACTGAAATTTCTGAAAATGTATTTATTGCATATTAATTATCAGATATCTGTTTGGTATACTTGAAGCTAATACTCCTGAAAATTTGACAAAGTTTCAGTATTAAATAAGTAAGAAAATCAAATATATAACTTTCTGCAATGACAAGTAAAGGTTAGCTACTACTGAAATTTCTGAAAATTTATTTATTGCATATTTATTATCAGATATCTGTTTGGTATACTTGAAGCTAATACTCCTGAAAATTTGACAAAGTTTCAGTATTAAATAAGTGAGAAAATCAAATATATAACTTTCTGCAATGACTAGTATCGGTTAGCTACTACTGAAATTTCTGAAAATTTTGTTATTGCATATTAATTATCAGATATCTGTTTGGTATACTTAAAGCTAATATTCCTGAAAATTTGACATAGTTTCAGTATTTGATAAGTGTGAAAATCAAACACTTAACTTTCTGCAATAACAAGTATCGGTTAGGTTCTCCTGAAATTTCTGAAAATTTAGTTATTGCATATTTATTATCAGATATCTGTTTGGTATACTTGAAGCTAATACTCCTCAAAATTTGACAAAGTTTTAGTATTAAATAAGTGAGAAAATCAAATATATAAATTTCTGCAATGACAACTATCGGTTAGCTTCTACTGAAATTGCTGAAAATTTAGTTATTGCATATTTATTATCAGATATCTTTTTGGTATACTTGAAGGTAATATACTTGAAAATTTGACAAAGTTTCATTATTAAATAAGTGATAAAATCAAACACTTAACCTTCTGCAATGACAAGTATCGGTTAGCTATCAATGTCAATGTTTGAATAATAAAAATATATAATCGAGTTTGCTTGTAGGAAAAAATGTTCAGAGACTTTCTGCAATACAAAAGAGAAAATTCTCTGCGAGATACTCGTGTAACAAACAGAAGCCACGGCAAACAATAATATTTAGTTACCTTATTTTGGCACACTTCTTGGGTTTGCGTTGCACTCCATCGAAACCGCAGCTTTCTAAAACCGCGCTGGATGGCGCGCGTTTGCGCAAGCGTTTTCGGTGATTAATTAATTAATTGAAGCAGCGCGGTGTTCGATTACTGCCGGGGGCGTTTGTTAACACATCGACGGGGTCCCCCCTGATTTATCGCCGTGACATTCGCCGTTTTTTTTCCTCCCGAGGAGCCGTCAAAACAATATTTGATACCCCGTAATTAATTCGTGGCCCGTTAGTCCTCCGGATTTATGGAGCCCCCGCGAGGACTTATTTATGGATCCCCCGGTAAAGTAAATTCGTTATTTAATCAGGAAAGAGCGGCTTCCACATAAATTATGGGATTACGGAGGAGAGCACCGGATGTCGCTTAATAAATAAGGTGCACCCGAAACTGGGCCCTTCGCCGGTCGCCAATAATGGGCCATCATTGAGCGCCGCGTGAGAGAAAAATGCCACCTCACGTGCGTCTGCATTCCACGTGCGTGTGCTCTCGTGTGTGCGAGCACGACAGGACCTCTCCTACAAGAAGTATCAACTTACGGGCCGTTATAAAACGTAATTATTTATTGTTGATGATATGGGACTAGGGGAGAGAGAAGGGGGATTACTAGTTTCTGGATTGAGGAATTTCGTTGTTTATATGCGTAGCTGCGTCCAGGCATGGCTACCGGTCCCCTAAAGTGTCCATTGAAGACGTATAAAAACACAAACTCGGGAGCCACTAACCTTCCCCATGCCTCGATTCTTCAGATTGTAGCTGGTGATGGCACTGATCATAGCCGCACATTTGGCGCTCGTACGGAAACATGTTAATCCTTCTGCAAACCGCGGAGACTGGCCTCGCGCGAAAGGCGAAAATTCGCGCAAAAAATTCGCACTCCTTTTTTCCCCCCGATGTCTGCAAAGTGCGAAGAGCTGAATATTTATGCGCACACGCAAATTCTTGTGCGTATTTTTTGCGGGGCGATACGCTCGGCCTCGCCGTGGAATTTGATTAGTGCGTAGAGTGCCGATTCAACAGGTCCCCCTCGACCTCCGGAATGGCGCTTTAATTAAGAGGATGTAATTCGCGCCGTAATGGAGCCTGAGGGCGGAAGCAGGCGAGTGAAATACTCCGATAATTTATTGGTGCGCCGGTGGTTGTTTTTGTCAGCTGGATAATGAATAATTTCAATGGTCGGGCATATATTACTCGTTCTTCTGCATGCGCCCGTCCTTAATCAACGATTGTGTATTTCATGCAAAGCAGGATGAGTAAATCTTGGAGCCCCGTGCATATTTAATGGTATTGATATTGCGTGTAAGAAATCTAATGAATAACTTCGATGACCGCTGCAATGTATTCCAATTTTTCAACCACACACACATTATGGAAATTTCAAGCCATGTACCCCAAATTATCGCCTAATTTTGATACAAGAGATGGATGAAATAATAATGGTATTTTATACCGTTTTTGTTTGTCACAGATCGAAATACCTACAGTTCAAGATTTATGCAAAATATTGTTGTTATAAACATCAACTAAGCTTTATAATTTCAATACAAGTGTATATAATTTGATGACTTAACACTTTTTTTGTGCAAACACAAATTATTATAAGGAAAAATTCGAAAATTTAAATATACTGCTTATATTTAATATTATATGTAAGTATACAGTAAGTATACATGATTGCAGGATTACTAAAAAGAATCAAGGTAAGCAGAGTATGCGTTGCTTGGGGAACAATTAATTATTATTATACAAGGTGTCCAAGATAAGGATCAACAGCAAGGGGATCTCGGAAATCGTAAAAGTAACAAAGGCGGTTAAATTACAAAAAAAGTTGCGAAATTTAGCGGTCAGTAATATTCCGTTGAGAACACCAGAAAATACCGCTCACTTCCGTAGATATTCGACAAAATCCGAAATCTTGCGATTTCATTGTATACCAGATATAATTTTATACCAGTTCGGTATACACTATGCCTGAAGATAAATCCTCTGAAATTTGGACCACTATTTCGATTATATTTTTTTCTGAAGTTATTTGAAAATTATCTTGTTGAAATTCCACTTTGAGAACGCCTCAACTGTTTCGGACGAAATTTAGGACACTCTATGAAAGGGTCATAGAGGGCCCGAATACAAGCACAATGAGCTATAGTGCCCCCCCACCCCCTAGACGATCGCGTTTGTCCTGGGGGGCTTTAAGAAGAGATAAACATTTTTCAAAAAATCGTACTTTATTCATGAAAAACGCTATAACTAGGGGGGGGGGAATACAAGAATAGACGAGCGCTTAAAATATGCACCTTATATGGGGCTGTATCCCCATATAATAATTTGAAAATGTGGCGTTTGGTAGAGCACCAAGTTAGCAAAACGTAAAACCAGGGGCGGAATTAAGTTGCTTGAAGGTCCTGGGCGGTATCATTGAAATGGGCCCCCCTATGTTGGCAAATTGTTTCCCAAAAACGTATATGTGCCGTAAATGGTTAAAATCAACCATATTTTGGAAAAAATCTATATTGCTGTCATGAGATGTAAAAAAGGAATAGTTATTTAAGCATTAAGGGATGTAAGTATTGTTTACCAGTCGAGGTCGAGTTTAGTAGCAATAAAGTCCGAGACTGGTCAAAACTTACCTCTCGAATTGCTTATAACTTTTTTTCCACTCCTGAAGTTGGTTTAATTGTTTATGTTTGATTATAGTTATTTAAGCATTAAGAGAGGTAAGTATCGTTTACCAGTCGAGGTCGAGTTTGCGCCCGAGCGACAGCGAGGGCTAGCAATAAAGTCAGAGACTGGTCAAAACTTACCTCTCGAATTGCTTATAACTGTTTTTCCACTCCTGAAGTTGGTTTAATTGTTTATGTTTGATTAATTTATTTTCGCAACTTGAACAAAATGTCAGTACGGCTTTGGTTGCTAAAACTATTTTGCAAACAAAGTGTGAATGTCAGAAATTGCATTCGTTCAGTTGTAAAATGAATTCCAATGAAAATAAACAAGAAATGGCAATTAAAGAGGCTGCTGCAGATGCTGCCTGTTCCTTCCTACTACCGGAGAAGTCGAATGAACGTTATCAAAATGCGTATACGTGTTTTAAAGAGTGATGCCAGAGAGAGAACGCTTTTTAAATTATTTTACTTTCTTCCCTGAGTGAGGTAAGTGATTACTTACTTCCCTTTGCTCATAGTAACCAAAGCTTTATCGGTAAGTGGGGCTTACTTCCACCAAATCAATGTTACAACAGTGTACTTACCATGCAGAGAGTGGAAAAAATGAATTTCAATGCAAATAAACAAGAAATCGCAATTGAAGAGGCTGCAGCAGATGCTGTCTGTTCCTTCCTACTACCGGAGAAGTCAAAGGGGCGTTATCAAAATGCATATACGTATTTTAAAGAGTGATGGCAGAGAAACAACGCTATTGAAATTATTTGACTTACCTCCCTGAGGGATGTATTTTTTTACCTACTTCCCGTTGTTCATAGTAACCACAGCTTTATTGGTAAGTGGAGCTTATTTCCATCAAATCAATGTTACAACAGTGTACTTACCATGCAGGGAGTGGAAAAACAATATACTATTACTTGCAAAACGCAAAATCGGAATGCAAAGCTTCAAAACTCTTAAAAATTGAGTCATACTTTTATTGACTCTCAAGCTTCTATACTTAAAATTAAAATCACCTACATTTTGCTGCAAAGAAAATATGGATACGACTATTTCGACAGTAGATATCGCAGTCTGAAAATTTCTGTGAAATTGACTAAAATTGCAATTTTAGCGAAAGTATTAGATATTTTTAGTTGAAATTTATACAGTCATTTTTGCAATAAGAGCTAGCTACACCCTAAATTTTGTACAATGTAATAGATATTTGACCGAAGTAGCAGCAATTTTTAGATAGCAGCAATCATAGATTTTTTTCCGAACAGAGAGCGTATATCTATATGTATTATAGGACAGGGGCGAACATAACCCCTCAAAATTTTAACTGAAGGTTCTTTGAACATTGAAAGTTAAAGGGAATCAGTTTTTGTACCTTAGCTTCTAGTTTAAGCGGTCGAAAAGAAAATTAAAACCAAAAACAGCCCCAAAAACAATAAATTTTCCACTTTTTGGCCAAAAAACGGGTTGCTAGGAATATTTTATTCCAACAACTCAGGGTTTTCTTACTTTTGGTATAACAAACCAAAGTCCACCGGGTCTTTTGCTTTTACTAAAAAATTACCCACTTTTGTCCAGATTGTCCTGTTTCCTCCTGTTTGATAATGACTACTTAAGAAGTCGAAACTAGTAACAGATCAATAAATAATTTTATATGACACTAATAAAATAATGTGTTTTATTTATAATTAATAAATGTATCACAAAGTAGACGCCACCACCATTCAAAATATTTAATCATTCTTTTCATTTACATTACAACTTGGTTTCGATTAATGCCAAATTGATAATGTTGAAGTTGAAGTTTTGAGCAATTTTGATAACTTATAGTTATTTTACTTCTAAGTTGTATTATGTTTTTTTATTCCTTTACATTTGTTTTAAAAATAGTTTATAGAATAAAAATAAAACTTGGAATTGGAAATTTATACAGTCATTTTTGCAATAAGAGCTTGCTACACAATATTTTTTTTACATTTTAATTGAGATTTGGTCGAAGTAGCAGGAATTGATTTTATTGAAAGAGCGTATATCTATATGTATTATATGTATTATAGGACAGAGGTGAACATAACCCCTTAAAATTTTAACTGAAGGTTCTTTGAACATTCAAAGTAAAAGGGTATCATTTTTTGTACCTTAGCTTCTAGTTTAAGCGGTCGGAACGAAAATTAAAACCAAAAACAGCCCCCAAAAACGATAAATTTTCGACTTTTTGGCCAAAAAACGGGTTGCAAGGAATATTTTTTTCCAAAAACTCAGAGTTTTCTTACTTTTGGTATAACAAACAAGTCCACCGGGTCTTTTGCTTTTACCAAAAATTACCTACTTTTGTCCAGATTGTCCTGTTTGATCCTGTTTGATAATGACTACTTAAGAAGTCGAAACTAGTAACAGATCAATAAATAATTTTATGTGACACTAATAAAATAATGTGAATTAAGTTGAAAGTATGTGTGGATACCACTTGGTGAAACATGATTATTAAGGTAAATCAAACACTTGGTTGAAGTTTCACTACATAAATAGAATTTACTCTACAATCAGTATCTCTGTTACTCTTGACAATGGTCGTGAGACCGAAACGATTGTAGAGTATTCTATTAATATAGTGAAACTTCAACCAAGTGTTTGATTTACCTTTACCTTAAAATAATGTGTTTCATTTATAATTAATAAATATAAGTCTCAATAAGTCTCAACAGCCTCACAGTCTCAATAACTCAATAACCAGCATACCAATTTGCATAACATTTCCCATTTAACCTGATCTCTAGCTTTCAAAATAACAAAGATACCCATGCAATCCTACTCTATTTAGGACACCCTGTATATGTTCGAATATTTAATTCGATTTAAAACCACTTATAAATAGGAATTCGAATAAATTATTCAATTGAAAAAGCTCGAATTTTTATAGAAAAAATAATTGATTGTCAATGTTTGAATAATAAAAATATATAATCGAGTTTGCTTGTAGAAAAATATGAAAAAATGTTCAGGAACTTTCTGCAATACAAAAGAGCAAATTTTACATTACATTAAGATCACAATTACCGAATTAAGTTACATTATTTATACAGTATTATTTGTTGTGTTCGTTTATATTTTATTACATCGTTTTATAAAAGAAACCGTGTTCAATTTGAACATGTTCAACGTTGAACAATTCAAATATGCTTTTTTCTAGATTTTTCCTTTGAAAATATATCAATAATATAATCACAGTTGATCTGATTTAATAACTCATATTCAATATACAGAATTGTCATCGAATTTAATCGGAATTCGTTCATTTTGTTTCTTACATAATTTTTTTATGCAGCAACGAATTTTTGGTTATTGCCCCTTTAATTCGAATGGTCACGTCCTATAAACTTGATATTTTATATGCATGCATCTATCTGTAAAAATTGAGTACATATTTCATTAAAGTGTAGCACTTATTCGTGACCCCTAACTCAAATTCTAATAATGGGATATTTTTCTCTATACTTTGAAGTCATGTAAAACCAAGCTATATTAGAAAAAATAATTATATTGTTGTACAATGATGACAAATATATTTTGTTTTTGAAAACGTGCTGACGCAACTTCCTTTATATAGAGTGGTGTAAGCCAAGTCTTCATCGCTGCTAACATCCATTGCACTTAATACACTTTTTAATTAGAGCGTAGTTACAATATATCTGTCACTGTCATATTTGTTTATGAAAAGTATGCTGCCATCTATGGGAAAATTTCTGACAAATTTTAGAGGCCCTAGAGCCTCTAAATCTCATTTTAAGCCCCCAATTTAGGACTGAAAAGTGACGTTGTTTTTAAACTTCCCCCTCCAAAAATCAATCGACGCATTTTTTTTTTGTTTTATCAAGTTAGCTTCAGTTTATCATTCAAAAGTTATTGAGACTTCGAAACGAAAAAAAAGAAATTCCATTTCGAGAACGCCTCAACTGCTTAGTGTTAGGTATCGCTACAAATGAAAAATGCACAATTTTTTAAAATTGTTAAAAGTTTGCACCACATATTTTACCATGAACTGAAATATTTCCGCACCCAAAAAAGTCTTAAGTATTTTTAATAACATCCACAAATTAAGAAATGCCTAATATGTAATAGATATTGCAGCACACTGAACAAAATGCACTTGGCCATTTATGGCAACAATGACACCATTTATCAAATAATTTCAACGAAAAGAAAACCAACAAACATTTTACGACCCTGCAAGAATCTTACTCAGCAAGCACATAAATTACGCATCATTCCTGTTCAAAACGCTGAAAATTCTCCACGCCGGGCTTTTATCGTCAGCATCGCGCGCGCATAAATAACAATTTAACTCGCGTTGATTTATCCCTTTGAAAAAACTCCGCGATTAATTTCAACACACATCCCGGCGGCCATTAGCGGCCAGCGCCCATTATCGCCCGCTAATTTTTACGTTCTTCAGTGTTAGCCACGGGAAGTCGCCTGCGTTTGGCTTCCAGGAATGCGCGACGGATTTTTGATATGGTGCTAATAATGCTATTATGTGTTTATGTATACGCGCACATAAATTACGCTCACAAAGGCTCAATTTCATAGCCGCACGGTGGATTACATAAATATTCCTCGCGCATTCCGTGCAATTCGCCTTCATTTGTTTCCCAGTCGTAAACCGCCTTCCGCGAATCTCCAAATGGAACTCACTATTGGTAATGTGGCACAGGGAGCAAATAAAAATAAATCTGAAGAAATACAAGTGTAAATCATAAATGGTGGCGTTAAGTTGTTTGGTTTTTAGACTATTAAAGCACAATTGAGTTCGGCTAATACAATATTTCAGACCTTACTGACTTAACTTAACTATCAACCGATATAGCTTACAAGATATAATTTTGGACCAGCAGGGTACATTGAAATTCTAACTTATATTTTATACATCTTAACATAAAATGTGTAGATAAACTGAATTGAGCTTGAGTTCAATTTGGCTAAACAACAACACATCAAAAATGGAAAACATAGCAAAACTAACACAGATGGACATCGAAAATAACATACTGGTGACCAAGCAGACAGAACGCAGCTCAGATAGACCAATGAAAATATGGCTGGGTGACATATAAGTATAAGTAAGGAAGAGATGATTCGAGGCAGCACAAAGCAGATAAGCATGAAAAAAAAAAGATGTGACAACATCTAGGAGGGGACAATTGACAGCTGAGGAGGAAGAATATGAAGAAACAACAACAGTGCTAACGACTCTTAGTCCTTAGTTTTCTATATTATGTTCTGACATAATATTGAGTTGTAGAGAATGCAATCAAACTTGCAAGGTTACTGACCCAAATTGCAGATCCTTAACTTATTAAATATTGGAAAAACTTTCATTAGACGAATACATATTTGAGAAGAGTTTGATACCTAGAACCTCACGTGAATTCGGTATGAACTGTAAAGATCATTTCGACTTCGATTTAGTTTGCGATGATGCCTATTTGTATTGTAGGTCAGAAATTTAAATTTCTATGCATTTTTAGTTAATGGTATAGGATATATTTCGAAAATATGTAGTTCTCATTATTAGCGACTTGTCAAAGTTTGGTAGTTTTCACTTTACCAAATATTTCTTTTATGTAATCGGGAACATTGAGTATTTGGAAATTGTATTAGAAATTTTATGTATGTACGTATTTCTGAAAACTGAAAATGCTTCAATATTTTTTAAATTATTTTAGTTTACGATTGCACAATTTCGATAGAAATAAGGGGTTTACATCCTGCGTCGAAATATTAAATGTAGTTTCTTACTTATTGTTTTAATTAATGGGAATATTTTATCGTCGTTCCTGAAAACATTTAAACTTAATTTGCCTATTCCACCGCATGCGATGGTCTCTGTGGAAATTGGTAGCCACTAAACCCTGCCTCTTATGGGCAATAAAGTGGCTTGCAATTCTGCTCGGACAATCGGCTTGGCACCATTTTTGCCGCACGCAATTGAATTTCACGTAATTTAGTGGTCGCAGTAGTGCTATGTGGACGTCCTTTCAACCCAGACCGCCGGACTAATTGGATATGGTAATGTGCGGTCACCGCGTCGAATTCAGCGACTCTTCAGACTTCGCCCATTCACCACAACCGTAAACATTAAAAGTTTGTATATACACACACACAAATATGTATATATAGGTATAGAATTGTTACCGACTGAAAATGTTTTAACGTGTTCATATTTTCGAAGGTCCTACAGTTGAGTAGGACCAAATTTTGACTTTGGCAGGTCATTAATGCTGTAATAATTACTACTAATACTTCTTGATTTTTTGTCAAGTAAAATATTCATCTGGCTTTCATCTCATTACTGGTTTTTTACAATTACTTCGGAGAATTTCGACTTATGAGTTTTTAAAGATGACGAGAGCATTTGCCTGTATCACGATATTTCAACTCAGAAACAAATTTTGACTTTGGTAGCTCATTAAGGTAGTAATTATTACTTCTAATACTTCTTGTTCTTTTTTGTCAAGTAAAATATTTATCTGGCTTTCATCTAATTACTGGTTTATTACGATTCGTTCAGAGATTTTCGACCTATGATTTTTTTTAAATGACAAGAGCATTTGCCTGTATCAGGATATTTCAAATCAGAAACAAATTTTGACTTTGGCAGCTCATTAAGGTAGTAATTATTACTTCTAATACTTCTTGATTTTTTGACAAGTAAAATATTTATCTGGCTTTCATTTGATAACTGGTTTATTACGATTCGTTCAGAGATTTTTGACCAAGATTTTTTTTACATGACGAGATCATTTGCCTGTATCATGATATTTCAAATCAGAAACAAATTTTGACTTTGGCAGCTCACTAAGGTAGTAATTATTACTTCTAATACTTCTTGATTTTTTGTCAAGTAAAATATTTATCTGGCTTTCATCTCATTACTGGTTTATTAAGATTCGTTCAGAGATTTTCGACTTATGATTTTCTAAAAATGACGAGAGTATTTGCCTGAATCATGATATTTCAAATCAGAAACAAATTTTGACTTTGGCAGGTCATTAAGGCTATAATTATTACTACTATTACACCTTGATTTTTTTAATAAGTAAAACATTTATCTGGCTTTTATTTGACCACTGTTTTTTTACAATTCGTACAGAGATTTTTGACTTATGATTTTTTAAAGATGACGGGAGCATTTGCCTGTATCAAGATACTTCAACTCAGAAACAAATTTTGACTTTGGCAGCTCATTAAGGTAGTAATTATTATTTCTAATACTGCTTGATTATTTGACAGATAAAATATTTATCTGGCTTTCATCTGATTACTGTTTTTTTACGATTACTTTAGAGATTTTCTACTTATGGTTTTTTAAAGATGACGAGAGCATTTGCCTGTGTCATGATATTTCAAATCAGAAACAAATTTTGACTTTGGCAGTTCATTAAGGTAGTAATTATTACTTCTAATACTGCTTGATTTTTTGACAAGTAAAATATTTTGCTGGCTTTCATCTGATTACTGGTTTATTACGATTCGTTCAGAGATTTTCGACTTATGATTTTTTAAAGATAACGAGAGCATTTGCCTGCATCAGGATGTTTCAACTCAGAGACAAATTTTGACTTTGGCAGCTCATTAAGGTAGTAATTATTATTTCTAATACTGCTTGATTATTTGACAGATAAAATATTTTTCTGGCTTTCATCTGATTACTGTTTTTTTTTTCGATTAGTTTAGAGATTTTCTACATATGATTTTTTAAAGCTGACGAGAGCATTTGCCTGTGTCATGATATTTCAAATCAAAAACAAATTTTGACTTTGGCAGCTCATTAAGGTAGTAATTATTACTTCTAATACTTCTGGATTTTTTGTCAAGTAAAACATTTATCTGGCTTTCATCTGATTACTGGTTTATTACGATTCGTTCAGAGATATTCGACCTATGATTTTTTTAAGATGATGAGAGCATTTGCCTGTGTCATCATATTTCAACTCAGAAACAAATTTTGACTTTGGCAGCTCATTAAGGTAGTAATTATTACTTCTAACACGGCTTAATTTTTTGACAAGTAAAACATTTATCTGGCTTTCATCTGATTACTGGTTTATTACGATTCGTTCAGAGATATTCGACCTATGATTTTTTTAAGATGACGAGAGCATTTGCCTGTGTCATCATATTTCAACTCAGAAACAAATTTTGACTTTGGCAGCTCATTAAGGTAGTAATTATTACTTCTAACACGGCTTAATTTTTTGACAAATAAATGATTTATCTGGCTTTGATCTGGTTACTGGTTTATCACGATTCGTTCAGAGATTTTCGACTTATTATTTTTTAAAGATGACGAGAGCATTTGCCTGTAGCATGATATTTCAAATCAGAAACAAATTTTGACTTTGGCAGCTCATTAAGGTAGTAATTATTACTTCTAATACTTCTTGATTTTTTGTCAAGTAAAATATTTATCTGGCTTTCATTTGATTACCGGTTTATTACGATTCGTTCAGAGATTTTCGACTTATGATTTTTTAAATATGACGAGAGCATTTGATTGTATCAGGATGTTTCACCTCAGAAACAAATTTTGACTTTGGCAGCTCATTAAGGTAGTAATTATTACTTCTAATACACCTTGTTTTTTTAGTAAGTAAAATATTTATCTGGCTTTCATTTGACTACTGGTTTTTTACAATTCGTACAGAGATTTTTGACTTATGATTTTTTAAAGATAAAGGAACATTTGCTTGTATCAGGATATTTAAACTTAGAAACAAATTTTGATTTTAGCAGCTCATTAAGGTAGTAATTATTACTTCTAATACACCTTGATTTTTTGTCGAGTAAAATATTTATCTGGATTTCATCTGATTACTGGTTTATTACGATTCGTTCAGAGATATTCGACCTATGATTTTTTTAAGATGACGAGAGCATTTGCCTGTGTCATGATATTTCAACTCAGAAACAAATTTTGACTTTGGCAGCTCATTAAGGCTATAATTATTACTTCTGACAGACCTTGATTTTTTAGTACGTAAAATATTTATCTGGCTTTCATTTGACTACTGTTTTTTCACGATTCGTACAGAGATTTTCGACTTATGATTATATAAAGATAACGGGAGCATCTGCCTATATCAGGATGTTTCAACTCAGAGACAAATTTTGACTTTGTCAGTTCATGAAGGCTATAATTATTACTTCTAATACACCTTGATTTTTTAGTAAGTAAAATATGTATCTGACTTTCATTTGACTACAGGTTTATTACGATTCGTTCAGATATTTTCTACTTATAATTTTTTAAATATGACGAAAGCATTTGCCTGTGTCATGATATTTCAAATCAGAAACAAATTTTGACTTTGGCTGCTCATTAAGGTAGTAATTATTACTTCTAATACTTCTTGATTTTTCGTCAGGTAAACTATTTATCTGGCTTTCATCTGATTACTGGTTTTTTACGATTAGTTCGGAGATTTTCGACTTATGATTTTATAAAGATAACGAGAGCATTTGCCTGTATCAGGATATTTCAAATCAGAAACAAATTTTGACTTTGGCAGCTCATTAAGGTAGTAATTATTACTTCTAATACTTCTTGATTTTTTGACAAGTAAAATATTTATCTGGCTTTCATCTGATTACTGGTTTATTACGATTCGTTCAGAGATTTTCGACTTATGATTTTGTAAAGATGACGAGAGCATTTGCCTGTGTCATGATATTTCAAATCAGAAACAAATTTTGACTTTGGCAGCTCATTAAGGTAGTAATTATTACTTCTAATACTGCTTGATTTTTTGAAAAGTAAAATAATTTGCTGGCTTTCAACTGATTACTGTTTTTTTACGATTAGTTCAGAGATTTTCGACTTATGATTTTTTAAAGATGACGGGAGCATTTGCCTGTATCAAGATATTCCAACTCAGAAACAAATTTTGACTTTGGCAGCTGATTAAGGTAGTAATTATTATTTCTAATACTGCTTGATTATTTGACAGATAAAATATTTATCTGGCTTTCATCTGATTACTGTTTTTTTACGATTCGTTCAGAGATTTTCGACTTATGATTTTTTAAAGATGACGAGAGCATTTGCCTGTAGCATGATATTTCAAATCAGAAACAAAATTTGACTTTGGCAGCTCATTAAGGTAGTAATTATTACTTCTAATACTGCTTGATTTTTTGACAAGTAAAATAATTTGCTGGCTTTCAACTGATTACTGTTTTTTTACGATTAGTTTAGAGATTTTCGACTTATGATTTTTTAAAGATTACGAGAGCATTTGCCTGTATCAGGATGTTTCAACTCAGAAACAAATTTTGACTTTGGCAGCTCATTAAGGTAGTAATTATTACTTCTAATACTTCTTGATTTTTCGTCAGGTAAACTATTTATCTGGCTTTCATCTGATTACTGGTTTTTTACGATTAGTTCGGAGATTTTCGACTTCTAATTTTTTAAAGATGCCTGTATCATGATATTTTAAATCAGAAACAAATTTTGACTTTGGCAGCTCATTAAGGTAGTAATTATTACTTCTAATACTGCTTGATTTGTTCACAAGTAAAATATTTTGCTGGCTTTCATTTGATTGCTGGTTTATTACGATACGTACAGAGATATTCGACTTATGATTTTTTAAAGATGACGAGAGGATTTTCCTACATCAAATATTTCAAATCGGAAACAAATTTTGACTTTGGCAGCTCATAAAGGTAGTAATTATTACTTCTAATGCTTCTTCATTTTTTGTCAGCTAAAATATTTATCTGGCTTTCATTTGACAACTGTTTTGTTTACGATTCCTACAGAGATTTTCGACTTATGATTTTTTAAAGATAACGGCAGCATTTGCTTGTATCAGGATATTTCAACTTAGAAACAAATTTTACTTTGGCAGCTCATGAAGGCTGTAATTATTACTTCTAATACTTCTTGATTTTTTGTTAGGTAAAATATTTAGCTTTCATTTCATTACCAGTTTTTTGCGATTCGTTCAGAGATTTTTGACTTATGATTTTTTAAAGATGACGAGAGCATTTACCTGTATCAGGATATTTCAAGTCAGAAATAAATTTTGACTTTGGCAGCTCATGAAGGCTTTGATTATTACTTCTAATACTTATTGATTATTTGACAAGTAAAATATTTATCTGACTTTCATTTGACTACTTTTTTTTTACGATTCGTACAGAGATTTTCGACTTATGATTTTTTAAAGATAACGGGAGCAGTTGCTTGTATCAGGATATTTAAACTTAGAAACAAATTTTTAATTTGGCAGCTCATTAAGGTAGTAATTATTACTTCTAATACTTCTTGATTTTTTGTCAGGTAAAATATTTATCTGGCTTTCATTTGATTACCGGTTTACTACGATTCGTACAGAGATTTTCGACTTATGATTTTTTAAAGATAACGAGAGCATTTGCTTGTATCAGGATATTTCAACTAAGAAACAAATTTGAATTTGCCAGCTCATTAAGGTAGTAATTATTACTTCTAATACTTCTTGATTTTTTGTCAGGTAAAATATTTATCTGTCTTTCATTTGACTACTGGTTTATTATGATTCGTGCAGAGATTTTCGACTTATGATATTTTAAAGATGACGAGAGCATTTGCCTGTGTCATGATATTTCAACTCAGAAACATATTATGACTTTGGCAGCTCATTAAGGTAGTAATTATTACTTCTAATAGTTCTTGATTTTTTCTCAAGTGAAATATTTATCTGGCTTTCAACTGATTACCTTTTTTTTACAATTAGTTCAGTGATTTTCGACTTATGATTTTTTAAACATGACGAGAGCATTTGCCTGTATCATGATATTTCAAATCAGAAACAAATTTTGACTTTGGCAGCTCATTAAGGTAGTAATTATTATTTCTAATACTGCTTGATTATTTGACAGATAAAATATTTATCTGGCTTTCATCTGATTACTGTTTTTTTACGATTAGTTTAGAGATTTTCTACTTATGATTTTTTAAAGATGACGAGAGCATTTGTTTGTATCAGGATATTTCAAATCAGAAACAAATTTTGACTTCGGCAGCTCATTAAGGTAGTAACTATTACTTCTAATACTTCTTGATTTTTTGTCGAGTAAAATATTTATCTGGATTTCATCTGATTACTGGTTTATTGCAATTCGTTCAGAGATTGTCGACTTATGATTTTTTTTAAATGACGAGTGCATTTGCCTGTATCACGATATTTCAACTCAGAAACAAATTTTGACTTTGGCAGCTCATTAAGGTAGTAATTATTAGTTCTAATACTTCTTGTTTTTTTTTGTCAAGTAAAATATTTATCTGGCTTTCATCTAATTACTGGTTTATTACGATTCGTTCAGAGATTTTCGACTTATGATTTTTTTAAGATAACGAGAGCATCTGCCTATATCAGGATGTTTCAATTCAGACACAATTTTTGACTTTGGCAGGTCATTAAGGTATTAATTATTACTTCTAATACTTCTTGATTTTTTGTCAGGTAAACTATTTATCTGGATTTCATCTAATTACTGTTTTTTTACGATTAGTTCAGAGATTTTTGACTTATGATTTTTTAAAGATGACGAGAGCATTTGCCTGTATCATTATATTTCAAATCAGAAACAAATTTTGACTTTGGCAGCTCATGAAGGCTGTAATTATTACTTCTAATACTGCTAGATTTTTTGACATGTAAAATATTTATCTGGCTTTCATTTGAATGCTGGTTTATTACGATTCGTACAGAGATTTTCGACTTATGAATTTTTAAAAAATGACGAGAGCATTTGCCTGTATCAGGATATTTTAACTCGAAAAATAAATTGACTTTGACAATACTGCTTGATATTTTGACATGTAAAATATTTATCTGACTTTCATTTGATTACTGGTTTATGACGATATTTTTTAGAATCCTGTAATTTAAAAACTCAAAATCGATTTGTTTACTTTGGTGAAGTAATCGGTCTCCCGAAACCATAGTGCGATGGTGTTGACGATATGACAATACCGTTGATGGAGACGTAACAATGACAAAACAAGTGTGGCAAAGACAAGCTGCTGACGTCTTCTTTCTTTATTCAGCCGAAGAATAATGATTCAGGATCATCAATTTACACGTGTCCTCGTTCAAAATTATATCTGCTGAGAGTTCTGCAGTCCTATAACTGGGACACCCTGTATATATTTTGTTTAGCACTCAATCTGATTAATGAGCAGTCTGTGTAGTTACTAGATGAGATAAGGCTATGTTAGTTGAAACCGAAAGCCATGGTGGCTAATTTATTGCTACTCCTTCATCTGATAGCAGGATAAAGTACAATGGCGAGTGTTAAACTCACCATGATTTGATTAAGTGGTTCTGCTGGAACCTATTGTTTGAGGCTATCTAGAGCATTATCTGTCAGTTGAAGTGCTCGCTTTAATTTGGACATATCTTTTTTTGTTTAAGTGCCAACCTTTAAGTTCCCAGCCAGGAACGGAGGACCATATAATTTCTTCAATTCGTTATCTGGTGTTATCCTTCCTACAACGTCGGCTGGGTAGTTTCGCAGGTAGCAATTAAGGGAGGCGGTGAAGGGAATCTGAAACAAAACGGGCGATGTCCGCGTTTCATCCGGGTAACAGTAGACACTAATTAAGTACTAAAAAAGGCTCTCGTGGTAGATTCGATGCGGTAGTAAGGCGATTGGGATCATCGGTGCCATATCAAAGAGCGATAAAACGGTGATCCTTGGGCGCCTCCTGGTGCCTATCGGGACGATCTGGAAGGACCTCACGCCTGCGGGAATTCCTGGAAGGCGGCAGGGCATTGTTTAAACAACGCAGGACTGCAATGAGCGGTTATTAATGATTTCTGGGAGCCGCGTGCTCGCAGGTGAGGCCCCAAGTCTAATCGATTTCCGTTGTTTATGGGGCGACCCTCATAACTCGTGCCTCCGCCGATGTCTCCCCATCACGACAAAACGATGCGGACGCGGAGGCGCTATTGTCGTTCGGCCCATTAGTCAAAACCTGATGGTGGAGGCACCGGGACTAGAAACGTGCACGGCGCGTTTACACAGATCCGTATCAACCTGCTTGTTAAAACCTTCAAACTCCTCGCCGGTCTCCCCGTTTCGGACCGGCCATCTACGGCAATATTTCAAGCCAGATAAGCAACCAGCACCTGACTCTCCTTCGCCGCGCAATTAAATTTCGCAACAGATCCCCATCGCTCATTACGCAACCGACATAAAGCAGTCCGAAGATAAACACTAACCAACAGCGATCTTAATGAAGGACGTCTGCACTCGAACTTTCAAAACACCAATTACCTCGTGCGTTCAGGTAGTAAAAAATGCGTCGATGATATTTCAGGAATTTCAGGAGTCGTGGGGCTCCTGAAGAAGCTCGCGTGCTTCCACCGACGTAAGCCGTAGGACAAATTAATTCTCGAGTGAGGCGCCCGGTTTAACAACACTCGAAACCTTCTCGAGGGTCGTTACCTTCCCCGGGCGCCCCATAAACCCCTTAAACGGGGCTTCGGAGACACTAACGTCCGCGGCCGCCTACGCGAAAACAACGGATTAATAGCCGCCCCCAGCTAAGGGAGACTCGGCGTCGCGACGGTGACCGACGCTTCCATAAATATGCCCCCTCATATATGCCCACACATACGTATGCACAGGTAGTTATTTTTACTAACATACACATAATTTTGTCTACTCCTAGCAAAACATGTATCTCAACGTCCATGATAAATATTTATGACTTATAGAACAACTAACATCCACGAATTTCCAACATTGCAAACAAAAATATTTCTGCAATACGTTTTTTGTAGCAGTGAATGTTCCACCAATAAATCAGGATATTTTCCGCAGCTTTGCAGTTAGCTTAAGCAAACCTGTTAAAATCGGAAAATAGCAGCTGGAGGAAATTTGTTGTCCAAGAACTGAAATTCCTAAAATCGAAAAATAGTAGGTGGTTTTTTCCGAAATTAAACATATCAGATATGAGGAAATAAAAGTCGCACTTTAAGGTATTTGTACCCGGGTTTGTACCATGAGAAATTGTTTCAATTTGCAAAATGCTTTACCAAAAACTAAGTACTTAAATTATTTTTCACACAAACCGAAAAATCAACATTTCAAAACTAAATCAGCAAAAACTGAAGAGTATCAAAATCTCTAAAGGTATAATAACATTAGGATAGGATAGGGTAAGGGTAGGATAAGGTGAACTCTGTTCGATTTTTTTTAATCATCAATTCTTGTTCAAATTTACGAATTTATTTAAAAAAAGGCATTTTATTTAAATCGTGATATAAATCAATTGATTCAATTTACACCTAAACTGGCAAAAACTGTTCGGAAATATTAAAAAATGAAATAAATCATGATTTATTCCAACCCTGATTGGAAGTAGATTGGAAGGTTGGTTCTGTTAGGGTGACAGTATTGTTGGTCAATGTAAAAAGTCACTAAACTTGAAAAAATAGCTCATATTTAAAAAACAAACAGGTTATATTTTATGACAGTGGGCAATGTTGCCATCAAATTGAGTATCTATTGAGTACAGAATTCAATTGCTATTTTTATTTTACAAAAGCAGATCACTCAAATTATAATATAAAATGCAGTAGATGATTGGTTTACTGTAAACCAGCACACTTGAATGATTGAAGCACTCATTTAATTACCAAACCAAAACCAAACCAAAAACCAAACAAATTACATTTCAAAATAACTCGTCACAAACTGAAACATCAACATTTCAAAACAAAATCAGCACAAACTGAAGATTATAAAAATATCGAAAGGTATAATGATGTCCTTGACATTATCTTGACAACAGGGTTGGTGTAATTTAAATCAAATGATTTTTTTTAAATAAATTATTGATATAAATCAAAATTGATTTTTGTGAAATTAATTATTGTTTTTGCACTATTTGTGCATTTTTTCCAGCAACAAGAATTCTCAACTACTGTAATTTAATATATGAATTAAGCAACCTTGTTAGAAATCGGACATTTAATTTTTTTTTCACTGTCATTTTTGTTGGTGTTCATGTGTAAAACTTTATAGTTCAAAATAAAAATGGAACAGAGTACTCGCCATTCACGATGTTTTGCGTCAGGGGAGTCTATGAATATCTAGTAATGTTGTTGGTAGTTTCGGAAATAACTGAATTCCCCAATGAAACTTGTCAATTTTTTTTAGGTTAAGTTGTTTTCAATTTGAATGAAAGTTTTATTCCGATGTAAAGTTTAAATTATTAGAGATTAAAATGGAACGGCAGGAAAAAAAATTTAAATTTTGATTAATACTTTGACAGAAGTGAAAATTATTTCTGGATTCGAATATGCAGTAAAAAAAATGTCATCTTTAAAAGCTAGTAGTGAAAAAGATTATAAATCTGACAATGTGGCAGGAAGCAAATGTCTAATAGACAAGCACACAAAAATATAATTAACTTCCGTTGCATCACTGAATCAGTTTGTCCAACATGACAAAAAGAAAACCCAGCCAACTCGGTTTCAAAAAGGTCGTGAATGTATAGTATATAACTTAACATTAGACATTGCTAGAAAATACAGAATTATTATTTGTTATTTGTTAAAGTACTTTCTGGTATCTTCTAGTGATATAAATTCACAACTTCCAAAAGAAAACGTTTGAAAATATCCGAAAATCGAAAAATTTCAGATATCTGCATAATATTTTATTTTCGTGAAAATTAAGGTTAACGGAAATTTGATTTTTCCAACAATAAAAATTCCTGAACTAGAAAAATAATAGCTAATTGATGAAAACATATTATGTTGGTTGAGAATTCTGGCTGCTGAAAAAAAAATTGACACACAGCTTCTTTGTGTTATTTAAATTTGGAGCAAATATTTCTTAAATGGGAAAATAATAGCTGGCTGATGAAAATTTGATCTTCGAGAAAACAGTGGATAAATACAAAAAATGGCAGCAGGAAATAATATATCAAAATTTTGATATGTTTAAATAGGCATTTCTACTCAAGAATATACCTACGTTTCTAAAATAAAAATAGCATTGACCTAATTTGTTACAATTTCCAAAATGCTTTACCAAAAACAAAATAATTCACGTTTCAAAGTAACTAGACGCAAACAAAAAACTTAACATTTCGAACTAAATCAGTACAAACTTAAGCATGTAAAGATTCCAAAAGTATAACAATATACCTAACATTAGGAATTTTTAGATCATTTTGAATCCATAAAAAATTTCAAAAATTTCCACAAAACAGTGGTTTTCATAGTTCAAAACGAAAAGAAAATGTTTCAAAATTACCTTAAAGCATACGAAATTATTTACATATTTGAAATGCTGCACCACGCAGTGAAGAATGTTAATTTTTAAAATGAGTATTTCGATAAACTCAAAAATACCTACAGCTGAATTCAAAAATAAACGGAGAATGAAATTTTCCAATTGGCATTATTAAAATGCTCATTATGTATATTGAATCTCATCGTGAAAACTACACTTTAATCGAATGGGTGAATAAAATGTTTACATTTTCACATTATTCACTGTAACCATTGACAACGTGAATTAAGTAAAAATAGGTAAGTTCGCACTATCCTTGAAATTTTCGTTGTCACCTGACAATGACACTTCACGCAAATTCTTCAATTTTGATAACGAATTGGAAAAAATCTTGTATGATACACGTGAATAAAGCAATTTTATTCACGTATACCATAAATAGCTATTTTCAAACGTTAATTTAGTTTTAAGTATTTGTCAATAAATTGTCTACTTGACACTAGCTATCAAAAAAAATTAATTAAAATTCTTTTTAATCCGATACTTTGGTAATAAATAATAAACGTAATAATTAATAATAAACCCATTATGTATTATGTAGATCCTACTCTTTCTGCATCGTTTTGTTGATTAACAATAGTATAAAGAAATATAATTTGTTCAAATTTAACCTATTTATATATCACCGACAGACCGTCAAATAATTCTAACCTATTTCTAAAAACCATTTTCAAACTATAACAAAAGTGGAAAAAGAGCGAGATGTTCCTTTTTTTTTAATTTAGCTGTATATCTAAAAAGCATATTGACAAATTATTTGCACTATACTAAAAATATTGAGATATTTACAAAACATGGGAGTATTAAACTTCCTCAATTTCCCCAAGGCATCATCAAACACTGAAGCAAACTTTTAAAAATTGCATTGACATTAAGATATTTCCAATACTTAAAATCTTTACAATTGTTACAATGGGCGGGACGACTATTAATTAATTGTTGCGTTAAGGTTTCTGTACAAACTATTGTTATTAATTATACGCGGTAATAAGTTACTACGTTTGATGCAATTAAATAATATAAAATATGTGGTAAAATATCGCTTGTCCTTACATGATATTTTATTGCACAATCAAACGCTTGCTCACGTATAAACAATAAAAGACAGTGGAAAACGTTACATTATTAAGATATTTACCGTACGAATAAAAATTAATACTTTATGATCGTCCCAATTTTCCTTCTAGGGAATCTTGAATGCTTCCGAGATATGCGAAATGACGAAACTTAAAAACTTGATGTTGCTCCACACGGATTTACACTATTGTCCAGAGAGTGTTTCGATAAGTATTGACAAATAAATTCACACACCCAAGCCCATATGGAGCAGCAAGTTAAGGCGCCGACTAATTAATAGTCCTGGATTCGATTCTCTCAGGTGGAAGTTGACCCCCACAGATCCAATACTGATTGTTGAAGTATTCCAATAAAAAAGGACTGGTAAATTAATTCAGCCCCAAAGTCCTTGTGAAGCTGTGCGTTAAAGCTCATACTGAGCAATAGTCTTGAGTTCGATTTCGGTTATTACAGCGCTTGTTGTTTGTAGTTATTGATCTAAAATTAGTATTATCAATGGATTAGGTTCTGGTGAAAAAATCAAGTGGTACAGTGAGTTAAGGCTTCGACTGATCAAAAGTCATGGGTTCGACTTTTACAACGCTGGTTGTTTAAGATCTAAAATCTTTTACCTATGGAGTATAGCTATATAGATCGACTTGCTTGTTGTTTGTCGTCATTGATCTAAAATTAGTATTATCAATGGATTAGGTTCTGGTGAAAAAATCAAGTGGTACAGTGAGTTAAGGCTTCGACTGATCAAAAGTCATGGGTACGACTTTCACAGCGCTGGTTGTTTAAGATCTAAAATCTTTTACCTATGGAGTATAGCTATATAGATCGACTTGCTTGTTGTTTGTCGTCATTGATCTAAAATTAGTATTATCAATGGATTAGGTTCTGGTGAAAAAATCAAGTGGTACAGTGAGTTAAGGCTTCGACTGATCAAAAGTCATGGGTACGACTTTCACAGCGCTGGTTGTTTAAGATCTAAAATTTTTTACCTATGGAGTATAGCTATAAAGATCGACTGTTGAATAATGCGTATCCATGTGAAGTAGTGCGGTAAACTTACCCTAGGTAAAACTTACCCTAGCAGCATTCACCATTGGGACCTCATTAAATGCGATCTGTAGATTGGAAGTCCAGTTTCGAAATTATACCCCAAGTTAATCAATTTCAAAGATATTTTAAATTATAATTCCTTTCTTCAAATTTTTTTGCGGGAAAAGTTAGGTTATAATGACATACATTTGACAGATACATTTTCTAAGTCAAAGGCATAGAAAGCGACTGTTAGCAGACTGAATAAATAAGATATGTATAATAAAACTGACGCGTTTATTTATCTATATATAACTCAAAATAAAAACATGTATAAATAAGTCACATAGGTCATTGACGGTACTTGTCGTAATAATCCGTTTGCCGGTTGTTATATCTTGGGAGTTTTGGAGCATGCCTTCCTCTGCTAGCAAAACTTTGTTCCGACACTAAATTGCTGCCATACCCGACGGTACCATTCCTCCTCTTAGATCCAAAATTACTGCTATAATCTTGCTCGTGATTACGCTTAGGGCCCGCATTTCTCCGGTAGGTACTACTGTACGAATCCCTTTGGTAGGGATGCGATTTGAAATTCTCCCCGTACCCTCTTCTACAATCGTAATTCCCAGTTTGTTTGTAGTTATCCCTGCTGGGTATCGTGTACGGATCCCGGTAGTAACCAGGTTTTTTGGCACCCCAGTTGGTCTTCGGCGGTGTGGACTCGATTTGCTGCTTCAGCGCCTTCACGTACTGCTGCCGTTCTATGGGATGCCCTCTGGCCGTCTCGAAAACTGAAAGATATCACAACAATTTACAAAAACACCAGATTAAAACCAGTTTCGTAATCAACTGTACGCTAACCTTTGACAAGAAGCGTCTTCTTAAGTTGACTCCTATAAAGTGCCACTCTTCCAATTTTACCAAAGCAGCTATGTCACCATTACCATCAAGTTCAAAT
Source organism: Othius punctulatus (assembly GCA_951805005.1). Taxonomy (NCBI): domain Eukaryota; kingdom Metazoa; phylum Arthropoda; class Insecta; order Coleoptera; family Staphylinidae; genus Othius; species Othius punctulatus. The sequence continues at coordinate 16,734,846 of OX638145.1, forward strand.
AAGTTTATTGGGCAGATTTGCCCAATATTCAATGATTGATCTAAACGTTATCGTATACGATGAAAGCCAAAAGCGCTTAGATATATTATGGAAGAAATTCTATCGAGTGGTAAGAAGCCATACTTGCAATGGTTCATCGGATGAAGATTAGACTGGATGTGAGGAAATTACTAGCAATGATTAATGTGGCACTTTCCGGAGTTTGAGATTAGTAATCTACTGGATATCCACAAGGGACTTTTCAAAGTTGTAGATAAGTAATCTACTGGATACTAACTAGGGTCATATACGATGAAGGTCAAAAGCGCTTAGATTTATTAGGGAAGAAATTCTATCGAGTGGCAAGAAGCCATACTTTCAGTGGTTCATCGGATGAAGATTAGACTTGATGTAAGGAAATGACTAGCAATGATTAATGCATGGCGGACTTTCCAAAGTTAGAGATTAGCAATCTCCTGGATATCCAAAAGGGAATTTTCAAAGTTGTAGATCAGTAATCTACTGGATACTAAGTAGGGTCATATACGATGAAGGTCAAAAGCGCTTAGATTTATTATGGAAGAAATTCTAGAAAATAACTTAGTATGAAGATGAGACAAACAGAAACAAAAACGAAAAATCCAGTTAGATGAAACCAGAGCAGGTGATGTAGAATAGATTGGTAGAGAAAATTTCAGAATCAATCAAAAGTACTAAAATTCTTTAAAAGGTCAACGTCCAAGAAGCACTTTGACATTGTGTGCAAAGCTTCAGTAGGTACCCTTAGAATATTTTACTTTTTCGGAAAATTTCACTTCAAATTCTATGAACATTTTATCTAGCATTTCTACATATCTAGCAAAATTAACTTTGTCAATTGAACAAGTATCATCATACTACAAGAATGATTGTAAAATTTTTGGACGTTATCGCTTTCTTGACGCTGTTTTATCTCTTTCATTTAACTGGAGTTCGAACTAAAATTTATTTCTGTGATGTTTCTCATATTAATTAATTCTATAATTTAAGTAATAAGCTGGGGGCTGGGGCAAGTTGCCAATATAAATTCGCCACTGCTTGACTCCCATAATGTTTCAAATTATTGCCAATTTCGTAATTCGTCTCCCGGAGCGATTCGGCGATATGGAAATTAGGTGGTATGATGACTATTTTTGTTATGGCAGAGTGAAGTGAAAATAAAGTATTAATTTGGTTTTGCAATCTGGGGAATTGATATATCACAGCGGATGCGCAATAAATTTGCGTGGTATTAATTTGTGTATCAGAATCGATTAAGACGTTCTTGTGGGTACCCCAAATTCGGTGAACACGTATAAAAAGGCGAGGATAAAGAATCGGGGACTACCTGGCTATAACTCGATTACCAATACAGTTATGACACGGTCGCCTACGCGGCAGCATAAAACATTGGGAATAAAAGCTGGATATAATTTATAATGATAATATTTAAGTACAAGTTATTAAAAAATAATTAAGTTTTTATTTATATGCGCCTATAAACGTGCGCCGTAATTTATTTCCGAGTTAAATTAGATGTTAATGCTCGCGGAATACCATCAGTTCTCACGTCTTTCAGGCCGGGGCGTGAATTATTACGCAGTGATAACCAATCGATTATTGCTAATTACCAATCGGTGCGCATTAATCATCGCGAGAGGCGCATTACTCACGTTTGTTGCCGTGACCGTTTAATTATCGGCACCTCTGCGCGGATTTATTGGCGCGATCGGCTGCGCAAATAGAGGAAACGTCTCATTTGCATGGTGGCGATTTATGGCGTCGCGACGCCGCAGAACCCGCCAGCTAGCGCTGAATAATAGGCTGCGAGGTGTGCAAGGTACTCACGCTGCAGAGCGTTATCCACTGGTATTCCCATGCGCTCGATCATGTACCTGCAGATGAAGTACCCGGTGCGGTTTAAACCATGCGTGCAGTGGACTCCGATCACACCATCTGAAAATTACAACAAACAAAATTATAAATGCCCACAATGTAAAAATATTCAAATAAAGACTAAATATATGGCGAATGATTAATATCCTGAAAGACTTGCATCACGAATCTCTCATTTGTATAGAATTAGAAGCCTGGGGAAGCTGATGGGAGTACCAAAATCTGATTTATCTGGGTATTAAAAAAAACCTTCCATATACTAACTTTGCAAAGATTTTTGACTTATTGGTTGCATACGTTAAGGGATAGCTGGAGCATGGTATAATTTTCATTAAGATTAAAACAATAAAACAAATAAAAAGAATAAATGCCATGGAGATGAGATTCCTAAGAAAAATAGAAAACAAAACAAGACGAGACAAGATAAGGAACGACGCGCACAGGAGAAACTTAAACATAAAACCAATACATGAAAAAATAACGGAAGGCCAAATGAGGTGGTATGGACACATCAGACGAATGAATGAAGAAAGAAACACTAAGAAAATATACGAGACAAGAGCAACAGGAAAACAACAAAGAGGAAGACCCAGAAAATAGCGCAATAAAAGAAGAGGCAACAAGAAATGGGAACACATGGGAAGAAATAAAGGAATTGACAAAAGATAGGAGGAAGTAGAGAGAATACTATAAAAACTAAAAATGCAAATAAAATATTATAACACTGTATACAAAACGCCAACACCAAAAGGTAAAACGGCAATTGATTAAAAAAAATAATAATAAAATCCACAAAACAATATTATGACAATGAACAAGTTTAGAAAAGATCACCTAGCTTCAAATTTCAATAGTTTAATTATACCATTACATATATTACACATATGTTTGTGTTGCATCAAATACATTGTGCATGGAACCTCCATAAAAAAAATCCCAAAATAAAAACAAATATTTCCCATATGCAAACCTACCTTTAGAATGTATAAGTATAAAAAAGTATATATAGAAAACCTTGGACATATTTTTTTTTATAATCCATGCAGAACTTTTTGTTAATTTAAAAACGTACGTATGCTTCAGAAAATTCCCAATTAAGTAAAGTAGACATTTTAATGTAAATATCCTCTTGAAACTCTAACAAATATAAAACAAAATTAGAACAGATTTCTATGCTCAACATTTATATTAATAATGGAACTATGCACTATGAACTTATGAACTAGTTTTGGCTTGGGAGCCGTCAGCAGCATTCAAATAGTCAATATATGTTCTAATCTGAAGGTGTTGTGATATGTCGTGTGTTGCCAGAGTACATGTGAGGTTTGTGTGAAATGTAATGATAATAATATTTCATCTGAAAAGAGACTGTAAAAGTCTAAAAAAAAACCTAATTACTAAAATTACAACTGTTTGTGTCATTATCGACAAAATTAGAATAAATTTCTATGCTCAGCATTTATATTAATAATGGAACTATGTTTATGCACTCTCAGGTGTAGGGTAATAAAACCTTTTTGTTTTTATGAACTGGTTTCGGCTATGAGCATTCAAATAGTCAATATATGTTCAAATCTGAAGGTGTTGTCATACGTCGTATGTTGCCAGAGTACACGTGAGGATTATGTGAAATGTAATGATAATAATATTTCACCTGAGAAGAGAATGTAAAAGTCTAAAAAATACACCTAATTACTAAAATTATAACTGTTTGTGTCATTATCAAGTTTTTTTTGTGTTTTCTGGAGAATTTAATCTTGTTTCGAAAGTGGTTTTTGGAGATTTTTTTAAGGATAGATTTATGTACGATATTTATATTTTGAATTATTACAGCTATAGCAATAATTTGGTGAGTTTTTGAATGTTTTCTGGAGAATTTTTAATTTTTACTCTACGAACTTTCTAACTCTTCCATGTATAACGCGCGACAAATGCGTCCCAGTTTTTTTATTGTCGTTCATAGAACCATTTACATAATCATAAATTTTACAGCTAATTATTTTTTAGATTATTTCGTAGTATTTAAAAAAAATATGTATTAATCCAGAGATTTTTTTTTAGTTCTTGAATGTGTTCTTGAGAATATTTTATTCGAACTCTTTCATGTACAGTTATGTGTATGCTCATATAAATCTAGTACAAGAAATTAGGCTACAATAGCAATTTTATATAGCAATGTCAAATTGTTTGTACTAAATTTATGTGAGCATGACTGTACCTATTGATAAATTTTTTTGGTTATTTTTTACGTGTTTAGAAGAAATTCAGTTTTTTTCCCAAAAAAAATATCTAATTTTGGCCTATTACGTAGGCTATTGATTATTTGTTTTGCAGAATTGCTCTTTAAAGCAAACCATTGCCCCCCCCCCCCCCCCCCCCCCAAACCATTTTTTTAACCTATTACGTAGGCTATTGAAATTTTTTGGAGACTTGCTGTTTAGTATTATTCGTAGTATAAGTATTTGTAGCGTTTGCAGGAATTTCGAATTATTTAATTATTTCTACGTTACGAAATTTAAATAACGTACTGAAGAATTAGAGAAGATATTATTTCAGAGATAACACCTTTTTTTTAGTTCTTCAATGCTTTCTGAGGAATTTTTAATTCGAACTCTTTCGTGTACCTATTGAGACATTTTTTTGGTTATTTTTGACGTGTTTTGCAGAAATTCCGTTATTTTTTCCAAAATTAGTAACGATAACGATTTTTTTCAGCTCTTGGATATTTTCTGGATAATTTTTACTTCGAACTCTTTCATGTACCGATTGATACATTTTTTTGATTATTTTTGACGTGTTTTGCAGAAATTTTTCCAAAATTAATAACGATAACGATTTTTTTTTAGTTCTTGGATGTTTTCTGGATAATTTTTCCTTCGAACTCTTTCATGTACCTATTGATACATTTTTTATTTTGTTATTTTTGACGTGCTCTGCAGGAATTCCGTTTTTTTTTCCAAAAAACGAAATTTTTATCCTATTACGTAGACTATTTAATTTTTTTTTTGGAGAATTGCGCTTTAAAATTATTCGTAGAATAAGTATTTGTAGCGTTTTCAGGAATTTTGCATTATTTCACGTTAATGTCTATGTTTTTAAACTATAAAACCTATGAAAAAACAATCAATTCTAAAAGATGTGAAAGTGAAAGTGAAGTATACATGGTACAATATTGCATTAGTTTCAGATTAAAATCCGATAAAAATACCTAAAAATAGGGTACCTATATTCTGATTTTTGCATTTTCTATTTGTATTAAGTGTACACAATAACTTTTAGTGTACTTTAAAATTTATACCAATATTTCATGCCACTAATTTTGATAAAATATCATAAATATATACATATATATATATATATATATATATATATATATATATATATATATATATATGTGTGTGTGTGTGTGTGTGTGTGTGTGTGTTTTATGATGTTATTTGTTATATGTTATATATGTTACATGTTATGATGTTTTATTTCCCTCATCTACATATTACTCCACTGACTTCAGATTCATTTTCAGGAAAATCTAGAGATGGGTTATATTCTGTTTATTACATTTTCCGATAGTCCGTAGTTTTCTTAATAATCGTGTAAAATTTGAATGTGACTAAGCTACCAAAAGTATGTAAAAAAAATCTATTCTGAATGTGTGAAATGTATACATCGTACAATATTGTTTCTAAATTTTCAGATTAAAATTCCGGAAAAACTAGAGATGCAGTATATACGTATATTGATGTTGACATTTTCTAGTAGTATCAAGTATAACTTTGTGAAAAATTTAATTTCATTTGCCACTAATTTTGAGAAAAAATCGAAAATGTTCAATATTTTCGTTGTTTACATTTTACCCTTCTGACTTCAGATTAAATTTCTGGAAAATCTAGAGATACGGTGTATCCTGAATATTGCATTATCTAGTAGTCTAAATCTGCGTAATAATCGTGTACAGTACTAACAAACTACAGCTTCGTTAAAGTAAATTATGTTAAAAAAAATCAATTCTAAAAGTTGTGAAATGTATACATGGTGTATACCGATATTTCTATTAACATAAAATATCCATAACAACCTGTTGAAGATTTTTTTGTTGTTAATTTTCACGTGTTTTGCAGGAATTTCGTTTTTTTTGGAAAAAAACGAAAATTAGTATTTACGAAGTTAAGTATTTTTTTGTGTCGATGTCTATTAGACATTTGCTTCCTACCACATTATCAGAATTATAATTTTTTTCACTACTAGCTTTTAAATATATCATTATTTTTGTTACTGCATATTCGAACCCAGAAATAATTTTCACTTCTGTCGAAATATTAATCGAAATGCCAAAAATTATACAACTTCATCTCTAATAATCTAAATTTTATATCTGGCAACAATATTATTTAAAAAAAGATAACAGCAAATTGAAAACAAGTTAACCAAAAAAAAAATTGACATGTTCTATTGGGGAATTCAGTTATTTCCGAAACACTACCAACAAAATTACTAGATATTCATAGATTCCCCTGACGCAAAAACATCGTAAATGGAGAGTATGTAAACCCTTATGCAAATTTGCGGCAGAAGCAACATAGCTTATCTACTCTTATAATATTTTAAATAACAACAAAATTACTAGATATTCATAGACTCCCCTGACGCAAAAACATAGTGAATGGAGAGTATGTAACAATTTTACTGTTTCTCAGAAAAAACACTTCATCTCTGGCAGTTGTCTTCCTCTTTCTCCCACACTTGCCATTTCTCTGAATTTCAACTGATCCTGTTTCATTCTTTGGTTTTAGAATTTTGTTCACCAGCCCCAAACTTACTCCACCCTCTTTCGAAATATCTCTTTGTATCATTGAAGTATCCTCCCTTAATGTCACAATCTTGTAACGTTTACTCGGCGTAATATCCATTTTGTAAAACAATGTGATTCACGTATTCGCATAAAAGCTACACAAATTTCTTCTCTGTGCTTATAAATACTAAAAATATTAATAACAACCACTAATTATCCCAATTACGCGTTGCTTGTATATGCTAATATTATGCTTGATTTGAGATTATGATAAATAGCATATTTCGCGTGACATTTGTGAAAGTATACCCCATGTAGGAGAAACAACCCCAAAACATCTTCTTGAGGCGTATCTACATATAAGTTAAAAAATAACATTCCTGCGAAAACTATAAATTATCAGCTACAGTTATCAACTACAAAAAAAAAGAGACAGTAACATAAGTAACATACTAGAGATTGTATTGTTCACATTAATTCACATTACTGAATACTGTATACTTACTGCTTACTACTGTAGCTTATCTACTCTTATAATATTTAAACGTTTATGTATTGTAGAATTTTATGAAGAATTAATAAGTGAATAGATATTTTTGATGAAGTGTAAGAATTTAAAATTTTCATGAAAGCGTTATATGAGGGCGTAATTATATGTATTAGGTTATTAATTTTCAAAATTTATATAAAATTGATTACCAATTTCCGATTTTATAATTAGAAATTTGATGTGAATTTTGCAGGGCTAATTTATATTTGGTATACATCGAAGGATTATAGTTTTTAAACGTCGCAAATTCGAGCTATTTGCAAAGTATATGAAGCTGTTAAAAATTAGTAGTGTTTGGTTTAGCGACCCGTATCAGAAATGCCATAGTGGGTTAATTTTTCATTTGTCGTGAAGTATGAGAGCGGGCCCATTATTTATGATTTGTAAGTGCCAGAAACACGGCAACTCCTGTAAATCGTTAGTAGTTTTGATAAATTCATTTCCAATACCTGTAAAGCCTCTCTGCGGGCAGGGAAAGACAATCTATCACCTGGAGCGTAATTGTCGCAGGCGTCAGTTTCGGGTGCTTGTAGCCGGCCAACGCTTAAAATTCCCGAAAAAACTCTCCGTTTTCAAATGGATCGGGCGCAATCGATACATTATCTCCCGACACAAAGCACGTCAAACACACATACCACCGGAACACCGTCCGCGAGGTATCTTAAGAAGCTGAGGTCCTCTCAGCTACGATAGATAATTTTAATGGCTGCCCGAGTTAAAAGGCGCAGACAAACCGTGAAATGTAAATCCCGACGAGGTGTGAAAGTGATGAATGACTGATGGAGTTGCATTAACATTATTATTATACAATAAACACGTGAGAGGAGCCCACGAGGACGGCCTAAAAGTGCATAATGGAGAGTGTAGTTGTAGACAATGTCGCTGTCGAGGAGCTCGTTAACGGAAGGAGCGTCCTTGCCGCAACTAGGATGACCATTAATAACGACTGTTGGCTGTGGCCGTGCAAGTGTATGTGGGGTAATAGATGCGGCCCTCCTCGTGGGCCACAATTCGTAACATTTGTCTGTTCTGTCGGCCCCTCTAGCTGGGAGGGCCGCGCATTTGTAGTTATCACTTCTTCTGCACGATATGGGCCACGCATTAAGTAGTGCCCCGGCTCTTTTATTGATACCCCAGACGCATTAGAAAGTTAAGCATCCAGTGGAGACTTCAACAGTGAGTGAGGAAGAGGAGCCGGGGCGATAATAATTTATCCTGGGCGTTTTAGTGCGCCCAATAAAAATTTCCATTCCGATCTGTCCCCAGAGACCGGAGCGATTGCAAAAGAAATAATCGATACACTTTTCCCCGGGTGTAATTTACGGCCCGATACACATTGATGTTAAGTATTCATAAAGCACCGCGCTCGGAAAGGTGCACTTTACGATCGCACGGTACCGAAAATAATTGGATTGGTGCGCGGTGCAGCCGAGACGACGTTTTCCGCTGGAATATTACGATAATCAATAATTTCCCTATTAACCTAATGAAAGTATTATATAACATGAAATTTGTAATAGCCGCACATAATTTCGGCCAACATCAAAAGGCCGCGTATGATATGATAATAAAAAGCAGTGGTATCATATCGAGCGACCATCGATCGAAATTAGGCGCACTAATTTAAACTGTGGGCATACTACAGATGGGTGTGTCATGAGGAAAGATTGGCCCAAGATGGATGAGAAAGCAGCCACGAAGCAAGAACGTTTGTTTGGGGCTCCGTGTAATTATTCATTACGCTCGTTGTTTTCTCTCTCTCCTCTCTCTGCTCTCTTTGAAATCGATTCCCGGTCAGTCGAAAGCATGCGAGCCACATTTTATCAAGATAACATTCTCATATGTGATATAGTAGCATCACATAAATATTACCCAACATTTACAACTAGTTTATGGCAGCGACTTAAACGTATTTGATCTACGCATTCTTTATCTCCGCGCGCGGGGCATATAAACATCCCACACTTTCAAATTTCACGTCCTGCCCGTTTGCACTTTCGCCTAGCGCGCATCTCCCGATTCTTTTATTCGCGTGCGCGTGCAAATGAAGACCTCTCCATCTTCGTCCCGTTAAAGCGACAAATTAATTCACGCACACACGGGCGTAATTTATTCATAGCGATCCAACGGCACCTAAGCTACTGCCGTGTAATCAATTCAACCACACTGTATCATTTGGCTTAACAATGCGGACGACTTCCTAGCCTGGCCGGCTCTGAGCACGCGGCGAAAACGCGGCGGTAATCTCCGTAATCGCCGCAATAATCACAGTGCGCGGATAAATAGATGCATTTTTAATGCCGGCCGTGTTGGTTTTCCTCGCTCGGAATAAATTATTATAATTAACGAGTGTTGAAGATTCGAAATTAATACTTGCATAATTACGGTCGAAGTTATGACATAATTATTTGGAAACTGCGAGGCGGCGCAACGAAAACAAATCATCAATCTAGAAAAAAAAACGGACGTGATCGAGAGCTTGTTAACCAGCCTCGTTACATCCAGCCACAATTTAGACGCTCGTTAGAATTAATTGAAACTACATAGTATCTGTACATATCAATTTAAAACGTTTCCATAATATTCTCCTTCCTACTTTCATAACGCAGTAATTTTTGTTTCAACCACTTTAAGCCTGAACTATTTCAATTGTTTTTCGGTACACTAATAACATGTCATATGCACACAAAAATTCTCAGAAAGTATAGAGTTTTCACTTGAACGTGAAAATGTACCTGCAATGAGGGTTTATTACGGTCAATGGTTCGCCATTGAGGCTCTGGACGAATAAAATTCCGTTCGCACAATGGAGGGCAATAAACACCCTTCGTAAGTAGATTTTCAATTTCAAGTAAAAACCCTATTAGTGCACTTATTTTAGCAATTTGTCATACTGCATACAAATGTGACATAAAATTTTCAAAATATCCATTAGATAAATTTTCAGAAATTTCCTATTTTTAACAAATAGGTACTGGTCAAGTGGGAAAGTTATACATTCGATTTTCTCACTTATTTAAGACATACTCCACATCAAATTTTCAGAGGATTTATCTTCAGGCATAATGTATACAAATCTAGCATAACATTTTCAAAATTTCCATACAGATAGGTATTGGTCAAGTGGGAAAGTTATACCTTAGATTTTCTCACTTATATAAGACATACTCGTCGTCAAATTTTCAGAAGAATTGTCTTCGGGCATACTGTATACAAATCTAGCATAAAATTTTCAAAATTTCCATTAGATAAATTTTCAGAAATTTCAGTGACTAACAGATAATTGGGAATTGGGAAAGTTATACATTCGATTTTCTCACTTATATAAGACACACTTGTCGTCAAATTTTCAGAAGAATTGTCTTCGGGCATACTATATACAAATCTGGCATAAATTTTGCAAAATATTCATTAGATAAATTTTCAGAAATTTCAGTGACTAACAGATTGGTCAGTGTTGAAAGCTATACATTTGATTTTCTCACTTATTCAAATTGTTACTCAATGAATCCTAGGCATGTTAGTAGTGAAGAAAACCCTGTAAGAGGTTCTTTTCGAATTGCCATAGGAGAGGAGTTATTCAACCTTGCATATTTAACAAAATCATAAAAGGAGTGCATTAGATTGCAATATTTAAAAATATTATAAAAAGTGTGCATTAAATTGTCGCTCGACAAAACTTAGGCATGTTAGCCCTGAAGGGTCTGTAAATATACCCTGTAAGTGGTTCTTTCAAATTTGCCGTAGGAGGGTAGTTATTCAACCCTGAATATTTAAAGAAATCATAAAAAGTGTGCAGTAAATTGGAATACTTAAAAAATATCATAAAAAGTGTGCATTAAGATATATTCGTCGTCAAATTTTCAGACGAATTATCTTCAGGCATACTGTATACAAATCTGGCATAAACTTTTCAAAATATCCATTAGATAAATTTTCAGAAATTTCACTGACTAACAGATAGGTATTGATCAACTGGAAAAGTTATATATTCGATTTTGTCACTTATATTAGACATACTCGACTTCAAATTTTATGAGGAATTATCTTCAGGCATACTGTCTATAAATCTGGGATAAAATTTTCAAAATAACCATTAAATAAATTTTCAGGAATTTCAGTGACCAACACATAGGTGTTGGTCAACCCTAAAAGTTATACATTCGATTTATTTAAGACATACTAATATGTACTGTATACAAACCTAGCATATAATTTTCATAATATTCATTAGATAAATTTTCAAAAATTTCAGTGACTTACCTATCTGTAATACACTGAAATTTTGAAAAAAATTATCTAATGCATATATTGAAAATTGTATGCAAGATCTGTATACAGTATACCCGGATACAAATCTTCTGAAAATTTAACCACAAATGTGTCTTAAATGAATGAGAAAATCGAGTTATTAACTTTCCAAGTTGACCAGCATAAGTTATCAGCCACTGAAATTTCTAAAAAATTATCTAATAGATATTTTCAAAATTTCATGACAGATCTGCATACAGTATACCTGAATACAAATCCTCTGAAAATTTGACCACGAATATGTCTTAAATAAGTGAGAAAATCGAGTTATTAACTTAAATCGAGTTGGTCAATTGAGAAACTTATTCATTTGATTTTTTTTCATTTATTTAAGACACACTCGTCGTCAAATTTTCACAGGAATTATCTTCAGGCAAAATCTGGCATAAAAATTATCCAGTAGATGAATTTTTAGAACTTTCAATGACTTACAGATGGGTTTCGGTCAGCTGGGAAAGTTATTTATTCGATTACCTCACTTATTTAAGACATACTTGTCGTCAATTTTTCAGAGGAATTGTCTTCAATCATACTGTATACTAATCTGGCATAAAATTAGATACATTTTCAAAAATTTCAGTACCTAACAGATAGGTATTGGTCAACTAGGAAAGTTATACACCGATTTTTTCACTTTTAAGACATTGTCGTCGTCAAATTTTCAGAGGAATTATCTTTAGGCATACTGTATACAAATCTTGCATAAAAATTTCAAAATATCCATTAGCTAAATGTTCTGAACTTTCAGTGACTTACAGATATATATTGGTCATCTGGGAAAGTTATACATTCGATATTCTCACTTTTTTAAGACATACTCGACATCATATTTGTAGAGGAATTGTCTTCAGGCATACTGTATACAAATCTGGCATAACATTTTTAAATATCCATTAGGTAAATTTTCAGAAATTTCAGTGACTAACAGATAGGTATTGATCAACTGGGAGAGTTATATATTCAATTTTCTCACTTATTTTAGACATACTCGACTTCAAATTTTAAGAGGAATTGTCTTCAGGCATACTGTATACAAATCTGGTATAAAATTAGATACATTTTCAGAAATTTCAGTACCTTACAGATTAGTCAGCTGGGAAAGTTATACATTCGATTTTCTCACTTATACTCGTCATCAAATTTTCAGAGGAATTATCTTTAGGCATACTGCATACAAATCTGGCATTAAAATTAGATAAATTTTCAGAAATTTCAGTACCTCACAGATTGGTCAACTGGGAAAGTTATACATCGATTTTTTTCACTTTTAAGACATTCTCGGCCTCAAATTTTCAGACGAATTATCTTTAGGCATACTGTATACAAATCTGGCATAAAAATTTCAAAATATCTATTAGATACATTTTCTAAAATTTCAGTGACTTACAGATAGGTATTGGTCATCTGGGAAAGTTATATGTTCGATTTTCGCACTTTTTTAAGACATACTCGTCGGCAAATTTTCAAAGGAATTATATTCAAACATACTGTGTACAAATCTAGAAAAAAATTCAAAATATACATTATATAAATTTTAGAAATTTCAGTGATTAACAGATATGTCAACTGGGAAAGTTATACATTCGATTTTCGCACTTTTTTAAGACATACTCGACATCAAATATAAAGAGGTATTGTCTTCAGGCATACTAAATACAAATCTGGCATAATTTTTTTAAATATCCATTAGATACATTTTCAGAAATTTCAGTCACTAACAGATATGTGTTGCTCAATTTGGAAAGTTATACATTCTATTTTCTCACTTATTTAAGACATACTCGTCATCAAATTTTCAGAGGAATTGTCTTCAGTCATGCTGTATACAAATCTGGCATAACACTTTCAAAATATACATTATATAAATTTTCAGAAATTTCAGTGATTAACGGTAAGTCAACTGGGAAACTTATACATTCGATTTATACATATTGTTTACAAATCTGGTTATTATTGTCCTATTTATGGAGTGATGAATTTGTTTAGACTTTAGTTTTCAGTTATTTATTGCACGTATTGCTCAACTGGAAAAGTCATACATTCGATTTTCTCACTTATTTAAGACATACTCGTCGTCAAATTTTCAGAGGAATTGTCTTCCGGCATACTGTATACAAATCTGGCATAAAATTAGATAAATTTTCAGAAATTTCAGTACCTAACAGATAGGTATTGGTCAACAGGGAAAGTTATACATCGATTTTTTTCTCTTTTAAGACATTCTCGTTGTCTAATTTTCAGAGGAATTTTCTTTAGGCATATTGTATACAAATCTGGCATAAAAATTTCAAAATATACATTATATAAATGTTCTGAAATTTCAGTGACTTACAGATAGGTATTGGTCATCTAGGAAAGTTCTATATTCGATGTTCTCACTTTTTTAAGACATACTCGACGTCAAATTTTCAGAGGAATTGTCTTCAGGCATACTGTATATAAAGTTGTCAAAAAATCAAATAAATTTTCAGAAATATCAGTACCTAACAGATAGGTGTTGCTCAAATGGGAAAGTTATACATTCGATTTTCTCACTTATTTAAGACATACTCGTCGTCAAGTTTTCAGAGGAATTGTCTTCAGGCATACTGTATACTAATCTGGCATAAAATTAGATAAATTTTCAAAAATTTTAGTACCTAACATATATTGGTCAACTGGGAAAGTTAGACATTAGATTTTTTCACTTATTTAAGACATTATCGTTGTCAAATTTTCAGAGGAATTATCATTAGGCATACTGTACACAAATCTGGCATAAAAATTTCAAAATATCCATTAGATAAATGTTCTGAAATTTCAGTGACTTACAGATAGGTATTGGTCATCTGGGAAAGTTATACATTTGATTTTGTCACTTATTTAAGACATACTCGTCGGCAAATTTTAAGAGGAATTATCTTCAGGCATACTGTATATAAATCTGGGATAAAATTTTCAAAATAACCATTACATACATTTTCAGGACTTTCAGTAACTAACATATAGGATTTAATAAACTCCAAAAGTTATACATTCGGCTTATTTAAAACATACTAATATATGATGTATACAAATCTAGCATATAATTTTCATAATATCCATTAGATAATTTTTTAGAACTTTCAGTGACTTACAGATAGGTTTCGGTCAGCTGGGAAAGTTATATATTCGATTTCCACCCTTATTTAAGACATACTCGTCGTCAAATTTTCAGAGGAATTGTCTTCAGCATACTGTATACTAATCTGGCATAAAATTAGCTAAATTTTCAGAAATTTCAGTACCTAACAAATAGGTATTGGTCAACTGAGAAAGTTATACATCGATTTTTTTTCACTTTTAAGACATTGTCGTCGTCAAATTTTCAGAGGAATTATCTTCAGGCATACTGTATACAAATCTGGAATAAAAATTTTAAATATCCATTAGATAAATTTTCAGAAATTTCAGTCACTAACAGATATGTGTTGCTCAATTGGGAAAGTTATACATTCGATTTTCTCACTTATTTGAGACATACTCGTCGTCAAGTTTTCAGAGGAATTGTCTTCAGCCATGCTGCTATCTGGTAAAACACTTTCAAAATATACATTATATAAATTTTCAGAAATTTCAGTGATTAACAGTAAGTCAACTGGGAAACTTATACATTCGATTTATACATATTGTTTACAAATCTGATTATTATTGTCCTATTTACGGAGTGATGAATTTGTTTAGACTTTAGTTTTCAGTTATTTATTGCACGTATTGCTCAACTGGAAAAGTTATACATTCGATTTTTTCACTTTTTTAAGACATACTCGACATCAAATATAAAGAGGTATTGTCTTCAGGCATACTGAATACAAATCTGGCATAAAATTTTTAAATATCCATTAGATATATTTTCAGAAATTTCTGTCACTAACAGATATGTGTTGCTCAATTGGGAAAGTTATACATTCAATTTTCTCACTTATTTAAGACATACTCGTCGTCAAGTTTTCAGAGGAATTGTCTTCAGGCATACTGTATACAAATCTGGTATAAAATTAGATACATTTTCAGAAATTTCAGTACCTTACAGATTAGTCAGCTGGGAAAGTTATACATTCGATTTTCTCACTTATACTCGTCATCAAATTTTCAGAGGAATTATCTTTAGGCATACTGCATACAAATCTGGCATTAAAATTAGATAAATTTTCAGAAATTTCAGTACCTCACAGATTGGTCAACTGGGAAAGTTATACATCGATTTTTTTCACTTTTAAGACATTCTCGGCCTCAAATTTTCAGACGAATTATCTTTAGGCATACTGTATACAAATCTGGCATAAAAATTTCAAAATATCTATTAGATACATTTTCTAAAATTTCAGTGACTTACAGATAGGTATTGGTCATCTGGGAAAGTTATATGTTCGATTTTCGCACTTTTTTAAGACATACTCTTCGGCAAATTTTCAAAGGAATTATATTCAAACATACTGTGTACAAATCTGGCAAAAATTCAAAATATACATTATATAAATTTTCAGAAATTTCAGTGATTAACAGATATGTCAACTGGGAAAGTTATACATTCGATTTTCGCACTTTTTTAAGACATACTCGACGTCAAATTTGAAGAGGAATTGTCTTCAGACATACTGTATACAGATCAGGCATAAAAGTTTTAAATATCCATTAGATAAATTTTCATAAATTTCATTCACTAACAGATATGTGTTGCTCAATTGGGAAAGTTATACATTCGATTTTCTCACTTATTTATGATATACTCGTCATCAAGTTTTCAGAGGAATTGTCTTCAGGCATACTGTATACAAATCTGGTATAAAATTAGATACATTTTCAGAAATTTCAGTACCCAACTGATT
This sequence comes from Othius punctulatus, assembly GCA_951805005.1. Lineage (NCBI taxonomy): Eukaryota > Metazoa > Arthropoda > Insecta > Coleoptera > Staphylinidae > Othius > Othius punctulatus. Next base: position 16,751,236 of record OX638145.1, read on the forward strand.
GGTCAAGTGGGAAAGTTATACATTCGATTTTTTCACTTATTTAAGACATTCTCGTCGTCTTAGGGATTATCATCAGCCATGCTGTATACAAATCTGGCATAAGACTTTCAAAATATATATTATATAAATTTTCAGAAATTTCAGCAGATATGTATAAATTATACATTCGATTTATACAAATCTGGTTGTTATTGTCCTATTTATGGAGTGATGGATTTGTTTAGAGTTTAGTTTTCAGTTATTTATTGCATGTTCAAAAATATCTGCATGGAATAACGTGCATTTGTCTTGTGCAACGGTGTGTGTATAATCTTTGAATTGTTATCGATACTTTTATCGTAGTGTACACAAACTGTGCGCTCCTCCCCGCGAGCGCACACACACGGAGATCAAATTATTTATGTCGCCCGATAAAAAAGCGACAATATCCCCGAGATTTCCAGCATTCTCAATAGCAGATCGTTGCCCTTTCGTAATCTATCCGGGCAGGTTGTTTAATACGAATGGATTAAAACATCGTATGGGTAAGAATGCGCTGTGCACACATTGTACCGAACGCCGCGTGGAGAAACACTAAACTTGATAAAGCTCTTAGATAATTAGAGAGCAGAGAGATATAAGTAAGTGTCCAGTCCGCCCACGTGAATTCCTGATGGAAGTCTTTGGAGGAGACGAAATTTGAAAAATGTTCGGCGGGCTCGCGCGCATCATCGCTCCTCCGCGCCTCCGCGCCTCCACGCTGCGGGCCACAGAAGTCACTACTGAATTAAAATTCTAGAAACTCATACTCGCATCGAGTGGTGTTTGTGAGTCCGTGCTGCTGCGCTTTGTGTGATTATTTATGTTACAGCCCGATGCCCCTTGAAATATTGAATACGATCTTATCACATGATCGTGGCAGGAGAGCTCAGGCAAAACCGTCTCTATATAAACACGCCGCAAGTTATGACATGCAGCCTCACGGCGCTTAAATTTTATTATTAATGCGAGACAATGAGGCGATAAGGTGGGTAACTGGGCATTACTCGTGCAGTACAAATAGGGCGTCTAGTTCGCGCCTTATCGGGACTTATCAGTTGGTGACTTGCGGTGAGGTGTCGCAACAGGACAGTACCCCCGGCTTTTCCGGCCATTTCCCCATCACCGCTATCTTGCCCTAATTAAAGGAGCGCATCTGATAGCGCTGAATTGGGTTGAACAAGATTTGAATGGGCGATAAGGGCCGCTTTATGTACTCACCATTGTCGGCGGCAGTAGCGGTGGCACTCACGAAGGCGTCCACTGCATGGAAGAACCTGAAAGCAAAGAGGAGGAATCGGTCTTGTGGTTCCCACAGTCTGTGCGCTCGTCGTGTGTTTGTGGACAAACAAACCCTTCCGCGCGGCGCCCTTGCCCCCTTGAAACGCGCCGCGGGTGGCTGCGGCCCGTTTCGCGCCCACCACGCACACACATCCCAACTTATTTATGTGTTTACAGAATATTAAATGACAACCAAATAATCCACGGTGACCGGCCGAAATTTGTCCATTAACACTCGCCCGAGCACACACGCACAAAAAAAACCCCAAAAAATGCACAATATCAATCTGGGGCGATCGGATGACGAGTCTATTAAAGCCGCCCAGGAACTGCCCACGCCAAACCACCCCATTACCGGGCGTCACGGGCATTAAGGGCCTACAAAGGGGTTCCGCGCCGTCCATTAGTGTCAGTATTTATAAGTCCCGATTTTACACACACACGTACACACGCTCGCAGGGCATTAAACGTATACCCCTGCGGATCGATATTTAATAGACAACCACTTTGATTAATTATTTCTCGCTTCTCGGAACGCCGCCCCAGACAACAGCCACAAAACGTCCGATTTAAAATTTATTAGACGGAATTAATGTCTACAAAAAACTCATCTGACAGCGAATGTGAAACACAAAGCCACATGGCACGAAACAATCATTCCACCCCAAAAGAACGACCATCCCAGAAAACACCACGGCTAAATATTTCATCCAACGCAACACGTCGTTCGTACAATAGAATTATAAATTCCATTTATCTGCAGCTCCTAAAGCTTAGTTCATGCACTGGGGATTTGCGATTTTTGTTCTGATTGCAATAGTATAATAATAATAATAATGATTTACGTATGGATCCAAGAAATAACTAAAGTTAAAGATGTAAGAGAGGAAGCTGCAAAGCTAAAATCCAAAGTTCCTGGTCACAACATCAGACAAATCGATGAAAGATGGAACAAACTTATTGTACACTGGAGACTATGGGAAAATACGAGAGGACGAGGAAAGCCACAAATGCGTTGCGTAGACGACATTAAGAAACATGCAGGAAAGAAATGGACTGAAATAGCAAGTAGTAGAGAGGGGGCGCACTCGAATTGCATTCCGTTTAATTCATGTTACCTGAGCTTAACTAGGGGATCCTTAATTCTAGACGCGAATTGCAGTCCAGACCCAAAATCCCCCCTAATGACATACTCGAATTGCAGTCCGAGCCGGCAGGTATAAGGTCAGTCCGTAGGGTTCTTAATCCCTTTAATTCGCATTTTAAGAAATAAGGGCATTGCACTGTCATTGCCCATTATGTGAACCAATGAAAATATTTATTTACCCTATATGGGCAGTGCCAAATCACCTGCATTTCCTCTCAATATATTGGAATCTGATCAGTGATCAGTTACTCCAATTATCCCCTTACACAAACATCTAAAGATGGATCTGCGTATGATAGATACATAGATAGATATATAGAATTTATTTCTAAAAAAGTTTGAACATACAAATTTGTTACAAATTTGGTTCGAACGAGAAAGAAACACAGATAACGAGTGAAAGAGGGAAACGTCTAATTTTGTTTGACAATTATAAGTTTTATAATTACAAGGTTTTAAAAAGTACCAATGAAACATGTTGGTGTTGTGTTAAGCGCAAGTGTAATACAAAATTGTACACTCTAGGACCAGAATTTTGTTTAGTTTTTTCAAAGAAAAGTGGTGAACACGAACATGAACATTTGGACAAATGTGTGTTAAATAGACAAATAATTAGTAACCTAGTGAAAAGAAAAGCTGAGGATTTTATGTGCGACAGACCTGCCAAAGTTATACAAAGGGAATTGAACTCCCAAAAACAGTGATTAGATACACTAACCAGTAAAGATATGGTGTTAATTCGGAACAGCTTTGGACGAGAGAAGCGAAAGACGATGCCCAAAGTGCCAAAATCGTCTTCAGATATCCAAAATGGGTTAAATTTATTGGACATTAGGACAATCAAAGATGAACCATTTCTAACAGTCAGATCGCAGAAGATATAATTGAATTTTCTTGCATGAGTAATATAGAATTTATGTGTGCTCAAACAAAAATTTACATGGATGGAACATTTGATAATTGTCCAAAATATTCCCTGCAATTATTTTGCATTCATGTATATGCTAATGATACATACGCTCCAGTTTCATATTGTTTACTAAAGAAAAAACTGAAAATATTATATATGAAGTTGTTCCAAATTTTGATTTAAAAATGTAACGAACTTGGATTTACCTGGCGTCCCGACTTTATTGTGATCGACTTCGAGCAAGGCATACATTCTGCAGTTTCAACAATTTTTCCAGAAGCAAACATTATATAATGTAGATTCCACCTAGCACAATCTTGCTAAGCACAAATAAATTTTCTAGTGAAATAATTTTCTAAATCTCTATCTTTAATATAGGTATAGAAACATTCTCCAAGTTGGCCTTTCCAAAGAATATCGTGATTCAGGGTCTGGGATAGGAAAATGGCTGCATCACGTATTTGGACTTACATTTTTGGATCCAGACGAAGTTGGTGCATTCTCTTTCGAACTGTTACGAGATATGCCTTCTGATGGAAGAGTCACTCAATTCGCCGACTACTTGACAGATACTTACATAAGTGAAGATTCCAATTTCCCACCTTATATTTGGGCAAAATGTTCTGCAGACATTTCCAGGACCGCCAAACTGCTTCCAACTGCTGTGAAAGTTTCGATTCGAAATTCAAACAATATTGTGTGGTGTATCATCTAAATATATATGTATTTGTAGAAGCATTGAAAAGAGTTCAAATGGACACATGTATTAAAATAACAACTTGTAATATTACAGAAAAACGGTTAATTAAGAGAGAAGTTTTAGAGAGTCAGAAATTTATAACAGCAAAAATTGCACAATTTCATTGTATAGCAATTAATCGCTCTGATTTCTTAAAATGCGTAGCTTATAAATTTAGTAGTTTACAATTTTAAATAAAAATATTATAGAATTGTAGTAAGTAATACATTAAATATATAATAACATTTAATAATTCTGTGTTACATATTTGTACCGGTCTATATCTGCGGATTTTGGGGCCTGGACTGCAATTCGCATCTAGGAACGCGCAAGTAACAAGTAAGGTATTAATGGATTAAAGGATTAAGAACTTTTCGGCTCGGACTGCAATTCGAGTGTGTCATTAGGGGGCAATAAAATTGTCCAACTGCTATTCGCGTGTCATAAAATGCAAATTTTTGAGCCGAACTGCAATTCGTGTGCGCCGTAGAGAGGAATGGAAGCAAATTGCGGAGGCCTATGTTCAAATATGGACGACAGAAGGCTGAAAAGAAAGAAGAAGAATAATGATGAGACATGGGGACTGAGTGATCAAGAAAAAGGCAGAATTCAGGCTAGTAAAATGCGCTATTTAAGAGCAGTAAACAATAACCTAATAAGAGAGCTGCTCAATGTAAAACCTTTATTAACGACAGTAGAAACGCGACAACTAATGAAAGTAACTATGGTCAGAATGAACGAAAATAGAAAAGTGAAAGTGATATGGAAGCTAGGAAAGGATAAGAAGAGAACAAGAGGCAAGCCCAAAATAACGTAGAACAGTGAAGTAGCCAAAGTCTTACAGACGAAGAAAACTATAAGGAGGCAAGCAGAGAAGTTGGCTACTGATCGTCATCGGTGGAGAAACTTCTGCCACGACACCTCGACACCGTAAAATACAAGAGGAAGGATTATGTATGTTAGTAATAATAATAAACTTTATTTGGTATGTAGCCATTACAATGATGGATATACACGTCACACACAGTAATATAAAGATTGAAATTAGTACAATAAAATATTTAGTGTGACAATTAAAAACTTTCAGAGGTCAACATTATGTTCCTCAATCTTCAATAGGCATGTGTTAGTGGGAATTTTTCGTTGCCCTACAAATCAGCACTCAATATTTTTAGCAATAACCAAAACTAAAGTCAACAATTGTGAACTTTCACAGGTCAACATCTTGTCCCTGACCTTCAATATCCACCAGCTAGATTTTTTTAAATTTTCTTTAAGACGCACTTAACAAACATTTTCAAACCAATAAACCACCCCAAATCCATCAGCACAATTAAGAAGTTTCAGAGGTCAGGATTATGTTCCTCAATCTTCAATAGCCATGTGTTAGAGGGAAATTTTCGTTGCCCTACAAATCAGCACTCAATATTTTGTGCAGTAACCAAAACTATAGTCAAAAATTAGGTCAAAATTTTGTTCCTGACCTTTAATATCCACCAGATTTAATAGAACATTTTTTGTTTCCTTCAAGGAGCACTTAACATTTTTAAACCATTAAATCACCCCAAATTCATCGGCACAATTAAGAACTTTCAGAGGTCAACATTGTGTTCCTCAATCTTCAATAGGCATGTGTTAGTGGGAAATTTTCGTTGCCCTACAAATCAGCACTCAATATTTTAGCAATAACCGAAACAAAAGTCAACAATTGTAAAGATTCACAGGTCAACATCTTGTTCCTGACCTTCAATATCCACCAGCTAGATTTTTTTTATTTCCTTCAAGGAGCATTTAACATTTTCAAACCTTTAAACCACCCCAAATTCATCGGCATAATTCAGAACTTTCAGAGGTCAACATTATGTTCCTCAATCTTCAATAGCCATGTGTTAGTGGGAAATTTTTGTTGCCCTACAAATCAGCACTCAATATTTTTTGCAGTAACCAAAACTATAGTCAAAAATTAGGTCAACATCTTGTTCCTGACCTTTAATATCCACCAGATTTAATAGAACATTTTTTATTTCCTTCAAGGAGAACTTTACATTTTTAAACCAATAAACCACCCCAAATCCATCAGCACAATTAATAACTTTTAGAGGTCAACATTATGTTCCTTAATCTTCTATTGCCTTGTGTTAGTGCGAAATTTTCGTTGCCCTACAAATCAACACTCAATATTTTTTGCAGTATCCAAAACTATAGTCAAAAATTAGGTCAACATCTTGTTCTTAACCTTTAATATCCACCAGATTTAATAGAACATTTTTTATTTCCTTCAAGGAGCACTTAACATTTTTAAACCAATAAACCACCCCAAATCCATCAGCACAATTAAGAAGTTTCAGAGGTCAATATTATGTTCCTCAATCTTCAATAGCCATCTGTTAGACGAAAATTTTCATTGCTCTACAAATCAGCACTCAATATTTTTTGCAATAACCAAAACTAATGTCAACAATTGTGAAGATTCACAGGTCAACATCTTGTTCCTGACCTTCAATATCCACCAGCTAGATTTTTTTTTATTTCCTTCAAGGAGCATTTAACATTTTCAAACCAATAAACCACCCGAAATCCATCAGCACAATTAAGAAGTTTCAGAGGTCAACATTATGTTCCTCAATCTTCCCTCTTTAATTCGTGAAGATAATAAAGGCTAGGGGACCTAAAACCGACCCCTGTGGCACCCCTTCTGAACCATTCTAATCTACCAAATCACATCCCATTACTCGGACACAGAATTTTCTATCGAATAAAAATGACTTCAATTGAATTAGAGAATTACCTCGTAATCCAATGCACTCTTGTTTCTCTAGCAAACACTCAAAAGCCTTTGATAGATCGAAGAAAATTCCTGCCACGTATTTGCCTGTACCCAATTCGTTGTAGATGCTACATAAATAAATGAGATGCAGGAATTTCAGTTGTATAATTTAAATAGAATTTAGTGTAATTAAAATAGAAAAATTAATAGAATTCTCGTAGTAGGAGGAAACTTTCTTTTTTCTATGGCAAACTCTATTTTTGCTACTCTCTATAATACAGATAGTCCTGTATCGTGTTTATTTGTCAAAGCAAGTAATAATTGTCATACAGTTAATTTTCGAAGATGGCCTTAATTTGTCAAAGTAGGTATAGCAAACCTTACATCACTTTAAAGAGAAATATTGGTCCTTTTTAAAAATGGCAAAGCCAACTATGACTGCAATTTAAAAATATTAAAGTTTGTATTATAACTGAAAAACTGTGGTCTTTTTACAAAAACAAAAGCATATCTTGCATAATCTCTTAAAACGAAAACTCTTTTCTCATGAAACCGAGATCCCAATGCTTAAAATTAAAAAAACTCACCCTGTATATGCATAAATCGTGAAACGACTTTTTTAAAAATAGATATTTAAATTTCTTCATTTTGTTTAGTTTTATTTTACATTTGTCTCAAAATATTAGGGAGGTTCCATTTATTTTTTTTAGATGGAGGTGGCTGTGGCTTAAAGGATGGGTAGGGGGTTGACACTACCTACGCCATTTTGGTGCCCCTTTCGAACCACCCAAATGGTTTTGAGTAATTTTAAAAATAATCATGTGTTCTATGAAAAAAGTGGATAGAAATAAAACGTAGCACCTTTTTCACAAAAAACATTTATTTTTTCTAAATGTACATTTCAGTCGCCAAGCGACCATCTTCAGTACTATGTAGATACGTACAGTAATAGTACGTATTATATATTATATATATAGTACAAAATAAAGTACATAGTACTGAAGATGGTCGCTTGGCGACTGAAATGTACATTTAGAAAAAATAAATGTTTTTTGTGAAAAAGGTGCTACGTTTTATTTCTAAACATACTTTCACAAGCTCCAACTCCCCGTTAAAAAAGTGGATGCCAACTTTTCAAATTGACACTCTGTATATTTTAATATGTAAGTATGTAGTACGTTTACAACAAGTATGAGAGGAATAAGACTGGTACATTTATTGTTTTGTATAAAATTTACTTAAATTGTATGAGGAAGTGGTTACTTCTTGGTGAAACATTTTAATTAGGTTAATAAAGAAAACACTTGGTAAAGTTTCACAAGTTTTATAGAATTGCTCTATTCTATAAAAGCAATTCTATAAAACTTGCGAAACTTTACCAAGTGTTTTCTTTATTAACCAAATAAAATTTACATATAATTTTTATTAATAATCATAATTGTTGTGAAATAATGAGGTTTAATTGTATACAGGGTGCTAATTAAGAACGTAGACAAACTTAAAGGGGCGATTTCTTGATCAATTCTAATATAAAAAGTTCATATAAACATGGGGTCTCGGCAGCTTCGTCTTCAAAATAAAGTTTAAAGAAGTTTTTAAAAAATATTGTTTAATAAGAAACAATCTTACAATAGATACAAACCTTGGATACCCTACTGCTATGGAAATAATTAAACAAACCTCATTGACTCATCAGCAGCTGTTGAAAATGACAATTGAATGGCGACTCGTTAGAAAATATCATGAATATTTATAAAAATGGCACATGACTCTTATATGCGATTTCTAAAATCTTCTACATTAAGCATTGTAAGATTGTCTGTTATTAAATAATATTAATTTAAGAACTTCTAAAATACTTTAAACTGTATTTTGAAAACAAAGCCATTGAGACCCTACATTTGTATGAACTTTTTAAATTAGAATTGATCAAGGAATAACCCCTTTAAGTTTGTCTAGGTACATGATTAACACCCTGTATATTAAATTTTTATAAATCATTTTAATTAATTTTATCTATCATCAGCATTAATCATCTCCTAATTCAAATCTCCTTGTTTTTTTAAGTACGAGTTTTAATCATCCAGCAATTATTTGATGTGGTACAAATGAATCATTAATTCATTCATAATGACAATAATGATATCAAATTCGAGGTTGATTATACTACGTTTATCCACCCATTTTCAAATAAAAATTTCATGCAAAGTAAATCAAGGAATGACTACTTTTTTGTAACTTTTCTTGGTATGAGTTTTTGAGTATGAGGGGGAGTTTTGCAAAATAATATAGTATTCATTGTAGGAAATGCAAAATGTTATATAGTATTCATTGTAGGAAATGCAAAATGTTCTTCTAACAGATATCAAAGATCAATGAACAAGATGTTGACCTATGAATGTTCTTAATTTTGACGTTGGTTTTCGGGTGGTTGATTGCAAAGATATGTGAAGGCCTCCTTGTAGGAAATAAAAAATGTTCAAGCTGGTGGATATTGAAGGTCAGGAACAAGATGTTGGCCTGTGAATGTTTACAATTTTTGACTTTAGTTTTGGTTATTGCAAAAAATATTGAGTCCTGATTTGTAGGACTTCGAAAATTTCCCACTAACACATTGCTATTGAAGGTAGAGGAACATAATGTTGACCTTTGAAAGTTTTTAATTGTGCCGATGAATTTGTTGTGGTTTACTGGTTTGAAAATGTTAAATGCTCCTTGAAGGAAATAAAAAAAATATCTTGCTAGAGGATATTGAAGGTCAGGAATAAGATATTGGCCTGTGAATGTTCATAATTTTTTACTTTAGTTTTGGTTATTGCTAAAAGTATTGAGTGCTGATTTGTAGGCCAACAAAAATTTCCCACTAACACATGGCTATTGAAGATTGAGGAACATAATGTTGACCTCTGAAAGTTCTCAATTGTGCCGATGAATTTGGGGTGGTTTATTGGTAAAAAAATGTTAAGTGCTCCTTGGAGGGAAAAAAATCTAGCTGGTGGATATTAAAGGTCAGGAACAAGATGTTGACCTAATTTTTGACTTTAGTTTAGGTTACTGCAAAAAATATTGAGTGCTGATTTGAAGGGCAACGAAAATTGTCCACTAACACATGGCTATTGAAGATTGAGGAACATAATGCTGACCTCTGAAAGTTCTTAAATGTGCTGATGGATTTGGGGTGGTTTATTGGTTAAAAAATATTTAGTATTCCTTGAAGGGAATAAAAAACTTTCTAGCTGGTGGATATTGAAGGCCAGTAACAAGATGTTGACCTGTGAATGTTCATAATTTCTGACTTTAGTTTTTGTTTTTGCACAAAATATTGATTTGTAGGGCAACGTAAATTTCCCACTAACACATGGTTATTGAAGATTGAGGAACATAATTTGGACCTCTGAAAGTTCTTAATTGTGCTGATGGATTTTCGGTGGTTTATTGGTTAAAAAATGTTAAGTGCTCCTTGAAGAAAATAAAAAATGTTCTAGCTGGTGGGTATTTAAGGTCAAGAACAAGATGTTGAGCTGTAAATGTTCATAATTTTTGACTTTAGTTTTGGTTATTACAAAAAATATTGAGTGCTGATTTGTAGGGCAACGAAAATTTCCCACGAACACATGGCTATTGAAGATTGAGGAACATAATGTTGACCTCTGAAAGTTCTTAATTGTGCTGATGGATATGGGGTGGTTTATTGGTTTAAAAATGTTAAGTACCCCTTGAAGGAAATAAATAATGTTCTATTAAATCTGGTGGTTATTAAAGGTCAGGAACAAGATGTTGACCTAATTTTTGACTATAGTTTTGGTTACTGCAAAAAATTTTGAGTGCTGATTTGTAGGGCAACGAAAATTTCTTACTAACACATGGCTATTGAAGATTGAGGAACATTATGTTGACCTCTGAAAGTTCTCAATTGTGCTAATGCGATTTGGGGTGGTTTAATGGTTTAAAAATGTTAAGTGCTACTTGAAGAAAATAAAAAATGTTCTATTAAATCTGGTGGTTATTAAAGGTCAGGAACAAGATGTTGATCTAATTTTTGACTACAGTTTTGGTTACTGCAAAAAATATTGAGTGCTGATTTGTAGGGCGGCGAAAATTTCCCACTAACACATGGCTTTTGTAGATTGAGGAACATAATGTTGACCTCTGAAAGTTCTTAATTATGCTGATGGATTTGGGGTGGTTTATTGGTTTGAAAATGTTAAGTGCTCCTTGAAGGAAATAAAAAATGTTCTAGCTGGTGGATATTGAAGATCAGGAACAAGATGTTGGCCTGTGAATGTTGATAGTTTTTGACTTTAGTTTTGGTTATTGCAAAAAATATTGAGTGCTGATTTGCAGAGCAACGAAAATTTCCCACTAACACATGGCTATTGAAGATTGAGGAACATAATGTTGACCTTTAAAAGTTCTTAATTGTCCTGATGGATTTGGGGTGGTTTATTGGTTGAAAGATGTTAAGTGCTCCTTTAAGGAAATAAAAAATGTTCTAGCTGTTGGAGATTGAAAGTCAGGAACAAGATTTTGGCCTGTGAATGTTCATAATTTTTTGATTTAGTTTTGGTTATTGCAAGAAATATTGATTGTTGATTTGTAGGGCACCCAAGATTTCCCACTAACACATGGCTATTGAAGATTAAGGAACATAATGTTGACCTCTGAAAGTTATTAATTGTGCTGATGGATTTGGGGTGGTTTATTGGTAAAAAAATGTTAAGTGCTCCCTGGAGGGAAAAAAATCTAGCTGGTGGATATTAAAGGTCAGGAACAAGACGTTGACTTAACTTTTTACTACAGTTTTGGTTACTGAAAAAAAAATTTAGTGCTGATTTGTAGGGCAACCAAAATTTCCCACTAACATATGGCTATTGAAGATTAAGGAACATAATGTTGACCTCAGAAAGTTTTTAATTGTGCTGAAGGATTTGGGCTGGTTTATTGGTTTAAAAATGTTAAGTGCTCCCTGAAGGAAATAAAAAATGTTCTATTAAATCTGGTGGATATTAAAGGTTAGGAACAAGATGTTGACCTAATTTTTGACTATAGTTTTGGTTACTGCAAAAAATATTGAGTGCTTATTTGTAGGGCAACGAAAATTTCCCACTAACACATGGCTATTGAAGATTGAGGAACATAATGTTGACCTCGGAAAATTCTTAATTGTGTTGATGGATTTGGGGTGGTATATTGGTTTGAAAATGTTAAGTGCTCCTTGAAGGAAATACGAAATGTTCTATTAAATCTGGTGGATATTAAAGGTCAGGAACAAGATGTTGACCTAATTTTTGACTATAGTTTTGGTTATTGCTAAAAATATTGAGTGCTGATTTGAAGGGCAACGAAAATTTCCCACTAACACATGGCTATTGAAGATTGAGGAACATAATGTTGACCTTTGCAAGTTTTTAATTGTGCCGATGAATTTGTTGTGGTTTATTGGTTTGAAATGTTAAATGCTCCTTGAATTAAATAAAAAATGTTCTTGCTAGAGGATATTGAAGGTCAGGAACAAGATGTTAACCTGTGAATGTTCATAATATTTGACTTTAGTTTTGGTTATTGCAAAAAATATTGAGTGCTGATTTGTAGGGCAACGAAAATTTCCCACGAACACATGGCTATTGAAGATTGAGGAACATAATGTTGACCTCTGAAAGTTCTTAATTGTGCTGATGGATATGGGGTGGTTTATTGGTTTAAAAATGTTAAGTACCCCTTGAAGGAAATAAATAATGTTCTATTAAATCTGGTGGTTATTAAAGGTCAGGAACAAGATGTTGACCTAATTTTTGACTATAGTATTGGTTATTGAAAAAAATATTGAGTGCTGATTTGTAGGGCAACGAAAGTTTTCCACTAACAGATGGCTATTGCAGATTGAGGAACATAATGTAGAGTTGTGAAAGTTCTTAATTGTGCTGATGGTGTTAGTGTCCGCAATATGTCGATGTGTGAGGTGATATAAGCAATTTATTAGCAGGGGGACTGTTATGAAAGGTGTTGTTATTAAAATTGAGGCTTTCCAAGTCCGACGTTGAATCGCCGCGCGTGTGTCCAACAATGCCACGGCTGAGTCGTTCGCGGAAAGGTCGTCATAATGCGGAAGTTGCCGGCCGATAATTCACCTTCCAGAAAAACACTTAATGATACGTCCCAGGCCGGATTGGTCTAATAGTTGAAACGTGCCATTGTTGGCTGTGCAGTGTGCTTGCATTATAAATTCATGCATTGCTCGTCTCGCATCGCCTTTATCACCATATGGGGACGCATCATTGTTCTCGGAGGAGTTTTATAAGTCATCCGTCTCTGGTGGGCGACGAGGAAACAACGGCAGACACACGTCGCCGAGGCAGTTCTTTTCGTGTTTCCTTAAACAATACTAAATACGAACAACGGGGTCGCTCGAGGGGGACGCGGAGGGGTGATGGATCGTCCTCGATGCGGGCGACAACTTCGGAACCTCGTCCTCTTCATCTCCTCGTCTGGCCCTCGAGCGCATGGATTTCGCCTGGGCGTACCACCGACCGTACCGAGCGCCGCATGGAAATAAAACGTGTAAAGTAATTCTATTACTTGTAGCGGGGCCATTTGTATTTACATAATGCTTTCATTACCACCTCACGGCACCTCATTGACTCTCTTCTATTAACATATGCCCATAATGTGCGTCCGTGGATGCACACGCCTCGCCCCGGCGCACTTACCTACCCATACATTGTCTGGCCGTGTGTGCGTTTCGACTGAAAAACAATGCCTTTTCAAGGATAGCCCACCCTGTCCACGTAGAAATCCGCTGGATGGGTACGGTCGCCTCCAGTCTCGAGTTATGCCCCCACAGACACAATCGACCATAAAATCACTACCCGCCTCTACGGTTTTCACACGGAAAACTAACGGGAAGCCCAGGAAACGTGGACACCACCCAATGGTAATAATGCCCGTTTAATAACATACACCGGCTGCTTACAATGAAGATTAGATTGTCTGTGGTCGTTACAGGTGGGATAAGTTTATTGGTGATTGCTAGGCGGTTATCCTCGGCAAAGCGTAGATTTTATCGCGATTCAACTATTCAACACTTACATGGGAGGTGCCCGTGTTAATATTAAATCAGTTATTTCATATACCCTATTACAACCGTTTCAAACCAACCAGCAATCTATTCAATAATTTAACCTGTACGCAAAATTTTAGGTCATCAACTTCATTTATATAATTTATATTAATTAGCCACTCAGCAATTGTATACAGTCTGTTTGATTTATTATGACACAGCAAATATTTCTCTTACTAGTACAAATAGAAAAAAAAAAGTTGAAGAAAACAGTTTCAGTATTTTTTGTCGTCTATCAGCAATGGTATAAAGTCTGTTTGATTTATTATGACACAGCAAATATTTCTGTTACTAGTACAAATAGAAAAAAAAATTGAAGAAAAAAGTTTTAGTATTTTTTGTCATCTAGTGAATCCTGATTTTAAAAGAACAATTGAAAATCAAATAAGCATGTGAAAGCTATAAGCTTCATTTTCTTTAATGGAACACCCTGTATATTTTGGTCATTTCTAATAGGCAATAATATTAGCTTTATAATGATATTACATAAGTACCCATTTATTATACATATAACACGACAATTGCCAATAAATGAAATGTTTGTATATGCAGTACTTTGAATATTAAAATTTTGAATTGATATATCAGTAAAAACATAATGACATAATTAAAGATAACATTTTTTTGACACTGTACTAATTAACAACCTGGCTTTCAAATTCTGGAAGCAGTTTTCAAAAATTTTGTATATAACATAGATTGTATGCCAATATGTAAGTTAGCGCTGGAGATCCTATGCTAGGTCAAGCGACGAACCCAAAATAACATTAAATAATATTTGATTGCCAGCCCAACTGGACAAGCGGTAGGCACTAGTTCAGTGACCCACAGGTCTCGGGTTCGCGAAGTACTGAAGATCATGGTTGGTTGCAGTCGTAATGTAATCTATGTACACTATTTTTATCGAACGTGAAAAAATTCCAATTCTAATAGAGATCTTGTTTTTGAGAACACCGAAAAAAAAACAAGATGAAATATTTGCGGCGGTCTATTCATCTATACCTATATGTTTGTCCGTTTATTTGCCTGCCTGCCTACCAGCCTGTCTGTCACAATTTTTGGAAATTTCATCAGCAATATTTTTCAGCAAATTTTTTGAAATTTCATAAATATAATTATTTTACCTTAAAATCATTAATACTTATTTATATGATGGATGATTGATATGATGAAGTTGAAGGAAAAAGAAACATTGGGAGAAGAAAAATCTCGTGGCTTAAAAACTTTAAGCATTGGGAGAAGAAAAATCTCGTGGCTTAAAAACTTGAGGAGTTGGTTCTCCACGACAACCACAGGCCTATTCCGGGCAGCTGTGAACAAAGTAAAGATAGCCAATATGATAGCCAACATCCGGAATGGATAGGCACTTGCAGAAGAAGATATGAAGGGCAATTTATTTGAGTAAAAATCATCCTTAACTCACGTGTTTTATACAATATTTTTTCCACTCCTTGCATGGTAAGTACACTGTTGTAACATTAATTTGGTGGAAGTAAGCCCCACTTACCGATAAAGCTTAGGTTACTATGACCAACGGGAAGTAAGTAAAATAATTTGAATAGCGTTCTTTCTCTGGCACCAGTCTTCAAAACACTTATACGCATTTTGATTTTCGACTTCTCCGGCAGTAGGAAGGAACAGGCAGCATCTGCAGCCTCTTCAATTGCCATTTCGTGTTTATTTTCATTGGAATTAATTTTACAACTGAACCAATGCCATTTCTGACATTCACACTTTGTTTGAAAAATAGTCTTAGCAACCAAAGCCGTACTGAAATGCTGTTCAAATTGCGAATATAAATTTTAATCAAACAAAAACAATTAAACCAACTTCAGGAGTGGAAAAACAGTTATAAGCAATTCGAGAGGTAAGTCTTGACCAGTCTCGGTCTTTATTGCTAAACTCGACCTCGACTGGTAAACAATACTTACCTCTCTTAATTCTTAAATAACTATTATTCAATTTTATCGAAAACGTTTACAAGTTACACATTTCATTTTTACAACATCAAGTCGGTGAAATGTCAAACTGACATTTATTGTCAAATCAAAATTTTAAAATGCCGATTGCTATGTTTTTTTATACCAGAAGGGGTTCCAAATGAAGCCTTAAAAGCAGTGGGAAGGTTGGTGTCCACGCAGTTAAAGGTATTCAAATCAAATCGATGTTGTACGATATTGTTTTTGAATGAATTAGATTTTTTTTGATTAAATTAGGAATTAGAATTCACTAGTGGAAACTAATGGAGACAATTTTATATCACTTGAAGATAAACAACTGCTTGTGATATCTGCTAAGAGGTATATAACGTCAGTTTAAAACGTCAGAATTGAATAAAATATATAAATATCTTAATTCGAAGTAACGTAATCATAAAAATGTATAAAAATTCATATTTTGCTAAGAGGTATATAACGTCAGTTTAAAACGTCAGAATTGAATAAAAAATATATAAATATCTGTAATTCGAAATAACGTAATCATGAAAATGTATAAATATTCATATTTTCATACTTCAAATCTTATATATAATCGATCTTTATTGGTCTATCGACCTCATATGGGGTCTTTCCGCCTTTCAAATCTTATTTATCTAAATAGCAAAATTGCTATTTTTACATTGAAATAAATTATTGCTCACATGAAAAATATTAAATTTTTACCTCTAAATCATTCGAGAACTTTAAATCAATTCAAAAATAACACTTTTTACCTTGAAATACATGTATCTATACCATATTGAAATCATTGAAATGTAAAAACAAAATATTTTTACATTATGTTTCTTTTCTCGTACTTCCTGTCAAGTAAATAAGTTCTTATAGTTTTTTTAATGTTTTTATTTATTTACCTGACCAATTTCGGCCGATTGTGGCCATCTTCAGAGGCTAATTTATATATTCATATTCCATTTTATTAAAATTATAATTTATTTGAATTGTAATGTTTGAATGACATTGACATAATCGGCCGGTACTGTCAGGCAAATAAATAAAAACATTTAAAAGATTACTTTACCAGGAAGTACGAAAAAAGAAACGTAATATAATATATTAAACTGGTATAATGGATGAAACTATTATTAAAAAAAAGTTTAACGTTGTACAAATTGTTAATTTCTTAATTTCAGATTTCAGATTTTTTTTAGTAAAGTTATGTTATGTTAAAATAATTAAAATCTAAAATAACCCTTTTTTATTGTAAACCTTGATTCTTTAATATTTTCAAAACCTAAAATCCATAAAATTTACCAAAAATGTCAACTTTTGATCATTAAATCATGACTAAAATCATATTTGATGTACCTACTTGAAGTATTCAAATATACAAATAAACCATTTTTATTTTTAACTAAGTTGGTACTGTTAGGGTGACATGTTAGGGTATTGTTGGCCAATGTAAAAAGTCACTAGACTTGAGAAATTGGTTATATTTAAAAAACATACATTCGATTACATCCATTATACAACTGATATAATGGATGAAACTATTATTTAAAAAAAGTTTAACCTTGTACAAATTGTTAATTTCTTAATTTCAGATTTCAGATATTTTTTAGTAAAGTTATTTTATGTTAAAATGATTAAAATCTAATATAACCCTTTTTTATTGTAAACCTTGATTCTTTAATATTTTCAAAACCTAAAATCCATAAAATTTACCAAAAATGTCAACTTTTGATCATTAAATCATGACTAAAATCATATTTGATGTACCTACTTGAAGTATTCAAATATACAAATAAACCATTTTTATTCTTAACTAAGTTGGCTCTGTTAGGGTGACATGTTAGGGCAGTGGTTTCCAACCTTTTTCAACATTCGCCCCCCTTTTTTGATATATTTGTTTGGCGCCCCCCTGCCCCTCAACCAAATAAAATTTCAATTTTCAAACCCCTTTAAAACCGTTACTGTTGAAAAGCCAGTCTCACATAAATAAAAGGTAATAAACGGCAATAAAATTTCCAATGCTTTCTCCGTTAATGCATAATAATCTTTAGGACTTGTATCCAAAATCGAATGCAGCTATTCGCTTCTTCAAAAATCTTTTTCAAAGCGCCGTCGCATGACAAATCAATAAGCATTTCTTGCTCTGTGCCTGAAAGATCCACTGAATTAGTCCATGATCTTATTCAACTTTACATCAGACAAAACATCCATCCCATGTAGATTCACAGACCAGAGTGTGTACTGTTGTACACTGGTTTATAGCTTTTAGAATTAGTCATCTTGCTTATCTTGTTGTTCTTATCTGCTGCTGAAGAAGAAGAGACAGTTTGAAACTGTTTGAAAGTAATGGATAAAAATGGGTTTGCCTTATCTCCGCACGAAGTTTTGGATCTTATTCAACTTTACATCAGACAAAACATCCATCCCATGTAGATTCACAGACCAGAGTGTGTACTGGTTTACACTGGTTTATAGCTTTTAGAATTAGTCATCTTGCTTATCTTGGTGTTCTTATCTGCTGCTGAAGAAGAAGAGATAGTGAACTGTTTGAAAGTAATGGATAGAAATGGGTTTGGATTATCTCCGCGCGAAGTTTTGGATCTTATTCAACTTTACATCAGACAAAACAACATCCCATGTAGATTCAAAGACCAGAGTGTGTACTCGTGTACACTGGTTTATAGCTTTTAGAATTAGGCAGCTAATGTCAATCAAGAAAGCACAAAGAATTGAACATGAACAATTGTGATGAAACCTCGTTTTATCATGACCCGTCGAAAACCAGAGTTGTTGGCCATTGGTGCAAAAAGTAAACGCAAAAGGAGTACCAGGACTTGAAAACACATCAACGTTGTTAAGTTTCTCTGCGGAAGGACGAATGCTTCCACTACTGTGTGTAATTCAAGGGAAATTGATGGATTGATCAAGATGTTGCATCACAAACTGCAGTTTCAGCAAGTTGACGAGAATGGATGGAAACAACTTTTTTTCGAAAACTGTCATCAAAAGTCGACATTAACTTTGAATTTTCAGTTGACAAAGTGAGTCTTTTTTGTTATATAGCTGCGAAGTACTTTTATGTTCTATAACGCTAAAGTCTTTTTCGTTCTAGAACATAAAACAAATGTCAAAATAATTTGTCAATTATTCAACTTACATTTATAATTTTATTAATTAAATACATAACATACGAAAATTATTTTGTACCTACTGCATGTAAATTGAAAGTGCCAATATTGCAGTCAAATTTATGCCAGATCCAATGCTGTCAGTTATCGTAGCGTTCAGTTCTGGATGTTTCAAAAATCGTAATTTTCTTAACTTTACAATAATCTACTATTGGTATACTGTTAATTAAAAACAATCCATTTGGTAGGAACTTTCGTGGAAGCGCTGTGTATAATGTTATTTTCATTTGTCTGGAAAGTGGGTTTACTACGTCTGATGCGTGTGGGTGATTTGATGGTCTCGTAAGTTAATTAATGTCTTGGATTTTTGGGTAATAACATTTTTCAGTAATTGCCGCCTACGCGAGGAGCGGTGCGCCTAAGAAGCGGCTCTCGAAGGCCGCAATTAATTACGCCGTCGCGGTTGCAGCCCTCGTAATAACTTCAATTACGGTAAATGCCGATTTCGAACACTTTCCTGCCATCGCGCGGGTACCTGACCAGCCTGGGCTTTGATTAATCGTCGCCGGACTCTTCGCGCTGTTTCGGGAATGCGCAGCCGTCGAGGAGGTTTTGTAAACTCGGCCGGTGTGTCAGCCGGCAATTTATCGTGACAAAGTTGACAAGGAGTGTGAACAGCCACCATTACCTCGTCCGGGAATCGAAAGTCCCGTGGATGATGTCGCGTGACTTACCGGCTTGTCGCCGAAGACGGGACACCATAAATCCACGGCGCTTTGTCGCCGTGTCTCACCTCGCCCATGTGAAGACCCGTGCGTGAAGTCACAATAAAAAATAAATATACAAATAAATAAATAAATGACGAACGAAAACAACCAAATTCAAGAAGTGAAGCATCTAACTATGGTGTTTTTACTTGAAATTGAAAATCTACCTACGAAGGGTGTTTATTGCGCTCCATTGTGCGAACGGAATTTTATGACAGGTAATGGGAAGAGAACAGAGTCCAGAGCCGGCATCAGAAAATGCAGATTCAGTACCCCGTAGAAAATTAACATTAGTGATTCATATCATTAAATTTTCATTGTATTTTTATGTGTACATATAATTAATTGTGTTTTAGAAATGTAGTTATAATTTCATAGAAAATTTATATACAGTATGATTCGCGAAACAAATAACTTAAGTTACCCATAACATTATTGACTTGCTCATTGCGTTAAAAAATTAACGACGTTAACATCAGTTAATTTTTTCATGAATCGTAATGTAACAAGCAAATATTATTCCGCACAACTAGATTCATCGCTATCACTTTCACGTTGAACATTAATAATTAGATTTGGTATACTAAGCGTCCTATAATCGTTTTCAATTTTAATCACATGATCGATGCAGTTTTTCCAAATGGTACTTGAAATGTTGTTGCATTCTCGCTGAACAAGTTGAATTGTTTTTTCCCTCATTTTGGGATGTGCATTATTTTTCCGCAAATTTCTTTTTAAAGTTGACCATATCAGCTCAATTGGATTGAAGATACAGTAATAAGGTGGAAGGCGCAACACTTGGTGACCAAATTCTTCAGCCATCTTATCAACCACATACGTTTTTTTGAAATTTTGTTTTTTTATAAGTTCTAATAATGTTTTTTTCTTTGCACTTAGGGGAATAACAATACCATTTTGAATGCAAAAATCCGCCATTCTTGGAAGCGGCGGTTGGGATTTTATTAATTTGATTTGAGTGGTAAATTGCATTATCCATTACGATTATCAAGTTATTGGGTATGTTGGGCAATAATTGATTGCTAAACCTATTTTCAAATAATTCGGCGTTCATATCCTGGTGATAGTCTAACGAGCTTGATGCAATATTCTTAGCTGTTAAGAGCAAACTATTTGACACAAAACCTGCGTCTCCTCCTGCATGAAGAATAACAATTCTTTTTCCTCTATTGCACGGTGCTCTAAGGTGACACTTATTTGTATTATCGACCCATCCCTTGGAAACGACGTCGTGAGTATCGAACCATGTTTCATCCAAATAAATTATCGATCTCCCTCCATTTCAATATTCGTTTATTTGAGATAAATATTCTAATCGCTCTTTTTGCAATCTCGGCGATTCCATGATGTCAATTCGTTTGGCTAAAGTTTTATACTTAAAACCCTGACTAAGTAGGTATTTATACAAAGTAGTTTCCTTATATGGAAAATCATTTCCAAGAGTTTCCAAAATAAATTGGACCGTGGGAACGTTACCTGATTTATAAGAATTGTAAATTATATTTTTGATCCTCTTGGCGATGGCATCGTGTATTTCGGTAAATTTGGAACTTATTCTCTTTTCCTTTCTAGCGGTCCTTTCGCAATTATTTCTGTCAGAATGGAAATTCTTTGAGGTGGAGATGCATGATTCTCGTAATTATAAATATTTACGACTAGCCTTTTAGTATCAGTTGAAAGAAAAGCATGCTTTATTAATCCCTGATTTTCATTTTCGATAGTTGATGTGTCCATTTGATGATGGTCGTTTTGAAATTTTTCAAAATCAATTTGAGAACAGCTTCCCTCTGTAGACTGTCGAAGGGATTCTTCAACAAAACTTTCGGAATGGCTTCTTTCCTCACATAATTGAAATAGATCGTCGAACTGAATGTCATTAAAAATTGATGAAATAATTGTTGCAGTTTCACTTAACGACGTTTCCATCTTAATAAACGCTACCTTTTTACAAGTTTATAAATGATAATATGTGCACACGTATGTAAAATGAGTACTGTTGTAATGTAAAGATTAACACCGAATGAAAGACAGATGTAGACTATTTGAGAAAAAGACTATTTGAGGCAGCCTTAACTGATTGTCTGCCTGGGCTGCATATTCGCCCAGCAATTAAGGTACAATGAACCTTAATTGCATGGGCGAATGTATAATCCTTTTAAAACCGTTTCCTAGGTGACGGCTATTATTTATCCACTGGCGTCTGTAGTCTTGTAATTATATCGAATTGTAAAATTGTAAAAAGAATTACGTCCGCCGACTCATAAAAAACGATGTAGATAGTTGTAAGATTGTTGAATTCAATTTAATTAATTAATCATTTTTGTTTTGTGATCATAGTGATATAATTGTGCATTGATGTTGATGTGTCTTTGTTTTTGTATGACTTCCCAGTTCCTGTATCTCATGTTAGTGTCGATTTTGGTCTTTGTTTCTACGAAAGGGCAACCTTGGGGCAGAAGTATAAATCCGCCACTGATCAGGGGATTGAGTGAGGTCGGATGAGGAATTTTGCTCGCGGTTGCGGCCGTAAAACGCGAGGAGCGAAAATCATTCCTGGCATTTCATTATGATCGCGTTTTATTAAGTGGCATCCAGTCTGGGTCTCTTCGCGCCGATCGCCGGCGTAAAAACCCCGCAATGGAAACGGCGATCGTAAAGTTTCCTTTTTCTCGTCCATATAAATTCCTTTAATGAATTTAGACGCGGAGATCGCACCCGGCCGCCTCGTAAAGCTCATTTGGAGCTTGATCTGTTCATTAACTCGTTAGAGTTCCAGTGGCCTGCGGGCTGAATGTTTTACAGATTGGTAAGTGGCGTTCTAATGCACCAATACATGTCATTTAATAAGGCATCATGCTAATATTATAGTGGCATTAAGCTTTACCCACCGGCGCGCTTAAAATGTAATTAATTTTTTAATATAGTTATTTAAATGGTAATAACGGCCGGGCCGTAAATAACGCCCGTTTTATTTTTATTTGTAAATTAAATTAGTGGCCATTCCTTTATTGCGGCTAATTTATTGGATACGAAATTTCTCGATGGACGATGATGAATCATTGCGCCGCTCGACGGCGATTCCTGCCGTTAAGTTGATTATTTATACCCCCGCTGTCAGAGTGCCACTTTTCATTTTCCCAGCGATCCTCCGAATTGATACATTCGTATCGTTAGCTGAAACACTCAGGCACCTGAAACTAATGCTCCCCGCTTTGATCGGCTTTTATCCTCTCACAGATCCATATATCATCCTCATCCTCAACGGCCGCAGCCGCACACGTCGACGACAATAACAATCATCGTCCGATGATATTAAACTATTTTATAACTCACTCCGAACGTAATTGTAACGTTATACCCACCCATATGCGTACGTCGGTATCGTATGCTCGCCTCACATAAAGTCATACTTTATTAAACGCTGCAGAGGGAAAGTTCATTATATTTGTTACATCGTATAATGTTATTACACAGTTTACGGCCCAGGGAAATATTAAGGATTGACATGTTAAACTTTTTACGGTGGAATCGTATTTCAACTGGCGAGAAAGTACCGACGCCATTATTAACTTGTTCTGGATGAAGAGGCCCTCGTCGTGCAGGATAATTAACTGTCTCCTCTGGAGCCACGGATTTTCAGCGGTTTATGGCCGATCGTCCTCATTAACCATCTCGCATCGTGTCCATGTGTTCCCTGAGAGCGAGATTTTCGTTTATGGCGCCCGCGCCACTTTACTACTCGGCTTTACTGCGTTTTAATAACTCCAGTATTTACATACGTTGTACTTAATTTCTTCTTGCTATAACCGTGTCACTACATCAAACCTACTTGAAGATGAGAAAATACCATAAATTTAACAGCAAAATACTAAACAACGATAATAATATTAAGGAAGTAATTACTTGCTCATATTACTCAAAGAATTAAAATTTAAAATATTTTTAGTTAATAGTTTTTAACGTCATTAGGCCGATATGCAGCAAATAACGGACGTAGGTTGAAGTTTTTAAACCGAGGCGAAGCGGAGCGTAGCGTAGCGCAGCCGAGGCCGTTAAGAATTCTTTACGGCCACTGACCGTTTAGCATGACATTACAGCCTTCTTTAGTTTTGATAAAACGGTATAACAGTATAGTATTACGAAAACTTTTTAACTCATATCAATGAACTCGGGGTGTAAAGTTAGTTCGCCTCCTCGTGGTGCACCCTGGATAACGCTAAATGAACTAACACATGCTAGCAGTCAAACAATCTTAGGATCCCGTGACAAAGACACATTATACCGAGTATTTGGGATAAGGGGCGGGCATAAGAATTTAACATGTAAAATTAAATATGTGTTATAATTAGCACCCTGTATATAGCATCTTATTCTGAGTGATCAGCTAATGAGCTATTAAATGGTAGCATATAGACTATAATCTAATAATACTTTTTAATACGTAAATAACGATTAATCTCTATATACTTTAGCCATTTGAAAATAGCAAAATTCCTGTATATAACCACCTATGAAAATTATGAGGATACAATTGATAATCTTTTAAGATGTCCCAATCAGAAATGATCGATATTTTGACAGAATAATTTAAATTTTACTAAAAATATTTGAAATTTTACGAGCGATCATATCTTTCCTACGGTTCAGTCGAAATCTTGATAAAAAACAATTTAAATTTTGGTAGATATAATTAAATTGAAGCGGTAAGAAGCAATAGACTATTTTGACAATGTGACAATACAGTGACAATTTAGAGATTACGAGAAAATTGGGTCAAATCTGTAATAACAATTTAAAAACCAACATTGAAATTATTACAGGAAACATTGCAATTTGATAGTTTTTTTACTGGAGTTTAATGAATGCACGCCATTGGCATTAATATTATTTTTAGTAAAACACTACCAAAAATCTTTTAAAATTTGGAAAACAAACTGTTTTAGTACTCAGAATCTGATGAATTGATATATCTCATATGAAATTATTTGAAAATCCGGAAATTGTTAATACTGATATAATTATTTACTTAAAAAGTACTAAAAATGGTGTTATTTTTACAAAATAACTGAAATTTTAGTGAAAATAATTGAAATTTCGGCAGCAATAACTGAAATTTTGAGAGAATTAACAATTAAATGTTGATAAAAATAATTGAAATTATTACAGGAAACATTGCAATTTTGATAGTTTTTTAATGGAGTTTTTAATGAATGCACGTCATTTGCATTTATATCATTTTTAGTAAAAAACTACCAAAAATCTTTTAAAATAATAAAAAACTGTTTTACCACATAGAATTTGACAGAATAACTATAAATTATGTTAGTAATCATTGATATTGTGACAAAATAATTGACTCGAAAACGGACATTTGCAATTTTATTACGAAAATTAAAACATTAAAATGTTAGTAAAAAAATATTTGAAATTTTAATAGCAATGATTTTATTTTTACATAATAATTGAAATTTTAGTAGAAATAATTGAAATTGCGGCAGCAATTACTGAAATTTTGAGAGAATTACCAATTAAATGTTGATAAATATAATTGAAATTATTACAGAAAACATTGAAATTTTGATAGTTTTTTTAATGGAGTTTTTAATGAATGCACGTCATTTGCATTAATATCATATTTAGTAAAACCAGTAATACCAGTAGTATACCAGTTATTATTACATTTTGTATTGTTTTCATCCTTCTTTATTGGAGTACTTACTGGTAGTTAATATGTTTAGATATAAAGTCTAGTAAGGTGAAGAAGAAATAATAAAAATAACAAAAACAACAAAACATCTTTATATCTAAACATATAAACTACCAGTAAGTACTCGAATAAAGAAGGAAGAAAATAATAAAAAGTATACTAATATAATTATTTAGTTGAAAAGTACAAAAATCTTAATCTTTCTGAACATTTCACAGAACTGTTTTTGGGAGTTGAAGGTATACTTTTCTGAAAATTTCACATAGTTGTTTTTGGGAGTTTAAGCAGTATCCTTCTGATACTTGCACAGATTTTTTTTGGGGGAGTTTAAACTGTATAACACAGTATTAAAGTAAGTATATGTTTTTGAAAATTTCACAGAATAGTTTTTGGATTTTAAGCTAGCTCCGGAATTCTGTTAAGGTATTTAACAGGAGTTAGACAACAAAGTACAAAAATCTTAATCTTTCTGAATATTTCAAAGAACTATTTTTGGGAGGTTAAGCTATACTTTTATGAAAATTTCGAACAGATGTTTTTGGGAGTTTAAGCTGTATCTTTCTGACACCTTCACAGATTTGTTTTTTGGGGAGTTTAAACTGTAGAACACTGTATTAAAGTAAGCATATCTTTTTGAAAATTTCACAGAATAGTTTTTGGATTTTAAGCTATCTCCGGAATTCTGTTAAGGCGTTTAACAGGAGTCTGTTAGAAACAATTTCTGATGAAATTTCGGAGCAATAATTTTGCGGGTGCAACTATTTAATATTTAAAGCTAACCGCAACAAAAATCTGTAATATGTATTTTGTAAGAAATATTGCCTAATGAAAATGTCTACTTCTACTTATTTTTCTACTAATGCCGAACTTACAACTCATCCAAAATTCATGGATCAGAGAAAACTATCATGAAGAAGGGAAAACTATGCAAAAAATAGCATGCAATGACAAATTTAAGAACTAAATATTAAAAAATAAATTACCTGCATAATGTCTATGCAGTCTATGTAGTCTTTGCAAAGACAAAATGTCTTTGCAAAAGTTGCAACATCCTATAATTCCTATAAAAACTAGAGTCCAGGGATCCTATCAAAACCAATATCTCTAGCAAAATTGGAAAATTTATAATAGGAAATAACAAAATTCATTCAACAGTTAAAACCGATGAAGATGGGAAAACTCTCACGAGGTTTAATTAATCGTCGAAATGTTTGGAAAATTAAAAATAATACCCTGAGTGCTGAAAATCCTGAAAACGACATCCACAGAATTCTAAGAACATTCAGCAAGTGGAATGGAAATTTAAAAAAATTTAAAAAAAACTGTAATATTTGGTTAAGCAAGGGCAGAAAAATCTGAGGGTCGTTAGCCCTTTGAAATGTGAAATGAACAAATCTTCAGAATCTATACAAATGCATGACAGTTACGATTTATAACTAAAGAAAATACGAAATTTGCAAACAATTAATAAAAAATTAATGGTAAATTGAAATTAAATCATATCCGCCAATAGTCATCATTTAGTCATAATCGACAGAATAATTTAAGAAGATATTTGACAGAATAATTTAAATTTTACCAAAAATATTTGAAATTTTACGAGCGATCATATTTTTTCTACGGTTCAGTCGAAATTTTGATCAAAAACAATTTAAATTTTTGTAGATATAATTAAATTGAAGCGGTAAGAAGCAATAGACCATTTTGACAATATGACAATTTAGCGAGAATTCAGAGATTACGAGAAAATTAGATCCAATCTGCAATAACAATTTTAAACCCAGCATTGAAATTATTACAGGAAACATTGCAATTTGATAGTTTTTTAATGGAGTTTTTAATAAATGCACGTCATTGGCATTAATACCATATTTGAAAAATAATTCCAAAAATCTTTTAAAATAAAATAAAATACTGTTTTAGTAGTCAGAATCTGATGAAGTAATGAATCTCTAGAAATTATTTGAAAATCCGGAAATTGTTAATACTAATATGATTATTTACTTAAAAAGTACTAAAATTCTCAATCTTTCTGAAAATTTCATAGAACTGTTTTTGGGACTTACTTCATATAGTTAAGCCAATAGGAAGTTGTAGTCAAAATCTATATAACGACCTATGAAAATTATATGGATACAATTGATTATCTTTTAAGATGTCCCAATCAGAAATTATCGATATTTCGACAGTATAATTTAAATTTTACTAAAAATATTTGAAATTTTACTAGCGATCATATTTTTCCTATGGTTCAGTCGAAATCTTGATAAAAAACAATGGTGTAAGTGACAATTTCGAGCTTACGAGAAAATTGAGTAAAATCTGTAAATCTATCAATTGCAAACATTGTATTGCAATTTGTATGAACAGTAATATATTTTTTAACCGACTTATAAATAAGAGTACAAATATTCTAATAAACAAATTTGCTCAAAAACCGCATAAATCGACTTAAGCTGTTCTTGCACCCAACTCCTCAATTTCTTCATGTAGTATTTTGTACTTGTCTTGTACTTGTACTTGCTTAGTACTTATTTTGTACAGTCATAATAATAACATTTTCTTTGACAAACCAATACATAATTTCTAGTAATTGCATTGATGTTTATTTTCGACAAAAATGTCACTTAGACTTGTTTATATCTTACCGCTTCAATTGTTCACGAAAAAAATTAAAATTATGAAAAGGAACTTCTTTAAAATGTATCAATATTGTCATATCAAGTTCTATCAATACAATACAATATCGTGTTTACCAATAACAAAATATGTAGCAATCGTATCAGAAATCAATTCAAAATCGTACATTTAAACGAGAAAAAAAATTACTTGTATTAAAACCCACCAAATATATTCATGGCGCTTGGATTTCTTCCTCTTTACCAATAACAAAATTTCTAGCAATCATATCAGAAATCAATTCAAGTTCGTACTTTTGAACAAAACAAAAAAAATACTTGTATTAAAACCCATCAAATATATTCATGGTACTTGGATTTATTCCTCCGAATCAAAATTAATTTGACATTGTTTGTATTTTATATACAAAAACTGTGTGCTGCCTCCTGATACAGTAAGCAAATTATTCGCTTCCTTGCAAAGTACATATAAAATACGGATAGGTCTTTTTTCATTTTGAATTATTTCTTTAAAGCCTTTAAAGTACATCGGACATTACACCTTATAAAAAAATTAGGTATGATGGAAATCTATTTAAATCTAATTTTTATACCTACTTATGCTTATTAATTAATTAACTACTATCATTATCATTATCTATCTGATCTACTATCATTATTATTATCATTATCATTAACATCTACATCTATTATTGATACGTATTACTAAAAAAACAGTAAATGTTTAAAATTATTGTTTAATAATAATTTCTTTCAGATATTCATCACGTGTTCACACAATGGCTTGTTGCTTAAACAATTTTGCATTTTTCGATTTTGTATTTTAGTTTTTGAAGAAAATTGATATCATTGTACCAGTTTTCTAATAAATACGTAAAACCCACATCACCTCCAAGTACATGATACGACATAAATTAAGTTGTTAATATTTACGATCCCCTAAACAGATTAAGCAGATAAAATTTATTATAACAAAAGTAAGGACACGGACAATTTGGAGACAAATGAAGGCCATAAATCCCGGGCCGCAGTGGTGAGGTGTCCGGGAATATGAATATTTATGCCCCCTTTCGTGTCTGGCGAGTGGAGTCCCGTGCCTGAACTTTTAATGGCAATTTCGGGGAATTAACATTCTTCATGTAACTCGCCGCGTCTGGAGTGATCCTTAACCGAGCGTAAAGGAACTCAGATGTAATCAATTTCGGGGCTGTAATTCGAAAACTTCAGACCGAAAACTTTTGACTGCGTCAATTTATTGCGAGATTTTGTTCAACTATGGAAACGGTGTAATTGAGATGGTTTAAGTGGAACGAATCGTCGGCACGTGAAATATGTTATGAAATTGCTATTGAAAGTCACCATGAAATCCAGGTGATCGGAAATTAAGTCACTTTACACAAGCAAAACTACGAAATCTATAAAAAATTGTGGAGTTACAGAAAAACCCATAAAAATCACTATCACTACTTGATGAGTTAGCAAAAAATGTTGAAAATTGCCCAGTTACTTTTTTCAATTTAGAAGGGTAAGTCGCATGAATTTATGATTTACACAAGAAAATAATATTAAAATCAAGTAGATTACATTATGCCATATACATTCATGTTTACATTCTTACAGACTTACATTCATGCCATGTAAGTCAAATATTTCCTAGAGATTTAGATAAAACTGGACAAAACTTGGGAGTCTCAACTCAGTACAAACGTTGCCACAATTTTTTATGATTAAATATATTTATACCCCATGCATCAGATAATCAGTTTCACCATTTCGATTTTGTATCCTTTCATTGATGGATTTGAAGCCAGAATAAGTCTCTCGGCTATCGGCGCTGTGTACCGTTGTATTTGCGGTCAATTCACGAGGTACCTTCACTCCAGGGAGCACCCAAGTGTACACAAAGTACAAACAGAAAGTGTGTGTCAACATGTAAATAGCATCGACGGTATTGTTTCTGTATTATCTATCGCCGCGCGTAAGCAAACAACCTGTCGCACTGTTTGCCCAAGCGTGGAGTTCGACTCTCCAAAGACGCCATTCAGAAGACAAAATTTATAAAGTTTCCGTAATCGACTAATTTACTAAGCAATTGTGAAGTAGAAACATAGCAAAAATCAAAAGGTGTTAAACTTAAAACTTATTTTAATTATTAATTTAATTAATTAATGCACTTAATTTTAAGTGTTGAATCGATAGGAATAAGATGGTTTTTAAAATAGTTGGTTTTTGTTGCTGGGATCTTAGAACTGGTATTGTCTATTATTGAATACAAAGTTTGAATTTGTAAGGAAGTTTTAAACATTTTTCTTGCAAATAAAATTAAAACACTTCTGGGCACTTATGAATTTTTTAGACTAATCGTTTATACAATATTTGCAGAAAAGCCAAAAACCGATCCAATAAACTACCACTTACCGGTGCTAAAGTTCACTGGGACAGTCAAATATCACTGGGACAGTTAAATATCACTGGGACTACAAAATTCTTTATAAAAGCTTAAATATGAATTTTAAATCGATTAGATAAGTCGCCTGGACTACAGAGAGACCATAGATATACATACAGAGAGTCATACAGAAAAAAAGACAGACAGAGAGATACCAGTCCAAAAATCAATCTGAATAAGAAGGCTCGAAAACGGATATTTCCGGAAAAACTTCGAATTCGAAGTTTTTGCAAAAGGCAATAAGGCTCGTTCTATAGTCCGTACTTGAGCATGACTTCGACTCAAGTCGTATATTTGCGTATATTTGGTTGCGTTTGGTACATAAACGTTTATAGAAAGTACGCAACCAAATAAACGACTTGAGTCATACTCATACTAGTGCTCATACTCATGCAAGTACGGACAATAGATACGGGCCTAATTCGTACAAAATACGTATTACAGATTTTTGTTGCGGTTAGCTTTAAATATTATATAGTTGCACCCGCAAAATTATTGCTCCGAAATTTCATCAGAAATTGTTTCTAACAGACTCCTGTTAAACGCCTTAACAGAATTCCGGAGATAGCTTAAAATCCAAAAACTATTCTGTGAAATTTTCAAAAAGATATACTTACTTTAATACAGTGTTATACAGTTTATACTCCCCGAAAAAAAATCTGTGAAAGTTTCAGAAAGATACTGCTAAAACTCCCAAAAACAACTATGTGAATTTTTCAGAAAAGTACCTATAGCTTAAACTCCCAAAAACAGTTCTGTGATATTTTCAGAAAGATTGAGATTTTTAGTACTTTTTAAGTAAATAATCATATTAGAGTATTAACAATTTCCGGATTTTCAAATCATTTCTAGAGCTTCATCGGTTCATCAGATTCTGACTACTAAAACAGTTTTTTTTTTAATTTTATAAGATTTTTGGTAGTGTTTTACTTAAAATGATATAACTATCAAATTGCAATGTTTCCTATAATAATTGTAATGATTTTTTTTTAAATTTCAATGATTACTGCCATATTTTCATTGATCGAGGTGAAAATTTCAATTGTTATTGATAACATTTTAATTGTGCTGTAAAAATGAAATACAATGCTGCTCATACAATTTCAACTATTTTTACTAAAATTTCAATTATTCTATCAAAAGTTGCAATGTTTCCTATAAAAAATTTAATAATTTTTTTAAACTACAATGATTACTGCAGTATTTTGCATTAATATCATTTGCATTAATATCATTTGCATTAATATCATTTTTAATAAAAAACTACCAAATATCCTTTAAAATTAAAAAAAACCTGTTTTACCACACAGAATTTGACAGAATATTTAAAAATTATGTTAGTAATCATTGATATTGTGACAAAATAGTTGACTCGAAAACGGACATTTCCAATTTTATTACGAAAATTAAAACATTAAAATGTTAGTAAAAAAATATTTGAAATTTTAATAGCAATGATTTTATTTTTACAAAATAACTGAAATTTTAGTAGAAATAATTGAAATTTCGGCAACACTAATTCAATTTTGAGAGAATTAACAATTAAATGTTGATAGAAATCATTAAAATGATTAAAGGAAACATTGCAATTTAAATAGTTTTTTAATAAAGTTTTTAATGAATGCACGTCATTTGCATTAATATCATTTTTAGTAAAAAAACAACCAAAAATCTTTTAAAATTAAAAAAAAACTGTTTTACCACACGGAATTTAACAGAATAATTATAAATTATGTTAGTAATCATTGATATTGTGACAAAATAATTGACTCGAAAACGGACATTTGCAATTTTATTACGAAAATTAAAACATTAAAATGTTAGTAAAAAAATATTTGAAATTTTAATAGCAATGATTTTATTTTTACATAATAATTGAAATTTTAGTAGAAATAATTGAAATTGCGGCAGCAATAACTGAAATTTTGAGAGAATTACCAATTAAATGTTGATAAATATAATTGAAATTATTACAGAAAACATTGAAATTTTGATAGTTTTTTTAATGGAGTTTTTAATGAATGCACGTCATTTGCATTAATATCATATTTAGTAAAACCAGTAATACCAGTAGTATACCAGTTATTATTACATTTTGTATTGTTTTCATCCTTCTTTATTGGAGTACTTACTGGTAGTTAATATGTTTAGATATAAAGTCTAGTAAGGTGAAGAAGAAATAATAAAAATAACAAAAACAACAAAACATCTTTATATCTAAACATATAAACTACCAGTAAGTACTCGAATAAAGAAGGAAGAAAATAATAAAAAGTATACTAATATAATTATTTAGTTGAAAAGTACAAAAATCTTAATCTTTCTGAACATTTCACAGAACTGTTTTTGGGAGTTGAAGGTATACTTTTCTGAAAATTTCACATAGTTGTTTTTGGGAGTTTAAGCAGTATCCTTCTGATACTTGCACAGATTTTTTTTGGGGGAGTTTAAACTGTATAACACAGTATTAAAGTAAGTATATGTTTTTGAAAATTTCACAATACAAAGTGTAATAATAACTGGTATACTACTGGTAGTACTGGTTTTACTAAAAATTATATTAATGCAAATGCATTCATTAAAAACTCCATTAAAAAAAACTATTAAAATTCCAATGTTTATTGTTATAATTTCAATGATTTCTATCAACATTTCATACTTAATTCTCTCAAAATTCAATTACTGCTGCCGAAATTTCAATTATTTCTACTAAAATTTCAGTTATTTTGTAAAATAAAAATCATTGCTATTAAAATTTCAAATATTTTTTTACTAATATTTTAATTTTCGTGATAAAATTGCAAATGTCCGATTTAGACATTTGCAATTTTATCACGAAAATTAAAATATTAGTAAAAAAATATTTGAAATTTTAATAGCAATGATTTTTATTTTACAAAATAACTGAAATTTTAGTAGAAATAATTGAAATTTCGGCAGCAGTAATTGAATTTTGAGAGAATTAAGTATGAAATGTTGATAGAAATCATTGAAATTATAACAATAAACATTGGAATTTTAATAGTTTTTTTTAATGGAGTTTTTAATGAATGCATTTGCATTAATATAATTTTTAGTAAAACCAGTACTACCAGTAGTATACCAGTTATTATTACACTTTGTATTGTTTTCTTCATGTTTCAGAAAGATTTCCAAAAACAACTATGTGAAATTTTCAGAAAGATTAAGATTTTTGTACTTTTTAACTAAATAATTATATTAGTATACTTTTTATTGTTTTCTTTCTTTTTTATTAGAGTACTTACTGGTTGTTTATATTTTTAGATATAAAGTGTAGTAACGTGAAGAAGAAATAATAAAAATAATAAAAACAACAAAACATCTTTATATCTAAACATATAAACTACCAGTAAGTACTCGAATAAAGCAGGAAGAAAACAATAAAAAGTATACTAATATAATTATTTAGTTAAAAAGTACAAAAATCTTAATCTTTCTGAAAATTTCACATAGTTGTGTTTGGGAGTTTAAGTTGTATCTTTCTGAACCCTTCGCAGATTTGTTTTTTGGGGAGTTAAAACTGTAGAACACTGTATTAAAGTAAGTATATCTTTTTGAAAATTTAACAGAATATTTTTTCACTAAATAATTATATTAGTAGTAGTAGTAGTATACTTTTTATTAATTTCTTCCTTCTTTATGGGAGTACTTACTGGTAGTTTATATGTTTAGATATAAAGTCTAGTAAGGTGAAGAAGAAATAATAAAAATAACAAAAACAACAAAAGATCTTTATATCTAAACATATAAACTACCAGTAAGTACTCGAATAAAGAAGGAAGAAAACAATAAAAAGTATACTAATATAATAATTTTGTTAAAAAGTACAAACATCTTAATCTTTCTGAAAATTTCACAGAACTGTTTTTGGGAGGTTAAGCTATACTTTTCTGAAAATTTCAGATAGTTGTTTTTGGGAGTTTAAGCTGTATCTTTCTGAAACCTTCACAGATTTGGTTTTTGGGGAGTTTAAACTGTAGAACACTGTATTAAAGTAAGTATATCTTTTTGAAAATTTCACAGAATAGTTTTTGGATTTTAAGCTATCTCCGGAATTCTGTTAAGGCATTTAACAGGAGTTAAACAAAAAGTACAAAAATCTTATTAATCTTTCTGAAAATTTCACACAACTGTTTTTAGGAGGTTAAGCTATACTTTTCTGAAAATTTTACATAGTTGTTTTTGGGAGTTTAAGCTGTATCTTTCTGAAACCTTCACAGATTTGTTTTTTGGGGAGTTTAAACTGTAGAACACTGTATTAAAGTAAGAAATATTTTTGAAAATTTCACAGAATAGTTTTTGGATTTTAAGCTATCTCCGGAATTCTGTTAAGGTATTTAACAGGAGTTAAACAAAAAGTACAAAAATCTTAATCTTTCTGAAAACTTCACACAACTGTTTTTAGGAGGTTAAGCTATACTTTTCTAAAAATTTCACATATTTGTTTTTGTTAGTTTAAGCTGTATCTTTCTGAAACCTTCACAGATTTGTTTTTTGGGGAGTTTAAACTGTAGAACACTGTATTAAAGTAAGAAATATTTTTGAAAATTTCACAGAATAGTTTTTGGATTTTAAGCTATCTCCGGAATTCTGTTAAGGTATTTAACAGGAGTTAAACAAAAAGTACAAAAATCTTAATCTTTCTGAAAACTTCACACAACTGTTTTTAGGAGGTTAAGCTATACTTTTCTAAAAATTTCACATAGTTGTTTTTGTTAGTTTAAGCTGTATCTTTCTGAAACCTTCACAGATTTGTGTTTTGGGGAGTTTAAACTGTAGAACACTGTATTAAAGTAAGAAATATTTTTGAAAATTTCACAGAATAGTTTTTGGATTTTAAGCTATCTCCGGAATTCTGTTAAGGTATTTAACAGGAGTTAAACAAAAAGTACAAAAATCTTAATCTTTCTGAAAACTTCACACAACTGTTTTTAGGAGGTTAAGCTATACTTTTCTAAAAATTTCACATAGTTGTTTTTGTTAGTTTAAGCTGTATCTTTCTGAAACCTTCACAGATTTGTGTTTTGGGGAGTTTAAACTGTAGAACACTGTATTAAAGTAAGAAATATTTTTGAAAATTTCACAGAATAGTTTTTGGATTTTAAGCTATCTCCGGAATTCTGTTAAGGTATTTAACAGGAGTTAAACAAAAAGTACAAAAATCTTAATCTTTCTGAAAACTTCACACAACTGTTTTTAGGAGGTTAAGCTATACTTTTCTAAAAATTTCACATAGTTGTTTTTGTTAGTTTAAGCTGTATCTTTCTGAAACCTTCACAGATTTGTGTTTTGGGGAGTTTAAACTGTAGAACACTGTATTAAAGTAAGTGTATCTTTTTGAAAATATCATAGAATAGTTTTTGGATTTTAAGCTATCCCCCGAATTCTGTTAAGGCATTTAACAGAAGTTAAACGAAAAGTACGAAAATCTTAATCTCTCTGAAAATTTCACACAACTGTTTTTGGGAGGTTAAGCTATACTTTCCTGAAAATTTCACATAGTTGTTTACACAGATATTTAGTTTCAAATTTTAACGTAATTCATAAATTTAGTAGTGAGGTCAAATTTTTTGTTTTATACAGGCTGTCCAAGATCAGGATCAACAGTATGGGGATCACAGAAACCATAAAAGTTACAAAGGCGGTTAAATTACAAAAAAGATGCGCAATTTAGTAGTCAGTAATATTCTGTTGAGAAAACCGGAAAATTCCGTTTACTTCCGGAGATATTCGACAAAATACGAAATTTTGAGATATCGTTTTTATGTTTTTCTGAAAAGGTATAAAAAATGGCACTTTCTCATTGCCACTTTTTTAGCTCTACAAGACAGCGTTGGTAAATTTTCAGTACAACGTTTCGTTTTGAAGAAACCATCATCAACTTTATATTTTTATATGGCCCGTAAATAAATAAAGTATACTCTGTATTAAATTGCATTTCCTGTTAAAAATTCAATGATTTGTATCACAGAATAATTTCTCATGTTTTTATTCAGAAAGAAAGGCTTGTTAATACATTTCGAACAATTTGGTGTAGTCAATTGTAATGGTGTAATGTGAATTAATGCTGCCACATTTCAAATATAAAAGTAAAACAGTGTAAAATATTCAATTAGTTGCTTTAAAATTTTAATTGTGCTGTAAAAAGGAATACAATTTCAACTATTTTTGCTAAAATTTCAATTATTCTGTCAAAATTGCAATGTTTCCAAAAATATCAGTGATTGCTATATTGAAAAAAATGTCGAATGCCATTTCATAATTTATTTTGTTTCAAAAATTTCTGTGAAAATGTAATCGAAAATTGCAATTATTTTTTATCAAAATTGCAACTGTATGGGAAAGAAATGGTTGCTCTTAAAAACTCGAATAGTTTCACTAAAATTTCAATTATTCAACTTTCATAGTAAAAGTAAATACAATGATTGAAATCATGAAAATTGTCCAAATCGAGATTTTTATTCGTTTTCGAGTATTCTTATTCAGATTGGGTTTCCTATAATAATGTAATTGATTTTTTTAAACTTCAATGATTACTGCCATATTTTCATTGATTGGCGTGAAAATTTCAATTGTTATTGATAACATTTTAATTGTGCTGTAAAAATAAAATACAATGTTGCTCATACAATTTCAATTATTTTTACTAAAATTTCAATTATTCTGTCAAAATTGCAATGTTTCCTATAAAATATAAATTTAAAATTTAAAATATTTTTTACTAACATTTCATTTTTTTTAATATTCGTAATACAATTGCAAATGTCCGTTTTCGAGTCAACTATTTTATCACAATATCAATGATTATTAACATAATTTTAATTATTCTGTCAGAATTGCAATGTTTTCAAAAATATCAGTGATTGCTATATTGAAAAAACTGCAATGAAGTCCAATGCCATTTCATAATTTAATTTGTTGTTGCACATAATGCAATATTCGTAAAAATAATTAAATTTCTGTGAAAATTTAATTATTTCTACGAAAATTGCAATTATTTTTTAATCAAAATTGCAACTGTATAGGAAAGAAATCTTAAAATCTCAAATAGTTTTACCAAAATTTCAATTATTCAACTTTCGTAGTAAAAGTAGATACAATAAGTAGATGAAATCATGAAATGGACAATTTTCGTTGTCGATATGTCGAGATTTTTATTCGTTTTCGAGTATTCTTATTATGATTGGGTTTCCAAGTGGTGTATCTGCGTCTGTCTGTTGTGTGGGGACCATTTCCTTAGTTTAAGTATACTCTGTTTTTAACTAAGTTTTTTTAAACTTTTAAACTTTTTAACTCTTATTTTTATTTTTAACTAAGAAAGCTGTGGTTTCATTTTCACACCAACAAAAATGATCTGACAGTGAAAAAGTTATTAAATGCCAGGTTTGTAACAACGTTGCCTAATTCATATATTAAAATAATTAAATTATTGCTTCAATTATTCAAGTGTTAATTGATTCGATTTATGCTTTAAGTAAACCAACATTAACTGTATTTTATATTATAATTTGACTGATTTGCTTTTGTAAAATATAAATAGCTAATGAATGCTGTACTCAATAGATACTCAATTTGATGGCAACATTGCCCACTGTCATAAAATATAACCTCTTTTTTTTTAAATATAACCTATATTTTCAAGTCTAGTGACTTTTTACATTGGCCAACAATAGTGTCACCCTGACAGAGCCAACTTAGTTAAAAATAAAAATGGAACAGAGTTTACATATCCCTTGAGTTATATTATCATATTATGTCCAGCTGAAAGCAATCAATTCCTTGCATTTGCAAGTCCAGCACGGGCCGAGTGGAAAACCAATACCACATGACCGCACACGGCCATCAATTCCTAGTTCTCTCGGAGCAAATTACATACAAACACACAACATCCACCGCGATTGCATCGACAAGGGCCAAGCGAATTCCTCGCCTCTTTTGCGGAACGCCGGGCCGCCATGCAATGGAGACGTACAGCCGGGCCTTGAATGACTCGGTGCACTTGTCGGACACGACATGGCCATCGTAACCGGCCATTGTCCAGTCTCGCAGACGGCAAAAGGCATGTCTCGCGAAAGGCACCGATTCAATCGCCCATACAGAATCGCCACGCCGAGCACTGATCAACTCACCTATCCATGATATTCTGCGGAGGAAGCGTTCCCTGGCCAGCACACTTCAGCAGGAGTATGTCTATGCCTTTTGTTTTAAAATCCTGAAACAGAAATTTATTATGTACGAGTCATCATTGAACCTTGCAGTTCAGTTACTAATGATGAAATAATTTGTAGATATAATCAAATTTTGTGAATACTTGCAGGTGTAATTAAAATACATGGAAATGCAAATTGCAGGAGGTGTTGTATACAATAATAATAAAATGTATATATATTTTTTTAATCGACGCGGTATTAGCGCGAAAATGTGAAAATTATATTATATTATAATTTTTTGACAGGTTATCCCAAAATTTTGCATATCCAACTAGAAACAACGAGAAACTGAAGATACACAGTTTAATTGGTTTTACAATGAAATTTAACGTTAATGAAATTGAATTGTAATGATTTAATGGATTGAGGTCTTCCAATAGGCCGATTGCCAGACGGCTGACCTTAAGCGGTATCGAATCCGTGTTCGGGTAACTGAAAAATTAATTTAATTGTCGTCCAGTGTCCGCATCGGAGCGTCATTATGGGCCGATGTCCGTATCTGTTCTCATTAATAAAAATCATTTAATAATAATAGAGCCAGCCCGGTCCTTCCCCGTGCAGAGGACCCGGTAATCGAGGGTCCTGTCTCTGGCGCGGACACATCGAGATAGAACTAATTGGTTTACGGCGTGTACTTCGGTGATATTTTCATTTGTAATCTAAGCGTATGCATATTCATAAGTAATTAATGGAATTATTCCTATCGCGCCGTTATCGGTCCTCGAGTGTACGCGCACTGACAGACCCAGGCATAGCTTTTTTCAAACTTAACTCTTCGGCGCGATACAGACTCTTCAAATTTTAAATGTGTTTACCAATATTTGTTCAAAATAAACCACTTACAAATCTACTGGAGACAATTGAATCCCCTTGAATAACCAAACAATACTCGAGTATAGAGGAGACCAAATAAATTTTAAATTGAAATCAAGCGTTAAATTTTCCCAGCATTCAAAACGTTTGTTTTGACGCTCTGACGCTCACCGCTTGTATCGTACCCGAGGCCTAACAAATACTTTCTCCTCCCTCAAAATCGCTAATTAACCATTTATTATTATCCTAGGAATGTAAGAGTCATTATTACAAATTGAGACCAGGGGTCCCAAAAACCAAAAATCCTCAAACCAAAATCCAAATTCCAATTTTTTTTCTGGCTCTCGAATACTTATGTTTTTATTCACATTGGCTTAAAAGATTTCAGATGCAATTCTATAAATAAACAAATTACTTTTGAAACAGTAAACAAACAATTAATATAATAAATATATATTTTCATATTTTATATATTTTAATAGTTATTTAAGATGCAGGTGTAAAAAGTCAATGGCTTTAATAGCCACGAGTTGAATTAACACACCTTCTACCAGGGTTTTGATAAATCATGATTAATGATTTGATTAATGATCATGATTAATGATGATAACATCAATGATTTTAAAAAAATCAAATACATCATGATTTCCGTTTCTTCCATTTTTGGTCCATCACATAGTACAGATACATCGATTTTTTTATCATCAATTATTTTTCAAATTCAAGGATTTATTAATAAATCACAAGATTTAAATCTTGATGGCAAAAACTGGCAAAAAGTGATCAGAAATATAAAAAAATCATTGATTTTTGATTTATTTTTAAATCACGATTTATTCCAACCCTGATCAGTTGTAAAACATATCCTCGAGAATATTAACAATTTCAGAAAATGCAGCCAGAAAATAAGATGAAATTACATTTCATTATAAAGATTTTCCAACGATTGGAAAACATAACAGTTATAAGATAATATAGATGAGAGGCAGAATAACATAAATGTAGGCTCAATTCTAAGAAATTCGTTATAATTTATATCGATTAAAACAGATTTTGTGCAAATCATAACAGTTTCAGAGAATACAATAAAATTCCCAGAAAATTAGGTAAACATATCTGGAAAATCTAGGATATTTTATCTCAATGTTAGTAAATTTCAAAATTTATCTTCAATTTCTAGAGAAAAAAAACATAATTTCGTCTTAGTTCTCGGAAATTCCATCAATTACAATTAAAGGTAAAGAAGTTTTTATACAAATCATAGCACTTTCATTGATCATTGATTTTTGATTGATTTTTAAATCATGATTGATTCCAACCCTGATTAGATGTAAAACATATCCTCGAGAATATTAACAATGTCAGAAAATGCAGCCAGAAAATTAAATGAAATTACATTACATTATAAAAAAGTTCCAACGATTGGAAAACATAACAGTAATAAGATAATATAGATGAGAGGCAGAATAACATAAATGTAGCAATTCTAAGAAATTCGTTATAATTTATATCGATTAAAACAGATTTTGTGCAAATCATAATAGTTTCAGAGAATGCAATAAAATTCCCAGAAAATTAGGTAAACATATCTGGAAAATCTATGATATTTTATCTCAATGTTAGTAAATTTCAAAAATTATCTTCAATTTCTAGAGAAAAAAAAACATAATTTCGCCACAGCTCTCGGAAATTCCGTCAATTACAATTAAAGGTAAAGAAGTTTTTGTACAAATCATAGCACTTTCAATGATCACTGATTTTTGATTGATTTTTAAATCATGATTATTCCAACCCTGATTAGATGTAAAACATATGCTCGAGAATATTAAGAATTTCAAAAAATGCAGCCAGAATATTAGATGAATTACAATTCATTATAAAAATTTTCCAACGATTGGAAAACGTAACAGTAATAAGATAATATAGATGAGAGGCAGAATAACATAAATGTAAGCTCAATTCTAAGAAATTCGTTATAATTTATATCGATTAAAACAGATTTTGTGCAAATCATAACAGTTTCGGAGAATGCAATAAAATTCCCATAAAATTAGGTAAACATATCTGGAAAATCTATGATATTTTATCTCAATGTTAGTAAATTTCAAAAATTATCTTCAATTTCTAGAGAAAAAAAACATAATTTCGCCACAGTTCTCGGAAATTCCGTCAATTACAATTAAAGGTAAAGAAGTTTTTGTACAAATCATAGCACTTTCATTGATCATTGATTTTTGATTGATTTTTAAATCATGATTGATTCCAACCCTGATTAGATGTAAAACATATCCTCGAGAATATTAAGAATTTCAGAAAATGCAGCCAGAAAATTAGATCAAATTACATTTCATTATAAAAATT
Source organism: Othius punctulatus (assembly GCA_951805005.1). Lineage (NCBI taxonomy): Eukaryota > Metazoa > Arthropoda > Insecta > Coleoptera > Staphylinidae > Othius > Othius punctulatus. Next base: position 16,793,277 of record OX638145.1, read on the forward strand.
TATTGATATTACCTTAACCTTAACAACCTTAATAACGTTCTCATCATAACATAACAAATGAAATGAAATCGAATATTTGCGTTAATATTTGGAATTCTAGAGTTTTCCTGAAAACATCGCCTTGCGCATAGAGAAAAAGCAGTCACATTACAACCTTAAGCCGTTTTCGAACCCGAGACATGTGGCACCGAGCGAGTAACCACGCTTGTATTGTGGGACTGACCGAATCGAATTTTAATAGTTTTGGGTTCGTCGCTTGACCCAGCAGATCCAGCATAGGGTCTCCAGCGTCAAGTTACATATGGGCGTATAATTTTTTTTTTGTTCAAAATTTTTGAAAACTACTTCCGGAATTGAAAAGGCCGATTATCAGTTAGTATATTGCTAGAAATTCGTTATCCCAAACTTTGTAATTATGGTTTTATAAGTATGTCAATTCCAAATTTTGATATTCTTGACGTGGCATAGAGTCTCCACTAATCTTTTAATAATTCGCATAATCCTTGAAACATTCCACAACTGATTGTGAACATATGACATAAAATGTCCCAAAATGGAATATTTTCTACAATTACACTGCTCGACAAGTTTTGACGAATGTATTGTCCCTTCAATTTAAATACATTTTTCGGAAAGTATTTACATAAATATGTACGAAATGCCAACAAAAAATGTTGGAGGTCGTTTTTTTTTATTTTTTACATGGTTTTTCCAGTTTTACTTATAAAACACGTTACAAAAACCCGTTCTCAGTTAAAGTTAGGTTAGAAAAGTGATACCGGTAGCTGTTTTTCCAATTTACTTACAAAAATACGTGCTCAGTTAAAGAAGCTAGGTTAGAAAAGTGATATCGGTAGCTGTCAAACTGAAACTTGAATCCAGTATTGCTATAAAAAATCATTGGAATCGGTCTGGTGAAAAAAATAAGTTATACACTTTGCAAAAATTGATATATCACAAAAACCTGACGTCCCAGAAAATTTTTGTCGTTTCTGAAATTAGCAAAAAAAAATTCTATCAGAATCGGCTATTTACGTCTAAAGCCTCGTTTACATTTGGAAAGTTTACTGGTGGAAAGTACTTGCCGCCAGTAAACTAACGATGTGTTAACCAGAAAAACGTCTTACTTTCGTGTTTAGTTTCTTTCTTGACAGGCGTTTTCTGGTTAGCACATCGTAAGTTTACTGGCGGTAAGTACTTTCTACTACTGTACTTTTCGTACTTTTTTCCGTAGTACTTTCCGCTACTTTGGCGGTAAGTACTTTTCCAAATGTAAACGAGGCTTAAGGGACAAAAATTGTGTTGGCCAGTGTTATCCTTCAAATCCAATCAATCCATCAGGTGGAACCTGCTGTTCTGCTGCCCAAATTCTCATCGATTAAAATGTACATTATTCTATTTTCTATTATTGAAGAGAACAAAATAAAACCATAATTGTGAAAATCTTGGTCAATTACGTTCGACTGATTCTGAACATATTCCAGGGCCTTTTCCAAAATTTCGTCCCCTAAAATTGAATATTTTCTCCAATTATTCATCAGGTAGAACCTCCTGTGTTTAGCTCGAAGTTTCATCTATTAAACTATATATTATTCTATTTTCAATTATTATAATCTCTCTTTATTCGCAACCTACATTACCGAAAAATTCTAAATAATATATTTTCAATTATTCAAAGGACATAATGAAACCTGTTGTTTTTCAAGCTAATTTGTCATCTAGTAGGATGTAAATTATGACATTTTCAATAATTGATGACAATACATAAAATATTCCTCGCCAATTTTGGTCAACTAATTCTAAATATTATTCAGTTCCATTCTCCCTAAATCGAATATTTTGTGCGATCAAATGGTTTTTTGTACATGAGGTTTTTCTGCATTTTCATCTTTTTTCAATTTAGCTATTCCATTTTTAATTACCAACCTTGCTAAAAGGAATTGATGACTTTCAAGTGAATAAAATATGAAGATGTATTATTAGTACCCCGTCGTAACAGCACACTGAAGGTTTTTAAAATTCGTCCTGTAACTAATTGCGTGTGCAAAAAGCGCCGTCCGCATTCCGCTCCTCCGCCCCAAAACCGATGATTTATCGTCCATCCCTGACGATCATAAACCAGCAACAAAGCATCGCACGGCGTAAAAGTCTTCTGCGTGGAGTGCATGCAAATTAACCGCCTCATTGTCTTCCCCGCTCCGACGTTTATGGATCGTACCGTTTTAATTGGCGATCGGGCAGTGCCTACTCACCTTATAGTCGTAGTACCGGCCGTCGATGGTGTTGGTCAGGTTGACGATGAGCTTCAGGTTGGGCACGGCCTGCATGACGTCCGCCGTGGTGAACCTGAGGAATCCAAAAGGGGCCGTGAGTCGGCGGAAATACTCACACGAAGAACTGAAAATGGCGGGCGCGTGCTGGGGGCCCGCCGCCACTGATGGACTGACCCCAAGCCCGACCCGAGAGTCATTTGTCTTCGGGTCGTTATTGGGCCCGAGTAATTACTCGCGGCTCTTAATTAAGGGGTTATTAATTTTCCAACCCTCGCCTTCCATAACTTCGCAGGTAATGGCACGGGGAAGAGAGTTGTAATTAATCCGTCGCGCAACTATGCAAGATTAAAACGTATTTTACGAGGCTTCGGACGTATGGAAAAACGCTTCACCTTGCCATTTAGAATTGATTTAACAAGTTGCGCGATGATTAAAAACAATTACGCGCACTCAGGCATGCAAGGCATAATCAAGAATTAAACGAGCGGATCGGGCTTACCATTCTTCAGGTTGCAGCTTGTTTTGGCATATTGTCTGAAACAGAAAAATAAACAACAAGTTATTACATGTGTGGTTTACAAGGAAATTATCCTTTCTCACTATCTCAATCTTATATGGTACTAGTACTACTCGGGAACGCCGTAATTCTAACACTTAACCTCGTAACATCTTGGAAAATGAAGTCTATTATGCACACTAACAAAGTTTACTGCAAAGAGGTTGCTGATGAAGTTATTTTTTAAATGATTAAATAGGTTTTCAAAAAAGCCATACTTAAAATTGTTATTTTCGTCTTAAGACCCGATACAATTGCACGTGTGATGTTGAGTATATTGCATTAAATACTTTAGTAGTTATACTGTGACAGTTCTGACGCACCCCCACAGAGATTTCAATTAAATTAATACGCGCTTTTCATTTGCGGCTTTAATCTATCACCGCGAGCAGCTACAATACAATAATTGCGGAAATTGCGAGAAATTTAATTACAATAGGATAATTACTACAACTGCAGGTACTTTAATTACAATTACAGGTTAATCGGCGATCATTGTATTGTAACTGCTCTCGGGCTGATCGATTTAAACCGCGAATAAAAAGCGCGAATTAATTTAATCGAAATCTTTGCGGAGGGTGCGTCAGAACTGTCACAGTAAAACTACTTACTCATCAGAAAATATTCATGGCATGCAATTGCAAGATAAACAGATGCCTGGCGGATTCGTGCTGAGGCGAACCTTCAATTGCTCGGATTGCTTTTTTTTGGGCTACCAAAATTTTCCGTAAGTGTGCGGAGTGGCACCAGGCCATTATGCCATATATTGCTAGCGAGTGGAACACAGAGAAGTATGATGATCTCGCAGCTTCTTCATGTATGATGTTTTTTATCCGGCGCACCGCATATTTTGCCGATACCAGTTTTTTTAGAACTCCTTCAATGTGGGGACCCCATGTTAGTAGGCTGTCAACTATGATACCTAGGTATTCCCCATGACCGCCATGTAGTTGCACAAGTCTTCTGTTAGCGGTGAAGATAATCCTCATGGATTTGTCCTTGTTCAGGATTAGTCCATCGGCATTAAATCAATCTTCAGCAGACATTGATATAGAGCCAAGTTTTTGATCGAGGCCCTCCAGGTTGTTGTCCGAGACGAGCAGAGCAGTGTCGTCAGCAAATTGAACTGTGTTGCCTTTTGTGTTATATGGTAGATCGTTCATGAATATGATGAAAATATATGGCCCCAAGATACTTCCCTGAGCTACACCAAAGTTGAGTATAGCAACCGAGCTCCTTGAGTCACTTAGCCTGATCAGCTGTTTTCGGTTTTTACAAATGTTGTTAAATAATAATAATTTGATAAATTCATAGAAAATTTATATACAACATGATTCGTGAAACAAATAACTTAAGTTACCCATAACATAAGTTACCCATTTTTGATCCTCTAGGCTTTTGAGCTAACCCATACTTGTCAATGTCAGTGTTATTTAATACTGAAACTTTGTCAAATTTTAAGGAAAATTAGTTTCAGTTTTACTGTACACGAATCTAATACCAAATTTGCAAATAATAAATTTTCTGAAATTTCAGTAATAGCTAACGCATACTTGTCAATGCAGAAAGTTAACTGTTTGATTTTCTCCCTCATTTAATACTGAAACTTTGTCACATTTTCAGGAGAATTCGTTTCAGGTGTACTGTATACGAATCTGATACCAAATTTTCAAATAATAAATTTTTGTCAAATTTTGAGGAGAATTAGTTTCTGGTGTACTGTGCACGACTCTAAAATCAAATTTGCAAATATTAAATTTTCAGAAATTTCAGTAATAGCTCACCCATACATGTCAATGCAGAAAGTTAAGTGGTTGATTTTCTCCCTTATTTAATACTGAAACTTTGTCAAATTTTCAGAAGAATTAGTTTTAGGTGTACTGTGCACGACTCCAATATCAAATTTGCAAATAATAAATTTTTATGAATTTCAGTAATAGCTAGCCCATACTTGTCAATGCAGAAAGTTAAGCGTTCGATTTTCTCCCTTATTTAATACTGAAACTTTGTCAAATTTTCAGGAGAATTAGTTTCAGTTTTACTGTATACGACTCTAATGCCAAATTTACAAATTATCAATTTTTAGAAATTTCAGTAATAGCTAACCCACACTTGTCAATGCAGAAAGTTAAGTGGTTGATTTTCTCCCTTATTTAATACTGAAACCTTGTCAAATTTTCTGGAGAATTAGTTTCAGCTTTACTATATACGAATCTAATACCAAATTTGCAAATAATAAATTTTCATGAATTTCAGTAATAACTAAGCCATACAAGTCAATGCAAAAAAGTTAACTGTTTGATTTTCTCCCTTATTTAATACTGAAACTTTGTAACATTTTCAGCAGAATTAGTTTCAGGTGTTCTGTACACGAATCTAATATCAAATTTGCAAAAAATAAATTTTCAGGAATTTCAGTAATAGGTAACTCACACTTGTCAATGCAGAAAGTTAACTGTTTGATTTTCTCCCTTATTTAATACTGAAACTTTGTCAAATTTCCAGGAGAATTAGTTTCAGGTGTTCTGTACACGAATCTAATATCAAATTTGCAAATAATAATTTTTCAGAAATATCAGTAATAGCTAAGACATACTTGTCAATGCAGAAAGTTAAGTGGTTGATTTTCTCCCTTATTTGATACTGAAACTTTGTCAAATTTTCAGGAGAATTAGTTTCAGGTGTACTGTGCACGACTCTAATATTAAATTTGCAAATAATAAATTTTCAGAAATTTCAGTTATAGCTAACCCATACTTGTCAATGCAGAAAGCTAAGTGTTTGGTTTTCTCCCTTATTTAATACTGAAACTTTGCCAAATTTTCAGGAGAATTAGTTTCAGTTTTACTGTATACGAATCTAATATCAAATTTTCAAAATATAAACTTTTAGATGTTTAAGTAATAGCTAACCCATACTTGTCAATGCAGAAAGTTAAGTGTTTGAATTTCTCCCTTATTTAATACTGAAACTTTGTCAATTTTTCAGGAGAATTAGTTTCAAGTGTTCTGTGCACGAATCTAATATCAAATTTGCAAATAATAAATTTTCATGAATTTCAGTATTAGCTAAGACATACTAGTCAATGCAGAAAGTTAATTGTTTGATTTTCTCCCTTATTTAATACTGAAACTTTGTCAAATTTTCAAGAGAATTTCGTTTTAGGTGTACTGTACACGAATCTAATACCAAATTTGCAAATTATAAATTTTTAGAAATTTCAGTAATAGCTAACACACACTTGTCAATGCAGAAAGTTAAGTGTTTGATTTTCTCCCTTATTTAATACCGAAACTTTGTCAAATTTTCAAGTGAATTAGTTTTAGGTGTACTGTATACGAATCTAATACCAAATTTGCATATAATAAATTTTCATGAATTTCAGTAATAGCTAAGACATACTAGTTAAAGCAGAAAGTTAAGTGTTTGATTTTCTCCCTTATTTAATACTGAAACTTTGTAAAATTTTCAGGAGAATTAGTTTCAGGTGTACTGTACACGAATCTAATACCAAATGTGCAAATACTAAATTTTCATGAATTTCAGTAATAGCTAAGACATACTAGTCAATGCAGAAAGTTAAGTGTTTGATTTTCTCCCTTATTTAATACTGAAACTTTGTCACATTTTCAGGAGAATTAGTTTCAGGTGTACTGTATACGAATCTAATACCAAATTTGCAAATAATAAATTTTGAGAAATTTCAGTAATAGCTAACCCATACTTGTCAATGCAGAAAGTTAAGTGTTTGATTTTCTCCCTTATTTAATACTGAAACTTTGTCAAATTTTCAGGTGAATTAGTTTTAGGTGTACTGTACACGAACCTAATACCAAATATGCAAATAATAAATTTTCATGAGTTTCAGTAATAGCTAAGACATACTAGTCAATGCAGAAAGTTAAGTGTTTGGTTTTCTCCCTTATTTAATACTGAAACTTTGTCAAATTTTCAGGTGAATTAGTTTTAGGTGTACTGTATACGAACCTAATACCAAATATGCAAATAATAAATTTTCATGAGTTTCAGTGATAGCTAACCCATACTTGTCAATGCAGAAAGTTATCTGTTTGATTTTTTGTTTTGTTTGCTGATCTTATTACACCTACGATATGGTTTGATGATTGCTGCTTTATGTTGCAATTCTGCAACTATTTTAAAGACGAAGAAAGGATTTGAAATCACGTTTTAGCCAATAAGGTTTTCAAATCATAACTAGCTGATTGGCTAAAATGCGATTTTAACAGTGCTGTAAGCTAGCATTGCTGTTAAAACAGTTACAGAACTAGGCGTAGGTCTGCTTGGGGATTATGTCGTCTCATGTGTTTCATAAATTGTGATGATGAAGTGTCGCATTGGGTTATCTTGGAACAATGGGATGAGTGTATCACTCTCATCTCATCTTTTTGTACGTGGCGGTGGTAAATGGTAATGATGAGTGGGAGCACTTTGTCAACGTGGAAAATCGGCGGTTGTCTCGTCGCGCGTCCCCACTCAGCTTTTTGATGGATATGCGACCTCGTGCCGTGTGGTCCACGGCAATCTGTCACCTTGATGGATGTTGTGCTAAGCTTTCACGTGTCGACAAGCCCAGCGACAATGCAATCGCCGATTTTATAGCGATCAAGATATACGGCGTGGCATACAAATGGCTCCGAAATTTACTGATGCCACTCGATGGGAATGCCGATACGCGTCCGATATTTTATTAACTTTATTCCGGAGCCGGGCGATTTATAGCCATCACCGGCGAGTTTCCCACGTGGAGGAGGACGAGGAGGGCCGTCCACGTCCGTCCAATCTCTCCATTGTGGAATGGACACAATGGACGCCATAAATAACCGTCCGGCATAAATAATAATCCACTCGCGACGTCGGACGTCCTCGTAACATATTACGCACATTAAATTTCCATTATTTAGCATAATGTAGGGGCGAGGGGCGCGCAGCTACCCGAAAGAGGTGGACCTCGGCGTCCGGTCCGAAAGTGTTGCTCTTCGGATCCCCGGCGACACCTATACCCGTTTCGGCTGGCAAGCATCCATCCTCAGTTTGTTTGTTTACATCCATGCAGTTTATGTGTGGACGTCCGAGGCTGGATGGTCGGTCCTGGCCCTACACCCGCTGCGGGCAGACTCCAAGTGGGCCGGAACAATGCTCGATTTGCACAAATTAATATTAAACAGCGTGATGGATGCGTTTTTTACAGCCTCTCGTGTGTGCGCATCGTTTAATGCACTACGTGCACCGTTATTTATTAGCCCCCGATGTTTCCACTTCATCGGCCGCCGCCTCTTACCTGGACGATTTCTTGACAAATTCGTCCCTTGTGGAACACCTCGCTTCACGCTGTTAGCGCTCTTTTGGGCGCCCCGATGAAGATTTCTGAAAACCAACAGAGGTGTGCATGTCTTCGGGCCGTTGTCTTCTGACGAGAGCCCGGCCAGCACGCGAAATACGCATAATACCAGTCGCGGCTGGTCATGGCGCTCTTAAGGCTCGGGTCATGGCAATCCTGGAAATCTCCGGCGAACGCCGCTTGTGCACACACACTTCAATTACCACCGCCGCGATACAAATCATGCGGTAATGGATAATTTACATAATCATCGAAATTGTAATGCTTAATTTATTGCTCGCAAAATGCGTCATCTGTTTAGTAGCTCGTAAATCAGATGGCATAATTAATTGCAGCCATGATTTACATTGCAATAATAGACAATCCCACTTGAAATGCCGACGTGCATCGTAATAATATTGCATTAATAAAATTACCCATTAACCCTCAGCACAAGGCAACAATTCAATCCTTGACTGAAACAATTACCCACCAACTCTAAATGGGCAGTTGTTTGCGGAGATGATATCCAAATGTACAAATATTTGATGGTAGATGAATCAGTGATCAGTATCAAGATTTTGAATTCAGTTATGTCTGGCACGAAGGCGGATTTAGGGGGGTGGGGGAGCTATGAAACCAGGGGCGGCAAATTTATGGAAAACTACCGAAGGCACAAGTCACAATAAAAAATAAATATAAAAATAAATAAATGACAAATACAAGAAGTGAAGCATCTAACCACCTCCTTCAACTTTAAAGATTAGAAACTACTTTTTTTAATCAATTTTATGCTGAGACAAGTTATCTGGATTTATCGTATAAATAATAAGCTACAATAGTCTGAGATCGATCTATCAACCGTAACAGTATACAATGTATAAGAACAAAATTTAACATTTATGAAAATTGAGCACTAATGAAAACGACAGAAACTTAATATGAAGATGAAACGAACAGAAAAAAACGAAAAGTCCTGTCAGATGAATCCAGAGCAGGAGAAGTAGAATTGATTGGTAGAATTTTTTTTAGATTTAATCAAGAGTACTAAAATTCTATAAAAAGTTCAACGTCCAAGAATATTTTACTTTTCTAAATATTTAATATTTAAAATCTAGGGGCGGATTTTTTTGGAAAACTACCAAAGGCACAAGTCACAATAAAAAATAAATATACAAATAAATAAATGACAAATACAAGAAGTGAAGCATCTAACTACCTCCTTCAACTTAAAAGATTAGAAACGACGTTTTTGTCAATTTTATGCTGAGATATGTTAACTCGATTTAACGTATAAAGTAATAAGCTACAACAGTCTGAGATCGATATCAAGAGTATCAGTATACAATGTATAAGAACAAAATTTAACATTTATGAAAATTGAGCACTAATGAAAACGACAGAAACTTAATATGAAGATGAAACGAACAGAAAAAAAACGAAAAGTCCTGTCAGATGAATCCAGAGCAGGAGAAGTAGAATTGATTGGTAGATTTTTTTTTAGATTTAATCAAGAGTACTAAAATTCTATAAAAGTTCAACGTCCAAGAATATTTTACTTTTCTAAATATTTAATATTTAAAATCTAGGGGCGGCAAATTTTTTGAAAACTACCAAAAGCACAAGTCACAATAAAAATATAGTTAACTCCATGCTGACAAATTGGATCAAAATTGAACAAATTTATGAGAAATCCGTATAGGTCTCTAAAAATTGGGAAGGATTTAAAATTTAAAATGATTAGTAGTAGTTAGCAAAAATTCTCAATAAATTTAAATATTTGATTCATATTAACAATTAATATCAAAACTGGGCAAAATCTTGAGAAATTCCTGAAAATTTGACTATATGTTTTGACTAATATTTTGACATAAAAAAAACTAAATGTCAATTGTTTTAAGAGTAATAATTCATAGGCAAAACGGTAATAGTTGGTAAAAGTAATAATTTTAGGACATTCATGTAAATTGAAACCTTAATTTAATTGGCAATGCGTAGTCGAGACGTAACTTTATTAGTTAGGATGTTTTATCGAGTTATCATAATTTAATTAATCCTTCTCATGCTCGAGATTACATTGCATCGTGGTATTTCTATTTCAGAAATAGTAATTAAAATTCGTCGCTCGGTTGTAATTCATTGCTGTTCGTTGGGGGATGCGTCTGCTCCTTCTTGCATTTAATTTGTTTCGTGTGTGAAATTGGTTGGAAAACGGTGACTGCTGGAAGGGAATAGATTCGTGAGCGATTTCACGCTCCCTGAGCCCTTTGTTTTGTAACACGAGACGTCTGCGGGAGCGTGCGATTTCGCCCCCACGATCAGTCATCCCCGTCGGACTGTCCTCTCAGGTGGACGCGACCACCGAAGATGAAGCTGTCGCATGGGGGCACGGTAGCCGGCCGTGCTGATGGCTATCGGGGGGCCCTCGCCAAAAGTTAATTGTGCCCCTGGACGTGGAACAAATGTGGGCCTGCGACACGTCGGAGGTCCACCGAGGTAATTTCAGTCATTGCACGGGCGATAATGGATAATTTAACACTGGATTAGTGGAAGGGTCTGGTGGGACCCGCCACCGCCTCGCCGTCGGATTCCAGCACAGCGGGGGCGACGGACTCTCCTCTCTTCCGCCGCTCCTGCCGAAATTTGTTGGGTCCCCGTGGCCGCGGCGGGGGGCGCCCATCCACCATCCATTCTTCTCTCCGAGGGGATGTTGTTCCGTCCTAGAGGGTGCTATAACTTCTTCAGCTGTCCAGGACCCGGGCCGACCGCCCGGGCCCCTCGCGCCGCCATAAATCTACAGTCCGGCACTGCAACTCCCGGATCATTTAGGGGAATTCCAGTTCTATTTGTTTGATTTATTAATTCCAATCTGCATTGCTGATTCCCGGCTTAATGGCATTTCAGGAATTTCAATTAGCCGCGGGAATAAATTGGTCGGGGAAAAAATAAATTCCCGGCTGCCTTTAAAGGCAGTCGATAAAATTTTATAATGCGTATTAGTTTTCGGTTACTTAAAAAATGTGTATCTAATTTGTTTATAAAGAAAGAATTTATGCGCCATAAACTATTGATCCGATCTTCCACAAAAAAAACGCCTGAAATACACACATCTCCCGACTGCTTTAGAATAATTAACCGACAATCTCAATAAAGTATTTTATTAGCATATTATCTTTATGTCCTACGCATATGGTGTAGTTGTTTAATTCCTCCTCTCTAACTCTGCATGTTGCACTTTACGCGACGGCCGCGCTACGCACAAAAAGCATTTAAATATAAATTGGATAATTAATTAAAAATTCGGTACATTCGGCCTTTGCGTCCCGTCAACACCGCCATATATAGTAACGTGAAAATATCTGAAACCAATTAATAATTAAAGGATGATGCGCTCGATCCACTTATTATCATAAACAAGAAATCAAAATTGTAACTAATTAACTCCTTTTCACCACAAAAACTCGGACCTTGCAGGTGGTCCCGGTCATATACATTATTAATTAAATTAGAACACGGCGTAATCTCACTTTTTACCATTTTCTGCCTTATACGGTTTTTTACATTTCGTAACATCTCTCTAACACAAACTTAATCCTAAAATGTACCTGATTAGCTTTACAGATGCTTAAAGTTAGCTGAAAACTGGTAGTATTACAACAAAATTAGCTTCATTTTACAGCAGCATTTACTTCATCATCAATATTTCCACTAATTGTGCAAAACAATCACAGCAAATTGCGACATTCGTATACAGTACACCTGAAACTAATTCTCCTTAAAATTTGTCAGAGTTTCAGAATTAAATTAGGGAGAAGATCAAACACTTAACTTTCTGCATTGACGAGTATGTCTTAGCTATTACTGAAATTCATGAAAATTTATTTTTTGCAAAATTGGTATTAGATTCGTGTACAGTACACCTGAAACTAATTCTTCTGAAAATTTGACAAAGTTTCAGTATTAAATAAGGGAGAAGATCAAACACTTAACTTTCTGCATTGACAAGTATGGGTTAGCTATTACTGAAATTCATGAAAATTTATTATTTGCAAATTTGATATTAGAGACGTGTACAGTACACCTGAAACTAATTCTTCTGAAAATTTGTCAAAGTTTCAGTGTTAAATAAGGGAGAAAATCAACCACTTATCTTTCTGCATTGACAAGTATGGGTTAGCTATTACTGAAATTCATGAAAATTTATTATTTGCAAATTTGGTATTAGATTCGTGCACAGAACACCTGAAACTAATTCTCCTAAAAATTTGCCATAGTTTCAGTATTAAATTAGGGAGATAATCAAACAGTTAACTTTCTGCATTGACTAGTATGTCTCAGCTATTACTGAAATTCATGAAAATTTATTATTTGCAAATTTGGTATTAGATTCGTGCACAGAACACCTGAAACTAATTCTCCTGAAAATTTTCTAAAGTTTCAGTATTAAATTAGGGAGATAATCAAACAGTTAACTTTCTGCATTGACTAGTATGTCTCAGCTATTACTGAAATTCATGAAAGTTTATTATTTGCAAATTTGGTATTAGATTCGTGCACAGAACACCTGAAACTAATTCTCCTGAAAATTTTCTAAAGTTTCAGTATTAAATAAGGGAGAAAATCAAACACTTAACTTTCTGCATTAACTAGTATGTCTTAGCATTACTGAAATTCATGAAAATTTATTATTTGCAAATTTGGTATTATATTCGTGTACAGTACACCTGAAACTAATTCTTCTGAAAATTTTACAAAGTTTCAGTATTAAATAAGGGAGAAAATCAAACTCTTAACTTTCTGCATTGACAAGTATGTCTTAGCTATTACTGAAATTCATGAAAATTTATTATTTGCAAATTTGGTATTAGATTCGTATACAGTACACCTGAAACTAATTCTCCTGAAAATTTGACACAGTTCCAGTATTAAATAAGGGAGAAAATCAAACTCTTAACTTTCTGCATTGACAAGTTTGGGTTAGCTATTACTGAAATTTCTGAAAATTTATTATTTGCAAATTTGGTATTCGATTCGTGTACAATACACCTGAAACTAATTCTCCTGAAAATTTGACAAAGTTTCAGTGTTAAATAAGGGGGAAAATCAACCACTTAACTTTCTGCATTGACTAGTATGTCTTAGCTATTACTGAAATTCATGAAAATTTATTATTTGCAAATTTGGTATTAGAGTCGCGCACAGTACACCTGAAACTAATTCTCCTGAAAATTTGACAAAGTTTCAGTATCAAATAAGGGAGAAAATGAAACACTCAACTTTCTGCATTGACAAGGGTGGGTTAGCTATTACTGAAATTTATAAAAATTTATAATTTGCAAATTTGATATTAGATTCGTATACAGTACACCTGAAACTAATTCTCCTGAAAATGTGATAAAGTTTCAGTATTAAATAAAGGAGAAAATCAAACAGTTAACTTTCTGCATTGACAAGTATGTCTTAGCTATTACTGAAATTCATGAAAATTTATTATTTGCAAGTTTGGTATTAGATTCGTGAACAGTTCATCTGAAACAAATTCTCCTGAAAATTTGACAAAGTTTCAGTACTAAAAAGGGAGAAAATCAATCACCTAACTTTCTGCATTGACAAGTGTGGGTTAGTTATTACTGAAATTTCTGAAAAATTATTATTTGAAAATTTGATATTAGATTCATGTATAGAACACCTGAAACTAATTCTCCTGAAAATTTGACAAAGTTTCAGTGTTAAATAAGGGGGAAAATCAACCACTTAACTTTCTGCATTGACTAGTATGTCTTAGCTATTACTGAAATTCATGAAAATGTATTATTTGCAAATTTGATATTAGATTCGTGTACAGTACACCTGAAAGTAATTTTCCTGAAAATTTGACAAAGTTTCAGTATCAAATAAGGGACAAAATCAACCACTTAACTTTCTGCATTGACATGTATGTCTTAGCTATTACTGAAATTCATGAAAATTTATTATTTGCAAATTTGGTATTAGATTCGTGTACAGTACACCAGAAACTAATTCTCCTGAAAATTTGACAAAGTTTCAGTATCAAATAAGGGACAAAATCAACCACTTAACTTTCTGCATTGACAAGTATGGGTTAGCTATTACTGAAATTTCTGAAAATTTATTATTTGCAAATATGATATTAGAGTCGTGCACAGTACACCTAAAACTAATTCTCCTGAAAATTTGACACAGTTTCAGTATTAAATAAGGGAGAACATCAAACACTTAACTTTCTGCATTCACAAGTATGAGTTAGCTATTACTGAAATTTCTGAAAATTTATTATTTGCAAATTTGATATTAGAGTCGTGCACAGTACACCTGAAACTAATTATCCTGAAAATTTGACAAAGTTTCAGTGTTACATAAGGGAGAAGATCAACCACTTAACTTTCTGCATTGACAAATGTGGGTTAGCTAATACCGAAATTTCTAAAAATTCATAATTTGCAAATTTGATATTAGATTCGTGTACAGAATAACTTAAACTAATTCTCCTGAAAATTTGACATAGTTTCAGTATTAAATAAGGGAGAAAATCAAACATTTAACTTTCTGCATTGATAAGTGTTGGTTAGATGTTACTGAAATTTTTGAAAATTAATTATTTGCAAATTTGATATTATTGTCGTGCACAGTACACCTGAAAATAATTCTCCTGAAAATTTGACAAAGTTTCAGTATTAAATAAGGGAGAAAATCAAACACTTAACTTTCTGCATTGACAAGTGTGGGTTAGCTATTACTGAAATTTCTGAAAATTTATTATTTGCAGATTTGATTTTAGATTCGTGTACAGAACACCTGAAACTAATTCTCCTGAAAATTTGACAAAGTTTCAGTGTTAAATAAGGGAGAAAATCAAACACTTAACTTTCTGCATTGACAAGTATGGTTGGCTAATACTGAAATTTCTGAAAACTTATTATTTGCAAATTTAATATTAGAGTCGTCTACAGTACACCTGAAACTAATTCTGCTGAAAATTTAACAAAGTTTCAGTGTTAAATAAGGAAGAAAATCAAACAGTTAACTTCTGCATTGACTAGTATGTCTTAGCTATCACTGAAATTAATGAAAAATTATTATTTGCAAATTTGGTATTAGATTCGTGTACAGTACACCTGAAACTAATTCTCCTGAAATTTTTACAAAGTTTCAGTATTAAATAAGGGAGAAAATCAAACAGTTACCTTTCTGCATTGACTAGTATGTCTTAGCTATTACTGAAATTCATGAAAATTTATTATGTGCAAATTTAATATTAGAGTCATGCACAGTACATCTGAAACTAATTCTCCTGAAAATTTGACAAAGTTTCAGTCTTAAATAAGGGAAAAAATCAAACAGTTAACTTTCTGCATTGACAAGTATGGGTTATTGCTGAAAATTCTGAAAATTTTCTTTTTGCAAATTTAATATTAAAGTCGTGCACAGTACACCTGAAACTAATTCTCCTGAAAATTTGACAAAGTTTCAGTGTTAAATAATGGAGAAAATCAAACACTTACCTTTCTGCATTGACAAGTATGGGTTAGCTATTACTAAAATGCATGAAAATTTATTATTTGCAAAATTGATATTAGATTCGTGTACAGAACACCTGAAACTAATTCTACTGAAAATTTGACAAAGTTTCAGTGTTAAATAAGGGAGAAAATCAGCCACTTAACTTTCTGCATTGACAAGTATGGGTTAGCTATTACTGAAATTCATAAAAATTTATAACTTGCAAATTTGATATTAGAGTTGTGCACAGTACACCTGAAACTAATTCTCCTGAAAATTTGACAAAGTTTCAGTGTTAAATAAAGGAGAAAATCAACCACTTAACTTTCTGCATTGACAAGTGTGGGTTAGCTATTACTGAAATTCATGAAAATTTATTATTTGCAAATATGATATTAGAGTCGTGCACACACGAATATAATTGCATGGTGTCAAAGGAAGTTTTGTTTTCTGTAATTGCTTGCACTATCTAAAAGCTTTTGATGAGGCCACCGGCAAACTGATCAGGTAAGAAGTGACAAATTCATCAAACATGAGGCGAGACCGTTGGAGTGACGAAAAGGACTCAGAAATTCCAGTGCGGGCTTTTAACGCTCTACACCCATTTTAGGCATTTAATAACGAGAAGAGATCAACATGTGTCGACAGTGCTGTACAGTTAATTAATTTTGAAATACATATTATGATAGATGCGGACAACGCGAGCATAATAGTTTTCCGTGTTCCTAGAGGCCGATGAATATTTATAACGCTCTTGAAACGGCGGTTAATGGCACAAAAGGACCGCCAGAAAATCGGTCGGTAAATATGAAATAAAGAACCGCCCGCCCCGCCCCAGGTGATTTACATTTTCGTCCCGGCGGGGAGTCTTCGGCAAGTGAAATGAAAATGCAACCATTCGCCCGACCATGCCCAAATCCATCACTCCCATGACTGGGCTCGTAACCGATTTTCCCGCGAGGAATGAAAATTTCGAATCAATCCCCCCACGTTAAGCCTAATTGGAGTGACAATAAAAGCCGGACGCATAAAAAAAACACGGACATTGTGTGTCGGCGTCGATAAATTACGGATGCCAATTAGCGACGCACTCCACGATCGACACGTGGAAATTTACGCGATCGACGCCCATCCGGCTTTCACAATAGATAAAATTTCTAAATAACGATGGCAATTTCGGCGCGAACACGGCGATGATCACGAAAAATCCGGAAATGGTTTGAAATCCTAGCGGACGAATTCCAGGCTCCCATGAACTTAGATCTAATCGTCGAACCGTAGCTGTAATTTCATTCACAATGCATACATTTCCCAAATTCACGATCGTGTCGTACAATTCGTTCGATTACTGAATGGTATAATATAGTTTAAGGATTTCATAAATGCTTTATTTTCAAAAATCAATCTAGTGATTTTCAAAATATCTTGTTTCGAAATTTTTCTTCGGTCGCCATTTTGTTATTTGATGAAATAGAAAATAATTGTAAATACAAATGTTTTAGACAACCGATAGCGCATGCTGAACGTTTTCGTATTTTTTAAATATTCCTTAAAATAAGGGAGTAATGACGATTTTTCGAAAAACAAAAGAACGCCAATAACTATGAACTTGGGCTCCAATTCAAAAATTTTAACTAAGAAAAGTTGTTTGTTTCAATGAGTTCTAACTGCCATTTTCGGGTGTTACAACTTAGTATTAACACCCTGTATATTTCCGCTTAATAGATCCTAATGGTGGGCGTCGTACAAGTGACCACCCTGTATACCGTACTGCGTAAAAAATGCAAAATTCATAAAAATTTCTGTTGCCGGGTTTCTGAAATAAACGATTCAATTGTGACTTGTAATAATACATGTTTATTTCGCTACTAATGTTACAGACTATGACTTGATTATGACTTATAATGCAACGGTGTAAGGATTATTTTAGTATTCCTATGCAGTAGGAATATATGACCCGTTAATAAATCATCATCTTGTATACAAGGTGATTCGAGTTTATTGTCTAGGGCAAAAATAACGACTTCCCAAAGATATAAATTAGCCGCACTTTAAATCTAAACTTGTACAATATTGAAATTTGATATGTTCCACTCGGATTAATTTTTAGAATTTTTATAATATTTTTATTTAATATAATTTTAAAGAATTTTTTTTATGGGAGGAGTTTTTGCGCATTTTCTCAGTAATTGTGAAGTTTTGTGTATCGATTTTCTGTCTTATATTATTCTTGTATAGTCGACCCAAAAATCTAAGAATATTACGACTTTGACTTTTAAGTATTTTATGGGGGTTTTATTTGGTGTTGCCATAAAATCAGCGCTTATACTGGCTTTGGGTCTTTATACAAGCCAGTATAAGCGCTGATTTTATGGCAACACCAAATAAAACCCCCATAAAATACATAAAAGTCAAAGTCGTAATATTCTTAGATTTTTGGGTCGTCTATATATTGACACATTTGGGAGCGCAAATTAATATGCTTCAGTTTCTGAAATAATTGCATTTTAATATTTCGCAAGGAATCTATAAAATGATTTATTGAAGTTGTGTAGAATAATTTTTCACCAACGGGCAAATAATTGCCACGAATCCACAGAGCACCCTTTTTTGCGAGCCTGGCCTGCCGCTGTATTAAAATCTTTATTTCGGCCCTGGAAATCATTGGTTTGCGGAGCAGCGAAGGTTTATGTCGTAAATTATACCTTTCTGTATCTGTAAAGATCATTGTTGTCATAAATATCTGAACTACTTGACTTCTATACTTCATGGAAGACCATGAATCATAGAAAAATAAATGAAATGCGCGTTTTACTTACAATCCAAACATTTTTTAAACGCCCATTTCATAATTGAGGGGTCTAGAAGTAAAAGGGTTTAAGTGCATTTTTGGTAGTTCTGAGATAAATGGCTAAAGTTAACTTGGATTTCAAAATTCCAGGAATAAGGTTAGAAAACTGTTTTAATATTTTAGACTTAGGTTTAGACTACATTTAGACTTTAGGCATTTTTGGTAGTTCTGAGATAAATGGCTTTAAAGTTAACTTGGATTTCAAAATTCCAGGAATAAGGTTAGAAAACTGTGTTAATATTTGAGACAGGTTTAGACTAAAATATTAACACAGTTTTCTAAACTTATTCGCGGAATTTTGAAATTCAAGTTAACTTTAAAGCCATTTATCTCAGAACTACCAAAAATGCACTTAAACCCTTTTACTTCTAGACCCCAAAATTGGGTCCTATGAATTAAAACGATATTTTCGGGCTATTTTATATTAAAAAATCAAAATTGAACTTTGGGTTAAAAATTGTTTTTTTTTTTAAATTTATGGCCGTGGTTACAATGATATTGAAAATTTTAAACCAGCAATTGGTAGATTAATATTGTAGGTATCTAATTCTAACATTTTATAATTTTTGGACGACCGTAAGTAGGTTAAATTCGCCTGGACAATAAACTTGAATCACGAGGTATGAATTGAAAACCTTAAAAAACAATCACATTACAGGAAGGCTTGTAACATATCGAGTAAACATTTTTTTTTCTTCCAAATGGGATGGGAGAAATTCTTAAAGTGGCGACTATCAGATATCGATACATTTTCCAATATAACTTTGATGCAAGATGGGTTAGGAGGAATGAATTCCTAAAGTGGCGACTATCAGAAATCGGTACATTTTCCAATAAAACTTTGATGCAAGATGGGTTAAGAGGAATGAATTCCTAAAGTGGCGACTATCAGAAATCGGTACATTTTCCAATAAAACTTTGATGCAAGATGGGTTAGGAGGAATGAATTCCTAAAGTGGCGACTATCAGAAATCGGTACATTTTCCAATAAAACTTTGATGCAAGATGGGTTAGGAGGAATGAATTCCTAAAGTGGCGACTATCAGAAATCGGTACATTTTCCAATAAAACTTTGATGCAAGATGGGTTAGGAGGAATGAATTCCTAAAGTGGCGACTATCAGAAATCGGTACATTTTCCAATAAAACTTTGATGCAAGATGGGTTAGGAGGAATGAATTCCTAAAGTGGCGACTATCAGAAATCGGTACATTTTCCAATAAAACTTTGATGCAAGATGGGTTAGGAGGAATGAATTCCTAAAGTGGCGACTATCAGAAATCGGTACATTTTCCAATAAAACTTTGATGCAAGATGGGTTAGGAGGAATGAATTCCTAAAGTGGCGACTATCAGAAATCGGTACATTTTCCAATAAAACTTTGATGCAAGATGGGTTAGGAGGAATGAATTCCTAAAGTGGCGACTATCAGAAATCGGTACATTTTCCAATAAAACTTTGATGCAAGATGGGTTAGGAGGAATGAATTCCTAAAGTGGCGACTATCAGAAATCGGTACATTTTCCAATAAAACTTTGATGCAAGATGGGTTAGGAGGAATGAATTCCTAAAGTGGCGACTATCAGAAATCGGTACATTTTCCAATAAAACTTTGATGCAAGATGGGTTAAGAGGAATGAATTCCTAAAGTGGCGACTATCAGAAATCGGTACATTTTCCAATAAAACTTTGATGCAAGATGGGTTAAGAGGAATGAATTCCTAAAGTGGCGACTATCAGAAATCGGTACATTTTCCAATAAAACTTTGATGCAAGATGGGTTAGGAGGAATGAATTCCTAAAGTGGCGACTATCAGAAATCGGTACATTTTCCAATAAAACTTTGATGCAAGATGGGTTAGGAGGAATGTATTCCTAAAGTGGCGACTATCAGAAATCGGTACATTTTCCAATAAAACTTTGATGCAAGATGGGTTAAGAGGAATGAATTCCTAAAGTGGCGACTATCAGAAATCGGTACATTTTCCAATAAAACTTTGATGCAAGATGGGTTAGGAGGAATGAATTCCTAAAGTGGCGACTATCAGAAATCGGTACATTTTCCAATAAAACTTTGATGCAAGATGGGTTAGGAGGAATGAATTCCTAAAGTGGCGACTATCAGAAATCGGTACATTTTCCAATAAAACTTTGATGCAAGATGGGTTAAGAGGAATGAATTCCTAAAGTGGCGACTATCAGAAATCGGTACATTTTCCAATAAAACTTTGATGCAAGATGGGTTAGGAGGAATGAATTCCTAAAGTGGCGACTATCAGAAATCGGTACATTTTCCAATAAAACTTTGATGCAAGATGGGTTAGGAGGAATGAATTCCTAAAGTGGCGACTATCAGAAATCGGTACATTTTCCAATAAAACTTTGATGCAAGATGGGTTAAGAGGAATGAATTCCTAAAGTGGCGACTATCAGAAATCGGTACATTTTCCAATAAAACTTTGATGCAAGATGGGTTAGGAGGAATGAATTCCTAAAGTGGCGACTATCAGAAATCGGTACATTTTCCAATAAAACTTTGATGCAAGATGGGTTAGGAGGAATGAATTCCTAAAGTGGCGACTATCAGAAATCGGTACATTTTCCAATAAAACTTTGATGCAAGATGGGTTAGGAGGAATGAATTCCTAAAGTGGCGACTATCAGAAATCGGTACATTTTCCAATAAAACTTTGATGCAAGATGGGTTAGGAGGAATGAATTCCTAAAATGGCGACTATCAGAAATCAGTACATTTTCAAGTTTTTTTTTTTTCAAATGCTGTATTCATTTTTGAATACTGGAAAGCTGGAGCGTTAAAAGCTGGGATTCGAATTTGTTAATGAAAACAATATTTTCTCCGTATGTATGCGGAGAAAGTAACAATTAGTGTAAAGAGTTGAAGGGGATAATCTTCAAGACCAGAAACTACATAAAATTTGTGATCTGATAAAAGTCAGTGTCTCCGAGACCAATTACGGGACTAGTGACATTCAACGTCGCTCTCGTCGTTTTATTTCCTTCCCGACCTGATGGCATTGAGCGATAATTTTCGAAATCGAATCAGAACACGGCCTGGTATTAATTCGTCCTATTTGCTCAGAGCGAGGCACGCGAGCGAGGAATAATAAGTGTCGCAGTGCAATTGCCCAAACGGGGACGTATGTAGATCGGAATCGCGTTAATAGTTGTGCATTTGAAATGCAAATCCGCCGAGGAACACGTGTAGCCGCAAAGCGACGATTTTCCTTTTTCAGTGAGTTATAATCGTTACGTAAATCGATATAAATTAAATCTTGCCCAAGAGGATCGTCTCGCGAGAGAGAGGCCCTGAAGAACAAAAAAAAATGGTTTCAATTAAGCGCCAGCTCGCCTTTTTCCCCGGTGGAACGTATAAATTAGGCGTAATGATAACCCCGAATCTCATTACAAAATCGAAGACAATCACCGCCACGGAGATGCCAGATAGTGGCCCAGGGAATTAATCAACGCTAATTGATGGCGCGAAGAGTGGAACGGGATAAAATCCAGACGGAGGTGTCGATTGTCCAAGGAATCACCGTGCAAGCCGATATCTGATTATCATCTATCCTAACGTCTATATTTAACCGCACGTCCTAAATACCGAAATTAATATTTATTATTGCATTTCCCAAAGGCCCCGTAGTGGACGGGTGCGTGGGCGCCCAGGACCGGGCTCATCCTCTCCTCCTCGGAGTCGTCTTCCCAAATATGGGGCCAACTCACTCGCTCCACTCACACTCGGCACCGTGGCCAGACACGCGCGTTCTCAGGTACGTGCACACGGTCATATTGCAGGGACATTAAATGATATTTATTACGCGAATGGTAAATAAAATGACAAATACGCTGGGACGTCGCTGTAAAACCGCCGATTTAATAACTTCGCAGTTCATATATACCGGCCGTTATTGCTTAACGCGTGCTTAATGAGGCAATTGTGACCAAAAACGGACGGCGAGCCTCCATCTCGAAAAGCTCGTCGCAGGGGGGCAGCGGAAAAAAATTATGGGAAGAAAAGCCGAGTCCCCATTCCCTAATTTCTTTCCTTGTAAACACTTTTCACTTTAAACCACCCAGAAGGATCATTATATAGTTATTACTTAAGGCCATGACTAATAAATATAGTGGTAGATCGATTCTTCAAATGTTTCCTCCAACATTTTAAGACAATTTGGACCCACCCACTAACACCAGCTATCACAACCATCGATAACTTACATCAAACGAAAGTAAAAGAAATACATATCTTCATCTTTATCCTCATTATAATCCTGCTCTTTACCTTCTCGTACTGATACCCCTTTAAATGTTACGTGTTCCCAGTACTATTATATGGTATGGAATCTTGGACGCCCAAAAAAAAATGACACCGATCGGATGGATGTATTCGAAATGTGGGCTTATAGAAGAATCCTGAGAATAATCTGGGTGAGCAGCACAACAAACAAAGAAGTACTAAGGAGATTGGGAAAGGAGAAAGATAGAAAGATAAGATAGTAAGATAGAAAGGAGATAGTGAATACAGTCAAAATCAGGAAACTATAGTACCTTGGCCACGTGACGAGAGGAGAGAAATATGCACTGCTGCAAACCATCATACAAGGTAAGATACAGGGAAACAGGCATATAGGTAGTCCAATTTCTTGGTTGTAAACCTCAGAAATTGGTTCAACAACAGCTCCATTGAACTGTTCAGAACCGCAACATCTAAGGGGAAAATCGCCATGATGATAGCCAATCTTTTCAAAGGAGACGGCACATGAAGAAGAAGAATGATGCCCCTCAACATCCTTATCAGTGATATTATTGCATGATGTCATGATTTTCCTAAACCTCAGAAATTGGTTCAACAGCAGCTCCATTGAACTGTTCAAAGCCGTAACATCTAAGGGTAAAATCGCCATGATGATAGCGAATATTATCAAAGAAGACGGCACATGAAGAAGAATAATGATGCCCCTCAACATCCTTATCAGTGATATTATTTCATGATGTCATGATTTTCCTATTCATTATCATTATTCTCTTAATGTTCCTGCTCAATAATTTTCTCCTCGTAATTATACGTGTCCTCGTCCTTGTCCTCATTATCATCTTCTATTTTCCATAGGAACTTCTAATTGTATTCAATCGCATTGTGTCGTAATGTTCCTATTCATCCTCATTATAAAAAGAAATGTTCCTCAGCCCTTTGTTTTTTTTAATTTTTTGGTACGAATTAGTATTTCGAATGCTTTCATAAGCTTGCAGAGGCAATGGTCTAAGCCAGGGGTAGGCAAACTGCGGCTCGCGAGCCACATGTGGCTCTTTGTGTGAAATTAAAAACGAAAAAATTAAAAGTGAAATTAAAACTATGTGGTCATATGAAAGTTGTCAAAATAGCCAAAGTTGTCTGTGATATTTATTTGAAAGAATTTTAAGTCAAATTTGGATATTTGACAAAAAAAAACATTCTGTCTCAATTATTTCAGTAATATGGTAGAAAGTATTAAGAGGACAAGATTTCAAAAATAAATTTAAATTCTAACAAAAATCCAAAACAGTTAGTGCAAATTCCAGTTACACTCAAAATTCTAAAAGAACAGATAAAATATGAAAAAAAAATCAAAAATAATTTGAAACCAGAATAGTAATCCACAAAAACTTCTTGTAAATTTATGTATAAATCGCGAAAATCCTATAAGGACAATTCAAATATTAAATATTTACGGATATGTACAATAATTCTAACAACAATCTACTACAAACTCTTGCAAATTCCAGTTAAATTAAAATCCTACGATTATCATCATCATCATTAAAATGTTAGAAAATTTGTAGAAATATTTTAAAATTCTAACCAAAATTCACAGAAAATTATTAAATTCCAGTAAAATTCCAGAAATTAAACTGGATAAATCCAGATAATACACAAGCATATAAAAATAAAGCAAAAATTCACAGAAAATTTAGGAAATTCCAGTAAAATTCCAGAAATTAAAAGTAAAATCAGGACACTACAAGGAAGACGATAATTTACTTACTAATAATTTCGAAGAAAAATAAAATTTTAACTAACATTGACAATGAAGTTCTTGTAAATTCTACCAATACTACAGAAAAACGTAAAATGATTATTATAATATTAAAAGTACTAAAAATTTCGAAGATAAATAAAATTTGTAACCAAAATTGATAATCAAGTTCTTGTAAATTGTTGTAAATTTCTTATAAGCATTCACCGCGAATTTCGCAAATTCTAGTAAAATTCCACAAATTTAAAAGAAAAAATCCTGAAAATACATAGGCAGAAGAATGTTATTGTTAATATTGCTACATTTTATGAAGTACCTAAACGATGTAATTTTTTTACGATGTACGAATACGTCGTAAAAACGTATCGTAAAAACGTATAAAATTACGAATCATTTACAACAATATAAATCAATAAATAAAATAGATAGACTAAAAATTAAATATTTCTAAGAAAAAATTACATTTTGTAAATTCCTTGTAAATTACACCTATATTTACCTGCTTCAGAAAATCGTAAAATGATGATTAGGTTAATAAGATTAGGAAGTTTCATAAATACAGAAAATTTCGGAAATAAACAAAAATTCTGATAAAATTTAATTTGTAAATTCTAGTTCGACAAAAGGTCGGTTAATGTATTAGAAATATTCAGAAATAACAAAAATTTCAACCTAAAACTCCAAAAATGGTTGCTACCATTTCTGTCAATTAATACTATTTGACACCTTACAAGTATTAATTATTTTTGTCATTATTTTGTCATTTAAACGATTACTGTGACTTTTTTAATTTCTTTTATAAACATTTAAATAATTCCAGTACGCGAAATGGGCATATCGCGCCCGGTTGCACAAAAATCCTTTTAATGCTAATACCAAGTCATTTAATTATTTCTTCTACAAACATCAATGAAAGTTGAACTTTTAACACTTGAACTTGAACTAAATGTGCAATATTTTTCCACTAGTGTAAAAGTAATCACTTTTAATACTAGTATTAAAAATAAACTGACAGGCTTTTGTCAAAGTCACATATAATTTATTGAAATATTACAAACATAATACATTGATAGAAATAATAACATCTTACAATATTGGGTAGGCATCAGATTTAAGGTTGCCCTAAGTTTGCTTTAATTTCTTTCGGAAACTCTTCATGCGTAGTTATTATCAAGACTTTTTATCGTTTGACACATGTGTCATGCAAAACGTAACCAGACTTATTTACTTCATAAATTCCACAACT
Source organism: Othius punctulatus (assembly GCA_951805005.1). Classification (NCBI taxonomy): domain Eukaryota; kingdom Metazoa; phylum Arthropoda; class Insecta; order Coleoptera; family Staphylinidae; genus Othius; species Othius punctulatus. The sequence goes on from OX638145.1 coordinate 16,819,096, forward strand.
AACATATTTGATTGAAAGCTGATTGCAACCTTTTTAAAGACCTTTATGTTACGTTTAATGGTGTTTGTAGACAAAATAGCGTATGATATACATGTTAAAAGGATTTTATTTTGTTCGTGGTGTTAAAATATTACTTTTAACGCTTATATCATAAATAACTATTATATTAGTATTATATTCATTTTTATTATTTTTAAAATGCATTTGCTTGACTTGACAACCAAAGACCTATATTAGGCTCAAAAGTATACGCCTTGAGCATCAAGGCGACAAAAGAACTCGAGAAAGAAAAATGCAATTTTATTTCACAGCACTGGCAGACTTTGTGAAAGATTTGCATAAAGCAGACATAAGTGCTATCAATATTACAGTAGCTTTTCAGAATTATATGGATTGAAAAACAAAACAAATTTCATTAATGGTGAAATTAGAAATTAAATTTTTGATAGGACATTTTAGTCTTCACTTACATTAAAAGTTATTAGTAGTATACTAAACATACAGAAACGTTCCAACGAAGTGCAATTTAAATGCTTGAATTGATTAAAACTAATGCGATAAATACGGGTCCTTTTTTGTGGTTTACACATATTTATAATATGTTTCTCCATTACATAAAATCATAATTTGTTACCAAAAGACTCTCTATTTTTTTTTTAATCGTTGTAAGAGATAGATTTGGGTGTTCAGGATTCAAAGTTTGCTGACCTCTGGTCTTAGCCAACAGTTGTTTTTCATTACCTAAAACGAAGAATAAGTTCTTCGCCGATATGAATAGGCTACGGCTTCCTTAGATGTAAGGAAGGCTGGCTATCAATTGTAGTGACCAGAATTTACAAAAAAAAGTCGTTTGCCAAGGATCAAAAATACAAAATAGTTATGGATTTTTTTTCTCGTATCAGTGAGTACGTTTTCGGGTTCTTTGCTTTATTGCAAAGTAGCCTTAACTGTTGTCTTCTGGTGACCAGAATTTGCAAACAAAACCCCAAGACCCAAAAATATAATTTGTACTGTTACCTTCTGGTGACTAGAAGTTGCAAACAAAACCTCAAGACTCAAAAATATAATTTGTTCTGTTACCTTCTGGTGACCAGAAGTTGCAAACAAAAAGGCTACGGCTTCCTTAGATGTAAGGAAGGCTGGCTATCAATTGTAGTGACCAGAATTTGCAAGAAAAAAAGTCGTTTGCCAATGATCAAAAATACAAAACAGTTATGGATTTTTTGTTCTCGTATCAGTGAGTACGTTTTCGGGTTCTTTGTTTTATTGCAAAGTAGCCTTAACTGTTGTCTTCTGGTGAGCAGAATGTGCAAACAAAACCCCAAGACTCAAAAATATAATTTGTCCTGTTACCTTCTGGTGACCAGAATTTGCAAACAAAACCCGAACACTCAAAAATATAATTTGTCCTGTTACCTTCTGGTGACCAGAATTTGCAAACAAAACCCCAACACTCAAAAATATAATTTGTCCTGTTACCTTCTGGTGACCAGAAGTTGCAAACAAAACGTCAAGACTCAAAAATATAATGTGTCTGTCATTTATTTTTTTGCATTCATAAGCTGACAATGGCGAGGCCCCCGAAGCGTGAGAGAAGAATCTCGTAGCACGCGAGTTCTAATCGGATAAGGTGTGATTAATCGGCACTATTAAACTAATAATAGCAATAACCCGTGATTTACTGCCATCGTTTCGCACTCTTTATAACGCCCGGCGGACGGCCAGTGTCCGGCCTCGCGCACGGCCAATTAATTTTAATCATCCCAAGGAGGAGGACTGCTGACGGTGTAATCGCATTAGACGATATTAAATTGAATGTAAGACAGCGATCACAGATAACACCTACCTTTTGAGGACCGTCGACCGACGAATATTAATGATATTAAACGCTTGCACCACAATAGCTGCTCATTAGTTTCAACGCCGCTGATGGATCTCTTAGTTATCTCCACAAGTAAACCAGAGCTACAGAGATTGCAGGAAAGTGAAATAAGTTTTAAAAAAATGGCTATTTTTTTACAAATCAATCAACAATTGTACAAAGTCATTTTCGTTTTCTTAGCAATGTGTTTGTTGTTTAGTATTATATTTTTCATGCTGAAATAACTTTTGTTGGCTCCCTGTATTTACTTAATTATTTATTTGTATAACGACAATTTTCAATTTATGAACTACATACTTGATAACAAGAAATAGTTAATTCACAAATAGGAGTTGAACACCACAAAACAAAAGGATATTGATATAATGATGAGGATGATGAGAGAGATCATTATCAAGAGAGTGATTATGATGACTTTGATGACAGAAAACGAAGAAAAGGAATATTATGAAGCAGGTGAGAATGATTCGCAGAATTGAAGATTATCACAATTACCTATGGATGAAATAAAGAAAACAGTCTCGGAAGGAAATAGTATATTATTTTACGTGGAGGAGAAGTGAGACTGGTCATGGCGCGCCTGAGTTTGCGCGCAGAACGAAGTGAGGAGCGTAATAGAAGGCAAGCCATGAAAAGTCACTTCGCCTCCAAGTGAAGTATACTATTTTTTTCTTTAAACGTACTGCAAAATACGAAAAATCGTAATTTTGATATATAATTATTACAAATAAATTTAATATCAAAGAATGCGTATGTGTTTTTTGTTTTCTTGACAGAAACTATTTCAGCATCTGACAGTGACAGTAATAAATTTTGTTGAAGGAACCATTTATAGATTTAATCTATTATTAGTGAAAGCAGTACATCTACCAGAAAATAGGAAAATAATTGCAAAACACTAATATATTTAATTGTTATATGATGAATATTATAGTATTGCTTGGCGTTGTTTATTTAATGTTGCCATGACAACACTTTCCCTTCCGCCGATAGGGAAAGGGAAAGTAAAACTTCCGCTGGCGGAAATGTGACATTTTTCCACAGTCAACCGAGTTAAATAATGACATGATTTTCTGTTCTGTATGTTCTCTGAAATATTTTTTTTTATTTGTGTATGTATCGATGGCTATGGCAAATTGCTTGGAATGTTATCATTGTATATTGATGTGCCGACCACGTCCATTCGAAGGAATCATGTTCTATTTTGAAAACATTTTTTTTTAAATCCTCTAAACTTACCTTTAATTTTAATAATTTTTCTCCAGTTTCGTCCAAATGCCCTAAAGACAAATCTATAGCTGCCACTGAACTGTTTACATATCGATTATTCAACAAAACTTGCCGTAGTAATTAAAAACTACTACTAAAGCGTCGATGACACTACAGGTTCAATGAAAATTCGCGATAACGCAATAAAAATTGTAGACAACATCATAAATTCAACAAAAGTTGTCTAATTTAATGAAAATTATCGATTTTTCAACAAAACTTATCGAAGTCATCAAACATACAACAAACGCTGTAGATGACAGGGCACGTTCAATCAAAATTGTCGAAAATTCAAGAAAAATTGTTGATTATTCCAGGAAAAAAAAGTTAATAAAGTATAAATTGACGTATTTACTTGTCGATTATTCCACAAAATTTGTCGTAGTTATTAAAAATTCAACAGAAACTACCAAAACCACCAAACATGCTACAAACGCTGTCGATGACATTACATGTTCAATCAAAATTGTCGATAATTCAACAAAAGTTGAAAAAAGTCAATACAGTATAAATTGACGTATTTACTTGTCGATTATTTAACAAAATTTGTCGAAGTCATTAAAAATTCAACAAAAACTATCGATGACATTAGAGGTCCAATGAAAATTGTCGATAATTCAATAAAACTTGTAGATGACATCATAAATTCAACAAAAGTTGTCGAATTTACAGAAAATTGTCGATAATTAAAAAAAAAATGTCAATAATCTTTAATCTTTATTAAGTAGCTTCAGGCCCGGAAGGCATCACAATAAAGTACAAATTGACGTGTTTACATGTCGATTATTCAACAAAACTTTAGGAAGTAATTAAAAACTCGACAAAAGCGTCGATGACATTACAGGTTCAATGAAAATTCTCGATAAGGCAATAAAAATTGTAGATATCATTAATTCAACAAAAGTTGTCTAATTTAACGAAAATTGTCGATTTTTCAACAAAACTTATTGAAGCCACCAAACATGCAACAAACGCTGTCGATTACATTAGATGTTCAATCAAAATTGTCGATAATTCAACAAAAGTTTTAAATTATTCAACAAAAAAAAGTTAATACAGTATACATTGACGTATTTACTTATCGATTATTCAACAAAATTTGTCATTAAGGTCATTAAAAATTCAACAAAAACTATCGATGATATTATACGTCCAACGAAAATTGTCGATAATTCAATAAAAATTGTAGATGACATCATAAATTCAACAAAAGTTGTCGAATTTACAGAAAATTGTCGATTATTCCAGAAAAAAATGTCAATAAAGTACAAATTATCGACACGTCAATTTGTACTTTATTGATATTTTTCTGGAAAAACTTGTCGAATTTACAGAAAATTGTCGATTATTCCAGAAAAAATGTCAATAAAGTACAAATTGACTTGTCGATTATTCAACAAAACTTGCCGAAGTCAATAAAAACTCGACAAAAGCGTTGATGACATTACATGTTCAATCAAAATTGTCGAAAATTCAACAAAAGCTTCGTTTATTTCCATTTGTATTGCCATTATTATTTCGTTTACGTATTGCTCCTTTACTACATCTTTAATTCTTTCTGGTGAGATTATTATACCGACTCCTCATTCCGCTCTTTCTGTCTGTTCGTCTTTTATGTGTTCTTTTAATTCCGCTCCCATTCTTTTTTGTTTCTGTTATTTCCATTATTTCTATTTGTTATGTGATCATTTATTCTACTATCTCCTCCTCTTTGTTCTTACAGCTCCTTATGTTTGATGTTCATATCATTATCACGTCGTCTTTTTCTTTCTCTTTCACTTTCTATATTTGTTTGTTTTTATTCCTTGTTCTTCTCCTGCTTTATTTTCTTGTTCCCATGTCATTGTCTTCTTTTTGTGTTCTGTTATTTTGTTTGCCTTGTGTTAGTTTTTTGGGATTATGGTGTCTTTTCCTTCATATTTTTCTTTCTTCTGCTATCTCCTCTTTGTTCTTGTAGCTCCTTACGTTCCATGTTCCTATCATTATCACGTCTTCTTTTTCTTTCTCTTTCTCTTTCTACATTTTTTATTATCATTATCATTTATTCTACTATCTCCTCCTCTTTGTTCTTATAGCTCCTTATGTTTAATGTTCCTATCATTATCACGTCGTCTTTTTCTTTCTCTTTCACTTTCTATATTTATTTGTTTTTATTCCTTTTTCTTCTCCTGCTTTATTTTCTTGTTCCCATGTCATTGTCTTCTTTTTGTGTTCTGTTATTTTGTTTGCCTTGTGTTAGTTTTTTGGGATTATGATGTCTTTTCCTTCATAGTTTTCTTTCTTCTGCAATCTCCTCTTTGTTCTTGTAGCTCCTTACGTTCCATGTTCCTATCATTATCACGTCTTCTTTTTCTTTCTCTTTCTCTTTCTACATTTTTTATTATCATTATCATTTATTCTACTATCTCATCCTCTTTGTTCTTATAGCTCCTTATGTTTAATGTTCCTATCATTATCACGTCGTCTTTTTCTTTCTCTTTCACTTTCTATATTTATTTGTTTTTATTCCTTTTTCTTCTCCTGCTTTATTTTCTTGTTCCCATGTCATTGTCTTCTTGTTGTGTTCTGTTATTTTGTTTGCCTTGTGTTAGTTTTTTGGGATTATGATGTCTTTTCCTTCATAGTTTTCTTTCTTCTGCTATCTCCTCTTTGTTCTTGTAGCTCCTTACGTTCCATGTTCCTATCATTATCACGTCTTCTTTTTCTTTCTCTTTCTCTTTCTATATTTTTCCATTCTTGTTCCTTTTTCTTTTCCTGCTTCATTTTCTTGTCCCAATGCCATTGTATTCTTTTTGTGTTCTGTTCTTTTTTTGCCTTGTGTTAGTTTTTTGGGATTATGGTGCCTTTTCCTTCACAGTTTTCTTTCTTCTACTATCTCCTCCTCTTTGTTCTTGTAGTTCCTTACGTTCCACGTTCTTATCATTATCACGTCTTCTTTTTCTTTCTCTTTCTCTATTTTTCCATTCTTGTTCCTTTTTCTTTTCCTGCTTCATTTTCTTGTCCCCATGCCATTGTATTATTTTTGTGCTCTGTTCTTTTTTTGCCTTGGGTTATTTTTTTTAGGTTATGGTGTATTTTCTTTCATCCCACTCTCATGTTTTCTCGTCTATTATCATGCAGAATAACTGTGCTATAGAAACTGATTCTGAAATTAAAATGAATAGACGCATCGTGGAGCATTCGATTACAAATTTGATACGCAGAATGAAAAAAAATGACATGCATAAACTGAGTGCTTTTGTAACGTTTCTTCCTCCAGAGATAAGGGAGTTTTTTTTTCTTCACTATAAAGTTTTTTTATTTTCGATTCATTGGAGGTATCTTGGGTAAGATTATTATTGTTTTTATTATTATAGTCATATTTCTTCTACCCTTTCGGGTGTAGAATATTGTAGTTTTTCAATTTCTTGTATTTTCTTTTACTGGTAGGTTCCAGATCTTATTGTTTCCTGTGCTTTTCTTTATTTGGGCGTTAGATATTCCTCTTCTTTCCATAATATTTTCGACATATTTGTCCCACTTCTTTTTCGGTCTTCGCACTTTTCTTTTTCCGGTTATTTTTGTTCGCCATATGATTTTTGTTTGATTGGTGTATTTTCTTCTGTGTAGGTGTCCCAACCATTGCAGCTGTCTGTCTTCTATTATTTTGTTTACTTCTGTTATTTCTAGTTCGGTTCTTATGTCTGCGTTTCTGATTCTGTCTTTTCTGGTTACTCCGTATAAATACCACTTTTTGGTTTTTTTCTTACTTTCTTCTGCTGATTCGTTTGTTGTTCTTCGACTCTTTCTTCGATACCATTTTCTTTGCCCAGCAGCTCCTCGAAGTGTTGCTTCCATCTTTCCGCTATTTCTTCATCTCCTGTCAGTATTTTTCCGTCTTTGTCCTTTAATTGGTGTATCTTGATAGTTTTTTCTTTTCTGTTTCTTCTTATCACGTTGTAGAATAGTTTTTGGTTTTTCGTGCGTTTTTTTTTCCATTTTCTCACGGAATTGTTCCCATGATTCTTCTTTAACTTGTTTCACTTTGATTTTTACCTGTCTTCTTTGTGTTGTGTATTTTTCATAATCTGTAGTTTTGCTTTGTAGGTATAGTGTTTTCACTTGAAATTGAAAATGTACCTGCAATGAGGATTTATTACGGTCAAGGGTTCTCCATTGTATGGCGTACTGTGGCCGGCTCTGGACTCTGTTATCTTACCATTACATGTCATAAAATTCCGTTCGCACAATGGACCGCAATAAACACCATTCGTAGGTAGATTTTCAATTTCAAGTAAAAACGCTATATCTTTGCCATGTCTTCTTTTTCAGTTTTATTTCTTTCTTCAGCTCTTCTGTCCACCAGTTTCTTTGTTTTTTCTTCCGGTTTTGTTCTTATTGTGCCGCAGGCCTCTCTCGCTGCTCTTGTTAACATGTGTTTGAAATCATTCCATATTTGTTCCGTGTTCACGTATTGTGTTTTTTCCATTTTCCATTTTCTCGTAGGTAAGATTTGATGTGTTAATTTGCAGTAATAAATTAGTAAATCGGTCTTGGTGATTGTTTGGAGGAATCGTGGATAGGATTGCGATTGTCACCACTGATATCAACTCGATCCTCGGTGAAGTGGTAATTTAATACGCTGTCTAAAAGCTGCGGTGTGGCCCCATATGTACTCCGGCGCGTCCACTAAACAGCCTGAAGAAAACTGTGTTTACACACCCTAGGCTCCCACCTGCCTTTTCTTCTCCGCGTCCGCGTAGATAACGACGGACGGGCCGTTATTAATTCGACCTCGTTAAGTTTTGGCAGACACATAAATTGAGCTTTCTGTGGTAGAAAGCTGGACGTCCGAGGGGCCGAAAAATTAATCGGACGTCTTTATTATGGGAAAACCGCCGGCGTAATTTAACGCCGAATATTTCAATTACTCGGCGGACGCAATTAATGTAATGACACCTCGGAGGTATCCACTGCTTAATTTAAAAAGGAATTAAGTCTCCCGATAATTAATTGGTGGAATTTAGATTAGTCCGGCCGGAGTGGTTATCTTTTGCAAAGGCCAGTGCGTGAAGGCGATCGCTTCCATTCTTCTCCGGGCTGATCTGGGTGGTCCGCCATTATTTACCGATACGAAATTAAATGCGTCAACTTAATATATCAATTTTCTTATATGGCAGCTATAAACATTGTATTACACAGGTATTACATTGTATTTAATTATATATCGGATCATCTCTCTCGCGTATCTCGCAAGTCATTCCTGTAACGCCGACGAAATGCGCCGGCCTCGCCTAAGTGGAGAGCCTACTGCCGCGCAAGATGCTATCAAATCATAATCATCACCAATTATCTCTTACATAAAGTCATGTCATCTCCGCGCCCAATCTCGGCCGATTTCCCCCCAAAGACGCCCTCGCGAGGATACCTTAATTATTTACGTTATTGCCGATAATTGCACCACCTCCACGGAATTAATTAGCCTCCACGCCCGGATTTCGTGTGGCCCGCAATCGGGGCCGATGTCTTAATCGCAACCCGAGAGGGGCTGATGAAACATGATTGATGATCTTGTAATTGGTGAGCGCTACAAGGCCCCGTCCGGCGCGGGACTCCTCCGTGCGCCCCGATTTCCTTCTGCCGCAGCCGCTCCATCATGGTCCCGCTCTCCAGAGGCGACAGACGACAGGACTTCACACACCCGAGAGGGCCGAGGACAGATGGGCGAATACCGTTTTAAATTTTTGCACCTTGCGAAATTGCATTCCGCGCGCCGAAGACCCGGACGGGGACGTGGCAAGCGATTTACGAGCCTGAATTCCACTTCGGCAGCCGGGATCCCAACTTGGGTGACATTCCCGGCGAGTCGTCGATCACTCTGCACTGGAGGTTGTGAATTCTCCACATGTTTTGATACTGAAGAAAAAATATGTTTTATAAACACCTTTTGAATCTCAAAAATGAAGAGATTGTGTGTTGCAATCTCAGATCACGAGAAAAGATATAATAGTATTTTGTACTCGACTAACTTCATAATGATATGTTTGATATAGAGAAAATCATACATAAACACCTATGTCTTTCGTATTGTATGCCAGGCTCTCTTCCCAGCATCCCTCCATCCAATGCATATTGGCACTGTCTTTCTACATCATCTGTTTCATCAAGAAGGTATGTGTTGCAATTCATACCAACGAAGCCGAAGGTGCTACATACTTAATTATGGATCCAGATAACGATTCGCGCTCAATTTCTTTTTATTTCTTGATTTTTCTTTGCTGGAATCCACTAGGTCTATTTCGCTACATATTGAAGTCTTATTCTGTAAAGATCGATAAATAAATACTCGTTAATTTTGACAAATAAAAATTTATTATTGAAGGTCAACTATGAATAAAATTACACACCGAATTAGGGCTTGTTAACATCATCAATAAGAGCAGAAAATATTAATGAAATTGCATACTTTTTTTACATCTGAGATGCACTGAGATGCAAAAAAACGGGACATCGGGTCGTTCTTTGCAAAAAAACCCTTTTTTAAAAATTTGAATGTTGCTATAGTCCTTAGAATGAAAGTTTTAGTATTTTACAATCAAAGAGACCATCAGGATGTAGAAAAAAACAACGTTTTAAGTTCTGATAATGTTTTTTTCCTTGCACTTAGGGGAATAACAATACCATTTTGAATGCAAAAATCCGCAATATCGCCTTTCTCGGAAGCGGCGGTTGGGATTTGATTAATTTGCTTTGAGTGGTAAGTTGCATTATCCATTACGATTATTGAGTTATTGGGTATGTTGGGCAATAATTGATTGCCAAACCAATTTTCAAATAATTCGGCGTTCATATTCTGATGATAGTCTAACGAGCTTGATGCAATATTCTTGGCTGATAAGAGCAAACTATTTGACACAAAACGTGCGTCTCCTCCTGCATGAAGAATAACAATTCTTTTTCCTCTATTGCACGGTGCTCTAAGGTGACACTTATTTGTATTATCGACCCATCCCTTGGAAACGACGTCGTGAGTATCGAACCATGTTTCATAAAAATAAATTATCGATCTACCTCCATTTCTATATTCGTTTATTTTAGATAAAAATTCTAATCGCTCTTTTTGCACTCTCGGCGATTTTATGATGTCAATTTGTTTGTCTAAAGTTTTATACTTAAAACCCTGACTAAGTAGGTATTTATACAGAGTAGTTTCCTTATATGGAAAATCATTTCCAAGAGTTTCTAAAATAAATTGGACCGTGGAAACGTTACCTGATTTATAAGAATTGTAAATTATATTTTTGATCCTCTTGGCGATGGCATCGTCTATTTCGGTAAATTTGGAACTTATTCTTCTTGTCCTCTCTAGCAGTCCTTTCGTAATTATTCTCCAAACCGTTGAATACGATATTCCTGTCAGAATGGAAATTCTTTGCAGTGAAGATGCATGATTCTCGCTTATAAGGGTGTTATAAATATTTACGACTATCCTTTAAGTATCAGTTGAAAGGAAAGCATGCTTTATTAATCCCTGATTTTCATTTTCGATAGTTGATGTGTCCATTTGATGATGGTTGTTTAGAAATTTATCAAAATCAATTTGAGAACAGCTTCCCTCTGTAGACTGTCGAAGGGATTCTTCAACAAAACTTTCGGAATAGCTTCTTTCCTCACATAATTGAAATAGATCGTCGAACTGAGTGTCATTATAAATTGATGAAATAATTGTTGCAGTTTCACTTAACGACGTTTCCATCTTAATAAACTCTACCTTTTCACAAGTTTATAAATGATAATATGCACACGAATGTAAAATGAGTAGTGTTGCAATGTGAAGGTTAACACCGACTGAAAGACAGATGTAGACTATTTGAGAGAAAGACTATTTGAGGCAGCCTTAACTGATTGTCTACCTGTACTGCACATTCGCCAAGCAATTAAGGTACAATGAACCTTAATTGCATGGGCGAATGTATAATCTTTTTAAAACCGTTTCCTGGGTGACGGCTCTTAATTATCTACTGGCGTCTGTAATTATATCGAATTGTAAAATTTAAAAAAAAGAATTACGCCCGCCGACTCATAAAAAACGATGTAGAAAGTTGTAAGATTATTGAATTCAATTGAATTAATAAATCATTTTTATATTATGATCATAGTGATATAATTGTGTATATATCGAAGAGAAAACAATTAAGTAGCATCTTCGTCGAAAGTAAATTATTTGATTACGTTCCTGGACACCCGCCTCTTCGCAGCACGTCATACAATCGAGAACCCTTGACCGTAATAAACCCTCAATGCAGGTACATTTTCAATTTCAAGTGAAAACACTATAACTAACTTTTGTATAAAACAATTTTTAATATTTTGATTAATTACCCAGTAGTTGAGTGTTGCCAGAGCGTTGGAACACCCTGTAAAAAAATGTCAGCGTTGTTTATAAAAAAAATGATTGGTTACCATAATACTGTAGGTACAAGATTGGATCCTTGATTATGGATTAAAAAAAGTAGATCAATAAGAAGTATAGATGTTCCATCAATATGAATCATTGATGGAAATGATGAGCAAACTCATGATGATTACGCTTATAACGTACGAGGGGTGTAAAGTTAGTTCGCCTCCTCGTGGTGCACCCTGGATAACGCTAAATGAACTAACACATACTGGCCGTCAGATAATCTCCTGACTAAAGAACTGATACTATAATACTACAAATGAGAAACGCAACCATCATTATAGTGACACATTGCGTATGTCACATATGGCCACATGAAATTTACCACTGATGCAGTACCATACTTGGACACTCAGAACTTAAAATTATAAATTAAAACCCTGTAATACAATATATCTTCAGGATGGTTTCGACCTTCACTACATGGTAGTCCATATTAAAAAACAGAGAAACAACTTGCTATGTTTTTACCACAAAATGTTTATTGATATATCGACATATACAATAAAATAACGACTCGAGTTTCGACTTCTTAGGCCCAGTTGTTTGAACGTGGATCAGTTTGACTATGGTTCAGTTACCTAGGATACCATTATTGACACAATTGTATCCTAGGTGACTGAACCACGATCAAGCTAATCTCCGTTCATACAACTGGGCCTTACGGTCATATTCAAGTAGAAAATGACCGTAATTCGTTATTTTATTGTATAAAAAGTTCTGTTGCAATCAAGTAATGTCCGGAAATTGATTCTGTTCTGAAACGACTTCCCGTAGATTTCGCGACAGTTGTGTGGCGCCCGTTTTGTTTTCATTTTCCGTGACCACAAATATTTATCAGGTGGAAAGTGTGTGCTGCTAGCGGCTCGCCAAACAGAATTCAAAAGCGAAACGCGCCTGGCGCGTTGTGAAAATGGTGAAATCGCCGGACGAGCCTCGCTCGGCACAATAAAAAGGCGCAAGGCGGGAAATACTAATAACAATTTTCTATTCCCCGGCACATCCAATAAATTATCATCTCGTTATCGCTAACAATCGAGGTGGCTCTTACAATTACAAAACGATTCCACCGGTGGCTAAATTGGAAACGGACGAATCGCTGGAAACATCTCTGTATAAGGCCGTTTTGTAATGCAGCATCGAGCCGCAGGCCGGAATATTTATGGCTGAATAAATTAGTTAATTAGTTTTATTATGTTTGTGATACTATTGTCAGCTGCGTGTGTAATGCGGCGATTTACAGCCGGTCGCGCGTCGCTGAAAATCTCTATATTACCGTACGGTTTACGATGCGACCGATGGGAACAATTGTCCGCGCAAGACGCACGTTAATTAATAATTCCCGTTAATTAAATTGTGAGAAATCCGTGCGTCCGTTTTAATTTCTACTATTCATGAAGTGTAATATTGTTTGAGGACGGCCGGGCCCCAGGTCGGAGCAAACTACATCACTCCGGCATTCCAACTTTTAATTAACTGTCTCTTTTATGGTCGATGTTTTATTCTGATCGTCTTTGAACCGCTGGATCACCCACAAACTCACATTTTAATGCCTCTAATTCAATTTAATGCACGGAAAATTAACGATTCCGCGGCGGCCGCGCGGACTGGCGGACTGGTTTTCGCGCGAGATGAAGACGGAAAATCGCCCCCCTTGGGAAAAAATCGGCAAATTGGCGGCCTCCGGCGGGTGTCGTATTTCAGTGGTGCTTCGAGTGAGCAATAAAATTCGAGACGCGTAATCGATTGCGTTCCCATGCAAATTGCGGACTCCTCGTTTATGCAAACGTTGAACTGCACATTTCGCTTAAAATGTCAGGAATTTAATAGGCGAAATTGATCGCCGCTAGATGGCTGGCATTTGACGATCGAAACATGCCAAGCATTTCACTGAATTACAATTAGAAATGAAATTGTCAATACTTGATTATGCCTGGAAACACCATAACAATATTGTAGTTTCAGATTTGTGGGAAAAATATTTTCAATTGACCTCGAAAAGTTATGACGACCGACCCCCAAATTTATTTCTTGAGCTCTTGAGATTTTTTAAACAAACATGTAAAAATGTTAATACTTTATATAAGAATGTTTTAAATCAAACAAAAGAAAATATAGCTATCTTAAAAAAGCACTAGTGTTAAAAATTTCACATCTGTCATCGTTCAGAAGCAGTTGTATCATCCTCTGAGCATCCCTATTGCACCCTCACATGCTTTTGGGCATTTAAAAACATGTGCATGATTATCCAGGCTTTTGTATAAATCTAATTGTGATAGTACTTATCATTTGTATATTTGTTAGTTGTGACATAATTTTGCACCTAAACTATGGTTCCATTTTCCGAAAAAGTGCTCTAAGCCGATGAATGGAGCTTATTTCAGATAAATTCGTTATAACATTTACAAGTCTCAACCGATTTTAATTCTGGTTTAACTAAGAAGGCTAACTAAGAAAGAACACATTGAACTTTTATAAAACGATGTAATAAAATATAAACGAACATAACAAATGATACTATATAAATAATGTAACTTAATTTGGTAATTGTGATCTGAATGTAATGTAAAATGTACTCTTTTGTATTGCAGAAAGTTCCTGAACATTTTTTCCTACAAGCAAACTCGATTATATATTTTTATTATTCAAACATTGACAATCAATTATTTTTTCTATAAAAATTCGAGCTTATTTCAATTCAATAAATTATTCGAATTCCTATTTATAATTTATTTTAAATCGAATTAAATATTCGAACATATACAGGCTGTCCTAAATAGAGTAGGATTGCATGGGTATCTTTCTTATTTTGAAACCTGGAGATCTGGTTATTTGTTATGCAAATTTGTATGCTGGTTCAGATTATGTTGAAAATTTTTCAAAAGTCCGAGGAGTTTAGAAATTATTGTAAATAAACTAGAAATTGTGATATTCTAAAAACTCCGATATTTCCATGATTATTAAAGATGCGGAAATAAGTTTAAAATAAAAGTTACTTGATTCGATCGCACAAACTTAAGAATCAAGTCAAAACAAAAGTCAAGATGGCGGTTTCCGAGATATTAATAGCTACTTTCTTATCTTAAATGGCCGCCATATTGGCCGCCAATTGTTCCAATTTTTATTTTTATTCTATAAACAATTTAAAAAAAAATGTAAAAGAATAAAAAAAAACGTAATACAACTAAGGACTAAAATAACAATAACTTACATAAAATGCTCAAAACTTCAACCTCAACATTATCAATTTGGCATTAATCAAAACCAAGTTGGTATTAAACATATTCATGTTATCATGGTATTAATCATTATCAATTTGGCATTAATCAAAACCAAGTTGGTATTAAACAAATTCATGTAATCATGGTATTAATCATTATCAATTTGGCATAAATCAAATCCAAGTTGGTAATGTTTCTAAATTTTCATCATGACAAACTGCAATATGACAGTTGTCATTGTTTAATGCAAACATGAATTTGATTAATGCCAAACTAATAATGCTTAATTCCAACTTGACTGTGATTAGTGCCAAGATGAAGTTGAATAGGTATAGAAGACATAGTTTCCCATTAATTGGTCAATATTTCACCAAACTTGCAGAATTGTTCGATATTTTTCAGGTTCAAGAACATTTAATAACAATTCGCAAAATGCAAAATAAGCAATAATTTTCAGGAGTATTAGCTTCAAGTATACCAAACAGATATCTGAAAATAAATATGCAATAAATAAATTTTCAGAAATTTCAGTAGAAGCTAACCGATACTTGTTATTGCAGAAAGTTAAGTGTTTGATTTTCTCACTTATTTAATACTGAAACTTTGTCAAATTTTCAGGAGTATTAGCTTCAAGTATACCAAACAGATATCTGATAATTAATATGCAATAAATACATTTTCAGAAATTTCAGTAGAAGCTGACCAATACTTGTCATTGCAGAAAGTGAAGTGTTTGATTTTCTCACTTATTAAATACTGAAACTTTGTCAAATTTTGAGGAATATTAGCTTCAGGTATACTAAACAGATATCTGATAATAAATATGCAATAAATAAATTTTCAGAAATTTCAGTAGTAGCTAACAGATACTTGTCATTGCAGAAAGTTATATATTTGATTTTCTCACTTATTTAATACTGAAACTTTGTCAAAGTTTCAGGAGTATTAGCTTTAAGTATACCAAACAGATATCTGATAATAAATATGCAATAACTAAATTTTCAGAAATTTCAGTAGAAGCTAACCGATACTTGTTATTGCAGGAAGTTAAGTGTTTGATTTTCTCACTTATTTAATACTGAAACTTTGTCAAATTTTCAGAAGTATTAGCTTCAAGTATACCAAAAAGATATCTGATAATTAATATGCAATAACTAAATTTTCAGAAATTTCAGTAGTAGCTGACCGACACTTGTCATTGCAGAAAGTTAAGTGTTTGATTTTTTCACTTATTTAATACTGCAACTTTGTCAAATTTTCAGGAGTATTAGCTTCAGGTATACTAAGCAGATATCTGATAATAAATATGCAATAACTAAATTTTCAGAAATTTCAGTAGAAGCTAAACGATACTTGTTAGTGCAGAAAGTTAAGTGTTTGATTTCCTCACTTATTTAATACTGAAACTTTGTCAAATTTTCAGGAGTATTAGCTTTAAGTATACCAAACAGATATCTGATAATTAATATGCAATAAATACATTTTCAGAAATTTCAGTAGTAGCTGACCAATACTTGTCATTGCAGAAAGTTAAGTGTTTGATTTTCTCACTTATTAAATACTGAAACTTTGTCAAATTTTCAATAGTATTAGCTTCAAGTATACCAAACAGATATCTGATAATAAATATGCAATAAATAAATTTTCAGAAATTTCAGTAGTAGCTAACCGATACTTCGTCATTGCTGAAAGTTATATATTTGATTTTCTCACTTATTTAATACTGAAACTTTGTCAAAGTTTCAGGAGTATTAGCTTCAAGTATACCAAACAGATATCTGAAAATAAATATGCAATAACTAAATTTTCAGAAATTTCAGTAGAAGCTAACCGATACCTGTTATTGCAGAAAGTTAAGTGTTTGATTGTTTCACTTATTTAATACTGAAACTTTGTCAGATTTTCAGGAGTATTAGCTTCAAGTATACCAAACAGATATCTGAAAATTAATATGCAATAAATACATTTTCAGAAATTTCAGTAGTAACTGACCAATACTTGTCATTGCAGAAAGTGAAGTGTTTGATTTTCTCACTTATTAAATACTGATACTTTGTCAAATTTTGAGGAGTATTAGCTTCAGGTATACTAAACAGATATCTGATAATAAATATGTAATAAATAAATTTTCAGAAATTTCAGTAGTAGCTAACCGATACTTGTCATTGCTGAAGGTTAAGTGTTTGATTTTTTCACTTATTTAATACTGAAACTTTGTCAAATTTTCAGGAGTATTAGCTTCAAGTATAGCAAACAGATATCTGATAATAAATATGCAATAAATAAATTTTCAGAAATTTCAGTAGTAGCTAACCGATACTTCGTCATTGCTGAAAGTTATATATTTGATTTTCTCACTTATTTAATACTGAAACTTTGTCAAAGTTTCAGGAGTATTAGCTTCAAGTATACCAAACAGATATCTGATAATAAATATGCAATAAATAAATTTTCAGAAATTTCAGTAGTAGCTAACCGATACTTCGTCATTGCTGAAAGTTATATATTTGATTTTCTCACTTATTTAATACTGAAACTTTGTCAAAGTTTCAGGAGTATTAGCTTCAAGTATACCAAACAGATATCTGAAAATAAATATGCAATAACTAAATTTTCAGAAATTTCAGTAGAAGCTAACCGATACCTGTTATTGCAGAAAGTTAAGTGTTTGATTGTTTCACTTATTTAATACTGAAACTTTGTCAAATTTTCAGGAGTATTAGCTTCAAGTATACCAAACAGATATCTGAAAATTAATATGCAATAAATACATTTTCAGAAATTTCAGTAGTAACTGACCAATACTTGTCATTGCAGAAAGTTAAGTGTTTGATTTTCTCACTTATTAAATACTGATACTTTGTCAAATTTTGAGGAGTATTAGCTTCAAGTATAGCAAACAGATTTGTGATAATGAATATGCAATAAATAATTTTTCAGAAATTTTAGTAATATCTAATCGATACGTGTCATGACAAAAATAATTAAAATAACGAAAAAATATAGGCTAGGGAAAATAATCAAATTAGATGTTCAAATTGTTGACCATTTTGTTCTTGACAGTGTGCCAATCGATGTCGAAAGGCCGCACAGACATTGAAGAGAACTTCTGGCTGTATTTGACTCATTTCAACTTGGATTCGTTCTTTCAATTGTTCAATTGTGGTTGGCCGATTAAAGTATATTTTACTTTTGACGTAACCCCATAAGAAAAAATCTAAAGGGGTCAGATCAGGGGAATGCGCTGACCATTCAACAAAACCCCTTCTGCCAATCCACCTAACTTAGAAGACTTCGTTGAGATAGTCGCGTACCATTCGGCTATAATGAGGTGGGGATCTTGTTGGGACCATAAGTCTTCATTTGGAATGTCGGGATCGTGTTGATTTGGGAATAGAACCGCTAAAGCTGGAACGAGGTAATCTCTCAATAGCTCCTAATATATTTGGCTTGTCAACGAGCTATCAATGAAGAAAGCCCCAATAATAATATCACCTACTATTCCTGCCCAAACGTATAATTTTTCCGGAGCAATCAATGAAGAAGGGCCCAATAATAATAGCACCTACTATTCCTGCCCAAACGTTTATTTTTTCCGGAAATTGGGTATGGGCTTCCATCATCCACTGAGGGTTGCGCTCGGACCAATAGCCACAATTTTGTTTATTCACCGTTCCATTCAAATACAAAGTTGCTTCATCACTAAATAAAATTCTGGTAGCAAACCCTTCATCGACGTTACAGAGATTCATCATTTGTTCGCAAAACTGAACCCTACGATCAAAATCATCTTCGTTCAGTTCGTGGACTAAATTTACTTTGGAAGGATGCCATTTCTGCCGTTTCCAAAATTTCAAAACAGATGTTTGTGAAAGCTCATTATTCGCCCTAGGAGGAATATGAGGGTTTTCTTGCAACTCGAACAGCACGTTTAGCTTAACATCTTCCGGAACTGACGGTCGTCCAGTTTTCGGGCGATCTCAAATATGCCCCAACTGCTCATACTTTCTTATGATTGCACTAACAGACGTCTTAAGAAGAGGTTCTTGAAGCGGATATTTAATATTAAAATAAATGCACACTTCTTCATTGGTATGTATTCTATCACCACAGCCTCTAATTATAAGAATTTCAATTGTTTGTGCCTCCGAAAACGTCGAACCATTTTGAAATTAACTTGTGACACGATGAATCGAACGAAACGTCAATGTGACTATGAGTAGGTAATAATTTATTTCACATAATTGTACTAGATTGTTTTTCAGGTTAATCAATTTTGTTTTATTCCAATATTTAAAATCCAAGCCTGTTTTCCTAATTTTGTTTTAACTGACGTTGTTTTGAATAGTAACTAGATGCATTCTGCACGTTGAAATAATAATTTAATAGTTTTACTTTAACGCACTTTTTCTCAATTTTATTCAAATGTCACATGTGAAAATGTTATGTTGTTGAAAATATAATAATGTATGAACCTTACTTTTTCGATGCTTTCTAAATCTCCCCATCATCTTTATTGATGGTGGCCACCTGACGAATGCTCTAGTGGTAATGTGTTTATGTGTGTAGTGTGTGCACAAGAGTCGATTTTGGTAGAAGAGAAATCTGTGTGGTGATTGCATTTTATTGGAGTTCTAGATAATTTTTGTACGTTTTATGGCTCAATTTAAAATCTAGGAGCGCACCTGGGATATCTTCCGAATCTAACCCAGAAAGTCGGTAGCTGAGAATTCCGCAGGCGAAATCGGCAGGAAATTGTTCATCAAGATACGAGAGCCGAGGCAGTAAACCCGAAATTGGAGTTCACCTCCACGTCGACGCTCGGTGCCTCGACTCCCGGGAGGGTCACGAAGAGGAGCCTCGAAAAGGTTAACTCGGGTATAAATTACGGCTGCTTAGGTCCGATAACTGCGTTCGATACGGAACCCTCCCCAGCGCTTTAATCGCTATCGCTCCGTCACATCGGGCGCTGTATTTATTGCCGGGCGGCTATAATCAGCGGATGATAATTATGGAGAAGGTGCCGGACGGGTAATTGATTTCTTTGTGTCCGTGAGCAGCCGCGGCGGACATAAATTAGCCGCAATAATTGCGAGTCGAAATCATTTACACACACGCGTGCCGCTCTCGCTCGCACGCACTCCTGGTGCGAGAGGACCTTCGTGGAGGCGCGAAACCGAGACCCTCCAGGACCCGTACTCTCTGATTTATACCCAATTCATCACCCGCATTTTCACCATCGAATTAATCACACGCATGAATTTCAACGCCGAGTTACGAAACGCCGCTTTCGAAATTGTGAAAATCGTGGGTGCTCATTAATTAAACTCCGGCCACGGGGAAAGACCCGTGCACCCACGTTACCAAGAAATCACCACCACGATAACAGGTGCGTAAAGGTAGCGGAAAAATGAAAGCAGAAACCATCAATAAGAACATTTTTCTTCAAACGTCACAAACGTGACACTTTGTGTCCTTGGATACGCAAATTTAAAAAGTCACTTTTTCTCCTAGGAGAAAAAGTGTTTACTTTGTCTGCCGGCGGAGAAAAAGTAAAGTTTTATTTTTGTGATTTTCTTTATTACAAAAAATAACACTAAATGTATAGTGTTTTCACTTGAAATTGAAAACGTACCTGCAATTAGGGTTTATTACGGTCATGGGTTCACCATTGTATGGCGTGCTGCGAAGAGGCGGGCGTCCAGGAACGTAACCAAATCATTTACTTTCGACGAAGATGCTACTTAATTGTTTTCTCTTCGATATATACACAATTATATCACTATGATCATAATATAAAAATGATTTATTAACTAAATTGAATTCAATAATCTTACAACTATCTACATCGTTTTTTATGAGTCGGCGGACGTAATTATTTTTACAATTTTACAATTCGATATAATTACAAGACTACAGACGCCAGTAGATAATTCAGAGCCGTCACCTAGGAAACGGTTTTAAAAGGATTATACATTCGCCCATGCAATTAATTTTCATTGTACCTTAATTGCTAGGCGAATATGCAGTCCAGGTAGACAATCAGTTAAGGCAGCCTCAAATAGTCTTTTTCTCAAATAGTCTACATCTGTCTTTCAGTCGGTGTTAACCTTTACATTGCAACAGTACTCATTTTACATACGTGTGCATATTATCATTTATAAACTTGTGAAAAGGTTGAGTTTATTAAGATGGAAACGTCGTTAAGTGAAACTGCAACAATTATTTCATCAATTTATAATGACACTCAGTTCGACGATCAATTTCAATTATGTGAGGAACGAAGCCATTCCGAAAGTTTTGTTGAAGAATCCCTTCGACAGTCTACAGAGGGAAGCTGTTCTCAAATTGATTTTGATAAATTTCAAGACAACCATCATCAAATGGATACATCAACTATCAAAAATGAAAATCAGGGATTAATAAAGCATGCTTTTCTTTCAACTGATACTAAAAGGATAGTCGTAAATATTTATAACACCCTTATAAGCGAGAATCATGCATCTCCATTGCAAAGAGTTTTCATTCTGATAAGAATATCATACTCAACGGTTTGGAGAATAATTACGAAAGGACCGCTAGAAAGCAAAAGAAGAATAAGTTTCAAATTTACCGAAATAGACGATGCCATCAGCAAGAGGATCAAAAATATAATTTACAATTCTTATAAATCAGGTAACGTTCCCACGGTCCAATTTATTTTGGCAACTCTTGGAAATGATTTTCCATATAAGTAAACTACTTTGTATAAATACCTACTTAGTCAGAGTTTTAAGTATAAAACTTTAGACAAACGAATTGACATCATGGAATCGCCGAGATTGCAAAAAGAGCGATTAGAATATTTATCTAAAATAAGCGAATATAGAAATGGAGGGAAATCGATAATTTATTTGGATGAAACATGGTTCGATACTCACTACGTCGTTTCCAAGGGATGGGTCGATAATACAAATAAGTGTCACCTTAGAGCACCATGCAATAGAGGAAAGAGAATTGTTATTCTTCAAGCAGGAGGAGGCGCAGGTTTTGTGTCAAATAGTTTGCTCTTACCAGCCAAGAATATTGCATCAAGCCCGTTAGACTATCATCAGGATATGAACGCCGAATTATTTGAAAATTGGTTTCGCAATCAATTATTGCCCTACATACCTAATAACTCAATAATCGTAATGGATAATGCAACTTACCACTCAAATAAAATTAATAAAATCCCAACCGCCGCTTCCAAGAAAGGCGGATTTTTGCATTCAAAATGGTATTGTTATTCCCTTAAGTGCAAAGAAAAAAACATTATTAGAACTTA
Source organism: Othius punctulatus (assembly GCA_951805005.1). Taxonomy (NCBI): domain Eukaryota; kingdom Metazoa; phylum Arthropoda; class Insecta; order Coleoptera; family Staphylinidae; genus Othius; species Othius punctulatus. The sequence goes on from OX638145.1 coordinate 16,841,214, forward strand.
TAAAAAAACAAAATTTGGAAAAACCGTATGTGGTTGATAAGATGGCAGAAGAATTTTGTCACCAAGTGTTGCGCCTTCCACCTTATTACTGTATCTTCAATCCAATTGAGCTGATATGGTCAACTTAAAAAATAAATTTGCGGCAAAATAATGCACATCCCAAAATGAACAATTCAACTTATTCAGCGAGAATGCAACATTTCAAGTACCATTTAGAAAGACTACATCGATCATGTGATTAAAATTGAAAACGATTATAGGACGCTTAGTGTACCTAATCTAATTATTAATGTTCAAAGTGAAAGTGATAGCGATTCTAGTTGTGCGGAATAATATTTGCTTGTTACATTACGATTCATGCAAAAATTAACGGATGTTAACGTCGTTAATTTTTTCACTAATGTTAATTTTCTACGGGGCACTGAATCTGTATTTTCTGATGCCGGCTCTATAATAATTTATAATTTATAATAATATAATAATTTATTCAACGGGAACTTCCCTTTTTTTAAATATACACAAATTTCACATGTAGGCAGATACAAAAACAAATCGAAAATTTACTAATTGAATTAAAAACATCCAACATTTTTCAATAAACAAGTAAGACGAATCAACAGTTTTAACAGAAGTAAACTTAGAAATATGAACATCACTTTCACAATAAATATCGGCATACAAGTCGGCAAACAATTCTACCGTATCTTGCAAATTCTTGCTGACTCTTTCACGTAAAAACATTTCCACCTGAAAACCTCTTATATTTTTTGAATTATTAACGAAATTCCAAAATTATTTACTATTTCGGCAAATACTATTTTCTACCTTATGTAGATAGTTTTTGTAAAGGGTATCATTCAATTTTTTACATTGGGACCTCATGGCTTGACATTCTAAATAATTACTAAAATTGTTTGATTCCCTATACTTTCTATGCAAGTTTTTCTTTATTTTAATTAAGTTTATTAATTCTTTAGTAAACCATTTTGGATACTCATTCTTATACACGACCTTCGTCGGTACATACATTATGGGAATGATGCTTGCACGTATTATTTTTCGAATACCAATTAATATTCCCTCACCAGATCTTTTATCACTGTTCAGCGAGGATCGATCCAAACGAAAAATGTTATATATGTTAAGATTAAGTTCACTGTTTGAGATTTTAGATGAAAGCCACGTTTCCACCACAATAAAAATGTCATAGTGACTAAGCCAGACATTAGTTGAAAAGTCCTTTAGTTTAGTGTTCATACCTCCGACATTGTGATGATATATGTTTAGTCCTTTTTTGAAACCTTCGAGCCCGAGTCTGATTTGACAATCTTAGGTTTTCTATTAAAGTATCTAATGGTTAGGCCGATCTCCCGTCCCTCTGTGCGGGACGATACTTCCTGACGTAGATGTTGTAGATAATCTCGCTCTTGCAATGTCATATCTTGCTTTATATGTACATTTCTCGGAATGGATGATTTATTAGATTTAATTAGGTTTAAAGCATCTGACCTATCTTTAAATATAACTCTGGCTGCTCGAGGCTTATCATTTTTCTTACCAAGACGCAATATTTTGACAGGACAGCTATCCAAACCAACAGCTGTAATAATTTCCTGAACTTGTTTAGGATCATCCTCGATCCTTACTCTGACATCTAAATTATTTGATTCTGCCAAATTGAATATCATAACGTTATTAGCTCTTCTGTTACGCTCCTCAAACTCATTATACAAATCACAATTATCGTAGCTAGTACTAGAGGTTTCTTTCAATTTATTGATTTCTTCTTGTAATAATTTATTCTCGTTTTCTAATGATAACAATTTTGTATTTACTTTGCTAATTTCATCCTGCATCGATTTAAGTATATCTTTCTTAAATTGAGACAGTTGTTTATTTAGAACGATGCTAATTGCTCTCTCCACACTCCTCTCAATGACTTTTTCGATGTTGTTGCTGGTTGCTGCAGTAATCACATCATCCTCGACTTCCTCCAGGACCGGATCGCAAGTTGGACATACATACTCTTCCCCATTATCTTTCTTTGATTCATCCAGTAAGAAGTTTACCCTTACCTTGGGAAGAGTTAGGCATGAGGCATGGTGCCACTTTTTGCATTGTGCACATTTTAAAGAAAGTGATCTCGGGACAATTATTTGAAGACAAATCTTACATCTAGGCTCTAGACTCTGTTCTCTTCCCATTACCCGTCATAAAATTCCGTTCACACAATGGAGCGCAATAAACACCCTTCGTAGGTAGATTTTCAATTTCAAGTAAAAACTTTTTTACTTGAATTGCCATACTTGGTTTTATTTTTATATTTAGAGATAGGTTTGCTTACACAAGCAAACATTTACATATACATGTATAAAATCGTTGATGGCATTAACTACCTTCAAGTAGCTGCATTTCTAAAGATAACTGACGAACCCTACTGCTTCCGAGCTTCTGTGAACTTCATGCTTCTCGTGATAACTCGCGGGAAAAATCCGCATAATTTCACGCCAATTTCCGCCAAATTACTCGACACAGCCAATTTTCCGCAATCCCGCTCGACGTTTTCGCATTAGCATACGAAACATGCCGCCCCCCTTCGCGTCTCGCGCGCCTCTGCACTTAGTCAAATTGGCCGCGATTATCGCGCAGATGGTCGCCGAACAGTTCGCGTCTCCTTAAGTAGAATGCAAACAGAACGAGAGTGGTGTCGACCATTAACTGTTGCGCAACAATGCAAACATACACCCGGTTTGTGTGGGTGTGGATGCGACCAAGGTTTTCCTGAAAATTCGCCGGGAAAACCTGAGATGGTGGAGGAAGCTCGAGAAACGGATGGTGCCAAGCAATGAATACATTCTTACACGCAGGTGCAGGAAATCCAGGTTCTTGGAAATGCCAAAAAATAGGTATGGCATATGGCATGTGCATGAGATTAAGAGAAATACAAACACAAGAAAAATACAAAGAGATAGGGAAAGGAAAAATAATAATTGTTCCATTAAAGGGGAAGCTCTATCTTGTGTTGTTAAAGTTTTTCATGTTGCTATTTTCTAAAAAAGTACTACAAAATAAATTCAGAGAGAGCGAAATGAAGCTAAACATAGAAGGAAAATGGGAAGCATTTATAAGAAATATACAAGAACGGCAAAGGAGGCCTGCAGAACAACAGCAATTGAAAACAGGGATATGAAAAAAATAAACTGGTGGACAGAGGAAGTCAAAAAGGAGATAAAAGACAAAAAAGATAAATGGAATGTAGGTATATTTTCCATTTATCTTTTTTTGTCCCCCACGACAAAACGTCCCACGAACTAGCAGAAAGAGGAATAGAGGAGGAAATAATAAATGTAATAAAATACATGTACAGAGAAAACAGAAATATTGTGAGAACAAACAATGTGGAATCAAAAGAATTCGAAACGAAGAAAGGAGTAAAACAAGGATGCGTGCTATGCGCTTTGCTTTTCACAATTGTATTGGATAAGGCGATAAAGAAAGCAAAGCAAAAAATGAAAATGCTAAAAATTGGATACTGGAAAATGAAGATAACAAAACTACTATTGGCGGATGACATGGCAATAATTGCAGAAACAGAGGAAGACTGCAATGCAACATGGAAATAATTGAGAAAGAGATTAAGAAAATAAACTACGAAAAGACAAAAACCATGATAATTGCCAAAGAGAAAAAGAAACACGAAATAAAAATACAAGGAAAAAATCAAAAGTAGAACAATAAAGATATTTAGGAACAATCATACAGAGCAATGGTAAATTAGATAATGAAATAGAAGATAATATAGGAAAAACAGCAACTATATAACATGATAAAAACACATTTTTTAGCAACGAGATATCAAGACACAAAAACAGAATTAGTCAAAAAAGTAATTAGACCAACGCAAACTTACAGCAGCGAAATCAAATGGATGGTCCACGTCTAAAAGCAATACGTCACGATCTTCAAAATTACGAAATATGACAAAAAAAGATCCAAAAGCAACATTAGAATTCACTAAATTTTCAATAATTTACCTGAAATTTAAAAAAATTAAGTTGATGGCCGTTTTTCAGAAAAGTCAACAATATACAGAAAATGACCAAAAGCCAAAAATAACCAAAAGCATTCCATAAATTTCCAACCACAATAAATGGTCATATTCTAAAACCAATAAATATAATTTTCAAAATCAAGGAAATCAAGGAAAATGACCAAAAGCCAAAAATAACCAAAAGCATTCCATAAATTTCCAACCACAATACATGGTCATATTCTAAAACCAATAAATATAATTTTCAAAATCAAGGAAACAAAAACAAACTGCAGAAATTGTATTTCCTGTCTAGAGTTTTATGGGGGGTGGTTTTTATCTTCTTACATTCAGATGAAATTTCATAGAATTTCCAATTGTTTTCTGAAATTTTATTGAATTTTTTGGAAAGTTTATGATATCTTCTGAAACTGTTAGTATTTACATCAAATTTGTTTTATGTGAAAGGTATTAAATCAAATTGTCTACAACTCTGCTAAATTTTGCGTTTATTTAGGTTTTAAGGTTTGAGGTTTTAAAGATTTTTTAAATCTTCTGACATTCAGATGAAATTTCATAGAATTATCTAATAGTAGTAGTAACTGTATTAGTTGGGGACATCATCCCTAACTGGCTATCGGCCAACGCGGGTCCTTCCGCCGTTTTCCAAATAATTTCCTAAATTTGATTGAATTTCATGAAAATTTTATTGCATTTTCTGAAACTGTTAATATTTACTTAAAATCTGTTTGATGTCATAGGAATTATATCGAATTTTCTAGAACTGGGCCGAATTTTGCGTATATTGTGGAGTTTTCAAATATATTTTTAATCTACTGACATTTAGATAGAATTTAATCGAATTTTCAGATATATCTCAGAATAGTCATAAGACAGATAATCATCCTCTATCTCTTTTAATCGATATAAATTATATCGAATTTCTTAGATTTGAGACGACATTTATGTTATTCTGGAATCGTTGGAAACTTTTACATTCACATGAAATTTCATATAATTTTCTGGCAATTTTATTGCATTTTCTGAAATGGTTAAGATTCTCGTGAGTACGTTTTACATCTAATAGAAGCTAAAGTAAAATGTCCAGAATCATGTCGAAATTTTGTTGCTTGTCTATATTTTTTCTGGGAATTTTGTTAATCTTCTGACATAAGATGAAATTTCATAGAATTTCCAATTGTTTTCTGAAATTTTATTGAATTTTTTGGAAAGTTTATGATATCCTCTGAAACTGTTAGTATTTACATCAAATCTGTTTCATGTGATAGGTATTAAATCAAATTGTCTACAACTCTGCCAAATTTTGCGTTTATTCTAGAGGTTTTAAAGATGTTTTTAAATCTTCTGACATTTAGATGAAATTTTATAGAATTTCCAAATAATTTCGTAAATTTGATTGAATATCATGAAAATTTTATTGCATTTTTTGAAACTGTTAATATTTACTTAAAATCTGTTTGATGTCATAGGAATTATATCGAATGTCATAGAAATTTTATTGCATTTTCTGAAACTGTTAATATTTACTTAAAATCCGTTTGATGTCATAGGAATTATATCGAATTTTCTAGAACTGGGCCGAATTTTGCGTATATTGTGGAGTTTTCAAATATATTTTTAATCTACGGACATTTAGAAAGATTTCATCGAATTTTCAGATATATCTCAGAATAGTCATAAGACAGATAATCATCCTCTATCTCTTTTAATCGCTATAAATTATATCGAATTTCATAGATTTGGGACGACATTTATGTTATTCTGGAATCGTTGGAAACTTTTATATTCACATGAAATTTCATATAATTTTCTGGCAATTTTATTGTATTTTCTGACATTGTTAAGATTCTCGTGAGTAAGTTTTATATCTAATAGAAGCTATAGTAAAATTTCCAGAATCGTGTCGAAATTTTGTTGCTCGTCTAGATTTTTTCGGGGAGTTTTGTTAATCTTCTGACATAAGACGAAATTTCATAGAATTCCCTATTGTTTTCTGAAATTTTATTGAATTTTTTGGAAAGTTTATGATATCCTCTGAAACTGTTAGTATTTACATCAAATCTGTTTCATGTGATAGGTATTAAATCAAATTGTCTACAACTCTGCCAAATTTTTCGTTTATTCTAGAGGTTTTAAAGATGTTTTTAAATCTTCTGACATTCAGATGAAATTTCTTAGAATTTTTAAATAATTTCCTGAATTTGATTGAATGTCATGGAAATTTTATTGCATTTTCCGAAACTGTTAATATTTACTTAAAATCTGTTTGATGTTCATAGGAATTATATCGAATTTTCTACAACTGGGCCAAATTTTGCGTATATTGTGGAGTTTTCAAAGATATTTTTAATCTACTGACATTTAGATAGAATTTAATCGAATTTTCAGATATATCTCAGAATAGTCATAAGACAGATAATCATCCTCTATCTCTTTTAATCGATATAAATTATATCGAATTTCTTAGATTTGAGACGACATTTATGTTATTCTGGAATCGTTGGAAACTTTTATATTCAAATGAAATTTCATCTAATTTTCTGGCAATTTCATTGCATTTTCTGAAATGATTAAGATTCTCGTTAGTACGTTTTACATCTAATAGAAGCTATAGTAAAATTTCCACTATCGTGTCGAAATTTTGTTGCTTGTCTAGATTTTTTCGGGGAGTTTTGTTAATCTTCTGACATCATATGAAATTTCATAGAATTTCCAATTGTTTTCTGAAATTTTATTGAATTTCTTGGACATTTTATAATATTGTCTGAAACTGTTAGTATTTACGTAAAATATGTTTCATGTGATAGGTATTAAATCTATTTAATGCAAATTCAAATTCTATTTTTTTAGTTCAAAAGTCATACTGAATCATATATTGATACCAGATCAAAGTGCATCTTAAAGGCGCCTCCGATGTTTGTACTTTCGTAATATTCATTTTCTGCTTCGCCATATTCCCCTTTGCTTATTTCTGAAGGGTTTATTTCGATTGCTCTGCAGCAGTGATGTTCAAACTGTGTTGCGCAGTAATGTTATTTGATTAGAGAGGGTTTCCCAGAAAGGGATTTCTTCTTCTTCTTTTCAGCCGTCTGTCGTCCATCTTTGGACATCCCCAAGTTGCTTCCATTCCTCTCTACTACTTGCTGTTTCAGTCCATTTATTTTCCGCATGTTTCTTGATGTCGTCTGCCCATCGAATTTGTGGCCTTCATCGAAATATTTCAGCAAATTTCAATGTGATCAAATGCATCATTGCTCTGAAGATTTCTTCTTCTTTTCAGCCTTCTGTCGTCCATCTTTGGACATAGGCCTTGCCAAGTTGCTTCCATTCCTCTCTACTACTTGCTATTTCAGTCCATTTCTTTCCTGCATGTTTCTTAATGTCGTCTTCCCAACGCATTTGTGGCCTTCCTCGTCCTCTCGTATTTTCCCATGGTCTCCAGTGTACAATAAGTTTGTTCCATCTTTCATCGATTTGTCTGATGTTGTGACCACCAAATTTCCATTTTAGCTTTGCAGCTTCCTCTCTTACATCTTTAACTTTAGTTTATTCCCGGATCCATACGTTTATTTTTCTATCTGATAGTCGTATGTGGAGCATCTGTCTTTCCATAGCTCTCTGAGCTGCAGCAGTTTTCTCCATATTGGCATTTGTGAATGTCCATACTTATGCCCCATATGTAAAGACAGGAAGTATGCACTAATTAAAAATTCTTGTTTTTGGGTACTGTGGGTACTTTTTGTTTTTTAGGATAAAACTCAGCTTTCCGAAAGCTACCCATGCAAGCCTAATTTATTTTTATTTCGCTGGTTTGGTTATCTTTGATGAGTTTTATTAGTTGTCCCAGGTATATATATATATATATATATATATATATATATATATATATATATTTGGTACCTTGTTCGATTGATTTGTTTCCTATTTGTACTGAAGCATCTTCCTCTGTATTAGTTAGTATCTTTGTTTTCGAATCATTCATATTAAGGCCAATCTTTGAGGCTTGATTGTCTAGCTTTCTTAACACCTTCTGTAGCTCTGCTTTATTGTGTGCAAATAACGCTATGTCGTCCGCGTACCTTAAGAAATTTAGTCGTTGTCCATATATTTTGATTCCACATTCATCCCATTCCAGATTTTTTAAAACATCCTCCAATGCTTGACTAAATAATTTTGGTGTTATAGTGCTCCTTGTCTTACGCCTCTTGCAATCGTTATTGGTTTAGTTCCTTCATATATTTGTACTGATGTTGTAGCATTTTGATATATGTTTGACAGTAGGCTATCTACAATCAATCCGGCGGTTTATTAGGGAGTTCTTTATTGCCCAATGTTCTACGCAATCGAAAACTTTTTCGAAATCTACATATGCTACGAATAATGGTATTTTGTATTCGTTTACTCTCTGTATTAAGATCTTCATTGTCAGCAGATGGTCTTGTGTGCTGAATCTCTTCCTGAAGCCTGCTTGTTCTCTGGATTGGTAATCATCGAATTTTCTGGTAAGTCGGTTTGTTAGTACTTTGGTTAGGAGCTTATACATGATACTTAGGAGGGTCATGGGACGATAGTTTTGTAATTCTCTCTTGCCTCCTTTTTTTGAATAGAAGTAATGTAATAGCTTCGTTCCGATTATCTGGAATTTTCTTTTCTGTTAAAATTTGGTTTAGGAGAAGGTGCAGATAATCAATAACAGGTTTTCCTCCAATTTTTACCATTTCGGCAGTTACTCCGTCCTTGCCCGCCTTGGCCTTATTGTTCTTTGTTTCAGTGATGCTCTTATATCTGATTTGGATTGAAGTTCCGAATTTATGTTCACTATCTTTGATGTAAGTCCATTTTTTACGTCTTCTTGTGGGTCTTTCTTTGATTGGTACAAGTCCGAGTAGTAATTTTCAATTATTCTAATAATTTCTGTTTTAGTATTTGCTTCATTGCCCTTTTCATCTTTGAGTTTATTTATTTCTGATTTGCCCAGTCTGGGTCTCAGACATTTCATGTTTTTGTTATTTTCGGTGATGGATTGTACTCAGTCTTCTTGTGTTCGCATTCTTTCTTCTTTTATCATTTTCTTAATGGTTCTATTCAGCTCTGTGTCTTCTATTGATTGTCTCATCCCCTGTTCATTCATATTGCCCGTCATATTGTGTACTCTGTCTTCTTGTATTCGCAGTCTTTCTTCTTTTATCATTTTCTTAATGGTTCTATTCAGTTCTGCGTGTTCTATGATTGTCTCATCCCATGTTCATTCAGAATTCTTCTATGTTCGATTAGTTTTCTTGTTGGTTCGTTAATGTAATTATCTTTTTTGCCCTCTGTTTTTGCTACTTCTTTTGCTATGGTGACTAGTGTTTTTGTGAGTTCTTTTTCTATTCGGTTTATATCCTTCTCCTCCTGATTTATTTTTTCTGCTAGACAAGCTCTTATTTTTTCTATATATAAACTTTTGTGTTGTTGCAGTTTATTCATATCAAGTTTTTCATTTCTGGCCTTTATATTTCGTATCGTGCCATGGTTAATGTCTGCGCTTAATTTTGATCTAACCAGCCTATGGTCGCTGCCGGTGCTAAATCTGTTAAGAACTGTTATATCTTTAACAGCGGATTTGTTGGTAGAGAGAATAATATCGATTTCATTTTTTGTTGTCGAGTTTGGACTAATCCAGGTCCATTTCCTTTGAGGGCTTTTATTGAAAAATGAATTCATGGCATATAGTTCTCTTTCTTCCACAAAGTTTATTAGCCTAGCAATTCGCTCATTTCGATTTCCCATTTTTGTCTGAAAGGGGTTTACCAGGTCGTAAAAGTTGGAAGACCAATCATTTTTTGTTGTCGAGTTTGGACTAATCCAGGTCCATTTTCTTTGAGGCCTTTTATTGAAAAATGAATTCATGGCACATAGTTCCCTTTATTCCATAAAGTTTATTAGCCTAGCACCTCGCTCATTTCTATTTCCGTAGCCGAAGTTTCCCATTTTGGTCTGAAAGGGGTTTACCAGGTTGTAAAAGTTGGAAGACCAATGCTCTAAAGTAGCAATTATGCACATGCCTGCTTTTGATGTTGCCTCCTCGACTTTCTCCAACTTACAAATTTTACAAAGATGAAATCATTATTGGTGTTCTTGGTTCACAAATTTCGTAATACGTACAGTTTTGAAATTGCAATCTAACGCGCGCTTTTTCATCTCACGTAATCTATTTGAGATCGTTACGGCGAGTATTTAATTCGTGACATATTAGAAGTCGATAAAAATGGTGGTCAATTAAGAGCCGGCCGAGGACCATTATTTTCCGGCGCCCAAAAAAGGAGCGCGCGCGTTTCCCCGTGGCCAGAAAAATCTCCCGATTACGGGTCCCATTTAATCCCGGCCGGTGCCCGATTTGGTTAATTGGCCAATTAAGCCGGGTTTCCTTGAGAGAGAGAAAAAAATGGGCAGACCCGGAATTATACGACCGTCGCGATGTGTTGAAATTAATATAAAGCGAGTGAAAATAAATAATTTCGTCCCACGCCGCGTTCCCGTTAATTACAATATCATTTTACATGGGCAGGACGCCGGCGCCATGGACCATGGTACGTGTCAAAACGTTTATGAAGTGCCAGTCGCGGACTCCCACGCAGGGCCGGACTTTCGGACGAGGGACGAGCAACTAATTGCCGCGCACGGTCCTGTGCGTGAACGTGGGACCGTTTTTCATGCGCACATGTATAATTTTTTTTTCGTCCTTTCGTCCTTCTTAATTCTCCTCTCACCGCCGTGTCCGACGTTTATTAAATAAAGTCGTTCGCACTAAGCGGATTAGCCGTCTCCGCACCGATTAGTGACACCTCTAAAGAACTCCAGAATTATAACCGGCCATTTGAATGGGATGAGCCGGAATTTATCGCCGGTTTACTCTCGTTTAATTAATATTTATAGTCGCACATAACCGCGCCAGATTTCCGACACAAAACATACTTTACGCGATCGCCACCGGAGCCATTCGTGGAATTGCCCACCGGAACGCCCCGGATTACTCTCACTTTAGTGCCGCAAAGCGTGTAATTGATAGTGAATTAATGCCTCTACTCACCCGCTTCAGGGGGACTTTGAAGGCTATAAACCTCGTGCCAGCCACTTGCTCGCCGATCTTGCTGTAGTCCAGCCACCTGGAAGCAAAAAACGCACGCAGAACGGTTATCGGAGATCGATGATGGTGTTGGGTAACAAGCGTGAAATTCACCACGAACATGACGCTTACAGAATCAAAGGTAATCTCCACACGATCGCTCGGCGAAAATAATTAATCACTCAATCAATTTAAATGGAATCGATATTCACACATAATTTATTAATACAGGCAATCAGTTTGTGTTAAGAAATACAACTGGTTATTAATCACTCGGCAATCGAAATAAAATCAAAAACTGCAAAACCATAAAAAAATGCTACAGGAAAAATTACATACATCTTAGCTAATCAGTACACATAACATTTTCCACCTGTCCGAATTTGCATATTTTACGGAGAAATATTTAAACACATTCCATGTCCTCAGAAAATATCAAATAAATGATTCGATCAATTTATTAATACATAATACGAATCATTTAACACACAGAATACATCAGAATGAAACTAACTCTATACACTTAGGACCACATAAACTTGGGTGTGACTATCGCAAGGACATATTAGAATCGAGGTGATAAAATACATTGTTTAAAGCCTGGCGCACATTGAGACGCAGGACAGCGCGGCGCAGTTATTTTCGCAGCCATTAAGAAAGGCGAGATTAATGATCAACAATATTTTTTACAACATACTATTTCATTTCGAAACCATAATAATTTCATCATTTCTACCAGAATAGATTAGATCCACTATCTACAAGGTGGATACAGGGTGGATACAGGAGAGTTCTTTTCAGGATTCATTGAAATTTTGGTTCTATGTTTGGTTTGGTTCTATTTTGGTTCTAAAAATGTTCTATACATATCACAGGAAAGAGAGATTTTTTTCATTATATATCGATAAATACATAGAGAATTTTTCAATGAATTTCTTTCAATTTTTCGATGCAATTTTTGCAACTTTTATAAGCATATCTTAAAAAATATTAAATAATTCTTAAATTTTTAACATCAAATGAATTTCTCATATAATATCGATGAATTATTAAATTCGATTATTAAATTTTGACATTATTTAATTAGGGTTTTCATTAAACATCAATAAATGTATATCGATAAATACATAGAGGATTTTTCAAGGAATTTCTCAAATTTAGACATACGTAATTTTACAATCCTAATAAGGATTCGATGCAAATTTTGCAACTTTTATAAGCATATATTAAAAAATATTTAATAATTCTTAAATTTTTAACATCAAATGAATTTTTCATAAAATATCGATGAATATTTGCTGAATTTATCAAATTTTGATTTGTGGAGTGTAATTTTCTAATTCTATTAAGGATTCAATGATTTTTTTGTAAATTTTGTATGAATATCTTAGGAAATATTTAAGAACTCCTCATATTTTGACATAATCTAATTAAGGTTTTCATTAAGTATCAATAAATGTATATCGTTAAATACATAGAGGATTTTTCAAGGAATTTCTCAAATTTAGACATACGGACTGTAAATTCATAATTCTAATAAGGATTCGATGCATTTTTTGCAACTTTTATAAGCATATCTTGAAAAATGTTTAATAATTCTTAAATTTTTAACATCAAATGAATATTCCATTATATATCGATGTATATTTGCTTAGAGGAATTTATCAAATTTTGATTTGTGGAGTGTAATTTTCTAATTCTATTAAGGATTCAATGATTTTTTTTGTAAATTTTGTATGAATATCTTAGGAAATATTTAAGAATTCCTAAAATTTTAACATTATTTAATTAGGGTTTTCATTAAACATCAATAAATGTATATCGATAAATACATAAAGGATTTTTCAAGGAATTTCTCAAATTTAGACATACGTAATTTTACAATTCTAATAAGGATTCGATGCAATTTTTGCAACTTTTATAAGCATATCTTAAAAAATATTTAATAAGTCTTTAATTTTTAACATCAAATGAATTTTTCATAAAATATGGATGAATATTTGCTTCGAGGAGTTTATCAAATTTTGATTTGTGAAGTGTAATTTTCTAATTCTATTAAGGATTCAATGTTTTTTTTTGTAAATTTTGAATGAATATCTTAGGAAATATTTAAGAATTCCTAAAATTTTGACATTATTTAATTAAGGTTTTCTTTAAGCATCAATAAATGTATATCGATAAATACATAGAGGATTTTTCAAGGAATTTCTCAAATTTAGACATACGGAGTGTTATTTTATAATTCTAATAAGGATTCGATGCAATTTTTGCAACTTTTATAAGCATATCTTAAAAAATATTTAATAAGTCTTTAATTTTTAACATCAAATGAATTTTTCATAAAATATGGATGAATATTTGCTTCGAGGAGTTTATCAAATTTTGATTTGTGGAGTGTCATTTTCTAATTCTATTAAGGATTCAATGATTTTTTTTGTAAATTTTGTATGAATATCTTAGGAAATATTTAAGAATTCCTAAAATTTTGACATTATTTAATTAAGGTTTTCATTAAGCATCAATAAATGTATATCGATAAATACATAGAGGATTTTTCAAGGAATTTCTCAAATTTAGACATACGGAGTGTAATTTTATAATTCTAATAAGGATTCGATGCAACTATTATAAGCATATCTTAAAAAATATTTAATAATTCTTAAATTTTTAACATCAAATGAATTTTTCATTAAATATCGATGAATATTTGCTTCAAGGAATTTATCAAATTTTGATTTGTGGAGTGTAAATTTCTAATTCTATTAAGGATTTAATGATTTTTTTTTGTAAATTTTGTATGAATATCTTAGGAAATATTTAAGAATTCCTAAAATTTTGACATTAGCTAATTAAGGTTTTCATTAAACATCAATAAATGTATATCGATAAATACATAGACGATTTTTCAAGGAATTTCTCAAATTTAGATATACGGAGTGTAATTTTATAATTCTAATAAGGATTCGATGCAACTATTATAAGCATATCTTAAAAAATATTTAATAATTCTTAAATTTTTAACTTCAAATGAATTTTTCATAAAATATCGATGAATATTTGCGTCGGGGAATTTATCAAATTTTGATATGTGGAGTGTAATTTTCTAATTCTATTAAGGATTCAATGATTTTTTTTGTAAATTTTGTATGAATATCTTAGGAAATATTTAAGAATTCCTAAAATTTTGATATTAGTTAATTAGGGTTTTCATTAAACATCAATAAATGTATATCCATAAATACATAAAGGATTTTTCAAGGAATTTCTCAAATTTAGACATACGTAATTTTACAATTCTAATAAGGATTCGATGCAATTTTTGCAACTTTTATAAGCATATCTTAAAAAATATTTAATAATTCTTAAATTTTTAACATCAAATGAATTTTTCATAAAATATCGATGAATATTTGCTTCAAGGATTTATCAAATTTTGATTTGTGGAGTGTAATTTTCTAATTCTATTAAGGATTCAATGATTTTTTTTGTAAATTTTGTATGAATATCTTAGGAAATATTTAAGAATTCCTAAAATTTTGACATTAGTTAATTAAGGTTTTTATTAAACATCAATAAATGTATATCGATAAATACATAGAGGATTTTTCAAGGAATTTCTCAAATTTAGACATACGGAGTGTAATTTCATAATTCTAATAAGGATTCGATGCAATTTTTGCAACTTTTATAAGCATATCTTAAAAAATATTTAAAAATTCTTAAATTTTTAACATCAAATGAATTTTTCATAAAATATCGATGAATATTTGCTTCCAGGATTTATCAAATTTTGATTTGTGGAGTGTAATTTTCTAATACTATTAAGGATTCAATGATTTTTTTTGTTAATTTTGTATGAATATCTTAGGAAATATTTAAGAATTCCTAAAATTTTGACATTATTTAATTAAGGTTTTGATTAAACATCAATAAATGTATATCGATAAATACATAGAGGATTTTTCAAGGAATTTCTCAAATTTAGACATACGGAGTGTAATTTTATAATTCTAATAAGGATTCGATGCAATGTTTGCAAGTTTTATAAGCATATCTTGACTGTAACAAAAGTTGTATGGTTATAAGGACAATAATGACAATATTAAACAATAAAAAATAAGGAATAACCTATTTTTTTCATAAAAAACTAAAAAAAAGCTTCATTGAAACAAAATCGTTAATGTTTGATTCATTTTTTAAATCATGATTAATATAATGATAACATTTTTAACAAATTATAATTTTTCGCAATTTTTTTAAATTTCAAATACTGCTATAATAACTTGGCTAAGCTAATTAGCCGTAGCAATAGAAAACGAGCAGAATTTTATATACAAAAGTGAATGTTTGCCAGGGTATCTGTGATAATTGACAGTCACCATTGAACATTTTACAAGCATAATGGCAATTTTGGCAGATAGAGTCGATATTTCCACAGAATATTTGAAAATTTGACATTATTGCAGTAAAAATAATCAAAATTTTGAAAAAACCATTGGCAGTTTAAGAGTTATCATTGAAATATGATAGAATAATTAAATTTCTGAGAGAAAGAAATATTCGGCAGTAATAATAATAATGGACATTTTGAAATGAATAATTGAAATTTTAGTGCAAATGATTCACAGTTGACAATTCAGGATTACAATTCAGCAGTAATCATTAGAATACGATATAAGAAATGAAATCTTGACACAATTAATTAAAATTTGACAGATATAGTTGACTTATCATAGAACATTTGAAAATTTAATAGTTTATCTTTAAAATATTACAAGTTGTTGAAATTTTGATGGAAATTATTGAAATATTGACAGATATAGTTGATATCAAAATGACAATAAAAAACGACCAGCATTCGATATACAAAACTTAGTTTTTGCATGTAAAGCTTATTTTGAGCCACATTGAAAGCCTAATTTTGCACAAATAAGGGCGCCAAAACACGTAGTCGTGACGTCACAGGGATGAAAACACTGTAAGGGGTTGATTTTGAATGGATGTACAGTCATGCTCACGTAAATCTAGTACAATAAATTAGGTTATAATAGCTATTTTATATAGCAATGTCAAATTGTTTGTACTAGATTTATGTGAGCATGACTGTATGCACAGGAACTCTTAAGATGTGTCGAGTGGGGATGCTAGCCAAAATTTTGACTTCCTAGTAACAACGATAGCAATTCTTCGTAGGGTGCAACCCCTAGCCGCGCAATTGGGGGTTGTTCTGGACTTAATGTGAGTACAGGATTATGTAATGTAAATCAACAGCGAATGTTAGCCGCAAATTAGAGTTTCTAGAAGCAAAAATAATGGGAATAATTCATAAATGTACGTATGTAAGTCGATATAGGGTGGGAATGATATCAAGGGTTGTTTTGAAATAATTCTGAGTACAGAAATATATACAGCCTGAGGCTGAGGAATTGAGGCTGCTAGCCTACATGTAAAGCCTATTTTGAGTCACGTACTAGCCACATTTAAAGCCTATTTTTGCACAAATAAGGGCGCCATTACGAAAACACATACTCGTGACGTCACAGGGATGAAAAATTTATTAGGGGTCGGTTTTGAATGGATGTAAGTATAGGTACTCTTATTAATATGTGTCGACTGGGGTCAAAATTTGGAGTTCCTAGCTTTTATAATAACGATATTAGTTATTCACGGGGTGGCAAGGACTTGATAACGGTTTTAGGGGTTGCTCTGGACCTAATGTGAGCATATAATTATGCCATATAGCTCAGGTGGGGTTGCTGGATCAAATTTTGAGTCTGGTAATGCAAAAACAACGGAATAAATTAATTATGTTATATTGATAACGTCAGAACGGTGAATACGTTATTAGGGGTGTTTTGGACTTAATGTGAGCACTGTTTTATGTAATGTGGCCTCAGTGGGGTTTCTGGACTAAATTGGGGGTTTCGTAATGCAAAAACGACGAAATTATTAAATAAAGTTATATTTATAACGTCAGAAGGATGAAAACGTTATTAGGGGATGTTTTGGCTTACATGTGGGTTTAGAAATATTAAATGTGTATTGGTTGGGGTTGCTACCCGAAATTACAAGTTCCTGCGTGCACAAATAAGATGATTAATAACAAATACATATGGGGTGACATAATAGCGTGAGGGGGTGTTCAGGGGATGCGGTGCCGCAAGGTGTAGTTATCACGTAATTTCTAAGATATCATGTTGTATTGGTACCAAATTCGAAGTCTCTATGTTAATAAATAAGGGCGCAATAAAATAATACGTCCTAGGGGATGCTACCCCTTTATGCGGGTGGTTGCTCCAAAACTAAGGCTATAGCGTTGTTTCCCATAAATTTTTGAGCTTAAATATCAAATTTGGCATCATTCTGGTAATTAACAACCCCACAATTAACGTTTAAATTATGGGTGAATTGAATTTTATTATTTCCCATGTAATTATTGTTGCCGAAATTGTTCATAACAGGTGCAGATTTGGCCGAGGTCAAGTCGGATGGCACAAATTGGAGACGCGCGCATCCCTCGTCTTTCCTCTGGACACCCGCAGAGACCCTTAGTATCTTCGGAAAAGTCGAGGTCGATGTACGCTTAATTGCGGCCTCCCAATTTTTCATATCCACCCCCGGCGAAAACCGCCCGATTTTCGCGTAATTTGGCGGTCACTTTTCCCGCTTGACCGGACGCAGTTTGCCAAAATACCGCGAAAATCGGACGGCGTTTTGCCGGAAAACCGGGAAATTCTTAACCCGGGCTGTTTCCATAAGCAAGTGTCGCGAGTGTTCGTGTGCCAGAGGAAGAGGGTTCGTGCAGATGCATCTCCGGCGATTGTGTTGGTGCCGTAAAAAACGCCTGGACAATTGAACTTTTTGCGAGATTTGTCTTCGTGCGTCGAGGCAAGCTGAACAGGCTCAGCAGGTTAGTGGTTGCTCGCGCAGCTTCTTGCGCCACCATCTGATATCAAATGCTAATACATATGCAGGGCGGATTTTCGTTTGATACCATTCCGATACTGAATGATGGTACATATTAACTATATAATATACCGAGCGCATTTTCTTTTGGTACCATTCCGATACCTAGTGATGGTATAAGGTAAGCAATATACAGAGTGTCTTTGCTTTTGGTTCCATTCCTATACCAAATGATATTGTTAACTATGTAATATAATATACAGTATGTTCCCGGATTGAGTTTACATAAGGGTAGGCTGTAACTATGTAATATAAAATGTAAATTACTATGTAAAACTACTATGTAATATTTTGGAAATATCCATTAGATACATTTTCAGAAATTTCAGTGACCAGTAACTTGTACTGGTCAACTCGAAAACTTAATAACACGATTGTCTCACTTATTTAAGACATATTCGTGGTCAAATTTTCAAAGGATTTGTATTCAGGTAGACTATATACAGATCTGGCATAAAATTTTGAAAATATCCATTAGATACATTTTCAGAAATTTCAGTGACTGATAACTTATACTGATCAACTCGGAAAGTTAATAACTCAATTTTCTCACTTATTTAAGACATATTCGTAGTCAAATTTTCAGAGGATTTGTATTTATGTATACTGTATACATATATGGCATAAAATTTTGCAAATATCGATTAGATAAATTTTCAGAAAGTTCAGTGACTGATAACTTATACTGGTCAACTCAGAAAGTTAATAACTCGATTTTCTCACTTATTTAAGACATATTTGTTGTCAAATTTTCAGAAGTTTTATATCCAGGCATACTGTATACAGATCTGGCATAAAATTGCAAAAATATCCATTAGATACATTTTCAGAAATTTCAGTGACTGATAACTTATACTGATCAACTCCGAAAGTTAATAACTCAATTTTCTCACTTATTTAAGACATATTCGTAGTCAAATTTTCAGAGGATTTGTATTTATGTATACTGTATACATATATGGCATAAAATTTTGCAAATATCGATTAGATAAATTTTCAGAAAGTTCAGTGACTGATAACTTATACTGGTCAACTCAGAAAGTTAATAACACGATTTTCTTACTTATTTAAGACATATTTGTTGTCAAATTTTCAGAAGTTTTATACCCAGGCATACTGTATACAGATCTGGCATAAAATTTATAAATATCCATTAGATAAATTTTCAGAAATTTCAGTGACTGATAACTTGTACTGGTCAACTCGGAAAGTTAATAACACAATTCTCTTACTTCTTTAAGACATATTTGTTGTCAAAGTTTCAGAAGATTTATATCCAGGCATGCTGTTTACAGATCTGGCATAAAATTTTCAAAGTATCCATTAGATAAATTTTCAGAAATTTCAGTGACTAATAACTTTTACTGGTCAACTCGGAAAGTTAATAACTCGATTTTCTCACTTATTTAAGACATATTTGTGGTAAAATTTTCAGAGTATTTATATTCAGCCATAGTGTATAGAGATCTGGCATAAAATTTTGAAAATATCTATTAGATAAACTTTCAGAAAATTCAGTGACCTATAACTTATACTGGTCAACTCGAAATGTTAATAACTCGAAAACTATTACTATTAAACTATTAAAAATAAGTTCTCTATATTTGTACTGTAAGAAAATAATACGTTCTTAGCCAATACTCAATGACTTTGCTGCAGTCAAAAGGAGCTTAATTTTATTTTTTGCAGTAATTGTGGTGCATGCGCCGGGATAGCTACAATTTTTAATGCAATGTATTTACTTATAATCTAGTAATTTAGGGAATTTTTATAGCTGTTGAATAGATAACTAGTAAAGTGGCGAAATACATGTATAGTCACCCAACGAGAGCTGAGAATGACTTATGCTTTTTCGAACAAAGAATCGTGTTTTCTATGCTCGTTCGCATGTCTAAGGTAAATGTAATAGAATGAAAGGAAATATAATACATATGTCGAATTTCGCAAATATGGAGCAATGAGTCAATATCAGCTCTCAACGGAACTGTACCTTTTCATGTTGAAATTGAGACCAATCAAGTTCAAATTGAGACCAAACAATTTCAAATTGAGGGCAATCAAGTTCAAATTGATACCAATCAATTTCGAATAGAGACTAAACAAGATCAAGTTGACACTAAACAAAATCAAGTTGACACTAAACAATATCAAGTTGAGAGTAAACAAATAACATTTATTATGAGAACTTGATATTGTTTAGTGTCAATTTGATTTTGTTTAGTCTTAATTTGAAATTGATTAGTCTCAATTTGAAATTGATTAGTCTCAATTTGAACTTGGTTGGTCTCAATTTGAACTTGATTGACCTCAATTTGAACTTGGTTGGTCTCAACTTGAACTTGAAAAGGTATAGTACACAGTGTGTATCTGTGACTACCAGATATAGCAAAACTAACATTGGTTAATTATGTAAGGCTCAACCATTGCTGTGTATAAATATATGATTGTCACATAAGAAACAGCAGGAAGTTGAATTAATCAAATTTACGTTACTGTCAGATTGCTGCAATTTTTAGAACTTGCTGACTCAATACAACTCAATATCACCATTTAATTATCAATATCCCTTTAAATAATTATGTAATCTGAAAATTATTTGACAGAAGTAAATTTCTGATTGTTTTAAATGTTTTGATTTAGCCAATCATAAAGAATATATACCTAATGGGAATAGTTGATCCTTATAAAGTGTCCCAATGTTAACTTTGCTACGTCAGGTAGTCACAGATACACACCCTATATCTATGATTTGTTTAGTGTCAATTTGATTTTGTTTAGTCTCAATTTTAAATTGATTAGTCTCAATTTGAAATTGATTGGCCTCAATTTGAAATTGATTGGTCTCAAAGTTTTGTGGTAAATTGACAAGCCAATCACCTAGTGTTAAGAGACGACATTTTTTACTACATGTCGTACCATTTTAGGTCAATAATACTGCTCTACAATATATAAATTTGTTGTAATCCTTCATGAAAACGAAAGAACGCGATAATGTAGATAGCTCATGAAAAAGGGCATTTTGAAAATATAGTATTAACAAATGTGCATTCTATTGATCAGCCATTTTTCGTAATATTCAATTTATTTAGGTATTGAGTAAGGAACATAGTTTCGTTACTCAATGGTGAAACTGAGAAATCAAGACTGTAATTATTAGATTGCAGGACAACATTTTCAATAAACATACGTCCTAAAATCCATCGTTACAAAGTTATTGGCATTTGAATGTTAAGTTCAAAGATAATAAACTTATTAAAACACCTACTTTTAAACCTACAAATTACAAAATCCAAATGACATTTCGGTAGTGTATATGATATTATACACGGCTGGCAGTGTATAATTGATCAAGTAGTGATAAATGGATATCACTACTCATGAGGAAACATAAGTATAATAAGTGTATTATGAGATAATCGTGGACAAATTTAATTTGAAATGTGCTTTTAATATAAGCAACAAATTATTCAAATTTACGTATATTGGGTTGCATACGTACTGTTGCATGGTGACATGTTCAGCTATTTTCCGCAGATGGCGTTAGTATAGCACTGCTTTAAACTTGCTTGCACATAGAGTTGCAGTTTAGTTTAGAACCGCGGCCGTTTCTCAGTAAGAAAAATCATTCCTTTTAATATTGCTTGTGATATAATTCAATAACAGCCAGCTAGCGAGTGATATCAGTGCAATTTAGTGAGCAAGCACGTAATGGTAAGCGTTAACTTGTAATCATATTTCTGTATGTAGGTAATAAGATTTTGTGCAACATGTGATCCTATGGTTACTTTCAATGCAACTCAATTTCGATCAAATCCGAGCTCTAGGTTAACTTTAGAACAGTTGTAGTGTACGAAGCAGTACACAAAGTGGGGTGCAGCAAAAACTTCTTCAACAGCATCTAACCTAACCTAACTCCTAACCGCCTCATTCTGTATAAGTTAGGTAAGAATATGGTTAAGGTATAATTGAGGAAACATAAGTATAATAAGTGTATTATGAGATAATCGTGGACAAATTTAAATTGAAATGTGCTTTTTATAAGCAAGATATTATTCAAATTTGCGTATATTAGGTTGCATACCTACAGTTGCACGGTGACAAGTTCATCTATTTTCCGGAGATGGCGTTAGTATAGCACTGCTTTAAATTGCTTGCACATAGAGTTGCAGTTTAGTTTAGAACCGCGGCCGTTTCTCAGTAAGAAAAATCATTCCTTTTAATATTGCTTGTGATATAATTCAATAACTAGCGAGTGATGTGCAATTTAGTGATTAGGCACGTAATGGTAAGCGTTAACGTGTAATCATATTTCTGTATGTAGGTAATAAGGTTTTGTGCAACATGTGATAAGATGTTTACTTTCAATTCAACTCAATTTCGACAAAATTCGAGCCCTTGGTTAAATTTAGAACAGTTGCAGTGTACAAAGCAGTACACAAAGTGGGGTGCAGCAAAAACTTTTCAACAGCATCTAACCTAACCTAACTCCTAACCACCTCACTCTGTATAATTTAGGTATGAATATGGTTAAGGTATAATTGAGGAAACATAAGTATAATAAGTGTATTATGAGATAATCGTGGTTAAATTTAAATTGAAATGTGCTTTTTATAAGCAAGATATTATTCAAATTTGCGTATATTTATAAGGTATGCATAAGGTATTTATGTAGGTATGCAATAGGTTGCATACCTACAGTTGCACGGTGACAAGTTCATCTATTTTCCGGAGATGGCGTTAGTATAGCACTGCTTTAAATTGCTTGCACATAGAGTTGCAGTGAAGTTTTAGTTTAGAACCGCGTCGCTTTTCAGTTTACGAAAAATTATAGCTTTTAATATTGAAATAGTGAAATAATTCAATAACACCCAGCTGGCGAGTGATATCAGTGCAATTTAGTGAGCAGGCACGTAATGGTAAGCGTTAACTTGTAATCAAGCAGTACAAAGTAGGGTGTTGCAAAAACTTCTTCAGCAGCATCTAACCTAACCTAACCACCTCACTCTGTATAATTTAGCTATGAATATGGTTAAGTTTCGCCCAATCTGTACCTAGTTAAGTTTCGCCCAATCTGTACCTAACCTAACCAAACCTAGTCACTACATATAATTTAGGTATGAATATGATTAAGGTTCGCCAAGTTTGTGTTTTCCATGACCAGTCTGTACCTAACCTAACCAAACCTAACTACCTCACTTTGTATAATTTAGGTATGAATATGGTTAAGGTTCGCCCAGTTTATGTTTTCCAGTAACTTTCTGGCTATTCCATGCAAAGTATTTGAATAATGAAAAGTAAATACGAAACACCTTTTTCACAAAAAACATTTATAAATGTACATTTCGGCCGATACTGAATATGGCTGCATTGCGACTGAAATGTACATTTAGCCAATAAATGTTTTTTGTGAAGGCGTTCCGTATTTTATGTTCTACTATACTTTTACAAGCTCCACCTCATCGTTATTTGATTAAAGTTCAGAATGAGGCACACCGTCAAAGACAATAGGGCCCTTGAGAATCTCCTCTATACAATCACATTGCGATTGTATATGCTATAAGATCCACAGTAAATCTTAATGAAACACATCATGATCATGATGAAATAACTGCACAAATTTGACACTACATGCATATAAAAGATGATGAAATATGATGACGTGAGGAATAACGTACAAATTTCACTCCGCATTCAATTAATCAGTGATCAAATACAAGTAGAAAATTTACACCACTTACAATGAATACATGCAAGCTAACAGCATGAATTTCAATGCACATTCAATCAATTCATAACAAAATATTAGCAAAACATTCTGACAACATACAGTCAAATCAAAACAAGGCGTATTTTCGATTGACTTCGGAATCATTACCCCGTTTGCACCCCACCCTTTAAAGATCTCAAGCTTTACTCATCATTCTCTGCATTTCAATGGATGTGCAAGAAACCGTACTCACCCATCTGGCAGTTTTTTCGGGCCCATGGTATCACAAAATATTTAAAACAATGATGGGCGCAAACTTATAATAACCCCACAACAATGTGACACTTAGATCGGAGTAATTGGTTATAAATAAACGCGTCAACCAGCCAAAAGTGACCCTAAAATGAGTTCACATGTGTCAAGGCTTCAGTCGCTGATGTTAGGTTATGTCTGTCTGTTTTGAAAATTATCTTGCACAATCAATACATTATATATTTTGATGCAAATAGTTCATGCAGATACAAGAAAAATAATCAATACATTGAAAATTTCATTGGCAAAATGTTCAGCTTTTCCAATAAACCAAATGAATTCTGAAATTATTAAATCTATTCAATTTCCACAGAACGCCCCGTGAAATAATTCCAAGCCTTAAATATTTGAATGCAATAGTTGAATCTGTTTGTGTAGTGGTTTTTGGAATTTCATTAATATTTAAATTTTTTCAAAGAACTCAGGTCCAGGGTCTATTCTTCAATTTGTCAATTCTCAGATAGTTGGTTTTTGTTGATGGTAACAAAAACCTTGGTAACTAATAATAATAATTAAATTGGATTATAAATTAAACCAATAGTGCAGCAGATGAATGAGTATTAAAAATTCAACTGAAAGTCAGCTCAAAATTAAAAAGGAATGATGTTGCGGTCGAAGACACTGCTCGAGTTTTGACTAGTCGTTAAGATTAGAACCTGTTCATTTAATTAGCTAGGTTTACAGTCATTAACGTCTGCTTCCTTCTGCGACTTCAACTTCTTCACCTCCTCGAACACAATCCTCTCGAGCTCCAGAAATTCATCAGGCTTCGAATACTGAAACAAATATCTTATATGAAGTTGCTTAATCCGAAGGCTAAATAATTCCAAATATTTATAACAATAACAAGAATAATTTGATCCCTTCAGCCGTTTCGGACTTACAGTGATTATTAATGTATTAAATTTGTGGCTAAAGCTGATCCGCTCCTGCTCGGGTAGCATACGGATCCTATCCAGCTCGGGAACACATAGACGTTTAAAGTACTTCTTATTCGTCGTCCTGACTGTGATACAGTTGCCCTCCGATTCTGCGGTCACCTTGTATGTTTCCACGGGATACGGCAGGTTCCTTATCCTCCACTCCAGGTTTTTCTTTGTAATCCGACGACTTATGAAAGGCTACAAAAATAGAAAACCATTTGTATTACAACCCATATCCAGATCAGTTCTGAGATGATATCAATATAAGGTCCCATTTCTACTTCGAATCGAACCTTTGCGAACATGTTATTTCTCGGTTTGCTCAAACTGAGGAGAAAATGACGCTGATAAAAAGTCTTCTAATCATTTCCCGTGGTCCGACACATCTAAAGGTTGCTCATGCATGCCATACTCTCGATCTGTCACTGTCACAGCCATAATAATTGTATATCGTGATTGCCCTGTACCTGAGTGGAGTTCTCCTTGATGAACTCGTTCCCCTTCTGCAGGGCTGCGGGCTCGGGGTCTCCGATCTCGATGTCCCACTCGTCGTCGCCGGCCAGCTCAGTCTTCTTCTTCCAGGCCCTCCTGGTGAGCACGCCCGTGTCCATGTTGTACTCCTCGACCATCTCCCGGCCGTTCTCGAAGGCGTAGTGCACCTTGCGAAGGCTGCCCTGGACGATGCAGGACTTCTTCGCCCGCAGGACCGAGGCTTGCCAGTCGCTGTTCATCTTGGCCCTAAAGATTTCGAAGTCTGGGGGCCTGGGGCCTGGCACGGGTTTGTTTTCCAGTGGGGCCAACGTGCACGTTGCCATGGATACCCAGTTGGGAGATGTTGGGTTTATTTTGGTGGTTAGGTGCGAATTTAGCTGCCTATACTCGTGTATGTTGGAATTTGGTTAGTCAATTTGATGACGTCACGCAGCTAAGCAACCCAAAGAACAGTGTGCCAACGGATATTTTAGTGGCACTAGTGATTTTTGTTTTAACTTTTTGGGCCAGAGTTCAACACACAACGACTATATTTTAATGTGAGTAACCAAAATCTATAGCTTTTCATGTTCAAATTGAGACCAATCAAGTTCAAATTGAGACCAATCAATTTTAAATTGGGGCCAATCAAATTCAAATTGATACCAATCAATTTCAAATTGAGACCAATCAATTTCAAATTGAGACTAAACAAAATCAAGTTGTTACTGAACAATATGAAGTTGTCATAGTAAATTTTATTTGTTTACTCTCAACTTGATATTGTTTAGTGTCAACTTGATTTTGTTCAGTCTCAATTTGAAATTGATTGGTATCAATTTGAACTTGATTGGCCTCAATTTGAAATTGATTGGTCTCAATTTGAACTTGATTGGTCTCAATTTGAACTTGAAAAGGTATAGTAACTTTAATGACTTTAGTCTTGTGTTACAAACTTTCAACTAAGCAAAACTTTTGCTTTGTAAAAGGGTATTAATGAGGGATTAATGGAAATGTCAATGTCGCAAAATATAGTTTTTAATGTTGAAAATGCTTTGTAATTATGTTGTTTCGTATCTCTAATAGTTTTGCACCTATGTATGTTCATTTTCGGAATGGTGAAAAATTGTTTTTGCAACACGTTCATATATTCGCGCCGGTTTGACGTCATACTAAATAATAAATAATTTTTGAACACTCAGAATGGATATGTTTCGGTAGTTGCCTACTACAAATTCATGTATTTGCCAGAAAATAGTGTGCTATACTTTACTTTATACTATACTTTCAACAATAATCGCAATCGAAGACCGATATTTTATTGGAATTAGTTATAATATGGTGCATTTCGTACTATACTTATATTGTTACAAAATTAATTTTGGCAGATATAAAAATATTTAATTCGAATCTAATATTTTTAATTCTGCAACTACTAATTAGTATTAACAATTGTATTAAGTACTTCGTTCTTTTTCAAGTAATTATGACGTCCCTGAATTCAGAATCTCAGCCTGAATCACATAATTTTCACATAACTTCACCATTGTAATATTAATACGCTGAAACACATCTAGAATCACACAATTTTCACATCCATCACTTCACTATTATTAGTAATCATCGCAAGTAGTAGCTAGTATTATCAGCTACTAATATATACTGCTGCTATCCATAAACTTCACAGCCAGAACAATAAAACTTTCGCATAATTTTAATATTTACTACCCAGTATCTATGAACTCACTGCAGAAAACGTGCAACAATATCGTAATATTTGTTATTTCTGCCATACATTTTCAATATGGGTGTTGTCCATGAGGAATCTGGACCTCACGGACAACATAAATATAAAAAATTACGTGAATATTGTATGTTTCTATAACTGTATGACTTTATGATTCAATAAACACATGAAATATTAGCTATTGCGGAGCACAAGAATTTACGTCGTGGTTTATCACTCCACAGTTTATTTATAAATGATAAAGCGCCTACAAAGCAAATGTGACTTTATGAGTAATATTCGGCACTGATTAAGAAGGGGGTTCCCCTTTTACACGCAAACGCTACATATTTAATTTAATATGAGTTTTGCAAAATTTGACTGAAATGAGCATCGTTCAGGAAACTACTTCAAAGTTTAATTGCTTAAAAAAATGTGACACTTTACCGTATACTGTCTACTATTGAATAGAATGAATTTATTAATTTCCAAAATATCACCCCTTGGGGCTATCAATAGGGGTAAATCAATCAAAATTAATTAATTAGGGCTTAATCAATGGTTTGTCTACGGGACTTTCATTGTGGCCTCAATTGTATCCAACGAAATTAATCGGATATTGTAAATTGATGCTGAAGCCGTTTAAGGAAATATATTTTTTTCATAATTCTATTACTTACAATTTTTGAGATTTATTGGTGGTTTTTAGGATATTTATGATTAAAGAAACAATATCTCCAGGTACATACTTTATTTGTTTTTCAGATAATACATACTATCTTTAGTTGTTGTAGAATATGTATAAATATAAATAAATATAAATTTGAAACAGCAATAGAATATACTCTGCGTCATAGAAAAAGTTTGGTAATTTTTGCTTGTATAACAGTGTTCCAATTACCATGGGTTAAGAATTGTAATACAGATTTTGCATGATACGACATTTTAACAAACTTTGGACATTGTAAAAGCTATAAAGACTATCTTATTACAATATAAATATACGCTCTCCTCTTTAATATATTACTGTTGTTAAATCTATGCAAAAATATATACGCTTTAAAACATTAATTCCATACTCGTTAATGTAACGTTAAGTATTTTACTTGGCTTGCACATTCGGACCTATCCTATAAACACAGCCAATCTTATAAATAAAACGTCCTACGCAATAATAAACTAGGCGATAGTAACACGTAACAGAATCCATCATTGAGCTTACAATGTGCAGGCGTTTTACAAACGAAATATAATATGTACAAGGTGTAAGAAACAAAACGATCTGTTTTATTATCACAAACTGAACACAACTACTTTTCAGTATCATCACACGGTTTGACCTTAAAACGCATCAAAAATCCATTGTCATACTATGAAAAGAAATGCAAGAATACGAACAACATTCCTACGTTAACATCATTAATATTAACCTCTTAGTCTACTGGATATGACTGCCAAGTAAAATACACCGATATAGTATATAATACAGAGAATACATAGATTAATTAACAATCCTATCGTCTAATATATAAATAATTTCGTCTTTTTTTCATATATAAAAATCCCTGCGGTCACAAAATTCAGTTCTGGCTTTTGGCAACGGCCTCCGCACGTCCACAAGCCGCAAACGGCACTTGGATCACCTAATTACAACATTTTCGAACGGCGGCTTGTGAAGGTCGCGGAGGACGCAACCGACCCTACCTAAATTTCTATGGTACGAAATACTAGTCGAAAAATATTGGTAAATTTTGCTTCTCGCCAAATCACAGACATCGCCATCCAGAACTGCAAAATATTGGTACACCAAGATCACACGTCAAAATGTTAATGCATTCCGATTAATGTTCAGGACTTCCACTATATGTGAAGGTAATTGCGCAGAGTTGCGAATTGGAAGCCCCGAGGTTATATATTATATTCTTAGGTATAAACGCCTTCACCACCATGCCGTGATGAAGGCTTGCAGCTAACGACTAATTAAACGATACAAAAAGTTAATCAACGCCTAAACATACAACTAATGTAAATCTAATAGGAACTATTATAATATAATAATTTTCAATGGAAAAATTAACAAACAACAAAAACTGCCATAATGTGTAAAAAGTTTAGTTATAAATTAAATAAATATCATTGCTTCTTATAGAAATCTTATAAAACTTATGTACACTTATAAAGTTTATACGGCTACAGTATAAATATAAAATAAACGTAACGTAACAAATTCAAGTATTCTTAAATCGACAGAAAACCTAATTGCAGTGTACTTGGTACGGATTATTCTTATTACATGCATTAATAAACATAGATACATTATATTAATTTTAAATTAAGCATATTCAGTGCATCCATCGATTAAAAATATCAAAACAGTGTGAGAGATTCTTATTACCTACATAATAAGTAAACCTATCTTACTACATGCAATCCTCCATTGTAATGGGTTGGCCACCACTTTTCACCTTCTCCAAGATTTTATTGACGTACTCCGTCGTTTGCCCGGCAATCCTTACTTCTAGAAATCGCACATTAATAAAATGAAAACTTAATGCAACCAAGAAACTTACTTGTGGCGGACTTGGCAATCTTCTCCATGTGATTCGATAAATCCTCCTGCTTCTCCGGAGTACTGTTGTTCAGCTTAATAATAAATATCTGCTTGGCCTGGCTGATCCCATTCATTAGACGCCCTAAAATAATAGTGGCGTCATTTTTGGTACTATGCGGTGTATTAATGTACTCACTGTGTTCATTCTCAAGCCCTTGCAGCTTGATTTTGTTGGCCTCGTGCTGCGCCTTTTTCTTCAGCCGGCAGGCTCTGGACGCCAGCTTGTTCTTCTCCTTTCGCGTCTTGGGACGCACGTTGAACGGCAGCTCGCTTACCGGCGTCATGTCATTAATGATCTTGCCCAGCTTGTCCAGCTCCTTGCCAATACTGTACAGTTTCCGCGGGTTTGGCGTCAGGTCGTTGCCGTCACCCTTCCTGGCCTTGCCGCTGTGCTTGATGCCGCGGACGGCACAGTCCGGGCTGAACACCGGGTCCGTCACCTCGTTGAGCACGTGTGGATTCTCCGTCTTGGTCTTCAGGATCAGGCGCTGCCCCTTGGGGCCCTTGGCCTGCACGTTGTACTGCCAGAAGTACCGCTCCTTCTTGCTCGAGCCCTTCGGGTGGTGGTCGTCGTCATCGTCTGAGTCACCTGATCGTTTAAAAAGGTTTATTGCGTCCGTATGCTAATTCCAAGTTTAATTGGGAGTTCTCAAGGCTTTCGACTATTTCATGAGCACGGCTTTAGAACCGACGTAAATTTCCTGGTGCTAGTGTTAATGAACATCTTGAAGGTGAAATCAGTGCGTAAAAAGAGGACAATAGATAATTGTATTTAATCATTCGGCTATGCAGCTGGTTTCAACTAACAGTGCTTTATCTACCTAATTCATAGTTTGTATAAACAAATCTTTTTGTCTGCAAATAATCGCCCCTGACTTTGCTAGCAGCTAACCAATTAAATCGTTGACCATGAAGCTTCAAACATATCTCGTTTGCATATTATTTACGGTGAAAGTTTTGTTTACTTTGTTTTCGAATGAAAATGTCGTCCAGCAAAGCTGTTGTGTATTTAGAAATGCAACATTGAATGATAATCGGTGGATGAATGGAGTGTTTATTCATTGCATCACATTTTTATCAGCTGCACAAGTCAAGGTAAAATGACCAGCACTCATTTATTTCTGTGATAAGACTAATCTTATGAAAGAATGTGAATCAAAACTTAATAGTAGAGCCACTTGAAACTACTTAAACTCGTTGTAAAATAACTAGCTTTCAGATAGGTATTCTCAAACTTGTGTGTACTAACAATGTTTGTAAGCAAAGATTCATAGATACACATTAATTAATATTTGAATTCATTGAAAATTTCAAACATTAACCAAAAAATTATTGCTATGAACCTATATATCATTAAAATATTCAAAAATGAATAGTTTCATTATTGAAATCATTAAAATCTACTTGATATAACTTTTCAATTATTGCTTTTTAAACATTTGTGTGTTTTAAATCACTGAAATGACCAAAACTTTAAACCTTGATATAATTAAAATTTAAGCTGAAACTAATTTGCGTCTCATAAATCAATAAGATTTTCAAAATTATTTTTTTCATCATTTCAAAACCATAAACTTCACTGAAATATTTAAGAATCATTGAAAAATATGCCATCATAAAAAATTCTTGCATTGATCAAAGTTTTTATAATATTAATGATTAATAATCATGGTTAACAATTAATGATTAATAATATTAATATTAATAATATGATTAATAAAGAACTTGAATAGGAATTAATTATTAATGCCACTTAAGCTTTATGGCATAAACCTATTTTTACATGCGCGAGATAAACAAGTCGACTCTATTCGAACAATCAAGCACCTATTTTTATCAAGCAAAATAATTACTTTATCATCCAGTGATAATTCAAATCGAACAATCACATTGTGAAACGCTGATTACAAATGACAATTGATAATTAGTATATTTACCGTTATCTGATGAGAAGTCCTCGTAATGATCACTATCTTCGTCGCTCTCGAGTTCATCGTGAGATAGGTCCTGAGCCTCCGGGCTCAGCACCCCTCCCGTGGACAGAGAGGAGGTGGATCCGGCCTCCACCAGAGATCCCGTCGAAAGCAAATGCTTCCTGGGCTCCCGCCTCTGCCACAGCTGGTCCAGACCCAAATGCGTCGGCGCCGAAGAGGAGAGCCGCGAGCTTTGCGACATGCGCTGCATTCTCATGGCTGCCGGGTTGATGGACGCCGTGCTGGGCCCCGGCACTGACTGCCCCAAGCCGGACCTATCGGGCGAGACATAGTTATCCTTCTTCAACAGTTCGTGAAGCGTGCTGTGCTTCTGCTGCAGGGGCGATACTGGGGACGGCACCGACTGGTACAGCAGGGACGAGTTCGAGCTCGCCTGGCTCACCGGGGAAAACGTCAGGGCAGACTTGAAGTTATCATAGGGGCTCGATGACCCGAAGTCCAGGTCCCTGTAGAAACCGAGCCCGGTTTGCGGGCACGACGTTGCGAACAGTGCAGTGTTGTTATTCATGTTGTTATTGTTGTTCGCTTGTGTAAAAGGCACAGAGAACTTTTGGCTCATCTGCGAGTTGTTCAGCGTGTTCAGGTAGTTGTACGCCGCCTCTTCGGGCAGCAGTAGGTCGTCGAAGTTCAGGTCCGCCAGGAGGTTCTCGTCATTGGCGTTCAGCTCTGCCAGCGTTGGCCCATGTATCAAGTCGGCCTTGTCCACCTGGAAGATGTCGTCGTCGTCCATGTGTATCAGCGCCTCCGACTTGGTGATGTCCATGTCGGCGCCGATTATCTTGGTGCTCCACATTGTCTCCAGCGGCTCCGGCGACTGGATCTGCCCCAGCACGTCCTGGTAGTTGGGCGACTGCGACGACTCCAGGTCGAAGCTCAAGTCACGGTAGTCACAGATGTCCAGCCGCTTGACCGGTATGGGCACGCTCGCCGAAATATTCATCGAGTTCTCCAGGGTCGGCTCTTGCTTCACTGTGATTCCCGGATCCAAATAGAAATCGCCCATTTTGCTGCAATAAAAATAGTAACATTAGTGGGAGATAAATCGGTTGATGCAATATTATGAGTTGTTGCTGTATGCATGATAAGAAACGGTGTTTTTTGTATGGAAAGCTGTGACTGGATATTAATTATGGATGTGCCGTAACTCATATGAATGAATAACTCAAATGTTGTTAAATAATATTATTGCTTTTTCCTCTAAACCTTTAAATTTTAAAGACAGAAATAACTTTCAATAATTCAAGTAATGCACAAAAATTTGTAGTTTAGAATTACCCATACAAGACTTATTGCTGGAATTTAAGTTTGAAGAATTGTTGTATTAATCTATAACATTCTTTCCATTCACAACTAGTTTAACTATTTCCAAAGCCGACTATCGTATGAATTATTCCAGTTTTATAACAAATTCCTCACATTCTTGTGTTTTATGTGTCTTATATGATATCACAAATGTCTTGCACCTACTCTTTAATAAGAGTGACGAACCCAAAGCACCAGTTCTGGAATGGTTTGCTAAGACCATTGTTGGTTAAGCAAAGCCTTGCAATTGCCTGTCCGAAACAGCATTATATTTTTTTAAATTGAAATGAAAAATTCAACTCAACAGGAATATAATAAATTTCTTACTTAGACTTCTTAATAATGTGGTTTAGTTATTATGTAAATATTTATTTCTTGATGTCACCAAATGTGGGATTTTCCACAGAAATTACTCTTCAAAACCCATATGTTTTCAGCATGCATGCAGACAAAATTAAAATTTAATAATATTTTTCATAATAATAACTGCACAGATCTAAGGGTCAAAATTAAGTTTATTATTATAAATATGAGATAATAATTTCGATCAATTATGTGCATTATTATTTTTCATGTCAATGTAGTTAACAACACTCTTATAGTGCAAGTCCAGGAATACATATGTTGATTAAAGTTAGGAAGAACTCTTGTACTCTTGATATGATTTTATATAATTGTTTACCAATGCTCCAATAACACACAACAATCAATAATAATAACTTGTAACCTTTGTATATTATTGTAATAATTGTACCAATTTTAATCAACATTACTGGATTTTTTAATTCTATAATGATGATGAGAGCAATTTACTTGAAATTCTTTAAATTTATAGAAAATACAGTAATTCAAAATGCATTAATAATAATGCTAACTTCGTTGGATTCTACAAAATATTTTGCACTAATTGGTTGTGGCTGAATGATTCTATGGTCAAGTAAACAAAACTATCTGCTTAAAAAGATTATACGTCGTCTCACAACTTCAAAAATAGTATGAAATTATAAAATTCCAGTAAGAAAATTACTGTTTGATAAGTTTGGTTGCATACATTATGAACTAGTGTGCAGTTTATAGAAGCCGATGTCAAGGAATATATTGTCATTATTGATTTTTGAGTAGTATAATATTGACGTATTCGAAATACCTGCAAAATCGGCGATTACCTGACACCCACATATTTATCTTACAAATTGCTTGAGCCAACTTTCTGATGCAACGCTCGCTCCAATTAAAATACCCACATAAAAATTGCAAATTTCTCACCTAGCACTAATTACTTCGGCAATTATTTTAAAAGTCATGCTGCCGGGAGTGTGACTCGGCCGCTAAACATTTCCTGCTGGCAGTAAACAATCGGCTGGCTTGCAGGTTTTAAATACTCGCGAGTAAGCGGCGTGCCAAAAAAGCGTTTTTCAGTGATAGCGCCTCACTCGAGCCTTGGAACCAAACTAGATCTCGTAACTTTTATCTTTTTAATGAGTAATTTGTTTAGTCTGCGATAGAGAGCCACTTCTTGTATCGTCAGGGGTTCAGTGATAAAGTGCACGTTTCTAAATTGCGCCAACTGCATGTCCTAGAATTAGATGAAGGCGCGTGTCGGAATTAAGAATTCAGAAACTATCGCCGATTAAAAGCCTCAAAAAACGTTCATCAAAACACGTATAAACGAAGCTTAAGTTGATCAAAAGGAGTACAGAAAGAATACGCCATTGATTAAAAGTCATAAAAAGGAGGCGACCAAAGCCACTAACAAAAAGATGCCACCATTGATCAAAAACCCACAAAAAAAACGACTGCTAAAGCCACAAAAAAAGCCATAGTTGATAAAATTCAATAAAAAGAAACGACTTCAAAGTTTAGAGATGTCCAGAACAAGTGACAACACCTAGTTACATCAATATTTTGTTGTGGTCAAGTATAATTTTAAACGTACGAAACTCATAAAATCATCAGCCAAAAACTTCCATTTAAATTTTATAACATTTAATTTTCCTGGGCAATTTTTCGCTTCACGATTTTATCCCAACAGGAAATCAAATAAACAGCCAACAATGAGCCCCGTATCAATATTAACCCTCCCAAATGCACACAAGAACTGTTTGTATTGACTGAGCTGGTTAACTGACCCTTCCCGATTTGTTTACATTGATTTAATTAAATGCAAGCATCGACGCACCTCAATCCGCGTAATTTTATTCTCCGTTTCCTGTGGGTTGCGAAATTAATTCAGGCTGCAGTGTGCACCACATTCAAAACAACTGAATTCTAACCGTACGAGAATGTGTAGTCAGCAATTGTTTTGTCGCAGGGGTCTACGATCGGAATTTAAATCGTGAACTGGTTTGTAGCAATGTTTAATTTAATGTTTGATGCGTGCTTGCGTACACATTAAGTGCCAAGAAAACACCAGAAGAGGAACCCACGAGGGGCCAAACTTGCGGTCATTCTCTTAACAAAAAAGTAATACTCTTAAAAACAGGGTGATTGATGATTATAATTTATTAGGACTATTAATAATTAAATGTTCATCGAGAAAAGGCACATTTTTCTTTAGACGAATTGTAAGGAAAATCATCAAATTCTGTTGTAATCTCAACGAAAAGGTAAAACTCTTAAAATTCAACTCCATAGGATGAAAGATGATTATCACAATAAAGACATTTCTTATTTTGAAATAATTCATATGTAGTACACGTCAATATCTATACCTATACCTTCACCTATATCTATACCTTTTCAACTTCAACTTTGCACTAATCACATCAAAGTTGGCATTACTCATTATCAGTTTGACATTAATCAAAACCATGTTGGCATTAATCAAAACCATGTTGTGATTAGTGATTAGTGATATGTGATTAGTGCCAAGTTGAAGTTGAAAATATATAGAAAATTTGAAAACATTTGTTTCCACACAGGAAAGATTATTTTCATAATAAATAATGAGACAGGTTTTCTTATAATTATTATTATATTACTATGAAAACAAATGTATGACAGAAGTATTATTATCATAATAAATATAAATATAATTATTATTAAAACCAAAAACTTCGAGAAAATTACGACATCTTTGGAAAAAAAAATGTGTCCATTCTTAAGTAGGGCAAAATATGCTCAATGACTTAAATCATTGTATTAGGTATGACTACATCAACAAAACAAAAATCTACAAATCGTAGATATCTTTCAGATGCTATGCACACAAATTAGAAATTGTTTTCCTATTAACTTTGGTGTAGGTAATGGTAAATATTATGAATGAATGTATAAAACTTAGCGTGACGTTATAATTGCATGGAATTGTGTCGATAAATGAAAACGATGCACGAATGCATTTGAAAAGAAAATTCTCAATATTCCTAAATTTTTGCTGAATTTCCGAAAAATGTGCCAAAGTTTAGATTGCATAATCAAAATCAAAGGCAAATGCGTTAAAGTTTATATTTCATAATCAAATTCAAAGGCAGTACTAAAGTTTAGATTGCATAATCAAATTCAAAATCAAAACAGAACATTAAAAGTACTTGTAAATGCAAATAATGCTTTAGAAATTATAAGTGCAAATAATTCATTAATGAATGTTTAAAACTTAGCGTGACGTTATAATTGCATGGAATTGTGTCAATAAATGAAAACGATGCACGAATGCATTTGAAAAGAAATTTCTCAATATTCCTAAAGTTTTGCTAAATTTCCGAAAAATGTGCCAAAGTTTAGATTGCATGATCAAAATCAAAGGCAAATGCGTTAAAGTTTATATTTCATAATCAAATTCAAAGGCAGTACTAAAGTTTAGATTGCATAATCAAATTCAAAATCAAAACAGAACATTAAAAGAACTTATAAATGCAAATAATGCTTTAGAAATGATAAGTGCAAATAATTCATTAATGAATGTTTAAAACTTAGCGTGACGTTATAATTACATGGAATTGTGTCGATAAATGAAAACGATGCACGAATGCATTTGAAAAGAAAATTCTCAATATTCCTAAATTTTTGCTAAATTTCCGAAAAATGTGCCAAAGTTTAGATTGCATAATCAAAATCAAAGGCAAATGCGTTAAAGTTTATATTTCATAATCAAATTCAAAGGCAGTACTAAAGTTTAGATTGCATAATCAAATTCAAAATCAAAACAGAACATTAAAAGAACTTATAAATGCAAATAATGCTTTAGAAATTATAAGTGCAAATAATTCATTAATGAATGTTTAAAACTTATCGTGACGTTATAATTGCATGGAATTGTGTCGATAAATGAAAACGATGCACGAATGCATTTGAAAAGAAAATTCTCAATATTCCTAAATTTTTGCTAAATTTCCGAAAAATGTGCCAAAGTTTAGATTGCATAATCAAAATCAAAGGCAAATGCGTTAAAGTTTATATTTCATAATCAAATTCAAAGGCAGTACTAAAGTTTAGATTGCATAATCAAATTCAAAATCAA
The DNA here is from genome assembly GCA_951805005.1 of Othius punctulatus. Taxonomy (NCBI): domain Eukaryota; kingdom Metazoa; phylum Arthropoda; class Insecta; order Coleoptera; family Staphylinidae; genus Othius; species Othius punctulatus. The sequence continues at coordinate 16,878,844 of OX638145.1, forward strand.
AACAGAACATTAAAAGAACTTATAAATGCAAATAATGCTTTAGAAATTATAAGTGCAAATAATTCATCAAATTCAAAATCAAAACAGAACATTAAAAGAACTTATAAATGCAAATAATGCTTTAGAAATTATAAGTGCAAATAATTCATCAAATTCAAAATCAAAACAGAACATTAAAAGAACTTATAAATGCAAATAATGCTTTAGAAATTATACGTGCAAATAAGTACGAATTATTTACAAAATTCAAGAGGCATAGCAAATGTAGAGAAATGGCTGTACGAAAATTAAATTAAATTAGTGCCGAAAGAAAATGCCAAACAGTTCTGGAGAAAGAAAGTCTTCGTAAGAATTAAAAAAAACAACAACAAAAATTACTTCATTTCCACTTGAATGAATAGATTAATAAAAAAAATTAAAATAGGTACTGTAGATTGAAGGGCAACTTTATTTCCAATTATTCATTGTATTACCACCCACAATCCATGTAACTGTAGGGCTAAATGGGCAAATAAATAAATGAAATGAAAAAATTAAATAAATAACAAAAAAATCAGATTGAAAGCCGAAATAAAGAATTAAAAACATTGTTCAACAATAATTTTAGAGAATTTTAACGTGTGTATGAAAGTATGAAGGCGCAGTACTTATATAAAAAATAACAATTAGTGCTGAAAAAAAAGACCAAACTTTTCGGAGCTAGAAAAGTTGTTGGAAGATTTTAAATGCGGAGCTTCGAAGCGTTATATATTTTTTTGTTTCGGTTTTCGTTCCGGTACAATTAAAAAATAAATGTCCGGTCCCTGTTTTCGTTCCGGCAAGAGTTGTCGTTTTAAGAGCTTATTTATGTTAGATGTGCTTTTGTTTTTTAGAAAATAGACTACAGTCTTTCAGTTTTAATACAAACTTTTTTTTTAATAGCAGTCATAGTTGGCTTCGAAATTTTTAAAAAGGCCAAATTCTTCTTTATAGCGATACAAAGTTTGCTATACTTACTTTGATAAATAAAGACCATCTTCAAAAGTTAACTTTATGAAAATTAATACTTAATTTGACAAATAAACACGATACAGGACTATTTGTATTATTGAGAGTAGCAAAAACTGAGTTTGCCATGGAAAACTTGTTTTTCCTTTTACTACGAGAATTCTATTCATTTATCTGTTCTAATTAAACTACTTATATTCAAATTATACAACGAAAATTCCTGCATCTCATTTATTTATGAAAGTAAGTATAGCAAACCTGATATCGTTATAAAGAGAATAAATTGTCGTTTTTAAAAATGTGAAAGCTAACTGATTGCCATTTAAAAAAAATAAGTATTATAACACAAAAACGATGTTTTTTTTTCTTCAAAAAAAAAAAAACGAAGGCATTTCTTGCATCAGCTCTTAAAATGCCAACTCTTTCCTCATTTAATCGAATCTCTATGTTACGTTTTATGGTTTCCGAGATCCCAATCTTAAAATGAAAAAAAAAACTCACCCTGTATATACCGTGTGTTCGAAAAAAAGGGTCCAAGAGTGTAGCGACCTCATTTGTTATTTTATCATCAACAAACCATATATATTATTAAATGGGACAGTATTAGCTACAAGTTGGTGAAAAAAATCTTTTTTAAACACCTTCATTTATTTGTAGTGACGTCACCGACAATTTTTTTAAATGCCTCGGTATAATTTTTTTTGTGTATTCTTGTAGAGCAGTTTAAATAATTTTCACCGTTCTAAATTTTTAGTAAATAGTAGTATACTATGAAATATTAGCAAAAAATGTAAAAAACTGATTTGAGCTAGCAGGCTGTTAAATCCAAAATTCTGGATCCAAAATTCTAGTTCAAATCAGTTTTTCACACTTTTTGCAAAAATTTCATAGTATAACAATACTAAAAATTCAGGCCGATGAAAAGTACTTCAAATGCTGTGTTTAAAAAAGTTTTTTTTGCACCAAGTTATAGCTAAGACTACATATATGGTTTGTTGATGATTAAATAACAAATGAAGTCGCTACACTCTTGGGCCCTTTTTATCGAACACGCTGATATATGATTAAGTGTATTGATGGCATTTTGAAAATATGTAGAAATATTTGAATAATTTACATGTGCAAATATTGTCAATCGTATTGGAATTATTCATTTTTTAAATAGACATACTTTATTAGTGTTAGAACAGTAAAACTGTTTGCATGATGTAACAATTGATAATCATAATAATAGCAATAGATAATAAATAATAATAGTAATAGTAATTGTAACTTATTGCTTTCGTGATAGTTGATGCAATTTTCTAATAATTCCGATATGGTTTTCGAAATTTTAGAATATAAATTTTCGGACTAACTAATCAGGGAATTTTAATATGCTGCCAAAATACATTTAAAAATGGCAAATTACCTTTGTTCAACACCTGTGAGGCGCCATTTTAGTCCAGAAATCCCTTTAAATCGGCTTTAGTTAACCATTTTATTATATTTGTAAACATTTAGGGATTGTATAAGAAAATTTTAAACATGTAATAAAACAAAATCTAGCGTGCACACAAAAAATTCCAAGCATATTTAAAGATTTAAAAATCTATGGAATTATATGGAATAAATATTGGAATAAATATTTCAGACCTCTAGGGGTAGTAAAGGAAAGAAATTAAAACGAACTCTAACGCTCAAAGCATATTGAAATTTGAACCTGTGGAATTATTTGCATAAACGTATTCTGAAACTGTATATTTCAAACCAATAACAAAAATTCAATGAACATTATATAACATTTAGTAGTAATTTCAAGAATTAATTAAAAAATTGAAACAAAATATCTGAACTTTCGCCTGAATTTCATGAAATTCTGAAACAATATATTTCAAACCAATAACAAAAATTCAATGAACATTATATAACATATAGTAGTAATTTCATGAATTAATTAAAAAATTGAAACAAAATATCTGAGTTTTCGCCTGAATTTCATGAAATTCTGAAACAATATATTTCAAACCAATAACAAAAATTCAATGAACATTATACAACATTTAGTGGTAATTTCATGAATTAATTAAAAAATTGAAACAAAATATCTGAACTTTCGCCCGAATTTCATGAAATTCTGAAACAATATATTTCGAACCAATAACAAACATTCAATGAACATTATATAACATTTAGTAGTAATTTCATGAATTAATTAAAAAATTGAAACAAAATATCTGAACTTTCGCCTGAATTTCATGAAATTCTGAAACAATATATTTCAAACCAATAACAAACATTCAATGAACATTATATAACATATAGTAGTAATTTCATGAATTAATTAAAAAATTGAAACAAAATATCTGAGTTTTCGCCTGAATTTCATGAAATTCTGAAACAATATATTTCAAACCAATAACAAAAATTCAATGAACATTATACAACATTTAGTGGTAATTTCATGAATTAATTAAAAAATTGAAACAAAATATCTGAACTTTCGCCTGAATTTCATGAAATTCTGAAACAATATATTTCAAACCAATAACAAAAATTCAATGAACATTATATAACATTTAGTAGTAATTTCATGAATTAATTAATAAAATTGAAACAAAATATCTGAACTTACACCTAAATTTCATGAAATTCTGAAACCATATATTTCAAACCAATAACAAAAATTCAATGAACATTATATAACATTTAGTAGTAATTTCAAGAATTAATTAAAAAATTGAAACAAAATATCTGAACTTTCGCCTGAATTTCATGAAATTCTGAAACAATATATTTCAAACCAATAACAAAAATTCAATGAACATTATATAACATTTAGTAGTAATTTCATGAATTAATTAATAAAATTGAAACAAAATATCTGACCTTACACCTAAATTTCATAAAAAGACAAATAAATTGCATGAATTAAGTACAAATTTCAAACAGAATATCTGAACTTACAATTGAATTTTATGATATTCTAATTGAATCAAAAAAGAAAAAATTATAGAAAATTACATATTGATTTTTTCTTTAATTTTTAGATAACGGTTACAATTAACTTAACAAGTTTCTCAGACATCTCAAATGTTTTCAAATTTTGCTCGATGCAACCCTAAAAATTATAATATATCAGGGTGAGTTTCTCTCACCCTGTATATAACGATCTATTTTCAGGCTATCGACGGTCTTTCCGCCCTGTGTTAAAAATACATTTATTTAACAATATATTGTTTTGTATTGTATTAATTTTATTTTGGTGATTTGATGATTTGTGAATTAATGGGGGTGTATTATGAAGAAGAAAAGTATGATTCGTGTAGTGTTTTGGTCGGGTGTTTTTTTGTGGTTCGTATGTCTTTTTATGCATAATTCGTCGAGTATTGTCCTATTGTCCTGTCTATGTTTGAATTTATTCCGTAGTTTGTTTAATTAATTATACATTTGTATAGTTAATATTGTTTTTGGAATTTTGTAATTTAAACAAACAAAAAATAAACCTCGAGATGTAGTACAATCGCCGACATATGAAGTGCAACGAAAAGCCATAAACCAGAGCGAATTTCGATTTTATTGGTAATTATCACGTACAAGTATATTTCGCGCAACGATAGTTTGTTTTATGACATTGACTTGCAATAAAAATTATAAGGATGGGACTGTTAAACCACTTTAAGTTTGAATTTATTCCGTAGTTTGTTTAATTAATTATACATTTGTATAGTTAATATTGTTTTTGGAATTTTGAAATTTAAACAAACAAAAATTAAACCTCGAGATGTAGTACAATCGCCGACATATGAAGTGCAACGAAAAGCAATAAACCAGAGCGAATTCGACCTTATTGGTAATTGTCTCGTACAAGATACTTCGCGCAAAGATAGTTTGTTTTTATGACATTGACTTGCAATAAAAATTATAAGGGTGGGATGGTTAAACCACTTCAAGTTTGGTATCATAAAAGTCCAGGTATCGGCCGGCCCTTTGGTGGAGTGGTCACTCTTTGGTGCATCAACATTCAAGCCAAAGCCTGGATTGGATACCTGGACTTTTATGATACCTAACTTGAAGTGGTTTAACAATCCCACCCTTATAATTTTTATTGCAAGTCCATTGCATAGGTTAAGGGCGCAGCTGTTTGTATACTTCGCGCAACGATAGTTTGTTTTTATGACATTCCACAAAAACAAACTATCGTTGCGCGGAGTATACAAACAGCTGCGCCCTTAAATGTCCATAAGGCGGTCGTATAAAAAACGCGTTGCACTTCGATTGTCGGCGATTGTACGATGTAGTATGAGATGTAGGTACTTTCAATGATTTTTTTAAATAGTGTATAAATGCACAAAGAAAATTCCAAGCGTCTTGAAACGTTTCAAAATGTGCTTTACATAAACGTGCATACATTTAAAGTGGTGTAGAAATCCCCAATTGTTTTCTTATCGATTTCGTTGCGCCTTGGTGTGGGAAATGGTAAATATTATGAACAGATGTTTGGGGGCTCGGCGGTTCGTTACAATTGCTGGGAATTGTTTTGAAAAGTGCGAAAGAAACACGTGCAAAGGCTGTTATGTAAATTTTGGTATTTTTACATGTAAAAACAGTCAATGCCTAGGAATGCGGCTCAAGTTTTTTCCCCTGGCTAATAATTGTGCGCGTGCATTTGCATTAAATCGACTGTGCGCAATGGTATTTATGGCAGTGAAAAAGTAACCTTGCGCGTGTTTGTTTAAAAAAAAACAACTTAATAACAATTTAAAATTTCCAAGGAGGGGCGCTAATGCGGTGAAAGTTGATTCTGATTAATTAACACAAAGAGTGTGCGTGTGCGTGTATTGATTGCATAAATGACGTAAAATTGGCGAAATGTTATGCAAACGTGGGGACGTAAGAATGGGTTTATTAAAGGAGCGAGTGTGTATCGATTGCACAACGAAACGTAAACAAACACAGCGAGATGGTAAACAGTGTTGAGATGGGCAGCCTAAGCTAACTCACCGATTCGTGTTGTGTGGAAGGCTAAAAATGATAAAAACGCGAACTTTGCACCGTATCAAGCACTAAAAAACGTCCGATAGCGGATGATAAAGGAGCAGTTTCAATTTCCGCGCTGGTCCACTATCCGGAATCCACCATGCTTGTTGTAGTCCGCGTAGTAAAATAGTGTCAATTGACGGCACTTTGTCCGATATCGAGCGGGCCGAACGATGTCACGCCAGGGCCTCCTCGGACATCGACGCACAGAGTCTCGGAAAGTTAGCGCACCTCACTGGGGAACCCGCGAAATTCTGATAAACCACGAAATTATGCGAAACAAACGAGCGCGAGCACACCACAAGTTTAGCTAAAGGTCACATGAATAAATATATTCAATAAAACCACGCAGCCAATCGACTGCTGGCGTTTCAAGTGGCCGCCAATGAGAAAACCCGCGCACGAAGTAAACACAAACAAGTACAGAGTTTTAATGAAAATCGCAACGCCGGCCGATTCCACACTTTATTTTTAGACGCCGAAACAATCGCGAGCGCTGTCCGGCGCTGGCAGCGGGGGGCCCCACGTACGGGTTGCCTCGGGGCGCGCTCCTTGGTCCTATGGTCTGGTGGGTCACCTGGTAGCGGTGGGCGCCACACATCCAACCGACATGCGGACACCGAGGGACTACAGCACGCGATCGAAACTAGCCAAACAGGAGCACACGGCCGCAAAGCACTATCTCACGAGGAGCGAACGATTATGCACATTCTCGGGCCGCTTTTTTCCCACTTGACGTCACTGCTCGGACAAAAACGTCAGTCTGTTTTGGCCTTCACACTTGCAAACAGAAACACGTGATCGTGCAAAACAAGGCGCTGTGGTGGGAGAGAATAAGTGTGTGATGTGTGTTTTCTTCGAATTGCCCGGGGGGCGGTGGGGGTTGGGCGGGGGACGTGCTGAATCATCGTTATTTGTGCGCCGGTGGCGGCATCTGGGCCCGAAACGCGCGTCGTTTCAAAATTCCACTCGGCTGCCTGGGGAGCCCAAACAAGTGAAACGCGTTGCCTAGCTACCCAGGGCGTGTGCAGCGCGTTGCCTAGCTACCGAAACAAGTGAAAAACGTGCACGACTCACCCGAAGGGTCTATAAATAGGGCACACCTTGAGGGCTATTTTCAAACGCAGGAGGGCTCGACGTCTACACTTCCTCGTACATTTTCTTACTTCCCTGCTTCTGTACCACACGTGGTATCTTCTGGTCTGCCCTGCGTGTAACTCCAAATCTACACATAATTAGCTCCAATTCATACCCCGTTATGCGCAGGCCCTCGTTGGTCTCGCGCACTCTCACTTCTTCCTAGACCTACCTCAACGCCGACTTTGTTCCCCTTCTGTCATCTTCCATAGTATCTATTATCAAACATTTGGTATACTTCGCGCAACGACAGTTTGTTTTTATGACATTGACTTGCAATCAAAATTATAAGGGTGCGATTGTTAAACCACTTCAAGTTAGGTATCATAAAAGTCCAGGTATCGGTCGGCCCTTTGTCACTGGCAACTCTTTGGTGCATTAACATTCAAGCCAAAGCCTGGACTCGATACCTGGACTTTTATGATACCCAACTTGAAGTCGTTTACCAATCCCACCCTTATAATTTTTATTGCAAGTCAATGTCATAAAAACAAACTGTCGTTGCGCGAAGTATACCTAATGTTTGATAGTAGATACTATGGAAGCATGACAGAAGGAGAACAAAGTCGGCGTTGAGGTAGGTCTAGGAAAAAGTGAGAGTCCGCGAGACCAACGAGGGCCTGCGCATAACGGGGTATGAATTGGAGCTAATTATGTGTAGCGATTCGGAGTTACACGCAGGGCAGACCAAAAGATACCACGTGTGGTACAGAAGCAGGGAAGTAAGAAAATATACGAGGAAGTGTAGACGTCGAGCCCTCCTGCGTTTGAAAATAGCCCTCAAGGTTTGCCCTATTTATAGACCCTTCGGGTGAGTCGTACACGTTTTTCACTTGTTTCGGTAGCTAGGCAACGCGCTTCACACGCCCTGGGTAGCTAGGCAATTATGTGTAGATTTGGAGTTACACGCAGGGCAGACCAAAAGATACCACGAAGTATACGATGATTCTGGAGGTCTTAATATGTCATACTACATCAGCTCAGCTTGAACCGTGCCATAAACCAGTGGTACTCAACGGGTACTATATGACCCCTAGGGTGGCCTTACCATATTTATGGGGGGCACCAATAAAAACGCAACTTTGGGGGGACACGGAAACTAAACTTCCGAGAGATCCCCTTCAAAGTTTTAAATTGAAAAACAAAACAGTATAAATCGATTATCTTCTACGAACCGTCACTCCAATCTTGTTACCGTAAGGCCGGCCGCACACGAGCAACTTTTTAATCACCGAAAAGCCGACCGCACACTAACACCTTTTTAATCACTCAGTTCAAGCATTCAAGCTAAAATCAACTCATTGATGCAAATTTTTAATCACTCAGTTCAAGCATTCAAGCTAAAATCAGCTCATTGATGCAAAATCACGATCTAAACATAGGTACAAAACTGAGACTCGTAAAATGTGATGTTCTTCCTGTCCTGCTATACGGAGTCGAGGCATGGACTCTCACAGAGGCAACCAGTAAGAAGCTGGAAGCATTCGAGATGTGAATATATCGCCGCATACTAATGATATCTTGGAAAGATCACTTCACAAATCACGAAGTTCTCGACAGAATAAAGCGAACACCACAAATGCTCTCTATTGTTAAAAAAACGGAAACTAGAGTATTTCGGACACGTTATGCGCCATCCTGAGAAATATGCAATTCTTCAACTAATATTGCAAAGCAAGAAGGTCAAAGGGGACCCGGAAGAAGACGTATATCCTGGCTGAAGAACTTAAGAACACGGTACAATACTACAACCACCGAACTGTTCAGAACAGCAGTGAACAAAGTCAGAATTGCCGTGTGGATTGCCAACATCCGGTTGCGGATAGGCACGCAAAGAAGAAGTATAAGCAATCACCATCAAGCAATCAAATTTTAAATCACCGAAATACAACACATTATTACTTATAGTAGACCGCACACGGGCAACTAAATAGTTGTGGCAACTATTTAGTTGCCGGGGGTTCACTCAACTCGGGGGTTCACTCAACTCGGGGGTTCACTTCTTGTGAATACGGGGGTGGCGATCCCGAGGTACCCTAGCTGGATTCTCACTTTATTTCCACATGTCTTGGGTGAGATCCCTTCTATCTTTCAGCTTTCCTATGAGATCTCTCTTGATCAACTCTTGCTCGTTTCTGACCCCGACGCTATTAGAGCATTCGAGGGCTAGGGGTCTCTATTTTATTAAAACTTTTCTTCAACACTCCACTCAACAACCCATCTGGCCAGCGTGGTGTTTTACGGCTAAAATCCCCCCAAATATCATGGCGATTTATAAAACAAAGGAATTGAGTCCCCAGGTGGGTAAAGTGAAATCCCACACCTCTAAGGTCTGCCTCACGGAATCTGGGGGAGGCAAAAAATCGCTTATAACTCCAAACAAACACCTGCGTAAACGTAAACTTAACTTGACAATCGGAACATATAATATCCGTTCAATTAATGACGACGACAAAATCCACGAGCTAGAAGAAGAGCTCACAAACATAAAGTGGGACATAATAATGTTAGCAGAAACGAGACGGAAAGACGAACAACGAATGATACTAAACTCAGGTAACACACTCTATTGGAAAGGTAACAAAAATGATACCAACGGTGGCGTCGGGTTCATTGTACATAAGAAACTGTCCAAAAACATACAGGCTTTTAAGGGATTATCAAACCGTGTGGCCTACCTCATAATCAAATCAAAAAGTGTAACACTAAAAATCAGCCAGGGGTATACACCTGGCTGATACCTGGCGAAACAAGTACATACGAAGACGTGGAAATTTTCTATGAAGATATCACCAAAGCCATGGATCAACATAAGACTCGCCTGACTATCATCATGGGCGATTTAAATGCGAAACTAGGCAAAAAACTAGACAAAGATGAGACCAAAATGGGAAACTTCGGCTACGGAAATCGAAATGAGCGAGGTGATAGGCATATACTTTATGGAAGAAAGAGAACTATATACCATGAATTCATTTTTCAATAAAAGGTCTCAAAGGAAATGGACCTAGATTAGTCTAAACTCGACAACAAAAAATGAAATCGATTTTATTCTCTCTACTAACAAATCCGCTGTTAAAGATGTAACAGTTCTTAACAGATTTAGCACCGGCAGCGACCATAGGCTGGTTAGATCAAAATTAAGCGTAGACATTAACCATGGCACGATACGAAATATAAAGGCCAGAAATGGAAAACTTGATATGAATAAACTGCAACAACACAAAAGTTTATATATAGAAAAAATAAGAGTTTGCCTAGCAGAAAAAATAAATCAGGAGGAGAAGGATATAAACCGAATAGAAAAAGAACTCACAAAAACAATAGTTACCATAGCAAAAGAAGTAGCAAAAAAAGATCATTACATTAACGAACCAACAAGAAAACTAATCGAACATAGAAGAATACTGAATGAACAGGGGATTAGACAATCAAAAGAATACACAGAGCTGAATAGAACCATTAAGAAAATGATAAAAGAAGAAAAAATGCGAATACAAAAAGACAGAGTACAATCCATCTTCGAAAATAACAAAAACATGAAATGTCTAAGACCCAGACTGGGCAAATCCGAAATAAATAAACTCAAAGATGAAAAGGGCAATGAAGCAAATACTAAAACAGAAATTATTAGAATAATTGAAAATTACTACTCGGACTTGTACCAATCAAAGAAAGGCCCACAAGAAGACGTAAAAAATCGGCTTACATCAAAGATAGTGAACATAAATTCGGAACTTCAATCCAAATCAGATATAAGAGCGTCACTGAAATAATTAAAGAACAACAAGGCAGCGGGCAAGGACGGAGTAACTGCAGAAATGGTAAAAACTGGAGGAAACCCTGTTATTGATTGTCTGAACCTTCTCCTAAATCAAATTTTAACAGAAAAGAAAATTCCAGATAACTGGAACGAAGCTATTACATTACTTCTATTCAAAAAAGGAGACAAGACAGAATTACAAAACTATCGTCCCATAACCCTCCTAAGTATCATGTATAAGCTCCTAACCAAAATACTAACAAACCGACTTACCAGAAAATTCGATGATTACCAACCCAGAGAACAAGCAGGCTTCAGGAAGAGATTCAGCACACAAGACCATCTGCTGACAATGAAAATCTTAATAGAGAGTAACCGAATACACCATTATTCGTAGCATATGTAGATTTCGAAAAAGCTTTCGATTGCGTAGAACATTGGGCAATAAAGAACTCCCTAATAAAAAGCCAGATCGATTATAGATACACTAGCCTACTGTCAAACATCTATCAAAATACTACAACATCAGTACAAATATAAGAAGGAACTAAACCAATAACGATTGCAAGAGGCGTAAGACAAGGAGACACTATATCACCAAAATTATTTAGTCAAGCATTGGAGGATGTTTTCAAAAATCTGGAATGGGATGAATGTGGCATCAAAATATGTGGACAACGACTAAATAACTTAAGGTACGCGGACGACATAGCATTAGTTGCAAACAATAAACCAGAGCTACAGAAGATGTCAAGAGAGCTAGACCATCAAGCCTCAAAGATTGGCCTTAAATTGAATTATTCGAAAACAAAGATACTAACTAATACAGAGCAAGATGCTACAGTACAAATAGGAAACAAATCAATCGAACAAGTTACCGAATATATATAAACCTGGGACAACTAATAAAACTCAACAAAGATAATCAAACCAGCGAAATAGAAAGAAGAGTTAGGCTTGCATGGGTAGCTTTCGGAAAGCTGAGTTTTATCCTAAGAAACAAGAAGTACCCACAGTACCTAAAAACAAGAATTTTGAATCAGTGCATACTTCCTGTCTTTACATACGGGGCACAAGTATGGACATTCACAAAGGCCAATATGGAGAAAACTGCTGCAGCTCAGAGAGCTATGGAAAGACAGATGCTCCACATACGACTATCAGATAGGAAAAGAAACGTATGGATCCGAGAATAAACTAAAGTTAAAGATGTAAGAGAGGAAGCGGCAAAGCTAAAATGGAAATTTGCTGGTCACAACATCAGACAAATCGATGAAAGATGGAACAAACTTATTGTACACTGAAGACCATGAGAAAATACGAGAGGACGAGGAAGGCCACAAATGCGTTGGGCAGACGACATTAAAAAAAATGCAGGAAATAAATGGACTGAGATAGCAAGTAGTAAAGAAGAATGGAAGCAACTTGGGGAGGCCTATGTCCAAAGATGGACGACAGAAGGCTGAAAAGAAGAAGAAAAGAACTGTTTAGTTGAGGCAAATATTTAGTTGCCCGTGTGCGATTTACTATAAGTCATAATGTGTTGTATTTCGGTGATTAAAAAGTTGCTTGAACTGAGTGATTAAAAAGTTGCTAGTGTGCGGCCGGCCTTAGTATCATCGACTCAGGAGTCAAACCAAGGTCGATATATTTGCGATGATTTTATTTTCGCGAAATTTTCAGTTTTTGGTTGTTTTTTGCCATTTTGATGAATTTTCAAATCCAGAACGCCTAGACCGATATCGCAATGAACGTAATTGTTATTCCATGGCAACTTGATTTTTAGAGCAGTCCACAGCAGTTTGATTTTTGCAACAAATTTTTAAATTATCGATTTTTGGTAGTAAATAATATCAGATTACCCATGAGTAATACATGGTTCAAATAGGATTTTTTCTCTCTTTTGAATGCTTTTAAAATCACATATTGCGGCCATAAGAAAATCAAAACTTGACTATGAAAATTTTGGCATCTAGTTGGCGCAGAAAATATTTGGCACTGTGATCAGAAAACTGACGTCGAAAAATGCAAGAGTGCCGTAAAATTTCCTTCAAAAGTAAAAAAAGTTATAAAAGGAAAAGGAAAGTCTCTTCCAATTCCTTATTTGCCCTTCTTCGATATTCATTCGCATTTATTTTTATAGATCCCAGTATTGTTCTCAATATTTTTCGTTCAATTACTGCCATGTCTTGTTTATTCTTCTTGGTTATGGTTATTGTTTCCGCAACGTAAGTCATCACGGGTCTAATTATAGTTTTATATATTTGCAATTTCGATTTCATGGCTAGTGCTTTGTTATGTAGTAGCTTATAGTTTGCATAGTACACTTTGTTAGCGCATTGTATTTCAATATTTCTTTCCCCTGTGTTTGTGATTGTTATTCCTAAATACTCAATCTCTCAATTTTTCTCGAATTCGTGTTTTCCCAGTTTTATGTGTGTTGTTTCAGTAGTTAAACTATGGGGATTCTAACGCACCCCCTGCAGAGATTTCGATTAATTTAATCCGCGTTTTAATCGAGCTTTTGATTCGCGAAGAATCGACGGATTCGCAAATAGCCGACGTAATTAGAATAATTGCGGTGTAAGTACCGCGGATAATTGTTGCGATTATCCCATTACCTGCAAATTTCGCCGATTAGACGCGAATCCGTCGATTCCTCGCGAATCAAAAGTTCGATTAAAACGCGGATTAAATTAATCGAAATCTCTGCGGGGGGTGCGTTAGAATCCCCATAGTTTAACTACTTGTTTCATTCGTTTTCGGTTTGCATTATCCTGTTTTTTCTACATTAATCACTAGTCCCATTTTACTGCCTTCTTCCTCAATTTCTTTTAAAATGTTTGTCATTAAAGTTCTCTGCTTTGCTATAATTATTAAATCATCGGCCTCGGCTATTAACTGTGCGCCACATTTACAGTTGTGTTATATCGCTACCATAATGGCAGGAGGTCGTATGTGAATTTTGCATTGATATGATTTTGCAATTTTGCATTGAATTTTTCACGTTGAAAGTGTTAGAGTTATTCACATGTTTATTGAAATATTGGTTCACACGCGATTACGTTTCAAATAACACATACGACATGTTCTGTTATAGTATAAAGTGGAGAATATTTGTATGTAAATGGTATAAAATGCAAAAAAAAAAATGTTACAAAATTCGCCACCGTAATGGCAGAAGGTTGGGTTTCTGCCATTACGGTAGTGAATTTTGTATTTTTCGTGTTATGTCTACCAACAGTTTTTGGTTCACACTCGACTTGGTTTACACTCTAAACAAATCCGAAAATGTGTTAATCCGCCATACATCGACATGCAATTATACCTTGAAATGCAAGAAATTTGATAGCCCAGATTGATCTAAATTATTAAATAAATGGCAATAAACTATGCTTACAAACTTATGCCACATCTACATATAAATAGATATATTTCGCGTTCGATAATCAGGTAAATAACCCTGTCTTGTCAACATAACTGCCCAATAAATAGAAATAGCTGGTCAACCATCGGTCAGTACTGGCCATTGATCGACCAGACATTTGTGTTTCTTGGATGGATGCCAATTCTTATCGTACTGGATATATATTGTGATCACGATCGATTATTAAAGTTGCTGGAGTATACTGGGAGTCATGAAGGTACAAAACATTGGCTTCTAGAAACTGCAAATCTTTCAGGTAACAATAAATATCCGAATTTTAATTGGAGCTTATATACGCAATATTGCATTATATTATAATATAAAATATAGCAAAAATAATAACTGAAGGGTTGCCACAGAATTATTTTATTTTCCAATATGTACGAGTGCGTAAAAGTCACGAGAGCTTCTGAACGGTTCTTGCTAATTAACACACAATTTCTCATTTTCACAAGTAATTCATTACTTGATAAATCATCTACCGACGATGATTAGATTGCGTGCTGATATATAGATTTTCATCAATGCTTTGTGAGAATGGAAAAATAATTATATGTGTACGTACTGTTCATATGCATAAATGTCAATAAGTATTAATAAAATATGTAAATACAGATTTATACATGTTTTTTTGTGAAAATGGAAAAACATATTCAGATATGTCAATCTATATATGGATAAGTAATTTACTTATTAAAATATAATTATATTTGTTATAATTTTAATTTATTGAAATTTTTTAAATAAAATATTTATTTTAATTTATAGTCACATGGAGAAAAGTCAGTACGTTTCATAACTTAGGCAGCCAAACATACTGTTAACTGCATTTTCCTTACTGCAGTCATTTATACTATATCTTAATTCTGTAATTATTACAGAGTAATTTAGCCAATCAGCTAGACGAGATTTTGTAATCTCAGTGCCTAAAGAAAATCATAGCAGCAACAATAGATCGTCATTAAATCTAAATTAGAACCTATTAATTTTATAATTGTGATACCAACAAAGATAAAATTGCATTATTTACTTATATATATATATATATATATATATATATTATAATCAATCATGAAGTAAAAGCCAGTATTAATAAAACAACTATTTTTATATTAGTACTTACTTACGTATTATCTGGTTATTATAACCATTAATTGATTACAGTCCTCATTAAGGATCTAAAACACATGGAAATGATGTTATACTACTAATATACATTCCATATGATATTCATTCACGTTAACACATAATTTAACAGTACTTGAATTTCGGTTAAAATTATCCTTGCATACTAATGATATCAATTAAGTGTTTTTTTGGCATAGTTAAAATTGACTTCCATATCATGTTCACGTCAATGCATAATTTAATAGTATCCATACGATTTTCGAAAAAAATTATGTATGTGTACATTTATACCTAATGATATCAATTAACTATTTTTGTGCATCATTAAAATTGTACACCAAATTATCTATTTCTGGATACGTATTTTTGTTTTGGATTAATAAACCGTAATTACCTTATTTTTACGTAAAATATTGCCATTCTTTATTGGTTAGTGGCATGCAGCTGTTACTTTTTTGCATTGATTTTCTATTATAATTTATTTACATATTCTTTACTATGCACGTGATGCGCTTCGTGCTTCGTGGAAATTTAAACTACTTTCGATCTGATGCACAATGTTCATTTATTAAGGCGCACATGCATTTGAATATCCTCCCTAGAAAGTTTCATCAGTTTCAAATGTCTTTGGTTTTTTGTTCCTTGATCTAAAAATAAAACATGGGAATTTTATTTTCTATAACTGTCTGAATATTCGTTTTGGTACACCAGTTACTAAAACGATTGACAAAACTATCTCGAAGTAATTCACAAATTCTTTGCGAATATCGCATTTTTATTCTATTTAAAAAAGTGGTAGCTCTAAGTTTTGATTTTATTCATTTTTATTCAATTATTAAAAAGAACAAATTAATATCACTTATCCATATTACAATATTGCCAAAAATAAAAAAATCCTGGTTACTTCTGAATATCCTGAATACACTGAATATGTTACGTTACATTTCTAAACTCAAAACTGACTTTACCACATACGAATTACAGAATTACAAACTAAATTTCTTGGCCCGGCAAGAATCCACAATTTCACAATTTTTTTAAAAGATAATTTTTATTAATAAATATTCTCGACAATTATTTTCCAGAATATTTATTACTAAATTCAAATTTATGGATAAAAATTATTTACTAATAATTTTGGCAAATTAATTAGGTTAAAGGGACGCCCAATCTGTTTTTCGCGAATTATTTTTATAGTTTTAAGAATTACGTCGACACAATTCTACATAATTACACAGCTAGATAGTAACAAAATAATATAAATAATCACAATTTTTCCATTTCATCACATTTTACTTGCTAAAAAAAACAGTAAAACCGATTCGCTTCTGAGAACCATCCAAACTTGTTTTTCCGTGTTTTTTAGATGGTCCCTACAAACACGGAAAAACAAGTTTGGATGGTTCTCAGAAGCGAATCGATTTTACTGTTTTTTTTAAAATATTATCTTTGTATTTATAACTTTGTTAGAGGATCTCTCTGGAATTTTGCGGCCTATTCAGAAGTTGGGGGGATCCCTAAGTTGCGTTTTTATTGGTGGCCTCCAAGAAATGCGACATGTCCTGAAAAACTGCACCATACCATTTTCTGAAATGAATATACATTGCAAAAATCTATTTCACTCATTTAAAATCTTAAAAGTGCCCAAACTTACGTGTGTTGCAGATTCGATTCTTCTCCCTATAAATGTTAAAAATTATGAATTTTCTCTAGATTATTTTCTGAAATTATACAATGGCAAATGTTTCCTGCTGTAAGATATTTCATGGCGTTCGCAATTCTTTGAACTTTTTTATTGAATTGTCCATCTCATAGAGACAGAAAATCGGAAATTCCATCTGAATATTACTTTTCCGTCGAATGTTATAAATATAATTCAATCAATACTTCAGTGAATGCATATGTACACTTGAAAATATAGGACTGCATGCGATTCGTACCCAAGGCAATATTAAAATTGTATAATATTGAGGAATCTTTACAATCGCGACGTCCGAAATTTAAAAAAAATGCATAATTATTTTTCATTCATGTTTACAACTTTTTTGTTGTTGTTGTGGACAACCGGAAACAAAATTTCAGCAATATCCTGAAAATTAAAAAAAATTCAACAATCAGAATTATTTTCCATAGATTATTATAAAAATCTGACAAACTCTCAAATGTATTACTTTTTATATGAAAAAAATTGTTCAACAAAGTGATTGGTATTGTAATGTACTTTCATTATAATGAAAGTAATGTATTTTCATTGTAATGAATTCATAACCGAAGCCTTATCCAAGTAGGTGACTATGTAGAGCTTTCTTTGAAAATGGTAATTACCTGCCACAAATAGTCAGTCGAAAACAAAATAATAAAGCGAACCTATAGATACATTGTGCGCCTAAAGTATGGAATAAATTCATTAAAACCGAAATTTAAAAAAATCATGAATGTTATAATATTAATTAATCAATAATGTACAGCTAATAAAAAAAAAAAAACACATTTAGTCGAACCAGTTCACATTTTTAAAACACAGAATTAATTTGGTTGATATTTGGCAAACTTCCATATATACAGTGTGCTCCTAAAGTATGGAATAAATTCAGTAAAACCGAAATTAAAAAAAATTAAAAAAATTAAAAAAACCTCGAACACGGCGATTTTCTTTGATAAAAATACACATTTTTGCATGACAGTCGTCTTCAACCATCATTTGTTTTTGAGTAATTACGTCATCATTTTTTTTTTTATTGACAACCCCCCTATTTTTATTCCTGATTTTGAGAGATATTTTCATTGTCGAAGTGACAGTATAAAAATGTTGCCATGTTACATAAGAAATTTTTCGAGTAGACACCTTGGACATCCAGGTTTTAGAATATCTCAAACATCGCTAGTTTCTCGAAATTTTTTCTCGAAGTTTTTCACTTTCAATTGTCATTTACTCGAAAAATTTCTTATGTAACATGGCAACATTTGTATACTGTCACTTAGACAATGAAAAGATCTCTCAAAATCAAGAAAAATAAAAGGTCATTAAAAAAACAATGGACGACGTCATTCTCAAAAACAAATGATGGTTGAAAATCGACTGTCGTGCAAAAATGTGTATTTTTATCAAAGAAAATCGTCGTGTTTGAGTTTTTTTTTCAATTTTTTTTATGTTGGTTATACTGAATTCATTCCATACTTTAGGAGCACACTGTATATATGGAAGTTTGCCAAATATCAACCAAATGAATTCTGTGTTTTAAAAATGTGAACTGGTTCGACAAAATGTGTTTTTTTTTATTAGCTGTACATTATTGATTAATTAATATTATAACATTCATGATTATAATATTTAGGTAAGGTTCACCACCTAAATATTATAATCATGAATGTTATAATATTAATTAAGTAATAATGTATAGCTAATAATACAAAAAACAAATTTTGTCGAACCAGATCACATTTTTAAAACACAGAACTTCTCGGTTCTTGTCAAATTTTCGATTGTAAAAAGTTCAGAAACAATTGAAAATTCAGCAGGATCAATTGAAAATTTGACAGAAACAATTCAAATATCTTAATTATCAATAATCAATAACCTTCTATGAATCTAATATTCATAGAAGGTGTTTCATTGACAGTTTGATAGTATCAATTGAAAATTTGATAGCAACAATAGAAATTTTGCCAAAATGTTCGAAATGTACTAACAAGTTTTTTGTCTGCATAAAAACATGATAAATCATACTGTGATATAAATAGTTGAATGCGTAATAGGAAATACTATTTAATACAGGGTGTACTTTATTTACGGGCCATATAAAAATATAAAGTTGATGATGATTTCTTCGAAACAAAACGTTGTACTGAAAATGTATTAACGCTGTCTTGTAGAGCTAAAAAAGTGGCAATGAGAAAGTGGCTTTTTTTTATACCTTTTCAAATAACTATTAATAATAATAATAATAAAAATATAAAGTTGATGATGATTTCTTCGAAACAAAACGTTGCACTGAAAATTTATTGACGCTGTCTTGTAGAGCTAAAAAAGTGGCAATGAGAAAGTGGCTTTTTTTATACCATTTCAAATAACTATTAATAATAATAATAATAATAAAAATATAAAGTTGATGATGATTTCTTCGAAACAAAACCTTGCACTGAAAATTTATTGACGCTGTCTTGTAGAGCTAAAAAAGTGGCAATGAGAAAGTGGCTTTTTTTTATACCTTTTCAAATAACTACTGCAAAACATAAAAACGATATCACAAAATTTCTTATATATAAGATATAATTTAATGAAGCATTTACATATTTTTTAATTGTATGTACATTATTAAATTTTAAAAAAAGAAGGTCTTGCTGCTATGCTTCAAATGGCCATCAGCCGCAGCCTTTCTTATTTTCTTAATTTCTTATTTTGTCGAATATCTCCGGCAAATTTTCTGGTTTTCTCAATAGAATATACTGACCATTAAATTGCACAACGTTTTTTCTAATTTAACCGCCTTTGTAACTTTTACGGTTTCCGAGTTCCCCATGCTGTTGATTCTTATCTTGGACACCCTGTATATGTACGTAATAACATTAAATTTACATGCAACTTCAACTATTTTGTTTGAAATTGATAAGTTCTTATCAATTCTAATGTAAATATATATATATATGTAATTTTAAATGTATTGAAGAATATTTTAGTACGAAAGGGCCAAATATTAAGAAAATTCATTATAATTAGAATATCATTAGTTAAAAATACATTAAAAAGTTAATTGTGTGATTCAATTAATTTGATATTAAAATAATTATAATTAAGTTTAAAAAAAATATTTTTATTTAGGCTGATAAGTGGATTGATTAACTTTTGAATTTAGTCGGTCAACCTTTTTTGTGTTCACTGTGCTGTTCAGTTTTTCGCGTCCTTCATCTACATATTTATGTATTCATATACAGAGTGTTGATCGTGGACCGAAAATTTTCTAGGAGAGAACCAGGGAGTACAATGAAGTCGAATTGACATGTTTGGTTTAGACGGATTTTTTGTTTTAAGTGAAGTTTCAAACGTTCAAATTTGACCTTTTTAACAAAATTTAAAAGTTTACATTTAAAAGTAATGCAAGTAACATACTGGATATGGAAAAACAATGCATTATCGAGATTTTTTAGCAGTTCCAAACATATGCGGCACAAATTTTTACACGGACTTAGGGGTAAACTATGCATCTGGGCCAAAAGTGGCAACGGAATATTCGACTTCATTTTGCACCCTGATTCAGCCCTAGAAAGTTTTCGGTCGACTTCTCTAATACCCTGTATTTAATTAGCTTTTATTTAGAACAAATGATTACACTGGTAAACAAAATTGTAATTTTGTCGTGCGACATGGATTTTTATGATTTTTTATACTTTAATAGATGGTTGACAGTAAAAACCAACATTTTTATGCAAAAACCAGAATTTTATTCCTCCTAAGGTTTATTACCTCCCAAACAAAAAATGTAAAAAAGTTTTATGATGAAGTTACGATCAAAGATTTTCTAGTAAATTTAGCTCCTGGTTGGCCTTTTTGATTGTCCAGCAGTAATCTGCTAACATATTTGGGTCCCATTTGCCTTGGTAACGTTTTTCCATCTTAGAAATGTCCTGATGGAACCTTTCTCCGCTCATTGCTCACAGCGCCCAAATTCTCAGGAAAATAATCCATGTGTGAGTCTAACAAATGAATCTTAAGCGAAACAACAACATTCATTGTTCTTAACAACATGAAACATAATGTCAAATTTACAAATATAATAAATACGAGGCATGTTTTTAAAGTACCGTTTTGTATTTTGGCCGCTGCAGCGCTGCTACCAAATACAGATATTGGCGAAATTAGTAAGCTGATAATTTCAAAATAGCGAATAAAAAATCACCCTGAAAAAAAACCCAATCTTTCAAACGTCGGGACTTTTTTTCAAACGTCGCGGGACGCGGAACAAATTTCTAAAAATCGGGACGCCTGGTCATCTTAGACATCCCAATGGTTGATAAGCCAACAATAGCTCGCTAACCAACTCTCTGTAGCTCTCACTCTTATGGTTACCCAAAAAAATTGCAACAACGTTCTTATAAGATTTTCATGCTGGTTTTTCTAAATCACTCAATTTTTCTTCGAATACCGTATCTTTTATTAACTCCCTTATTTGAGGTCCTACAAAAATACCTTCTATTATCTTTGCTCACTTATTTTGGTGATTTTTTCTTTTAGATACAAAAATCCACTCCCATTGCGATTCATTGCCTTTACAAAATTTTGGATCAGGCCTAATTTGATATGCAATGCTGGAAGAAGTATTTCGGATGGAAGTACTACAAGGGGCAAATAGTTCACTTTTTTTGTCCAGAAATTAGGGATGCACGCACATATTTACCCAGCTGAAGTCCGAGTAATATCGCAACAACTTATAAATCGTTACAGATTTTGAAAAAATATGTACTGTACTTGATTTTTTCTTCATGTTTTCATAAGTTTCTTTTATACACTCAGGTGCAAAGAAACCGGGTCATTGGGTCATTGTTTGCAAAAGAGCCTTTTTATTTTAAATTTTGATGGAGGTATAGCCCTTAGATTACAATGTTTAATGTTTTACAATCAAAGAGACCGCCAGGATGAAGAAATAAGCAACATATGGTACTTATTATTTATTTAATGAACATTAATAAGCGAAAACGATAATGTACGTATACACGAAATAAAACGCAATTCTGCAAAATAAACTTAACAGAAATTAATAATGAAGATGACAGTCGAAAACAAACAAGTCAAAACCCAGTAGCCACCTTGATCCTCAATGCACAATGCCGAATGAGCAATAGGTAGTGAAAAACGTATACCTTTAAATGTTATTTTCGCTTATTAAATAAACTAAGAAGTATAATATGTTGTTTTTTTCTACATGCTGATGGTCTCTTTGATTGTAAAACACTAAACCTTTCATTCTAAGGACTATACAAACATCAAAATTTAAAAAAAGGGTGTTTTGCAAACAACGACCCAATGACCCGTTTTTTTGCATCTAAGTGTATTAGCAGCATTGGCCAGAGGTACAGAAGGAAGTATATTTCCGTTATGCAGTAACACTGCTTTTAAACTTGTTTTAGAAGAGTCAATGAATAAACGCCACTGGGAGGGATCAAAATTGATTACCTAAATTTTTATGATCCAATTTATATTATTACTATACATGTATCTCTGTTCTCTTGAGAATGGTCGTGAGGCCGAAACAATTGTAGAGGTTTATTCTATGAATACAGTGAAACTTTAACCAAGTGATTTAACCTAATCATAATGTTTCACCAAGTAGTATCCACACATAGTTTCAATTTAATTTATATTATTACAATGCAAGTCCACGTCTTGAGAAAAGTATGATCTGAAGCGTTGATCACGATTTCGAAAATAGCTGATTTTAGTTTCATGATGTGGCAAAATCCATCCTTTTAATCGAGATCCTAATAGTTCTGACTGATTTTTGGACAATATTACATCGCGAACAAAATCGTTTAGTTCTCCTTGAGTTATCAAGTGTGGCGCGGTTAGAATTTATTCAAACTCAGAGTCATGGTCCTCATCCACACATTGACTTGAAGTGGATGATTGTGTATCATCAATCTTAACGGATGCAACTGGTATAGGCAAATTTTCACTATGTGGGACTGGTCTCATGGCTGTAGGTAAATTTGGGTAAATAACTGTGTGTTTTTTCTTGATATTTATACCATACAAACATAGCAGTTCGAGATGTGATCTCTTGGTTCCCAAATCATGGGTACAGCAAACGGTATATGACGGGACCCTTTTTTCCAATCGGTTAAATTCTTCACAAATTATGCAACAAATGTGGGGGGTCCAGGATTTGTCTTGATGGGCCACAACGAAACCAAAATACCGGTTATAACTCTCCAAGACTAGTTTTGTGAAATTTCGTCATTGTTTTTTGAAAGTCAGTTTACCACAAACATAACAAAAATAGTTAGGGTCGTTACTACACTTTCTCGACATGTTATAGTATATAACGCCATTAGGCCGATATGTAGCAAATAACAGGCGCGGGTTGAAGTTTGTAAACCGAGGCGAAGCGAAGCGGAGCGGAGCGCAGCCGAGGTTTATATTCAACCAAGCCTGTTATTTGCATATCGGCCGTATGTTGTTCGATACTTTTTGTAATACCTAAATTACAAAAACTGGTCAATTTATCAATATTAAATTTCAAAATTAATAAACTAGTTATCCAGGCGCAATTTGATACCATAGCAAACAAACAAATCAAAGTGAAATTAAAATTAAAAAATTAAAAATAATGTCAGATGTGCAAAGTTCTTTATTTTGTGGTATCCCCGAAGATGTACTAAATGAAGCAAATGCTGCCACAATCGATTTACTTCCCCAAAAAAGCAGCAGCAGGTATGAGAAAGAATATGAAGACTTTATTGCTCATAAATTTGCGTTGTCATTTAAATAACGCCCACGGCCGTTATTATAACGGCCAAGGCCTTTACGCCTGTCATATCGATCAAGCAGACAGTACTGATAAATGTCAATAACACAGAGGTATTACAAAAACGCAGTTAATAAATCACAATATTTTGATGAAATCACGGACAAATAGTTTTATGACTATTTCTTCGGGAACGTTCCTTTGCTTTTATTGCCGTAGTACTAGTTATAAGTATTACCGTATCACAAGATAACTGAGGCTAATTGAAACAAAACAATTGCAGTTTAATAATGAGAGTAGTTAGCTAAAACAGTATTAGCTACCAAAGTTCGTGTGGCATGACTAGTGTTGACCGGTGTTATTATTTATTGTAGTATTTCGATTTTTTAATAGTCAGTGGCAATCGCAATCAATTTACGAGGGCTGGAAATTGAACGGGGTAACTTCTTAAATTCTTTTAAACATAATTTTATTGGCCGTACTTTCCACGTCGCCCCCAATTAATTATTGTCGCATCAGGTTGGAAACATTAAAGTTTTAAAGTGCCCCCCGATTGCGGCATTTTATGTTGCGGCGTGCGCAAGTGCGGATAACGAAGTTTTGCGAGCGTCCGGACGGACTTTTAATGCTCGCCTATAAATTGGGTTGCATACACATTACAAGTTACGACGCTTCTTTCGGGGGCCAAATATGTTTTACGGCGCGGGATTCCGTGCCGTAAAATAACTTTTACGTCCCGCTCGGCCGCCCCCCACCACAAAAAAAAAAATTGGCGTCGATCGGCGCGTCCTTGCTTCACTGCGGCGTCGGTGGAACAAAGAGAGGCTAGGAGAGTGACCTTGGCGTATTTATACTTCCCATGAACTTTCGCACTTGCACATTCATACACGGGCGGCCCTCCTCCTCTTCCGGTACGAAAGTGTGTGCGAATGCAAATCGCCGAACGAAATAAGGCGACGGATTAATCAATATAGTGCTTTTATTCATATATCGTTGAAGTAAAATATTTAATTTTGTAGTACACAAAAAAACCATTACAAAAATCAGATACAAACATATCTTGGTCGTTTCTAAGTACTTCACCTACTCCTACATAGGCCTAAATTCACACAATTTTTGTTTTGTAGAATTTGAGTCCGGACATCTCACCCTCAGATGTTGTTTAAATTTTTTTTTGTATTGTTCCTTTTGCACGGTTGGTGTGTAACTCAGTGGCGTAGCTAGTGGATAGTAACAGGTTGGGTGTCCACCAGAAACGACAAGCCGGTCGACAAGGAAATGTAACTGAACGGAAAAAGGTCGAAAGGGCCGTACTTATTACGGCCGGTAAAATGAAGTGTAGGGTTGCGCCATGGATATTTAGATCCGAGAAGAAACGCGCGCTTGTGGGGGAGGGCGAGTTTAAACATCCATGGCAATGCTTGTATCATCTTGAAAGTGTGCATACTGCGAATCTAGCTACGGCTCTGATCTTAATAAGAAATAGGCAACGCAATTTCTTCTATTCATGTACGCTGTCATATCTACAGGTAAAATATCACAATGGCTGCTAGTCGGAGCCCACGCGGCATTCCGCGCGGACTTTCCCTACTACTAAAATAATAAAACGGCGGCGGAACATGACGCAGGCTTGCGACGAGCAGCCAGCCAACAACAATCGGTTTTTAGTTACCCTTCTCATTGCTTCATTCCCAGAAGAATAATGAGATATGGCTGATATAAAGCACATTTTGTTGTTTGCCTAGGTATTAATTAGAAATTGTAAACACAGCTCTACTTTGCCTTAGTCAAAATCATTTGCTTCAACAAGAGAAATTGTATATCAATTATATCGTTATAATTTTTTAAATGTATAAAACGCATCTTTGGAACTGAAGTATGATTAACGGTAAAGCTGCTTGCTGAATGCTGTGCGTAGGCAGCTTAAATCTTTAATTTTAATCGCGCCCTCGGTGTCGGTGCCTAGGATTCCTCGTCCTCCGCCTCCGCCGTCCCTCCGCCCTGGCCGTCGCTGGTCATCTCGTGCGGCCGCATGATCGCCCTCACCGTCTGGAAGTTCTTCTTGAAGCCGAGCTTCGTGTACAGGCTCTTCGAGGCGTCGTTCTCCGGCCGGATCACCACGAAGGGCAGGTAGCCTCGCTTCGTCACGGCGTTCGTCAGGTACTTGGCCAGGCTGATGCCGTAGCCCTTCCTCCTGAACTCGGGCTTCGTCTGCATCGAGAACATAGCCCCGTAGTACGACTGGACCATCCAGGCGGCCAGCTCGCCCGAGCTGGAGAACACCCCGTAGCAGGGCAGCTTGTCCATCAGCTTCTCGAACACCTCGATGGACTCCATGTGGTTGGCAGGATACAGGTCGTGGATGATCTGGGCGTGCTCGGGAGTCAGCTGCAGCATCTCCGCACCTTCCGTGAATGCCCTACAATAAAGAACTGAATGGAGAATCTGAAAGTACACCACTTTCAAAATAGTCAACAGATTTACACTGATCTTTTTTTTTGTTGGATTAACATGCACACCGATTACCCACGCAGACAGTCTGACCGTGATTAATGATTAATGGATGTTTGTGTAGAGGCAGCGGTACTTACGCGTGGAATGCTATATTGGTATCGATTCTGCTCCTCTCCTATACCTAATAATAATTAAATAGCATTCACCTTTGGCTTCCTACCCAGTTTTCTGATCGTTCCCTCAGACTTAGATCGATCCAGAAATTTAACTAGAAAATCCTAATAAACTAAGGATATTTGATTACATCCCGGAAGGTGGCAATAGTTATCTGACACTTAAACATGCGCCTTATATGGGGCTATGTCGCCATAGAATTATTTCAAAATAACTCGCTTGGTTGAGCACCCAGTAGGCAAATAGGAAAATCGTCCATTTTCCGATCAAATCGACTAAAACGAAAAGAAAGTTTGACCCAACTTCTGTACATAGGAGGGCAAGCTGACAAAAAAGGTACCTAACTATGAAGGTGGACATGAAAAACAAAAATATTTTATTATATTCCTTAAACTGCCAGAAAACGCAATTATCATTATTCAGTTCTGGTTGTACATTTCTACAAAAAAAATCTAATACTGACGTGTCAAAGTTGTTTTATAATGGAAAAAATTGCGCACCGTGCCGTCATCAAGTTCCTAACAAGAGAAGAAAATAGTCCTTAAACTGTCAGAAAACGCAATTATCATTATTCAATTCTGGTTGTACATTTCTACAAAAACATTCTAATACTGACGTGTCAAACTTGTTTTATAATGGAAAAAATTGAGCACCGTGCCGTGATCAAGTTCCTAACAAGAGAAGAAAATAGTCCTTAAACTGTCAGAAAACGCATTTATCATTGTTCAGTTCTGGTTGTACATTTCTACAGAAATTTTCTAATACTGGCGTGTCAAAGTTGTTTTATAATGGAAAAAATTGAGCACCGTGCCGTCATCAGGTTCCTAACAAGAAAAGGAAATAGTCCGATAGAAATTAATAATCGTTTGTCAGCTGTTTGTGGCGATTCTTCTCCATCCTATAAAACCGTTAAATTCTGGTCAAAACAATGTAAGTGGGGTCGGGAGTCCATTGAAGATGATCCCCGCAGTGGCCGTCCACATTCAGCCATCACCCAAGAAACTATTCGAAAAGTGGAAGAATTTATTCTTAAAGATCGACGAGTCAAAATTGATATACTAGCTAAAAGTTTGCAGATCAGCAGGGATCGTGTTTGGACTATCATTCATGACTATTTAGGTATATCAAAGGTGGCGGCAGAAGGACCCACGTTGGTCGATAGCCAGTTAGGGATAATATCCCTAACAAATGGGGATAATAACATAGGGATTATTATATTACTATTAATAGGGATAATAACAAATCGCTGTTTGTGGCGATTCTTCTCCATCCTATAAAACCGTTAGATTCTGGTCAAAACAATGTAAGTGGGCTCGGGAGTCCATTGAAGATGATCCTTGCAGTGGCCGTGCAAATTCAGCCATCACCCAAGAAACTATTCGAAAAGTGGAAGAATTTATTCTTGAAGATCAACGAGTCAAAATTGATATACTAGTTGAAAGTCTGCAAATCAGCAGGGAACGTGTTTAGGCCATTATTCATGACTATTTAGGCATGTCAAAGGTGAGTGCAAGATGGGTCCCAAAAATGCTGACCCCGTCGATAAGCAGCGTCAGCTGAAACTTCTCAACAATTTTTGGAGCTTTGTGAAGGGCAGGAAGAAATGATTATACAAAGAATTGTTACTGGTGATGAAACATGGATTCATCACTATGATCCTGAATGCAAACAGGAATCCATGCAATGAAAACATAAGGGGTCTCCGCCCCCAAAGAAGTTTAAAATACAGCATTCTGCAGGCGAGGTTATGGCCACGGTCTTTTGGGACTCAGAACGAATTTTGTTGATTGATTACCTGCCACGTAAAACCACCATAAAAGGGATCTATTATGCCGAAATTTTAGCCAAATTGGAAAACGCAATAAAAGAAAAACGCAAAAAAAAATTCAAAAATGGAATTTTGCATTGTCATGCAGCTCCGGTAGACAAAACTGGCATTGTCCAAGATCCTCTAAAGGATGAAAAATTTCAAGAATTAAATCACCCTCCCTATAGCCCTGACTTAGCGCCTGTGGCCATTTTCTGTTCAGCAAATTAAAAAAAAGTTAAGGGGACAAAGATTTGAAAACGACAAAGAGTTAATTTGGGAAGTTGCAGATTTTTTTGCAGAGCAAAAGAAAAAAAAAATGACGGCTTTTTTTCATTAATTTCAAGACGTAAAAAATGTGTTGAATTAGTAGGAGACCACATTGAAAAATGATGATTTTTTTTTAAATTTCAACTCCATAGTTATGTACCTTTTTTTATCAACTTGCCCTCGTGCGTGTGGTGACTTCCCACCCCAATAAACACAAATGTCTGGCATCGATTCTCCTCCTCTCCTATACCTAATAGTGATTAAAAAGTGCGCCTTTGCTTCCTACCAGCTTTCTGATCGTTGCCTCAGACTTAGATGGATCCAGCAATGTAACTAGAAAATCCTGTATAACTAATGATATTTAATTCCATCGAGGAAGATGGCAATAGTTATCTAACACTTAAAAAAAAATTGACCCTACTTCTGTGGTG
This sequence comes from Othius punctulatus, assembly GCA_951805005.1. NCBI lineage: Eukaryota > Metazoa > Arthropoda > Insecta > Coleoptera > Staphylinidae > Othius > Othius punctulatus. Next base: position 16,907,900 of record OX638145.1, read on the forward strand.
GCGTGTCTTGCTAACTTTATACCCCAATAATCACAAAATCTGTTATTACTTCTCCTCCTCTCCTAAGCTTAATAGTCGTTAAAAACTTTGCCTTTGCTTCCTACCAGCTTTCTGATCGTTCCCTCAGACTTAGACAGAGCCAACAATGTAACTAGAAAATCCTGTATAACTAACGATATTTAATTCCATCCAGGAAGATAGCAATAGTTATTTAATATTTAAAAAAAAACTTGACCCAACTTCTGTGGTCTTGCTGACTTTCCACCCCAATAATCACAAAATCTGTTATTAATTCTCCTCCTCTTCTAAGCTTAATAGTCGTTAAAAACTTTGCCTTTGCTTCCTACCAGCTTTCTGATCGTTCCCTCAGACTAAGATAGATCCAGCAATGTAACTAGAAAATCCTGTATAACTAATGATATTTAATTCCATCCAGGAAGATAGCAATATATATATCTAACACTTACAAAAAACTTGACCCAACTTCAGTGGTGGTATGTTTTGCTGATGACTTTCCACCCCAATAAACACAAAATCTGTTATTACTTCTCCTCCTCTCCTAAGCTTAATAGTCATTAAAAACTTCGCCTTTGCTTCCTACCAGCTTTCTGATCGTTTCCTCAGACTTAGATAGATCCAGCAATGTAACTAGAAAATCTTGTATAACTAATGATATTTAATTCCATTCAGGAAGATGGCAATAGTTATCTAACACTTAAAAAAAACTTGACCAAACTTCTGTGGTGGCGTGTCTTGCTGACTTTTCACCCCAATAAACACAAAATCACATGTTATTAATTCTTTTCCTCTCCTAAGCTTAATAGTCAATAAAAAGTTCACCCTTGCTTCCAGCCAATTGTCTGATTGTTTCCTCATACTTAGATTGATCCAGCAATTTAGCTAATACAATCTTATAAACTACGGATATTTTAGGCCCGGTCTATCCATCATGGAAGTTGGGAATAGTCAGTGTTGCAATGTATCTAGATACATCTATCTAGATACATTTAAAATATCTAGATACATCTATCTAGATACATTTAAAATATCTAGATACATTCTTACTTGAGTACCTACAGTTGTACTTAAATACATTTTTTCTGAAGATACTTCAACACCCTGTAGCAAAATATTTAAGCCGTTTCGGATATATGTGCATATGAAATTTTCTTCATAAAATGACCCGAGGAATTAAACCCTTAAATATTAGCACGTCAATAAGGAACACCCTGTATAATTTCTCATATATTCAATTACTGGAGAACGAAAAATCAGTACCTTTTAGATAAAATTATAGCTTTGGAAGTTATGTTTTTAATTTGGGTCTAATATTTATGAAAGGGACACAGCAAACGGTTATGAAAGGGGCAGTATATCAAATATGGATTCTGACTTGATAGATGATAAAAATTATGAAACTCTGCGTGAATATCCTACTGAATCACTTACACTTACAATATATATGTAAGTGTTAATTTCATTAAATTATCTTTTAGAAAAGAAATATAAGACGATATCCAATTATATTAAAAAATGTGATTTTTTGCAATGGCAATTTTTGAAATGTGAAAAGTATAGATACTTAACAGTACATGTACTTATCGTGTACATGTACGTATACTAGTTATTTAGTATGTGTAGTGTAAAATACCAGTAGGTACAAGGTGATTTTTCTTGTTCATTACGCGCTGTCGCACATAAATTAACGTGCCCTTTTCAATACAGCCTAGTGATGAAAGGGACAAAATACACGTTTTTAAATGAAAAAATATACAACTAACGGTAAAATAAGGTTTATTATTTTAATTTCTTTCAGTAGTGAAGTAATTGAAGTATTCAATTGTATTCGTAAATGTTCAAATTATTTCCTCGTTTAGTTACTAGACTCTTTAAAACAAAAATGTCCCTTTCATGCCACCTGTCTCCTACAATTTTGTCTGATGAAATCCATTACGTAGTTAAATATTATTTTCAATTTTGGAGCAAAAGTTGTTCAGCGAAATATTCAAACCACACAAAATCTTGGTGTTTCAGTTTTTTTTTTTTAAGAGTATGATAATTTTTGTGTTTAATTTTGTACTATTTTGTCAGATGAAATCCATTGCATAGTTAGATATTATTTTAAAAATCAGAGCAAAAGTTGTCCAGTGAAATATTCAAACCACACAAAATCTTGGACTTATCGTGTTTCATTTTTTTTAAATTGTAGATGATTTTTGTGTTGGATTTTGTATTATTTTTTCTGATGAAATCCATTGTGTAGTTAGATATTATTTTCAAAATTGGAGCAAAAGTTGTTCAGTGAAATATTCAAACAACACAAAATCTTGGACTTATCGTGTTTCATTTTTTTTTAATTGTAGATGATTTTTGTGTAGGATTTTGTACTATTTTGTCTGATGAAATCCATTGTGTAGTTAGATATTATTTTCAAAATTGGAGCAAAAGTTGTTCAGTGAAATATTCAAACCACGCAAAATCTTGGACTAATCGTGTTTCATTTTTTTTTAATTGTAGATGATTTTTGTGTAGGATTTTGTACTATTTTTTCTGATGAAATCCATTGTGTAGTTAGATATTATTTTCAAAATTGGAGCAAAAGTTGTTCAGTGAAATATTCAAACCACACCAAATCTTGGACTTATCGTGTTTCATTTTATTTTTAATTGTAGATGATTTTTGTGTTGGATTTTGTATTATTTTTTCTGATGAAATCCATTGTGTAGTTAGATATTATTTTCAAAATTGGAGCAAAAGTTGTTCAGTGAAATATTCAAACCACACTAAATCTTGGACGTACCGTGTTTCAGTTTTTTTTTTTAAGAATTAGATAATTTTTGTGTTTAATTTTATTAAACTATTTTGTCTGATGAAATCCATTGCGTAGTTAGATATTATTTTCTAAATTGGAGCAAAAGTTGTCCAGCGAAATATTCGAACCACACAAAATCGTGGACTTACCGTGTTCCAGTTTTTTTTTTTAAGAATATGATAATTTTTGTGTTTAATTTTGTACTATTTTGTCTGATGAAATCCATTGCATAGTTAGATATTATTTTCAAAATTAGAGCAAAAGTTGTCCAGCGAAATATTCAAACCACACAATATCTTGGACTTATGGTGTTTCAGTTTTTTTTAAGTTGTAGATGATTTTTGTGTTAGATTTTGTACTATTTTGTCTGATGAAATGCATTGTGTAGTTAGATATTATTTTCAAAATTGGAGGAAAAGTTGTCCAGCGAAATATTCAAACCACTCAAAATCTTGGACTTGTCTTAAAGTATGCCGACGATATATTGAGAGGTCGTAGTTTACTTGCTGCTGAGGCAACATAGGAAACGTATTCTTTGTCTTATTTGTGTACTCTGGTAATTCTGCTGTGGGAAGATGTCCGGACTTACGTCTCTATGCTATCATCAGTGATGTTCTTCGGAGGGTCCATCATCACGTAGAAGTCGCCGTACAGCTTGGCCATGTGCCCCCCGATGGTGGTGTAGAACTCCTCGATCTTGCCGACGATGTCGGCGTGCGTGAAGTTCAGGTAGATGGGCTGCGACCAGTCGACCAGCTGGTCCTCCTCGAAGAGCAGTCGCATGTCGTCCAGGTGGTCGCTCGGGCAGAAGATGCTGAAGCTCTCGTACAGCCTCCCCTGCGGCTGCGAACGCAATTCACGAGTTAGGCCCAATTTTCGGCGTGACCTCGCCTGGCCCCCGGCCAAGTGGGTCAAGCCCCTTTCCCGACCGATTCCCTTCCGCCGCGTCTCCTCCGGAATTCGGTAGGCGGAGGAGGCGAGCCAGCAATCTGCAATCTCTTAGCGTTAATTTCCCGGCGGCGGTAATTGCGGGCTAAAAAAAATCAATGCCGCGGCGGCCGAGTCACGCACGGGGCTCGAATTTCGTGCGGCTTCCGAAGCCCTTGGCGGACCTTGGGCGGGAAATTGGCCGTCCAAAGTCACGGCCCTGGATTTTGGGGGCCGTTTTTCCGCGCGTTTGAAACGGCGGCTCTAAAGTGCGGGTCGATATGCCGTGACTGCGGGAAATTATGTTTTCCGCGAGGCTTCCACGTGCGGCTTTCGATTATTTTTTTTGTATTCTTCGGCGCTCGCGTACATTTGTGCTGCATAGTCTGCGAGCCTTACCGTGCTGGTCATTCCCGGGAAGTGCAGGATGATCAGTTGCTCCGGCCAGTTCTTGGCGACGTAGAAGTGGAAGTCCCAGACGCGATCGTTAATGAAGGTCTTGATCGTCTGGTGGAACTGCAATTATGCGGGGTGCGATTAGAAAGATCGCCATCTGCGTGACCTTAGGTTAGGACCTGGCGCGCTTCCAGTTATTGTTATTATTATTTTTTTCGCAGCGCCTCCGGCGGCGGGGAGGGGGCTAATCTGCGCTGGTTATCTGGCGTGCGTGACGCGCGGGTTTGCCCCCCGCCCCCATTGTGTTGGGTTAAAAATCTGCCGGAGCTAATGAGCGTCGCGACACGCACCCCTGAGGACCGTGCGAATGGAGGCGAATCAATACGCCTAATACGGTTTTAATTGGCGACAAAGTTGCCCCACGAAAAGATTTAGAGGCGCGTAATTAGTGTCGGAGGGCGTTCAACGATCACGTGATTTTTTTTTAATTTATAAATTATTCAATTATCATTTAGTAGCTGGGCTTGGCTAGCAACAGGTTGCTTATGATTTTTTTCGGGCCCAAAAAAAATAAATTAATGCACGCACTTGATCTGAAGGGTTGCGCGTGATTGGAGTGGGGGGAGGCGCCGGCGTCCCTTCGCACCCGGCGCCTCCACCACGCCAGCCGCCGCCGTCTTACCCTACCCTAACACGGAATCCAGGCGCAGAGCTTCCTGACCGCGGGGGCCCAAAATGGCCGAAAACCGCTCACGTACCTTGATGGAATCGGGCAGATAGTTGCCCAGCAGCTCGAGGATCTCGGGAAGTTCTTCTTCTTGGACCAGTCTGAAATTTTTTCCCTCCGGCAGGACTTCTTCCATTGCTGCACAACAACACCCCTCGTTAGACAGGACAATTACACCGCGGCGCCGTGATTCATCGCCCACCCCTTCCTCCCGTCTTTTTTTTTGGGTGTGATTCGGCCGCGCGGAAATTCGACGGAGTTACCTCGTTCCAGACGAGCCGTTCCCGAGAGATGCTGCAAGGGGACTTCGGGGGGTGGTTCCTGCTCGCTGCCTCCAACGGATCCCTGAGGACGCGCGCGTTCGCTCCGGGTGCTTGGTGGCCGAAGGGTCGAGCGCTGGGCTGCTCTGGCGGACCGTCCTATGATGAAAAGCACATTGATCGAGCCGCAGGGTGCGGAGAAGCCTGCATCCCCCGAGCGCCTCCCTTCTACTGCAGCAACCCGCGGTACAGCTGCCCCCAGCAGTTGCCAAACTACAGGGTGGGACGCGCGCACAGTGCGCGCAGGGACGGTTGAAGGGCTTTTTCGCATCCGGACAAACACTCGCCGCCCCCCACTCCACACAGCCACACCATGAAACCACCTACGCCTGCCTTCATAAGTCGTAATTAATTCAAAATCCTCTAGCGCAGTTATATCTTATTTACCAGTAGCATTTTACTGCTCACACAGAATTGGCCATTACCTATCATCTGAACAGATTAGATATCTGATTATTCTAACATTTAATAATACTCAAGATCGTTGATTGAAGAGTGTAAAGATACGCAACCCAAAGCCGAGAAGTGTGGTCATACCCCATTTAACCCGTGCATCCTCTTACCATTAAAATGTCGCGTTTTTTGCTATCTCGATGAAATTCCATTTCGACGTGCGACGAGCGCTCAAAATATGCGCCATATACGGGGCTAAGTCCCCATAGAATGATTTGAAAATGTGCCGCTTGGTAGAGCACCCAGTTGACAAAACGTAAAATCGATGATTTTCCGATCAAATCCACACAAAAAAAAAATCCGAAAAATCGCGATTTTTCGAGTTGCTCCAAATGACCTTAGAGGCACATGCCTAGACTAATTGGACCCTCCCGATTCCAATGAGCACCCAGTCAGCCTCCTAGCCCCAGCGGTTCTCGAGATATCCGCCCTCAAAGTTGGGAAATTAAAAAAAATAGCATAAAAGGGCTATTAAAATTAAACTTCTAAACGAACGGTCCAATCTCGATGCCGATAGTCTCATTCGATTCAGGGGAGTCATACGGTTCATACCAGACCACACTTGATATACTTTGGAGGACGTTTTAATTTTCGAAATTTACGAAAATGTTGCGTTTTTTGCCATCTAGATGAAATTCCATTTCGAGAACGCCTCAACCGTTTCTCACAAAATTTGGAGGGGTCATAGAGGGCCCAAATACAAGCACTATGAGCCATAGTGGCCCCCTTTAGGCGATCGCGTTTGTACAGCGTGGCCTTAAGAAGAGAGAAATATTTTTCAAAATAACGTACTTTTTTCACGAAAAGCGAGATAACTCGGGGAGTTGTGGGAGTACGAGAATGGACGAGTGCTCAAAATATGCGCCACATATGGGGCTAAGTCTCCATAAAAAGATTTGAAAATGTGCCGATTGGTAGAGCACCCAGTTGACAAAACGTAAAACCGATGATTTTCCGATCAAATCGACTTAAAAAAAAAATCCGAAAAATCGCGATTTTTCGAGTTGCTCCAAATGACCTTAGAGGCACAGGCCTAGACTAATTGGACCCTCCTGATTCCAATGAGCACACATTCAGCCACCTAGCCCCAGCGGTTCTCGAGATATCCGCCCTCAAAGTTGAGAAATTAAAAAAATAGCATAAAAGGGCTATTAAAATTAAACTTCTAAACGAACGGTCTAATCTCGATGCCGATAGTCTCATTCGATTCAGGGGAGTCATACGGTTCATACCAGACCACACTTGATATACTTTGGAGGACGTTTTAATTTTCGAAATTTACGAAAATGTTGCGTTTTTTGCCATCTCGATGAAATTCCATTTCGAGAACGCCTTAACCGTTTCTCACGAAATTTGGAGGGGTCATAGAGGGCCCAAATACAAGCACTATGAGCCATAGTGGGCCCCCTTAGGCGATCGCGTTTGTACAGGGTGGCCTTAAGAAAAGAGAAATATTATTCAAAATAACGTACTTTTTTCACGAAAAGCGAGATAACTCGGGGAGTTGTGGGAGTACGAGAATGGACGAGTGCTCAAAATATGCGCCACATATGGGGCTAAGTCCCCATAAAAAGATTTGAAAATGTGCCGCTTGGTAGAGCACCCAGTTGACAAAACGTAAAACCGATGATTTTCCGATCAAATCGACTAAAAAAAAAATCCGAAAAATCGCGATTTTTCGAGTTGCTCCAAATGACCTTAGAGGCACATGCCTAGACTAATTGGACCCTCCTGATTCCAATGAGCACACATTCAGCCTCCTAGTCCCAGCGGTTCTCGAGATATGCGCCCTCAAAGTTGGGAAATTAAAAAAAATAGCATAAAAGGGCTATTAAAATTAAACTTCTAAACGAACGGTCCAATCTCGATGCCGATAGTCTCATTCGATTCAGGGGAGTCATACGGTTCATACCAGACCACACTTGATATACTTTGGATGACGTTTTAATTTTCGAAATTTTCGAAAATGTTAGGTTTTTTGCCATCTCGATGAAATTCCATTTCGAGAACGCCTCAACCGTTTCTCACGACCTTCGGAGGGGTCATAGAGGGCCCAAATACAAGCACTATGAGCCATAGTGGGCCCCCTTAGGCGATCGCGTTTGCACAGGGTGGCCTTAAGAAAAGAGAAATATTATTCAAAATAACGAACTTTTTTCACGAAAAGCGAGATAACTCGGGGAGTTGTGGGAGTACGAGAATGGACGAGTGCTCAAAATATGCGCCACATATGGGGCTAAGTCCCCATAAAAAGATTTGAAAATGTGCCGCTTGGTAGAGCACCCAGTTGACAAAACGTAAAACCGATGATTTTCCGATCAAATCGACTAAAAAAAAAAATCCGAAAAATCGCGATTTTTCGAGTTGCTCCAAATGACCTTAGAGGCACATGCCTAGACTAATTGGACCCTCCTGATTCCAATGAGCACACATTCAGCCTCCTAGCCCCTGCGGTTCTCGAGATATCCGCCCTCAAAGTTGGGAAATTAAAAAAAAAAGCATAAAAGGGCTATTAAAATTAAACTTCTAAACGAACGGTCTAATCTCGATGCCGATAGTCTCATTCGATTCAGGGGAGTCATACGGTTCATACCAGACCACACTTGATATACTGTGGAGGACGTTTTAATTTTCGAAATTTACGAAAATGTTGCGTTTTTTGCCATCTCGATGAAATTCCATTTCGAGAACGCCTTAACCGTTTCTCACGAAATTTGGAGGGGTCATAGAGGGCCCAAATACAAGCACTATGAGGCATTGTGGGCCCCCTTAGGCGATCGCGTTTGTACAGGGTGGCCTTAAGAAGAGAGAAATATTTTTCAAAATAACGTACTTTTTTCACGAAAAGCGAGAACTCGGGGAGTTGTGGGAGTACGAGAATGGACGAGTGCTCAAAATATGCGCCACATATGGGGCTAAGTCCCCATAAAAAGATTTGAAAATGTGCCGCTTGGTAGAGCACCCAGTTGACAAAACGTAAAATCGATGATTTTCCGATCAAATCGACTAAAAAAAAAATCCGAAAAATCGCGATTTTTCGAGTTGCTCCAAATGACCTTGGAGGCACAAGCTCAGACTAATTGGACCCTCCCGATTCCAATGAGCACACATTCAGCCTCCTAGCCCCAGCGGTTCTCGAGATATCCGCCCTCAAATTTGGGAAATTAAAAAAAATAGCATAAAAGGGCTATTAAAATTAAACTTCTAAACGAACGGTCCAATCTTGATGCCGATAGTCTCATTCGATTCAGGGGAGTCATACGGTTCATACCAGACCACACTTGATATACTTTGGAGGACGTTTTAATGTACGAAAATGTTGCGTTTTTTGCCATCTCGATGAAATTCCTTTTCGAGAAGGCCTCAACCGTTTCTCACGAAATTTGGAGGGGTCATAGAGGGCCCAAATACAAGCACTATGAGCCATAGTGGGCCCCCTTAGGCGATCGCGTTTGTACAGGGTGGCCTTAAGAAAAGAGAAATATTATTCAAAATAACGAACTTTTTTCACGAAAAGCGAGATAACTCGGGGAGTTGTGGGAGTACGAGAATGGACGAGTGCTCAAAATATGCGCCACATATGGGGCTAAGTCCCCATAAAAAGATTTGAAAATGTGCCACTTGGTAGAGCACCCAGTTGACAAAACGTAAAACCGATGATTTTCCGATCAAATCGACTAAAAAAAAAATCCGAAAAATCGCGATTTTTCGAGTTGCTCCAAATGACCTTAGAGGCACATGCCTAGACTAATTGGACCCTCCTGATTCCAATGAGCACACATTCAGCCTCCTAGCCCCAGCGGTTCTCGAGATATCCGCCCTCAAAGTTGGGAAATTAAAAAAAATAGCATAAAAGGGCTATTAAAATTAAACTTCTAAACGAACGGTCTAATCTCGATGCCGATAGTCTCATTCGATTCAGGGGAGTCATACGGTTCATACCAGACCACACTTGATATACTTTGGAGGACGTTTTAATTTTCGAAATTTACGAAAATGTTGCGTTTTTTGCCATCTCGATGAAATTCCATTTCGAGAACGCCTCAACCGTTTCTCACGAAATTTGGAGGGGTCATAGAGGGCCCAAATACAAGCACTATGAGCCATAGTGGGCCCCCTTAGGCGATCGCGTTTGTACAGGGTGGCCTTAAGAAAAGAGAAATATTATTCAAAATAACGTACTTTTTTCACGAAAAGCGAGATAACTCGGGGAGTTGTGGGAGTACGAGAAGGGACGAGTGCTCAAAATATGCGCCACATATGGGGCTAAGTCCCCATAAAAAGATTTGAAAATGTGCCGCTTGGTAGAGCACCCAGTTGACAAAACGTAAAACCGATGATTTTCCGATCAAATCGACTAAAAAAAAAATCCGAAAAATCGCGATTTTTCGAGTTGCTCCAAATGACCTTAGAGGCACATGCCTAGACTAATTGGACCCTCCTGATTCCATTGAGCACACATTAAGCCTCCTAGTCCCAGCGGTTCTCGAGATATGCGCCCTCAAAGTTGGGAAATTAAAAAAAATAGCATAAAAGGGCTATTAAAATTAAACTTCTAAACGAACGGTCCAATCTCGATGCCGATAGTCTCATTCGATTCAGGGGAGTCATACGGTTCATACCAGACCACACTTGATATACTTTGGAGGACGTTTTAATTTTCGAAATTTACGAAAATGTTGCGTTTTTTGCCATCTCGATGAAATTCCATTTCGAGAACGCCTCAACCGTTTCTCACGAAATTTGGAGGGGTCATAGAGGGCCCAAATACAAGCACTATCAGCCATAGTGGGCCCCTTTAGGCGATCGCGTTTGTACAGCGTGGCCTTAAGAAGAGAGAAATATTTTTCAAAATAACGTACTTTTTTCACGAAAAGCGAGATAACTCGGGGAGTTGTCAGAGTACGAGAATGGACGAGTGCTCAAAATATGCGCCACATATGGGGCTAAGTCCCCATAAAAAGATTTGAAACTGTGCCGCTTGGTAGAGCACCCAGTTGACAAAACCTAAAACCGATGATTTTCCGATCAAATCGACTAAAAAAAAAATCCGAAAAATCGCGATTTTTCGAGTTGCTCCAAATGACCTTAGAGGCACATGCCTAGACTAATTGGACCCTCCTGATTCCAATGAGCACACATTCAGCCTCCTAGTCCCAGCGGTTCTCGAGATATGCGCCCTCAAAGTTGGGAAATTAAAAAAAATAGCATAAAAGGGCTATTAAAATTAAACTTCTAAACGAACGGTCCAATCTCGATGCCGATAGTCTCATTCGATTCAGGGGAGTCATACGGTTCATACCAGATCACACTTGATATACTTTGGAGGACGTTTTAATTTTCGAAATTTACGAAAATGTTGCGTTTTTTGCCATCTCGATGAAATTCCATTTCGAGAACGCCTCAACCGTTTCTCACGAAATTTAGAGGGGTCATAGAGGGCCCAAATACAAGCACTATGAGCCATAGTGGGCCCCCTTAGGCGATCGCGTTTGTACAGGGTGGCCTTAAGAAAAGAGAAATATTATTCAAAATAACGTACTTTTTTCACGAAAAGCGAGATAACTCGGGGAGTTGTGGGAGTACGAGAATGGACGAGTGCTCAAAATATGCGTCACATATGGGGCTAAGTCCCCATAAAAATATTTGAAAATGTGCCGCTTGGTAGAGGACCCAGTTGACAAAACGTAAAACCGATGATTTTCCGATCAAATCGATTAAAAAAAAAATCCGAAAAATCGCGACTTTTCGAGTTGCTCCAAATGACCTTAGAGGCACATGCCTAGACTAATTGGACCCTCCTGATTCCAATGAGCACACATTAAGCCTCCTAGTCCCAGCGGTTCTCGAGATATGCGCCCTCAAAGTTGGGAAATTAAAAAAAATATCATAAAAGGGCTATTAAAATTAAACTTCTAAACGAACGGTCCAATCTCGATGCCGATAGTCTCATTCGATTCAGGGGAGTCATACGGTTCATACCAGACCACACTTGATATACTTTGGAGGACGTTTTAATTTTCGAAATTTACGAAAATGTTGCGTTTTTTGCCATCTCGATGAAATTCCATTTCGAGAACGCCTCAACCGTTTCTCACGAAATTTGGAGGGGTCATAGAGGGCCCAAATACAAGCACTATGAGCCATTGTGGGCCCCCTTAGGCGATCGCGTTTGTACAGGGTGGCCTTAAGAAAAGAGAAATATTATTCAAAATAACGTACTTTTTTCACGAAAGGCGAGATAACTCGGGGAGTTGTGGGAGTACGAGAATGGACGAGTGCTCAAAATATGCGCCACATATGGGGCTAAGTCCTCATAAAAAGATTTGAAAATGTGCCGCTTGGTAGAGCACCCAGTTGACAAAACGTAAAATCGATGATTTTCCGATCAAATCGACTAAAAAAAAAATCCGAAAAATCGCGATTTTTCGAGTTGCTCCAAATGACCTTAGAGGCACATGCTCAGACTAATTGGACCCTCCCGATTCTAATGAGCACACAGTCAGCCTCCTAGCCCCAGCGGTTCTCGAGATATCCGCCCTCAAAGTTGGGAAATTACAAAAAATAGCATAAAAGGGCCATTAAAATTAAACTTCTAAACGAACGGTCCAATCTCGATGCCGATAGTCTCATTCGATTCAGGGGAGTCATACGGTTCATACCAGACCACACTTGATATACTTTGGAGGACGTTTTAATTTTCGAAATTTACGAAAATGTTGCGTTTTTTGCCATCTCGATGAAATTCCATTTCGAGAACGCCTCAACCGTTTCTCACGAAATTTGGAGGGGTCATAGAGGGCCCAAATACAAGCACTATGAGCCATAGTGGGCCCCCTTAGGCGATCGCGTTTGTACAGGGTGGCCTTAAGAAAAGAGAAATATTATTCAAAATAACGTACTTTTTTCACGAAAAGCGAGATAACTCGGGGAGTTGTGGGAGTACGAGAAGGGACGAGTGCTCAAAATATGCGCCACATATGGGGCTAAGTCCCCATAAAAAGATTTGAAAATGTGCCGCTTGGTAGAGCACCCAGTTGACAAAACGTAAAATCGATGATTTTCCGATCAAATCGACTAAAAAAAATATCCGAAAAATCGTGATTTTTCGAATTGCTCCAAATGACCTTACAGGCACATGCCTAGACTAATAGGACCCGCCTGATTCCAATGAGCACACATTCAACCTCCTAGCCCCAGCGGTTCTCGAGATATGCGCCCTCAAAGTTGGGAAATTAAAAAAAATAGCATAAAAGGGCTATTAAAATTAAACTTCTAAACGAACGGTCCAATCTCGATGCCGATAGTCTCATTCGATTCAGGGGAGTCATACGGTTCATACCAGACCACACTTGATATACTTTGGAGGACGTTTTAATTTTCGAAATTTTCGAAAATGTTGCGTTTTTTGCCATCTCGATGAAAATCCATTTCGAGAACGCCTCAACCGTTTCTCACGAAATTTGGAGGGGTCACAGAGGGCCCAAATACAAGCACTATGAGCCATAGTGGGCCCCTTTAGGCGATCGCGTTTGTACAGCGTGGCCTTAAGAAGAGAGAAATATTTTTCAAAATAACGTACTTTTTTCACGAAAAGCGAGATAACTCGGGGAGTTGTGGGAGTACGAGAATGGACGAGTGCTCAAAATATGCGCCACATATGGGGCTAAGTCCCTATAAAAAAATTTGAAAATGTGCCGCTTGGTAGAGCACCCAGTTGACAAAACGTAAAACCGATGATTTTCCGATCAAATCGACTAAAAAAAAAATCCGAAAAATCGCGATTTTTCGAGTTGCTCCAAATGACCTTAGAGGCACATGCCTAGACTAATTGGACCCTCCTGATTCCAATGGGCACACAGTCAGCCTCCTAGCCCCAGCGGTTCTCGAGATATCCGCCCTCAAATTTGGGAAATTAAAAAAAATAGCATAAAAGGGCTATTAAAATTAAACTTCTAAACGAACGGTCCAATCTCGATGCCGATAGTCTCATTCGATTCAGGGGAGTCATACGGTTCATACCAGACCACACTTGATATACTTTGGAGAACGTTTTAATTTTCGAAATTTTCGAAAATGTTGCGTTTTTTGCCATCTCGATGAAATTCCATTTCGAGAACGCCTCAACCGTTTCTCACGAAATTTGGAGGGGTCATAGAGGGCCCAAATACAAGCACTATGAGCCATAGTGGGCCCCTTTAGGCGATCGCGTTTGTACAGCGTGGCCTTAAGAAGAGAGAAATATTTTTCAAAATAACGTACTTTTTTCACGAAAAGCGAGATAACTCGGGGAGTTGTGGGAGTACGAGAATGGACGAGTGCTCAAAATATGCGCCACATATGGGGCTAAGTCTCCATAAAAAGATTTGAAAATGTGCCGATTGGTAGAGCACCCAGTTGACAAAACGTAAAACCGATGATTTTCCGATCAAATCGACTAAAAAAAAAATCCGAAAAATCGCGATTTTTCGAGTTGCTCCAAATGACCTTAGAGGCACATGCCTAGACTAATTGGACCCTCCTGATTCCAATGAGCACACAGTCAGCCTCCTAGCCCCAGCGGTTCTCGAGATATGCGCCCTCAAAGTTGGGAAATTAAAAAAAATAGCATAAAAGGGCTATTAAAATTAAACTTCTAAACGAACGGTCCAATCTCGATGCCGATAGTCTCATTCGATTCAGGGGAGTCATACGGTTCATACCAGACCACACTTGATATACTTTGGAGGACGTTTTAATTTTCGAAATTTACGAAAATGTTGCGTTTTGTGCCATCTCGATGAAATTCCATTTCGAGAACGCCTCAACCGTTTCTCACGAAATTTGGAGGGGCCATAGAGGGCCCAAATACAAGCACTATGAGCCATAGTGGGCCCCCTTAGGCGATCGCGTTTGTACAGGGTGGCCTTAAGAAAAGAGAAATATTATTCAAAATAACGTACTTTTTTCACGAAAAGCGAGATAACTCGGGGAGTTGTGGGAGTACGAGAATGGACGAGTGCTCAAAATATGCGCCACATATGGGGCTAAGTCCCCATAAAAAGATTTGAAAATGTGCCGCTTGGTAGAGCACCCAGTTGACAAAACGTAAAATCGATGATTTTCCGATCAAATGGACTAAAAAAAAAATCCGAAATATCGCGATTTTTCGAGTTGCTCCAAATGACCTTAGATGCACATGCCTAAACTAATTGGACCCTCCCGATTCCAATGAGCACACATTCAGCCTCCCAGCTCCAGCGGTTCTCGAGATATCCGCCCTAAAATCTGGAAAATTAAAAAAAATAGCATAAAAGGGCTATTAAAATTAAACTTCTAAACGAACGGTCCAATCTCGATGCCGATAGTCTCATTCGATTCAGGGGAGTCATACGGTTCATACCAGACCACACTTGATATATTTTGGAGGACGTTTTAATTTTCGAAATTTACGAAAATGTTGCGTTTTTTACCATCTCGATGAAATTCCATTTCGAGAACGCCACAACCGTTTCTCACTAAATTTGGAGGGGTCATAGAGGGCCCAAATACAAACACTATGAGCCATAGTGGGCCCCCTTAGGCGATCGCGTTTGTACAGGGTGGCCTTAAGAAAAGAGAAATATTATTCAAAATAACGTACTTTTTTCACGAAAAGCGAGATAACTCGGGGAGTTGTGGGAGTACGAGAATGGACGAGTACTCAAAATATGCGCCACATATGGGGCTAAGTCCCCATAGAAAGATTTGAAAATGTGCCGCTTGGTAGAGCACCCAGTTGACAAAACGTAAAATCGATGATTTTCCGATCAAATCGACTAAAAAAAAAATCCGAAAAATCGCGATTTTTCGAGTTGCTCCAAATGACCTTAGAGGCACATGCCGAGACTAATTGGACCCTCCCGATTACAATGAGCACACATTCAGCCTCCTAGCCCCAGCGGTTCTCGAGATATCCGCCCTCAAATTTGGGAAATTAAAAAAAAATAGCATAAAAGGGCTATTAAAATTAAACTTCTAAACGAACGGTCCAATCTCGATGCCGATAGTCTCATTCGATTCAGGGCAGTCATACGGTTCATACCAGACCACACTTGATATACTTTGGAGGACGTTTTAATTTTCGTAATTTTCGAAAATGTCGCGTTTTTCGCCATCTCGATGAAATTCGAAAAAAAAAATAGCAAAAAAGGGCTGTTGAAAAAGATACAAAACCATTTGAATAAGTTAAGTTAAGAAATTAAAGTCGATTTGGGAAATAATAAGAAATATATAATATTTGTAAGGTTCATTATTTTTCTGTTAAAACCGTGTACGAGGTGTCCTTGACTGGGTCCGTCCCTGAATGCGCACAGTTTTCGCACACGTACACACGCTCGGCCCTTCGATAAATAAAGCCCTAGCACGGCGGCGTACAAAGGGGGGAAACCTCGCGACGCGGCGTAGTTTGCCTCCGCCGTTGCGGGTGCGAACTTCGAACCCATGGAAAAATGCAGAGCAACGACATCGATTTGGCAAATGGCCAGTGAATTACTCATCAGAAGTTACCCCCCAAAAATTATTTTAGGCATGACCGCCAAAAAAAAACAGTAGGATGGCACTGAAACATAAATCAAGGCTAATTCCTAATTCCTCGAGAATGATGTATGGGCGCTAGTAGGTTACGATTAAAAACGAATGAAACATTAAAAAAAAAACAATGTCAAACTACAACAGTCGTTTGTCTTCCCAGCAAACTTTTGTGTAGTTTTAGCTGTGTACGTGTGTGTGAGGAGGTGTGTGTGTGTGTGTTTTGCGTCTGGATCGATCGGCGTTTCCGCGTCCGCGTGGAAAACTTGTGAGAACTGCTGAGCGCCGGAATAACGATCGCGCGCGCACAACTCGGAATGGCAAACCCCCCATTGATTACCTGGGCGCCCGAGTGACGCATACACACACCTACGCTCTCCAGCACGCACATTTGCATACAGATTCGAACCCAGGTACAGTGCGGTGCACGGTTCTGCGATATGTGAGAGCCCCCCGTGCCCCATATCGCAATTAAATTAAACCACCCCAATCAATCGGGCCTCATCGATACAGCAAATAAAAAAAAAATTATATATATATATATAAGCCATCACACACGCGAGCGATGCGCTTCTGGATGTACATCACAGGTGATTATTCTATTTGTTGCCCTGTTTTTTTTTCTCCTATAACGGCCGTGTTTATTTTTAGAAATACTGCATTAAAGGGATCAGTTATTGATTGTGTTCTCCCAGGGGGGCGTTTAACATGAGTTTTGAATTATGCATGCCACCCCACCTACCAATTATAGAGGCTCCCACTAAAAACATTGTCAGCCAGATCTCCTTCCTGCCGGCCATAAGCATCCACTCGATCACAGGTTAACGCAATTCATATAATAATCGGCGCTCAAGGGAGCAGGGCTGCAGCGAACGCCCACCCCCGTCGGTAAACGCGAAAGTTTCAAAGTGCGCCCCCGCTTCCGTCGATTTTACATGCATCGATCTGCAATTATCGCCACGCGACGGTGCAACCACACATGCAGGGGTGCAGCAGTCGCGTTTTGTGCGAGGCATTTGCATCCCTTTGGCGCAGGTGCCGGCACACACAAAAATTCGCGTCCTTGGGAGCACGTGGCGGTCCTCCCTAGGCCCGCATGCAAAAATATGCAAATTACCCGTTGGGAATTGCCCGGGAATTCACGGTGCTTCGCGGGCATTGCATATGTGCACCAAGGGATGATGCGAAATTGACTAAAAATACTCAAAACTTTATTGTTCACAACAAATAGTAAATCATGCCCAGTGTCCACAGCAGGTTTTTTTTGTTTATTTTTGAAAAAATGTCATCTCTTGAGAATGTTTTTGAAAACCACAGACAATGTCCTAAATTGTTTCTGCTGTTAAAACTTTCTTTTTGGAAAGAAACAATTTTGCTTTACAAATTAACAATATTTCTTATTATGCATAATTTCCACCCCCACTGTCACATATTTTCACCCTTTTTGCAAGTTGCATAAAAAAGTTACATACCGGTTGAACACGACCAATCTATCGATCCAGAAACTCGATTTTTCGAAACTATTGATTAAAATTCTTCATAGATTGATATAGAGTACTAGCAAAATGATGAACGAATAATTACATATTAGTATAAATAAAGCACTTTAAATTTTTTCAATAACTTTAATATTTTTGTAGGATTTAAATATTCAAAATTTATTATAATAAAGGAAATCAGATCAAGGTGTAGTTTATAAATAAGTTGAAATGGGTTACAATAAATTGGTTAAGTTTCACAAATTTTTAATAGAAAAACTCTACAATTGTTTCGGTCTCACGATCAATATCCAGAAATCTGAAATAAGACTAAATACAATTTCGTAAAAGGCGCTATATACAGGGTGGCCCACCTATCCTCTCTCCTACTATTGCTACTAGACTAATGAAAATTCAGGAAAACATCTGATTGCAAGTTATTGGACACTTAATGTGCTACTTTTAAAAATTATTTTTGAGTATACAGAGTGTTGTACCATAAATCCGGGACACAAAATTTGGTTTCATTTTTAAATGGATCACCGTTTATATTCTTTCATTTTTAGAATCTACTTTATGTGGGCTTCACATATCATTTTTTTTTTTTAAATCAGATGCAACGTTGCAAAGTTATTGACATATTAATCAAATTTAACAAAAAATCATGGGCGTGGAAAACCAAACAACAAAACCTTATTATAAGAGACCAATGAAAGAATCTGCGTATGCAAGTACCTAAGCAATGTGCCAAAACACACACAATATTTTGAGTCACGTAGAATACACAGGGTGTTCTGAAACAACGATACAATTTTGCTATTTTCAAATTACTAAAACTCATTTTTTCAAATGGAACATCCTGTATATACCATCATATTCTGAGTGCTCATCTAATGAGCTATTCAATGGCAGCATATGAGCTCTAATCTAATAATACTTTTTGATAGGTAAATAACGATCAATCTCAATAAGTTTTAGCAATTTGAAAATTATTTGCTAATTTTTGATACAATTTTGTAACAAAATTGTATCGTTGTTTCAGAACACCCTGTGTATTTAACGTGACTCCAAATATTGTGTATGCTTTAGTACATTGCTTGGGTACTTGCATACCCAGATTCTATCATTGTTCTTTTATAACAAGGTTTTGTTGAATTTTTTCCCACGTCAATGATTCTTCGTTAAATTAGATGAAAATGTGAATAACTTGGCAGCGTGGCATCTGATCCCTAAAAATAAAAATGATTTGTGGAGCCCACATGAAGCAGATTCCAAAAATAAAAGAATATACAGATTGTACCATGAATCCGGGAAACAACATGTGATCTAAATTTTATAATTTTATTTTTCTAACAGATCAATGAAAGAATCTACGTATGCAAGTACCCAATCAATGTGCAAAAACATTCACATTTGATTTTTTTTGATTTTTTTATATTTCTGATCAGTTTTTGCCAGTTTTGATGTGATTTATATCAATTGATTTACATCACGATTTAAATCATACGATTTTTTTTAATAAATTGTTAAATTTAAACATGAATTGACGATTAATAAATAAATCGGTGTATCATGTGATACACCGACACAAAAATTGGAAGAAAATATCTTACTTATTTACAATTATCTACTTTAAAGCATGCTTACTCTATAGTTACATTAAATTTTGCATTGTTTGCCTGTTTGCCTGTTGTTTTTGTTTGAATGCACAGAAAGTGCAAAAACAAAACGATTTTGATTTAAATCAATGATTTATTTAAAAAAAACAGTTAATTTCAATCACACCAACCTAGACTTAAAATAATTTAAATAAGTTTTTTTTTTAAATAACTAATTGAGTCTTTCAAAGTACTTTTAATTATAAAATAATGATTATAAATTAACGATAACCTAGAGCAATGACTTATTAATAACTAAAACCTCGAACAATTTCGTATCTGAAAACTGTGTCCAATTTTTTTATTGATAGTCGTTAATATATTTTAATACAATTACTTCGTTTTGTCTCAAAGATAATCTTTTATGGAAAAACTTGTAAATGATAATGCACATTCGTTTGAAAGCAATTGTTTGTGGTAATATCAAATCTTAAACAATTCTGCATCATAAATTATCGCACAAAATTAGCCATTGAAAAGACTTTTAATTATTGATAATCTGTAGCAAAGGCTGGGATTATTAATAACCAAAACCTCTAACAATTCCGTACCTCAAAAGGCTGTCCAATTATTGGGCCTAAAAACTCGTCATAAATGACAACAGTTTAAAGATCTCAGTATATTTTATTGTGATAACTTTTTATTGATAATTTTTTACTTCTTGCAAATTTTAAAGCAATTATTTGTTAGGACATCTTTCAAGATAATTAATTTTGTAACACCGCTTTTGCCCTAGGCCTGCATGGCCTGTTGTGCAATTAATAATAATACCACCTTTAATTGATTACTCATGAATATCACATATTTATTTCCGTTGAAGGCAACTCTTATCTTTACACGTTTGAAAGATCTCAGTTTGTGGCAGCTCGTATCATTTATGGGGTAATTTTTATTTGATAATAATTCACTTTCAAACAATTTTAGAGCAATTGTTTATGGCAACGACTTAATACCGAACAATTCTGTGTTTTAAACGAGTGTCTATTCTGTCAAGTTATCAATTGATAATCCCCAATAGAATTAAAGATAACTATTAATTTTGTGATATAAATATAATATAAATATATTATATATTTCTCTCAGTTGAAGACAATTCTTATCTTTTATTAGCAATTCTTCACTTACCTGCAAATTTAACGCATTTTTTTGTGACAAGAACTTTTAATTATTTATAATGCAATATCTCAAATAATTCTGCTACGCAAATTGTAGTAATAAATAAAGTATTTTAAAAGACTTTTTTATTGACATTATTGATAATCTATGTTTCATTATTAATAACTAAAATCTCGAACATTTCTTTCTCAAAAAACTGCTCATTTATTGTGTCAATTTATCAATTAATAATCCTTAATATCTTTCAAGATAATTATTTAATTTTGCGATTCAGCTTTTAATTGATAACTTCAGTCATAAATATTACATATTTCTCTCAGTTGAAAACAATTCTTATCTTTTTATCAATTCTTCACTTTCCTATAATTCAAACGTAATTTTTGTGGCAAGTACTTTTAATTTTGCTTAATGTAAAATCTTACATAATTCTGCTTCTCAAATTATTGCAATAAATTGAGTATTTTTAAAGAGTTTTAATTTATTAATAAATAATCTATTTATAACAATAAATAATTATTAATAATCTATTTTTTCATTATTAATAACTTAACTTTGAATAATTATGTCTCAAGAAACTGCCCATTTAATGTGTCAATTAAACAATTGATAACCCCTAACGTCTATTAAGATAATTTCTTATTTTTTAAGATTACTGTTTGTATTTGTGTATTATAGATTTTAATTGATAACTAGTTGAAGACAGCTATTATCTTTAATTGATATTTCTTCCCTGTCCAACATATTTTGAAGCAATTCCTGTGGCAAGGACTCTTAATTTTTGATAATGTAAAATCTCAAACATTTTTGCTTCTCAAATTATCGAAATAATGTGTCTTCTAGTCTTCAGTTCAGTCTTTTAAAATATCAATGTTTGATAACTGATAACTTTTAACTGATAATTTCTAACACACGATGATTATTTTATAATGCAGTTTTTAATTGCTCGGCCAGACATTTATCATTGGGTAGCTCATAAATTTGGCCGTACGATTTTCTAGGTGGTATTTCGAATTCAATGAAACCGTCCTTTAGTTGGTTTAATTTTCAACGAAATTGATAATTCCCGTCATAAACTTCGCATTTGCCAGGCGCTCGGAAACCTGACAGTTTACATGGGTATCAATTTGCTTCGAAACGATTCGTAGAAGCGGCAGATGAGCGATTCCCACACATATACATCCTCTTAACCGGGCAAACGTTTAAACTGGAATCAATAAAGTACTGCGATGTTGATTCTATTACAAATTATAACGGAAAATTGGATGGCGGGTTTAAAACTAGCGCCAAAACGAACCAAATGAAGAATATGCAGCGTTGCCAATTTGGGGTATTTTTACGTTGAAAAATGGTCAATTTAGGGTATTTGAATTATATTTATGGAGTTGGCAGCACTATATATGCGTGCGTGTTAGCAAAACAAAAGATAAACAAACAACATAACCTATCGTTTATAGGGGGGTTTATTTTATGGATTCCAGACCCCAACTCGAATGTATACATAACTAAATAAGCGATTTCGTTGACTGCAAAGCAACCAGATGATTAGATTATTTAGAAGCCTGCTCTCTTGAGCCCCGATTCCTTTACATACTGCCCACCTGCATCTGACCTCGGCAATTTTTGTAGAGTACCTCGACGACATCAAGATGTCACGCCGGAGGGCCAAGGAGTACGACAACGTTGACTACACAAAACTGTCAGCGTCCGACAACGGCTTCATAGATGCACAGTTCATCTCGCCGCCGGAGAAGGTCCCCTGGAAGGCGGTCATTTTTGCCTGCATCCTACTGCTGATAGGCACTGTGCTGCTGGTCCTCGGTAGCCTCGTAGTCAGCGGCCACATCGACGTGAAGTATTCGGACAGGATGTGGCCGATGATTATATTGGGAGTGCTAATGTTCATCCCAGGGGCCTACCACGTCCGCATCGCTTATTATGCATACAAGGAGGTCCCGGGTTACTCCTTCGATGATATTCCAGAATTTGATTAATGGAAATACATACGCCTTACTCGTGCAGTATTTAGTCATGCCTATATTTCTCCTTAAAATCGGAGAAAATATCAATGTTTATATGTTTCATA
Source organism: Othius punctulatus (assembly GCA_951805005.1). Taxonomy (NCBI): domain Eukaryota; kingdom Metazoa; phylum Arthropoda; class Insecta; order Coleoptera; family Staphylinidae; genus Othius; species Othius punctulatus. Next base: position 16,930,418 of record OX638145.1, read on the forward strand.
TCTGTTTATCAATGAGATACTTATTTAATGTATGTTTTTAATAAACAGTAAATTCAGGTTGGATGCTCTATTGTTATTAAATTTAATAGGCTAGCGAAATAAAATCACCATTATAAAACGTTTTAACATAACTTTAATATTTGATAAAAATGAATTACCAAACAACTCTATAGCAAATATAAACAGCTAGTGATACCTCATAAAAAATAACATTGCTTTTAAAGAAACTAAAACTAAACTTCTCTACCGGGTTTGCTACCGTTAGAAACATATGTTTATAGAAACATAGAAACATAATTAACAAAAGGATACAAGAACTGTATAAAAATATAGATCTATAAAAATGTTCAATTATCAAATACACTCGACACTCAGAAGGGCGGCAGCATCCTCCGGACCTCCTCCAAACATATTTTCACCATTTCTTGGGGAACATGCATACGCTTGCCGACAACCTCCGTCAGGTTCACCGGGGGTCTGAAACTAATCAGCGCCGCCACTATGCGATACGTCATCGTCGTCTTGTCAAAGGCATCGGGGTTCCTGAAACCCCCAAAAGTAACCTTGTCCTTATCCCGGACCTCCTTTATCTTGATGTCGATATCTTGCGGCAGGCACTTCTTATGCAGCATCATAATAAGGTACATGTGGAAAACAATCTTAATCTCCTCGATGCACTGGTTGGTCTTGAAAATTATACACTCCTCCTAAAACGTGAACAATACAAGGACGGTTCAATGAGGACTATTGGGACGTACTTTCTGCACAGAGTAGATATCCTTTCTGCAGCAAAAGTCGTACATTGGTTTTAGTTCCAAGATGGGCACTTCATTATACAAGGTGGTAAGAATGGCACGCAATAAGTACGGATCCAAGTATTTACAATGCGCCGACGTGAACTCCCTGAATTCTTGCAGAAGTGGAGATTTATCCTTCATGGATACTTCCAAGAACCTTCCCATGAACTTGTTGTACATATTTTTCAAATCTGGAATAAAGCAAGATATATTTAAGAAAACCATGCAATCGCCCAAGTTTTTAAAGTGATTCCCTTTTTTTCAAAAGAGTAAAACTTTTTTTGTCCTTAAGAGGATAAATCATAACAGCCCACCTTATTGTGTTAAAATATGATTGGTTTTCAGTTAAATACATACCACAATCAACTAAAATGGAATTCTGCATGTTCAATAAATAACGAAGCACGTCCTTGCAAACTGGCAGATTCGATTTCAACGATAAACTCAGGAACTCCTTTACAATGTCCGTCTTGTATTTGTACAGACCTGGGTTTTCGTTGTTCTCTATCTCGAAACCTGCAAAATACTCACGATATGTAACCACCCAAACAAATATTTCATAAAAAAATTTAAATTGTTTTTTAGAAAGCCTGCTAAAATGGTAAAAATTGACCGCAGGTCAATGGCCAGTAAAATATTGTAATTACTACTGGTAAAATATCAGTTGTAAGTACCTTCCATTTTAATACAAGTTCTTGCTTGTTCCAGATATCCTCCTCTGGTTAACAGCTTTATAAAAAATACCAATTTCTGTGGATCATTGCGCAAATTACTCCTGTAAGGCTCTTCGTCATAAAAGCACTAAAAATAAATATGACAGAATGTAATACAGTACAGAATATGCAGTAGGCTAAGGAAAGTGTAATATGTATTGAAAAAATAATGCACCTTGCACATAAGAAAATTATCAATATCACTGAAAAAGATCACAATAATATTGGCAGCTAGTTTATAATCCTTAGCCTGATCATAGAACGGAAGGATATTGAAAGCAATCTCCGATACAATCTTCTTCAGATCCTCACTAGCTTTGTGTAACTCTACAAGAAAGTTTTAATTAGAAAGATGGCAGGGATTATCACGTGACCGACGTACCTAATTTTGCAATGGTGTCGTTAAACAAACTGTAGAAATTCTTGTAATCTATTTTTTTTAAAAAAAGTATAACATGTACAATCAAAGAATTTACTAAACTTATACTACCACAGTTACGTATCAACTTGGCGAACTCTGCGGAGTCATTCTCTGCCAGAATGCGTCTTAGCTCAATAATATTGTGACTGCAGAACTCCGTTTGCGAGTTGGTGGTGCACTGGCACAGGCTCGCCGCCCCCGTGGCGTTCTGGGCGCCACATGGTGCCGTAGTTTCAAACTCCTCCTCAGACTCCTCGCTTAGGTACTCAAAATCCACGCTCTTCCCATATAGATTCTTAATCTCCTTCCGTATATCGCCCATTTTCAGGGCCTTCATCTTCGAGAGAAACGCCGTCATGGTGTGCACGTCGATCATGCTGATCTCGACGAAGTCCTTGAGCAGCAGGTCCCGGCACACCTTTGTAATGCACTGGCCGGCGTCGGGAGTCCGTGGGTCGATTTCGATGCATGCTTTTACGATGTCTCCGACAACGCCGTAGTCGATGCTGCGGTAGCGGAACCTCGTCACGTTCAATATTAAATGCCAGCAGTCGGCGATAAAATTTTTCTTCTGCACTATTATGCTCATGAGTATGTCTGAGAGGATCTCGTTCTTAATGCCTATGTACATGATCATTTCGCTGACGGCTTTACTGAAATCATAACCTAAGCTTTGGCTAGTGAGCCCTTGCAAGACGAGATTTAGAGCGCGGGCCTTCTCGACATCAGGACACCTCAAGATGTCGTCCGCAATGCCGAGCAATTTTTGGTCATTCCCTTTGATGCTATGATAATTGATAATCATTGGTAGTACCGGCTCCAAAAATCTAGAGCAACTTTTGCGCATTATCAAGTTATACACAGCAAGGACTTCATCCTCATTCGCCGAACTTATTGCATTATCCAAGCACGGGGGAATAGCGTGGAGGTATTTACAATTCCATCGATTGCAGCTAGTAGTATACCAGCAAGTCTGGTGCAGAAAGTTCACCGGGCTGAGTTTTATTTGTTGACTCGAACGACTTATCCATTTGGTAATTTCCGAGTTGTTCTCCACTTCCGAACAGTGTACAGGCAGTCGAGGTGGTATCGGCTGTACGGGCGCCACAAGCAACGGTGGTGGGGGCACGTGCAAATTTGGGAACACAATTGCCGGCCGCTGTACTTGGGGAGCTTGAGAGCCGGGTTTATCAACCAATCCGTTACCGACCACCTGGCAATCTCTGAAACTGCCACCAGTGAACAGATTCTGCTCCGGCAGCTTGGTGCAGCCAAGATTGATAGTACGATCCCGCCTACGGGGCCCGTTTCTGGCTGTCTCCGCACCCGACGCGTATATCTTCTTCAACTTAGATTCCTGCTGTAAATGAATGTCATCAGTTTCGAACTTATCGTCCGAAGAACCATCCTTGCTCGCGGTCGAGCATTCACTTACGCACTGCTCAAGATCTACTTTCAAATCATCTCTGAAACATTCAACATTAATAGAACGTTACAATGGTGAGACTGCGAGGGCAACTTACGAAACATATATGGATAGCTGGTCATCGTCCTTAAAGAAAATCCGAGAGTTATCGTTAACGACGTGCGGCGGCGCCGTCCTGGGTGTTTTACTTAGAGTGTAACAAGATTTGTTAGAGGTGTGTTGTGTGTGTTTCTTGTTAAAGTTGTTACACTTGGGTGGCAGCATTTTGTTGAAATCTGCTTTTTCGAGAGAACTCTGCTTAAATTGATATGTTTCTGTTTGTTTCGGTGGGGGTGTTGGAACGACAAATTTAGGAAGCGCCACACAAGTTTCTACAGGCAACAAGTTACGACTGTCCTTGAAATATTCATTAGTTGGTTTGGGAGATCCAAATTTTGTCTTTTGTGATTGTACAGTATCATTTTGATTGGGCAATGTCAAACCCATACTTTTTGAACAAGAGCCTTTATATTGTTTCGATTGTATGCCATCATATTCTTTAGGTACTGCAGAGTTCACAATTGTAGATTGTGAATCAGATGTTTTCGGTGGCAAGAAGCTTAAGTTTTTTGTTTGGTTAAGTGACATAGAACGCTGATATCTTGTTGATTGTATGGCATCACTACGCTTGGGAGATGTGAAACTCATATTTTTATTCGATTTTCTGAATGAGTTATAACTATTATTATTACTGGACCAAGTATCCATGGGAGATTCGTTATTAGTTTCATTGATTTGTAATTTTGGAGGCAACTTGGTAATAATTTGCTTCGGTGAAGACTCACATGACATAATGTTGCGTTCAAAACTTGGTGATGGTGTTTGCTTAGGAGTAGTGTGCGGTTCTATAGGTGGAGGTGTCGGTGTGGTGATGTCTTTATCGGGAAAAGTAATGGGCGATTTAACCTGTGTATTACGAGGTGAAGGAACTTTAAGGTCGATTTCATCAGGAACGTCTGGTCCTGCGGGTATGTGCAGAACACGCACTTTGCCGTGTTCCTGCTCCACGAATTCTGTGCACGACTTCCTTTTAGATACACATCCCGATTTCGGTGTGACTTGAGATTCTGTTTCCGTGGGATAGGGAGGGATGAAGCTTTCGGAAGCTATTCCCATCGCTGCCTTTGAGAAGATAAAGCATTTAGAGGATATTTCAGGGATGTGGTAATTTGTGGACATCCGTTTCCATTTAACTTTGTTGTTGTTTAATAGGTCGCTTGACACTGCTTCGATGTCACTGGACCCACAAGTGGATTCGTCCGAGATGGAGCTGTGCACTATGCGACGACCTAATTCGCTTGTTGAAATTGTTAACCTTATTATATTACCAGGATTAAATTCTTTAAGGGGTTGTGCTACTTCTTTGGTGATTAATTTTTCTTTCTTCTTGCCTCTTTCCCGTCGGTTAATTTGTGGTGCGCTTGCCATATCCATTGCTCGCATTGATTTGCGTACCTTACTTGGCATTTTCAGCGCAATCTCTAAACCATACTTATGTGACACTAGCTTGTTCTTAAATACATCGTCTAATTTTACGAACGGCTGAAATTTGGAACTTTTACAGTCCAACCCTTGTAATGTTTTGTTGAACGTATCTGCAATTGGGACATTGCATTCGTAATTATGTTTGTTAAAAGACATGTATTCACCTTTATGAGGCCGAGCTGTGGCTGATGACGCCACAGAAACTTGTGTTCCAATGCTTGCTAGTGTACTAACGCTTGATGTACTTGAAACACCACTATCACTGTTCCTTCTGCTGCGTTCTTCGAGGGACGATCTTGTTTTTCTCATATTCCTGAGAACAATCGAATCATGGAAACAATGTTCATGTTGGTAGTTTGGTTATGTTACCTTTATGGTACCGTAAAAGGTAACTTAATGTATGCATGTATTACTGGAATCGGTTATATCTGCATATAAACATAATTTGAAACTATAAAGAATAATAAACAATGCGATAACACCAGTAACATTGCATTTGCTAACCGAGGCAAAATGTACGCTTGTGCAGAATTTGGTGCGGAAGTTGAAGGTTGGGTTAGGAACTAACCATAAGTTACCGAATTCAAAATTTAAACTAAAAACGAACAGTTATATCTCGTTATGGTACGCAAATGTGCAAGGTTTTAAGCAGACAAATTACGGTGCAATAATTAATGTGTGGTGCGGAACAAAATGGTTTTTGTGTGCTTTTTTGTTAGATAATTTTTTTAAATATGCATATAAAAATCCCTACATTTCTGAATATCTAGAGACATTTTTATTTCGTTTGGAGCTAGCTTCAGTACGAACCTGCTTTTCTTTTTGTAACCTACAAATCATCTCGATGGTAATTTATTTTATACGTGTAAAACTAATATCTACTAACTATATTAGCTAAGGAACAATTAAAATATTTAATTTCTGCCTCAGTCGGTGTCACTACATACGGAGTTGGGCAACATAAAAATCGAGCTGTTCTGTGAGGATTGCCCCAAGACCTGCGAAAACTTCCTGGCACTCTGCGCCAGCGACTACTACAACGGGTGCCTGTTTCACCGCAACATCAAGGGCTTCATCGTACAGACTGGCGACCCAGGCGGCACAGGCAAAGGTGGCACCTCGATATGGGGCAGGAAATTCGAGGACGAGTTCAAAGACGAACTGAAGGTAAACCCGATTTCAATGGGCAATCAGCACCAAACTGTTACTGCAGTTACGCGCATAGACCATTACACCATTGTTAATGTGAGTCCATTAGCGGATGTAGAAGCGGCGCTCAGGGAGTCAAATGGGTAACCAGACGCGGTTATACCTATAATAAGGTTGTAATCGGTTTTAAATAATAATTGCTTGGTGCTCCACAGTTTAGGATTAATAAAATGCATTTTGATTTACATAATTGATACCAATTCACAGCACAAGACGCGAGGGATGGTTTCCATGGCAAACAACGGTCCCAACACGAACGGCAGTCAATTCTTCCTCACGTACGCAGCGCATCCACATCTGGATTTAAAATACACAATGTTTGGGAAGTAAGTATTTATTATCTGCACAAGTTGCTGTTATGCTATTTAATCGTTTGTAGGGTCATTGACGGCTTCGACGTGCTGGATGAGCTGGAGAAGTTGCCGGTGAACGCCAAAAACTACAAGCCTATAACCGACACGAAAATCAACCATATAACAATACACTCCAACCCTTTGGCCGGATAACCCTCATTAAACCGCCAACCGAACAATTAGTTTGAATCGACTTCTTTGTAATCCATCACCAGAGCATCAATGTCCTGCCAGGCCTCCGAAAACTCGCCCTCCTCCATTCCCTCGCTGACGTAGTGGTGCACGAAAGCCCGCTTCTCGAACATCAGTGCGTACTGCCTCGATATGCGCCTCCACGCCTCTTTGATCGCTGTGCTGTTGGACAGCATCGTGACTGCCCGGTTCACTCTGGCCAGGTCCCCACCGGGAACCGTCGTCGGTGGCTGGTAGTTAATCCCCACCTAAACAACATTGAGCAATCGGGCGGCTTTTACATTCACTTCAGTCTTCCAAGGTTTCCTAATTTACCGTACCTTGAAGCCGGTTGGGCACCACTCAACAAACATAACGCTCCGTTTGCTCTTGATGTTCACAATTGCCTTGTTCACGTCTGTCGGGGTGACGTCTCCTCTGTACAGCAAGCAACAAGACATGTACTTGCCCTCGCTGGAGTTACATTTCACCATTTGGTTGGCCGGCTCGAAACAGGAGTTCGTCAGTTGTGCTACGGACACTTGTTCGTGGTACGCCTTGGAGCACGGTACAAACGGGGCGTAAGTTATGAGCGGAAAATGAATCCTCGGGTAAGGCACCAGGTTAGTCTGGAATTCTTGCAGATCCACGTTGACAGCGCCTTCAAAACGTAGCGACGCCGTTATTGCAGATACCACCTAAAACATGTGATTTTAGTTTTTGGTAATCTGTGGCCTAGGAATGAAAAGGAACATTTTTTAATCACGAGTAAATTTGAGTTAATGCTCGGAACGTGTTTAGACAAAAAGAAAAAGACCAACGATATTCGTGAGCAAGAGACAAATGACCAACAAGTATTTAAGTCATCAACTCAGGGAGATAATTTACTACTTGGCCATATGCCGGCGAATATTGTTCTATACATATGCAACACAATGTTAGGATCATGAAAGAAAGTAATGTATCAAATAAGGACCCTTGCATACTGTGAACCTTTTCATTCCAATGGCAAATACTGATTAAGCAATTTACTTGTCCCAATAGTCGATTTATATTTGTGTACGTCGGCCGAGTCACATCCAAATTTCTAGCCAGTATGTCGTACATGGCCTCGTTATCCATCAGAAAAGCAACATCTTCGTACTCCATAGTGGAATGCGTTGTTAAAACGGCATTGTACGGCTCCACAATGACCGGCGAGACCTAAATTAATGACATAAAACCACCACTCTTCACACGTCGTATCATACCCTCGGGGCCGGATACACGCCGAACTCGATCTTGCTCTTTTTGCTGTAATCGCGGCACAGCTTCTCCAGCAGCAGGGCGGTGAATCCGGAGCCGGTGCCGCCGCCGAAGGCACGAAACACGAAGAACCCCTGCAGCGAGCTGCATTCATCCACCACTTTTCTGATCCGGTCCAGTGCGAGGTCGATCATCTCATTGCCGATGCTGTACATCCCCCGGGCAAAGTTGTTCGCCGCATCTTCTTTCCCCGTTATCAACTGCTCTGGGTGGAATAGTTGTCGGTAATGGCCAGTCCGTATCTCGTCTAAAACATTAAAAACTTGAATACCCTCACAGATTTATACGAATTTCAATTTTTCTAATTTATTTGCTACATAAATATCTGGTTTTTTTTGTGTCTTTAATTACTTTCAATTTTTCATGTAATTTCAAGCATTGATAAATTTTTTCGTAATACTGACACAAAAAATAATTTAGTATTCAGTATAGTCTTAATTTCATTTGTGGTATTCCTGGTTTATTTCTCAATACTACTATGTTTACAGTATATGGCATCACTTCTTTCTATCAATATCAATCTATGTATAGAAACATCTTCTTACACTGAAATCGCTTTTGAGATTTTAGTATTCTTCATTTTTTTTTAATATATATTGTAGAACACATATCCGAAGGCTGGGGAGTAAATATTGACTCACCCTGTATGGCACCCGAACAATTATTAATCATCATCTTTATCTACAATTTTTTTTAAACATATCGTGGCTTATCAAAATGGTCTTATGGTGTTTACCTATTACTGTAGGTTCGAGGTCTATCATGACAACCCTCGGGGTGCATTTTCCGGAGGCGCCTACACAAAAGAAGGGGTTGTAGCTGACGTCCATCGACCGGGACTCGTATAGGTTCCCGTCCGGCTGTATGGCGTGCTCCAGACAGTACAGTTCCCAGCAGGCATTCGCTATTTGCACCCCTGCCTGTCCGATATGTATCTGCACCACTTCCCTCTGGAAGTAATAGGAACGAATAATTTTTTATGAATACAATTTTTTTGTTTCATTTAATATTTTAATATAGGCACACATCTAAGGCATTTGTTGCTTACACTGCTCGGCATTATTGTTTTAAGTAGTCATTATTTGCGGAGAAATCACTGATAATTTTTTTAAGTGGCACAAAAAATTTTGGGTTTCAAATAAGTGAAAGGTAACTTGTCAAAGTGACACTTTTTCTGCGCAGTCATGAATTCAATTCAAGAAAAATGTAACTCCTGGTTTATTTCTTAATACTACTATGTTTACGGTATGTGGAATCTTGAAGAAATTACACTGAAATCGTTTAATCTGAATCTCAAGATGAGATTTTAGTACTCTTCATTCTTTTTATATATATGTGTTGAACACATATCCGAAGGCTGGGGAGTGAATATTGACTCACACTGTATTTCATGCAAAATTGCAACAACCAATTATTAATCATCACCACTAATTAAAACCAGATTAATATGTGTGCACGTCGTTCAAATTATCCGTTAATTAGTTTAATATTTGATAATTAAAAATCAATAGATGCAATATACATGAACGAATTTTCTACAGGTGATATTTTGCGTCGTGCAAAACAAGCTGGCATTTAATTTCGCCTCGAGTCGAGTTGCCGAGTAGTATACAAAGGATGTAAAGGAATTTCTTGGCCGAAAAAGTGCCTGCAAAATAAGCTACACTTAGGTTCGTACAGGCTTTAGTAGTCGGCGATTGTTGTTGCTGCTATGCGTTCCAGAAACGTCCCTCTATTCCTGCGAAGGGTTCAAGGGATGATCACTATCATCTGTCTTCATGCGACGAGCCCTGATCTCCAAAGGTCAAAGGTAGCATTTCATTGATTTATTGATTTTATTCGAAGCGCAAAATCGTACGATTTATTTGTTCTTTCAGTTGTCTAAAAATTCATGTGTAATATTCATCAAATTAGTTTATTTAAGAGGCCTCTTTACCCAAACGCGGTATAGGGAATTGCATGTAAACGACAGCCAAGATAATTCATGAAGGGTTTAACATAATTACAATCGGAGACCTGATTTTGAAAGTTTAGACATTTATCCACAATTGTGCTGAGTGGTTTTTAAGAAACAATAAAATGGTATTTTATTATGTTGATTAAAAGAATGGCATGTTCAGCCGATTTGTTAAATTTTCTTCCGTATTTATTTAATTAAGACGGAGTACATATAATGGAAATTCCCTCAGGGTATTTGGAGCGAATGCTGTTGCAAACCACCTTCTTTATTTTTGTTCCAATATCATGAATTATAATGACGTTTTCTTGTCTGCATATAAATCCGATTAGGTCATCAGAAGTAAGTCACCTTTGATTTATTTCTTAAAACTACTTTATCTAATTGTAGATAAATGTCTAAACTTTCTATATCATTTCTCCGATTGTAATTATGTTGACCCATTCATGAATTATTTGGCTGGAGGGGCACTAGTTTGAATATTTTAGTGTTTCAGCGTTACAAAATTTTAAATGTAGGTGAATTTTTCAAATGATTTGTTTAAAAATATATGCAAATTAACACAATTTCGAGTCCATTCGAAGTTTATTAATTAATGTATATATTTTAGTTTATGCGTGTTACATTTTTTTAGCACCTAACATTTTCAGGTCCTTGCACGTTTGCTAGCTTGCATTGTTATTTTCGCCGAGCGAGCGAAGAATGTTTGGCAAAAAACTGGACCGGTGCACTGCAGCGATAAGCCGGCCGACGAGCGGTGAGGCGGGGAAGTGTGTACTCGCAGTCGCCTTTGAATCTTCCATGCTGTAACATCTCTGCTGTTTCAAGGTGAATTATTCACAATGAAATCCAAACGACGTTACTAATTAATAAAAATACATTTTGTTGTTTCAGAACGATTGGTGGGATGCGTTTCAACATTCTTATAACTTTCATTGTTAAATATTGATTTAAAATTAATAGATACACTCATTACTTGTATAATTTTTCCAAATTTAATTTCAATATGTTTCTTAAAAAACAATCAAACGGATGTCACTGTTATAATAATTTTTAACATTTCAGAACAGCGAATACCTTCGTTGAAATTTGGTAAATGTGGGTCCGTTTATACTGGCGAGGAACAGCAATCGTCTCCGATGGAAACTTCACCGAAACGAAGTCGTCAAAGGAATTTTAAGGTAGGAATTTTTATAATTATCATCTAGTTATGAATAATGTTTTTGTATCACAAATTACTTGTTTATTAATCAACATTATTCAAAACTATTAATTACTGTGTTGATAGTGGCTGCACATGTAGTGAATGCGTTTCCGAATGTTGAATGCTGTATTGTTCAATATTTTTCTGCGCTTTATTTAAATACAATAATAATTATTTTAACAACAAACAATTTTTACCATCAATTTTGCTATTGTCTTATACATTACATTAATTTCGATCCGATATGCAAACGAAAACATAGAAACCCGATTTGTTGAAGTGAATTTTGCATTATTGGTGTTAAAATATTTCTAGTGGTGTGTATGCTGACCGCAAACGGTATATATAGTTCATTAATTCAATTAAAATCTGATTCCTAAATTGAGCAGGGCTTGCATCAGTTAATTATGTGAGCGAGGACTAAGATCGTATACAAACGATAATTGTTGGTATCTTCCAATTATTCTTGAGACCAGATTAAGTTTGTAGGACCCATCGCAATTATGTATCAGAATTGATGTGACCAAATATGATGTGACCAGACGTACAAATTATGTTACATATAAATTTGCAAGTAACGGTGGTACAAAACATTTTGAGCCCTCGATACTAACAAATAACTGCGATGGTCGCATCCAAATGTCTGCAGAATTATACCCTGCAGAAATAGGACGAAAAAGTAATCTTCGAAATAATTAAAAAAAATACTTGCTTTAGGAGTATGTTTGTATAATACTTTTTTGTAGTAAATTTTTCTCCCAATCATGCTATGTGATCAAAAATGAGTCATTCCATTTAAAAAAAAATGAATTACGAGATATTTAAGATGGCACCTAGATATTGACATTTTATGAACACTTATTATCAAAATTGACAGTTGCCAATTATTTTACTCATAGAGGCATCTTCTAGGTACAATTAGAGTTGTAACTCATAATTTCATTTTATTCCTAAGAGACGTTATAGACAGATTTCAGGCTATTTTTGAAAGGTGAAAATTTTAGAAAACTTTTTTTTTCTTGTAAACTAGAAGAGACAAGTGTACATACGTTATTACAAAATATGTTCCAATTTAAGCGAGGAATTCAAAAATATTATAATATATTGGGTATTCCATTTAAAATAAGAAAGTTGGTGCTACTTCCGGTGCAACCGGAAGTGATAGAAAGTTGAAAATATTTCACATGAGGATAACTGATTCAACCGTGTGACGAGGTTTTTTTTAAATTTTTTTATTACAACGGCAACCCCGTAAACTTTTAACGAACGGTTTAGCGTAGACACCTGGTATATTAACAAACATTATTCAAAATTATCAATCATAAAAGCATTAAAAAGGACCATTTCGACTGTGTATCACATTGAGTATCATAACATTGCATTGTACCGCATAACATCGATTATAAATAGCCTTTATACTGATTTTAATATCTATAAAATTGTTAAAAAATAGCCTTTATTAATTTTGTGTTGCAAACAAAGTAACATTAGATTATATAAATAATACTTCCACTACATCATTTACCGAGTGATCATTTAAATTTCAGCTCTAGTTATCCATGGACATTTAAGCAGCCAATAAGAAGAGACCGGTGATCTCGCCTTGGCCGCTTAAATTTCAATGGATAACGAGAGTGGAAATTTAAACAATATTATGGAGGTATGGTGTTCGTAATTCATTATTTATTCAGTTAATGATCTTTTGACTGACTAGTTAGTACATATATTATTACTACTATATCTGTTATATTGTTATTAATTATTTATGGATTAACAAGTGTATTAATTTAATAAATAAATAACATTAAATTGTTTGCATTGATATTCGTAATAGCGCAATATTCTAATACGTATTCATATTTCAGGTAAAAATAACTGCTGCGTTGAATTGGTAAATGGGTTTTCAAGATGTGGAAGTGTGTGATGGCTTGCAGGACAGCTGGCACGGTTGGAATCTTCATCTGACTGAATTTTGCAGCAGCAGCTTGAAGTCCGCCATCGGGTTCTAAAGGTAGGAACTTTCATTTCTAATAACGACGACTAGTTATGAACAATGCCGTGTAATATTGTGTCTCCAAGAAAGCCGATTTTATCTCAGATTAGCTTGAAACATTCGTCCACTTTGTTACCGATTCTTGTTGACAATTTGCTTTCATGACTGCCTTCGTGCTATGCAAATAAATTTACCTCAAATTAAAATAACGGGAGTGCCCCAGTAGCAATTGGCAAGCATTATTCATAACTAGTAATAATCAGAGTGTCAATATTTTAATTGTTAGTTCTAAAATCTATTAGTATCCGATGGTATCCGAATCAAATTAATTCGACAGTTATATCTACTTTTATGGGCAAATTACAAAATGCGCTTTTAAATTAATCATTTATACACTTTCATATCATATTTCTGAATACTTTTGTTCGAAGCATCGAACAGAACTGGTGATTACACATATGATTCTGGGGTTTCTGGGGTTTCATTCGAGGCATCAATCAATAATTAAATTATCCATCCTTCTGAAGGGTTAGATGAATTCACAGTTTAAGATGTGTAAAATAGTCTGCATAGGTACTTTTATCAAGTATGGAGAAACCTCTCAAGAAAATGCGGTGGCATATCACATTGAAATTTACCATAAAATGTCGAGCATCATTTTATAGAAAATTGATAGATTATATTCAGAGTTATTCAAATTCGATTATTACTATGGGGATATCAGAATCTGTAAGAGATACATAGTCTGCTAAATTGTGACAGAGCTGCATAATCATATGGGGAACAATAATCAATAAAAATAATTTAAAAAATTTCAATGTCCCCCCATATGATTACGCAACTTTGCCAAGAAAATTGATCATGAAAAATTGTGGGGATATATTTTTGTTCATTTTAAATACATGTTATTAAATCTGAATGGAAAATTGTGCCTGAATATCCAATTGACATTGCCATGTAATCTCATGAAAGATTTCATAGAACATTGTTTAGTTAAAAGTTGTCAAGTACTTCTCATAGGAAATTGTTCAAAAATCTTTCAAAAAAAGAAATTAAATTCTTTTTAAAGGGTTGCAATGATTAGTAACGGTTAAACCGTGGTACAAATTTTTATTAATCGGACTGTAAATTATATCTGGTGATCAACTTCAAGTTTAATTCATACTTCATACGTACTTAAGAAAAAAATTGAGCCACTTTTATAAGAAAATCATGGGTTAGTACTTGCCTAAACAATGCATTCTGACACAAAAAGTTGCCTGTACACTTTGAATGTTAGATTTTAAGATAGTGCTTGTCTAGTCGGTAAATAAAGTGATCATATTTTGAAAACATAAATTAGGTAAAGTTTCAGAAATTTCAGTGACTGATAACTTATACTGGTCATCTCGCAAAGTCAATAACACTATTTTCTCACATATTTAAGACATATTTGTTGTCAAATTTTCAGGAAATTTGTATTCAGGTATACTCTATACAGATCAGATAACTTATTCTGGTCAACTTGGAAAGTTAATAACTCGATTTTCTCACTTATTTAAGACATATTCGTGGTCACATTTTCAGAGGATTTGTATTCAGGTATACTGTATACAGATCAGGCATAAAATTTTCAAATTGTCCGGTAGATAAATTTTCAGAAATTTTAGTGACTGATGGTAACTTTTACTGGTCAACTCGCAAAGTTAATACTTGACATTCTCACTTATTTAAGACACATTTGTGGTCAAATTTTCAGAAGATTTATATTCGGGTATACTGTTTATAGATCTTGCATAAAATTTTCCAAATTTCCATTTGATAAATTTTCAGAAATTTCAGTGGCTGATAACTTATACTGGTCAATTTGGAAAGTTAATAACTCGATTTTCTAACTTATTTAAGACATTTTCGTGGTCAAATTTTCAGAGGATTTGTATTCAGGTATACTGTATATAGATTTGGCATAAAATTTTCAAAATATCCATTAGATAAATTTTCATAAGTTTCAGTGACTGATGGTAACTTTTACTGGTCAACTCGCAAAGTTAATACTTGATATTCTCACTTATTTAAGACACATTTGTGGTCAAATTTTCAGAAGATTTGTATTCGGGTATACTGTATACAGATCTTGCATACAATTTTCAATATATCCATTAGATAAATTTTCAGAAATTTCAGTGATTGATAACTCATACTGGTCAACTCGAAAAGTTAATAACTGGATTTTCTAACTTATTTAAGACATATTCGTGGTCAGATTTTTAGAGGATTTGTATTCAGGTATACTGTATACAGATCTTGAATAAAATTTTCAAAATATCCATTAGTTAAATTTTCAGAAATTTCAGTTACTGAACTTATACTGATCAACTTGGAAAGTTAATAACTCGATTTTCTCACTTATATAAGACATTTTCGTGGTCAAATTTTCAGGAAATTTGTATTCAGGTATACTCTATACCAGCGGTTCTCAAACTTTTTGAGCGGCGGAGCCCTCCAAAGGCATACAAATTTCCACGGAACCCCACTGGTTCAATAAGCATATGTATGTGCATATGTATATATATATATATATATATATATATATATATATATATATATTTATTTATATGTATTTAAATATATTTTATTTTTAGTATTTTAGTTTATATAAATAAATATAAACAAAAAGAAAGAATGAAATTATTTGTTCTTCAATAAAATCATTTATTTATCAACAAATAATTGCTAAATATTATAAAAACAAACTTCATTGTTAGTGGGACGCATGGACTTGTTTCCTATTTTTACATAGTTCTTTTATGTCTGGCTTTATAGAGGACAGTTGAATCCTCATATCAGCTTCTGCATCGAGTCTGTTGCGGTATTTGGTTTTTGTTGCAGCATATGAAGAAAAGCCAGATTCGCACAGATAAGTCGTAGCGAAAGGAAGAAGTATTTTAACAGCTTTCATTGATAAATCTGAAAATTCTTCTCTCAAAGTGCACCAAAATTCTGGCAAAGATAGCTTTTCAAATATGGCTTGTAGTGAGGAATCTGTAATCATGTCAACGAACATTTCGTACTCCTTAGCTGTGAATGTGTCTGGCGTTTTCTGAACTATGAATGGGTTTCTAATCCATGTATAATTTTTAACTTTTCATTCTCTTCATCTGGAAAATATTGTTTGACCGAGTTTAGAATATCTTCCAAATGTTGACAAATTTCATCATACAACATAGTAAGGTCATTTGCATCAATGTCTCCATTAATTTCATCGCAGAAATCTTTAAGTATTGGGAAGCTATCTAGCTCACGAGAGCGAATGCAAGTGATCCAAAATTCCAATTTCTTTTTGAAAGCTTGAATTTTATCATTGGCTGTGAACACTGTTACTTGTTTTCCTTGAAGTGACATATTCACATTGTTTATCTTTGAAAAAAAGTCGGCGAGGTATCCAAGTCGAAATAACCATAGTTTATCTGTCAACCTTTCTTGTAAATCCATATTGTTTTTCGTGAAAAAGGTGCCCAATTCGGAACGCAGCTCGATTAGTCGAACAAGTACTTTCCCTCGAGACAGCCATCGTACTTCGGTATGGAGCAGTAAAGCTTTATGAACGCTTCCCATATCTTCGCATAGAATTTTGAAAAGCCGTGTTTGTAATGGTCGCGATTTTATGAAATTTATTATCTTTACAGACTCCTTAAGGACCTTTTTAAGTGACAATGGCATTTTTTTTTACTACAAGTGCTTGGCGGTGAAGTATGCAGTGGCTATTTGTGCAGTTTGGTGCCATATTCTTGATTTTTGCGACAGCGCCAGCAGTTTTTCCTACCATTGCCTTTGCACCATCAGTGCAGATATCAACACATTTTTTCCAATCTAAACCATGAGCATTAAAAAAGTTATCCACGATATTAAATATTTCGGCACCAGTTGTATTGGTTGGCAATGGTTCACACAAAAGTAGATCCTCTTCAAGCAAATTTAGATGCTGATATCGGACAAATACAAGCAAGACTGCAAGTCCAGCTACGTCTGTGCTTTCGTCCATTTGTAGAGAAAAATTACATCATTGCAGACGAGATATCAATTCAGCCTTTACGTTGGCTGCTAAATCCTTAATTCGGCGAGCTACCGTGTCATTGGATAGTGGCACATTAGTTATTTCTTTTGCCAACCTTTCATCAAGCATACATTTAGCTATATCGACTGCACAAGGCTTGATCAATGTCTCAGCTATTGTATGAGCTTCGCCTGCCAGTGCAATACGATAACTGACAATGTATGATGCTTCAGTGGCCTTCTCATTGCCAGTTTTAAA
This sequence comes from Othius punctulatus, assembly GCA_951805005.1. Taxonomy (NCBI): domain Eukaryota; kingdom Metazoa; phylum Arthropoda; class Insecta; order Coleoptera; family Staphylinidae; genus Othius; species Othius punctulatus. The sequence continues at coordinate 16,947,782 of OX638145.1, forward strand.
AGTTGAAACAATTAGGTTTTGTCGCTTTAAGAGTTCATCACGCCTACGCATAAAATAGCGATAGAGCGAGCAAACTGATGCAAACTAAACCTAAGAAAAAGCTGAAAAAGCAAACGGCCACGCGGCAGACCGCATTATTGTCTTCCAACCATTTACCCACATGTGCGGCATGCTCGCATTTAAGAAACTAACCGGGTATAAGTAATGTATAGAAATAAATAAAATAAAACACCTCAATATTCTTCCACTTCACTTTATAAAAATTTCACTTAATTTCAGTTTGTAAGACCACTCTTGGCGCAATCTGCGGACGGTGGAGACAATGGTCTGCACGGGCCGACTTTTGACTATTTGTACCCGGCCCGGCCCGATACGTCTCCAGCCCGAGTCGTCCAAGTCGTTTTTCGCTTTCGGGCGTACGAACAAAATTAGGGTGACTCAAAGCCACTCAAGTTAGCAACGCGCACACACTCACACACGCTTCACACTTTAGGACAGTGTTTCTCAACCGCTAAAAATCTAAAAAAAATCTATAATCTAAATTTTTTAGTTCATTTTTTATTAATATATATTAATTTTTAGCGGATTTCAATTTATAATTCACGGAGCCCTTTGGGGTAGCTCGCGGAACCCCAGGGCTCCGCGGAGCACACTTTGAGAAACGCTGCTCTATACAGATCAGATAACTTATTCTGGTCAACTTGGAAAGTTAATAACTCGATTTTCTCTCTTATTTAAGACATATTCGTGGTCAAATTTTCAGTGGATTTGTATTCAGGTATACTGTATACAGATCAGGCATAACATTTTCATATTATCCGGTAGATAAATTTTCAGAAATTTCAGTGACAGATAAGTTATTCTGGTCAACTTGGAAAGTTAATAACTCGATTTTCTCACTTATTTAAGACATATTCGTGGTCAAATTTTCAGAGGATTTGTATTCACGTATACTGTATACAGATCTGGCATGACATTTTCAAATTATCCGGTAGATAAATTTTCAGAAATTTTAGTGACTGATGGTAACTTTTACTGGTCAACTCGCAAAGTTACTAACTTGATATTCTCACTTATTTAAGACACATTTGTGGTCAAATTTTCAGAAGATTTGTATTCGGGTATACTGTATACAGATCTTGCATACAATTTTCAATATATCCATTAGATAAATATTCAGAAATTTCAGTGATTGATAACTTATACTGGTCAACTAGAAAAGTTAATAACTCGATTTTCTCACTTATTTAAGACATTTTCGTGGTCAAATTTTCAGAGGATTTGTATTCAGGTATACTGTATACAGATCTGGCATGAAATTTTGAAAATATCCATTAGATAAATTTTCAGAAATTTCAGTGACAGATAACTAATACCGGTCAACTCGGAAAGTTAATAACTCGATTTTCTAACTTATTTAAGACATATTCGTAGTCAAAATTTTAGAGGATTTGTATTCAGGTATACTGTATATAGATCTTGCATAAAATTTTCCAAATATCCATTTGATAAATTTTCAGAAATTTCAGTGGCTGATAACTTATACTGGTCAACTTGGAAAGTTAATAACTCGATTTTCTCACTTATTTAAGACATATTCGTGGTCAAAGTTTCAGAGGATTTGTATTCAGGTATACTGTATGTAGATCTGGCATAAAAATTTCAAAATATACATTAGATAAATTTTCCGAAATTTCAGTGACAGATAACTTATACTTGTCAACTTGGATAGTTAATAACTCGATTTTCTAACTTATTTAAGACATATTCGTGGTCAAATTTTCAGAGGATTTGTATGTAGGTATACTGTATACAGATCTTGAGTAAAATTTTCAAAAAATCCATTAGATAAATTTTCAGAAATTTCAGTGACAGATAACTAATACCGGTCAACTCGGAAAGTTAATAACTCGATTTTCTAACTTATTTAAGACATATTCGTAGTCAAAATTTTAGAGGATTTGTATTCAGGTATACTGTATATAGATCTTGCATAAAATTTTCCAAATATCCATTTGATAAATTTTCAGAAATTTCAGTGGCTGATAACTTATACTGGTCAACTTGGAAAGTTAATAACTCGATTTTCTCACTTATTTAAGACATATTCGTGGTCAAAGTTTCAGAGGATTTGTATTCAGGTATACTGTATGTAGATCTGGCATAAAAATTTCAAAATATACATTAGATAAATTTTCCGAAATTTCAGTGACAGATAACTTATACTTGTCAACTTGGATAGTTAATAACTCGATTTTCTAACTTATTTAAGACATATTCGTGGTCAAATTTTCAGAGGATTTGTATGTAGGTATACTGTATACAGATCTTGAGTAAAATTTTCAAAAAATCCATTAGATAAATTTTCAGAAATTTCAGTGGCTGATAACTTATACTGGTCAACTTGGAAAGTTAATAACTCGATTTTCTCACTTATTTAAGACATATTCGTGGTCAAATTTTCAGAGGATTTGTATCCAGGTATACTGTTTACAGATCTGGCATAAAATTTTGAAAATATAAAGTAGATATATTTTCAGAAATTTCAGTGATTGATAACTTATACTGGTCAACTCGAAAAGTTAATAACTCGATTTTCTCACTTATTCAAGACATTTTCGTAGTCAAATTTTCAGAGGATTTGTATTCAGGTATACTGTATACAGATCTGGCATGAAATTTTGAAAATATCTATTAGATAAAGTTTCAGAAATTTCAGTGACAGGTCTCTTATACTGGTCAACTCGGAAAGTTAATAACTCGAATTTCTAACTTATTTAAGACATATTCGTGGTCAAATTTTAAGAGGATTTGTATTCAGGTATACTGTATATAGATCTTGCATAAAATTTTGAAAATATCCATTAGATAAATTTTCAGAAATTTCAGTGACTGATACTTATACTGGTCAACTTGGAAAGTTAATAACTTGATTTTCTCACTTATATAAGACATTTTCGTGGTCAAATTTTCAGAAGATTTGTATTCAGGTATACTGTATACAGATCTTGCATACAATTTTCAAAATATCCATTAGATAAATTTTCAGAAATTTCAGTGATAACTTATACTGGTCAACTCGGAAGTTAATAACTTGATATTCTCACTTATTTAAGACACATTTGTGGTCAAATTTTCAGAAGATTTATACTCAGGTATACTGTATACAGATCTGGCATAAAATTTTGAAAATATACGGTAGATAAAATTTCAGTGACAGATAACTTATACTGGTCAACTTGGAAACTTAATAACTCGATTTGACATATTCGTGGTCAAAGTTTCTGAGGATTTGTATTGAGGTATGCTGTATATATTTCATCTGGCATGAAATATACAAGACATAAATTAGATACATTTGCAGAAAATTCAGTAATTGATAATTCATGCTGGTTAAATCAGAAAGTTATATATTCAATTATCTCACTTATTTAAAGCAGAATCTTCTTAAAATTTGCAGAAGAATTGTATGCAGGAATACTGTATACAAATCTGGCATGCAATATACAGAACAGAAATTAGATAAATTTTCAGAAATTTCGGTAATTATTAATTCATGCTGGTGAAATCAGAAAGTTGTATATTTGATTAACTCACGTATTTAAAGCATAATGTTCCTCAAATCTGCAGAAGAACTTTGTGCAAGTATACTGCATACAAATCTGGCATGAAATATACAAAACATAAGTTAGATCAACATGTTAGTCAAATCAGAAAGTTATGTATTCGATTTTCTCACATATTTAAACTAGAATCTTTCTCAAATTTGCAGAAGAATGGTACGCAGGGATACTGTATACAAATCTGGCATGCAATATACATAACAGTAATTAGATAAATTTTCAGAAATTTCAGTAATTATTAATTCAAGCTGGCCAAATCAGAAACTTGTATATTTGATATTCTCACTTATTTAAAGCACAATGTTCATGAAATATACAAAACATAAGTTAGATAAACATGCTGGTGAAATAAGAAAGTTATATATTCGTTTTTCTCACTTATTAAAACTAGAATCTTTCTCTAATTTGCAGAAGAATTGTAAGGAGGTATACTGTAGACAATTCTGGCATGAAATATACAAAACATCAATTAGTTAAATTTTCAAGAATTTCAGTAATTCATAATTCATGCTGGTCCAATCAGAAAGTTATATATTCGATTTTCTCCCTTATTTAAAGCAGAATCTTCCTCAAATTTGCAGAAGAATTTTATGCAAGTATACTGTATACAAATCTGGCATGATATATACAATACATAAATTAGATAAATTTACAGAAATTTCAGTAATTGATAATTCATGCAGGTCAAATTAGAAAGTTATATATTCGATTTTTTCACTTATTTAGCGCGGAATTTTCCTCAAATTTTCCTCAAATTTTATGCAAGTATACTGTTTACAAATCTGGCATGATATATACAATACGTAAATTAGATAATTTTTCAGAAATTTCAGTATTTGATAATTCATGCTTGTCAAATCAGAAAGTTTTATATTCAGTTTTCTCACTTATTTCAAGCGGAATTTTCCTCACATTTGCAGAAGGATTTTATGCAAGTATACTGTATACAAATCTGGCATAAAATTTACAAAACATAAATTATATAAATTTTCTCAAATTTTCTGACGAGTTTTATGCAAGTATACTGTATACAAATCTGGCATGAACTATACAAAACATAAATTAAATAAATGTACAGAAATTTCCGTAATTGATAATTCTAGCTGGCCAAATCAGAAAGTTATATGTTCGATTTTGTACTTATTTAAAGCAGTATATTCCTCAAATTTGCAGAAGAAATGTATGCAAGTATACTGTATACAAATCAGGCATGAAATATATAACACATGATTTAATTAAATATTCAGAAATTTCAGTAATTGATAATTCATGTTGGTCAAATCTGAAAATTATACAGGGTCCTGCAACAGTGCGTCGGGCGTTCCTAGCGCGTTTCCCGTGAGAGATAGAAAAAAATGTTGCGTACAAAAAGTTATTGGTTTAAAAATCTTATTTTTCTACTTATTTAAAGCAGAATCTTTCTTAAATTTGCTGAAGAATTGTATGCATGTATAGTGTATACAAATCTGGCATGGAATATACAAAACATGAATTAATTAAATTTAAAAAAATCAAGTTATGTTAAGAATATAAGTTGCTGAGATAAATGCAATTGACCATATTGCCAGTATGGCCATATTCACGTTATAATTGTAAAATATCAATAATAATACTGATGGGCACTAGTTTGAATATTTTGCTGTATTAGTGCTGCAAAATTTTATATGTAGGTGAATTTTACAAACGATTTGCTTAAAAATATATGCAAATATTACACAATTTTGAGTCTCTTCGAAGTTTATTAATAAATGTATATATTTTAGTTTATGATAATTTTGCAGGTCGGCTTGCATTGTATTCATTCCATTGTCCTCTCGTTCAGCTCGGCTTGCATTGTATTCATTCCATTGTCCTCTCGTCCGGCGATCAAGGATTTTTACCAAAAAACTGACCTTAGTCGGGCAGCGGAACGCGGGGCGACGAGCCTAGTCACAGTCGCCAGTGAATCTTCAACGCGGCAATGTCTCTGCATGTGCCAGGTGCATTATTCACAACGAAATCAATTAACGAAGTTACTAATTAATCATTTATTGTTTCAGACCGATTGCTGAGATCCGACTTCAACATTCCGGCTTGCGAAATCTACTGGAAACTGGTAGTCGGCCCCCGAAACGTCGCCCCCGAACGTGGGCGAAACGTCGCCCACGCACCCAATAGAGCCCTCAAATTTTCACAGAAGACACGAATTCGTCTGGGAGATGTTAAGGTAATAGCAATTGATTTTTTTGCGAAATTTGCGTGGTTTTCTGCACTTTTTTGGTGCATAAAATCACTCCATTTCCAATTATCATAACTTCACACATCCTACATGAAAACCTTTTCTAATTACCCCAAAATCGGCTTAAAATCTAATTAAATGAACGCGGAATATTCGAGAAAAAGCTATTTTTCTTTCAGGCTAGGCAAAAAAGGAATACTCTCATTTCAATAGGCTTTCAAAACATTCCTCAAATCATTGTTAAACTCCTTAAAATAAATCTAATAAATAAAGCCTACCAATGGCGCAACATTACAAAGGCAATAAAATGTATTTAATAATAAATTACATTTGTATTGTTTATAAAAATTTGCACTCAAAATCAAGAGAATATTAATATGATTAATTCCTACTTATCCAACATAATTTCTTATATTTCATACAGATTTTTAAAACTTTCATTGTTAAAAATTCATTTAAAATTAGTAGATAATTTCATTACTTGCAATAATTTTCCAAATTTAATGTTGCTTCCAAATAAAGATGCTTCCTAAAAAAACAACCAAACGTATGTCACTGTTAAAATAATTTTTAACATTTCAGACCAGCGAATACCTCCGTTGAAATTTGGTAAATGTGAGTCCGTTTATACCGGCGAGGAACAGAAATCGTATCCAATGGTAACTTCACCGAACCGAAATCGTCGAAGGAATTATAAGGTGGGAATTTTTATATTTATGACGTTTTGTTATTAATGTTTTTGTATTACAAATAACTTGTTCTTTATTAATCAATATCATTCAAAACTATTAATTACTGTGTTGATTGATATTGGCTTCACATGCACTGAATGCGTTTCCAAATGTTGAATGCTGTATCGAACAATACAGCATTCAACATTCGGAAACGCATGAAAATTTATTTAACTGCAAGTTATTTAAATATAATTATAATAATAATTTAATAACAAACTAATTTTTACCATCAATTTTGCTGTTTTCTTGAAATGTTACATTAATTACGATCTGATATTCAAACGAAAACATAGAAACCTGATTTGTTGAAGTGAATTTTGCATTATTGGTGTTAAAATAATTCTAGTGGTGTGTACGCTGACCGCAACGGTATATAATTTATTAATTCAATTAAAATCGGATTCCTAAATTGAGCCGGGCTTGCACCAGTTATCATGTGTGGGATTACCAAGATCACATACAAACGGTAATTGTTGGAATCTTCCAATTATAGGTGAGACCAGATTAACTTTGTAGAACCCATCGCAGTTATGTATCATAATTGATGTGACTAAATATTTTTCAGCCTTAGCGTTACAGACGTACAAATTATGTTAACATATAAATTTGCAAAATTTTTACAACTTTAATTTCAATTTGCTTTAAAAAAACGACCAAACATGTCTCACTGTTAATATAATTTTCAATTTTTCAGAACAAATACCTTCGTTGAATTGGTAAATGGACCATCTGTTAATGCAACGCAGAACCGATGTGAATTTGTTTACCTGCCGAGGAACAGCGATTATCTCCGATGGTAACTTCACCCAACCAACCGTCGCTTCACAGTTTTGCAAATCATCGGAGTAATTATAAAGTAGGATTTTTTTATATATCACCTAGTTATGAATAATGTTATTATTTCACAAGTTTTCTGTATTAAAAATAACTTGTTTTCGATTGACCAACATTATTCAAAACTATTATTTAGTGTGTCGATATTTTTTTACTTACCTTTATTGTTTATTTATATCCAAATTAAATTTAATCGGGGCTATGTTTGAATAGTTGTTAATTTTAATTGTGCATGCATAAATTTTGAAATCTAAACACTTCAATTATATTTGTATTCTATTAAGATTGATTCAAAGTCAAACGCACCCCTGTACCCATTTTGACTGGTTACCACAATTTTGCATCGCTCGCCTTACATCTGCCTTTATACTAATTTTAATGCTTAAGCAGATTTTAGCAAAATAGCACTTATTAATTTTGTGTTCTAAACAAAGTAATATTAAAACTTTAGCATACACATTGAAACACATATTTCAGAAACAACTCAAGTGACACATCTAGTTTTGAAATAATTAAATAAATATTAATTAGTCACGAACTAAGATTATTTCTGCTCTCAGTTGATATTTTCATAGGGTCCAATAAACCTTTTAAATATTAGAATAAGGTTCTTTTTGCGCTCAATCAAAAGAACTACATCTTTTATGCGCCATTCAATGTATAATTTAAATACGTATAACCAAAAGTGGATTTGGGCGGTTTCTCAAATCAGCGATTCTTGTAATATTTCACTATTTTAACAGGTGTTTATGTTTTAGGAAAGAATAATTGCTTCGTTGAATTGGTAACTGGAACATCATTGAGAGATGAAAGTATATGCAACCTTCTTGGACTGCCGGCACCGCAGAAATCGTCATCGCAGCCATTTTCTCGGCAACAATCTTCAAGATTGCCAGTGGATTCTAAAGGTAGGAACTTTAATTTCTAATAACCGCAACTAGTTATGAATAATGCCGTGTAATATTTTGTCTCCAAGACAACTGCTTGTATCCAAGTTTGGTTTGAAACAATCATCCAGCAAGTTAAGAAATTATTAGTGAATATTTATACCAATACAATAATTTTTGTTTTGCAATTTACAAGCATTATTCATAACTAAAAACATTTGGAGTGTGGATATTTTAATTGTTGGTTCATAAATCTACCAGTGTCCAAATCAAATTCAATCAACAATAATTGCTTTTACAGTCATATTAGGAAGCGTGCTTTTAAATCAAACAAATATACACATATCAGATTTCTGATCACTTTTGTTTTAAATTATTTGCGTAGGTACTTTAGGTAAATATTCCTCCGTGCTCTGAGCTTCATTTTTTCTGCACCAAAAACTACCCAATTGTTTTCTTAATTTATCTACTCTAACAGTACAGAGACGAACCACGATAATAAATAATTATTTAAATTAATTGGGTACTGGGCGGCTCATCACATTATCATTTCTCCAACAGTTTGATTTAGTTGCGCTGATGAAGTCATAATAGTTGCCACGCCTTGTGGAGCATTCGCAAAGATGTGCCGATGTCCATCTGGGCACTGCACGGTATTGATTAATTCATACTTGCCATCGTAAAAAGTTAGTGTTGATTTTCTCACTTATTTAATACTGAAACTTTGTCAAATTTTCATGAGAATAACCTTCAGGAATACTGAACAGATATCTGTTAATTAATACGCAATAAATAAATTTTCAGAAATTTCAGTATTGACTAATTCATACTTGTCATTGCATAAAGTTATGTGTCAATTTTCTCACTTATTTAATACTGAAACTTTGTCAAATTTTCATGAGAATAACCTTCAGGAATACTGAACAGATATCTGTTAATTAATACGCAATAAATTAATTTTCAGAAATTTCAGTATTGACTAATTCTTACTTGTCATTGCATAAAGTTATGTGTCAATTTTCTCACTTATTTAATACTGAAACTTTGTCAAATTTTCATGAGAATAACCTTCAGGAATACTGAACAGATATCTGTTAATTAATACGCAATAAATAAATTTTCAGAAATTTCAGTATTGACTAATTCATACTTGTCATTGCATAAAGTTATGTGTCAATTTTCTCACTTATTTAATACTGAAACTTTGTCAAATTTTCATGAGAATAACCTTCAGGAATACTGAACAGATATCTGTTAATTAATATGCAATAAATAAATTTTCAGAAATTTCATTATTCACTAATTGATACTTGTCATTGCATAAAGTTATAGTGTTGATTTTCTCACTTATTTAATACTGAAACTTTGTCAAATTTTCATGAGAATAACCTTCAGGAATACTGAACAGATATCTGTTAATTAATATGCAATAAATAAATTTTCAGAAATTTCAGTATTGACTAATTCATTCTTGTCATTGCATAAAGTTATAGTGTCAATTTTCTCACTAATTTAATACTGAAACTTTGTCAAATTTTCATGAGAATAAGCTTCAGGAATACTGAACAGATATCTGATAATTAATATGCAATAAATAAATTTTCAGAAATTTCAGTATTGCCTAATTCTTACTTGTCATTGCATAAAGTTATGTGTCAATTTTCTCACTTATTTAATACTGAAACTTTGTCAAATTTTCATGATGATTAGCTTCAGGAATACTGAACAGATATCTGTTAATTAATATGCAATAAATAAATTTTCAGAAATTTCAGTATTGACTAATTCATTCTTGTCATTGCATAAAGTTATGTGTCAATTTTCTCACTTATTTAATACTGAAACTTTGTCAAATTTTCATGAGAATAACCTTCAGGAATACTGAACAGATATCTGTTAATTAATACGCAATAAATAAATTTTCAGAAATTTCAGTATTGACTAATTCATACTTGTCATTGCATAAAGTTATGTGTCAATTTTCTCACTTATTTAATACTGAAACTTTGTCAAATTTTCATGAGAATAACCTTCAGGAATACTGAACAGATATCTGTTAATTAATATGCAATAAATAAATTTTCAGAAATTTCATTATTCACTAATTGTTACTTGTCATTGCATAAAGTTATAGTGTTGATTTTCTCACTTATTTAATACTGAAACTTTGTCAAATTTTCATGATAATTAGTTTCAGGAATACTGAACAGATATCTGTTAATTAATATGCAATAAATAAATTTTCAGAAATTTCAGTATTGACTAATTCATTCTTGTCATTGCATAAAGTTATAGTGTCAATTTTCTCACTAATTTAATACTGAAACTTTGTCAAATTTTCATGAGAATAAGCTTCAGGAATACTGAACAGATATCTGATAATTAATATGCAATAAATAAATTTTCAGAAATTTCAGTATTGCCTAATTCTTACTTGTCATTGCATAAAGTTATGTGTCAATTTTCTCACTTATTTAATACTGAAACTTTGTCAAATTTTCATGATAATTAGCTTCAGGAATACTGAACAGATATCTGTTAATTAATATGCAATAAATAAATTTTCAGAAATTTCAGTATTGACTAATTCATTCTTGTCATTGCATAAAGTTATAGTGTCAATTTTCTCACTTATTTAATACTGAAACTTTGTCAAATTTTCATGATAATTAGCTTCAGGAATACTGAACAGATATCTGTTAATTAATATGCAATAAATAAATTTTCAGAAATTTCAGTATTGACTAATTCATACTTGTCATTGCATAAAGTTATAGTGTTGATTTTGTCACTTATTTAATACTGAAACTTTGTCAAATTTTCATGAGAATTAGCTTCAGGAATACTGAACAGATATCTGTTAATTAATATGCAATAAATAATTTTTCAGAAATTTCAGTATTGACTAATTCATACTTGTCATTGCATAAAGTTATAGTGTTGATTTTGTCACTTATTTAATACTGAAACTTTGTCAAATTTTCATGATAATTAGCTTCAGGAATACTGAACAGATATCTTATAATTAATATGCAATAAATAAATTTACAGAAATTTCACTATTGACTAATTTATACTTGTCATTGCATAAAGTTAAGTGTCAATTTTCTCACTTATTTAATACTGAAACTTTGTCAAATTTTCATGAGAATAAGCTTCAGGAATACTGAACAGATATCTGTTAATTAATATGCAATAAATAAATTTTCAGAAATTTCAGTATTGACTAATTCATACTTGTCATTGCATAAAGTTATAGTGTCAATTTTCTCACTTATTTAATACTGAAACTTTGTCAAATTTTCATGATAATTAGCTTCAGGAATACTGAACAGATATCTGTTAATTAATATGCAATAAATAAATTTTCAGAAATTTCAGTATTGACTAATTCATTCTTGTCATTGCATAAAGTTATAGTGTCAATTTTCTCACTTATTTAATACTGAAACTTTGTCAAATTTTCATGATAATTAGCTTCAGGAATACTGAACAGATATCTGTTAATTAATATGCAATAAATAAATTTTCAGAAATTTCAGTATTGACTAATTCATACTTGTCATTGCATAAAGTTATAGTGTTGATTTTGTCACTTATTTAATACTGAAACTTTGTCAAATTTTCATGAGAATAAGCTTCAGGAATACTGAACAGATATCTGATAATTAATATGCAATAAATAAATTTTCAGAAATTTCAGTATTGACTAATTCATTCTTGTCATTGCATATAGTTATAGTGTCAATTTTCTCACTTATTTAATACTGAAACTTTGTCAAATTTTCATGAGAATAAGCTTCGGGAATACTGAACAGATATCTGATAATTAATATGCAATAAATAAATTTTCAGAAATTTCAGTATTGACTAATTCATTCTTGTCATTGCATAAAGTTATAGTGTCAATTTTCTCACTTATTTAATACTGAAACTTTGTCAAATTTTCATGATAATTAGCTTCAGGAATACTGAACAGATATCTGTTAATTAATATGCAATAAATAAATTTTCAGAAATTTCAGTATTGACTAATTCATTCTTGTCATTGCATAAAGTTATAGTGTCAATTTTCTCACTTATTTAATACTGAAACTTTGTCAAATTTTCATGATAATTAGCTTCAGGAATACTGAACAGATATCTTATAATTAATATGCAATAAATAAATTTACAGAAATGTCACTATTGACTAATTTATACTTGTCATTGCATAAAGTTAAGTGTCAATTTTCTCACTTATTTAATACTGAAACTTTGTCAAATTTTCATGAGAATAAGCTTCAGGAATACTGAACAGATATCTGTTAATTAATATGCAATAAATAAATTTTCAGAAATTTCAGTATTGCCTAATTCTTACTTGTCATTGCATAAAGTTATAGTGTCAATTTTCTCACTTATTTAATACTGAAACTTTGTCAAATTTTCATGATAATTAGCTTCAGGAATACTGAACAGATATCTGTTAATTAATATGCAATAAATAAATTTTCAGAAATTTCAGTATTGACTAATTCATTCTTGTCATTGCATAAAGTTATAGTGTCAATTTTCTCACTTATTTAATACTGAAACTTTGTCAAATTTTCATGATAATTAGCTTCAGGAATACTGAACAGATATCTTATAATTAATATGCAATAAATAAATTTACAGAAATTTCACTATTGACTAATTTATACTTGTCATTGCATAAAGTTAAGTGTCAATTTTCTCACTTATTTAATACTGAAACTTTGTCAAATTTTCATGAGAATAAGCTTCAGGAATACTGAACAGATATCTGTTAATTAATATGCAATAAATAAATTTTCAGAAATTTCAGTATTGACTAATTCATACTTGTCATTGCATAAAGTTATAGTGTTGATTGTGTCACTTATTTAATACTGAAACTTTGTCAAATTTTCATGAGAATTAGCTTCAGGAATACTGAACAGATATCTGTTAATTAATATGCAATAAATTAATTTTCAGAAATTCCAGTATTGACTAATTCATTCTTGTCATTGCATAAAGTTATAGTGTCAATTTTCTCACTTATTTAATACTGAAACTTTGTCAAATTTTCATGATAATTAGCTTCAGGAATACTGAACAGATATCTGTTAATTAATATGCAATAAATAAATTTTCAGAAATTTCAGTATTGACTAATTCATACTTGTCATTGCATAAAGTTATAGTGTCAATTTTCTCACTTATTTAATACTGAAACTTTGTCAAATTTTCATGATAATTAGTTTCAGGAATACTGAACAGATATCTGTTAATTAATATGCAATAAATAAATTTTCAGAAATTTCAGTATTGACTAATTCATTCTTGTCATTGCATAAAGTTATAGTGTCAATTTTCTCACTTATTTAATACTGAAACTTTGTCAAATTTTCATGATAATTATCTTCAGGAATACTGAACAGATATCTGTTAATTAATATGCAATAAATAAATTTTCAGAAATTTCATTATTGACTAATTCATACTTGTCATTGCATAAAGTTATAGTGTTGATTTTGTCACTTATTTAATACTGAAACTTTGTCAAATTTTCATGAGAATAAGCTTCAGGAATACTGAACAGATATCTGATAATTAATATGCAATAAATAAATTTTCAGAAATTTCAGTATTGACTAATTCATTCTTGTCATTGCATAAAGTTATAGTGTCAATTTTCTCACTTATTTAATACTGAAACTTTGTCAAATTTTCATGATAATTAGCTTCAGGAATACTGAACAGATATCTGTTAATTAATATGCAATAAATAAATTTTCAGAAATTTCAGTATTGACTAATTCATTCTTGTCATTGCATAAAGTTATAGTGTCAATATTCTCACTTATTTAATACTGAAACTTTGTCAAATTTTCATGATAATTAGCTTCAGGAATACTGAACAGATATCTGTTAATTAATATGCAATAAATAAATTTTCAGAAATTTCAGTATTGACTAATTCATACTTGTCATTGCATAAAGTTATAGTGTTGATTTTGTCACTTATTTAATACTGAAACTTTGTCAAATTTTCATGAGAATTAGCTTCAGGAATACTGAACAGATATCTGTTAATTAATATGCAATAAATAATTTTTCAGAAATTTCAGTATTGACTAATTCATACTTGTCATTGCATAAAGTTAGTGTCAATTTTCTCACTTATTTAATACTGAAACTTTGTCAAATTTTCATGATAATTAGCTTCAGGAATACTGAACAGATATCTGTTAATTAATATGCAATAAATAAATTTTCAGAAATTTCAGTATTGACTAATTCATTCTTGTCATTGCATAAAGTTATAGTGTCAATTTTCTCACTTATTTAATACTGAAACTTTGTCAAATTTTCATGATAATTAGCTTCAGGAATACTGAACAGATATCTGTTAATTAATATGCAATAAATAAATTTTCAGAAATTTCAGTATTGACTAATTCATACTTGTCATTGCATAAAGTTATAGTGTTGATTTTGTCACTTATTTAATACTGAAACTTTGTCAAATTTTCATGAGAATTAGCTTCAGGAATACTGAACAGATATCTGTTAATTAATATGCAATAAATTAATTTTCAGAAATTTCAGTATTGACTAATTCATTCTTGTCATTGCATAAAGTTATAGTGTCAATTTTCTCACTTATTTAATACTGAAACTTTGTCAAATTTTCATGATAATTAGCTTCAGTAATACTGAACAGATATCTGTTAATTAATATGTAATAAATAAATTTTCAGAAATTTCAGTATTGACTAATTCATACTTGTCATTGCATAAAGTTATAGTGTCAATTTTCTCACTTATTTAATACTGAAACTTTGTCAAATTTTCATGATAATTAGCTTCAGGAATACTGAACAGATATCTGTTAATTAATATGCAATAAATAAATTTTCAGAAATTTCAGTATTGACTAATTCATTCTTGTCATTGCATAAAGTTATAGTGTCAATTTTCTCACTTATTTAATACTGAAACTTTGTCAAATTTTCATGAGAATTAGCTTCAGGAATACTGAACAGATATCTGTTAATTAATATGCAATAAATAATTTTTCAGAAATTTCAGTATTGACTAATTCATACTTGTCATTGCATAAAGTTAGTGTCAATTTTCTCACTTATTTAATACTGAAACTTTGTCAAATTTTCATGATAATTAGCTTCAGGAATACTGAACAGATATCTGTTAATTAATATGCAATAAATTAATTTTCAGAAATTTCAGTATTGACTAATTCATTCTTGTCATTGCATAAAGTTATAGTGTCAATTTTCTCACTTATTTAATACTGAAACTTTGTCAAATTTTCATGATAATTAGCTTCAGTAATACTGAACAGATATCTGTTAATTAATATGTAATAAATAAATTTTCAGAAATTTCAGTATTGACTAATTCATTCTTGTCATTGCATAAAGTTATAGTGTCAATTTTCTCACTTATTTAATACTGAAACTTTGTCAAATTTTCATGATAATTAGCTTCAGGAATACTGAACAGATATCAGTTAATTAATATGCAATAAATAAATTTTCAGAAATTTCAGTATTGACTAATTCATACTTGTCATTGCATAAAGTTATAGTGTCAATTTTCTCACTTATTTAATACTGAAACTTTGTCAAATTTTCATGAGAATTAGCTTCAGGAATACTGAACAGATATCTGTTAATTAATATGCAATAAATAATTTTTCAGAAATTTCAGTATTGACTAATTCATACTTGTCATTGCATAAAGTTAGTGTCAATTTTCTCACTTATTTAATACTGAAACTTTGTCAAATTTTCATGATAATTAGCTTCAGGAATACTGAACAGATATCTGTTAATTAATATGCAATAAATTAATTTTCAGAAATTTCAGTATTGACTAATTCATTCTTGTCATTGCATAAAGTTATAGTGTCAATTTTCTCACTTATTTAATACTGAAACTTTGTCAAATTTTCATGATAATTAGCTTCAGTAATACTGAACAGATATCTGTTAATTAATATGTAATAAATAAATTTTCAGAAATTTCAGTATTGACTAATTCATTCTTGTCATTGCATAAAGTTATAGTGTCAATTTTCTCACTTATTTAATACTGAAACTTTGTCAAATTTTCATGATAATTAGCTTCAGGAATACTGAACAGATATCAGTTAATTAATATGCAATAAATAAATTTTCAGAAATTTCAGTATTGACTAATTCATACTTGTCATTGCATAAAGTTATAGTGTCAATTTTCTCACTTATTTAATACTGAAACTTTGTCAAATTTTCATGATAATTAGCTTCAGGAATACTGAACAGATATCTTATAATTAATATGCAATAAATAAATTTACAGAAATTTCACTATTGACTAATTTATACTTGTCATTGCATAAAGTTAAGTGTCAATTTTCTCACTTATTTAATACTGAAACTTTGTCAAATTTTCATGAGAATAAGCTTCAGGAATACTGAACAGATATCTGTTAATTAATATGCAATAAATAAATTTTCAGAAATTTCAGTATTGACTAATTCATACTTGTCATTGCATAAAGTTATAGTGTTGATTGTGTCACTTATTTAATACTGAAACTTTGTCAAATTTTCATGAGAATTAGCTTCAGGAATACTGAACAGATATCTGTTAATTAATATGCAATAAATTAATTTTCAGAAATTCCAGTATTGACTAATTCATTCTTGTCATTGCATAAAGTTATAGTGTCAATTTTCTCACTTATTTAATACTGAAACTTTGTCAAATTTTCATGATAATTAGCTTCAGGAATACTGAACAGATATCTGTTAATTAATATGCAATAAATAAATTTTCAGAAATTTCAGTATTGACTAATTCATACTTGTCATTGCATAAAGTTATAGTGTCAATTTTCTCACTTATTTAATACTGAAACTTTGTCAAATTTTCATGATAATTAGTTTCAGGAATACTGAACAGATATCTGTTAATTAATATGCAATAAATAAATTTTCAGAAATTTCAGTATTGACTAATTCATTCTTGTCATTGCATAAAGTTATAGTGTCAATTTTCTCACTTATTTAATACTGAAACTTTGTCAAATTTTCATGATAATTATCTTCAGGAATACTGAACAGATATCTGTTAATTAATATGCAATAAATAAATTTTCAGAAATTTCATTATTGACTAATTCATACTTGTCATTGCATAAAGTTATAGTGTTGATTTTGTCACTTATTTAATACTGAAACTTTGTCAAATTTTCATGAGAATAAGCTTCAGGAATACTGAACAGATATCTGATAATTAATATGCAATAAATAAATTTTCAGAAATTTCAGTATTGACTAATTCATTCTTGTCATTGCATAAAGTTATAGTGTCAATTTTCTCACTTATTTAATACTGAAACTTTGTCAAATTTTCATGATAATTAGCTTCAGGAATACTGAACAGATATCTGTTAATTAATATGCAATAAATAAATTTTCAGAAATTTCAGTATTGACTAATTCATTCTTGTCATTGCATAAAGTTATAGTGTCAATATTCTCACTTATTTAATACTGAAACTTTGTCAAATTTTCATGATAATTAGCTTCAGGAATACTGAACAGATATCTGTTAATTAATATGCAATAAATAAATTTTCAGAAATTTCAGTATTGACTAATTCATACTTGTCATTGCATAAAGTTATAGTGTTGATTTTGTCACTTATTTAATACTGAAACTTTGTCAAATTTTCATGAGAATTAGCTTCAGGAATACTGAACAGATATCTGTTAATTAATATGCAATAAATAATTTTTCAGAAATTTCAGTATTGACTAATTCATACTTGTCATTGCATAAAGTTAGTGTCAATTTTCTCACTTATTTAATACTGAAACTTTGTCAAATTTTCATGATAATTAGCTTCAGGAATACTGAACAGATATCTGTTAATTAATATGCAATAAATAAATTTTCAGAAATTTCAGTATTGACTAATTCATTCTTGTCATTGCATAAAGTTATAGTGTCAATTTTCTCACTTATTTAATACTGAAACTTTGTCAAATTTTCATGATAATTAGCTTCAGGAATACTGAACAGATATCTGTTAATTAATATGCAATAAATAAATTTTCAGAAATTTCAGTATTGACTAATTCATACTTGTCATTGCATAAAGTTATAGTGTTGATTTTGTCACTTATTTAATACTGAAACTTTGTCAAATTTTCATGAGAATTAGCTTCAGGAATACTGAACAGATATCTGTTAATTAATATGCAATAAATTAATTTTCAGAAATTTCAGTATTGACTAATTCATTCTTGTCATTGCATAAAGTTATAGTGTCAATTTTCTCACTTATTTAATACTGAAACTTTGTCAAATTTTCATGATAATTAGCTTCAGTAATACTGAACAGATATCTGTTAATTAATATGTAATAAATAAATTTTCAGAAATTTCAGTATTGACTAATTCATACTTGTCATTGCATAAAGTTATAGTGTCAATTTTCTCACTTATTTAATACTGAAACTTTGTCAAATTTTCATGATAATTAGCTTCAGGAATACTGAACAGATATCTGTTAATTAATATGCAATAAATAAATTTTCAGAAATTTCAGTATTGACTAATTCATTCTTGTCATTGCATAAAGTTATAGTGTCAATTTTCTCACTTATTTAATACTGAAACTTTGTCAAATTTTCATGAGAATTAGCTTCAGGAATACTGAACAGATATCTGTTAATTAATATGCAATAAATAATTTTTCAGAAATTTCAGTATTGACTAATTCATACTTGTCATTGCATAAAGTTAGTGTCAATTTTCTCACTTATTTAATACTGAAACTTTGTCAAATTTTCATGATAATTAGCTTCAGGAATACTGAACAGATATCTGTTAATTAATATGCAATAAATTAATTTTCAGAAATTTCAGTATTGACTAATTCATTCTTGTCATTGCATAAAGTTATAGTGTCAATTTTCTCACTTATTTAATACTGAAACTTTGTCAAATTTTCATGATAATTAGCTTCAGTAATACTGAACAGATATCTGTTAATTAATATGTAATAAATAAATTTTCAGAAATTTCAGTATTGACTAATTCATTCTTGTCATTGCATAAAGTTATAGTGTCAATTTTCTCACTTATTTAATACTGAAACTTTGTCAAATTTTCATGATAATTAGCTTCAGGAATACTGAACAGATATCAGTTAATTAATATGCAATAAATAAATTTTCAGAAATTTCAGTATTGACTAATTCATACTTGTCATTGCATAAAGTTATAGTGTTGATTTTGTCACTTATTTAATACTGAAACTTTGTCAAATTTTCATGAGAATAAGCTTCAGGAATACTGAACAGATATCTGATAATTAATATGCAATAAATAAATTTTCAGAAATTTCAGTATTGACTAATTCATTCTTGTCATTGCATATAGTTATAGTGTCAATTTTCTCACTTATTTAATACTGAAACTTTGTCAAATTTTCATGAGAATAAGCTTCAGGAATACTGAACAGATATCTGATAATTAATATGCAATAAATAAATTTTCAGAAATTTCAGTATTGACTAATTCATTCTTGTCATTGCATAAAGTTATAGTGTCAATTTTCTCACTTATTTAATACTGAAACTTTGTCAAATTTTCATGATAATTAGCTTCAGGAATACTGAACAGATATCTGTTAATTAATATGCAATAAATAAATTTTCAGAAATTTCAGTATTGACTAATTCATACTTGTCATTGCATAAAGTTATAGTGTTGATTTTGTCACTTATTTAATACTGACACTTTGTCAAATTTTCATGAGAATTAGCTTCAGGAATACTGAACAGATATCTGTTAATTAATATGCAATAAATTAATTTTCAGAAATTTCAGTATTGACTAATTCATTCTTGTCATTGCATAAAGTTATAGTGTCAATTTTCTCACTTATTTAATACTGAAACTTTGTCAAATTTTCATGATAATTAGCTTCAGTAATACTGAACAGATATCTGTTAATTAATATGTAATAAATAAATTTTCAGAAATTTCAGTATTGACTAATTCATACTTGTCATTGCATAAAGTTATAGTGTCAATTTTCTCACTTATTTAATACTGAAACTTTGTCAAATTTTCATGATAATTAGCTTCAGGAATACTGAACAGATATCTGTTAATTAATATGCAATAAATAAATTTTCAGAAATTTCAGTATTGACTAATTCATTCTTGTCATTGCATAAAGTTATAGTGTCAATTTTCTCACTTATTTAATACTGAAACTTTGTCAAATTTTCATGATAATTAGCTTCAGGAATACTGAACAGATATCAGTTAATTAATATGCAATAAATAAATTTTCAGAAATTTCAGTATTGACTAATTCATACTTGTCATTGCATAAAGTTATAGTGTTGATTTTGTCACTTATTTAATACTGAAACTTTGTCAAATTTTCATGAGAATAAGCTTCAGGAATACTGAACAGATATCTGATAATTAATATGCAATAAATAAATTTTCAGAAATTTCAGTATTGACTAATTCATTCTTGTCATTGCATATAGTTATAGTGTCAATTTTCTCACTTATTTAATACTGAAACTTTGTCAAATTTTCATGAGAATAAGCTTCAGGAATACTGAACAGATATCTGATAATTAATATGCAATAAATAAATTTTCAGAAATTTCAGTATTGACTAATTCATTCTTGTCATTGCATAAAGTTATAGTGTCAATTTTCTCACTTATTTAATACTGAAACTTTGTCAAATTTTCATGATAATTAGCTTCAGGAATACTGAACAGATATCTGTTAATTAATATGCAATAAATAATTTTTCAGAAATTTCAGTATTGACTAATTCATTCTTGTCATTGCATAAAGTTATAGTGTCAATTTTCTCACTTATTTAATACTGAAACTTTGTCAAATTTTCATGATAATTAGCTTCAGGAATACTGAACAGATATCTTATAATTAATATGCAATAAATAAATTTACAGAAATTTCACTATTGACTAATTTATACTTGTCATTGCATAAAGTTAAGTGTCAATTTTCTCACTTATTTAATACTGAAACTTTGTCAAATTTTCATGAGAATAAGCTTCAGGAATACTGAACAGATATCTGTTAATTAATATGCAATAAATAAATTTTCAGAAATTTCAGTATTGCCTAATTCTTACTTGTCATTGCATAAAGTTATAGTGTCAATTTTCTCACTTATTTAATACTGAAACTTTGTCAAATTTTCATGATAATTAGCTTCAGGAATACTGAACAGATATCTGTTAATTAATATGCAATAAATAAATTTTCAGAAATTTCAGTATTGACTAATTCATTCTTGTCATTGCATAAAGTTATAGTGTCAATTTTCTCACTTATTTAATACTGAAACTTTGTCAAATTTTCATGATAATTAGCTTCAGGAATACTGAACAGATATCTGTTAATTAATATGCAATAAATAAATTTTCAGAAATTTCAGTATTGACTAATTCATACTTGTCATTGCATAAAGTTATAGTGTTGATTTTGTCACTTATTTAATACTGAAACTTTGTCAAATTTTCATGAGAATAAGCTTCAGGAATACTGAACAGATATCTGATAATTAATATGCAATAAATAAATTTTCAGAAATTTCAGTATTGACTAATTCATTCTTGTCATTGCATATAGTTATAGTGTCAATTTTCTCACTTATTTAATACTGAAACTTTGTCAAATTTTCATGAGAATAAGCTTCAGGAATACTGAACAGATATCTGATAATTAATATTCAATAAATAAATTTTCAGAAATTTCAGTATTGACTAATTCATTCTTGTCATTGCATAAAGTTATAGTGTCAATTTTCTCACTTATTTAATACTGAAACTTTGTCAAATTTTCATGATAATTAGCTTCAGGAATACTGAACAGATATCTGTTAATTAATATGCAATAAATAAATTTTCAGAAATTTCAGTATTGACTAATTCATTCTTGTCATTGCATAAAGTTATAGTGTCAATTTTCTCACTTATTTAATACTGAAACTTTGTCAAATTTTCATGATAATTAGCTTCAGGAATACTGAACAGATATCTGTTAATTAATATGCAATAAATAAATTTTCAGAAATTTCAGTATTGACTAATTCATACTTGTCATTGCATAAAGTTATAGTGTTGATTTTGTCACTTATTTAATACTGAAACTTTGTCAAATTTTTATGAGAATTAGCTTCAGGAATACTGAACAGATATCTGTTAATTAATATGCAATAAATAAATTTTCAGAAATTTCAGTATTCACTAATTCATACTTGTCATTGCATAAAGTTGTGTCCATTTTTTCACTTATTTGATACTGAAACTCTGTCAAATTTTCATGAGAATTAGCTTCAGGAATACTGAACAGATATCTGTTAATTAATATGCAATAAATAAATTTTCAGAAATTTCATTATTCACTAATTGATACTTGTCATTGCATAAAGTTATAGTGTTGATTTTCTCACTTATTTAATACTGAAACTTTGTCAAATTTTCATGAGAATAACCTTCAAGAATACTGAACAGATATCTGTTAATTAATATGCAATAAATAAATTTTCAGAAATTTCAGTATTGACTAATTCATTCTTGTCATTGCATAAAGTTATAGTGTCAATTTTCTCACTTATTTAATACTGAAACTTTGTCAAATTTTCATGAGAATAAGCTTCAGGAATACTGAACAGATATCTGATAATTAATATGCAATAAATAAATTTTCAGAAATTTCAGTATTGCCTAATTCTTACTTGTCATTGCATAAAGTTATGTGTCAATTTTCTCACTTATTTAATACTGAAACTTTGTCAAATTTTCATGATAATTAGCTTCAGGAATACTGAACAGATATCTGTTAATTAATATGCAATAAATAAATTTTCAGAAATTTCAGTATTGACTAATTCATTCTTGTCATTGCATAAAGTTATAGTGTCAATTTTCTCACTTATTTAATACTGAAACTTTGTCAAATTTTCATGATAATTAGCTTCAGGAATACTGAACAGATATCTGTTAATTAATATGCAATAAATAAATTTTCAGAAATTTCAGTATTGACTAATTCATACTTGCCATTGCATAAAGTTATAGTGTTGATTTTGTCACTTATTTAATACTGAAACTTTGTCAAATTTTCATGAGAATTAGCTTCAGGAATACTGAACAGATATCTGTTAATTAATATGCAATAAATAATTTTTCAGAAATTTCAGTATTGACTAATTCATACTTGTCATTGCATAAAGTTATAGTGTCAATTTTCTCACTTATTTAATACTGAAACTTTGTCAAATTTTCATGATAATTAGCTTCAGGAATACTGAACAGATATCTGTTAATTAATATGCAATAAATAAATTTTCAGAAATTTCAGTATTGACTAATTCATTCTTGTCATTGCATAAAGTTATAGTGTCAATTTTCTCACTTATTTAATACTGAAACTTTGTTAAATTTTCATGATAATTAGCTTCAGGAATACTGAACAGATATCTGTTAATTAATATGCAATTAATAAATTTTCAGAAATTTCAGTATTGACTAATTCATACTTGTCATTGCATAAAGTTATAGTGTTGATTGTGTCACTTATTTAATACTGAAACTTTGTCATATTTTCATGAGAATTAGCTTCAGGAATACTGAACAGATATCTGTTAATTAATATGCAATAAATTAATTTTCAGAAATTTCAGTATTGACTAATTCATTCTTGTCATTGCATAAAGTTATAGTGTCAATTTTCTCACTTATTTAATACTGAAACTTTGTCAAATTTTCATGATAATTAGCTTCAGGAATACTGAACAGATATCTGTTAATTAATATGCAATAAATAAATTTTCAGAAATTTCAGTATTGACTAATTCATACTTGTCATTGCATAAAGTTATAGTGTCAATTTTCTCACTTATTTAATACTGAAACTTTGTCAAATTTTCATGATAATTAGTTTCAGGAATACTGAACAGATATCTGTTAATTAATATGCAATAAATAAATTTTCAGAAATTTCAGTATTGACTAATTCATTCTTGTCATTGCATAAAGTTATAGTGTCAATTTTCTCACTTATTTAATACTGAAACTTTGTCAAATTTTCATGATAATTAGCTTCAGGAATACTGAACAGATATCTGTTAATTAATATGCAATAAATAAATTTTCAGAAATTTCATTATTGACTAATTCATACTTGTCATTGCATAAAGTTATAGTGTTGATTTTGTCACTTATTTAATACTGAAACTTTGTCAAATTTTCATGAGAATAAGCTTCAGGAATACTGAACAGATATCTGATAATTAATATGCAATAAATAAATTTTCAGAAATTTCAGTATTGACTAATTCATTCTTGTCATTGCATAAAGTTATAGTGTCAATTTTCTCACTTATTTAATACTGAAACTTTGTCAAATTTTCATGAGAATAAGCTTCAGGAATACTGAACAGATATCTGATAATTAATATGCAATAAATAAATTTTCAGAAATTTCAGTATTGACTAATTCATTCTTGTCATTGCATAAAGTTATAGTGTCAATTTTCTCACTTATTTAATACTGAAACTTTGTCAAATTTTCATGATAATTAGCTTCAGGAATACTGAACAGATATCTGTTAATTAATATGCAATAAATAAATTTTCAGAAATTTCAGTATTGACTAATTCATTCTTGTCATTGCATAAAGTAATAGTGTCAATTTTCTCACTTATTTAATACTGAAACTTTGTCAAATTTTCATGAGAATTAGCTTCAGGAATACTGAACAGATATCTGTTAATTAATATGCAATAAATAAATTTTCAGAAATTTCAGTATTCACTAATTCATACTTGTCATTGCATAAAGTTGTGTCAATTTTTTCACCTATTTGATACTGAAACTTTGTCAAATTTTCATGAGAATTAGCTTCAGGAATACTGAACAGATATCTGTTAATTAATATGCAATAAATAAATTTTCAGAAATTTCATTATTCACTAATTGTTACTTGTCATTGCATAAAGTTATAGTGTTGATTTTCTCACTTATTTAATACTGAAACTTTGTCAAATTTTCATGAGAATAACCTTCAGGAATACTGAACAGATATCTGTTAATTAATATGCAATAAATAAATTTTCAGAAATTTCAGTATTGACTAATTCATTCTTGTCATTGCATAAAGTTATAGTGTCAATTTTCTCACTTATTTAATACTGAAACTTTGTCAAATTTTCATGAGAATAAGCTTCAGGAATACTGAACATATATCTGATAATTAATATGCAATAAATAAATTTTCAGAAATTTCAGTATTGCCTAATTCTTACTTGTCATTGCATAAAGTTATGTGTCAATTTTCTCACTTATTTAATACTGAAACTTTGTCAAATTTTCATGATAATTAGCTTCAGGAATACTGAACAGATATCTGTTAATTAATATGCAATAAATAAATTTTCAGAAATTTCAGTATTGACTAATTCATTCTTGTCATTGCATAAAGTTATAGTGTCAATTTTCTCACTAATTTAATACTGAAACTTTGTCAAATTTTCATGATAATTAGCTTCAGGAATACTGAACAGATATCTGTTAATTAATATGCAATAAATAAATTTTCAGAAATTTCAGTATTGACTAATTCATACTTGTCATTGCATAAAGTTATAGTGTTGATTTTGTCACTTATTTAATACTGAAACTTTGTCAAATTTTCATGAGAATAAGCTTCAGGAATACTGAACAGATATCTGATAATTAATATGCAATAAATAAATTTTCAGAAATTTCAGTATTGACTAATTCATTCTTGTCATTGCATAAAGTTATAGTGTCAATTTTCTCACTTATTTAATACTGAAACTTTGTCAAATTTTCATGATAATTAGCTTCAGGAATACTGAACAGATATCTGTTAATTAATATGCAATAAATAATTTTTCAGAAATTTCAGTATTGACTAATTCATTCTTGTCATTGCATAAAGTTATAGTGTCAATTTTCTCACTTATTTAATACTGAAACTTTGTCAAATTTTCATGATAATTAGCTTCAGGAATACTGAACAGATATCTTATAATTAATATGCAATAAATAAATTTACAGAAATTTCACTATTGACTAATTTATACTTGTCATTGCATAAAGTTAAGTGTCAATTTTCTCACTTATTTAATACTGAAACTTTGTCAAATTTTCATGAGAATAAGCTTCAGGAATACTGAACAGATATCTGTTAATTAATATGCAATAAATAAATTTTCAGAAATTTCAGTATTGCCTAATTCTTACTTGTCATTGCATAAAGTTATAGTGTCAATTTTCTCACTTATTTAATACTGAAACTTTGTCAAATTTTCATGATAATTAGCTTCAGGAATACTGAACAGATATCTGTTAATTAATATGCAATAAATAAATTTTCAGAAATTTCAGTATTGACTAATTCATTCTTGTCATTGCATAAAGTTATAGTGTCAATTTTCTCACTTATTTAATACTGAAACTTTGTCAAATTTTCATGATAATTAGCTTCAGGAATACTGAACAGATATCTGTTAATTAATATGCAATAAATAAATTTTCAGAAATTTCAGTATTGACTAATTCATACTTGTCATTGCATAAAGTTATAGTGTTGATTTTGTCACTTATTTAATACTGAAACTTTGTCAAATTTTCTTGAGAATAAGCTTCAGGAATACTGAACAGATATCTGATAATTAATATGCAATAAATAAATTTTCAGAAATTTCAGTATTGACTAATTCATTCTTGTCATTGCATATAGTTATAGTGTCAATTTTCTCACTTATTTAATACTGAAACTTTGTCAAATTTTCATGAGAATAAGCTTCAGGAATACTGAACAGATATCTGATAATTAATATTCAATAAATAAATTTTCAGAAATTTCAGTATTGACTAATTCATTCTTGTCATTGCATAAAGTTATAGTGTCAATTTTCTCACTTATTTAATACTGAAACTTTGTCAAATTTTCATGATAATTAGCTTCAGGAATACTGAACAGATATCTGTTAATTAATATGCAATAAATAAATTTTCAGAAATTTCAGTATTGACTAATTCATTCTTGTCATTGCATAAAGTTATAGTGTCAATTTTCTCACTTATTTAATACTGAAACTTTGTCAAATTTTCATGATAATTAGCTTCAGGAATACTGAACAGATATCTGTTAATTAATATGCAATAAATAAATTTTCAGAAATTTCAGTATTGACTAATTCATACTTGTCATTGCATAAAGTTATAGTGTTGATTTTGTCACTTATTTAATACTGAAACTTTGTCAAATTTTTATGAGAATTAGCTTCAGGAATACTGAACAGATATCTGTTAATTAATATGCAATAAATAAATTTTCAGAAATTTCAGTATTCACTAATTCATACTTGTCATTGCATAAAGTTGTGTCCATTTTTTCACTTATTTGATACTGAAACTCTGTCAAATTTTCATGAGAATTAGCTTCAGGAATACTGAACAGATATCTGTTAATTAATATGCAATAAATAAATTTTCAGAAATTTCATTATTCACTAATTGATACTTGTCATTGCATAAAGTTATAGTGTTGATTTTCTCACTTATTTAATACTGAAACTTTGTCAAATTTTCATGAGAATAACCTTCAAGAATACTGAACAGATATCTGTTAATTAATATGCAATAAATAAATTTTCAGAAATTTCAGTATTGACTAATTCATTCTTGTCATTGCATAAAGTTATAGTGTCAATTTTCTCACTTATTTAATACTGAAACTTTGTCAAATTTTCATGAGAATAAGCTTCAGGAATACTGAACAGATATCTGATAATTAATATGCAATAAATAAATTTTCAGAAATTTCAGTATTGCCTAATTCTTACTTGTCATTGCATAAAGTTATGTGTCAATTTTCTCACTTATTTAATACTGAAACTTTGTCAAATTTTCATGATAATTAGCTTCAGGAATACTGAACAGATATCTGTTAATTAATATGCAATAAATAAATTTTCAGAAATTTCAGTATTGACTAATTCATTCTTGTCATTGCATAAAGTTATAGTGTCAATTTTCTCACTTATTTAATACTGAAACTTTGTCAAATTTTCATGATAATTAGCTTCAGGAATACTGAACAGATATCTGTTAATTAATATGCAATAAATAAATTTTCAGAAATTTCAGTATTGACTAATTCATACTTGCCATTGCATAAAGTTATAGTGTTGATTTTGTCACTTATTTAATACTGAAACTTTGTCAAATTTTCATGAGAATTAGCTTCAGGAATACTGAACAGATATCTGTTAATTAATATGCAATAAATAATTTTTCAGAAATTTCAGTATTGACTAATTCATACTTGTCATTGCATAAAGTTATAGTGTCAATTTTCTCACTTATTTAATACTGAAACTTTGTCAAATTTTCATGATAATTAGCTTCAGGAATACTGAACAGATATCTGTTAATTAATATGCAATAAATAAATTTTCAGAAATTTCAGTATTGACTAATTCATTCTTGTCATTGCATAAAGTTATAGTGTCAATTTTCTCACTTATTTAATACTGAAACTTTGTTAAATTTTCATGATAATTAGCTTCAGGAATACTGAACAGATATCTGTTAATTAATATGCAATTAATAAATTTTCAGAAATTTCAGTATTGACTAATTCATACTTGTCATTGCATAAAGTTATAGTGTTGATTGTGTCACTTATTTAATACTGAAACTTTGTCATATTTTCATGAGAATTAGCTTCAGGAATACTGAACAGATATCTGTTAATTAATATGCAATAAATTAATTTTCAGAAATTTCAGTATTGACTAATTCATTCTTGTCATTGCATAAAGTTATAGTGTCAATTTTCTCACTTATTTAATACTGAAACTTTGTCAAATTTTCATGATAATTAGCTTCAGGAATACTGAACAGATATCTGTTAATTAATATGCAATAAATAAATTTTCAGAAATTTCAGTATTGACTAATTCATACTTGTCATTGCATAAAGTTATAGTGTCAATTTTCTCACTTATTTAATACTGAAACTTTGTCAAATTTTCATGATAATTAGTTTCAGGAATACTGAACAGATATCTGTTAATTAATATGCAATAAATAAATTTTCAGAAATTTCAGTATTGACTAATTCATTCTTGTCATTGCATAAAGTTATAGTGTCAATTTTCTCACTTATTTAATACTGAAACTTTGTCAAATTTTCATGATAATTAGCTTCAGGAATACTGAACAGATATCTGTTAATTAATATGCAATAAATAAATTTTCAGAAATTTCATTATTGACTAATTCATACTTGTCATTGCATAAAGTTATAGTGTTGATTTTGTCACTTATTTAATACTGAAACTTTGTCAAATTTTCATGAGAATAAGCTTCAGGAATACTGAACAGATATCTGATAATTAATATGCAATAAATAAATTTTCAGAAATTTCAGTATTGACTAATTCATTCTTGTCATTGCATAAAGTTATAGTGTCAATTTTCTCACTTATTTAATACTGAAACTTTGTCAAATTTTCATGAGAATAAGCTTCAGGAATACTGAACAGATATCTGATAATTAATATGCAATAAATAAATTTTCAGAAATTTCAGTATTGACTAATTCATTCTTGTCATTGCATAAAGTTATAGTGTCAATTTTCTCACTTATTTAATACTGAAACTTTGTCAAATTTTCATGATAATTAGCTTCAGGAATACTGAACAGATATCTGTTAATTAATATGCAATAAATAAATTTTCAGAAATTTCAGTATTGACTAATTCATTCTTGTCATTGCATAAAGTAATAGTGTCAATTTTCTCACTTATTTAATACTGAAACTTTGTCAAATTTTCATGAGAATTAGCTTCAGGAATACTGAACAGATATCTGTTAATTAATATGCAATAAATAAATTTTCAGAAATTTCAGTATTCACTAATTCATACTTGTCATTGCATAAAGTTGTGTCAATTTTTTCACCTATTTGATACTGAAACTTTGTCAAATTTTCATGAGAATTAGCTTCAGGAATACTGAACAGATATCTGTTAATTAATATGCAATAAATAAATTTTCAGAAATTTCATTATTCACTAATTGTTACTTGTCATTGCATAAAGTTATAGTGTTGATTTTCTCACTTATTTAATACTGAAACTTTGTCAAATTTTCATGAGAATAACCTTCAGGAATACTGAACAGATATCTGTTAATTAATATGCAATAAATAAATTTTCAGAAATTTCAGTATTGACTAATTCATTCTTGTCATTGCATAAAGTTATAGTGTCAATTTTCTCACTTATTTAATACTGAAACTTTGTCAAATTTTCATGAGAATAAGCTTCAGGAATACTGAACATATATCTGATAATTAATATGCAATAAATAAATTTTCAGAAATTTCAGTATTGCCTAATTCTTACTTGTCATTGCATAAAGTTATGTGTCAATTTTCTCACTTATTTAATACTGAAACTTTGTCAAATTTTCATGATAATTAGCTTCAGGAATACTGAACAGATATCTGTTAATTAATATGCAATAAATAAATTTTCAGAAATTTCAGTATTGACTAATTCATTCTTGTCATTGCATAAAGTTATAGTGTCAATTTTCTCACTAATTTAATACTGAAACTTTGTCAAATTTTCATGATAATTAGCTTCAGGAATACTGAACAGATATCTGTTAATTAATATGCAATAAATAAATTTTCAGAAATTTCAGTATTGACTAATTCATACTTGTCATTGCATAAAGTTATAGTGTTGATTTTGTCACTTATTTAATACTGAAACTTTGTCAAATTTTCATGAGAATTAGCTTCAGGAATACTGAACAGATATCTGTTAATTAATATGCAATAAATAATTTTTCAGAAATTTCAGTATTGACTAATTCATACTTGTCATTGCATAAAGTTATAGTGTCAATTTTCTCACTTATTTAATACTGAAACTTTGTCAAATTTTCATGATAATTAGCTTCAGGAATACTGAACAGATATCTGTTAATTAATATGCAATAAATAAATTTTCAGAAATTTCAGTATTGACTAATTCATTCTTGTCATTGCATAAAGTTATAGTGTCAATTTTCTCACTTATTTAATACTGAAACTTTGTCAAATTTTCATGATAATTAGCTTCAGGAATACTGAACAGATATCTGTTAATTAATATGCAATAAATAAATTTTCAGAAATTTCAGTATTGACTAATTCATACTTGTCATTGCATAAAGTTATAGTGTTGATTTTGTCACTTATTTAATACTGAAACTTTGTCAAATTTTCATGAGAATTAGCTTCAGGAATACTGAACAGATATCTGTTAATTAATATGCAATAAATTAATTTTCAGAAATTTCAGTATTGACTAATTCATTCTTGTCATTGCATAAAGTTATAGTGTCAATTTTCTCACTTATTTAATACTGAAACTTTGTCAAATTTTCATGATAATTAGCTTCAGTAATACTGAACAGATATCTGTTAATTAATATGTAATAAATAAATTTTCAGAAATTTCAGTATTGACTAATTCATACTTGTCATTGCATAAAGTTATAGTGTCAATTTTCTCACTTATTTAATACTGAAACTTTGTCAAATTTTCATGATAATTAGCTTCAGGAATACTGAACAGATATCTGTTAATTAATATGCAATAAATAAATTTTCAGAAATTTCAGTATTGACTAATTCATTCTTGTCATTGCATAAAGTTATAGTGTCAATTTTCTCACTTATTTAATACTGAAACTTTGTCAAATTTTCATGAGAATAAGCTTCAGGAATACTGAACAGATATCTGATAATTAATATGCAATAAATAAATTTTCAGAAATTTCAGTATTGCCTAATTCTTACTTGTCATTGCATAAAGTTATGTGTCAATTTTCTCACTTATTTAATACTGAAACTTTGTCAAATTTTCATGATAATTAGCTTCAGGAATACTGAACAGATATCTGTTAATTAATATGCAATAAATAAATTTTCAGAAATTTCAGTATTGACTAATTCATTCTTGTCATTGCATAAAGTTATAGTGTCAATTTTCTCACTAATTTAATACTGAAACTTTGTCAAATTTTCATGATAATTAGCTTCAGGAATACTGAACAGATATCTGTTAATTAATATGCAATAAATAAATTTTCAGAAATTTCAGTATTGACTAATTCATACTTGTCATTGCATAAAGTTATAGTGTTGATTTTGTCACTTATTTAATACTGAAACTTTGTCAAATTTTCATGAGAATTAGCTTCAGGAATACTGAACAGATATCTGTTAATTAATATGCAATAAATAATTTTTCAGAAATTTCAGTATTGACTAATTCATACTTGTCATTGCATAAAGTTATAGTGTCAATTTTCTCACTTATTTAATACTGAAACTTTGTCAAATTTTCATGATAATTAGCTTCAGGAATACTGAACAGATATCTGTTAATTAATATGCAATAAATAAATTTTCAGAAATTTCAGTATTGACTAATTCATTCTTGTCATTGCATAAAGTTATAGTGTCAATTTTCTCACTTATTTAATACTGAAACTTTGTCAAATTTTCATGATAATTAGCTTCAGGAATACTGAACAGATATCTGTTAATTAATATGCATTAAATAAATTTTCAGAAATTTCAGTATTGACTAATTCATACTTGTCATTGCATAAAGTTATAGTGTTGATTTTGTCACTTATTTAATACTGAAACTTTGTCAAATTTTCATGAGAATTAGCTTCAGGAATACTGAACAGATATCTGTTAATTAATATGCAATAAATTAATTTTCAGAAATTTCAGTATTGACTAATTCATTCTTGTCATTGCATAAAGTTATAGTGTCAATTTTCTCACTTATTTAATACTGAAACTTTGTCAAATTTTCATGATAATTAGCTTCAGTAATACTGAACAGATATCTGTTAATTAATATGTAATAAATAAATTTTCAGAAATTTCAGTATTGACTAATTCATACTTGTCATTGCATAAAGTTATAGTGTCAATTTTCTCACTTATTTAATACTGAAACTTTGTCAAATTTTCATGATAATTAGCTTCAGGAATACTGAACAGATATCTGTTAATTAATATGCAATAAATAAATTTTCAGAAATTTCAGTATTGACTAATTCATTCTTGTCATTGCATAAAGTTATAGTGTCAATTTTCTCACTTATTTAATACTGAAACTTTGTCAAATTTTCATGATAATTAGCTTCAGGAATACTGAACAGATATCTGTTAATTAATATGCAATAAATAAATTTTCAGAAATTTCAGTATTGACTAATTCATTCTTGTCATTGCATAAAGTTATAGTGTTGATTTTGTCACTTATTTAATACTGAAACTTTGTCAAATTTTTATGAGAATTAGCTTCAGGAATACTGAACAGATATCTGTTAATTAATATGCAATAAATTAATTTTCAGAAATTTCAGTATTGACTAATTCATTCTTGTCATTGCATAAAGTTATAGTGTTGATTTTGTCACTTATTTAATACTGAAACTTTGTCAAATTTTCATGATAATTAGCTTCAGGAATACTGAACAGATATCTGTTAATTAATATGCAATAAATAAATTTACAGAAATTTCAGTATTAACTAATTCATTCTTGTCATTGCATAAAGTTATAGTGTTGATTCTGTCACTTATTTAATACTGAAACTTTGTCAAATTTTCATGAGAATTAGCTTCAGGAATACTGAACAGATATCTGTTAATTAATATGCAATAAATTAATTTTCAGAAATTTCAGTATTGACTAATTCATTCTTGTCATTGCATAAAGTTACAGTGTCAATTTTCTCACTTATTTAATACTGAAACTTTGTCAAATTTTCATGATAATTAGCTTCAGTAATACTGAACAGATATCTGATAATTAATATGCAATAAATAAATTTTCAGAAATTTCAGTATTGCCTAATTCTTACTTGTCATTGCATGAAGTTATGTGTCAATTTTCTCACTTATTTAATACTGAAACTTTGTCAAATTTTCATGATATTAGCTTCAGGAATACTGAACAGATATCTGTTAATTAATATGCAATAAATAAATTTTCAGAAATTTCAGTATTGACTAATTCATTCTTGTCATTGCATAAAGTTATAGTGTCAATTTTCTCACTTATTTAATACTGAAACTTTGTCAAATTTTCATGATAATTAGCTTCAGGAATACTGAACAGATATCTGTTAATTAATATGCAATAAATAAATTTTCAGAAATTTCAGTATTGACTAATTCATACTTGTCATTGCATAAAGTTATAGTGTTGATTTTGTCACTTATTTAATACTGAAACTTTGTCAAATTTTCATGAGAATTAGCTTCAGGAATACTGAACAGATATCTGTTAATTAATATGCAATAAATAATTTTTCAGAAATTTCAGTATTGACTAATTCATACTTGTCATTGCATAAAGTTATAGTGTTGATTTTGTCACTTATTTAATACTGAAACTTTGTCAAATTTTCATGAGAATTAGCTTCAGGAATACTGAACAGATATCTGTTAATTAATATGCAATAAATAATTTTTCAGAAATTTCAGTATTGACTAATTCATACTTGTCATTGCATAAAGTTATAGTGTCAATTTTCTCACTTATTTAATACTGAAACTTTGTCAAATTTTCATGATAATTAGCTTCAGGAATACTGAACAGATATCTGTTAATTAATATGCAATAAATAAATTTTCAGAAATTTCAGTATTGACTAATTCATTCTTGTCATTGCATAAAGTTATAGTGTCAATTTTCTCACTTATTTAATACTGAAACTTTGTCAAATTTTCATGATAATTAGCTTCAGGAATACTGAACAGATATCTGTTAATTAATATGCAATAAATAAATTTTCAGAAATTTCAGTATTGACTAATTCATACTTGTCATTGCATAAAGTTATAGTGTTGATTTTGTCACTTATTTAATACTGAAACTTTGTCAAATTTTCATGATAATTAGCTTCAGGAATACTGAACAGATATCTGTTAATTAATATGCAATAAATAAATTTTCAGAAATTTCAGTATTGACTAATTCATACTTGTCATTGCATAAAGTTATAGTGTTGATTTTGTCACTTATTTAATACTGAAACTTTGTCAAATTTTCATGATAATTAGCTTCAGTAATACTGAACAGATATCTGTTAATTAATATGTAATAAATAAATTTTCAGAAATTTCAGTATTGACTAATTCATACTTGTCATTGCATAAAGTTATAGTGTTGATTTTGTCACTTATTTAATACTGAAACTTTGTCAAATTTTCATGATAATTAGCTTCAGGAATACTGAACAGATATCTGTTAATTAATATGCAATAAATAAATTTTCAGAAATTTCAGTATTGACTAATTCATACTTGTCATTGCATAAAGTTATAGTGTCAATTTTCTCACTTATTTAATACTGAAACTTTGTCAAATTTTCATGATAATTAGCTTCAGGAATACTGAACAGATATCTGTTAATTAATATGCAATAAATAAATTTTCAGAAATTTCAGTATTGACTAATTCATTCTTGTCATTGCATAAAGTTATAGTGTCAATTTTCTCACTTATTTAATACTGAAACTTTGTCAAATTTTCATGATAATTAGCTTCAGGAATACTGAACAGATATCTGTTAATTAATATGCAATAAATAAATTTTCAGAAATTTCAGTATTGACTAATTCATACTTGTCATTGCATAAAGTTATAGTGTTGATTTTGTCACTTATTTAATACTGAAACTTTGTCAAATTTTCATGAGAATTAGCTTCAGGAATACTGAACAGATATCTGTTAATTAATATGCAATAAATTAATTTTCAGAAATTTCAGTATTGACTAATTCATTCTTGTCATTGCATAAAGTTATAGTGTCAATTTTCTCACTTATTTAATACTGAAACTTTGTCAAATTTTCATGATAATTAGCTTCAGTGATACTGAACAGATATCTGTTAATTAATATGTAATAAATAAATTTTCAGAAATTTCAGTATTGACTAATTCATACTTGTCATTGCATAAAGTTATAGTGTCAATTTTCTCACTTATTTAATACTGAAACTTTGTCAAATTTTCATGATAATTAGCTTCAGGAATACTGAACAGATATCTGTTAATTAATATGCAATAAATAAATTTTCAGAAATTTCAGTATTGACTAATTCATTCTTGTCATTGCATAAAGTTATAGTGTCAATTTTCTCACTTATTTAATACTGAAACTTTGTCAAATTTTCATGATAATTAGCTTCAGGAATACTGAACAGATATCTGTTAATTAATATGCAATAAATAAATTTTCAGAAATTTCAGTATTGACTAATTCATTCTTGTCATTGCATAAAGTTATAGTGTTGATTTTGTCACTTATTTATTACTGAAACTTTGTCAAATTTTTATGAGAATTAGCTTCAGGAATACTGAACAGATATCTGTTAATTAATATGCAATAAATTAATTTTCAGAAATTTCAGTATTGACTAATTCATTCTTGTCATTGCATAAAGTTATAGTGTTGATTTTGTCACTTATTTAATACTGAAACTTTGTCAAATTTTCATGATAATTAGCTTCAGGAATACTGAACAGATATCTGTTAATTAATATGCAATAAATAAATTTACAGAAATTTCAGTATTAACTAATTCATTCTTGTCATTGCATAAAGTTATAGTGTTGATTCTGTCACTTATTTAATACTGAAACTTTGTCAAATTTTCATGAGAATTAGCTTCAGGAATACTGAACAGATATCTGTTAATTAATATGCAATAAATAAATTTTCAGAAATTTCAGTATTGACTAATTCATACTAGTCATTGCATAAAGTTATGTGTCAATTTTCTCACTTATTTAATACTGAAACTTTCTTAAATTTTCATGAGAATTAGCTTCAGGAATACTGAACAGATATCTGTTAATTAATATACAATAAATAATTTTTCAGAAATTTCAGTATTTACTAATTCATACTAGTCATTGCATAAAGTTATGTGTCAATTTTCTCACTTATTTAATACTGAAACTTTCTCAAATTTTCATGAAAGTTAGCTTCAGGAATACTGAACAGATATCTGTTAATTAATATGCAATAAATAATTTTTCAGAAATTTCAGTATTGACTAATTCATACTTGTCATTGCATAAAGTTATAGTGTTGATTTTGTCACTTATTTAATACTGAAACTTTGTCAAATTTTCATGAGAATTAGCTTCAGGAATACTGAACAGATATCTGTTAATTAATATGCAATAAATAATTTTTCAGAAATTTCAGTATTTACTAATTCATACTTGTCATTGCATAAAGTTATAGTGTTGATTTTGTCACTTATTTAATACTGAAACTTTGTCAAATTTTCAGTAGAATTAGCTTCAGGAATACTGAACAGATATCTGTTAATTAATATGCAATAAATAATTTTTCAGAAATTTCAGTATTTACTAATTCATACTTGTCATTGCATAAAGTTATAGTGTTGATTTTGTCAATTATTTAATACTGAAACTTTGTCAAATTTTCATGAGAATAGCTTCAGGAATACTGAACAGATATCTGATAATTAATATGCAATAAATAAATTTTCAGAAATTTCAGTATTGCCTAATTCTTACTTGTCATTGCATAAAGTTATGTGTCAATTTTCTCACTTATTTAATACTGAAACTTTGTCAAATTTTCATGATAATTAGCTTCAGGAATACTGAACAGATATCTGTTAATTAATATGCAATAAATAAATTTTCAGAAATTTCAGTATTGACTAATTCATTCTTGTCATTGCATAAAGTTATAGTGTCAATTTTCTCACTTATTTAATACTGAAACTTTGTCAAATTTTCATGAGAATTAGCTTCAGGAATACTGAACAGATATCTGTTAATTAATATGCAATAAATAATTTTTCAGAAATTTCAGTATTTACTAATTCATACTTGTCATTGCATAAAGTTATAGTGTTGATTTTGTCACTTATTTAATACTGAAACTCTGTCAAATTTTCAGTAGAATTAGCTTCAGGAATACTGAACAGATATCTGTTAATTAATATGCAATAAATAATTTTTCAGAAATTTCAGTATTTACTAATTCATACTTGTCATTGCATAAAGTTATAGTGTTGATTTTGTCACTTATTTAATACTGAAACTTTGTCAAATTTTCATGAGAATAGCTTCAGGAATACTGAACAGATATCTGTTAATTAATATGCAATAAATAAATTTTCAGAAATTTCAGTATTGACTAATTCATACTAGTCATTGCATAAAGTTATGTGTCAATTTTCTCACTTATTTAATACTGAAACTTTCTCAAATTTTCATGAAAGTTAGCTTCAGGAATACTGAACAGATATCTGTTAATTAATATGCAATAAATAATTTTTCAGAAATTTCAGTATTGACTAATTCATACTTGTCATTGCATAAAGTTATAGTGTTGATTTTCTCACTTATTTAATACTGAAACTTTGTCAAATTTTCATGAGAATAAGCTTCAGGAATACTGAACAGATATCTGTTAGTTAATATGCAATAAATAAATTTTCTGAAATTTCAGTATTCACTAATTCATACTTCTCATTGCATAAAGTTATAGTGTCAATTTTCTCACTTATTTAATGCTGAAACTTTGTCAAATTTTCATGAGAATAAGCTTTAGGAATACTGAACAGATATCTGTTAATTAATATGCAATAAATAAATTTTCAGAAATTTCATTATTCACTAATTGATACTTGTCATTGCATAAAGTTATAGTGTTGATTTTCTCACTTATTTAATACTGAAACTTTGTCAAATTTTCATGAGAATAAGCTTCAGGAATACTGAACAGATATCTGTTAATTAATATGCAATAAATAAATTTTCAGAAATTTCAGTATTCACTAATTGATACTTGTCATTGCATAAAGTTATAGTGTCAATTTTCTCACTTATTTAATACTGAAACTTTGTCAAATTTTCATGAGAATAAGCTTCAGGAATACTGAACAGATATCTGTTAGTTAATATGCAATAAATAAATTTTCTGAAATTTCAGTATTCACTAATTCATACTTCTCATTGCATAAAGTTATAGTGTCAATTTTCTCACTTATTTAATGCTGAAACTTTGTCAAATTTTCATGAGAATAAGCTTCAGGAATACTGAACAGATATCTGTTAATTAATATGCAATAAATAAATTTTCAGAAATTTCAGTATTCACTAATTGATACTTGTCATTGCATAAAGTTATAGTGTTGATTTTCTCACTTATTTAATACTGAAACTTTGTCAAATTTTCATGAGAATAAGCTTCAGGAATACTGAACAGATATCTGTTAATTAATATGCAATAAATAAATTTTCAGAAATTTCAGTATTCACTAATTGATACTTGTCATTGCATAAAGTTATAGTGTTGATTTTCTCACTTATTTAATACTGAAACTTTGTCAAATTTTCATGAGAATTAGCTTCAGGAATACGGAACAGATATCTGTTCATTAAATTAGAAATTTCATTAATTGATAATGCATGCAGGTCAAATCAGAAAGTTATATATTCGATTGTTTCACTTATTTAGATCATCTTTCTTAAATTTGCTGAAGAATTGTATGCATGTATACTGTATACAAATCTGGCACGGAATATACCAAACAAGAATTAATTAAATTAAAAAAAAATCCAGTTGAGTTAAGAATATAAGTTGCAGAGATAAATGCAATTGACCATAGTGTAATTGTAAATAATTGTAAAATATAAATAATAATACTGAAGGGCACTAGTTTGAATATTTTGGTGTATTACTGCTGCAAAATTTTAAATGTAGGTGAATTTTCCAAACGATTTGCTTAAAAATATATGCAAATATAACAGAATTTTGAGTATGTTCGAAGTTTATTAATAAATGTATATATTTTAGTTTATGATAATTTTGCAGGTCGGTGCAAGCTCATCTCGGCTGGCATTGTATTGATCGCTTGCATTGTAATTCAATCCATTGTCCTGTCGTCGGGCGAGCCAAGGTTGTGACCAAAAAACTGACCTTTGCCGTGCAGCGGAGGCTCAGTCGCCGCTGAATCTCCAACGCGGCAATATCTCTGCATGTGCCAGGTGCATTATTCACAACGAAATCAATTAACGAACTTACTAATTAATAATTTATTGTTTCAGACCGATTGCTGAGATCCGTCTTCAACATTTCGACTTGCGAAATCCACTGAAAACTGGAAGTCGCCCCCCGAAATTCCGCCCACATCCCCAAAGAGCCCCCAAATGTTCACAGAAGACACGAATTCGTCTGGAAGATGTTAAGGTAATAGCAATTGATTTTTTTGCGAAATTTGCGTGGTTTTCTGCACTTTTTTGGTGCATAAAATCACTCCACATTTCCAATTATCATAATTTCACACATCCTACATGAAAATCTTTTCTAATTACCCCAAAATTGGCTTAAAATCTAATTAAATGAACGCGGAATATTCGAGAAATCGCTATTTTTCCTATCCACAGCGAACCCATTGTGCTACACAATGGACTCTTTAGCTAGGCAAAAAAGTGATACGTCTTATTTCAATCTGCTTTGAAAACATTCCTCACATAATTGTTAAACTCCTTAAAATAAATCTAATAAATAAAGCCTCTCAATGGCGCAACATTACAAATGCAATAAAATGTATTTAATAATACATTACATTTGTATTGTTTATAAAAATTTGCACTCAAAATCACAAGAACATTTGTATGATTAATACCTACTTATCCAACATAATTTCTTATTTTTCATACAGATTTTTAAAACTTTCATTGTTAAAAATTCATTTAAAATTAGTCTCATTACTTGCAAAATTTTTCCAAATTTAATTTAAAGATGCTTCCTAAAACAATACCAAACGTATGTCACTGTTAAAATAATTTTTAACATTTCAGACCAGCGAATACCTCCATTGAAGTATTGTAAATGTGAGTCAGTTTATACCATCGAGGAACAGAAATCGTCTCCGATGGTAACTTCACCGAACAGAAATCGTCGAAGGAATTATAAGGTAGGAATTTTTATATTTATGACGTTTCGTTATGAATAATGTTTTTGCATTACAAATAACTTGTTCTTTATTAACCAACATTATTCAAAACTATTGATTACTGTGTTGATATTGGCTGCACATGCACTGAATGCGTTTCCGAATGTTGAATGCTGTATCGAACAATACAGCATTCAACATTCGGAAACGCATGGAAATTTACTTAACTGCAAGTTATTTAAATATAATTATAATAATAATTTAATAACAAACTAATTTTTACCATCAATTTTGCTGTTGTCTTGAAATGTTACATTAATTACGATCTGATATTCAAACGAAAACATAGAAACCTGATTTGTCGAAGTGAATTTTGCATTATTGGTGTTAAAATAATTCTAGTGGTGTGTACGCTGACCGCAACGGTATATAATTTAATAATTCAATTAAAATCGGATTCCTAACGGATTGCACCAGTTATCGTATGTGCGATTACTAAGATCACATACAAACGGTAATTGTTGGAATCTTCCAGTTATAGGTGAGACCAGATTAACTTTGTAGAACCCATCGCAGTTATGTATCATAATTGATGTGACTAAATATTTTTCAGCCTTAGCATTACAGACGTACAAATTATGTTATCATATAAATTTGCAAGTAACGGTGGTACAAAATATTTTGAGCCATCGATACTAACAAATAACTGCAACGGTCGCATCCTTATGTCTGCACAAAGTGTACTTGCAGAATTTTAAAATTTGCAT
Source organism: Othius punctulatus (assembly GCA_951805005.1). NCBI lineage: Eukaryota > Metazoa > Arthropoda > Insecta > Coleoptera > Staphylinidae > Othius > Othius punctulatus. The sequence goes on from OX638145.1 coordinate 16,990,008, forward strand.
TGCTAATAAATTTATTTAAAATTAGTAGGTACTTGCAAAATTTTTACAACTTTAATTTCAATTTGCTTCCAAAAAACGACCAAACATGTCTCACTGTTAATATAATTTTCAATTTTTCAGAACAAATACCTTCGTTGAATTGGTAAATGGACCATCTGTTAATGCAACGCAGAACTGATGTGAATTTGTTTACCTGCCGAGGAACGGCGATTATCTCCTATGGTAACTTCACCCAACCAACCGCCGCTTCACAGTTTTGCAAATCATCGGAGGAATTATAAGGTAAGATTTTTTTTATTTATCACCTAGTTATGAATAATGTTAGTATTTCACAAGTTTTCTGTATTAAAAATAACTTGTTTTCGATTGACCAACATTATTCAAAACTATTAATTAGTGTGTGGATATTTTTTTACTTGCCTTTATTGTTTATTTATATCCAAATTAAATTTAATCGCGGGCAATATTTCAATAGTTGTTAATTTTAATTGTGCATTCATAAATGTTGAAATCTAATCACTTCAATTATATTTGTATTCTATTAAGATTGATTCAAAGTCAATCGCACCCCTGTACCCATTTTGACTGCTTACCACAATGTTGCATCGCTCGCCTTACATCTGCCTTTATACTAATTTTAAGGCTTGATCAGATTTTAGCAAAATAACATTTATTAATTTTGTGTTCTAAACAAAGTAACATTAAAACTTTAGCATACACATTGAAACACATATTTCAGAAACAACTCAAGTCACACATCTAGTTTTGAAATAATTAAATAAATATTAATTAGTCACGAACTAAGATTATGTCTGCTCTCAGTTGATATTTTCAGAGGGTCCAATACACCTTTTAAATATTAGAATAAGGTTCTTTTTGCGCTCAATCAAAAGAACTACATCTTTTATGCGCCATTCTATGTATAATTCAAATACGTATAACCAAACGATTTGGGCGGTTTCTGAAATCAGCGATTCTTGTAATATTTCACTATTTTAATAGGTGTTTATGTTTTAGGAAAGAATAATTGCTTCGTTGACTTGGTAACTGGAACATCATTGAGAGACGAAAGTATATGCAGCCTTCTGGTACTGCCGGCACCGCAGAAATCGTCATCGGAGTCAATTTCGCAGCAACAATCTTCAAGACTGCCAGGGGATTCTAAAGGTAGGAACTTTCATTTCTAATAACCGCAACTAGTTATGAATAATGCCGTGTAATATTTTGTCTCCAAGACAACTGATAGTATCCAAGTTTGCTTTGAAACATTCATCCAGCAGCCAAGAAATTGGCTTCAAATTACTAATTATTGGTAAATATTTATACCAATACAATAATTTTTGTTCTGCAATTTACAAGCATTATTCATAACTAGAAACAATTGGAGCGTTAATATTTTAATTGTTGGTTCAAAAATCTACCAGTGTCCAAATCAAATTCAATGGACAATAATTGCTTTTATAGTCATATTATTAAGCGCGCTTTTAAATCAAACAATATACACATATCAGATTTCTGATCAGTTTTGTTTTAAATTATTTGCGTAGGTACTTTAAGTAAATATTCCTCTGAGCTCTGAGCTTCATATTTTCTGCACCAATAATCACCCAATTTCTTAATTTATCTAATCTAACGGTACAGAGACGGACCACGATTAGAAATAATTATTAATTTAATTGGGTCGCATATCATGTATTTTACTTGGAACACTTACCGTTTTGCTTCACTCAGAGCCTTGGAGGATAGCCTATAGTGTTTAAGATAGTTTGCGTAGGTACTTTAAGTAAATGTTCCTCTCTGTGTGTCCGAGTAATATGCTTGTGCAGTTTGTACAAACTACCCAATTGTTATCTTCAGTTATCTAATCTAAAGGTACAGAGACGGACCAAGATAGAAATAATTGTTTAAAATGGTCGGGTACCGCGCCGTGCTTCAGATCATTCATCTCTCCACTAGTTCATTTCAACCGCACTAACGTAACCAATACTTGGGCCCAGCTGGGGCTTGTCCAGCTATCTAACCGGACTGGTGTCTCAAGGGATATCGATTCGGCTGTTTTTACTGATGAAGAGATGATGATTTGCCACTCCTTCTGAAGCGATCGCAAAGAGGTGCCGTTGTTCACAGGGAAGGCAGATATTCTCGTTACGGATTCAACATTTAAAAAAGTGCAAAAGGCGCTAAAGTTGCAAAAGTTGCAAAAGTTACTGCTTTGCTTTACTCGGGCACTCACAGGACAGCCTCCTTTCACACAATTTTTGTAGGTCACTATAAAACAATTGATCAACTTTTGAACAAAGTCGTAACCTCATAAAATTTTCATAATTTAAACTTTATTGATCAATTACGAGTATATATTGAAATTTTTAGAAGGCATTTGATTAATTTCTCGGCTATGAAGATGGTAGAATACTAGATTTGTTATCTAGAGATAGCTGGTGCGAATCCAGTTTGGGGAATTAATTTTCTGCGTACGTATTATTTCATTCAATTTTGCGCATTGCTTTCAATTAATATCAATACTCAATACTCTTTGAGTAAACAGTAGAGTTGTGAGAGCTGTCGATGCAGAAATTTATTGATTATTAAAGTTAATTCTGCAATCATGAAGATGGATAAAGCTGGATTAAATTCCAGGCGTTGCTGGTTGAAACCCAGCTTGTAGAAATAATGATCTACGATTTAATGAATGTAACTTTCATTTAAAGTGCAAATGATTGCGCTGACAACATGTAAAAATTTACTCCTTTTAATGCCAGAACTCGGCGCTCAGTTTCACTTTAATTTTTTTATCAATCTGTGCTTATTTGTTTGTTTATTTTGTACACTTCAATTAAATAATTTCACATAAAGATTATTATTGGCGTTAACGACATAATTGCACATTTTGTATTCTCACTAATGTGTTTTAGTCAACAGTTCATTTTTATTTGCTTCAAACTTGCTTGGCTGTTGACATTCATACATTTTGTTCTATTGTGAACCTTAATCACAAGTTATTAATCATTTAGTTGTTATTAAAATTCGTTTGTAAGTTTATTTCATTTTAATTATTATAGCAAAGAACCAAATTATACAATTCTTGCATTTATTAATATTATTCACATTAAATATATACATATGCTCCTCTCTGTTTCCGAGTAATATGCTTGTGCAGTTTGTACTACCCAATTGTTATCTTCAGTTATCTAATCTAAAGGTACAGAAACGGACCACGATAGAAATAATTGTTTATAATGATCGGGTATCGCGCCGTGCTTCAGATCATTCATCTCACCACTAGTTCATTTCACCGATATCGATTCGGCTGTTTTTACTGATGAAGAGATGATGATTTGCCAGTCCTTCTGAAGCGATCGCAAAGAGGTGCCGTTGTTCACAGGGAAGGCAGATATTCTCGTTACGGATTCAACATTTCAAAAAGTGCACAAGTTGCAAAAGTTACTGCTTTGCTTCACTCGGAACCTCACAGCCTTGCATAATAATTTACCAAAATTAATGTTTTATTGTCAATTTTTTGGACTTAATGGTTATTAGTCGGTTCATATTAAAAACATCCATTTAAAGTAGAGTCGATTTTAGATTAGAAGTAGATTTAACTTGCCATGTTAAACTACCCCTCAAAAATTGTCTAGTTTTTAGACATATTTTCAAATGCAACTTATACAATGCAATTATTTCAAATAATCATATTCTTGCCACATTACTAGGTGTCATAAATACAATGAGAAATGTGATTATACATTCGTGATGCATGTCGAAAAGACTTTAGGTATTGTGTGAGTGTTGATGTTGAGACTGATTGTTAATTAGGAAAAAGGCGGCCGCCGACTTTAGCGTTGTTTAACACTATAGCAATTTACTTGCTTAATTTGTCTTTCAGAAGACTCCTTGGTGTGTATGCTTGTTGTTATGTATATATGATAGAACCAGTTGCTGGTTTGTAGGTTCTGATATCTTAATGATATCATAGGTGTAGGTACAATTTCGTCTGAAATTGAACCAGTTGCTGGTTTTTAGGTTCTGATATCTTAATGATATCATAGGTGTAGGTACAATTTCGTCTGAAATTGGTTGATGGGGTGGGATTTTCTTAGGCGCATGTCTTTGATATTATATTTGATATTAGCTTACTCCTGCGCTTATTATATTCGACCCGTCAAGGAAACAAGTTCATCTTGTTTATGTAACATGTATGTAAACGCATTTCTCATTGATAAAATATTTTCCATAGTGGGAATAAAAGTTGTTGATCAATTTATTTGAACCAATTCATTGAGAAAAATCTATTCAAATTTCAATTAATATGTGCAAGAATTTATAAATCACAGTCATTACGCGTAATTATTTTTATAATTTTTTTACTTTTTTAAATTGTTTAGTTTATATAACAAAACTTGTCTTACTGCAATATTTCAAAGCAGTAATGTGTCACAGTTTTGATATTAGGAACTCGTAATTCGAAATGTTGTAATTGTATTAATAGTACAAATGAATTTTACGAATAATTAATAGACTAATAAATATTCAATAACCTACAATTCATTTAAATTGAATTGTCATTGACGCTTTTAATTATCTACCAAATCAATGTAAGTAACACATTATTGATTAGACCTAGCTTGCATGTGTTACTTTATCAATAAACATTATAAACAATTAACAAAGCACAGAAATATAATGCATTCATTATTATGCATTCAAAGTTTCAATTTTTCAATTAGTTTTCATGGAGTGTTAATTTTTCCATGTTTTTTGTTTTAATAATATATCTTTCACCCTAGCCAAGTGTTGGAATGTATTATTAAATTTTTTGTCAAAAAAAAAAACAGTGTTGGTTCAATTTAACACTGAATTAAATCGTGGAAAGCAATTTTTAAATTGCTGTGCCGATGGTTCTCAAAATTCTAAATTGCATTCATTTATTCAATTTAATAATTGAATGAGTTAATAATTATACAGAAAGAGAAGCTGGACAACTAATTCAATATAAACTAGATGTTTTGTTATTATATGAGCCAGTATAATAATGAGATTGATTGTTCTTGTAAGTTTAAATTTAATTTGTCGCTTAATAGACTAGCCACCTGTTAAGCATAGATTCACGCGCTTATCAATTGTTAATACAGTGAACTTACAGTTTAGATGGGGGGTGCAGTATTCAATATACTAGATTAGGTTATAGGATGTATTCATTTTAGTCAACTTGGGGGTAAAGCGCACTTCAAATGTTTCTTTTTGTTTTATATGTATTTAGCTATAAGCAGTGGCTATAAGTTAGTTAACCACAAATTCTTGTATGTCTTAAATTTTTTACTGCTTCTCAGTAGTTTTTACCCAATTGTTATATTCAGTTATCTAATCTAAAGGTACAGAGACGGACCAAGATAGAAATAATTGTTTAAAATGATCGGGTACCGTGCCGTGCTTCAGATCATTCATCTCTCCACTAGTTCATTTCAACCGCACTAACGTAACCAATACTTGGGCCCAGCTGGGGCTTGTCCAGCTATCTAACCGGACTGGTGTCTCAAGGGATATCGATTCGGCTGTTTTTACTGATGAAGAGATGATGATTTGCCACTCCTTCTGAAGCGATCGCAAAGAGGTGCCGTTGTTCACAGGGAAGGCAGATATTCTCGTTACGGATTCAATATTTGAAATAGTGCAAAAGGCGCAAAAGTGCAAAAGTTGCAAAAGTAACTTTGCTAACGTAATTAGTAAATTACAGACATACCAGTACTTGTGGTCACGCATAAATGAAATTGGACAGAAATCTGAAGTTGTGTATGTTGATTAGTTAGTTGTTTTGGCAGTTCTTAATAATCCTCGTACATACGGTTCACTTTTTGTACACCTCTTTTCTGTTTTCATGATCCATGCAATTGCGAGATGACGGTGAAGAACTTCTGATTGCCACCAACTTTCGAGGACCAAGACACAGGACTGGCTGGTAGCTGCAATGCAGACAGGACTCCACCCTTTCGTGCCGAAGTTGAAGTACATCAATGAACCCGCATCTTGGCAGATGAAGAATTGCAGTCGGATCCTCGAAAGACCTGCAGATATAAACGGTAAGTTATTTTCCTCAAATGTGCAAGCACATAGGAGCTGTCAACCGACTTGGTTCAATTAATGTGTTTATGCATATTGGTCACAAGAAGTCTAATAATGACGATATTACAAATATATTTTTTTAATCATTTGTGATTTTGGACAACAAGTTATATAGGAAAAATTATTTTATTTTACGTTATTATTTCATGACAGCTAAAATCTTCGTCAAGTATTCACAACACTACATAACTTGTTGTTAGTATTAATGCAATATATACAGGGTCCGTCATTTCACCTCCCGTTTTCTATAGCTCAGTTACTAATTGAGTTAGGATTTTGATATTTTGCAGGCCTTACTTACATTCTGGGGCGTATTTCAGGAAAATATTTTTGATTATACAGGGTGTCCCAAAAAAGTGTGACGTCATGATGATGTATATTTTTAAATTGCATGGTATATATTTTGTTGCTTATTCGGGTGCAGTTTATAGATGCCTACATACCCATAAAATTTTATTAAAAGCAACAATAAAGCCCAAATAAGCAATGCAAGTAAAGTCTGCAAAATATCAAATTCCTAACTCGATTAGTAACTGAGCTATAGAAGACGGGAGGTGAAATGACGGACCCTGTATATATACAGCATTTGGAATGAATTGTACTATATATATTCACGTAAAATTTACAAAAAGTAAGATCATTTCGGCTGCTGAATATTTGGATGGAAGTTCTTTTGTTCCATCGTCGCACACCTTAAACCAATTTTAAAAAACAAGAATTTTAATATGTTTGTTTTATTTTAGGGCTCTTCATATGGAATTGCAACAAACTTACGAAGAACCAGACACCGAACTGGTAATTGCAGTCTAGACGGGACTCGACCCTTTCTTCCCGAAGTTGAAGTACATCAATGTTAACCAACAGCTTACCAGATGGAAGTTGCAGTTCTATCCAGAAAGAGCTTCGGATATAAAAGGTAAATTATTTGTATTTTCCTCAAATTTGCAATCACACAGGAGCTGTCAACGACTTGGTTGAAAAAATGTTTAAGCAGATCGGTCACAAGAAGGCTAATAATGAGGATGTTACAAATATATTTTTTAATTATTTATAATTTTGGACGGCAAGTTACAGAGCATTCAAGAAAGCGGTGTCAACTCTTCCAACAACAAAGTTATGACAAGAAATCACATTTTAAAAATTCTGGTTATATTATTTGCTTGTATCCTAGAAAACATTTCTGCAACGCTGCAAAACATATTCGATTTGCAGCTTGAACAGTGTCATTTAATAGTATCCAGCATTAAAGTTGACATCACTTTCTTTAACAGTCTGTATGTACGAAAAATTATTATGTCATGACATCTTAAATTTACTTCAAGTTTCACAATATAAAATAACTTGAAGTTAGTGTTAACCATTAATGCAATATGTTTACGGCATTTAGAATTAATTGTAATATATTTATTCACATAAAATTTACTTAAAGTAACACAGCATTAATTTTGTTTAAGAATTCCGGTTTAAACTTGTCCATTACGAATAACATTTTCATTCAGTGATATATTGCATTAAACGAAAGAAATTTATAAATCCTTTTACTATTTGAATTATATTTATTCATTTCGTAGCAGCTGAATTGTATTGTATTTACTCTAGACAAACCGTAACTCTGTATAAATAGTTTAGGCCAGTGGTTTCGAAACTTTTTCCGCTCACAGCGCCCTTTTTGAACTAAGGTTTTTCCAAACCTTCTCTAAGTTATATCATGACTAACTGTAATGGATCTTTTAAATATGTTATTTGGTGTTATTGAAAGCCATCTCATTGTAAATGATGTCAGTCTGCAAAATACCCGGGTTAATTTTTCTATTAGTTTATTCAACTTAATTATAAACCTTTTGCAATATTCTGCGTGGCACCCCTGGAAAGACTGCTCTCCGGGGTGCCCCGACGCACACTTTGGGAACCACTGGTTTAGGCAATACCTTGGTATGGTTTATTAATATTTGTTTGATACTAGCAGTGAAAGGATTTATATTCTTAACATTTTCGCAATCTAAAATTTAATGTATTTTTAGCTAATGGGCTTTTGCTGGAACCAGAATATCTGCAGGTGGATGACTACGATGACACTACTTCAACTTCCGATTACGATGCACTCGGATCTTGAACAACGTGGGAACCTAGATGACTTTGGATAGAAGACATCGGATCAAGAACATCGCTGAGGAGACTTTAGAAAATAGTTTAGCTGTAACCAAGTGATAAACTATTTTAGTATTGCATTCATATATGGCATTAAGTGTTCTTGAAATCACCATGCAATAATAATTAATTAGTTATAGATAAATAGACAATTCTTTGTTTATTACTTGGTTGTAGCTCGAAACTTATCCACACAAACTAATTATATGTAGATTTAATTCATAATATAGAGATAATAAGATATAATTCGTAATACAGATATACTTGACAACATGAATTAGATTTTGCGGATAAGTAATTTTATTAATAGAATTAAATAATTTTAAGTGTAGGTATCCCCAAACTTACGTAACCAACGACCTTTGTAATTTGCAGTTGCGTATGAAGGGTGGAAATTGCCAGAAAACTGCATTTCTCTTCATAACCATACACCTCAAACACACCCTTTGTTTTTATATTCGTTCATAATTTAAAAAAAAAATTTTTATAAAGTTGTACTTATGCAATTTTCTAATTCGACTAACTTAAAATTCAAGTTATTTAAAAGTTTACAGAACTCAATAGTTACGTAACTTGGGGGCATGCCTGTATGTAGTAATGTTTTGATGACGCAATAATATTTAAAAAATTGATTCCTATCCCGTCCCAAATATATTTTTTTATTTATTCAAATGTTAATAACCCTGATGTGATTTTAAGATTCCAAATTTGTTTATCTGATTTTGATTAATGGTTGTCCAACCATATTACTTTTCATGCTTCAGACAATTTCAAAATTGTCTCGTCTTAAATCTAATTAAATTCCACATTTAGTCAATCGTTTGACCTTACTTTTTAATACGAATTCAATTGTATTTTGCAAGGGTTATTGATGTTTGAATATTTGATTCGTAATGTGACTTGGTACATATAAATATTTTTTAAGATTCTCCAAGCGCTATTTGTTCCGATTTTAAAATTATTTGCGAAGGTACTTTAAGTAAATGTTCCTCTCTGGGTTTCCGAGTAATATGCTTGTGCAGTTTGTACAAACTACCCAATTGTTATCTTCAGTTATCTAATCTAAAGGTACAGAGACGGACCACGATATAAATAATTGTTTAAAATGATTGGGTACCGTGCCGTGCTTCAGATCATTCATCTCTACACCAGTTCATTTCACCGCACTAACGTAACCAATACTTGGCCCCAGCTGGGGCTTGTCCAGCTATCTAACCGGACTGGTGTGTCAAGGGATATCGATTCGGCTGTTTTTACTGGTGAAGAGATGATGATTTGCCACTCCTTCTGAAGCGATCGCAAAGAAGTGCCGTTGTTCACAGGGAAGGCAGATATTCTCGTTACGGATTCAACATTTCAAAAAGTGCAAAAGTTGCAAAAGTTACTGCTTTGCTTTACTCGGCCACTCACAGGACAGCCACCTTTCACACAATTTGCTATCAAAATAACGGATATTCTCGTTACGTATCGCGGAATTTAGTTAAAACCATGCTTTGCTTCACTCGGAGCCTCCGAGGATAGATTTCAAGCGCTATAGGCTCCGATTTTGAATTTAGTCGAAATATTTTTTGTTTCATTCCAGATTGTGATTATACATCTAGTATATATACATAGATATATAATTATTATTAATGAATTGGCAAAAATACCGCTTTGAGAATCGTGATTTAAGGATTTTGAGTTTTAGATTCGGTCCTAATATTTAGAATTCCTCAGTGTTTTTTTTTTAATCATTTTTTTTTTTACCTTAGTCAATTTTTTGCCCGATTTTATTTTAAGCCAAGTCAATTTTTTTATCAAATTTAATTTTAAATCAATTTTTTCTTAAACCCAAGCAAATTTTTTATCCATATTTTTTTTCATCAATTTTTTAAATAAATTGTGTAATTTATGAATTATTCGTGGAGTAGTTATTGGTAAGTGCGATTCATTTGTGTTTAGAGAACAGTGCAGAGAGCTTGAACAGCATTTTAAGATTTGTTTCAATATATCGCATTACTATTTAACTACTCCACTGGCTATAGCATTTAACCATTAGTATAGTATAGGTTTAAAGGTGGTAACGGTTTCAAAATGATTACATTCTTAATCTACTGATTGATTTTCATTTCAATTAAATGATCATTCAGGTCATTATAGCAATAGTAGAAAGTGCCAAAACGTTAGCGTTGCATCATTTTGCCTAAATAGTCAGATAGGGATAAAAGGCGGCCGCCGCTTTTAGCTCTTTTTTAGTTTGGTGTGTGTGCATTGATTTCTATGATTTGTCTCTGTGTGCTGGTGTTTCGTACGCTTGTGGTTCGTATGCTTGTGATATCGTCTGATTTCTGGTGGGAAGGGTTGGGCGTCGTATTTCAATTACGGCATCGGATGCAACGTTAAACTGAAAGCACTTTTTATTATATTTTTATAGAATTAATTGGCTTATCATTTAAAGTTTTATAACTTTTATTGCAATTAAATTGCGAAGATTCAGATTAAATTTTAAATTGCAAGATTAAGAATGAGAATGTTTTTTGAAATCGTAGTACAGTATTCATATGATAGTATTTGTATCGGTATCTAAAGGATTATGTGGCAATCCAGCTTATGATGATATCCTGGCGATGCTGATTTGAGCTTGCGTTAATCCTGGCAATGATGACAACATTCGCCAGCCTTAACTGATGCTGCTTGCGCTAATCCTGGCGATGCCGATTAATCCTGCCATACTGAATACTGACGCTGCTTCCGCTTGCGTACGTAAAAAAACAAACTTTTTGGTTTATTGCAGTATCGTTATCAATTCGGTCAAGTACACAAACTACCCTGTGAAGTTTGTGCGGTAGACTATATTGATCACGAATGTGCAATAAAGCAAAAGCGAAGTTTTTGGGTGTACAGCCACGGACTCTCAGAATGACGCGTCCGTCTGTCCGAACAATATTCTATCCTTGTCTACCCCGTGCCCCTACTGTACGGGACCAGACAAGTATAGCAAACTGCTCGGATGGACAAGCGCGTCATTCTTATCGTCCATGGCTGTACAACCTACTGAGTTACCACGACGATTTGCATTTGTATTAAATAAAATGCGGAAAGACTCTATGTGGGGTCCTAGCTCAATAAATATCGTTGCTCTAAAATGATCGTAGCGCAATAAAGTTCGTACCCGAATATAGACGTAACGCTATAAATATCGTACCCGAATCAAAATTGTAGCCCAATTAAATCGTAGTCCAATAAACATCATACCCAAATAAAGATAGCAGCGCAATAAAGGTTGTAACCGAATAAATATAAAATCGTACCCCATAAATATTCTAGCCAAATAAAGATCGTTTAGGTTAGGTTTTCGCACCCGAATATAAATCGTAGTTTTGTTAAGGCAGATTCATAGATTCCTTACGTGGCAATGCTACGCTGTGACAATGCTATCGCTGTAGGCATTTTCAACGTGCATTAAATGCTGTTGAAAATGCCCGTAGCGATAGCATTGTCACAGCGTAGCATTGTTGCGTCTTGTATAAATCAATGATTCGACCTTTAAGATTGTCCAATAGACATCGTATCTGAATAAAGGTGGTGCAATAAGGGTTGTCACCCAGTAAAGATCGTATACTTATAAACGATCTTTATTTAGCGACAATATTTATGTGTATTTAAGTTTAGGTTGTACCGTACTGAATAAAATTCATTTCCCCAGGTTTCTTAGGACGGTATCTAAGGCCTTGGGTACACTTCAAGCTTTACACTTGTCGCCCACTGCTGCTCCTAGCCCCCATTAATATTGGCGGCCTCTTATTGCTTGCATCGTACCTGAGGCCATCGATAGATCGTCGCGCCATAAATATCTTGTATAAATAAAGATTGTAACACAATTAAATGTTAATCCAATAAACATTATACCCTTTAATCGCACCCTTATAAACATTGTAGGTAAATAAAGATCGTTTATATGTATTTAAGGCTAGGTTGTACCGAACTGAATAAAATTCATTTCCCCAGGTATTTTAGGACGGTATGTAAGGCCTTGGGTACACTTCAAGCTTTACACTTGTCGCCCACTGCTGCTCCTAGCCCCCATTAATATTGGCGGCCTCTTATTGCTTGCATCGTACCTGAGGCCATCGATAGATCGTCGCGCCATAAATATCTTGTATAAATAAAGATTGTAACACAATTAAATGTTAATCCAATAAACATTATACCCTTTAATCGCACCCTTATAAACATTGTAGGTAAATAAAGATCGTTTATATGTATTTAAGGCTAGGTTGTACCGAACTGAATAAAATTCATTTTCACAAGTATATTTGAACGGCATGTAAGGCCTAGGGTACGATTCAAGCAGTAAGCGGCGCAGGTGACCGACATAACAAGCGTTTTGTTCATAATTTGAATGCGCGTGCTGGAAAAACTGCTGCTATTTTTTTCTACTGCACCGCTGCTCCTAGCCTTTAATATTCGCGTCCTCTCACCGCTTGCATCGTACCCGAGGCCATCAATAGATCGTCGTGCCATAAATACCTTGCCTAAATGAAGATTGTGTCCCAATTAAATCTTAATCCAATAGACATTATACCCTTTAATTGCACCCTTATAATTGTAGCTAAATAAAGATCGTTTATATGTATTTAAGGCTAGGTTAAAGCATAATCTAATCGATGTTAACGTTCTTTGATATGCAATACACCTGAACAAATTGTATGTAATAAACAAAGTAAAACTTGTGTAAATAAAGGAGTTTATAAAATATATTGTGCATAACTTAATATGTGTGCGTTTTCTTTCTACCCGGTGCCTCTACCTGGTGCCTTCACTAAAGTTAGATAGATAGATAGTTAGATGGGGATTCTAGAAAGGGAGATATGACAGGGCATTAACATTTTCGGGCAGTTCTCGGTGGTAAATTTTTACAAGTCCGTTTACCCGGCGCCTCCACTATTTGACTTGTAAAAATTTTGATTGAAAAAAAATTGTAAAAGATTGCCTGTTTTTCGTAAATCTCCTTCCCCCCTCCCTCGCTGCCGAATCTCATCCCCACTAATTAATTTTTCCAATTTTCCGCCCCCGCATCGCTGCTACCCCCGCTCCCGCTGCTTCCCCACCACCGGCGTTTCCGGCGCTCCCACCGGATCGCTGCCCTGCCCCCCGCTCCGGGCCGCTGCCCCATCCCGCATCCCGCCGGGTCCCTGCCGGGCCCCCGGCTGCTCCCTTCCGCCGCTCCCCGGCGCTGCCACCATCGCAGCCCCGGCGGCACCCGCCACCGAATCCCTGCCGCACCCCCCGCTCCAGCATCGCTCCCCCCGGCGCTGCCACCATCGCAGCCCCGGCGGCACCCCTGCCGGTCCGCAACCCGCCGCAATTTTTATTCACCGGGCTGGATTTGAACGCGGGTCCGCTGCAGCGATCGGGGGCCAACCCAACGCTGAAGCGGCGTACGCTATCGAGCCATGGAAATCCATCGACCAAAATCTTCATCTCTTCTTACAGATTCGCGATAAGCGCCCGTGAGTGCGAGAAGGTAAGTAGACCCGGCCAACGAGTGGAAGTGAGACGGGACGATTTGCCTCGCGATTACTATAATATTGTATACTATAGTATACAATAGAATATCGGTGGGGGTATCTGGGGGTATAGATGTGGGGGGTGGGCAATATGCACCTGCTAGGTACCACGTACCTAGCAGGTGCCCACCCCCCGCCCAGGTGAGAAGCCTAAAAAACGCGCGTCAGGCGTCAGGCGGGCGGGCGTCGCGACGCCCGTGTGTGCGCCCACACACACACACGCACACGCACACGTCATGTGACGCGCGTTTAAGCTACTCTCCTGGAGCTCGACCGGTAGAAATTTTTCTATAAATCCAGTAGGGGTCCGTAGGACCCCTACTGGATTTATAGCAATATAGATATACTATATGTTTATATTACATTATATATACGCGCGCGCGCGCGCGAGGCTAAATTTTGCGGGTATTCGGGCTGTGGACACCCTGTATATATCGATTTTCGTGGGCTGCAAAATTCATCACTTTTTGGAACACCCTGTATATCGATTTTTGCGAGGAGCAATTTGATATATACAGGGTGAGTCGAAAATATTTTAAAAGTTTTTGGATCACCCTGTATATCGAGTTTTGCGAGGAGCAAATTGATATATACAGGGTGAGTCGAAAATATTTTAAAAGTTTTTGGATCACCCTGTATATCGAGTTTTGCGAGGAGCAAATTGAGAATATGTAGGCGAATATTTTCGATTTACATTGAGGGGGCACTATGAATAAAAGATCTCTTTGACCTCCTGTGATCCTGGTACGAAAACAGAAAATTATAAAATATGTACACGAAAATTTTCGATTTACATTGAGTGGGCACTATGAATAAAAGATCTCGTTCAACTCCTGTGATCCTGGTACGAAAACAGAAAATTATAAAATATGTAGACGAAAATTTTCGATTTACATTGAGTGCGCACTATGAATAAAAGATCTCTTTGACCTCCTGTGATCCTGGTACGAAAACAGAAAATTATAAAATATGTACACGAAAATTTTCGATTTACATTGAGTGGGCACTATGAATAAAAGATCTCGTTCAACTCCTGTGATCCTGGTACGAAAACAGAAAATTATAAAATATGTAGACGAAAATTTTCGATTTACATTGAGTGCGCACTATGAATAAAAGATCTCTTTGACCTCCTGTGATCCTGGTACGAAAACAGAAAATTATAAAATATGTACACGAAAATTTTCGATTTACATTGAGTGGGCACTATGAATAAAAGATCTCTTTGACCTCCTGTGATCCTGGTACGAAAACAGAAAATTATAAAATATGTAGACGAAAATTTTCGATTTACATTGAGTGGGCATTATGAATAAAAGATCTCTTTGACCTCCTGTGATCCTGGTACGAAAACAGAAAATTATAAAATATGTACACGAAAATTTTCGATTTACATTGAGTGGGCACTATGAATAAAAGATCTCGTTCAACTCCTGTGATCCTGGTACGAAAACAGAAAATTATAAAATATGTAGACGAAAATTTTCGATTTACATTGAGTGCGCACTATGAATAAAAGATCTCTTTGACCTCCTGTGATCCTGGTACGAAAACAGAAAATTATAAAATATGTACATGAAAATTTTCGATTTACATTGAGTGGGCACTATGAATAAAAGATCTCTTTGACCTCCTGTGATCCTGGTACGAAAACAGAAAATTATAAAATATGTAGACGAAAATTTTCGATTTACATTGAGTGCGCACTATGAATAAAAGATCTCTTTGACCTCCTGTGATCCTGGTACGAAAACAGAAAATTATAAAATATGTACACGAAATTTTCGATTTACATTGAGTGGGCACTATGAATAAAAGATATCTTTGACCTCCTGTGATCCTGGTACGAAATCCGAAAATTAGAAATTATACTGCCCACTCAGTTTGAATCGAAAATTTTCATACTACGAGTGCTCACCTGAATTGCAGTTGAAGCTCTTTAACTTGGGAAGAATCTGGAACGACGTAAGCTGTTTCGTCCTTATAGGACTCATCAGCGCAGCTTTATCATAAGATATTCATATCGAATGTCAAATGATCATCTACGGACAGCTCTTACACTTACCTCAACCAAAGAAAAATTTCTGAAAATGAAGAATTATTCATCCCGCAGAGTAACAGAATCTACGTCTTAAACGTCCTAAAATATCTGCGGAAATGAAGAATTGTTCATCCCGTACTGTAACCTAATCGACGTATAAATCATCCTAAAATATCTGCGGAATTCAAGAATTATTCATCCCACAGTACAACCTAATCGACATAGAAATCGTCCCAAAATATCTGCGGAAATAATGAATTATTCATCCCGCAGTATAACCGAATCGACGTATAAAACATATTAACATATCTGCGGAAACGAAGAATTATTCATCCCGCAGTATATCCTAATCGACGTATAAAACGTCCTAAAATATCTGGGGAAATGAAGAATTATTCATCCCGCAGTATAACCTAATCGACGTATAAACCGTCCTAAAATATCTGCAGAAATGAAGAAAAGATCATCTCACAGAATAATTTAATCGACGTAGAAACCGTCCTAAAATATCTGCGGAAATGAAGAATTATTCATCCCACAGTATGACCTAATCGACGTATAAACCGTCCTAAAATATCTGCGGAAATGAAGAATTATTCATCCCACAGGACCTAATCGACGTATAAATCGTCCTAAAATATCTGCAGAAATGAAGAAAATATCATCTCACAGAATAATTTAATCGACGTAGAAACCGTCCTAAAATATCTGCGGAAATGAAGAATTATTCATCCCACAGTATGACCTAATCGACGTATAAATCGTCCTAAAATATCTGCAGAAATGAAGAAAAGATCATCTCGCAGAATAATTAATCGACGTAGAAACCGTAATAAAATATCTGCAGAAATGAAGAATTATTCATCGCACACTATGACATAATCGACGTATAAATCGTCCTAAAATATCTGCAGAAATGAAGAAAAGATCATCTCACACTATAACATAATCGACGTATAAATCGTCCTAAAATATCTGCAGAAATGAAGAAAAGATCATCTCACAGAATAATTTAATCGACGTAGAAACCGTCCTAAAATATCTGCGGAAATGAAGAATTATTCATCCCACAGTATGACCTAATCGACGTATAAACCGTCCTAAAATATCTGCGGAAATGAAGAATTATTCATCCCACAGGACCTAATCGACGTATAAATCGTCCTAAAATATCTGCAGAAATGAAGAAAATATCATCTCACAGAATAATTTTATCGACGTAGAAACCGTCCTAAAATATCTGCGGAAATGAAGAATTATTCATCCCACAGTATGACCTAATCGACATATAAACCGTCCTAAAATATCTGCAGAAATGAAGAATTATTCATCTCACACTATAACATAATCGACGTATAAATCGTCCTAAAATATCTGCGGAAATATAGAATTTTCATCCCACAGTATAACCGAATCGACGTATAAAACGTCCTAATATATCTGCGGAAACGAAGAATTATTCATCCCGCAGTACAACGTAATTGACGTAGAAATTGTCCTAAAATAGCTACAAAAATGAAGATTTATTCATCCCGCAGTATAACCTAATCGACGTATAAAATGTCCTAAAATATCTATAGAAACAAAGAATTATTCATCCCGCAGTATAACCAAATCGACGTATAAATCGTCCTAAAATATCTGCGGAAATATAGAATTTGCATCCCACAGTATAACCGAATCGACGTATAAAACGTCCTAATATATCTGCGGAAACGAAGAATTATTCATCCCGCAGTACAACGTAATTGACGTAGAAATTGTCCTAAAATAGCTACAAAAATGAAGAATTATTCATCCCGCAGTATAACCTAATCGACGTATAAAATGTCCTAAAATATCTATAGAAACAAAGAATTATTCATCCCGCAGTATAACCAAATCGACGTATAAATCGTCCTAATATATCTGCAGAAACGAAGAATTATTCATCTCGCAGTACAACGTAATTGACGTAGAAATCGTCCTAATATACGAAAATGAAGAATTTTCAGACCACCTCGGTAGCTATATGAACCTGTAATCTCAAGGGAGGTTCTTTCACATATATATTATAGAATTTTCAATAAATGAAACCATAATATTGTTAGTAAACTTAAATTATATTAAAACAAATATTTATTCAATTGTACATGCAAATTTTTAATTTGTTAGTATATCAGATCTTTACTGTTCTCATAGAACCCCAACAAATTGTCCTATCGCTCTAGCTGGAGGGTAAGGATCTTGCACCGGACACGTGCCCTGCATGTTATTCATCCCACAATGTAACATAACCGACGGAGAGACCGTTCTAAAATACCTGTAGAAGTGAAGAATTATTCATCTCATAGTATAACGTAAACGACGTAGAAACCGTCATAAAATACCTGCGTAAATAAAGAATTATTTATTCCACAATGTAACATAAACAACGGAGAAACCGTTCTAAAATATTTCCAGAAATAAAGAATTATTCATCCAACAGTATAACCTAGTCGACGTAAAAACCGTCCTAAAATATCTGCAGAAATGAAGAATTGTTCATGACGCATTACTATACCCAATAGTCGTAGAAAATGTCCTAAAATACCTGCGGAAATGAAGAATTATTCATCCCACAGTATGACCTAATCGACGTATAAATCGTCCTAATAATAATACACATGAATAATACCACAGTATAACATATTCGACGTCGAAACCGTTCTAAACTATCTACTGAAAAGAGAATTTTTCAGCTCACCATAAGCCAATCGGCGTAGAAACTATCTCTATATATCGAGGAAATGAGAAAATTTCATTTCGCTGTACAACCTAATCGACGTAGAAACCATCCTAAAATATCAACGAAATATAAAATTATTCATCTCATTGTATAAGCTAATTAATGTACAACGCGTCCTGAAACACTAAATTAGTGTAAAAATATCTGCGAAATGAAGAAATATTTATTTCCCTGTATATCGAAGGCAATCTACAACTTACCGAAATGTAGTAAATTACTTATGTAACTGGATCTCCTGTTTAGTTAAAATCAATTGCTTACTTTGTAACTGGTCAATTGAGAAGTGACTGATACAGTTGATATTTCATCACAAATTGTATGCTTGCCGTTAAATTTTCACTCGTGCAAAATTATGGATACAAAGATATACATATAACTCATGAACCCAGCAAAGGGACACTGATGGCAGTGATAGTCACTGCTAATAGTACTTACTTTTACAATTACTAATGTTGTGGACACCGATCCAGTAATTTGACGGATATGAAATAATTTTGGGCGAAAGAAATTTAGGTTAACTCAATCAATTGAAGTATAACGAAACACGCGACATCTGCAGGCAGAACATATGAACTATTAAAACCCCCAGAGACATCTATTTGCACATGATTGAACCATGAAATAAATAATTTGTTCAGATTTCTATTTTATGGGAGGTAAAATAGTTTTCTGGAATTACAGACATCTTACTTACCGACAATGCAGTTTGAGAAAAGAGTGGTAGATGCCGCCAAGAAATTGAAAACTGTCGCTATTTGCACTTGAAAATGCCCCCAGTGACGGTGTATTGAACAGTCATTACACTAAATGAAACTCTAATTTCAGCAGTCTATCTAGTAAAATGATGACTGAATGACTAAAATAACCTAACATAGCTCGTGTTTGAATACCATCTCGAAGATTCAACAATGAAGAACTACTACCAAATTAAATTTCTTCACGATTACTTCTCGCAAGTTTAAAACAAGTGCTGTATTAAACCGGGCAGGTCATCAATATTAAGCTAATAAAGAAGTAATTGTTATGTGTGAGAACCAAATAGTCACGTCGGTACTGATTGATTTGATTACATAACCTAACCTAATCGATGTATAAACCGTTCTAAAATATATGTGGAAATGAAGAATTATTCATCCCACAGTATAATTTAATCTACGTATAAACAGTGCTAAAATATCTGCGGAAATGAAGAATTATTCATCACACAGTATGACTTAATGGACGTATAAATCGTCCCAATATATCTGCGAAAATGAAGAAAATATTATCCCACAGTATAATTTAATCGACGTAGAAACCGACCTAAACTATCTGCAGAAATGAAGAATTATTCATCCCACAGTATGACCTAATCGACATCGTCGATCGTCCTAAGCTATCTGCGGTAATGAAGAATTATTTATCCCACAGTATAACCTAATCGACATATAAAACGTCCCAAAATATCTGCGGAAATGAAAAATTATTGATCCCAGAGTATATCCTAATCGACATATATACCGTCCTAAAATATGTGCAGAAATGTAGAATTATGCATCCCACAGTATAATCTAATCGACATGTAAAGCGTCCTAAATTATATAGGACTTATATATAGTATAATTTAATCGACGTATAAACATAATATAAACATAAACATAAACGTAATCGACGTAGAAACCGTCTTAAAATATCTGCGGAAATGAAGAATTATTCATCTCACTGTATATTCATCTAACTGTATATAACATAATTGACGTAGAAACCGTCTTAAAATATCTGCGGGAATGTTAAATTATTCATCCCACAGTATAACATAATCGACGTACAAACCGTTCTAAATTATCTACTCCATTCATCCTGCAATGTAACCCAATCGTCGTAGAAACAGTTTTTGATTACATCGTAAAAGCCAGCATCGCTGGGATTTTCAAGTGCAAGCAAGAGCGGGCGTTGAAAGAAGATGCAAGAGATGCAGGCACGTTAAACCCTGGAAGGAGTCTCAACGATGAACGCATCCGAAGTCTCCAAGAACCCGAGCGCAATGACAATCATAGTTTAAATATAGTTTAAAGTGTAAGTACTGGCATCATTGAGTTGCCCCGGTTGCCAGTTCTTTATGAATGTTCATGACTAAATTTGCAAGCACAATGTGAAATATATAAATCTATTAATTGTCATTACAATACATGGTGGGGTTACATGACGGTGTACCTTTGTGCCTGTTAAGACTGCGATGAATCGTACTGTTCCTTGATGCCTGCAATCATACGTGATCAAAGTGCACCACGAAGGAAGCCGATCCTTAACAATGCACTGAAAACAAGTGATGATAATTAGATTAGATAGTTAATAATACTACCTAAGCAGTGTTTGCACACGGCCATTTTATGTGTACTCGATAAAAGCTGCATGTGCAAACTGCTTATATAAAGTTAAAACCGCAATTGCGATAGCATACGCTTTCCCTCTCTATGTAGAATATTACCAGATATAACCAGGCTGTTGTATTTTTAAGCTGATGACATCAATTAGCGCAATTATCTAGACCGTGAATGATTCGTCCCGGTTATACGTACACACCGCACTAAAATATCTGGGAAATAATGTATTGTTCATCTCCTCCTATAACCTAATCAACGCACAAACCACGGTAAAATATCCTTGAAAATTAAAAAATTTCATCTTCTAGTATATCCTAATCGATATACTAATGGTCCTAAAATATCTGGGAAATGAAGAATTATTCATCCCCCAGTATAACATAATCAATGTAGAAACCAGCCTAAAATATCTGCGTAAGTGAAGAATTATTCATCCGACAGTACAACACAATCGACGTAGAAACCAGCTTAAAACGTCTGCGGAAATGAAGAATTATTCATCCCACATCCCAATTATGTATACTCATTACTAAATTTGCTGGTGTAATAAATAAATCTATTAATTGTCATGACAATACATAAATACACCCAGTAAAAAAAAACATCACGTTGTCATAAAACTAGGTAATATTAAAAACCTACCTTTGTGTCGGGACTGCGCAGAAATATAAGGTTCCTCGATGCCTACGATCGTCATTAACCATGATGAACCACGTGATGCAGCAAGTTTGAAGGAAACCAATCCATAACGATTGCACTAAAAACAAGTAAAGATAACAGGATTAGTAACTTAAAAAAAAAATAACCACTGTTTATACTAGTTTATACTACATGCCTGCGTCAAACGCAGTAGAAGAAGGCACAATGCAATGTGGCATTAGCACACGGCGTTTGTTTCCTAGGTAATAGCATCAACAAGCTTCACGGAACTTCATCTTGTTGGTGCCGTAAGACCAACCAGTATACAAATTACGTAAAAATTAGATTAGTATCAACTCTAAGATGATAAGTATACCAGACAGGACCTAGATCTACTACAAAACGGGAAAACACTTACATTATCAACACTAAGCTTGCGTTCAAAATCATCACCGATTGGTTTGATGCAACAGCGCCTCCGTCTGTTAAAAAAGAGGTATCAGTTGTGATTCATTCATAAAACGTTAGAGAAGAAATAAAGGTAGTCGGGAAGGCCTGGAAGGAGATGAACGTCTTAAGCTACAAATGTGTGCTCAGGAAGATTATTGTTAGGGCCGCACTCAGGCTAAATGACAAGGGAATGAGATCGTTATTCACCATGCGCTCGCTACATTACTTATAAAGTTCAGACTTCTAGGTCAATATTGTGCATCGTGAACTGCTCAATACGGTACTGCGCTATCAATATGTGTGTAGTTTCTCCAAATTCGTGTGAAAATTAGAATTGAACAGTTAAATAGAGATTAGGGTTAGAATTAAAGGATTAGCAAATAAACGATAATTAGAGATTTACAGTTGCAATTAACTTACGTTGTGGAGGATTGGCGATGTGAGACAGACTAATTTAATCAATTCTTGTTTAATAACGACAGTAAATTGTGAAATTATAAACTCACGAGCACAAAGATTTCCATCCCGCACTGAACGTCAACAAACTATAGTGTAACCATTTCGTTGAAGCTGTGATCTCTAAAATGTCTTAAAACCCTTCAATTCCCTTGAGTAACGAAGGAGATAGATAGAACTAATTACCGTACATGTAAATTATCCTTAGTTTATATCTATAAGTGCGGTAATAAGCTTAAAAACAGAGCATATTTAGGGATATTAATTGCACCAGAATTTTTCCATACCTGTTTCTAGCCCAACCAGAGTCATTAAGTGTCAAATTATTGATCGGAGCGTGACACTTAATTACTCTGGTTAGCCTATATAGGGACATTTTGTTAGGTAACGTGTGTGCGCACTGAAGTTGCTTCTGATACGTAGTCGCACCATTTTATTAAACTAGCGACGGTGCGAAGTCGAAAATACTCAAAATTACCTATAAAACGTTATTGATTATGATTCTAAAATTCATAATACATAATACATTACATGTTGCATTTTGCGTGAAAAACTTTGCAAATGTGGGGATATTAATTGCACTAAACTAGGTTGAATGATTCTGAATCTCAATCATACTATAACCATACATTATTTTTTTCACTACTAGCTTATAAACATTCCCTTATTGAATGATATTAATTGTGTGAATGTTCTTTTCACTACCTCCTTGAATATTATTAATCGAGGTCAATAATAATGTCAGTCAGCTTAGACTGAAAAGCAATATAACGAGATAAGAACAGACATACCGTGCATCTGATCTTGACAGTACCAGTAGGGCTCTTTGGATTGGTCGATATTTGAATACGCATTGAAATAAGAGAAAAAGTAATAACAATTCCCTCAGATGTCAGATCAATCAAATTAACAAATGACACCTCGGAACATATTTGTTCCAGATATAAACTTCCTTGGAACTAGTTATTCTGGGCTTATTCCGGCAATGTAAAACATCTGCATGAATTTTGGCCACTGGAGTAGTTCTGTTCGGAGCTTGTACCTCACTTGTAAAACCGGACCTAAATTATAATACTAATAATATCGATGAAAAACAGAAAAAAATAATTATACTGAAAGTGAAAAGAAAGGAGTCCCCTTACAAACTGTACGATTGTTAATACAATGATGGTGGATTCTTGTATAGGGTGCTTGGAATGGATAAAGTCAGTTGAAATGTATTAAGTAATTTATTTCTGAACGATAATTAAAAAATGACTAGCTTAAGCAATACAAAGTTGTATGTTATAAAGTAAACTAAACATATCCTTGAGTAATACTACTTAGAAGCCCCTAGTCAACGAAATCATAAACATATATACAAACAGAAACAAATTTCAAAATAGGCCTCTAATTTCTTTACTTTCTCTACAAAAAAACGTCACAGTAGAACAAAACCATTTTAGGAGTATATATGTATATATATATATATATATACAGGGTGTAACAGAAATACGTGTGTTAATTTTAAACATCGGTAGAACTCGTTACATAAAACATTTTTTCTATATGGTTTTTTTCAAAATTTGCAGGTTTTTTTTATATTTTTTTGCCCCCTAATTTTGACCGAACGAGCCGTTCTCAGGTACTGTCACTATAATTGTCAAGTGAAGTTTATTTCAAAATGCCCAATTTTTATAATCAAGAATTAACAGATATTGTGTTGGTATATGGCCGAGCTTTTGGAAATGCCGCAGAAGCCCGAATATTGTACAGTGCACAATATCTTAAACGTGTTTTGATTAACAAGCAATGATGTACCTTTATGACACCGTTGCTATCACAACAAAATATTTTATCGCTGCACACCTTTAACCATAGGCGGGTACGCGTTTTAGTAGATAAACTAGAACATATTTTAAATCAGTTTAACGTTGCTTTTTGAAGAAAAAAACATACAGAAAAAATGTTTTATTTAACGAGTTCTACCAATGTTTAAAATTAACACACGTATTTCTGTTACACCCTGTATATATATGTATATATATACACACACCCTTTAGTCTGGTAAATAGACCATTAAATGCGTTTTAAGGCAAAATTAACTAATTCCGTTTTTGCACATTTATAAAATTTGTTCTCTTTAATGATAATCCCGTCTTGCTATGGCTAAAATACTATCGTTGTTGAGTCCAGGCAGTATTTCATTCAAGACATATGCCTTGTATCCACGAACTTAGATCGTTCGTCTCTTCACAGTTGACCACAATTTCTTGCGGCGTGTCCTCAGTCAGTATAATTTGTGCCGCAGTACGCCCAGTCAGATATGCACCGTGAACGGTCGAATAAAAGTTGCTGTGTGTGTGTTCACCAGCAAACAACAACACAGGCTAAAAATACACCGATTATTCGATTACAAAAAATATTTCAACTATTAATTCATAGATTAATTAATTTACCTTTGTCTGATTTTCTTTGCTATACAATGGATAGGCGAGACATTCGATATCAATTTGTGACGCCCCAACGGCAATTGCCGTGTACGAACCTCGAGTATACGGCTGGCTAAACCAGCTTGTGCTGCAAAAACGTGTCAATTGGTGCCAATTTAGTGATTTATTTCGAGTAGCTTACCACAAGCAGTTCTTCGGCTTGGGAATGAACGGATCATTCAAAAACTCCCTCAGAATTTCCGTGCAAGTGTTGATTATCACTTCATTTGGTAGAGTCTCCATGTACTCGGCCTCCTTCCCGGATATCCATCCCAACAGAAGCGTTTCCGAAATCTTTGAAAACGAATATATTTTCTTGTACCAAGTCTTGCTGTAGTCGGTTTCCTTGTTTACTTCGGAATCCCACAGCAGCAGCACTTCTGTGATGTTTGCATTTAAAAACGGTCTTTCATACTCCAGCAGGATTTTGTCCACAGTTCCAAATAGCAGCCGGTCTACAGCTTCTAGTTTATAATCGGGCAAGGGGGGTTGAAATAACTGATTAGCTTTATGTTTTAGTACACCTAGAGGTATTGTGCATATCACATGATCGGTGTAAAACTTTTTGCCATTTTCACAGGTAACTTCTACATTGTAGCTGCCCTCCACGCTCGGTTCTCTCGTCACGATCGGCTCCTCTATAACGGTGCGGTCCGAGTCGTCGGACTCATCTCCGGTATCGCTTGCTGTGACATTTTTGCACCAGCTGATTAAAGACACCGGATGTTCCAAGTGAATCGAGCTCTTTGGTATATCACCTGAGACAGGGTGCAATATTGCGCTGTATCCATCCGGAAGGATAATATTCCCACCTTGTAACTCAGTGTAGCTCCCTATCTCCAATAAATCTATCTCAGACATGTTATCACAGCCCGATATGCAAGTCTCTCTCTTCAGCAAACAGTCGAATATCAGCTGTCTTATGTGCCGATCGTGCTCGCTGTCGATTTTATCTAAGTACAAATTAATTTCTAACTTAATGTGGTCGCCCACACTGTCTATCCCGTCGGGTGGCAGGTACTGTGTCACGAAGTATTCCTCGCAGCGTTTCAGGAAGCACAGGTACGCCTCGTAGATCTCGTGCAGCACAGCGAACGGCACCTGCTTGCCGCCCTGCGTCGCCGCCACCACTTTGTGCGGCTTCGGCATCTGCATGATGTCCACCAGGCCGTGTTCCATGGCCAGCTCATAAACCGGGTTGCCCAGGATGCCGTGTATCCAGTTGGCCCCCAGTTCCACCTTATCGGCCCCCACGTTCACCTGAACGATCCTGCCGCCCAGACGACTCCTCGCCTCTAGGAGCTTGAAGTCAGAGAAGCCGTTCTTGAGAAGGTGGTAGGCGGCCGAGAGCCCCGCCATACCTCCGCCCACTATCAGCACCTTGCACCTGTTATCGGTTTCCTTTTCGCTTTGCTTTTCATCGCCGCTCATTCTTGCGATTCAGTTTTGATTACATGAGTATTACCACAATACCAGCTGATGGCGGGGTGTCAAAATCCGCGATTGTTGTGACTTATAGGGATATTTACGATTTAAGTTTGTTTGTACCATACGTATATTAGCAATGTTGGCAATTCAAATAACACTTTCAGTTAATTAAGTTGCCTGTTTTCGCAGCCGAATTTTACAACTCAGACATTGTGTATAAAAACGTTTAAGAACGGAATTAGTTTATTAAGCCTTAACTGATTATACCAGGCTAAAGAGTGTCTATATACTCCTAAAACGATTTTATTCAACTATAACTTTTTTTGTTGAGAAAGTAAAAAAAATAGAGCCTTATGCCTGCTTTACACGGTCAAAGAAATCCATGAATTTTGTAACCTTAAAGTTATTTTTGCGTGTAATACACTAAATTGTCGTGAATAAATTGACGACAATAAATTCATGAATAAATTGTCACAATAGAACCTGCTCCAAGTTTTCGGCAATTTTTTGGGGAATACTAGTTACATTTTGGTTTTTAAATTAATACCAACCTACTGGAAAGAGACATGTACACATGCAGCAGAGCTATTGCTAGCACATGCAAGGCAGCACAATGTTTTTTTATTACTTTTTTACTTTAATTTTTAACACACAAATAGAGACCAGGATGAGAAGATAGTATCACTGAAAGTTAGCAACAAATTGACAGTGCAGAAGTGCAGAAGTTCCAAGTTTACAGTTGGCAAAAATTTGAGTGTAATATCCTTTCACATTTTCAATTTATTCATGAATTTATCCATGCATTTTTTGATCAATTTCTTTGACCGTGTAAAACCGCTATTATTTGGAAATTTGTATATACTATATGATTTTGTCGACTTATGTTGACTTCTAAGGAGTATTATGCAACATTATGTTTAATTTATCTTATAACGTTCAACTTTGTATTGCTTAAGCTAGCCATTTTATAATTATCGTGCAGAAATAAATTACTTGATACATTTTAAACGACTTTTATTCCATTCCAGGCACCCTATACAAGAATTCACCATCATCATCGTAATAACAATCGTTTAGTTTATAAGTAGACCCCGTCCTTCTTTTTCCTTTTGGTATAATTATTTTTTCTGGGTAGTCTAAATGGCCGTAATAATTTTTAGCATTGAAAGTAGTCAATTGTCCTGTACTGCCTACATATTTAACCATGTTTAATTTAATTTCATCTGCAGTACCGACATCCGACCGTTGCTCATTTTCTTCTCGCAAAATCAACTTGTCAACGCTACTTGCATCCGTACCCCCTTCTACACTTTTCTCCAGTTGCCTCTTGTACTCCGAGAATGGCATCATTGCCTTAATTGTCATAGTTTTCTGGTTTTCCGAAATGTACGTTTCCTTCTGAGGTTTAAACTTATTCACAGTTCGATTGTCGACAATCTCCTCACTGCTCTTATGTGATTTCTTACTTTTTAGTTTCTCGTAGCTCGTGATTATCTCAGAGAACTCTCCTTGAGGTAAACACACCCGAGGTTTCTCTTCATTCGTTTCCGGGAGCACTGTGTAATTGGGCGTGCGACTTGTAAATTTATTTAGGTGCTCGGCCATGTGCCGGGGAAGTTCTAGTTTGCCGTTTTTAAAATTCTCCCAGTTACACCGCACCGATTCATCGTGATTTCTTATCTTACCCTCTCCGCTCTTCGACCAGTGAGATTTCACAATTTTCTAGGATTAAAAAACAGCACAGTTATGCATTGCAATTGGCAAAATTTTTATTACCTTAATTATTTCAGGCAGTGCAGGGAATCCTTCGGCAAGTTTTTCCAAACTCCACTCTTCAGGATCCTTGCCGTGCAAATACCGGATCTGTTGCTTGTCGGCCCATGTTAAAAAGTTTGGGTGCTTTTCCTTGAAGTACTTCTGTTTAACGATGAGGTACTTCTCCTTCTCGTGCATTGCCTCGATCTCCCTCACGTGTTCCATGTGTGACATGCCCAGGCTGCTGAAGTCGGCCTCCAGCTCGTCAAAAGGCACATTCTGCGCTTCAGTCGGAATGATCTCCGGGAACAGCTTCCTTTGATACCCAATGCCCGGATCTGAGTCCCTCTGTTTACGCGCTCTACTGCGAATCCATCGGACGAAGCACGTCACAACTCCACAATGTGTACGAATTGATCCAAATGTAAACATTTTTGAATTTTAATGTAATGGATACATCATTGATAGCTCCTTGCTTAAAACTTGTTTACCGGTGTTACTTTGAGGTTATCGATATGTTAGCATCTGGCTGCAGTATTATGGTGTTACTGTACGTTGGCTTAAGTAGCATAAGATTAAATTTATTGCTGTTCCAGTTGCAGCTTGTTAATAAATAATGAACACCTTATTGGAACAGCACAAACAACTTGTAGTGCAATAATTGAGCTAATGATGGTTTGGTTGCTTACGCCACATTTTTGAACTTGGGCCTCTATTAAAGTTGTAAAAACGTGTTGTAGTGCGCCAATATTGTTAATTAGGTTCAAAATATAAAATTCAGATTCGTTCTTTGAGTTTCATTCTTTCAAAAACCAATATTTTTAGTCAAAAAACAACTTGAAAGTCCGAATAAGCATACACGTTATAGTGAATCTCTATGTGTCACTTGAAAATGTGTTCAATAAAATGTAAATTATCTAGGAATAGAGCCTATTCGCATACGTCAATAAAAAACTGCCTCATTAAAAAACCAGGAGTTCTAAGTTGATTGTAACATGTACCCGGTACCAACGACTATACTCCAATTGCTTGCTACCCGGTACTTTCAACAGAAAAAAAATGTTTGTCGTGTACTACAAATTTTAGATTTTCCTATTTGGGGCTATGCTAGCCAATGTGGAGATGAAGAAGAATATTTAGGGCTCGATGATATCTCATTGCAATGTGATTACAGTACCATGGGCTTTTGAACTATGACCAAATTGCATCCTTAAGATATAATGGTTAAGGAGAACAAAAAAGTTCTATCTTTCTTCTATAATTTTCCTTTCCTTTCTTTTTCAGATGTGTAATTGCAGTCATGAAATCGCATCAAAGACATCAGAACTGTGTGTTGATCTCAAAAAATCGGGCCAATGGCTCAAAACTTCAAGCTGATAAATGGCGTCATCGGTATTATAATTTTATATGGTAGTTATTTAATCGTGCCACTTTTGCAATTTGCAAGCTTAAAAAAACCTGGAAAAACCGGGCCTTCAGTGAATAAATTACGTAGGCGACTTCTAAGCTTCAAGTTGGTGATATATAATCTTATTAACAGTATCAGAACCGTAAGTTACAAAATCGTGCAAGTTACAATAAATACATCAATCATTGACAATAAAATTTAATATTAAAGCTTACAAGTAGGAAACATGAAAACCATAATTTGCTTTTCTAATAAGTTGCTTTATTGAACCATGAATTTCTTAGAACGTACACCGCTCGATTTTTAACTCCTTATTACCTTATTAAAACTAGTTCCATTAATATTATTAGTTTTCGTGTTTCTTAAATATGAATGATTAATGAAGCCATTGCGACCCTCTAACGACTTATAACGACCCACGATTTGGTTTGATGAGGTAATAGTTGTGGCAATCACATATATTACGTTTCTTTGTTGGACGCAATGAGACTTTGTCTTACATAGTTTTTGAGCTGCACAATGTTCACACCATTCGTAATCTTCGTGCTAACATTCGCTAAAATCCATGGACAGAACAAAACCTTCACAGTTTGTAAGAAATCAGATACTTAAATACAAAGCAAGTTATAATAATGTTGCACTTTTAGAATTGAAAAAGTCTCATTTTTAGAATAATAGTTAAATGCTTCACTTAGATAAAATTTGTTAAAATTCAGGTACCCAACAAATTCCTTAAAGTTTTGTAAAAATTTAGATTCATAAATTTTAAGCACAAAATTCTGATTTTTAGACTAATTGTAACCAAATTATAATTTATTTAATAGCTGAATGAATTTTCTTAAATAATTGATGATTATCTTGCAGGTAGTTTAGTGGTAGAATATGTAAATGAGTCATTTTGTGTGGTTTATGTGGCTTTTGCGTCTACTAAATATTTAATGTGATTGATTGCTGATGTGCATCTATTATAGTTTCAAAATGTGTTGAATACATAATTTAGATTAATTCAGATGATATCATTTATATTTTCATGTATAAATATATGAACCGTTGAAAACCAGAGCGGTCTATCTATAAGTAGTCCAGTTTTTTAAAATTCAGATATGTCCAGAAATGGGTCCAGGGGCACGACCCTTGTATTGTTCTAGACTTCTTCGAATTAAAAAAAATACTTACACCAACCTTGTTTTCAACGGCTCATATATTGGCATCAATTATGTTTCAAGTTCATCTCCTTGACGCGCACAACAAGGTTGGACAGGCGACTTTTGAAGCTGCTGTGAAGTATTTAGCTTCAAGAAATGTTATGATTGACACTAGGTCGGTTTCCGGTTTGGATGAGTATGAATTCTTCACTTCAAGTAAGTTAAGTTAAAGTGCAATTTTGCGCTTTAAATTAAAAAAAAATCTTTCCTAGGTTTTTTTCTATATCTGGCATTCTATGATTGTAGTTTGCAAGACATATTCGGAAATGCTGGACAAACACCGTCCTCCTGGTATCGTCATTGATAACACCGTAGCAGGAATCATCTCGGCTTGTGTTAAATCCTTCACATCATCAATGCGCATTCCGACTATTAGCTCTTCGTACGGCCAGGAGGGCGATTTGCGGCAGTGGAACGGGCTGAACGATGCCGTGATGAAGAATTTGATCCAGATTATTCCGCCGACCGACATAATACCGTTCATCATCCGTGCCATCATTCTGAACCAGAACTATGGAACGGCCGCGATCCTCTCAGATGACCATTATGGTACGTGCGGAGGATGATCAAAAGTACACATTATGGGTTTCTAACTTCATTCTTCAACTTCAATTCTAACTTCAGAAAATATATACTTCAATAGGACTCTCTTTGATGTATTACAAAGGCCCGTATTTATAGTCCGTACTTCAGCTTGACTTCGACTCAAGTCGTATATTTGGTTGCGTATTTTCTATATATGTTTATAGACTAAACGCAACCAAATGTACGACTTAAGTCGAACTCAAGCTCAAGTACGGACTATAGACACGGGCCTAAGTATTAGCTATTTATCAGTAAGAGAATTTTCAGATATCGTATATTTTCATATAAAGTTTTCAAGTTTCATAACGAATTTGTTGGTGTTCATTGAGACAAGCGACATGGCCCTTGTATAAGTAGGATGTGGAAGCTTGGTTTTATAATGATGATGAGCTCGGCTTTGACGTAAAGTTACTTTAAGCGCTACAATTGAAATGGTTCAGGCAAGCAGAATTTTAAAGCATACAGACATACATGAATTTCTGAAACTAGCCTTGAATATGTGCAACAAAGTGAACAATTTACACAAAATTTCGTTTTAAATTTTGGAAATTATTGATTGGATATGTTTCATAGAGCCATCTACTACATATAAAACTGTCGTCTATCTGAATTATTATTATTCTTTATTATGTTATGTTTTACATGTGCTTGTTTCTGTTCAGTTATGGATTATAAGTACAAATGCCTTTTGGAGAACGTAGCTGCAAGACACATAATAACCGACATCGACGTCAATAACCCAATAAACCAGCTGATCCACATCAAGAAGGTGAAAATCTTCAACATCTTCGTGCTGGGCTCAGCAAAAAATGTAAAGCTGGTGCTAGACGGCGCTGACGCCATCAACATGTTCACGAGGGACTTCTCCTGGCATGCCATCACGCACGAACGCGAATTCCCGCGCTGTGACTGCAAAGATGCCAGGATTATTTTTGCGAAACCGGTGGCCCAATTAAAATACAAGGCTCGCATGGATTTCATCAGGAAGAAATTTGGCCTGCAAGACAATTCGGATTTGGTTACTGGGTACTTCTTCGATCTGGCATTACATGGAATATTGGCTGCCAAGTAAATATACTCGTATTTACTTAGGTGGTAGTCAAAAATAACTATTTGGTATTGCCGGTTTAAGGAGTATGATGGACAATGCTGATCCAAAGAAGTATATCAAGTGTGAGCAGTTTAATGGCACTAACGCTCCATCAATGGTTGGCATTGATTTAGCAACGAATTTTGCAGAGGTGCGTTGGGTGATAATGAATTTATAGATTTGGCAATATTGCTGTCATATTCGTTCAAAACTTATACAATCCAACAAGGAATTTGAACATATTTTTTATCACATTTTATATTGTTATGCAATCTCTTAATTTGACATAATTTGACAATATAAAATAGGTATATTACAACTTTTGGATTACAAAGACCAAAACAAGAAGAATGGCTAATATTACAGTGTTATCTGAAATCGTCAGCTAGTTTCTTTGGATACTAATGCTTCAACAAATATATCCATTTAAGCTAGCCTTTGATTGAAGATAATTGGACATTCTAAGTAATAGAAAAAACACCTCTTAAAGTAATACTAGTGTAATACTAATGTGGATCTCACGTTTTCACGGTGGAATTTGCTTCTATTTAATTAGATTCTCTTCAACATTGGGTTATTTACAAAACTACTTGAATAAAGTGCCTATTCTATTTAATTTTTAACTTTAGGTATCTATTGAGCCATCATTCGGTCCCTTCAACATTACCAAAAATGGCTTGAGCTCCTTGGATTTTGAAATGGAAGTCCAGGGGATGACATTTCGCGAAGGGACCATCTTGAACAAGGTATTTTTGGGAACCTGGAGAGCCGGTTATGAGAACGTAATCAACATCACGAACGCAAGTGTAATGCACAGCTACAAGTCTATTACTTCTTATAGAATTGCAGCAGTTATGGTATGTAAAATATATTTGTATATATTTTCATCTTCTCGGGATGTCTCCTATCGCATGACATCTTCTGGGTATTTCGAAAAATAAGCTGATATCCAGTATGATTTGTATTTTTTCAGCAAAAGCCGTTCCTGTTCTACGATGAGAATGCTCCGAAGAAATATTCTGGTTACTGCATGGACATGATAAATAATATAGCTGAAATGTTGTCTTTTGACTATGAGATCAGCGAGGTAGTCGATGGGGTGGTCGGAACCAGGGACGAAAACGGTGAATGGAACGGCGTGGTCAGGGAGCTGCAGGAGCGACGAGCCGACATAGGTCTGGGTTCGATCTCCGTGACCGAAGAGAGGAAGAACATAATCGAGTTCACGGTGCCCATCTACGACACGGTGGGCCACACAATCCTCATGAAGGTGCCCCAGGAGAAATCGTCGCTCTTTCGCTTCATCAGTATTTTCGATTACTCCGTGTGGCTGGTGCTTCTACTCTTCTACGTTCTGACCAGGTATTACAGTACTCAGAAGTTAATTTTTGGCACGAATGCAATAGTTTTTACGTTGCAGCATAATACAATGGATTTTGTTTATGTTCAGTCCCTATGGGTACCTAGACCGTACACAGAATGACAGAAGGAGGATGTTTGATTTGAATGAATGCTTCTGGTTCTCGTTGGTGGCGTTCACGCCCCAAGGAGCTGGCGAAGCTCCATCTAATTGGTCAGCCCGTGTCACCACTGCAGCTTGGTGGTTCTTCGTCTTCATAATGTTCTCATCTTACAGCGCTAACTTATCAGCTTTCCTAACAGTCTCGCGCCTGGATGTGCCCATCAAGTCTCTCAACGACCTTGCAAGCCAATACAAAATTCAATACGCGCCAGTTCAAGACTCTTTAACAATGAAGTATTTTAAGCAGATGGCAGACATTGAGAAAAGGCTTTACAGGTACTTAATAGCAATATATAAAAATTGTTTGTGAATTATTTGCCGATTTTTAGGAAGTGGCTGGACATGAATGTAATGGAAAACTGCAGCGATTACCAGCGTGCAAGCTACTCGGTTTTCGACTACCCTTTGAGCGATAAGTACACGAAGCTATGGAACATGATGCAACGCTCAGGCCTCCCCAATAGCACCGAAGAGGCTTTGGAGAGGGTGAAGATGTCGGCATCCATCAGTGAAGGATTTGCTCTTCTGGCAGACGCTACAGATATCAAATATTTTGTAATGGCTAATTGCGATTATCAGATGGTTGGCGAGGAGTTCTACAAGAAATCGTACGCTGTAGCAACGCAGCGAGGATCTCCGTTAACCGACCAATTAAGCACCGCGTATGTTATGAAATTGTATCTCTTCTTCTTAAAGTCCTACATTTATTAACATCATCTGATCTTGGAACGGTGATGTCTCATGGATATGTTCTTGGATATGTTATGGTTTATCTCATACTATTTGGTGATCTGTTGTTGGTCTTCAGGTGGCTGGCTTTCCATTTTTTGCTATCTTGGCAATCAATCGTCCGGTATATTATCACGACATTAGTCATTATTTATTTATTAATATAATTAATTAATTTGCTGCTATGGCTAATACCGTTGCAAAAAGGCGTTTAAATACAGAGAGAGAAAAATCACCTATATTGGGGTATCGACCCCTCATGGGGTCTTTATACCTGCTGCGTTTTAATATTTAATGATGTTTATGTTTTCTGATTTTAGAATACTTCAACTATTCAATCAACGAAAAATGGAGACGTTGAAGGAAAAGTGGTGGGATAAAAATCCAGATATTAAGCATTGCGCTCAAATCGACTTATCAGGAAGCATTGGCATAAACAATATTGGAGGTGTTTTTATTTTTCTAGCAGTATCTATGGTGGTGTACATCGTAACAGCCTCAATATCATATTATGTTTCCCGTTTTATTAAACATAAGCTTAATAGAATTTCTGCACACTAATATATTGACCAATGTAATATCCAGACGGATCTACAAATAAACCGTTATTTTACCTGTGGAAAGACACACCAAAATACCTAGATTTTTGTTTTGTTTTTCAGGGAGCTATTAGTCTAAATAGATTTATACAAATCAATGCTCCATACCAGGCAAGAACTATTGATTTATAGGTTTAGTTAAACTATTGAAAAAAATATGAAGTGTGCAAAGTTATCTTCTTCTCTTTATTGGATAGATATCTAGTTGTCTCAATTGTAATTAACATTTCTATTTCTGCCTTCATACTCGGATAAAATTTAATTACTTTCTAGTAACGTTGTGGCTTCTGCTTTTTAAATTTTATTAAAGACTAAAAAAATGCCAAATACTTCGTTGGAATAAATTATTTGTTGGATAAGAACATCAATGAGTTTAAAAAATATCTTTAGAATACCAGTTTAACCTCCAGATAACAATCCGCAAAGTCCGTCCTTAATAGAACTCAATGGCCTATTATTTTTATTCTTGTATACTTTTTCTGTAATTGTAATCTGCACAAAATAAGTCTTGGGAGTAATTACCTATTCAACACAAAATCAAATTAAAATAATTTAATCAAATTAATCGGCATTTGCAAGCTAGAGAAACTTCATTCCTGCTCTAATCTCCAGAAGAATGAAATGAATGAATATTTATATTTATGAAAATGTATTTATGCACTCTCAGGTGTAGGGTAATGAAAATTTTGTTTTTATGAACTTGTTTCGGCTTGGGAGCCGTTTTCACACACATTCCAATATTATTTATGTTGTTCTATCTTCATCGTAGTATTTAATGCTTAATACTTCTAGCATGACAGTCTTACACAAGTCAAACATAAGCATGGTGTTGCAGTTAAAGTAATTAATTAATCACCATTCAGCACAAATGTAGAAGTGGAAATATTGTAATCTGTATTTAGCACTGAATTGTGTTAATAAAATTTGTTGCAAAGTTGTATTAATTATATTTTAAGACCCTGTGGAGTTTAGGCTCCGACTATTAACTACCCCACTGTAATACCCCAACTATCACTATTAACTTATATATTTTTTTTATGTTTCAAGATATTATTAAAAATAAAAAAATAAATATTAGTTATAATATTCTTTATTTTGACTAAATAAAGAAATTTAAGATTGAAATACGAGATGTGCAGTATAATTACAACAATTATAAAACTATTATAACACTTATACTAGAAGTACATATAGGTAATATTATTAATATGTAAATGTTTAAATATTGTAATACCAAGAGCTGATAAAAATATTGGCACCGATATGGCAAGATAATTTTTGTTTGTTTCAATTTTATGCAGCAAATTTTTTTGGTTTCAATTTTATGCCGACTCAAATTTAGCTTATATAATAATAATAATATAATTTATTTGCGTTACATACACTAAAGCCACACGACAAGAACGAACAAAAAGGTAATTAGAGAAAGAAATTAACTAATGGGATAGCTAACCCAAAAAGGCGATATTTAGGACATGGTGCACCTCCTACTCTTACACTGAATTATTAATTAAAGTTAAGTGCTTGTTTTAAAATCACAAGACTTAGCTTCGATTCTTGCTCAAGATAATAATAAAATCATTTAATTTTGTCCTGAATCTTTGAAAATTGCCATAAAAATAATGTTTTTGCTGGTTTTCTTAGCGTTTTCAACATATCTTAAAAATCTGAATAATGTCTCGTCATTTAAGATTTTTTTACAATTATAGTGGTTATTTAGATTTTTTTACTTGTGAGGCGATATAATGTAATAGTATTTTACATTATAAGCCTGGTAAGAGGATTTTTACTGGCGATACAAGGGAATGACTGATGAGCCGCAGGCGAGTCTGTCACCTAAAAACCATTACCCGGCGTATAATGTACAATATTTTATTTGTTAAACACGAGTAAATAGTTAAAGTAAGATAATAACATGAGAGTATAAAATATACCATCTGTCAGTGTCAAAATTTTCATAAACACAATATCATAATTTCAATCATAATTGCACTTTTATATGTAAATCGATCGACGGTAAAGTTGAAACAAACATACAAAATAATAATAATTGAAAATTAAGTGAGCTAAAATAATATAAACACGACAAAGGAGAGTATAAATTTGACACGGGACAATATTTTTCCACCGGCTCGTGTCAACCATTACATGCATTATGCATGTAATGGCTACCTTACCAGGTAACTGTACAGGCTGGTTAGAGTGACATTTACGCAACAAATTAAATTATTTATGGGTACCTGTTCTCACCCATCCAATCATCGTATGGTCTTATAGTCAAAAGAGATTTTAAATTAGACATTTAAACTTTTTTTCCATAAATAAATATACAATTTTATAATAAATGGTTATACCCTCGCTGATAGTGTTATAAACCTTAAACTCGTTATAAATCAACTTTTTAACCACTTGCTTTATAAGATAGTATTGTCACAGATGACTTATATAAGTCATTTGTGGTATTGTGATACATGGATTATTATCGAAGCAATTTTTTGCTCCAATTTTTTAATAGATTTGTAGCTATTATGGAAACGTATAAACGTATAAACGTATAAAAAAGGATGCCATTTATTTTCAGCGCGGGTAGTTACGATATAAACTATTTAGGAATATTTAATAATAAGCGACTGATAGAGCAATTAGCACGCATTCAATATCACGACAAATTGTGTCTCTACAACAATAGGTATACTTAACACTATTGATTATATCATTACAACCATTCACTTATTGCTATCGATCGAAGTTCCAATTAACTTGTATATATTTTTATTTTCCACGCTTCTAATAATATTCTAGTTTTAGTTTTAGAAAAAAAAGCACGGCACTAAGGTTTAAATTAATCAACTTAGTGGTACACAAAATGATTAAAAAAAAATAGTTCTTGATGACCTATAAAAGCCCAAATTTCATTTCATATAAGTTACTTGCAATCAAAGCAAGGATTAGTAAACATGTTGCTATTGGTGTTGATGATTAATATTGATGCAATTTTTGCTTCGGTAAAACAAATTAATATTTGTGAGTACGATAGTTAATAATAACAATAATATTGCACATCTAGCGTGTTCAGTTAAGATAGGAACGTTAAAGATTTTACTTTGGATTCATGGTTGTAAGCAGCTTTTAAAGTTTAGTTAAAATTAGTTTCAGTTTAATATAGTTTCCGCTTTAAAACGATACTAAGTTGAGTAATGGCTGATAATAAATTGATAATTCGTAGATGTTGTCAGAGCTTTAAACTTTTTAGTTAGCTGGTACTAACTGTAACTTAAACTTTCTCCAGTGCATATTAGTGACGGACAAAATACGATTGCTGATGTGGGCCTCAACTTTACTCTTTCAAAGGTGGAAGGAAGGTACTACTTGAAGAAAGTAGTTGGTTTCAATACACAGTATGAAAACTTCTTGGCTTCACGTAAGTCTGCTATGCTACAAAGTTTGCTGCAACATACCGTGACCTAATCGAACCTTATCTGATTTAACACATTTTAATCTATGCTTAATATTATTTGTTGATGGCGGAAATACCGCTAAGGTCGATACCCAATAAAGATTGTACTACTATTTGTACTACTATGGTACTTCTATTTACTTCAATTCTTCATCTTAATGGTGGCTTTAGTTTGCAGCACGTACGCTGAGATGGTGAATGAAGGTAATCCCCCACACCTAATAATCGATAACACTTTATACGGCATGGTGTCGTTAGGCACAAAAGCGTTTACAGTGACGATGGGTATTCCCACTATCAGTACTTCGTTTGGCAGTGGTACCGATTTAGGGCCCTGGAGTGATACCACCGACTACCAAAAGAGGAATCTAATCCACTTTAACCCACCCAGGGACCTAATACCGGAAATAGTGAGGCAGATTGTGATCGTGCAAAACTATTCAACCGCTGCTGTTCTTGTGGACGATTTCTATGGCAAGTCTTCATTCAGATTCCTATTGTTAGAAAATTCTCGAATGCGTAATTACAGAGATTGAGCACAAGTACAAATCGCTGCTGGAAAATGTGGCTACCAGACACATCATCACCTACATCAACATCACGCACACCATCCAGCAGCTCATTGGCCTCAAGGCGAATAACATCTTCAATATTTTCGTGGTGGGCAGTCTGGAGCACATTAAAATCGTTTTGGATGGTGCCGAGGCGATCGGCTATTTTTCTGAAAGGTTCTCGTGGTACGCCATCACTCACGAAAGTGGTCTCCTGCAGTGCGAGTGCAGTAAGGCCAAGGTGTTCTTTGCGAACGCCGTCAACCGCGAATCTGAATTTGAACTTGTACCATCTTTAAGTAATAAGTTTTTCTACTATTTGACGTACCACGCATTTAATGCCACATGGTGAGAACACATTTTGTAAGGAGTTGAGAATCTGAGTGAAACAAAATATGTAAATTATCAGCGTGGCTGTTTAACTTTTAACTTCGTATTAACAATTTAACAAATAATGGGCCATGGCAAATCTAGAACAATGATCAAATTTTGATTCTCTACTTTAATGGCTTTGTATTTGTACCAAATCATCAACCACTTCAATTCTAGGAAAATGTACAACAGTTTGGAACACCGTAATGAGACTTACATAAAATGCGAAGATTATAATGGTTCTAATGCGCCCAATAGAACTTCATTGGACCTGAGATCATTTTTCATGAATGTAGATATATTTCGATCAATTCGAACAATTAATTATTAATAACAAAAACAATTCCAGGAAATGAATACTAATAGTAAAGTGAAATTCTTGAAGCCTATTCCTGAACACTCCATTAAAATGCTTTTTACGATGAATTTATTCGTGGTTACCTTTCGAGAAAGTACCAGGTATCGCACCGAAACTGTGGGCAGATGGCGTGGTGGCTTTGAAGATGAAATGAACCTCACCAAACCTCAAGTAGTAGCAGCACAGGCCTCTCGCATAGTCTACAGAATCGTTACAAAAGCGGTAAGTTGCACACAACCATTTCTGACGGCTATAAATTTCGCAAATTCCAGTATCCACCTTTTGTGTATGAGAATCCCAAAGCGCCGAAAGGATATTCCGGATATTGCATCGATTTGATCAACGAGATAGCGCAAATTATGTCCTTCGATTACCAGATTATGACGGTCGTTGATAACCAAATGGGACGCCTGATAGATGGCAAATGGGATGGCTTGATAAACGAGTTGATGGCGAATAGGGCTGATATTGCTCTTAGTGCTCTCTCGGTGACCACACAAAGAGAATCAGTGATTGATTTTACTACGCCTTATTACGATTTGATCGGCCATTCGATTCTGATGAAGCTCCATAAAACCCCAACATCACTCTTCAGATTTCTAGAAGTATTCGATAGCGGAATTTGGTTTGCCATAATCGTAATATATTTTGCTACAAGGTAATGTACATATATGAAAGATTATGACCTTTATGTGGGTATCAGTGGAATGTATTTACATTGTAATATTGTTATCGAATGTTGTAGTTTCTACATGTGGATCCTGTACAAGCTGAGTCCATTTGGTGAGAAGTTCGTCAAATCTACCGATAGGAAAATTAGACACTTCAATTTGCTAGAGTGCATGTGGTTTAGTGTAGTTTCGGTTACTGTACCGGGCGGAGGCGAATCTCCAGTAAACTCGTCGTCGAGAATAATAGCTGCTTCTTGGTGGTTCTTCTGCTTCATTATGATCTCGTCTTACAGCGCAAACTTAGCGGCCTTTTTGACTGTATCGAGGTTAAACTCCCCTATAGACGATTTGGAAGGCTTAGTGCACCAGTACGAAATCAGCTATTCAACTCTGAACGATTCGGACACGATGCGGTACTTCGAACGCATGGCTAATATAGAATACAGACTATTTCTGTAAGTATGTCGTCCTGACTTAACGCAATGGTTCTAAAGTTTTCGTAGTAAATGGCAGGATATGAACATTTTCGATAAAACCATCACTGAATACGACAGGGCGCAGTTGGGCGTATTCGAGTACCCTCTGAGTGATAGGTATACGAAAATTTGGAAGAACATGGAGTCCGTTGGGTTTTCTGCAACTGTCGAAGAAGGATTGGAGAAGTTACGCAACTCACCGTCGCCAGGAAAAGGCTTTGCTTTCATGCTGGACGCCATAGATGCTCAGTATCTAGCCTTAACCAATTGCGATTTGGAAGTGGTTGATGAGTTCTTCAAGAGACCAATGGCCCTCGCTGTGCAGAAAGGGTCGACCTTGAAAGACCAATTGAACTCTGTGTAAGTATTAATCAGTTTATTTATACACTCTAGTTAATAATTAGGTGCAAAATACAACATTAAAAATATTGAAGAATCTGATTAATAATTTTAACAGATAGCCACAATTGTCTTTTGTACTCAATTATAAAATGCAGTCTGAATTATGACATTATGAATTAATAATTAGTTATACCACACAATACCTGTCATCAAGGATATTTGAGAATTTGATAGATGAAACTGTTTTGATAATTATTACATACACAAATAGATATTTAAAAATCTGATTGAATACCATATTTTCATACTTTAGCCACGCCTAGTGGCTAAAGTGGATTAGTGAGTGATTAGAAAGTGATTTAAGATCTGTCTGAATACATTTATTAAGCCATTAGTACTTTTTTTGTTTGTTATGGGAATGTTGCACTCTCTGGCTATGTAACGTACTTTATAAATCAAAAAGCAGTATATTATGTGTAATTGGACATGTTTCGGCCTGGTGACCGTCATCAGTTTGGTATCCAAATCAGTTTATTGATAAAAATAACTACTACTACTAATAATACTAATACTATAACAACATTTTGCAGGATTCTGGACCTGTCCAACAAACGCGTCCTGGCCAAATTGAAGGACAAATGGTGGACAAAGAACCCTCACAGGAGCAAATGCGACAATAGAGACGAAGTGGAAGGTGTAGATGTGGATAACATAGGAGGAGTCTTCATCTGCCTAGTCACCGCTATATCGATAGTCATCATCACTTCCATTGCAAACTACGTAATCGATAAGAGGAAGAGCAATAAAGTAATTGTGGTAGAAGCGAAAAAGAAGCGAATTTCTGTGGTTCAGAAGCTGTGAATGTGTGACTGAAGGTGGTGTACGAAAATTATATTTGGAAATTAATTAATGAAATACTTAAAATGATTGAAATTATTCTGTAAAACTTGTATCCGAAGATTTAAATGAAATGAATTTAGCTGGTATTAAAATATAACTGACATATTGTTCTTCATTATTTTAATATTTAGTGAGTGCCGTGTCCAATTGCATAAAAATATGTTGAAATAAAATAATGTTAAGTAATTGAAATTATTACAGACATACACAGAAATACCTGTTTTTGTTTGTTACTTAGGTAAAATTAGGGTACCTAAAATGTTTTTTCGGATGAATCGTTGCTGGTTCCGCACGAGGCGTTCCTGAATGCAATATTTTCTGATATAACACTTTTTTACACATAGTTTGTACACTAATTTTCTATTCCATTTCAGATATTAGATAAGTACCATGACGTGTTATTTATTTCTAATAATTAAGTGGTTTATTAATACATAATTTCCTGTTGCTTCGAAAATAAACTGAACGTAAAAATCGATGTGATTCATTCCATTATGGCTACATTCGTCTAATCGATACCTTGTGGAACTGTAAAACTATTTTTCTAAAGCAACAGTAACTGGAGCAATGAAAATGCTATGCATTAAGCTTAATGGAATTGCAAGTGAAACCTTTACAAGTTGAAGACAATAAAAATATTCAATGATGATTATTTAATTCGTAATAATATATAACTAATAAACAATATCATAAATAACAAGGCATTTTTTCTAATAATTCTGATAATATTTCTTTAAAACGAATTAAATAATCATTTATCTAAACCCTTATGGCGTTGTGAGGTAATCTGACTAATAATTAGTTATGAGTAACATTATCATAACTTAACAGACAATTTCTCAAAATAATATTACGTCATTAATCACATAATTTAAAAGAGAAACATTATTTTTAATGTTCTAAAATATTACCTGCCTATTACCTAATGCCTAATTGGCATTGGTCTCTAGCATTAACCAATTATTAATAATTATAGGTAATAACGGATAATATGACAAAATGTAAAAATGATTTTATGCGAATATTTAAGTTGCAGTCAGGAACTTTTAAAACCTGTTGAGGCAAAAAATTGAAAAGTTTGAAATAAATTTGAATACATATTTTATATTAAAAAAAATAGCAAAAAATTGAACAAAACTTCTATTTTGAGTACCATCGCGGTAAAATCTGCTTTCAGTTAGTCTCATTTGACCTAGGAAGCACTTACAGTTATACTTAAACGATATCAAGGTTGATATATTTGTGGTTATTTAAAACTTGCGTTTTTTTTTTGCATTTTTTTATATTTTGATGAATTTCCATATCAAGAACGCCTCGACTGATATCGCAGTGTTTTGCATAGTGCATAGCAGACCTAGGGATCTGCATAGCATTGTGCATAGCAGATCCCTAGGCAAGTAAAATATAATATAATAGAAAAAGTCCAATTATACTGTGAATATTTATATTATTTGGTTACTAGTTGTTTAATTATGTAGACTAATGTCCACGTTATTCTTAAAACAATTAAAATAATTCGCGGAAATCAGGTTGGTCCTATTGACTTAATTAAATTGGTTAAAAAAAGTATTTTTTTTAATAAAATTTGTAATAAAGTTTTAATTAATTTTGATTATTTATCGTTATCGTGGAGGAGCCGGGCGAATAAATTTGATTTTTAATTTCTGCACGGTAAAATTAGTTTGTAATATTTCGAAGTGGGCCACGGGTAAAAAAGATTGAGAAACAAATAATGCTGCCCTACAAATGTGCGACACCAGTGTTTTATGATTGTTGCTGGACAATAATATAATTATTGATTTTATACCATACTCACATTTACTATGTAGGTATTATATTGACTTGCAGTTGGGCGAGTGTTTTTCTATAATGCCATTATTTGTTCTGTGACATAAAAATTTAACTGTTTCAAATTTTTTAACTACATTATTGAATATTGAAATGATTATTGATGTAATTACAATACATTTTCTAAATATTGTACGATAATTTTCAGTATTTCATTATACAGGAAAACTATTATTAATAATAATAATAGACATAAGAGAACATAAAAGTTAGTCCACGTTTATCGAACTATATCAGGGCGAGTTTTTTATGATTAATGTTATTCTGGTCATTCCACGATGTCCTATTTCAGCTACTACGACTAATTACCATCATTGCATGCGTATAAAAATATTACTGTGGTTAATTACAAATAACTTTAACCACATGTTGAAATTCTGACTCTAAAAATTAATTCC
Source organism: Othius punctulatus (assembly GCA_951805005.1). Classification (NCBI taxonomy): domain Eukaryota; kingdom Metazoa; phylum Arthropoda; class Insecta; order Coleoptera; family Staphylinidae; genus Othius; species Othius punctulatus. The sequence goes on from OX638145.1 coordinate 17,034,703, forward strand.
CTCCATCCATTTACAATATATTGTACATATATTGCCTGTAAATATTATAAACGATGTTGTTGTTATTTCAGATTTCTTTTCCGCCGATTTCTGCTGCAGTAACTAATTAGCATTTACAATACTGAAATATTGCCTCGAAAATGATTGCATTTCATCCTGTTTTGCGTTTCACAAAATTTTCAACTGAAAATATTATACTTACTACAGTATAAAATTGCTGTAGTAGCTGATTCTATTGCAACAAATTTCGCGTGTAATGCGTTAAATTATATCCTATTATTAGTTAATTTCTGAGGAGATTGTTAAAAACTTTAAACGTTGAAAATTATTTCCGTCGGCAAATTTGCCAGCAAAAACATTGGCTCAAAAGTTGGGCGAAAAAGGTCTTTAATCATCTCGATGATTAAAAAAAATTACTAAAAATAATATAGTGGGTGTTTTTTTCATGCAATTTAGTTCTTTCTTGTTTGGCATTCTAAATGTCCAGCGCCTCAATAATATATGTATTATTATTTATAACAATTATTTATTTATATTTAGATATAATAGATAATAGATTAATATTTCTAATGTGAGAAACAATTCACAATGTGTGTACCTGTTAATCACGTCGTTGTGATACATAAATACATAAAAATATATTGTTTCTTTTTACTATGTAACACGTATGGCGGCAAGGGCCAAGGCCGCGTTGTAATGAATATTTCATGATCACGAAAGTAAATGTAAAAAATTGAGTGAAATTATGAAAAATCGATGTCTCCGTAAATTACCCTTAACGGCGTTTATGCCATCGCATTTTATTATATTTTCCTGCATGCGTTTTATGTCGGGTGAATTATGCATGAATGAGCAGTGCTTATAGGGGGGAAATCGTCCACCCTTTGGTGGAAGTGGGTGTTAATAAGGTGGCGTAAATATTGTTCACGGTGGTTTGATAATTGACTGTAATCACATGCTGCTGGCTTACAGGTGTAACTTAAACGCTTCAGATTACCCCTAAATTATGATCGAGTATTTTATTGTTTACATAATATGCTAATATTTACACCTGTATCTAAAATTTGATGCCCCATCAATGATATAAAATATATGAGACCTAAATTGTTTATAAATGGACGTAGAAAAATAAAATAATAATAATAATTTAATTGTTGCAGATTGATTCGCTGCACTGTAAAACTTTATTTCTAAAATCAAATGTTTGGGAAACTTGTTAAAGGATCAAAATATAAAAAAATCTGTTTGGTTTTCAACCTCCTGAAGTACGAGCGGCTCAATTAATTCATCCAGCAAATTAGCATAAATTTCGATGTTCAAATTTTCATTAATTTCAACAGCGATATTTTGTTACAGGGGTCCCTTGAAATCTGCAGTTTATAAAACATAAATGAAAGATGAACCGAATACTATTGAATAATTACGAGAAAGAATAACACAAGAACGTTGAGCTCTAACTAGACAAACTTTCAAAAAGTTCGCGAAGAGTTTGAAAGGAGGATATATTTTTGTTTAGAAAACAATAGAAGCCATTTACAACATTTACTTTAACATGTTATTTGAATTTAATACATTGAACACTTTTGCACTTTATTTGCACCTAATTCCAAAACTATTTCACCAAATTATATTGTATTCATAATGACTGGAAAGCATTTTTCAAGAGCCAACGATGTATCACAAGTAGGGGGTGCCATTTAAATTTTTTAGATGGAGGTGGCTGTGGCTTAGAGGGTAAGTAGGGGTCGACACTACCTACGGCATTTTGGTGCCCCCTCCGAACCACCCAAACGGATTTGAGAAATTTAAAAAATAATCATTAGTTCTATGAAAAAAGTCGGTGGCAACTTTTCAAATTGACACCCTGTATGTAGTACAGACAAAGTAGAGTAAATTTCAGTAGTTCAAAATATTACTAAAACAACATATATGTTCAAAACAAGCTTCAAATCTTGTAACGTTTATTTAATTTTAAAATAATATATTGTCAATATTAAATGGCAATTGTGTTTTTTGACAATTAGTCTATTGATGAAAGTACAAGAAGCTCTTCCAAATTAACCAAATTACAGTTTTATATAAATATACTAAATAAACTGCATCAGTCAATATCAGTTATAATCTGAAGTAATATATTTAATTCTATTCATTGGGGACTTTTTTATAAATTATTTGCCATTGCCAAAAATATTTTAACCACTCAACATAATAATTCAATGTTTTTTAAATCTCTTTCTCGTGATGACGTTTCATCAAATATTTGCCTTTGCCACCAAGTTGGCAATTTACTCGGACCAATGCAACAATAAATGTTCTAGGCTTGAAAATATTAAAGATATTTGATCAACTCCTGAGAAATTGTTAGTAGTTTGTTTGATGAGTTAATATACATCTGCAATTATAAAGTATATTAATTATTATCGATTATATCTGCTCCAGGTTTTCATATTTACGGAAAAAGTTTTGTTATTAATAAACACCATTAGCAGCACCACATCCATACATAATTAAATATAATCGCCATAACTCATTGGCATCTAGAGCTAATTGGGTGCTACCTCGGCACCGACAAACAATGCATTACCCCACATTCCAACGTCGAAGCGGCTTCGGCGAGGACGTCGCGACGCTCCTGGTCGCGTGTCCCACCCCCTCGCACCGCGGCTCACGTGGAAAAGTAAACAGCAATTCATAATTGATCATGTGTGTGTTTATAGCGTACACATCACTTAGCAACTACACTCACAGGCCCAGGCCAAGTGCAAACAGACCGTCACTCCTAGTCCGTCTCACCGATGGTGCTCCTGCTGGCCGGACATCAGAAGCCATGTGGAAGGTACTCAGGATCATCGCCGTCGTCGCGTGCCTCTTCTTCTGCACGGCCCACGGCCAGACGGCCCAGAACATAAATGTCTGTAAGTGCTGGTGCTGGTGGTGAAGTTGGGTGTTCTGAGGTAGTGATGTGGGTGCTACTCGTTGGTTTCAGTGTACGTCAACGAGGAGGGCAACTTGGTTGCTGAGAAGGCTGTCGACGTCGCCATGGATTACGTGAAGAGGAACCTGCAGCTCGGGGTGAAGGTCGACATGGTTAGGGTCGTGGGGAACAGGACCGATGCCAAAGGATTGTTGGACTCGTGTAAGTCTTCGAAATTTATTAGGAAGTTCATCTATGTTCCGAAGAACTACAGAAGTTTTCTCGTTAAGCACCAAATTTGGAATACAAATTTATAGCGAAGAAAGATGTGTTCAATATTGGTTTGAAATATTTGGTAATCATTTCATATTTGATGATAATAAGAATGATTCCTGGAGTTTGGGTACATTTCTTGGGAAACAGGAATAACTTTTCCGGTTTATTTTTACCGCATACTGTTTGCGGTAAAGTATTGTCTTTGAATACTTTTAAAGTCATGAAGTCGTATACGGAATATATTAATTTTATCTATTACTTTACTTTAATCCTCTTTACTCCGATCGGAGCATAGGGCTTCTACAAGCTTCTTCCATCCTTCTCCGACTTCCGAGGCTTGCATAAGTTTCCGTAGCACGCTCCCTTTTACGTTGCAGGGTTGCTAGCCCTGCGAACAACCCTCCTCCTTTCACAGCCGGGCTTGGGACCGGTCACAGCGGAGTTAATTTTATGTATTAACTTCCTTTAAAGATTTTTGCAAGTTTTGATAGATATAATTGGAATCGTTTAAAATGCAAACCTTAGTTCTGCGACGAATTATAAAACCTGTTAACTTTTATTTGCAACATTAAAAAATTAGTGGTGCAACATTCTTTAATGTTGCAAATAAAAGTTAACAGGTTTTCTAATTCTTCGCTGAACTAAGGTTTCCATTTTAAACGATTCCAATTATATCTATTAAGACTTGCAAAAATCAGCCTTCGCAATATATCAATTCAATATATTGAAGTATTTTTAAAGATATTGGACTGTTTTTGTAAATATTGAAAGAATTATTTGGAATCATATAAGTCTTCCTAAATGTAGGCCTTACCTTTCTAACGAATTACCAAACCTGTACAAAGTTTTGTTTGGTATATTAGAAATTTTTGTTTTAGACATTTCATTTTAAGATTTACCTGTTAGATACTTGTTTGATTTCATTGATGATGAAAAACTATTACAATAAGTGGTAACAATTAACTAAAGTAGTCGCCACTGTAGTCGTAAGACATAAAAATGAAAGTAAAAGGAGTTTCATTCTTTTAACATTTTTCGCGAATAAAAAAAACCGTGTTCTGGTTAATCTGGTTCCAATGTTTGCCTATTTGCTATGAATTTATGTTCAGTGTGCAAAGCTTATACCGAGATGTTGGACGCTAAAAAGCAGCCAGATATCATTCTGGACACGACCATGACGGGAATGGCGTCCGAGACGGTGAAGTCCTTCACTGCCGCCCTCAGCTTGCCAACAGTGAGCGGTTCGTTTGGCCAGAAAGGTGATCTGCGACAGTGGAGGTCCATAAGCGAGGAAGCCAAGGCGTACCTCATGCAGATCATGCCTCCTGCAGATATCATCCCGGAAATTGTCAGGTCCATAGTCCTGAATCAGAATATCTCCAACGCTGCTATACTGTACGACGACTCTTTTGGTACGTATAAAATATAGTACTTTCGAAATATTTAATGATTCCAAGACTATTCATTCCATCTATTCATACTTTAGTCAAAATGTAATCATAGATAGTGTGAAAGATACGAAAACCACATGTTGAAGGAGATAGTATGTAAGTGAATTTTTCCATTGATATGCGAGTCAAGACTTCCACTTAGGCCTACTTGTACGAACGTGGATCACCTTGACCATGGTTTAGTTACCTAGGATACAATTGTTAATACAATGGCATTTTTAGAAACTGAACCACGATCAAAGATAACGCACGATCGTACAACTGGGCTTTAGGGCCAGTTGTATGATCGTGGATCATCCTTGACCATGGTTCAGTTACCTGGGATACAATTGTTGATACAATGGCATCCTTAGAAACTGAACCACAATCAAGGATGATCCACAATCATAAAACTAGGCCTTTAGACCCAGTTGTACGATCGTGGATCATCCTTGGTCGTGGTTCAGTTTCTAAGGATAACATCATATTAACAATTGTATCCTTGGTAACTGAACCATGGCCAGGGATGATCCACGATCATACAACTGAGCCTTAGGCTCAGTTGTACGATCATGGATTATCTTTGATCGTGGTTCAGTTTCTAAGGATACCATTGAACTAACAATTGTAGCCTAGGTCTGAACCATGGTCAAGGATGATCCACGATCGTACAACTGGGCCTTAGTTCTAGAAGAACTCTTCACAATTTAGAAGAAATAGATAAATGTAGCTCAATAAAAAGGAAGAAATAGCAAGATCATATATTGTGTGAAAGATGCAAATTCCAGTTGACTTCAAGATTGTGAAATGAAAATGCTACATTTGTTTTGTATTTTCCAGTGATGGATCACAAGTTCAAGTCTCTCCTCCAGAACGTGGCGACGCGCCACGTCATCTCCGCCATCAACATGGACAACCAGAAGGAGCAGCTGGAGACCTTGCGCAAGCTGGACATCGTCAACTTCTTCATCCTCGGGAGTCTGGGCAACATCAAGAGGGTCCTGGACGCCGCCGATTCCGCGGCGTACTTCAACAGGAAGTTCGCCTGGCATGCCATCACCCAGGACAAGGGAGACATCACCTGCGGGTGCAAGAACGCCACGGTGATGTTCGCCAAGCCCATCCTGGACAACCAGTATCAGGACAGGAACGGGCTGATAAGGACGTCGTACCAGTTGAACGCGGAGCCCGACATCGCGGCGGCGTTTTATTTCGACCTCGCGCTGGACACCTTCCTGGCGATGAAGTGAGTACGGCATTTGTATGCGGTGGATTCACCGCGGGGCGCAAGTTTGATCGTCGGATGTATCTCTGATAGACCTATCGCCGTCGGCCATTTCGACAAGTTGTATAGGTGGATTCACCGCCACACGTTTCGTCGTTGTTTCGTGTTCTGTTCGCCATATAACCAAATTTAACCTAACCTGACATCAGGCAACCAAACCCAATTCTTAACCAAGAATGCATATTTCTTATTATCAGTAAAGACCAGATCAGATTATTAAAAATACGTGTAAACCATAATTTTCAAAGTTCAAGTTTAAAGTACGATTGTGTTACAGAAACATAGTGGCTGATGGTGGATGGAAAAACGGGAGCTACATTACATGCGATGATTACAATGGGAAGAATTCACCTCCTAGATCGGGAACGGATCTTAGAAAATATTTCAATCAGGTAATTATTTTGGATTAGCAAACAATTTACTTATATTGATTCTAATCTAAGTCATAAACTGTATAAGACCGATTAACCAAAAATGAACGTTCTACCTTCAACTTTTACTTTACTCTTTTACTTCCTCCTTTTGTTAATTGTGTTTCACAATTTCTCTTACGATTTTCCAGTTTATCAAATGTTATATTTCAAGTTACATTTCTCTTTTGTCAAATCACTTTTACTTTATGAGTAGATTATTACTTTAGATTATGGGAAAAGCATTTGGTATGAAGTAAAAGTGATTTGACAATAACGTTGATATTACAATTGTCAAAAAGGGGAAAGAAAAAGGAAATTCTGCATATAATGGGGTAATAGCTATTTATGGTTTAAGTGAATAAAGTCGAATTTTATACACGAAAAAACAGTTTAGCGCAAGGGGCGAAGCAGAGTACGATGTTTTCGAGTGGATAAAATTGCTTTATTCGCGTGTATCATACAAGACTTTTTCCAATTCGTTATCAGAATTTGCGTGAAGTATCACAGGTGACAACAAAAATTTCAAGGATAATGCGAATTTACCTATTTTTTTATTTTATTCGCGTTGTCGATGGTACCAATGAATAAAGAGAAAATATTTTATTCACCCATTCGATTAAAGTGTAGTTTTAACGATGATATTCGATATACATAATGAGCATTCTAATAATGCGAATTAGAAGAAGCAAGTAATGTATGATGGTTTTTATTTCGTCAATGACATGTGAAGGAATTTTCTCCTCGTTTCAGAACAATCCCGAACAACCAGTCTACGGACCTATAAAGGTATCCGAGAATGGCGTGAGTTCAATGGAGTTCTCTATGCAGCTATCTGCCGTTGGAATACGCGAGGGTTCATCAGACAAGTCCATCCCATTGGGGTCCTGGAAGGCAGGTTTTGATAACAAACTCAATTTGGTTAACCCTGAGTTCATGGGAAATTATACAGCAGATGTGGTTTACAGGGTCGTCACTGTTCTGGTAAGTTTACGAGTATTGATGTTGAACCTAATACAACCTCTGATGACACCTGAAATTAACAAAACTTTCCATTATTAGGCGTACAGTTATGCTTACATAAATCTAGTAGTAGACGTTGCTATATAAAATTGTATTGTAACCTAATTTCTTGTACTAGTTTTATGTGAGCATGACTGTACATTTGACTGATATTGTGCTTTTTGCCACAATCATTAGATTTTTCTTCAATATCCTCTTTAGCTTTGTTTTTCAAATACAAAACTTTCCATCATTAGGCGTACAGTCATGCTTACATAAATCTAGTAGAAACATAATGGCATTGCTATATAAAATTGCTATTGTAACCTAATTTCTTGTACTAGATTTATGTGAGCATGACTGCACATTTGACTGATATCGTGCTTTTTGTCACAATTATTAGATTTTTCTTCAATATCCTCTTTAGCTTTGTTATTCTACAAGGATATGAATTTCAAATTTCAATACTTTATACTGCATCACAAATACAAATATGGGTATAACAAAATGTTTTGTTTTACTATGGATATTTTGCAGCAACAACCGTTTGTATTCGTGGACGAAACGGCGCCCAAAGGCTATTCGGGCTACTGCATCGATCTCATCAACGAGATAGCGACGATCCTCAAGTTCGACTACGAGATCAGCCCAGTTCCCGACGGAAAGTTTGGGAATATGGATGAAAAAGGAAACTGGAACGGCATAGTCAAAGAGCTGATCGACAAAAAAGCGGACATCGGCTTGGGCTCCATGTCTGTGATGGCCGAAAGAGAGAACGTAATCGATTTTACCGTCCCGTACTACGATCTCGTGGGTATTACAATCCTCATGAAGTTGCCCAAGACACCAACGTCGCTCTTCAAGTTTTTGACTGTGCTGGAAAACAGCGTGTGGCTGTGCATCCTTGCAGCGTACTTCTTTACAAGGTACGAAGAATTAGAAAATGGGGTTTCAGATTTTTGATCACCATTAGGAGTTCCATTTCTACAAGATTTTTGATCACCGTTAGTAGTTGCAATTTTTATTAAATCTTGCCAAATGTGACCAAATCTGGCAAATGTAACGTATTTATGTTTACAGTCTTGTATCACTTTAGTTACAAAGCACCATTAGAAGTTCAATTTCTACAAGATTTTTGATCACCGTTAGTAGTTGCAATTTTTATTAAATCTTGCCAAATGTGACCAAATCTGGCAAATGTAACGTATTTATGTTTACAGTCTTGTATCACTTTAGTTACAAAGCACCATTAGTAGTTCAATTTCTACTAGATTTTTGATCACCGTTAGTTGTTGCAATTTCTATCAAATTTTGCTAAATGTGACCAAATCTGTCAAATGTAACGTGCTTATGTTTACAGTCTTGTTCACTTCAGTTACAAATTTGTTATCTGTGGTTGTGCTATAATTGCTTTGTAGTTTCTATTGTTAGCAAATTAGGATTTCATATAATTTTGATAAATCCTTTATAGTTTCCTGATGTGGGTGTTTGATCGTTGGAGTCCCTACAGCTACCAGAACAACAGGGAGAAGTACAAGGACGACGAGGAGAAGCGCGAGTTCAACCTGAAGGAATGCCTCTGGTTCTGCATGACCTCACTGACCCCCCAGGGAGGCGGCGAGGCCCCGAAGAACCTCTCGGGCCGCCTGGTCGCGGCCACCTGGTGGCTCTTCGGCTTCATCATCATAGCCTCCTACACCGCCAATCTGGCGGCCTTCCTGACGGTCTCCCGCCTGGAGTCGCCGGTGGAGTCGCTGGACGACCTCTCCAAGCAGTACAAGATCCAGTACGCCCCCCTGAACGGCTCCTCGGCGATGACCTATTTCGAGCGCATGGCCAACATCGAGCTCAGGTTTTACGAGTGAGTACCACGGAAATCGATGGGGACGCGGAATAATTATGGATTTATCGTGTGGGCGTAGCTTGAAGTCATAAATTATCCGGAGGTCATTTTTTATGTTCTTTAAGCTGAATTATCGATATTTTAAATTAATGTGTTTGAAACCACGCATCAAATTCAATTAACAACTTAAGTTTCTGCATGTGGAGACTAAAATTGATGGTTATTTGTACCATAAATAAGGCGAGTATAATTAGCCATAGCAGCAAAAATAGGCAGTGCTCAAAATAATTGTTTGCTGTAAACATTTAAGCGATTATTGATTTAAATATTTATAGTAGAGCAGGAAGTTCATTTTATTTTTCATGAACAATGCAATGGAAACTTTTAGGTTTGCTTTCATTGATAAAACGTCAAATTTGTGCGTTTGGAGCTCATCATTGTAATCTCGAATCAGAAATCTCATCCGATAATATTTGATTGGTATTAAATTTTCCAGGATATGGAAAGACATGAGTTTGAATGACAGCTTGTCGGACGTGGAGAGGGCGAAACTAGCTGTGTGGGATTACCCGGTCAGCGATAAGTACACGAAGATGTGGCAGGCCATGAAGGAGGCCGGGCTGCCCAACACCCTGGAGGAGGCCGTTGAGAGGGTGAGGTCCTCGCGAACCTCTAGTGAGGGATTTGCCTTCCTCGGAGATGCGACGGACATCAAGTACCTCCAGCAGGTGAACTGCGACCTGCAGCCCGTCGGCGAGGAGTTCTCCAGGAAGCCGTACGCCATCGCGGTGCAGCAAGGGTCTCCGCTTAGGGACCAGTTTAACACAGCGTGAGTACCTAATCTTCTGCTTTCGTTGAGATTTTGAGACTTCTTACTACAAGATAGCCCTTCCTTCCATAGACTCGTATCTCTAAGATCCTCGAAGCTTCAAGAGAGTATTTTCTTGAAAACACTTTTTTTCCTTCAAGTGTCCTTACCCTTTTTGTTCGAGGGCCTGAAGCTTGTAACGATTGTTTTACAAGCAGGTTGATGACCATAGTGTATATAATATTCTCAACGAGATAGTATATTTCTAGAGACATATTCTTTGAAGAATTTCTTCGAAAAATCGCATTGCTTTAAGATCTCTCTTTGTTCAAGAGCCTTTCAGTTTCAGTACTTCGTACTTCTTCTTCTTTCCTTAAGAATACTTATTCTTTCAATGGTTCTCTGCGTTCAAGAGTTGCTACTAAGAACTGATAGACTACCATATTCCAGAACATAGTTGATTATAGAGCCTGCTTTCTTCACGTTCAAGTTTATACTGTTTTAAACTAAGTATACGTGTTTTTGTCGTTTTCAGTATTCTCCAGTTGCTTAACAAGCGGCAGCTCGAGCGGTTCAAGGAGAAGTGGTGGACGAACAACCCTCTGAGCGTCAAGTGCGACAAGCAGGATGACCAGTCGGACGGCATCAGCATCCAGAACATCGGCGGCGTCTTCATCGTCATCTTCGTGGGGATAGGGCTGGCGTGCGTGACGCTCGCCTTTGAGTACTGGTGGTACAAGTACAGGAAGGGCTCGAAGGTGATCGCCGTGCAGGAGTCCGGGGGCATCATGGCGCCGCCCCCGCAGCAGCCGCAGCACGCCCTCTCCAAGGGGCTCAGGCACAACGACCACCAACAGGACCCGAAGGGCCTGTACCCGCGCTCCAGGTACTGACGTGGTCGGATTTGGGGGTAAGAGGAGCTTGATTGAAGGGGACCTACAACTCACGCACAGAGCGCACATTGATCGCACCGACCGTGTGTCTTCGATTACATGTAATTGTTATTTTATCGACGTAGACTGTTATGTACCATACCACAATTGGACGCAATTGTGAAAAACTAAAAAATCCCGAAAAAAGAAAAATATATATATTTTAATATATACAGTGCATAATAACAAAAAATATATGTTATAAAATTAAGGACCGGTATTTCAAAACTTTAGGATAAGTTATCTGGCGTGTTGACACACCTGCAGATAAGTTATCAACTCTCTGCACACGGCTTTAATATCTCCTTATGTGTATAATAAACTCTTAGTTAACTATTAACAACTTAGGCCCTTAAGGCATAGAAAATTAAGGCTCTGATTTCTCAATAGTCGTTTTAATGTTTGACTAGGACAATACTAAAACTAATTTCTCTAGAAATAGACTTTTCTATGTCATATTCTATAGGTTCAATCAATTCAGCGTTTGCGCTTTACTATCAACTAATATAAACTATTGTATCTGTAGATCAAAAGACCAAGAAAAAACAATTAAGAATTTATAATAAAAAGTAAACTTTATAAAATAGAATCTGATGTTAATAGTATCAAATCAAATCTCTTTAATATCATTAATATTTTATCTGTAGATCAAGTAGATCAAGTAGATCAAGAATAAACCCCACAGAATTTATAATGGAAAGTTATAAAATAAAATATGAAATATCTGATATTAATAGTATTAAAGCAAGTCTTATTAATATCATATTATTATTTCGTGGGTTCGCTTTAGGTTGCATAATTACGTCCAATTGCGATTAAGGTATTTCTCTGTACAAGTCTATAATTTTTAGTGCCTAGTGCCTGTAGTTAAATTGATGTAAAATAAGTAAATATAATATCAAGATTATAAGATTGATATAATAATATATTATATACACTATATTGAATAAAATTATAATGTTTGATAACGATTTTGTGTTTGTTTTTGTGTACCTACATCGTTTCTTTTATATTAAGTATATAAGTTATTATAGAATTTTATACAGTTATACACTTGTATAAATATCGTAAATAGAACGTATTATTGATATTTTCGTAAAAAAAATATGTACTTAGTACTCCAATGGACTTCTGTTACATCTGATACATCTATATTTAGTTTTAAAGTTTTGTATTATAAACTTAAATTTGTCAGAACATAAAAAAAAATGGAAATTTGTGTCAGAATGCAAAATTTGATATTTTGGCATAACGATAATTTTTAGCAATCGAAGGCAAATTTTGGAAATTTGTAGATATAACTTTTAGAAATCTCCACCCTTTAAATATTCACAATACATTAATAATGTAATAATTTTTAACAATCGAAGGCAAATTTTGGAAATTTGTAGATATATCTTTTAGAAATCTCCACACTTAATTTTCTTGAGAGTTTATTTTGATAAATATTCACAATTCACACAAGTTGTGTTATATCTATTGTCAAATTAATTTTTTATATTTTTATTAAAAACTGTTCCAGATTGAATGAAATTTTAATATCAAGACTTTTAGAACAAAATTTGGATTTCAAAAGTTTTTGGAAAGAATTGACACATGGATGATTTAGTTTATATGTTTACCATTGATTTTTAAAATAATTCATATATTTCAAAAATGCATTAATGGAAGTTGAAGATCATATTTTATATTTTGCTGTATCTCTTATTATTTATTTTTCGGAGAAAACTAAGTGGACATTTTTTGTATAATTGATTATATGGAGAGAATCATGTGTATCACGTGAATCACTTGTATAAATACAGTAAATAGTACGTATTTTTGAAATTTTCGTAAAAAAAGATGTACTTAATACTCTAACAGATTTCTGTTGCATCTGATACATCTATATTTAGTTTAAAGTTATGTATTGTGAACTTACATTTGTCAGAACATAATAAAATTGGAAATTTGTGTCAGAATACAAAATTTGATATGTTTGGACACTATGTATAACGATAATTTTTAACAATCTAAGGCAAATTTTGGAAATTTGTAGATATAACTTTTAGAAATCTCCACACTTAATTTTTTTGAGTGGTTATTTTGATTTATATTCACAATTCACACAAGTTCCGTTATATCTATTGTCAAATTAATTATTATATTTTTATTAAAAACTGTTCCAGATTGAATGAAATTTTAATACCAAGACTTTTAGAACTAAATTTGGATTTCAAAAGTTTTTGGAAAGAATCGTGACATGGATGATTTAGTTTATGTTTGCTGCCATTGATTTTTAAAATAATTCAGATATTTCAAAACTGCATTAATGGAAGTTGAAGATCATATTTTATATTTTTCTGTATCTCATTTTATTTATTTTGCCACATATTTTATTATTTATTTTTCGGAGAAAACGACGTGGACATTTATTGTATAATTGATTATATGGAGAGAATCATGTGCTGTCCACTTTTTTTTTGTTGTGATTTGTAGGAAATAAGCATGTGTTGTAAATTACTAACAATAACTTTGCTCTTTATACCTTTTATTTTCTAATGATGATTTAAAAATACTAAATGCCAATATGCTTGTGATTCATAGGAAATAATAAATTGTTGCCAATTAGAACAAATTGCTTTGCTTTTCATAGCTTGTAAACAATATAGTATATAGGTCAATTGATTATACTAAATCGAAACTTTTAAATAGATTACCATAAAGCTTGAAAGTGAAGCAGTGGTATTATGTTGTTCAATTCAAGTAACATTTATAATTAATGATCATATTGCACATATTTATAAGCAATTGTTGATTTTTTTTTTATTTTTTTTTTATTTGCTTGAATTTGTAATTCAGGTATGAATATTACATGTCATATAGATTATCTAATTACGAAATATATCACTGGGCAATATATAATATTTACATTATAATTTAAATATTAGCATTGCAATATGAATGGTCAATATTCAATATTCAACAATCACAATATTGAGAATATATTTCTATATTATGAAAATGTATGTCTTCAGAATTAAGACGAATCGAAAGGTAAATATTTAACATGTCATAACGTGTGATGGATTTGTCGTAATAAAAAAATGATCATCAGTTATTTTGACAAACAACATCATTGACAAACCATAATTGACAAACATACTGATATCAGTTGTCATATAAATATCATATTTGACAAACATATTTGTTGCCTGTCATACAATTGACGTTACTTGACAAAAATGTAGCCAAAATATTTGTTATAAATTATAATTGCCTTATTTGATTAAAAAAAAACAGTAGTTAGAATGCCATATTTGGACTCATTGATCAGATCATTTATGATAATGTATGTCGTCAGAATTTAGACAAGTCGAATGATCAAGATTTAACATTTCATCACGTGTCATGTATTTGTCACAATAAACAAAAAAATAAATGATCTGTTAATTTGACAAACAACATAATTGACAAACCATAATTGACAAACATACTGCTATCAGTTGTCTTATAAATATCATATTTGACAAACATATTTGTTACCTGACATACAATTGACGTACTTGACAAAAATGTAGCCAAATTTGGTAATAATTGCCTTATTTGATAAAAACAAACAGTAGTTAGAATGCCATAGTTTGACTCATCGATCAGATCATTTCGATATTTTACACACATTTCAATCTCAGTTCTGTCAAAATTGTTATATTTCATTAATAACTTGGGTGTCAGCTTTCATAATACAGTTGATTGCAAAAAAAGGTAGACACGAAATTTTCGGCTGCTTGAACGACGTTGATGTTATAAGTCACGTAAGTGTCAGTGTCATTAATCACAATTAAACACCTGACATCAGCCAATGTTTTTGTATTTTTACTGGTGAGGCGAAAGTGTACCCCTAAACACCGTTCCTGAATCATTTATAGCTTTGGTTTCATCATCTAGAAGAGGCATTTTAATATTTAACTTATAAAAGTTTTGAACGATTGTCAAATTTAAAAGAAATGGGGGTTATGAAAAACCACATTTATACAATGACCTTTATAACCCATGTATACCTAAATATGACAATAACATTTTATGATACAATAACAATAACAATATATGACAATAACATTTTGAGAAAAAACAAATACAAGAAACGGTTTTTGTCTACTGTTTTTTGCGGTCAACTGTAGCTACTTTAAACAAAATTTCGGTTATAATTCAGTCATATAATTGTCGCTCTTGTAAACATCAATTGTTAATTGCCTTCACTGCGTCATTTGATCAATATGTCATTTATGTTATTAAAATTCGGCCAAAATATAATCGTTCGTTATAACTGCTGCATTTGTTAAAAAAAACAGCTGACAGCCGTTATAATGCCATATTTTGGCATATTATGGCTGCCATTTATCATACAATTTTCATATTTCAGAAACATTTAGTTCTCAGTACTCTTAAGATTGTTATATGTTATTAAAAATTTAACTGCAGCTCCCGTTACTATTTTAACAAAATTTTAGCTACAATTCAGTCATACGTGATAACAATCATACAGTCATACAGACAGCTTGTGATAAAATTCAATATATGTCATTACTGTCATATTTGATGTAATTTTTGATTAATAATGAAAATGTTGATCCAAATTTTTAAAAACTACTTAAATGCACTTTCAAGCATTTATGTCATAGGGTTTTAATCATAATCATTTAGTGATTAATCAAGAGTTAGTCATACATAATTTTTTACACATTATTATACAATATTAATAAGAGGGAATAATAGTACAGCTACTGGTGGCAATAATAAACTGATAATTATATCCAGATACATTATATTTTATACCTCTTAATAGAACAATAATCTTCCAATTACAATAAAATTGTAATTATGTGGTGTTTTAAAATAATCACGAAAACAAGTCACTTTGCAGTAATAAAGTCCAAAGTTGCAGTAATTATCGAAATTGTATCGAAAGCAATAGTAATTATCAAAATAGTATCCAAAGTGACTTGCTTTGGATACTATTTTGATAATTACTATTGCTTTCGATACAATTTCGATAATTACTGCAACTATGGACGCAATTTGGGTAAGTATTGTAATTTGGGTAAGTATTGTTAACCATTAGGGGTTACAAGGGTATATAAGCTTGTGTTGGCTCTTTTTGTGGTAAATCATGGCACAATTTTGGGTGCATTTGTTCTACATGTCCATGTTCATTTTCGACAAGACTAACTCACACAAAATATGTAAGTAAACTAAGAATTTAAGAGATGGATTTGCAGAAAAAGTTTTCTATTAAAAAAAAGGTCGATTTTGGAACATAAATAATATGTTTTGCATTAAAAAATATTTTGATCCAAATAATACACAAGTTTTGTCAAAATATCAAGCTAGGCAGTATGTTGACATAACTAATTTTTGTATAATATTATTTATACATTTTATACTTTATTTTCATATTTAGCATGGTGCTCAAAACTTAAAAAAAAATGGTATAAATAAACTTACAATTAGCTATTATGGTTGTTTTGGAATATTTTTTATTTTCATTATTTCTTAGTTGGGTGGAAGAGAAAGACAATTGCATACATTAATGAACTTTGAAGAAAATACATTAAAATAGTTATATGTATTATGATTTTTATGTTTATTGTTTGCCTTTATAAAATTAAGCCTATAGAGAGAGGAAGATTTATAAAAATAAATAAATTTGATATTATTAATGATGTCAGGTATTGAGTCAGGTATTGAACTCATGGTGTATTTATGGTATGAATTGTCATGGGTTCAACATCGCCTTAGGCAATATTAAAATTGTTTTGGTTGCTCAAACTTAACTGTTCTAATTGTTCAAATGTGTTTGTTTAATCACATATATTAAGCAGTTTATGATAATGAATTGTTTCTCAGTGTTTGTTCCATCACATATTTTAAGCAGTTTATGATAATGAATTGTTTCTCAAAACGAAGCAAACATTTCAATCACAAATAATTTACCGTAATTAATATTTTACCGTAATTTTACCGTAAAATATTTTTAGTATTTTATAATTTTCAGTCCACGCAACAGAAGAACCCAATTTGATTCCAAATGTCGTGCTGCCGCTCCTAGCTAAACACTTGTACACTGATGTTTCCAATTTCAACTACAGCCAGGCTTTTATAGACGCGGATAGTTCATCAGTTGAGACCCGTAAGTAACCACAATAATCAGCAGATAATCGTATTTGCAGAAGAGGTATTTCAGTCACCAAAGCGAACGCCACAGTTATCGTCGATACTACTATCTACGGCCTTCCACATCAAATGGTGAAGAGCTTTTCGGGAACAATGAATGTGTCCACAATAAGTTCCTCCTATAAGTCGCATTTTTGGTATTGGGAATATTACTCCCGCTATTTAATTAGCATTGGGCAGCCTGCTGATGTTATAACGAATGTGGTCAAGGATTTAATCAAAGTACAGGAGTATAAAGCAGCTGCCGTGTTATACGATATAAACTATTGTAGGTTCAGGTCCAACTTCCCTCATTAACTCGCCTCATTCTCAACTTAAGAGTACCTGAGAAATTGATTCCCTCTTTATCTTCGACTCATCCTCAACGTCCAAAATTTGAGAATCCTGTGCCTGCAAGGTTCGGATGGTCATTCCTCATGGGATGGTTGAGAATGAGTCCGAACCTTGCAGGCACAGGATTCTCAAATTTTGGGCATTGAGGATGAGTCGAAGATAAAGAAGGAACCAATGAGTTTTCTGCTTTAATGCTGTGCGTTTTAGTCATGGCTCATAAGATACCGAAATACTTTTTGAACACGGAGGTGCGACACGTTATGGTCGAGATAGATCCGTCGCGACTGTCGGTGCAACTCGAGAATGTAAATGCGTTAAACCTCGACAACTATTTCATAGTGGGCAGCAAAGAGATCATCCGAAGAATTCTGGAAGCTGCCTGCGAGATGAACTATTTCAGTTCGAATTACGCCTGGCATGTAATCACGCACGAATATAAAATCGACATGAAATTCAGCTGCTTGAACGGTGCAGTGATCTATGTTTACCCCAAACCTGACGAGGCAAGAATTTCGTTTCTATCTGCTATGCTGGGCGAGGACTATGAGGTGGATTTGTTTGCGGAGTTCTACGCTGATATGCTGTTGACTGCCGTATTCTCTGACAAGTATGGATTGTCGCGTAGTATCGAATGTTATCTAGCAATGATAATTTTTTCAGAGATGAAAATGCAAATACAATTGATGGATCTGGGGCTGCGAAAAAGAACAATCCAAATGTGAAAGATTATATCTTAGATAATAATAAGGTAATAATGATTATCATCATCATTTACATGTACCTTAATAATCTCGTATTTTAGAAAGTGGATGGTAAATTCAGCCGCCACGTATTTCACAACTACAAGCTCGTAGGGTCTCAAATTAAAAGGATAAAAATGGACTTCACTATGTTTGTAACTGGCCAACGTAATTCGACATTAGAACAGCTCGGGACTTGGAACTCAATAGGAGGCCAGAAATTTAATAAAACAACTATGAGCAAATACAAATCCAAAGTTGAATTCAAAATAGCCCTGGCCCTTGTAAGTTACCAGATGATACCTACATAATTATAACTTATTTTCACGAGTGGTTTTTTGGATTTTTATCGTAGCAGGAGCCATTCGCGTTTCGTGACAAGCACGGGAACTTCTCTGGCTACTGCATCGATCTGATAGAGACGCTCGCCAAACGAATGAAGTTTACTTACACTCTCTACGTGCCGAAAGGGTTTACTCCACACGGAAAAGGTCATAGCCTGGTCATAGACGAGGTGTACACAGGGAAGGCGATGATGGCTTTGGGATCTCTCTCCGTAACGTACGAAAGGCAAAAGAATATTACATTTTCGATCCCCATTTTCGATACCGTGGGCATGGCACTTATGGCCAAGACACTGGAAACGACGACGTCCCTGCTGAAATTCATCATAGTTATGGAAAATGGCGTATGGGTCTGCATTTTTGCGACGTACGCCTTCGCAAGGTTACCACGTTATTGTAATCACCGATGCACTACAAACTTAACTCTGCTGTATTCGCAGCTTCCTTTTATGGATCTTCAGTCGCTTCAGTCCGTACAGCAAACCCATCTGCACGCACGCCCTGACCAGTTCTACCGAAGAATGGAAGCCCACGTTAAAAGAGTGCCTCTGGTTCTGCCTTGGTTGCCTGACTTCTCATGGTGGCGGAGTGCCCCCTCGATGTTTATCTGGGCGCATAGTTGCTGGATTGTGGTGGCTCTTCGGATTCCTAATGATAGCCTCATACACCGCCAACTTGGCAGGTTTTTTATCGACCACTCAACGCGTCCTCCCCATCACATCGATAGAAGAGCTTGCGAACCAGTACGAGGCGCGGTACTTTGCAGTCAATGAATCCTCCGCCATGACCTACATAGAAAACATGGCAGAAATAGAGAAAGAGCTCTTAAGGTACACCATCCTCCCTCAATTTTCCCACATAACTATAGCTAGTTTTATGTAGGTCCTGGTCGAATTTACACCTCAATGGGACGCCTTCCGTCCACAGAGTCCTCACTTACGAGTACCCGTTGAACCACTACTTCACCAAGGTGCTGGCATTTATGAGGAGGAACAAATATCTGCCAAATACACTGGAGGAGGCCATTGCCAAGGTGCGCACCTCCACAGCTGGATCAGAATTCGTCTACATAGGGGACGCGACGGACGTCAAGTTTGCCGTCCTGACTACATGCGACCTCCAGATGTTAGGGCCAGAGTTCAAGAAGAAGCAGATTGCCATAGCTTTACGCAAAGGGGCACAATTGCAAGTCGACTTGGATGCTGTGTAAGTTGTACGAAACATCAACCAACATTAAGATGGATGTCTTAATTAACAACTTCATAAAGCCAAAATTGAAATTACCCCCCAAAGTCACGAATATATTGTACAGCCGAATAATAGTACACAAATAAAAATTATTATCATAATGCTCTAGGCACATAATATTACTATCAGCAGACACAAAAATTAGTTCTCAAATTAATTTAAAAATTCTAGTCATCAAAAAGTAACAGCTTCCGTAAATAGGTTTCGAAGAAATTAGTTTTTGCAAAACATTCAAAGGGCACACTTTAATAGTACTTTACTTGCTTCCGATCATATTTTGCAAAATAACAACCACAATATAATGTTTTACAAATTCGGATTCACGAACCATTATTTCTTATACAACTTTAGATTTCGGGAAAAATTGCTAATTTTTCATTTTGGCATACACAAATCAATAAATTTCAGTAAATACATTATTTTTTCTTTCTGTTATCGTTATTTGTTTTCCCTATTTATATAACATTTCAAGAATTATATACCATCTTTCTACTGACAATTTTATCTGTTTTAACTGGTCCAGGTTAATGGACTTGCTGAACGATGGAGTGCTGGCAGCTCTAAAGACCAAATGGTGGGAAAATAATGTGAAAGCCATCCAATGTGAGGCACGTAACTACAAGTCTCGTGGTCTAAGCCTGGGCAATCTCGTCGGAATATTGATTCTCATTGCTATAGGCATAGCAACAGCATTGGTCTTCAAACTGTTCGAGTATTTGTGGGAGCTTTTGCAGAAGCATAAAAACGCTAAGCATTGAGAATCGTGAATTCGTGTATGCCGAAAACGAATCAAGAATCCGTTTTTCAATACGATGCGTGGTTTGCGAGAAAAATGAGCAGATCCAGAAATAATTCACGCTAAATAATATGCTTCGCACCCGACGATGAAGTCGTATTTCCGAGACATTTGCCCGTAAAATAAAGTAACTTTTAATTGCGCACATTGACAAATTTTATATGAGGATTCACTATAATGCGTATGCTAAGCACGAATATCAAGTTATTTTTCAAATTCAAAAATTGGTTCTCAAATTTGTTTTGCATAAACAATTTTTTGTTTGTTAAATATTGAGAATCATTAATTCGTGTATGCTGATAACGAATAATAAATCCGTTTTTCAATACGATGCGTGGTTTGCGAGAAAAGTGAGCAGATCCAGAAATAATTCACCCTAAATAATATGCTTTCGCACCCGACGATGAAGTCGTATTTCCGAGACATTTGCCCGTAAAATAAAGTAACTTTTACTTGCGCACATTGACAAATTTTATATGAGGATTCACTATAATGCGTATGCTAAGCATGAATATCCAGTTATTTTTCAAATTCAAAAATTGGTTCTCAAATTTTTTTTCCAAACACAATTTTTTGTTTGTTAAACATTGAGAATCATTAATTCGTGTATACTGATAACGAATAATAAAACAGTTTTTCAATACGATGCGTGGTTTGCGAGAAAAGTGAGCAGATCCAGAAATAATTCACGCTAAATAATATGCTTCGCACCCGACGATGAAGTCGTATTTTCCAGACATTTGCCCGTAAAATACAGTAACTTTTAATTGCGCATATTGACAAATTTTATATGAGGATTCACTATAATGCGTATGCTAAGCATGAATATCCAGTTATTTTTCAAATTCAAAAATTGGTTCTCAAATTTTTTTTCCAAACACAATTTTTTGTTTGTTAAACATTGAGAATCATTAATTCGTGTATACTGATAACGAATAATAAAACAGTTTTTCAATACGATGCGTGGTTTGCGAGAAAAGTGAGCAGATCCAGAAATAATTCACGCTAAATAATATGCTTCGCACCCGACGATGAAGTCGTATTTTCCAGACATTTGCCCGTAAAATACAGTAACTTTTAATTGCGCATATTGACAAATTTTATATGAGGTTTCACTATAATGCGTATGCTAAGCACGAATATCAAGTTATTTTTCAAATTCAAGAATTGGTTCTCAATATTTTTTTGCAAAAACAATTTTTTGTTTGTTAAATATTGAGAATCATTAATTGGTGTATGCTGATAACGAATAATGAATCCCTTTTTCAATACGATGCGTGGTTTGCGAGAAAACTGAGCAGATCCAGAAATATTTCACTCTATATAATACGCTTTCGCACCCGACGATGAAGTCGTATTTCCAAGACATTTGCCCGTATAATTAATTATCGTTAATTGCGCACTTTGACAAATTTTATATGAGGATTGACCATAATCAATGCATCCGCATTTAGTGACCGCTAACAAAAATTTAATAAAATTTACAACGTCAAGGAAATAAATGTTGTATTATTGAGATAGCACTGGGCACTTTTTTTTATATAGGCTGCTCGCTTCCACATATTTTATGGGTTTTAAATGTGTTTATTGGGGCCATAAACTCGAAGCTCCGCACGAGCTCCAGTATTTTTACGACCTATTCTTACGAAGTCAGTCAAGCGTGAATGAGTACACATATAATAACAGGGCAGGTTATTTGCGGGTATATTAAATTAAAATATGTAGTGTTTGCCATTACGCCGATTTGACGAAATTACATAATTTCTTCGACCTAAGGCGCTGATTAATAAAAATTTGTATTTATCAATTTATATCAAACACTCCCCATAAAGAAATTCCGTTAGAAAATAACTTTTATTAGCCTGCATTAGCAAGTTTTATAGGTAGATTAACTATAATACGAATTTTGATCGCAAAAATTTGATTGATTATTTGATAAATAAAAAAATTAACCTTCGATAAATTAGGTAAAATAATATGCTTTCGCACCCGACGATGAAGTCGTATTTCCGAGACATTTGCCCGTAAAATAAAGTAACTTTTACTTGCGCACATTGACAAATTTTATATGAGGATTCACTAAAATGCGTATGCTAAGCACGAATATCAAGTTATTTTTCAAATTCAAAAATTGCTTCTCAAATTTGTTTTGCAAAAACAATTTTTTGTTTGTTAAATATTGGGAATCATTAATTCGGGTATGCTGATAACGAATAATAAATCCGTTTTTCAATACGATGCGTGGTTTGCGAGAAAAGTGAGCAGATCCAGAAATAATTCACGCTAAATAATATGCTTCCGCAACCGACGATGAAGTCGTATTTCCGAGACATTTGCCCGTAAAATAAAGTAACTTTTGATTGCGCACATTGACAAATTTTATATGAGGATTCACTATAATGCGTATGCTAAGCACGAATATCAAGTTATTTTTCAAATTCAAAAATTGGTTCTCGAATTTTTTTTTGCATAAACAATTTTTTGTTTGTTAAATATTGAGAATCATTAATTCGTGTATGCTGATAACGAATAATAAATCCGTTTTTCAATACGATGCCTGGTTTGCGAGAAAAGTGTGCAGATCCAGAAATAATTCACGCTAAATAATATGCTTTCGCACCCGACGATGAAGTCGTATTTCCGAGACATTTGCCCATAAAATAAAGTAACTTTTACATGCGCACATTCATAAATTTTATATGAGGATTTACTATAATGCATATGCTAAACACGAATATCAAGTTATTTTTCAAATTCAAAAATTGGTTCTCAAATTTTTTTTGCAAAAACAATTTTTTGTTTGTTAAATATTGAGAATCATTAATTGGTGTATGCTGATAACGAATAATGAATCCGTTTTTCAATACGATGCGTGGTTTGCGAGAAAAGTGAGCAGATCCAGAAATAATTCACGCTAAATAATATGCTTCGCACCCGACGATGAAGTCGTATTTCCGAGACATTTGCCCGTAAAATAAAGTAACTTTTGATTGCGCACATTGACAAATTTTATATGAGGATTCACTATAATGCGTATGCTAAGCACGAATATCAAGTTATTTTTCAAATTCAAAAATTGGTTCTCAAATTTTTTTTGCAAAAACAATTTTTTGTTTGTTAAATATTGAGAATCATTAATTGGTGTATGCTGATAACGAATAATGAATCCGGTTTTCAATACGATGCGTGGTTTGCGAGAAAAGTGAGCAGATCCAGAAATAATTCACGCTAAATAATATGCTTCGCACCCGACGATGAAGTCGTATTTCCAAGACATTTGCCCGTATAATTAATTATCGTTAATTGCGCACTTTGACAAATTTTATATGAGGATTGACCATAATCAATGCATCCGCATTTAGTGACCGCTAACAAAAATTTAATAAAATTTACGTCAAGGAAATAAATGTTGTATTATTGCGATAGGACTGGGCACTTTTTTTTATATAGGCTGCTCGCTTCCACATATTTTATGGGTTTTAAATGTGTTTATTGGGGCCATAAACTCGAAGCTCGGCACGAGCTCCAGTATTTTTACGACCTATTCTTACGAAGTCAGTCAAGCGTGAATGAGTACACATATAATAACAGAGCAGGTTATTTGCGGGTATATTAAATTAGAATATGTAGTGTTTGCCATTACGCCGATTTGACGAAATTACATAATTTCTTCGACCTAAGGCGCTGATTAATAAAAATTTGTATTTATCAATTTATATCAAACACTCCCCATAAAGAAATTCCGTTAGAATATAACTTTTATTTGCCTACATTAGCAAGTTTTATAGGTAGATTAACTATAATACGAATTTTGATCGCAAAAATTTGATTGATTATTTGATAAATTAAAAAATTGATCTTCGATAAATTAGGTAAAATAATATGCTTTCGCACCCGACGATGAAGTCGTATTTCCGAAACATTTGCCCGTAAAATAAAGTAACTTTTAATTGCGCACATTGACAAATTTTATATGAGGATTCACTATAATGCATATGCTAAACACGAATATCAAGTTATTTTTCAAATTCAAAAATTGGTTCTCAAATTTTTTTTGCAAAAACAATTTTTTGTTTGTTAAATACTGAGAATCATTAATTCGTGTATGCTGATAACGAATAATAAAACAGTTTTTCAATACGATGCGTAGTTTGCGAGAAAAGTGAGCAGATCCAGAAATAATTCACGCTAAATAATATGCTTTCGCACCCGACGATGAAGTCGTATTTCCGAGACATTTGCCCGTAAAATAAAGTAACTTTTAATTGCGCACATTGACAAATTTTATATGAGGATTCACTATAATGCGTATGCTAAGCACGAATATCAAGTTATTTTTCAAATTAAAAAATTGGTTCTCAATTTTTTTTTGCAAAAATAATTTTTTGTTTGTTAAATATTGAGAATCATTAATTCGTGTATGCTGGTAACGAATAATAAATCCGTTTTTCAATACGATGCGTAGTTTGCGAGAAAAGTGAGCAGATCCAGAAATAATTCACGCTAAATAATATGCTTTGGCACCCGACGATGAAGTCGTATTTCCGAGACATTTGCACGTAAAATAAAGGAACTTTTACTTGCGCACATTGACAAATTTTATATGAGGATTCACTGTAATGCGTATGCTAAGCACGAATATCAAGTTATTTTTCAAATTCAAAAATAGGTTTTCAAATTTTTTTTGCAAAAACAATTTCTAGTTTGTTAAATATTGAGAATCATTAATTCGTGTATGCTGATAACGAATAATAAATCCGTTTTTCAATACGATGCGTGGTTTGCGAGAAAAGTGAGCAGATCCAGAAATAATTCACGCTAAATAATATGCTTTGGCACCCGACGATGAAGTCGGGTTTCCAAGACATTTGCCCGTACAATTAATTATCGTTTAATTGCGCACTTTGACAAATTTTATATGAGGATTGACCATAATCAATGCATCCGCATTTAGTGACCGCTAACAAAAATTTAATAAAATTTACAACGTCAAGGAAATAAATGTTGTATTATTGAGATAGCACTGGGCACTTTTTTTATATAGGCTGCTCGCTTCCACATTTTTTATGGGTTTTAAATGGGTTTATTGGGGCCATAAACTCGAGCTCCAATATTTTTACGACCTATTCTTAGTCAGTCAAGCGTGAATGAGTACACATAGAATAACAGGGCAGGTTATTTGCGGGTATATTAAAATAAAATATGTAGTGTTTGCCATTACGCCGATTTGACGAAATTACATAATTTCTTCGACCTAAGGCGCTGATTAATAAAAATTTGTATTTATCAATTTATATCAAACACTTCCAATTAATACATACATATGTAAGATCCATAAATGCATACAAACCCCTTGATTAATAATCAATGAAGAAATTAAATTGCAGAAACATATAAATGTATGTAAGGATTACTTTTCTAGTTAGTTATTTATTACAATAATTTAAATTTAATGTACCATATATATTAGAAAATATTCATAGAATAATATCTGCGTTACAATTTCAGACAATCAGTTAAAATTTACCCACTGATAGTTCAGTACGATTATGAATTTGTGTATAAAATACTAATTTATTAGGTAAGATAATTAGGGCATTTTTTTATCAAATAAATTATTCAAAATAAAAAATGCAACAATTAAATCAGACTCGTATTGTCACAAATTTAGTATGGTAATTTCCATTAAAATTTTATGTCATTATTTGAAATATTTCAGTAATATTTCACTATTTCAATATAATTTTAAATGGCAAACTGTGTATTTAGAAGTGTTCAAAGGCAATCACAAATAAATTATTACTAATGCGAGCTTTAACACTACTGCTCACATTAGTAATAATTTATTTGTGATTGCCTTTGAACACTTCTAAATACACAGTTTCGAAGATTCGTACAAATTCGTAGTGAATATTGATCAAAACCATTAACAATTTGAGGATTTATGAAAACCGAGAAGGTCAGTCATGCCCACATAAATCAAGTACAAACAAATTGACATTGCTATATAATATTGCCGTTGTAACCTAATTTCTTGTACTAGATTTATGTGAGCATGAGTCCATTTGCGTAGAATATTTGTAATGAAAATTCTAGTTTACGCCTTCACCTGGGAAAAATAGTGAGTTTTATTTTTTTTCTACGTACCGCATTTAAAAATTTGCCATTTTATTATCAAAAGCATGGCGAATAATTTTAATGCATTTTACAAAATGATGCAAAATTTGTACATTTTCCGTTTATGTGCCATCAGATCAGTGATGATTTTTCACACTTTCCCAATTGTTCTGTACATTGGGCTGTTTGTAGCAGTACAATCAGTGCATATCTGTGAGTATACAAAACATTGTTGCTCATTTTGTTTTTATAATTCTTATATACTTCTTAGTACATGTAACCAGAGAAACGAAATTCCAGTCGGAGGTGAGAGGTGGGATTGCACAGGCCAATCTCAAAAGTGGAGCGCAATGTCAGCTCTCACAAATATCCATGATAAATGATGGGGCTAACAATATGAATAACCGTGGGTAAGTACTGCTTTCGAAATGCAAAGAGCAACGCGATTCTTTGCAGTATGCAAGCTGCATAAACCAGACGTCATTCTGGATACAACGCGAGTCAACGCAGATGCAGATCCGGTGAAGAGATACAGTCGGTGCCTTGCTGTCCCCACAGTAAGCTCGTCCATCGGGTCCTCAGCAGACCTGGATGAATGGAAGGATCTCAATGCATCAGAAACAAATTATCTGGTGCACATCAGAAGACCCACTGATATCATGCAGTATCTAATTATGGCAATTACTGAGCATACTTCTTTTGATAACGTCGTGATATTATACGATAATAACTATTGTAATTGGTAATAAAATTATTCGGGTAATTGTTTAAGGTGTACTTTTGCAGCCATGGATTACATGATAACCACGCTGTTTCGCAATAAGTGGATACGGCATGTGGTTGTTAAATTGGACGGTATCAATCTGAAACATGCTATGAAAAAGTTTATCAGTGATTTCATGTACACGTTTTTCTTGTTTGGCAGTAATTTCTGGGTGCAAAGAATGATAAGATTAGCGGAGCAGAGATATTGCACAGGCGTTAATTATGCCTGGTATTTTGTAACACACGATACTGCCGAAATTACGTGTAAATGCAAGAACATCACTATAATCCACATCAGGCCATTGATTAATGAGACCAATGAAGCTGCAAGTAAAATTGCTAACAATGTAGATTTTGGTGCGATAAGTAATTTGTTTCATTACGATTTGGCCATTGCAACATGTTTAGCTGCTGAGTAAGTACATTACACTTTAGGTTTTGATTTGTTTAATGTCTAGTAGAATTGCTCTTAAAAACAAGCTACCCGCAAAAGTTGATTGCAAAAGTTACAATACGCTTCCGAAATTTGATGCGTATTTAAGTCAGGAGCTGCTGAAGGTAAGTGACTGCAAGTTGCTCGTGCGAGTATTCATTTTGCTGCTTCAGCTCAATAATCAGTTGAATGGCAAAAGGTTCCACCGAGCTGCTATAAGCGAACTTCATCAGCCATTCCAAATGGAAATCAGAGGAGTGCACATTGAAAATTCGGTCGTTACGAAGGCAGTGCCTTTGGGGACTTGGTCATCCTTGGAGCCCCTCCAGCTCAAGTTAAATAAAAGATTTTACGACTACCCTGCAAAAGTGTATCTTAAGATTGCAATCGTTATTGTAAGTATTACGACATTTACTTTTCTTTACAAATTTATTGGGCGTTGTTTCAGAAAGCTCCGTTTATATTCCCCAACAAGAGCGCGCCTCGGGGATACTCTGGTTACTGTATCGATCTTATAGACATCATGTCCGAACGAATGCAGTTTCAGTACGAATTGTACGTCCCACTGGCACGTTCAAATCTGGATACCGAAAAACACGATGCGGTGATTCGTGATGTAAGAAATAGAAAAGCCGATTTGGGATTAGGCTCGCTAAGTATAACCGCCAGGGAGGTTTCTGTGATGTGTTCTTTTCCTATTTACGATCTAGTGGGGTACTCTATACTGATGAAACGTCCTCAATCGTCAACCTCATTTTTATTGCTGCTATTCGTGCTTGATTACAACGTTTGGGGTGCAATTTTTGCAACATACTGCTTTGCCAGGTAATCTTTGAATCGTACTCGTATTACACGCAAATAATAGTTTTATGATTTGGGTGTTCAACTTTTGGAGCCCCTTTAGTTACCAGCGTGGAAACAATCCGGAGCGTAGAATGTTCACCTTAAATGAGTGCTTCTGGTTCTGCATGACCAGCCTGACACCTTATGGCGGCGGTGAAGCGCCGGGTTGTGCTTCGGGGCGCATTTTAGCAGGCGCTTGGTGGCTGTTTGGGTGCCTCATTACCGCTGTGTACACCGCAAATTTATCAGCTTTTCTGACAATGTCGCAGCTCAGAGTTCCAATTGAATCCCTGGACGATCTAATTTCACAATCTGATATACATTACGGCGTTTTAAACGGCTCCTCAGTATTCGAATTCTTTGAAAACATGGCTTGGGTCGAAAATCATTTATACAAGTAAGTAGATGAGTAACGCTTAACAGCTCTACTTTGAGATACATTGCGAAATAGGTAAAAAACACACACAGGTTACTTTGTTAGTGACCAGAAATGGATACAAGTAAGCGATCAGAAATATCTTTCGATTATCTTAACATATATCTGTTTAGGGATTGGCAATCGAAGACTGTTATGAGACCCAGATGCGCCAATTGCTATAATTTTGAGCTTCCAATAGACGGCCGATACACAAAGATCATGAAAAGTTTAACTAAAGATGCCATCGTTGATAGTGTAGAAGAAGCGGTTAAGAAGGTGCAAGCATCGCCTTCCCTCTCGGAAGGTTTCGCGTACATTGGCGATGCCACCGATATCCGCTACGCAATCCTGACCAACTGCGACCTGCAGATAGTGGGGCCTGAGTTTTCAAAGAAGCGATACTCCATCGTATTCAATCGCCAAAGCTACTTGATCAGGAAGTTCAACGATATGTAAGTTTAGATGCGAGCTTTAATATCCAGAGGTGCCAGACATATGCCTTTGCAGGATCTTGAATCTACTAAACGAGCGAATCTTGGAACAGCTCAAGAAGAAGTGGTGGAATCAAAATCCTTTGAAAGCTGATTGCAACAGGCTGCCTGCTGGCATGGAAGGAGTCTCACTGGAGAATGTAGTCGGCATATTCATTTTTATTGCTGCAGGAACAGTGTTTGCTATGATGTTACGAATTCTCGAGATCCTATATAAATGCTTGAAGAAGAACAACCGTATTGGTGCTAACAATTAATCAACTTACACAATTTTGATGATTAGATGTTAAACCTGTAGACCTTTACGTTTTCAATTCATTGCTTTTAATTTTTGGGGCAAAATTATTACAAAATTTAAGTTTCTACAAGAAGTGATGTTTATATGCTTCTCCCACACGTCGACACAAAAATTATTGTGATAGAAGTGTTTAATAAGGAAACTGGTCTCCACTTTTCTTAAAAGAGTGCAGAAGGCAGAAGGAGTTATCTACGGGATCGATATACTACAAAGAGAATTGAGTGTTGAAGGTTATGTTGCTTGCAAATTATGCACTTAATAGTTGCTGCTAGTTATACAACACGATCTTCAAATATACCAGTATGACAAAAAATGTATTGTGCTAGGAATTTATCGTTTTCTAGGATATATTTTCAGAAATGTATGCTATACATGTATGGTAATGCATGACAGCACCAATACATATTCCGATTAAGAATTGTTTAAAACACAGTTGTAAAATAACTACTTCACTTGGCTAATTATTAATAATAATAATATACATTTGTGTTTAGAACTATACAGGATACACAAGCCAAAGTAGGTACATAGTTACATAGTACGTGAAGAAAAATATAACAGTTTTGAGATCTGGATGCACTTAATAGTTGCTGCTAGTTATACAACATGATCTTCAAATATACCAGTATGACAAAAAATGTATTTGTGTTAGTAATTTATCGTTTTATAGGATATGTTTTCAGAAATGGATGCTATACATGTATGGTAATGCATGCTAGCACCAATACATATTCCGATTATGAATTGTTTAAAACACAGTTGTAAATTACTTATTTCACTTGGCTTATTATTATTAATAATAATGTACACGTATTGTGTTTAGAACTATACAGGATACATAAGTCAAAGTAGATACATAGTTACATAGTACGTGAAGAAAAATATAACAGTTTTGAGTTCTGGAAACACTAATATAGTAACGAAAACTGTTTTAATATATTAACTCTGCAAGTAGATATTTAAGTAAATCTAGTTTTTGAATATTTTATTGCACTTTAGTTTGTTGTGTATGGAAGTATAAATACTATAGTATACTTATTGTTGCAAACTAATTCTGGTAAACACAGCAATTGCCTCCCATGGAAAACACGTAAACTTGTGTGAAAATTAATTTATATAACTTGCACTTACATATAATAAAATTTTCAAGACTCTATCAGCACAAACAGAATTATTTTTGATGTTCAAGAATAATCGAAGTTAAATGGAAATATAAATTTATTAACAGCACGAGATGTACTCTTAATTTGATGGTAGGACCTGACCTAACCCGGCTTCATTTGTAGCCAATTAAATTAAAATATTCAAGTCTAATTACAATAATTATACTACAATGTCGACTTTTATAAATTCTG
Source organism: Othius punctulatus (assembly GCA_951805005.1). NCBI lineage: Eukaryota > Metazoa > Arthropoda > Insecta > Coleoptera > Staphylinidae > Othius > Othius punctulatus. Next base: position 17,065,997 of record OX638145.1, read on the forward strand.
CTTGTTTATAAGTCTGGCTTCAATGGAATATAACCAATTAATTAGCGATCTTTCTTGTAGTGGACCAAACTAGTGTATAACCTCGAGAGTAGTATGAGCATAAGTAATAAAATATGAGCAATTAAAATATAGCTGAGCAAAAGTTGCTTCTAGAATACACTGTTGCTTCTAGTTTGACTCTGTTAAGGACATATCTGTTATAGAATAGAAAATAGATATTTTTAGGAGACGAACCAAACCTGTGTATAACCTCGAGAGAAGTATGATCATTAAGCAATATAATATGAGCAATTAAAATATAGCTGAGCAAAAGTTGCTTCTAGTTTGACTCTATTAAGGACATATCTGTTATAGAATAGAAAATAGATATTTCCAGGATACGGACCAAACTAGTGTATAACCTCGAGAGAAGTATGATCATTAAGCAATATAATATGAGCAATTAAAATATAGCTCAACAAAAGTTGCTTCTAGAATACCCTTTTGCTTCTAGTTTGACTCTGTTAAGGATAGATCTGTAATAGAATAGAAAATAGATATTTCCAGGAGATGGACCAAACTAGTGTATAACCTCAAGAGAAGTATGAGTATTAAGTAATAAAATATGAGCAATTAAAATATAGCTGAGCAAAACTTGCTTCTAGTTTGACTCTGTTAAGGATATCTCTGTTATAGAATAGAAAATAGATATTTTCAAGAGACGGACCAAACTAGTGTATAACCTCGAGAGAAATATGATCATTAAGCAATAAAATATGAGCAATTAAAATATAGATGAGCAAAATTTGCTTCTAGAATACACTGTTGCTTCTAGTTTGACTCTGTTAAGGATAGATCTGTTATAAAATAGAAAATAGATATTTCCAGGAGACGGACCAAACTAGTGTATAACCTCGAGATAAGTATGATCATTAAACAATATAATATGAGCAATTAAAATATAGCTGAACAAAAGTTGCTTCTAGAATACAATGTTGCTTCCAGTTTGACTCTGTTAAGGATAGATCTGTTATAGAATAGAAAATAGATATTTCCAGGCGACGCACCAAACTAGTGTATGACCTCGAGAGAAGTATGAGCATTAAGCAATATAATATGAGCAATTAAATTATAGCTGAGCAAAAGTTGCTCCTAGAATACTCTTTGCTTCTAGTTTGACTCTGTTAAGAATAGATCTATTATAGAATAGAAAATATATATTTCCAGGAGACGGACCAAACTAGTGTATAACCTCGAGAGAAGTATGATCATTAAGCAATATAATATGAGCAATAAAAATATAGCTGAGCAAAATTGCTTCTGGAATACTCTGTTGCTTCTAGTTTGACTCTGTTAAGAATAGATCTGTTATAGAATAGAAAATAGATATTTTCAGGAGACTTGTTAAATGCCTTCCCCAATACATATTTTCCAGTGGACCAAAATAGTTAACAATCCAATTAAGCAAAAGTTTATAGAGAAATAGCTCTAAGCTGATGCTTCTACCAATATAAAAATTATTATCAGCAACATCATCAGCATCAGAAGATGAGCAAATGCCTCTACTTCTAGATGCTTCTCAATATCACTGAATTAAGACAAGACTTTTAGAATTTAAAAGCAATTTAAAGCAATTTAAAAATCAACATAATTGTGTTTTGAGCTTATTTTGGTATTACCACGAATTGGCTTTGGGCAATACAAAAATTATCATATCACGATTAAATTTGAATTTTAATACATTTAAACATCGCTGCGTATCTTTAATTTGTCTTTAACTGAATATTTGCTACATATACATAGCTACATCAAATTTTTGAAAATATTGCCCCCAATCAAAATATGATAACTGGTTATCAAACCTTACTAGACAAACCTTCAAAAAGTTCGCGAAGAGTTTCAATGGAGGCTCTATTTCTGTTTAGAAAATAATGGAAGCCATTTCCAACATTTACTTTAATATGTTATTTGTGTTATTTGAATTTAAAACATTGAACACTTTTGCACTTTATTTGCACTTTATTCCAAAACTAGTTGACCAAATCATATTTTATTAATAATGACTGGAAAGCATTTTTCAAGAGCTTTCCAACGATGTATCACAGCATCAATCAAAATATGATAACTGGTTGTCAAACCTTACTAGACAAACCTTAAAAAAGTTCGCGAAGAGTTTCAATGGAGGCACTATTTCTGTTTAGAAAATAATAGAAGCCATTTCCAACATTTACTTTAATATGTTATTTGTCTTTAATATGGGGTCGATAGCCTAATAAAGATTGTTTATATATATGTTATTTGTGTTATTTGAATTTATAACATTGATCACTTTTGCAGTTTATTCCAAAACAAGTTGACCAAATAATATTTTATTAATAATAACTGGAAAGCAAGAGCTTTCCAACGATGTATCACAAGTAGGGGGGTGCCATTTAATTTTTTTTTAGATGAAGGTGGCTGTGGCTTAAAGGGTGGGTAGGGGGTCGATACTACGTACGCCATTTTGGTTCCCCCTCCGAACCACCCAAACGGTTTTGAGTAATTTTTAAAATAGTCATTAGTTCTATGAAAAAAGTCGGTGGCAACTTTTAAAATTGACACCCTGTATGTAGTTTCAATTTCGATAATGTTCACAAAAACAACAATATTTTCCCCAAATATTTTATAGAGACCATAAAAACACATACTTACTAACAAAATTAATCTATCAAAAAATTATAAAGTAATCAAAAATCTAATCGTACAAAAAATTTAACACTACTTATGTATGTGTTAATATTGTTTCCAACGGAACTGCGAAATTAATATTCCATTTAATCATATTTTTGCGCATTACGATTGATTATTATTGCCATTTATTACTTAAAGCTTATAATAATAAATGTTTATTGCGCAACTAATGTTACAAATATAAGTCCCCAAACTCATATTTGAATTGATTTGTGCATAAAGAAACAATAATATAAATAATAATATATATAAAAGGAGCAATTTATTTTTATTTGGTAGATGGTAATGAAATTACTTTCGTACCAATTTCATAACAAGCCTCAGTGCTGCAGAGACAGTCATGGATATATGTAATAATTTGTTGCTCTTGTGTCTCTGCTGTATTTTCCTTGAAAATTCTCTTCAGGAAGACAAACACAAGTTAATTACAATTTGTAAGCATACACATTGATATAGTCAGAACCAGACTAATTTGGGTAGTCCTATCATCGAAGTTATTTGGTAGTACTAAAGCTTATACTACTAAGCTTTTAGTACTAAAGTACACGTTATTACTACCACCACCACCGCTACTTCTACTACTACTACTCTACTACTACTACTACTGCTACTACTACTACTGCTACTACTACTACTACTACTGTACTACTACTATTACTACTACTACTGATAATAATAATAATAATAAATTTGTGATGATGTGTCAAATAATTGCAAAGTGACAAACCCAAAATAATCTGCTCCCGATTATATTTTCCATTCAAGTGAAGTACAATTTTTGCTCAAAAAAATTGTGCGTTTTTTGAATTATGAAACTATCAACACATCTAAATCTTCTATATTTTTCTAATCTACTGCAGTACATGTAACCGATTCGAAGAACACCATTGCCCTGAAAGCAGTTGATGCCGCTGTAGCTTACCACAGAAATGCCAAAAACAACATCACCCTCATCAGGGTGCAAGAAGGTTCTACGAATGCCTCAACCATCCTCAGTGAGAGTAAGTGGGTTCTTGGCTGTCGATGATATCTTAATGTGTTTAGTTGCAGTGTGTCTAGCTTATATGAAAATGGAAGGTCGTCCTGATGTAGTTCTGGACACCACAACTACGGGCAAAACTTCGGAGCTGGTGAAGCTGGTGACTCGAAGTTTGGCACTTCCCACGATCAGTGCTTCGTTCGGTGATCAAGGCGATCTCGAAAAATGGAGGAACCTTAATGCGAAGCAGAGAGCGTATCTGGTGCAAATAATTCCTCCGGCTGATGTTATTCCTCAGATTGTGCGAATCCTCGTCAACATTCAAAACCTTAGAAATGCAGCTGTACTGTATGACTCTGAATATGGTATGTGAACACTATGCTATTGAAGAGTTTTGATGAGGTTGAAGTGTTTGATGTTGGATACTTTTATCAATAGTAGAGGGGATACAATCTTTAATAGGTTATTGGCCTTAGGTCATGCCTAAGATGAGTAACGCTTAACAGCTCTACTTTGTGATACATTGTGAAATAGGTAAAAAACACACACAGGTTACTTTGTTAGTGACCAGGCATGTTAGTGCCAACATGCCTATCATGCCTTATTAATACTTTTCACCAATCAGATTTGTATAATCAGTCTTTGAAGAGTTTCCTATTTTTTTTAAATATTCTTCAGCAACTAATATTGTTTTAGACCTCGTCCGTAGGTACAATTCTTTGCTCCGTAACTTACCAATAGCCCATAACATAACGCCGATACGCGGATCTGGGCAGATTGAAGATCTTCTGAATATGGGCATCATCAACTTCTTCATTTTGGGAACGTTAGCGAGCGTGACGGAGGTGTTGGAGGAGGCTTGCAGGCTGGATGCCTTCAAGGAGGGCTTTTCCTGGCATGCCATCACCCAGAACGAGGAAGAGCCTCGTGCGTTCTGCGAAAACGCGATGGTCATCTTTGTAAATCCACCAAGGAACATCTCGACCATTGAGAGGTACAATTCTACTTCCTCACCGGAACTAAGCTACGGATTCTACTTCGAACTGTCGAGAGCTGCATTCACCATTGCACAGTGAGTTGTTACTCAATCCGCAAAACTTCGAAGTTTGGTGGTTCATTTGTAATAGTTAGCTAAAAAAATTGAGCTCTTGTGAGTTGCGACTATAAAAATCATATATTTCCAAAATCATCCATCCAAAACATCATCCAAATCATCATTTGGTAATTTATTCTCAATAGTCGAGGTAACCTAACCTAACCTAACCTAACCTATGTGGCGTAATGAGGCTTGGACTATAAAAAAAAATTAAGGCGTATGTTTGACAAAAAAAAAAACAAATTCTAACAGCGTTATTCACAAAAAAAAAAAATAACCGTGGTTTAACGGTATTTTACAAAGGGTACCAAGGATACTAAGATTAAACCGCAGCTTAAATTTTTAATAATAACACTGTGTTCAAGAATTTTAGTAGTTAATTCTGCTTACATTAGTTACGCTGTTTTATTAATTAATTTTGTACTTTAGGAACCTGAAAACCTCCCCAGAGACTCCTAAAGTTACATGTCAGGACTACAACAATACCGATGTTATCCACGCCTCAGCAAACATTACGTATCTGTTCGAGGTATTTGAAACATTGTATGTTGCTTGGAAAAAAAAACACTGATATTATGTAGTGTGTTATTTAAACAAAACTCTATCTCCATTAATAGAGGAACTAGGAGAGTTCAATACCAATTTCCCTTAAGGATTGATACAGGCCTGTGATTTGTAATTCTCATTAAAGCTCGGTAAAAATTTACAATAAAAAAAATATAATGCCGTAAGGAATCCCTTAAGGCCTGTACCAATCTCTTAAGGATTGATACATAGGCCTGTGATTTGTATTTCTCATTTAAACTCTGTAAAATTTTACAAAAAAATGTAATGCCTTAAGGAACCCCTTAAGACCTGTACCAATCCCTTAAGGATTGATACACAGGCCTGTGATTTGTATTTCTCATTTAAACCCGGTAAAATTTTACAAAAAAAAACCCAAAATATAATGTGTTATAAATTAGCAAAATTCGAAACTATTATTTGTTATCAATTTCCAATTTTACCAAATTATTATCTGGGTCTCCAAGACGGTACCAGAAGGTTTCAAAGATTTTTTGCAATTTTTATTTTTACTAACCACTACCGAAGTAGTACTTCAGAACTACCAAAGTAGTTCTGAATACCTCGATGAAAGAAAAAGATAAAATATGAGATAAATAAATATGGTTAAGATGGAGAGACAACGTGGAAGCTGTATTATATATATTATTAGTATTATATTATACATATCTATAATATTCATACATGAATATGATAGATATGTAGATAGATAGATGTAAATAGATAGATAGATAAATGAGATAAATGTTGATTAAAGAGATGATAAAAATTCCCGCTTTAAATCTTCTAAATTATTAGGTCGATCTTTGTAGACTACTTTTTTGGTGATCAAACAAGTGTTCAAAAATATTTATTATACCTAAATGAACCACATAGAATTTAAAACTGTTTCAAAATAATCCAAATGACACATCTTTGAAAATGATATTACCTTCATGTGATATTGGCAATTTTTCTTTTAATTGTTTTATGATTTATTGTTTTCATTGTTTCAATACTTTTAATTAACTGAGTAGGTGCGTTTGTGTGTGTCCGTTTGATCAACATCTCAGTTTTGATTTTTTTATTGTATCATGGGCATATTGTGAAATATTCTAGTACAAAGTTGATCCAACCATTTATGGACATTTATGGTGATCAAGCAAGTGTTCAAAAATATTGGTTAGTAGTTAGTCTATGGGGATTCCAACCCAGGCTAGGTTAGTTTTCGATTAATTTAATCCGCGGTTTTATTGGCGGATTAATCAATTACCGCGGGCAGTAACCTAGCCTGGGTTGGAATCCCCATAGACTAACTACTTTTGTTATATCTAAATGAACCACATAGAATTTAAAACTGTTTCAAAATAATCCAAATGACCCATGTATGAAAATGATATTACCTTCATGTGATATTGGCAATTTTCGTTTAATTGTTTTATTATTTATTGTTTTCATTGTTTTGACACTTTTAATTAACTGATTAGGTGCGTTTATGTGTGTCTGTTTGATCAACATCTCAGTTTTGGATTTTTTATTGTATCATGGGCATATTGTGAAATATTCCAGCACAAAGTTGATCCAACCATTTATGGACCCTGGATAATCAAGGGAAACGGAAAAAACGTCATGCCATTCAAGATGCTGATACGAGGCATTCGCTTCAAAAACTTCAACACAACAGAAAATATCACTTTGGGGACTTGGCATGCTTCTATTGGAAAGGTGAAGATCGCTTCAAAAACAGGCTTCATGGATTATAGGTCAATTATTCGCTTCAAAGTTGCTGCTTTTGTTGTAAGTACATTATACCATTGTCACTATTTTCATACTTATTGCACCAATTACATCTGCTACATGTAGTGTTAGTTCCGGCTTCAGATGGAATGCTTGGCTGTACTTTAGATACTTCTATAAGTATAAGTCTATAAGTTCTATAAGATAGTTCTATAAGTTTATCGTATGGCATTCTGATTCTAAGAATTGTCTGGTTGTCATTTGCAATAGTTATCGTCCTAATCTATATCTACAGCTATCGAAGTAATTCCTTTCATCTTCATAAACAGATAAGTACACCAGCTTGCTAGTACAAAGTCTTTTACAAAGTACTGGTTTAGTCCTCTTTCGACCTTAAGTCCCTCTAAGGGATTTTACCGCCACAACAATCCTCCTCCACCCGTCTTTTCCATCCGTTCCAAAGTCTTTTACAAAGTACTAGTTTAGTCTTCTTTTGGCCTTATGTCCCTCTAAGGGATTTTACCGCCACACCAATCCTCTTCCACCCGTTCCAAAATCTTTTACAAAGTACTAGTTTAGTCTTCTTTTGACCTTACGTCCCTCTAAGGGATTTTACTGCCACAAGAATCCTCTTCCACCCGTCTTTTCCACCCGTTCCAAAGTCTTTTATAAAGTACTGGTTTAGTCTTCTTTTGACCTTACGTCCCTCTAAGGGATTTTACTGCCACAAGAATCCTCTTCCACCCGTCTTTTCCACCCGTTCCAAAGTCTTTTACAAAGTATTGGTTTAGTCTTCTTTTGACCTTACGTCCCTCTAAGCAATTTTATCGCCCCCACAATACTCTTCCACCCGTTCCAAAGTCTTTTATAAAGTACTAGTTTAGTCTTCTTTTGACCTTACGTCCCTCTAAAGGATTTTACCGCCACAACAATCCTCTTCCACCCGTTCCAAAGTCTTTTACAAAGTACTAGTTTAGTCTTCTTTTGACCTTACGTCCCTCTAAGGAATTTTACCGCCACAACAATCCTCTTCCACCCTTTCCAAAGTCTTTTACAAAGTACTAGTTTAGTCTTCTTTTGACCTAACGTCCTTCTAAGGGATTTTACCGCAACAACAATCCTCTTACACCCGTTTCAAAGTCTTTTACAAAGTACCAGTGTAGTCTTCTTTTGACCTTACGTCCCTCTAAAAGATTTTACCGCCACAACAATCCTCTTCCACCCGTTCCAAAGTCTTTTACAAAGTACTAGTTTAGTCTTCTTTTGACCTTATGTCCCTCTAAGGGATTTACCGCCACAACGATCCTCTTCCACCCGTCTTTTCTACCCGTTCCAAAGTCTTTTACAAAGTACTAGTTTAGCCTTTTTTTGACCTTACGTACCTCTAAGGAATTTTACCGCCACAACAATCCTCTTCCATCCGTCTTTTCCACCCGTTCCAAAGTCTTTTACAAACTACTAGTTTAGCCTTCTTTTGACCTTACGTCCCTGTAAGGGATTTTAGCGCCACAAAAATCCTCTTCCGCCCGTCTTTTCCACCCGTTCCAAAGTCTTTTACAAAGTACTAGTTTAGTCTTCTTTTGACCTTACGTCCTTCTAAGGGATTTTACAACAATCCTCTTCCACCCGTATTTTCCACCCGTTCCAAAGTATTTTACAAAGTACTAGTTTAGTCTTCTTTTGACCTTACGTCCCTCTAAGGGATTTTACTGCCACAACAATCCTCTTCCACCCGACTTTTCCACCCGTTCCAAAGTCTTTTACAAAGTACTAGTTTAGTCTTCTTTCGACCTTACGTCCCTCTAAGGGATTTTACCGCCACAACAGTCCTCTTCCACCCGTCTTTTCCACCCGCTCCAAAGTCTTTTCCAAAGTACTGGTTTAGTCTTCTTTTGACCTTACGTCCCTCTAAGCAATTTTATCGCCACCACAATACTCTTCCACCCGTTCCAAAGTCTTTTATAAAGTACTAGTTAAGTCTTCTTTTGATCTTACGTCCCTCTAAGGGATTTTACCGCAACAACAATCCTCTTCCACCCGTTCCAAAGTCTTATACAAAGTACTAGTTTAGTCTTCTTTTGACCTAACGTCCCTCTAAGAGATTTTACCGCCACAACAATCCTCTTCCACCCGTCTTTTCCACCCGTTCCAAAGTCTTTTACAAAGTACTAGTTTAGTCTTCTTTTTGGCCTTACGTCCCTCTAAGGGATTTTACCGCCACAACAATCCTCTTCCACCAGTTACTGTCGTCCACGGTTCTTCTCCAATTGATTACTTCCAGCTTCCTTAAATCTTCTTCCACGTTGTCTCTCCATCTTAATCTTGGATGACCTATCGGTCTTCTTCCTTCCGGCCTTGTATGCAGAACCTGCTTGACGTTATCCTGTTACTAGGTCTGTTACTAGGTCCTAGGCATGTTACTATCGCTTCGCTCTGCATGTACAGCCATCTTATACGCCTTTACATGTACATCTGACTATTGCCCAGATGTTTGTCAGCTCTTCCAGCTCGAAATTCGATCTTATTCTGAACCCATCTGCTGTCGTATGGGGCTATATATAGTTCTCAACACCATTCTCTATGGTCGCAGTTGTTTTTACTCTCAGTTTTGGGTGAACAATTTTCGTCATCCGGATCTATGTTTCTAAACTCCTTTCGCCTGTCCAAAGCACTTCTCCAAATGCAGAATTTGGCACAAATCTGTGTTGCAGCAACCTCCTTTCGTCTTCCCGAACAAATCGGCTCCCGGCACTTACATGGGACTCTGCGTCCACTTGATGGACGAAATTTCTGCGTTGATGAACTTCAGGTACGAGCTATACCTACCGGAGGGAAATGGTAGTTTGGAAGCCGTCCTGGAGGAGGTGGCTGACGGAAGAGCCTCGGTGGGCCTAGGCTCGATCCCAATGGTGGAAGAGAACGCCGATTTTGTGGACTACACGCTGCCATTCTACAAGCCAGTCGGTCTGGGGATCATGGTAAAACGCTGGAGGCAGTCGGCATCCAGTTTGCTGCTTATCGATATTTTCCAGCCGCAAGTTTGGGCCGCCATCATGGCAATTTTCGTATTTGCGAGGTGATTATTTATAGTGTTTTCACTTGAAATTGAAAATGTACCTGCAATGAGGGTTTATTACGGTCAAGGGTTCTCCATTGTATGGCGTGCTGCGAAGAGGCTCTAGACTTCCCATTACCCGTCATAAAATTCCGTTCGCACAATGGACCGCAATAAACACCTTTCGTAGGTAGATTTTCAATTTCAAGCAATAACACTATACTTCATATTGTAACCATCTCCCAGACCCTGAAGGTATTCAATAATATTTTGAATATTTAGATCAATGTATGAAAAAAGTACATCAACGCTATAGATAATAAAAACAACCTATTAAGTTCAAGGTTTTGTCCATAAATTGCCAGTTATGTATTTAAGGTTGTTATTTTTTACCAGTAAGTACCAAATAATAACAATCTTAAAAAAAATCTATGTTGCGTAACTCCAAAAATACTAATTGTGAAGTGCCTGCGACATATAGGTTGAGAACTGCTCTTGCACAACCTGCAATTGTACTGAATCGTATCTTTTTTCGCGAGCCAGCTTCCTTAATATATAGTATGTTTACCGTTACTATGTCTGGTCCAAATCATATAAGTCGTAGAGATTATGGCTAATTCCATCGAATTTCCCAAGTTCTTGGCATAAGCTTCCTTAATATATATACTATATGTATTATATAGTATGTTTACCATTACAATCTCAGGTCAAAATTATATCAGTCATACAGATTATGGCTAATCCCATCGAATTTCCCAAGTTTTTGGCATAAGCCTCCTTAATATATATACTATATATAATATATAGTATGTTTACCGTTACTATCTCTGGTCCAAATCATATCAGTCATACAGATTATGGCTAATCCCATCGAATTTCCCAAGTTTTTCGGCATAATCGATAAATGCCGTGTTAATTACACCGTATAGAGACTGTATGGAGTGACCTCAACATGATCACTATCTAATCACCCTAAAAGGATTTACCGCCACCGCTAACTTAGCGTATTTGAAACTTACATTCTGGTGACTCATTTATAATTTTTTCTACAGTAAACTGTTGTAAACTTTTTGTTAAGCACATTCTGGCGACAATCTTAATAATTATTTTGGTTTATAGTATTCTACTGTGTACTTTTGATCTATGAAGCCCATTTTGGCGACAATCTTAATAATTATTGTTGTTTATAGTATTCTACTGTGTACTTTTGATCTATGGAGCCCTTACAGCTACCAGAACAATAAAGACTTCTACGCCGATGCCAAGGAGAGGAAGGTATTCACGCTAGCCGAATGCTTCAAATTCTGCTTCTGCTCAGCGACACCCGGAGGTGCAGGAGAGCTGCCAAAGTCTCTTTCAGGCTGCTTTGTGGCAGCAGCATGGTGGCTGTTCGTATTTACAATCGTAGCTTCTTACATTGCCAATCTATCAGCGTTCATTACCATTTCGAAATTTGATCTTCCCGTTGAATCTCTTGATGATCTCGTGGGACAGTCCAAGATTCGGTACGGACCAGTAGATGGGTCTGCTGCCATGGACTACATTCAAGAGATGGCGTTGGTCGAGGAAGCTTTATATAAGTAAGTGTTTATCGTAGTTTCCGAAATAATATGCTGTAATTATTATTCTAAAGTCTCACATCGAAGAGATTCAAGGTTCCATTTAAAATGGGTGTACCTTGGAGTTTCTAGAATAATTGTATTGTTGTAATTGGGATTGGGCTCTATAAAACTTCTTGGATCTTCTCCTGCTCTATCACACGCCTCCATTCTTATCTATTCTCTACAAGTCTCCTCCACTCTGTCGTGTTCGTGGTTCGTAGGTCCTCCATTACTTCGTCCCTTCATCTCTTTCTGGGCCTTCCTCTTCATTTTGTTTGCACCGGAGTTAATGAAAATTTGTCAATTAACTTTCAGAGAGTGGAAGTATATCACAGTCCAAGCACCGGATCTGAGCCCTCAGGAGAGGGCCAAATATGCGGTGTTCGAGTACCCCCTGAGCGTCAAATTCACGAAGCTGTGGAAGTTCATCAACGACATCAAACTGCCCGAAACATTGGAGGAAGCAGCGACTTGGGTGCGCAGCTCTGAAGGGTTCGCCCTGATAGGCGACAAAACAGACTTGGACTATTTGGCGCTGACATCTTGCGATTTTGAAGTGCTCGAGGAAGAATTCCGCAGAAGGCCTTATTCAATCGTAGTGGGGAAGTCTTCTCCAATCAAGGGCCTCATCGATAGAGCGTGCGTGTTTGGCGTCGGTTTGAATTCCAAAATGTTAATGCATTTTTTGCAGTATTGGTCAGCTTGTGCAGAACCACGTTTTGGAAAAGTTGGAAAACGCGTGGTGGGCCAGGAACGGCGTGGTAAGAACCTGGTGGGCAAAGAACGAGGGGCCTGTGAAGTGTTCCAGTGGTGGTTTCACGTTCGGCAACATTCTGGGCGTCTTTGTGATAATCGCAGTTGTTCTTGTATTCGGCGGAATTATTTATTTTATCCAGGCACTTCAGACCAAGCAATTATTGAATACAAAAATTCACACAGCTAAATGATAATGGTAATGTTTATGATGATGTTTAAATATTGATTGAATACCTTGAACTGTGTTATTAATTCAGTAGTACCTATTAGATCTGAAAAGTAATAAATCTGCAATTACATGCAATGCACTAGTAATTGATGCTTTTGTCCATTATAGCAGTCATTTGATGATTATTAATGTATAGTGGCGTGAAATAAATTTTAATAAAAATGTATTCCTATTCGTTTTAATCCCAGCAATACGTCGTTTTTATATCAACCTGGTTTCACTTTAGTTGGTGGCTACAAGCAGATACAATGTGAGACTTGCGGATATTCCCTCAATAAAATTTGTGAGCAAAGAGATTTAGATTGTAATTGATTATAGTGCTATACAACTCTTAGTCTGCAGATTGGAATGATGAGGGTTATCCAATCATTTGCCAACTTAATCTCCATGCTATGCATCTTGCAAATCCCTGATGTGGGGTCTGTGGATATCAGTGCTTGTGAGTAACGTTGTCCTTGAGCTGATTAGTTAGATTAACTGATTGTATTTTAGTGCATATCAGTGAGACGAATTCAAGAAACATAAACAGCGCAGTGGAAGCAACCGTGTATTATTTGAACCAGCAAAAGACTCTGAACATGAATATCACCGTTCGCAGAATACGTGTGCCAATTAATGACTGTATGGTTTTCAGAAACAGTTACAAATCTTCTGATGGTTATGAGTATTTCGAAATTTTAGTGTGCGAAACGTACAACGCGATGTACGGGACGACCGCCCCAGACATCGTCCTCGACACGACAAACTCGAAGTGGGGCTCCGAAGAGTTCATCAGTAAGATGGGTTTACCCACAGTGACAACGTCGTTCTCCCTGTCAAGCAGCTGGAAGAAGGCGGATCCCGGGGGTAAGTTCATAATACCGATTATCTTGCCTGGAGCCAACGTGGCGGAGCTGATGTGGGAGATCATCTCCACCAAAGGCCTGAGGAATGCGGTGATCATCTTCTTGGAGGGAATCGGTAAGTATTGGAGCTTCGTGTGGGAACGCCGTGATTGCGCTTGGTTTTCAGGTGTAAGCGATTCGGTGCGCGAACGAATGAGGCGGGCGCAAATTCATCATGTGGTAATGCGATACCAGAGTGCAATGTCCCAGCAGCTTAGATTCTTTGAGAGCATCAACTTCTCAAATTTCTTCCTACTAGGACGCCTATGGAATCAGAAAAATCTACAGTTGGATAAAAGGTATACTTATTACTCGATTACTCCCAATTTAGCAAGTGTATACAATCATTCCGAGAAAAATAATGGCATAGTGGCGTACCAAGACACTCGCTACAACAATCCGCTCTATAAATACTTCAAGTCTACAATGGACGGTTTTTTCTTCAATGTTGGAGTGATGACGTTTTCAGCAGCCAGGTACATCTTGAAATCAATATAAATTTTGTATTGCCTTTACGTATACATGCAGAGATTTCGTGTCCGAAAACGCTTGGTCCATAAGATACCCAAACTGTACGCAGACCAATATATATCCAACGAGGAAGTCAGTGGATCTAAGGAAGTACCTCAAAGAGGTAAGTTATATGAATCTTGAAGAAACGGTGTTTATTTTTGTAAATCAGTCCGATATGTGGATAATGGGCCCAATGAAGAATGACGGAGTGAATATGTACATGTCGTTTAATGTCACGCTCGCACTTAACTCTGATATAGTAGCTACATGGACTGCCGGCTACAATAGCACCATAAAAATTGTAAACAAAAAAATATACGAGGGCTATAATCCAGAAATTCATTATAAAGTAATGGTCGCATTGGTAAGTTTCGATTACATATTCATATATATTTTAATCAAGTTAATTTGCAGAAACCTCCATTTGTGTACTTCGACTTCAAGAGTCGTAAACAATACTCTGGTTACCTCATCGATGTATTGCATGTAATCTCTTCAAGATTAAATTTTACTTACAGCATTACTCACTTGCCTTACAACAAGACCTGGGGTGATAGATCAAGATCGAAAAACATAATTGTTAGCGCGCTGGAGAATAAGAACGTGGACATAGGCCTTGGACCTATCTACATTTCTTCCGAACACGAAACAGCCGTGACCTTCTCGATATCGTATTATAGGCCTGTAGGCATAAGATTCCTGATGAAGCGCTTCAGAGACAACTCCATTTTCACCTTCATAACCGTTTTAGACAACGTCGTTTGGGGCTGCATCCTCTTCGCGTTCTTCACCACGAGGTGAGTCGATACTTTGCAGCGCTGGCTTTCAACTCAATTCAGTTTGCTTCTGTGGCTCTCGGAGCGTTTTAGCCCCAAAAGCTACAGGAACAACAAGGAGAAATACAAGAATGACGGCGACGTCAGGACGTTCACGTTCAAAGAGTGCCTCTGGTACTGCATCATGTCGCTAATGCCACAAGGAGGTGGTAAAGTACCTAAGCACCTATCAGGTCGTTTAGCGGCTGCTTCTTGGTGGCTGTTTGGGTTTATCATATTGGCGTCGTACACTGCTAATTTGGCTGCGTTTCTGACTATCTCGAAAATGAAGAACCCCATCGATACGTTCGACGATCTCTACAAGCAGTTCAACTTGCACTATGCACCTCTGAACGGTTCAGTTGAGATGATGTTTTTCAAGAACATGGCTGCTACTGAAGCTTATTTTCGCACGTAAGTAGAGCAACCATCCAATCAGTATCTGCGACGCCTGTACGTTTCAGCGTGCTGACCGGTATGATTAGCAACAGAGCATACACTAATTTCGCCCCTTGGGAGTATTCCATGTCGACCAAGTACACCAGAATGTGGGAAAGCATGCAGCGCACCAAGTTTCCGTTGACCACCGAAGAAGCACTGCGCAGGATATACGACTCATCTTCAACCACCGAGGGCTTCGCCTTCGTGGCGGACGCCATCGACGTGCGCTACATAGACCTGACCAACTGCGAGCTGGTGGACGTCGGCGAGGAGATCTCCGTGAAGCAGTTCGGGATCGCCTTCAGGAAGCACACGCTGCTCATCGAGGAGTTCAACAGGGTGTGAGTCCTCCCGCGTCCTAAAAACAGGCAAATTTAATGACGCGCAGTTTGTACGATCTTAAGGCCGAAGGGTACCTGCAGAAGCTGGAGAATAAGTGGTGGGAGAAGAACCCGTTCCTCGCCAAGAACTGCGTCAAGCTCGAGGACCAGTCGCTGGGCATCGGCATACTCAACATTGGAGGCGTTTTCATCATCATCGTCGTTGGGTTCATTTGCGCTTGCATTGTGATGATGCACGACTTCTATATGTACAGGTGAGTCTAATGCTTAATAAACTCAAATGTCTGGTCGAATAATATCCGATATTCACTAGTACTGGTTCAGCAATGGCCCAATACTGGTCATTGGTCAGCCAAACGTTTGTGTTTATTTGATGATGAATAGGATGGGCGAAACTTAACAGTTGAGTTTTAGATCAATTAAACTGTTTTTTTGTAAATCAAACAAAATTACCAACAGAAATCATTAGGGCTCAGAAATGCAATCTCTGGGAATCGGTGATTAGTTTCCAGATATATAATTGGTGACAAAATGAGAACTAACCCCAATTAAAATTAAGTATTTGGAGTAATATTTGGAGAGACTGGAGATTGTACAACTCGGCCTAAATTCTTCAGAAGACTCTTGCAAGCTAACTCAGTATAAAAACAAAAGAAACATCTTTGCACCTCAAATCATAAGCTTCAACATCAAACTTATTGAGCGTCATTTTAGGGGTGCCGTGCAAATTAACTAAAGCTCAAACTTCGCTCCATATAATAATAATAATAATAATAATAATAATAATAATATATATATATATTTAACAATCGATATAGAAGCTATTCAAACATTGTTTTTTGTATTCTTCAGGTACCGCGAGAATTACAGGGTTGTAGTAGTGAAGGAGATTACAGAGGCAAGAGCAGGTAATCGACGTCCTGTCGGCTCCATTACATATAACCAGCAGGCAGCCAATGCGACTGTTCAGAATAGTCATCAGAGATATTGATTCAGAATAGTCATCAGAGATATTGAATCAGAATAGTCATCAGAGATATTGATTCAGAATAGTCGTCAGAGATATTTATTCAGAATAGTCATCAGATATATTGATTCAGAATAGTCATCAGAGATATTGATTAAACCCGTTTGTACTGTTGCTGCACCATTGCACGTTCTGGCCAAAGAATATCTCAATCTAGCAATTTTCAAAGTCAATCAGTGCATAGTTTTGCGTATTAGAAATTTATTAATGTGATTTTTACAAAGTTTAATTCAGTAGTTTATGATATAGGCTTGTAATGAATGTGTTTCGGGGCTCAAAAAAATTGTTATTATTAATTTCTAATCTATGCAGGCAGCTAATGCGGCTGTTGAAAATAGTCATTAGAAATACTGACTAAACCGTTTTGAACTGTTACTGCACCATTGCAGGTTTTGGCCACAGAATATCTCAATCTAGCAATTTTCAAAGTCAATCAGTACATAGTTTTGTGAATTAGAAATTTATTAATGTGATTTTTACAAAGTTAAATTCAGTAGTTTATGATATAGGCTTGTGATGAATGTGTTTCGGGCCCAAAAAAAAAAAGGTTATTATTAATTTCTAATCTAAGCATTCAGCCAATGCGGCTGTTCAGAATAGTCATTAGAGATACTGACTAAACCCTTTTGAACTGTTGCTGTACCATTGGACGTTTTGGCCAAATAATCTCTCAATCAAGCAATTTTCAAAGTCAATCAGTGCATAGTTTTGTGATTTCGAAATTTATTAATGTGATTTTTACAAAGTTAAATTCAGTAGTTTATGATATAGGCTTGCGATGAATGTGTTTCGGGGCCCAAAAATATGGTTACTATTAATTACTAATTCACAAAAAAAAATGCAGAATTATTGTTGTATATTCTCAGAACTCACATTCACCAAATTGATAGTATTTAATTATATAGCTTTAACTCAACACAAAGTCAAATGGTTCAAAATAATCGTAAAGTAGAAAAGCAGAACTTCTGCCATCAATTCCTAGGAATTTCTGTCTTAATCAAAATATGAAACATGGGCTAGAATTTAACGACATATGTTTCTAACACCGGTTGAAAAGTATATTAAGAAGTTCTAAAACGCAGTGTGCAAAAATTTATGAAGTTTATTAATGTGATTTTTACAAAGTTAAATTCAGTAGTTTATGATATAGGCTTGTGATGAATGTGTTTCTGGGCCCAAAAAAATGGTTATTATTAATTTCTAATCTAAGCATTCAGCCAATGCGGCTGTTCAGAATAGTCATTAGATATACTGACTAAACCCTTTTGGTATTCAGAATAGTCATCAGAGATATTGATTCAGAATAGTCATCAGAGATATTGATTAAACTCTGTTGAACTGTTACTGCACCATTGGACGTTTTGGCCAAAGAATCTCTCAATCAAGTAATTTTCAAAGTCAACCTGTGCGTAGTTTTGTGAATTGGAAATTTATTAATGTGATTACAAAGTTGAATTCAGTAGTTTATGATATAAGCTTGTGATTAATCTGTTTCGGGGCCCAAAAATATGGTTATTATTAATTTCTAATTCACAAAAAAAATTGCAGAAGTATGGTTGTACTTTCTCATAACTCACATTCACCAAATTGATAGTATTTAATTATGTAAAAAAAAATGCAGAAGTATGGTTGTATTTTCTCAGAAGTCACATTCACTAAATTGATAGTAATTATTTATATGGCTTTAACTCAATACAAAGTCAAATGGTTCAAAATAACCGTGAAGTAGAAAAACAGAACTTCTGCCATCAAGGCACCAATTCCTAGGAATTTCTGTCTTAATCAAAATATGTAACATGGGCAAGAATTTAACGACATATGTTTCTAACACCGGTTGAAAAGTATATTGAGAAGTTCTAAAACGCACTGTGCAAAAATTTATGAAGTACAGAATAAAATCACACCTCAGCTATTGCATTTATTCCACTTATCAATAAAAAAATATACCAAAAATATTCAGTTTGTGTTTATTAACGATGTGATATATGAACCCAATCCCTACAATTACAATTTTGACTGGATACAAAAATTTAAATAAAATAATTTTTCTATCCAAACCTAATAAATTTTCTGTAAATTATATTACGTTTGTGTTCGTTATTAGTAGTATGTGTCTTGTTTCTTGCTTCTTTTTTAATTATTTTTGTTTCAAAATGAATCATATATATGTATATCTTCTTGGATTGCCATACTCGATGTCGAGCGTCGGCTATTTCCCCGCATACGTCAGTGTATGAGTGTCTGTATCGTAGTTACACTGACGTATGGCACCTACAGTTTAACGTCGGCTGCGAACGACTGATTTTTGGGGAAACATCCCAGGGCAGATTACTCTCAGTGGATTGTCATTGCCTTCTGAAAGGAGACGAGCGGATTTCTAGTGGTTTTCTTTGGTATATATATATATGCCATATATACCAAACCACTGAGAAAACCACTAGAAATCCGCTCGTCTCTATGCTATGCTAAATCCGCTATGGTATATATATACCAAAGAAAACCACTAGAAATCCGCTCGTCTCTTTTCGGAGGAGACGAGCGGATTTCTAGTGGCTTTCTTTGGTATATATATACCATACCACTGAGAAAACCACTAGAAATTCGCTCGTCTCTTTTCGGAGGAGACGAGCGGATTTCTAGTGGTTTTCTTTGGTATATATATACCATACCACTGAGAAAACCACTACAAATTCGCTCGTCTCTTTTCTGAGGAGACGAGCGGATTTCTAGTGGTTTTCTCAGTGGTTTGGAATATATGGTATATATGGTATATATACCATATATACCAAACCACTGAGAAAACCACTAGAAATCCGCTCGTCTCGTTTCAGAAGGCAATGGCAAATCATACATATATGTAGCATACCAAATGTAACTTGCACACACCATTGGTCTAGCAACCTATTACGTGGTAAAATCTAAATATTTTATATTGTGTATCATGAACAAACCAAAGTGAAATTTAGTGATTGAACTTATTCTGAAACGCCCTCATGTGCACCCCAAAATCATCGCCACTCTCCAACACATTCTGCACGAATATTTCTCCGTCCTTCTGGTTGTTGTCCGGCTTAGAAATTACCTCGACGATGTTCTTCTTGGGCTCGTTTTCTCCCTGGTACATGTAGTACTGGCAGGTGATAATGATGGAAGCGGTTAAGATACCAACGGCCAGCACGGCGAATAGCACTGCGACATCGGTGACATCCACGCCACCAAAACCGCGTTCCAGACGTGGGCAGTTCTTGGATCTCGAGGAGTTCATCCACCAGGTTGCCTCTAGGCGGCCAAGAAATGATGTCGCGGTAAGATGCATTAATCTAATCAATTTAAATGATTAATTAAATGATTAAACTATTAAAACAATATGAATCGAAGGAGCAAGAATGCAAATCAAGAAGAAGATCAACGAAGGAGAAAGATAAGATAAGGAGAAATAAGAAATAATACTACGAGTAAACAAGAATTAATGACGAAAATGCAACATCAGCGAAGCAGAACAGACATAGAACCTAGGCAACACGAAAAACACATAGTTTATCAAATACACAACGCTCACGCTTTATTGAAATCCGCCGTTAGATTCAAATCTTTCCTGAACCCAAAAGCGTGGTGCTTCACAGAGACCTCCTCGCCAGCAGCAATGAGGTCGCACCTAACCATCGTGAGGTACCTGACGTCTGAGGCGTCGGCAATGAACGTGAATCCCTGAATGGGCGATGATGAAGACGTTACCCTTGCAAGAGCCTCTTCAGTTGTAGCAGGCATCTTGGTCCTCTGCATGCCTTGCCAGAATGGCACATGCTTCTCAGCGTAGGTGTAGTCCTGAGGATCGACGCCGTATTTATCCAGCAATTGCGGGATCTTGCTAAATACATAATGGTTCGAATCAGAAATAATACTGAAGCATTTTCTTCATCGACATCCTAAAGCTAAGTTTGGCTAATTGAAGTTCATGAAAAGTATTTTGTGTACGCTATCAACTCGACAAATTTCATCGATTAGCACGTATTTTAAAAAATACGTGCCTAAGTATATATTATTGGGGATTTTAAGCTAATCATTTAAGCATCTAGGTATAGTCGACCCAAAAATCTAAGAATATTACGACTTTGACTTTTAAGTATTTTATGGGGGTTTTATTTGGTGTTGCCATAAAATCAGCGCTTATACTGGCTTTGGGTCTTTATACAAGCCAGTATAAGCGCTGATTTTATGGCAACACCAAATAAAACCCCCATAAAATACTTAAAAGTCAAAGTCGTAATATTCTTAGATTTTTGGGGTCGACTATAAGAACCTAGCATCTAGGCAATATTCCATGGTGGTACATATTCTGTACCGATATATGGCATAAAATATATGTCCGATATATGGTACAGATATATGGCATAAATGTGCATCTTATAGTCGAATATTTGCCAAAATATTCTGTATACTCTTTAAATATATGAACTTCTTGAGGGCTTTGGAATTTTTTTGGCTTTAGCACCATGAACTTCTTGAGTCTTTTTGTGGCTTTAGAAAATATCCAATGTAAGCCCATATTTCTTCCAAATCTTCACACATATCTCCATCAACATCCCAACTAACCTTCTAAACATAACCTCGATGTCGTTCAGCTTCTTGAACAAGAGCATTTCGTCGGAATCGTTAAGCGGGGCGTACTGCATGGTGTGCTGCCTTCGTAGGTCATCCCAGGTCGTGATGGGGTCACGCATCTTCGAAAGGGTGAGGTAAGTCGAAAGGTTCGCCGTGTACAAGACGACCAAGAGGAACCCGAAGAGCCACCAGGTGGTGACCAGGAGACGTCCAGATAAGTGACGAGGTATCTGGTGACTGCGATTTGGGGTTAGGGACAGCAGTAAGAAGAAAAGCCAACCCCCCAAGGACGTGTCTGTTCCTTTAGTTTCGCCATTGTTTGTGGAGCTGTAGGGGCTCCAGTGCTCGAAAAGCCAGAACATGATCCTGATTGAAGAAATAACTATGAACTATGAGCAGTTGATGAGCTACTTATAATAAGCCTTGGGTCATGATTAATAACATATATCTTAAACAGTTTTGATGTTGTGTTCATGAACATGATCCTGATTGAAAACATAACTATGAACTATGAGCAGTTGATGAGCTACTTATAATAGCCTTGGGTTATGATTAATAAAATATATCTTAAACAGTTTTGATGTTGTGTTCCTGCCTTCGAAGAATCATCTGTGATTCGCGATTTTTGGAAGGTATGAGATATTTCAAAATATATTCAATTAAAATATTTATCGTGTTGTCCATAAGGACAACTGAAGGTTTGGACCTAATCAAAGTTAATTGCTGCTCAAAGAAAATGGCCTAAACGGCTTTTCACGCCATTTAGGTCATCTCTAGGAACTTACGTAGTTATAAAGAATCCGGCAATTACGGCCCCAATGATGGGCGTGTCGATGACGTTCACGAATGTGAAGAAGGAATCAGTTTTGAATTGCTTCATCAAGAATCGCAGGCCCGTCGGCCTGAAGATGGGGTAGCTGTAATCCATAACGTCGTCGTTTTCTGATAGCATGGGGATTGGCCCCAGAGCTATGTCTGCGAATCCATTGGTGAGTTCACCTGCCATACCGTCCCACTCTGCATAGTCATTGGCAGTGCCTATTTTGCCATCAGGAACGATGTACAGGTCATAAGTAAAATTTGCTAGCGCAGATACGGTGTCCAGGAGGTCGATGCTGTAACCGCTGTATGGTTTCGTGCAGTTAGGCGTAACATAGAGGAATGGTGGTTTCTGAAATTGTAATTGAAGTTCTGATTTTTTTATGGATGCACCATAATTCCCTTATGAACTACAAAAAATAGTTCTCAAGTCATAAGGTTATTCAGAAAATTTTGCACAAAAATCTGCATATTTTGTAGCCAGTAAAAGATCTTGCAAGTAATAGAAAGAAAAGAAGCCATAAGTTCTCAAGTCATAAGATTATTCAGAAAATTTTGCACAAAAATCTGCGTTTATTGTAGCTTGTAAAAGATCTTGCAAGTAATAGAAAGAAAAGAAACAAGGAGAAAAGAAGCAAAGAAGCGCATATCATAAGGTTCTAAAGTCATAAGATTATTCAGAAAATTTTGCACAAAACTCTGCATTTTTTGTAGCCTGTAAAAAATCTTGCAAGTAATAGAAAGAAAAGAAGCCATAAGTTCTCAAGTCATAAGATTATTCAGAAAATTTTGCACAAAAATCTACGTTTATTGTAGCTTGTAAAAGATCTTGCAAGTAATAGAAAGAAAAGAAGCCATAAGTTCTCAAGTCATAAGATTATTCAGAAAATTTTGCACAAAAATCTGCATTTTTTGTAGCTTGTAAAAGATCTTGCAAGTAAAAGAAAGAAAAGGAGGCCATAACTTCTCAAGTCATAAGATTGTTCAGATATTTGGCACAAAAATCTGCATTTTTTGTACCTTGTAAAAGATCTTGCAAGTAATAGAAAGAATAGAAGCCATAAGTTCTCAAGTCATAAGATTATTCAGAAAATTTTGCACAAAAATCTGCGTTTATTGTAGCCTGTAAAAAATCTTGCAAGTAATAGAAAGAAAAGAAGCCATAAGTTCTCAAGTCATAAGATTATTCAGAAAATTTTGCAGGAAACTCTGCATTTTTTGTAGCTTGTAAAAGATCTTGCAAGTAATAGAAAGAAAAGAAGCCATAATTCTCAAGTCATAAGATTATTCAGAAAATTTTGCACAAAAATCTGCGTTTATTGTAGCTTGTAAAAGATCTTGCAAGTAATAGAAAGAAAAGAAGCCATAAGTTCTCAAGTCATAAGATTATTCAGAAAATGTTGCACAAAAATCTGCGTTTATTGTAGCTTGTAGAAGATCTTGCAAGTAATAGAAAGAAAATAAGCCATAAGCTCTCAAGTCATTTGATTATTCAGAAAATTTTGCACAAAAATCTGCGTTTATTGTGCACTAAATAAAATATTAGTAGCAATAGTTACACATTCACAATAATATATAAATATAACACAATTGGTGTGAGTTTCACAAAATATTTATTGTGGTACTGCAACAATTGTTTCGCCACACAGTGGCTTCATCAGGCTAATGAAAAGTGTTATTCTACAACTACAATTGATACTTAAGTACTAAAGTAAATACTTCAGTACTAGTTAAATACTTCAGTACTTAAGTATCAACTGTAGTTGTAGAATATCAGTTTTCATCTGCCTGATGAAGCCACTGTGTGGCGAAACAATTGTTGCAGTACAACAATAAAACATTTGTGAAACTCACACCAATTGTGTTTTATTTATACATTAACATGGAGTTGCATCATCTATCAGCCTCATGCATTCGACATTCACTATATATTTAAGAACATTGTAAACTGATTTGCGGGCATAATTAATATTTTCCTGGACTTGTATTATTGGTGTTAGTTTAATTATCGTATATTTGATTCAGATTATAAAAAATAATAAGAAATTGTAAGCTTAAAAGTAAAAAATCTTATATCGTACCTCACGAGCAACTACTTTGTAGTTCTGCATTGTTGTTCAGATACGCTATGTGACTTTCTACCAATTATAATACTTAATTACTACAGCCTGGTTAAAATTACGTATTTCGTTGTTCCTCAATTAAATTCTTGAACAAAGCACTGTATTTAGGATATCATAATTGTTAACGTTCGTATTGAAACTAAGAATCTATAGCAAAATATTCCAATACATTGCTTCTTATTTTCTTTTATTATTATATTACGCTGGTCTTTATACGCAATGTAGTAATCATGTTATTCATATGATCAATACATTGTTCATTTTGTATCACAATAACGTCGTTAGGAAGCTATAATCTTTATAAACGTATTTTCTATAATTGCAACATTGTTACTTGATTTGTATTTGTGGAAGTAATAAGCGAAAATGTAGCATGTAAGTATGAAATGTGGCCGAATATGGTAATGTGTTATGAATATTAATGAGTCTCTTATATAAAAATAAAGCAAAAATTCACAGCAAATTTAGGAAATTCCAGTTAAATTACAGAAATTAAAAGAAAAATCAGAAAACTACAAGGAAGATGATAAGGTACTTAATTAGAATTTACTTTCCAGAAACTAAAAATGAAAAAGAATACATCCAGAAAATACACATAAGACAGTAAGTACTCAAAATTTCGAAGATAAATAAAATTTTAACTAAAAATGGACAATGAAGTTCTTGTAAATACTACCAATACTAGAGAAAATCCTGTAATGATTACTATAACATTAAAAATTTTAGAAATACAAAAATACACAACAATTGTAACGAAATTTCACTTTCACGAAATTAAAAGAAAAATCAGGAAACTACAAGGAAGACGATAACGTACTTAATTAAAATTTACTTTCCAGAAATTAAAAAGGAAAAAGAATAAATCCAGAAAATACACAGATGACAGTAAGTACTGAAAATTTCGAAGATAACTAATTTTTTAACTAAAATCGACAATGAAGTTCTAGTAAATACTACCAATACTACAGAAAATCCTACAATGATTACTATAACATTAAAAATTTTAGAAATACAAAAATACAGAACAATTGTAACGAAATTTCACTATTAGGCCTTGTGAATTCGAGTAACAGTCTAGAAAAATCTAACCAGATAAATATAATATGTGAAAAGTTCAGAAATAAACAAAAATTGTATTGTAAGTAATTGTAAATTGTTTTACAATTGTAAAATTGTAAATTGTAATTGTAAGTTTTCGCCAAAAGTGCTGTAATATTTATTGTAAGAATTTTATCCAAAAATTTTCACTTGACAAAAAAATACGTCATTTTGTCAAAATTATTTTGAGTAATACTTCAGAAAGTAGTAAGAAGACAATTATTAATATTTCAGAAATAAATCCGAAACGGATCTTGGAAATTTCAGTTACAGTTTAGAAAATTCTGAAATGATAAAGCAAATTTACACATCAAAGTATTGGAGCTTGTGAAAGTTTTTAAATAATACAAGGAGAATAACCCTTTTCACAATACACATTTATTTATACTAAATGTACATTTCAACTGCAAGGCAGTCATCTTCAGTAGACTTACAAGTAATGAATGAATAATGAATTACAAATCAATCCATTACTTGTAAGTCTACTGAAGATGACTGCCTTGCAGATGAAATGTACATTTAGTATAAATAATTGTGTATTGTGAAAAGGGTTATTCTCCTTGTTTTATTCAAATTTACACTACAAGATTGTTTCCATTTCGTTATCAGAATTGAAGAATTTGCGTGAAGTGACAATGACAATGAAAATTTCAAGGATAGTGCGAATTTACCTATTTTTTTAAACTTTATTCACGTTGTCAATGGTTATAGTGGATAAAGTGAAAATGTAAACATTTTATTGACCCGATTAAAGTGTAGTTTTAACGATGGGATTCAATATACATAACGAGCATTTTAATAATGCGAATTGGAAAAGATCATAATTTGGTACCAAATGACCTTAAATTGTCAAAATATATAATATAAAATGTATGGCTGTCGATTTTTTCTTTAATCGTTATAAGGGACAGGTTTGGCTCTTCGGGCATAACAGTTTGCTGACAAATTTTAGTAAATGCCATAATGGTTCTCTCAACTCGCAACTTGCAACTCGCATTTAATGATTATAAAGACACTCGTATTCGTTACGAAACTCGCCAAAGATCTAACATGTTGTTAAATATATTAAAATTATTGCGTTGTATATTTAATAAATTTTAACAATTACCACTTTCCAGCTTTGTCGTAGAAAAAATAGTGTATGCAACGAGCATTTAATGGTTATAAAGACACTCGTATTCGTTACGAAACTCGCCAAACCTCGTTTCGTAATTCTCATACACATGTCTTAATAACCATCATTAAATGCTCGTTGCATAATATACTATTATGTTTGTTAATATATAATAATAATAATAATCTTTATTTCGCCCCATATGTAGAGACAGATAGATAAATCTGTCATACAGATTTATCTGTTGAAATAGTTATAGTTATAGTTATAGAAGAAATAGTAATAGTATAGTATAGTATATAGAGACAGAAAGATAAATCTGTCATACAGATTTATCTGTAGAAATAGTTATAGTTATAGTTATAGAAGAAATAGTAATAGTATAGTATAGTATGTAGACACAGATAGATAAATCTGTCATACAGATTTATCTGTAGAAATAGTTATAGTTATAGTTATAGAAGAAATAGTAATAGTATAGTATAGTATGTAGATACAGATAGATAAATCTGTTATACAGATTTATCTGTAGAAATAGTTATAGTTATAGTTATAGAAGAAATAGTAATAGTATAGTATAGTATGTAGAGACAGATAGATAAATCTGTCATACAGATTTCTCTGTAGAAACAGTTATAGTTATAGAAGAAATAGTAATAGTATAGTATAGTATGTAGATACAGATAGATAAATCTGTCATACAGATTTATCTGTAGATATAGTTATAGTTATAGAAGAAATAGTAATAGTCATGCACAAATAAAAAAGCAGTGTTACTTTAGAATTTGTCATAGTTGTCATTTTACATTAGAAATGTTATTAATAAATTGCGATAATGATCTTCCTTCCTTCTTTTTACATTGCGCGAGGTGGTACCTGTCCATCGTAGCTCCGCATAAACGACATATGCAATCCTCCTCTCAGTAATGGAAATGTGGTTTGCCGCAGATGAGGTGGTGGAATCCGTGCAGAGTGAATCTTGTTGTTAGATGCCTATCCCTATGGTTTGCTGACTTCCACTTGACTGAATTGAATGAAGTTTTCTGCCACAAACTTCATATTCTTATCTTCTATAGTACGGCGATATTCCGTCTGAACCTGTTTCGATACGTCCTGGAAGCATTGAATCACTTCTTCCCCCATTAGAATCAACCATTGGAAGTTTTCTGCCACAAACTTCATATTCTTTTCTTCTTTAGTACAGCGATATTCCGTCTGAACCTGTTTCGATACGTCCTGGAAGCATTGAATCATTTCTTCCCCCATTGGAATTAATCATTGGAAGTTTTCTGCCACAAACTTTATAATCTTTTCTTCTATAGTACGACGATATTCCGTCTGAACCTGTTTCGATACGTCCTGGAAGCATTGAATCACTTCTTCCCCCATTAGAATCAACCATTGGAAGTTTTCTGCCACAAACTTGATATTCATTTCTTCTATAGTACGACGATATTCCGTCCGAACCTGTTTCGATACGTCCTGGAAGCATTGAATCACTTCTTCCCCCATTGGAATCAATCATTGGAAGTTTTCTGCCACAAACTTGATATTCGATTCTTCTATAGTACTGCGATATTCCGTCTGAAGCTGTTTCGATACGTCCTGGAAGCATTGAATCACTTCTTCCCCCATTGGATTCGCTCCTGCCATGTGGAAAACAATGGTGTTTGATGTATTCCATGGTAACGCTAGTACCTTCTTTAGAAACCTCGCCTTGATTTTATCCAGCAGTAGCAAGTGGCTACATTTTAGGAGTGAATATATTGTAACACTGGTGTAAAAAGTTATCTGAACATAGTTATTGAAGTGTATTGCTGTACATTTCAATTATTAATATTTTTCCCATGAGATTGATATAATCTTTGGTTTGGAGCGCGACCCCCGATGTTTCAAATCTAAAAGCTAAAAGATGTAAAAAAATTGTAATTATCTCATTTTACTAAACATTTTTATTTCTACACTTATGGTTGTGAGTAGTTCTTATATTTGTTGGCAGTTTTCACCCGAAATCTGCTCCAAGTACTTTATTGGTGTAGGAATTGCCTAAGTATAAAGTGGATTAGTTTATCTGTAAGTTGAGTGTTTAACAAGAATTTTATTGTTAGTTGTTTTTGGTTTATGTCCACTTTATAAAGTGAATTATAAATAATAATTATTTATTATAAAAAAAACTATGTACACATGTAACAATTGTATGCTTATACCTAAAATATTTCGGTATAAGGTTATTGGTATGAAAAATAGTTTATGTGAGCAGTTCTTATATTTGTTAGCAGTTTTTACCTGAAATCTGCTCCAAGTGCTTCATTGGTGTAGGAATTGCCTAAGTATAAAGTGGATTAGTTTATCTGTAAGTTGAGTGTTTAACAAGAATTTTATTGTTAGTTGTTTTTGGTGTATGTCCACTTTAAAAAGTGAATTATAAATAACAATTTATTATAAAAAAAACTATGTACACATGTAACAATTGTATGCTTATACCTAAAATATTTCGGTATAAGGTTATTGGTATGAAAAATAGTTTATGCTTTGCACAAAACAAATAAATAATGTAAATCACATAAATGTATCTACTAAATAATAAGGAGTTGGTTTAACCCGTCCATAGAGCACTTTTAACCCAACTGAGTAGACTCGACGTCTACACGAGAAAAAGAACGGCCCTTCGAGGCGTGCCTTACAACTCGATGGTCTGATTGAGCTCCCCCACCGGGGGCTTCTTCATGCCAGTCTTGTCCAGGTCCAGCTCGATGGTGAGGCTCTCCACCTCGGCCTCCAGCGCTCTCGTCCTCCTGTACATCTGCACGTAGTTCATCTGCAGCTGGCGCTGGTACCTGAGCACCTTCTCCTTCTCCTGCCTCCAGACGTGGCGCTCGCTCTCGAACGCCCGGTTCCGCTCCTCCAGCTCTCGGCGGAGCTTCTCCAGGTCGGCGGCGCTGGTGGCGGTTGCCGCCGTCAGTCTTTGCGAGCCCTCGCTGTCGGCGATCTTCTGGTTGCGGAGGGCGCGGCCGGACTCGAGGCCCTCGTACTCGCTCATGGACACCTCGGCGAGCTCCTCGCGGAGGTCCTCGATCTCGCGCCTCAGCCTCTCCGCCTCCTCGCGGCCCTTCCCCACCCCGCCCGCCCCCGCGTGCTCTTCCACCAGGTCCTGCGGCCGCCGCAGCTGGTCCCGGAGGACGTCCACCTCCTTGTTCTTCACCAGGAGGCTGCTCTTCAGCTCGACCATCTCCGCTTCACGCTCCTCCAGCATTTCACGGACGTCGCGGTAATCGTTCCTGATTTGCAACAGTTCATGACCCTTCGTCGTCTGCTCGCTCTGAAGCCGGGGAAAAAATATTAATAACATTCGCTTCGGTTTCCCCAGTTAATAACTCAAAGACGTAACATGCATGCATAATTGTGTGGAATCCTAATGGAACATGCTTATAAAAAAATACGTCCAAAGAACCTGCATTAACAATGACTGCACATAAATTACACCAACAAAATTACCTGGAAATCTTTTAATTGCGACTTGAGCAGCGATATCTCGCCGGTCTTCTGGCACAGGCCCCACTCGGTCTCCTCGAGCCTCTCCCTGAGCGCCTTCGCCTCCTGGGCCAGCCGCTCGTTCTGGCAGCTCGAGCGCTGCTGCTCCGCGCAGAGGCGCTTCTTCTCCTGCTGGAACTGGTAGTTCTGCACCATCAGCATCTGCTCCATCTTGAAGACCTTCTGCGAGCTGGCGCGCAGGCCGTTCTCGTGGATGCCCTTCAGCCGCCGGATCTCGCGCTCCCAGCTGCGCTCCTTCTCCTGGTACACCCTGAAGATGACCTGCTCGTTGTGCTCCATCGTCTGGCGCAGGTAGGCCAGCTCGGAGTCCCGGTCCCGGAGCGCCGCCTCCAGCTCGGACACCCCCGAGTCCGACGGGGACGGCGTCAGGTCCAGCAGGCTGCCCCCGTTGGCGCTCACCATTCTGTACGGATTCTTATTCCTAAACACAATTTGGGGCGTAAGACCGGTTCCATATTTTCTACATCGCATTTAACGATATATTTATTCACTTATGAAGATGATAATGATAAGATAAATAATAAGGATGTTGATAAAGATTATACTCGAGATAAGGATGATATTCCTTATCAACAGTGTGAGTACGAGGATTATAAAATAAATAAGAAATAGTGTATCTAGATCAGAAGCCCCCACATTTTATGATCACATAGCATAGAAGAACTACATAGCAATTTTGTTAGTGAATGATTATGAGAATGCGGATAATGACGAAGATAATTGTGAAGATGAAGATGAGAATGAATATATAATGTATTCCTGGAAATGAGTATGTAGGCAGTTAAAGTATGTTAGTATCACGCTCAAGGGAAGATGATAATGAGGTGGAAAGTAACAATGAAGGTAAGGTGGAGAAGCAGGACGAAAATAAGGACGGAGATAAGGATGTTGATAAGGATTATTCCCCAGATACATATGATGATATTCCTTATCATGGGTGCGAGTACGAGGATTATAAAATAAATAAGAAATAGTTTATCTAGATCGGAAGCCCCCAAATTCTACGACCACATAGCATAGAAGAACCACATAGGAATTTTGTTGGTGAATGATTATGAAAATGTATGAAATGTATGAATGTATGAAAATAAAATGTATTCCTGGAAATGACTATGTAAGCAGTTAAAGTATGTTAGTATCAGGCTCAAGGGAAGATGAGAATGAGGTGGAAAGTAACAATTAAGGTAAGGTGGAGAAGCAGGACGAAAATAAGGACGGAGATGAGGATCTGGATGTAAAAAGGAATGCCAATGCATATAAGGATTTCGATGATAATGATATGAGAATTAGGGCAAGGGTTGAATACAGAAGACGATTAATATCTTTGTTAATGAGGACAAAAGTAAAAAGCGAGAGCGAGTATGAAAATGTTCTTTATATTTTGTGCATAAATTCATAATTTTTACCGGCACCACATCAGTTAGCCTCCTAACATCAAAGCTTTTAAGACTCACACTATAGATCCATCAATTGTGGACGTGGGTGACTTCCTCACGCTCTCCAGACTGTCGTAGTTCATCAATTTCCTCGGAAGCGACGTGAGGGAGCTCATGGCGATCGGCGGAGAAGAGGCCACGGACTGGCACGAGGAGCGCAGCTTCCTGTCCAGGGAGTAGTTGTGGGCGTTTATGTTCATCTGGCGTAGATCATTGCTGCCTGGACACAAGACAAAAACGGGCTGCACTCTTTTCGTTCTGTTTTTGCTTTCGAAATTTATTTTTTGACATTTACTGCGCAGTAACTTACTTCCGTAGAGCGTGAGCCTGGAACC
Source organism: Othius punctulatus (assembly GCA_951805005.1). Classification (NCBI taxonomy): domain Eukaryota; kingdom Metazoa; phylum Arthropoda; class Insecta; order Coleoptera; family Staphylinidae; genus Othius; species Othius punctulatus. Next base: position 17,097,802 of record OX638145.1, read on the forward strand.
GGGCCTCGTTAATATCGGTGTCGAGCCATAGCGCTCTCCTGCAACGCCGAATCTGGTCGAAGGGTTGAGGACTGCCGGCTTGAAAGCGATCGGGCGGATAACGATCTTACCCTGAACACAATTAAAACAATTAAATAATTAACTCTATATTTGTAACAATTAACAATATTACAGCAAATAAATACAGACAAACACACATGAAAAATATACCAAGCAGGAATTTCTTCGATATCTTCGAAAATAATTGAACTCTATTAGATCATTAGATATTCTTCTACTCTAAGTGCCTTAACCGATTCGATCGTTGATAATGATGACTATTAAATTAACAATCTTCACATTATCAACTGCTGCTCGAAACAGTTGGGCCGTTGTTTTGCCATACAATGGTCTTAAGTTTTTTAACCATGAGGTTGTTCTTCTTCCTACACTGCTCTTTCCCATTATCTTGCTTTATATGATTTCCTTCTCGACACATTTAAATGGGGCCCATACCAACAATATAAGCCAGCTCCACGGGGAAAACAAAACCATTCCTTTTTTCCCTAAAAGCGTATTGGTGATATCAACAATTACTTTACTTTACTTTACTTTAATCTCTTTGCTCCGATCGGAGCATAGGGCTCCTACAAGCTTCTTCCATCGTTCTCTATCCGTCCGACTTCCGAGGCTTGTATAAGTTTCCGTAGCACGCTCACTTTTACGTTGCAGGGTTGCTAGCCCTGCGAACAACCCTCCTCCTTTCACAGCCGGGCTTGGGACAATAATTACATCTATCCAAACGCATGCTGTTTGTCTAAACGTCTTGAAAAGATCGGGAAAATCCAGTACATGGTTTTGCATTGGTATTTGAATTCTCATACAAGAGGAAAATGAAAATTTCAGGAAAAAACTCTTTACTCCAATCGGAGCATAGGGTTTCTACAAGCTTCTTCCATCGTTCTCTATCCGTCCGACTTCCGAGGCTTGCATAAGTTTCCGTAGCACGCTCCCTTTTACGTTGCAGGGTTGCTAGCCCTGCGAACAACCCTCCTCCTATCACAGCCGGGCTTGGGACAACAATTACATCTATCAACAATTACATATCAACAATTACACCTTGAAAATCGATTTTCAAACCGATTAGCTAAACCGCCCTCTGAGGTACTATTAAGATGTACCAGACCATATTTTTCCGGATGCCGTTTAATGTGTCCAAAATATTCAAATTTCCTGCTTTTGATGGTGTTTCCCAGCTCCTTATCTATATTTAGTCTTTATAGCATCTCTACGTTAGTAATTCTATCTACGCAGCTGACTTTCAATATTAGATATTAGATTGCATTATTTCCAATACAGTTCAATTGTATTCTTTTAATGATGCAAACAGTAAATCAATTCGTTCACAAATTAATTATTGACAAAAATCCTTATATGGATATTACCGCGCGCTCAAATCAGAAACAGGAAATCTCATTCTTACACCCAATCTTATTTCTTCCTTATTAGATTATTATATTAATTATTGACAAAAATCCTTACATCTGGATATTAAAGCGCGCTCAAATTAGAAATAGGAAATCTGATTCTCATACCAGTAGTATAGCAAAGTGAGTTCTGGGCCAAATTCCCATAAGGATTTACATAGGGGTCTAAATTTACTTTACTTCCGGTCGTGCTGGAGAGAGAGAGATATAGAGACCGCGAGAGAGACAGGGCAGAGGGAGAGGGATGGGAGAGAGGGGAATGACGTCATCCATCTTTAAACAGGCTGATATAAACAGGCTGATATAAACAGCTGATACAAACAGCCTGTTTAAAGATGGATGACGTCATTCCCCTCTCACCCCTCTCTCTCTAGCTCGACCGGAAGTAGAGTAAATTTAGACCCCTATTTAAATCCTTATGGGAATTTGGCCCAGAACTCACTTTACTATACTACTTACACCCAATCTTATTTCTTCCTTATTAGATTGTTCAAAGTTCTGGATGTGATGAGATTGTGCAGCCGCCTTGAGGCTAGGCGATGATGCTGTGGCGTGGGCATAGGAGATGGGAGACTGTTTTCTGCGCTGGGGTATAATTTAGTTCCTGCCAGAAAAATCGTACGTACGACGCGGAGGCGGATGAGTTGTGAAACCTTATTATTACGGAATCTGGAACGGACGTGGAAAAATGGACGGCCTGCAGAGGTAACGATACGGAGGTGGACAATTCTAAATTGGCTCCCATACAAAGAAGTCGTGCACAGCTATATTTCCAGCTTTAATTCGAGCATGTATGATAGTTATTATAACAACGCCCAATTTCTGCTGCTATGTCTAATTTGCGTGGCGGAGGAGCGAGTTGGCTAAAATGGAAGAAGAAAATTCAACGTTGTAGCGTAATTAAGAAGAAAGATCCCTGTGGTACCCCAATACTGATAGTAAAAACTGTTTCTTATTAGTCAGACAAGACAACGCTAATCTGCAGCTACAGCTAATGGGTCTTAAGTGATGAAAGATAACTTTCGTTTGAGACCCATCAAACGTCTTGGAAAGATCGAGAAAATCTTGTACAGCCACAGACTCTGGGAATGATGAATATAACTGAGCAGTCTGCTATCTTCGTCTGGTAGGTGCACGGTAGACAAGGATAGCGACTGTTCGGTCTTACGGAGCGCGTCATTCCCAGAGCCCGTGGCTGTACATGGTCTCACACTAACTTTTCACGAAAATATTGATTACCAGTAGGCAGATTTCGTATGCCCAAAGTTCATACTATGATCATTCATTTCGCCGTACGGCGAATAGTTTTGCTATTATGATTAGTAGTCGTTAGCATGGAAGTTGTTGATCTTCTACCTGCTAACCTTTTTGCGCAAATCTGCATTACTTTTATATTGGTCGGAGTGATGCTTATTGAAGATGCCATTATACCTTCTAGCAAAAACTTCATCAACCTAATGAATCCAAAAATGCTGATACATATGTTGATGTGGTTTTTGTCAGAAGGAGTTATAGAATCCTCACCAGGGTTACTTCGACCAATTTAAAAGTATTGCTGATACATATGTTGATGTGGTTTTTGCCAGAAGGTGTTATGGAATCCTCACCAGGGTTACTTCGACGAATTTAAAAGTATTGCTGATACATATGTTGATGTGGTTTTTGCCAGAAGGTGTTATGGAATCCTCACCAGGGTTACTTCGACGAATTTAAAATTATTGCTGATACATATGTTGATGTGGTGTTTGCCAGAAGGTATTATGGAATCCTCACCAGGGTTACTTCGACCAATTTAAAAGTATTGCTGATACACATGTTGATGTGGTTTTTGCCAGGAGGTATTATGGAATCCTCACCAGGGTTACTTCGACCAATTTAAAAGTATTGCTGATACATATGTTGATGTGGTGTTTGCCAGAAGGTATTATGGAATCCTCACCAGGGTTACTTCGACCAATTTAAAAGTATTGCTGATACACATGTTGATGTGGTTTTTGCCAGGAGGTATTATGGAATCCTCACCAGGGTTACTTCGACCAATTTAAAAGTATTGCTGGTACATATGTTGATGTGGTTTTTGCGAGAAGGTATTATGGAATCCTCACCAGGGTTATTTCGACCAATTTAAAAGTATTGCTGATACATATGTTGATGTGGTTTTTGCCAGAAGGTATTATGGAATCTTCACCAGGGTTACTTCGACCAATTTAAAAGTATTGCTGATACATATGTTGATGTGGTTTTTGCCAGAAGGTATTATGGAATCTTCACCAGGGTTACTTCGACCAATTTAAAAGTATTGCTGATACATATGTTGATGTGGTTTTTGCCATAAGGTGTTATGGATTCCTCACAAGGGTTACTTCGGCCAATTTAAAGGTCATGAAGAGTTGTATGAATCCAATTGGAAAATAGTCACTGATCACGTTTTTTTTTTGGTTGAAGTGTGCATTGGGCACCATCACGTTTCGACTTGTGCGAGATCTAATGGTCATTTCGCTCTCTAGAAGCTCGCCCCAACGGCAGACTGGTACGTCACGATGCGATCGAGATTGACGCTGCAAGAAACTAGTTTCCGTGGGAAGCTGCTTGGTTGGTGTGACGGTTTGTGTGACGGAGGAACATTTCGATTGAGCCGGCCGTAGTCACAATTTGCATTGTGGATTGGGCTCCTCCACGAAACTGCAGTGGCCTACAATCCGCGCGCAGCCAAAACGGGGGCAAAAGCCACGGAGATGCTCGATTGCCGAGGCGCAGAACATCGCTGGGGCCCCCTTGGTCGAACCAGTTGACCGTATAGATGCGGCTCTCTCGAGGCCCCGTTTCTACGTGCGCGCACGAGGAGAGGCAGCTGCAATTTGGGTTTTTTCCCGGCCATCGCAGCTCGGGGGGCGCAGCTGGACGCGCTGAAGACGTCATCATCGGGTCCGGCAGGGACGTGGAGGCGTCGGGACGCCGTCGCCTGATCCCTCGGAATCGGGTGTCCCGAGGCGCCCGTCTGACACACATTCAGCAAGTTGGGGCAAAGAGGCAAGAGGTGTTTTGTTGGGATAATATGTGGCATCAATAATCTACCGTTTGTTTCCGAAATAACTTATGGATCTTGTAGCTTGTGGTGCACGCAACCATAACTCATCGCACCGCTCAGGCGCAATCCTCGACGGCGCGCGCATCGGTGTTATGCAGATAAATGGGCAGAATGGAAACCCACGCAATGAGCCAGAAAAACTTTAGTACATTTGAGAGTGAAGTATAAAAATCTTTAAGTTAGAGCTACAATCATTAACGCTGTCAAGGTATCTGTCAGGCCAATTGACAGGTCCATTTCTTGAGATGATTCGCTCACCGAAAGTCCGTCCCAATAAAGTGATTATTTCTCACTTGGTGATGGACTGAAGGAGTAAGTGTTGCAGAGGTTATGAATATTTGATTTCATTTCATTTCAGTTCCATTCTCTTTGGCGTCATATATTGTTGTGTAAATTAGGCCAAACATTTTGGAGCCAAACAATCTCCAAAGATGTTTTTAGATTGCAACAAACCGAAGAATGCCATTGAAATAAATTATGAGCCCAATAACGAATCTGTTATGCAACAAAATGTACTCCAATCGAATACCAATACGAAAATTCATTCAAAACCCATGACCTTGTCCGCGGAGCCTGATAGCACATCACCTATGTAGATTTATGCAGAATCTGCTCTCGTCGTTCTCTCTCTCGCTCTGTGTGTGTGTGTGTGTGTGTGTGTGTGTGTGTTTCTCTTGAATCTGCGCAGGTAAATGGCTGGTGTGGTGAGTTCCCGGAACGAGATCACGAGGAGGCAGTTACGCCGCCCGCATCGGCCGCAGGACTACCGATAAGTCCTTTCTCTGCAGGATCGGCCGACCTGCGGAGAGTTTGCGCGCCGCTAATTAATGGTCGCGCACCGCGGACGAAAAACAAACGGCGGATAATGGAAGGCTGCGGGTTTCCGTTAGGATTGATGGTCCGAGCCGGCGGAAAAATTCGTCGATGGCTGCATCCGATACACTCGAGCTGCGATTGCCTCGAACGCAAGTGGTCTTGGCATTGAACCTGCTCAATGAGGAACGGACGAATTTCACGAGAACGCAATTACTTTTCGTATGTCCGAGTTAAAACATCCCCGTATTTTTTTAAAGCGCAATGCTTAGGAACTCAAGCCAACTAGTTTTGCAGAGTTCAATTTTGCACACTAATGGTATAATTTCAGCATTGAACGCATGCATTTGAGTCCGGTTAGTTTTCAGATTTTAAAGTTTAACATCTTGTTTCTGTAGAGCACAATGACCAGGAACTCGAACTAGCTATGCTTCAGCTATGGGTAGACCAAGACCAAGCCACCAAGTGTTACATATGTATTCTTCTTTAGGTGCCGTCTCCGCTCCGAAGGTTGGCAATCATTAAGGCGATTTTTATTTTTGAAACCGCAGATCTAAATTGCCAACAGCCAAACCACTCCATAAGGTTTTTCAGCCATGAGTTTCGTCTTCTTCCTATGGATCTATTTCCTCTGATCTTTCCCTGCAAAATAAGTTGTAGGATTTGATATTTTTGTCCTCTCATGATATGTCCCATATATAATAGTTTTCTTCGCTTAGTTGTCAGAATTGCTTCTTTTTCTTTGCTGATACGTCTCATCACTTCTACGTTGGATATTTTCTCTGCCCATGAAATCCTCAGTATTCTCCGATATAGCCACAGCTCGAAAGCCTCCAATATCTTTATGTCGATCCTTTTCAATGTCCAGGCTACCATCTCAATGCAATCAAGTTTTTTAACAAACTGCCAAGGTGTATAAGAAATTATCCAACAGCAAAGTTCAAAAATCATCCATAAAAGAATTTATCGAAAACTAGAAGAGGACATAAGTAATAGCCAATTTGGATTTAGAGAGGGGCTTTTTAAGAGGGGCTATTTTTTAATATTGTATTTGTATCTTATAGATCATATTTCTATTTTGACTCGTATAAAACTTTGTTATTAACACCAAACAAATATTATTATTGTTATTATTATTATTATGTCGTAGTATAGTACTGATAGTACGTAACATCTCACCAGTCGTATTTTTAGTTCATATATGTCTTGCAAATGAGCAATTGATTTCGAGCAGCGATTTCGAGGAATTTACCGAATACCTTTCTTCATGGTAAATAAACTTTCTTTGGATTATCCTGTTTTTTTTTTCATTCTTGTTTGTTCGCGATAATAAAAACTCTTCCATATCGTTTTTCTTCTTTACATCTTCCAAACAAATCTTTCATATTTTATGACAATGGTTGGTTACGCTTTCAACTTTCACTTCTAGTCAATTCGAGTTTTCTCTTCATCTTCCATATCGTTTTTCTTCCTTTATACACTGCTCAACAAAATTAGGGGAACACCTATAAAAAAGGATAAAAATGGTTATTTTTTTTTATAGTAGTTGGTATTTTTTTTCTTATTTTAAGCACATGGTTTTAAAATGCCTCTTTCTGTTTAAATAAACATGAATTAAGATTAATCAGAAATAATTAATTTCGTATAGTTGTTAAATTTCTATTTTAACCCTTTTTTAAAGGTGTTCCCCTAATTTTGTTGAGCAGTATTTCAAAATTGGTTTTCATATTTTATACCAATGGTTGGTTACGCTTTCAATTTTTGCTTCTAGTCAATTCGAGTTTACTCTTCATCTTCTTGCAACTCTCCATATTGTTTTTCTTCCTTTGCATCATCCAAAAAATTATTTTATATTTTATGCCAATGGTTGGTTACGCTTTCAACTTTTACTTCTAGTCAATTCGAGTTTTCTCTTCGTCTTCTTCCAACTCTTCCATATCGTTTTTCTTCCTTTAAATCTTCCAAAAATTCTTTCATATTTTATACTAACGGTCGGTTGCGCTTTCAATTTTTGCTTCTAGTCAATTCGAGTTTTCTCTTCATCTTCTTCCGAGTATTGTTACACATTTCCGCAATTCCTACTTTCTTCCCGTTAATTTCCTCGACCGTCGCTTTCACTCTACTTTTTTTTTTCTCCCAATTTCCCATTTTCTCCTGGGTTGGATAACGTCAATAGAAAATCTGTCACAGAAAGGCTCAATATCCCGAAATAGATCAGACATATTTTACTTTCCTAAACATAATCCAATTCAAAACCAATGAAATCTACGTTCCTTTATTACCTAAATTATCAAGAAAGAAAATGTCACTTGAATTCAAGTGCCAAAAATGATATTCGTCTCATTTTCTTCACTTCCAGGTTCTGGTCACTTCAAGTCACTATGTTTATAAATGTTTATAAACCACTTGAATTCAAGTGCCAAACATGATATTCGTCTCATTTTTTTCTCTTCCAGGTTCTGGTCACTTCAAGTCACTGGTCATTTCGGCTAATTCAACGTAATCTTTTCGTCGTTTCTGCAGGTTGTGCATTCATCGTTTCTTAAGCTGTTTTAATGTGATAGCAGATCTTCCAACTGTTCCATATCGTTTTTCTTCTTTTACATCTTCCAAAAAAATCTTTCATATTTTATACCAATGGTCGGTTACGCTTTCAACTTTTACTTCTAGTGAATTCGAGTTTTCTCTTCATCATCTTGAAGTTTTTTACACATTTTCGCAATTCCTAGTTTATTCCCGGTAATTCCCTCGACTGTCGCTTACACTCGACTTATTTTTTCGCCCATTTTCCTATTTCCTCCGGATTGGAGAACGTCAATAGAAAATCTGTCACAGAAATGGTCAATATACCGAAATAGACCAGAAATATGTTGGATTCCTAAACATAATCCAATTCAAAACCAATGAAATCTATGTTCCTCTATCACCTGAATTATCAAGGAAGAAAATGTTTATGAATCACTCGAATTCAAGTGCCAAAAATGATGGAGTGCCTGGAAGTGGCACTTCTGGTCACTTCAAGTCACTAGTCATTTCCTCTAATTCAACGTAATCTTTAAGTCGTTTCTGCATGTTGTGCAACCATCGTATCTTAAAGCTGTTTTAAGGTAATAGCAGATCTTCTTCCAACTGTTCCATGTCGTTTTTCATCCTTTACATCTTCCAAAAAAATCTTTCATATTTTATACCAATGGTCGGTTACGCTTTCAATTTTTGCTTCTAGTCAATTCGAGTTTTCTCTTCATCTTCTTACGAGTATTTTTACACATTTTCGCCATTCTTACTTTCTTCCCGTTAATTCCCTCGACTGTCGCTTTCACTCTACTTTTTTTTTCTCCCAATTTCCTATTTCCTCCTGGATTGGGGAACGCCAATAGAAAATCTGTCACAGAAATGGCCAATATCCCGAAATAGACCAGAAATATTTTGGATTCATAAACATAATAGAATTCAAAACCAATGAAATCTACGTTCCTCTATGACCTAAATTATCAAGGAAGAACATGTTTATAAATCACTTGAATTCAAGGACCAAAAATGATATCCGCCTCATTTTCTTCACTTCAGGTTCTGGTCACTTCAAGTCACTAGTCATCTCCTCTAATTCAACGTAACCTTTACGTCGTTTCTGCATGTTGTGAAATCATCGTTTCTCAAAGCTGTTTTAAGGTGATAGCAGTTCTTCTTCCAACTATTCCATATAGTTTTTCTTCCTTTACATCTTCCGAAAAAATCTTTCATATTTTATTACAATGGTCGGTTACGCTTTCAATTTTTGCTTCTAGTCAATTCGAGTTTTCTCTTCATCTTCTTGAAGTGTTTTTACACATTTTCGCAATCCCTACTTTTTTCCCGTTAATTCACTTAGACCGTCGCTTTCACACTACTCATTTTTTTTTCTCCGAGTTTCCTATTTCCTTTCTGGGCTGGAGAACGTCAATAGAAAATCTGTCACAGAAATGGTCAATATCCCGAAATAGACCAGAAATATTTTGAATTCTTAAACATAATCCAATTCAAAACCAATGAAATCTATGTTCCTCTATAACGTAAATTATCAAGGAAGAAAATGTTTGTAAATCACTTGAATGCAAGTGCCAAAAATGATATCCTCCTCATTTTCTTCACTTCCAGGTTTTGTTCACTTCAAGTCACTAGTCATCTCCTCTAATTCAACGTAATCTTTTCGTCGGTTCTGCATGTTTTGCAATCATCGTTTCTTCAAGCTGTTTTAAGGTGAGAGCAGATCTTCTTCCTACTGTTCCATACCGTTTTTCTTCTTTTACATCTTCCAAAAAAATCTTTCATATTTTATACCAATGGTTGGTTACGCTTTCAACTTTTACTTCTAGTCAATTCGAGTTTTCTCTTCATCTTTTTTCGAGTATTTTTACACATTTTCGCAATTCCTTTCTTCCCGTTAATTCACTTAGACCGTCGCTTTCACTCTACTCATTTTTTTTCTCTCCGAGTTTCCTATTTCCTTTCTGGGCTGGAGAACGTCAATAGAAAATCTGTCACAGAAATGGTCAATATCTCGAAATAGACCAGAAATATTTTCGATTTCTAAACGTAATCTAATTCAAAACCAATGAAATCTATGTTCATCTATAACCTGAATTATCAAGGAAGAAAATGTTTGTAAATCACTTGAATTCAAGTGCCAAACATGATATTCGTCTCATTTTCTTCTCTTCCAGGTTCTGGTCACTTCAAGTCACTGGTCATTTCGGCTAATTCAACGTAATCTTTTCGTCGTTTCTGCAGGTTGTGCATTCATCGTTTCTTAAGCTGTTTTAATGTGATAGCAGATCTTCCAACTGTTCCATATCGTTTTTCTTCTTTTACATCTTCCAAAAAAATCTTTCATATTTTATACCAATGGTCGGTTACGCTTTCAACTTTTACTTCTAGTCAATTCGAGTTTTCTCTTCATCATCTTGAAGTTTTTTACACATTTTCGCAATTCCTAGTTCACTGGACTATCTCTTTCCATTTCCCAAAAATGATATCCACGTAATTTTCTTCACTTCCAGGTTCTGGTCACTGCAAGTCACCAGTAATTTCCTCTAATTCAACGTAATCTTTTCGTCGTTTCTGCATGTTGTGCAATCATCGTTTCTTCAAGCTTTTGAAGGAGATACGTGTTTAGTGTAAAAGTAAATTGTGTAAATGTAAAAGTAGTGTTTAGTAAAATGTGGAACGTGAACTTTTCCTGTGATGGATTTAGTGTTTTGTTTTTTGAGGAGATACGTGCTCGGTGGGAAAATGTGGAAACCGCCGGGAAACCTCCATGGGTGTGTGCGTTTACACATTTTTATCTGCACTCAGCCGGAGCGCGGGTTCTCCGCGTTCTCACGGTCTGACTCCTGCGGCCCTCCGGCGTGATCGGGCGGAGCCCCGCACGAGCCGGCTCTGCTATCTTCCACTTGCCTCATCTAGCACACATACGTGCATCCGCTAGCAGGGACCGGCACGGGGAAAGCAAGAGAGGTTTTCGCCGTGAACTATTGCAAAGTCAAGAGCGAAGATCCAAGAATTCTAACACCATCGATGGTTATATAATTCATGCATCTATAACTCGAGCCCCGCCTATTCCCATCCTCGTCCTCTTCTGTTTCGGCAGCTTTCTTTCTTTATTTTCCTTATTTTCAGCAGCCTTCTTCCTTTATTTTCTTCTTATTCTTTTTACTTTACCTACAATTCTAATTGTCCTTGTTAATACATCATTCATTGGTGTTGTTAATACGAATTTTCAACGGACTAATGACTGCATGTACAAAATATAGGTAGTTGTGTGTCAGTAATCTGGTAGGTAGATATAAGTAGGTATCCCAAATGCCAACATTTCCTGCGTTTCCAACATTTCCAACTTTTCCAAGGTACTAACGAACTTTTCCATAATTTTATCCAACTTTTCGACCGAACTATTTCTTGGTTGCAACACTAGGTATATCACAGCCGTACCCATTCCTCTATCGCTTCGTACCAAGGAACGAGGCGGTGCACTTCTTCGCGTGCACACCACTTACTTGCACTTGGCAGAGAGAGTATAACACTAGCTCAACGGGAGCGGGTGAGTTATGGCTGGCCGTTTACCATCGTTACAACCATAATAGCGTTGCGCTTTGTTGGTGGCGGCATGTGCGTTGCGCAACAAGTGGACGATGGCAGAATGGGCATTAGACGGACATAAATATGTTTTAATGAGATGATCCGGGCGACCATTAATTATAATGGATTGTCCAGCCAGCTCCAGGCACCGCTCCTCGCCAAGCGTTCCGAGAGTGTTACTCATCGATTGACTGACTGCATTGGGCAATGGCGCACAAAGAGGTTGAGGAAAAGTGATCGAAATCGCACAAGTCAACTATAAATTCAGGTGTGCTGTAAGTATTGGTTGAAAGCACAACGTTCCAGACAAATATACGTAATACCTCTCATCCGTATCGGCGAACGCCCAGAAAGTGCTATAATTTTCCATCTTTTTACTTCATTGAAAAATGCAATTTTGGAACTGTGTGGAATGAAATTATAGTGTTTTCACTTGAAATGGAAAATGTACCTTCAATGAGGGTTTATTACGGTCAAGGGTTCTCCATTGTATGGCGTGCTGCGAAGAGGCTCTGGACTCTGTTCTCTTCCATTACCCGTCATAAAATTCCGTTCGCACAATGGACCGCAATAAACCCCCTTCGTAGGTAGATTTTCAGTTTCAAGTAAAAACACTATACCAGTAAATACAAATATTTAATGAGTTCTGGCAGACACAGGAATATACTTAAGATTTCAGGATAATTCAAGAATCTTCGGATTCAGATAACATATGAGTCCTAGAATCGGACTTAACCTACTAATCCATACCACTCTTGTGATCAACTTCTACGCAATTAATGTGTTATTTGGCTTAGTTTAGTACAAAATATGTTTCTCTTTATATAAACTGAGACGAATTTCTGCGACTTTTGGTTTCAGCCCAGCACGTCTTGGTGTTGCTCTTCGGAGCGCGTGAGCGCCCAGTGTCCGAAAAGAACAGGTTTAAACTTATTTTCGATTTCGATTCGGGACGAGCCTCTCCTCCGCCCCTTCGCCCGCGAGAAGGTCATTTTATCACGTCGGACCTCAGCAGTGCGCTGCACATAATTCTCACACTCACGCACCTATGCGTGCCGACCAGCAGAGTAATTGATAACAGCGGACGGCCTAATGAATAAATCTCATTTATTAGAGGCCGGCACCTAGTAGAGATGTTAGGATCGTATTATGGCAATAAATAAGGTGATAGTGCATGTATAATTCATGGACTGTTGCGCGGCGCATTTCACCGATTACACGGACGAATAAGGAAACCGCCTCGAACCGGCCTCTTAAAAACCGATCCAATTAACGCTGTTATATAATGTTTATTATGTTTCTGGGACGGTTTTTATCCGCGCATATATTAATCGCGAGGATGCGGCAATTAGGCGAGAGGAGGCTTCTCTTAATCTTCCGCTTTTTGCGCTTTCTCGATGACCAAACGTAACAGTACAGGTGCCGATTTTGACGCGGAAAAAGCGGCCGATGTGTTTATGTGTACAATGAACCGGGGCCTTTGGAAGTCGCCGAGGAATGCGCGAAAGGTGGATAAAAAAGGTGATTATTGCGGAGAGAGCGAGGACCGATGCGATTTTCAAGAGATCCAACGATTCCTCCAGATTTGGTCAACACTGAATTCAGATAACGCAAGTTTCAGTATTAATTAAGGGAGAAAATCACACACTGAACTTTCTGCATTGACAAGTATGGGTTAGCTATTAATAAAATTTCTGAAAATTAATTATTTGCATATTTGGTATTAGATTCGTATACAGTACACCTGAAACTAATTCTCCTGAAAATTTGACAAAGTTTCAATATTAAATAAGGTAGAAAGTCAAACACAAAAATTTCTGCATTGACAAGTATGCGTTAGCTATTACTGAAATTTCTGAAAATTTATTATTTGCAAATTTGGTATTAGATTCGTGTACAGTACACCTGAAACTAATTCTCCTGAAAATTTGACAAAGTTTCAGTATTAAATAAGGAAGAAAATCACACATTTAACTTTCTGCATTGACAAGTATAACTTAGCTATTACTGAAATTTTTGAAAATTTATTTCTTGCAAATTTGGTATTAAATTCGTATACAGTATACCTGAAACTAATTCTCCTGATAATTTGACAAAGTTTCAGTATTAAATAAGGGAGAAATTCAAACACTTAACTTTCTGCATTGACAAATATAGGTTAGCTATTACTGAAATTTCTGAAAATTTATTACTTGCAAATTAGATATTAGATTCGTATTCAGTACACCTGAAACGAATTCTCCTGAAAATTTGACAAAGTTTCAGTATTAAATATGGGAGAAAATCAAACACTGAACTTTCTGCATTGATAAGTATGGGTTAGTTATTATTGAAATTTTTGAAAATTTATTTCTTGCAAATTTGGTATTAAATTCGTATACAGTATACCTGAAACTCATTCTCCTGAAAATTTGACAAAGTTTCAGTATTAAATATGGGAGAAAATCAAACACTTAACTTTCTGCATTGACAAGTATGCCTTAGCTATTACTGAAATTCATGAAAATTTATTATTTGCAAATTTAGTATTAGATTCGTGTACAGTATATCTGAAACTAATTCTCCTGAAAATTTGACAAAGCTTCAGTGTTAAATAAGGGAGAAAATCAAACACTTAACTTTCTGCATCGACAACTATTGGTTAGCTATTACTGAAATTTCTGAAAATTTATTATTTGCAAATTTGGTATTAGAGTCGTATACAGTACACCTAAAACTAATTCTCCTGAAAATTTGACAAAGTTTCAGTATTAGATAAGGGAGAAAATCAAACACATAACTTTCTGCATTGACAAGTATGTGTTAGCTATTACTGAAATTTTTGAAAATTTATTATTTGCAAATTTGATATGAGATTCGTATACAGTACACGTGAAACTAATTCTCCTGAAAATTTGGCAAAGTTTCAGTACTAAATAAGGGAGAAAATCAAACACTTAACTTTTTGCATTGACAAATATAGGTTAGCTATTACTGAAATTTCTGAAAATTTATTATTTGCAAATTTGGTATTAGATTAGTATACCGTACACCTGAAACTAATTCTCCTGAAAATTTGACAAAGTTTCAGTATCAAATAAGGGCGAAAACAAACATTTAACTTTCTGCATTGACAAGTATGGGTTAGCTATTACTGAAATTTCTGAAAATTTATTATTTGGAAATTTGATATTAGATTCGTGTGAAGTACACCTGAAACTAGTTCTCCTGAAAATTTGACAAAGTTTCAGTATTAAATAAGGGAGAAAATCAAACACTTAACTTTCTGCATTGACAAGTATGGGTTAGCTATTACTGAAATTTCTGAAAATTTATTATTGGCAAATTTGGTATTAGATTCGTATACAGTACACCTGAAACTAATTCTCCTGAAAATTTGACAAAGTTTCAGTATTAGATAAGGGAGAAAATCAAACACATAACTTTCTGCATTGACAAGTATGTGTTAGCTATTACTGAAATTTTTGAAAATTTATTATTTGCAAATTTGATATTAGATTCGTATACAGTACACGTGAAACTAATTCTCCTGAAAATTTGGCAAAGTTTCAGTACTAAATAAGGGAGAAAATCAAACACTTAACTTTCTGCATTGACAAATATAGGTTAGCTATTACTGAAATTTCTGAAAATTTATTATTTGCAAATTTGGTATTAGATTAGTATACCGTACACCTGAAACTAATTCTCCTGAAAATTTGACAAAGTTTCAGTATCAAATAAGGGCGAAAACAAACATTTAACTTTCTGCATTGACAAGTATGGGTTAGCTATTACTGAAATTTCTGAAAATTTATTATATGCAAATTTGATATTAGATTCGTGTACAGTACACCTTAAACTAATTCTCTTAAAAAATTGACAAAGTTTCAGTATTAAATAAGGGAGAAAATCAAACATTTAACTTTATGCATTGAGAAGTATGAGTTAGCTATGACTGAAATTTCTGAAAATTTATTATTTGCAAATTTGTTATTAGATTCGTATACAGTACATCTGGGCCTAATTCTCCTGTAAATTTGACAAAGTTTCAGTATTAAATAAGCGAGAAAATCAAACACTGAACTTTCTGCATTGACATGCATGTCTTAGCTATTACTGAAATTCATGAAAATTTATTATTTGCAAATTTGATATTGAATTCGTGTACAGTACACCTGAAACTATTACTCCTGAAAATTTAACAAAGTTTCAGTATTAAATACGGGAGAAAACAAACACTTAACCTTCTGCATTAACAAGTATGTGTTACCTATTACTGAAATTCATGAAAATTTATTATTTGCCAATTTGGTATTAGATTCGTATACAGTACACCTGAAACTAATTCTCCTGAAAAGTTGGCAAAGTTTCAATGTTAAATAAGGGAGAAAATCAAACACTTAACTTTCTGCATTGACAAGTATGGGTTAGCTATTACTGAAATTTTTGAAAATTTATTTTTTGCAAATTCGGTATTAAATTCGTATACAGTATACCTGAAACTAATTCTCCTGAAAATTTGACAAAGTTTCAGTGTTAAATAAGGGTGAAAATCAAACACTTAACTTTCTGCATTGACATGTATGTCTTAGCTATTACTGAAATTCATGAAAATTTATTGTTTGGAAATTTGGTATTAGATTCGTATACAGTACACCTGAAACTAATTCTCTTGAAAATTTGACAAAGTTTCAGTGTTAAATAGGGCAGAAAATCAAACACTTAACTTTCTGCATTGACAAGTATGGGTTAGCTATTACAAAAATTCCTGAAAATTTATTATTTGCAGATTTGATATTAGATTCGTATACAGTATACCTGAAACTAATTCTCCTGAAAATTTGACAAAGTTTCAGTGTTAAATAAGGGAGAAAATCAAACACTTAACTTTCTGCATTGACAAGTATGTCTTAGTTATTACTGATATTTATGAACATTTATTATTTGCAAATTTGTTACTAGATTCGTATACACTACACCTGAAACTAATTCTGTTGCAAATTTGATAAAGTTTCAGTACTAAATAAGGGAGAAAATCAAACACTTTACTTTCTGCATTGACAAGTATGGGTTAGCTATTACTGAAAATCTGAAAACTTAATATTAGCAAATTTGATATTAGATTCGCGTACAGTACACCTGAAACTAATTCATGAACATTTGAACATTTAACAACACCGCAAGGTAAAATAACAATTGATTAAATAAATAAAAATTTAAAATCTAATAAACAATCTTAAATATTAAAAAAAAAACAGAGAAACAGCTTGCTATATTTTTACCACAAAATGTTTATTGATACATAAACATATACAATAAAATAACTGGAGTGTCGACTTCTTACGGTCATTTTTCAAGTTAATATGGACTACCATGTAGTAAAAGGCGAAACCATCCTGATGTTAAATATTAATTGCTCTACGTTTCTATCATGTTGCAGTTACAATTGGAAGGGTGCCAATTAACCACCCACTCGGATGGTTAGAATTGCAATCATCCTTCATCCCGTAAATTTGCTATGAAGAATATGATGATACTTGAAGTAAATTACCTGCAATTACCTTTCTTTGTATAAAATAGATGTCTTACTTTTTCTAGGACTCCGCTGTATGGTTGGATGTTGGGCGGGGCGAGCCTTCCGCTGACGTCGTTTCCGGCGTCCACGGCCGGCGTCCCGGCGTCCCCGGAGCAGGTCGTCGGTGACCCCAGGTCGCATGGCGAGTCGTCCGAGAACAGTGTCTCCGTGCCGCTGTCCACGGTGGCCATCTTTACATAATTGTTTCTGCAAGGAGCGTGAAAGGAACAAACGTTAGTCCAGGTGATGGTGCAGAACCCGGAATCGCGGAGGCAGACGTTGCGAAACGCCTCCGCCGTGGCTGAACGCTGACCTCCAGGAGGTCACAGTCTGCTGCGCACGGACAGTGCTGACAGCTCTTGCGTTTTAGAGTATCGATTTCATCGATACTCGCATAGATCTTGACACTGACTCTAGAACTGTATCCCTCAAAAAATCCGGAAGCACATCCTGCATGATGAACAGTAAAGCATTTCCCTTCTGCTCTGATTCTGGATGGATTCCCTTTTAAATCAGAGTCATGAAGCCATTGTCGTACCTGGCTACCATTTTGGAAAATTCGTCCAAAAAAATTAAAGTAGGTGAATTTGACGAATCAGAGTTGCAAATACTAGGCTGTAAAATTTGGCTGTAGAAAAATTGTAATCAAAATTACATATACATCACAATTAATTGGAAGTCGAATCTGATGTCTCTTAGAAAGATCTCTTAGAAGAATGTTTGGCTCGAGAGTTGACAATTTTTCAATTGTTGATACTGGTATTATTTATTGTTATTATGCGACTAACTGTAAGATATTGTTATTGTTGTACGAATAACTGTAAGATATTATTATGTGGATAACTGTAAAACGTTATTATCATAATTTTTATTGCAGATATCGTATCGATCTAATCGTATCGCTAGTTGAAGATGAGTCTGAAGATACTGTTGTTCACATAAAATGATCCCCGGTGGTATTTGCTTAAAAAATGAGCCCATCCATTGCGAAGTCGTGCCTGGCATTGGCCTTATCCTGGGCACGGAAAAATATCCCACACCTAGAACGTGGACGACACACTCTCTCGATCGTGGCTCGGATGCCTGGCCATCATCGGCTCCGCGTTTATCGCGACGCTCAGTGCACGATAACAATTATCTCCATCACGCAGTGTTTACATAAACGGCGGCGCAGTCTTATGACATGTTGCTAATCCTTTTATTACCGTGCACAACACGGCTTATCTGCGATCCGTTATTGTAATTGGACGTTATTGTCTTGCCCGGATGGGACGAGGCGAGAGAGCGTGGTCCTGCGCAGAGTTCACAGCACTCTGGCCGTAATTGTAAACAGTTCTTGGATGCGATTTGGTTCAACACTCGAAGATACGAAGCTCGATTTATCAACATGCAGTTCGCTTCAAAATTAAAGAATTGAAATACAAATGATAACTAGTAGGCAGATTTTATATCAATGACGTTTAGATATAACTTTTAGGGACAGAAGTTGGACATTTTTTTACATAACGAGGAAATCATTGAAAATATAATCAATCAATGGATGTCGAATGGCTATTTAATGTTTTTTTTTACTAACAACTGATCATTTTGAGATGAAACTGTAAACAGTTGATGAAACTGTAAAATGTTGATGAGAAGATACGAAGCTCGTTTTATCAACATGCAGTTCGCTTCAAAATTAAAGAATTGAAATACAAATGTTAACTAGTAAGCAGATTTTAGACCAATGACGTTTAGATATAACTTTTAGAAACAGCAGTTATACCTTTTTTACATAACGAGGAAATCATTGAAAATATAATCAATTAATGGATGTTGAATGGCTTTTTAATGTTTTTTTACTGATTATTTTTTGACGTTTCTCAAAACCAATGATATATTTCGATTTTTGTCATATTGATACTTCTGGACCAATCCCGTCATTATTATACTGGGAATATTCTCTAGAGATTATTATAGTGGGAATAATCTCGGTAGCTAGGTTCACTCTTGTCAATCAAAATATTTGTCAAATTATTAATTTATCAATCATATTAAAGTGTCATACAAAATGAATAAAAGTCGCTTTAGCTGCGTTTCGCATACTGAAATTGATAAAGAAATACTAGAAAGCAAAAAACGTCAAAAAATAATCTAATCAAATATAACTCGAGAGTTCGATAAATTAGAAAATAATTTGACAGATTGTCGAAAACTTGTTGCCAGGCAATAGTCACGAGAGCCCGAAGGGCTCGAGTGACTATTGCCAAATGGCAACAAGTTTGAGACAATTTATTCTCACTCTCTTGTTATATTATTACTGACAATTGTTCATTTTGAGATGAAACTGCAAAATGAAACTGTAAATGTTGACGAAACAGTGGTACTCATGATTGATTTCATCAAAGCATTTGAAAATTTATTACAAATTTACAACTATGATATAATTACTAACATCTTCAAATATTTTTCAAAAAACTTTTAGCAAATCTACATCCTCATAAAAAGCCAGGTGAAGATAAATTGACGCGAGCATTTTCTGCTGTCATTCAATCGATAATTGACGAATGTTCTTCACGGTTTACATAGCCTAGGCAATTTGAAGAAACATCAAAATTTATTTTACCTCCAGACCAAATATCAATGCATAAACTCAATTTAGAAATTTTTTAAAGGCTCGATTTGGAGGACATAAAATTGCAATCCAGATTCTGCAGAATTGAAAAACCAGTTGGAAACAATTGAAAATGATCGATTATTGAGTGTACTAGAACTAAAGGCTATTGATAACTTGGAATAGGTCGATATATTATTAATATTCTTCTCTACTTATACTTGTTTCGCAAAACTTCTACTTGTTTTTAATTTCGTTAATTGCATATTAAATATAAATTTATTATGAATTTGCAACTGTGGTGTAATTACTAACATATTGAAATATTTTCCAAAAAACTTTTAGCGGATCTACATTCGCATGAAAAGCCAGGTGAAGTTAAATTGACGCGAGCATTTTCTGATGTCATACAATCGATAATTGACGAATGTTCTTCACGGTTTACATGGCCTAAGCAATTTGAAGAAACATCAACATTTATTTTACCTCCAGACCAAATATCAATGCATAAACTCAATTTAGAAATTTTTTAAAGGCTCGATTTGGAGGACATAAAATTGCAATCCAGATTCTGCAGAATTGGAAAACCAATTAAAAACAATTGAAAATTATCGATTATTGGGCGTACTAAAACTAAATGCTATTGATAACTTTGATTAGGTTGATATATTATTAATATTCTTCTCTACTTCTACTTGTTTCGCAAAACTTCTACTTATTTTTAATTTTATCAATTGCATATTAAATATAAATTTAGTACGAATTTGCAACTGTGATGTAATTACTAACATATTCAAATGTTTTCCAAAAAACTTTTAGCGAATCTACATTCTCATGAAAAGCCAGGTAAAGTTAAATTGACGCGAGCATTTTCTGCTGTCAGTCAATCGATAATTGACGAATGTTCTTCACGGTTTATACAGGCTAGGCAATTCGAAGAAACATCAACATTTATTTTACCTCCAGACCAAATATCAATGCATAAACACAATTTAGAATTTTTTTAAAGGCTCGATTTGGAGGACATAAAATTGCAATCCGGATACTGTAGAATTGAAAAACCAGTTGGAAACAATTGAAAATGATCGATTATTGGGCGTACTAAAACTAAATGCTATTGGTAACTTGGAATAGGTCGATATATTATTAATATTCTTCTCTACTTCTACTTGTTTTGCAAAACATCTACACGTATTTAATTTCGTTAATTGCCTATTAAATATTATATTAGTATTATATTAGTTATATTAGTTATATTAGTAGTAAATATTATATTAGTATTGTATTAGTATACCTGAAGACAATTCTTCTGAAAATTTAACGAGGTTTCTGTATAAAATACGTGATAAAATCGAGAATATAAGTTTCTGAATTAAAAGTATATTTATAATTGTAAAAACTTATGAAATTAATTGTCTCTAAAATCTTTTCACACACCCAAATAACGACCTTAAAATCAAACAATTGATGAACACAATATTATGAATTACAGATAATCTATAAGAAAATCCATAACAAATTGGTAACCTTTTTAAATTTTCATACAAATTATTTAACCTTTTTACATTTTCATACAAATTATTTAACCGTTTTAAATTTTCATACAAATTATTTCACATGATAACACTCAAACTTATGATGCATATCATATATCATAAATATTAATGAGCTCCCCTTGTGTGTATGCCTGCATATGCGTAGCGTTAATTCAATCATAATCTAAACGTCAATACTTAACACAAAATTAAATTAAAACTTTCTGATCCTTCTCGATTATAGCGATATATACAATACAAACAGAGATTATTCTCAGGAATCTTGGAATTTTTGGAATTTTTGGAATTTTATACAATACTGTTATACTGTTATACAATTTTATACAATTCTGTGTATGTATACTGTAAAATATGTTCTGATTCAAAGCTTTGTACGAAATTTTTGTAGTGAAAATTCGTTCTACAATTTAATAATAATAATAATAATAATAATAATAATGTATTGGTCCTATGTACATTATTCATGTTTACACAGATCATTAAAAATACACAGAGTGAGTATAATAACAACAAAGACATAATAGACATTCAGACTACATAATAATTAGATAGTTATATCGTCGTTTAAGAAAATGTCCCAATGCTTTTTGGATTAACAATGATTTTAGTTTTGATTTTAAAAGTTTTTTTGGAAGATTCCGGACGAATTTAAGATAGAAATTCTTATTATCGGGGATCTGGTATAAAATGGTCTAGGAATTTAATAACGAAATATTATGAAATTTTATGAAAAATTGTTGTGATATATTTTAGAAAATGCTCAGGAAATTTTATTGAAAATTCTTGGGCAATTCCGTAGAAAGTTGTCAGTGAATCTCATAGAAATTAGTTAAAAAAATTCTGGAAAATATTATTGAAAATTTATGAAGAGTCTCATCGAAAACTGTGAATGATTTTTGAGAAATCTCATTGAAAATTTCTGAAAAATGTTATTGAAGATTTGTGAAGAATCTCATCGAAAATTGTGAATGATTTTTGAGAAATCTCATTGAACATTTCTGAAAAATATTATTGAAAATTTATGAAGAATCTCATCGAAAACTGTGAATGATTTTTCAGAAATCTCATTGAAAATTTCTGAATTTTTTTATTGAAGATTCATGAACAATCTCATCGAAAACTGTGAATGATTTTTTTTTTTAGGAAAATTATAAGAAAACATCTGCGAAATTGTCGGGTTATTTTATCATCTTGACAAATTAATTCTCATGCCTCAATGTAAAAATTATCTCTTGACAAATTGTTGGGAAATCTCATAGAATATTGTCGAGAAATCTCGATGAATTTTTTAAAAAGTTTATAGGAACTATCTGAAAGTTGTTTAAAAATGTAATTATGTAAACATCTCATGTTCTATGAGATTTTCTAAAATCCACAAAAATTTCCAAATATATGAGATTAAATTTTTACGAGATTGGGTAGTCTTTGCCGATTAGTAATGTTGAAGTACGGTTATGTAACGGGAAATTTTGGATTTTAGAAAATCTCATAGAAAAGTGTCGCGGAATCTGATTCCATTATAGACTGAAAAACAACAAACAAATAAATTGTCAGGGGTTCTCGAGTTAAAAAGTTTATAAGAAATATCTGAAAGTTGCTTAAAAATTTAATCCCATAGAAAAAATATTGGGAAATCTTTGTGGATTTTAGAAAACCTTATAGAAAAGTGTCAAGAAATCTGATTCCATTACAGACTAAAAACAACAAACAAATAAATTATCGGGTGATCTCGAATTAAAAAGTTTATAAGAAATATCTGAAAGTTGCTTAAAAATTGAATCCCATAGAAAAAATATTTGGAAATCTTCGTGAATTTTAGAAAATCTCATAGAAAAGTATCTCGGAATCTGATTCCATTACAGACTGCAAAACAACAAACATTTAAATTGTCGGTGGATCTCAAGTTAAAAAGTTGATAAGAAATATCTGAAAGTTGCTTAAAAATTTAATCCCATTGAAAAAATATTTGGAAATATTTGTGGATTTTATAAAATCTAATAGAAAAGTGTCGCGGAATCTGATTCAATTATAGACTGAAAAACAACAAACAAATAAATTGTCGGGTGTTCTCTAGTTAAAAAGTTTATAAGAAATATATGTAAGTTGCTTAAAAAAATAATCTCAGAAAAAATATTTGGAAATCTTTGTGGATTTTAGAAAATCTTATAGAAAACTGTCGCGCAATCTGATTCCTTTACAGACTGAAAAACAACAAACAAATAAATTGTCGGGTGATCTCGATTTAAAAAGTTTATAAGAAATATCTGAAAGTTGCTTAAATATTTAATCCCATAGAAAAAAATATTGAAAATCTTTGTGGATTTTAGAAAATCTCATAGAAAAGTGTCGCGGAATCTGATTCCATTACAGACTGAAAAACAACAAACAAATAAATTATCGGGTGATCTCGAGTTAAAAAGTTTATAAGAAATATCTGAAAGTTGCTTAGAAATTTAATCTCATAGAAAAAATATTTGGAAATCTTTGTGGATTTTAGAAAATCTTATAGAAAAGTGTCGCGCAATCTGATTCCACTACAGACTGAAAACAACAAACAGATACATTGTGAGGTGATCTCGAGTTAAAAAGTTAATAAGAAATATCTGAAAGTTGCTTAAAAATTTAATCCCATAGCAAAAATTTTTGGAAATCTTTGTGGATTTTAGAAAATCTCATAGAAAAGTGAGTTAACATTGGAATTTTAGATAATAATGTTCCATACTGAATATGTTGTCATGAAAAGTTTGATTGCAAGGCAAGGCTAATTTTTTAAATAAATAAATATGTGAAATAAACACGCCACCTATTTTTTTTTTCTAACATGCATGTTAGAAAATGCACGATAACATGCATATAATATGTACCTTCAAACAATTGTATTGCAATTTCGTACCAAATTGCAGTGAATACAGTTTTTGATTAGTTAAGTCAATATTTGCATGTAATTTTTTTATAATGCAATATTTAAAATTACAACGCTAATAAGTACATAATTATATAATTTAGAACTCCCATTTTTTTATGCTATAACAATTAATAACTTGTCTTTCAATTTCTGGAAACAGATCTAAAAAATGTTGAATAGTAAAAAAAATATGCGCGATTATGTAACATGGCGCTGGAGACTCTAAGCTGCGCCAAGCGACGAACCCAATAGAAATTTCTTATTTTAATCAGTGGGACCAATTATTTAGGCAGGCCAAGGCACAATTAGCTATTGGCCGCAGAATTGTTGACTGATTATTGTACACAGTATCCAGAAGCGAACTGGTGAACATTTAAAGAACTTAACTTAACTTAACGCTAATGTTAATCCAGTAGAAATTTTAAAAAATATTATTCACAGTCGAAATTTAATTTAAACGCATAAATACTACAGCATAAGCAGCAAAGATTGCTGTCTAGGTTTACATTGTGCTTCGGTTACAGTATTTTAAAAGTTATATTCCACAGAGAAAACGTTTTCAGTATAAATTTTACATTGCGCTATTAAATTTTATCATGAATAAAATTTCAATGAAGAACCTATGGAAAATATATTTGAGAAATATTGAAAAGTGTAATTTTCATAATGAAACAAAAATTTGCAGGAGTGTGCTAGACGTTATACTTAAAAGTTGCAGTGTTCCACAAATATAATCCAAAAGTCATCAAATTATATTAATCTAAATTATGTGCGAATCTATTCCAAACCTCTACGGTGCCCCGTGCCTGAACACTACGATCATTGCTAGTTAACGCGCATTCGTTAACTAGCAATCAATCCATTCCAGGTGGTTTACCAATCACCGGACGTGAAGGGAATACTTCCGGAACTCGCCTACATCATTTGCGAGACACAAGGAGAGTTCACCATATCTTTCTATTTCGCAAATATTCCTAAGAATTCATCAAATACCAGATCTAAATTTTTCCAGGTTCTAAAAGTCGCCGATTGAGGTTTTTCTGGATGGCTTGCGCCTGTTAAACATAATTTTGCCATTATTGGCTTCACTTTTTCGAAAATAACTGTTACGAGTTTCACTTTTATTAGCCAAACACGTGCATGGTAATCGCGCCGCTGCAAACTCCACATACTTCTTCTGCTCCAGTTCTCCGGAAGCCGCGGACTTTCGTTGCGGCGATGCGCTCGTCGCCTCGACAAGCGAAGATGCGCGAATTACTTTCTAGGCACGCGCCTCATTAACGAGCGTGTCGGCGTGCGTAATTGTGGTAATGGAGACAATAAAACGGCCACTCAATCCTCCTCTGCGCAGTTAACCACTTAACCAGATCCAGAGGACGGTCTCGCGGTGACCGCCGAGGCTCGTTAGCGGACGAGGATCACGCGATGCATTGCGGGATTTCCCGCGGATAATTCATCGGTTTTGGAAAACCTTGAACTCCGCGCTCTTCGCCTCTCGCCTCTGCGGAGTGCGATTAATTTCGAGCGCGGCTTCCCCGCTAAGAGCGGGCCATTATTTACCAGTAAGAGGCCGTTTAAATAATAGAGCGGCTCTCCGTGTGTGTCCGCCGAACGTTTCGGAATCGCTTTCGCAATAATACACATTTCGAGACCGCTCAAAACCGTTCGTGTCCCACGTTCCGGTTAATGGAGGCGCGCACGAGCGCCTCCTGCATCCTGTTCCAGATCGCGCGACACCTCCCAGGTTTTTTACCCCCAAAAAACACCTGCGCTAATGGATTAATTAAGAGCGGCGTTGACGTGTGGCGGCGATGATTTTTTTTTCTTCTCTTCTCCGGCTACGGCAGTTGATTAATTAATCCGCGCAAAAATCGCCCGCCTTATCTAATCCGCAGGTTCGTTAACATCGAATTTGCATGCGACGAGCGGATTGAGATGTCGCGTCCTGCGTGGGCCGAAAGGTGGAGGACCCGTTGCGAAATTGGAGGAGTTACAAATGGAGTTAATGTACCAACAAACACAAACGGACACAAACACGCACCGAAGCTCTGACGCGAATGCTCCAGAAATGGTTACATCAACCGAAATTGAACAAACAGGGTGCATTTTCTTGAAAACAAAAATGGAGTTTTTTTGCGAAATTTAAAGTTGCTGCTAGGAACTTTTAGGGCACTTTTCCTAGATCCTCCTGATTTCAAAAAGCTCACTTGTAGTTTTCTAGTCCCGGAAGTTCCAGAGATATCCGCTTTAGTATCGTAAGAATCTACAATCGAGCCCTTCAATTATTTCGGTACCTGGACACTTCTTTAAACTAACCCACAATTAAACTCTTTGTCGTGCTTCGTGCTCTTGTACATCTTCGGTGTTTGGTATCTTCAGTATCTGTTATCTTTAGTATCTGGTATCTTTGGTGTCTGGTATGTTTAGTATCTGATATCTTTAGTATCCGGTATCTTTGGTGTCTGGTATCTTTAGTATCTAGTAAATTTAGTATCTACAATTGAGCCCATCAATTAGTTCTGCACCTGCACAGTTCTTTAAACTAACCCACCATTAAACTCTTCATTAGACGCTGCCAAGAATTTATCGTTCTGTTTTTCTGACTCATCAAACTTCTCGGCTATAATTTTTCGGTGTTTTGCAAGAGACGCGGCGGCTTAATTAGTGCCGCCTAAAAATCGGCCGTAAATCGGGGCAATTAGCGCCTCGTAAACGCCTAGGTGCGTCCGAAATCTCTGCGTTCGGGTGTTACGCGGGAAATCACCGGAATTAGCATACTTAATAATATCCGGCTGCGGACTTAATAATGGTGGGCGTCGGGCGCTTTACGTTTTAATTATCGGACAACTCGGGAATTTATGCTCTAATTGTATCCTTTACGCCCAGTAGGAGAGCAGTAAACGTAAAAGTTTTCACTCCCCGGCGGCGCGGCCTTACATTATCGCCCGGCGTGAACAATTATGTGATTTGTGTGAGAGATTGAGAAATTTCTGAAGTTGTGAAATTGTGACCTTCCGCGGCTGTGGACGTGTATGACGCTGTTCAGTCATACAACGCATCAGTAACTGTTGCAGTCCACTGCTTTCAAACACTCAATTGCACAATTCTTACATATATTTCCCCAGGGATTAATAGATCAATCAGAAGTACCAAGAAACTAATGTTAACCAGTAAAGAATGGTGGGGGTAGAATCTCAATGGTTAGAAAGTCACAGCGTTTCTTTGTTTCCGAAAACTCTCTATTTTCCTACACTCCAAGTATGTGTAAGGAACAACAATGTTGTGTACCAATGGGCGCGTTTAGCGAACGCAACTGTTGAGAATCAGCACTTAACCTGATTACTTGTGATAACAGCCAACTGTTGCAAGTGTGCTAAACGATCTAAGTAGTTAAGCAACAAGAGTTCCAACTCACCCCAGCAGAGATCTCGATTAAAATTTAATCGCGCTTTTTACTCGCGGTTTTAATCGATCACCACGAGCCGTTATAATAGGATGATTGCGGAAATCTCTGCTTGGGGTGAGTTGGAACTCTTGTTGCTTAACTACTAATCTACAAGCAACACTGCTAAAGGTGTCAGTCCAGTTATTGAGGATGTTGTTTCTATTGTGTTTGTATTGTCAAACACTTAACTTTCTGCATTGACAAGTATGGGTTACCTATTACTGAAATTTCTGAAAATTTATTATTTGCAAATTTGTTATTAGATTCTTATACAGTACACCTGAAACTAAGTCTCCTGACAATTTGACAAAATTTCAGTATTAAATAAGGGAGAAAATCAAACACTTAACTTTCAGCATTGACAAGTAAGGGTTACCTATTACTGAAATTTCTGAAAATTTATTATTTACAAATTTGGTATAAGATTCGTGGACAGTACACCTGAAACTAATTCTCCTAAAAATTTGACAAAGTGGCAGTGTTAAATAAGGGAGAATATCAAACACTTAACTTTCTGCATTGATAAGTAAGCGTTAGCTATTACTGAAATTTCGGAAAATTTATGATTGGCAAATTTGATTATAGATTTGTGTACAGTACACCTGAAACTAATTCTCCTGAAAATTTGACAAAGTTTCAGTATTAAATAAGGGAGAAAATCAAACACTTAACTTTCTGCAGTGATAAGTATGGGTCAGCTATTACTGAAATTTCTGAAAATTACTTATTTGCAAATTTGGTATTAGATTCGTATACAGTACACCTAAAACTAATTCTCCTGAAAATTTGACAAAGTTTCAGTATTAAATAATGGAGAAAATCAAACACTTAACTTTCTGCAGTGACAAGTAAGCGTTAGCTCTTACTGAATTTTCAGAAAATTTATTATTGGCAAATTTGATTATAGATTTGTGCACAGTACACCTGAAACTAATTCTCCTGAAACTTTGACAAAGTTTCAGTGTTAAATAAGGGAGAAAATCAAACACTTAACGTTCTGCAGTGATAAGTATGGGTTAGCTATTACTGAATTTCATAAAAATGTATTATTTGCAAATTAGATATTAGATTCGTGTACAGTACAGCTGAAACTAAGTCTCCTGAAAATTTGACAAAGTTTCAGTATTAAAAAATGGAGAAAATCAAACACTTAACTTTCTGCATTGACAAGCAAGGGTTAGCTATTACTGAAATTTCTGAAAATTTATTATTTGCAAATTTGGTATTAGATTCGTGTACAGTACACCTGAAACTAATTCTCCTGAAAATTTGACAATGTTTCAGTATTAAATAAGGGAGAAATTCAAACACTAAACTTTCTGCATTGACAAGTATGGGTTAGCTACTGCTGAAATTTCTGAAAATTTATTATTGCAAATTTGGTATTAGATTCGTATACAGTACACCTGAAACTAATTTTCCTGAAATTTTGACAAAGTTTGAGTACTAAGTAAGGGAGAAAATAAAACATATAACTTTCTGCATTGACTAGTATGGGTTAGCTTTTACTGATTGTCATGAAAATTTATTATTTGCAAATTTGATATCAGATTCGTGTACAGTACACCTGAAACTAAGTCTCATGAAAATTTGACAAAGTTTCAGTATTAAATAAGGGAGAAAATCAAACACTAAACTTTCTGCATTGACAAGTATGGGTTAGCTACTACTGAAATTTCTGAAAATTTATTATTGCAAATTTGGTATTAGATTCGTATACAGTACACCTAAAACTAATTCTCCGGAAAATTTGACAAAGTTTTAGTATTAAATAAGGGAGAAAATCAAACACTTAACTTTCTGCATTGACAAGTATGCGTTAGCTATTACTGAAATTTCTGAAAATTTATTATTTGAAAATTTGATATTAGATTCGTGTACAGTACAGCTAAAACTAATTCTCCTGAAAAATTGACAAACTTTTAGTATTAAATAAGGGAGAAAATCAAACACTTAACTTTCTGCATTGACAAGTATGGGTTAGCTACTACTGTAATTTCTGAAAATTTATTGTTTTCAAATTTGGTATTAGATTCGTGTACAGTACAGCTGAAACTAATTCTCCTGAAAATTTGCAAAGTTTTAGTATTAAATAAGGGATAAAATCAAACACTTAACTTTCTGCAGTGATAAGTATGGGTTAGCTATTACTGCAATTTCTGAAAATTTATTATTTGCAAATTTGGTATTTGATTCGTCTAAAGTACACCTAAAACTAATTCTCCGGAAAATTTGACAAAGTTTTAGTATTAAATAAGGGAGAAAATCAAACACTTAACTTTCTGCATTGACAAGTATGCGTTAGCTATTACTGAATTTCATGAACATTTATTATTTGCAAATGTAATATTAGATTCGTGTACAGTACACCTGAAACTAATTCTCCTGAAAATTTGACTGAAGTTTCAGTATTAAATAAGGGAGAAAATCAAACACTTAACTTTCTGCAGTGA
This sequence comes from Othius punctulatus, assembly GCA_951805005.1. Classification (NCBI taxonomy): domain Eukaryota; kingdom Metazoa; phylum Arthropoda; class Insecta; order Coleoptera; family Staphylinidae; genus Othius; species Othius punctulatus. The sequence goes on from OX638145.1 coordinate 17,127,792, forward strand.
CAAGCGTTAGCTATTACTGAAATTTCGGAAAATTTATTATTGGAAAATTTGATTATAGATTTGTGTACAGTACACCTGAAACTAATTTTCCTGAAAATTTGACAAAGGTTCCGTATTAAATAAGGGAGAAAATCAAACACTTAACTTTCTGCATTGACAAGTATGGGTTAGCTATTACTGAAATTTCTGAAAATTACTTATTTGCAAATATGGTATTAGATTCGTATACAGTACACCTGAAACTAAATCTCCTGAAAATTTGACAAAGTTTCAGTATTAAATAAGGGAGAATATCAAACACTTAACTTTCTACATTGACAAGTATGCGTTAGCTATTACTGAAATTTCTGAAAATTTATTATTTGCAAATTTGGTATTAGATTCGTATATAGTACACCTAAATCTAATTCTCCTGAAAATTTGACAAAGTTTCAGTGTTAAATAAGGGAGAATATCAAACACTTGACTTTCTGCATTGACAAGCATGGGTTAGCTACTATTGAAATTTCTGAAATTTACTTATTTGCAAATTTGGTATTAGATTTGTATACAGTACACCTGAAACTAATTGTCCTAAATATCTGACAAAGTTTCAGTACTAAATAAGAAAGAAAATCAAACACTGAACTTTCTGCATTGACAAGCATGGGTAGCTATTACTGAAATTTCTGAAAATTTATTATTAGCAAATTTAATATTTTTAATCGATCACCACGAGCCGTTATAATAGGATGATTGCGGAAATATCTGCTGGGGGTGAGTTGTAACTCTTGTTGCTTAACTACTGATATACAGGTTATGTTGTTTCTATTGTGTTTGTATTGACGCTTATTATTTGAGGTTAGATAACACCGCTGTCAACGCCTTAAAACACACACACAAAAATCTCTTAAAGTGGTGGGACTGTATATGGCGAAGCTTGTCATAATATTTATCAATTTAATAGTTCGTCTGACATTTATTATTTATTTATGCATAAAACGTCCCATGCAAATGCCTGAATGTATGAAATATTTCTGCGTCAACATTGTAAATGTGATTTCGACGACTTCCAATTGGATATCTTTATTCCAGTCGATTTTTGCGCCCATAAATCCGCCGAATAATTTTAATGCAAATGAACGTTATGCAAATCGTATTGTAATTCACGCCGAGTGCAAAAAAACTGTAACCGTTGCTGTCTTTTTACGATTCGCAAATTCGCGTGTCACAGATTGGGACTTGGGATTCAGGTGAGATGAATCTTTGGATGCATGAATAAGGTTTGTGAAGAGGGTACTTTGGCATATGATTTATGTCATGCAATGATGTCATCTTGCCGCTTATTTGAAGCTGCTGGTAATAAATTTCCTATGGCTTCGTTGGCAGCCATCTCGATTGATGGTGCAGTACAATCCAATTCGGAATCTTCCACAGCGTAATTCAGTATTAACTATTACTTGGGGTTCTGGTGAGATGAATCTTTGGATGCATGAATATTATGAGATCTTGAAGTGTTTTGTGTTTTCTTCGTGGACCCTTCTGCTCGGTCAATTGGTAGTTTTCGAGAAAGTCGCCGAGGCAAATTCCTCGCCGAGCTGAACCCGATAAGTGAACCTATTAACCGTTCCCAGGTTTCGCCATAACTCCCATTGTCCCGGCGATGTTTTCGCTCCGGCCGAGATGAAATGTGTTCGGTCCGGAGCGACGCGGCGCAAGTAACAAACGATATTGCCGCAGCCGTCCGCATAAATACACCCATGCCCATGCTGGATGTTTACGAGGACATTACGCGTGTGTGCAGATGTAAAACCGTCGCAGTCGAGCACACCTGTGCGCGGGGTGAGGCGAGGGGAGAGAGGAGGCACGGTTTCGCGACAGCCACCCGGGAGAGGAACGTTCTAGAGCGGCGGGTGTCCCGCAGGGCTCATCGATCAGCCCATCCTGCGGAATGGAGACGCCGTTTCTTATTCAAATGCGGTGTCCTGGCGGTGAAAAATCGAGCCCACGATGAACAAGTCAGTGGGGCGGCCGTTCTCGGTCTCGCGGTGCTTCCAGGAACCAGAGCAATCCGAGGATGTGCGCTTAAATAGAACCATTGACATGCTTCTCCACATTTCTGCCCGTGTGCCGTTCAAACGGGTTTGCGATTTGATTCAGAATTTGTCGCACGCTCGCGCACTTGTGCGTATTAAGTGCGCGACTTCCGCTCCTAATCCGCACTTTCGACGCGTGTGTCATCAGCAAACATGCATGCGAGCAGTTATCCCTTCACTCACATCACGAACGGTACTGCTGCATAAGTAGGTCTGATCGACAAGCAAGTTATCCTAGATACCTTCATATACCTCCAAGATAACTGGCGGAAGGGTCTGAGTACCCCTGTTAAAGACCTGTTAAAGACTGTACCCCTGAAAATATGATGACTGGTCGTGCCCTATGGGTTTACCATAGTGATAATAACAAGGTCGATTATCAGAGGATGACATGTACGAGATTGTAAAGCACAATGAAGAAGACCTCTGAAATATCAATACTACACTACTACCTAATGAGCAAGAATAAGGGACAGTTGTTCAAAACTAATTGAACCCCAGGTCCATCATCTCTACTTGCCATTGGACGGGAATATGCAGCAAATAACAGCGTTTAATGAAATCCGAAAAGTATTTTCCATAGTGATCACCCTAGTGAAGAAGATCACTGCCTGTAAACGTGCGGTACCTCTCTTTCTGGTGATGGGTACCAAATCACCTTAGACCTCTCAAAGGCTTCAAAGACAGGTTTCGGCATCGCCGCCCCGGTTGTCGCTCCAGTTGCAGCACACCCGATGATCTAATCTGCTCTCGGCATCTGTGGGAAAGTGAAAGGACGGCGGTTCGATCCCCGCTCGAAACCAACCGAGACCCATCCTCTCCCATTGATAAAACGTCTCGGCGCTCTTGGGAACGAGGTCGTCCCTGCGGTCGGCGTCGGCCCACACGCAGGCCGAGTGTGAGGTCCGCTAATTTCGCATGTCCTCCAAGAGACGTCGGCGGTCATTGCGGGCGCCTCCAACCGCAGCGGGAGAACAACAATGGCAAAAAACGCGATTAATTCCCGGGATCGATGATGGGAGACCGTGCGAAGTGTGTTAATCGATCTGGGGTTTTTGCGGCAGGCCTCGTCAAAGTGGACGCACGGAAACTGACCGAGCGGCTCTTTTTCGACGTGGGTTGATTGAAAAGCAAGAAATCGGCGATATTGTGTCGGCACACAGCCATGCAGCTGTTAAGCAGAATAATGATATGCAGATAACTGTCCAAGCAGAACTTATTATAAATCCGGATTCTGTTTGAAAGTTTCGACAATGAATTTACTTCAAGCTACTTGAAGCTCGATTCATTGAATAGTCTTGCACCAGCATCAACGACTATATACCTCATAGTTAAAGGGACCAATCACAATATTGAATTTTCCTTAGTTACTTCGTATAACAGCGCTAATTACTAATTACATGGTTGTCATGGGGCGTGTTTCGAATATATCGTTAGTTTGCGTATTTCGATGAGGTGTTAATAACAATCAAGTTGCCGTGAATCATAATATTTTTACACAAAACTCAAAATGACATATATTCTTGCATTCAGTATATAATAAGCGGTCAATATGATTCGATTTGGTTCTGATGAGAATCATAAAATCGAAGAATCCGTCACATCCACAAAACCCATTAATACAATGCGAACAGAATGTTATGTTATAAGACAATTTGATCACTTCTGTTCAGTGAGACATTATGATATAAAAGAAGAAAAGTCGGATGAAGAATTATGTAAAATTTTGGAAGACTGGGCTTACAACATGCGAAAAGTTAATGGTGAAGATTATAAAGAAGGACACTCTGGAATCTCACAGCTAAGCATATTCAACTTACTTATTATAATAAATTCAAAAGAGTTATAGATCCTTTTAAAAGCGTTATATTTCAAAAAGCAAGAGATGCTCGCAATTCAAAGAGGAAAATTTTACAGCGCAATTTGGAAAAAAGAAAACGCAGTTCGTCGGCTTTAACCCATGAAGAACAAACAAGAATTATAAATTATTTTAATGGACATACACCCGATGGTCTACAGCGAAGGTTTTACTATATTGCGTCTGTTGAACTTGCGTGGAGAGGAGGAGAAGCAAGTGCTTGCTTGGCAGAATATTTCAAAGAAGAAATAAACAATTACGGTTTGCCAACAGGTCGGATGGAATACAACACAATTTGCTCCAAAACAGCACAAGGAGGTGATAAGAAAATTGCAGATAGTAAATGGATTACCCCAAATTCAAACAATATAGACATGTCAGACTTCTAAAAAAAATGTTTTCTAAACGGACACCTAACATTAAAACTAATCGCCTGTTTCTTACAGTAAATAAAGATTGAAAAAAACAAGAAAATAGCTATTGGTATAAAAACATGCCCTTGGGATACAATCAGATTAATAAATGGACAAAAAGTGCTGCTAAAAGCATCGGAATAAATACCAAACTTGTTAAAATAACAAATCATTCTAACAGATCGTCTACAGTTACTCAGTTATCAAGTACGAGTATTAACGCTGAAGAACTATAAAAATAACTGGACACAACAATACTGCTTCAATTCAACCTTATTTGAATCTAAATGAAAATCATCTTATTTCAAATATAAGAAGTGAATCAATGCAATTAGGAAATTGAAAATTCTTCAATAATTCTTCGTCAGTTTCTCTTGATTCGTCTAATAATAATAATTCCAGTGGCTCAGTAATTTATAATAATTGTACTTTTAATATTACATACCATAAATAAATCAAGTTCTTATAAGTCATAATTACGAATTTAATTTAATTTATGTGTTAATAAAAATCAAGTTGCCGTGAATCATAATATGTATACACGAAAGTGAAATTGACAAAATATTTCTTGCATTTACATTTCTTATTCGGTATATAGTCCTCCGAATATAACTCGAGCATCAAAAATAATCTGAATATAGCGACTACTGCTCAATGTGTTCCTTAAAATACGCCTCGTCCTACGGACTCGGCGTATTTATCAGGACACATTTCGCATACGTCAGCTATATTCGATTATTTTTGACGCTCTGAAAATCCGGGAATTGGAATTCCGGAAATTTCGAGTTCCACTAGTTATTTCCACCAAATGAAAATAAAAATCAAGAACGAAAATATACTGCAGCGTTTGAAATATTACAAAAACATGTCATTTTTTATGAGTAATCGATATAGAAACACTTATCAAACAACCATAATTAAATGATGAATCAGCTCCAGGAATGTTTCAAAAGCATTTGTCAAATCATATCTGGTGTCTTTTTTAAAGGGCATTAGCTGTGCATTGAAATGATTTTCTAGCTGTGCTTACGCCAGCATACTCGCAGCCATAACTCACTTTGGACGCACATGAAATCAACCATCATTAAATGATGAATCAGCACCAGGAATGTTTCAAAAGCCTTTGATAAATCATATCTGGTGTCTTCTTTAAAGGGCATTGGCTGTGTATTGTAGTGATTTACTTCTTGTGAGTACACCAGCATACTCCAGATATTTGAGGTGAGTCATCGGAGGTGATTACGATATTATGAATCACGACCCCAAGGCGCCGAGCTACGGATATTTCGAAGGTGCATAACTCGCGCGTGAACTGCTTAAGGCTCAGACCAAAAGAGAACACCTCGAATCACAATGGGTCGTAGATTAGACCTGGATCGATTAGCCGACGAGATCGGGCCGGACGCTCACCGAATAGCCCGGCGCCCACGTAACGAGTCATTGTCATCGGTGTCCTCTGGCATGTCCTAAAGATCGAGAACGAATTCCATGGGAGGCAACATTTTATGGATTGTCTGCATACCCTACCCTATATTGTATAAGTATTGTATGCGCTTACATTTTTGATTTTTCTTATTTTCATTCATGAAATTTCAGGATGATTATACAGGGTGTCTCTAAATTACGTGGACATGGCTAAACCACAGATTACTGGGATAAAAAAAGACGATTTAACAAAACTTATCTACGAGGGCTGTTTGACGGAAGAGTGACTTTTTAATGAAAACGTTATTTTTCTGTTCAAAATATATTTTATTTGTCAACATAACACCCTTTCAAGTGTACACACTTAGCCCGGCGAGTTTACAATTTTTTTAAACCTTCCAAAAAGTAATCTTTCGGAAAGTCTTCAAAATATGCATTTGACTCGGTTATCTCCTCTTCATTTGCCTGAAATCTTTTTCCACACAGCCATTTTTTTAAATTTGGAAATAAGAACAAATCACTGGGAGCCAGATCTGGCGAATATGGCGGATAAAGCAGTAATTCGTAATGCAATTCAGTCAATTTAGTTGTAGCAATTGCAGACGAATGAGAGGGCGCATTATCGTGATGGAACAACACTTTTTTTCATCATCAAATGCGGTCGTTGTTTTTCAAGTTCGGCATCAATACATGTCTGCACAATCAGCATAATACTGGCCAGTTATGGTTTTTCCTTTTTGTAAACAATTAATAAAGATTACACCTTTAGAATCCCAAAAAACTGTGGCCATGACCTTATTGGTCGAAAAAAGTGTGTTTGCCTTTTTGGGAGCATATTCGCATGGAGAAATCCAGTATTTAGACTGTATTCTTGTTTCTGGAGTATAATGATGTATCCAAGTTTCATCTACTGCGACATATCGACGAAAAAAATCCTTTGAGTTACGTTGAAAACGGCAAAACATTCTTCTGAATTCTTAATGCGAGCGCGCATTTGATCACCATTAAGCAAACGCGGCAACCATCTCGCGGATAGCTTTTTCTTATTGAAATGTTCATGCAAAATATTGTATACCCGTTCGGTTGAGATGTTTACTTCATTGGCTATCTCACAAACTTTTATTCGACGATTGCCAATTACAAGGCCATAGAGTTTATTAACCATTTCTGGAGTAGTCACAGTAAATGATGGTTTCGGACGATCTGCATCAACCGTGCTCATATGGCCACTTTTAAAAGCAGAAACCACTTACAAATCATTCCATGGGACGGAGCAGATTCTGGATAATATTTACGTAACTTTTCCTCGGTTTCTTTAATTGTTTTTTCACGTAGAAAATAATGTTTAATCAACACTCGAATTTTTTTTTTTACATATTTACAAAACAACGAAAACATTTTCCTTCAAATAAGTATAAAACATAATCTATCTGTCAGATTGGTGCCAAATTTTGACAGTAGACCTCCGAAAGACCTCAGGAGCTAGCAACATAATCATTATAACGAAAGTGTTACCAACCTTTGAAAAGTCACTCTTCCGTCAAACAGCCCTCGTATATACAAATGCGTTTGGTTTAGCCAGTATTCAGCTTCATAGGGTATACTCGTGACAATAAATATTTCTACAATTTTTATAAGAGAATGCGTCTTATAATTAGAAATCTCAACGTACGAATCCTCAAGGTACGAATATTATCCGGCTTAAAAAAATATATGAGAAATTGGTAGTGTTATGTTTTGCACAGTCATGGCAAATTCGGGCGCTTTTTCGCTAACTGAAGCCCGCATAATAGAAGCCAAAGCGAATATGGGTCGGAAGCCCAAATTTGGCGTACATTAGGCGAGCATTAAAAACAGCCGCCGAATCGTCCAGTGATACCTGTCACTTACGCTAAATAAATAATAACGGCGATTGATTTATGATCGATCCGCGTCTGGCGGGAGATTAATGAATCTGGCCGCTAATGAGGGGGCCGGGGGCGGCTTTTCCGCGCGGGTCATCGCCGGTAATTGGGGCGCGTCCCGCCCCTTTAACCGCCGATTAATGATCGGCCAATTTAAAACCCGGCCGCCGACGATAAGTTAAGGCTGCGATCGTATCTGCGCTCATAATTCGCGCCAGTCGTGCCTCTTGTGTGTACGGGCATCGCGTATTAATGAAACGCAGTGGAGCGCAAGAGATGCTGTGCCATCGAGGAAAAAGGGAAAAAGTGGGGGCGGCATGATATACACTGAGGTCATCAAATTATGAAACAAAATTTATTCCCTATGAATTGATATGATTGTATGATAATGACTAATATCATTGCCTAGTAGAGCGCAATGTGAACGCTCACATACGTCCCCATGTGTTTCCTTTTACAGCATCGCATCGCATCACATCGCATAGCATCGCATCGCATAGCGGGCAGTGTGAACGTACATTTATTGGTAGTTCTTTCTTCTTAGTGTAATGTATGTTACATATTATGTGTTGCTTTTTTTAAACTTAACTGTAATTATATGGAGAGAGTATTGAGAAAAAGTATAGGACAGAAAATGGTCGTCGTTGAAAAATAAAATTGTCGAAAAAAATCAGCATTTCATTAAAATTTCTAAAGTAATACAATTGAGATTTTTTTGCTTTTGAATGAATCACCCTGTATGTATCGGTGTGGCCGGCTCGAGGAGAACCGGTACGGGGACGCGTACACACGATAAATCGCCGGTTGTCCCGGAGCCGCGTTGGTGTGGCCGGTGACAGGTGACAATGCGGCGCACGTATAACGGGGCCCTCCGGGGAACTCCCCGGAGCCCCGGAGCATGGGAAACGCGCCCGGAAGACGTCGGTCACCTGTTGCGCCACGAGGGAGCGACCAGGAATGCCGCGCACGACCGACGCCCCCGCGCCTTGGCGGCCTGGATCCCGGCACAATGGCCTGGGGGGGGGGCGGTTGCGAAACAATGGGGGCGGTCGCGAAACGCAAGCGGAAACCGCACTGTTGCGCAACGCGACAACGGCGACTTGCTCGATGAGATGGCAAACATTGCAGAGATATGTTTAAGCAGATATGGACACATGGCTGCCCCTCAAGTCGCTCTCGATCTGGAAATTCACCGAGAGAAAAAAACGAAAAACTGAAGCTTTATTAAATATATCAACCTTGGTCTCGTTTGACTCGAAAGCCTCCAGATTAGATGAGGTAATAACAACAACATTAGACGTCGTTGGTTCTCAAAATAGAAATTCCATTGGATTTTCACCAATTTATTTTATTTTCAAAATTTGAAGGCGATACATCGGGAACCGCTAGAGCAACATCTTTGGAAGTTGCCTTTTTGGAATCAGGACGATGCAATTAGTCAGGAAATGAGCCCAAATGTTCCTAACAGCAACTTTAAAATTCGCAAAAAAAATTTTGGTTTGTCGATTTGATCGGAAAATTATCATTTCTATGTTCCTCTCTTACGGCCGTTTAACCAAGTAGTTAAATGGCACACGTCTCTATGGGGATGAAGCCCTATGTGGGACGCTCATTTTGAGTGCCCTATCACCCCAATTCAACAAGGTTCGATACGTAACCTCAAAAAAAAAATATTTTTGAGAAATGTTTTGCCCTTGCTAAGGACCCCACGAAAAAATGCAAGTACTTTATCTTATCAGGGTACTCTCTGAAGCCCTCTGATTCCGAAATTTCTTACAAAAGATTTCTTCATTCGCAACAATAAAATGTTTCCAAATAATTTGTGTATCTTCAGCATTAAATACGAGGGCAAGCTGATAAAAAAGGTACCTAACTACGAAGGAGTTGAAACTTAACAAACATTCCATAATTTTTAATGGAATCTCCTACTAATTCAACACATTTTTTACATCTTGAAATTAATGAAAATAAACCGTCAAACATCTTTTATGCTCTTGCTCTGCAAAAAAAACTTCAACTTCCTAAATTAACTCTTCGTCGTTGGTAAATCTTTGTCCCCTAAACTTTTTTTTTAATTTCCTGAACAGAAAATAGTCACAAGGCGCTAAGTAAGGGCTATAGGGATTTAATTGGTGATTTAATTCTTGAAACTTTGCATCCTTCAGAGCATCTTGGACAATGTATACTTTTATTGCTTTTTCCAATTTGCTTACAACTATTTGCTTTTGTTAAGGACCCCACGAAAAAATGCGAGTACTTAAGCGTGCCTACTATGGCTGACTTTGCTTAGCAGGATGCCCTCTGATTCTGAAATTTCTTACAAAAGATTTCTTAATTCGCAACACCAACACCAAATAATTTGTGTATCTTGAGCATTAAATACGAGGGCAAGCTGATAAAAAAGGTACCTAACTACGAAGAAGTTGAAACTAAATAAAAAAAACATTTCATAATTTTTCAATGTATTCTCCTACTAATTCAACACATATTTTACATTTTAAAATTAATGAAAATAAACTGTAACAAAAAAGTTTTCTAAACTTCAAGGTATATGTCAGAAACTGTCTCACCTTTAAATTGTTTCTTTAGCTGATAGATGGTTCAGCAGATGGCAAAATTCATTGAAAACAAGGCAAAGAAGCATTTACAAAATGATTTAGATAAACTTTGGCGAAAAAAAAACAATAAAACAGTACGTGTAAGGACTTGAAACTAAAAAAACATCTCATAATTTTTCAATGTAATCTCCTACTAATTCAACACATTTTTTACATCTTGAAATTAATGAAAATAAACCGTAAAAAAAAGTTTTCTAAATTTCAACGTATATTTGTCAGAATCTGTCTCCCCTTTAAATTGTTTCTTTAGCTGATAGATGGTTCAGCAGCAGATGGCCAAATTCATTGAAAACAAGGCAAAGAAGCACTAAAAAAATGATTTAGTTAACCTCTACATTGTGCGATGAATCATTATCATTATTATTATGTACCTAGGTTAGTTTATAGACGGTTTGTTAAATTATTATTGTATTGTGACTTGTACATCCACTCTGCTTGTGGCGTAGTATTAATAAAGAATTATTAAAGTGAAAAAATTGGTAAATTCGCACTATCTTTGAAATTTTCATCATCTGACAATGTGACGCAAATTCTTCAATTCTGATAACGAATTGGAAAAAATCTTGTATGATACACGTGAATAAAGCAATGTTATCCACTTGAAAACATTATCATTAAACCTTAACATTATTAGCGCACTGATTTTCGTGGATAAAATTCGACTTTATTCACTTATACCATAAATAGCTATTGTATTGTATTTATTTGATGTTTTCATGGTTAAAATTAAAGGCTGCTATTGATAACGAATTGGAAAAAATCTTGTATGATACACGTGAATAAAGCAATGTTATCCACTTGAAAACATTATCATTAAACATTAACATTATTAGCGCACTGATTTTCGTGGATAAAATTCGACTTTATTCACTTATACCATAAATAGCTATTGTATTATATTTATTTGATGTTTTCCTGGTTAAAATTAAAAGCTGCTATTGATAACGAATTGGACAAATCTTGTATGATACACGTGAATAAAGCAATGTTATCCACTTGAAAACATTATCATTAAAATTAACATTATTAGCGCACTGATTTTCGTGGATAAAATTCTACTTTATTCACTTATACCATAAATAGCTATTGTATTGTATTTATTTGATGTTTTCCTGGTTAAAATTAAAAGCTGCTATTGATAACGAATTGGAAAAAATCTTGTATGATACACGTGAATAAAGCAACGTTATTCACTTGAAAACATTATCATTAAACATTAACATTATTAGCGCACTGATTTTCGTGGATAAAATTCGACTTTATTCACTTATACCATAAATAGCTATTGTTTGTATTTATTTGATGATTTCCTGGTTAAAATTAAAAGCTGCTATTGATTACGAATTGGACAAATCTTGTATGATACACGTGAATAAAGCAATGTTATCCACTTGAAAACATTATCATTAAATATTAACATTATTAGCGCACTGATTTTCGTGGATAAAATTCTACTTTATTCACTTATACCATAAATAGCTATTGTATTGTATTTATTTGATGTTTTCCTGGTTAAAATTAAAAGCTGCTATTGATAACGAATTGGAAAAAATCTTGTATGATACACGTGAATAAAGCAATGTAATCCACTTGAAAACATTATCATTAAACATTAACATTATCAGCGCACTGATTTTCGTGGATAAAATTCGACTTTATTCACTTATACCATAAATAGCTATTGTTTGTATTTATTTGGTATTTTCCTGGTTAAAATTCAAAGCTGCTATTGATAACGAATTGGAAAAAATCTTGTATGATACACGTGAATAAAGCAATGTTATCCACTTGAAAACATTATCATTAAACATTAACATTATTAGTGCACTGATTTTCGTGGATAAAATTCGACTTTATTCACTTATACCATAAATAGCTATTGTTTGTATTTATTTGACGTTTTCCAGGTTAAAATTAAAAGCTGCTATTGATAAAGAATTGGAAAAAATCTTGTATGATACACGTGAATAAAGCAATGTTATCCACTTGAAAACATTATCATTAAACATTAACATTATTAGTGCACTGATTTTCGTGGATAAAATTCGACTTTATTCACTTATACCATAAATAGCTATTGTTTGTATTTATTTGACGTTTAACTGGTTAAAATTAAAAGCTGCTATTGATAACGAATTGGAAAAAATCTTGTATGATACACGTGAATAAAGCAATGTTATCCACTTGAAAACATTATCATTAAACCTTAACATTATTAGCGCACTGATTTTCGTGGATAAAATTCGACTTTATTCACTTATACCATAAATAGCTATTGTATTGTATTTATTTGATGTTTTCCTGGTTAAAATTAAAGGCTGCTATTGATAACGAATTGGAAAAAATCTTGTATGATACACGTGAATAAAGCAACGTTATCCACTTGAAAACATTATCATTAAACATTAACATTATTAGCGCACTGATTTTCGAGGATAAAATTCGACTTTATTCACTTATACCATAAATAGCTATTGTTTGTATTTATTTGATGATTTCCTGGTTAAAATTAAAAGCTGCTATTGATTACGAATTGGACAAATCTTGTATGATACACGTGAATAAAGCAATGTTATCCACTTGAAAACATTATCATTAAATATTAACATTATTAGCGCACTGATTTTCGTGGATAAAATTCTACTTTATTCACTTATACCATAAATAGCTATTGTATTGTATTTATTTGATGTTTTCCTGGTTAAAATTAAAAGCTGCTATTGATTACGAATTGGACAAATCTTGTATGATACACGTGAATAAAGCAATGTTATCCACTTGAAAACATTATCATTAAACATTAACATTATTAGCGCACTGATTTTCGTGGATAAAATTCTACTTTATTCACTTATACCATAAATAGCTATTGTATTGTATTTATTTGATGTTTTCCTGGTTAAAATTAAAAGCTGCTATTGATAACGAATTGGAAAAAATCTTGTATGATACACGTGAATAAAGCAATGTAATCCACTTGAAAACATTATCATTAAACATTAACATTATCAGCGCACTGATTTTCGTGGATAAAATTCTACTTTATTCACTTATACCATAAATAGCTATTGTTTGTATTTATTTGATGTTTTCCTGGTTAAAATTAAAAGCTGCTATTGATAACGAATTGGAAAAAATCTTGTATGATACACGTGAATAAAGCAATGTTATCCACTTGAAAACATTATCATTAAACCTTAACATTATTAGCGCACTGATTTTCGTGGATAAAATTCGACTTTATTCACTTATACCGTAAATAGCTATTGTTTGTATTTATTTGATGTTTTCCTGGTTAAAATTAAAAGCGGCTATTAATAACTAATTCTAAAAAATCTTGTATGATACACGTGAATAAAGCAATGTTATCCACTTAAAAATATTATCATTAAACATTAACATTATTAGCGCACTGATTTTCGTGGATAAAATTCGACTTTATTCACTCATACCATAAATAGCTATTGTATTGTATTTATTTGATGTTTTCCTGGTTAAAATTAAAAGCTGCTATTGATAACGAATTGGAAAAAATCTTGTATGATACACGTGAATAAAGCAATGTTATCCACTTGAAAACATTATCATTAACCATTAATATTATTAGCGCACTGATTTTCGTGGATAAAACTCGACTTTATTCACTTATACCATAAATAGCTATTGTTTGTATTTATTTGGTATTTTCCTGGTTAAAATTAAAAGCTGCTATTGATAACGAATTGGAAAAAATCTTGTATGATACATGTGAATAAAGCAATGTTATCCACTTGAAAACATTATCATTAAACATTAACATTATTAGCGCACTGATTTTCGTGGATAAAATTCGACTTTATTCACTTATACTATAAATAGCTATTGTTTGTATTTATTTGGTGTTTTCCTGGTTAAAATTAAAATCTGATATTTCTGACATTGGCAGTATTGAAAATAAAGTTACTTTATTTTAGAAGTACTATAAAGAGGTACTTTATGGCTACAAAACTATACCATAAAACGAACTTTATCTTTCGGTCGGACATAAAGTATTTTAAGTTATTTTGTAGTCATAGTGTACAAAAGTTAGCCGAGGATCAGTTTTTTGTACTGCTAATTTTTCGATAATTTCCTAAATTCGCGAATTGTGCACACTAAAATTCTCAAGCGTTTTGTAGTGGTTAGTATAAATGGTGTACAAACAAGGCCCAATTTGGGGCACACAGACCAAAATATGGCAGATATATTTTTGAAAATCAGAACAATTCCTCGGATTGTAAGAATTTTCAGAAAAACTATATAATTCCCAATTTGTAAATAATTTGTAATAATTTCTGCTTTTTTTCACCTGCATATTGATACTACAGAGAAGTCGGCGCCTATGAATATGGCAATAACTCGGACCAAAACAATTACATCCCAACATCAATATTCTCAAAAATCTTCGAAATAATTATAAATAATAGACGAAAACAAATAGGCGAAACAAGAAATCAAGCCCTAAACATTTTGAATAAAATGGAGGACTTATGATAATGTTATATTTGAGGAGTTACCCGCTGGATGATTTCACAAGACTATCAATCACTGCAAGACCCCCAAATTAGTCTAGATGTATGTAGGAAATTGTATGCTTCACTTTCGGATTTTGTTAAAGGTTCCAGGAATATGTTCGATCATTTTGAAGAAAAGGCAAAGGTAAAATTGCCTGAAGTTGATTACAAAAAAAGCAGATATAGAAGAAGCCATATAAATGATGATGAAGATGATGCTTTAGAGAATCTTGAGCCACGAGAAGTTCCGAATCAAAACATTTATATCTGTGATAGATGAATTAGAGTAACTTCTGGCACAGAGAGCCTCAGTATACAATGATTCTGCAAAAAAGTTTTCATTCTTAACAAAATTGAACCTACAGAAGAAGAGATTCGTGAATGAGTTAGTACTTTATGGCAAACATATCCTGAAGATGTGGACATGAATCTTTTAGGAGACGTCAAGCATTTTCATCAATATGTTAGATATAGTTAAGCCTATGCTTTGAAAAGTCGCAATTTTCGCAGTTACCCGATGGATGAATTTCACAAGACTAGTCAATCACTGCAAGACCCCCAAATTAGTCTAGATGCATGTAGGAAATTGTATGCTTCACTTTCGGATTTTGTAAAAGGTTCCGGGAATATGTTCGATCATTTTGAAGAAAAAGCAAAGGCAATATTGCCTGATGTTGATTACAAACAAAGCAGATATAGAAGAAGGCATATAAATGATGATGAAGATGATGCTTTAGAGAATCTTGAGCCAAGAGAAGTTTCGAATCAAAACATTTATATCTGTGGAAGATGATGCCTTAGAGAATCTTGAGCCAAGAGAAGTTTCGAATCAAAACATTTATATCTGTGGAAGATGATGCCTTAGAGAATCTTGAGCCAAGAGAAGTTTCGAATCAAAACATTTATATCTGTGGAAGATGATGCCTTAGAGAATCTTGAGCCAAGAGAAGTTTCGAATCAAAACATTGATATCTGTGGAAGATGATGCCTTAGAGAATCTTGAGCCAAGAGAAGTTTCGAATCAAAACATTTATATCTGTGATGGATGAATTGGAGTAACTTCTGGCACAGAGAGCCTCAGTACAATGATGCTGCAAAAAAGTTTTCATTCTTAACAAAATTACAAGCTACAAAAGAAGAGATTCGTGAAGGAGTTAGTGCTTTATTGCAAACATATCCTGAAGATGTGGACATGAATCTTTTAGGAGACGTCAAGCATTTTCATTAATATGTTAGATGTAGTTAAGGCTATGGTTTAGCGGAACATGATAGTCTGACAAATCAGGATTTGTATAGGGTAATATTTCTCGATCTTTTCCAATCAGCATTCCCTAATGTAGAAGCAATTTTGAGATTGTTTCTTAGTATGATGGTTGCAAATTTTCGTCCAGGTATGATTTTTTTGTAGCATATTGTATGAAATTGATTAAAATAAGTTACTAAATACATTAGTATTATTGTATACTAAATAATATTGATTTAAATGTTGGTTTTGATTTGTATGTAGATAGTAGATACATAAATTATATTTAGTAACTTTCAATGGACGACTCTGGAGAGCAATTTCCTGTATTCCTGAATTCCTGTATTAATTTTCCTGTATCTAGGAATTCAAATGCGTGTCCAATTTCCGGGTACAGTTTGCAAAACTAGTTTATATGTCCCAGCTTAGATTTGTCCCGATTGGGGATCAAAATAATGATTATGAGGTGTAAATTTTACCCAAATGTCATAATCATAAATGATTATGAGGAGTAAACCCAATAAAATCGGCATGTGATAAAAAAAGTCGCCATTTTTAATTTCTTGCTCCGGGCTTCAAATAACGGCCGCCAATTATCGGTGCTCCCGCTCAAATAACAATAATAATTACAACTACTGTTAGGCAATGTCTTCCTCGTTTCCACGTCTGCTCCTTTCTTGTCGGCACGCAATAAAGAGGCGCTCCCTGCAATACTCGGCGAGGATCAAAAAGTTCAGTGACCACGTTAAGCCACAACAAAATAATCACATTAAGCCACCGTCGCGGCTTTTTTTCACGTTTTATTGGTCCGTAAAGAGGCACCCGCTCCCGGAGTTCTTCCTCCGGAGGCGCAGCTCTCCGTACGCCGAAGAGCGGCGTGTGCGGTTTGTAACACTTTGGCTCGGAGACCAAATAAAAACAACATTCTTAACCTACATTAACGCCGCCACCAGCCATTAGCCATTATAATTAAATGCTCGCTGCGTAGGTATTATTATGTGCGGCGGTTTTATGGACCTTAACCTAGGACACGGTGGGAATCCTTGGAAGTGCATCAGATTCGCAACGTGAGGCATGCATTTTTTGCCCAAACAATAATGGCACAAGAAAAAAAATCGATGTAAAATCGCCGACAATCGAAGTGCAACGCGGTTTTTTTACGAGCGCCTTATGGACATTTGAGGGCGAAGCTGTTTTGCATCTGAATTTCTACTTCTATACTTCGCGCAACGATAGTTTGTTATGAGATTGACTTGCAATAAATATTATAAGGGTGGGATTGTTACTATAAGAGTGGTTCTTAAACTGTAGACCCCTCATAAAAAAATAGGCTGACGTTGCAAAAAGTTTAAGAACTTCTGTTGTCGCCGCTATTTTTATGTAAATTGTGGCGTTATCATCTCAACGTTAATTAATAGTGCAACAGAGGACCATCACCGCCTAGCATAGTTACGGTCCGCCGGTAATTGTCATTTATAGCTTCGTTATAAATCTAGCAGGACAATCGTGTATTTACGATATTGCCATTATATTGCGCCTGGCTAAGGGGGACAACGTTAATTAACCTCTTGAACTCGGTGTTTATATAATACCCGGGCAGCGGAGGAGGCAGCGCCGGCGGCCCTGACTTTCATGGGACCCGTTATGTCACGAAATCGTACTTTTACATCTGATAATATGACGCAGATACAATGCAGATTAGATGCCGGATAACTTCCACGGCCCAGGCAGCTTCGTGCAAGCCGCTCCGTTATGTCGGCCGAGCGTCCTGCCGGTCGACAGAGGAAAAACGGGAATTGCAACGATGCATAATTTAATTGCGGAAAAAATACCATTTCAAATCAACAGTGAGATACCAGAAGGATCCATACCCAGGGCCGGTTTATCAAATGTTGGCGCCCTAGGCGATTTTTAAGGTGGCGCCTCTTGAACCTCCCTTTTAATGTGATCAAAGGTATTGCAGGTATTTTAATAATTGGAAATTTTTATATTGATACATTTTATTACAATTTTAAAAACAAAACAAAAAATTGTACAAAATAAACACATTTTAATAAAAAATATATAACAAAAAAACATGAAAATAAAAATCATTTCTCAAAGTACATAAATGCATAATAAAATATTTAACAATGCATAGAAATAAAAATCACAACAAAATAAATAAATAATACTACTATTACTTAAACATATAACTTTGGCTTAAATACAGTGGAAAAAAGATTTATATCTAAATTCATGACAAAAAAACAATGCTCCCAATTGTATCATTTATAATGTTATTACATAGAAAAAAAATCCTAAACCAAAAACAGATTTTTTTAATTTATATTTTTTTCCTACATTTGGAATTTGCAAATGTTTCAATTAGTTTGTCACAGCACATATAATTAACCATGTCTGAATTTATTGCCAGAGTTGCCAAGCCTGATAATTTTTCATGGGACAGCGTGTTTCTCAAATAATTTTTAATTCGTTTTAAGACTGAAAACGAACGTTCACCAGAGGCATTTGTAACAGGAATGTATAAATAAATCCTTAATATAACATCCATATTCGGAAAAGTAGATATTATCTTTTTCTCTTGTATAAGTTTTAACATTTTTAAAACACTTGATTGTCCATCATCTACTTTTAATACTTCCATATTTTTTAAAAACTGTTTAAAATGTTTGCATTCTTCTGTAAATTCGGGACCAAGGTCCGATGGGTATAATTTTATAAGCGCGTTTGTTTTTTCTTCAATGATATTATCCTCCACTTCTCCTAACCTCGTCAAAAACTCAAACAAGCCCTCTATATCAGTGTATGCATTTTTACGACGCTTCAATTGTTCAATTAAGTTATCAATTATGACATAAAATGTATTTATTCTCATATTATCACGCCCATTCGTATTCAGATCATTTTTGGGTTCTAAAAATTGGAGTTTCCTTTTACGATTCCGAGTTAATTCTTTTTTGTATTCGCTGCAGTTGGATTTCTTTTTTCCTGCTTCCTCATAAAGATCAAATTTAGATATTTGTTCTGTTAAATATTCAATTAAAGAAATATAAATTTGAACAACGACTGTTATATCTATATTAACTTTTTGCAATGTTTTATTACACGCATCGATTCTCTCCAAAATACTGTACCAAAATTCAGTAAGGATACCATTTGCTTTAGCGTGTGTTTGAGGTTTTTCAGTTTCGTTGTTCAATATCTCTTCAAAGGCATCTCTAAAACAGGAATAGCCTAATGATAAGGCGCCGCACGCATCTGCTCTGGCAGACCACCTCGTTGCCGACAGAGTTTTAGGAAGCAGGTATTTATTTTTATTATTATTTGCAAAACATTTTTTTTAAATGTCCCATCCATGGGTAGAAGCTGACCAAAAATTATAAATTTCCTGTACAAACATGAAAAATGTAGTTGCTTCCAGACAACATTCAGCAGCAAATACACCAACTAAATTTAAAGAGTGTGCTGGACAAGGTCTTAATTTATTATGAGCTTTCATTCTAGCTTGCAAACCAGAATATTGCCCAGACATATTACTGGCGTTGTCATATGATTGACCTCTGCAATCCATAATATTGATTTTTAGATCTTCAAGTTTTTTTAAAATGGCAACTTCCATTTCTTTTGCCTTATGTCCTACATTTGGCAAAAATGAAATAAATCTTTCGACTGGCGTACCATCTGCATAAATATATCTTACTACAAAAGTTAACTCGTCCACCTTGGCAATATCTGGTGTCGAGTCAATAATTATGGAAAATATTTACTTGACTTTAATTCTTCGACAATTAAATCAGTGATTGAAAAACTCATCACAATAATACATTCATTGCATATATCTTTGGATAAATATGAAACGGTCCCTTTGTCTTTGTTTGCATATTTTTGTATGTGAGCTTGCAAAAATGGATCAAATGTTGAAATCAATTCTAACAGATCAATGTAATTGCCATTATTCGATTCCCCAAATACATCACTTTCACCACGAAAAGCCAAAGTACGAGTGGACAAATACTTAACAACTTCAACTATTCGCACAAGAACATTTTTCCAATATTGTAATTCCAAAGAATATTGTTTTTTTAATTCACCATCAATTTTCCCTAGAGCGTCAACTCGACATATATAAATCCGCGTATTTTCTCGGTGTTCTAAAGATTGTTGGTGATGTTTTAAACGATGTTCGTTCTTCCAATCGTTAAAGCCAGTATAAGTAAATGAAGTTTTATGTTTGCTAAATAATTTGCACGGCATACAATAAATACATCCTGTCGTTTTAGAAAAAATAAGCCATTCTCGTCTCTTTGTCTCCCCATTTATGGATTGGTGCAAAAATATACGCTTTGAAGCATATCTCACCCGATCATTATATGATCTTTTAGATATTTTAAAATCTAATTCATTAATATTTTGTTGTGGTGGAATTTGAATGATATAATCCACAAAATTATTATCGATTCTCCACTTCGAAGGGTCCAACAAATCTGTGACTGAAATTGTTTGATTTTCTGTCATCGACGATGCAAAGTTCTCGCTTTCAATTGTGGCCTCACTCACCAAATTTGGTAAATTATAATTTTCATTGGTGCTTTCATGAGAAGTTGAAAGCAAATTTGTAACATCGTCAAATATGCTCGATCTTGGTAACAAAGGGTCTGGGGACTGCACTTTGGATTCCTCACTTTTCGAAAAAAACGAAGTTATTTTATGCACTTTGTCCAACAATTTGGCAGTTTTTTCATTTTGTTCCAATTTTCGTAATTTATTCTGATATCCAGATAATTTACGCGACATATTTCTGCAAACAAATTTAACATTTGAAACATGCGTACTTTGAATTAATAAATTATTGTCCTTTGAATACAAATAGCATGTTGTATTCAAAATAAAAGTGCAGTTTGATGTCAGCATTTAATTTGAACTTTATAATAAAAAAAAGTGCACTTACTTTTATTAAAGTGTTCACTATTCACATGAATTTTTTGTTTAATCGAATTACTCAAAGTAATTTTTATTGCAATTTCACAGGAGACACCAGACCCATACAACTAGTTAACATCGAATGAACTAATGACATAAAACTATAAAAGGGTCCAGCATGTACATAAATCTATTTACTCGCAAGAAATATAGGTCGGGAAAAATATGTTAACGTAGTCCTTATTTCTTATTGATTGGTTTCAAAGCATAGAAATAAAAACAAAAACTCGAGTTGGGGTTTATAAATAAACTGTGAGCGGGCCTTACGAGTGCGACCGCCGAAAACAATATTATTTAATTGGAAAGAAATACGAATATAAAAATTAATTGGCCCAAATTTTGGCGCCTCTATTTACTTGGCGCCCCTAGGCGATCGCCTAGGTTGGCCTATTGGGTAAACCGGGCCTGTCCATACCACGGCAAAATCAAACTGGAGCCGTTGCTAAATGGATGCGATATTTGGAACTCGCCGGGTACTCACCGGGTATTTTTTTACTAAGCCTGATCTAAAAACCTAACTACTCCAATTGCACAGCTGCACATAGCAAACAGCTGGGCCAGTTTTTAAACCTTCGCATCTTCAATACGTTACTTGGGAAACACAATTTCTTGACCGGGTATTTCTTAGAAATCACAGTATAAAAAAAATGCGACTGCAAAGCTGCTCATAACGATCAATACTCGTTTATAAATATGAAGATCTTCGACACGATTTTTTTACTTAGTCATTATTACGTCTATTAATAATGTGTTACAATAGACGATTAACCTGAGAGGAACACATTTGCCAATTGCTCGCTCACATTTGAGCTTCGTGTCGCAATCTCTGGTCGTGGCCCATTAATGCATCGGCTAATGGCACTTTCGCAATTTCCTGCCCTGTTGGGCGAGCGCTCGCCGGCATTAAACTTCTTCGTGGCGCAATCTCCTCCTGAAGGGCAAAAACTTCATTATTGGCTCCATTCCTACGTCGATGTCCTGCGAGGGCGGGTTTAATGGACTAATTGATTCGATTAAGGCGCGCACATGCGGATGTGTGTGGTCGTCGATTGTCGGACGGTTTTAATAGCGATGATCGAATTCGACCAAGGCCTCGATACGGATACGTGGGTCAATGATTTATTTGGTCATTGTTGTTCGAGATGTAAACAAGAGGAGGGGGAATTAAATCGGTGATTGGCGTGTGCCAAATACGCATTACATAGCGAAAATACAGTACAGTTACAGTAGATACGGACTCCTTCAGTGCATACTACAAGGCAAAGTTGAAGGAAAAAGAAACATTGGGAGAAGACAAATCTCGTGGCTTAAAAACTTGAGGAGTTGGTTCTCCACGACAACCACAGGCCTCTTCCGGGCAGCTGTGAACAAAGTAAAGATAGCCAATATGATAGCCACCATCCGGAACGGATAGGCACTTGCAGAAGAAGAAGTGAAAATAGTGTTGCAACCCAGGAACAATTCGGTCGAAAAGTTGGCAAAATTTATGGTAAAGTTGGAACAATTCGGTCGAAAAGTTGGCAAAATTTATGGTAAAATTGGAACAGTTCGGTCGAAAAGTTGGCAAAATTTATGGTAAAATTGGAACAGTTCGGTCGAAAAGTTGGCAAAATTTATGGTAAAGTTGGAACAGTTCGGTCGAAAAGTTGGCAAAATTTATGGTAAAGTTGGAACAGTTCGGTCGAAAATTTGGCAAAATTTATGGTAAAGTTGGAACAGTTCGGTCGAAAAGTTGGCAAAATTTATGGTAAAGTTGGAAAAGTTCGTCACTTGGAAAAGTTGGAAATGTTGGAAAAGTACGAAATATTGGCATTTGGGATACCTACTTATATCTACCTGCCAGATAACTGACACACAACTACCTATATTTTGTACTTGCAGGAATGAGTGAATTTCGTATTAACAACACGAGATATAATTGTTTACTAAAACCATCCAACTAGAGCCGAGAGCCACACAGTAGAGTATATGGCAAACATTATATCCACAGCAATTGATGAAATTGGCCCGAAAAAGATTTTATCATGTGTAACAGATAATGCAAGCAACATGAAAAGGGCTTGGCTACTACTTGCAGACAAATATGTCCATATATCGTTTTACTGCTGTATTGTCCATTCTCTCAACCTCCTCATTGCAAACATAATAAATTTCTCTGTTTAAAATATCAAGAGAACTGGCTGTAGGCTCTTACCTTATGCCAGGGTTAGGAGCTCGTAGCCAAGCCCAATGGCTTGGAGAGGGACTCCAAGACTTTACAAAAAAAATCAAGCTGGAAGAATTGTCACACAAATTAAAGGCAGTCTCTTTCTAGCAGCTCACTTTGCAAACATTCAAAAAGAAAAAAATATTAAATTAGCTTCGAAGTTGTCAGTGAAAAGGTGGGCATCAGTGGTAGACTGCTTTAACAGTTTAATCAGCAGTCAATCAGGTATTGACAATCAGGTATTCAGGTATTAATCAGGTATTGTCTGCAAACTTTGTAGGTGAATGAACTAGTTGTCAAGTATCTTCAAAAAGATACGAAAACAATGCTATTGGATGATGATATTTTTTGGGCAAGACTTGAAAACACAAGAGACCTCCTAGAACCCATTGGAAAATGGATAACCAAAATCGAAGAAGACAAGCCAAATGCTTCATTAGTTAATGAAATATTTGCAAACCTGAAGCCAATTTTTGAGGACAAGGTACGTAAATGCCCTACAAGCAATGCGGAAGAACGGAAAATAATACTTATAGACAAATATGTTCATATGTCGTTTTACGGCTGCATTGCCCATTCCCTCAACCTCCTTATTGAAGACATAATAAAGTTATCTGTTTAAAAAAATCAAGCAGGAAGAATTGTCACACAAATCAAAGGCGGTCACATCTAGCAGCCCACTTTGCAAATATAAAAACTATATATTTTGGTAGCTTTGAAGTTGTCAGTGAAAACCAGGTGGCCATCATTGGTAGGCTGCTTTAACAGTTTAATCAGCAATAAGTATTGTCTGCAAACTTTGGCGGTGAATAAACTAGTTGCCAAGTATCTTCAAAAACATACGAAAACAATGCTATTGGATGATGATATTTTTTGGGTGAGACTTGAAAACACCAGAGATCTCCTGAAACCCATTTAAAAATTGAATAACCAAAATCGAAGAAGACAAGCCAAATGCTTCATTAGTTAATGATATATTTGCAAACCTGAAGCCATTTTTTGAGGAAAAGGTACCTAAATGCCCTACAAGCAATGCGGAAGAAAAGAAAATTATGGATATGTTTTCTGATCATAAAGACTTCAGTTTACATAAATGTCATCTCGCGGCAAACATCCTGGATCCATTTTATCAAGGGCATAGTTTGTCACCTGAGGAACATGTTGATGGACTTGAGTTAATCAGTAACATATGTGCTCTGCAATGATGTGGATGATGGAAAAGTAATTACCAATTTTGCAAAATACAAAGCAAGTGTGAGATTTGCTACAATTTAGTAAACCATCAAAATAAAACTTACTACTAAATTTAGCTATCTAGCTATCTTTAGCTATATTTAGCTAGCTATCTTTAGCTATCATTTCTATGCATTTTAGAAAGTTTCCGTTTTTTTTCAATAGTTTATTATTACTACCACGAAATGCTATGTTTTGTTGAGACAGAAATTCGATAGTGTAAAAATTCCTTTCAACAACGGCGTTCCAATATTTAGTTTCCAAGTTCAATACTATTTAAGTAACAAAACGAATAGTTGTATTAGATTTCAATCGACTAAGTAAATCGGACCATTTTTTTTCATTTTTAAAGAGTAAATTACTTTTTTCGTGAAGCTTTCAATGTTCGCCTGTAAGTTTCCAATCACTAAAACCGTTTTCATCATTTAATTCAGTCATTTTTAATGAATTTGAAATATTTTGTAACAAAATACAGAATTTTTTATTTTGAGTTTAGAAGCCAATCTCGTTCATTTTTTTCTGAATTTTTTAAAATACGTATAAAATGCATGGTAGAAAATTTTCTACCAGACTTGCCTCTACGGTAATCATCAAGTTCGTTTCGGTAAAGACAACGTCCGTTTTCTACTAATCTTTGAATTTGAGAAGAAGAAAATGCATTTGACCACAAACCTGGATCATCAGGAACAGCTAAACAAGTATATACTTACTAAAAACACAAAAAAAATGACTTCGTGTATTTCACTTGTAAGCCGACGATATTTTGCTTTGTATGTTATTTTTAAATGATGTGGATGATGGAGAAGTAATGACCGATTTTGCAAAATACAACGCAAAATATGGACAGTGGGCTAAAGAATTTGTTTGGAAATGTGCTCATATGGATGCTATTGTCTGGTGGAATGACTTATTATCAAAATTGGCAGTTTCCAATTCTTTTATTCATAGAGGCATCCTCTAGGTACAATTAGAGATGTAACTCATAATTTTATCTTATTCCTAAGAGAAGTTATAGACAGATTTCAGGCTACCTTTTAGAAGTCAAAATTTTGGAAAAAACATGTTTTCTTGAAAACTAGAAGAGATAAGTGTACATACATTCTTACAAAATATGTTCCAATTTAAGCGAGAAATTCAAAAATATAATAATATATGGGGTGTTCTATTTAAAATAAGAAAGTTGGTGCTATTTCCGGTGAAACCGGAAGTGATAGAAAGTTGAAAATGTTGAAAATGAGGATTACTGATTCAACCGTGTGACGAGGTTTTTTTTTTAAATCTTATTACATAGGCAAACCCGGAAACTTTTAACGAACGGTTTAGCGTAGACACCCTGTATACAGTCATGTTCATTAAAGTGTTCTACAACATTTCTGCTGTGTAAATTTGGCATCATTTCACAAAAGTTCAAAAAAGTGTTGTACAGGGTGGCCATAATGAGTTTTTGGCCATAACTTCAAAACGACAGACGATAGCCAATTTTTGTTCTCACCATTGAGTTGGTCTTTTCTTTATTTTTTTTATTTTCTTTATCTCTTCTAGTTACCCCTATAGATCTAGATTCTAGATTCTAGATTCTAGGGGATCTAGATTCTAGATCCCCTATAGAAACATCCAAATTGGGCCACCCTGTACATACAAATATTTTGAAAGGTTAGATCTGGGTCTATTAAATTAATGCTACAGTCCGAGCCTTTGTTGAGAAAAAACACAACCACAGATAAACTTTTAATTGCAGAATAAATAATACATTAAAGATCTAAAGTAATTAATGTTTATATAAAGAATACAATAATAATAATTTTTGTCTATGTTAGTTCTCACTTTGAAAGTTCCGAAAAGTATCTACCATTGACAAAATATACAGCCAACTTCCTATTTCTGAATAACACTTCTTTAAACAGGACTTACAACAGCCAATTATCTGTGTACAACACATTTTTGAACACGACTGTACATGATTTGCATCTCAACATTTACAACTGATACAATAAAACTCAACTTTTCCAACTTTTCCAAACTCTTCCAACTTTTCCAGAAAAGTTGGCCGAAAATTTCAACAATTTTAAGTTTTCGTGAACAATTGCAACTGTAAGTGTAACATATCGTCGGCTTAGTGTTACAAAGTTGCATGTAACATTGTTTTCAATTTTTAGTCTATAGTATTACCAGACTCTAAGTTCCAGAAAATTTCAACAATTTTAAGTTTTCGTGAAAAATTGCAACAGTAAGTGTAACATATCGTCGGCTTAGTATTACAAGGTTGCATGTAACATTTTTTTCAATTTTTAGGTCTATAGTGTTACCTGACTCTCCTCAGATATGGGACCTTTCAACTTGTTGTAAGATTAAAATTGGATTATTAGGAACCTGTGATAAAAACATATCTATTGACAGTTCAAAAATTTTCATTTTCTTATATAGCAAATATATTTAAAATTCTTATTCCTAAATTTACAAATTTGCACATAGAACCTTGTAACATTAAGATATTACAATTTTGCTCACGTTTAATTTTTGTAATGTATTCAACATAATATGCTTGGAGAAAAAAAAATCACGCTTCAATTTTTTCATATAAAACTTTACGAGGGAAATGGCGATAATAGTCACCATTGTGATTGTAATTGTGTTTACAATTGTTATTTATTAGTGCTGATTAACATTCGTTGTTCGCAGGTCATACATAATTGCTCACAAACATCGTAAAGTACAAACCACTTTAAAATAATAATAAAACTCGCTTAAGCAAAAAGCAATAAACACAAATATCTGGCCGACTAATGGGTCAGTTCTGACCATTGCTGGACAAGACATTTGTGTCAATAAGGACAATATAACATACCCAACCTTAGAAAGCAGTGATTGCTGCCAAAAACGGCTGTATGTGTCACTGTAAGTGATACAAATAAGAACTATAAAAAATTATAGTAAACTAAAAGTTTGATCCAAATCTGATTTTTTTTTGTAACCTTTTAATGTTGTCATACAAATGTGTGACATGTTTTATGATTGTTGTTGGACAATAATGTATTTTTTGTTATAGTTTCATACATTTTGGATACCGGATTATATTTTGGATTGCTGCCACAAACGGTTGTATTGAGTATGTGTCACTGTAAGTGATACATATAAGAACTATACAAATTTATAGAAAACTATAAGTTTGATCGAAATCTGTTTTTTTTTTGTAACCTTTTAATGTTGCCCTACAAATGTGTGACATGTTTTATGATTGTTGTTGGACAATAATGTAATTTTTGTTATAGTTTCATCTATTTTGGATACCAGTTATTATTATATTTTTTATTGTTTTCTTCCTTCTTTATTTGAATATTTACTGATAGTTTATATGTTTAGATATAAAGATGTTTTTTTTGTTTTTATTATGTGTTCTTCACCTGACGAGTTTCGGCTATCTCAATATCTTCGGCTTCAATATATATGATACTCCTATTAGATAAGATGTTTTTTTTTAAACATTTATATGTAGCCATTCCTCCCAAGGTAATAAAAATAATTGATTGCCATTATAATGTAACTAAAAGATAATTTGATCCCAATAGATCGAACTTCAAATTTAAGTTTTGGCGCCCACAACATTAATTTTCGATAAATGTAAATCGATTTTGAGTATTTCGATTGGGTCAAATAATGGATATATGTGAAATTGTAATGTCCCCATCAATAAATGACACGTTATTCAATCAATAAGCTAATTAATCATCCATTATCACTTCGTAGGTCAACGTTCGCACGGAACCGCGATAATCGTAATGAAACAATGCTGTACTTGCCCCTTTCTGCCCATCACAACGTAGCCTTTCATCTCGACGATGTGTTATTAATGTTGCACTTATCACGAATCGCACGCAAACTGGACGGTTTCGAGAGTGATAAGAGTTCGATCGACATAGTGCAAATATTGATACTGATAAGAGCCGCTGGTACTAAAATCCGGTGTTTTTTTGCATCACTTGCCAAACAGGGAAGTGCGAAAGTTTCGAGAGGAGTGCCACAACAAATGTATACATTCGCTAGACGTCCGGCACAAGGAATCTCAAATATTTTTATCTCCCATGAATGGGAATGAGTTTTATCAGCTGATATACATCGTGTGGCGTAGCAAGTTAAGGCTCCAACTGATTTATAGTCGCAGATTCGATTCTCGCTCACGAAAAGTTTTTTTGCATCTTACCAAAACAGGAAAGTGCATACATACAAAGTGCATACAAAGTAGAGCTGACAAGCGTTACTTATCTAAGTGCATACATGATTACGAACGCTTCTGCATTCAGAAAACGGATTGTCAGAAATAAACAGAAATAAATTGACACAAATAAACAGAAGAAAAATAAACAAAAGAAAATAGTCAGAAAAACAGCATCAAAATAACAAAAACTAAGAAATAAATGGTTTTGTTGTGGTGATACTATTTTTTAACTTAATTCCAGCCCATACTTCTAACACGCCAAAATAGCAGCAATGCATTCAATTCTCTGCATACTACATTTTTGATAACAAAGAATTTATCGTTTTTCAAGTTTGGTCAATTTTTTTAGTTTCCAATAAATTTGGATTCAATTCCCTTCATACGGTGCAATACGATGGAAATTCAATTGAAACTAAAAATATGCCCAAACTTGAAAAACGACAAATTCTTTGTTATCAAAAATGTAGTATGCAGAGAATTGAATGCATCGCTGCTATTTTGGCGTGAAAAACGATTAATTCTTTGTTATTAAAAATGTATAAGTTTTTGGGTATAGTAAAAGCAAGCAACACAAAGACTAAATAAATATCTGAAGCCAACAACCTTTGCATAACTTTTGCATCACGAACAATGACATCAGTGTGTCGTTACTTAATTGGAACGCTTTTGTGCGAACGTGAACGCTGGTAATTGCCCGACGTTTTATTAATTCTCCCATCTTGATTAATTATAAGTTGTGCAAGAGGGTTGCGCTCGAAGCAAGACTTTTGTTCACAGTCGATTGGGAAATGTGTGGAGACATTAAACGTTTGTAACAGCACAAGTTGTGAAAATTTACGCGCAAAGCTGCGAAGAGTTTAGCTTTCATCGCAGTTATGGGCGTGTAATGAAGAGTACGTGCAATTGAATTAATTGTAGGAAATTAGGTAGGTGCTATAAAATAGAGAGCTGCAACCAGGTGTTTAGAGTAGTATGAATTTGCATGGATAAGTATGAGGTGGTTTAAGAAGTTATATAAGGAGATTAAAAAAAAGACACTTGGTATAAGATTCACAATTTTTTTAATAGAAATAACTCTACATAAAAAAATGTTGTACTAAAACTTTCTCAAAACTCTACTCAACATTCTAAATAAAAAATTAAAAAATGATAAACTTATACCAAGTGTTTTTTTTTTAAATCTCCTCTATCAATATGTTTCAACAAGTGATTACCACACACACATTCAATTTAGGAAGTTATATATCAGTATAATTAAATGGAGGCATAGTCGGGACCAGATAAAATTATATAATAGCAATTTCTCAGTATCGAGTTCATAACCAAATATTTTGTGTCATTTCGCATTACTGACGCAGAAATTATGTTATTATCTTACAGCTACCAAAACATAATAATAATGCACACTGATATCAGAATTATGTTTTTTAAGCCAAATCTGGGTATAGTTCGGACCAGATAAAATTAAGTACTCACAGCAATTTAACAGTTTAAAAAAGATTTTGTATCACTGTGCATTCTGATGCACAATTTTTGTTATTATTACATTTTATTTTTGTTATAGTTTCATCCATTTTTAAATACCAGTCATTATTATATTTATTTATTGTTTTCTTCTTAATTGGAGCACTTACTGGTAGTTAATATATAAAGATGGTTTCTTGTTTTTATTATTTTTATTATGTCTTCTTGACCTTTACTAGCTAGTTTCGGCTATCTTTAGCCCAGATGGCTAAGATGGTCAAGAAGACATAATAAAAATAATGAAAACAAGAAAACATCTTTATGTATAAACTACCAGTAAGTACTACAATTAAGAAGAAAACAATAAGACAACATTTGGACAGAGTCGAAGAATTGACTGGTTGTAGCACTAACAGTGATGCTCCCTTTATTAAATATTATATGGTTACTGCACTTCCTTAGTATAAAGGAATCATCAAACACAGTCCGAGTCTAGAATCATCAGCAATATCAATGAACTCTACAGATTTGCAGTTACAGAATGATGGCAATGCCTAACAAGGTATGATAGATATTATCATAAAAAGTGAAGATCTGCAGTTTACAGGATCATTATTCAAAAATATCGGAGAATATGATCATTTATATAATCATCAGAAACGTCGCATATAGTGAAAATAGACAGAAATATTTATAACTTTACGGGAAGTGAAAATCTGCACTTGACAGAAACATTTACAACTAAGTGAAGGTCCCAAAAAGTTGTACGCCTACATTTAAAAAAAAAATCTGAAATCATCAAAATCATCGGAAATGTCACAGAAAGTCAGAATCAGCAAGATACGCAATATACAGAGTTTTCCTATTGCTTCCTAGAAAATACTCAGGAAATTTCATTGAAAATTCTTGGGTAATCTCGTAGAAAGTTGTCAGAGAATCTTATAGAAATAAGTTGAGGCTAACAAATCAAAATTAATTCATTAGTTCATAAATCACCAATCACAAAATCATATACGTACATACACAAAATACAACACAAAACAACAAAATGTAAAATAAATAAATGTATTATTGAGGCAGGGCGGAAAGACCCCTTCTGGGGTCGATAGCCTTAATAAAGATTTCTGAAATCTGAATTTCTGAAAATTTTTGAAAATTTTCTGAAAATTCTAAAATTCCTGTAAAATCTTATTGAAAATTTATAAAGAATCTCATCGAAAACTGTGAATGATTTTTCGTAGGAAAATTGTACAGAGTTTTCCTATTGCTTTTCACCATGTATCAGTTGTATTTCACTTTATCTCAAATGCTTTTACCTCTCGTCAACACTTGTCAATATAGTTTCAAATGTTTAGTTTATATAGTTTAGTTCAATATAGTTTAGTTTCAAATTCCCCACATGTCTATTTTTTCCCTATTTATCAAATGCTTTTCCCTTTGGTCGAGGTGGTTTAAATACTAGATAAGGGAAAAGCATTTGGTAAATAGTGGAAACAATTTGACATATGAAGAATACATTTGATACAATATTGATAAGTGTTGACAAAAGGGAAAAGCTTTTGAGATAATGTAAAACACAACTGATACATGGTGAAAAGCAATCGGAAAACTCTGTAAGTCATCGACAATGCTAATGAAATTTTTGAAAAGTTTTCACAGCTATAATGCCATAGAAAGTCACAGTTTAGTCTGCAGAATCATCAAATATGCCAAATATGGTCAACAACACCAATCTAAAGAATTATTAACAATATCACAGAAAGTCAAGATCCTGTACTCAACGTAATCATCAGCAGGACTACAGAATGGCAAAATCTAGTGTGTCGAATCATGAGCAATGTGAAAGAATGTCACTGTCTGCAGCCTACAAAACCTGCAATGCCACAAAATGTCGACCAGTTCCCTTAGATTTGGCATTTGGCAGTTTGGCATTTTTAATAATATTCCAGATTTTGGAAGCTTTGTGCAGAATGCAAACTATTAATTTTGCAGAAAGTCAAGATCCTGTAGTCAACGTAATCATCAGCAGGACTACAGAATGACAAAATCTAGTGTGTCGAATCATGAGCAATGTGAAAGAATGTCACTGTCTGCAGTCTACAAAATCTGCAATGCCATAAAATGTCGACGAGTTCCCTTAGATTTGGCATTTGGCAGTTTGGCATTTTTAATAATATTCCAGATTTTGGAAGCTTTGTGCAGAATGCAAGCTTTTAATTTTGCAGAAAGTCAAGATCCTGTAGTCAACGTAATCATCAGCAGGACTACAGAATGACAAAATCTAGTGTGTCGAATCATGAGCAATGTGAAAGAATGCCACTGTCTGCAGTCTACAAAATCTGCAATGCCATAAAATGTCGACCAGTTCCCTTAGATTTGGCATTTGGCAGTTTGGGGATTTTAAATAATATTCCAGATTTTGGAAGCTTTGTGCAGAATGCAAGCTTTTAATTTTGCAGAAAGTCAAGATCCTGTAGTCAACGTAATCATCAGCAGGACTACAGAATGACAAAATCTAGTGTGTCGAATCATGAGCAATGTGAAAGAATGCCACGGTCTGCAGTCTACAAAATCTGCAATGCCATAAAATGTCGACGAGTTCCCTTAGATTTGGCATTTGGCAGTTTGGAATTTTTAATAATATTCCAGATTTTGGAAGCATTGTGCAGAATGCAAGCTTTTAATTTTGCAGAAAGTCAAGATCCTGTAGTCAACGTAATCATCAGCAGGACTACAGAATGACAAAATCTAGTGTGTCGAATCATGAGCAATGTGAAAGAATGTCACTGTCTGCAGTCTACAAAATCTGCAATGCCACAAAATGTCGACCAGTTCCCTTAGATTTGGCATTTGGCAGTTTGGCATTTTTAATAATATTCCAGACTTAGGAAGCTTTGTGCAGAATGCAAACTTTTAATTTTATTAATAATTATAAATGATAAAATAAATAAAGATGATAAATAAAGTCGAAATCTTATTTTAATATCTATACAATATCACTGAAATTCCAAATATTCAACATATTAACATGGCAAAAAGTTGTAAATGTCATTATAAATCCAATTTATAATTATTAATAAAATTCAAAGTTTGCATTCTGCACATGCTTCCAAAATCTGGACTATTATTAAAAATACCAAACTGCCAAATGCCAAATCTAAGGGAATAAGGTTCAAAGATTTAGAAGAAAAACGTTCGCAAAATTTGTAAAAAAAATGCACAAACATTCTATACCTTTTCAAGTTCAAATTGAGACCAATCAAGTTCAAATTGAGAACAATCAATTTCAAATTGAGGCCAATCAAGTTCAAATTGATACCAATCAATTCCCAATTGGGACCAATCAATTTCAAATTGAGACTAAACAAAATCAAGTTGACACTAAACAATATAAATTTTATTTGTTTACTCTCAACTTGATATTGTTTAGTGTCAACTTGATTTTGTTTAGTCTGAATTTGAAATTTATTGGTATCAATTTGAACTTAATTGGCCTCAATTTGAAATTGATTGGTCTCAATTTGAACTTGATTGGTCTCAATTTGAACTTGAAAAGGTATAGAAGGTTGCCAACATAATGTTATTATTTTGTTTTATTTAAGGCTTCGATTACTGTGATTATTGGAATTTAAAATTCATGTGCATTACATTAATGGTGCATTAATTTACAGAATTATCAGAAATGTTAATACGTCAAGTTTTGTAGAATACAGAATCGTTAGCTTTGCTACAGAATGCCAATATCCAGAATACAGAATCATCACCAGTGTCAAAAAATGCCACGCTCTGCGTCGATATAATCATCAGCAGTGTTGCAGAAAGTTCAGATCCCCAAGCCTACTATCATTAATTCCAAATAAAGTGAAGATGTGCATTTTAGGTGCATATTATCAGACGTAGGAAGTCATTATTTGGGGGTCAACAGAATCATCATCATTGTCACTGGAAGTAAAACTCTCCAAGAATATAGTACCATAAAATAGTTTGTTGTCATAAAATTTAAAAAAATACAATCCAAGTATAAATCTAAAAATATTTTTAGTTATACATATTATAGAAATTAAATGACGACAATAATAATAATAATTCATATTGCTTATACCATTCATTTATTGATACAAATATTTGGTGGTTATTTGAGGTTTTTTCAAGTTCTAATAACTTGAGTCTTTCTACGTTTGCTTTATTTACTTATTTGCAAATATCTTTATTTCGTAACCGTCGTTACAGACAAAAAGATAAAATAATTTTAATTTTACAAAATTTATTTACTTATTTGGAGATGACCTATTCCAATGCTATGGCTAATTATCATCGCCAAGGAGCGATCTACGGCACGCATTATGGATTTTGCTTCACCCATGTTAGGTTCTTTGATCTATTAGATTTAGGCGTCGTATTGGCTATATTGCTATAGGCTATTCGCTATATGGAGAGCAGAAGAAACATCAGCAATCAGAGCTATCATAGAATGGAAACCAAGGTGTAAACGGAGAAGAGGAAGACCCTGATTGCGTTGGTACGATGAAGTTGAAAAAGACCTCAAAGAAAAGGAAATGGAAAATGAGATGGAAGGAAAAAGTAGAAGACAGAAAGAATGGCGAGGAATAGTTAAAAGAACGATAGCCATAGAAGAAGAGTAAAATGAGGACTAATGCACGTCGGAAATTGGATTGTGAAGACTACTTAGGAGTGACCAAATCTCACAAGGAAGTGTAAAGCCTTAATAATAATTGGCTATATCACGATAGTAGTTTTATAATGTACAGTCATGCTCACATAAATCTAGTACAATTGACATTTCTGTATAAAATTGCTATTGTAACCTAATTTCTTGTACTAGATTTATGACTGTACCTACTACAGAAGAGTAAAATTCAGATATTCGTGTATTCCGTAGAAAAATCATATTCGGCGAGTTTTTGAGTATGCCTTTTGGCAGAATTTTTGGCAGAAACAAAGCGAGTGGGGCTTTGTCGACAGCACTGGAGTGTTCAGATTTACAATGACATACCTCCAAGTATTGAATTCGCCGCTCTTGGCAACGCCATAGGTGCATTAAACGGCTGAAATCGCACCGCTGATTGAGGAGGTTGAGAGGTCACGGAACCTCCTCCTCTGGAGCGCGTCTCTCGCCACCCGGGAGTTAATTGCCGCCGCAAGATCACAATGAGCCCACTGTTGAGGACTGGTATCGAGGACGCTATTGCGGCCCGACACAATGATGCCGAAAGAGACACCTTCGACCTCTTCGGCCTCACCATCTGCCGCTCGAAGAAACCCGCGGCCGCCAGGACCTTGACCTTCCGGAAAACAACGAGGAAAATTGAAGGCGTCCATCGGACCAAAGTGAAGAGCAGAGTTATGGCTGAAAAATAATTTACTTATTCGTCAGCGTAAGTTATTGCAATAAATTGCTGATTGTTGGTCGGGATGATCCAGGAAGTACAATAACCGTTTTGTAATTTTTGCTTTTGGAGTAATCTTTTCTAGAAAATTTTTAATTTACTCTTGACCTTGAGTTTTTGGATTCGAGTACTTGTGAAGACCAAAGGCGTTGTTTTGTACTGGATTTTGGTATTGTACATGTGAATTTAGACCCCTTAAGAATTTCTCCTCAGAATTTGAGTTAGAAGTATAGTCACTACTGGGACAATTACAGCTTTGCTTCACAGACAACAATTTTAGTTTGAAGTATTATTATATGTGGATGAAGGTAGCTTGTTTTGCCCAAATTTGAAATTCTTCACAATCGTCATAAAAAATGAGATTATCGAGTCTCCTACAGTAAATAGGAATACCAACTAATGCCCAAAGCTTTGGCAGTGAAAAATATTTGGCTGCTACAAATTCTTCGCCATTTTCATAAAAATTCAGGATATTAAGCCTCCTGAAGTAAATAAGAATCTTCTTCTTTGGGTACCATCTCCGCTCCGAATGTTGGCCATCATTAAGGCGATTTAAATAAGAATACTAGGCCTAATTCCCGAAGTTTTGATCGAGAAAATTAAAGTGGATACCATCAAGATAAACAAATTTTTAAAAAATCCTTTTGTTACTGTAATGCAAGTATAATGTGAGCACATACATTCCCATTGCTCATTGTTCACTATTCTGTTTCCCCTGTTCACTAGCTGCCCGTGGATGGCGTAGGTCCTGCACCTGACCCAATCACCAGGTGACCCACATACGCCTGCACCTACGACGATGGGCCGGTAATGCATCGCCGCCGGTCCACCGTCGGCCGAGACGACGACAAGAGACCAAAACTGTGCACTCGGTTGCGCTTCGTCTCTCTCCTCGATGTATTATTCATGGCAAGCGAGCGCGCGATCGGAATTTCAATCGCCCCGTAATTACTGAACAATTACTACTGACTCAAAGACCTGAAAAGAAACGTCAATCCGTCGAGGAGCGGAGATTTACAGTGTCGCCGGCCACAAAGGGCGCCGCGCTCTTAACTGATCCGGCCTTCGGGAGACGACAATGAGACTGCAGGCCAAACACTAGGTGTTAATTATTTGCGATGAATAAGTCATGGCTCTACTGCGCTTTTTGCCCAAGCATGAGGATGAAACTGGTAACTGGTTTTGCCATAAGTTACATAAAAGATACTTATGTGCCATTGGGATTAGGACGGAATGTGCTCCCAGATTGTCTGGAAGATTATAATGGGTAATAAAGTTGAAGATATGTTATCTGCTAAATAAATATATCCTTAGCAGAGTTTCTCCTCATTATCCTCCTCATTGTTCTCGTCCTTCTTATTCCCACCTTCAACTGTTTTCATCTTCTGTTTCTTCAAAATCATCATATCCATCATCTTCAATAGCACTGCAGCCCAAATCGGATAATGACCTCTATAGAGGATTTCTTCTTCTTCTTATTCTTCTTCTTCTTCTTCTTCTTCATAATCATCATCACCGGCATCTTCAATGGCACTATAGCCCAAATCGGACAATGACCTCTAAAAAGACTTTGTTTTTCTGACGACGGACAATGACCTCTAAAAAGACTTTGTTTTTCTGACAACGTACAATGATGTGAGTTAATGCTATTACTAATCAATAGTCGTTGATTCGATTTCTACACAATATTAAAATCGTTGAAATTTCCTCCGAATATGTCTTCTTCAGGTATACTAAGCATGGTCCAAGAATTTGACTACAACAAAGTCCAATTTAAATACACTAATCGACGACTAAGCACCTGCTGATGTACAGTATTGCAAGCTAAAGCTTCGGCTAGTTATTAGTCTTGGGTTCGATTCGCGCTCAAAGCAAAATTAAAATTGATCAATTTCCTTCCGAATATGTCTCTTAGGTCTTCACTAAAGCGTGTTCACTATAATCGAAGTCTTGTCACCTGATGATGTACAGTATTGTGAGTCAAGGCTCCGACTAATCAGTCGATTCCAAAGCCACCTTGTAGTCCATCAAATCAAATGTAGTACCTTTTCGTAGGCCTTCTCCCCGTCGTCACCATTATCGATAGGAATTCAGAGGTCACATTGCTTCGATTCGCACTCAAAGCACAATTAAAATTGATCAATTTCCTTCCGAATATGTCTCTTAGGTCTTCACTGAAGCGTGTTCACTATAATCGAAGTCTTGTCGCCTGATGATGTTCAGTATTGTGAGTCAAGGCTCCAACTAATCAGTCGATTCCAAAGCCACCTTGTAGTCCATCAAATCAAATGTAGTACCTCTTCGTAGGCCTGCTTCCCGTCGTCACCATTATCGATAGGAATTCAGAGGTCACATTGCTTCGATTCGCACTCAAAGCACAATTAAAATTGATCAATTTCCTTCCGAATATGTCTCTTAGGTCTTCACTAAAGCGTGTTCACTATAATCGAAGTCTTGTCACCTGATGATGTTCATTGTTGTGAGTCAAGGCTCTGACTAATCAGTCGATTCCAAAGCCACCTTGTAGTCCATCAAATCAAATGTAGTACCTCTTCGTAGGCCTGCTTCCCGTCGTCACCATTATCGATAGGAATTCAGAGGTCACATTGCTTCGATTCGCACTCAAAGCACAATTAAAATTGATCAATTTCCTTCCGAATATGTCTCTTAGGTCTTCACTAAAGCGTGTTCACTATAATCGAAGTCTTGTCACCTGATGATGTTCATTGTTGTGAGTCAAGGCTCTGACTAATCAGTCGATTCCAAAGCCACCTTGTAGTCCATCAAATCAAATGTAGTACCTCTTCGTAGGCCTTATCCCCGTCGTCACCATTATCGATTGGAATTCAGAGGTCACATTGCTTCGATTCGCACTCAAAGCACAATTGAAATTGATCAATTTCCTTCCGAATATGTCTCTTAGGTCTTCACTGAAGCGTGTTCACTATAATCGAAGTCTTGTCGCCTGATGATGTTCAGTATTGTGAGTCAAGGCTCCGACTAATCAGTCGATTCCAAAGCCACCTTGTAGTCCATCAAATCAAATGTAGTACCTCTTCGTAGGCCTGCTTCCCGTCGTCACCATTATCGATAGGAATTCAGAGGTCAAATTGCAGAAGTACTATGGAGTCAAATTTTGACAACGTTTATATGCAGAGGAATGGCGATGATTTGTATCAAATCGCGACGTTGTGAAACTGTACTCTTCATCGGTATTATAATTGAAGTCATCGTGAATTAGAATAATAGCCAGGATGTGTCTTCAATCGTGATGTTTAGAAATGAGTTCTAGTTATCGTATAATCAATGATTCTAATAATCATCATTGGGAAACTGTATTCTCATCGGTATTATAATTGAAGTTATCGTGAATAAGAATAATTTCGAGGATGCATCTTCAATCATGATGTTTATAAATGAGTTCTGGTTATCGTATAATCAATGATTCTAGTCATCATCATTGTGAAACTGTACTCTTCGGTATTATAATTATAATAATAGGTTAAGAATAATACCGAGGATGTGTGTTCAATCATGACGTTTAAAAATGAGTTCTGGTTATCGTATAATCAATGGTTCCAATCATCATCATTGTGAAACTGTATTCTCATCGGTATTATTATTGAAGTCATCATGAATAAGAATAATAGCGAGGATGTGTCTTCAATCATGATGTTTAGAAATGAGTTATAGTTATCGTATAATCAATGGTTCTGGTCATCATCATTGTGAAATTGTACTCTTCGGTATTATAATAATAATAATAATAGGTTAAGAATAATAGCGAGGATGTGTGTTCAATCATGATGTTTAGAAATGAGTTCTAGTTATCGTATAATCAATGGTCCTAGTCATCATCAATGTGAAACTGAATTCTCATCGGTATTATAATTGCAGTTATCGTGGATAAGAATGTGTCTTCAATCATGATGTTTAGAAATGAGTTCTTCTTATCGTATAATCAATTGTTCTAATAATCATCATTGTGAAACTGTATTCTCATCGGTACTATAATTGAAGTCATCGTGGATAAGAATAATAGCGAGGATGTGTCTTCAATTGTGATGTATAGAAATGAGTGCTAGTTATCGTATAATCAATGGTCCTAGTCATCATCATTGTGAAACTGAATTCTCATCGGTATTATAATTGCAGCTATCGTGGATAAGAATGTGTCTTCAATCATGATGTTTAGAAATGAGTACTAGTTATCGTATAATCAATGGTTCTAGTCATCATCATTGTGAAACTGTATTTTCATCGGTATTATTATTGAAGTCATCGTGAAAAAGAATAATAGCGAGGGTGTGTCTTCAATCATGATGTTTAGAAATGAGTTCAAGTTATCGTATAATCAATGGTTCTAATAATCATCATTGTGAAACTGTATTCTCATCGGTATTATTATTGAAGTCATCGTAAAAAAGAATAATAGCGAGGATGTGTCTTCAATCATGATGTTTAGAAATGAGTTGTAGTTATCGTATAATCAATGGTTCTAGGCGTCATCATTGTGAAACTGTATTCTCATAGGTATTATAATTGAAGTCATCGTGGATAAGAATAATAGAAAGGATGTGTCTTCAATTATGATGTTTAGAAATGAGTTCTAGTATCGTATAATCAATGGTTCTAGTCATCATCATTGTGAGGATGTGTCTTCAATCATGATGTTTAAAAATGAGTTCTAGTTATCATAAAATCAATGATTCTAGTCATCATGATTGTGATACAGTATTCTCATCGGTATTATTATTGAAGTCATCGTGAATAAGAATAATAGCGAGGATGTGTCTTCAACCATGATGTTTAGAAATTAGTTCTAGTTATCGTATAATCAATGATTCTAATCATCATAATTGTGAAACTGTACTCTTCGGTATTATAATTATAATAATAGATTAAGAATAATAGCGAGGATGTGTGTTCAATCATGATGTTTAGAAATGAGTTATAGTTATCCTATAATCATTGGTTCTAGCCGTCATCATTGTGAAACTGTATTCTCATCGGTATTATAACTGAAGTTATCGTCGATAAGAATAACAGCTAGGATGTGTCTTCAATCGTGATGTTTAGAAATGAGTTCTGGTTATCGTATAATCAATGGTTCTAGTCATCATCATTGTGAAACTGTATCCTCATCGGTATTATAATTGAAGTCATCGTAGATAATAACAGCGAAGATGTGTCTTCAATCATGATGTTTAAAAATGAGTTCCAGTTATCGTATAATCAATGGTTCTAGTTATCATCATCGTTATCATCACGTCAGGAATTCATAAGTATTATCCAATCGACTTGGACTCTGCGGACTTAGCAGATGAAATTATGAATGACACGTATGGAATGACGTTGTACTGAATTCATATTCTTCAATCCTTCGGCAATATGGCTTCGTCATCACTGTCACGCTAACTTATCATTATACTATTGTTAATGGTGACCGTGATACTATGATTACGCCATCGTCGACATCATTATGATCGTTAGAGATTCACAAGTACTATCAAAACGATTTTCGAAAGTTGCTATAGGTAGGAAAATCAAACCGATCAAATTCTTTAGTGCTTTATATCATCACCGTACATCTGCCGTGTAAACTTGCCATTGTACTATCATCACATCAACGAATTCATCATAGCCATGATGATTACCAACGATTCACAAGTAAAAGATAGAAGAATGACGAGGACTATTGTGGAATGAGGGTGTTTTCGATCCATATTCTTCAATTATTTGTTGTAATCACATCGTTCTCTACACATTTCCTGATATTTTATTCAAATTAAGTTCATTATATCATTTCAGTTTATTTTTATAGCGAAATGATGATGGTTCTTGTGTAATGAAAATGTAGGTACTGAAGCAATTCTTCGGTTCTTTATATCATCACCGTACATCCGCCATGTAAACTTGCCATTGTACTATCATCACATCAACGAATTCATCATAGCCATGATGATTACCAACGATTCACAAGTACAAGATAGAATAATGACGAGGACTCTTGTGGAATGAGGGTGGTGCTTTGGATCCGTATTCTTCAATGATTTGTTGTAATCACATCGTTCTCGACACATTTTCTGATATTTTCTTCAAATTCAGTTCTTTATATCATTCCAGTTTCTTTATATAGGAAAATGATGAAGCTTGTTGTGTAATGAAAAGTAGGTATGGATCCAATTCTTCAGTTCTTTATATCATCACCATACATTCATCATGTAAACATGCTATTCACTGATGTTACCATCATCAGCATATGATCACCATTATCTGATGTTAACATCACTGATGCTACCATCACATCGACGAATTAATCATATCCATGATGATTGCTAACGATTCACAAGTAAAAGATAGAATAATGACGAGGACTATTGTAGAATGAGGGTGTTTTGGATCCATATTCTTCAATTATTTGTTGTAATCACATCGTTCTCAACACATTT
This sequence comes from Othius punctulatus, assembly GCA_951805005.1. Lineage (NCBI taxonomy): Eukaryota > Metazoa > Arthropoda > Insecta > Coleoptera > Staphylinidae > Othius > Othius punctulatus. Next base: position 17,169,819 of record OX638145.1, read on the forward strand.
CCTGATATTTTCTTCAAATTTAGTTCTTTATATCATTACCAACGATTCACAAGTACAAGATAGAAGAATTATGACAACTCTTGTGGAGTGAGGGTGCTTTGGATCCATATTCGGCAGTTATTTGTTAAAGCCACGACATTTTCAAATTATAATTTTTTAAAATTTTAGGTAAAGCCCTAACTTTCCTTCTAGCCAAAGTCATCAAGGTAACGTCATCATTATCATGATTGTCCCATTTTTACAGGATGTCGTCACGATCATCACATTACAAGCACTGCATAATCTCTGAGCCATTTCCTGGCTCAGAAATTTAAGAGAATGGTTCGGATTAACATCAAGCCAACTATTTAGAACAGTTCTTAATAAAGTTAAGATTGGCATGATGATTTCCAACCTCCGATAGAAGATGGTCAAAGCATAACTTGCCACAAAATATTATCCGCATTCTTCAATTTCATATTATCGTTTCTGCGATGATCAATATTCACAGTATGTGTAACGTTAATTTTTATAAGTTACGGTCTGCACCCTAGGCAACCAAATTTGTTGGTACAATTTAAGATTTATTTCGTGGATGAACGACGGTCACGAGAATTGTGATAAGGAGAAGAGTACCATCACTGTCAACCCTTCGTATGAATTTGTTCATAATTTCTTCATATTTTCGGAAAAGCCATAGCTTATAGTCGACCTAAAAATCTAAGAATATTACGACTTTAACTTTTAAGTATTTTATGGGGGTTTTATTTGGTGTTGCCATAAAATCAGCGCTTATACTGGCTTTGGGTCTTTATACAAGCCAGTATTAGCGCTGATTTTATGGCAACACCAAATAAAACCCCCATAAAATACTTAAAAGTCAAAGTCGTAATATTCTTAGATTTTTGGGTCGACTATACCATTGTATAGTTGTCCCTGCGCTTTTTGGTTTTTACAATTTAAATGGATATTTAACTTTCCACCATTTTTACGGCTCCCAAATAAAATAATTATTTTACGGTTCCTGAGTGACCCTACCATAAACAACCTTTCTGCCAAACCGGACTGTCACCACATCGAAGAAAACGGGAAGGAGGCTCCATTTATTATGATGGTTATATGATGGGATATTGTAAGAAAGGAATAATACTCCAATAAATCTCTCAAAAAGTCAAAGCTGTAAAAGCCAAAAAGCGCTGGGAGTAGTATATATACGATCATCACATCGGCGTATTCATCACAGCCATGGTGATTACTGTCTTGTTGACTCTTGTGGAATGAAGTTGCTTTGGATACATAGTCTGCAATTGCTTGTTATAATCCGTCGTATTCGAAAAAAATCTACAGAATTTCTTCAAATTTTCGGTAAAGCCATAACTTTCCTCATAGCCAATGTTATGGTATCGTCGTCATTGTCATAATGGTCACGTTTTAACAAGATCGCGCCATCATCATCATCATATTGCAAGGACTGCTTCAAATTTTATCACGCCCTCGTGAAAGCGTAACTTGTCATAAAATATTAATCTTATCTATTCGATTTGTCGATTCCCTGACACATGAATAGTGCCAAGGACTCCTTATTCTTCAATTTCGTGTTATCGTTTTCGTGATCACACATGTTCACAGAATCACGTCATCATTGGCAGCTTCACGTGATCACTTTCTTCAAATTTTCGGCAAAGCCATAACTTTCCTCGTACCGTTGTCATTATCGTGATCGTCGCGTTTTTAGAAGATCGTGTCTCATCATCATCATCATCATCATATTTTTCAAATTTTATCACGCCCTTATAAAGGCATGCAGGTGTAACTCAGCATCTTTATAGTGATCGCCAAAATCACGGAATTGCGTCCTTGTCATCTTCACGTTACGTTATGAAGACTCTTTCGCATGTTTATTTATTTCTTCATGTTCCTTGTGTCGTTTTTCGTCCACCAGCTTCTTTGTATTACCTCTCTCATTAGACGACGCAGACAATCGTCTTTTTTTTTATGCGTGGCACATCAAAGTTATCTCTTTCAGATAATGCACAATGATGGCTCTTGATTGCATTTGCAGCCTGATGGGTAATTAATGGTCGTGCGGACGAGACAAATGACTGATGAATCAGTTCCGATCAATCAATTTTGCATACCGCGACCCCCGATGCGAGCCCCCCTCGATTTTTGCCTGCGCATACGCGAATTGAGGCCATCAATCACTGACAATGGGACGTCACCATCTTCCCCTTTTGGTAAAGAGCAGACAAGTTAATTTTTAGAACTGGTAAAGCTCTGCAGAATCTTTGCATTGTCTTAGTAGTATGGAGTAATTTGTACAAAAAATTATGATTGATTGAGTTTGCAGTAATATTTATGTTGAATCGATTTTTTTTGTAGATTCGAAATATTTGGTAGAATTTGTTGCATCTATTATAATCTCATGTTTTTGTTAGTAATATTTGGAGAAACAAACTTAAAAAAACATTTTTTTCTCCACATTTTTTGTGTTTAGAGCCTTAGTTCTAGTAGTGTTCTAGTAACCTTAGTAGAGTCACAAGTTTTCATGTGTTGATAATACATAAGGGCACTCAAAGCCATGACTTGCTGTAATATTCGAGGTAATTAGTGCCAGTCTTTCTTTTCCGATAGACTAATCTCCTTGTGTGGGTATTTGTGTAGATATTATACATCTCATGTTTTTGTTACCAATTTTTGGAGAGAAAAAACTAAAAATATTATTTTTTTCTCCAAGCGTTTTGAGATTAGAGTCTTCACAACTTTTCTAATTTTTGGAGAGAGAAAACTAAAAATATTATTTTTTTCTCCAAGCGTTTTGTGATTAGAGTCTTCACAACTTCTCTTGGGTTGATAATACATAAGGGCACTCAAAACCATGATTTGCTGTAAACACAAGAAGTTTAGAGTCTTCGCAACTTATCATGTGTTGATAAATAAGGGCAGTCAAAGCCATGACTTTTGGCAATATTCGAGGAATAATGAGTGCCAGTCTTTGTAAAGTTAAGTTATTTTCTGGTAGACTAATCTCTTTGTGGGTACTTAAAGTCATTGGATAACTATTCACAGCTTTATCAGTGGATGGAAAGACCGACCCCAAACGGTGCTCGGCCGCCAGATTTTCGTGCACCCAGAAGTCTTCAGCTCTCCTCTTCAGCGCGGGGAAAACAATGGGTGCATGCCCACTGTCCAGACCAGCGTCCGGCTACACAAACACAAACACACCGTGCCCATAACTCGGGGGGGTTGCGGGAGGGAGGGGAATGAATATTGCATGCCTTCAAGGAATCGCGAGAGCCGGGGCCACATATTGCCTCCGGATCGTTATGTGTTCGCATAAACTAGATTTATATCGCCTCGCGCACTGTGAGAATGCGACTATTACGTGCGCCTTCACCGTGAAATAAATTTGTTTCGAAAGCGGATCGCGCACCAGAGGGGACGAAAAAACTCTTCAGAAGAAAAAACAACGCCGAGGAGCTCGGCGTGCGTACAAAGTATTGCACGGTTTCCAGAGAGAGGAAGAAACAGGACGAAACGTGGTTTCATTGAGGCACCCTTCAAAGATCACAACAATTAGAGAAGAAGTAACCTTGAATCCTTATTATATTATTACTAGTATCGGATGAAAGTCATTGCCAGTCTTCAGCAAATAGTATACATCCTGGAATTATTCTTGGTCGATATGATATGATATGATATTCGGTATAATGTTTTTACTTGAATTTGAAAATCTACCTACGAAGGGTGTTTATTGCGCTCCATTGTGCGAACGGAATTCTATGACTGGTAATGGGAAGAGAACAGAGTCCAGAGCCGGCATTAGAAAATACAGATTCATGATTAATTTAGAATACTAAACTCTAAACGGTATCTCCCTACCATAAATCAAATAAATACCTAAATTGATTGATTTAGAATACTAACTGAACTGAATTGGAGATTCAGTGCCCCGTTGAAAATTAACATTAGTGATTCATTATCATTAAATTGTACTTATCATTGTATTTTTAAGTCTACATATAATTAATTGTGTTTTGCAAATGTAGTTATAATTTCATAGAAAATTTATATACAGTATGATTCGCGAAACAAATACCTTAAGTTACCCATAACATTATTGACTTGCTCATTGCGTTAAAAAATTAACGACGTTAACATCAGTTAATTTTTTCATGAATCGCAATGTAACAAGCAAATATTATTCCGCACAACTAGATTCATCGCTATCACTTTCACTTTGAACATTAATAATTAGATTTGGTATACTAAGCGTCCTATAATCGTTTTCAATTTTAATCACATGATCGATGCAGTTTTTCCAAATGGTACTTGAAATGTTGTTGCATCCTCGCTGAACAAGTAGAATTGTTTCTTCACTCATTTTGGGATGTGCATTATTTTTCCGAAAATTTCTTTTTAAAGTTGACCATATCAGCTCAATTGGATTGAAGATACAGTAATAAGGTGAAAGGCGCAACACTTGGTGACCAAATTCTTCTGCCATCTTATCAACCACATACGTTTTTTTTTTAAATTTTGTTTTTTTATAAGTTCTAATAATGTCTTTTTCTTTGCACTTAGGGGAATAACAATACCATTTTGAATGCAAAAATCCGCAATATCTCCTTTCTTGGAAGCGGCGGTTGGGATTTTATTAATTTGCTTTGAGTGGTAAGTTGACTATTCATTACGATTATTGAGTTATTGGGCAATAATTGATTGCTAAACCAATTTTCAAATAATTCGGCGTTCATATCCTGATGATAGTCTAACGAGCTTGATGCAATATTCTTGGCTGTTAAGAGCAAACTATTTGACACAAAACCTGCGTCTCCTCCTGCATGAAGAACAATTATTTTTCCTCTATTACACGGTGCTCTAAGGTGACACTCATTTGTATTATCGACCCATCCCTTGGAAACGATCGAACCATGTTTCATCCAAATAAATTATCGATCTCCCTTAATTTCTATATTCGTTTATTTTAGATAAATATTCTAATCGCTCTTTTTGCAATCTCGGCGATTCCATGATGTCAATTCGTTTGTCTAAAGTTTTAAACTTAAAACCCTGACTAAGTAGGTATTTATACAAAGTAGTTTCCTTATATGGAAAATCAATTCCAAGAGTTTCCAAAATAAATTGGACCGTGGGAACGTTACCTGATTTATAAGAATTGTAAATTATATTTTTGATCCTCTTGGTGATGGCATCGTCTATTTCGGTAAATTTGGAACTTATTCCTCTTTTCTTTTCTAGCGGCCCTTTCGCAATTATTCTCCAAACCGTTGATTATGATATTCCTGTCAGAATGGAAATTCTTTGCAGTGGAGATGCATGATTCTCGCTTATAATGGTGTAATAAATATTTAAGACTATCCTTTTAGTATCAGTTGAAAGAAAAGCATGCTTTATTAATCCCTGATTTTCATTTTCGATAGTTGATGTGTCTATTTGATGATGGTTGTTTTGAAATTTATCAAAATCAATTTGAGAACAGCTTCCCTGTGTAGACTGTCGAAGGGATTCTTCAACAAAACTTTCGGAATGGCTTATTTCCTCACATAATTGAAATAGATCGTCGAACTGAGTGCCATTATAAATTGATGAAATAATTGGTTCACTTAACGACGTTTCCATCGTAATAAACTCTACCTTTTCACAAGTTTATGAATGATAATATGCACACGTATGTAAAATGAGTACTGTTGCAATGTAAAGGTTAACACCGACTGAAAGACAGATGTAGACTATTTGAGAAAAATTTGAGGTAGATTGTCTACCTGGACTGAATATTCGTCCAGCAATTAAGGTACAATGAACCTTAATTGCGTGGGCGAATGTATAATCCTTTTAAAACCGTTTCCTAGGTGACGGCTCTTAATTATCTACTGGCGTCTGTAGTCTTGTAATTATATCGAATTGTAAAATTGTAAAAAGAATTACGTCCGCCGACTCATAAAAAACGATGTAGATAGTTGTAAAATTATTGAATTCAATTTAATTAATAAATAATTTTTATATTATGATCATAGTGATCTCAGCAATGGCTCAGAGAAAACAATTAAGTAGCATCTTCGTCGAAAGTAAATTATTTGGTTATGTTCCTGTACGCCCGCCTCTTCGCAGCACGCTATACAATGGGGAACCCTTGACCGTAATAAACCATTATTGCAGGTACATTTTCAATTTCAAGTGAAGACACTATACCCTAGTACGAGGATCTGAACCGCCTGCTTTGACTCTACTGGTTTTTATTATTCTGCACTTTTATTCTGAGAATGTCTGTATTATTTTGTTGCTTGTGTTCACATTTTGTCTATTAGACAATGTTTCGCTAACCGCTGCTGCTACCATCCTGCCATCTCCGCGGCGGTGATTTATGCGATCGTAAAAGCGTCGAACAAAATCAAAAATATACAGTTCGTAAAATTTACGACTACTTAAACATCCGTAATTACGGGCGGTAACTGCGATATTACTGTTCTTCGTTCTGGGAAGCGCGACGTGTGTGGCGCCCAGCGTCGCGGTGTCCGCTCGCGATCTCTGATTTCACGCAGCGTGTCGTGTAAAATGTTTACCGGCCTCGCGCGACAGTAACGCACGGAGTTGCTTAACGGCCGCCGGCTTTCTAGCCTACAGACGGATTTTTCAACGTCGCTCGTGAACAGTCAGCCCCGAGGAAATTAATGCCTCAGACCTCAATTCCGAAGAAAGCGGGCGGATTACCCAAAAACTACCAATTTATCACGAGCAACGAAATCTGGAGTGTGCTAAGTTGCTCGTTTCACGGCTGCATCGTCCTAGATTCGGTTTCTTTTGTGGCCTAAGCAGTTTCACAACAGCAGAAAAATTGCAGATGACATTGAGACAAATTTGTAACACTTCTGCTTCAGTACTAGACACAATGCACAATGTAGAAAACTACATAATTCAAATTGTTTCTGCACGAATTACACCAAATGTCATTAAACATCGTCTTTAAAATAAGACAAATAAGCAGTAGAGTAAGACAAAACGGCAGTAAAATTAAACAAATAGACAGTAAAGTAAGACAAATGGCCGCTAAAGTAATTAAAAATCGGCACTTAAGTAATCCATTCTACGATTTTTGTGCAAATTTTGTTGCTTGCACAACAGTATAACAAAACTGTGACTCGTGCGTTTTATAAACTAGTGGTGCTTTAGAGCTCCTTCCTTTGGCATCTGGAATTGTACTTCAGAGTTCCAAACTTGATATTTTCTTGCTGATTAGAGGTACTTGCACCAATGAATGGTTCTTCAATAAAGCCTTAACTCTTAGTGGTTGGTATTTTTGGAGGACATTTTATTGAGTGCCCACAATTTTCATGGTGACAATCAGTACGCCGAAGATTTCAATAGGGACTCTAGCGAAGAATAGTGATTCAACCATGGATGCTTTTGAAGAGTTTTCGATCTTTATTCTATACCAAGCTTAGGGCTCCACATTTTTTTAACGCATTATATTTCGGTGATTCGGTGCTTCTTCTTTTGGCTTATTTAGAAATTCGCTTGGTACTTCAGGGTTCCTAACTTGATGTTTTCTTGAAGATCAGAGGTACTTGCACCAATGAATGGTTCATGAATAAAATGAACTCTTGGTGGTTGGTATTTGGAATGATATTTTATGGAGCCACAATTTTCATCTCTTGATGGCCTCGCAGTTAAAAACACTAGCATACGTTACTCATGAAGCAAATTTGGCCCGATGTGAACCTCATCGCTGCGAGCGCGCAATCGATCACCGATAACTAAAACCGCGATGAACCGCTACGCCATCGAGCATCAAACCCGAGCCATTGTCTTGCGATCACACATCACGTGTATAACGACCATGGCCCGGAGGCACCCGCGAAGTGCGCCTCTTTACTGAGTATGGGTGCCTGTGTGTGTGTGTTTATCAAAAAGTTATTTATAGAATCGCGGACAAACGCGGACAAACGAAACTCTCCGCTTGCTCGCACACATCGTTCCTCTCGATATCTGTGTTATTCTTATTTTGTGAGAGGCATTGGCCGGGAAATGGCACGGTGGGGTCGTCAAAAGCGTAATCGGATTTCAGCATCGGATTCTCGAGGAGATCGAAGACAATCCGGATCCAAGAGCGGGCGGAGGAGAGCCGAGCAATACGAAACCGGCCGGGGTCGGGCGGCGTTTTTGATGTAATTGCGTGAAGAGAAGCGAAGATAGCGAGACTGCGAGGTCCGAGCCTAGGTGAGCCGCGGACGAAGAGAAGCTGACCGTGGAGAGAACGTTAACGCGGATTCGGCGGAGCGATTTATCGTCAGCGAGATCAGGTCTTGTGGAACCTATGGGCGTGCGAAGGTTTGGCACTCCTCAGGTGTCACTTCCAGAAGGACAAAAAGATGTATGTAATTTTCGGAATTCATGAGCTGAATGATGGAAGCACTATTTATTACCCACGTTGAAATCAAGCGTTAGAAACTTCCACAGTAAGTTCAAGTTGCCAGCCTACAGGTTAGAGAAGAGGTTGGAGAGGTTGAAGAAGAAAATGCTTCAAAGGCCTTAAAGGGCAAATAAATCGCGGTGAACGGAACCTGAATATCTGCACTATAACGGACCAAATCAGAAAACAAAAACAAAAAAGTTGGGAACATTTTCTTACGAAAACCTTCTTTTGGCAACGACCATATGGTCCTAAGCATTCTTCTTGAAGTGCTTATCCATTTCGGATCTTGCCTACCAGTATGTCTATTTAAATTCTAGCAAAAATTCTTTAGCTTTAATTCTAGCTTAAATTCTTAGCTGTTTTCGAAAGAGCTGAATGGGGCTTCGGGTAGGCTGCCTAGGACAGAATGGAGACTCGTCAGCTTTATAAGGCACCATCTGTACTTCCAGATTTCCTGAAGATATAATAAGGACCTTTCAAGATTTAAGGAAGAGTTGTCTGCCGGATACCTACACCTTTCTTTCTTAGTCATTAACCCCTTGGACCCTCTTGGGTGTCGGGGTTTTGCTCTACTGCTTGTAGAACTCTGTCCATTGTTTTCTCTCTTTTGTTAGGTCCTTTGCCTGTTTCCAGCTTTTACCTCTACTCTTCAGCGTTTTCATGATCTGTTCCACGTTTATGTCGGTCTACCTTTTGACCTATTTCCTTCTGATTTTGCTTCCCATGCTTTCTTTACTTGCCTATCACTGCCCATTCTGCTTATATGTCCTAACCACCTATTCTATAATTGAATGAAGTGTCAGGCAAAAGGCTAATAAATCGCGGTGAACAAAACCTGCAGTTCTGTACTATAACGGGATCTATAGACGAAACCGACCCATCAAAAAGCAAAAACAAAAAAGTTGGGAACCTTTTCTTACGAAAACCTTCTTTTGGCAACAATATTCTTCTTAAAGTGCCTGTGTATTTCGGATCTTGCCTATCAGTATGTCTATTTAAATTTTATTAGCTGTTTTCGAAAGAGCTGAATGGCGATTAGGGTAGGAGTTAGGGTAGGAGACTCGTCAGCTTTATAAAGCACCCTCTGTACTACCACATTTCCTGAAGATATAATAAGGACCTTTCGAGATTTAAGGACGAGCTGTTTGCCGAAAACCTAAACCTTTCTTTCTTAGTCATTAACCCCTTGTACCCCTTGGGTGTCGGGGTTTTGCTCTACAGCTCGTAGAACTCTATCCACTGTTTTCTATCTTTTGTTAGGTCCTTTGCCTGTTTCCAGCTTTTACCTCTACTCTTCAGCGTTTTCATGACCTGTTCCACGTTTATCTCGGTCTACCTTTTGACCAATTTCCTTCTGATTTTGCTTCCTATGCTTTCATTACTTGCCTATCACTGCCCATTCTGCTTAAATGTCCTAACCACCTGCTCTGTAATTGAATGAAGTGTCAACAATTCTACTGCTTATAGAACTCTCCCCACTGTTTCTTTCTTTTGTTAGGTCTTTTGCCTGTTTCCAGTTTTGCCTCTACTCTTCAGCGTTCTCATGATCTGTTCCACGTGTATCTCGGTCTACCTTTTGACCTGTTTCCTTCAGCTTTTGCTTCCTATGCTTTCTTTACTTGCCTATCACTGCCCATTCTGCTTATATGTCCTAACCACCTGTTCTGTAATTGAATGAAGTGTCAATTACGATTCTACTGCTTGTAGAACTCTACCCACTGTTTTCTCTCTTTTGTTAGGTCCTTTGCCTGTTTCCAGCTTTTACCTCTACTCTTCAGCGTTTTCATGATCTTGTCATTCCACGTGTCTCTCGGTCTACCTTTTGACTTACTTCCTTCTGCTTTTGATTCCCATGCCTTCTTTACTTGCCTATCGCTGCCCATTCTGCTTATATGTCCAAACCACCTTAGTTGTCCTATTTTCTTTTGGGATGCTTTTACTCCAAGCCTTTCTCTTATGTCTCCATTTTGTCTCCTTCGTGATGCCTTCTATTCTTGTTAGGAATTTCATTTCGGACGCCTGCATTCTTGATTTTTGTGTCTCATTCATCACCCACGTTTCACTCACGTATGTTAAAATTGGTGTTATTGTTTTGAATTCCGTCAGTTTTTGATATATACAGGGTGTCCGGAAAATACGTGTACAACGTTTGACGACAGACTCCTGACGTCAAAATAGGTCGATCTAAGCCGACTTAGTTATATCCAAAATTGTCTCGTTTAGCCGGTAGAGGGCGTCAAAAAAAACAAAAGTATAACAAAGTTGAAAGTATCTATTGTAAGAAACTAAGTAAAACAAAAACATTACTTAAGCAAATGTGTAAAATGACCGCCATCTTGCTGAATACACTTATTAACACTCTTTAAAAAATGATATTGGACGCTATCTAATGTCTCGGGATTATTAAAATGGTTGCCTGCATTTAAAATCCGCTGCAATAAATCATCGCGTGTGTTTACCGGAGTCTTGTAAACTTCTGTTTTAATAGCGCCCCACAAAAAGAAGTCACACATATTTAACTCAGGAGAACGTGGTGGCCATTTTACTGGTGGATCATTGCCTCTTCCAATCCATCGGTTGGGATACTGATGATGTAAGTATTGCCGAACGGCAACGGAAAAATGGGGCGGGGCACCATCATGCATATACCACATTTCCCTCCGAAGTAAAATGGGCAAATTCTCCAGAAGAATTGGTAATGTGTCTTGCAAAAAATTTAAATAAATATTTCCATCTAACCTGTCTGGAATAACAATGGGACCAATAAGGTAGTGATCAATAATACCTGCCCAAATATTAATTTTAAATTGATGCTGATGATGTGCAACTTTAATGGCATGTGGATTTTCATCGGAATAAATATGTTCGTTGTGCAGATTGGTTACCCCAGATCTTGTAAAGCATGCCTCGTCAGTAAACATAATTTTTCTACAAAAATTTGGAACAAGGATTCTTTTGTTTCTAATAAATTGACAAAATGTAAGCCGCATGGGGGGATCAGTCGGTAAAAGTTCCTGGACTTTTTGTATGTGGTAAGGATGTAACAACTGTTCTCTTAAAACCTCATTGACAATCGTTTTAGGAACATTTAACTCACGTTCTAAGAGACGGGTACTGGTACTTGGTTCTTCTTCAACTCTTTCCAGAATCATCTCTTCTGTTTCCACAGTTCGAGTTGTTCGCATACGACCCCTGCCTTCAAACTTTTTCTCAAAACTGCCCGTTTCCCGAAGATGACGCTCAATATTGGCAAATGTTTGGTGGTTTGGTATTCGACGGTTAGGAAACCTCTCCATGTAAACCCTAACACTCTGACGCCCATTTCCTCGACAAAACCCGTATACCAGGAGCATGTCAACTTTCTGAGAGTTTATAATTTTCCATTTTTAATGGTAAAATGAACTTGTAATTCAATAATGTTGATCGTATACTTGAGTAAATATTATACTTGATTAATTGTCAAATTATTAAACGTCATTGATATTAATTTTTGACGCCCTCTACCGGCTAAACGAGACAATTTTGGATATAACTAAGTCGGCTTAGATCGACCTATTTTGACGTCAGGAGTCTGTCGTCAAACGTTGTACACGTATTTTCCGGACACCCTGTATATATATATATATATATATATATATATATATATATATATATATATATATATATATATATATATATATATATATATATCTCTCTTTTGATGAACGAGCTTCTTATTGCACTGTACAGCCTTCCTGCTTGCTTCACCCCGTTATTAATTTCTCTAAAGAGACAGAGAAATTAATAATTGCTCCTGTTTGAAAGTCTGGTTTTCCCTGGCTGTCGATTATAGCCCCCAAATATTTAAACTCGTCTACTTGTTCTAGTGTTTCCTCTTCCAGCTGGCTTTTTTTTCTGTCTTTGATATTACTATTGCTTTTGTTTTGCCTTTGTTTATTTTTAAATTAATTTTGCTTAGTGCCTCCTTCCATATCTCGATATGGAATATCCATATCCTCTCCTCTGTATGTGATATCTCTTCCATATCCTGATGTTCTTGTTCAGAGCTTTTTCTATTTTTCCCTGTAGTTCTTGTACTGCCTACTGCCTCCTTTCTTATACAATGGTATTATTTACAGCTATTTCCCAGTCCTTTGGTATTCTTTTGTGCCTTCTTCAATATCTTGATGTTCTTGTTCGGAGCTTTTTCTGTTTTTCCAAAGATGACTATATCTTCTGCAAAAGCGCGCTCCTATATCTCAACTTTCTTCATGTTTTTGTACCCCACTATAATTCCTGTTGTTTTTAATCTGGCCTCTTTGATGACATCATCATTTACTGCTATAAAGAGTAATGGGCTCAGTATCCCTCCTTGCCTTACTCCTATCTTTGATTTTACCATTGTTTTTGTTTTGCATTTGTTTATTTTTAAATTCGTTTTGCTTAGTGCCTGCTTCCATATCTCGATGTTCTTGTTCAGAGCTTTCTCTGTTTTTCCAAAGATGACTATGTCGTCTGCAAAAACCCCACTCCTTTATCTCAACTTGCTTCATGTTTTTGTACCCCACTGTAATTCCTGTTGTTTTTAATCTGGCCTCTTTGATGACATCATCCATTACTGCTATGAAGAGTAATGGGCTTAGTATCCCTCCTTGCCTTACTCCTAGGTTAGTTGTGAATTCTTCTGACTCTTCTCTTCTGAATTCTTCTGACTACTCCTGCTGTTGGCGGTTCTGATGTAATTCCTGGTTTTCTTAGAGTTGCCTCTAGGAGTTGTTCTCCCACTCCTTTATTTTGTAGGCTTTTCCTAAATAATGGTATTATTTACAGCTATTTCCCAGTCCTTTGGTATTCTTTTGTGCCTCCTTCAATATCTTGATTTTCTTGTTCAGAGCTTTCTCTGTTTTTCCAAAGATGACTATGTCGTCTGCAAAAGCCCACTTCTTTATCTCAACTTGCTTCATGTTTTTGTACCCCACTGTAATTCCTGTGGTTTTTAATCTGGCCTCTTTGATGACATCGTCATTTACTGCTATGAAGAGTAATGGCTCAGTATCCCTCCTTGCCTTACTCCTAGGTTAGTTGTGAATTCTTCTGACTTGTTGTTGGCAGTTCTGATTCCGATTCTGATTCTAATGGCTTGTAATTCCTGGTTTTCTTATGCATAAAGAGGCAAGATTGAGAGTCTAAACCTCCAAGATGATCTAAACTTATTATTCCCTATTATTTCTAATCTTCTAACAATAATCAAAATCCGCAGTAACCCACAAAGGAGCCCACAACTTTAGATTAACATTCAGAGCCTAAACACCACAAGCGCTAGCCACGAGAAATTGATAACCACAAATTTTTATTCAATCACATTTGCAATCTTTGCTAAACGTTGGCAATTTTCACATCGCATAATTGCAAGTGTCTCCACTTTTTTTCTGTTCGCAGATTTCCACGTTCCGCGCGGCAATTGCGGAATGCCGCCGCGCGAGAAAAGCATGCGGAAACACGCAACCGCAACGCCGCCCAATAACAAATGAAGAAACGCCATTGAACAATACAGGAAAACGATTGTTGGCAGTAGGCCGTGAAACAAATGGGCGCAAATGACAAAACACTGGCCGGCGTTTGAAATGTGCGGCGCCTTGGCCAGGAAACACGCGTTTGTTTCGACAAATGCACAAGTATGCACTTGTTTCAGGAAGTGCGCGATTCTGCACGTCCATATTTTTGCAACATATATTGTGTCTAGGTGCAGAAATAACTTTGTGCATTTTTATGGACGTTTTTAAAGTAAAAACAAGAAGTAGAAACAACTTTTAACACAACTTAGAACAAACTTTTAAAGTAAAAACAACCAACTCACACTATGATAACCATGTTCTTGCCGCACGAAAACTATGAGTTAATGTCATCGATGATTTATAATTTTGAAGCAAAATCGCGCAAAGCTAGCAGGAAACTGCGCATGGAAAACCAAAAATAAATACAATTTTATAAACTTCGCGAAAATTCTATACCAACTATTGAAGTCGTTCAGAACCTTCAGAAGTTTTTCAAAAAAGTTCATCATGGAGATGGAAGAAATTTGTAACCACGCCAATACACGCACCTTGGTTGGGTACCCTTGACACGCATTAAACGCAATTTCCAATAATAGAATCGATGCGGCATTGTTGGTGTGATCATTCAGGTCAAACCGTTCGAAATCTCTTCCTGATTTTTATCGATTGCCATTTCTGCAGGAAGCACATCTCTTCGGGATTTTACTTTCGCCTCGTAATTGCGCTATTGTTGGGCAGAAGCCAGAATGCATGGGCGTCACTTCCGAGTGACACAATAGCGCGCTCGTTAATAACCCGCGGATGGGTGGCTTTTGTGGGTGTGGGTCGTGTGACGGGAGCTCCATCTTTGGCCGCCAGCTCATTAACGCGGGGGAGATTAATTCCGGTCTCTTCCTCTCTTGCGCCACCGGGGCTTCGAGGATGGCCCCGGCGTGGGCGGTACTCTTCCTGCGCACCTCGGGTTCTCACGGATTCCTCCAAGTACGACGGCCATCCTCATTGTTCTCCAGGTGGTGGGCGACTGGACATGGTGGGCCGAGGAGAAGACGCAGCCGAGACATCAATCACCGTCGGAGATGATGGCCACACTCGCCGGATGTGAAGATTAATGGGATTTTTATCAAGTCATTTTTGGCAATTTGATAAATGTAACCACATTGCGGAGAACATCTTCCAAATGTTGATTAAGTTGTACGTAGATGCCCAATAATTAATAAGTTGCAACAAATTGTTGATTAAGCAGCACGAATGTAGGAAATCATTTTTGCACGGTATTTTTCCGAAACCAGAAGATATTCTTCAAAAAATTAATGATGGCAACATCAAAACGTGAAGATTAAATATAGCAGTACTTATATCACTATAACAGTGATCGTAGTCCGAGTTGTTTTCTTAAAAGTACTGAGGTTACAACAATAGATGCTTTAATGCGAACGAAAAAACAGCAAAAGTAGTACTCCAGTACCACGTACCATCTGGGAGTGGTGTTCCGGATCTTGGAAGCGCCTCGTCCGCCGTTTCCCACGCCACGGATCCGGAGGACCCGGGTGATTTATCGGGTCCCTCTTCTTCTTGCCTTCTTGCTCCTTCCAAGCAACAAAAGGCGGTCGTGAAAGGTCCGCTCGTGCAATTATTGGCTTTTCTCGGTAATTACGGCCGGCGTACCGTCGCGACGGGCCATTCATCAAAACCGTACGTATCCGTTCGGATACGTGGAGATGATGATGAGGAGATGATCTCAAGGTGATCATCAATTACGATCGGAGCGCGAGGTGCGCCTACGGCACGTCTCGTGGGTGCCCGTTCCAATTAACGCGAGCCTCGGCTCGGACGGGCTCCTCTTCATCGCCATCAGCTGCACGTGGAAGCGGGCATCGGTGCTGGAAGATTGATCGCCAAGACCGGACAATAAACAGAAACAATCAGCTTCGGGAGGAATCATGTTCGACTTCATGATCCATTTGTAACAAATAATTCTTCAACGATTTTTTTTTCTATCGAATTAACTTTAATACAAGTGCAACGAAACAAATATTTGTTGAATAAGAAGATTGTGGCAAAATATTTCCTGTCAATACAAACAATAAAACAGTAGAGTAGATTGATGATGAAGAGGAAGAAGATTGGTAGTCAAAAACAAAGAATGCAATGTGGTAGAAGATTGGTGGTCAAGATCGACGAATACAATGTGATGGGAGATTGATAGCTGAGATCGAAGAATAAGAAGATCGTGGCAAAATATTTCCTGTCAATACAAACAATAAAACAGTAGAGTAGATTGATGATGAAGTGGTAGAAGATTGGTAGTCAAAAACAAAGAATGCAATGTGGTAGAAGATTGGTGGCAACATCAACGAATACAATGTTGTACAAGATTTGTGGTCAAGATCGACGAATACAATGTGATAGGAGATTGATAGTTAAGATAGAAGGTCAAATATAAGATACAAATAGATACAATCAAATATAGGATTAGAATGCTTAAGAAGAATACGTCCTGACAAAAAAAACAATACAATGGTAGGTTCTTGAGTAGTACCGTAGGAAGATTATTAGCCACAAAAGAAGAAATATATAGAAAATTAAAAGTCCAAAGAAGGCATGGTAAAACAAACAACGGTACAGGTTTGTACAGGTGGTACAAAATTAAATAACACCTAAAATAGATTTAGAATACCATATAAATATACCCGTTGGTGTCAATCAAACATACGTCCTGACAAAATAAATAATAGAAGTGCAGGTTCGTCACTAGTATGGGAGGAAGATTATTAGCCACGAAAGGAGAAATAAATGGAAAATTACAAGTCCAAATAAGTCATGGTAAAAGAAACAACGCTACAGGTTTGTCAGGTGGTACAAAATTGAATAACACCAAATATAGGTTTAGAATACCATAGAAATATACGCTTTGGCGAAGAAAAAAAAAACAATAAAACAGTACATGTACAGTAACGCTGAAAGATTATTAGCTAAAACTGAAGAATACTGAAAAACTGAAAGATTAATATTTAATTAAAGAGATTAACAATAAATAAAACGTTCCAACAGAAAAAAATAGTAGAGAATGAAACAAAATTGCTCTAATAATACCAAAAGTGGATGAAAAAAATTTTCTTATAGCAGAAACTATAGAAGACCAAATTAATAGCACGTTCAGGTAACACAAAATATAAAAGTGGATGAAAACAGAAGTTCAAATAGCAGGTACTATAGAAAACCAAATAAATAGCAAGTTCAAGTAACAGAAAATATTGAATAATATGCAAATATGTTGTAGCAAATGAAAAAATAGGAGATAAAAAAACTACGTTCTCCTATTATAATAAACATAAGAAAATAGAAAAAGAAAAGATAAAAATATACTCTGTTCCATTTTTATTTTTAACTAAGAAGGCTGTGGTTTCATTTTATAAATTTTTACACATTGAACCACATTGAACAGCAACAAAAATGATCTGAAAAAAATATTAAATGTCAGATTTCTAACAACGTTGCCTAATTGAATATTGAATTGAAACGTTGAATAATATTAAAATAATTAAATTATTGCTTCAATCATTCAATCGTTAATTAATTTGATTTATGCTTTAAGTAAACGAATCATCAACTATAGTTTATATTATAATTTGACTGTTATGCTTTTGTAAAAAAATAGCAAAAAAAATCTGTACTCAATAGACACTCAATTTGATAGCAACATTGCCCACTGTCATAAAATATAACTTTTTTTTTAAATATAACCTATTTTTTTTTTCAAGTCTTGTATAATAATTTATAAATATCTGACAGTGAAAAATGTATTAAATATCAGATTTCTAACAATGTTGCCTAATTCTGATGTAAAAAATAATGTTGCCTAATTCTGTAAAAAATAGCAAATAAATTATTTCCTCAATAGACACACAATCTGATGGCAACATTGCCCACTGTCATAAAATATAAAACTTTTTTTTTCTAAATATAAGCTATTTTTTCAAGCCTTGTATAATAATTTATAAATATCTGAAGGTGAAAAATTTATGAAATATCAGATTTCTAACAACGTTGGCTAATTCGGATATTAAAATAATTAAATTATTGTTTCAGTCATTCAATCGTTAATTAATTTGAATTATAATTTAAGTACACCAATCATGAACTATAGTTTAAATTATAATTTGACTGATTTGCTTTTGTAAAAAATAGCAAGTCTTTTATAATAATTTATAAATATCTGATCAAAATTTATAAAATGTCAGATTTCTAACAACGTTGCCTAATTCATATATTAAAATAAGTAAATAATTGCTTCAATCATTCAATCGTTAATTAATTTGATTTATAATTTAAGTAAACCAATCATCAAGTATAGTTTATATTATAATTTGACTGATTTGCTTTTGTAAAAAATAGCAATAAATTAATCAATAGCATCAATAGCAAATAAATTCTGTACTCAATAGACACTCAATTTGATGGCAACATTTCCCACTGTCATAAAATATAACATTTTATTTTTAAATATAAGCTATTTTTTCAAGTCTAGTATAATAACTTATAAATATATTATCTATTTTGTATTTAAATTATTAAAACTTACATTGACTTTTTACATTGGCCAACAATACTGTCACCCTAAAAGAGCCAACTTAGTTAAAAATAAAAAATAAAAATGAAACGAGTTTAGGTTCCAGTATTTAAAAATGCAGTATTATAAAAAGGGAACATTGACTTTTTTGGAAACAAAAGGGACTAGAAAAATCCCTCCTACTAAGAAATACAAACAATAGAAAATGACTTTGTATCGACATAAAAATACGCTGTCTTAATAGAAATAATAGAAAAACAAATAAATAATACGTGAATGCTAGGCATAGAAAAATAGTAGTGTGAAATAAAATTTTATAATTGTTTTCTTCTTAAAATAAAATTGTTTTCTTCTTAAAATAAAATTATTTTCTTCTTAAAATAAAATTGTTTTCTACTTAAAATAAAATTGTTTAAGTAATACCAAAAATATAAAGACAAACAAATGCGTTCAAGTAAGAGAAACTGATAGAACTATAGAACACAGTAAATGTATCTTCAGGTAATAGGAAAAAATAAAAGAATGCAAAAAATCAGTCCTGGTAATAGATATATGAAAAGTTATAGTACTACAGTAAATGAAAAGTTACAGTACAGTACTGCCTTGCAGTACTAGTAACATAAATAAAAGAACATATGTACATCGTGATCAGAATAATAGGTAACAAATGGACAGCTTTTTTAGTATGCAATTCGAAGGAAAAAGTTGTTAGGCAAAAAAAGTCCTGCATTATCTCAAATTTCAATAATAGCATAATTAATAATAGAATAATAGTATAATAAATAGTATCATGTGAAAACTCAAAAAAAATAAAATTAAAAATTGAATCTTTTTTATTTAAAGTGCTGAACATTGAATCTTTTTTAATTGATCTAAAATAGGCGAGCATTATTTAAACTTACTTGCGAAATAGTTTTGCGACTGATGATTTTGTCAATATTTTCAGCATTTAAAGTGCTGAAAATTGAATCTTTTTTTAATTGATCTAAAATAGGCGAGCATTATTTAAACTTACTTGCGAAATAGTTTTGCGACTGATGATTTTGTCAATATGATTTTCATTACATTCATTATCTGCTTCTCTGCATGTTCTGTAATTATTCCCCACAATAAGAACAATTTCAACCATTTCTGGGTTAGTTAACGACAATTTATTGACAAACATATTACAAAACGAAAAATTAACTAAAAACGAGATATCGCGATTTATAAATTTTATCAGAACAATCAGAGAGAGAGAGATAACGATCTTTATTAGGCTATTGGCCGTCGGCCTTTCCGCCTTTAAAGAACAATAATTTAAAAACCATTTAAAACAATCAACAATCATTTCAAAAATCAAGAACAATCATTTAAAGAACAATCAGAACAATCATTTAGGGAACAGTAACATTAGGGAATAATAAAATATAAAACAACCCGTCGAAGGTAATAACAAACTGTACATTATATATTTACTTTAAGAACATAATTAAGCAACTTTTCAAATAAAAAAATTCAATCAATTTTTAATTTTTCCAATTTTCAAAAAAATAATATTAATTTGAGATAATGCAGGACTCTTTTGCCTGACAACTTTTTCCTGTAAAATGCATACCAACAAAGTTTCGCATTTGTTACCCATTATTCTGATCACGAAAAAAATACGCTCCAAACAATGGAACAAAGAAATCGCTCTTTCTGATAACACTGGTCGACAAATTTTGACAAATGTGTTGTCCCTTCAATTTAAATGCATTCTTCGTAAAGTATTCACTATGCGTATATACGAAATGTAAAAAAAAAATGTTGGAGGTCGTTTTTTTGGATTCTTTACAGAGTTTTTCCACTATTTACTTACAAAAACACGTTCTCAGTTAAAGTTAGGTTATAAAAGTGATACCGGTATTTGTCAAACGAAACTTGAATCCAGTATTGCCATAAAAGATCATTGGAATCGGTCTTACATCCCGAAAAAAAAATGCATTTCAATACCCAGGACAGCTGGCAACCTTGTAAAATTGTGTCATCATTATTATGGTTATTAGTTTGATGACGTGAACGCAAGTTTAGAAATATTAGAATATATGTACACCACGATTGTGAATACTATTACAGCCTCGGATCACGTAACCCTCAGCGCTATTAATAAAAGAAAACCATACACTATTATTACAGCTATTTAATGTTTCTATTCTAAGTATTATTCACGGGAGGCAAAGTTGTTTGCCTCCCGTGGGAGGAAAAGTAGAACTTTCCTCCCTCGTATGAGGGACGAAAGTGCCTACTTTCTATTAAGGGATTAGAAAAAACTATTTATTCGTGTAACAGGCTACGTTCAGGCCTTATATGTATTTCTGTTTGAATTTCGCGGGCTGAAATACAACCACGGGGATTGCGTTGATCGTAGTGAGCGTACTTTGATCGCGCTTTTAATAAAAACAAGTGCATCGCCGTTGCATCAAAAGCTTGGCTAGTGCAGACCGTGCAGCCTCCGCCGCAGCCGTCAATCAGCATTAATTCTACAGGTAGG
This sequence comes from Othius punctulatus, assembly GCA_951805005.1. Taxonomy (NCBI): domain Eukaryota; kingdom Metazoa; phylum Arthropoda; class Insecta; order Coleoptera; family Staphylinidae; genus Othius; species Othius punctulatus. The sequence goes on from OX638145.1 coordinate 17,190,848, forward strand.
TAAATTAATTTTATGTATTAGATTATAATCTCGTATTACAATGTACGCAATCTGTTGATGAGTATCTGCTGAAAGAACGGCGGCTTTTGATGCTATGCTGCGAGTGCCATAACCTATAATTAAACGTCATCGCTTCGACTCCTTGAAGAGTCGAGACGAGTCGTAGATATTTTCATTAGTTTAGAGGTAACCAAAGAAAGAACTAGAGCAGGTTTAAACTACAATTAATATGCGGAAATGTGTGGATTTTATTGTTTGGTACACAGTTGATAAAGTAAACACGCGCCATCTATTGGTGATTGGCGTTTGTTTCGTTATTTCACGTGTGCCTTTGTTTTGTGGTACGGCTAATAGCTTGACCATATAAAATTGTACATGACGAATAATAATATACGTTACAAATAACTATGAGCAATTGAAACGTATAGGTTCAATTAACAGAACAAATAAATTTCCTTTTGTATGTATACAAATACATATAGTATACACATAGTATGCTTAGATGATAAGACATACAAATAAATTTCCTTTTGTATGTATACAAATACATATAGTACACACATAGTAAGTCTTAGATGAGTATGCTTAGATGAAAATGTTATAAATGTTGCTATATAGAAACATCAAAGTTTAGCCTTATGCAGCTGTGTGGACAGAGCCGCAATCCCAATCTAAAAGTCAAAAGTGCAATGTGAAAAGTGGCGGATAGGTGAGCAGCCCAAAAAAGCCTTTGGAAAAAAAGTAGTTTTTGTATGAATTTCTTTGCAGCACATGCCTTTATTGTTATAACAGATTATATCCAGGTGTTATATTTCTGTAGTCTGTGAACTTATGCGTAGTTTGTTTTGGTAATAATAGTGCATACGTTTGCTCCTTGCACTTTGTACCACTGAACATGCAAATGCGTATTGGTGCGATTTGTTATTATCTCTGCACTCCACACGTTCCGCGGCGATTAGTATCGCAACTACGCGTTCCTACATCGGTAATTAATATTAATTACGAAAATAATTGCGCGCCGGCAATTTTACTGATTGCTTTAATGAGACTTAATAATCGATCATTTTAATAGCCGATAATTGATCGGTTAGCGCTGTGTGAGAAAGTCGGAGCCGGGCCGGGGTGCTAATTGCGTTAAACTTGTTGCGTGCGCTCCGGAGCTGTGATTATTTAATATTTTGATTGGACTGCTCGGCGCTCACCTGAGCGCTTTGCATATAACTCAGCGGGCGACGAGGGTATAATCCCGCCAACATGCGATGCGAGAAGCGCGCTGTTGCGGGCAATAAATAAATCGGCGAGCGGCCGGCCGATTTCGGTAATTGCACGTCTGCGAAAGATAATTAGAAGATTGGCGAGGTTAATTAGGGGCGCGTGAATCATCCGGGTCGGCCCGGATCGGAGGAAGGGTGCCGGCATGCGTGGGCGTCTCGCCGTGCAAGTCAGTAATGAAACGTTTTTTTTTTTCTGGGCTTACATTGGCGACAGCTATATTGGCAATTGGCACGTTTCCGGGTGAAAGTTTTAATGGAAGATTGATGATGGCAATGGCCAACTTAAAATTTAATAAGTGCCGGGTTAAGAAGATAACATCCGATTTTCCATCTCCTCACCTGAAGAATTTCTAACATAGACAGGGCTGGACTAAGTTGTTTACCCCAGGTTCTGGGTTTACCCCAGAAGTGCATAAATTCCTGGAGTTAATTTATTAATAAATCAGCTCGGCGAAAATTCGTAAATGAATTATTTGTATAATAAAAAACAGGCTGTTTTGTAAGCAATTAATTGTCTGCATGTGCACAATTATTATAAGAAAGTTCTGCGATAGTTATGTTATGCCTGATAAATAAAATCAACCAATGCAGAGTGGTCCAGAATTTAAAAAAAGTCGATCCAAAATCAAAATTTCATTGTTTTTATATGATACTAAACATAACACATAATCTTTACTCTAAGTAGATAGCCTAGAACAGTTCTGGGCCATTGTCCCATCAGGTTTACATGGAGGTCTAAATTCGCTTTACTTCCGGTCGGGCTGGTCGTCGAATTCGTCGGCTGATATAAAGAGGCTGATATAAACAGGCTGATTGAAACAGGCTGATTGAAACAGGATGATTGAAACAGGCTGATTGAAACAGGCTGATTGAAACAGGCTGATTGAAACAGGCTGATTGAAACAGGCTGATTGAAACAGGCTGATTGAAAGAGGCTGATTGAAAGAGGCTGATTGAAACTGGCTGATTGAAACAGGCTGATTGAAATTGAAACTGATTGAAAAGTCGTCGACTTCTCTGCCGTTTATCGTACAGATATCAATCTTGTGGTTATGGTTTAACATCTACAATGGCAAAATATGCATTGTAATAATTGATCAAATGTAACAAGTTAAACGTCAAAGAAGTTTTGTTATACACACATGTATGAGCATGTGTTAGTGAAATATATTTGGCATCGTCGCCGAAAAAATATCACGGCCGCCAACATAACATGATTTATTACATGATTGGCAGGCGAAAATTGTGTCCGCGGTTAATACACCGATTACCTATTTATAACCACCGGTGATCAGTGTTATGAACAAATGATCCTTGAAGAATTTCGATTCTTAAACTATTGTTATGCATATTCTCGAAAACAATCACGTTGGTACGAAAAAACCTCATCGCACAGCTGTTTGATGACGTGAACGCCAGTTTAGAAAAATTAGAGTATATCAGTCTCTTTATATCAGCAGACTCCCGCGCAGATGTTAGGCAGCCCAACATATACCTTCGCTAATGGACTTCGAACGAATTCGACGACTAGCCCAACCGGAAGTAAAGTGAATTTAGACCTCCCATGTAAACCTTATGGGAAAATGACCCAGAACTGTCCTAGCCTATCTACTACTCTAGTGTGTGGTCAACTTCTGAAATACATAATTGCAATATTTAATTACGTAGAAAGACAATATTAGTCCTGGAACATGCGATAAAACACATGCGTTTCAAATATAAATATTATTTTTTTCTATTTTGCGTATAAGTCGATTCTAGCACGCAAATGATGTCATTTGAGTGTTAGAATAAGCGGTTGGTGTGCTAGAATAGACTAGTAAAATTTACTGCATTGATGTTGGTAGTGGTAGCGTTGACGGTTGACGTTGAAATGTCAACTGACATACGTCAAAAAATAAATTTCACAGAGAACAGCAAATCAATGAAAACGAAGTTTAATTTAAATTATTACCGTGGAAAGTACAATTATTATACACATTAACAGTTACAAGCGATTTGTCTTGAGAATTTATAGTGACAGTGATTCTCCATAAAGTAGACGATTTATACTTTTGGCGTTGAAAATCAAAATAGGCAAGTAAAATATTTTCGGATATTCCTTATATGTTACTTTGCTGGCGCCACTCTTCAAATTTTTGAAATTCTTTTTCATACTGGGATTTGGACTTGTCAGGCAGTACATTTTCTAAGGTTTTTTTCTGCAATTTGCCTAATTTTCGGCGGCGTTAGTGATAAATTTTCTTCAGTATTCATTTTCAAACAACGCAAAATTGCACAAATAAAATCTGACGTTTCAAATTATTATTTTTTCCACAGCCGCCTAAATTTACGCCACATAAATGTCACCAACCACCGCAAAATCCCCTAGATTTAAAAGTTTAATTTTGTAATTTATAAAATAGTATGATGCGGCAAAATAGAAAAAATAGTATAAAACACTCGTTGCAGAAGGTCCTTCAAGCACTCATTTGTTCCTCAACTCGTTGCTACGCAGCTCGTTTCGAAATTTCAAATTCGTTCTTGAATATATGCCTCTGCAACTGGTATTTTAATATACTATTCTAAAATGGGGCTTTTACTTAGAGCTGTGGAGAATTTATTTTGCAAAATATTATATCTATAGAAAGCCCGAACCTTGAGCTATCATATGAATGTATTATTTTACCCTTCTTCAAAATTAATTGGTAATTAGAGTACCCTCCATATTGGAGTCATTTTCGCGCTAATTGTACATTTACGAAACAGACTACACAAGAGGACAAAATATTTCTTAGTACACATTAATGGTAAGGGTCTTAAGTATATAAAAATAAATATATTAAGTATATATTAAGTATATAAGCAAAACTCGTTGGTTTGCTCTTATTTGCCCCTTCTCTTACGACAGAGTGTCGTGTAATAATCACCCCTGTGTCATACAACACGCAATTATAGTATTTTACATAACAAACCAGGTAAGAGGGTTTTTACTGGACATACAAGGGAATGACTGACGAGCCGCAGATGAGTCTGTCACCTTGTAGTTACTAGATACTAAATATAGAAAATGCAGTATTGCTGATTGGCGAATTATCCCAAGAAGCCCAGAAACAAAAAATAAAGATTTCCGGCAATACAAGGAATACCACACGAGGAAAATAAGTACCCTGAAGATAAATGAAGATCTTTTCCACAGATTAATTTTGAGTTCAGATTACCAATTATGTTTTTTTTTATATAGGCCAAACAAAAAATCACTGTTGATGATGTCCTCTAATTACTAAATATTTCAGAAAAAGGCAATAATTCTGATGAAGATGATCTTGAAGATTTCTAAAAGCATTTCGCATAATAGTACGTTGTAAAGGGTCTCCCAGTAGGAACGATATATTTTTAAAACATCATAGCAAACATATCTAAAATTTTATAAATCTCACTAGCTGTCATTTGTTTTTAGTATAGTTTGACAATTCATCATGGCAAAATTCACGCTTCAACAACGTTTGGTTGTAATCCAAGAATAATAATCCAAGAATTTTATCAAAATAATCGTTATTTTATTCAAACTCAACGTGATCTTCGTGAAGATTTTGGTCCACATAATCGCCCTTCTATGCTTGCTATACCTTAAATCGTTGAAAAAATCGAAACAAATTTCACTTTACACGATACCAGAACACCAATAAGATGACGAAACGCACTAAACCAAGAGAATATTGACGCTGTAACTACCAGATGTAAATCAGTCGATTAATCGACGTTTTCAAGTACTTGGCCTTTCAAGAATGACAACTTGGCGTTTTTTGAGACAAGATTTGGGTTTACATCCGTATAATATTGTATTGACTCAAGAACTTGAACCACTTGACCATCATAAGTGTCGTGTGTATGCTGATTGGGCTCTAGAGCAACTCTCAAGAACTTGGCATTTCAAGAATGACAACTTGGCGTGTTTTGAGGAAAGATTTGGGTTTACTTACATGCTGATTGGTGTATATAATATACGAATATTATACAATCCGTATAATATTGTATTGACTCAAGAACTTAAACCACTTGACCATCATAAGTGTCGTGTATTTGCTGATTGGGCTCTAGAGCAACTCTCAAGAACTTGGCCTTTCAAGAATGACAACTTGGCGTATTTTGAGAAAATATTTGGGTTTACATCCGTATAATATTGTATTGACTCAAAACTTAAACCACTTGACCATCATAAGCGTCGTGTGTTTGCTAACTGGGCTCTAGAGCAACTCTCAAGAACTTGGCCTTTCAAGAATGACAACTTGGCGTATTTTGAGACAAGATTTGGGTTTACATCCGTATAATGTTGTATTGACTCAAGAACTTTAACCACTTGACCTTCATAAGCGTCGTGTATTTGCTGATTGGGCTCTAGAGCAACTCTCAAGAACTTGGTCTTTCAAGAATGACAACTTGGCGTATTTTGAGAAAATATTTGGGTTTACATCCGTATAATATTGTATTGACTCAAAACTTAAACCACTTGACCATCATAAGCGTCGTGTGTTTGCTAACTGGGCTCTAGAGCAACTCTCAAGAACTTGGCCTTTCAAGAATGACAACTTGGCGTATTTTGAGACAAGATTTGGGTTTACATCCGTATAATGTTGTATTGACTCAAGAACTTAAACCACTTGACCATCATAAGCGTCGTATGTTTGCTGATTGGGCTGTAGAGCAACTTGAAATTGATCCAGATTTTTTCCAAAAAATCATATTTTCAGATGAAGCTGATTTTTATTTAAATGGCTTCGTTAACAAACACAATTGTCGTTTTTGGTGTAAAAATAATCCAGATTCATAAGAAGTCTTTTCATCCAGAAAAAGGTACTGTTTGGTGTGGTTTGTGGCATGGGGGACATCGTCGACTCATATTTTTTTGAAGATGCAAATGGAGATGCAGTAACAGTGACTGTTGAGCGTTATGGATCAATGGTAACGGATTTTTTGTGGCCAAAGTTGGATGAAATTAATTTGCAAGACCTGTTTTTCCAACAAGATGGTGCAATACTACATATTGCCAATGCCACTATGGAATTACTGAGAGAAAAGTTTGATGAGTTATCACCCACAAGAACTAATGTTCTTAAGGGTACTTAAGAACATTAGTTTTTAAACCACTGCTGCTGAATACCATACAATGTGAGGCCACATTATCGATAGAAAGTTTTTGTTTGTTTTTAGCCCAGGGGTTCCCAAACTTTTAGACATTGCGACTTAAATCTATAGCGACCCACTTCATTCCCGGCTCATTGATTTTTTGTTTGTTTTTACTTTTGCCATATTGTATGAATTTTAATTCTTGAATCTTAAAAATATAGATTCAAGATCTGCGACTCAAATCTATAGCGACCCACTTCATTCCCTCCACATTGTTTTTTTTTTGTTTTTACTTGTGCCATATTGTATGAATTTTAATTTTTGAATCTTAAAAATATAGATTCAAGATCTTGTTGCCACCCATAGTTTGGGAAACTCTGGTTTGGACGGTTCTCAGGTGTATGTGCAATTCTTCGCGATTGGAGTAAGTACTCCTCGTGGCCAATAAAATACCAGAAATAATAATAACCCCGCTCGGAGTTATCTGACAAATGATGACAAATGTTGATTGCCAGCCCATTACAAGTTATTTATTTTAGTCGACGCGATTATTTCAAAACAATGCCACGGCGCGGCGATATCAGTTTTGCAACGTTGATTTGTTGTAAGCCGTTCTTTACGGCCGGGGCATAATTGGCACATTTGCGACGGTGGTGTCGGTTGCACAACATCCTCTGGATGCCATGACTCGCTCATTTCGCAGCCCCGGAGCCTTGAAGGAGATGGACAGCGTCTCCGAAAGGTTGGCGCTTTTTCGCGCCCCCAGGCGCCCGTCGGATTTCGACCTTTCGCCCTCGGAGGCCCGAAGACGGGGGCGTCGGATGCCTTGGAGCGACCGGATTAAATTGAAACGCCCCCTTATACATCCCATTAAGCCGTTTTCGCACAACAAAGGCGATGCTAATGCAGGGGATCGCTGTAATTGCCGGCTGTCGCCCGTGGTTTTTTGCCCGTTTTCATGGGACTTTCACGTTATCGCCCCCAATCGGCCGTTTTATGGGAGCCACATCAAAAATGTCGCGCAGCAAACCGTGAAACCATAACTCTTTTATCAACTGCCTAAGGTGTAATTACCACGTGGAAAATTTTAATTTATACATCCTTTCTAAGCTGTATACGCTTTCGAGGCTGTTGTACCTACTTATCGCGCGGCGATTTTTTTCTGGTCGCGATTTAGGCACATTTTATGCGGTAGGTGTGCCCGAACAATACCATTATTGTATACATTAAGGTTGAAATTTGAATTATTTATCTATTACAATAAACCGCAAGGACTTTTAAAAGTGCATTGCGTATTGATTGATAGATTATTTTTGCACAACCGCGCCGTATCCTGTACCCCCGGTGTGATACCGCTCCGGTTCTCTGCGCCAATACTGTGCGACTGGAGAGTGTGGGAAGGATTTGTGGCTTGCCATTTAGCCGTAAATATTCATATCCTTCATTAGCCACGTCTTGGCCAAAGAGTTGTAAGTTGTCTCCTATCGTTCAACCTAGATTTCAACGTCTGCCCGCTCATTCCTAGCCATCACCCATATGCAGCAGGCGATCAGTTCGTTCACCCATGTGTGCCGTGCTCTCAGTGTTTACTTCTGGGCCTCGGATAATGATCGCCGAATTTTTTGAATGGGGGTCTCTCCTCCTTAACGACCGCCAGCTCCTTTTATGGACGCGAAATTCTCGGCAATAACCATCGGATCCGATTCCATCCCATCCCATCTAAAGGCGCATTTAAAAGTAGAAGATCATCGCCGTAATTTATTGTAAGCAATAACAACACTCAGCGGCAATTTCTTCCCATCCCACAGCCATAACGCGCACCTTTTGTACGGAACCATTTATTATCAGCGGATGCCTGGACCAGCCATAAAACCGTGAATGAGAAACCATCTCCGGCTATTACCGCCACACGCAACTTAGTTTCTAGTCCACGCTTTTTGCCACCTCGCTGTGTTTAAATTTAATTGCGAAAATGATTTATTTACCTCCAGAGCCCATCAAGTATCGACATTTGTTCTTCTTTGTACTACTCTTAATTGCGGCTATTAGGCGCGTAAGGGAAGTACCAGCGCACTCAATTCCGCCATTATAATAGCGACAAAAAAACGTAATTGGAAGTTGTAAAATGCTTGAACGAGTTCAATGATTTCCATTCTTTATCTGGGTCTCCATGTGGTCTAGCTATTCACACATAAACTTTTCTGGATTTTTTTCCAATTGAACCTTCGGCACCAGAAAACCCGATGAATATTCGTCATTGTATGCAGTTATACAATCATAACGTAAGTATTGTCCCCTTTGTGCCTAATACTTTGTATTGAATTATGTGTGCGTCATTATGTTATACTTTGTATTGAATTATGTGTGCGTCATTATGTTATACTTTGTAACGTGTTTATGTAATTGGATGTTTCAGGATATCCAGGTATTACAAAATCACGCCTGGAAATCGATTTGTTTACGATTATACGTTTAAATCTCCACTCAGATTCAATTTTGCTGGCTGATTTCCTTGCGAAAGATATTACAGACGTCAATATATTTAATTTATAAATTATCATATCCTTTACAGAGGAACGAAGAGAAATACAGAAAATAGAAAATATTCAGAATATCATATAAGGAAAACTTGAATTTAACAATTTATGAAAATTCAGCACTAATGAAATCAAAAGTACCTTAGTATGAAGATGAAAGAGCGGGAAAATCCAGTCAGATGAAACCAGAGCAGGAGATGTAGAATTGATTGGAAGAGAAGATTTCAGAATCAATCGAGAGAACTAAAATTCTTTAAAAGTTCAACGTCCAAGAAACTCTTTTGACATTGTATACAAAGCTTGAGTAGATACCTTTAGAATATTTTACTTTTTGCTTGTGGTTCAAGAATCGAGTTCATGCCTTAACAAGGTGCAATTTCAAAGACCTGTTGTCTCCTACTTTTTGGGTCAATTGTCCAATAGCCCTGAGTGTAACAACATGCAGGATGGCTTTTTTGTTGCCGAAATGCCATCCCATCAAGTCGTAGGAGATGTAGAATTGATTGCAAGAGAAAATTTCAGAATCAATCGAGAGAACTAAAATTCTTTAATAGTTCAACGTCCAAGAAACTCTTTACAAAGCTTCAGTAGGTACCTTTAGAATGTTTTACTTTTTGCTTGTGTCTCAAGAATCGAGTTCATACCTTAACAAGGTGCAATTTCAAAGACCTGTTGTCTCCTACTTTTTGGGTCAATTGTCCAATAGCCCTGAGTGTAACAACATGCAGGATGGCTTTTTTTGTTGCGGAAATGCCATCCCATCAAGTCGTACGTGATGTCATAGGTTAGCTGGCGGAGTTGAGCTATCTGCTGAGCGCTCAGCCTCCTTATTAAGCGGTACAGGGTTTCGCCAATAAACACGCGCACCGCATAAACATAATTGCATATCATGCGCGCGTATAAGCAGGCACTTAATAAGGCCGTGCGCGATTTATTATCGCTCGATCACCGGCGCTTTTATAACTCCGCTGCTCGGGAGTGTGAGAATTGGGACGGAATTCTTGGCTCGCCCATAGCTTTTTATCCAGAATTATATTAAACTACGAAGATTGGGAATTAAGAAGAAGATTGGGAATTAAGAAGAAGGCGGAATTCTGGGCTCGCCCATGGCTTTTTATCCAGAATTATATTAAACTACGAAGATTTGGAATTAAGAAGAAGATTGAGAATTAAGAAAAAGACGGAATTCTGGGCTCGCTCATAGCTTTTTATCCAGAATTATATTAAACTACGAAGATTGGGAATTAAGAAGAAGATTGGGAATTAAGAAAAAGACGGAATTCTGGGCTTGCCCATAGCTTTTTATCCAGAATTATATTAAACTACGAAGATTGGGAATTAAGAAAGAAGACGGAATTCTGGGCTCGCCCATAGCTTTTTATCCAGAATTATATGAAACTACGAAGATTGGGAATTAAAAAAAAGATTAGGAAGATTGGGAATTATGAAGAAGACAAAAAGCGAATTACAAAAGAATGAACTCCTGTCATGGGTCAAATCCGGCGTAACAATATATCGATGGTCCTCGTTCACAACTTTTTATCCAGAATTATATTAAACTTCGAAGATTGGGAATTAAGAAGAAGCTTTTAAAAAATGCTAAAAAAAGCATAATTGCAAAAAGCAAAAAGCTAATTACAACAAGGAATGGACTCCTGTAATGGTTGACCCTGGATTGACGCTGGATTTGACATCCAGCGTAATAATATATCGACGGTCCTCTGCAATAACGACCCAATTCAAAATGTATCAATTTGTGTGTCGTTGATACATATAAACGTAGGCATTATTAACTACATCATCCGCTATAAAACTCAAAACCATTAAGTTTTTAATTGTGTCGTTATTGCAGAGGACCAAAGATATGTTTCGTGTATTCGCTCAAACGTAGGCTTTATTAACTACATAATCCGCTATAAAACTCAAAAATATTAAGTTTTTAATTGTTTCGCTATTACAGAGGACCAAAGATATGTATCGTGTATTTGCTCAAACGTAGGCATTATTAACTACATCATCCGCTATAAAACTCAAAACCATTAAGTTTTTAATTGTGTCGTTATTGCAGAGGACCAAAGATATGTTTCGTGTATTCGCTCAAACGTAGGCTTTATTAACTACATAATCCGCTATAAAACTCAAAAATATTAAGTTTTTAATTGTTTCGCTATTACAGAGGACCAAAGATATGTATCGTGTATTTGCTCAAACGTAGGCATTATTAACTACATAATCCGCTAGAAAACTCAAAATCAGTAAGTTTTTAATTGTGTCGTAATTGCAGAGGACCAAAGATATGTATCGTGTACTCGCCCAAATTCAAATTAAGAACAAATACATCATGTATTGACTCAAATTCAGCTGAAGAACAAATACATCCTGTTCTGGATCAAATACAGCCCAAGAATAACTTTGTATATATTTTTTTCTTCTAGTACCATATCTTGTTAGCGACGTTGGCTACTTCGCTCTAACCTCCTCGTTATCAACATGATTCACTCATTTCACTTATTTATAAGTAATACGACGCCTCGTTATGACTCAGTATACTTTTGATCACCAATTAACTTTCCTTAGTTGTGCGCGCCTAACTGCTTTAACAGGTAACTTACATCGTTTTTGCTTAACTTATTAGCCCTTTGCCAACATTCAACAGTCACATACAGCGTGGTGCAAACATTTCGGAAGTTTGCACATTTCGATGAGGTGTTAATAAAAATCAAGTTGCCGTGAATCATAATATTTTTACACAAAAGTCAAAATGACATAATATTTCTTGCATTCAGTATATAATAAGCCGTCAATATGAATCGATTTGTATCTGATGAGATTCATAAAATCGAAGAATCCGTCACTTCCACAAAACCCATTAATAGAGTACAAACAGAACGCTATGTTATAAGACAATTTGATCACTCCTATTCAGAAAGAAATTATGATATAAAAGAAGAAAAGTCGGATGAAGAATTATGTAAAATTTTGGAAGACTGGGCTTACAACATGCGAAAAGTTAATGGTGAAGATTATAAAGAAGGACACTCTGGAATCTCACAGCTAAGCATATTCAACTTACTTATTATAATAAATTCAAAAGAGTTATAGATCCTTTTAAAAGCGTTATATTTCAAAAAGCAAGAGATGCTCGCAATTCAAAGAGGAAAATTTTACAACGCAATTTGGAAAAAAGAAAACGCAATTCGTCGGCTTGAACCCATGAAAAACAAACAAGAATTATAAATTATTTTAATGGAAATACACCCAATGGTCTACAGCGAAAGTTTTACCATATTGCGTCTGTTGAACTTGCGTGGAGAGGAGGAGAAGCAAGTGCTTGCTTGGCGGAATATTTCAAAAAAGAAATAAACAATTACGGTTTGCCAACAGGTCGGATGGAATACAACACAATTTTCTCCAAAACAGCACAAGGAGGTGATAAGAAAATTGCAGATAGTAAATGGATTACCCCAAATTCAAACAATATAGACATGTGCCCCGTTCGACTTCTAAAGAAAATGTTTTCTAAACGCACACCTAACATTAAAACTAATCGCCTGTTTCTTACAGTAAATTAAGATTGGGAAAAACATGAAAATAGCGATTGGTATAAAAACATGCCTTTAGGATACAATCAGATTAGTAAATGGACAAAAAGTGCTGCTAAAAGCATCGGAATAAATACCAAACTTGTAAAAATAACAAATCATTCTAACAGATCGTCTACAGTTAGTCAGTTATCAAGTACGGGTATTAACGCTGAAGAAATTATAAAAATAACTGGACACAACAATACTGCTTCAATTCAACCTTATTTGAATCTAAGTGAAAATCATCATAAAAATCTTATTTCAAATTTAAGAAGAAAATTCTTCTATCAATAATTCTTCGTCAGTTTTCTTGATTCATCTAATAATAATAATAATTCCAGTGGCTCAGTAATTTATAATAATTGTACTTTTAATATTACATACCATAAATAAATCAAGTTCTTATAAGTCATAATTATGAATTTAATTTAATTCAGGTGTTAATAAAAATCAAGTTGCCGTGAATCATAATATGTATACACGTAAGTCAAATTGACAAAATATTTCTTGCATTTACATTTATTATTCGGTATATAGTCCTCCGAATATAACTCGAGCATCAAAAATAATCTGAATATAGTGACTACTGCTCAATGTGTTCTTTAAAATACTCATATTTCTCAAAACACATTTCGCATACATCAGCTATATTTGATTATTTTTGACGCTCTTTTTATATTACTTGTGATTATTTTCTGATTTCACTGCATAATCATAACATAGATGAAATTCACTTACTGTCCTCAATACATTTGAAATTAAGTACTGAGTCAACAACAATCTAAAAATGTTGTTATTTAGACATGCAATCACTTTGATGCAAAAAAAATCATGGATTACCACACATTGGATTTTATAGTTGGATGTGAATGTTAAGATGCTTTCATTAATATCCACTGGAATTCTGCTAAATAAGCAGGAAATTAAATTTTCCCGTCAGTGGGTCACTATGCTGCTGCAATAAAATTCACAGGAATCTGAACGGTCGAGAAACTTGATTATCGAGTTTAGATGCACGTCGAGGAATACGCATGCATAGACATTATCAATGGTATTAATTCATTAATAAAATAACTACGTAACTATGTATGGCTGAAGCAGTTGATATTTGCATGGAGTATGGAGAAGAACAAAAGTACTTAAATTCAAATATAGTATATCAATATAGTATAATATTTCACAAAATATCAAAGCAGGAGATTTGCCGGATTTATACTTCTGCCACTGGATATACCCATTTCCAATATTACTTGTGTAGTATATACAACCATATATGGTTGGTATTTGTAGGTAGATAGCATCATATACACCACCATACCAAAAACCAACCATTGTAATGAAGCCATTGATAGCAGATTTTACAGATTTTGGACCTGTACCAAAATCACAATTGTTGATTGGCAGTAGCCTTTAGTCACAAGGGTTTAAAATGTACTGTTTCGTAGTAGGTAATTGCGATTTCAATTTCTCAGAAGTTGGTCTGCAGATTAGTTCATGTTAATTAGGAGCGTACATGATGGAGTGGTTGTAAAAGTGTTAATGCGATTGATAAGTGCAGCATCGTTGCAGCATTTACCTCGTGGCTCAGATAAGATGCCACTAGACGGGTATTTAAAAATACTTTGTTAGGGGGGCATTCATCGTCAACAATGGGTTGACATAAGTACTCGCGCCAGCATTATCCGCTGACAATCTCCGGCTGTAGCCGTGCTAATGGACGGTCTGGTCATTTCTGGTCAATGCAGCGCCTAATGCGTTCTGATGATAGAAAGTGGCTGCATCGGCGACGTAAATGATAAGCCCTAACGCCAGCCTGATTTGAATATTTATCGCCAATCTGACGGTCGGACAGCAGGATTTGTGGCAGCCAGCAGGACTGCGAACGCCACAAAAGCGCCCTTAATGGCGCTCTAAGCTGCGCAATTTTTCATCAGCGTAAACAAACAATGAGCGCGCTGATTTTTCCTCTTCTTTGATCTGGGTTCAGCTCCAACGGGTCGTGATCTTGTACAATTGCCATTGTACGTACACACAACAATCGCCCATTGAACGCGTCCCGATTAATTAATAACTCCTCGTGTTTTGTGCCATGGCGGAGCTTGATCCCCGGTTTTTGCCCTCTCGGACTAAATTACAGCCTTATGACTTGCACGCCTGCAATATCTCCGGACCAAATTGGCCGAGGCCGTATGATAATTACATTAAGACAACACTCGTCAAGTATAATGATGTATGGTCCACTTAAGTTTAATACGGATTCGGGCATGGCGTGCACAGCCCGAGTGAATGATACTTATGTTAGCTGAACTTTTGCCACTTCTGATATTGTTAACCCAATTCAGATATTGTTAGGCCGGCGAATTACCTTTAGCTTAATTCTGATTATTTTTAATCCATAAAACAGTTTCAATACTAATTCTGCTGTATTATACTTATAATAGGTAATTATTTGTATTGTCAAGTTGTCGATTAATAAACAATGGGATCTGCATCAATGAAACTTATTTATTTAATACAAACTAATGATACAAAAATATAAAAGGTTATATAATCGTATAATAAAATATGGCAATCGCTCTCTTCTTTTGCTCCTTCCAATGACCGTCATTCTGTAACAATTAGAAGAGTGATCGTGAGTTTACAACTCAGTGAGATAATTGTATTGGTTGACCCGAGTATTAATTGGTCAACCCGATATCCTTGATTAATTACGGTGAAACAATTATCTTTGGTAAATTGTTTATCGATAGGTCAACCTCAACTCTCCACAACAATACTATGACTGACTCACCATACTTGTTGACCCGAGTTCAACTCTCCACAACTAGACAATGATTCACCATACTTGTTGACCCGAGTCCAACTCTCCACAACCATACAATGGCTCACTATACTTGTTGACCCGAGCTCAACTCTCCACAACTATACAATGACTCACTATACTTGTTGACCCAAGTCCAACTCTACACAACCATACAATGACTCAGCATATCTGCTGACACCGAGTAATAATTGGTCAACCCAACATCCTTGTTATCTTCTGAGACAATGGAACAACGATGGGTTAACCTCAACTCAACTCAACCACACAATCACTCACCTTCAATTTATCCATACGGACACTAACAATGTAATCTTATTCTAAGCTGTAAAATACTTGACGTTGCCGGCGTCATTCACACTCACTCAATGCCGCTCTGTAGAGCCCAAGCGAGCGGGCCAGTGTTTACACACCACTGACCCTGAGTTTTATAAATAGAACACCCTCTTCACTGGTTCCAAGCAATCGATACACAGATATTCATGTTTACCTCTTTTTATATATATAATTTTTTTTTCGTCGTAACACTTAATTTGCTCGCGGTAGTGTTTAATTTCGGATTCTTAATTACAGTCATTCCTGTCCGCTCGACTGTGCGGCTCTTTGTTCGCAATCTCCACGCAGACGCGGCTTTACGTGTCGCATTTCGGTTTTTTTACGGTAGAAACTCAAAAACTAGAAAGTAGAAACTGTAGTAGCATTCATCACTTAAGTACAATAATTTAATTTCACTAATTATCGCATAAAACATCATAATTCTCCGCACCACGCAATGTAAACTAACTTACAAAAACCAATTACAACCACCTCATCATGTGACGAATCGTACAATTTGGAGCTCTTAGAACACGCTAAGAACTTAGCCTAACGCATTAGAATTGTTTTTGTACATGAATTGTACACCTAATGCAAGATTTGTTACAAAATGCGACAATTTTAAATATATGAATACAATTTTTGCAAAAATAAAACTTCACAATGTTAAATGTCTACTCGAAGAATTCTCAAAAATGCTAATGCTTGTTATTATTTTAAATTATTTCAAGTTTAATCCAGCAACTATTTTATTTCTATTTATTTAGCTAAACAACAACAAAAACAGCATGCTTTTTCATCTTGATTGATTTTTTTTGTTATATTTAATTATTTGAAGAACTAAAAACACCAACTGAAACAATTTTCAATGTTTCTTAGATTTCTCATATTAAGGTAGTCAATTTAAATTAAAAAAATCTGTACTTCCTTAATTTTGTTAAAAAAAATATTTGCGAACGGTTTCGGTGTTTAAACCATCACCAGGAAAAAAATTGAGCCCTGACATGTTTGCCTGATGATGGTATATATGTATGTATGTATGTATGAATGTATGTATGTATGTATGTATGTATGTATGTATGTATGTATGTATGTATGTATGTATGTATGTATGTATGTATGTATGTATGTATGTATGTATGTATGTACAAAATTAATTATAAAATTATCAATGCATAAATTCAGATAGAATGTGACAAATCAAAAAGCACAAAAAATCCATGCTTTTCAAATTGCATGTTTTGTGATAACACTCTAATCAGTTACAAATTTACTCCAATAACTGACGAACATTCTGACACACTTCATTCTCAAAATGCAGAAGACTAGATTTCCTTGCTTTCTAAAATTAAATTAAATGTTTTCTTGCAATTCTCTAATTTCAATTACACTGGTCTACAAATTTTGACGAATGTGCCCCTTCAATTTAAATGCATTTTTGGGAAAGTTTTCACTATGCATAAGTACGAAATGCAAAAAAAACTGTGTTGGAGGTCTTTTTTTTAAAGATTTTTTTACATAGTTTTACACTATTTACTTATAAAAACATGCTTTGAGTTGAGGATCGATTAGAAAAGTGACAACGATAACTGTAAACTGAAATTTGAATCAAGTATTGCTATAAAACATAATCGGAATCGCTCGTGCATCACAAAAAAAAATTACACATTTTGCAAAAATTAAAATATCAGTAAACACCTGACGTGCTAGAATTTCGACGTTTCTGAAATAAGCGCAAAATTGTCTATCGGAAACGGCTATTTACGTCTAAGGGACAAAAAAAATGTGTTGACCACTGTTTTTACTCCAATACTCGACGAAATTATTAACATTGCATGAAATGTTATGTCCTAGCTCTCTAATTTGTTTCAATTATTACTCCAACAACTGAACAAATTTGTTATTTCGGAAATTTTGACAGAAATTGACAAATATTTCTTATATGTTATAATGATAACATGTAATCGATCAATATCACTCAAAATCGATAGTGATGTCGATTATAAAATCGACATATCCTTGCTTTTTAAATGTCATGAAATATTTTGAAATTATTTCGTAATGATTCCTTAATTAGATACTTACTGCAAAAACTGAATATAATGTGACATCGTAAATTCTGGCAGAAATGGCCAAATAATTCTTAAAATTGACAAAAATGTTCTTGATTTTTCAAAATCCATTAAATATATTGTAGTTATTTTGATATAACTTGAAATATTTTGTTGTTATTCTCAAATTAGTTTCAAACAAGGTTGGTGTGATTTAAATCAACTGTTTTTTTTTTTAATAAATCATTAATTTAAATCAAAATTGAGTTTTTTTTAAATTAATCATTGTTTTTGCACTATTTGTGTACTGCAATAGGTGAACTACGAATTAAAAAAATGAATTAAAAATATAATTTAACTACAGAGCTACTAGCTTCAAAGTAGATAATTGTAAGTCAGTAAAATATTTTTCTTTTCTTCCATTTTCTGGTTCAAATTCAAGAATTTATTTTAAAAAAATCATATGGTTAAAATCGTGATGTATATCATTTGATATACAGGGTGTATCAGCCAAATGGAATAATATTTTTATACAGGGTGTGTCATGTGACCGTGGCCAATACCAACTTTCTTATTTTAAATGCAACACCTGGTATATTATTTAATTTTTGGATTCTTCAGAAAATTCTAGACATATTTCATGTACAATGTCCTATACCTATCTTCAACTGTTTCGGAAATATTAAGTGTTTTCAGATTTATTGCAAAAATTAACATTAAAAAAAGAAAATTATTTGATTCACACATCTACCCTGTCAAAAACTGATGAAATAGTGATGTAAATCAATTGATATATCTACCCTGTCAAAAACTAATCAGAAATATAAAAGAATCAAATAAATAATGATTTTTATGTTTTTTTAAAATAAATCATTGATTTTGGATTTTTTTTAAATCATGATTTATTCCAACCCTAGTTTCAAATGTCATGGTACAGATGCACAGAAATTTGTTTTAATCATCAATTCTGGTTCAAATTCAAGAATTTGTTTTTAAAAAAATCATATGATTTAAATCGTGATGTAAATCACGACATGGGACATTTCTGTAATGATTCTGTAACATGTTTACAGTTATATCACATCTACCCTGTCAAAAACTGATCAGAAATATAAAACAATCAAATAAATCATGATTTTTATGTTTTTGTTAATATCATTGATTAATATCATTTATTTTAATATCAATAAATCATTGTTTTTTGATATTTTTTTAAAATTATGATTTATTCCAACCCTGGTTTCAAATGTCATAGTACAGATACACAGAAATTTGTTTTAATCAGCAATTCTGGTTCCAATTATGGAATTTATTTAAAAAAAATCATATGATTTAAATCGTGATGATATTTATATCAATTCATATAAATCACATATACCCTGTCAAAAACTGATCAGAAATTTAAAAAAAAATCAAATAAAGCATGATTTTTATGCTATTTCTTTAAATAAATCATTGATATTTGATTTTTTTAAATCATGATTTATTTCAACCCTGGTTTTAAATGTCATGGTACAGATACACATTAATTGTATTAATCATCAATTCTGGTTCAAATTCAAGAATTTTTTTTTTTTTAATTATATGATTTAAATCGTGATGTAAATCAATTGATACATATATCATATCTACCATGTCAAAAACTGATCAGAAATATAAAAATAATCAAATAAATCATGATTTTTATGGGTTTTTTTTTAAATAAATCATTAATTTTTGATTTATTTTTTAATCAGGGTTTATTCCAACTCTGGTTTCAAATGTCATGGTACAGATACACATAAATTGTTTTAATCATCAATTCTGGTTCAAATTCAAGAATTAATTTTAAAAAATCCTATGATTTAAATCGTGATGTTGATATTTATATCAATTGATATAAATCACATATACCCTGTCCAAAAACTGATCAGGAATTTAAAAAAATCAAATAAAGCATGATTTTTATGCTTTTTCTTTAAATAAATCATTGATATTAGATTTTTTTTAAATCATGATTTATTCCAAACCTGCTTTCAAATGTCATGGTACAGATACACAGAAATTTGTTTTAATCATCAATTCTGGTTCAAATTCAAGAATTAATTTTAAAAAATCCTATGATTTAAATCGTGATGTTGATATTTATATCAATTGATATAAATCACATATACCCAGTCCAAAAACTGATCAGGAATTTTAAGAAATCAAATAAAGCATGATTTTTATGCTTTTTCTTTAAATAAATCATTGATATAGTTTGTTTTTTTTCAAATCATGATTTTTTCCAACTCTGGTTTCAAATGTCATGGTACAGATACACAGAAATGTGTAAAAAATCAAATAAATCACGATTTTTATGCTTTTTTCTTCTTCAAATAAATCATTAATATATTTTTTTTAAATCATGATTTATTCCAACCCTGGTTTCAAATGTCATGGTACAGATACACAGAAATTTGTTTTAATAATAAATTCTGGTTACAATTCAAGAATTTATTTAAAAAAATCATATTTATTTATTTATTTATTTATTTATTTATATGATTTAAATCGTGATGTAAATCAGTTGATATACAGGTATATCACATCTACTCTGTCAAAAACTGATCACAAATATAAAAAAATCAAATAAATCACGATTTTTGTGCTTTTTCTAATAAATCATTGATTTTTTATTTATTTTTTAAATCATGATTTATTCCAACCCTGGCTTCAAATGTCAAATGTCACACATACACAGAAATTTGTAAAAAAAATCAAATAAATCATGATTATTATGTTGTTTTTTTTAAATCATTGAATTTTGTTTTTTTAAATCATGATTTATTCCAACCCTGGTATCAAATGTTACTCAAAATATTTTACATCCAAATTTTAACAGAAATGGCACAACAATGAAAACAAAATTTCCTAGCACTTTCCTAAAATGTCGACAGAAATGGCACAAATGAGTCTCGGAATTGGCAATGATATAAATGATTTTTAAATCTCTTGAAACAATATATAAGAAAATGAAGATTCTGATAAGTGCAAATATACAGGGTGTTTCACAAGGAAGTGCAAATATTTTGGGAAGTTGTAGTATGGATTGACATTTTTTACTTAGAATCATCTATACTACAACTTCCCAAAATAGTTGCACTTCCTCCTGAAACACCCTGTATAATTTACCAAAAAAATATATCAACATCCTTAAATTCTACTGCTTTCTATTAAAAATTGCGAATTTATAAAAAAAAAACAGTTTGGCAATTTGCTACTATATAAAGAGCTCTATTTATAATCGCATGAGTAAATATAATTATATTGCGAAGAAAATTATAATGTAGGCTTAGGCCTTAAGTATAGAAAGTGAGAATTAATAGTTATTTATGATTTCACGCAAGTATGAAAATATATAATTAATGTGAATTATAAGCAAATTGCACAGTTATTATTGAAATAAGGAGTTCTTCGAATAGGTGCGTTGGTGTAGTTTATTCTAAGCAAACAGTTTAAAGAATTTTCGTACCAATTTGGGAATTAATCAATCAAACTATGTGGGATTTTAATTTACACACCTTAAAAGTAATAGTAACATATGGTGGTATAATAATAGCTTATAGTAGATGCAGTAATTGGGTGAGAGCATCAGTACTTGCATTAACAATAATAATAATAATAATAATAAGCAATTATTCTCCAACATGCTATACCGGGTGGTCCATTTAAGTAAATACATCAAAATATCTCAAAAAATAGGCATTTTACGAAAAAATGTTCCAGATGGGAGTTAATATAATTGAGGGCGCCCATTCACTGGTGCTAAAATTAAACCATCGGCGATTAAACGATCAGCCTAAGAAATATTGAGTGATAATCAGTAAAGACTACATTTTATATTACTATTTACGGAAATCTTTCATATGAACGAAATTCGTGTGTTTTCTAAAATAATTTTTAATTATCTCAACAACTTCATCAAATAAAGTCAGAAATGCCACCAAAATTTAGACGTACTGCTTACAACGTACTGGATTTTGCAAAATTAAATTAAATCCTCAATCCTACAATTTATCTGCAGATTTTCAATGCTAGAACGCTTATGATTGTGACTTAAGTACGCAATTCTTGTTTACGCGCGGATTCTGTACTTTGTAAGACTTTCAATTTAACGACTGCTGTCGCTAAATAAGATCTTTAAGTTTCGCAAATTACTGTTTACCCACAGATTTTTACTTTGTAACGGCTTAATGGTTTTTGCGCGCATCTCGATGTCTGAGCGTGCAGTTTTAACGATTACCGGAATCGCTTCGTTACGGCTCTGGTGTCACCGTAAGGCAGCATTTACATCATAAAATCCTCATTAGAATCGATGGGAATTAACGTGGTTGCGGGTGGTCCGCTTAGTCAGGGATTAGAGGTCGGGGGGCCCTGTGCATGCATACATTAGCCGGTCGCCCCCTTAAAAGGGTTTATGAGGTGCTTTAATTGGCCGCTAATTGAGGTCTAATGGGACGAAGGGGTTGAGGCAGAGATTGCAGCCGAAGGACGTCGTTTACGATCACTTTATCTGCTGTTTGTTGAAGTGGAAAAGAATTTTAGGATGTTTAGTTAGTTACGACTAGTTTATTTTGAACAAAATTCATTTTCAGATTTTTGAATTACAGTCACACTAATATGTGATACTTTTTTTTAAATCCATGACTTCTGATAGAAATGTCAAACATGTGTTATAACATTAAACCGTTGCTGAATTTTTACCCACCGAAGCTCGTAATAGTTATTTCTACACAAATGTTGCTGATTTTTATGACTATAAATGATTTTAATGGTTCATTAAAAAAATCATCTAAATTGCACACAATATTTGCCAATGGTTTTACACCTCAGATTTTACCTGCATTCAATAATTTCCACAGGTTTACTTTCGCTATTCGCTTTCATGTTTGTTGCTTGCGATATGATCTAAGTTTTCCGCGCATGAAAACGATGACCAGATTCTATAGGCGCAGGGCATTCAATTCGTGCACAGATCGCGGTAACTTGTTATAAAATGCAAATCTGAAATCAGAGTGGATAACAATCCGGCTGGCACTCACATAAATTAGACGCTCTGTAACCTTCAAATGGCACGAACAATCCGCGCTTCTCACAGAGGCTCAGGTGACATTTCACTTTCGAACCCGAGGCGAGATTATTAGGGCTCATCTGCATTCTTCCCACAACAATCTCGTCTCGTAACCGGAAGCATCTCGACCAGGATGTATCACATTTAAAATTCGTAAACAATTTTTTTCTTTAATTAGTGAGATGCATGTACAAGAAGCTGTTATTTTCGAGCACTGATTTCAAATTAACTAGATCCAGAATACAAAAAAAAAAATGTTTTCATAGAAATTACACAGACCATAATGTTTTATATTAATTTGTGTTTTTTGTGTCAATCTTTGGGCAATTTCGTATTTGTGCAATTGGTATACCATTAAAATAAATTTATGCACAGTTGGTGTTGTTACGCACTTGTACTAAAAAGTATCACTTCAACTGTGAACAGTGCGTAAAAATTTAGTTTACGCACTGTCGTAGAAAAACATTTATTTGTGATTTTTTTTGGTCATAATTGGAGTATTTTAAAGCAACGATATTTAAAAACAAATTTTGACACAACCAGTTGAAATATTGACAGAAAATTTGATATGTTAACTGTGTTAATTGAAATATTGACACGAACTGTTGAAATATTGACCGCAATATTAAAAAATGTAACAGTAATCATTGAAATTTTGACAATATATGTATTATTATGTTATTCTGTAAAAATGCTATGTATTGTGACAAAATTACAATTATTATTCTCAAAATATCATTATTCTGAAGACATTTTAATAGTAATAATAATATTATTGACATGATTACAACAATGAAAGTTGTAATCATTGAAATAATGAAAGAATATTAAGTTATGTCAGTAAAAACATAAATTTTCAAAATAACAAATGAAATTTTTAGAATTACTTTTAAAATATTTACAGTAATCATTGCAGGAATTATCGAATAATGAAAATTATGACAGTAATGACATATTTTTAAATAACATTGAAATTTTGAAAATCACAATTGAAATTTTTACAGTATTAATTAAAATTTTGACACGAACCGTTGAAAAATTTGATATTTTAACTGTGTTCATTGAAATTTTGACACGAAACGTGAAACCCTAACCGAAAATTTAAAATTTTAACTGTAATCATTGAAATTTTGACAATATATGTATTATTATATTATTATATTATTCTGTAACGATTCTATGTATTGTGACATAATTAAAATTATTATTCTCAAAATGTTATTATTCTGAAGACATTTTAATAGTAATAATGATATTATTCCCATGATTACAATAATGAAAGTGGTAATCATTGAAATAATTACAGAATATTAAGTTTTGTAAGTAAAAATTTTAGAAATTAAAATTTTTAGAATCACACTTAAAATTTTTAAAGTAATCATTGCAGTAATTATCAAATAATGAAAATTATGACACTAATGACATATTTGTAAATAACATTGAAATTTTGAAAATCACAATTGAAATATTAACAGTATTAATTGAAATTTTGACATGAACCGTTGAAAAATTTGACCGAATATTTGATATTTTAACTGTGTTTATTGAAATTTTGACACGAACCGTTGAAATACTGACCGAAAATTTAAAATTTTAACTGTATTCATTGAAATTTTGACAATATATGAATTATTATATTATTCTGTGACGATTCTATGTAATGTGACATAATTACAATTATTATTCCCAAATTCTGTAGAAATTTTTATAGTAATAATGATATTATTGACATGATTAGAACAATGATAGTTGTAATCATTGAAATAATGACAGAATAGTAAGTTTTGTCAGTAAAAACTTAAATTTTCAGAATCACACTTGAAATTTGGAAAGTAATCATTGCAGCACTTATTGAATAATGAAAATTTTAGTAATAATGATATTATTGACATGATTACAACAATGAAAGTTGTAATCATTGAAATAATGACAGAATAGTAAGTATTGTTAGAAAAATTAAAATTTTCAGAGAAACAAATGAAATTTTCAGAAACACACTTGGAATTTTTACGGTAATCATTGCATTGTTTATCAAATAATGAAAATTTTGGCGGTAATGACACATTATTAAATGAAATTGTAATTTTCAGAATCACAATTGAAATTTTAATAGTGTTAATTGAAATTTTGACACGAACCGTTGACATAATGACAGAAAATTTAAACTATTAACTGTAAACATTGAAATTTTGACAATATATGTATTATTATTAGTATTCTGTAAAAATTCTATGTATTGTGACAAAATTACAATTATTATTCTCAAAATGTCACTATTCTATAGAAAATTTGCTAGTAATAATGATATTATTGACATGATTACAACAATGATAGTTGTAATCATTGAAATAATGCCAGAATATGAAGTTTTGCCAGTCAAAACTTAAATTTTCAGTATCTCAAGATTCAGTATCTTCAGAGTTTTGCAAATTTTTCCTAACAACGGTCAAAATGTAGCTAACGAGTTAAAATGTTAAAATATGTTAAGAATGGGGCGAATTATTATTATTCTCAGATTTCTGAAATTGTGTCTCGTTCATAAAACAGAGGCCAGAATTCGATTCCTTTTGAGTATTATCAGTTCTTAGTCGCAATGAACGTTGCTGCCTATCTCAGTATGAGACCGATATGGATGAAGCGAAAGTGTTGTAAATCGCTCTGTGGCGACCGTAATTAGCCATAGCAGCAGAACTAGGCAGTCATTAAAAAAACAAATTAAAAAAAAGGTATTATTAGGCACTTACTGGTAAAATAATTTTTTTTTCGCCTGACTAGTTTCTGTTTTTAAAACCATCATCAGAGGCATGATTGAATATTATAATAAATATATATCCTGATCTTATTTTTATGATAAATATTTGTAAATCAATTTGAATTTTGAAATTTGATAGTTACTTTATGTAAATCTAACTTTTCAATTTCAAAATTTAAATTAATTACAAATATTTATGATAAAAATAAGACAGGATATATACAGTCATGCTCACATAAATCTAGTACAAACAATTTGACATTGCTATATAAAATAGCTATTATAACCTAATTTATTTTACTAGATTTATGTGAGCATGAATGTACATATTAAAATACATATCATGCCTCTGATGATGTTTTTTTAAAAACCGCAGCTATCAGGCCAAATAAAATAATAAATAATAAAACAAATAAAAATAATTTTACCAGTAAGTACCTATTAATAATACCTTAAATACATAACTGGTAATTTATGGATAAAACATTAAACTTTAAAAATATTATTATTGTTCATCAAAACTGGCATGATTTTTGGAAAGAAAAATCAGTGTACTTAAACTTATTCTTAGATTTTCGTAAGGAGGAGGAATTGGAGATAACTTTTTCGTACTCAAATTACTTCAAGAACCTCCTTGTAAAGTTGATTCCAAGTAAATGAATCGCCCTACTCTACTATTAAGCATATTCTAGAAAAAATGGCTACAATTCTAGAGATCGCAGCAATCGAAGATGGTTTTTAAAAAACCATTAACAGAGGCATGATTGTATTTTAATATGTATATATCCTGATCTTATTTTTATGATAAATATTTGTAATCAATTTGAATTGAGAGGCAATCATGCCTCTGATGATGTTTTTTTAAAAACAGAATCTAGTTAGGCGAAATAATATAATTAAATAAAAATAATTTTACCAGTAAGTACCTAATAATAATACTTTAAATACATAACTGGTAATTTATGGATAAAACCTTAAACTTAAAAAAAAAAATTATTGTACATCAAAACTGGCATGATTTATGGAAAGAAAAATCAGTGTACCTAAACTTATTCTTAGATTTTCGTCAGGAGGAGGAATTGGAGTTAACTTTTTGTACTGAAATTACTTCAAGAACCTCCAAGTTTAAAGTAAAGTTTATTCCAAGTAAATGAAACGCCCTACTCTACTATTTAGCATATTCTAGAAAAATTGCTATAGAGATCGCAGCAATCGAAGATGGTTTTAAAAAAAACATCATCAGAGGCAATAACTTTTTGTACTCAAATTACTTCAAGAACCTCCTTGTAAAGTTGATTCCAAGTAAATGAATCGCCCTACTCTACTATTTAGCATATTCTAGAAAAATGGCTACAATTCTAGAGATCGCAGCAATCGAAGCCTTAATTCAAACACAAAAGTACATCATTGTGTGACTTATGAAGATATTCACCTAACCGTGATTTTTCTTCGAAAATTTCATCATTCTGGTATTGGTAGGTAAGTATTGTATTGTAATTGGTACCTGAACTGATTTCTTAATAAAAATGTGCGAGTAACATTGTCGGGATTTGCCCAAAATAGGTGCCCCATTATAGATCAAATTAAATACAGTTTCGTTTACTTATAAAATTCGGCATAAATCTTTTTTTTTTGTGCACCAAAATTTCTTATCTTCAGTATGCCGATGCTATACATTTTGTGCTATGAGGTGACCAAATTAGATTTTGAAAATCAATTTGTGAGATTTCTTGGCGCTAATTCGCTTGGTTGTTGATTTATGGAGATGGCGATTCCTTCGGCTCGTAGGATAACGAGCCCCAAAATTGGGTTAAGGTGTTATTAATTGCACGGCTCCTATTCATCGGGCCAATTATGTTCGCCCCGGAATATTCAGACTGCGAAATTATTGCGTGAATGGGAGCTGTGCACCGCAATCCGAAAAAAAAAATAATGTGTGCTTGTAAACTCGCGTACTTTCTACAAGAGTTAATGATACAAACGTGACTGAGCCGGGTTTGATTTATTTGACAGCCCGAATTTTCCTCGTCGGGATTACCGTTCATTTTTTTATTGGGATCGGGGCATTAATTAAGGCATGGGAGTAAATTAAATCTCTGACAGATGTATTGAGGAAACAAAAAACGCAATGACAGTGAGTGAACGGGCCTAATTTCTGATTCCAGACATGTCCGACTGCGGCAACGAGGATGACGAGGACTACGGGATGCAGTACTCCGAGGACAGCACCTCCGAGCCGGACGTGGACCTGGAGAACCAGTACTACCAGAGCAAGCTGGTCAAGGAGGAGGACTTCGAGCTGGCGCTGGCCTCGTTCCGGCGGGTGATCGACTTGCAGGGTGAGGTCAACGGCGAGTGGGGCTTCAAAGCCCTCAAGCAGATGATTAAAATCAACTTCTCGCTTGGCCTGTACCCCGAGATGATGAGGTGCTACAAAGAGATGCTCGGCTACATACGTTGCGCTGTTACGAAGAATCAAGGCGAGAAGGCCATCAACAGTATCCTCGAATACACCTCGACTTCTAGCCAGAAAGAGCTGCTGCAGGAGTTCTACGAGAGTACGCTGGAAGCTTTGAAGGATGCTAAGAACGACAGGCTGTGGTTCAAAACCAACTGCAAGCTGGGCAAAGTGTATTTCGATAGGGGCGAGTACAATAAATTGAACAAAATAATTAAGCAGCTGAAGCAGTCGTGCCTGAATAAAGATGGGGTTGAGGATATGCAGAAGGGCAACCACCTCCTAGAAATTTATGCTTTGGAGATACAAGTTTATACGGAGAAGAAGAACAACAAGCAGCTGCGCGAGCTGTACGAGCGCGCGCTGATGATCCGCTCGGCGATTCCGCATCCCATGATCATGAGCATCATCAGGGAGTGCGGTGGCAAGATGCACCTCCGCAGCGAGGAGTACGAGAAGGCTTACGCCGACTTCTTCGAGGCATTCAAGAACTACGACGAGTCCGGGAGTCCTCGCCGCATAGCCTGCCTCAAGTACCTCATCCTCACGAGCATGCTGATGAAGTCGACCATCAACCCGATCGAATCCCAGGAGGTCAAGCCCTACAGGGACGACCCGGACATAAAGACTCTGAAGGAGCTGCTGATCGCGTTCCAGAGCAACAACACGCACCGCTTCGAAAGCATCTTCAAGGAGAACAGGGACATGTTCCTGAGTGACCCGTTCATCAAGGAACACATTACCGGACTGTTCCACATAATGCGCTCCAACGTGCTCCTCAAGCTAATCAAGCCCTACAAGACCATCAAGCTGGAGTTCACCGCCAGGGAGCTCAACATCACCGAGGAGGAGGCCGAGAACCTGATCGTCCTCTGCATCCTCAACGAGGCCATCCATGGACGCATCGACGAGATCAACAGGGTACTGGTCCTGGAGGACAAGACCGAGCCCGGGAATAGGCAGTACGTAGCCTCAGAGAAGATCATCGAGAAAATCGAGAAGATACACAAGACCATCAGCGGTGAGGTTTTATGCAACGCCAATTACGGCGATATGTAATTATTTTTTGCTTCATAAATTGCTTTTTTTTGTTGCGAGTTTTAAAAAATATATTTTTGGACTTACATTTTATCACGTTGATGGTACAAGGGCACACAATCCTGCAGTGAATCACAGTCGGCACACAACATACACAAGAAACGGATGACCGCTGAGGGAACTGGTCAGAGGGAGATTATGGCTTACGGCAGGTCCCGAGTGTTTGGTACCGGCATCTGAACGCGACTAACCAAGTCCACCACTGACTTACTGACGGACGCACAAGAACACCATTAAGCCGCAAGTGCCGCGGCAGCAGGTACTAACCTAACATACTTGCTGAAACCTGTAAGAGGTACCTGCTCCTTCGCTTTTACTCGAGTCCGCCGCGCCGGGGGAGGCGTGGGAGGAGCGGCACGGGGCCGCTCTCCCTCTCGGACGACAAGGGTGAGATCCCCGCCGAAGAATTAATCAACCTCCGCGATAACCCGTTTCGGTATTCTTGGTACCAAAACATTTTATTGTCTTGCGCTCCGTAATTTTTCCGCCGATGGTACTGTTAAGTAACGACGCCAACGAAAGTGATTAAATCACGTCAATTAAGTCCTTTAATTATGAACGGACAGTTTCTGCTCTGAGCACACTCAAATTGATCACAGAATTCTTTGTTTACGTAACTCACGTTAACAGTAATCTAATATAATTGATGCGTTAAAAATTACGCGCGCTTTCCACGGAAATGAAATTATTTTGCAAATAATTCGTACTACTTCCACCATTCACCTTATAATTATTTTTAAGGAGACTGCAACGAATTTATAATTAAAACGCATTCAATAAGCCAAAAACTGGAAATTACAAATTATTAATTTTCTAAAACAGTCCAAATTTAAAAAAAATACTTTTTTATAAATATGTTTTACAGGACAGCATTGCAAATTAGAGGTACTGTAAGTGAATGGAAAGTTTTATTTTCATCGCAGAAAATATTCTATGATTAAGACTGATGAATCTCAACATTTTTTTATGTAATATTCATGTTTCACTTAAATATTATTTGAGTGCTTTTACTCAATTGGAGGGCTCTTTACAAAACCTGGTCACTTTTTTCAAAATGTTCAGGATATGACAAAGAGATGACAGATTTCCAGCATCCAGTAACTTGTCACTTCCTGAAAATACAGGAAAGCGTTGCAAATTAGAGGTACTGCATGTGAATGGAAAGTTTTATTTTCATTGCAGAAAATATTCTATGATTAAGACTGATGAATCTCAACATTTTTTTATGTAATATTCATGTTTCACTTAAATATTATTCGAGTGCTTTTACTCAATTGAAGGGCTCTTTACAAAACCTGGTCACTTTCTTCAAAATGTTCAGGATATGACAAAGAGATGACAGATTTCCAGCATCCAGTAACTTGCCTCACTTCCTGAAAATACAGGAAAGCGTTGCAAATTAGAGGTACTGTATGTGAATGGAAAGTTTTATTTTCATTGCAGAAAATATTCAATGATTAAGACAGAATGATGAATCTCACCATTTTTTTATGTAATATTCATGTTTCACTTAAATATTATTTGAGTGCTTTTACTCAATAGAAGGGCTATTTACAAAACCTGGTCACTTTTTTCAAAATGTTCAGGATATGACAAAGAGATGACAGATTTCCAGCATCCAGTAACTTGCCTCACTTCCTGAAAATACAGGAAAGCGTTGCAAATTAGAGGTACTGTATGGGAATGGAAAGTTTTATTTTCATTGCAGAAAATATTCAATGATTAAGACTGATGAATCTGACCATTTTTTATGTAATATTCATGTTTCACTTAAATATTATTTGAGTGCTTTTACTCAATTGAAAGGTTCTTTACAAAACCTGGTCACTTTCTTCAAAATGTTCAGGATATGACAAAGAGATGACAGATTTCCAGCATCCAGTAACTTGCGTCACTTCCTGAAAATACAGGAAAGCGTTGCAAATTACAGGTACTGTATGTGAATGGAAAGTTTTATTTTCATTGCAGAAAATATTCAATGATTAAGACTGATGAATCTCACCATTTTTTTATGTAATATTCATGTTTCACTTAAATATTATTTGAGTGCTTTTACTCAATTGAAGGGCTCTTTACAAAACCTGGTCACTTTTTTCAAAATGATCAGGATATGACAAAGAGATGACAGATTTCCAGCATCCAGTAACTTGCCTCACTTCCTGAAAATACAGGAAAGCGTTGCAAATTAGAGGTACTGTATGTGAATGGAAAGTTTTATTTTCATTGCAGAAAATATTCAATGATTAAGACAGAATGATGAATCTCACCATTTTTTTATGTAATATTCATGTTTCACTTAAATATTATTTGAGTGCTTTTACTCAATTGAAGGGCTATTTACAAAACCTGGTCACTTTTTTCAAAATGTTCAGGATATGACAAAGAGATGACAGATTTCCAGCATCCAGTAACTTGCCTCACTTCCTGAAAATACAGGAAAGCGTTGCAAATTAGAGGTACTGTATGTGAATGGAAAGTTTTATTTTCATTGCAGAAAATATTCAATGATTAAGACAGAATGATGAATCTCACCATTTTTTTATGTAATATTCATGTTTCACTTAAATATTATTTGAGTGCTTTTACTCAATTGAAGGGCTCTTTACAAAACCTGGTCACTTTTTTCAAAATGATCAGGATATGACAAAGAGATGACAGATTTCCAGCATCCAGTAACTTGCGTCACTTCCTGAAAATACAGGAAAGCGTTGCAAAATAGAGGTACTGTATGTGAATGGAAAGCTTTATTTTCATCGCAGAAAATATTCAATGATTAAGACTGATGAATCTCTTATTTGTAATTAATCTCTTGAGGTCGCAAAATTTAATTACTTGCTGATGCAAATAAAGCTATCAGATTCACTGATGCCGTTATCTTTTTTTTTAGTCATGAGTGATTCGCCACGAGCCCTATTGTACTCATGTGGAAAATAAAATTGTGTGCACTAGTTAAAGTGCGACGAAATAGACAAATAGCCGTACCTAACTGAATTTTTAAGTGTGCAGTTTATGCACTTTACGAGAGGCGCACGGATTAAAAGAAATCCTGTGGATAAAAACTTTAAAGTGGCGGAGCATCACTAGTAACAAAACCCAAAACATAGCTGTGGAGAAAAACCTTAACTGAGTGATGCATGGGCGTTGTCGTTTTTGGTGCATCTCTTATAGTGAGGAATAGCGCCGACAATACACAAATACACAAATAGAGCACCTGCAAGAAAAACCTTACTCACTCAAGCGATGCACTTTTGGCGCAATTAAACACTATCACAAGGTTTGTGCGCATATAAGAAACAGTACAACGAGTGTACATAGTAAAGGCGCTCTGATACTGTTGTAAAAAGAAGGAAGTCTGCGATAAATAGGTTGGGGCGCAATGGGTGGGGGGACCTACAAACCTTGGTTGCGAATAAGTGATCAAAAATGGTACTCACTGTGGGGCTTCTTGGAGCTCTTCTCAAAAAAAGACCTACCCTTGAATTTACGTTTAAAGTTGAATTGGCGAAGATCCAGAAATCTGTTGTGCCTTTTCGGAGCAGCCTGGGCGTGGATGGGGAGATCCTGTCCGGGCAGATCCATCCCCTGAAGACTTCCAAATCGACCATAACGCAAACTGTCTGCACTACTACGCACTTTTGGTTTAGTTGGGGCCTCTCCAAGTCAACAAAACAAGGAAGAGGCTCGCTTACGAAACGGCTTACATGATTAATGCCAGAAGGTAATCTGGACGTTGACAAATACTTGCACTAAATTATTTGAACGCACGAAAACAAAACAATACAAAACTAAGACACGCGGATTGTCCTAATAAATGAGGTAATATACGTTTGACCTGGGAAGGTAATCCCAAGGTGCAACGCGATGTTAAACACTTAGTGAGAGCACTCTAAATATCAGTAAATCTGTCACCAAATTCGGAGGCACGAGCCCCCGAAGATATGGGTAATCTGCGGAAGATCATACCACATGGTTCACTTAGAAGATTTCTCTGCACTGTTGCCCTGAAAAAAATATCAAATATTGAAATTCGGTTTACATAAAATTAACATCAGTGCAACAAGGAACTCAATTTTGCAAAAATATATATTTCGCGTATGCGATTCGTCTCCAAATCAAATTACAGCCAATTGTCCAAGCGATTCCACTTCAAAACAAAACAATTCAGAACCCAATAGCCTCAATGAAAACTCACGTTTCGACGAGGCACAACAATAAAATCAACAGTTATACAACACAAACGTGACCCACTTCTTAAATCTATTGAAGCCGCACAACCGGGCTTAGAAAACAAGTTAGACGTTTGCTTTTTACATTGCAAATATCCCTTGAATATTTATAATGGCTTTTCCGTTTTATTGTTTGCTCCTCGTTAATTTAGTCGCGTGCAAAACCGCCTCGTCGCCGTTTGTCATCGCGAATTTCTCTTTACAACGCGAATATAAACGAGAAAGTAATCGAGAGAAAAGCTGTTGCAAAAGTGAATGACAATAAAAACCGGATAAAGAGCTCACGTTTGCAAAAAGTGATGTTAAAACGGATTATTGGCTTTACTGCGCGTTGCAGTTTCTTGGCCTTAATTCAAGTGAAATTATAGGATGGGTGAAAATTACTGGTAAATATCAGAGTTGATGCGAATTTATATTAATAGGAATAAAGTGCAAAAAATTATACTTGAATGGCTATTTTTTCGTTCTAAAACGTTTGCTATTTGAATGCCTAAGAAGGATTTTGCCGCTTCTAAATTACAAATTTCGGCTAAATTTGATGACTCTTGTACAAAATTTACCATTACAGTGTGTCATATGCATGTATATCACAAATGGCATTTTGAATGGCATGTGACATTCGAATGTTATGCTGTCAAGTAACGTACACGTTACTGCTTACGTTTTTTGATACACCTGATTATTTCCGTGTATAACATACTGGTACATTTATTACTGAAATAAGTTATTATCGTAAGTTTATCTTAAATACCCAGCGTTTTGATTAGTTAGCTTTGAACCGACTGTTCTAAATATCCGTTCAACATGATATGTTTAAATCGCCATCGAAATGAATGCAATCAATACGTGTCTCAGAAAATCAACATATTTATTAATACTTCTTGCTCGTGTCGTGTTCTGATTAGCATAATTTTAAGCTCAATTGATTTTCATGTAAATTGCCTTAATGAAAAGGCGTCGTGGGATGAGCAGGTGTTTGATGATTAGTTAACTTGTGTCATTTATGGCTTAGTAATCGATACCTCCAATTTTTTCACAGGAGTAATTAAAACTTTTACAGTAAACTCGCTCGTGTCGACAGAATACTTTGTGATTAAGTGATAAGTTAATGTAAAAATTACGATTTTCCTGTGTAATTGCAATTTTGGCAATTTTTCGAATATTCCGTTAATAACCATTAAGTCGATTAATGGCGACACATGCGCAGGCACTTACACAAGCTCAATCTCATAGTGGAGTCAATCTGAGAAAATTTTAGGCGAGGTTGGGAAATTTTAGGAGACCCCATAGAACTTATTTGTTGTAGGAACACTCCGTAAGAAAACGGAGTTTTTGGAAAAATTATTTTGCAGCAACCTTCTTTTTTTCGCCAAAAAGGGGTAAAACTGACTCTGTTTGGAGGTGGTTTTTATGTTTTAATTTTTTTCGACCACTTAAATCAGTAGCTAAGGTATAAAATAGGTACCCTTTTATTGTCAACGCTCAAAGAATCTGCAGTTAAAATATTGAGGGGTTTATACAGTAACCGTATCTCGGAAACCGTAAAAGTTACAAAGGCCAAATTATATATATATATTTGTAAATTATATTATATATTTGGTAATATTGGCAAAATGCCAATATTACCAAAAAAGTTGGGCAATTTAGTGGTCAGTAATATTCTTTTGAGAAAACCAGAAATTTCCACTTACTTCCGGAGATATTCGACAAAATCCGAAATCTTGCCACGAAATTCTGGTATCAAATTAAGTATTTAAATCTATAAACAGTCATATATATTCTCTGTGCGTTTTTATTTTTACTGAAATTATTTGAGAAGGTATAAGAAAATCAAAGGCACTTTCTCATTGTCATCTTTTTAGCTCTATAAGACAGCGTTTTATAAGTACAACACACACAGACGTCAGTACAACGTTTCGTTTCGAAGAAACCATCATCAACTGTATTTCTTTATATGGCCTGTAAAAAATGTAGACCCTGAATTAGATAGCATTTCCTATTACGAATGCAACTATTTATATCACAGTATGGTTTCTAATGTTTTTATTCAGAAAAAGGCTTGTTAATACATTTCGAACATTTTCTTGTAGTAGGAAATGAAATTTGAAATGATGACAATGAAGAAAAAAAAATCTTATTACAACCCAAAATAGTAACTAAAAATAATTTAGCAAGACTAGTTGTTAAACATTGAAACATCATAGCTATTTAGAACCACACTTATAATTTTTTTACTGTAATTTGATAATTGTACTGTCCATTTAATGCCGACAAAGACAACAATTATTACATCATTTTAACCCAGAATATGTACCAAAACAGTAACAAAAGAATTTAGCAAGAATAGTTGTTAAACATTGAAACATTATAGTTATTTAGGACCATACTTATTATTTTATAACTGTGGCATGAGAATGATTCTGTTCATTTAAAGACAACGAAGACAACGATTATTACCTATTTTAACCCAAAATATGTAGCAAAACAGTAACAAAAGAATTTAGCACGAATAGTTGTTAAACATTGAAATATTATAGTTATTTAGGACCACACTTATTATTTTTTAACTGTGGCATGAGAATTATTCTGTACATTTAAAGACGACGAAGACAACAATTATTACCTAATTTTAACCCAGAATAGGTACGAAAATAGTAGTAGGCAAACATTGAAACATTCTAGTTATTGAGAACCACACTTATTATTTTTTTACTGTGGTATTATGAGAATTGTTCTGTTCATGTAATTATCTTCAAATCTTAAAATTACGTCATAAATTTTGTTTTCATCGCTCATTTCAACGCCTACTAGACCTAATGTTCGAAATGTATTAACAAACCATTTTTTCTAAATAAAAACATGATAAATCACACTGTTACATAAATAGTTGAATTCGTAATAGTAAATGCTATTTAATACAGGGTGTACTTTATTTACGGGCCTTATAAAAATATAAAGTTCATGATGGTTTCTTCGAAACGAAACGTTGTACTGAAAATTTATAAACGCTGTCTTGTAGAGCTAGAAAAGTGGCAATGAGAAAGTGCCTTTTGTTTTTTTTTAATATACCTTTTCAAATCACTTCAGCAAAACATAAAAAACTAATGTTCTGGTTTTCTCAACAGAATATTACTGACCACTAAATTGCGCAACTTTTTTCTAATTTAACCGTCTTTGTAACTTTTACGGTTTCCGTGATCCCCATGCTGTTGATCCGTAACTTGTACACCCTGTATATATGTTTTTTTTCAGAAAAAAATCAGTTGCCCGTAAACGTTACAAAGGCGGTTATGTAACTTTTACGGTTTCCGAGATCCTCATGCTGTTGATGCTTGTCTTGGACACCCTGTATACAGGGTGGATTTACAGAAGGGTGTATTACACAAGGGGGTGAACATAAATCCGCAAAATTTTAACTGAAAATTCTTTGAACATTGACAATTAAAGGTAAGGTACCATGTTTGTACCTTAGCTACCGAGTTAAGTGGTCGAAAAAAATTAAAACATAAAGACAACCTCCAAAAAGGGTCCGTTTTTTTTGCCAAAAAGGGGTTGCAGGGATACATACATCATTCGATTGTTTTAGTTCATTGTTATAAATGACAAGAAATGATTGCAGAAATGTATAATCGAATGTGTTAAATACATGTTTTCCCGTCCCGAACAAAGTAGCTGTGGTATACATTTAAATGCAATGCATTTCTAACCTTAAAGTGTAGAACAATACTACGCATTTCTAATTCATTTAATTAAATATTACTTGGGATGCGTATGACAATTAGCATCCGTCGAAATGAGTAGTAGGTAAATAGTTGAAATGTTGTACCTTAAGAGGAACGCGCAGATCATCCCCAAACTCGCTCATCATTCTTGACTTCTTCAAGACTATTGTCCGATTCTTGTGCCAACACCTCCAACTGCTTTCGAGGCGCGTATATGCAGGGCCGCCAAATTCGTACCAATCGTGGCGACATGGTGATCTCCACGTGCACCAAAAATCAAATTTGTGTCTGTGCAGCTTCCGCATTTATGTTTCTTTAAGAGAAAATGCGTGGTTCCACCAGCCTAATTAGACACTACTGGGAAGAGGCGCAGATGCGAATCGGCAAATTGGCGACGCTTGGGTGAAAAAGAAGTCACCCCATTGGTTAATCGCATCACGTGAATCTAAAAATAGAATTAATTTATTCGAGCCACGTTTGAAAGATCGCAAAAAATGAGCATTATTTGAACAATGCAACAATGCTGATTAAATCAATGCAGCGATTTATAACGTAAAATCAGGACTAGACAAGTCGACCACCAAGCAATTTTAAAGACACGGGCTTAAACACAAACGCCAATTCTCTTGAGCAAAACTCATTTAATCATCCGGGATTACAAGTGCAATGTGATGGGTTCTTTTAAAAATTAAACCTCTTGTAGCCATATACCCAAAAATCTGCCCATATACCGCACGTACGCAAAAATACAACAACATAATAATAATGCATTACAATTGATTCACAAATGCAGTATTCACTTGCTACTATCAGATAAGCAACTTCAGTCTTGTTCTTGTAATACTAATTCATAAAATGAACCATTATGATATTTTCATGCAAGTGGGAAGCTTCGTGGTAATTAAACATAGCAGCTGAAATATGTCATTCATATCCTAAATAATACAAACAATTCATACAAATTATCGCTGAATATTATAATTTAGACAATAGCCAACCCCAAAAGCACAATTTTACCTTAAGATTCTCATAATATGATTTTATATTGAACAATTGTCATGTCCAAAAACAATATACAGATGATTTGTCAAATTTTACAATGTGTGTGAATATATTACACAATATGCATACATTAAACTTTACTTCACCTAAAATCCTAAATACATTTTACAAACAAGTACTTGAATGCTTAATAATTCTTTAAGCCGCATAATTGCATACGTTAATTT
Source organism: Othius punctulatus (assembly GCA_951805005.1). Classification (NCBI taxonomy): domain Eukaryota; kingdom Metazoa; phylum Arthropoda; class Insecta; order Coleoptera; family Staphylinidae; genus Othius; species Othius punctulatus. The sequence goes on from OX638145.1 coordinate 17,229,113, forward strand.
TTACACACTCATTATTCTGCTCCCATTCATTACCGGCCCCACCGAAAATCACACCTGCCCCAAGCCAGCAAACGCCAATTTGCATACATTATCCCCCGTAAAGATTTAATTTCAAGTTTGGCAACAAACTAACGGAGCAGCACGCATCGCACAGGCGAGCAGCACATTTTTAATAACAAACTCCTCGTGGTCCCATTAATAATCCCACTTGCATGAATTAAGATCCGGAAAGATTTTTACGCCTTGCACGAACTTCACAGAACTCGTTGCATAAGTGAAACGATGAATGCTCAAGTGGCTTTCTTCATTAAAATTGGATGGGATTGGCGAGTCACTGTTGCTATCGAGGTTAATTGTTTAAATTATACGGTGCTATGAAGTCCCAAGCGAATACTAGGTTTTGTTTTCGTTTCAGATGTTATTTTTATTTAACGAAGTTCCCATTTTTATGCTCATATGTAGTCTGGATAGTGTTTTGCAGTATTATTAAGATGTATTACTGCTTTCATTATTGTAATTATATATAGTTGAGTGAAACTACGCAAGGATAACCGTATTCACACCTTTAAGAACCATACTAAATAAAATTAAGAATGTCTGTAAAACCAGGAATCAAGTAAATAGTATGGCCTAAAAGATTCAAATGCCCATCGAAACCCCATCCTCCAACTAAGGGACAGTTGTACAATCGTGGATCAACCTTGACCATGGTTCAGTTACCTAGGATATAATTGTCAACACAATCGAATCCATAGGAATTGAACCACGATCAACTGGGTCTAAGACCCAGTTGTATGATCGTGGTTCAGTTTCTCAGTTTTCTAAGTTCAATTTCGTGGTTCAGATACCATTGTATTAACAATTGTATCCTAGGTAACTGAACCATGGTCAAGGTTGATCCACAATCGTACAACTGAGCCTAAAAGTTTCAAGGCTAGAGATATAATGTATGGTGAACTATGAAATAATTAACATTATTATTCATTCATTTGATGCCACGTTAAGCATAGAAACCGTGATAGTGTAATTATTACTAATTAAAAAAAAAAGAGATAATTACTCAATAAACAAGGACGTCTTGCCAAATATTGACCAGAATTTGGTCATTTCTCGAGTAGTATTGGTCATTGGTCTGCCAGATGTTTGTTTACTGACATACAAGTATGTGGTTCTTGGGTCTAATTTTCCAAGTTTTTCCTAACCTAACCTAAAATATTGCTCCAATGCACCTACCTATTTCATATCCAAATTATTTCATTCCAATATGACTCTTCTTACGTGAAGTCCATTCCAGGTCTTTTTGGGTGGGCAAATCTGACAAAAGCAGCTGTTAAATGGCTAAGCTAAAAGAAACTGATTGTGTCGGTAGTATCCTCAATTACAGCCTGCTTCAGTCCCTTGATATCCAATCAGGTTGTTCAAATCAGGTTGGTCAAATTGCATCTTACCCTATTGCTAAATTCCAGCTGCTTTTACTAATTATCTTAGAATTATGTTAAATCGAACATTTTTGTATAACTAAAGTTAGATTAATGTAATAAAAATTGCCACATAAAATGGTATAAATCATGTCTAGATACAATATTTATAAAATGTTTGGTGGGTTGTAAGGGGTAGAATAAAAATAAATTTTCTCTTTGAGTACTTGTTTTATTGATATTCCAACACTTTTAGGTTTAAGGATATACTTCATCCTTCAGTTTTCAGGGCAAATCATCAAGTACTAATATAAATATATGCATTTAAACACCATTGAGTGAACTGTTTGTAATACCAAAATCATACAATATGAGCGAAGCAGCACAAATCGAAATGTTAATGTTATAATTTTTTTTTTCTTCGTTTTTCAATTATCGAGTGATCAAATAACATCTCAGCTAATTTCATTGTATGCGTTTGTGTACAGTGCACTCAACTCACAAAAATAGGTTTCAAAAATGTCATTGATTTTTTTTAGCCTTGCATTTTTTGTATTTTTTTTTTATTCGGTATGTTGGACAACATTTGCTCTACAAACTACGGTTTCTTAGATTGTTAAGCCACAAACTGCATCATTTTTAAGATAATTGAGTCATTTCAAATATATATATGGACAAAACATTTTAAAATTGATAATAATTTTTTTTAGGGTAGTACATTACCTACTGTAATAAGGCAAAAGGTCAAAATATTCAATAGGCACTAAAATAAAAGGTTAGACTATATTCTATTTATAAAAATTAACTAACCGCAGCGATCGGCGGCGGGATTTTCTAGGCAAGAACGTGTGAATCTGTAGGAAACAATAAATTGGACCGCCGACCGCCGCATCCTCATCCCTACCCGCAGTTGGAGCCGTTACAAAATTAAAACAAACGCGCACAATAATCCGCAACATTGAAATACCCTAGGTTCCAACGGCGGGCGGTAAATTATAATAAACACTAACGAGTTCACTGTCCCTGCACATCAAAACGTGAGACCGGTAAAGCGCCGGCACAAATCAACACCAAAAAATCATTAAAATATAACAAAACAATTTAATCTCGAATCACAGTGAACTTGTTAATAGTAAAAAGTATCGTTTCTTCAAAAGTTATTGCAATTTCATATAAATACAATACACTCGGATGTTGAGGAGTAAAGTTTCAAAAGCACCACATACAAAAAAGAAACGTATTCACACATTTACACATCAAGAGGAGGAACAAAGGAGGCACACATAAAATCTTTCCATAAACACGCGCCCATCCGTCCGTACACTGAAGCTTAATATAATACATGTACATATATACACATATATATATACCGACATTCATTTTTAACAAATAATTCGCGAATGGATATATAAATCGGTGGGTGCAATTGATTGCGAGACACTCTTACAGACGCACATATACACAGGGTTGGGAAGGGGGGATTTTTTAAATAAGATTCGGAAACCAAAGAGGAGTCGATCCAAAAAAAATAATTAATTTAACAACATCGTAAAAACCAATTCAAAAATAACAACAAAACAAAACAACGCAGTGTACAGAATACACGTTCCAAATCTTATTTAGGATCGGAGTTCTCTAAAACAATTTGGATTAACTAATAATTTTCGTTACAAATTGGATTTAAAGGAAGTACTAAAACTAATATTTTTTTATATTTTTTTTTCGCCATAGATATAAGTGGATTCAAAGTATTTCACACTTATTTTATTATCGATTATAGAGTGGGCGGTTTTCACGTGGCGGACAAGGCACGCTGGGGCAGTTTCACGTACCTTGCGGTGGTGAAACTGCCCGATGCGGCACGGCCAATCGCACGTGTCGTCAACTATAGTTACTTCGCTATAAACTTTGGCTTCATTTGACTATGATTTGTCGATCAAACTATAGCTATGTACACTCTCGCCACTCTATAACCAAATTAAAAACTAAATTATTACCTGGTAGTACCCATTTCCATTATTTATATGTATTAAATTACATATTGAGTATACAACTATTTCTGGATGATATATGTTACAAATAGCTTGTAATATACACCATGTAGTTAAGCATCTAAGGTGTTCAATGCCGCTCTTAAGAGCTATTACTAAAATGCCCTAATGTAATACATACATATTACTTTTACTATATCATTTATTACGTATAGTAATAAAAATAAGGATAGAATATAAAATAATTCTAATGATTTTCTTTGGTGGAAATGAAGTGGCGGCGTGTTACTTTTGTGTGTGTGTGAGTGTGTGTGAGCACGACGCCGCTCATTTCCAACATAGAGGAGTACAACACAAAATTATCCTACAAAAATATGATTTTTACTATTTACAATGTCTCACCGATCATTGTTTCAAATTCTGATACATGACTTTAAAAGAAATAAATACAACAAACCAACAAAAAATCATGGTCGGTGATATGTCCGTTAAGAAAGAAAATCATGTGTGGGATGACTCTGGATTCATACTAATCCCACTTGGTTTGTAAAATATTTTACTACATGTATAAAAAAATATTCATTCTTGTTTCTATACAAAAAAAGAAAACAACTCATGTCTTAATAAATTATTAATCAACTTCTTTTTATAGATTTTAGCCATCATTTTTTTTTTATACTACCATCAGAAACAAGCGAAGACACCTCACAATCGAAACATATAACAATAAATAATATAACTGGTTGCAGGACATATTAGTCCTTCGTTTATATAGTGCATCCAGCGAGAGGAGTTGGTCGACTTTAAACCGTGTGCTATTACTTTCCTTAAATCTCGTATAAATTTTTTGGGTGCCACTTAATCGGACACACATCTAACTACATGAGTTGTTTATTTTAGACGTTTAAAGCAACGTATTTCGTGTAGTTATAAATACGCCTCACTAGAGCATGCATAGATTAGAATGGGACAACGATATAAATATATATGTTAGTTAGATACACACAACCGGCTTCTCTGGCTGAACATTCTACAATAATTTTTTTCTTTTTACTTGTTAAGGATCGTGCAATCCTTCGTTATACCTTAGTTTTACTATACAATATAGTGGTAAAACTATTTTATGAAACGAAAACAACTTCAACAATTCACGACTATACAAATATTGCTCCCGCTGGGTTACGAAATCATATGAAATAATATACACATGTACAATACAAACTGAAAGATCGTTTTGAAACGTTCCCAAACACCAACGTTCGGTTTCATAAAACAGCCGCAATATTAACAATATTTTTTTACATCAAAGCAATCAATGCACATAAACACACACTAGTGTCTCCCCGTAAATCGGCCGCCTCTGGGACGGCCACTCATCTGCACTGAAATTAATATGGCAGTTGCTCAAAACAGCAAAAGGGTCGGGTACACGGTCGACGCCGTCCGTCACGTGCACCCAGAGGACACTGTGTGCGTCTTTATGAGACCTAAACTAAAGCCCAACGTACCTGTTAAAGTGTGACCGAGCGTAACGTGGGGATCGTTGCCATCTTCAGCAGGCAGTCCTCCTGCAGCCGCGTGGCAAAGCTAAAAGAACCCGAATGTATAGGTACGGATTCCTCAATTACAGACTGCTTCCATTCTTTGGACCCAATGAGGTCGTTCAAATTGCAGCTGACCTCGGCAAAGGGCAGCTCCTCCATGTAAGTCTTCTGCAGGCTGCTCAGGTCCGATAGCAGCTGCTCTCCGTCCTGCGTTATGTCCTCCCGCAGCTGGTTCCACTCCTGGCTCGGCGTCGGCCGGTTGTTCAGCGCCAGGCAAGCCATACAGACCTCCCCGCCACTCCAGATATTACTGAGCGACTGTCTGTCGAAACTTGACTTGCTGCTGGCCCGGGACCAGTCCTTGGTCCACAATCCGTTGCTGTTGCACTTATCGCACTTCAGCTCGAATTTCCCAAATATCTCAGCCATCAAGCAGTCGTCAGGCTGCGGGAAAGCGGTGTAATACCGCTTTGCTGGATCCTCGACGGGCGCCTTGACATCGGGAAAATCAACCGAATCGGAGCTCTTGCGCATTTCACTCTTGATCACCTTCCTATCAGAATCCAGGCCGAATCCAAACACGTCCTTGACGTCATCGGGGAGCGGCGTATGAATAAGACAGTAAGCCTTGTGATCAGCCTTTTTCATCAACGTGCCAAACTGGTGGTTTACGCAGGTGCACTTTTTTGATATTTCCTCATGATCCAGCAGCTCCCGATCCCCGGGAAAATAGAAATCGGCCTCATCAACTGATGGCACCACGGTCTCCCCGCAAAATGGCATGATCATTCTGCCCATCGACTCAGCTTTTTTGTGAGACGGCGTAATTGTCAGCTCTAGTTCGTTTGTGTTGCAGGTGCCCCCCGTCTGGCAGGCCTTGTCATTCTGGACCACGAGGAATTTCAATGTGAGGTCCTCGGCGGCCTTCTTGTATTCCATGTACCTCTTCGAGGTGGCCATGCCATACTCTGCTTCCAGGCACATGGTCCCGCTCTCGCTTCGCTTGAAGTTCACCTTATCCAAACTGCTGGGGATGACGAAAGTCGTGCCGTCCACATAGTGCCCGGTCCCTTTGCCCTCCACCTTCTCGTTTATGGGTCTGAAATGGCTCTTGACAGAAATTAGCAAGTCCTCCTTGTCCTTTTCGGAATCGTAGTTCTTGCTTTTGGAAGATTCCTGCGAGTTACCTACACAAAATACGAACTATAAATAAAAATTGTAAATATAATTAAAACAAAAGAAATATATTTGATAAAGTATTGATTTATTAATTTTATTTTTATTTCTTTAATTTCTTATCTGGATCCTAAACTATTCCGGCATCCGAATCTGATAAAACGATTAACTGTCTTAATATTTTGATAATGAGATCCTAAAATCCATTGATATCTATAATTTAAATAAAATTGTTATAGATTAATATAAAAATAAATGAGGGATATCCCTGCATAAAATGATGTTGCAGAAGTGCATTATTGGTGTTATTGCTATAATTACCTAATAGCTGCGATTTGATATTATTAATCTTTGAAGACCTGGGTTTGACTTCGGTAAACGAACTCTGGTCCTTGTCGTGGTTGAGCTTCAAGAGGCTTTTGGAAACCTCATCGCTGATCTGTAAATCGTTGTCGTACATGTCGGTGTCGGCCCACTTCTCGAAGCTCCAAGCGTTGCTGTTCTTGAAGTCAAAAATGGAAGACTTCTTCGTGCAACTCTCGAAAAACGAGTTGGCCTCGTTCTCCTTCAGCATGTTTATATCAGTCGACCACACATTCCTGTCGATTGATATGGAGCTGAATTTGAAATCAAGAACAGAGTCGGTTTGCCGGTTGTCAAGGGATGTGTTGTAAGTGTTGTCGTAAATCATGGAGTCTTCCATGGGGGCATCGTTGGACCAAATGGAGCTTATAATATTGGTGCCGCATTGAATGAACTTATTGTTGCCTGTGTCTCGCATATTGGCGATGTTCATCATCTCGACGTTGACATCCTGTGGTGTGGGGGAATCCAGCAGGTCCCTGATATCGACGGGCAGATCGTCGTACATGGTCTCCTCGGACTCGTCCCAGGAGGGCCGCTCCGAACCCGCGCTCGCCTCCATCCCGCCGCTCGCCTGGCCCTCCTGCTCCACCCTCTTGCCCTTCAGGCAATTGTTATTGTTGAAGAAGTCCCAGTCGTTCAGGCCATCGGGCCTCTCGATGGACTTGCTCATGCTCCGGCAGTATCCCAGGTCCTTCTTGTTGCGCGCAAAATAGTTGAACCTCTGCTTGCCTGCCGACCGGGCCTTCATGTTTTCGGTGTCCACCTTGAAGTGCAGCTTCTCCTCGTAGCTAGATGAGCGGTTCTGCCTGCGCGGGCCCCCCTTCTTCTTCGGCGAGCCGAACCACTTGGGGATGAGGGTGATTATGCTGGGGGAGGCGGCCGAGGAGGAGTTGCGGGACAGAGCTGGAAAGGCGGCGTAGTACCGCTTTGCCGGGTCCTGGACAGGGGCCTTGCCCTGTTCGACGTCGGGGAAGTCAACCAAATCGGATCCCTTGTCCGCTTCGCTCTTGATCTCCTTCAGTTTTTCGCAGAGCTCGTCCACCAAGGACTCAATTCCGCATTTCTGAAACGCCAAAACCAAAATCATCCTACTCTTCGCCATCATAAAAAACAAAACTTTATTAATAATATCTTTCATTGTCTGCATTGTCAAAACTTGAGCACTTCAGACACCATCAAACAATTCACAAATGAAATTACATAATGTATTAAAAAATTAAACACTCACAGAGTGATGTGTTGCCACGATTGGTAAAATGTATGCACTGAATTATTTGTTACCTATAATGTAATGCCTAATGAACTTGCAATTTATTTGGTCATTATTTGGAGAAAGCTTAAAGGTCATTTGGTGCCCATTTAAAAGAACAGCCACATATTTGCATACCACTTAAAGAATGTTCTGATTATAAAATTGAACTACAAAAGTAAATATTTTTGCTCATGAAGACTCCATTTAGTCAGTAAACACTTAATGAATTTCAGGTCATTGCCCGAACTCAGATAAATGAATACTGCACCGAACATTAGTATTATTTAATATTATCATTCACAGTTAAAGCCTGAATAGTAAAATATACGACTGAAAAATAATGCAATCAGGGTAATGCAATTCAGTAGTGTAAATCAATAATAGTCTTTGAACACTTAAAAGTTATTAACATCTTGAAGAATCTATTCACAAATTTATGATGAATATTTGTGTAAAAATGATAAACACATTACAAATATAGACAAAATGGAGATTCGTAGTGGTTATTAAATGATACAGTGTCCGTTTATACCCTACAAACCAAACCTCTATACCTGTCCCTTCTACGAAAATATTGTCCCTTCTACAAAAACATCGTCCCTTCCACGAAAACACCAAATGAAATGTCATATACTTTATGAGATTCAAACTAATAGTTATGTCATCGACCACTGAAACCTACACCATTTTTGACTAGTATGTAGTCGTTCGCTGCTAATAAATCGGCAACAAATGACAAACTTGTAAAGTACCGACGGCGTTATGAGCAATGGAGTAACTATCAGTTAGAAAATGATAATTATGAAGCTGGTTAGTTATAAAATCTAAAAACTACAATAAAATGTTAGCAAATACCTGATCAGACGCGGACTTAAGGCATTCAACGGCTGCCGAACGTTTCAGCTGGTCTGTGTCAGCGTGCGCATGACCCCAGTAATCGGTAGAGCGACAGAACCTCTTCCTGCCTCCTCCAGACCGTCTCACTTCCTGCATGCAATTTTTACAATAATCAACTAAATCAGGGGGTGTTTTTAGGGGGAATCCAGGAGCCAGTAAAAGTACACCCGGTCAGTTCATGCAAGAGATTTAGAGTGCAACGAGCCCACCAGAAGAAGGTCGGGCGCCATCTGAATTTGGGGGCTGAGGCAGAGCCGGTACACACCTTGTTGGGGTTGGTGAAGTGCAGATCTTGGTCAGGACAGATGATGTCGATGGGATCCCTGTAGAGCAGGCTCAGCACGTAGCGTGTGTACACCACAGCGTCAATACCACGAGCTTCCAACTGTTCTTCAAGCCAGTCAGACACTGCCGAGGGCATGGAAACCAGTTGTGGATACTTCATGCTATTCTGCAAACGGAAATAATTCTTCAAGATAAAACACAATACCAACAGAAAGTATTCGAATGGGACGCATAACTCGAATGCCGTGATAAATAGATTAAGAACGTGTGGACTAACCCATCCACGCAAACATTATATAGAGATGTATTAATCCTGATTGATTAAGACCATTCAAAACACACAACATCACGAATATATAAATTTCTTACATCATGAAATTTCTATTTCACATTTTTAATCTAAACGTTACATTTTATCTTTTGGAGGAACACTTTTCACAGGTAAATTGTGTGTTACCTCAATGCCACGAGTCTTTTAACTACATGATAGAAATATGATTTTAATTTATCTAAAATCAATCACGATTCTACTTGTCTTCTTCTACAATCACTGATGTGCAGTGCAAAATTATCGAAATTTATGAGATTACTTACTTCATTGTTTGATAACTTGTTAATCTATGATTTGTTTATTTAAAAAATTAATGAATGGGTCGTTACAATCTATAAATTATTAATTAACAATTATCTAATCAAGTATTCTCAGGAAATTGATGATATCAGTTTTAATTGGTTTCTGAGAGTACTCAAATTTGATTATGTCACAGGCATCAGATAAAGTTTTTAATAATAAGGGGATTACTTGTATTGCTTTATGTATATTCATTTAAAACTTCGTCAGATTATCTCATGCTCAAATCAATAATTAAAATATCGTCGGTTAAGAGTGTTTACCCATTAACTTCTGAAACACAATTTTCCAGGATGCAAAAAAAAAACGAGTATTTCTTGTCTATTGTCTTGTAGTATTGAGACTTCATAACTAGAAAATACGTTACCTGAATGTGTGTTGATGACGGAAGGCCATGCGAGGTTAATTTAGTTCTCGGGAGGTGTGTGATTGCTTGCTTTTGAAAAGTACAGTTTTCTTGCGACAAATTATATTTCGATTTCTACTCATTGTATAAAATTTTCGGTAGATACCAATCGATAAATAATTGGACGCATTACAAAACGATAACGTGAAACACAGGCGGACATCGAAAGAACGTTTTTGTAGTTTAATGGGAAAGCATAGTTATTCTCTGTACTTCTTGATCCTCTTGCAGGCCCCCATTGTAAAACCTGAAACACGAAGACGGCATTAATCAACAACGTACTTCTTAATCAATTAAAGAATGAATAGGCAGGCCGGCGGAAATTTGATAATGATGGGTGATTGCGCGTGTATCGCACAGTCCTAATGGAAAGACAAGAGCAGGTTTTAAGCTTTGTAATAGTATTTTAACGTGCTCAATTGCGGTAAAAAAGAACTATATGAGGGACTGATTGAGTAAACAGAGGATAATTTGATTCGATTGTACTATATCATGATATTAATATGTAAATCAATTTGTATTTTTCTATGCGAGAATAAATTATTATAATAGTATTTTACAGTGGAAGTCTGTTAGGAAAGCCTTTACGGCACAGCCTTTAACAACTAGATATTGTAAAAATAAGGTAAGGTTGGGTAAGGTTAAGGTTCTGGTTTACAAGCAGAATTTAATTAAGGAAACAATGACAAAACCGGCGAGGACGAACGCCAGCGACCGACGAAAAAGAAGAACAGGCTACATAACCTAGAATTTGCATGGGTGCACATGAAAGAGAGCAACTAATAAAAGTAGAGCGTCACGGAGCTTGTTAGAATACTATAAGGCACCCTCCACAGGTTATCTGAGGCTCTCAAAGTTAACAAGGGATGAATACCCGCATTTACAGGTATGTTGTGGGTGTGGCACTTGCCCCAACTTAGTGAGCCGATCGGGTGTAAGTTGTATTGTTAGAATGATCTACAGATCTTAAAATTATGTTTTGCTATTGACATTGATTAAAATCTTATTAGATCGACCACTTCAAGTTCTAATACTTTTGGGAGGTGGAATATTTCGAGCATGCAAATTTGATTTTTATTGTTTGTAGTACATGGTGAGAAAGAGGAGGCGGCATGTAGTTTTTATTCCAAGTGGCTATTGTACTGTGTTAGATTTATGTCGTTTTTGTCGTTTGCATTAGAGATGATCAAATGGTGAAAATTTGTATTTTTTATTGGAGATATTGGAGATCACCGTATTAGCAGTATCAAGTAGGTTAATTTTTTATGTTCCAAGGTGATTGGAGGAGGAGGCATGTAGTTTTTATTCCAAACTGCTATTGAACAGTGTTAGATTTAAGTTGTTTTTGTCGTTTGCATTAGAGGTGATCAAAGAATGAAAATTTGTATTTTTTATTGGAGATATTGGAGATCATTGAATTGGCAGCATTGAGTGGGTTAATTTTTATGTTCGGAGGTGATTAAGCATACTTTTCGTTACCTACGACTGTCGAAGTTATCGAATTATTTTTCGACGTTTTAGGTATTCGTGATGATGGAATGAAGGTAGTTTTAATTGTAAGGGCTACTATATTCGTCATTCAAGTTGATTAAGAAGCAAAATACAATTTGAGCATTGTCATTAATTAGTGGCAGTGTTGTAATCGGCGCGTTATCTCCGGATGAGTAATGTGACGGGATCGATGCGTTTGCAGGTGATTACGGGAAGTGCAGGCGGCAGATAGGATGAACGGGGCGGAAGGGCAAGGGCACTAGAAGGCGGGAATGGCGCGTGATCTGTTCCCGCCATTCGCGGGTCCAGCGCGGCGACGTCATGGAATCATAAATATATTTAGCTCTCTCGGAAAAAAGGGGGCGAAATCGCAAGTTGCTGGACGCCGCGCGACTTACGAGGGGATGCACCCCGGTGTCAGTCACGCCAGGAAAAATCGATTATCGGGGGAAAAATTGGCGTGCACACGCCGCGGAAAACAATCGTCGGTGTGGAAAGTGGTGTCCCAATTAGGCGTATTCCTGTGTGGTTTTCGGGGGCCCGACGACCCAGGGCGCGCCCCCCGACGTCAGTTTGCGGCGTTTTTGGGGGCACGACGTTGACACGGCAGGCCGCGTCTGAGTCCCGCAACTGGCACAAGTACGCCATTACATTGCACAATGGATGGCATTCGGTGCGCTGCGGGCGACGGCGGCCGCGACACGTCGCCACCTGGGGCCCCGCAGGGCTCGCTCGGCCCCCGGCGCCGTCTTGCACTCACCTTACTAACGGGGTTGATGTTCAGTCGCAGAGTTTCCTTCAAACACACCCCACAATTAACAAAACATGGCAGCTAGGCACAATGGCCGGAGTGCCAATCAGAAAGAATCCCGCTCAAACTGCGCTTGGGCAGTAGCTACGACGTCAACGCCAGAGATGTGCGCGTGGCCGCCGTCAAGGACCCTCACCTTTGTGGCGCGCGCTTTTTTTCGTACTATTTGCACTCGCCCGTCTGCGCGTCTGGAGCCCTAACCTTTGACCCCCCGGCCAGGCGCCCCCTCGCCGCCCCCGTCTAACCGCCGCCGGTTTGTGAATGCACCGGAAGCGCGCTTCTCCGGTCACTTCCGGCTATATTAGCGGCGTCGTCGGCCTGTTTTTGTTTTGCTTTTATCACACGCGGATTCGGCAAATGCCTGACGCGCGCAACGGAAACGGAACAAAGGAACGCTGGCGACGCTCGCGACCTTGCTTCTCGATTAGCGCGTCTTCCTCGGCTGAAATCTCGTCCAGCAGCGCGCGTGCGACCTTCGGGCCCCCATTCCCGACAACAATGGACCAGGCCGCCACCAGACCCGTCCGTTTTTTAGGCCCGCAGACGGCATTTCAGCCCCACCGTTCTTCCAGGAAACGCACAAAGGAGGCCCGGTCAACAACCACGCCAATAATATTTTCCTAATCAATCAGCCGTCAGCTCGATTCTCTCCAAGAGCAATGTTAAAATTGTCCATTATCAACTGATTTCAAGATTTTGCGGAACTTCAAAATAACCCCTGGGTAGCGCGTTGATACTCTTTGCGACCCCCGCAGGAATAGGTCTACTTCCTGGAAGCAACCCTGCCCACGCGAGCCTTGGCTCCCACTCACCACCCCAACACAGAGGGGGAGTCTTGTCCTATCCCAGAATCACTTACCTCAAACTTACCATAAATTGAAATTGAATAATAACACTGGTCAACACAAGTCATGCCACACGAACTTTCATAACTAACTACCCTCATTATTAAACTGCAGTTGTTTTGTTGCAATTAACCTACGTTTTCTTGTGATGCGGCAATACTTATTACTAGTACTATAAGCTGAGCTTGTGCTGGGTTCAGAATCCATCAGAATAATATACACAAATTAACTATCAACACTCCAAGTTCTGAAAAGAACTGAGTTTGTTTACTTTCAAAATTTCACGGGATATTAAGAAAATAAGACTGACAGTTGCAACTCACGGACTCTTCGAATTGCGGTTATATTGGTTATATGCGTCAAAAACAGCGTTTTGGTGCCTTGTGACATGGGCGAGTTGGTTAGCGAGTTACTGTTGGCTTATCAAGCATTGGGTTGCAACATGTCACTCAAGATTAACTTGTTAGATTCACACCTGGATTTTATTTCCTGAGAAATTGGGGGCTGTGAGCGATAAGCACGGAGAAAGGTGCCATCAGGACATTTCTAAGATGGAAAAACGTTAGAAGGGCAAATGGAACCCAAACGTGTTGGCAGATTACTGCTGGACAATCAAAAGGGACCAACCAGGAGCTAGAAAATCTTAGATCGTATCTTCATAATAAAACTTTTTTACATTTTTGGCTTAGGAGGTCATTGTTTTTTGAAATATTTTGAATTACTTAAGAGAACCAAATTGTTGGCTAACAGATTGTTTTTAATGATTGTACTGCCAACCACCTATTAACGTAAAAAATATCATAAAAATCCATGTGGCACGACAAAGTTACAATTTTGTTTACCAGTGTAATTTACGAATTACATTTTTCTACTTATGTATTCAGTAATACAGAGCCGGGTCGAGGGTTAAACTATATTCACAACCACTTAATTAGTAAATGACTGTCCGAGCAATGACCAGTACTATGCCAGTACTATACATACTCAATCCTTGCTCTACAACTCTATATGGCACTGTTTCTTTGTCCACCTAAAATCTGATAAGCAATTTATAAGACGTCGCTCCTTTGTGCATGACAAAATAAAGTACGCAGGTCTGTTAAACGTGTAATTTTCTCTTCTGAATCACCAGGTCAACGCTCACAAATATTGAATATTCAGACTAATTCCATTCGTTCATCTTTTATTACATGCCTAATCGCGTTATTTGCAAAGCCATTAAGCTGCGTGCTTCGCATTCCTCGCCAGCTTGAACGCACGCAATCTGCAGAAGTTGATTGCCTGATGCGCATTATCCATATAATGGCGTTTATGGCGAAGACGTCGTAAGCAACCAGCAAATTGTTTACGAGTGCCCCTGTACGGTTAACAGCAATTCCACGCGTACAACAATGAGTACAATCAGTGATACGTTCGGTTACAATTACAACAATGTGACGCACATAAATTACAAACCATGCGTTGGCTGTAATTCATGCACCTATTATAGCCTCGTAAAAAAATCCAATTGATATTCATGCAGCCCGTAATCTAATTAGTAATTACAGATAGGTACTAGAAATGGCGTGATTAGAAATCGGTAATTCAAGTTAGAAATTTTGCCGACAAATGTTGATAGACCTGTTATGAAAATTACATTTCTCTGTATTAACAGACAGAGAAACAACTTGCTATGTTTTTACCACAAAATGTTTATTCAAATCATCAGGATGGTTTCAACCTGTACTACGTGGTAGTCCATATTAAAAAACAGAGAAACAACTTGCTATGTTTTTATCACAAAATGTTTATTGATATATCGACATATGCAATAAAATACCGACTCGAGTTTCGACTTCTTACGGTCATTTTCAAGTTTAAGCAAAGTACAACTCGAAGTCGATATATCAATAAACATTTTGTGGTAAAAACAAAAACAACAAGTCGTTTTTTTAATATGGTCTACCACGTAAAGGTCGAAACCATCCTGATATTTTCTCTGTATTGTTGCTACAAAATTTTGTTTTCCACAATCACAAAGAGTATATGCAGTTCCAAATTAGTTTTTCCAAGTAATTTCATTTGGCTGTGGATATTTTTAATTGCCCATGTTTATTTATTTTGCGTCTGTATTTGTTTACATTTTCGGTGTCCTCCAAATTACCTTCTCCGGTCTTCTTATTTTTTCGGGTAAACGACACGACCTTCACCCAAAAAAAAAATCGGCAAACACGACGCTTTTGGATGTTCTTGGGCCACGTACCGAAATAGAGCTGTGTCTGGCGTCTGTGCTGAGAATGCAAGGCGGAAGAACAAAAAGGACGAAAATAGGGGAAACCGTCGCGACACGCGCCGATCTTTTGTTCTCTGAGTAATTTGGCTATTTGGGTAGCCCCTGGGGCCCTTAATGGGACTTGCACGGTGCTGGTGCACTGCATTGGCGATAATAATAGCCACTACGAAAATAAACCCGGCGTGCAGGAAATCCGGATTTTTTTCGAGGACGTCGCGACGCTCGAATAAAAAACTGCGATTGATGCTTGTTCTACTAAAAAAAACAATAGATAAGCTTATTGCATCCTGTGAATAGTCTGATGATAAATTAATTAGTGATTTCACGAGCTAAACTATTTGTGCAACAATCGCAATATCAAAGTTGTTGCACAAAATAGTTTAGCTCGTGAAATCATTAATTAATTTATCATCAAAGACTATTCACAGGATGCCATAAGCTTAACTATTGTTTTTTTTTTTGTATATTGGTGAGTGGTGATGATTTGACGATGCATGCAATATTTTACAATGAGGGATATTTGATAAATTTTTATTTATAAATTTTTTGTTTATAGAGCCATAACTAAGTACCCAAAGAGCCGCAGTTAACACACTCCTGTTCGCTCTTTAACACTCCTGTTAACACTTTATTTCTTACTATGAGGGATATTTGATTTTTAATTGATAAATTGATGAGGCGATATTTTTAGAGCTATAATTAAGTACCCAAAGAGCCGCAGTTAACAGAGTCCTGCTCGTTCTCTAACACTCCTGTTAACACTTTATATTTTCATATATAAATGATAAATAGATGAGGGAATTTTTTTAGAGCCACAATTAAGTACCCGCAGAGCCGCAGTTAACAGACTTCTGTTTGCTCTTTAACACTTCTGTGAACACTATATATGAATGTCAAACATCAAATATTATCAACATGTTGTAAGTACTCCATACTATTAGAAAATGCTAAAAACTAAATATACCCCTCTCAATTTTTTCCAGAATTTTCACTTAAAATCACTATTATAAATCCTACAAATGCAGAGAAAAAGAACAATCTGAGAAAATGTGTGAAAATGTGAACTTACCCATTCATAATTTTTCCTAAATTTAAACCCGAAATCGCACTACGAGTTTTACCAATAAAGTTCTAGTTTTTATGGAATATTTACCTGAAATTGCAATTGCAATTTTGTATACTTCTGCATTTTACAAATTATTTAAAAAAATCACTAATACATTGCACAATGAATATCAATAACTGATACTGCACTCCAGTCTAATTCAATCTCGAAAGTGGAACAATTAAAGTTTACTAGGTGAATTTTGAAATACTTGAGTACAGTTGGTTGCCTGCATAGTTGATGAACGGCGACGCCAGCGCAGAAACTGGTGAACTATATACCTATGATTTAAACTGTAATTTTTCGTCAAATAAATTACCTGGGGATTATGGGGCGCGTTTATAACTACGTAGAGCATCATTTTTTATTAAAAATATTGTGCAGATATTGATTTATAACATAATTAAAAGTTGGCTAAAAACTAGGCAACTAAATATACATTTCCTCGACTTTGATTAATATACATTTGGTGGCCTAGATCAGAGCAAACTTTTAATTGTGCAATAAATCAATATTCACACAATATAATTTACTAAAAATGGTGCTAAACGTACTTAAAAATTCGCTCCATAATCCCTAGATAATCGATTTATCAATTTATAACTGTTTAAATCATAGGTACAAAGTTCACGTGTCTGCGCAGCCAAGTATACACATGAGTGGTTTTGGTTACATATAATAACTTACAATTATATTTATTATAGTAAGTCCTTTCCTGCCTCTATATGAATTAATAAATATTAATATTGTGGAGAAAATCAAGTCACTGGCCATCAATTACTGTGTAGGTACTTGCAAGAAAAGCAAAACATCTTAACCAAACCACTTAACCTAAAATACTAGATGTTTGCACGATCGATTTATAAAGTATATTTATACATTATTAACCACCATCTATCGATTAAGCTATCCGTTTCAGTGCATTGGAATCTCCGGGCCCAGCCTACGTGATTACTCCGCCAAAATGGTAAAGTTTTTAACCCAAACCGAGGCGATCAACATCGACCAGGAACTGTTCAATACTTACAAGTTCAGTGTAGACCAGCTGATGGAGTTAGCAGGTCTCAGCTGCGCCACTGCGATAGCTAAAACGTACTCCACAGAGCGGATCTCCAACAAGCGGATCCTGATATGCTGCGGGCCGGGGAACAACGGGGGCGATGGCTTGGTCTGCGCACGGCACTTGAAGCTTTTTGGCTACAAGATAGACGTGTACTACCCGAAGAAGACTGAAAACCAGTTGTACGAGAACCTGAGCCACCAGTGCGTCAGCATGGGAATACCGATTCTGACCGAAGTCCCAGACTGTTCGCAAGTGTACGGGTTGATTGTGGACGCGCTGTTTGGGTTCAGTTTTAAACCACCGGTTCGCCCGCAGTTCGAGTCTATAATCAACGTCATGAAATGCACAACCGTCCCAATTGCTAGGTAATAATTTGCGGCGATGTTTGTGTTGTGTTAAGTTGTTTGTTTCTAGTATCGACATTCCGAGTGGTTGGGATGTGGAGAATGGAGAGCCACCCGAAGGTGGAATCAAGCCGGACATGCTGATATCACTGACTGCACCTAAAAAGTGCGCTCATAAGTTTAGAGGAAAATTCCATTGCTTGGGTGGCCGCTTCGTGCCTCCAGAGCTTGAAGAAAAGTATAATCTTTGCTTGCCGATGTATCTCGGCACGGATTCTTTTATACTCTTAAAAAAATAGATGCAAGACATAAAAATTTATTTCCTATGCTTTGATTTAATTTTTCACCATCCCCCACACTTTATGGCTACAGTATTCTATCAAATGAAATACCGGAAGTAGTATGATTGATAATATCATTGTAAGAATTATGAATAATACTATCAATTCAGCAATAAAAATAATCCCCTTAAGCATTTTCTCAGGAAAACTTTCCGTATCATTAATGTCGATTATCTTATCCAAAATGAATCGGCAAAGAGTTAGCAGCCCTTCCATTAGAGGCAGCAGGTTCATGACCATCATGAACATGCCAATACACGCAGCGTACGAGTGCTGGAATAAGGCGATGATTAACTCGATGAAAGTGTAGCTTCTACAATAAGGCAACAGTTATTTATAATCGAGCAACTGTTACAACATACTGATTCTTCGAGATTCCCCGCTTCTCCTGGATCTCAGCGATTGGCTCCCTAAGCATGCGGGCGATCCTGTCAATGGTGTCGTGCAGCACCATCTTCGCATTGAACTTGGTTAATATATCGTTTCTCGCGGACGCAGGCAATGTCTTGCTTGCTCTCCTCGGGGAAATTTTAGCCTGTCTAAATAACAGGGGTGGGGTGGCGTCACGAAAAGTTCGAGCGGTGTACAAATCACATCTTACCTGTCCGTCAATTTGAATACTCTAATAGGAGGTTCCAAAATTGTGGTAGACATTTTACCATGCTGTAACTAGTAAATTTGTTCACAAATATCCCTTTGGCTTCACACAGTAAATCATGTCATGCTGATCCCTCAATAACTGGATATCAACTGATTTTGTTTCCAGCTACTTGATTCTCAACATAAACACAGTGACACGATATGTAATGTTTAATAAATTGTACTGCAACATTAAATGGTATTCTAATATATACACCACTTAGTTTTTAAATATCGCCATATAAAATTATGTCTGTGGCAAGTGTTTCTTGCAGTTTTGTTTCTACAAACTCTTCATGCCTCGGCGGTACCTAAAATTGAATTTATGACTTTAATATATAACCAAAACCTACTCCGACAATTTTAGACGTACGGTTTTCTTATTTTTCATCATGTTGCCTTTCAGAAATTGAACGTATTCAAAATCCTTATCACAAGAAATGTCATAATACTTCAGATCCTTGACCAGCGCTTTGGTATTACTATAAAGTAACAAGTCCCGCAAGTATTTTATTGGAAAGCGCAATTGTTTACTGTCGTACGCAGTAGACATGGCTGTGAACGCTTTCCTACAATTTAGAAAACATTAAATCTCACATATAAGATAAATTTGCAAATTTTGGTCAAAAGTTTTATCATCAACCAAAAATATGGTTTAACAATGTTTTAGATTTTTCTGAGCCGTTATATTCAATGCATGGTAATTTAAATATTTAATAAATAATTCATCTTAATTGAAACGATGAACAAACCTTCTTATTTCGGGCAAATGTAAAGATGCTGTTGCAGCCAATATGGCAGGCAGCTCTTTGATTAGACGACATGCTCGCACCCAATTTCCACATCTATAATTCAAGCAGATCCTCAACGAGGTTTTAAAGTAGGACATCCTAAAATAAAACAAAATTACTAAATTTTGCACGAACAAAAATCAATACCAAAATGATATAATTGAAACTTTGAAAGGAAAAATTGAAGACTTGGCAATCATCATTTCAAATATCTTCGTAATCATTAAAACTTTGACAGTAATCACTGGAATTTGATTCCCATAATTTAAACTATGATAGCAATGATTGAAATTCTGACTGATATTGTTATATTAATGGTAAAGATTTGTGTCAAAATTACTTATCCGAAAAATGGATAGCATAATTATTATTGCTTGAATTAATGTAATACCTCCATTTACTCGCAACTCTTATTCCTCGTGTAAGCGCAATTGAATCACCCAAATTGTGGAGCAGATACATAGCCTCAATCACCGGCCTGCTCTCAGAATATATTTCCTCATAGTTGTTGAGGGTGAGCCCGTGTGTCTCGCACCTGCCCTGGAAGAAATCTGAGTCGTCGTATAAAGTGAGGAGCCGTTTAATGCACTCCTGCAGCTGCTTTCCATTCATCACTGGGTCGAAGGTCGAAATCGGAGCCTCGCATAATCTAGAAAATTTAAGCGTTAACATCGAAAACACTGAAGTATATTCAATTTTACGAGGATAGTTTCATTTTAATAAAAGATCAAATCCAATGCAGAGTAATTTATCGCTAATGACTTAGCATACCTATAAGCGGAGTAAGCATGGAATCGCACAATCGGCTGTAGGATGCCAATTGAAGGACCTCGGGGTAGAACCTGTACCACCATGTCCTGGCGCACGGAGCGCAATCGGTCCGTTATGAAGTTGTAGATTATGGGCCATGCAAAATCCGTATTGTTAATAACACTAAAAAAGGAACAACACCAATTAATTGTACTTAATAATATTTAAATTTTAGAGCATTGTAATGGATTTTATTCTGTCAAAATAGGCTTTTAAACAGACTTTAAGATGAGTTTTAAAAGCTGTCCAGACTAATTGAAGCAATATAATGGCAATCTCTTAGCCCAGTAAACTTAATTATGTGCTTAAATAACTTACTCTCCTATCAAATAATTAATGGTTTCCAATAGGATTACGTCAGGCCGCAGATTCTCGGCTTTCTGCATTTCCTGTCCGGCAGCTGACCTGCAGAAAATCTTCACCACTTTTTTGGGGTCAGCTTTGGCTTTATTTCTCCGCACTGTTGGATCCACCATTTCCAGCTTGTGCAAAAGCCTTTCCCTCTCTCTCCTAAAAATTTTATATATGAATTATAAATGTTTACAAAGAAAGTAAACATTTCGAAAGCTTTCAGCATCAATTATTTTTAGTAAAAAAATCATTCAAATAATAACAATAACACTTTTTCATTATTATTAATAATAATGATAATGATAATTATGATTACGATTACAATTATGATCTAAATATATTTCAATCGCAATGCGATCATCTTCAGTAGGTTGACATATTGAAGATGCATTGCAATTGAATATATTTAGATTATCAATATTTCGTGTTTCACTTAACAGGTTCTTATCACCATACGTCCATAGACTCTTCAATCAATGCGCTGGTCTCCACAATGACTCTTATTTCATTCACTATCGAGATTCGTACATGTAATGTAGCAATTGGCAATAGCCTGCCCAAAATAATTTGCACCAGCTATCCCTGGCCAATAGTCCACGGAGAATCTGAAGCTTAAGGGGGTAGCTTATATGAGTTTAGTAAGGGCAAATCGGTGGATAGTAAAAAAAACAGATTTTTCTAATGGATATTAGACATTACTATTGAATGGTTTCTTTGCAGTTATTGTATTCCAAAAATTGAAGGAAAGCGTTTGGAAATTTAAAAAAGTTTAGAAACATAACCTTACATAATAATTTCCTCTTTGGGGCACATCTGCATGCAGGTTCCGATCACTGGGCTGTGCTCCATGATGAGAGCAGTGGCGAACCTCTTTGAGATCTCAAGATTACTTAAATCGCAAAAAATTTCAATTCAAATCCATTTATTAGATGCTTGCAATTGAAGCACCATCTGTCTTGCAATTGTGGAAATATTTGTTATAGATGGTTCCAGATCTATTTGTTCCATATGAGTTGGGTGCACAAATCTATTCAGGATCTTATGCTAATATGACAAGACTATTTTCTGGTACACTTTGCGAGTTTGTAAACTATATTCTAACAAATTCTCCATGGGCATTCTAAAGGAGTTTACGTCCCAAGTTCAGAGTGCCTTCTTCTCCTTATTGTTAACAGCGAGCATAATATAAAGTTCACATATGCATTCAACTGGTAGAGTCCTGAATTGTACTGGCCAATGTATAAAGATTTTATTCCATTTACGTGTGAAATAAGTTTTACCTCTGATTAAGTAGTACTTTTCGCCTAATGGTCTTACTATATTATGCATGAATGCCTAGTAATGTCACAGACATTCAAAGGGTATAAATTGGTGCCAAAAGTGTCTTGCCTTTTAAAGTATCTGTGGAAAAATTAAATTTAGCCTAAGAACTGTTAAACGAATATTATTATAAATGTTATGATAAATGAAATGACAGCATTGTCAAGCAGCAGCGACAATTTTAATGTACGCCAGTGTACACTATTTATCGGAGATAAACAAAACACAACCAACTAGAAACAATTATGTAATAATCGGTATATTTGCAACTTTTACATAAAAAAAAATAAATTATCTCTTTCCTCCTACTCTAGGTGCGGCCTTCTGCATGTTCTTGGCGGCCTTTGCCTTGGGCGCACTCTTCGCCTTGGTGGGTGCGGAGGCCTTCTTTGTCGCCTTTGTGGACTTCTTTTGTTCCTTAGCGGCACTGTAAAAAAATTAATGACGAGTCAATTGGGGCTCGTTTTGGTGGGGATTTCAGGGCTCACCGGATGGCCTGCTCGCGCTGTGCCTTCCTCACTTCCGGCCTCTGGTTGCGCTTGGCCATGATGTCGTTCAGGGAGGCGCCCACGATGGCGCGTTGGAACTTCTGGGTCCTGCGCGTGCGCTTCTTCTGCGCCTCCTCCTCCTGACCCTTCTTATGCTTACGCCTGCACAAAATTACACGAAATATGACAGGTGACTTTTAACGAGCGATACTTTTTGAGGCTCTCAAAGCGTGATAACTTACTGGTTGATTAATATTCAATGAAATTAAGATTTCTATTCTGGTGGATTTATACTTAATGTATTGACGTTTCTTTTAAAAATGAATAATTATTCAGTCGGTGTATGCATAATTATTCAAAAATAACTCATCTATGATAGATCACACAAGCTTTGTGAAATGTGAATCGAGCCTCTAATTATTTGTGTTGACAATTTTGAAAATCTTAGGCTATCAGATTTAGGAGTGAACCATGGGCAACTTGTAAACGAGAATTAACTATCTAGAACTGAATCAGGAGTCTTCACAATAGTCTCTCCAAAATCATTAGCGCTCCATGTACAACCATAGGTTCACTGCCAGCTGTGTTCCGATTTTAAGGGGAAATGGCCTGTAAGTGTACTTTTGATACATTGCATGACCGCAAACGCTAGATGTAAAACTTAGGTGATCGTTGCTATTTTACCTGTAAAGCACAGTCCATGTCACTTTACGGGGGTTCCTCTTCATGAGATGTGCCCGCTCACATTTTGAGTTGAGGAACACGTACGACTGAAAACACATTGAGGTTAAGAATATTACACAAGCCAACAGACTTTTTATTGCACGATAACTACCAAATTTTCAGTAACTAATCTGGAAACCAGCAAGGAGCTTAAACGAACTTTCTCACCTTTCCATCAATTTTGACCATGGTTTTGCCATGGCCGGGATAAATTTTGTACCCACTGTATGCACACAAACCGATCCTGAAAATAAACGTAATTTAGCATTGTGGGGGTGCATTATGTGCTGCTTTTGGGCATTTGGGGGCCGTTTTGGGGCTGATGATTTCGGGAAAATTGGATAAAATCCACAACATAAACAAATACTTACTTCATCTTGGCGGTGTTGGAAAACGGAAGAACTGCTGTTACGTTGGCGACACTGACATTGAGGTTATAAACTACAGCGTTGTCACGTCTTGCAAAATTATTTTATACCACGGATTTTTAATATGCGATGGTTCTCTTAAAAACTTTCTCAATAAAAGCTCTTTTATTATTGCAGAATATATTGTATTACGGATTTTTTTCTTGCTGCAAACTTAATAAATTGATTATGTCGATGTTTGTGTGTCACAAATTGATTTATGAAATACTACGAGGTACAGTTTGCATCATCTCCTGACGCTTGAACTTATGAGAGGCACCAGGTCGAAACCGGTCTCCAGTTGTCCTAAGGAGATGGTGTCTGTGCAAACTTTTAATATCAATAATTTATAGTTGGCTGTTGATCCAAAACATAAGACTGATATTAATTCTGAATGATGGACGCGGAGAGCAGTAGTTTGATTTTTGAACAAAATTGCAGAGAAGTTGTGGAGTGTGGCGAGCTGCAGGAGAACGCCGAGGGCACGTCGGACATTGTTTTTGAGGAGGAGTACAGCAAGCAGCTGCAGGACCGCATTCTGTTACTGCGGCGCTCCATCCAGACGTTGAAGCAGCAGCTCCAAGAAGAGCGTGAAATATGGCAGAAGGAGATCGGCGAGAGCGACTACTTCAACGTGACCTCCCACATGGGCCTTGGCTACTATAGCGAATGCGATTGCGTCCTCCACTCTCACTTCGAGAGCAGGCAGAACATCCAGAAGGAGCTGGCCCTCGCCAACTACAAGAGGCGGCTGCTGGAGGTAGAGAACATGTGTACCCTGGAGCTGATGAGGGTGAAGCAGAGTGTGCAGATCCTTCAGCCCCTCCAGCTCATAGCGAAGGAATGGAAGTTGGAGAACCAGGCCGGAGATTTCGTGAAGGAGGTGCCCGATTCGGGGCACCCGGAGAACCTGGAGCCGCTGGAGGGCAAGGAGGTCGGCGCAGGGGAATCCCCGCGTTCTGTAACTGTCAATACGTCAGCTGCAGCCTCCGCTCATGAACTGGATGTCACTTGTTCTTTGGTCACTAGTTGCGTTTCAGACACCAATAGCAATGAAACTGGTTATCTGTTTACAGACTAACAAAAAATTACAAAATGATCTTAATAAAACCTTGAAGACGAACATTCTGGCTTCCAGCAACTGCAAAGTACATATTTATATCCTTTGTATTTACAGTCAGAAGAGGAACATTTTAGCTTCCAGTAACCGTAAAGTACATATTTCTACCCCACGCATTTACTTCTTCAGTTGATTCTTCTGAAGTTGAGCAACACTTACTCAAATTTAAATACATGACACAATGGGTCTCTCCCTTCTCTCATCAATCTTTCGAAGGCCTCTACAAAGTTTCGGTTAGTATAGTCTGAAGAGGAACGTTTTAGCTTCCAGCCACCGTAAAGTACATATTTCTACCCTTCGAATTTACTCCTCCAGTCAACTTTGAAGGCAAAGTTGACCAGATTGAGCGCGCTCCATGAGCTGTGATAAAAGAATGCGAGTAGACATCTGTTTGCTCGATTTGGAATAAAAGAAAGCAAATGAGGCCTCTGATGTAAAATAAGAACGCAGCATTAACAGTTACGTCAGATAAAGGAAAATTTTAAATGGCAACATCTAATTTTCGATGTGTAGGGGTTTCGAGTCGCAGAGGTTTATGAATAATGAATGACGTACGACGTTGCCTATCCTTCCCCAGTTTGTTCCCCAACTTGTCATTGCTGTCAACACTGACGTGGATTCCATTCAAATATAATAGTTATTCCCTCGTTAATTCTTAAATAATCAATTAAAATGGACATCGCTTCCCTCTTCGACGATGTAAAACGGATGAACAAGCGCCAGGTGAGCGCGCCCCCCGTTGTCCCCCCCCGAGAGGGGCGACATAACCCCCTCACAGGGCTCGAATATGGGCCAGACGGTCCCCCCGGTGTGCCCACGTTGAAGCGCCCCGCGGCCTCTGTTTCAGTTCATCTACCAGGTGCTCAGCTTCGGCATGATCGTCACATCGGCGCTGATGATCTGGAAGGGCCTTATGGTGGTGACGGGCAGCGAGAGCCCCATCGTTGTGGTCCTCTCCGGCAGCATGGAGCCTGCCTTCCACAGGGGCGACCTGCTCTTCCTGACGAACCACCCCGAGGAACCGGTGCGCGTTGGAGAGATCGTCGTCTTCAAAGTAGAGGGCAGGGACATACCCATCGTGCACCGCGTCCTCAAGCTGCACGAGAAGTACGGAACGTTTGTTTCTTTGCCGCGTTTGTAGCCCTTCTGTTCTTTTCTTTTGTTAGCAAAGGTAGATGATAGGTGATTTTTGTGTTAAACCGACCTGCTCGGATGTCTCGTGTTCTGCAATTAACGTTTTAAAAGCGTCTGATAAGACTAAAACGAACTAAAACTCACTACTATTGGTGTGTCTTCGCTACTATTAACACTGTAATCAATATTTTTGCTTCATGAATACTGTATTATTTAGATATGATAAAAATATGGACACCTGATTATAGAGCAAGTACGTAACTGCTTGTCCACTGAAGCGAGCATATTGAACAACTATTTCAACCGTTTATCTTACAATGTGGTTTATTTAATGACAGTGTATTTGTGCTGCTATGGCAAATTGTTATCACCAAAAAGTGAACTACCGCATCTGGAAAGACTATTCTTAACACTCTGTGCAGTACAACCGTCCATGAGGATAAAAAAAAATATGTACTATGCACAACAAAAATAAACTGGGACAACTCTTAATAAAGATTTTAGCTTTATTTTAATAGATTGAACGAGGCTTTAAACAATTTTAACAGATAAAATAAATACGTCTTTCAAATTAATTAATTAGAACATAGTAACTGTCTCAGTTTTTTTTTGTGTGCATAGATCAATAGAGTAAAAAATTTTGAAGTAAAATTAAAATAAATTTTACATAATTTATCAATTAGAGTAGGCGTTAGGGGGTTCAGATTTCAAATTCGGTATTAACATTAGCACTAAAGGCATTCGTGAATTCTCCAAGCTTAGATCGATTTTGCGTTTGCAGGGAGAACGGGACGGTGAAGTTCCTGACGAAAGGCGATAACAACAGTGTGGACGACAGAGGCCTGTATGCCCCGGGCCAGCTTTGGCTCACGAAAAAGGATGTGGTGGGAAGGGCGCGGGGTTTCCTGCCGTACGTCGGAATGGTCACGATTCTCATGAACGAGTTCCCAAAGTTCAAAGTGCGTTGGCCCCCGCCTCTTGTGCACGCGGGTTTTTAATATCTCTGTGTTGTTGCAGTATGCGGTGCTGGCGTGTCTCGGATTCTACGTTTTAGTTCATAGAGAGTAGCTCGACGCAAGTGGACCCGAATTACGATTACAATATTTTCTTTGTGATTATTCTGTTTGGTTGCTTAATTTTGTAATAAATACGGTCTTAACCTTTTCTTAAGTAAATTTATTTTATATAATGCAAAATCCCTTGTAAATAGACGAAAAACTTTAATCGATACTTTTTAGATCTGGTTGTTTGCTTCTTTAAATAAAAACATCTTAAAATAATACGAGTCACTTTTTAGATCTGGTGGTCCGCTTCTTGGGGGCAGGGCTCTTGCCCGTGCCTGTAAGGCTTTTGCGTTTACTATTACCTTTCTTTGTGTACTTTGCCTCTAGTGAAGACATGTAATTTGCAAACTGCGACTCACGCTGTTTCCGGTTGTTTTCTATCGCGGCCAAGAGATCTGTAAACAGAAGCAAGATAGAACCCCGAGTGGTCAACAGAAATGTACCTCAATTACCATTTGACATTTCATCGACTTCCTGGGCCTCCCTCTCCAGCTTCTGCCGGCGCCTTTCCTTCTTCCTCTTTGGCTCATTGAAGAAGCGATCGTACTCCTCGACCTCCCCATCGTCCACCATTTTCCTGACTATCTCTATGAAGCGAGGCTCGCTGTCGCAGTTGCTGAATGCGACCATCTCGAGCATGACGTCCCAGTCACCCTTGCCGCCGACGTAGGCCTTCTTTATGTCGCGTAGCTCCCTGTCCGAGCCGATGTACTCAGTCTCGTAGTCCTCGATGTCCTGCTTGGTGATTGTCTTGAACATACCGCGCCAGTACTTCATCCAGCTGAGGATCGAGTCGCTGTCCTCGTCGTCGAACTCTCCGCACTCATCATATACGCTGCGCTTCTCTGGGTCCTGGAGCACGCTCGATATCTTGCCGAGCACCTTGAACTTCTCAGTCGCCACCAGCTTCTCGGCCTCATTGACACGGTCCGGGTGGACGAGGAGCGAGAGCTTGTGGTAGGCCTTCTTGACTACAACGTTTACAACGGTTTTACTTAGGGTTTTGTGAATGTGAGGTTAAGTGTTAGGGGGCAAAGGACTTACTCTCCCTGTCTGAGGCTGCCCTGTCGACCTTCAGGATCTCGTAGAAGTCCCTGCTGTCGAAGTACTCCTCACATTTCTCAAGAAAGCTTGACATTGTTAATTTTACTTTACTTAAACTGGAAATTTGACGACAAAACGAACAACTTTGGCGCCTAATTGAATAATTTGAATTCGGCAACCGTCACATTCAGGGGAATTATATTCGTTTAGTTACAGTTGGCAACATTTTGGGACCCCTACAAAATCACAATCACATGTACTTTTTTTTATTTATATGAGGACTGATATTGTTTGAGTTAACCCGATTTATTCCCATGTGGTAATCAGTAAAATGTGTAAAAATGCAGAAGTTTATAAAATTTCCTTCGATTTTTCTATTAATAGTTAGAAAGTTCATCCTTAAAATTGTGGTTCTCTTGATAGATAGGTATTAGATAAGACCATTTCTGTTGCCAGTTTCGAAAACTGGCAGTTATTTTGGATGCCAGTTATTTGATTAGTTCACGAAATTGTTAAATTTTTGAATTTTTCTATATGTATAATGTGTTGCCTGCATGTCAAGTAAATGGTAATCACAAGATTTTAAACCAATAATTAATTAATTACTCTATCGGTGATATTGTTTCATATTTCTTATTCACTGGAGATCCATCTATCTGACTAATTAAGTCGTGTATTTGATTAATTCACGAAATTATCAAATTTTTGAAATTTTCTATATGTATAATGTGTTGCCTACATATAAAGTAGATGACAATCACAAGATTTTAAACCAATAAAAAATTAATTACTCTATCAGTGATATTGTTTCATTTTTATTATTCCCTGGAGGACCATCTATCTGAGTAATTAAGTGGTGGATTTGATTAGTTCTCCAAGTTATAAAATTTTTGAATTTTTCAATATGTATAATATGTTGCCTTCATGTAAAGTAAATGATAATCACAAGATTTTAATCCAATAATTAATTAATTGCTCTATCAATGATATTGTTTCATTTTTCTTATTCACTGGAGATCGATCTATCTGAGAAATTAAGTCGAACATTAACTATTTCTTGGAATTCCAAAGAAATAACAATTTCTTTAGGAAGCCTAAGTGCAATGTTGCTGTTCTTTTTATGACTTTTCAGAATTTTCAGAGTTAGTAATGGTTTTGCGAGTACATACATAAGTAGATTCAGAAGACTCATTGCTATTATACTGTATTACATAAGTTTGACTAAATGTACTCTTAATTTTCCATTAAAAGCTTAATGGAATGTTATAACTTAGTTGTATTTAATGAATATTGTATTTAACGTAATATTCAATCAAATTTAGAGAAAAATACTGCATTTTTCTCTAAATTTGATTGAGCATAACGTAAAATACAATATTCACTAAAGTCAATGATAATCACAAGATTTTAAACCAATAATTAAATAATTACTCTATCAGTGATATTGTTTCATTTTTCTTATTCACTGGAGATCCATCTATCTGAGTAATTAAGTCGAACATTAACTACCTCTTAGAATTCCAATGAAATAACCATTTAGGAAGCCTAGCCTAACTACAATGTTGCTGTTCATTCTATGACTTTTCAGAATTTTTAGAATTAGTAATGGTTTTGCGAATACATACATAAGTAGATTCAGAAGCTCATTGATATTATACTGTATTACATAAGAGTGTGACCAAATACCCTCTTAATTTTCCATTAAAAGTTTAATGGAATGTTATAACTTAGTTGAATTTGATGAATATTGTATTTAGCGTTATGTTCAACAAATTTAGAGAAAAATACTGCATTTTATTGTGCTTTTCCCATTTCTGTCAAATGGGTTCAGAATTTGTTAAATGACTTTAAATTGACTGATTTAGTAAACTGGAAAGTTTACTAAATATCAAATTTTCATCAGGACAAGAGTATTTTAATTAATTGATATACATTATATAGTTCGTAGACGGTTAATAGAAGTGTCTACAAACAATATTTGATGTATCTATATTTCATGGATAGTTCATCTCCAAAAGGAATATTTGTAGTACCATTTAATGCTAATACACTACTAATACCACAGATGACTTATAAGTCATCTGTGCTAATACTATTAATGTTCGAGATATAAAAGTAATCAACAAAATATAGAAACTGACAAATATTTTAAGGAATGTGTTAAAGTTCTGCATATATTAAACCAGCTTGGAGACTTCACTTCTCCACAATGCCATTATTTATTATCTACGATGAAGGTCTTAATTTGAAGTAGCTTCTAAGAAATGATAATACTAATATGCCTCCAATATTTTTCAGAATATCTAAGAAATACAAAAATATACACGTAATCATTAATTTATGTTTGTTATATTTATTTTCAAAGCTTTGTTTTTTATTTCAGGTGTGTTATAAAAGTATATTTTCATTAGTTTTAAATTGATCTCTTCAATAAACGCTTTCAGTGAATTTATTACATAAGTGGCATATTTAATACTATTAATGTTCGAGATATAAAAGTAATCAACAAAATATAGAAACTGAAAGTTCTGCATACATTAAACGAGCTTGGAGACTTCACTTCTCCACAATGCCATTATTTATTATCTTTGATGAAGGTCTTAATTTGAAGTAGCTTATAAGTAGCCATAAGTGAAAATTAGTACTATTAATGTTCGAGATATAAAAGTAACCAACAAAATATAGAAACTGACAAATATTTTAAGGAATGTGTAAGGAACGCTTGTTGTGAATTGATTACATAAGTGGCATATTTAATGCCATTATGTCGTTGAATCTTTCCAATATTTGTGTCAAATAATATGCTTATATAGCATTTCTTCGTCATAATTAACATGCAATGAATTGTAGTATGATAAAGCATGCAATCCAAAATGCTTATAACTGTATACGTTATAAGTATTCTTGTAACACGTCGTGTGTTACAAGAAGTGTACTAGAAGAAGAATCTTGGTAGAATACCAGAAGAAGAATATAATGTTGAGCAAGCAATATGTATTAAGCAAAATAATCTTAATCTAATTATATAGATGTTATTATTCACATTCTTATTCATAACATTTATACTTATGTATTTTTTGTGTACTGAAATGTTTCTTAATGGAAATAGTTACATTTTAATTTGCTTTCATAAATGTATCGAATTGCTTGTGATTTATGTGATATATTTCTCCACTAAAGTGAACATTTTTGGCAGTTTTGCTACTTGAAAGGGATTAGATAAGCCCCTTTCTGTTATATGGATGATGTATGATTGTATTTATGTCATATATTTCTTCACTAAAGTGATTTTTTTTTGGCAGTTTTGCTACTTGAAAGGGATTAGATAGTTATAAGTACTGACAAAATTATTTCACATTTTTTCAACAGCTAAATTAACATGTGATTCTGCTACCAATATTTATTGGTTCATAAAGATATTAATGAGCTTTCAGTTAAACGAATTACCTACTCAAGAGATCAAATATCATGTTTGGATTTTCGATATTCCAGATGAAATTACAAGTTCATAGGCAGCCAAATGCACTTTTCGAAATATCAAAAGCATATAGTGTGATCTTTAATTGATTACACTTGCAATTAATGTTGATTGCCGTAATAAAATTGCAATAAAAGTCATGTTAACGCTAAATATACTATTTGTACTGCTGGCATTTATCCCACATTCACATACGTACGTTAAATTTGCAATGGGGATGCTGCGAACATTCCATTGGGGTTTATCTATTCAGCAGATAATTTTCCAGTACTTTGGAAATACTTGAGTCTTTAATACATAACAGGGTACATAATTAATAACAGGGTACCTAATCCTAGCATACCCAATGGATTATTCTATTACTTTTTTTTTATGGAACTGAAATTTTATCTACTCAGCATATTTATCCAGAACTTTGGAAATAGCCAATGGATTACTCTATTACTTTTTTTATGGAACTGAAATTTTATCTACTCAGCAGATTTATCCTGAACTTTGGAAATAGCTGCCTCTTAATTGTTTGATTAAGAGGCAGTTTGATTAAGAGGTTTTGATTGAACGAGATTTGTTAAAACAAGACCGAAATTTTAAAATTACGTGCGAACGTTGTACGTTTTGAGATTTGATGATGATAATAGCTGTTTATGATATAAGTGAATAAAATTGCTTTATTGACTTGTATCATACAAGATTTTTTCCAATTTGTTATTAGAATTGAAGAATTTGCGTGAAGTGTCACATCGTCAGGTGACAACGAAAATTTCAAGGATAGAGCCTATTAACGTATTTTTTACTTTATTCACGTTGTCAATAGTTACAGTGAATACAGTGAAACTGTAAACACTTTATTCACTCATTCGATTAAAGTGTTGTTTTAATGATGAGATTCAATATAATGAGCATTTTAATAATGCGAATTGGAAAAAAAAAACAAATTATGACGAAAGTTCGGTTTTTTTAACAAACCTTGTGGATGTGACAAAGACAACATTTTTAATAATAGGGTATCTAATTCTAGTCTATTTTTGGATAATGCTATGTCTTCTTCTTTTATGGAATGAAATGTAATTTGGGGAGCATCAATCCAGCAGATCATGTATCCCCAACTTTTGAAATACCTGCCTTGAATGTTTCTCTTTAATACATGACAATCCTATGGCTATCTGAGTGTCTCTTCCTTGCGGAATGAAGTGTTATTCTTGCAGAAACTTCCATACCTCGTGGTATATTATAATTAGCAAGATTAATCGTCATGTTAATACAACTAAACACTTAAAGGAAATGTGATTGCAAATAAAAGAGTGGATTCGCATTTCATGCTTAGCTCATACCTGGCAGTCCTCGTGTGATTTATGAAGATGAAATGCCATAAACGCATAGCGAAGAGCCCATTACTTCATTTGTTTCATCATGCGATGAGATTTGATATCCGACCACAGGTTGGCTTGCCTCGTTCGCAATTAATTTACGAATTGTAATTAAAAATAAGTAATTTGTAAATATAACGAGCTGTCAGGTTTTTCACGCAGGAAATTAGCAATCTTCTTATGCGCTTGATTTAAGGCGTCGATTACTGGGATTATTGGCCTTAATTAACATGATCTTTTTCTTACTACAGGCCATTAAAAGTGGTATCTGTGGGGGAATTGAAACAAGTCTAGGGCTCTGGGTGAAAATCGAGCCCACAGCCTTAAGTCACTGCGCAACTGAGGATTACAGTGATAATTATTGATAATATTATGGCACCGATTCCAGAAAAGCTGCTACATCTGAAGCAGCCTTGGTTCACACGAAAGGTAACTGCTAATTGCGCGCATCGTCTGGAGACCTATTCAATGTCGGTTTACGCCACTGAACGGTCGCAATTGCGGTTTTAATTACGGCCGGCGCGAATGAAACTGCCGTTTTCACTTAAAGAGAGTGCAAAGGAGAGAGGCTGCTGCATCAAAGCTCGCCGCCGATTGTTTCGCGGAAAACGCCAATTTTCCGGCCAGAAAAGCAGTGCAGAAAATCGATATCGATCGGCTCAAGCTCAATTTATTGCATGTGGCTGGCTGAGAGAGATAAAAATGTGATGGCTTGCAACAAAGCTACAGGCTACAAGTAATAGCAAACTATCCTAAACTGCGGAAAGCGAGGTGAAAAGGTCGCATTTTATATATTCCAAAGTAGGCAGTAAATTAGACGTGATTTAATGCAGTTTTCCCATTTTTCTCGACGGCGCAGATGTATTATGGTCCTTGCATTTGCTGCACACGGCTAATTTCCATCATTTATTGCCCATTGAACGTAACAGCTGTGTACTGAAAGCTGTACTTTCACGGTAATAGGATTATAATTTATAAGCCTTGTAAAGTCATATGTTTTAGAATGAATAAATTAGTTTATTAATTATTATGAACGGAATGACTTAAGCTTAATGTACATTGTGGCCATAAATCAATCTAATTTGAAACCACCGATTACAAATGCTAAAATACTAACGATGTTCTTAGTAATACGTAATACTCACGGGTAATTGAATTGCGTGTTATGTAGACAATAGTAATATTAATCATTCCATTTAACGTACTAACATATGATTCATTCATACACAACACATTCAAAATCCTTATTATTACTAATTTTTTGTGTGCACGTCTTTATATGTTTTGTCCTATTTTTATCCATTGATCACAACGGCATAGTTTCTTAAATTTTGTACACAAAACTGTACAATTCTTGCTTTTATAAATATTTAGTTAATATGAAATTTCTGAAATTTTATAAAAAATAATTTAAAAAATCAAAAATGTTGTGGAAATAGAAGAAATAGAAGAAATCGCTCGATTGGCCTTTAATATGAAGAGACGGAATGTTATGATGTTATGAAATTATTAGAAACATATTGCAGAAATTAAATTTATCAGGAAATATCACGAGAAAAAATATTGGGGAATTAAGGATACATGATTAGAAAATTGTTGCAGACATTAAGAATGTTGAGTTATAAAATGAAAATGAAGAAAATACTAAGATAGAATATGAGAAAAATGCGAGGAAATGCGAGGCTTTTAAACATATTTTCACAAAAATATTGAGAAATTGTACAATATTAATAAACATAATGAGAAAAATATTGAAAAAGACAATACAGATATGTCTGAGATAGATTACGAGAAAACTACAAAGGACAAATTAAAAGGAAATCCAGGCTACTAAGATTCACTATTAGAAAAATAATAAGGAAACGTAAGATATGGAGAGAGTGGTTCTTCTTCTTGTAGTGGGCTCCATTACTGGATGTTTGCGACCACGTTACCAAAAGTTTATTTATCCTGTACTGATCATTGTAGTTTCTGGACTAAATAAATTATGCCAACGAAAAATACGAGAAAATGCAGGATTTTGAGAGTTTGACAAAGAATACGGGAATATGCAGGAGGTTAAGATACACTTTACGAAAAATAATGAGTAAATGTGAGTTATTGAGATATGTTGCAATATATTGTGTACATAACACGCATGCAGTATTTTGAGACTTTGAGGAAAATTGTGAGAAAATAATAATATATGAAAAATAATTTGGGAAAATCTTGAGATTGACTCAAATTATGAGGAAATGAAGTAACATTTTGAAGAGATGATTGAGGAAATGAATTCAAATAATGAATGAAACAAATAAGTAAAATATTGAAGACACGAATGGTAATTATCATTCGTTTGATTCGTATCATTTTCTCAATCTAATAAAAATTAGATAGATTATGTGTAAATATTATAAAAAAATTAAGGCAAGGAATATTTATTCGAAAGTGGAGGAACATTTCTACAATTTTTTCAAGAATTTGAATATTTAGAGATATACGAGAAATTGCACAATTTTGAGCTATTCTCTGAAACAAAGTTATTGACATATATTGCAATATATTGTATACATAATACATACGCAGTATTTTGAGACAGACTTTGTGGAACATTATGAGAAAATAGTAATTATATGAAAAATAATGTTAAGAAACTCTTGAAATTAACTCAAACTATGAGGAAATGAAGTAAAATATTGAACATATGATTGAGGAAATGAATTCAATTATTGAATGAAAAATGATGTAAAATATTGAAGAGGCGAATGATAATTAGATAGATTACGTGAAAATATTATAAGAAAATTAAGGTAAGGAATATATTTCGAAAGTCGAGGAAAATTTCTACATTTTTTCAAGAATTGGATTATTCCGAGATTATACGAGAAATTGCAAGATTTTGAGGTATTCTCTGAAGCAAAGTTATTGAGATATATTGCAATATATTGTATACATAACACATACGCAGTATTTTGAGACAGACTTAGAGGAAAATTATGAGAAAATAGTAATTTTATGAAAAATAATGTTAAGAAAATCTTGAAATTGACTCAAACTATGAGGAAGTGAAGTAAAATATGATTGAGGAAATGAATTCAATTATTGAATGAAAAATGATGTAAAATATTGAAGAGGCGAATGATAATTAGATAGATTACGTGAAAATATTATAAGAAAATTAAGGTAAGGAATATATTTCGAAAGTCGAGGAAAATTTCTACATTTTTTCAAGAATTGGATTATTCCGAGTGAGAAAATACGAGAAATTGCAAGATTTTGAGATATACTCTCAAGCAAATTACGACAAATTGCAGGATCCTAAGATAGACTCTAAACAATAAGGCTTTGTAAGATATCAGATATATGACAGGATATTGTGTACACTAGTGATGATAATATGACATTATGTAGACTACAAGATGATAATAGAAGATATTGAGATAGATTATCAGACAAATTTTGATGAATTATAGTATTAAGATGGATTACAAAAAAAAAACTATGAAGACAACAAACGGTTTCAAGAAAATGAAGAGAAATACATGTTTTGAGGTAGATTTTGTGACAAATATTGAGAAAATGTAAGATATTGATAGATATTTAAAAATAACAGGTTGATGGATTGAAAGATTGTTGACATTGACTACAAGCAAACTGATGATGTAAAATTTTATGAGAAACATTATTCACAAACATAATTACGTCAAGTATGTGAAATATTAAAAAAAAAACATTGAAAAAAACGTACAAAATTAAAATGAGATAATTTGTAAGGGGAAAATTACTGACATGAATATCTCTACATAGATTTTACGAATGTTGAAACATGTTGAAACGATTAATGAAAAATTATGAAGCTACGATTGTAAGAAAAATAATGAGAACATCTAAAATACAGAGATATAGTCTAAAAAGAAATGTTTAGGTATTGAAGCACTTGAGAAATATAACGAGAAAACTGCAGAGGAAATAAATGAAATGTAGCATAGGAAAAGTAACATATGGAGATAAATTATGAGAGAAATATTGTGGAATTAAAGACTGCTCTAATAGATTTCGGAAAACTATTGAGAAAATCATTGATGTTGAGACAAATTTTCAAAAAATTTGAAAGCATTATAAGAAGTTATCATTAGGAAAGTATAAGGATTATAAGCAAAATTATGAAGAAATGTAAAATATTGGGCAGGACTGCGAAAAATGGTGTAGAATTGAATACTGTTGAGATTGATTATTTTCAATTATTGATAATTGCGAAAAAATTTTGAAGGAAATAAATTATGAGAAACGCTATAATTCCCTGGGGGGATTATGACCAAAATATTGACGAAATTAATGATATAGATTATGAGGGAGATGTTGAAAAATTGAAGTATGTTGAGGTAGATTACGAAAACTATTGAGGAAATCATTGATGTTGAGACAAATTTTCAAAAATTTGGAAGCATTATAAGAAACTATCAATAGGAAAGTATATGGATTATAAGAAAACTAATGAAGAAATGTAAAATATATATATATAAACAATCTTTATTGGGCTATCGACCCCATGGCGTCTTTCCGCCTTGTAAATGCTGCCTTGTAAAATATTAGGCAAAACTTGCGAAAAATGGTTTAGAATTGAATACTGTTGAGATTGATTAAATTGCGACAAAATTTTGTAGGAAATAAATTATGACAAACGTTATGATTCCCTGGGGGGATTATGAGCAAAATATTGACGAAATTAATGATATAGATTATGAGGGAGAAGTTGAAAAATTGAAGAATGTTGAGGTTGAGACAAATTTTCAAAAAACTTGGAAGCATTATAAGAAACTTTCATTAGGAAAGTATAAGAATTATAAGAAAACTAATGAAGAAATGTAAAATATTAGGCAAAACTTTCGAAAAATGGTGTAGAATTGAATACTGTTGTGATTGATTAAATTACGAGAAAATTTTGAAGGAAATAAATTATGAGAAACATTATAATTCCCTAGGGGTTTATGAGCAACATATTGACGAAACTAATTATATAGATTATGAGGGAGATGTTGAAAAATTGAAGAATGATGAGGTAGATTATGAGAGAAGTCCTCTCTGATACTATTGAGGAAATAATTGATACTGAGACAAATTTTAAAACATATGAAAGGCAATGAGTATCTCAATACTCATTGAGATATCAATGAGTATTGATATATTACATAGTTGCTATTATGATGAATTAATCTCGAAATAGACTGTAAGAAAAATAATGCAAAGTGTTGATCAACATTTAGAGAAAAATAGCAAATGATTAGTAATTGGGGAAGTGGAGAGTGTTGAGGTACGAGCAATACATCATTGGAATTATTATAATCAGGTACGTTGTGAAAAATTGTGATAAAATTGTTGATTTTGCAAATGTAGAATAATATGATCGTTATGTTTTGAGATAGATATAGAATTTTGGTAAAAATATTGAGAAAATGTAAAATATTGGGCAAGATTAGGAAAAAAAATGCCTAGAAATTGAACGCTATTGAGGCAGAATAGATTTTGCGAAAATTTTGAGGAAATAAATAATAGTGATATAGATTGCAGGACAACTTATAATACGATGGGTGGATTATGAGCAAAATAAATGAAATCTAGCTTAGGAAAAGTAACATATGGAGATAGATTATGAGAGAAATATTGTGGAATTTAAGACTGCTCTAATAGATTTCAGAAAACTATTGAGGAAATCATTGATGTTGAGACAAATTTTCACAAAAATTGGACGAAATTAATTGTTGCATTGAAAGGTTTGCCCCAATCTCAACAGTAAATGATACTGCGAATATAGGGTATAGATTATGAGATAAAGTTGAAGAATTGAATATTTTTGAAGTAGAATACGATAATCTATTTCGAAAATAACTAATATTAAACAAATTTAGAAAAACTGTGAGAAAATTAAGATTTTCACAAAGAATGAAGATTATTGAGAACGATTGGATAAAAAAAAAGTGGGTCCCACATTTTTATTATGGTAGCTCCTAGGTGCTGCTTAAACATCTAAACACCGATAAAACATCGCGATTGAAAAATATTTCAGACATTCTCTGCTTTGAAATATAACTCGTAGCATGGATTGCATCGCATGAGCTACTCGCACTGTTTGCCTTTGTGGATTCAGCGTTGTCCTTTTTCACTGGAATACAGCTTCCATTTATGTAAGTAAACACATTGAAGTGCACACACATGATAACACGTGTTGTTCGGCATTGTGGAATCGACAGGGCGTAGGCCGATAATGTTCTGTGAGCAATATTATTATCGAGGCACGGTGCGAGCCAAAGCTGGGCCTACTCATTGATTGATCAATGCCCGTTTGTACTCGATTATGTGTGTCTGAACGTGGTATTGACTCGTGCCATTATTGCTCAATCTTCGATTTAAAGAGTATTCTTTTTAACGAGTATTTGATTAGTTAGTATGATTGTTGAAAAAATTAACCTACTAGGAACTTTTTTTTTTCAGTTGTTATCGTTGACAAAATGAACCTTGTTTTTTGAGAACTATTGGTGATTTGATAAATGTGACGCACTTATATTGATTGAAATAAAATGTAACTTTTAGTTTCACTCTTTGAAATTCAAAAATCACTATATTATATTTATAGAATTTGTATTCATTGAAATGTATGTTGCATGTAAAACAAATAGCATAGTTTTTTATGCTTATAAATATTAAAATGTAAGACTATGCAAATAAAAGGTAATTACATATTTTTTAATACACAATAATTATGGGTCTTACTCAACCTTGCTAACAAATGTATTCTCGATTATAATATGTCTTCCTTATAAATAAATAATGCAAATTAAAGTAGCACGATTTTATGCTTATTGCAGCATAAATCGATAAAAAAAAATATTCTGCAAAAAACTTGATGTTTTAATTAATCTCGCTTATATTTTATGTATTATTAATTAAATAAAACAAACAATTTTCTTTGTTTATATCACACTGTTTATTAAAATTAGTGACTATAGTTTTGATCACGTTTTGATCATTATCAAATTTATAGTGTATACTCTATAAACTATAGTCACTAATTTTAATAAACAGTGTGATATAAACAAAGAAAAGTGTTTGTTTTATTTAATTTCACCATATATCACGAAGTAGATGCCTCCAACATTGACCTATTATTATTAATTTATGGTTATTCAATAACTGGCCATTTCTGCTGCTATGGTTAATGCCGTCGTTCCTTAAATTATGGTATATCTGACAGAAATGAAAACAGTAAATTATTATTGATAATAAATTTAGAAATTTGGATAGATATTTGAACAATATCTTAATAAAAGTTACAGATAATAAGCAAACAATTTCTCGAAAAAAATGTCTATACGTTAATTTCATTTAATTTTACATTTACTATCATTACATTTACTGTCCACATAAGATTTTTTTTTAATATCCAACCAAATATTTAATGGCATTGATTTCGAATATTTCCGATTCAATATCATAAAGTCTTTACAATGAACTTTAAGCTATAATAAAAATCTAAATATAGTTATGTTTTAGCACGTTTCTATACTTCAGGTTTTCTTCAAAGAAAATCTCTGTAAGTCACCTCTGTATGTAAATATTTAAAAGTAATAACTTGGTATTTGTGATGGATGTTTCATAACTGTCATAGTTTAATGAAGATTTCTTCTAGGAACTATTAAATTCATCCTTGACCAAAATAAATGTGGTCGTAAAATACGTGAATAAAGTGGATGCTGCGTCACCTTTTGTTTATATTAATGCATTTAAATGCAGAATCATTTTAACACATATAATTGCACGTTTAAATAATTAGTTATGAAGAATTTCAACAATAGTTGTCACCATCATGAGTAACTTAATTGAACATTTATTGTCATTTTACATTCCTATATTACACCCACAATAAAATGCGATATAATGTAAGTATTTAACATTAAATATACATTATATTTATGTATTCGTTTGTACGAGTGAATAGAATATGGATTGTTAGTAAATTTGAACTGTTATGTATGATGTAAGACATCGACTGCACAACACGTTGTAATCCTTTTTTTACCTTTAATGTCTTGAGACAGCAACATTTGTATATGTATTACTTTGTATAACTTCTCTGCTTTATAACAGATCTGTATACAGTATGCCTGAATATAAATCCTCTGGAAATTTGATCGAGAGTATGTCTTAAATAAGTGATAAAATCGAGTTATTAACTTTTCGAGTTAACCAGTATAACTAATCAGTTCTGAAATTTCTGAAAATTTATCTAATGGATATTCTGAAAATTTTATGTGAGATCTGTATACAGTATGCTTGAATATAAATCCTATGAAAATTTGATCACGAGTAAGTCTTAAATAAGTAAGAAAAATGAATGTATATCTTTTCGACTTGATCGGATTTTTATAAATATTCAGGGTTGATTTACTACCCTCCAACGGCAAATTGGAAGGTGTCACTTACAGGGTATATTCACCGACCCTTCAGGACTAACATACATAAGTTTCATTGAGCGACAGTTTAATACACACTTTTTATGATATGTTTAAATATTCTGAATGTTTAACTTTCCGAGTTAACCAGTATAAGTTATCAGTAACTATATATAAATTTCAGTAACTGAAATTTCTGAAAATTTATCTAGTATATATTTTGAAAATTTAATGTCAGATCTGTATACAATATGCCTGAATACAAATCCTCTGAAAATTTTACCACGAGTGTGTCTTAAATAAGTGAGAAAATCGAGTTATTAACTTTCCAATTTGACCAGTATAAGTTATCAGTAACTGAAATTTCTGAAAATTTATCTAGTATATATTTTGAAATTTTTATGTCAAATCTGTATACAATATGCCTAAATACAAATCCTCTGAAAATGTGACCACGAGTATGTCTTAAATAAGTGAGAAAATCGAGTTATTAACTTTCCAATTTGACCAGTATAAGTTATCAGTCACTGAAATTTCTGAAAATTTATCTAGTGGATATTTTGAAAATTTTATGACAGATCTGTGTACAGTTTGCCTGAATACAAATCCTCTGAAAATTTGACCACGAGTATGTCTTAAATAAGTGAGAAAATCGAGATATTAACTTTCAGAGGTGAGCAGTATAAGCTATCAGTCCTGAAATTTCTGAAAATTTATCTAAAGGATGTTTTCAAAATTTTATGCCAGATCTGTATATAGTATGCCTGAATACAAATCCTCTGAACATTTGACCACGAGTATGTCTAAAATAAGTGAGAAAATCGAGTTATTAATTTTCCGAGTTTGCGAAATTTTTGAAAATTTATCTAATGGATATTCTGAGAATTTTATGCCAGATCTGTATACAGTATGCCTGAATATATAAGTCTTGGATATTAAACAGATTAAACACACTACAGACCAACATACAAATTAATATCAGAAATCAATTGTATTAATATTGACACGCTGATTTTTGAAATATGGTTAATAATGTAATACCTGGATTTATGAATATCATGGAAAATCACGTGATCACACCAAAAATATGAATATCTCAAAAACTGTGTATTAGATATTAAAGAAATTAAACATGCTATAGACCAATATACCTCCCAATATCAGAAATAAATTGGATTAATATTCATACGCTTGTTTTTGAAGTATTTTTTATAATGCAATAGCTGGATCTGAGAAAATAATGGAAAATCACAGTCTCACACTAAAAACATTAATATGTCAAAAACAGAACATTGGATATAAAAGAAATTAAACACACTACAGACCAACATACAAATTAATATCAGAAATATATTGTATTAATATTGATACGCTGATTTTTTAAATATCGTTAATAATGTAATACCTGGATTTGTGGATTTGAGAATATCATGGAAAACCATGTGATCACACCAAAAATATAAATATCTCAAAAACCGCCCATTGGATATAAACTAAATTAAATATATTACCGACCAACATACAAGTTAATATTAAAAATAAATTGTATTAATATTGATACGCTAATTTTTGAAATATCGTTAATAATGTAATACCTGGATTTGAGAATATCATGGAAAATCACGTGATCATAACAAAAATATGAATAACTCAAAAACTGCGCATTGGATGTTAAAGAGATTAAAATTACTGTAGACCAATATATCTGCCAATATCAGGAATAAATTGGATTAATATTGATGCGCTTGTTTTCGAAATATTTTTAATAATGCAATAACTGGATCTGAGAAAATAAAAGAAAATCACATCATCACAACAAAAACATAAATATCTTAAAAACCGTCCATTGGCTATACAAGAAATTAAACGTACTATAGAACAATATACAAATTAATATCAGAAATAAACTGTATTAATATTGATACGCTGATTTTTGAAATATCGATAATAATGTAATACCTGGATTTGAGAATATTATGGAAAATTACGTGATCACACCAAAAATATAAATAACTCAAACACTACGCATTGTATATTAAAGAGAATAAAACTGCTGTAGACCAATATATCTGCCAATATCAGGAATAAATTGGATTAATATTGATGCGCTAGGTTTTGAAATATTTAAAAAAATGCAATAGCTGGATCTGAGAAAATAATGGAAAATCACATTATCACACAAAAAATATTAATATCTCAAAAATTGTCCATTGGATATGGTATATATTAAACGTACTACAGACCAACATACAAGTAAATATCAGAAATTAATTGTATTAATATTGATACGCTGATTTTTGAAATATCGTTAATAATGTAATACCTGGATTTGAGAATATCATGGAAAATCACGTGATCACACCAAAAATATGAATATCTCAAAAACTGCGCATTGGATATTAAACAGATTAAAACTACCGTAGACCAATATATCTGCCAATATCAACAATAAATCGGATTAATATTGATACGCCAGTTATTGAAATATTTTTAATAGTGAAATAGCTGGATCTGAGAAAATAATGGAAAATCACATCATCACACCAAAGATAATAATATCTCAAAAACCGTCCATTGGATATAAACGAATTTAAACATACTACCGACCAACATACAATTTAATATTAAAAATAAATTGTATTAATATTGATACGCTAATTTTTGAAATATCGTTAATAGTGTAATACCTGGATTTGAGAATATCATGGAAAATTACGCGAACACACAAAAATAATAATAACTCAAAAAGTGCGCATTAGATATTAAAAAATTAAACATACTATAGACCTATATATCTTTCAATATCAGAAATAAATTGGATTAATATTCATACCCTGGTTTTTCAAATATTTTCAATAATGCAATAGCTGGATCTGAGACAATAAAGGAAAATCATATCATCACACCAAAAACATTAATATCTCAAAAACCGCCCATTGGATATACAAGAAATTAAGCGTACTACAGAACAACGTACAAGTTAATATCAGAAATAAATTGTATTAATATTGATACGCTGATTTTTGAGAATATCATGGAAAATCACGTGATCACAGCAAAAATATGAATATCTTAAAAACTACACATTGGATATTTAAGAAATTAAACATACTATAGACCATTATATCTCTCAATATCAGCAATAAATTGGATTAATATTGATACGCCAGTTATTGAAATATTTTCAATAGTGAAATAGCTGGATCTGAGAAAATAATGGAATATCACATCATCACACCAAAGATAATAATATCTCAAAAATCGTCCATGGGATATAAACGAATTTAAATATCCTACCGACCAACATACAAGTTAATATTAAAAATAAATTGTATTAATATTGATACGCTAATTTTTGAAATATCGTTAATAATGTAATACCTGGATTTGAGAATATTACGGAAAATCATGTGATCACAACAAAAATATGAATAACTCAAAAACTGCGCATTGGATATTAAAGAGATTAAAACTACTATAGACCAATATATCTGCTAATATCAGGAATAAATTGGATTAATATTGATGTGCTGGTTTTTCAAAT
Source organism: Othius punctulatus (assembly GCA_951805005.1). Lineage (NCBI taxonomy): Eukaryota > Metazoa > Arthropoda > Insecta > Coleoptera > Staphylinidae > Othius > Othius punctulatus. The sequence goes on from OX638145.1 coordinate 17,274,057, forward strand.
ATTTTTAATAATGCAATAGCTGGATCTGAGAAAATAAAGGAAAATCACATCATCATGCCAAAAATATGAATATCTCAAAAACCGCCCATTGGATATACAAGAAATTAAACGTACTACAGAACAACATACAAGTTAATATCAGAAATAAATTGTATTAATATTGATACGCTGATTTTTGAAATATCGTTAATAATGTAATACCTGGATTTGAGAATATCATGGAAAATCACGTGATCATACCAAAAATGTGAAAAACTCTAAAACTGCGCATTAGATATTAAAAAAATTAAACATACTATAGACCTATATATATTTTAATATCAGAAATAAATTGGATTATTATGCATACGCTGGTTTTTCAAATAGTTGTAATAATGCAATAGCTGGATCTGAGACAATTAAGGAAAATCACATCATCACACTAACAACATAAATATCTCAAAAAATGCTCATTGGATATACAAAAAATTAAACGTACTATAGAACAACTTACAAGTTAATATCAGAAATAAATTGTATTAATATTGATACGCTGATTTTTTAAATATAGGTAATATGTAATACCTGGATTTGGGAATATCTGAGAAAATCAGGTGATCGACTTAATTCCTAAAAATATAAAAATAATTCGTGGAAAACTGATTAGGCGTTCTTTTGACCTAAATAGTTGGCTAATAGTGTTTCTGAGTACTTTGTGTTCTAACATTTGAGAAAATTATTAATTAATTTTGATTATTTATATATGGTGGATGCGCCGGGTGAAGAAATTAGGTTGGTAATTGGTGCACGGTAAAATTAGTTTAGAGTTTAGAAATATGTAAGGTAATGTATTTGGGGGGGTTCGGGGTAAGTAATTGGAAGTGTAAATGAAGGTTAAGCAACACTTGACTGAAAGAAAGTCATGAAAATCTCGCTCGAGATTTTCAGGTAACGTTATTCTAGTCTCGATTTCGCAGGTTTCCTTTTTTTTAAATGTCGATTCTCAAAGGTCTCGAAAAAAACGAACCCAGGCGAAGTCTCGGGCATTCTCGCTTCTCTGGGCGCTAAAGGGGCTCACACACCTACGGACCACACAGGCCGAGGCACGCGCCGACTGCGGCGATCCGAAATGACCGGGCGCTCGGGAATTCTCGGCCGCTTCGTGTGTGTTCAGCTGCGCATAACGTCAGCAGGGACCACACAAATCGCGGCACGCGCATGCCCTCACCTGCAACCCGCAGCTCAACGCCGCTCGTGTAAGCTCGACGCCAGCCGAAGTGGCTCAGCAGGCCTGCGGACGCACGCGCTCCGCCGCCGTCACGGCGAGATCTAATGTGTAAGCGCGCACTAATAAGGTTCCAATTTGTCAATTACCGGGGACCACCCGGTCGCTCTCCCGTCCAGGGCCGGTCGCCCGGATAAAATTCCTAATTTAACGCCGCCGATTTCGTAATGAGCAGCATACACTTGGTGCGTTATCAAGTCCACGCCGTCGCACGTACTCACGCCGATGCGCAATGCGCTTAAAAAAAAAGACTTATGACTTAAGTACCCTATTTTTATACCCGGTGGACGTCGCTTTTCTCGTGTGGCGAATTTTCGTTGGCTCTCAGCGCAGAAATTCACGGGCGTCTCACCGAAACCGAAACGAGTGCCAAACAAAAGGCACGGATACTCGGACGTTGGCAGCCTTTTGTTCTTGCTGGGCCTGGAGATGAGGGAGTGCGCGGGTCGCTGGGGGGCGAGGAAGGGGGGCAGAGACTGCAGGCCCAGCGACATTCCACCGGCCCGTGGGAACCGCTGTAACTTGTATCGCTACCTATTCTCACTCCTGTTGCACTGAAAAAACGCCGGCCGGAGCATTTTCGAGATTGGCGATACGACGGGCGTCAAATTTCCGCAGGGCGCGAGCCGCACTTTTTTTTGCAGAAAATTTGTCGCCGTCTCCGGAAATGCCGTTTCCCAGCCCGCGGAAATCGGGGTTAAATGCCCCCCAAATTGCGCTTTCGTCGCTCTTTTGTTTCCAGACCGGGGTTCTCACAAGAGGCACGCATACCCAGGCGGGGCGCTCGGGTCATATTATTTCGGCGCTACCAAATTCCATTAGCGCAACAATTACCAGCCACCGACGGCATTTTGTTTCACGATCAAGTTCCCACCTCGAATTTCATCCTGCAAGATATGCGATATGCGAATATGTAACGAGACATTTGCCTTATAAAAACCTTCAACTCTGCTGAAATAAATACCTTACAACTCACATCTTCGAAACATAGTTCACACCTCAAATTCCATATACAGGGTGTCTCAAAATTGACTCCCGTCCTCTTGGGATTCGACCAAGTAGGCTAAAACAAATTGAAAATTAAGAGTGGACGAAGTCAATTACATCAAGTGAGTTTAAAATTTTTGAAAGTAGTGTTTGAAGTAGATGATGGAAAAACACGTTAACAGGATGGCACCTGCGAGACTTGTAAGAGATTTGAGGAACCTCTGCATTACAAGAGGATATATAATAGAGAAGGCAAAACTTGGTTCTATAAAAAAGTCAGAGAATGTAAAACACATGATGTTATTAAATGGACAAGAACACGAAGGTGATACTGGAAAATCACGTTTACAGGATGGGACCTGCGAGACTTGTAAGAGATTTGAGAAACCTCGGCATTACAAGAGGATATATAATAGAGAAGGCAAAACTTGGTTCTATAAAAAAGTCAGAGAATGTAAAACACATGATGTTATTAAATGGACACGAACACGAAGGTGATACTGGAAAATCACGTTTACAGGATGGCACCTGCGAGACTTGTACAAGATTTCAGGAACCTCTGCATTACAAGAGGATATATAATAGAGAAGGCAAAACTTGGTTCTATAAAAAAGTAAGAGAATGCAAAACACATGATGTTTCTAAATGAACACGAACACACGAAGTTGATACTGGAAAATCACGTTTACAGGATGGGACCTGCGAAACTTGTAAGAGATTTGAGAAACTTCTGCATTACAAGAGGATATATAATAGAGAAGGCAAAACTTGGTTCTATAAAAAAGTAAGAGAATGTAAAACACATGATGTTACTAAATAAACACGAACACATGAAGGTGATACTGGAAAATCACGTTTACAGGATGGGACCTGCGAGACTTGTGAGAAATTTGGAGAAACCTCTGCATTACAAGAGGATATATAATAGAGAAGGCAAAACTTGGTTCTATAAAAGAGTAAGATAATGCAAAACACATGATGTTGGTAAATAGACACGAACACATGAAGGTGATACTGGAAAATCACGTTTACATGATGGGACCTGCGAGACTTGTAAGAGATTTGAGAAACCTCTGCATTACAAGAGAACATGTAATAGAGAGGGCAAAACCTGGTTCTATAAAAAAAATAAGAGAATGTAAAACACATGATGTTGTTAATGAACACCAACACACGAAGCTGATACTGGAAAATCACGTTTACAGGATGGGACCTGCGAGACTTGTACCAGATTTGAGGAACCTCTGCATTACAAGAGGATATATAATAGAGAAGGCAAAACTTGGTTCTATAAAAGAGTAAGATAATGCAAAATACATGATGTTGGTAAATAGACACGAACACATGAAGGTGATACTGGAAAATCACGTTTACAGGATGGGACCTGCGAGACTTGTAAGAGATTTGAGAAACCTCTGCATTACAAGAGAACATGTAATAGAGAAGGCAAAACTTGGTTCTATAAAAAAGTAAGAAAATGTAAAACACATGATGTTGTTAAAAGAAACAGAAACATACGAAGTTGATACTGGAAAATCACGTTTAAAGTGTGGGACCTGCGAGACTTGTACCAGATTTGAGGAACCTCTGCATTACAACAGGATATTTAATAGAAAAGGCAAAACTTGGTTCTATAAAAAAGTAAGAGAATGCAAAACACATGATGTTTCTAAATGAACACGAACACACGAAGGTGATACTGGAAAATCACGTTTACAGGATGGGACCTGCGAGACTTGTAAGAGATTTGAGAAACCTCTGCATTACAAGAGAACATGTAATAGAGAAGGCAAAACTTGGTTCTATAAAAAAGTAAGACAATGTAAAACACATGATGTTGTTAAAAGAAACAGAAACATACGAAGTTGATACTGGAAAATCACGTTTAAAGTGTGGGACCTGCGAGACTTGTACCAGATTTGAGGAACCTCTGCATTACAACAGGATATTTAATAGAAAAGGCAAAACTTGGTTCTATAAAAAAGTAAGAGAATGCAAAACACATGATGTTTCTAAATGAACACGAACACACGAAGGTGATACTGGAACATCACGTTTACAGGATGGGACCTGCGAGACTTGTAAGATATTTGAGAAACCTCTGCATTACAAGAGGATATATAATCGAGAAGGCAGAGCCTGGTTCTATAAAAAAGTAAGAGAACGCAAAACACAGGATGTTAAATGGACATGAACACACGAAGATGATACTAGAAAATCACATTTACATGATGGCACCTGCGAGACTTGTAAGAGATTTGAGAAACCTCTACATTACAAGAGGATATATAATGACTTTTTTTTTGCCTAACAACTTTTTCTTCTAAAATGCTCACTAAAAAAGTTGTCACTTTGTTACCCATTATTCTGATCACGCTGTATATCGTTTCGGAACGACAAACAGATGTGTACTGTGTGATATTTTTGCACTACTAGTCAAAAAACACATCATTATGTTATGTATTAAAGCACTGATTTTTATGATTGGTGGTTAATAAATTGTTCTTTTGTTACAAAGGTAAAAGAAGTATTCTTTCTGTTCATCAGAAGCTACGCAGCTAAGCTCCGCCCGCAGATCCTTCACACTTTGCGACAACCCAATCCCAACAGCTTGATGTGATGTGATCACATGTTGTGATGTGATGCTTAATGTGATGTGATCACATGATGTGATGTGATGTGATGCTTGATGTGATGTGCTGTGATGTAATGTAATGTGATGTAATGTGATGTGATGTGATGTGATGTGATGTGATGTGATGTAATGCTTGATGTGATGCAATGTAATGTGATGTGATGTGATGTTATCACAGCTTGATGTGATGTGATGTGATGTCAGCTCAGCTTGATGTGATGTGATGTTATGACAGCTTGATGTGATGTGATGTGATGTTATGACAACTTGATGTGATGTGATCCAACGGATTGATGTATGATAGATGTTTGTTATATTTTGATATTTAATTTTAAATGATTGTAATTGTTCTAGTAGTGCAAAAAATAGTATATACGGATAAAGGGGGATTAGGATTAGTGTCCAGACTTCAACTCCGCATAGCAGGGTGGAGAACACATAACAGCGTAATGTCCTTACTCGTAGTTCTATACTAGTGTCTCTGTTACAAATAAACTTTTTCATTTTCATGAACGCCGATCTTGCTATCTCCAGCCTTCTTCTTATCTCACTTGCCTGGTCGCTTGTTTTGTCTAGCATGGTTCCAAGATATTTGTAGGAATCTACTCTTTCAATTATGGTATTGTTGATATTTAGTTGCACTTGTTGGTTATGTGACTTAAAAACTACCATACACTTAGTTTTTGAAAGATTCATTTGCAGTCCATATGCTTCACATTGGTGGTTTACTCGTTCGAGTATGTGTTGTAGTTCTGCTTCACTTTTAGTCTTTCCATCTCAAGTATTATGTTGTCCAGTCTTCCTCTACTCTTTATTGTATCATTACTACTCTATCTGAATGGGGGGGTAAAGTTTGTAACTGAAATGTTTAACTTCTTGTTTAGGATTATTCCTACTCCGTACTGATGTTTTGGGTCATTGTTTCTTAAGTAGTATAGCATTCCATTGTCTGTATTTTTCGAGCCTGTTCCTGCCCATCTTACATCGCTTACCGTAAGTAGGTCCACTTTTAGTCTTTCCATCTCAAGTACTATGTTGTCTAGTCTTCCTGGCGAATATAGACTTCTTGCATTCCATGTGCGTACTCTTAACGTGTCTGATCTCAATGATGCTGTCTTTTCCATCATTGTGTCATCATTTCCATCATGATGTCTTTTGACATAATTCAAAACCGTCTCACCCGGAGATCCGATTGGGAGACGTGTTACTCGGGAATAATTTGCTCTGAACTTTGTCATCTTCGTCATCATAATGGTGATTCTAGAGATATCCACGAGGATATTTAATGCGATAGTTTCTCCTTGCTTTTTGCATTCTTATGCCGTTGATTGCTTCAGAAATTCGTCCGACTTCAGAATTGGTTTCTCAACTCTTGGACAAAAGAGTGCCCTAAACATTTTCCAGCTCTTCCACGCAAAGCTGTTGGCTAGTTAATGCTTGCTACTTATCCCAGTAGCACTTGGGCGAACCATTCTGGGGCTGTTGTGCTAGTTTTGGTCCGCCTCGGGTATTTCATTTCCCCGATACCACCCATATCTAGGAGGCATTCCCCTATCCGCCACCTGGGGAGGCGCCCGATGGGGGACTAGCAACCCCACACGGGTGTTTAATATACTAATTTCCAATCTCAACTATTAATGTAAGAAGGTAAACAAGTGCTTGAGCTATCTGGCTCACCTGAACTCGTATGTGAAACACTTTGACGCATGATATGTAAAAGGTTGGCCACCACTGAAAAAATAGTATATACACCTCGGTTGTGAATACTATTATAGCGTTGGGTCATGTATCGCTCGGCACTATGCGCCTCGCGGTATAACATACCTCGGCTGTAGTAGTATACTCCACAACCTTAGTGTATAATATACTAATTTCCAATCTCAACTATGAATGTAAGAAGGTAAACAAGTGCTTGAGCTATCTGGCGCACCTGAACTCGTATGTGAAATAAATTGACGCATGATATGTAATAGGTTGGTCATGAGTGCTCTAGAGTCTTGTCGAGTTCGCTGTGTCGTAAAAGTTAGTGTTGCTTTTGGGAGCAGATAAAGAATTGCTAATGATCGGCTTCGTGATGGCTTTGGATTGTTGAATGGTTCAAAAGGGCGATGGGCTCAGACTTTTCGCTTTGTGAATTGGCGAGGGTGCGTGGGCAGTGGTATTGAAGAGGAAGGAGGAAGCTGGTGAGAAGAATCGGGTGAAATATTAGGAGCGTCGGGCGAGAAGCCACACCGCTCCGTTGTACACATGCACAGATAACATGGCCCGGCGAGCAAGGGGAACGTGCAAGCGTGTAACACAAAAGAGAAGAAGGATCATTTACTATGACTAACCATAAATAATAAAATTCTTTCACATAGATCGCATCTCCAACACCCGCTATGTAACACGAGAGTACTGCACGATCTCGACCAATGGCATCGGACTTCACCTACGGGCCCGGGCGATACATAAAATCCCGGCGTGGAGCTAGAGGACGGTCGTGCCACGCCAGAAGGGGGCCGTCGGGGGCCTCGCGAGGCGTGGGCGAGGGACAGAGGGATCCCGTGTGAGGCACAAGAACTGCAGGACGCCGCGGATGGGCCGTGGCGAGCGATTCCTGCTGTGCCGGGGATATTATTAATATTCTGACGAGTCACCGAGCTATTCAAGAAGTTGCTGCAACACACACGGAATTCAGATTCCCACAAATGCGTACGTGCGCTCCGGTGTGCAAGTTAGTGTGTGTGCGTGCGTGCATCCATCAGCGGATTATCCGGGGCGTCCGGTAGCTGATGTATTAATACTTCATTAAGCAAATTCGAAAATACGACAAATGCGCCAATTAGCGGCTCTGCCGCGCTGAGTAATGGGCGGCCGTTTAATGTCAATTTCACTTACGTCTGCAGACCCTGAGGAACGACGATGCCTGAGAGTACATATGCTTTATTCGCTTAACGCGCATTCCGCGGCGCATTCGGGCTGCGAGTTTACACGAACATAATATCCAATTACCGAGTTATAAACTTCTTTCGCCAGCGCAAAAACTAGGCGCAATTTTAATTTGCCAATATCGGTAACCACTCGCCCGAGAGATGCGTTATTGATATGCGTCGACTTAAAAGGGCAGCGCGCCTGCTAATTCAAGTCGTCAGTGTCAATCACTTTCGGGCGAACGCGAAAAAAGAGAACAGGCGAGTAACCCAGCAAGCGAAGAAGTCCTCCGCTCTGGTGCGCTCTGCGCCCCTCGGACCTCTCGGATCTTCCGCGATCTCCGAAGATCTCCTCTTCTTCTCCGACCGACGGATAAATTAGCCCCCCTCCCCGTAACATCCCGAGATCCCGCAGCAATCCCATCGCCAATTTGGTATGTACCCTCAAATGGGAACGGGGCAGACGGTGATTGCGGTGAGACACATTCCTTTCGTTTATGCGGTCAGTGTTAGATGTCACCGCCACCACAAACACCGGCCGAAGCAGTGAAACTCAAACTCGAAAAGTATCGGGTGTCGTGGCCGCCGAACCCATTCCGTCGAACGACCGACGTGTTTATGGGAACGCCACCGCGGATAGCCCCCACGATCAATAACGATTAGTAAACCTCTTCTTCACAAGGCTCCGCTCGCAGAATTGGTATCCGTTAACAGGTTCACCCGGTGGGCATCGAAGAGCAGACCTACAAAACTGATACATGCAACATTAAGCAAATAAGCAAACACAAGAGCGAGCGATAGTTTTGCACTCTTTGTATTACTCGATGCGAAGGGATAACAAACTCTGAGGAGAGGCAATTATCTGGGCCACATGAAATTAAATCGTCATTTACGTTGAGAGGCCAAAAAACTTCTTTTTTTCGAAACATAGGAGATTTAATACTTGGATTTCCCCATCCAGAAAGCATGCTTTAGCTATTACTAAAATTTCAGAAAAATTATTATTTGCAAATTTAATAGTAGTTTCGTATACAGTACACCTGAAACTAATTCTACTAAAAATTTGACAAAGTTTCAGTATTAAATAAAGGAGAAAATCAAACGGATAACTTTCTGCATTGACAAGTATGGGTTAGCTAATACTGAAAGTTGTGAAAATTTATTATTTACACATTTGATAATATATTCGTATACAATACACCTGAAAGTAATTCTCCTGAAAATTTGACAAAGATTCAGTATTAAATAAAGTAGAAAATCAAACAGATAACTTTCTGCATTGACAAGTATGGGCTAGCTATTACTGAAATTTCTAAAAAATTATTACTTGCAATTTTGTTATTAAATTCGTATATAGTACACCTGAAACTAATTCTACTGAAAATTTGACAAAGTTTCCGTACTAAATAAAGGAGAAAATCAAACAGATACTTTCTGCATTGACAAGTATGGGTTAGCTATTACTGAAATTTCTGAAAATTTATTATTTGCAAATTTAATAGTAGATTCGTGTACAGTATACCTAAAACTAATTCTACTGAAAATTTGACAAAGTTTCAGTATTAAGTATAGGAGAAAATCAAACAGATAACTTTCTGCATTGACAAGTATGGGTTAGCTAATACTGAAAGTTCTGAAAAATTTTTATTTACACATTTAATAATATATTCATATACAATACATCTAAATCTAATTTTCCTGAAAATTTGATAAAGTTTCAGTATAAAATAATGGACAAAATCAACGAGATAACTTTCTGCATTGACAAGTATGGGTAAGCTATTACTGAAATTTCTGAGAATTTATTATTTGCAAATTTAATATTAGATTCGTGTACAGTACACCTGAAACTAATTCTACTGAAAATTTGACAAAGTTTTAGTGTTAAATGAAGGAGAAAATCAAACACATAACTTTCTGCATTGACAAGTATGGGTTACCTATTACTAAAACTTCTGAAAATTTATTATTCACAAGATAATTATTAGATTCATATAAAGTACACCTGAAACTAATTCTACAAAATACTTGACAAAGTTTCAGTGTTAAATAAAGGAGAAAATCAAACAGATAACTTTCTGCATTGATAAGTATGGGTTAGCTATTACTGAAATGTCTGAAAATTTGTTATTTGCAAATTGAATATTAGATTCGTGTACAATATACCTGAAACTAATTCTCCTGAAAATTTGACAAAGGTTCAGTATTAAATAATGGAGAAAATCAAACAGATAACTTTCTGCATTGACAAGTATGGGTTAGCTACTGCTGAAATTTTAGAAAACTTATTATTTGCAAATTTGTTATTAGATTCGTGTATAGTACACCTTAAAATAATTTTCCTGAAAATTTGACAAAGATTCAGTATTAAATAAAGTACAAAATCAAACAGATAACTTTCTGCATTGACAAGTATGGGTTAGCTAATACTGAAAGTTCTGAAAATTTATTATATGCACTTTTGATAATATATTCGTGTACAATACACCTAAAACTAAGTCTTCTGAAAATTTGACAAAGTTTCAGTATTAAATGAGGTACAAAATCAAACAGATAACTTTCTGTATTGACAAGTATGGGTTAGCTGTTACTGAAATTTCTGAAATATTATTATTTGCAAATTTAATAGTAGATTCATGTAGTACACCTAAAACTAATTTTACTGAAAATTTGACGAAGTTTCCGTACTAAATAAAGGAGAAAATCAAATAGATACTTTCTGCATTGAGAAGTATGGGTCAGCACTTACTGAAATTTCTGAAAAATTATTATTTGCAAATGTAATGGTAGATTCGTGTACAGTACACCTTAAACTAATTCTACTGAAAATTTAACAAAATTTCAGAATTAAATAAGGGAGAAAATCAAACGGATAACTTTCTGCCTTGACAAGTATGGGTTAGCTAATACTGAAAGTTCTGAAAATATGTTATTTACACATTTGATAATATATTTGTATACAATACATCTGAAACTAATTCTCCTGAAAATTTGACGATGTTTCAGTATTAAATAAAGGAGAAAATCAAACATATAACTTTCTGCATTGACAAGTATGTGTTAGCTATTACTGAAATATCTGAAAATTTATGATTTGCAAATTTAATAGTAGATTCATGTACAGTACACCTAAAACTAATTTTGCTGAAAATTTGACGAAGTTTCCGTACTAAATAAAGGTGAAAATCAAACAGATAACTTTCTGCATTGACAAGTATGAGTTAGCTATTACTGAAATTTCTGAAATTTTATTATTTGCAAATTTATAAGTAGATTCGTGTACAGTACACCTAAAACTAATTTTACTGAAAATTTGACAAAGTTTCCGTACTAAATAGAGGAGAAAATCATACAGATACTTTCTGCATTGAGAAGTAACTCATACTTTCATTTTCTGACCCACAGCACATACTGAAATTTCTGAAAAATTATTATTTGCAAATTTGTTATTAGATTCGTGTATAGTACACCTTAAACTAATTCTACTAAAAATTTGACAAAGTTTCAGTATTAAATAAAGGAGAAAATCAAACAAATAACTTTCTGCATTGACAAGTATGGGTTAGCTATTACTGAAAGTTCTAAAAATTTATTATTTGCAAATTTGTTATTAGATTCGTGTACAGTATACCTGAAACTAATTCTACTGAAAATTTGACAAAGTTTCAGTATTATATGAGGTAGAAAATCAAACAGATAACTTTCTGTATTGACAAGTATGGGTTAGCTATTACTGAAATAGCATTTCATGAAATTCATTTCTGAAAATTTATTATTTGCAAATTGAATATTAGATTCGTGTACAGTACACCTGAAACTAATTCTACTGAAAATTTGACAAAGTTTCAGTATTAAATGAGGTAGAAAATCAAACAGATAACTTTCTGCATTGACAAGTATGGTTAGCTAATACTGAAAGTTCTGAAAAATTATTATTTACACATTTAATAATATATTCATATACAATACATCTAAAACTAATTTTCCTGAAAATTTGATAAAGTTTCAGTATAAAATAATGGAGAAAATCAACGAGATAACTTTCTGCATTGACAAGTATGGGTAAGCTATTACTGAAATTTCTGAGAATTTATTATTTGCAAATTTAATATTAGATTCGTGTACAGTACACCTTAAACTAATTCTACTGAAAATTTGACAAAGTTTTAGTGTTAAAGAAAGGAGAAAATCAAACAGATAACTTTCTGCATTGACAAGTATGGGTTAGCTATTACTAAAAGTTCTGAAAATTTATTATTCACAAGATAATTATTAGATTCGTATAAAGTACACCTGAAACTAATTCTACAAAATACTTGACAAAGTTTCAGTGTTAAATAAAGGAGAAAATCAAACAGATAACTTTCTGCATTGACAAGTATGGGTTAGCTATTACTGAAATTTCAGAAAATTTATTATTTGCAAATTTGTTATTAGATTCGTGTACAGTACACCTGAAACTAATTCTCCTGAAAATTTGCCAAAGTTTCAGTATTAAATAATGGAGAAAATCAAACAAATAACTTTCTGCATTGACAAGTATGGGTTAGCTATTACTGAAAATTCAGGAAATTTGTTATTTGCAAATTTAATATTATATTCGTGTACAATACACCTGAAACTAATTCTCGTGAAAATGTTCCAAAGTTTCAGTATTAAATAAAGGAGAAAATCAAACAGATAACTTTCTGCATTGACAAGTATGGGTTAGCTATTACTGAAATTTCAGAAAATTTATTATTTGTAAATTTGTTATTAGATTCGTGTATAGTACACCTGAAACTATTTCGACTAAAAAGTTGATAAAGTTTTAGTATTAAATAAAGGAGAAGTCTTTGTCTTCTTAAAATAACTAAGTTAGAATACAGTTTATTTTAGTTAGAGTTAAGTAGCTCAGATTGATATCATCTGTAATTATAAATTTCATAAATCAGCGTTACAGTCTTCTTAAGTTAACTTAAGTTAGAATTAAGATTACATTAAGCTGCCCAAATTTCATAACTTAATGGATCTACGACTTTGGTTTCTTAAGTAAGTTACTCAATCTGATATATCGTCCACAATTATTTATCATTTGATATCCGTGTAACAAATGATTACATGCGGCATTCGCCGCGGAATTGCATCGAAATGTCAGGGTGTTGCCGGAGAGTCTCTCTCCATTCCTCCTCCGCATTGTTAATCTGCAGGAAATGTGCGTTCGGAGAATCCACGCCGATCGATTATGGTCCTTTGTCGACCTAAGTGCTCGCAGCTTTCTCCTTATGAATTTTAGAAGACTGGTTACGTGATGATTCCATTACGACCTCGCGTTATGGGAACGTCTCTTGTTAGCTTACTTCCTCTCGCTGTGACACGTTCCATTCCCACACGTAAAAAAACACATTTACGGTTCTTAATGCACATAAAATATTTTGCAGCCCGTACAAAGTCAGCCGTTGCATAAATTTAAAACTGACACCACAATATTATGAACGTTCAGATTTCCACGATCCTACAGGCAAGGAGTTTTTTTACACTTTATAAACTTGGATGAATTTCTCCCCCAGGAGTGTTCCATACGAGTAAAACGAAACGAGTCGTTATTAAAAAATAAAACATAATAATTATATTAGAGTAAAGTTATAATGTACAGTCTTGCTTAGATAAATCTAGTACCAGAAATTAGGTTACAATAGCAATTTTATATAGCAATGTCAATATGTTTGTACTAGATTTATGTGACCATGACTATAGATTTTATTAAATTTGTTAAAATTGTTATTGGTAAGGTAGAATTTTTACTCTTAGATGTCACCTAGATGTTGCTAGAATGAGTGACCATGACTGTACATTTTATTAAATTTGTTAAAATTGTTATTGCTAAGGTAGCATTTTTTCTCTTAGATGTCACCTTGATGTTGCTAGAATGACGGCTTTATTATTATTATTATTATTTTTATTATTATTATTATTATTATTATTATTATTGTTGTTATTATTATTATTATTATTATTATTATTATTATTATTATTATTATTATTATTATTATTATTATTATTATTATTATTATTATTGTATGTATATTCAATATTATATAATCTTATACATAATAAAAATTGCCAGTCGTGCTGAGATGAATTTCTCCCAACAAAATTCAACACTAAAAGCTGAAAGAAAAGGAAAATAAGATAATAATAATCTGGTGATTTAGAAGTCTGCAAACTTAAAGATAAAGATATTTTTAACTTTACGTTCTGAGGCAAACTTCTCCACAAGGGTTCGCTACACTCAAACCAATGAAAGATGAAAGAAATGGAAGTACAGTAATACTCATAATGTGTAAATTAAATTGGAAATTAGGAAATCCTCAAGTGGATGAATGAGTTTCATTGGTATTGTCATCGATTTCATCAGCAGCCATTGGCTATTAGTTTTGTACGTGTTCTTAAATATTATGGTTTAAAGTTATAAGTAAAATAAACCTGGCATCACAAATTTCCATACAAAAATAATTACTTACCATTGAATCAGGTAAATATTTTGTAAAACGAAATAATTTTGCAATCAACGCAACAATTTACGTCTAATTTACACAATCACAAAACCGTTGAGACTACATGGAAACAGAATAAATATTATCCTCAATTTGTTTTCAGCACCTTCAAGGCTCGTACTAATTAATTGCCGAAACGAACGGATTGATCACCTGGCGAAAGCGTTTTCACTTTCGGTTACTATTTGCCTCTTATTTCACGCGTCTGTTCACGGAAATAGTTTCTGAGGTATTCGGGAAAATAAAAACTGCGCAAACCAGGACCCAAGAAATTTGTAAATATTTATACGATTCCCAGATGGCGTCTGAGCGGGGCATAAAATTTTACGGCCCCGTCTTGATTCACGGGTCGCCCATCGGACGTCAGAACCGATGTAGAATCCACTAATCTCCGCGTTTTTATCATCGCTTCATTTTAATTCGCGAAAACAAAACTCGGCGAGTTTAAATAAGCGGCTTAAAGGAAACAAACACTTCGCCAGCGGAGTTACTGGTGTATACAACACTTAGTGTAATTACCATAAATTGTAAACGAAGCTGCACTGAGGAATTGAAAGTGAAAATTCGCCGATGGATGTGAAATAATCTGGATTGCACTTTGTACGTTCAAAATGCATTCAGGAGTTACAAAAAATATATATACGCAAGAACTGATTCTCGTTTTATCGTGTAAATCAGTATCATTCGTTTGACCCAGCTGCTCCAGACCTCTCCGGTTTTTCGAACTTCGAGCATTTTCATCAATCTCTTCATTCTCTTCATCAATCTTATTCTCTACATCATTCTATTCCATATTGATCAATCTACTCTTCAGGCTGATGACCAGGACATTATCCGGCCGGTCAGCTAATCGGAATATGCGTGGTGAGAAGGACGAAGTTGCACACCTGGGCTGAGCGGAGGTCAGGGATGACCTAAGATGTTCCACGAATCCGCGCCTGCTTGGGCAACGCCAGGGTTCTAGGCAATAAAATTGGCCTATAAAACTCGTCGGCTAGTAAATTACGCCAAATCCACATAAATAAGTATGGAGGAATTGTAAAGTCATGAGTCACTTAAGGATACTGTATCTAAATGTTGCGAGGAGAGAGTCGTAAAGTAGATAAAATTTTAATTACAATTTCCTCGTCGATTTGTTATTTAAGAATCGTCAAGTCTTGAATCACAGACGGATGTTTTGTAGATAAAATCGTGAAATAAGTAGATAAAATTACAATCCTCCAGTGTTATAGCTGAAGCCGATATTTAGGTGTTTTTCGGTTAAACCAAGTGAAATTTTAACTACTAATTAAATTCAACTTAACAAATGTATTATAGTAGCGAGGAAAATTGGATAAGAGAAATTGAATAACTTTTAGTTACAGTTTAATGCATCAGTTAATGAAATAGTTATTTTCATTACAAGCTGCGAAAGCCCTATTAGGTGCTCGGAGTTTTTAAATAGCCTCGGCTACGCTAAGCTTCGCCTCAAAAACACCTCGCACCTAAAAGTAAGCTTTCGCAGCTTGTACTATAAATAACTATTTCATGCATCTGTGCTACTATGTACGGCAAACGCATAATAAAGATTGATTTGATTTGATTTGATTTGATTAATTGAAATTGTTATTTTTGGCGCTGGTTAGATGCTTTTTTCACGTTTTTTGCTTTACCTGAGACAGGTGCATAAATCTGTTTACATCAAATCATATTAACTCAGGTTAGGCTACATACAATGATTAGATTTTTTTAATTATTTAAAAACTAGCATTATTATTACTATTATGTGAATTATAAAGCTGACATAAAGTTATATTTAAAGTTTATATGCAAAAGTTGTCAATAGCTTCACAACTTGTATAAAAGTGTATAAATCAACATCATCTTTTCGGCGAGACAAAAAAAACATACAATAATTGAATGGACTCTTTTGGTACTAAAGTGTGGAACATCAATGATCACCCGCATAATGCCATTATACACGTCCGTCCCCTTGACTTAAACAAGCTCATTAGTTTGTATTTGAATAAGGGGGACCGAGCGATGTACGAGGGGCCTTAATGGACGCCTCGGAATGTCCAGGTTAATGTGTCGAAAATTAATAAAGGGGCTTAATGGAGGCTCCTCGGCCACCGAGAACAGTGATTTATATACCACCGCGCATTTACAGCTACGACATTATATAACCTAATTAATGAGTTAACGATTTAAGTGAATTGCTGTTAGAACTGTGCGGCGCGATTAAAGGCGAATGATTGATGTTAATGAAGAATTTGATATCGCCTGCGTTTGTTGCCGGTTAAATTTATTGGTGAGAAAATCAGTAACATTTTATCTTGAAAACAAAGACCATAAGGTTTGGAGTTAGAACTTGCAAAACTCGAAAGTTTTACAAAGTTTCTGTATTCAATAAAGTAGAAAATCAAACAGATAACTTTCTGCATTTACAAGTACGGGTTAGCTATTATAGAAATTTCAGAAAATGTATTATTTGCAAATTTGTTATAAGGTTCGTGTATAGTATACCTGAAACTAATACTACTGAAAATTTGACAAAGTTTCAGTATTAAATAAAGTAGAAAATCAAACAGATAACTTTCTGAATTGACAAGTATGGGTTAGCTATTACTGAAAGTTCAGAAAATTTATTATATGCATATTTGATAACATATTCGTGTACAATACTCCTGACACTAATTTTCCTGAAAATTTGACAACGTTTGAGTATTCAATAAATAAGAAAATCAAACAAACAACTTTCTTCATTGACAAGTATGGGTTAGCTATTACTGAAATTTCAGAAAATTTATTATTTGCAAATTTGTTATTAGATTCGTGTATAGTATGCCTGAAACTAATTCTACAGAAAATTTGACAAAGTTTCAGTATTAAATAAAGTAGAAAATCAAACAGACAACTTTCTGCATTGACAAGTATGGGTTAGCTATTACTGAAACTTCAGAAAATTTATTACTTACAAATTTGTTATTAGATTCGTGTACAGTATACCTGAAACTAATTCTACTGAAAATTTGACAAAGTTTCAGTATTAAATAAAGTAGAAAATCAAACAGATAACTTTCTGCATTGACAAGTATGGGTTAACTATTACTGAAATTTCAGAAAATTTATTATTTGCAAATTTGTTATTATATTCGTGTGCATTACACCTGAAACTAATTCTTCTAAAAATTTGACAAAGTTTCAGTATTCAATAAAGTAGAAAATCAAACAGATAACTTTCTGCATTGACAAAAATGGGTCAGCTATTACTGAAATTTCAGAAAATTTATTATTTGCAAATTTGTTATTAGATTCGTGTATAGTACACCTGAAACTAATTCTACTGAAAATTTGACAAAGTTTCAGTATTTAATAAAGGAGAAAATCTAACAGATAACTTATTGCATTGACAAGTATGGGTTAGCTATAACTGAAATTTCAAAAAAAATATTATTTGCAAATTTCTTATTAGATTCGTGTATAGTATACCTGAAACTAATTCTACAGAAAATTTGACAAAGTTTCAGTATTAAATAAAGTAGAAAATCAAACAGATAACTTTCTGCATTAACAAGTATGGGTTAGCTATTACTGAAAGTTCTGAAAATTTATTATTTGCATATTTCATAATATATTCGTGTACAATACACCTGAAAATAATTCTACTGAAAATTTGACAAAGTTTCAGTATTAAATTAAATAGAAAATCAAACAGATAACTTTCTGCATTGACAAGTATGGGTTAGCTATTACTGAAATTTCAGAAAATTTATTATTTGCATATTTCATAATATATTCGTGTACAATACACCTCAAACTAATTCTTCTAAAATTTGACAAAGTTTCAGAATTCAATAAAGTAGAAAATCAAACAGATAACTTTCAGCATTGACAAGTATGGGTTAGCTATTACTGAAATTTCAGAAAATTTATTATTTGCGAATTTGTTATTAGATTCGTGTATAGTATACTTGAAACTAATTCTACTGAAAATTTGACAAAGTTTCAGTATTAAATAAAGTAGAAAATCAAACAGATAACTTTCTGCATTGACACGTATGGGTTAGATATTACTGAAATTTCAGAAAATTTATTATTTGCAAATTTGTTATTACACTCGTGTATAGTTCACCTGAAACTAATTCTACAGAAAATTTGAGAACGTTTTAGTATTAAATAAAGCAGAAAATCAACCAGGTAACTTTCTGCATTGACAAGTATGGGTTAGCTATTACTGAAAGTTCTGAAAATTTATTATTTGAATATTTCATAATATATTCGTGTACAATACACCCGAAACTAATTCTTCTAAAAATTTGACAAAGTTTCAGTATTAAATAAAGTAGAAAATCAAACTGATAACTTTCTGCATTGACTAGTATGGGTTAGCTATTACTGAAAGTTCTGAAAATTTATTATTTGCACATTTCATAATATATTTGTGTACAATACACCTGAAACTAATTCTTGTGAATTTTTTTGCAAAGTTTCAGTATTCAATAAAGTAGAAAATCAAACAGATAACTTTCTGCATTGACAAGTATGGGTTAGCTATTACTGAAAGTTCTGAAAATATATTATTGGCATAATTCATAATATATTCGTGTACAATACACCTGAAACTAATTCTTCTGAAAATTTGACAAAGTTTCAGTATTTAATAAAGTAGAAAATGCAACAGATAACTTTCTGCATTGACAAGTATGGGTTAGCTATTACTGAAATTTCAGAAGAATTATTATTTGCATATTTGTTATCAGATTCGTGTATAGTATACCTAAAACTAATTTTACTGAAAATGTGACAAAGTTTCAGTATTAAATAAAGTAGAAAATCAAACAGATAACTTTCTGCATTGACAAGTATGGGTTAGCTATTACTGAAAGTTCTGAAAATTTATTATTTGCATAGTGGATAATATATTCGTGTACAATACACCTGAGACTAATTCTTCTGAAAATTTGACAAAGTTTCAGTATTCAATAAAGTAGAAAATTAAACAGATAACTTTCTGCATTGACAAGTATGGGTTAGCTATTACTGAAATTTCCGAAAATTTATTATTTGTAAATTTGTTATTAGATTCGTGTACAGTACACCTGAAACTAATTCTCCTGAAAAGTTGCCAAAGTTTCAGTATTAAATAAAGGAGAAAATCAAACAGACAACTTTCTGCATTGGCAAGTATGGGTTAGCTTTTACTGAAAGTTATGAAAATTTATTATTTGTAAATTTGTTATTAAGTTCGTGTATAGTACACCTGAAACTATTTCTACTGAAAATTTGACAAAGTTTCAGTACTAAATAAAGGAGAAAATCAAACAAATAACTTTCTGCATTGACAAGTACGGGTTAGCTAGTACTGAAATTACAGAAAATTTATTATTTGCAAATTTGTTATTAGGTTCGTGTATAGTATACCTGAAACTATTTCTACTGAAAATTTGACATAGTTTCAATATTAAATAAAGTAGAAAATCAAACAAATAACTTTCTGCATTGACAAGTATGGGTTAGCTATTACTGAAATTTTAGAAAATTTATTAATTGCAAATTTAATATTAAATTCGTGTACAGTACACCTGAAGCTAATTTTCCCGAAAATTTGACAAAGTTTCGGTTTTAAATAAAGGAGAAAATCAAACACATAACTTTCTGCATTGACAAGTATGGGTTAGCTATTATTGAAAGTTCTGAAAATTTAATATTTGCATATTTCATAATATGTTCGTGTACAATACACCTGAAACTAATTCTTCTGAAAATTTGAGAACGTTTTAGTATTAAATAAAGCAGAAAATCAAACAGGTAACTTTCTGCATTGACAAGTATGGGTTAGCTATTACTGAAATTTCTGAAAATTTATTATTTGCAAATTTAATATTAGATTCGTGTACAATACACCTGACACTAATTTTCCTGAAAATTTGACAAAGTTTCAGTATTAAATAAAGGGGAAAATCAAACAGATATCTCTCTACATTGACAAGTAAGGGTTAGTTATTCCTGAATGTTCTGAAAACTTAATATTTGCACATTTGATAATATATTCGTGTACAATACACCTGAAACTTGATTTCTAGAGATGGGCCAGTGATTATTTGCGTTGACCCTTTGGTGTGCCGTTGCAAGGCTTCCTGACCTTATTTGCGCTCTGGTGGCGAGTGTGTGTGGGTTCAGACGTAGTTTAGGCACATAAAGTTGTAATAATACATAATAGTAACAATTTTGTATGTTTTCGAAAAAAATACAGTGCAAATGGCTATTAGTTGATTATGGACGATTTTGCCTAGGATGCCCAGAGAAATTTTAAACATTCGCAATGTAGCGTGTGAATAATCTGGCGTATAATTAGTTGGCAAATTGTGGAATTTAAGTGGTTTTGCTTTCCGAAGTGGCGGATTTCTGCATGAGTCCGGTGGAAATATTTGGCCGATGGTGTCATCGCTTTTGCACTCGGAATGAACATGTAGAAGAGAGCAGAGGACACCTCCGTTGCGGCGAGTTGCGGCCGGTCAGCGGTTGTCTATAAAACTTAGTCGACGCATTTTAAGGTCGCGTGAGGGCAGCAGAAGAACAAGAAGAAGACGAAGAAGTAGAAGAAGAAGCGGGCGATCGGTTTCCGTTGCACAATGCGTTGTGAAGTGCAAAGATAGTTTATCGATGGTGTGCGGATACGTTCACAGCGCACGGTATTGTTCGGAGCGGCGCATTTAAATAACGATTTAATAATAAATTCACGTGATTCGCGAGCGCGTGAACCCACGCTAGGGAGGTCAGGATTTCAACCGTTTGCGTGGGCTCCCTTATATATTAACAAGGTAGCTTATATCTTTCAGTCGGTACACTATTAATTTAACGCCTTTAGAAAAATACCTTGTCAGAATAAAGCATATTATACCTGCCAAGATGTAGATAAGGGTACCCGGGGTTCACCTTTCAAATATGGCAAAATAAAATTGATCCACGAAATTTACACGAAATGATTTATTTTATTGGCTCTCCTCTCCTGCCGCATGCGAGCGCCTCTCTCGTTTAATTATTTTATAAGGGCACAACCGCAAGTAGGCAGATAATTGATTAAGTGGGACGAAACTTAATATGAATGTAAATTTATCGCCATCCGCTCGGTGGGAATTAACAGTGCACGTATACGTTGCTGCTGCATCATCGGAAAAATTTACGATTTGAGGAAGTGAATGCGTGTGGTTTCTCGAATATCTATTGACTGTGCGGTGTGTGCACAATGCTGGTCGGCGCGGTGTAAAAGTGTAGGAATAAACGGTCCGCATCTAAAACCCACATCGGACCGGACAAGTGAACAAGGTCCTGAAAACATTCATTAGTACAAGAACTGTCACCTGATAAAGGAGCAACCGTGTCGGCAAAGGGGCCCCACTAAATCTTGCCGGGTCCGTGGTGTTTGGACTGAAGCCGCCCGCCTAAAAGGCCGTCGAAGTCAAGAACTGAGCGGGGCGCAGGTGGGATCCGGCCTGCGGTGGATCCGGCGCGAGCCTCCTCTTCTTGCGCCGGGGAACTTCACCTTTTGAATACCTTGGATGTTAAACTGGCCAGGCGGTCGCCTTGTTTTGATTAGAATCTGTAAACACGGTCCTAGTTTCTTCCAGTTTAAATTACCTGCCGCATTTTCGTCTGATTGATAGCCCCCTTGTCAATGCTCCCAAAGAGTCCTCTGCCTTTTGGGGTGATCTATTCACTTTGTGCCTGCGCGCCGCTTCCAGAGGGCGCAATTTGTCAGGGCAGTACATAAAAATACCACCGGGCACTTACGCTGGGGCAACTAATTTCCATGCGACCCCCATAAATCCGGCGATCAAACTGCTGATTTATCTGCCATTAACTGTATGTGCCTAAACTGCGTCTGCACGCCCACACACACACACACTCGCCACTAGAGCGCAAATAAGGTCAGGAAGCCTTCCAACGGCACACCAAAAGGCCAACGCAAATAATCACTGACCCATCTCTAGAAATCAGGTTCAGGTGTATTGTACACGAATGAATATATTATCAAATGTGCAAATAATAAGTTTTCAGAACTTTCAGGAATAGCTAACCCATACTTGTCAATGCAGAAAGTAAAGTGTTTGATTTTCTGCCCTATTTAATACTGAAACTTTGTCCCCTTTTCAGGACAATTAGTTTCAGGTGTACTGTACACGAATCTATTATTAAATTTGTAAATAATAAATTTTCTGAAATTTCTGTAATAGCTAACCCATACTTGTCAATGCAAAAAGTTATCTGCTTGATTTTCTCCCTTATTTAATACTGAAACTTTGTCAAACTTTCAGTAGAATTAGATTAAGGTGTACTGTACACGAATCTAATAATAAATTTGCATTTAACAAATTTTCAGAACTTTCAGTAATAGCCAACCCATACTTGTCAATGTAGAGAGTCATCTGTTTGATTTTCTCTTTATTTAATACTGAAAGTTTGTCAACTTTTCAGTAGGCTTAGTTTCAGGTGTACTGTACACGAATCTAATATTAAAATTGCAAATAATACATTTTCAGAACTTTCAGTAATAGCTAACCCTTACTTGTCATTGCAGAAAGTTATCTGTTTGATTTTCTCCTATATTTAATACTGAAACTATGTCAAATTTTCAGTAGAATTAGTTTCAGATGTACTATATACGAATCTAATAACAAATTTCCAAATAATTAGTTTTCTGAAATTTCAGTAAAAGCTAACCCATACTTGTTAATGCAGAAAGTGATATGCTTGATTTTCTCCATTATTTAATACTGAAACTATGTCAAATTATCAGTAGAATTAGTTGCAGGTGTAGTGTACACGAATATATTATCAAATACGCAAATAATAAATTTTCAGAACTTTCAGTAATAGCTAACCAATACTTGTCAATGCAGAAAGATATCTGTTTGATTTTCTCCTTCATGTAATACTGAAACTTTGTCAAATTTTCAGTAGAATTAGTTTCAGGTGTACTGTACACGAATCTAACATTACATTTTGCAAATAATAAATTTTCAGAAATTTCAGTAATAGCTAACTTATACTTGTCAATGCAGAAAGTTGTCCGTTTGATTTTCTCCTTTATTTAATACTGAAACTTTGTCAAATTTTCAGAAGAATTAGTTTCAGATGTATTGTACACGAAAATAATATTAAATTTGCAAATAATAAATTTTCACAAATTTCAGTAATAGCTAACCCATATTTGTCAATACAGAAAGTTATTTGTTTAATTTTCTTCTTTATTTAATACTGAAACTTTGTCAACTTTTTCGTAAAATTAGTTTCAGGTGTATTGTACACGAATCTAATATTAAATAAGCAAATAATAAATTTTCAAAAATTTCAGTAATAGCTAACCTATACTAGTGAATGTAGAAAGTTATTTGTTTGATTTTATCCTTTATTTAGTACTGAAACTTTATCAAATTTTCAGGAGAATTAGTTTCAGGTGTATTATACACGAATATACTATCAAATATGTAAAAAAAAATATTCAGAACTTTCAGTAATAGCTAACCCATACTTGTCAATGCATAGAGTTATCTGTTAGATTTTCTCCTTTATTTAATAATTAAACTCTGTCAACTTTTTAGTAGAATTAGTTTCAGGTGTATTGTACACGAATCTAATATTAAATTTCCAAATAATAAATTTTCAGAAATTTCAGTAATAGCTAACCCAAACTTGCCAAAGCAGAATGTTATCAGTTTGATTTTCTCTTTTATTTAATTCTGAAACTTTGTCAAATTTTCAAGAGAATTAGATTCAGATATATTGTACACGAATCTAATATTAAATTTGCAAATAATAAATTTTCTGAAATTTCAGTAATAGCTAACCCATACTTGTCAATGCAGAAAGTTATCTGTTTGATTTTCACCTTTATTTAATACTGAAACTTTGTCAAATTTTTAGTAGAATTAGTTTTAGGTGTATTATACACGAATATATTATCAAATATGCAAATAAAAAAAATTCAGAACTTTCAGTAATAGCTAACCCATACTTGTCAATGCAGAACGTTATCTGTTTGATTTTCTCCTTTATTTAATACTAAAACTTCATCAAATTTTCAGAAGAATTAGTTTCAGGTATATTGTACACGAATATATTATCAAATGTCCAAATAATAAATGTTCAGAACTTTCAGTAATAGCTAACCCATACTTGTCAATGCAGAAAGTTATCTGTTTGATTTCCGCCTTTATTTAATACTGAAACTTTATCAAATTTTCAGAA
This sequence comes from Othius punctulatus, assembly GCA_951805005.1. Classification (NCBI taxonomy): domain Eukaryota; kingdom Metazoa; phylum Arthropoda; class Insecta; order Coleoptera; family Staphylinidae; genus Othius; species Othius punctulatus. Next base: position 17,298,621 of record OX638145.1, read on the forward strand.
GAATTAGTTTCAAGTGTAGTATACACGAATCTAATATTAAATGTGCAAATATAACATTTTCAGAACTTTCAGTAAAAGCTAACCCATATTTGTCAATGCAGAAAGTTATCTGTTTGATTTTCGCCTTTATTTAATACTGAAACTTTATCAAATTTTCAGAAGAATTAGTTTCAAGTGTACTATACACGAATCTAATATTAAATGTGCAAATATAACATTTTCAGAACTTTCAGTAAAAGCTAACCCATATTTGTCAATGCAGAAAGTTATCTGTTTGATTTTCTCCTTTATTTAGTACTGAAACTTTGTCAAATTTTCAGTAGAATTAGTTGGAGGTGTACTGCAGACGAATCTAATATTACATTTGAAAATAATATTTTTTTTAGAAATTTCAGTAATAGCTAACCCATACTTGCCAATGCAGAAAGTTATCTGTTTGATTTTCTCCTTTATTAAGTACCGAAAATGTGTCAAATTTTTAGTAGAATTAGTTTCAGGTGTGTTGTACACGAATCTAATATTTAATGTCGAAATAATAAATTTTTAGAAATTTCAGTAATAGCTAACCCATACTTATTAATGTTGAAAGTTATCTGTTTGTATATCTTCTTTATTTAATAATGAAACTTTGTCAAATTTTCAGGAGAATTAGTTTTAGGTGTACTATACACGAATATATTATCAAATGTGCAAATAATAAGTTTTAAAACTTTCAGCAATAGTTAATCCATACTTGTCAATCCAGAAAGTTATCTGTTTAAGTTTCTCCTTTATTTAATACTGAAACTTTGTCAAATTTTGAATAGAATTAGTTGCAGGTGTATTGTATGCGAATATAGTATCAAATGTGCAAATAATAAATTTTCAGAACTTTCAGTATTAGCTAACCCATACTTGTCAATGCAGAAAGTTATGTGTTTGATTATCTCTTTTATTTAATACTGAAACTTTGTCAAATTTTCAGGAGAATTAGTTTCAGGTGTACTGTACATGAATCTAATATTAAATTTGCAAACAATACATTTTTAGAAATTTCAGTAATAGCTAACCCATACTTGTCAATGCAGAAAGTTATCTGTTTGATTTTCTCCTGTATTAAATACTGAAACTTTGGCAACTTTTCAGTAGAATTAGTTTCAGGTGTACTGTACTTGTACGATCAATTTAATTGAATGTGTTTTATAAAAGACATCCTCAGGCCCAGTTGTACGACGATCGTGGATTACCTGTGATCGTGGTTCAGTTTCTAAGGAAACCATTTTATTAACAATTGTGTCCTAGGTAACTGAACCAATGCCAAGGATGATCCACAATTGTATTGTACAATGTTGATTGTACAATTGGGCCTTAGAGAGAAATTCAAGGATTTCACCATTGCTCTTAGCAAGTGTCGAAAGAAAGATCATTGTTACGAAGTGAGAGCCTTAAACTCACTATCCTTGTGGTAAGCTTTAAACTCACTATCCATGTGGTTCGACCTGTTTGGCCGGTACATCACTAGAGGGTCGGTCAGTGTCAGAAGCATAATCCACATTTGTTACGTGCAACCAAAAATTGTGGTGATTTTCGATCTTGTATATGTTTTTTTTAAACAGTGCGTTTGGAAAGTGGAACCTTTACACAGTACCATACTAAGCTGGATCGTATAGTTGAGCATTATTTCCGGAGAGCACTGGACTGACGAAACCCACTGGGTCGCAACCGGTCTCCAGTTGTCTTGTGGAGCTGATGTCTGTACTGTGCAAAATTTTATTTAAATTATGTATGTACATTAACTCGACCAAATAGATAGTTATTTGGCCATTTTTGCATTGATTTAATTTGCCTTCGTAATTGTTGCAAATTGAATTTGAAAACATCAGAAGTCATCTCGTGATTATCTTTATATTAATCAGAGTTGATAAATGATTTAATGTGCGTTGAAACTAATCTCGTGGGCAGTAAGGTATAAAAATGCCGGAGAATTTCAGCTTCGTGCCTTCCTGAGTGTTATAGATGTTATGATCATAACACATCAGAACGAATTAGTTTCTAATAAGCGGGGCTACCCGTAGATTGTTTAGATTACTTAATACGACTTGAAATGCATGCCTCGATCAATTTCTGATGGTGTCTGCGCAAAGGTCACCGGAACACGAAGAGGCGAGGCCATTTATAAATAAAAGAATACCTGTTCGGAGAGTGCGTTTTCTCGGCTAGATTCGGCGTGTGATTCAGGCAGGGAACCCGATATGCGGACGATAAGGCGTTATTAATCATTTATCGTGTCCGTGCGTGTGTGTGCGTATGTGTGTGTGTGCCGGAGCTGTCCGGCGAGCGCGCATACACAATAAATTCTTCATTCGAGTGGCACACATACACCTACTTTATATTGTCTACAAGTAGTCGGGGTCGAGAGATACTAATGCATGAATGAAATTAAATACTTTTGAGATAGTTCTCATTCTTCGTGGCCGGCCCGCGGGGAATGCCACCTCTACACAAGCACCGTGAGTTATGTCAACATGAGCAACCCTGTTCCAGTGGGTGTGGTCCTCCTCCTAATTCCGATGCAAGTCTCACGGGGATCTGGGCTGGGAATATGGTAAATTTCTCCACTGCGCTCCTAGAGACGGAATAGTGACTCTAATTGTGAAACAACATGCAGGAAAAGAAAATCAAAATAGTAATCCGCTGTTGGGATCATCGTGGCGAAATCACCTTGTCGAGGTTTCCTAGAAAGTGATTTGGCTTCAATAACCACAATATAAAATATAATAATAAATATATCTATTAACGGCAATGCCAGAAAACACCTAATTCCTAGATGAACCATACACCAACTCACTTCTGAGTGTGAAGCAAATATGATCAACTCTAGAGCTATTAAAGCTGATAATTATATCACTATGATTTGATTTTTTTATCAAACACGGCAATTATGCTTGATGACACCCAAATTTTTGTCAGATGCACCAATTAAAATACGATAGATTACTGCCAAATGTGCAGTGGCATTATATGATGACTAACAACAAAAGTTTTGCCAAAAAAGACAATTATGACAGTCGATTTTTTTAAGTATGCAATAGTATACGATAATAGCCAAAATTATGAGACATGATCACTTTTTTTGTCAATTAGCGCAAATACACATTAACAATTCTTGCGGCAATACACCTCAACTAAAGCCAATATGGCAATTATACGTTATATTGACAATGGATTTTTTGTCAAACGCGACAATTATGATGGCCATTATTTGAAATATTTCTCAAATGTTGCAATTATATGACTGAATCCAAATATTTGTCAAGTACGGCAACTTACATGATAGACGACTGATATAATTTTGTAAAATAAGGCAGAATTTTGTAAAAATGTATCAGAATTTTGTAAAATATGGCACCATGACGTTAATGTTTTTCAAATATTGCAATAACTTCAGATGACGGCTGATTTTTTTGCTAAAATCATCAAGTATATTTCAGGTGGTAGCCAATATTTTTTCAAATGAGACATTCAGGTATAAAGAAAAAACGTTAACAGTAACATGTACATTACTTGAGAGCATCACATCTGATGAATTAATGTCATAAATGCATTTGACATTCGAATGTGATGCTGTCAAGTAACGTACACGTTACTGCCAACGTTTTTTTGGTTTTCAATACACCTGAATATCTGAAAATTAACTGGTGATGTGTATATTATTATGATTAACTATAGAAATTATAACTGATTATGAAAACTCTTATCAATTATGACAAATGTGACAGCTTTTAATAGTATATGACAGCTGACAGGTATTTTCTTGGCCATAAATAGAATATAATGTACTAACTGTAAAAACAGCATTGAGACAAAAAAATTATCAAATATGAAATGATTTGACAGTTGGTAATAAAAACTTAATTAAAAGTGGCAAATATATCGCATTTAACAGTCAAATATTGCAATTTTATGATAGCAGGTAGTTAAGTTTTGTCAAATACTGTATTTATGGTAATTTACTTGAAGTCAGATTTGTCAAGGAAATAGCCTTAAATACAGTATAATGTAAAAACTTAATAAAACTGTTATCAATGATGGCAAATGTGCATCTGTTAACAGCATATGACAGCTGACAAGTATTTTCTTGCCAATTACCGTAATTATGACTGATCACAACTGATTTTTTGTTAATTGCAGCTATTTAATTATAGATGACAGCCAAAATTATATCAAATATGGCAATTTCAGGATAATTCCTTTCAAATTTTTTATCAAATGCGTCAGTAATGACATAACATACATGTTTTCTATCAGGTGCGATACTTACATGATGCAAGGCAATTTTTTGTATTAAAATAGCGAAATAGTTTCAGTTGGCAGTCAAAATTTTGATCAAACATAACAATTTTGACAGCATTAAGACAAAAAAAAATCAAATATGGAATGATTTTACAGTTGCCAACCAATATTTGATTAAAAGTGGCAAATATATTGCATTTAACAGTCAAATATTGCAATTTTATGATAGCAGGTAGTTAAGTTTTGTCAAATACTGTATTTATGGTCATTTCCTTGATGTCAGATTTGTCAAGGATATAGCCTAAAATACAGTATAATGTAAAAACTTGTTAAAAATCTTATCAATTATGACATACGTGACAGCTGTTGACAGCATATGACAGCTGACAGGTATTTTCTTGGCAATTTCCGCAATTACAACTGATTACAACTGATTTTTTGTGAATTTCAGCTATTTCATTATATATGACAGCCAAAGTTATGGCAATTTCAGGACAATTCCCTGTAATTTTTTGTCAAATTCGTCAGTAATGACATATCATACATGTTGTTTATCAAGTGCGATACTTACATGATGCAAGGCAATTTATGGTATTAAAATAGCGATTGTTTCAGTTATCAGTCAAAATTTGGATTAAACATAACAATTTTGACAACATTGAAACAATTTTTTTATCAAATATGGAATGATTTGACAGTTAGCAACTAAAGTTTGATTAAATGTACAAATATATCGCATATAACAGTCAAATATTGCAATTTTATGACAATAGGTAGCTAAGTTTAGTCAAATACTGCATTTATAGCTATTTCCTTGACAAGTATGACAATAATAACAATAATAACAACTTTGATAGAACTGAGATAAATGCCAGAAATGATTTGACAGTTGGCAACCAAAATTTGATTAAATGTGGCAAATATATCGCATATAACAGTCAAATATTGCAATTTTATGACAGTAGGTAGTTAAGCTTTGTCATATACTGCATTTACGGCTATTTCCTTGACAAATATGAAAATAATAACAAATGCCAGAAGATTTTTTGTCACGTAAGACAATTATATGAGGACAAATGAAATTTTGTTGATATTCCAGTCAAGGCAACTGATATCTATTTTTTTTTAAATATTATTTTGATATGATTCATTCATTCATTATAGAAGATAACAATTTTTACAGCACTGAGATAATTTTTTTATCTAATATGAAATTATTTGACAGTTTGCAACAAAAATTTGATTAAATGTGGCAAATATATCGCATATAACAGTCAAATATTGCTATGTTATGATAGCACCTAGTTAAGTTTTGTCAAATACTGCATTTATGGCAATTTCCTTGACACATATCACAATAATAACAACTTTGATAGAACTGAGATAATTTTTTTATCAAATATGAAATAGTTTGACAGCTGGCAACCAAAATTTGATTAAATGTGGCAAATTATCGCATTTAACAGTCAAACATTGCAATTTTATGACAGTAGGTAGTTAAGTTTTGTCAAATACTGCATTTATGTCTATTTCCTTGATAAATATGATACTAATAAGAAATACCAGAAGATTTTTTGTCAAGTAGGATAATTATATGAGGACAAATGAAATTTGATTGATATTGTAGTTAAGGCAGCTGGTATCTATTTTTTAATTTTATTACTTTAATATGATTTATATCATATTAATATGACTGAGAATAGAAAAAGTTGGTTAAAATAGCAAAATTTTTATCAAATATGAAATGTTTTGACAGTTGGTAACCAAACTTTGATAAAATGTGGAAAATTATCGCATTTAACAGACAAATAATGCAATTTTATGACAGTAGGTAGTTAAGTTTTGTCAAATACTGCACATATGGCTATTTCCTTGATAAATATTATAATAATAACAAATTCCAGAAGATTTTTTGTCAAGTAGGATAATTATATGAGGGCAAATGAAATTTTGTTGATATTGTAGTTAAGGCAGCTGGCATCTATTTTTTTATATTACTTTAATATGATTCATATCATATTAATATGACTGAGAATAGAGAAAGTTGGTTAAAATAGCAAAAATTTTATCAAATATGAAATGATTTGACAGTTGGTAACCAAAATTTGATTAAATGTAGCAAATATATCGCATATAACAGCCAAATATTGCCATTTTATGACAGTGGGTAGTTAAGTTTTGTCAAATACTGCATTTATGGCTAGTTCCTTGACATATAAGTTTTGTCAAATACTATATCTGTGGCTATTTGCTTGACAATATAATGTATAAACTTGGTAAAACTCTTATCAATTATGACAAATGTGATGACAGCTGTTGACAGCACATGACAGCTAACAACAAACAACAAAAAGTGAAGAAGTAAGTGCAATATTTGAGCGCCCTTGAAAACCAGAGTGGTGTAATTTCAAATATAAATATATATATATATATATATATATATATATATATATATATAAACAATCTTAATTGGGCAATATTACAATATTAATTTATTTATTTAGAATAACAATTCTTTATTAATATTATATTTGTTTTAATTGTTTTAATTGATAATTAAATCATATGACAGCTGATTTTTTGTCAAATATGGTAATTATGACAAAAAATTAGTTTGAAGGATTGCAATTGTAATGTCTAATTACCGTATCTACATTGCTTGGAAATGTTCAATTGGTTCTTCAACGTTCACGTACAATTTAACATAACACGTGATCGCCTGCCTCAAAAAGGCAGGTTCCCCCTCAAAAATGCATTTACTGTTAGAAAATTTAAATCGCTATTCAAATTATTATCTTCGAAATTTTTCGATGCTAGACCTCCCCGACTCCAATAAAAATCTATTGACTGAACGCAAACAATTACTCCGACAGATTATTTTTAAGCGGCGCATTTTCTGCTTCATTAACCAGATAACCCTCCGATCGATTGCTCAATCAGTATTTTAATTAAAGAGCCGCTTGTTTGCGAGAAAAATCCGTAAAACTGTAACACCAATGCCCAGCATTTGGGACGCACCTAATTATAAAATATCTCCCGACCTTTACATATTTTCCAGGCAATTAAGAAGATAACCCGTGGGCCGCGGATCTGTAAGTTTTCAATTAAACCGATATAAATAGCGCCTCTAGGCCGTATCGTATATTTTTTTACACGGAAGTGTTATTGAAAGTGGCCGATGTTTGGTAAACAGCGTCGTAGGAAATTCGCAATCGATGGTCATAACAAATTTGTTTGGTAATTATTTTCGATTTAATGTGTCAATATTTACTAGTAACTATCTAAAAAAAATGTTGTGTTTAAATATTCGATGTTTATTGCGCATTAAGACAACAATCTTAGCATAAATAAATATTAAAGCATCTAGATCAAGCTGGTGAGTACTTTTTTAAAATATTTACTTGTAGCAAAAAATCGTAATAAGGTGAAATTCAAAATACGTAGCGAGTGATTAATTTTTTTGGCTTAATATCAAATAGCAGAAACATTGCTACTGCTACTTACTAGAACATAAGAGCAATTATTTTGTATATTTTGATGTTTGCATTTGTAACTAGGTCATTCTGATAATAAATTTATTATTTGTATTTGTATTATTATTGTTATTGTTGTTATTATCATATGGAAATGTGTGGAAAACTGACGGGCGAAGAGAAAGCGCCTCTTGTTACGCAAAGCGTCCAACACACGAAATGCCAGCCCGCAGATTTGCATATGAATAAAGACCTCCAAAGCGCTATTTGAATAATTCCTCATTAATTTCAGTCGCAATAAATGCCGCGATAAATCACACGTTTAAAACCTCATTACAGGCGGATCGGCGATCGATCACTCTGCATCTGGGAAAAAGCGCGGCTCGGGTTGCAGAAAAACTATAAAACTTCAGCGCGTCGCGTTTCAGCGTTCACCTGAAAACGCCTTTGTTGCGTCTCGCGCTGGGAATTCAATTACGTTTTAATGGGGGCCCCGATTTTATGCGTAACTGAATATTTTTATAAGCGGTTTGATAATTGCGGATTTAGTGCCGGGAGCTGAAATAAGCGGGTCCACGTGTGGCACTCCGCCAGAGCGTTTCTCACGGAGAAATACGAGCGGTAAATTTAAGTATGTAATGTGATAAATACATTTTTATGGGTGTACGTTTTCAGATTAAGTTGTGCGCATGGAAATGCCATTACTAATTACACCGACGGCATCAAGAAACTCATAAGATTGGAATCCTCTTTAAAATTCATTGTTACAAATTACCACCAAATTAATTTAATCAGCGAATTTGTTTTTTTTTTAATATCCAGGGTCCAGACGTATATTAACCATTATTGAACCAAATTGGAAAACGCCTTAGAAGAAACAGCCACAGAAAAAACTTCAGTATCATTAGATAACTTGATAAATGCCATTTGTTTATTACCATTTTATTATTATGATAATAATAATTATTATTATTATTATAGTGTATTATTGTATTATAATAGAATTAGTAGGTTTTAAAATAATGGTACAAGTAATTTCAAAGTTGCTTTGTAATTTTCTGTCTCTCGTGTGTGCGCCTTGATTTATGCTCGATTCCCATGAGGGCAGTGGGTGGACTCTAATCTTACAGCGCAGAAAGAGTGAATGACAAACGAGCGCCTTGCATCACACTTGAATCATCCAGCGGCTCCATTGAATCATTTTTACTCGGAAATCTGGCTTGAAAACAATTAACCGGATTAACTCACTCAAATAATTTAAATACCGTGTAATCGAGATATTGTTAAATTAAATAATCTGATTTGCTAAATCTTAGTCATTTGTGTTTTACTGATTTCGTAGTACTTTGAAATCATGATTGTAATAAGAACAAGAATAATTATCATCATAACTTAAGGTTATGTAGGTTTGACGAATATTTTGTATTTATTTTATTTTAGATGTTGAATAAAATCATTAATCTTGAAAATTCCAGATATATTGTAAAACGTTTTATAAAAACCACAGATATTTCCATGAAAATGCGTAGAATTTATATAAAATTGCATCAAAATTGTATAAATCCGAGGTATTAAGACGAATCCCGATAAGTGGAATAAAATTGATTGTATCGATTGTTCATATTTTTCAGAGGACACATTTTAGAGGAAACTAATTCTACTGAAAAGTTGACAAAGTTTCAGTATTAAATAAAGGAGAAAATCAAACGGATAACTTTCTGCATTGACAAGTATGGGTTAGCTATTTCTGAAATTTCTGAAAATTAATTATTTGCACATTTCATAATATATTCGTGTACAATACACCTGCAACTAATTCTACTAAAAATTTGACTAAGTTTCAGTATTAAATAAAGGAGAAAATCAAACAAATAACTTTCTACATTAACAAGTATGGGTTAGCTATTACTGAAAGTTCCGAAAATTTATTATTTGCACATTTCTTATTAGATTCGTGTACAGTACACCTGCAACTAATTCTACTAAAAATTTGACTAAGTTTCAGTATTAAATAAAGGAAAAAATCAAGCACATAACTTTCTGCATTGACAAGTATGGGTTAGCGACTACTGAAATTTCAGAAAATTTATTATTTGCAAATTTGTTATTAGATTCGTATACAGTACACCTGCAACTAATTCTACTGAAAATTTGACAAAGTGTGAGTATTAAATAAAGGAGAAAATCAAACAGATAACTTTCTGCATTGACAAGTATGGGTTAGCTATTACTGAAAATTATGAAAATTTATTATTTTCAAATTTAATACTACATTCGTGTACAGTACACCTGAAACTAATTCTACCGAAAATTTGACAAAGTTTCAGTATTAAATAAAGGAAAAAATCAAGCACATAACTTTCTGCATTGACAAGTATGGGTTAGCGACTACTGAAATTTCAGAAAATTTATTATTTGCAAATTTGTTATTAGATTCGTATACAGTACACCTGAAACTAATTCTCCTGAAAATTTGACAAAGTGTGAGTATTAAATAAAGGAGAAAATCAAACAGATAACTTTCTGCATTTAAAAGTATGGGTTAGCTATTACTGAAATTTCAGAAAATTTATTATTTGCAAATTTGTTATTAGATTCGTGTATAGTACACCTAAAACTAATTCTACTGAAAAGTTGACAAAGTTTCAGTATTAAATAAAGGAGAAAATCAAACAGATAACTTTCTGCATTGACAAATATGGGTTAGCTATTACTGAAATTTCTGAAAATTTATTATTTGCACATTTGATACTACATTCGTATGCAATACACCTAAGACTAATTCTTTTGAAAATTTGACAAAGTTTTAGTAATAAATAAAGGAGAAAATCAAACAGATAACTTTCTGCATTGACAAGTATGAGTTAGCTTATCCTGAAAGTTCTGAAAACTTATTATTTGCACATTTGATAATATATTCGTGTACAGTACACCTGAAACTAATTCTCCTGAAAATTTGACAAAGTTTCAGTATTAAATATAGGAGATAATCAAACAGATAACTTTCTGCATTGACAAGGATGGGTTAGCTATTACTGAAATTTCGGAAAATTTATTCTTTGCAAATTTAATATTAGATTCGTATACAGTGCACCGAAAACTAATTCTACTGAAAATTTGACAAAGTTTTAGTATTAAATAAAGGAGAAAATCAACCAGATAACTTTCTGCATTGACAAGTATGAGTTAGCTTATCCTGAAATTTCTGAAAACTTATTATTTGCACCTTTGATTATATATTCATGTACAATAAACCTTAAAGTAATTGTCCTAAAAATTTGACAAAGTTTCAATATTAAATAAAGGAGAAAATCAAACAGATAACTTTCCGCATTGACAAGTATGGGTTACCTATTACTGAAATTTCTGAAAATTTATTATTTGCACATTTGATAATAGTTCGTGTACAATACACCTGAAACTAATTCTCCTGAAAATTTGATAAAGTTTTAGTATTAAATAAAGGAGAAAATCAAACAGATAACTTTCTGAATTGACAAGTATGAGTTAGCTTATGCTGAAAGTTCTGAAAACTTATTATTTGCACATTTGATAATATATTCGTGTACAATACACCTGAAACTAATTCTCAGCAGCCAATAAGATTGACGAGATCGGTGATCTCGCCTTCCTTATTGGTTGCTTAAATTTCCATGGATAACTTGAGCTGAAATTTAAATGATCACTCGGTACTAACTGTCTCAGTTTTTTTGTCGCGTATACAATATTTTTGGTTGAGAACATTGCAGGTGCACTCTTTTTGCTTTCGTATTAAATTTTTGTATGTTCCTGGTGGGGTGCGAGGTGCATTCTTTTCTCCTCTCTCTTTCTGTGTTGCGCCCGTCGCGAAAATATGTAAATGCAAAATCTGATGATGAATGGTCCGCATAAATCCCGAAACGAATGATAAATCGGCGGCGAGGAGAGGCTACACGCATTACCATAATAATTATCCACGTCACACCATCGAAGGTACGGCAAGCGCGAGTGCAAGAAAGAGCCAAGACGTCCCCGGCATACCTCAAAACGACCCTAAAACCTCATTTAGTGGCATACTGCTGCGACGGACCACGCGGAGCACCTCCATAACCATAAAACAAAGGCCATTCATGCCACCGACATCCATCTAGGGACTTAGGGCGCCGAGGGGCGCAGCGGAGGGCCGACGGTGTCACTGCACGTCCAGCCCGTGGGAATTTTAGCGCCCCCTGACCCCGGACAGGTAGTTCCTATATTTAAGGGGCATTAGATTCGAATTATTCACCTTTTTATGGCCCGCCCGGGACGGACGGCGCTGTAATTTCCTTCGGCGATTCCAGGAGAGGAGGTGCAATAAATCGGGGCGGAAATGCTGATTGGGGCCAAATAAAAGATAAGACGGGCAACGCGAATGGATCCTGAAAGAACTTTGCGGTCGAGTCATTGTCAAACGTGCACAAAGCTGGCCATAAAACAATCAGCAGGCAATTAAACCGCAATAAAACGCACCATTAAACGCATAAACCATCAGCAATTCATTTGTAATATTAAATAATCGCTTTGTGACAAATGAACAATTAATTGTCACAATACACCTGACAGTAGAGTTCATTAAAATGGTAGAAATTTGCAGAAACATTGAAAGATCGAAGAATTAACCGCAAATAAAACCCTGCATTTTTTTAATATTTCTCTGTGACAATAGAAGTTTTGTCTAATTTTCTGAAATTGTTGTAGGTTTTACAACTGTGAAGAAAACTACATTTTTTACTAGAAAATTCCTTAGTAATTGTAGTGGTTTTCTTTAAATTTGAAGAAAATACCACACACATTTCAAACAACATAAAAAAAGTTGTCAATATGTACAAGAATTGCTATAAAAGCAATAGCAGTTTTCTGAGCAAATGCAAAAAAGCTATAAAATTGTATTATTTTGGAAAAAGTTGTTGAAAAGTTTTAAGTAGAAACACCTACAAAAATATGTAGAAGTTTCATAAAAATTGCAAATACATCTGTGAAAATTGTATTATTTCAGAAAAAGTTGTTTAAAAGTTTTCAGCAGAAACATCTAGAATACTATGTAAAAGTTTTCATGAAAACTGCAAAAAATTCCATAAAGTTGAATAAATATTACAAACATGTGTAATTGTAGCAGTTTTCTTTAAATTTGAAGAAAATACCACACACATTTCAGACAACTCCATAAATTTCAATTGTACAAGAATTGCTATAGAAGCTATAGCAGTTTTTGGAAAAAATGCGAAAAAGCTATAAAATTGTATATATATATAAACAATCTTTATTGGGCTATCGACCCCATGGGGTCTTTCCGCCATTGTATTAATTAAATAAAATTGTATTATTTAGGAACAAGCTGTTTAAAAGTTTTAAGCAGAAACATCTACAAAAATATGTAGAAGTTTCATAAAAATTGCAAAAACATCTGTGAAAATTGTATTATTTCAGAAAAAGTTGTTTAAAAGTTTTCAGCAGAAACATCTAGAATACTATGTAAAAGTTTTCATGAAAACTGCAAAAAATTCCATAAAGTTGAATAAATATTACAAACATGTGTAATTGTAGCAGTTTTCTTTAAATTTGAAGAAAATACCACACACATTTCAGACAACTCCATAAATTTCAATTGTACAAGAATTGCTATAGAAGCTATAGCAGTTTTTGGAAAAAATGCGAAAAAGCTATAAAATTGTATATATATATAAACAATCTTTATTGGGCTATCGACCCCATGGGGTCTTTCCGCCATTGTATTAATTAAATAAAATTGTATTATTTAGGAACAAGCTGTTTAAAAGTTTTAAGCAGAAACATCTACAAAAATATGCAGAAGTTTCATAAAAATTGAAAAAAAAACATCTGTGAAAATTGTATTATTTCAGAAAAAGTTGTTTCAAAGTTTTCAGCAGCAGAGTTTTCATCTATAATAATATGTAAAAGTTTTCATGGAAACTGCAACAAATTCCATAAAGTTGAATAAATATCACAAACATGTGTAATTGTAGCAGTTTTCTTTAAATTTGAAGAAAATGCCACACACATTTAAGACAACTCCATAAAAAGTTGTCTCAATTGTACAAGAATTGGTATAGAGGCTATAGCAGTTTTTAGAAAACATGCAAAAAAGCTATAAAATTGTATTATGTAGGAACAAGTTGTTTAAAAGTTTTAAGCAGAAACATCTACAAATATATGTAGAAGTTTCATAGAAATTGCAAAAACATCTGTGAAAATTGTATTATTTTAGAAAAAGTTGTTTCAAAGTTTTCAGCAGCAAAGTTTTCATCTATAATAATATGTAAAAGTTTTCATGGAAACTGCAGAAAATTCCACAAAGTTGAATAAATATTACAAAAATGTGTAATTGTAGTAGTTTTCTTTAAATTTGAACGAAAATACCACACACATTTCAGACAACTCCATAAAAAGTTGTCTCAATATGTACAAGAATTGCTATAGAAGCTATAGCAGTTTTTGGAAAAAATGCAAAAAACATAAAATGACTGACCTAAAGTTGAAGAGTGGACTTTTATATATTTATCCACTAATTTAATTTCTTTGAAGATTATTATTGCAATTATTAACAGATTTTAACGAGACAATATCAGACTTTATAAAATTATTTGACGTGAAACCTTGAGACGTACCTCAAGCCTTGCGAATCCACCATTTATGTGCAAAATTAATAATACTTAAATTATTTTTTTATTGCGTTGTAAGTTTTCAACACATTAACAAATCTACATAGACCATAATTACATTGCCCAGAAAGATAAAATTATATCATAATACAAAAAAATAAGTCATAATTAACAAAATATTTCTAAAATTATACAGTTTTTATAGTTTTCAAGACATTAACAAACTACTCTAATAAGATCATAATTACATTTCTCAAAACAATAAAATCATAAGTAATATAAAATAATAAGTTGCAATTAAAATAATATTTGTTACAATTATACCTACCCTACATTTATCATTGTATTATAAGTGAGAGGGTGAGAAGCCTAGGGGTTCAAGTCTTGGAATATGTGTTATTTGAGATATCTGAGATATTTAAGTTCAAAGTTTTTTTAAGTACTGTAAAATTATTATACAACACTTGATAACGTATCGATAGACGACTGCTTCAGTGTTGAGAAAATTGTTCTCAAAACTACAGATGGCTTCTCACCTCCTCAACTATTGGAGATTACAACTTTTTAGTACAAAGACCATAATCTGGTAAACAAATTAAAGATTGATGTAGATAAGCCTTTCTCATATACTCCTATATACTCAAAATCACATGAATTTAAATATTTTGTAAGATATTTCATTAAATTTTTGATACCATAATTGTATATATATACAGAGTGAGTTTTATCATTTTAAGCATTGGGATCTTGGAAACCATAAAACATAGAGATTCGGTTAAATGAGGAAGAGTTGTCATTTTAATAGCTTATGTAGGCAAGATGTACTTTTGTGTATGAAAAACAACCCATAGTTTTTGAGTTATAATACAAATTTTGTTTTTTAAATGGCATACATAGTTGGCTTTTTGACATTTTTCTCTTTATAACGATATAAGGTTAGCTATACTTTCTTTCTATAATTTGAATAGAATTTAGTATAATTAGAATAGAAAAAGTCAGTTTAAGAGCTTATGCAAGATGTTTTTTTTAAATAAACATAGTTTTTGAGTTATAATACAAACTTCTTTTTTTTAAATGTTTTTTGAATGTTTTATTGTAGTATTATACTTGTATATATTGTTATATCCTTATACGTATATTGTTATACCTTATATAGAGTATGTTATTCATTTGTACAAAACTTGTTATAAAAGAAAATATGGCACATTCTTGAACATCTTATATAATAGTATACGTATTTAGTGTGAGTAGTAGTTTGTGTGCAAGTTTTAAATGCGGATAAGTTTTCAATATTCATTGTATGATTTTTGCTATTGAAATTACTCGATTAGGTATTATCGGTTTGAAGGTTGAAACGTTGATAAGGTGGTATATGAGTACATGAGTTATGCGTTGGTGAAGCTATAATATGTGCGATTACTTGCTTAGAAATGCTGCCTCGGTGCATTGTGAAATTTTGGGATGATTTGTGGTGTTATTTTTTACAGTATACATTTATATGAGTAAAGTACTAAATAACTTGTAAAGTTATTACAGAGATCAGTACAGACATGCAGAGATCAGTATCTCTGTTACTCTTGACAATGGTCGTGAGACCGAAACGATTGTAGAGTAATTTCTAATAATATAGTGAAACTTCAACCAAGTGTTTGATTTACCTTAATTATCATGTTTCACCAAGTGGTATCCACACATACTTTCAACTTACTTTACTTTACATTACTTTTTTGACTACTTCTTTTTTTGTGTCTCTTGATATCTCCTTCTTACTAAAAAAATGTGTTTTTTAACATGTTATATACTTTTGCTGTTTTTCTTATTTTATCTTCTACTTCATTAGCTAATTTACCATTGCTCTGTATGATTGTTCCTAAATATCTGTATTGTTTTATTCGATTTTTTTCCTTGTATTTTTATTTCGTGTTTCTTTTTCTCTTTGGCAATTATCATCTTCTTTTCGTAATTTATTTTCATCTTTATTTTCTGTAAGTGTTTTATTCTGTATTTAAATAAGGATTACCAGGAATAATATTTTGATTGTATTTGATTCGATATTGCAATATTAGTAATTATTCGGAAAGTTGTTACTTGTTGAAGATAAATATTTATATTGAAATTTAACGAATTCGTTAAGGTTCCGTGTCTTAGATTGCATTGTTTGCATTTGATTAGAGTTAAACGATGTTACAATGTTTGGATAAGCCATTTGGAAAATTTATAAAATTGTAACCTGACAATTATTGAGATATTAAGAA
Organism: Othius punctulatus; assembly: GCA_951805005.1. Taxonomy (NCBI): domain Eukaryota; kingdom Metazoa; phylum Arthropoda; class Insecta; order Coleoptera; family Staphylinidae; genus Othius; species Othius punctulatus. Next base: position 17,315,259 of record OX638145.1, read on the forward strand.
TTCATATACTTTAGACAGAATTTACATGTCTCCAAAACGTACCCACCCAAGTTGAATACACCACTACTAATAAAGATCCAAACCACTTGTGAATTAGGTTTATTATTCTTAAATTCTTAAATAATAACAAAATAACAATAACGAATTCGTTTAGGTACCGTGTCTTAGATTGTATTGTTTGCATTTGATTAGAGTTAAACGATGTTACAATGTTTGGATAAGCCATTTGGAAAATTTATAAAATTGTAACCTGACAATTATTGAGATTTCAAGAATTCATCGACTTTTCAATAGATTTTACATGTCTCCAAAACGTACCCACCCAAGTTGAATACACCACTACTAATAAAGATCCAAACCACTTGTGAATTAGGTTTTTTTTTGAAATTCTTAAATAATAACAAAATCATAAATTTCTATATTTTTGTCAAGGTGGGATCCTTGACAAACTCTGGGGGTCCAGAGTTCAAGAGTTCACATTGGACTCTAGGGTCCAATTTGGCACCCCAGTGGGGTCCCAAATCAATATTATTTTCTTTAAACAACATTTTGATTTATTTTTTAGATGAGAGAGATAGGATTGAATCTATATTTTTCTTTTTAGTTTCCACATCTTAGATAACATATACTTGATTTCAGTTAAACGATGTAGCAATGTGTGGATAAACCATTTGGAAACTTTGTTTGTTTGAAAAAAGCTTTTCTTGGACAATTATTGAGATTTCACGATTTCAGCGAGTTTTCAACAGAATTTACATGTCTCCACAAAGTACCCATCCAAGTTGTATACATCACTACTTTTAATGATGCAAATGAATTGTTAATTGGATGTTTTTTGAAGTCACAAATTTCTTATTAAACTTAGATTTAGTTTTGTAGAGATTTTATGTTGCCTTGGTATCTCTTGGCCCTAGTAAAGTGGCCACACTAATAATAGCCGCTCTGTACAAATGGTGGTTTTAGATAGTCGCATCAAGTAAACTCAAACCTGCCTTAGAAAATAAAAATTGCTGTTAAGTTAGGCAAGATTTTTTCATTTTAGTAAATATGTGAAGAAATTTATGATATTTTATGTGTGTTGCTTAATGTATTTGCGTTGTTGGTTTGAAGGTTCAATTTTGAGCGTAGATCGTGGCGAGGCGTAGAGGCAGATTATTCGGGTGGGCCGCGTGATAAAATGCCATTGGAATGGGTCCATTTATTTATTATTTGTACAGTGCGTCCGATAATGATTGATAAAAGGCGCCGTGACACACGCACAATGTTGGGAATAGCGTTTCAGTTGCGAGACGAACGGGCCGGCCAGTCGTCCGGTTTTTCAGCGTCCCCGGAGGCGGTGGAAAAGTTAACTATTCCTACAAACTACAAAAGGTGCTAATTAAACGCTAACGGACGGAAAAGAGCGTGTTTGTTAATTATACGTGCAACTGAAAGGACGCTAACCAAGTCGCCGCGGGATCAAAGGACCTCCGTTAAGAGTTGGCCGTAGATAAACACAACTAGTTTACGACGAAATTATCATGGAGCGCAAACAATGGGCCGCGCACGGTTTATTTGCGGCCTAATAAAATTTGATGAACGAATGCTGACGGCCAAGGAATCGGCTCTGATATATTGAATAATAAACAGTGGACCTGGCGGCTGTAAAGTTTAATATAAAGCGTGCCTTCGTCAAGTGGTGAGACTGGCAGCTCGAGATGACGGAAGAGAAATCTGGAGGCTGCTGATAACAATTGCGTCCGAAGAGACAAGTACCCACGACACGGCCGGGGGATCGATGGTGATGACCCCCACGTCTCGCCGCTGACGCCCGGCGCGTGCTGAAGAGCCGGTTCCGCGGGGGCGGCTTTCGCGCCCCAGCATCCCGGACGCTCTCTGGACCCAGGTGAGATGACGTCAGGCATTGAATGATTTGCGAGCCGCAGGTACATCTGCCTTCACCTGCCCGGGCTCCGCCCGTTGGCCAATGGGAGTACGGTCCACTCAGGAAGATGGCCAGGACCGCAGAGTGGGGCCATCAGTTGGTGTTTTACCTATGACAAGTGCAAGTACTTACCTGCACCGAGTGCGAATGATCCGGGTGCATGAGTGTGACACGGGATGAGTGCGAACAGGAGATGAGGTGGTGCGCCGCCGTTGGAGCGCTCTTGCTCGCCCTCGTCCTGGGGGCAGAGGGCTGCGGACCGGGCAGAGGCGCCGGGCGACGACGCGGACCCAGGAAGCTGACGCCGCTCGTCTTCAAGCAGCACGTACCCAACGTGTCGGAGAACATCCTCACGGCCAGCGGGCTCACCGAGGGACGCATCGACAGGAACGACCAGAGGTTCAAGGACCTGGTGCCCAACTACAACCAGGACATCATCTTCAAGGACGAGGAGGGCACCGGGGCCGACAGGCTCATGACCCAGGTAAGGACCATCTCGCAGAAGACGCTTGAAACGGCCAACGCCAACCAGGGCGCCAAAAATCTGCTGTCCCAAAAACCCAAGTTTCCCCCAACAAACGCAGAAGACCATTTTGGAATTTTAGTGAACGCAATTTGGGCACCTAGAAAGTTTTGGGCTCCCAAAACCATTACCAGTTACCAAACCATTGGATTACACCGGCCCTAAATAGTACCTTACCCACTCTACACACCATTTACAGCAAATTTATGAAACCATCGAAAAAAACTAGACCTCAAAAACTTATTCTCAACCAACTTTTATAACACCAATAATACCAAACGCCATCAACCAATTTAGAATATTAGCGCACACGAAACAATTGAAAAGCTCTAAATTTTCTAGGATTTTTCTAATTTCCGAACAATGGATCCATCTTTTCAACTACACCATTAACAAATCTTACTCTACCCCAACAAACGCAGCAAACTATTTTGGAATTGTAGTGAACGCAATTTCCGGAATAATGGTCCCAAAACCATTATTAGTTACCAAACCATTGGATTACACCGACCCTAAATAGTACCCTAGCCACACTACACACCATTAACAGCAAATTTATGAAACCATCCAAAAAAATTAGACCTCAAAAGCTTACTCTCAACCAACTGTTATAACACCAATAATACTAAACGCCATCAACCAATTTGGAATATTAGCGCACTCAGCATACTAAATATATTAAACAAATGAAGTCCCGAATTTTCAAGAAATTGAACTTATACGTTCCAAAATGTAGCACACCCTAAAGCGCACTCTACCAATTTTTGCAATAAGTTAAAAATCTGGTCCCCGTCTCCCAAAACCCCAAGTTTTCCCCAACAAACGCAGCATACTATTTTGGAATTTAGTGAACGTAATTTGGGCACCTATAAAGTCTTGGGCTCCCAAAACCATTTCTAGTTACCAAACCATTGGATTACTTCGACCCTAAATAGTACCTTAGCCATACACACACCATTTGGAATTTTAGCCAACTTATGAAACCATCGAAGAAACTTAGACCTCAAAAACTTACACTCAACCAATTTTTATAACACCAATAAGACCAAACGCCATCAACCAATTTAGAATATTAGTGCACTCAGCATACTAAATTTATTAAACAAATGAAGTCCTGAATTTTCAATAAATTGAACTTATACCTTCCAAAGTGTAGCAGCCCTAAAGCGCACTCTAACAATTTTTGTAATAAGTTAAAAATCTGGTCCCCGTGTCCCAAAAATCCAAGTTTTCCCCAACAAACGTAGCATACTATTTTGAAATTTTAGTGAACGCAATTTAGGCACCTAGAATGGGCTCCCAAAATCATTACTAGTTAAAAAACCATTGGATTACACCAACCCTAAATAGTACCTTAGCGACACTATATACCATTGGTAGCAAATTTATGAAACCATCCAAAAAAATTAGACCTCAAAAACTTACTCTCACCCAACTTTTATAATACCAATAATAATACCAAACGCCATCAACCAATTTGGAATATTAGCGCACTCAGCATACTAAATTTATTAAACAAACGAAGTCCTGAATTTTCAAGAAATTTTCTAATTTCTGCCAATAGACACAATTTTTATTCATCTTTTGAACAACAGTATTAACAAATCTTACTACAAAAAAAAGAAAAAATTGCGAAATCATCAATTTTTATAATATATCAATAATACACCAGTAATACCGAACGCTATAAACAAACTTAGAATACAGACTGTGAGTTTACTAAATTCATGAAATAATTGAATTCCCAATTTGTGCACCTTTAAAGTTTTGGGCTCCCAAAACCATTACTAGTTACCAAACCATTGGATTACATTGACCCTAATTAGTACCTTAGCTACACTGTACACCATTTGGAATTTTAGCAAATTTATTAAACCATAGGAAAAAAATAGCCCTCAAAAACTTAATTAAGTCCTAATAATACCAAACGCCATCAACTAATTTGGAATATTAGCGCACTCAGCATACTAAATTTCTGAAACAAATGAAAAGCCCTGAATTTTCAAGAAATTTTCTAATTTCTGAACAATGGACTCAATTTTTATTCATCTTATGAAAAACACCATTAATATTAATAACTAATAATACACCACTAATACCGAACGCTATAAATAAACTTATAATACTGACTGTGAGTTTACTAAATTCATGAAACAATTGAATTCCCAATTTGGACACCTATAAAGTTTTGGGCTCCCAAAACCATTACTAGTTACCAAACCATTGGATTACATTGACCCTAAATAGTACCTTAGCTATACTACACACCATTTGTAGCAAATTTATGAAACCATCCAAAAAAATTAGACCTCAAAAACTTACTCTCACCCAACTTTTATAATACCAATAATAATACGAAACGCCATCAACCAATTTGGAATATTAGCGCACTCAGCATACTAAATTTATTAAACAAATGAAGTCCTGAATTTTCAAGAAATTTTCTTGTTTCTTGAAAATAAAAAATGTAACACTCCCTTTTTCACCTTAAAATATTTATCATCTTAATATATTTCAATCGCAATAAAAATTGAAATATATTAGGAGTACATATTTCAGAAAAGTAATAAGTGTTTCACTTTACTTTCACAAACACTCATCACCATAACCACAATCTACTTCGGAACATAAGTGTAGGGGCATAGTTAGTGAACTTTTATTTGTAGGTACAATTGAAATTTCAAGAACCCTTGGAGTTTTTTAAAAACTTTATACTGTGATACCAAATTTATGAAATAATTTATTCATCTTTATTTTTAACAATTTTTATTCATCTTTTGAACAAAACCATTAACAAATCTTACTAAAAAGTTTACGAAAAAATTGTGAAATACGCAATTTTTATAATATCCAATAATACACCACTAATACCGATCGCTATAAACAAACTTGGAATATTGACTGTGAGTTTACTAAATTTATGAAACAATTGAAAAGTCCGGATTTCAAGAAATTTTCTTATTTCTGAAACACGGACCTGCTCGGCACTGTTATACATCTTTTGTACAACACTATTACTAAGTTTAACCAAAAAGTTATAAAATGATTGAAAAATCTTTCATTGTATGATTGAATTTTCATGTTGGTTAAACAATGAAGCTCGAGAACTTACCTGTACCCAGTTTATTCACCTTTTTATGTACCTTTAGCTCATTTTACCTACAAGTTTTGAAAAAAATTAAATATTTTTATGAAATTTTGACTCCATTTTTATAATATACCAATAATACACCACTAACACCGAACGCTATAAACAAACTTGGAATACCTGACTTAGAGTTTACTAAGTTCATGAAACAATTGAAAAGTCCCGAATTTCAAGAAATTTTTAATATTTCTGAAACAATGGACTTGCTCGGCACTTTTATACATATTTTGTACAACACTATTACTAAATTTTACCAAAAAGTTTGGTAAATACATCTTTCATTATATGATTGAATTCTCTTGCTGGTTAAACAATGAAGCTCGAAAACTTACATGTACCCAATTTTTGCACCTTTTTCATGTACCTTTGTCTAATTTTACCTACAAGTTTTGAAGGAAAAAAAATCTTTATGAAATTTTGACATATAAATAGCGAAAACACCATTTTTTGACATAATAATAGATTAAATTATCCGAGATTTATTATTTTAGAATTACGAAATACTCAGATTTTTTTGTATTATTTCATAAATTTCGTAAGTTTACAAATTGTGTACACCAATATTCCAAAATGGTTTATAGTACCAATGGTATCATAAAATGGCAAGGGATATTTTAAAGCTGCGATATATTTGCAAGTTCTCAAAATTTCATAAGTGCTCACAAAAACCAAAGTTTCTTGAATCCTTGATTTGCATAAAAGAAGAATCAAAACGGTTTCCTATGTACCTGTGCTGGTTCGCGTATTTATTTGGTACTAGTGATGCACGAAAGTGCCAATAATAATTGTGCAAAAGGTAATGAGTGTTTTCACTATTTATAATTTATTTTCACAAGCTGTTACAATCATAAATTTGCACATGTAATTTACAAATTGCACAGTAAGTTTGTTTATAGCGTTCGGTATTAGTGGTGTAATATTGGTGTATTATAAAATTGAGTATTTCACAATTTTTTCGTAAACTTTTTAGTCAGATTTGTTAATGGTGTTGTATACAAGATGTATACAAATTTGATGCAGGTAAGTTTTCGAGCTCCATTGTTCATAAATTAGAAATTTTCTTGAAAATTCAGGACTTTTCAATTGTTTTATAAATGTAGTAGCTGACAAACACGAGTGCCCTAATATTCCATTTTTTTTATTGGTGTTATAAAAGTTGGTTGAGAGTAAGTTTTTGAGCTCTAATTTTTTTCGATGGTTTCATAAATTTGCTAAAATTCCAAATGGTGTGTAGTATGGCTAAGGTACTATTTAGGGTCGATGCAATCCAATGGTTTGGTAACTAGTAATGGTTTTGGGAGAACAAAACTTTCTAGGTGCCCAAATTGCGTTCACTAAAATTCCAAAATCGTGCTGCGTTTGTTCGGGAAAACTTGGGTTTTTGAGACACGGGAATCAGATTTTACCTTATTACAAAAATTGGTAGAGTGCGCTTTAGACCTGCTACATTTTTGGAACGTGTAAGTTTCTCGAGATTTCAAAGGATTTACAAAAACCGCAAATTTCCAGAATTCCAAATTCGTACTACACAAATCAAATCCATTTTATGTGTGCTTGTAAATGGTTTGCACCACTATTTTGTAAATATGTTGTACGAAAGTTGCCGGCGCGTTAATTTAGTATGTCCATCTTTTGAAACATTTGAAAATTTATTATTGTAACAGCTTGTGAAAATCAATTATAAATAGTGAAAACACTTATTACCTTTTGCACAATTATTGGCACTTTCGTGCATCACTATTACCAAATAAAGACGTGAACCAGCATAGGTACAAAGGAAACCGTGTTGATTATTATTTTATACAAATTAGGGATTCAAAAAATTTTGGTTTTTGTGAGCACTTGAAATTTCGAGAACTTGCAAATATATTGCAGCTCTAAAATGTCCTCTACCATTTTATGAAACCATTGCTACCATAAACCATTTTGGAACATTGGTGTACACAATTTGAAAATTACATGTGAAAATGTATGATTGTAACAGCTTGTGAAAATCAATTATAAATAGTGAAAATACTTATTACCTTTCCCAAAATTATTGGCACTTTCGTGCATCACTATTACCAAATAAAGACGTGAACCAGTACAGGTACAAAGGAAACCGTTTTGATTATTCTTTTATACAAATCAGGGTTTCAAGAATTTTTTGTTTTTGTGAGCACTCATGAATTTTCGAGAACTTGCAAATATACCGTAGCTCTAAAATGTTCTCTGCCATTTTATGGTACCATTGATACCAGAAACCATTTTGGAATATTGGTGTACTACACACCATAGCCATACTATATACCATTTGGAATTTTAGTAAATATATGTAACCATCGAAAAAAATTAGACCTCAAAAACTTACTCTCAACCAATTTTTATAACAACAATAATACCAAACGCCATCAACCAATTTGGAATATTAGCGCACTCTGTTTGTCAGCATACTAAATTTACGAAACAATTGAAGTCCTGTAAAATAAGGTAATCTTTTATTACCTTATTTTACCTTATTACTAACCTTATTGCAAATGAGGCAACTTTTTTGTAATTTAACCGCCTTTGTAACTTTTACGGTTTTCGAGATCCACATGTTGTGAATCCTTATCTTGGACACCTTGTATATTTAAATCGCAATGAAAATTGAAGTATGTTAGACATATTTAAAAAAAGTAATACAATAATAAAAAGTAAGTAAAAATATAAATGTAATTGTTTTACTTTACTTTCACAAACACTCATCACCATAACCATAAACTACTTCGGAACATATCCAAAGATGTACCATACCTACATAAGTGTAGGTGCATAGTTTGTAAACTTTTATTTGTAGGTACGGTTGAAATTTCAAGAACTCTTGGAGTTTTTAAAAACTGTATCATATTTTATAAATACTACGGCATTCTCTAGATATGTTATTGTATTGTTGTTTTACTGATACTGATAGTGTTCAGTGTAGAATAGATTGGATTTTTTTTATTGTTTTCATTCTTAAATCATCTTTTTAACCAAATTTTTCGTTAGAAGTACAAGTATAATTTTAACAAAATCATAAATTTCTGAATTGTCCAAATGACTTGAAACAAAAAAGAACCTTGAGATTTGATCTTAAAAAATTGTTAAAAATTTTAGACATGTCGGAATTACCGATCTATTGCCGATTTTGGATTGTTGCATTTCACGAATTCTTAAGACGAAGTTTTATCTCGCCTATTTCAATAGCCGTTGATTATTTTCAACAGTTACGAGGGAGTGCCTAGTGCCTGGTGCGGTTTTTGATAACCCAAGACTTTCGCAATCCCCTTAATGGCGAACCTCTAAGCTCTTTATGCAATTTCGTGCTAATGTTTTACCGTGGCATTTCGCACCGGCCAGCGTTGCTTCGGCAATAAATTCGCTGCTTACGTTGCAAAACGGTGAGTAATACGAAAATTCAGACACTGATAGCTAACAAAACGCCATTATCAGCCAGATTTCAGATTGAGATAGGTCAACGACATCGAAGCTGCATGTGCACTTTATGCGTCTTTTATCAATTCATCACGTACATTTTAATAAATATTATGTCTGAATTTAATCTGCACCGTGATAACGATAAGGTGCGTCACGGCACACTCGCCTGTGCTGAACCAGAACTTCGCTGTTCAACTATTACAAAACGAATGGTTGAAAATAATGTATTATTTTTAATGATAATAAAATATAATTACATTCGTAATAATTATAATGATAAACTAGTTTTTTCATAACTCCGTTGATTTTTATATAGTACAAGTACTTATATTACCAATTAGCGGTGAAAAACATTTTCGTTTTAGCCAGTCACTAAAATAGTGGTAGCCCCAAAAATGCGGTTACTTTGCGTTCAAGCGAGTGATTGTTGCTTGTAAGCAACATCCACTAGCTTGATTTGATAAAGCAGCGTTATTTCAACGCCTAAACCGAAATTCCGCTGATATAATTCTCATACTCTGAAAATTCTGATTGTAAACCAATTTTTGTTGCGATTTGCGTATCCAAAATTATGTCTCCTTGCTATCCGGCGTACCGGTAACCAAACGCACCGGGTACGACTAGGTGACACTCGCGGCGGAGGTGTACGTTTCGGCCGTTCCCACGGGTATAGACGGCGGTTTCCTACGGTTTCTCTTCGAGGCGGCGTCGAAGCCGAGGCGCGTCTTTGCGGGTGCGCGTTCAATTTATCAATTGCGCCGATAAATTTCCGGAGCCTTCCAAACAGATTAGGCTCGCCATAAATTAGACGGGCGAGTTTGTGTAAGAGTTATTTTTTTCGGCGGCCAGGTGCAATAAATTATCGTGCGCATAGTTAATTTTAGTGCGGCCAATAAATCCGTGGGCCTCGTTAATTAAGGAGCCGCAAGTTTCGGGACGCTGATGACCGCGCGTGAATTATTGGGGGAGCCGTAAACCGGGATGAGATAGGGGGGGAGGGGGCTGGATGTGATGAGATGAGGAGCGGAACGTGGCGATGTGTAATGAGATAAAACGCGGTGTTATGAGGAGTGATGAGATGTGGTGTAATAAGTAGAAACCAGTTAGAGTGGGAAACCATGTTGTGGTTGCAGCAAAGATGACCAGCGTTACATGAGGGGTGGCTTTTTTACAGTAATTAACATTTTTGTTAATATTTAAATCTATTTTGATTAAAAAAATGAACTTATTTACTCCATATATCTATATACAGGGCGTCCCAGTTATAGTACTGAATAGGGATATTCATAGGGATCTTGTAAACGGTAAAAAAATAGAGAGTTGCTTCAAAATTAACCATTTCTTCAACTCAGAGAAAATGGTGTAAGATCTTTAAAAATTCTGTTGTCTTGGAACATGTATGAATACTGACAAAAATCTATAGGAATGTTAAAAGATTTTGAATTATTACTACAAATTAAAGAAAATATTGGAAGATTTTCGAAAATTCTATTGTTTTGGGACAGGTATAACTGCTATGTACTATCAGAAATCAATAGGAATGTTAAAAGGTTTTTATGTAATATCATTAAGGGAAATCAAATTTCCACGATAATTTATGAATTTTGAAAAATGTTATAAAATTCATTAGTATTAAATGCGTGTATTTGTAGTTAATATGATGAAGAATTTAAAGATTTTCCAACACTTATAATGATTTGAAAAAGAATAAATTATTGCTACAAATAACGAACTTTGAATATCCTCAGTATGATTGCAGATTTTATTGATTTGGGACATATATGAATTACTGCTACAAAACAAAGAAAATGTTGCAAGATCTTTGAAAATTCCGTTGTCTTGTGACATGTATAAATACTACCAAAAATCAATAGGAATGTTGAAAGATTTTGAACTGTTTCTACAAATCAAAGAAAATAGTGTAAGATCTTTAAAAATTATGTTGTCTTGGAACATGTATAAATACTGACAAAAATCAATAGGAATGTTGAAACATTTTGAACTATTTCTACAAATAAAAGAAAATGCTGGAAGATTTTCGAAATTTCTATTGTTTTGGGTACAGGTATAACTGCTATATACTATCAAAAATCAATAGGAATGTCAAAGGTTTTTATGTAATATTATTAAGGAGACCAAATTTCCACGAAAATTTATGAAATTTGAAAAATGTTATAAAATTCATTAGAATTAAATGAGTGTACAATTCAAAGAAAATGGTGCAAGTGTAAATGAGTCTACAATTCAAAGAAAATGGTGCAGGATCTTTAAAAATTCTGTTGTCTTGGAACATGTATAAATACTGGCAAAAATCAATAGGAATGTTCAGAGATTTTTATCTATTTCTACAAATTTAAAGAAAATGTTAGAAGATTTTTGAAATTTCTATGGTTTTTGGGACAGGTATAGCTGCTATATACTATCAGAAATCAATAGGAATGTTTAAAGGTTTTTATGTAATATTATTTTGGGAGATCAAATTTTCACGATAATTTATGCATTTTGAAAAATGTTATAAAATTTATAAGAATTAAATGAGTGTATTTGTAATTAGGATGATGAAGAATTTAAAGATTTTTCCACACTTATACTGATTTGAAAAAGAAAAAAATATTGTTACAAATCACGAACTTTAAATATCCTCAGTATGATTGAAAATTCTATTGATTTGGGACAGATATGAATTACTTCTACGAATCAAAGAAAATGTTGCAAGATCTTTAAAAATTCTGTTGCCTTGTGACATGGATAAATACTGTCAAAAATCAAATAGTTGAAAGATTTTGAACTATTTCCTACAAATCAAAGAAACTTGTGCATGATCTTTAAAAATTCTGTTGTCGTGGAATATGTATAAATACTGACAAAAATCCATAGAAATTTTGAATGATTTTGAATGCTTTCTATAAATCAAAGAAAATGTTGGAAGATTTTTGAAAATTCTATTGTTTTGGGTATAACTGGTATATACTATCAGAAATCAATTGGAATGTTAAAAGGTTTTTATGTAATATTATTAAGGGAGATCAAATTTCGACGATAACTTATGCAAATAATTCAAAGATTTTCCAATACTTGTATTGATTTGAAAAAGAATAAATTATTGCTACAAATCACGAACTTTGAATATCTTCAGTATGATTGAAAATTCTATTGATTTGGGACAGATATGAATTATTTCTACAAATCGAAGAAAATGTTGCAAAATCTTTTGAAATTTTGTTGCCTTGTGACATGTAAAATACTGATAAAAATCAATAGGATTGTTGAAAGATTTTGAATTATTTCTACAAATCAAAGAAAATTTTGGAAGATTTTTGAAATTTCTATTGTTTTGGGACAGGTATACCTGCTATATACTATCAAAAATCAATAGGAATGTTAAAGGTTTTTATGTAATATTATTATAAGAGATAATATCCACGATAATTTAAGAATTTTGAAAAACGTTATAAAATTCATTAGTATTAAATGAGTGTATTTGTAATTAATATGATGAAGAAATTAAAGATTTTCCAACACATATTGATTTGAAAAAGCATAAATTATTGCTACAAGTCACGAACTTTGAATACCCTCAGTATGATTGAAAATTCTATAGATTTTGGACAGACGTGAATTACTTCCACAAATCAAAGAAAATGTTTCAAGATCTTTGAAAATTCTGTTGTTTTGTGACTTGTATAAATACTGCCAACAGTCAAATAGTTGAAAGATTTTGAACTATTTCCTACAAATCAATGGTGTACGATCTTTAAAAAATCCGTTGCCTTGGAACATGTATACATACTGACAAAAATCATTAGGGATGTCGAAAGATTTTGAATTATTTCCACAAATCAAAATAAATGTTGGAAGATTTTCGTAAATTCTATTGTTTTGGAACAGGTATAGCTGCTATATAATATCAAAAAACCATAAGAATGTTAAAAGGTTTTTATGTAATATTATTAAGAGAGACCAAATTTCCACGAAAATTTATGAAATTTGAAAAATGTTATAAAATTCATTAGAATTAAATGAGTGTACAATTCAAAGAAAATGGTGCAAGTGTAAATGAGTCTACAATTCAAAGAAAATGGTGCAGGATCTTTAAAATTTCTGTTGTCTTGGAACATGTATAAATACTGGCAAAAATCAATAGGAATGTTGAGAGATTTTGATCTATTTCTACAAATTTAAAGAAAATGTTGGCAGATTTTTGAAATTTCTATGGTTTTTGGGACAGATATAGCTGCTATATACTATCAGAAATCAATAGGAATGTTTAAAGGTTTTTATGTAATATTATTAAGGGAGATCAAATTTCCACGATAATTTATAAATTTTGAAAAATGTTATAAAATTCATTAGTATTAAATGAGTGTATTTGTAGTTAATATTATGAAGAATTTAAAGATTTTCCTTATAATACTCTTAATGCTCTTATATAAAGCTCTCTATAAAGCTCTTATAATGATTAGAAAAAGAATAAATTGAATATTCCCAGTATGATTGAAAATTCTATTCATTTGGGACAGATATGAAGTACTTCTATAAATCAAAGAAAATGTTGCAAGGTTTTTTGAAAATTTGGTTGTCTTGTGACATGTATAAATACTGCTAAAAATCAATAGGAATATTGAAAGATTTTGATCTATTTCTACAAATCAAAGACAATGGTGTACAACGAGAAAGTTACAAACTTTAAGTGAAACAAAGAAACATCAATTAATAAAAATAATAAAATATTTGCTACAAATCACGAACTTTGAACATTCTCGGTATGATTGCAAATTCTATTGATTTGGGACAGATATGAATTACTTCTACAAATCAAAGAAAATGTTGCAAGGTCTTTGAAAATTTTGTTGTCTTGAGACATGTATAAATACTGCTAAAAATCAATAGGAATATTGAAACATTTTGATCTATTTCTAGAAATCAAAGAAAATGGTGTACCACGAGAAAGTTACAAACTTTGAGTGAAACAAATAAACATCAGTTAGAGTAGACAAACTTCAAACGACATACATATACTTCAAATGAGGTAAGATACTTCAAATGAAGTAATATACTTCAAATGAAGTAAGATACTACAAATGAAGTGATATACTTCAAGTGAAGTAAGATTCTTCAAATGAAGTAAAATACTTCAAATGAAGTAAGATACTACAAATAAAAAAAACTTCATTTGGAGTAAAGACATTTTAAATTTAGATATGGTAGATCACTTCATGGCTTTCATAGTTTTTCTAATAATATTATTATTGACCATTGGTCGATAGCCAGTTATATATAATATCCCTAACAAATACGTCCACTACTATAATTATTGAATATATATTCAATGTTAGATAGTGTGTATTATTAATTAAAAATTTTGATAGAGGGCTATTACAATGGCACCTCGTGGTTTTAGCGTTGTGGAAGGAACTTAATACGGCCCTGGTCATGGAGATGCCGAAGAATCCAGCATCGCCTTCCTTCCATTAGAAACTCATGCCGTAAACATGTTTCCTGTAATCAAATTATTATACCCGTGTAATGGCATGTACGCACATTTGCATATGACAAAGGCCCTATTGTATTTAAGCCATATTGGCAATTCGAGAAAATTATTTTCGTGTTGGCATACAGTACAACCCATTGTTACTATGATAAACATCGGTGCGCACACAACAATATTACAATAAATAATATGAAGTTCGGGCGAAATTCGAAAGGCGAGGGATCCGTTTTAATATTAAACACTCCGCAATCTGCCGGCGTAATCTAGTCCCCCCGCAGCCCCACGTACGCCTAAGAGGCTATAATTTTCCCCGCGTAATTTATGTAAAATGCAAATGGGACAAAACGAAAAGTCGTCGTCGGGTGCCTCCGCAAAATCATTATATTGTCCCAGGTGTAAACCATCAAAATCAGTTATTAAAGTCACAATTTTATAGCTAACTAGAAACACATTCCAGGAATGCAGCAACGTACCCACAGTTCTTAGTTTCGCATTTCATATTGACAGCTGTTTGATTAATTCATGTCCGAATCTTGATAACGATCCAAAAATCGAAACAGCTGTCGGTTTAATAACATCAGCTGCAAAACTACAAATTTGTTTAAAAATTTTCAACCTTAATTAATATTTTTGAAAAAATCATCAATATCGTTCATAAACAATGCTGATTAACAATTATTTAGTGTTTACAAAAAGTTTTTGTAAACACAAATTGATATTACGTAAAATTTGATTCGCCTGCATTACATGTGCAGGTTAACGGTTTCGCTTGATCTCTTGGTCGTGGTCTCTCTTCGGGCTAGCAGTCGTCTTTTGTCAGCCTTGACAATAAGTCGGAATAGCACGCGCCCGGAGAGTTGAGGTAGGCCGGCATTCCATGACCAAAGAAGCACTTATCGATTCAATGAATCACATTTTGCACAAATATAGGAGACACACTTGGGACTGTCGCTCAAGCAATTAGGCGTTATATGTGACAATCCGCAGCAATTCTTCGGGCACGCTCAGCCATCCCAGTTCAGAACTGTTCTCGGCGTTCACCTGATCTCCGGAAAAGGCGCCCCTGTAGGTAGCACTCGCACAGGATGCGAGCTTTGCGAGTTATACAGGGTGTTTGATTTTCTACAGCAAATATTAGTGATAGAAGAAAAAGCCGAAAGAAGATTTTTTTTAGTTACCTACAAAATAGCAAATTTCCTGCCTTATCATTTTACATAGTCGTGGGTTCGATTCTCATGTATTGTCTATACAATTTCCCGTCGAATAGTTCATGTCTGTAGCACATTCCAAGATATTGGTTGAGGTGAGGATCACAGCAATTAGCGCCTGAGAAAACAATCGGGAAAAAAAGCAGTGGCCATTATATTATACGCCTTGCACAAAATTTGGTTTTCAAATTATCCCAAGCGATTTTGCCCTGAATATTTAAGCAACTCCGCTTTGTGTGCGCTCGTCTCAGTGTCTCCCCCTCTGTTCGGCCATGAATTATTAATGCCGGAGGAGTTTAGGGACGCGCGTCCGGGTTAATATTTTCAAATATATCGTTTGCATGAAATTACAATAAATAAAACTGGTAAAAAAAAAACGTCCGGACTTATCTATTTAATGAGCGCATCAGGACAAGCATTAAATACGCTTTTATCGGAATCCAACGTAAATGAGCAGCAGTTGTGACACTCGTCGGCAGGAATCTGGGCAACCGCGATGTCCCACGGATCCATCAAGAACTTTCCACTCTCCTCAATTCCCAACTGAAGGATTGCGCAAAAAAGGATTTCCATTTCGTGACAGGAATTTTGGGGTCGCAATTACGGGTGTATTTGAATTGGGATTACAGAGAAGCAGCAATGCCCATGCTTAGGTTATAATTGAGTTTTTGTTATTGCTAAAACACATCACACCAAAATTTAACTTAGAGCCTTGTATAATTATCCTGATGTGATTCAGTACATTACTTACGTATTAGTCACATAGAAAGTTTTCATACATTCCGCATCACTAGAATCTACAAGTGCCTGTCCTAGGCACCTATTAAAATCCTGGAAACTGGCGCATCAAGCGAGACGAATTGCATTTTCCAAACATTCCATGTTTTGTGTCGTTTACTCAACGGATTCGTAACGCTACAGTTAGCCACCGTTCATGGCCACTTTCTGCATTCAATGCGGATTCTAAACGGTCCACACTAAACATTTACAGCTGCCATTATCGCGACTGCACATAATGCCAACGGTGGCACTTTCCGAGGGGCAGATTTACGAGGCACCGTGACGCGATTATTGTTTTACAAGTCCGGGCGATTCTGGTGCCGAAATTTCGGCGATTATTTTATTGCGGGGGCAATAGCGGAAGAGCTGCACAATGCACCTCTGGGGCCTTCGAAAATCGTAAATCACGTTGTGCGGAGCGCTACTTCACAAGGTGGAGGATGGAAGTGTGGAAGGTTTTACGCCGAGTCGTGGGATTTTATTGTTTGTCGCTGTGGGTGTAATGGTCGGTTTATAATAGCGTGATTGCTGTTAATTTTAATGATCTGAATGTGTATTACCAGGCATTGACAATCAAGACAAGGCATACGTTAATGCCACTCCTTGTTTTTTTTTTATTGGTCACATTATGTTAAGTTGATTCTGTGGTTTGATTGCAAAAGCAAATACGCCCAATTTATGTTGTATCTTTTTCAGTAGACATTTTAAAGTTTCACTCCTTAGTTTTTTTTTTAGTGATCACATTATATTAAGCTGATTCTATGGTTTGATTGCAAAAGCAAACACGCGAATTTGTGTTGTATCTTTTTCAGTAGACATTTTAAAGTTTAACTACTTTTAAAATCAAATGCCAAGCGTATTATTATACTTTACTGTCTGTGTAACAGTAGAGGGAGAAGGAAAGAATACAAGCAGTGGAAATGAAATACCCGAGAACGAAAGGGGTAACAAAATTCGACATCAGAAGCTCAGCAATAAGAAATGAACTAGAAATAGAATCGACCCTGGTATTTATTGAAAAGAGACAGTTAGGATGGTGGGGTCACATGCACAGGATGAAAGAAAATAGACAACCAAAACTTGTATGGGAAGCAAAATGCAAGAAGACCGGACGAGGTAGACCAAAGAAAACCTGGGACGACACGATTAAAGAGATATTAACAAAACGAGGACTAACAACGATACAGGCAAAGAACATGACAAACGTCTTTTAGTCGTTTAAACGACTAAAAGAAATGGAACAAATTTATAGAAAACTAATGCAAAGAAGAAAATGAGAAATGTAAAGAAAAACACCTACACTAATTGGTAGAAGGTGTAATGATAAATATATATACTGTCTGTGTTAATATCAATACTTCTCACAAAGTTTTCAAAAAAAAAAGAAATGTTCATCTATATTCAATGGCAGACACGCATTTTTTAAATAGACAAACTGCTTACTACTCTTCTTTTCTTTTTTGATTCATTGTTGCTGCATTACTGGCAAAGCTTGGCTTCTTTTTCAATTTTATTCTTTAAAAATTTGGAAATGTATTTAAGAATAATTGAAAAAAACTTTGTCAGTAATACAACAAAAATGAAGCAAAAGAGAGAACAAAGAAGTTGAACAAATTGAACAAAACAGTACAAGACGGCTAAAATGCTGCAACTAACAAATTTTCTCAAACCTATTGAAAAGACACCTGATGAGAGTCCCGGTGCATTAGGACTTATCAGTTAAGATAAGTAAAATGCTACTCCAGATAATAGCAATAAAAATATTTCAGCAAATTCCAGTGAGATCAAATGCATAATTGCTCTGAAGATTTCTTCTTCATTTCAGTCTTCTGTCGTTCATCTTTGGATATAGGCCTCCCCAAGTTGCTTCCATTCCTCTCTACTACTTGCTGTGTCAGTCCATTTATTTCCCGCATGTTTCTTGATGTCAAATTTGTGGCCTTCATCGAAATATTTCAGCAAATTTCAATGATTCAAATGCATCATTGCTCTGAAGATTTCTTCTTCTTTTCAGCCTTCTGTCGTCCATCTTTTGATATAGGCCTCCCCAAGTTGCTTCCATTTTTCTATACTACTTGCTGTTTCAGTCCATTTCTTTCCCGCATGTTTCTTGATGTCGTATGCCCATCGAATTTGTGGCATTCATCGAAATATTTCAGCAAATTTCAATGAGGCCAAATACATCATTGCTCTGAAGATTTCTTCTTCTTTTCAGCCTTCTGTCGTCCATCTTTGGACATACGCCTCCCCAAGTTGCTTCCATTTCTCTCTACTACTTGCTGTTTCAGTCCATTTATTTCCCGCATGTTTCTTGATTCGTCTGCCCATCGAATTTGTGGCTTTCATCGAAATATTTCAGCTAAAACGTTACTCCAGATAATAGCAACAAAAATATTTCAGCAAATTTCAGTGAGATCAAATGTGTTATTGCTCTCAAGATTTCTTGTTCTTTTCAACCTTCTGTCGTCCATCTTTGGACATAGGCCTCCCCAAGTTGCTTCCATTCCTCTCTACTACTTGCTGTTTCAGTCCATTTATTTCCCGCATGTTTCTTGATGTCAAATTTGTGGCCTTCATCGAAATATTTCAGCAAATTTCAATGATTCAAATGCATCATTGCTCTGAAGATTTCTTCTTCTTTCCAGCCTTCTGTCGTCCATCTTTGGACATAGGCCTCCCCAAGTTGCTTCCATTTCTCTCTACTACTTGCTGTTTCGGTCTATTTATTTCCCGCATGTTTCTTGATATCGTCTGCCTATCGAATTTGTGGCCTTCATCGAAATATTTCAGCAAATTTCAATGAGTCAAATGCATAATTGCTCTGAAGATTTCTTCTACTTTTCAGCCTTCTGTCGTCCATCTTTGGACATAGGCTTCCCCGAATTGCTTCCATTCCTCTCTACTACTTGCTGTTTCAGTCCATTTATTTCCCGCATGTTTCTTGATGTCGTCTGCCCATCGAATTTTTGGCCTTCATCGAAATATTTCAGCTAATACGTTACGCCAGATAATAGCAACAAAAAATATTTCAGCAAATTTCAGTGAGATCAAATGTGTCATTGCTCTCAAGATTTCTTGTTATTTTCAGCCTTCTGTGGTCCATCTTTGGACATAGGCCTCCCCAAGTTGCTTCCATTCCTCTCTACTACTTGCTGTGTCAGTCCATTTATTTCCCGCATGTTTCTTGATGTCAAATTTGTGGCCTTCATCGAAATATTTCAGCAAATTTCAATGATTCAAATGCATCATTGCTCTGAAGATTTCTTCTTCTTTTCAGCCTTCTGTCGTCCATCTTTAGATATAGGCCTCCCCAAGTTGCTTCCATTTTTCTCTACTACTTGCTGTTTCAGTCCATTTCTTTCCCGCATGTTTCTTGATGTCGTATGCCCATCGAATTTGTGGCATTCATCGAAATATTTCAGCAAATTTCAATGAGATCAAATACATCATTGCTCTGAAGATTTCTTCTTCTTTTCAGCCTTCTGTCGTCCATCTTTGGACATAGGCCTCCCCAAGTTGCTTCCATTTCTCTCTACTACTTGCTGTTTCAGTCCATTTATTTCCCGCATGTTTCTTGATGTCGTCTGCCCATGGAATTTGTGGCCTTTATCGAAATATTTTAGCTGAAACGCTACTCCAGATAATAGTAACAAACATATTTCAGCAAATTTCAGTGAGATCAAATGTATCATTGCTCTGAAGATTTCTTCCTCTTTTCAGCTTTCTGTCGTCCATTTTTGGACATAGGCCTCCCAAGCTGCTTCCATTCCTCTCTAGTACTTGCTGTTACGGTCCATTTATTTCCCGCATGTTTCTTGATGTCGTCTGCCTATCGAATTTGTGGCCTTCATCGAAATATTTCAGCAAATTTCAATGAATCAAATGCATAATTGCTCTGAAGATTTCTTCCTCTTTCCAGCATTCTATCGTACATCTTTGGACATAGGCCTCCCCAAGTTGCTTCCATTCCTCTCTACTACTTGCTGTTTCAGTCCATTGATTTCCCGCATGTTTCTTGATGTCGCCTGCCCATCGAATTTGTGGCCTTCATCGAAATATTTCAGCTAAAACGTTACTCCAGATAATAGCAACAAAAATATTTCAGCAAATTTCAGTGAGATCAAATGTTCTCATCATTGCTCTCAAGATTTCTTGTTCTTTTCAGCCTTCTGTCGTCCATCTTTGGACATAGGCCTCCCCAAGTTGCTTCCATTCCTCTCTACTACTTGCTGTGTCAGTCCATTTATTTCCCGCATGTTTCTTGATGTCAAATTTGTGGCCTTCATCGAAATATTTCAGCAAATTTCAATGATTCAAATGCATCATTGCTCTGAAGATTTCTTCTTCTTTTCAGCCTTCTGTCGTCCATCTTTTGATATAGGCCTCCCCAAGTTGCTTCCATTTTTCTCTACTACTTGCTGTTTCAGTCCATTTCTTTCCCGCATGTTTCTTGATGTCGTATGCCCATCGAATTTGTGGCATTCATCGAAATATTTCAGCAAATTTCAATGAGATCAAATACATCATTGCTCTGAAGATTTCTTCTTCTTTTCAGCCTTCTGTCGTCCATCTTTGGACATAGGCCTCCCCAAGTTGCTTCCATTTCTCTCTACTACTTGCTGTTTCAGTCCATTTATTTCCCGTATGTTTCTTGATTCGTCTGCCCATCGAATTTGTGGCTTTCATCGAAATATTTCAGCTAAAACGTTACTCCAGATAATAGCAACAAAAATATTTCAGCAAATTTCAGTGAGATCAAATGTGTTATTGCTCTCAAGATTTCTTGTTCTTTTCAACCTTCTGTCGTCCATCTTTGGACATAGGCCTCCCCAAGTTGCTTCCATTCCTCTCTACTACTTGCTGTTTCAGTCCATTTATTTCCCGCATGTTTCTTGATGTCAAATTTGTGGCCTTCATCGAAATATTTCAGCAAATTTCAATGATTCAAATGCATCATTGCTCTGAAGATTTCTTCTTCTTTCCAGCCTTCTGTCGTCCATCTTTGGACATAGGCCTCCCCAAGTTGCTTCCATTTCTCTCTACTACTTGCTGTTTCGGTTTATTTATTTCCCGTATGTTTCTTGATATCGTCTGCCTATCGAATTTGTGGCCTTCATCGAAATATTTCAGCAAATTTCAATGTGATCAAATGCATCATTGCTCTCAAGATTTCTTCTTCTTTTCAGCCTTATGTCGTCCATCTTTGGACATAGACCTCCCCAAGTTGCTTCCATTCCTCTCTACTATTTGCTGTTTCAGTCTATTTCTTTCCCGCATGTTACTTGATGTCGTCTGCCCATCGAATTTGTGGCCTTCGTGGAAATATTTCAGCAAATTTCAATGAGTCAAATCCATAATTGCCCTGAAGATTTCTTCTTCTTTTCGGCCTTCTGTCGTCCATCTTTGGACATAGCCCTCCCCAAGTTGCTTCCATTCCTCTCTACTACTTGCTGTTTCAGTCCATTTATTTCCCGCATGTATCTTGATGTCGTCTGCCCATTGAATTTGTAGCCTTCATCGAAATATTTCAGCAAATTTCAATGAGATCAAATGCATGTTTGCTCTGAAGATTTCTTCTTATTTTCAGTATTCTGTCGTGAATCTTTGGACATAGGCCTACTCAATTTGCTTCCATTCCTCTCTACTACTTGCTGTTTCAGTCTATTTCTTTCCCGCATGTTACTTGATGTCGTCTGCCCTTCGAATTTGTGGCCTTCATCGAAATATTTTAGCAAACTTCAATGAGATCAAATGCATGTTTGCTCTGAAGATTTCTTCTTCTTTTCAGTCTTCTGTCGTCCATCTTTGGACATAGGCCTCCCCAAGTTGCTTCCATTCCTCTCTACTACTTGCTGTTTCAATCCATTTATTTCCCGCATGTTTCTTGATGTCGTCTGCCCATCGAATTTGTGACCTTCATCGAAATAAATTGCCAAATTTAATCTGGCCAAATGCCAGATTCCTTTATAGTATGTTTGGAGTTAATTAGTAAAGTAAACAGCCATAGCAATGAAAACTTGTGCACTAACAACAACTGTCAAATACTGAACGTTTATTTCACAAAACGTCAGTAAACGATGATATGAAAGTGCAAGTTTTAGCAAAATAAAAAAAAGGAGGTAATAAAGAAAAATCTTCCATACCTTAAAAACCATACCATAAATACCATACCCTGACACCGTTACTTTGAGGACCCATGTTTATTAAAACTTTTTTATTGTGGTTCATACTACTACCCCCTCAAATATTCTACACTTTTTTTTTACACCCTGTATATATTCGGTAACTTGTTCGATTGATTTGTTTCCTAATAGTACAGAAGCATCTTATTCTGTGATTTGTGATGTGAAGATTTAGGACGTGAAAATCTAACACAGTTCCATTACTTTCAACTGACATTCCAAATTTTCAAATCAAACTATTAAAACACGATTTCAAGAAATTATTATTGCATCTCTTTTATATGTATACCCAGAATACCTTTTAAACGTAATCCATGATCCCCAACTAATCGCAAGTTTTTGCAATACTTTCACAAAAATATTGTGCGATCAATAATTATTCGGATAAGGGGCAGCCATAACTGTGTCAGTGTTATGGAACCTGCAAAAAAAATTGAAGAAGGATTTGGATACAGGACAAAATACAGGCCTATCATGAGTTACTGCCACCAGATTTTAACAGACGTCTTGTACCCTAGCAGACATACTTCCAAATCTCAAGGGCTTATTTTATCTAAATAATTGTTGATCGCACGGTATAACAATGTAGTGAAATGTTGTGACTTTATTGGATCTGGTACGTTGCGAACCTTGTTGACTGTTTTCAAAATAACTGAAACAAGGAGATTTTGCGATGGGACGAAAATAGATTAAAAAAATTGGGCACTGGAAAAACTTTGTATTCGGAATTTCTTGACTACTGGAATATATTCTATAATTTGTAAATAAAGAAAATATGACTTTGCCAATATACTAGAATGAAGAAAATAGTTTCATGAGAAAATGTTTGAAATGAACATTTTTAAAAGTAGCAGAAAGGATTACAATGAATAGCAACGAAAAATGTTCAAATGTTTACGAGCGTTGTTCTAACTTTAGAAACTGACGATGATGACATTTTTCCTAATAATTGAACTAATAATCTCCCCTTAATAATTTTAAAATTAACCTTTCTATTTTAAAATTTTTTCGCCCAATTTTGTAAAATTTTTGAATTTCTTGACTACAAGTGATTTCTAATATTGTATTTTTACAATAAATATTTAGTATTTTTAATTTCAACCAATTTTTGTCAGATTTTGACTTCGTCACTTTTTCTTGTATGCCCATGATATATTGGGACCGAGTTAAGTGCTCTTACTCAAAAGTCGAACGTCGTATTTTCAACCATACAAATGTGGATGGATGAAAATAGGTTTATACAGGTGCACCTGATATACCCTGAGTAGTTATTATGAGTTTAATGATTGTTATCATTATTTCCTCCCCTCTGCTGTGATGGGGTGGTGGTGGTCTGGTCCAAATATACCCTTCGTTGATGTTTTTGTATTTTTACTGTGTTAGATATTTATTGTACATGGACTGAATTGAAATAAACTAACTATTATTATTAATTATTATTAAACATTGATGTTCCGCCACAGAGAGAACTGTAGATCTCAAAACAAAAGAATGTTTACGTGCATTGTTTTAACTTTAGAAACTGCCGTGGATGAGTTTTCATTTTAGAACTTTATCGCCCAATATTGTGAAATTTTGGAATTTCTTGGCAAGAAATGTTTTCTATCATTTTTAATGCTAGAATAGAGATATAATAGAGAGCTAGAACAGAGATAGGATGTTTTTCTGAAAATATAATGATAACGTTTATATTATTAATGTTTTATAGCAAGCCTTGCTTTCATTTTGTCTTATTTCTGCAACTGCTGTTTTTAATGTTCCCATTATCAATCAAAAAGACTTATAATTATAGTAATAATATTAATGTAATGGCAAAAGACCTTTGGTCGATAGCGCAGTAAGTATAGCTACTTCTTATTTTTTTAAATTTAAAACTCCTTCGTCGGATTTTGTAAGCAATACAAAAAATTTGGAATTTGGTCGACGATTGAATCGACCACAAGGAATATTTTCAAGTATGTATACCTACAACAGGGTGTCCCAAAATAGTGGACAAGCTCAACAGCTCGCGACTCGGAGATGACAACTCATTGAGTCCTTGTCCCGTTCTCAATATTTATTATTTTTGCAAACTTTTTATCAACATTCCAGAGAACCATGAAACAATATAGAAACTTTTTCCAGATAAATACAACAAACTTGTATGGTACCTAGTTCCATTTAAACCATTTAAATCCATTTTTGTCAGAATTTGACTTTGTCACTTTTTCTTGTATGCCCGTGATGTATTCAGGCCGAGTTAAACATTGATGTTCCGCCACAGAGAGAATTGTGGATTCTCAAAACAAAAGAATGTTTACGAGCATTGTTTTAACTTTAGAAACTGCCGAGGATGACTTTTAATTTTAGAACTTGTTCGCCCAATTTTGTAAAATTTTGGAATTTCTTGACAAGAAATGTTTTCTCGTATTTTTAATAGGATACTTTTTTGAAAATACATTGTTAAAATTATTCATGTTTTATAGCAAGCATTTTTTTCATTTTAGCTTATTTCTGCAACTGCTGTTTTTATTATTCCAATTATCAATCAAAATAGCTTATTAATTATGTTAATAATATTATTGTAAAGACAAAGAGACCTATAGAAACCTTTTCCTGATAAGTACAACAAACTTGTATGGTACCTAGTGCCATTTAAACCATTTAAATCCATTTTTGTCAAATTTTGACTTCGTCACTTTGTCTTGTATTCTCATGATGTATTGGGGCCGAGTTAAACATTGATGTTCCGCAACAAAAAGAATTGTAGATTCTCAAAACAAAATAATGTTTACGAGCATTGTTTTAACTTTAGAAACTGCCGAGGATGACTTTTAATTTTAGAACTTTTTCGCCCAATTTTGTAAAATTTTGGAATTTCTTGACAAAAAAGAATCCTATTAAAAATGATGCTTTTTTGAAAATACAATGATCAAAATTATTCATGTTTTATAGTTGTTTTTTTCTTTGATTGCTGTGTCGAGCGTCCCATCTCGAGAAATAGTTACTCCTGAATATTTGTAATCTTTGCAGTGTTTTATGGTCTTTCCATCTTCCATTTTCATATCCTGTTGTTGTCCCCCTAAACACATGTACTCGGTCTTTTTCATATTAATTTCTAATTCCGCTTTCTTATATTCTTCGATCAGTTTTCGTGTCATGTAGTTTAGGTCCTCATAGTCCTGTCCGACTACCACCTGATCGTCAGCGAAGTATAATGTATATAGTAGCATATCGTCTGAAATGGGTATCCCCATGTTTCTACATTTGTTTTTCCAGGGTCTTAGGGTTGCTTCTGAATATATCTTAAACAACGTCGGCGATAGGCATCATCCCTTAGTAGTTTAGGTCCTCATAGTCCTGTCCGACTACCACCTGATCGTCAGCGAATCATAATGTGTATAGTAGCATATCGTCTGTAATGGGTATCCCCATGTTTCTACATTTGTTTTTCCAGGGTCTTAGGGTAGCTTCTGAATATGTCTTAAACAACGTCGGCGATAGGCATCATCCCTTAGTAGTTTAGGTCCTCATAGTCCTGTCCGACTACCACCTGATCGTCAGCGAAGCATAATGTATATAGTAGCATATCGTCTGTAATGGGTATCCCCATGTTTCTACATTTGTTTTTCCAGGGTCTTAGGGTAGCTTCTGAATATATCTTAAACAACGTCGGCGATAGGCAGCATCCCTTAGTAGTTTAGGTCCTCATAGTCCTGTCCGACTACCACCTGATCGTCAGCGAAGCATAATGTGTATAGTAGCATATCGTCTGTAATGGGTATCCCCATGTTTCTACATTTGTTTTTCCAGGGTCTTAGGGTAGCTTCTGAATATATTTTAAACAACGTCGGCGATAGGCAGCATCCCTTAGTAGTTTAGGTCCTCATAGTCCTGTCCGACTACCACCTGATCGTCAGCGAAGCATAATGTATATAGTAGCATATCGTCTGTAATGGGTATCCCCATGTTTCTACATTTGTTTTTCCAGGGTCTTAGGGTAGCTTCTGAATATATTTTAAACAACGTCGGCGATAGGCAGCATCCCTTAGTAGTTTAGGTCCTCATAGTCCTGTCCGACTACCACCTGATCGTCAGCGAAGCATAATGTATATAGTAGCATATCGTCTGTAATGGGTATCCCCATGTTTCTACATTTGTTTTTCCAGGGTCTTAGGGTAGCTTCTGAATATATCTTAAGCAACGTCGGCAATAGGCAGCATCCCTGCTTTAATCCCTTGGTTACTATGAATCCTGGCGTCACTTTTTTCCCTATTTTTATTTTTGTTATCGGTTTCTTGTACAATGTCTGGACCGTTCTAATTATACCGATGTTTAAGTTGGTTCTTTCTAAGACTTGCCAAAGTTTCACTAACGGAATAATATCATATGCCTTTTGTAGGTCTACGAAAAGTAGATGGACTTCCTGATTTCGTGCCATCTTTTTCACTATTAGTTGTGTTAGGGAGAAAACCTGGTATATCGTAGATCTGCCCGCTCTAAAACCTGCCTGTTCTTCTGCTTCCATTGTTTCGTATTCCTGTTCTATTCTGTTCTTTAATACTTCTGCTCAGGGTGCTTGTAACTGCTATTCCACGATAGTTCTCACATTTCGTTTTATGTACTTTTTTCTGTATGTTGGTCATATATGATACAGCATAGAAACCTTTTCCTGATAAATACAACGAACTTGAATGGTACCTAGTTCTATTTAAACCCATTTTTGTGGGTTCATCCTGGCGTGACTTTTTTCCCTATTTTGATTTTTGTTATCGGTTTGTTGTACAATGTCTGGACTGTTCTAATTATACCGATGTTTCAGTTGGCTCTTTCTAAGATTTGCCAAAGTTTCACTAACGGAACAATATCGTATGCCTTTTGTAGGTCTACGAAAAGTAGATGGACTTCTTGATTTCGTGCCATCTTTTTCTCTATTAGTTGTGTTAGGGAGAAAACATGGTCTATCGTAGATTCGTAGATCTACCCGTTCTTCTGCTTCCATTTTTTCGTATTCCTATCCTATTCTGTTATTTAATACTTTTCCGTAAATTCTGCTCAGGGTGCTTGTAACTGCTATTCCACGATAGTTTTCACATTTCGTTGAATCTCCTTTTTTTTTGTATGGTGGTCATATATGATACAGCATAAAACCTTTTCCTGATAAATACAACGAACTTGTATGGTACCTAGTTCCATTTACACCAATTTTTGTCAGATTTTCACTTGTTCTTGTAAGGTCTTGATGTATTGGGGCCGAGTTAAACATTGATGTTCCGCCACAGAGAGAGTTGTGGGGCCTCCTCAATTTTCTGTGAGCTGTGGGTGTGTGAGGTGTTAATGTTTATTTGGTGTCGTTGTTTAGACGAATTGTTGGAATTGTGAGGGAAGTTCGTATTCCCGCGGAGGTCCACGCTGTCATCGCTCCCTAGGGGTAATTGGTATTTACGAGGCATTGTGATTCAATTAAACCGATCGGTGCCCCGGAGTTAATTTCGGTGGTTCCCACTGGAAATAAGCCGGCTTACGCGCGGGGCATCGTTAATGCCGTCTGGAATCCGGAGATTATGGGCTTACGCGTTATTTGGCTACTGCTAAAACGAACGTAACCAATCATCCCAATATTGTTGTTAGGTAATAGGCTTTTGTTAGCCCGGGCGCGTTTTTTTGTGTGTGGACTTATCATATTAGTGGGCGCGCACTAAAACGAAATTTAAATAAGTCTTTAGAAGCCTCAATTAGGTGCCTTTTCGCTGCGATCATTGTCTTCGGCTGGATTAACTTTTTGTGTGGCGTTCCTCCGCAGTGGTGCGTGCATGAGGAGCGTCGACGTGCACTTCTCTTCTCGTCCGCTCGTGGATTAGGTTACCGAGAGGGATGTCGATCCAAGGCCCGAAAATCGTAATCAGAAGGTGTGAAGCCTCGTTTTTACCGCGTTTTCGCCTGTTTGGTATTCACCTCTCGCGCGTATGTCAATAGGCGCGCACCGGACGGTGTTTACCCAGTTTTCCATTTACTAAGTCAACTGGCGAGCAAAAGATTACCGGTTGTGTCTTTTAATGGCCTCGTATATTCCTCCGTGTTTGTACAGTTCTTCTTCGCGGCGGACGAGGGGGCGCAGCTAATCACCTCCTCTCGCGCCACGAGGAGAGGAGAAAAAAGGGTCACGCCGGGGGGCCCCGGGGGGCCGAGGGGGCCGGTAATTACCGGTGAAATTTATGAAAACCACGCCCGGTCCGCGGGGCATCCATCGCGCGCTCCGCGCGAAAACCGCCGCACTGGCCCCCTTCGTAAATTACTTTTTCGGATACCTAATACCCGGTCTCCATTACTGTGTGCCGGTATTTCTGAAGATCGCGTTACGGCGGCCCACGGGATGTGTTCACACGAGGGCATCAGGGGGCTGACCGATGCCCGGTTCGTTACTTGACATTTTACTGCCCATTTATTTTATTGTTACGGACTGTTTCAGTGTGGATTACCGTTTTATTTTCGGGTATAAAATACCAAACCGCCTTTGTCCGCGGGATACTGTTACAAAATAGGCCGGCAGGCGCTAAATCACGGCCTCGTTTGCCGCACCATCGGCCCAGCAAAACCCCGAGCAATTATCTACCCGAGATAATAAACTATAACCATTACTCAACAGCCTTATCATTACAAGAATTCGATTACCACTCATCAGATTTTTCACTATCTACCATAATCACTAGTCATCAACACTAGTTCATGATAACTAGAGACCGGATTTTAAGCATTACACCTTTTTTTAGCAAGCTTTTCATTATACATTTCCAAGAAACTTGTCACCAAATAGATTTTTTCAAAGTAACAGTAATCTAAACATAATTTCCTTGCAAAATGTACAAAACCACCAAAATCACCAAAAAAAAACCTCTAAAAGGTTCAGTAAATTGAAGTATAAAACATAATTTAAAACATTTTCCAACACTGAACCCAATTTTTATACAAATCGAAGAAGAATAATCTACAGCAGCTTAGGAAATAGAGAAAACATTGTGGCGAATCCTACGTATATAGAAAATATTAATAGAAGAAGGTGGTAAAGAAAGGAACCTCTAAACTTCATACAAATCAAACCCATGTGTATTAAAAGTTGCTAAAAGAAGAATAATCTACAGCAGCTTAGGAAATAGAGAAAACATTGTGGCGAATCCTACATATAAAGAAAATATTAATAGAAGAAGGTGGTAATGAAAGGCACCTCTAAACTTCAATCAAATCAAACCCATGTGTATTAAAAGTTCCAGCAAATTCAACGAAAATCAAAGTTTCTAAGATATGAAAAAAACATCATTTAGAACATTTTATAGAAGTTAACCCAATTTTTATAAGAATCGAAGATATAGCAGCAAATTGAACAAATCGATGAGAAACGTTCTACAGAAGCTTTAGGAAGTAATGAAAGCATGATGGCAAATTCTGTTTAAAGAAAATTTCACAAAAAACGTCACTGTAAAGGAAGCAAATGCATATAAATCGAAGAAGAATAATCTACAGCAGCTTAGGAAATAGAGAAAACATTGTGGCGAATCCTACGTATAAAGAAAATATTAATAGAAGAAGGTGGTAATGAAAGGAACTTATAAAATTCAATCGAATCAAACCCATGTATATTAAAAGTTCCAGCAAATTCAACAAGATTTTTATAAGAATCGTAGATATAGCAGCAAACTGAACAAATCAATGTGGAACCAGCAAATTCAACGAAAATCAAAGTTTCTAAGATATAAAGAAAATATCATTTAGAACATTTTATAGAAGTTAACCCAAATTTTATAAGAATCGTAGATATGGAACAAATCAATGTGGAACATTCTACAGTAGCTTTAGGAAGTTATGAAAGCATGATGGCAAATTCGGTTTAAAGAAAATTTCAGAAAAAACGTCACTGTAAAGGAAGCAAATGCATACAAATCGAAGAAGAATAATCTACAGCAGCTTAGGAAATAGAGAAAACATTGTGGCGAATCCTACGTATAAAGAAAATATTAATAGAAGAAGGTGGTAATGAAAGCAACCTCTAAAATTCAATCAAATCAAACCCATGTGTATTAAAAATTCCAGCAGATTCAACGAAAATATATAAACCTATAAAGAAAATATTAATAGAAGAAGGTGGTAATGAAAGAAAATTCTAAAATTCAATAAAATCAAACCCATGTGTATTAAAAGTTCCAGCAAATTCAACGAAAATCAAAGTTTCTAAGATATGAAAAAAACATCATTTAGAACATTTTATAGAAGTTAACCCAATTTTTATAAGAATCGAAGATATAGCAGTAAATTGAACAAATCGATGAGAAACGTTCTACAGAAGCTTTAGGAAGTAATGAAAGCATGGTGGCAAATTCTGTTTAAAGAAAATTTCACAAAAAACGTCACTGTAAAGGAAGCAAATGCATATAAATCGAAGAAGAATAATCTACAGCAGCTTAGGAAATAGAGAAAACATTGTGGCGAATCCTACGTATAAAGAAAATATTAATAGAAGAAGGTGGTAATGAAAGGAACTTATAAAATTCAATCGAATCAAACCCATGTATATTAAAAGTTCCAGCAAATTCAACAAGATTTTTATAAGAATCGTAGATATAGCAGCAAACTGAACAAATCAATGTGGAACCAGCAAATTCAACGAAAATCAAAGTTTCTAAGATATAAAGAAAATATCATTTAGAACATTTTATAGAAGTTAACCCAAATTTTATAAGAATCGTAGATATGGAACAAATCAATGTGGAACATTCTACAGTAGCTTTAGGAAGTTATGAAAGCATGATGGCAAATTCGGTTTAAAGAAAATTTCAGAAAAAACGTCACTGTAAAGGAAGCAAATGCATACAAATCGAAGAAGAATAATCTACAGCAGCTTAGGAAATAGAGAAAACATTGTGGCGAATCCTACGTATAAAGAAAATATTAATAGAAGAAGGTGGTAATGAAAGCAACCTCTAAAATTCAATCAAATCAAACCCATGTGTATTAAAAATTCCAGCAGATTCAACGAAAATATATAAACCTATAAAGAAAATATTAATAGAAGAAGGTGGTAATGAAAGAAAATTCTAAAATTCAATAAAATCAAACCCATGTGTATTAAAAGTTCCAGCAAATTCAACGAAAATCAAAGTTTCTAAGATATGAAAAAAACATCATTTAGAACATTTTATAGAAGTTAACCCAATTTTTATAAGAATCGAAGATATAGCAGTAAATTGAACAAATCGATGAGAAACGTTCTACAGAAGCTTTAGGAAGTAATGAAAGCATGATGGCAAATTCTGTTTAAAGAAAATTTCACAAAAAACGTCACTGTAAAGGAAGCAAATGCATATAAATCGAAGAAGAATAATCTACAGCAGCTTAGGAAATAGAGAAAACATTGTGGCGAATCCTACGTATAAAGAAAATATTAATAGAAGAAGGTGGTAATGAAAGGAACTTATAAAATTCAATCAAATCAAACCCATGTATATTAAAAGTTCCAGCAAATTCAACAAGATTTTTATAAGAATCGTAGATATAGCAGCAAACTGAACAAATCAATGTGGAACCAGCAAATTCAACGAAAATCAAAGTTTCTAAGATATAAAGAAAATATCATTTAGAACATTTTATAGAAGTTAACCCAAATTTTATAAGAATCGTAGATATGGAACAAATCAATGTGGAACATTCTACAGTAGCTTTAGGAAGTTATGAAAGCATGATGGCAAATTCGGTTTAAAGAAAATTTCAGAAAAAACGTTACTGTAAAGGAAGCAAATGCATACAAATCGAAGAAGAATAATCTACAGCAGCTTAGGAAATAGAGAAAACATTGTGGCGAATCCTACGTATAAAGAAAATATTAATAGAAGAAGGTGGTAATGAAAGCAACCTCTAAAATTTAATCAAATCAAACCCATGTGTATTAAAAATTCCAGCAGATTCAACGAAAATATATAAACCTATAAAGAAAATATTAATAGAAGAAGGTGGTAATGAAAGAAAATTCTAAAATTCAATAAAATCAAACCCATGTGTATTAAAAGTTCCAGCAAATTCAACGAAAATCAAAGTTTCTAAGATATGAAAAAAACATCATTTAGAACATTTTATAGAAGTTAACCCAATTTCTATAAGAATCTAAGATATAGCAGTAAATTGAACAAATCGAAGAGAAACGTTCTACAGTAGCTTTAGGAAGTTATGAAAGCATGATGGCAAATTCTGTTTAAAGAAAATTTCAGAAAAAACGTCACTGTAAAGGAAGCAAATGCATACAAATCGAAGAAGAATAATCTACAGCAGCTTAGGAAATAGAGAAAACATTGTGGCGAATCCTACGTATAAAGAAAATATTAATAGAAGAAGGTGGTAATGAAAGCAACCTCTAAAATTCAATCAAATCAAACCCATGTGTATTAAAAATTCCAGCAGATTCAACGAAAATATATAAACCTATAAAGAAAATATTAATAGAAGAAGGTGGTAATGAAAGAAAATTCTAAAATTCAATAAAATCAAACGCATGTGTATTAAAAGTTTCAGCAAATTCAACGAAAATCAAAGTTTCTAAGATATGAAAAAAACATCATTTAGAACATTTTATAGAAGTTAACCCAATTTCTATAAGAATCTAAGATATAGCAGTAAATTGAACAAATCGAAGAGAAACGTTCTACAGTAGCTTTAGGAAGTTATGAAAGCATGATGGCAAATTCTGTTTAAAGAAAATTTCAGAAAAAACGTCACTGTAAAGGAAGCAAATGCATACAAATCGAAGAAGAATAATCTACAGCAGCTTAGGAAATAGAGAAAACATTGTGGCGAATCCTACGTATAAAGACAATATTAATAGAAGATGATGGTAATGGAAGGAACCTCCAAAATTCAATCAAATCAAACCCATGTGTATTAAAGGTCCAGCAAATTAAACGAAAATCAGAGTTTCTAAGATATAAAAAAAAACATCATTTAGAACATTTTATAGAAGTTAAAGCAAATTTTATAAAAATCGTAGATATAGCAGCAAATTGAACAAATCAATGTGGAACATTGTACAGTAGCTTTAGGAAGTTATGAAAGCATGATGGCAAATTTTGTTTAAAGAAATTACAGAAAAAACGTCACTGTGAAGGAAGTAAATGCTTCAGATGTTTTATGATCACGTTGTGAGTATGTATATCAAGCAGATAACTTCCCATCTCTAGAAAGACTAGTCTTTAATATCATTATCACCTACTCTTGAATTGATTTAAATATAACCCATTTCTAAGTTTAATGTTCATTCTAAATTTGAGGTTTTTGAAATTGTAAATATCTGATGAAGAAAGTTATCCAGAAAAATACTTTTAACATAAGTATAGAAGATAAAAATAAATGCTCAAGAAAATCGCAGAAAAAACGTCACTGTGAAGGAGGCACATTCTTCAAAGCACAATTTTTGCATAATTTTTGTGGTTTTCGTGATTGAAATGGAATATTACTGTAAAACGTATGCTGCTGTTTATACACTTTATTTAAACTACTTAACGTAGTTTAATATTCATGACATTTGTTTTTTAAGGTTCGATATTTGTATATTGCTATTTATTAGCAGTGTCCTTATATTATATTTTATATTTTACACTTTTTTTAACCCAATTTTTATAAGAATGGAAGATGTAGCAACAAATCGAAGAGGAATATTCTACAGTAGCTTTATTAAGTTATGAAAGCATGATGGCAAATTCTGTTTAAAGAAAATCGCAGAAAAAACATCACTGTGAAGGAAGCAAATGCTTCAGATGTTTTATGATCACGTTGTGAGTATGTATATCAAGCAGATAAGTTCGCCTCTCTAGAAAGACTAGTCTTTAATATCGTTATTAACTACTCTAAAATTGATTTAAATATAACCCAATGCTAAGTTTAATGTTCAGCCTAATTTTGAGTGAAAATTTTCAAAATTGTAAGAATCTTAAAAATTATAAAAAATGTAAATTGAATGTAAGATATCTGAAGAAGAAGTTATCCAGAAAAATACTTTTAACATCAAGCAAATAACTTCCCATCTCTAGAAAGACTAGTCTTTAATATCAGTATCACCTACTCTTAAATTGATTTAAATATAACCCATTGCTAAGTTTAATGTTCATTCTAAATTTGAGGTTTTCAAAATTGTAGATATCTGATAAAGCAAATTATCTACAAAATATACTTTTTACATAAGTATATAAGATAGAAATAAATGCTCAAGAAAATCGCAGAAAAACGTCACCATGAAGTAAGCACATTCTTCAGATATTTTATGATCACGTTGTGAGTGATCTTCAAGCAGACTTGATTATCCAGCAGATAACTTCCCATCTCTAGAAAGATTAGTCTTTAATATCAGTAGCACCTACTCTTAAATTGATTTAAATATAACCCATTGCTAAGTTTAATGTTCATTCTAAATTTGAGGTTTTTAAAATTGTAGATATCTGATAAAGAAAGTTATCCAGAAAAAATACTTTTTATATAAGTATATAAGATAGAACTAAATGCTCAAGAAAATCGCAGAAAAACGTCACTATGAAGGAAGCACATTCTTCAAATATTTTATGATCACGTTGTGAGTATGTATATCCAGCAGATAACTTCCCATCTCTAGAAAGACTACTCTTTAATATCATTATTAACTACTCTAAAATTGATTTAAATATAACCCATTGCTAAGTTTAATATTCAGCCTAATTTTCGATGAAATTTTCAAAATTGTAGTAGATATCTGAAGAAGAAGTTATCCAGAAAATACTTTCAACATCAAGCAGATAACTTCCCATCTCATTGCTAAGTTTAATGTCCATTCTAAATTTGAGGTTTTCAACTTGTAGATATCTGATGAAGAAAGTTATCCAGAAAAATACTTTTAACATAAGTATAGAAGATAAAAATAAATGCTCAGCTCAAAAAAATCGTTTGGGTTCTAAATTATACGAATATAAAAAAAATTGGTAGATCTAAGTGCAGTCATGCTCACATAAATCTAGTACAAACAATTTGACATGGCTATATAAAATTGCTATTGTAACCTAATTTCTTGTACTAGATTTATGTGAGCATGACTACTTTTGTTACATGTTTACCTGTTTTGTATAGTAATAAAATTTTGAACATCTGCGATGTTTGGGAGAGATTCCGTACATTTTTTGAAAGATTTTTGTGGTTTTCGTAAATGAAATGGAACAATACTGTAAAACGTATGCTGCTGTTTATACACTTTATGTAAACTTAATGCAGTTTTATATTCATGATATTTGTTTTTTAAGGTTCGGTATTTGTATATTGCTGTTTATTAGCAGTGTCCTTATTTAATATTTTATATTTTACACTTTGTTTTAACCCAATTTTTATAAGAATGGAAGATATAGCAACAAATTGAACATTTGTATAATTTTTGTGGTTTTCGTAAATGAAATGGAATATACTGTAAAACGTAGCTGCTGTTTATACACTTTATTTATATATATTATTATTATTCTTATTATTTTAATAATGAAACTATTTTTTTATTATACAATTATAGGAAGATAACAAAATTAGCAAAAAATGAACTATAACAAAGCTACTTGTTAATATTTTTACATTTTTCAATTCTATAATTTATTTTGTAGTCGACTAGCTTCATAATGCTATGTTAGTTATAGCGAATTATTATTAAGCATATGGCACAGCAAACTATATTACAGCTTTTTAATTATTAATTGTAAGTGCTAAGTGTTCATGTATCGTATACGAGTGGTGACTATCATAGTGATCTATGAACCAGTAGTAATGTTTTACAGTAACTGTCATGATGATTACGTTTCTCATTTGTAGTCAGTATTATAGAATGAGTCTAAGTCAGGAGATCCTAATGTTTCGCAGTAACTGTCATGATGATTACGTTTCTCATTTATAGTAAGTATTATAGAATGTGTCTAAGTCAGGAAATCCTAAGATTATTTGACTGACAGTATATGTTAGTTCATTTAGCGTTATCCAGGGTGCACCACGAGGAGGCGAACTAACTTTACACCCCAGTTAAAGAGAAAATCATGCATAAACACCTACTTTATGGCATTGTGCTGTAAAGGGTGCCATAAAGTAGCCATAACAACAAAATAAGCACATTCAAAGATTACGTTGTCTTTTATTTGTAACATGCATTTCAACATCAAGAACATACACCATAACGAAGAAGACTTGTAAAGTTTTGACTAATAAAAGAAAGTACGATGAATTAATAGATAAATAATGTAATCTAAATTCGAACAATTTACCTGATCTAAAAAGTACGCAAGCATAACCTTTTCTGTAACTGTCTCCGCGTTTTTGATCCTTAGCCATTGCCAAAACTTGTCATACTCTTTCTTATAAGCAGTTACTAAACTGTTGTTTATGGTAACCATTTTTCTCAAATTCTACCAAAATGAAGATGTGTGAATTACAAAATTCGGCAAAAAAGTTCTAAAATAAACAATCGTCTTCGGCAGTTTTAAAACTAAAAACATTTCCTTCATTCTAGTATATTGATAAATCATGTCGACTATTACAAATAAGTACTAAACAATATTTCCTGTAGTGGAGAAATTCCATTTTTTTCAAGATATTGATAAAATTCGACAAAATGGTTCTAAAATTAAAAATGGATTTTCTTTTCATTAAAAAACGATGTCGTAGATTTTTTTTTCATTGCTTTATGTTCAGAAATATTATCCACTACATATCGTAGAAAATATTGTCTTGTAAAATTCAAAGTTTTATTCAGGTAATTTTCGCAAAAGTGGGCGAAAAAGTTCTAAAATACAAAAAAATTGTCCGATGTATTTGCAGAAATAGCAAAAAATGACAACCATGCGCCAAAAAGTTGCTCATTTACAATTCTGTAACTTCTTTGATTTCTTATTGAAAAATGTTGAATATTTTTTCGATTGCTGTACCTACTTTCAGAAAATCGTGTTGAATATGACATAGTATACCTACATACTAGAAAATATTCCTTGTCATCAGGAAATACCATATTTTTTAAGGTATTTTTTTACAATATTCGGCGAATAAGTTCTAAAATAAATAAAAATCTAAAGCAGTATAGAAAATTGGACGAAAAAATTCTAAAATACAAAAAAAGTGTCCGATGCATGCATTGTCCGATTGCAGCAATAGCAAAAGTGAAAACCATGCCCAAAAATTTGCTCATTTACAATTTTGTAATTGCCTTGATTTTTTTATTAAAAAATGTGGAATAATTTTTCCATTGCTGTACCTATTTTCAGAAAATCGTGTTGAATATTACATAGTATACCTACATACTAGAAAATATTCGTTGTCATCGAGAAATGCCAAACTTTTAAAGGTATTTTTTTACAAAATTCGGCGAATAATTTTTAAAATAAAATATAATCTAAAGCAGTTGTAGATATTAACAAAAAGTGAAAACAATCGATATGAAAATTTATAAAATTTTCAATGCCTGCTGCACTTCCTTTGATTTTTGAAGTAAAAATCGATGTGGAATATTGTGTATTTGTATTTTGTACAATTTTTTGTAATTGTAATTTTTGTACAATTTCACACAGTGAACATTTTGTTCCCTTGTGTATTTTCAGAAAATTAAGTTGACAATTACAAATTCTAGAAAATAGTCATTGTCATCAACAAATTCCAATTTTTT
Source organism: Othius punctulatus (assembly GCA_951805005.1). NCBI lineage: Eukaryota > Metazoa > Arthropoda > Insecta > Coleoptera > Staphylinidae > Othius > Othius punctulatus. The sequence continues at coordinate 17,353,614 of OX638145.1, forward strand.
AAAAGTATTGTTAGTATTAAAGTAAAAGTATTGTAAGTATTAAAGTAAAAGTATTGAAAGTATTAAAGTAAAAGTATTATAAGTATTAAAGTAAAGGTATTATAGGAATTAAAGTAAAAGTGTTATAAGTATTAAAGTAAAAGTATTGTAAGTAAGTATTAAAGTAAAAGTATTTCAAAAGTAAATAATTCGACGAACTCCTTGACGAGAAATTAAAAAATCGCAAAATTCGGCGATAAAGTTCTAAAATTAAAAAAAATCCAAACACAATTGCAGAAATAAGCCAAGTATTGTGTCGTGGAATAATATTCCCCTTGTTATTTTTTCAGAAAAACATGTTGACTGTTACACAGAGGTAACATTCGTTCTCGTCGAGAAATACGATTTTTTTAAAGGAATAACAAAACTAAAGCAGATCAAAAAATATTTTGACCTATGGTAAATCCGTAGGAAAGAAATCTTCCAAGCAATGGCAAAGCTATGAAGAGTTAAGGTTTTTGAACTTAACTCTTTACAAGGTTTTTTTCAGGTTTTTAACACAAGGTTTTTTTCAGTGGAGATTTTTTTGTTGCATGGGCGCTCCTAATTTAGAAACTTTGCCCTGATGGATTTCGATGAATCATAGTTATTTCATTTATCCTGCGATCTTCAAAAGTTCTGTTTTGTTTTGTTAACTTTGCCTATACATATTTCGTTGAAAATTGCATGCCTATTTATCATGTATCTGATTTATCATGTGGCCATTGATCCTCGAATATTCAGGGCTAATTCAAGTGAACAAATATTAGATATTTCGCAGAACACAAGGTTTTTTTTAGTGGTGTTTTTTTTCATGGGCGCTCCTAATGTAGATACTTTGCCTTGATGGATTTCGATGAATCATAGTTATTTCATTTTTCCTGCTATCTTCAAAATTTCTGTTTTGTTTTGTTAATTTTGCCTTTACATATTTCGCTGAAAATTAGATGCTTATTTATAAATTTATCTCATATATCCTGTGGTCATTGATCCTCGAAATTTCAGGGCTAATTCAAGTCAACAGGAATTTTTGTTTTGTTTTGTTAATTTCACCTTTATATATTTCGTTGAAAATTACATGCCAATTTATTAATTTATCTCACTTATCCTGTGGCCATTTATCCTCGAATTTTCAGGGCTAATTCAAGTCAACAGGAATTTCTGTTTTGTTTTGTTATTTCACCTTTACATATTTCGATGAAAATTGCATGCCTATTTATTAATTTATGTCATTTATCCTGTGGTCATTGATCCTTGAAATTTCAGGGCTAATTCAAGTCAACAGGAATTTCTGTTTTGTTTTGTTAATTTCACCTTTACATATTTCGTTGAAAATTACATGCCTATTTGTTAATTTATCTCGTTTATATTATGGCCATTGATTCTCAAAATTTCAGGGCCATTGATCTTCGAATATTCAGGGCTAATTCAAGTGAACAAATATTACATATTTCGTTGAAAATTACATGCCTATTTATTAATTTTTCTCATTTATCTTGTGGCCATTGATCCTCGAAATTTCAGGGCTAATTCGAGTCAGCAGGAATTTCTGTTTTGTTTTGTTAATTCACCTTTACATATTTCGTTGAAACTTACATGCCTATTTATTAAATTGTCTCATTTATCCTGTGGCCATTGATTCTCAAAATTTCAGGGCCATTGATCCTCGAATATTCAGGGCTAATTCAAGTGAACAAATATTACATATTTCGCTGAAAATTAGATGCCTATTTATTAATTTATCTCATTTATCCTGTGGCCATTGATCCTCGAATATTCAGGGCTAATTCAAGTGAAGAAATATTACATATTTCGCTGAAAATTAGATGCCTATTTGTTAATTTATCTCATTTATCCTGTGGCCATTGATCCTCGAAATTTCAGGGCTAATTCAAGTCAACGGGAATTTCTGTTTTGTTTTGTTAATTTCACCTTTACATATTTCGTTGAAAATTACATGCCTATTTATTAATTTATCTCATTAATCCTGTGGCCATTGATCCTCGAATATACAGGGCTAATTCAAGTCAACAGGAATTTCTGTTTTGTTTTGTTCATTTCGCCTTTACATATTTCGTTGAAAATTACATGCATATTTATTAATGTATCTCATTTATCCTAAGGCTATTGATTCTCAAAATTTCAGGGATAATTCAAGACAACAGTTTGTGCAAGTTTTGTTGACTTGAATTTGTTTCACCACGTGTGCCTCCCAATCTTAGGTGTCCTCAAAATGCGCTTGCAAGTTTGAACAGGACGTGCCCATGACTCAAGCAGCCCCTCGACCGTTTACCTGGCCGAAAAATCGCACGTAAATTGCGGACGATGGCGATTTTGCTAAAACAAAAAGGCAGGTTCACGTTTGAATGGGCAAGGCTGGCGCATTCGCCAGCATCGCTTATTAAAAGTTCAGGCTCTCGTGTACAAGGAGCGTGGTAACGATTTAATGAATCGGGAATTAACAACAGGATGCCACAAAGAAAGGATATCATTAGGAACTAATCGTTCGCAGCGTTGTAGAACATGTGTTAGTTGAGTGATCCTAAGAAAACTGTAATTAAATAGATTTCGCACGCATGGATTTTTTGTTGTTAATTATTGAGTGTGTTCAGCATTTTGTATTAGCTTTTTTAATGGTGCAAGCAAAGATGTGATTAGTTAAAGTTCTGTACTCGCCCAATAAAAGTTGTTGGTTAAATTTTGCAATCTTGGAATCGAAATGAAGTTGTAGATAAAGTTTTGTAACAGTTAAAAAAAAAGTTTTATAATTGTTCAAAAAAAAGTTGTAGATCAAGTTTTGTAAGTGTTCAACAAATAAGTGTTATCGAGTTTTAAAATACCTCATTTCTGCGCATTTTCCCACATATGTGACCTTAAAGCGTTTGACCCACATCTTTGCACCGATGCAAATATATTCATAGAAACTTCAGCGTCTGAATTTCTTTTGGTACAGATGCATGTTTTTCAATTATGCCGTGCGATCCGTTTCCAAGGAAAGCGCCGGGGCTTTTCCGCTCAACATGCCGGGCACGTCTTCATTAATGACCGCGTGGAAATTGGCGCGGAGAAAAACAATCGTGTCCCTCGCGACTGTTACGCGGAAAGGCATCAATTACCGTCGTCAATAAGAGAATCATTTAAATTATTCCGCGGCGTTAAATTCCAGCCTCGATTCCTCCACCATTAAATCGATTCCACGAATTTGATCGATGCATTCTTTACGAGACTTTCTCAATTCCGTTCTATTATCTCTACGGGCGCGCTTAATGACCTTCCAATTAGGAGTGCTGCGATGCCGTGTACGCCAATTAAAGTCCTCGAGTGGTCCTCGAGAGCTCTTTGGTGATGATAAAGAAATCAAAAGGACTTCCGCATTATTGTGACCAGTTTGGTGTTTTGGATTGTTTTTATTGTTATGATGTACATTATTATTATTATTATTACTATTAAGATCTATACATATAAATACAATACAAGTGAATACAAATACATACAGATACCTATACATATATATATATACAAATATAGAAATAATTCGAGATGTATAAACTTTTTCAAAACTTTTAACAATTTATCGGTTTTTCGTTAAAATTCTATTTATCATCATCCCATTTCTGGGATACTTTAGATTGTTTTCTATACACTTTGCAAATTTGATTACAGAATTCTTTAGATAAAATTGATTTTTTTTCTTAAATAATTGTCAATTTTTTTCATCAAATTCAAATTCTTTTAATTGTTTATATGATTTCAGTTTGCGATCATTATCCTTATTAAGGTACATTTCGCAGAATATATCTAAATCTCATATGAAGTGATATTAAATTATATTAACGTTCTATCTTTATATCTCGATCTTCTATCTTTAATTTTTTATATTATTATCTTGAATTATTATTATATTTTTATCTTTAATTTTTTATTTTAATTATCTTTATTTTTTTATTTTAATTATTTTTTATTTTAATTATCTTTAATCTTCCAAGTATTATCATTAATTTTGCCAGATATTTTATTTTAGTATTCGTAGTTGGTCCAGTTAGTTTACATATGCGCTGATCAGATTCCTATTAACGGTTTTAACTGGTATCTTTTACACAAAACGATTTTTCATAAAGTTGCGTCCAAAATCAATTAAATGCAAATCTGCTTTGATACTAGAACTAATGCAAAGAAGATGTCTGTGATAGTTGAATCGCCAATAAAGTGCCAATCGAGGTGCAGATCTGAGAACAAGCTAAACCAGCAGTGCGCATTTGCAGTCCCCATTCACGGCTAATTTATGTTTCATACTATCGCTACCTGCTGTGTATGAAGTCCGGCATGCAGATGACACGCTTCATCGACGCTTTACAGAGGCAACATGAATACTCGCCTGGCTCGAATAGTTGCCTGAAAGATAACCACTCCAGAAGCGAGATTCTAAGCTATTTTTTATTTATTTGGGCAGGATTCAGTACCTACAAAAGTTTTTTTTATCGTTATTGATCGTTCGGAATTGAAGATAACTTAAGAAAGTAAGCCAATTGGCCTAAAATTACCAATACATAACTTCGTTGTTTTATGTATTTGAAAATTTCAATTCATCTGATGATCAATGAAAATTTCATCAAAGATTGTCATTGGTTTACGTTTTGCGAAAATATGAGCAAATTTTAATTCATCCGGCAAAACCCTGTCCACAAAGACTTAAAAAATAATAAATAAATACAAAAATAATAATAATTAATCAGATAAAACTTCTGTCGATCATCATAAGCTGCTGTTAGGTATGTACCAGTTGATCTATTCTAAACCAATTATGACCTGAAATAACCAATAATATCTAACTTTTCCTTTCGTTGATACACAGGGTGAGTTTTTTTTTTTTCATTTTAAGCATTGGGATCTCTGAAACCATAAGACATAGAGATTCGGTCAAATGAGGAAAGAGTTGTCGTTTTAAGAGCTTATGCAAGATATGCTTTTATTTTCTAATTTTAGGTATTAGAATCTCTGGAACCATAAGACATAGAGACAGATAGAGACGAAAATCATTCACAAAACATTCATTGATTTGGAAAACTCATGTCTATAGAGATAGATCAATTCATAAATCAACATTTTTTATATACGTACATACAGGGTGACTTTTTTTCATTTTAAGCATTGGGATCTCGGAAACCATAAAATATAGAGATTCGGTTAAATGAGGAAACAGTTGTCATTTAAAGAGCTTATGTATGCCAGATGTACTTTTGTGTTTGAAAAACCCCATAGTTTTTGAGTCATAATACAAACTTTTTTTTAAATGACAGTCATAGTTGGCTTAGACATTTTTAAAAAGGACATTTTTTTCTCTTTATAGCGATACAAAGTTTGCTATACTTACGTTGATAAATAAAGTCAATCTTCGAAAATTAACTTTATAAAAATTAGTACCTACTTTGACAAATAAACACGATACAGGGCTATTTGTATTATTGAGAGTAGCAAAAACAGAGTTTACCATGGAAAAGTTTTTTTCCCTCTTAATACAAGAATTCTATTAATTTTTCTATTCTAATTATACTAAACTCTATTCAAATTATACACCGAAAATTTTCTGCATCTCATTTATTTATGAAAGAAAGTATAGCTAACCTTATATCGTGAGAAAAATTCCAAAAAGCCTTCTATGTCTGCCATTTAAAAAAAAGTTTGTATTATGACTCAAAAACTATTTTTTTTTTCAAACACAAAAGTACATCTTGCATACATAAGCTCTTAAAATGACAACTCTTTCCTCATTTCATCGAATCTCTATGTTTCATGGTTTCCGAGATCCCAATGCTTAAAATGAAAAAAAAGTCACCCTGTATGTGCGTGTATAGAAAATTTTGATTCATCTGTCTTTATAGACACGAGTTTTCCCAAAGTATAAAATATTTGTGAATGTTTTTCGTTTATGTTTTGCGAAAACATGAGCAAATTTTAATTCATCAGGCAAAACACCTATCGATATAGACTTCAGTTGGTTTATATTTTAGGAAGATTTGAAAAAAATAATTTATTAAAACTTCTGTCTATCATCATGATCTGCTGTTATGTGTAAGCTGATGTTCTATTTTAAACCAATTATGAACCTGAAATAACCAATAATATCGAACATTCGTTTTTGATATATGCACGTACCTATATGGAAAATTTTGATTCATCTGTCTCTATAGACACGAGTTTTCCCAATGTATAAAATGTCTGTGAATGATTTTAGTTTATGTTTTGCGAAAATATGAGCAAATTTTAATTGATCTGACAAAATTGCTGTCGATAGCGACTTTCGTTGGTTTATGTTTTGAGAAGTTATGAGAAAATTTTAATTCATCTGATAAATCTTCTGTCGATCATCATGAGCTGCTGTTATGTGTAAGCTGATGTTCTATTCTAAACCAATTATGAACCTGAAATAACCAATAATATCTAACATGCGTTTTTGATATATACATGTACCTATATGGAAAATTTTCATTGATCTGTCTCTATAGACACGAGTTTTCTCAATGAATTTTAATTCATCTGGCAAAATTCCTGTCAGCGAATTTCGTTGGTTTATGTTTTGGGAAGATATGAGAAGATTTTAATTCATCTGATAAATCTTCTGTCAATCATCATGAGCTGCTGTTATGTGTAAGCTGATGTTCTATTCTAAACCAATTATGAATCTGAAAGAACCAATAATATCTAACATGCGTTTTTGATATATACACGTACCTATTTGGAAAATTTTGATTCATCTGTCTCTATAGACACGAGTTTTCCCAATAACTGAAAGTTTTGTGAATGATTTTCGTTGGTTTATGTTTTGTGAAATTGTGAGCAAATTTTAATTCATCTGGCAAAATTCCTGTCGTTAGTGACTTTCGTTGGTTTATGTTTTGAGAAGATTTGAGAAATATTTAAATCTTCTGATAAATCTTCTGTCGATCATCTTGAACTGCTGTTATGTGTAAGCTGATGTTCTATTCATCTATTCTAAACCAATTATGAATCTGAAATAACCAATAATATCTAACATGCGTTTTTGATATATGCATGTACCTATATGGAAATTTTTGATTCATCTGTCTCTATAGACACGTGCTTTCCCAATGAATGAAATTTTCGTGAATAATTTTCGTTCGTTTATGTTTTGTGAGAATGTGCGCAAATATTTTAATTCATCTGGCAAAATTCCTGTCGTTAACGATTTTCGTTGGTTTATGTTTTGGGAAGATATGAGAAAATTTTAATTCATCTGTTAAAACTTCTGTCAATCATCATGAGCTGCTATTATGTGTAAGCTGATGTTCTATTCTAAACCAATTATGAATCTGAAATAACCAATAATATCTAACATGCGTTTTTGATATATACACGTACCTATTTGGAAAATTTTGTTTCATCTGTCTCTATAGACACGAGTTTTCCCAATGTATAATTTTTTGTGAATGATTTTCGTTCATGTTTTGCGAAAATGTGAGCAAATTTTAATTCATCTGGCAAAATTCCTGTCAATTTCAAAATTTCATCAATTTCCTCTCCCCTTCCCATTATTGACAATAATTGCACTATCAATTAACAGTTTTACAATCGAAACATATGTCACCGTCATTTCTGTCGAAAAAGCGTTGTTTCCATAACCACATAAATTCTCACCGTTAGCAATACTTAAATAATGGAATGCAACAAAGCTACTTTTTTCAATATTTTCGATTTTGTGCAAGCTCCATTGAACTCAGATCTCTTATATATTTCTCTAAATAGCATATTTTGTCTTTGATATTACATTCTAGCGCCAGATCTGTATACAGTATACCTGAATACAATTAGTCTGAAAATTTGACCACAAGTATGTCTTAAATAAGTGAAAAAATCGACTTACTAACTTTCCGAGTTGACATGTATAAGTATATCAGTCACTGACATATCTGAAAAATTATCTAATACATATTATCATTTTTTTTGCCAGATCAGTATACAGTATACCTGAATACAAATCCTCTGAAAATTTGACCACAAATGTGTCTTAAATAAGTGAGAAAATCGTGTCATTAACTTTCCGAGTTGACCTATATAAGTTTATCAGTCACTGAAATTTCAGAAAATGTATCTAATAGACATTATCATTTTTTTTGCTAGATCAGTATACAGTAAACCTTAATACAAATCCTCTGAAAATTTGACCACAAATATGTCTTAAATAAGTGAGAAAATCGAGTTATTAACTTTCCGAGTTGACCTGTATAATTATATCAGTCACTGAAATTTCTGGAAATTTATCTAATAGATATATTGAAAATTTTATGCCAGATATGTATACAGTATACCTGAATACAACTGCTCTGAAAATTTGACCACAAATATGTCTTAAATAAGTGAGAAAATCGAGTTATTAACTTTCCGAGTTGACCTATATAAGTTATCTGTCACTGAAAATTCTGAAAATTTATGTCCTGGATATTTTATAAATTGTATGCCAGATCTGTATACAGTATACCTGAATACAAATCCTTTGAAAATTCGACCACGAATATGGCTTAAATAAGTGAGAAAATCGAGTTATTAACATTTAGTATTGACCCAGTATAAGTTATCAGTCACTGAAATTTCTGAAAATTTAACTAATAGATATTTTCAAAATTTTATGCCAGATCTGTCTACAGTATACCTGAATACAAATCCTCAGAAAATTTGACCACAAATATGTCTTAAATAAGTGAGAACAACACTAGATATTTTGTGGCCCACACACTGAATCTGGAAAAGTTTCTCATCTTTCATATACGAGCCATGTGCTCGTGTATGAAAGCTAATTGTAACACATTTGTTTGTCTCTGAATGGTTATTTGCAGAAATATGCGCTAGTTTCGGACATGAAACTTGCAGTTCATCTTTGGAATTCGGTCTGGTTGAGATTTGCAAGGTATATTAAGATATTTAAATATCTAGATATTTTGATTTAGATTTTTAGAGTTAGATTTCTAGGGTATTTAGATCGTTGAATAGGTCAACTCGGCAACTCCAAGAGGTATGGAAACAATAGATGATACTTTCTCCGCAAAGGCAAACTCTCATCTCAAAAGATGATAGCTAATTTTGGTTTTCATCATTAAGTATCTCTCAATAAACTTTTATAAATCGTGCGATCTCTCTTTAAATTCTATTGTCTCTTATAAAGGGCATCTCATCATGAACTTGGTCATTTTAAAATTGTACTTTTGTACTGATGTTAATAGATTTATGTGATTCTAAAGGCGTGTTCTCAAGAATCAACTAGTTGATTCTAATAGTTTAATAATACTGATTATTATTATATTATTATTATAGATTTATGTGTTTCTAACGGCGCGTTCTCAAGAATCAAGTTTAATTGATGGATTGTAGTTGATCAACAAAAGTTTATAACTAAAACTATAGTGAGAACCTACGGTTTAATTTGATGATGTTGATATATTGTCTCTATAAAGGGTGTTCCATCATGAGCTTGGTGATTTTAAAATTTACTTTTGTACTGATGTTGATAGATTTATGTGATTCTAAAGGCGCGTTCTCAATAATCAACTAGTTGATTCTAATAGTTTAATAGTACTACTTCTCTAGTAGTTTAATTGAGATTTATGTGTTTCTAAAAACGCGTTCTCAAGAAGCAAGTAGTTGATTCTAATAGTTTCATAATACTACTTCTCTAGTTGTTTGATTGATCGATTGTAGTTGATCAACAAAAGTTTAATGAAAACTATGGTGAGAACGTTGGTTTCAATAGAGTTGATCAACTTTAAACCATAGTTTGCTTTCAACTATTGTTGATCACTTTTTTTCGATTTTGTTTAAATCGATCAATTAAACTTGATTCGTGAGAACGCGCCTTTGGAATTAAGATTTTATTCGAAGTTCATGTTGGAACACCCTTTGGTTGCGGAATTATGTACCTGCTAACATGACGAACGCTGTAGGGTTTAAAAATTGTGAATTCATGTTTGATGGGTGCGTTTTATATTGTGTTCCGAATTGAAAGCGGTTTACGATTTCATCCTCCACAGGCCGTATTTATGAACTTCTCGTGGTAAACCGTGTCTTTGTTGGTTTTCGAGATTGTCGTGCGATCGAGTGAAGGATCGGTGGCGCATTCACGCCCTTTGGGAAAATTAATGTTGTTTTGACGTGTCGTGAATGAGGGGTTGGTTCGAGGATTCCGGTGGCGTTTCCGTGGAGTTGCAGGATGGATGGTGGTCCCCTTGGGATTGACGGCCGAAAAGAAGATTAATGTTTGCAGGAGCCGTGATGCATTGGTGGTAGGTCGCGGAATCGGGGAGATTGACGCATTCACGTGCACGAGGACGGCTCGAGGAGCCGCGAGACGGCCGGAGTGGAAAGCGATTAAAGTTTTATCTGATTTAGAAGAGCCAATAAAGAGAGGCCATCAATTTGCCGCGGGCCAGCGTCCAACACTCAACAGATTGCGAGTTTAGAGCCGCAACACCAATGAATAATTGGACAGTGCGTTGAGAAAATGATTCGAAACCAGCCCCGACACCCGAGGCGATCCACAACGAGCCAAAGAAATCTCTTTCTTACGAAGGTCATTGGATGGCTGCGGTCGTTTTGTTTTATGTTCGAAATTAAATTCATAAGGAGCCCAGAGGTGGTGGTGGTGGTGGTGGTCGACGTGGAGGTGAGGCCCGCAGCGGAATTTGATTGATATATTCAAGATGGTCGTCGCGTCCTGCGCGCTCCGGAGAGGAAGGACCCGAAGGACCCGGGTTGCGTAAGAGGTCGCCCTCCGTCTGAATTTCGTGACCCGCGGAGGCCGACGGGGGCGACCTGCGGGTTCTTGTGGACGCGATGGCCTCGATGGTAGGCGGGCATGAAGAACGCCCGCCCAACGCCGGCACACTCACACACTCGCACACCGGCGCGGTTTTTTGTTCTCGTTCCCTTATTTTTCGGCCCCGACAAAGAAAACGAGGAGACTCATTCCGAGCGTGTCGGCGTCCTTTGGGCAGAGCTCGCCGAAGAACCCAGCCCGACACGCCAACTACCTCCGGCCTACCTTCGGCGGCGGAACACCGAAAATATTGTGACATTAAATGCCGTACCCGGTGACAGACGGATAAGGGATTACGTAACGGGTCGACTTTTATTAGTGAAAGGGCCCGTGTAATTTATAACGCGCGCCGACGGCCCACCGGAAAAATCGCATCACAAGATGCCACACCACCTTCTGAACGGATTAAACTTGACGGCCGGGAGTCAAAAACGCGCACTTCCATCTCGGCCCAACGCACACCAACACGAGAATCCGATAGGGCATTCAGAAACTTGTTCGGAATCAGTTCATCAAACCAAATTACCTACCATGACTTTGATAACGATCGAAATGCACGCAATCGCATCTCGATCGTTACAACAAACTCATCTAACAAGAAACATACGCAGAAAATCCACTGGTCACTACCATAATATAAGTATTACTACCAGATAACAGAAATCAACATTTTCGATTCATTTAATTACGCCCAAACCAGAAGATTACCACCAAATTATCAAAATCCTCCAAATATCCACTCAATATCTTCACGAAAACAGATTACCTCACGCCCTACATAACGTTCATAGAAAATCCATTTCCAAATCATTCCATTGGAAACTCGTCCAACAAAGCACAATAATCACCACCTAGAATTCATTCAATACCGCGAACACCAGAGATTACAATAAAAACTTCAATGATAAATTCATAACCAATCATAACCAATTCATAAACAATCAAAAAATTAAATTATGTACCTCAACGGTTGACTCAAATATTGTCAACATTGTCAATATTCAATTAACGCTCATACCCTACACAACGTTCGTAGGGATTCTGTATGATGCCATTGGAAACTCGTCCAACAAGGCACTAAAATCACCACATAGAATTCATTACATTGCACGAACCCCAGAATACAAAAAAAAAACATACGAGTATGTCATAAATTCATAACCAATCCAAAAATCAGATTATGTACCTCAACCTTTGACTGAAATATTGTCAACTCAAATATTGTCAAGGTTGTCAATATTCAATAACGTTCATAACTATATCATGCCATTGGAAACTCGTCCAACAAAGCACTAAAATCACCACATAGAATTCATTACATTGCACGAATACCAGAATACAAAAAAAAACATTCATTACATTGCACCAACACCAGAATACAAAAAAAAACATACGAGTATATCATAAATTCATAACCAATCAAAAAATCAGATTATGTACCTCAATCGTTGACTGAAATATTGTCAACTCAAATATTGTCAACATTGTCAATATTCTATGAACGCTCATACCCTACATAACGTTCATAACTATATCATGCCATTGGAAACTCGTCCAACAAGACCTGAAATCACCACATAGAATTCATTACATTGCACGAACACCAGAATAATAAAAAAACATACGAGTATATGACAAATTCATAACCAATCAAAAAATCAGATTATGTACTTCAACTTTTGACTGAAATATTATCGACTCAAATACTGTCACCATTGTCAATATTCAATGAACGCTCATACCCTACATAACGTTCATAACTATATCATGCCATTGGAAACTCGTCCAACAAGACAGTAAAATCACCACATAGAATTCTTTACATTGCACGAACACCAGAATAATAAAAAAACATACGAGTATATGATAAATTCATAACCAATCAAAAAATCAGATTATGTACCTCAACCGTTGACTGAAGTATTGTCAACTCAAATATTGTCACCATTGTCAATATTCCATGAACGCTCATACCCTACATAACGTTCATAGGGATTCTGTATGATGCCATTGCAAACTCGTCCAACAAGGCACTAAAATCACCACATAGAATTCATTACATTGCACGAACACATATACGAGTATATGAGTCGTATAGAATTAAAACTCACAATATCGAAATTCCGAAATTTTGGGAATTAACCATAAACCGCTCTACTCGACAATCTATTTCCCCGAATTTTGAATATGAATTTATTAGATCCTGTTACCTCTACAAAATGAATTGTAAAATTAAAAAAAATGTTTTTTTATATAATATTTTAATAATAAAAGCAGTTAAAAATTGAATAATGTTAGTTTTGAAACCAATATGTGGATAATGTTTCTTATCTGATTTTGATAATTAGTTCTGATTCCATAATAGTTATAAAATTTATAAAATTCTAATTGTAATGCAATAAAATTTATTTTATTAGAGCAAAACAGACAAAACTAGGCACAATAAATAGGTTATTAACAGTAACCTTCAGGTGAGGTTGACAGCCATAAGATGGCTTGTGATTGGTTGAAAATCAGTTGGTGTGAAAAGTAACAATATCCAATAGATAATAATGTTAGTTTTGACTCCAAACCTCTACTTCTGATATCATTTTACCCGGGATATAGTGAGTTTGGATTTCAATTAAAAAACCACCGCTAACTCGATTTAGATGATTTTGGATATTGCGAGGTTTGATTCAATACGACTCATATGATAAATTCATAACCAATCAAAAATCCCAAACTTTATTTCCCAGTTAGTCTAAAAAAGATCCACTCAATTTCTTCACAAAAATAGATTACCTCATGCTCTGCATAACATCGACAGTAATTTTGTATCCCATCTTACAGTCGTCTAATATTGCACCAAAATTAACAAATTCATTCAAATTCATTCCATTACACCAATATCAAAGTATTGCAAAAAAACAATTATAGTATATTCACTGCATACAGCAGTAGAAAAAAAAAGGGACACTTTTGTGATACAGTACTTAGTAGTACTTTTGTGATACAGTACTCCCCACCTGAAATTCGTCTGCTAACCGCCTCATTGACCACCCTTCTTCAATTTTCGTACAAATTCTAGCTTTCTGAACGTTATTTAAATGAGGCATTTTACATTTTTTTTAGTTAGTCAGCTAAAATTAGGCCAAAATTGCTTTAACAGTTGTCCCGTTTTTTTTTTTTGTTTAGTACTGTACTAGTTCATAACTGTATGTTAGAAATCTACTGTAACTGGTGAATTGAAACTTTAATTGTAAATCAGAAATTGTCAATTGTAATTGAGATCTTTCTGAACGTCATTCAAATGAGACGTTTTACATTTTTTTGAGTTTGTCAGCTAAAATTAGGCAAAAATTGGTTTAACAATTGTCCCGTTTTTTTTCTTTAGTGATGTACTAGTTCATAACTGTATGTAAGAAATCTACTGTAACTGGTGAATTGAAACTTTAGTTGTAAATCAGAAATTGTCAATTGTAATTGAGATTAGTGAGTTGTACTTCAGAGAACGTCAATTTCAATTCGGATTTATAAATTGTAAATCTGAAAGTGTCAAGTAAATTCTGAAAAGGTCAATTGTAATTCAGACTGGTAAATTCTAATCAGAAAAGAAATTCAAAAACCAAAACTTAAAATGTAAAATCAGTTTTTCTCAAGTAAATAATTACGAATCAAAATCGATTACATACTTTTTCAAATGAAATTGAAAGGCAATTGATATATTTACTATGTAGAATTAGATTTTATAGAATATATCAATCTAAATTGCAATTGATGTTTACTGAAGTGCAATTCACATATGTCAATTACAATTGATAGTTTCTGATATACAATTGGATAATCTGATTTACAATTGATACTTTCTAAAATACATCTTTTCGGAAATATAATTGAAATGCTACGGGGAAAAGCGATCAGAGTCCATTGTTTTCTTTTCCAAAAAACTAATTTGAAAGACTGGTGAATTGAAATCAGAAAGGAAAATCAAACACAAAAATTAAAAATTTAAAACCAGTCTTTCTCAAATAAATAATTACAAATCAAAATCGATCCCATACTTTTTCAAATGAAATTGACAATTGGTAGTTTCTGATACGCAATTGAATAATCTGATTTACAATTGATACTTTCTGAAATACATGTTTTCGGAGATATAATTGAAAGGCTACGGTGAAAAGCGATCAGAGTCCATTGTTTTATTGTCCAAAAAACTATAGGTTTAAGCCTAATGAAGGACGGAAAGGATGAATAAAAAGCTAACTGATTATAATGTATGTACTTATATACGTACTTTGACAACAGGAAATATTGAGCAAAACACGAAATACACATACCTAAGAAAAGGCTGTTGAAAACATGTATTTGGAAATGATTACTTAAAAAGTTAGAGGCTAATTTTAAAATTATCAAATGTGCTGAACTCAATTAGAAATTGCTTTCTTATTCCTTCAAGACTTAATCAATAAAGTTTTCAAAGTGATGAAATAATTTCTGACACATGTCTATGGGAACTTTTTTCACAGTTTTGTTCCATCGTCACTTTCATGAAGGCCATGCAATTCAGTTAAACTCTGTATAATTGCATTTTTTTCAAGTGTGATGGGTCACTCTTTTGCGATGGTATTAGCCAAAGAAGCAGAAGTAGGCCGTAATTAAATAAGCAATAATATTAATATTGATGGTAATGGCGATAATCGACAAAGTTATGAAACAATTCTAATTTCTGACATGTCTATGGGAACTTTTTTCGTCGTTTTGTTCCATCGTCAAGGCCATGCAATTCAGTTACACCCTGTATACTTTAGCAAATTTTACAAGTGTGATGGGTCGCTCTTTTGCGAAGGTAATTTGCCAAAGAAGCAGAAATATGTATAATTATAAATATGCAGTATATATATATATATATATATATATATATATATATATATATATATATATATATATATATATATATAACAAGCAATAACATTAATATTGATTGTGATACAAGTCATTATTAACATGGCAATAATATTCTAATGCCTATTTGGCTATGTTTGTTAATAAATCCTCTAAAAGAAAATACATTTAATTCCATACGAACAAATGTGGCGTTTGGAAATTTGAGATTTTCAGCTGTGAAAACCGTTAAAAGTGGCTATTAGCGAAGCATCAGCTTGGTGACCTAGCGGCGATTTGACCCACACTTTAGGAGTTAAAGGTTAACGCTCCTCTTTACGCCTCGAGAAAATTACAGCAAATGTAATCTTGTATAAAGCATTTTTATGTGTGGGAGCGTAATATATAAATACCATCAATCTGTAGGGGCTTTATCTTGGTAGGGCATTTTTATAGCACATATACTAATAATTGCATCATCACGAAGTAATGGCCAACACGATAAATCTTAGTACCACTCTTCCCATCCCCAGGTAAGGTTGCGAATAGTTATTTCTTAGTTTTATTTATCGATTGCCTATTTCTGATGCTATGGCTAATTACCGTCGCCACGGAGCGCTCCACCACACTTGAAATTTTAGTCTTTATGAATAGTTAAAGTATAGGTATAGTTATAGTCGTACGAAAATTAAAATATTGACAAAATTAATATAAAAGTACACAGTAATTAACGAAAACTTGATAGAAATGATTTGAAACTGATGTGTTAACTACAGAAGTTTTAACAGAAACAATTAAGACAAAAATACAGTTATTATAGAAAAAATGAATATAATTTATAAAAAGAAAAATGCATAAATCATTGAAAATATGACAGATGTAATTGAAATTTGGACAAAATTTATTGAAACTCTGGCAGATATAATTGACATCAATACATAATACTTTAGCATTTGACAGTAATTGAAATTTTCATAAAAACAATCAATAGGTACATTTTTGTACTACATTAAGCTTCTTGTCACTACAAAACTTTTTACACTAATAATTGAAAAATTGACAGAAATTATAAAAAAAAATGACGGAAATCATAAGAAATCTGACTGACGTAATTAGAATGTTGGCAGATATTTAGTTAGTATAGGTATAGTTATAGTCATACAAAAATTAAAATATTGACAAAATTAATATAAAAGTACACAGTAATTAACGAAAACTTGATAGAAATGATTTGAAACTGACGTGTTAACTACAGAAGTTTTAACAGAAATAATTAAGACAAAAATACAGTAATTTTAGAAAAAATGACCGTAATTTATAAAAAAAATGCATAAATCATTGAAAATATGACAGATGTAATTGAAATTTGGACAAAATTCATTGAAACTCTGGCATATAAAGGTGACATTAATACGTAATACTTGAGCATATGACAGTAATTGACATTTTCATAAAAATAATCAATACATGCTGAGCTTCCTGTAACTACAAAACTTTTTACACAAATAATTGAAAAATTGACAGAAATTATTAAAAATTTGACAGAAATCATAAGAAATTTTACAGACGTAATTAGAATATTGACAGATATATAGTTGGTATTGGTATAGTTATAGTCACACAAAAATTTAAATATTGACAATTATAGAAATTAAATTAAATTAGATTCATTATAGATAAAGTGATGGTAATTTATAAAAAAAATGACACAAATCAATGAAACTATGATAGATATAATTGAAATTGACAGAAATTGTGGAAATTATGAGTAAATATTTGTAAAATTTTATAGTAATCGATTTTTTCTTAAAAAAATAAATTCTGACAAAAATAATTAAAAAAATGACAGTTATTAATTAAAATTTAATACAAATAATCTGAAATTGATGCGTAACGATAAAAGTTTTAAAAGATATAATTGAAAAAAACTGTAATTATTGAAAATTTGTCAATTATATAAAATTTGTTTCTAATCAGATAAAATTTGGAAGACGGAATCGAAATTTTGACAGAAATAGTGAGGTAAATATGAGGTAAATTTTATGCTAATTGAATTTCGATTAAAATTATTAATAATTTGGTACAAATAATATAAAAGTTGACAGTAATTATTGAAATTTGACAGAAATAATTTGAAATAGATGCGTTAACTACAAAAGTTTCAATAGAAATAATTGCATAATCAATACATTTTGTTGCCACGTTGAGCTTCTTGTAACTACAAAAAATTTGATACATATCAAAAATTGACAGAAATTATTCAAAATGTAACAGAAATCATATAAATTTTTTGGCATATACTTGTAATTGGAATTTTGAATTACTTTCCAAGTAAACTAATGTTCTGTTATTCAAAAATAAAAATGAGGTGCTGAGAAGCAAAGTTGTACGAGTGTAATATATGTATACAGGGTATTCAAGATACTATTTATACATATGTATATATACCGGGTGGTGCGTCGGACAAATGGATTTACATGTAAATTTTTTTAAATATTGTCTTCCCTAAAAATTTTAGAGAAAAACTATAATGAAATATATTCTAGAGCAAAAAATATTACCCCAATTATGCTCTTACCTTTTTTTTCATTATCCATAACCCAAAAAATCGACGATATAGAAGTTACACTTAAAAAAAATCATAGGTGAATTGAAAATAAAAAGAAAAGAAAACGGTTTTTACAAGTGTCAGTGTTGTTTTATAACCATACATTTTATAATTACAAATTTTCAATTACAAATATCCAAATCCATCAAAATTTTGACATAAACATTCAAAACATATAAAATATTTAACTTTATGTGGTAAAATCTGTCATATGCTAAACTTCAGAAGTGAAAATTGGACTAGTTTTAAACAGCAACTGTCAAAATCGTCATAGTTTAACTGTAACTGTCAAAGTTTACATTTTTCCAGTTGTAACTATCAACTGGATAAAATTACTACATTACTATGAGTAATTTATGGCTTATTTAAAAATGAACAACAAACAATAAACCACGTGTATGTTTGTTTCCTTTGGGGGAAATTCAACTTGAAAATCTCTTATAAAGATATTTTAATGTTAGACTGTACAAGTCAGCACAACAAACGTGTTGCTATGAATTCTATTCTTGCTATTTTCCACATCGTTCATTGCACCCCGATCGATGGTAATAGAAATGTCGTAATCAAGGTTATTCT
The DNA here is from genome assembly GCA_951805005.1 of Othius punctulatus. Lineage (NCBI taxonomy): Eukaryota > Metazoa > Arthropoda > Insecta > Coleoptera > Staphylinidae > Othius > Othius punctulatus. The sequence continues at coordinate 17,372,501 of OX638145.1, forward strand.
GCAGAATTATATCGACATTAGAAATGTCATAATCAAGGTTATATCGACATTAGAAATGTCATAATCAAGGTTATATGTACATTAGAAATGTCATAATCAAGGTTATTCTGCAGAATAACCTTGATTACGACATTTCTATTACTTGTAAGCATTTTGGAGAGCGTGTATCAACCAAATTTTGCTTGTCACACGTACCGAAAGTGACGTTTTTACAGACTCATCTGCTATTCTAGACTCGGCTATGCCTCGTCCGAAATCAGCAACTTAACTTTAGGTACTTTCAACAAAATAAATAGCAATTTCGAGTATATCGAAAAAAAATCATATAATTTTCTTGTTGTTCTTGTGCACTGCTATTTTTCAAGCTGCTGCTAATTAATTTGGGAAATTGAAGAAATAAATTGTACACACATACATGATAAATTATAGTTATAAAATGTAGCACAATTTTAGTACAGTTATCGGGTTACTACGTAATCTGTTATTTTGGTTATTCTGTTATTTTAGTGCAGAATAACGACATTACGATATTTTTATTACCTGTAAACATTTTGGAGACCGTGTACCAATAAATTTTGTTTGTCACACTTACTGACGTAAAGTGACGTTTTTTCGGACTCATCTGCTATTCTAGACTCGGCTATGCCTCGTCCGAAATCAGCAACTTCACTTTAGGTAGTTTTAACAAAATTTATAGCAATTTCGAGTATATTGGAAAAAAATCATATAATTTTCTTGTTGTTCTTGTGCACTGCTATTTTTCAAGCTGGTGCTAATTAATTTGGGAAATTGAAAAAATAAATAGTATACACATACATGATAAATTAAAGTTAACGGGTATACAATGTAACACAATTTTAGTGCAGTTATCGGGTTACTACGAAATCTGTTATTTTGGTTATTCTGTTATTTTAGTACAGAATAACGACATTACGACATTTTTATTACCTGTAAACATTTTGGAGACCGTGTACCAATAAATTTTGTTTGTCACACGTACTGAAAGTGACGTTTTTTCGGACTCATCTGCTATTCTAGACTCGGCTATGCCTCGTCCGAAATCAGCAACTTCACTTTAGGTAGTTTTAACAAAACTTATAGCAATTTCGAGTATATTGGAAAAAAATCATATAATTTTCTTGTTGTTCTTGGGTACTGCTATTTTTCAAGCTGCTGCTAATTAATTTGGGACATTGAAAAAATAAAATGAACATATGCATGATAAATTATAGTTAACGGGTATACAATGTAACACAATTTTAGTGCAGTTATCGGGTTACTACGAAATCTGTTATTTTGGTTATTCTGTTATTTTAGTGCAGAATAACGACATTACGACATTTCTATTACCTGTAAACATTTTGGAGAGCGTGTACTAATACATTTTGTTTGTCACACGTACCGAAAGTGACGTTTTTTCGGACTCATCTGCTATTCTAGACTCGGCTATGCCTCGTCCGAAATCAGCGACTTCACTTAGGTTCTTTTAACAAAATAAATAGCAATTTCGAGTATATTGGAAACAAATCATATAATTTTCTTGTTGTTCTTGTGTACTTCTATTTTTTAAGCTGGTGCTAAGTAATTTGGGAAATTGAAAAAATAAATTGTACACACATACATGAGAAATTATAGTTAACGGGTATAAAATGTAACACAACTGTAGTGCAGTTATCGGGTTACTACGTAATCTGTTATTTTTGTAATTCTGTTATTTTGGTGCAGAATAACGTTGATTACGACATTTCTATTACCTGTAAACATTATGGAGAGCGTGTACCAATAAATTTTGTTTGTCACACATACCGAAAGTGACGTTTTTTCGGACTCATCTGCTGTTCTAGACTCGGCTGTGCCTCGTCCGAAATTAGCAACTTCAAATTAGGTTCTTTTAACAAAATAAATAGCAATTTCGAGTATATTGGACAAAACATCATATAATTTTCTTGTTATTCTTGTGCACTGCTAGTTTTCAAGCTGGTGCTAATTAATTTGGAAAATTGAAGAAATAAATTGTACCCACATACATGATAAATTATAGTTATAAAATGTAGCACAATTTTAGTACAGTTATCCGGTTACTACGTAATCTGTTATTTTGGTTATTCTGTTATTTTAGTGCAGAATAACCTTAATTACGACATTTTTATTACCTGTAAACATTAAGGAGAGCGTGTACCAACAAATTTTGTTTGTCACACGTACCTAAAGTGATGTTTTTTCGGACTCGTCTGCTATTCTAGACTCGGCTGTGCCTCGTCCGAAATCAGCAACTTCACTCTAGGTTCTTCTAACAATATAAATAGCAATTTCGAGTACATTGGAAAAAAGCTTGATATAATATTTTTGTTGTTCTTGTGTGCTGCTATTTTTCATGCTGGCGCTAATTAATTTGGGAAATTGAAAAAATAAATAGTTCACATACATGATAGTTAACGGGTATAAAATGTAACACAATTTTAGTGCAGTTTTCGGGTGCCTACGAAATTGCTGTTGAAATTGGGCGGCGTTATATTTTGGGTGTCTGTTACACAAATGGGATTTGGAGATTGCATTAAGATAATACGCTGCGGTAATGTGCTTAAAAACTTCCTGGAAATGTGTGTTTGGTGAAGTGACGAAGGAGATCGGGTAACCCTTTGTCACAAGGCTGGTTGGCTTTCATTACCTACGCGTCCGATTGTTGGCGGAGGTAATGAAAGCCAAAAAGAGGTCCTGTGTCGGCTAGATCCTCGTCAAACGCCGATGAAAACCGGGCAAAGAAAGCCAGCGGACTGTTATTTATCTTGCGTCCGCACACAAAAGTCACAACAGTTTTGCGGAAGTGCAAACAGTGGGGGAGGCCCTTTCGGGGCCGCAAAACAAACGTCCCGAAGGAGGGAAAACAAACCCCATACAAAGGCCTGTCCTGTGACTGCGCCGTCTCGGCGTGTTTGCAAACAGGAGGATGCAAATCCACGTTAGGGAAGGTGCGGAGCGTGAAAGGCATTGTCCTGGTGTGTCCGGCCAGGACGTTTCCAGGACCTCCACGCCTCTCCGGAATCGATTTCACGTGTGTCGATCACACGCCCCGACGTATTTCGGCGGAGAAAAAGCGTTTTGTAATCCCGATTCGCAACGGCCGACACAATATTTACAGCTGATAACAATGCCCCTGGCCGTGGGCGTGGAGGTGCCCCGTCCTTTTGCAAGCCGTGGTGTCGGGATCAAGGATACTCACTCACTCCTTGTTTGCCGTGCGCCTTTTTTTCGGCCAGCGATTGTGTGAATGAACCGTCCGGTTTTATCTTAACGACTGTGTAATTACCTAGGTGCGTGCTGTAAAACAATAAAAAAAAATCGAGCCGAGTGGAATAATTTGTATTCACCAGAGAAACGGAGGTATTTATTATTGAGCAAACAAGGATTATAATTTTAGTGCATCCGGTGTCCGTGGGGGGATCGGACATTATCGGTTATCGGAATCATGAATAACTAATTACCCCCTCCTCGGGGAGCGCTCGGTGCCCCCCTGAGGCTGATGTACGTCGGCCGGCAATTAAATTAGGGCCGTTTGTAACACTGCCCGCTCCCATTCGTAATAACACATCCCGAGCGTATTTATGGCACCTATCTCCGCATCTCTCGAGCTCCTCTCTGGCAGGCGAGAGGGCCACGAAAATGGCCCCCAAAATGCCGAACGCTCAAAATGGCAATCCCCTCGGACCCTCTGGGTCCGGGCCATTGTCCGGGTGCTCGCCGAACCGAGGACCAGAAATCGATCCCCAGCCGGCTGTGAAATGGCAAAAGTTGGGATTAATCGGGGCCCAAGCGGCACCTTTGGCGCCCATAATTCGTTTTTCTAAAGGCACGCCACTCTCCAAATCAGGCAAAGAACCTCAAAACCACCAACCACATACAAACCAAAATGGTAATAAAATAGCTATTTTTCTATAGCCAAGATATATTACCAAATAATTCCCGTTTTACGATTTGTATTACCAAAATATAATCTTCCCAAAATCGTAACAAAATGGAAATTTTTCTATTACATTCTGGTATACAAGGTTTTGGACTGGAGCAACCAAATAGTGTTTTTAAGGTAAACTGGTGCGCTGAATTCAAATCTCTAACTTTTTTTTTTTCTATCAGTTCAAGTTTGTGAGATATAAAATATCATTGTTTTCGTATGTTTTTAATAAAAAAATGTTAATTTGTTTCAAAATAAAAGAAATTTCAAAAGTAACTGGCAATGTTTGAACATCGTTCGTATTTATCTGGCCCAGTTTCACGTATTAGAGTCCAGCAATAATCTCCCAGCATACTTTTGTCCCAAAATCCTTAATAATTTCTTTCAATTTTCCTTAAATCTTGATGAGCACGTTCTCCTTATTCACCACATCAAGGTTTTATGGAAAAAAGTTCAAATGTGAATGCAAAAAATGCATCTTGAACATCCATGCACCTAATTCACAATATTTTTTCAATAATTCAGTAACAATTTGTCTGTACTTATCGTCCCAAAATCCTTGATAATTTCTATCAATTTTCATTAAATGTTGATGAGCCCATTCTCCTTATTCACCGCATCAAGATTTTGTGGAAAAAAGTTCAAATGTGAATGCAAAAAATGCATGTTGAACATCCATGCACCTAATTCACAATATTTTTTCAATAATGCAGTAACAATTTGTCTGCAGTTATCACTTTTCTTGTTACCAAAGAAACCATCTACTTTTGAAAGATTGCCAGGCTGCAGATTCTTTCTCTGTGATACGGGTGATAGACACTATGAGAAATAATCATCATTCAATAACTTCCTGATCTGAGGACCAACAAATATGCCTTCTTTAATTTTAGCATATGAAATTGTAGGAAAAACTACTAACAAATGTTTAAAAGCAACACCATCTTTATTCAGAGCCTTGACAAAGTTTTTGAAAAACCTACTTTTATATGCAGTGGTGGTAGTAGAACGTCATTTGGATCAATTAATGGATTATTTGAAATGTTTTATTTTCCAGGAGAACACTCTGTTCTTTGTGGCCAATCTGTTCTGGTGTAATGATGACTTGTAGCTCGACTATCCCATAAACAAAGAAAACAACAAAATTTTGTGAAACCTCCTTGCGTGCCAGTTGCAGGAATTGCCAGTATTTGAAATGTTTTGTTTTCCAGGACAATACTCTGTTCTTTGTGGCCAATCTGTTCTGGTGTAATGATGACTTGTAGCTCGACTATCCATAAATAAAGGAAACAACAAAATTTTGTCAAACCTCCTTGCATGCCAGTTAACAAACCAATGACCTAAATAAATTTGATTTAATAAAAACTTAGAATTTACGATATACATAGAACATTCAATCATATACCTTTGAATCACTACATATCTTCCAATTGTGATCTTCGTATTTGAGTAAAGTTAAAATTTGAATCATTGATTCGTAATTTTTCCTTAGTATTAACAGCATGAGCAATTGGTACAGATGATTTTTTAATTCCCATTGTGTAAAAAAAGAACCTTTAAACTGTACTTAGAGCCGTCTATGAATAATCTCTATTGATTTTTTCATATGGTTGGTTAATTTTTTGAAATAAACCTTGAATGTCATTACAGTAGAGCAGGGGTCTCCAAACTTTCCAGCCTTAGGGCCATACTGATTACATCAGTAAGTTCCGAGGGCCAAAACCATATTATCATTGTTGCCGGTGGTAAATAGTGAAAATTTTGCAATCGAAACTTTGAGTGCTTTGAAAATAAATTTTGATACTCGTTTCTCGGACTTTGATGCCATTGCGAATCAAATTAAGATTTTTCAGAATTCTTTTGATACTGACATTGAAACCCTAGCCCCGGAACTTCAAATGAAAATGATTGATCTACAGTGCAGTGATATAATTAAGAACAAATATCAAAACTCATCTTTGTTGGAATTTTATAAGGGTCTTCCACTGACACAATTTGATAATTTGCATAAATTTGCTCGTGGGCTGTTTTCTGTTTATGGTACTACTTATTTGTGTGAGAAGACCTTCTCCAAAATGAAGTACACAAAAAATGTTTACAGATCTAAATTAACTGATGAGCATCTTAAATCTCTTTAAATAATTGGTACAAGTAAAATTAGTCCACAACTACAAACTATTGTCAGTGGAAAATCTCAATTACATAAATCTCATTAGTATTTCATATGTCATTATGCTTGTTATAAGTTATGTTTTTATTTAAAATGTATAAAATGTTAGTTGGATTCATTTACATAATTTGTTAGTTATTATATACTGAAGTTAAATTTTCTGCATATTATACATGTCTTTACTCATTACAATTCTGTGTTTCTTTATCAAACTTATCACAAAAACAATAACAATTTGGTAAACGTTGAACTGGTTTTGAAACAGATGGAACATTTGAGCATTGCGCACTTGTTCGAATTTTCATATTGATCCCAACAACTTTTGATAAACAAAAATAACAATCGGTTTGGTGATTACTTTGCTCTCTCCATATTACTGGAACTGAAAAGTCGAAATATTTCCTCTCGCTATTCGACCACTTGTACAAAAAAGCTTTGTAACTATTGCAAAATAATGTCGGTGTCCACGTTTTGTCTAAATTTCTGACAGCAAAACCAAAGTAATGTAAATAAGCATATTTTAACGGTTCTGTTATTGCATATCCTTTTTTGCCAACCATATATTTACCACAAACAAAGTACCGTACTTGAAGCAGTAACATACGATCTACTTGACATATTTCAGCACTATTATTATGAAGGTAGAGAATAAATGTGGGTTTGCGTCAAATTACTTTACAGTTGCGCCATCCATGCGACATAAAAAGAACTAGACCTGATAGCGCAATTCTGGTGGTAAATTTGAATTCTACGCACCCAAATTACTTGGTATCCTCCTCTTTCCAGTCATTTTTTTTTATTGTTATTTGTCAATTTGTTATCATTAATAATCTAGAAAATTGTGAAAATGTCTGAGTTTATGGGGCGAGCTTTGTCATCTTAAAATTGCTTCGTCTGTACTTCGTCTATAAAGATCGTGAACATACTTTACTGATATTTATGTAAATTACATTACATAAATGAACAGTAACATTTTAACTATCCATAACTCATGATTACAACAGTTACAACCTCATAATTGTGGACAAAGACAACAGAATTAGCGCATCGCCTGAGCAGCTCTAAGGCCGGGCGCACACTAGCAACTAGCAATAGTTGAGGCAACTATTGCTAGTTGCTACTAGCAACTAGTTGCTCGTGCGGTCTACTATAAATAATAATGTGTTGTATTTCGGTGATTAAAAAGTTGCTTGAACTGAGTGATTAAAAAGTTGCTAGTGTGCGGCCAGCCTAAAAACGAGCAAATTCCGTAAATTCTGTGTGCCAGGGCCCTGCAAAGCGCACGCATTTCTGAGTTAAAGCTGCCAGTGTACTGCTGCAGCATCAGCTAGGCCCGTAATGAGCGTTCCTGCGGAAGTCCGATGAAAGGGACGCGCTTGAGAGAGTAAAAGCAAACACGCGTTTCAGGTTTTGAAAGTGATCCGGCGATGGAACAAGGCGAGATTTCCCACGAGATTTCGTCAGTCGCGCACATAACTCGCTTTCGCCAAAAAAAGCGTCCCGATTCTGAAAGGGATTCTCCGTGAAAGTGCAACTCGACACCTTCGCGGGTTCCAAATTTGGCACTTGAAATTTTGGAGCTGTTCGATTCAACAAAAAGTTGTGCTAAGTTGCGAGAATCGGTGGTTACTATTTGGCCTGAACATCTGAAGAGATGCTGCTGAGAAATTTAATGAATATTTTATAAATAGTATCTCGCAATGGAGTTCTATATCAAGATCAAGATTATAGTTATTAGAGTGGGAATATAACTCATACGTAAACCAGTGACTCTTGGAGTTTTGTACAGTGGGTCTTGCTTCTCAACAAATTTAGAATTTTTTGGTTACTTTCGAGAAGTCAAAATCTGCTATTTTTAAACTGCAATGTCCAAGGTTGCTCTACCTCAAACCTCATCCACCTCATCTCTAACCACTGAAGGACGGGATGTCCTTCATCAGTTTTTTCCTGTTGACTATTATGTCTCCAAGTTGGATAAAATTTCAAGTGATGTTAGTTTGACAACCACGAAAGGCTTCTTGGTGTTGGCTTTCTTGGCCACATGACTCGAGTCCTCGGGAGTAAAGATTTTAATACACTTTCGTGACGCTAATTCTGTTACTCCCAAATCTTGATCATTAGGCAAAAATGAATGGCCTGACACCAAAAATTTATCAATTGTTTTAAAGCTGAACTGAGGATATAAGACCAAGTTAATTAATGTTGAGGCGACTTTATTATTTCGATTTTGATCAGTGCATGAGTCAGAGTAGAGAATAATATGTGCATGGTTTTTAGCCTCTTGCCTAATATGTTCAGCAAGCATAGATGCTACTTCTTGGGACCCTCTCCTTCCTTATGTCTCGTCCCATAAATGCATGTACCCATTATCATTGTTAAAAGAATGGATTACAAAATTGTAGACATACATATTTCGCTTATAGTGTGCTATAGACGTAGTCAATTTTGGATATGGGAGAGCCTTTTGTAGGTCATATGTTGCAACATAATATGCATTTGATGCAGCAGCTTTGTAATTTTTAAGAGACTGTCTAGCTTGCAAAGCTTTGGCCAAGTTCAGTTTCTTTTCGAATTCAAATTTATCACGCCGTTTCGGGTCATTTGTTTCAGCTACTATCATCAATTGAAGTTCGTCACATCTTTTGCAGGAACTTTAAAATTGCTTGCTTTCTTTCACTTTGGCATTTCTCAACGTATATATTTAAACGAAGTTCGTCACATCGACTACATGTATCTTTTGTAGGAACTTTAAAATGCAAGTTAAACTCAGCAGAGAAAACTTTTGTTTCAAAACTTGCTTTCCTTCACTTTGGCATTTCTCAACGAATAAGTCGTACATTTTTCTAATATTTAAATCAGGGTAAAGATACTTCCTTTCCGGATTTTTGTTTCTACTATAGTGGCTCTAATACGCTGGAAAAGATTTGATATGTGCTACTATATGGGAATCATAAAGTCTATTAATTGGAGCTTTTTTACCACGCGAATCAATGACAGTATGAAGTTCAGACTTTAATATGCACCTATAAACTCTATCATGGCTAAGCTGCTGAGTTTGAACAAAATACTTTTTGCACACCGTTTGAGAATTGGCATTAAATTGTATGAATACGAAACATTCTTTTCACTACCACTTCCATCTCGTATTCGTTTACGTTCCACTCTGCGACTCACAACTGAACTCTTAATATACACATTTTCTTTGCTGAAATCTCCTAACTTTCAAAATGATTCGAATATGCGCTTTTTTTCGTCCTCTGTGAATTTTTTGTTACAATTCTTTTTACAATGACATGGTGCATTTGTAAAGCACTTTTTTTGAAATTTCCTTGCCTTTTACTGTATGGTAAACAAGCCCACTGTTTCTTAAATTCTGCCTTTTCCTTTTTTCAAGTATTTTCATTTTTCTTTGTATTTCTGCCCCTTTCTTTCCGTGCTCGTCTTCTTGAATAGGCCTACTTGGCCCAGGAAGTGACGAAGAAGCTGCGATTAGTTCCACCTGGCTTGAATCGGAGTTATCTTGAAACAAGAAGTATTTATGATCTCCTTTTTTGTCAATAAGTTTCTGATATACAACATAATAAATTTCAGAATAATTATGGATAAGTAATAGTGAAAACAATAAAAAAGAGAACATCAGATCAATCAAAATGCATTAGAAAAGGTTTTGTAATAATTTGTTGTTTTGTATTACTTTACCTTCAGATTCTGAAGTAGCTGATTCATTTTGCGAAGGCATATAGTCTGAGGATGAATCAGAAAAATCCTCACATTAGCCTGAATCCATTATTTTTAAGTTTTGCCAACCAACGCGTGCACAAGTACACAAACAAAAACCACGTGCTACGATTTTGGACTTGAGCCATTTTAACGCGGAAATTTTATGAAAGTTTTTACAGGCTAAAGACAACTCCTGACATATGTTAGAAAATAGCAATAGCAGGGACTTGGTTCACTGTGGCTCCGAACATATACACCTTAAACAAGTATTAATCCGCAACAAACTTTTTTCTTTATACTTTTGGACTTGATCCACTTTAGCTCTGAATTCCTCAAATGTTTCAATGAAGTTATTTCTAATTAACTGCTCTACATTTTCCTCATGTGTGCCTGCGGTTTCTCCCGTTTCATAATTTTTATCATAGTTTTTGTAATAATGAACTGACTGCACAGAAAATTCTGGTGTTCTCGAGATAAGTGCTTTTGAATTTGACGCCGGCCAAGTTTAATAACATTCTGAATGGCGGGATTAGCTGTAAGAACTGGCATTTACCTTAACACATCCAATTTCCAGAGTTCCGCCCAAGTGGGCCCGGACCTTCGGAGGCGCAAGATTAATCTTGACGCTGTAACGCATCCACAATGCGGCCAATTGTGAGTCGGTCTGCTCGGCTTTGCCATTTTTGTGGCCTGGGCACAAAACGCATCCCTGAATGTTTGTTTGCACGGCCGGGCGTGTAATGCGCCCCAAATTATCGCCGTCCCATTCAGGCCGGCTGCGTATTTTGACTGCGGCGGCGGGGCACAAAGCGCGCCCCCCGAGGGACCCCATTCGCGCGCCCCCATTCAGATCGGTTTTACCTGTGTTTGGATTTTCGATGGACCGTCGGGGGCCCATTCTGCGAGGGCCCAAGGGCCGGCCCTTCGGAGCGGCCTAATGACGAAATTGTCTGGGCCGTACGCCCCTCGCGCACGTTTTTTTATTTTTTTCTGTCGATTTTTTCCGCTCGTGTTTTTCGGGTGGCACAGGAGAGCGAGAGAGCGCGAGATTAATTAGCCGGCGACAATTAATTACGCGAACGGACAAACACGTGTATCGATTTCTGATGGGTCGATATGCAGATGGAGCGCGCGAGTGCGCTTAATTTACAATTTAATCCGCCGGATGAAGTTGTCGTGGCGCTTAACCGTGACTCCCGAGTGCGTCGCCGTAATTAAGCGCCTAATTGGATAACGTTAAAATCGGTGATAAATTATCTGGAACGTGCGATTGTGACGAAACTTCTTCCGAAAACAGCGAATTAATAAACTGGGACGATTCAACATTTTTGTAATAAATCTGTAAACACTTCTCCTCAACTGCAGAGTAACAGTTTTTCTGGCAAGAAAATTAATCTAGTGATTTAGTTATTTACAAGAATTTTAACTAATTCTACACATTAGACACTTAGAAAACCTGGAGATAGAGCTAGAACTAGATAACACATGTACAGAAACTCATGTAGTTGAAGCACTCGTCTCGGTCGTGCCCCAACTTCTTCACTCATCCCTTCCAGCGTTAATATTACATAATATTACAGCATTACTATTACGATATATTACATATATCGAGAGATTAACTAAATATCTAGTTTAGGTAGGCTATAGATATGCAAACGTAAGAGTTCTTCATGAATGAATTATCAAAGGTGCGACAGTCAAAATTGGTTTATGCTTTCAGTTTGTTAAGTTTTTTTTAATGGGATACACTATTGGTACAATAGTGCATCCCATGAACATCTCATGTACAAATGAACGGTACGTTCATTTACATAGAGACGTCTATCCTGCGAATCCTGCCAAATCACCTGCAGCAACCATATTGTTCATTGGTACAGGAAGCGATCTAACATATTTTGCACGTTTATAGTTTTCCAATACTGCTTAGAGTTTGTCAATTGTTCTGGACATCTGAGTTATAGTAAGACATGTGAAATTGTTGAAAGTGATAATTGGATTATGTTGTTATACTGTGTACAAATCTGCCATTAAATATGCAAAGTATGCATTCAATAAGTTACGAAATCGAGATATTAACTGCCACTATATACCTGTGGGATTTTATTATACTGATTTCTCTCATAAATTACTTATTACAAATTTAGAATCAAATTTAAATTCAAATTATAACTCGAATTATAAATTTAAAAACAAATCTTGTCAATAATTGACGAGGTTTGCGATTTAAATAAGTTTTGAGAAATTTGATTGAGAAATGTTGTGAAATCTCAAATCTCTTGAAATCTTGACAATCCTTGCAAAACTTTTCCAAAATATTTGATGATTATTGAGAAGTCGAGATAATTATTGCATTTTTTATACATTTCAAGAATATATACTAGTATATGTAATAATGATAATTAACAAAGATATATATATATATATATATATATATATATATATATATATATATATATATATATATATATATATATATATATGAATTCTTGCCTCAAAACTCATGAGAAATCTTTAAAAATCTCGAGAATGATTGAGAAATTTATTGTAATCTCGAGAATAATTGAGAAATTTATAGGAATCTTGAGAATGATTGAGTAATCATAGGAATCTCGAAAATGATTGAGAAATCTATAGGAATCTTGAGAATGATAGAGTAATCGATAGGAATCTCGAGAATGATTGAGAAATCTATAGGAATCTCGAGAATGATTGAGTATTATATAGGAATCTCGAGAATCATTGAGAAATCTATAGGAATCTCAAAAATGATTGAGAAATTTATTGGAATCTCGAGAATGATTGAGAAATTTATAGGAATCTCGAGAATGGGAAATCTATAGGAATTTCAAGAATGATTGAGAAATCTATAGGAATCTCGAGAATGATTGCGAAAACTTTAGAAAACTGGAAAACTATAGACTAACCTATTAATAACTACTAACAATTTTAAAATTGTAAGGTTATATGTTAAAATATATACATCTCGAGTATAATTGAAAAATCATCTTCGAGATTATTGAACTGAATATAGTCATCATTCGCTCCTTTCATTGCATTGCAAAATTGAGAATATATAAGTATTGCTTTGTATCAATTGGAATCATTAAACCTTATTGTTAGCTGTCATCTTCCAGATGATTTTCCATTTCCTTTTAAGAATATTGTAATTGGGTCAAATCTCGAAATTCTCGAGTATGAAAAACCATAAAGAATACCGAAACTCTAATGAAAACTGAATATAGTCAAAATATCATTCGCACCTTTTATTATTGCCAAATTTAGAATATACAAAATCATTGTATCAACTAGAATCATTAAACATTGTAGTCATCTTCGAGATGATTTTCCATTTCCTTTCAGGACTATTGTAAAACGATAGAATTCTCGAGTTTTTCGAGAAAGAAAAACCATCGTTAAAATGGAAATTCTAATAAAAACTGAATATAGTCATATCATTCTCTCATTTAAATAAGTATTATTATAGAATAATATAATAATAATATATAAGAATAAATAAGTATTGCTTTCTATCAATTAGAATCATTAAACCTTATTGTTAACTCTTATCTTCGAAATGATATTCCATTTTCTTTCAGAAATATTGTAATTGGGTAAAATCTCGAGATTCTTGACTATAAAGAAAACCGAAACTCTAATGAAAACTGTGTAATAGGATCAACATCTCGAGTTTCTCGAGAATGAAAACCCAACGAGAAAACTAAAACTCTAATGAAAACTGAATATAGTCATAATATTATTCGCTCTTTTCATTGTATTGCCAAATTGAGAGTATACATACATGGCTTTGTGTCAATCAGAATCATTAAACCTTGTAGCTAGCTGTCATCTTCGAGTTGATTTTCCCTTTCCTTTCAGGAATATTGGAATACGATACAATATCCTATTACATTCATACTTCGTTTCTTGAAGTAGAGAAACTGGGATGGTTGAGCAGCAATTCCTCTTAAGGATTAACATATGTTGAGGGTCTCTTCGTAATGAACATAGGTTGAGGGTCTCTTCGTTTTCCTGCTTCGTTTTTCACCTCATCCTCTTCTTCCTTCTTCCTTTCATGATTTCTAGAGAAATTCTTTTTGTCAGATTCTAGATTCGCGATTCTCGAGAATAAGTAACCCCGAGAAAACATCAACTTTAAGGAAAACTGTGCAATAGAACCAAAATCTCGAGATTCTCGAGAATGCAAACCCAAAGATAAAAGTGAAACTCTAATAAAAACTATATAGTCTTAATATTATTCGCTCTTTTCATTGTATTGCCAAATTGAGAGTATACATTCATGGCTTTGTGTCAATCAGAATCATTAAACCTTGTATTCAGCTGTCACCTTCGAGATGATTTTCCCGTTCCTTTCAGGAATACTGTAATACGATCTAAGTAGAGAAATTTAAAAGGCTGAGCAGCAATTCCTCTTAAGGATTAATTTAGGTTGAGGGTCTCTACGAAATGAATAGCTTCTGTTTTCCTGCTTCGTTTTTCACCATATCCTCTTCCTTCTTCTTCCTTTCACGATTTCTAAAATTTCTAGAAGATATATTATTATCAGATTCTAGATCTAGATGGCTTTGTATCATTCAGAATCATCAAACTTTGCATTCAGCTGTCTTCGAGATGATTTTCCCTTTCCTTTCAGGAATACTGTAATACGATTGAAGTAGAGAAATTTAGTCAGTTGAGCAGCAATTCCTCATAAGGATTAATTTAGGTTCGGGGTATCTTCGTAATGAATAGTTTTTGTCTTCCTCCTTCGTTTTTCACTTCATCCTCTTCCTCCTTCCTTTCACGATTTCTAGAATTTCTAGAAAAAATATTTTTATCAGATTCTAGATCTAGATGGCTTTGTATCATTCAGAATCATCATACTTTGCATTCAGCTGTCATCGAGATGATTTTCCCTTTCCTTTCAGGAATACTGTAATATGATCGAAGTAGAGAAATTTAGTCGGTTGAGCAGAAATTCCTCATAAGGATTAATTTAGGTTGAGGGTATCTTCGTAATGAATAGTTTCTGTTTTCCTTCTTCCTTTACCGCCTCCTCCTCCTCCTCTTCGCTCGAGCATGAAAAACCATAAAGAATGCCGAAACTCTAATGAAAACTGAATATAGTCAAAATATCATTCGCACCTTTTATTATTGCCAAATTTAGAATATACAAAATCATTCTTTTCATCTAATGAAAACTGTGTAATAGGATCAAAATCTTGAGATTCTCGAGAATGAAAACCCAACGAGAAAACTGAAACCTCCTTCTCCTCATTCTCTTCGCTCTTCATCCTTTCGTTACCGCCTTCGCCTCCTCTTCCCTCTTCATCTTTTTCCGCCTCTTCCTCGTTTTCCATCTCCTCGTATTCATAATGAATAGCTTATGTTTTCCTGCTTAGTTTTCCACCTTATCCTCTTCCTCGTTCTTCCTTTACCGCTGTCGCCTGCTCTTCCCTCTTCATCCTTTTCCGCCTATTCATCTCCCTCATTTTCTATCTCCTCGTATTCGTAATGAATAGCTTCTGTTTTCCTGTTTCATTTTCCACCTCATCCTCTTCCTTGTTCTTCCTTTACCGCCTTCGCCTCCTCTTCTCTCTTCGTCCTTTCCCGCCTCTTCCCTCTTCCTCATTTTCCATCTCCTCGTATTCATAATGAATAGCTTCAGTTTTCTTGCTTCATTTTGCACCTCATCCTCTTCCTCGTTCTTGCCTCCTCTTCCCTCTGCATCCTTCACCGCCTTTTCCTCCTTTCCCATCTCCTCGTATTCGCAATGAATACCTTCTGGTTTCCTGCTTCGTTTTCCACCTCATCCTCTTCCCCCTTCTTCTTGTACTGCCTCCTCGTACTGATCCCTCTTACTCCTTTTCCGCCTCTTCCTCCCTTTCCAGCTCATTGTATTCGTAATGAATAGCTTCTGTTTTCCTGCTTCATTTTCCACCTCATCCTCTTCCTCGTTCTTCCTTTACCGCTTTCGCCTCCTCTTCTCTCTTCGTCCTTTC
Organism: Othius punctulatus; assembly: GCA_951805005.1. Taxonomy (NCBI): domain Eukaryota; kingdom Metazoa; phylum Arthropoda; class Insecta; order Coleoptera; family Staphylinidae; genus Othius; species Othius punctulatus. The sequence goes on from OX638145.1 coordinate 17,388,336, forward strand.
CCGCCTCTTCCCTCTTCCTCATTTTCCATCTCCTCGTATTCATAATGAATAGCTTCAGTTTTCTTGCTTCATTTTGCACCTCATCCTCTTCCTCGTTCTTGCCTCCTCTTCCCTCTGCATCCTTCACCGCCTTTTCTTCTTCCCTTTTCCTCCTTTCCCATCTCCTCGTATTCGCAATGAATACCTTCTGGTTTCCTGCTTCGTTTTCCACCTCATCCTCTTCCCCCTTCTTCCTGTACTGCCTCCTCGTCCTGATCCCTCTTACTCCTTTTCCGCCTCTTCCTCTCTTTCCACCTCATTGTATTCGTAATGAATAGCTTCTGTTTTCCTGCTTCATTTTCCACCTCATCCTGTTCCTTGTTCTTCCGTTACCGCCATCGCCTCTTCATGCTTTTCCGCCTCTTCCTCTTTTTCCACCTCGTATTCTTCTTTCTTCGTTTTCGACGTCCACCTTTCCCCTTTTTTCTTTAATATGATTTTCTATATGTAGATGATTTTTGGACGGATTTTGAAGTTTTTTTTCGTTTTAGCGCTGCAAGGAGAAGCTGAACACGCTGGCGATCTCCGTGATGAACCAGTGGCCCGGCGTGCGGCTGAGGGTGACCGAGGGCTGGGACGAGGAGGGCCACCACGCCTCGGACTCGCTGCACTACGAGGGCCGCGCCGTGGACATCACGACCTCGGACAGGGACCGCTCCAAGTACGGCATGCTGGCGAGGCTGGCGGTCGAGGCCGGCTTCGACTGGGTCTACTACGAGAGCAGGGCGCACATCCACTGCTCGGTCAAATCTGGTGAGCCCATAAGCCACGCTAATTGGACCTACCAATCTGTGATTGTGTGCGGCGTAATGGAAATTTGTAATTTCGATTGGGGGGCCCCCCGATTATGAGTGATTAATTTCGGTCGGTGTCGGCTAGCCGGGGACTAAGGAGCGAGGTGGAACAATTAAATTCACGCGCGCGAATGGGAGTTAATGGATTTCGGAGTTTTTTGGATATGTGTGTGTGTGTATGTGTGCGAGAGCCGGTGAGACGGGGAACGCTTTTTTATCGTTTTCTATTTTCACGAGCCGTAATAAATAGCTCTTCACTTCAGGTCGGGAGATAAAATGGTGCATTACAAAGTGTAATGGATTAGAAGCCGTTTTAAATTAAATATTCTAGTAAAGATAAAAGATACTCAAACCGGTTCACTCCCGGCTATCCGTGGAGAGCCGGAACGTCGGCGGCACGGCCGATACACCAATGGGTTATCGGCGAATTTAACCGCCGTTCGTTGTTACCTTTTTGGCTCTTTTTGCCTGCTTCCTCTGGGGCGCCCCGCGGCACGCACCGGGATTAAACGTTTCGCCCCACGAAAACCTGAGTCGCAAGTGACTTCCCAGATAATCGCATTAGCCCGGGACAGCCAGGCGGAAAATAGCGAGGGTCAAGCTTATCTTCAGGTGGGCCAGGCCTTGTAAGCCTGGATTACCCGTATTGGTTTTGTTCCCCGAAACTTGTAAGAGCGTTTATCTAGTTGTTAAACACATTAAGCGGGCGCAGTCGGCTGTGCCTGTTTTTAACGTGCGCCAGCCGATTAACCGGCCGTTTGAATATTTTCCCAGTAAAAGTGCATTACAACGGATTACAATTATCTCCAAGTTTCTGTGGGATTTTCATTACTCCTTCGTTTACAGAGTCTTCGCAGGCTGCCAAGTACGGTGGCTGCTTCACCGCCGAGAGCACCGTGCTGACATCCACGGGGGCAACCAAGAGGATGTCCGAGCTGCGCGTCGGCGACGAGGTCCTGGCCGTCAACCCGGAGACCAGGGAGCTGGCCTACAGCGAGGTTATCCTGTTCCTCGACTGGGACCCTTCGGACAGGCGAGCGTTCCTGCGCTTCCAGATGGCTTCCGGTAGGACGCTGACCGTGACGCCGGCCCATTTAATACTGACAGTGTACAACAACTCGACGAGAACCTTGTACGCAGATAAGTTAAGTGTTGGCAGCAGGCTATTAGTGAGTGACTCGAATAATAAACTGACCGAAGACGCCGTGGTGCAAGTGAAACCAGTTATGCGCACCGGTATTTTCGCTCCTCTAACGTCGGCCGGTACGGTGGTAGTCGACGGCATCGCGGCGTCCTGCTACGCGACCATAGATAGCCCGGCTCTGGCCCACTGGGTGTTCGCTCCCCTGAGGATCTTCTTCAATTTGAAGCAAGGTGCTCACAGAATGTGGACGCTCATCAACAAACCGGTACGAGGATGGACGATGGAGAAGGCGTACGGTGCGCCGACGGTCGGCGTACACTGGTACGCCAGGATACTGTACTCCGTAGGGGACTACCTCCTACCGTCTCATATGCACAAGTGATACTATTCTTATTGTAAATAGCTACAACTACACATCGGCCAGTGATTGTTTAGAAAACTACGCATGCAAAACACCAGTGCTCAAACTCAAAACTCAAAAAAACTATTAGTGCATTGTGCATTTTAACATACAACAATCCCCCCAAAAGTACTATGAAACCCCCACCCCAACAACTCCAACATTGTATGTTGCAAGTCAAGTGATCTATTTTGTACGTATTGTATTTTACTGTAAATAACGAAAACCCTGTATATTGTCCACTACGATAGGCCTGTAAATTATTATTTATGTAATATATTATATATACAATCCCATAACTATTTATCGTGATAATTATATTTTTTCGAATAAAACACTCTTTCACAGACCGGCGTTCACTCCCTCGGCAAACACATAAACTCTCCTCTTTACGCTTCTATCGTGTAGCGTGTCAACAAGCTGCGACATAATTACCCATAATTCACCACTGTTCAAAAGAACTCAATTCACGGCCCCCTTAATAAACGCAATTCCCGTCAATGGCGCCAAATTGGGTTTATTATTGCAGCGCGCAGCGCGATAATTATAACTTGTTTAATCAAGTTTATTTAATCAAGAGCTGCATGTTTGCATAAATGGTGTTTAAATAGATTTAAATTATATACTACGGCGGCTTGCAAATGTGCAAAACAAATACGAGCCTGTGTTAATCAATAAACCCGACAAGCCTAGCAGTCAACGTGTTTCAAGAAATTTTCAAGATTTAGAACGAAAATATTTTTTTGCCGTGTGAACACCATCACTTGCGCTAACGTATTTAGGATCGAAAAATAAATAAATGCCCGTCAAAATATTTCCCCCACGAAAACATTAATGAAGCAAATTTATTGGTTTTTATTAAACAGATTCTTAACCAAATACAGAAATTCAATATTCTGATAGCATAGCCAAGGCGCAACTTAGATTTGCTCAACTAAGCTCGACTACAATTGGCTATTAGTTTATTTTTTAAATCATAAAAACCTACTAATGTTCGATAAAAGCTTCAATTACAGTAGTCAACAAAATGAAACTTTTTTTGTCTAACAGGAGGTTTCATAGGAGATTGTAGTTATACTTTTCATGTACATAGAATCCAAATCTGTTTTCAGTTTTGGCGTATCGCCCAAAGTTTGCAAGCAAAACACAAGCAAAGTTTCAGAAAAAATCGTATATGTGACTTAAAATTATTATAAAAAAAATTCTTTATAAGACACATTTTTTTAAACTTTTTGGGTGGATTTGACCTGGGTAACATCTATCCTCCATGTATAGTATGAATGGACCACCATATAAAAACACCTCTTGTCCTGGTAGCGTACATCCCCATTTTAGATAATTTCAGTCACTGCTATACAAAATTTTAAAAAAAGTCAGAAAAGGTTTAATATGCGACTCTAACCGTATTAAGCATGCAGAATTCAAAAAGTTATTCGTCTTTCTGAATCATGAGGACAGGCTTATAAACAGATATGGGGCCTAACTGCACCTCGCCCGAGTAAAAGGCTTTATTTTACCCTGATACTTCCGCAATAACTATAAATTTTGTAATAGAAAACAATATTTCTAGAAAAAAGTGTGGGTGATAGACAAATTCTGGTTGCAGATTTGAATTCAGCTTGAAACAATATATCAAACTCACTATCAAAGATTCGTGTTACACAAATCGTGTTGACCTGTGTAATCAGAACTCAGAATTGACAAATAAGTGATAATCACAATTGGTACTCTGCACATTATGGGCAAAGGGCTTTATTTTACCCTGATACTTCCGCAATAACTATAAATTATGTAATAGAAAAAAATATTTCTAGAAAATAGTGTGGGTGATAGACAATTTCTGGTTGCAGATTTGAATTCAGCGTGAAACAATATATCAAACTCACTATCAAAGATCCGTCTTACACAAATCGTGTTGACCAGTGTAGTCAGAACTAGAATTGACTAATAAGTGATTATCACACTTGGTCCTCTGCACATCTGGTGTGCTATGCTGTCAACTGTAACGTCACAATTAGACAAAATTTCGAGCTACGGTTTTTCTTCCTTAAAAAATATTGAAGAAAACATACAAAACCAGAAATCATCTAATACTGTAAGATCTCAAAAGTAAATTTGGGCAAAATTTACCGAGTTCTGCAACTCTATTTACAAACGTATTACATTTTTCATTCGTGATATAATCTAACAAATACAACTCTTGGAATCGTGACTATTGATAATCGCATTGGTTGATGCACTCGACATGTTGTGAAATATTAATTCCACGAGTCTGAAAGACAAGTAGATTTATTTTCATTTTCATTTATTTTTCATGATTTGCCGTTTTTCACTTTCAATTGTCATTTACTCGAAAAATTACTTGTAACGTGACAACATTTTTATACTGTCACTTCGACAATGAAAAGATCTCCCAAAATCAAGAACAATAATAGAGGGTTGTCATTAGAAAACAACAATGGATGACGTCATTACTCAAAAACAAATGATGGTTGAAGATCGACTGTCATGCAGAAATGTGTATTTTTATCAAAGAAAATCGACGTGTTCGAGGTTTTTTTTTCAATATTTTTTATTGCGATTTTAATGAATTTATTCCATACTTTAGGCGTAGACTGCATATGATTGCATATCGAAGGCACAACTTAGATTTGCTCAACTTACTAAAGTTTAATAACGACTACAATTTGCTATAAGTTTATTTTTTAAATCATAAATTAGGAAGTTATTAATCATTCGCTCGTTTGGCGTTTGCGAATATTTTGATACGAAACTTACAAGACTTGCCCAACCTTTTAAAGTTCGATAAAAGCTTCAATTATCAAGCATTCATCAAAAGCATAACTTCGGAAGCTATTAATAAATCGCTTGTTTTGCATTCGCGAATACTTTGATACGAAAGCATAGGTACAGCTAACCAGCCCAACTAATTAAAGTTTGACAAAGGCTGCACTTTGCTCTCATACGTTATAATTGAAGACACAAGGGGATACGTCCAAAAGGCTAAATTTAGTGAATTATAAGAAATATGTTTCAGTTGTTTATTATTAAAGGTAATTGAATCGTTTATTTCAGAAACCCGTCAAGTAACTTTTTTCAAATTTTCGGAATACAAAGAAAAACACTATATCTTTACATATTTTAGACCCATTTATGTCCCATAAATAGGAATGTCAGTTAAAGGGATAATGCAGAAAAATATACGTTTTGATTACTGATAGTACCGTATTATGTAAAAAAAGAAAAATCATCAAAATGTCTGTTGACTCGTTTCTGAAATAAACGATTCAATTACGAGATTTGGTAGTCCTTGCCGACTAGTAAGGTTCAAGTAGGGTTGTATAACGGGAAAGCGTCACTAAGGCACTAAAAGTAGAACTCCTTCTTTAAATAATCGATATTTCGCTAGTTTGATATGAACAATGAACAATGTATATGAACATTGGTGCTATATCAATTCGCTAGTTTATTCCAGCTTCATCAGGATTTTCCTAGATATTAAACAATGTGTTAGTGATAGAAGTTGTATCACTGTACAATTTTATGTATCACTGACACATTGTTTAATATCTAGGAAAATCCTGATGAAGCTGGAATAAACTAGCGAATCGATATAGCACCAATGTTCATATAAAACTTTTTACTTAAAATTGCGACCCCAATAAGTTTATTAGACTTATTATAAACCACCATGTAATGTTATTATTCAATTATTATAAATCACCACTAACCTAACCTAACATAAAAAAAACGAAATAAAAATTGCAATATTTTTTAAGATAAAAGATTTACAAGAATAAAATTCCACCAAATTGTATTGCAATTTGTATTGCAATTGTATTAAATTGTAATATGGAATATTACGCAGTGAGTCAAATGATTTTTTTTATCAGATCACATAGCAAATGAAACTTGTTTTCAGTTTATTGTTATTTCGGATATTTTATTATGCCAACTGGAAGATTTTTCAGTTTTAACGTGGTATAATGACACCATGTATCATATTTAGATAGCTTTAGATTGTCTTCCTAAACAGATTCATAAGGGATTTTGTCCATGTCCAGGAATTAATAAATAAGTTCCTATAAGAGAAAAACTAAGAGAAGCTCCTTATAACCTAACCTAACCTAGCCCGTTTGATCCTGCTGAAACGACAGATAATTAAGTATGTGTTATAGGAGACATCTGAAATATTTTTCTGAATATTCGTGAAAACAAAAATTTGATATACTTAATGATAGAAATAATTTCATATTTGGGTTCGTCGCTTGACGTAGCATATGATCTCCAACACCCTATTATCTATTTACATACGTAATTTTCTTCCAATTTCAAGTTTTTAAAAATTGATCCCAGAATTTGAAAGACAGGTTTTCAGTTATTATCCTATCAACAAATTTTCATTAAAAAATATGTAGTTATGTAATAATTATTGAGTCAGTTTCAACTAAAGCAACACAAAACACGGCAATCGCAATTGATTGATAACTTGAACAAATCACTAAATTTGTGTTTACTAAAGACTTTACACTAACCTAACCTAGCCCTGTTTGACATGCTGAAACGGCAGATAATTAAGTATGTGTTCTAGGAGAAGTCTATAAAATATTTCTGCATATTTGCGAAAACAAAAATTTAATATACTTAATCATACGAATAATTTTATGTCTGGGTTCGTCGCTTGACCTAGCATATGATCTCCACCCTATTACACCCAATTACATATTACATATTTACCCTATTACACCCTATTACATCCTATTACACCCTATTACATATTTACTTGCGTAATTTTCTTCCAATTTCGAGTTTTTAAAAATTGTTACTGGAATTTGAAAGACAGGTTTTCAGTTATTATCCTATAAACAAATATTCATCAAAACGTAGGTAATTATGTAATAATTAATGAACCAATTCCAACTAATGAAACACAAAACACGGCAATCGCAATTGATTAATAACTTGAACAAATCTCGTAATACACTAAATTTTTGTTTGCAAAATCCTTCACACTAACCTAACTTAACCTAGCCCTGTTTGAAATGCTGAAACGGCAGATAATTAAGTATGTGTTCTAGGAGAAGTCTATAAAAATGTTCTGCATATTTGCGAAAACAAAAATTGAATATACTTAATCATACGAATAATTTTATGTTTGGGTTTGTCGCTTGACCTAGCATATGATCTCCATCACCTTATTACCTATTTACTTACGTAATTTTCTTCCAATTTCGAGTTTTTAAAAATTGTTACCGGAATTATAAAGACTGGCTTTCAGTTATTATCCTATCAACAAATATTCATCAAAACGTAGGTAATTATGTAATAATTCTTGAATCAATTCCAACTAATGCAACACAAATAACGCCAATAGCAATTGATTGACAACAAATCTCATAATACACTAAATTTGTGTTTGTGCAAAATAGTTAATTTTTAGAGATGTACAATTAATAATGCGATTATCAAAACTATATCATTTTGGAAACAAAAAAATTCTGGACATTCGAATTTTCGACAAGTAATTATTGTTTATTTTTTTCTTCTGTTCTCTGGACAATTACTTGCATAACCATACCATTTCAAAAAAATGATAGATAGAACCAAAGTAATTATTTTTTAGTGTAGTATAGTATTATAGTATGTTGTATTATAGTAGTATTATAGTAGAGAGTGTCGATTTTTGATTTTGTTATTTTCATCCGTTACCATGGTGGAAAATCGACACAAGTTTCTTGGTTTCCAAATGAAGAGTAAGAAGAGTAAGAATAATGAATAAGAAATGAGTAACTAGTGAAATGTTTTCATGGTTTTAACAGATTTCGTGTCAAAGTGTTCATAATTTCACCAAAAAAAATCTAAAATCGAGTATATCTATTAGATTTATTTATTACTTCATGATGTCTATGAATGTCTATGATGTCTATGTCTGTTCATGATGATTACTTCGTAATGTTTGATGACCTATCGTCGATAGCACTACAACACGATGTATCTTAAATTCAGTTTTTAAGCTATGGTCTTACAGGGAAGATTTTCTACATTTATGATTCGTTATTGTTATTTTTATTCATTGGCACTGCAGTAAATATAAGGAGAAGTAACACAGATCCGCCAAAAATTTTGCAATTTGTGCAATTTTTTTTTTCTTGGTCTTCATCATTTCAACGCCTACTACAAGAAAGTATTCGAAATGTATTAACAAGCCTTTTTCTGAATAAAAACATGAGAAACCATACTGTGATTTAAACAGTTGAATTTGTAATAGGAAATGCTATCTAATACAGGGTGTACATTTTTTGCCGGCCCAATAAAAAAATAAAGTTGATGAAGGTTTCTTCGAAACGAAACGTTGTACTGAAAATTTGTAAACGCTGTCTTGTAGAGCTAAAAAAAGTGGCAATGAGATAGTGCCTATGGTTTTCTTATATCTTTTCAAATAACTTCAGAAAAAAATTAAAACAAAATTGCAAGATTTCGAATTGTGTCGAATATTTCCGGAAGTAAGTGGAAATTTCTGCACTTCTCAACAGAATATTAGTGACTACTAAATTGCACAACTTTATTGTAATTTAACCGCCTTTGTAACTTTTTTTGTAACTTTGTAACGGTTTCCGAGATCCCCATGCTGTTGATCCTTATCTTGGATACCCTGTATAGTACTACACTATATTCTATACTATATTCTACTATAGTCTATACTATATTCTTTTTTTTTCACTTTCTATTAGTCCAAAGCTTAATTAATAATCGTATAATATTTTAAATTATTTAGTAGCAAAAAAGTTTCAAAAAATTATTTACAAATTTTGCACAAATTACATCTTTAGAGACCTCAGACTCTATTATTTTATAGTAAGTCAAGATGTACACATGCAGTCATTTAAGTATCTACCTCACTTCTCAATAAAACCTTTATTTATACCTTGCATTACTACCACCTAAATGGAAACGTGTCATATCTGGCACTAGCCCTAAGCAAATTAGGGGTTTTGATTGTCCTTTTAAAATTTACAATGCTATTGATTGGGAGGAAGTGGAGATTATATCCGACGAGACAAAGGCAATTCTTTTATAACAACTATTGTAAATGACTCACAGATCTCACCTGAGCTGTAAGAGTTTGAAATGTTTAGTACCCTGTATATTGGTAACTGTTACTTTGTGGAACATTGTAAATGAATGAAATAAAACCACTTTACTTTGTTACTTCCACTAACACATTTATTTTACAAAAATAATTAGTGACTGCAGTTGAGACTACTCTATAGTCGTTGTCAAACTCAATGACTATAGAGTAGTCGAAACTGCAGTCACTAATTGCAGTTTAGACTACTCTATAGTCATTGAGTTTGACAATGGCTATAGAGTAGTCGAAACTGCAGTCACTATTTATTTTTGTAAATAAATGTGTTAGTGGAAGTAACAAAGTAAAGTAGTTTTATTTAATTCGTTTATACCTATATTTATAATTTCTAATTATATTCATTACTAAAGTACTATTATTATTAAATTACTGCATTATTTACATAATACTTCAAGTGATAGATATTTCATTAATTACTCGTTATAATTTTGCAACTTGGCAAGCTTCGTTGCATAAGTGTTACAATTCGTGAAACAAAAACAGTTATGTTTCGCAAGTTATTGTATAAATTCCTATTACTTTACTTGTGTCTATCAGATGTGATTATATGTGAAATATAATGGGTCATTGGTTTTCACTATAATGCAAATTTACGGAGGCAATCTATTTTTAATATCAATCTTAAATTACATTTTTCATATATAGCGTAATCTTCAGTGCCACGAGCTTATACTCATCATTATTCAAGTAGGTATGTAATATAGCTGAAGCTTTGAGCATAAATCCCCAAGGCAGGGGATCAAGTAATGTAATCATTTTGCACTGAATTTTGCAGTCTGAATACGTTTTTCAATACTGGAAATATTCTACTACCTATTGAGTTGTATTAAAATTATAAAATTATATTAATTATAAAATTTTCGTCCAGGTATGATTTTTTTGTAGCATTTTGTATGAAATTGATTATAATAAGGTACTAAATAAATTAGTGGTGCATATAATAATGATTTAAATGTTTGTTTTGATATGTATGTGGATAGTAGATACATAAAGTATATTTAGTAATTTTCAATGGACGACAATGAAGTTTTCAATACGAAATATATTGCTTCCTGGATGCTTAAGGGAGGGCATAAAATTAAATTTTCTCCGCCTCCTTATTAACATTCAAGGTACAAAACGTTACTTTATAATCTTCAACAATGCCCCTCAAATTACAAAATAGAGTGCGATCAATAGACCCTCCCACGCATCATTTATCACCGCATTTTCCATCCGTTCGCGTTCTAAACTCACCCACAACCCCCCGACGAGCACAATGGCCCTAACAAGTCGATCTTTGTTCGGAAAATCCGCGCAACTTTTTGGGGCCCACCCGCGACCCAGTTTCCCCGCAAGCGGGGGATGAATAAAAACCGCGGCCCCCCTTTTACAACTCCATCAAGATAGAGGCGCTCACCTGCGAGGCGCGCGCGTCGCGACGCCAGGCGACGCCGTGCGTCGCGTCCCCGCGTCTCAGTACGGCGTCGCGACGCCTCGTGTGTACATCGAACCGTGCGAGGGTGAGTCCGAGCAGATCGCGTAATTTCCGGATGGTATGGGGATGTGAGCGGACAGCTAAGGATTCATCTTCTCGATTTGCAGAAGGTTTTCGAGAGAAGGTTGTTTGTAGGTGAGTAAGAAATATTTTGAAACGTAAATTGGTACAATTTCAATTTAGACAAAAAGTTTATAGCCAATTGTGATAAAATTCGATTGCGAAAATATGCATGCCTGTTATAATCAGTTTTACAGAAAATCTTACAAAATCCTTCATTAACTGGTCGCTGGTCTTTCCGCCGTCAAATATTTATTTTATTAAATATTTCATTTACTATTATACGCATATGTACACTTTTATATGTATTTTTATATGCCCACTATATAATTTATAAACTATAAATTTTTTAACCATTAACCCTACACCATTAAAATGGTAAATGGGGATTTGATCATATATATATATATATATATATATATATATATATATATATATATATATATATATATATATATATATATATATATATATATTTTAAATAAACTTTCAGATTTTAATATATTTAATGGTTCCTAATCAACTAAAGTTATAAATATAGGACATCTACAATTATTATACTGTACAAAAAAAATATCCTGCCGTATATTTTTCAATCATTATTATGCGAATACATAACTTTGTTTACTTTAGCTTTAAAAAGTTTGTCGTTTGTTGATGTATAAATATTTGAGTAGATGGGAATAAAAGTAGCCCAAGGCCATTTATTACTACACTGGAGCTGCTCGGACAACATAACAATTTTCTTGTTTGTAGGTAGTGATCTATTTTACTGCGCTGCAAAATCAGTCGCTCTACTTTAATTGTGATCTACGGAATTGTCGCATTAATCAGTATGAATATTTATCACCAAATTGTTTTTACACAATTTTTGCGCTTCGCATAAATATTAGGGATTATGAACGTGGACGTGAGGAGTAACGGTTTAATTTACTTACTTCTTGCCAAGTAGGAGATTAAAGCAAATCGTTGTTTGCAGGTGCTTTTGGGAATTTTGTAATGCTCGTGTTTTCTTAGGTGTGATCCTTCAAAGGATAGACTCTGACATATTTGATGTGGTTTAGAGTAGCCAAATGTTTATTTGGGACTTAAAGCTTACACTTTGCGTGTCTTGTCAAGTTTTCACAATTCACCAAGCACTATACTTCCACAAGAAACATTTCTATACAAATATTTGCCACAACAAGCTAAGAAGTTAAAATTAGTAATTCCATCAAACTCAATAATAGCTACAAAACATTGATTAAACGTAATATGAAAATCAAATATTAAACATGATTATTATATAAAAATAAAAACGTTGAAGTTACAGATTTGCAAACCATTTGCATTTCAGGAGTAATAGTTTTAAATGTACTGTACACGAATATAATATCAAAATTTACAAATAATAAATTTTCAGAAATTACAGTAATGGCTAACCCATACTTGTCAATGCAGACAGTTATATGTGTAATTTTTGCTTTTATTTAATTCTGAAACTTTGTCAAATTTTAAAGAGTAATTGTTTCAGGTGTACTGTACACGAATCTAGTATCAAATTTGCAAATAATAAATTTTCAGTAATTTCAGTAATAGCTAACCTATACTTGTCAATCTAGAAAGTTAAGTGTTTGATTTTCTCCTTTATTTAATACTGAAACTTTGTCAAATTTTCAGGAGTAATAGTTTTAGGTCTACTATACACGAATCTGATATCAAATTTGCAAATAATTTATTTTCAGAAATTTCAGTAATAGCTAACTCATACTTGTTAATCCAGAAAGTTAATTGTTTGATTTTCTTCTTTATTTAATACTGAAACTTTGTCAAATTTTCAGCAGTAATAGTTTCAGGTGTACTGTACACGAATCTAATATCAAATTTGCAAATGATAAATTTTCAGAAATTTCAGTAATGGCTAACACATACTTGTCAATGCAGAAAGTTATGTGTATAGTTTTTTCTTTTATTTAATACTGAAACTTTGTCAAATTTTCAGGAGTAATAGTTTTAAATGTACCGTACACGAATCTAGTATCAAATTTACAAATAATAAATTTTCTGAAATGACAGTAATAGCTAACCTATACTTGTAAATCCAGAAAGTTAATTGTTTGATTTTCTTCTTTATTTAATACTGAAACTTTGTCAAATTTTAAGGAGTAATAGTTTCAGGTGTACTGTACACGAATATAATATCAAATATGCAAATAATGAATTTTCAGAAACTTCAGTAAAAGCTAACACATACTTGTCAATCCAGAAAGTTAATTGTTTGATTTTATCCTTTATTTAATACTGAAACTTTGTCAAATTTTTAGGAGTAATAGCTATAAATGTACTGTACACGAATATAATATCAAATTTGCAAATAATAAATTTACAGAAATTTCAGTAATGGCTAACACATACTTGTCAATGCAGAAAGTTATGTGTATAGTTTTTTCTTTTATTTAATACTGAAACTTTGTCAAATTTTCAGGAGTAATAGTTTTAAATGTACCGTACACGAATCTAGTATCAAATTTACAAATAATAAATTTTCTGAAATGACAGTAATAGCTAACCTATACTTGTAAATCCAGAAAGTTAATTGTTTGATTTTCTTCTTTATTTAATACTGAAACTTTGTCAAATTTTAAGGAGTAATAGTTTCAGGTGTACTGTACACGAATATAATATCAAATATGCAAATAATGAATTTTCAGAAACTTCAGTAAAAGCTAACACATACTTGTCAATCCAGAAAGTTAATTGTTTGATTTTATCCTTTATTTAATACTGAAACTTTGTCAAATTTTTAGGAGTAATAGCTATAAATGTACTGTACACGAATATAATATCAAATTTGCAAATAATAAATTTTCAGAAATTTCAGTAATAGCTAACCCATACTTGTCAATCCAGAAAGTTATATGTGTGATTTTCTACTTTATTTAATACTGAAACTTTGTCAAATTTTGAGGAGTAATAGTTTTAAATGTACCGTACACGAATCTCGTATCAAATTTACAAATAATAAAATTTCTGAAATTACAGTAATAGCTAACCCATACTTGTAAATCCAGAAAGTTTATTGTTTTATTTTCTTCTCTATTTAATACTGAAATATTTCAAATTTTCAGGAGTAATAGTTTTAGGTGTACTGTATACGAATGTAATATAAAATTTGCAAATAATAAATTTTCAGAAATTTCAGTAATTGCTAACCTATACTTGTCAATCCAGAAAGTTAAGTGTTTGATTTTCTCCCTTATTTAATACTGAAACATTGTCAAATTTTCAGGAGTAATAGTTTTAGGTGTACTGTATACGAATATATAATCAAATTTGCAAATAATAAATTTCCAGATATTTCAGTAAAAGCTAACCCATACTTGTCAATCCTGAAAGTTAAGTGTTTGATTTTCTCCTTTATTTAATACTGAAACTTGGTCAAATTTTCAGGAGTAATAGTTTTAGGTGTACTGTATACGAATATATAATCAAATTTGCAAATAATAAATTTTCTGAACTTTCAGTAAAAGCTAACCCATATTTGTCAATCCAGAAAGTTAAGTGTTTGATTTTCTCCTTTATTTAATACTGAAACTTTGTCAAATTTCAAAGAGTAATAGTTTTAGGTGTACTGTACACGAATCTGATATAAAATGTGCAAATAATTAATTTTCAGAAATTTCAGTAATAGTTAACCTATACTTGTCAATCCAGAAAGTTGAGTGTTTGATTTTCTCCTTAATTTAATACTGAAACTTTGTCAAATTTTCAGGAGTAATTGTTTAGGTGTACTGTATACGAATGTAATATCAAATTTGCAAATAATAAACTCTCAGAAATTTCAGTAATAGCTAACCTATACTTGTCAATTCAAAAAGTTATATGTTTGATTTTCTCCTTTATTTTATACTGAAACTTTGTCAAATTTTAAGGAGTAATACTTTCAGGTGTACTGTACACGAATCTGATATCATAGTTGCAAATAATAAATTTTCAGAAATTTCAGTAATAGCTAACCCATACTTGTCAATCCAGAAAGTTAATTGTTTGATTTTCTTCTTTATTTAATACTGAAACTTTGTCAAATTTTCTGGAGTAATAGTTTCAGGTGTATTGTACACGAATCTAATATCAAATTTGCAAATAATAAATTTTCAGAAATTTCAGTAATAGCTAACCCATCTTGTCAATCTAGAAAGTTAAGCGTTTGATTTTTTCCTTTATTTAATACTGAAACTTTGATTGATTCTGAAACTTTGTCAAATTTTCAGGAGTAATTGTTTCAGGTGTACTGTACACGAATCTAATATCAAATTTGCAAATAATAAACTTTCAGAAATTTCAGTAATAGCTATAACCTATACTTGTCAATCCAGAAAGTTAAGTGTTTGATTTTCTTCTGTATTTAATACTGAAACTTTGTCAAAATTAGTTTTCAAAAGTAACAATTTCTTAAAAACCGCTTGTTTATAATTCAGATATTATCACAACTTATTACTTTTTACAATTAATTACCAGCTTTTTAGTCCTAACATTTATTCGTAATCTCTGAAACATGTAAACTAGAAATAACTCGCAAGCAACAAGTTCCAAGTGAAATAACTTGAATTAACTCCCCAACTGGGGTTCAGTCATGCATTAGATCTTGAGACCAAGTTTGTGGACAAGCCTTCCACTTATCGCTCTAGTTGCGACTTTGAATTAATTCTCCAGCACCCCCGGCGGGCTCCAAGGGGGTGCAATTCCTCGGAGCGTTACTGCGGAATTCTGGTGTTATTGTTATGGATTTGGCACACCGGGGCCCCATATTTCATTAAGATCGATACCGGAGCGGCTATTTCATTCAGTGAACCGTTGCAGTATTTGCGAGCTGGGGGTGGTTTTCGTAACCTGGATTTAGATTTTGATTGATAACAGTCGAGTGCAGAGCGTTATTCAGCAGTTTGCTGGGAAATTCAATTTGTGCAGTGGAGTGTAAATAGTGGGATTTTATAGCAATCCAGAAAGTTGAATCTGTTAGTGAGATGAATTTGATTAGTGAATTCAAATTCTGCTAAAATTTGATCGGTGCATTCCAATTCGGCGTAAACTGCGTTAGCGAGGTCCAATTCTTGTAAAATTTGATTAGTTTATTCCAATTCATCTCAAATTTTATTAGTTATTTCCAATTGTTTTCAACTTTGATTGGCGAATCTCAAATTTGATTAATGCATGTGAAGACATCTTCCATCTGATTATAGAATTCCAAAGCCTGTCAAATTTCATTAGTACTTTCCAGTTTGTCATAAATTTGATTTGTGAAATTCTATTCTACTTAGAAATTTTATTAGTAAATTAATCTCAAATTTGATTATCAGTGATTATATGTTGATTATTTCTTCTCTTATAAGATTAGTGAATTTCACTTTTTCACAAATTCTACTAGTGTATTTCAATTCTTTATAATGCATTTATTCGGGAATTTCTCAATTTTAAAATTTTTATACCTATTTAATATATATTTATTGTACATATACATATACATATTATAATAATTTAAAAAAATGTTAAGTGATTAGTGCAACATTTTCTGATTATATATTAAAGCATATATCATCATTCAGAAATAAGGATTAATGACAAATACCTACAAACTTAAATTATATAGTTCAAATATATATATATATATTCAAATTGTCAAAGATATTCAAGAAAGTTGAAAACTGTGTAGCACGAATACAATTATAGTTTTCAACTTATAGTTCTAGTTTTTAGTCTAATTTCTAATCTAATTCTTTCTTGTCTTATTTCTAGTGATCACAAACTCAAAAATTCATTCAAAATAATCACAAAAACATCTCTGAAATGTTCCTACAGTCTACTCACTTATACAAATTTCACAAATTGTGAAAACTAAAAATTTCAGTTGAAATTCTAAACATTTTTTTGAATTTGTGAATGCTTTGACACAGTTGATACGCTTGTATGAGTGATCCCACGCCCAAAGTAAATAATTTGGGAGACTTTGAAAATGATTCCTAAAACTTTCTCTTAAATGATCCTGCAATAATACAATGATTTATGTAATACGGTTCAAGTCAATACGAATTAAAAATGTTATTTATTTAATACGTTTCAAGTTAACACCAACTCAAAAGTTTTCTCAAGGAATTCACAAACAATCATTTGTAACTTTTTTAGCTTTCACACACTAGAAGTGACTTCTACAAATTTTACAAATTGTAAAAACTGTAAGAATTTCAGTTGAAATTCTAAATAAGTTGTCTGAATTTGTGAATGCTTTGACACAGTTGCTACGATTGTAGGAGTGATCACACACCTAAAGTAAATAATTTGAGTCTTTGAAAATTATTCCTGAAACTTTCTCTTAAATAATCCTGCAATAATAGCATTATTTATGTAATACGGTTCAAGTTAACACGAATTCAAAAACGCTCTCATGGTATTCACAAGAAACATCTCGTTAGCTTTTTTTAGTTCCTCCAAACTATAATAAACTTGTTTAAATTGAAAAACCCGTAAGAAAAATCAGTTGGAAATTTTTCAAATTTGTGAAACCTTTAACCACCTTAAGCCACAGTTCCTGAGGCTTCTGAGGCTCTAGGAGTCTTCACATACCCAAGTAAAAAATTGAAAATTATTCCTGAGACTTTCAACAGATTTTATGAGACTGAGTACTCAAAAATTATAGTTACAAATAAAAACCCGTGAACTTTTTGAAAATTTATTCAAACTTAAGGCTGATTTGCACGTGCAGAGTTTTAAGTAGAGTACTGAGTAGAGTAGAGCAACTCTACTTCTAGAAACCCGGCAAAAATATCAGTAGAGTAGAGTTTGAAGTAGAGAAGTAGAGAAAAATTGAAAATTATTCCTGAGACTTTCAACAGATTTTATGAGACTTTGAGTACTCAAAAATTATACTCACAAATAAAAATTCGCGAACTTTTTGATTTTTTTTCAAACTTAAGGCTGATTTGCACGTGCAGAGTGTTTAGTAGAGTACTGAGTAGAGTAAAGCAACTCTACTCCTAGAAACCCGGAAAAAATATCAGTAGGTTAGAGTTTGCAGTAGAGTACTGGTTTGCTAGTAGAGTAGAGTATTATCGCACATGTGGCAAAGTAGCTCAACTCTACTTACCCCCTCCACCTCGAAACACTCTACTAGCCTCCACACTATATCCGTGTAGACGCATGTTTCTCAGTAGAGTAGAGTGACTAGTAGAGTAGAGTTAGTAGAGAGAGTAGAAAAAAACAACATAAACACAGCACTAGTACTGCGATACTCTGCTAATCGTGTGAACAGTTCCTAACCATTTTTGGCAGAGTAACGAGTAGAGTCTACTCTCCTCGTTACTCTATTCTACTAAAAACTCTACCCATGAAAATCAGCCCTTAGAAACATTTGTTTTAGTATTAAGAAATCTTTCAACCTTAAATAGTTTAGGAATACATTCTAGAATTTGTTAAAGTTTTAAACAAGTTTTCCAAGTTTATGTACACTTTGTAAGAATTCCTGGGAATTGTAGGAGTTTTCATGAACTTACATAAAGTTTGGGGAGCCTCTGGAATATATTGCTGAGATTTTCAGGATTAACACAAACTCAAAAGTACTCGCAAATGAAAACTCTGTATCTTTTTCGCACTTTTGTACGCACTGTTTTTTTTTTTTTGAGAACTGTCTCAATTTCACGAATACTTTCTCGAATTTTTAAAAACTTTAAATGAGTGTGACGCGTTTATGTAAAATTGGAAACAGCCAATTGTAGAATTTTTCACATAGTTAGAAAAAAATCTTTAGAATTTTGGGAGCCTTTGGAATGTATTGCTGGAATATTTCGGGTTATCATCACAAAGACAAAAATCGTCTCACAATGCACACAAATAAAAATGTATTCTTTGTATTATTCTTTTTTTTGAGTTTTTGAAAACTGTCAAAGGGAAATTTTAGGGAATTATTATTTACTATATTACATTTTTTGAGTTCGTGGAAATAGCTCATAATTGGAAGTCTCGCTTTCTGGAATCAGCAAATCAGCAAAAACAATGAAAATGGTTTTAAGTCTGTGAAAACTGTCAAAATTTCTGTTACTTTCCAACCTCTGTTAAAACTCTAAACAAGTTTTCTGTGTTTCTGAATAATGTCTTAATTGTGACTTAAATTTTCAGCAAATTGAGCTGATTCAGATCCACAGTATTAATGAATCTTATGTAGAATTAACATTTCTAGCTATATTGCAAATGATGGTGATGAATTGCCATAGCAACGACTCTCAGATGTTCAGAATTTTGTGAAACTCAGACCAATTGTGTTTTATTTGTACTTTATAGGCTTTTTTTCAAAACTCCAGACTCTAGAGACGTTTCAAAATGTGTCATGCATTTTGTAGATTTTCTGAAAATTATGATGATGAATAATGTCTTAATGGTGACCTAAATTTTCAGCAAATTGATTCAGATTCACAGCATTAATGAATCATATGTAGAATTACTTGCATTTCTAGCTATATTGCAAATGATGGTGATGAATTGCCATAGCAACGACTTTCAGATGTTGTGAGATTCATGGAGATGATGCATTTTCTAGATATACACCAATTAATTTCAGCAAATAATTGAGATATTAATCTCAATTATGGAATATGTTCTAATGAAGATATAAAATAATCTAATCTTAGTCAAAACGACCTCTAGTGTATTACAAGTTCTGGAGATGAATGGCTACTTCTGCTATTTTCAGTTTCTAGATTTTCTAAAAGTCATTGAGATGGGACGTGTCTGTGAGTTACAATTTGAATGACTTACGCTTTGTAGTATTTGCCACAATTTCTTGCGATGATTCACTTAAATCATTGGCGGCGTTGGTAATATTTTTATAGTCTTGGAGATGAAAAGTGTCATTTGTGACTTCTACATTTTCCGCATGTTATTGAGATTTCATTTCATTTCATTTCATTTCATCATTTATTTGTATTATGACTCTAAATAGAGTATTACATTGTTATTGTAGGATAACATACAGAAATTCAGGTTCAGGATTATTCGCTGTATTAATTAATCATATTTACAATGACTTGCATTTCTAGTATTACATGTAGTATTGACTTGTATTTCTAGTATTAACTCTGTATTACATGTATTCTTTGTGAGGATGTATTGTTATAACGAACTTGCAGTTTCTGCTTTTTTTAAGACTGCTTTTTTAAGACTGATTTATCTGCTTGATTTAAGTCTAGCAGCTAAATTATTCAGGATTTATGGCTGTAATAACTATCACTTTCTCATCTTCAACGTTCAATTTACTTCAACTGATGATGATGCCTCACAGTATTGGTGAGTTGGTAATCCACCTTTTCGGTAAATCATTCATCATGGTTGAAAACAGATTTTAAATGGCTTGCATTTCTAGGCGTATTCCATGGCGATGACTATGTCCTGTAGAAAGTCATGTAGGTTATTCATGATGTTAATGGCTCGTGACAAATTATCACTGGTAAAAGGCTTATTATAGATGGTGTGCTGATAAGTTAAACCCGAATTCTAATTAAGCTTCTCGTTTAATATAACGTGACTTGTATTTAATATAAATCGCACGGTTGAGCTGCAGATTTTCCGCCTAAATCCTCTTTTATTAAAAGCGTTGATGATTGCCAGCAGCAGCAGCGCATCAGCAACGGCGGTGCATCGAGATTTCCCGCGAGGTGAGATGTGAAACGCCTCCGGCTCTGGGGAAATTGGAGTGCATTCGACGGGTTTCCACCGGAAGCGCTGCGGGGCGCAATTTTCCGCAAATCCCCCGCCTGCTCTGCAGCACGGATTAAATGCAATTGCTGTGGACCGAGGCGCTGCGTAGTTATTTTTTTAAATTAAACTCACAGTGCAATGTCTTAATTAACGGCGCGTGGAAATTAAAAAGTGTCGCCGTTTTATACAACGCAATCTACCCTGCTTTCAGCGCCACTTAGCTTATGCAAATCCGCGCCTTTCTGTATTCTGCATTCAGCTCACTGCGGCTTCAATTTACTAGGTGCTGCTTGTCGAGCAAGCTGGGAGCTGATCCTCATAGGCGGCGAGATGACACCACTATTTGGACTACGTTGCGCAAATATTAAATATTGGTGTTTCGAATCAGTCCAGTTCCAAAATAGACTGTTTACGCGTCCGCTTTAATCTCTTTCACCTTTTTGAAAGACCCATCGGAAGGATCAAAGCGCCTGCGGGAAATGGGTTACAATGGAAGGGGGCTAATAAAATTCCGATACGTTTTTGTGGCGGCCCTGGCGAAATTGAAAAGTCCACTGGTTGGAAATTGGCGAGCGTAATTCGTGCGGTTATTGTGTACGCTCTTGGAAATGAATAATTTTACACAGGCGTAAGCTGATGAAACACCTAATGGATATCGCAGCGTCAGATTAATTTAGAGTGTCCCTACGCCCTGAATTAAACAGTACAGTATTGATTTTACAGACACAGATGTGGATTTTATGAGGGCTGACCACGAATTTCCCAAAAATATTTATTGAGATGAAATGAAAAATACAAAATATTGTAATGCAAACTGTCAAATAATAAAACCATTTAGAATAAAGTATTACAGAAAACAAAATCAACAAAATGAATCATTACACAAATTAACAAATTATCAATTTATTCTTTATACATGGCAACTGCGACAGAATTGTTGCTCGAACATGTAGAGCTTCAATGAAACTTATCCACACCGATGCACATGCCGCCGATGATAAAACAAGATTTAGAAGATTGGAATCAAATTTTGTTCAATTTGGACAAGTGAATGCAATAAGATATCGACAAGAGCCAGTCATGGAAAATGAGGTAGTGCAAGAAATAGTGTTGGCCTATTTTCAAGTTAATCCACAAGCATCTATCTTGTGACATGCGAAATTATATCCTGCAGAAATAGGGCGAAAAAGTAATCTTCGAAATAATTTAAAAAATACTTGCTTTATGAGTATGTTTGTATAATACTTTTTTGTAGTCAATTTTTCTCCCAATCGTGATATGTGATAAAAAATAGGTCATTCAATTAAAAAAAATGAATTACGAGATCTTTAAGATGACACTTAGATATTAACAGTTTATGAAGACTTATTATCAAAATTGACAGTTTCCAATCATTTTACTCATAGAGGCATCCTCCAGGTACAATTAGAGATGTAACTCATAATTTTATCTTATTCCTAAAAGAAGTTATAGACAGATTTCAGTCTGTTTTTTAATAGTTAAAATTTTAGAGATTTTTTTTTCTTGAAATCTAGAAGAGATAAGTGTACATACGTTCTTACAAAATAAGAACGAATGCGAAATTATACCCTGAAGAAATAGGCCGAAAAAGTAATCTTCGAAATAATTAAAAAAATACTTGCTTTATGAGTATGTTTGTATAATCCTTTTTTGAGGTAATTTTTCTCCCAATCGTGCTATGTGATAAAAAATAGGTCATTCCATTAAAAAACAAAATAATTACGAGATCTTCAAGATGACACTTAGATATTGACAGTTTATGAACACTTATTACCAAAATTTACAGTTTCCAATTATTTTACTCATAGAGGCATCCTCCAGGTACAATTAGAGATGTAACTCATAATTTTATCTTATTCCTAAGAGAAATTATAGACAGGTTTCAGGCTACCTTTTAAAGGTCAAAATTTAAGAGAAATTTTTTTTTCTTGAAAACTGGAAAAGATAAGTGTACATACGTTCTTACAAAATAAGTTCCAATTTCAGCGAGGAATTCAAAAATATTATAATATATGGAGTGTTGCATTTAAAATAAGAAAGTTGGTGCTACTTCCGGTGGCACCGGAAGTGATAGAAAGTTGAAAATATTTCACATGAGGATAATAGATTCAACCGTATAACGAGGATTTTTTTGAAATTTTTAGTACAACGGCAACCCCTTAATCTTTTAATCAACGGTTTAGCGTAGACACCTTGTATATACATACGAGATTATTGTACCCCATGTTCAACAATTGGCCGAAAATTTCGGCAATTTATTCATTTTATGCAAGACAATGCCAAACCTCATACAGCTAAAATTGTAACAATTGCATTGAGAGATGCAAATATCCAAAAGCCCTTCAAAGGCCCTGACCTCAATCCTATTGAGCATCTCTGGGATCAATTGGGCAAAATAATTAAGAACGCTCCAAGACAATCATGTTAGAGAGCTCATCAAGAGTTACTGGCTCTTGATGAGCTCTCTAACATGATTGTTCAAGAATGGAAACAGATACCCCAAGAAAGAATACGAAACTTAATCTCAAGAATTCCGAGAAGATTAGAAGCTTGTAGTGCTGCAAGAAGAGGGCATACACACTATTAATAATGTTACTTTTTTTTTACAAATTAGGATTTCAGTTCATAAGAAGACCATTGGTATTTTTGTCTAATTTTTAACTTTATTTCGTTAAGTCCTTGAAAAGTATAGTTTGTTCATTTTAATAGCTCTTGAGTCAACTAAACTGAGAGGAAACACTTGGATTTATATATTTATTCGTTTCATTAAATTTCGTTATCTGGTTTTTAATGTATTTTCAATTTTACTAGTGGTCCCTTAATTATGTTTATTACAAATTAGGATTTCAATTCATAAGAAGACCATTGGTATTTTTGTCTAATTTTTAACTTTATTTCGTTAAGTCCTTGAAAAGTATAGTTTGTTAATTTTAATAGCTCTTGAGTCAACTAAACTGAGAGGAAACACTTGGATTTATATATTTATTCGTTTCATTAAATTTCGTTATCTGGTTTTTAATGTATTTTCAATTTTACTAGTGGTCCCTTAATTATGTTTATTACAAATTAGGATTTCAGTTCATAAGAAGACCATTGGTATTTATGTCTAATTTTTAACTTTATTTCTTTAAGTCCTTAAAAGTATAGTTTGTTCATTTTAATAGCTCTTGATTCAACTAAACTGAGAGGAAACACTTGGGTTTATATATTTATTCGTTACATTAAATTTCGTGATCTGGTTTTTAATGTATTTTGAATTTTACTAATTATGTCCGGAAGTGTATTATTATTTCTTTAATATGCCTTTTAGGTCCTACACTGGCTGTAGTATTTTGCTTATAAAATCTTCTACTCCTGCTTTTTCTTCATTTTTTGTTTCACTTTTAGTCCCTTTTTTAGTATATTATTTTTCTTTTTCTCTTTTTCCATTCTCTCCATTCTTCCCTCCATATTCTCCATTCTTTCTTTCATTTGTGCCCGCTCTATGCCCCACTCTTCCTCTTTTTTTTGTATTTTCATTCTTACTTAATGTATCTCCTCTTTTATGTTCTTTTTCATTTCTTGATGCATCTGTTTCATCGTGTCTTATATCTCTCCCATTTCTCCCTCTTTTTCTTTTTCACTGCTTGCTTCTCTTCTTACACCTCGAGCACCTGTGGGTATTCTCCTTCCTTTCTGTACCTCTGGCGATCTTAGAACTTTCTGTTTGTGAATATTCCTTCCTCTTCCTCTTGTCTCTCTTCGTTTATGTGCTCTCTGTCTTTTTTCTTCTAGTTGTTCATTTATTCTATCTTGCAAGTGCCTCCGCCTTTGAAAACCTTCCTGGAGCCTGTGGAATATGTTGCTGGGATTTTTAATGTTATTACATAGACAAAAATCGTCTCAAAATGCACACAAATAAAACTTGTTTCGTTGTATGTTCAAAGCCTTCCTGGAACCTTTGGAATATGTTGCTGGGACTTTTAAGGTTATCACATAGACAAAAAAACGTCTCAAAATGCACACAAATAAAACTTGTTTCGTTGTATGTTCAAAGATGAAAACTTTTTTTAAGTTTGTGAAAACTGTTAAAATCAAAGGAGTATATACTAGAAATTTTTAGAGTACTAAACAAGTGCCCAGAACAAGAATTTTTCCTTTTTTTATGGAAATTTGATTGCACCTTTCTTTGCTCTGGCGATCTTAGAACTTTCTTGCTTTTGTGAATATTCCTTCCTCTTCCTCTTGTCCCTCTTCGTGTATATGTTCTTTGTCTCTTTTCCTCTAGTTGTTCATTTATTCTATCTTGCAAGTGCCAGTTAACTATTTTCCTCTGCCTTTGGAAGCCTTCCTGGAGCCTTTGGAATATGTTGCTGGGACTTTTAAGGTTATCACATAGACAAAAATCGTCTCAAAATGCACACAAATAAAACTTGTTTCGTTGTATGTTCAAAGATGAAAACTTTTTTTAAGTTTGTGAAAACTGTTAAAATCAAAGGAGTATATACTAGAAATTTTTAGAGCACTAAACAAGTGCTCTGAACAAGAATTTTTCCTTTTTTTGGCAATTTGATTGCACCTTTCTTTGCTCTGGCGATCTTAGAACTTTCTTGCTTTTTGTGAATATTCCTTCCTCTTGCTCTTGCCTCTCTTCGTTTATGTGCCCTCTGTCTATTTTCCTCTAGTTGTTCATTTATTCTATCTTGCAAGTGCCACTTAACTATTTTCCTCCGCCTTTGGATGCCTTCCTCGAGCCTTTGGAATATGTTGCTGGGACTTTTAAGGTTATCACATAGACAAAAATCGTCTTAAAATGCACACAAATAAAACTTGTTTCGTTGTATGTTCAAATATGAAGACTTTTTTTTCAAGTTTGTGAAAACTGTTAAAATCAAAGGAGTATATACTAGAAATTTTTCACTAAACAAGTGCTCTGAACAAGATTTTTTCCTTTTTTTGGCAATTTGATTGCATTTTCCTCCTCGTACTATTAAATTACGACCTAAACCGTAAATCCAAACTTCTATCTTTTGTATTAAATCATTTCCATCCTTACTCGCAACTTGATATCTCCCCATTATGTAGTCGACTTATTGCGTCCTTGAGCCAGATAGCTTTTAATTTCCGCGCGCTAATTCCGCATTACAAATTCATTTTCATCCCCCCAGGCACTCGTAACTTTATACCTCCATTTTTGCACAAATATATTTTTTTGTGCCCCGCTGCCATAACAGTGTTTAATTTCCGTGCGATGTAAACCCAAACAAATTACCACGCGATATTGCTGCGTATTCAACGGCACGAGCGTCGTAAAGGCGTGCTTAAATGCGGGCCCGTTAAATTCAATTTTTGCCCCCGATCTTTTCACCGTCCTGTGATAAACGCCGGTCTTTATTGGCACCAACTCGACCCCGGCAAAATCAGATAGCTTGGTTGGAGCGTTTCCGATTCAGATGGGATTGGAAGCTTGGCTTCCTGAAGCTGGGATTAATCCTGTGATTTATTTATGAGGGGTGCGAGCAGATGTATAATTTGATATTACACTCTAATATTGTAATCTCCTATGACCCCAGAGATACGATCAATCCGGATTGTTTTCCAGAGATCAGAGGTGAAGATTTTACGTGAAATGATAAGTTTACCCAGGCAACATACTGTATTGATCCTGAGGGATTAATCTTCTTCCTCGCCAGTCCACCCCTGCCTGAAGTTCCGAATACTGGAGTCCGTAGTAAAGTTTTTACTACGCAGTTACGTTTGAACCGGAATTCTGGGGTTCAAGCGGGGAATTGGAGCAATCGCCTGCAAAGAGAGCTTCTCCTATTCCTATTGGATTCGCACGGGGATGGAGAGAACCTGGTGATGGATGGGCGGAAACGGAGGCGCTTTCTTATGCGGAAGTGTGTTACTGGATGATTCTGACTTACGAGCCGCAACAATTTCCGGTATTCGAGCGTGCACCATGGTCATTAATCTCGGTGGCAAATGGAGCTGTGTGTACTTCAGATAATGAGTACGCCGGTGAATGTATACCATGTCAACTCTTGAAAACGGGAATTGAGAGGAAAATAGTTCCTTTTATATCTCAAATGTTCCCTAAAATCTGTTTCTGGTACAAATCTAAAATTATGGCTATTTAAATACTAACAACTGTTTTTTTGAAATACAAATTTTAAAATCGCCTTAGCCTTTTTTTTATTATTCATATTATTTTATGTCAGGTACTAAACTTTTAAAACTCTTACAGCTCAGGTGAGATCTGTGAGTCATTTACAATAGTTGTCATAAAAGAATTTCCTTTGTCTCGCCGGATATAATCTCCACTTCCTCCCAATCAATAACATTGTAAATTTTAAAAGGACAATCAAAAACCCTAATCTGCTTAGGGCTAGTGCCAGATATGACACGTTCCCATTTAGGTGGTAGTAAAGCAAGGTATAAATAATGGTTTTATTGAGAAGTGAGGTAGATACTTAAATGACTGCATGTGTACAGGTGTACTGCAGGTGTACTGTACACGAATTTAATACCAAATTTGCAAATTATAAATTTTCAGAAATTTCAGTAATAGATAACCCATGCTTGTCAATGCAAAAAGTTAAGTGTTTGATTTTCTCCCTTATTTAATACTGAAACTTTGTCAAATTTTCAGGAGAATTAGTTTCAGGTGTACTGTACACGAATCTAATACCAAATCTGCAAATAATAAATTTTCTGAAATTTCAGTAATAGCTAACGCATATTTGTCAATGCAGAAAGTTAAGTGTTTGATTTTTTCCCTTATTTAATACTGAAACTTTGTCAAATATTCAGGAGAATTAGTTTCAGGTGTACTGTACACGAATCTAATACCAAATGTGCAAATAATATTTTTTCATAAATTTCAGTAATAGCTAACCCATACCTGTCAATGCAGAAAGTTAAGTGTTTGATTTTCTCCGTTATTCAACACTGAAACTTTAACAAATTTTCGGGAGAATTAGTTTCAGGTGTGCTGTACACGAATCTAATACCAAATTTGCATATAATAAATTTTCAGAAATTTCAGTAATAGCTAACCAATACGTGTCAATGCAGAAAGTTAAGTGTTTGATTTTCTCTCTTATTTATTACTCAAACTTTGTCAAATTTTCAGGAGAATTAGTTTCAGGTGTACTGTACACGAATCTAATACCAAATTTGCAAATAATAAATTTTCAAAAATTTCAGTAGTAGCCAACGCATACTTTTCAATGCAGACAGTTAAGTGCCTGATTTTCTCCCTTATTTAATACTGAAACTTTGTCTAATTTTCAGGAGAATTATTCTCGGGTGTACTGTACACGAATCTAATACAAAATTTGCAAATAATAAATATTCAGTAATTTCAGTAATAGCTAAGACATACTTGTCAATGCAGAAAGTTAAGTGTTTGATTTTCTCCCTGTTTTAATATTGAAACTTTGTCAAATTTTCAGGAGAATTAGTTTTAGGTGTACTGTACACGAAACTAATACCAAATTTGCAAATAATAAATTTTCAAAAATTTCAGTAGTAGCCAACGCATACTTGTCAATGCAGACAGTTAAGTGCCTGATTTTCTCCCTTATTTAATACTGAAACTTTGTCTAATTTTCAGGAGAATTAGTTTCAGGTGTACTGTACACGAATCTAGTATGAAATTTGCAAATAATAAATTTTCAGAAATTTCAGTACTAGCGAAGGCATACTTGTCAATGCAGATAGTTAAGTGTTTAATTTTCTTCCTTTTTTAATACTGAAACTTTGTCAAATTTTCAGGAGAATTAGTTTCAGGTGTACTGTACACGAATCTAATCCCAAATTTGCAAATAATAAATTTTCATAAATTTCAGTAATAGCTAACCCATACTTGTCAATGCAGAAAGTTAAGTGATTGATTTTGTCCCTTAATTAATACTGAAACTTTGTCAAATTATCAGGAGAATTAGTATCAGGTGTACTGTACACGAATCTAATACCAAATTTTCAAATAAATAATTTTCAGAAATTTCAGTAATAGCTAACCCATACTTGTCAATGCAGAAAGTTAAGTGTTCGATTTTCTCCCTTATTTAATACTGAAACTTTGTCAAATTTTCAGGAGAATTAGTTTAAGGTGTACTGTACACGAATCCAATATCAAATTTGCAAATAATAATATTTCATAAATTTCAGTAAGAGCTAAGACATACTTGTCAATGCAGAAAGTTAAGTGTTTGATTTTCTTCCTTTTTTAATACTAAAACTTTGTCAAATTTTCAGGAGAATTAGTTTCAGGTGTACTGTATACGAATCCAATATCAAATTTGCAAATAATAAATTTTCAGAAATTTCAGTAAAGGCTAAGACATACTTGTCAATACAGAAAGTTAAGTGTTTGATTTTCTCCCTTTTTCTATACTGAAACTTTGTCAAATTTTCAGGAGAATTAGTTTCAGGAGTACTGTACATGAATCTAATACCAAATTTGCAAATAATATTTTTTTATAAAATTCAGTAATAGCTAAGCCATACTTGTCAATGCAGAAAGTTAAGTGTTTGATTTTCTCCCTTTTTTAATACTGAAACTTTGTCAAATTTTCAGGAGAATTAGTTTCAGGTACACTGTACACGAATCCAATATCAAATTTGCAAATAATAAATTTTCATAAATTTAAGTAATAGCTAACGCATACTTGTCAATGCAGACAGTTAAGTGTTTGATTTTCTCCCTTACTTAATACTGAAACTTTGTCAAATTTTCAGGAGAATTAGTTAAAGGTGTACTGTACACGAATCCAATATCAAATTTAAAAAAAGGAAATTTTCAGAAATTTTAGAAATAGCTAAGACATACTTGTCAATGCAGAAAGTTAGGTGTTTGATTTTCTCCCTTCTTTAATACTGAAACTTTGTCAAATTTTCAGGAGAAATACACTCCGCGACAAAAGTCTGGGTTCACTAACAATTTTTCCGATTTTTCGTCCTATTTTTTTTTTTTTCAAATAAACCAAAATGTTAATGTTTGTTTATCAAAAAACAAAAATGAAAAACCACCTTTGGTGATAAATTAATAATTAATCTTTATTTACTTACATTTTAGGATACTAAAGAAATATAGTGTTTATAAAAAAAAGTGAAAAACACGAACTATGGGTACGAACGAAACTTTCAATATCTGGTGTTTCCACCACGAGCCCTAATAACACAGTCCAGACGTCTAGACATGCTGTTAATCAACGTTGCAATGTTTTCTTGCGGCAGTCTGTCCCACTCTTCAACCAAACATGCTGCAAGGTCTCTTAAGGTCCGAGGGCGATCAGGGCGAGCTCGAATGGCTCTTCCCAGTTGGTCCCACACGTGCTCAATAGGGTTCAGATCTGGTGAACAAGCAGGCCAATCCAAACACCTAATTCCGACTTCGTTAAAATATTGGAGGGTAATGTTCGCCACATGTGGGCGAGCATTATCCTGCATTAATTGAAAGTTTTCTCCAATAAAGTGACTGTATGGTACAACATGTTCCTCTACAATATCCCTAATGTACCTATCTGCGTTAAGGGCTGCTCTATCACAAATATGGAGTTCTGTACGAGCCTCGACAGAAATCCCTCCCCATACCATTACAGAGCCTCCGAAAAAATTGGATCTAGGAGCCATGGTACATGCTGCGTATCGTTCTCCTGGTCTCCTCCATACCCGTGTACGACCGTCTGGAGCATCCAACGTAAAACGGGATTCATCAGTCCATAAGACATGTCGCCACTCGGCAGCCCCCCAGTTCTGATAAGTTCTAGCAAAATTCAGTCGGTTTTGTTTGTGACGAACCATAAGTTTTGGACCAGTGGCAGCCCGATAAGACTTTAGATTATTTTCTCGAAGTCGTCGCTGAACTGTACGTGCCGATATTTGAACATTTCTGACTGCAGCAAGCTCATTAGCTCTAATTGTTGCAGTTTCAGTGCGATTTCTCAAAGATTGTAACAACATAAATCGGTCATCTTGAGCATTAGTTTTTCTTGGTCTTCCTGACCGTGCTCTGGCTGTTAGTAGACCATCTTCCTCATACCTCTGCCAAATCCTTCGGACCCCGTTTTGAGAAACTCCATACCTACGGCCTGCTTCTCTCTGGCTATGTCCTTCTTCAATGTGGGCAATTATCCGTGCACATCTTACTGGAGATATCGGCATTTTGATCACTAAACTAAATTTCAGCACACACTGACACTTGCCAGCAACATTTGAAGCATGATAAACAAATCCATGACAACACCAACTTAATTGTTAACCAAATCTCAAAAATCTGAATAAGGCACGTTAGAAGGAAAACATGCACTATATTAAAAATTGTACGGCTATGCATTTGGCGACTACGTCATTAAACTTGTTTTTTGATAAACAAACATTAACATTTTGGTTTATTTGAAAAAAAAAAAAAATAGGACGAAAAATCGGAAAAATTGTTAGTGAACCCAGACTTTTGTCGCGCAGTGTAGTTTCAGGTGTAATGTACACGAATCTAATACCAAATTTGCAAATAATGAATTTTCTGAAATTTCAGTAATAGCTAAGACATACTTGTCAATGCAGAAAGTTAAGTGTTTGATTTTCTCCCTTATTTAATAATGAAACTTTGTCAAATTTTCAGGAGAATTAGTTTAAGGTGTACTGTACACAAATCCAATTTCAAATTTTAAAAAAAAGTAAATTTGCAGAAATTTCAGAAATAGCTAAGACATACTTGTCAATGCAGAAAGTTAAGTGTTTGATTTTCTCCCTTTTTTAATATTGAAACTTTGTCAAATTTTCAGGAGAATTAGTTTTAGGTGTACTGTACACGAAACTAATACCAAATTTGCAAATAATAAATTTTCAAAAATTTCAGTAGTAGCCAACGCATACTTGTCAATGCAGACAGTTAAGTGCCTGATTTTCTCCCTTATTTAATACTGAAACTTTGTCTAATTTTCAGGAGAATTAGTTTCAGGTGTACTGTACACGAATCTAGTATGAAATTTGCAAATAATAAATTTTCAGAAATTTCAGTACTAGCGAAGGCATACTTGTCAATGCAGATAGTTAAGTGTTTAATTTTCTTCCTTTTTTAATACTGAAACTTTGTCAAATTTTCAGGAGACTTAGTTTCAAGTGTGCTGTACACGAATCTAATACCAAATTTACAAATAATAAATTTTCAGAAATTTCAGTAATAGCTAACCCATACTTAGTTAAGTATGGAAAGTTAAGTGTTTGATTTTCTCCCTTTCTTAAAACTGAAACTTTGTCAAAATTTCAGGAGAATTAGTTTCAGGTGCACTGTACACGAATCCAATATCAAATTTGCAAATAATAAATTTTCATAAATTTCAGTAATAGCTAACCCTTACTTGTCAATGCAGAAAGTTAAATGTTTGATTTTCTCCCTTATATAATACTGAAACTTTGTCTAATTTTCAGGAGAATTTGTTTCAGTTGTACTGTACACGAATCTAATACCAAATTTGCAAATAATAAATTTTCTGAAATTTGAGTAATAGCTAACCCATGCTTGTCAATGCAGAAAGTTAAGTGTTTGATTTTCTCCCTTTTAAATACTAAAACTTAGTCAAATTTTCAGGAGAATTAGTTTCAGGTGTACTGTACACGAATCCAGTATCAAATTTGCAAATAATAAATTTTCATAAATTTCAGTAATAGCTAACCCATACTTGTCAATGCAGAAAGTTAAGTGTTTGATTTTCTCTCTTATTTAATACTGAAACTTTGTCAAATTATCAGGACAATTAGTTTCAGGTGTACTGTACTCGAATCCAATATCAAATTTGCAAATAATAAATTTTCATAAATTTCAGTAATAGCTAAGACATACTTGTCAATGCAGAAAGTTAAGTGTTTGATTTTCACCCTTTTTTAATACTGAAACTTTGTCAAATTTTCAGGAGAATTAGTTTCAGGTGTACTGTGCACGAATTTAATACCAAATTTGCAAATAATAAATTTTCAGAAATTTCAGTAATAGCTAACGCATACTTGTCAATGCAGAAAGTTTAGTGTTTGATTTTCTCCCTTATTTAATACTGAAACTTTGTCATATTTTCAGGAGAATTAGTTTCAGGTGCACTATACACGAATCCAATATCAAATTTGTAAATAATAAATTTTCATAAATTTCAGTAATAGCTAAGACATACTTGTCAATGCAGAATGGTAAGTGTTTGATTTTCTCCCTTATTTAATACTGAAACTTTGTCAAATTTTCAGGAAAAATAGTTTTAGGTGTACTGTACAGTAATCCAATATCAAATAATAAATTTTCATAAATTTCAGTAATGGCTAAGACATACTTGTCAATACAGAAAATTAAGTGTTTGATTTTCTCCCTTTTTTAATACTGAAACTTTGTCAAATATTCAGGAGAATTAGTTTCAGGTGTACTGTATACGAATTCAATATCAAATTTGCAAATACTAAATTTTCATAAATTTCAGTAATAGCTAACCCATACTTATCAATGCAGAAAGTTAAGTGTTTGATTTTCTCCCTTATTTAATACTGAAACTTTGTCAAATTACCAGGAGAATTAGTTTCAGGTGTACTGTACACGAATCTAGTATCAAATTTGCAAATAATAAATTTTCGGAAATATCAGTAATAGCTAACCCATACTTGTCAATGCAGAAAGTTAAGTGTTTGATTTTCTCCCTTATTTAATACTGAAATTTTGTCAAATATTTAGGAGAATTCGTTTCAGGTGTACTGTACACGAATCAAATACAAAATTTGCAAATAATAAATTTTCAGAAATTTCAGAAATAGCTAAGACATACTTGTCAATGCAGAAAGTTAAGTGTTTGATTTTCTCCCTTTTTTAATACTGAAAGTTAGTCAAATTTTCAGGAGAATTAGTTTAAGGTGTACTGTACACGAATCCAATATCAAATTTGCAAATAATAAATATTTATAAGTTTCAGTAACAGCTAAGACATATATGTCAATACAGAAAGTTAAGTGTTTGATTTTCTCATTTACATTCGATTTTTACAATGACACTATTTAGACTAAACCAAATAAAAATGTCTTCATCCGGCGCCTACACCATTTATAAATAATGTAAATTAATTAATAATAATTTCAAATTTTAGAGAAAAAAAATACTCACCAATAATTTTAGCAAATTATATACAGGGTGAGTTTTTTTTAGCATTTTAAGCATTGGGATCTCGGATACCATAAGACATGGAGATACGGTTAAATGAGGAAAGAGTAGTCGATTTAAGAGCTTATGCCAGATATGCTTTTGTTTTTTGAAAAAATACCACAGTTTTTCAGTTATAATACAAACTTTAATTTTCTTAAAAGGCAGTCATGGTTGGATTTGACAACTTTAAAAAGGAACATTTTTGCTCTCTATATTAATATTATTTACTAGTAAGTACTAAATATAACAACCTTAAATAGTATGTTTAATACGAGTCTGGAAATAAAGCTTTTTCAAATAAACATTTCTGGACGTGTAATGAACGATGCTTTTTATTACACTTAATTTTTTATTATATTTATTTCAAATATTCTTGTTCCGTTTTGACAATGGAGGAGAGGTGACGTATTCTGAACATTGGGAAGACTTCAGGATAGACAAGCAGTGCGAAATATCGTGCGATCAACATTTATTTAGATAAAAGAAGCCCTTGAGGACATAGTGTTGGAAGTATATCTGCAGTCTGTTAAAGCCTTGTTGCATTAATTCATGATAATCCTGTATTTTGTAGGGATATATAACCAAGTCCTTCTTCAATTATTTTTTTGCAGGTTCCATAACACTGACACAGTCATAGCCGCCCCTTATCTAAATAATTGTTGATCGCACGGTATATGGTTCATTAATAATATTGTCTACTAACTATTGCTTTGTTTTCAATTACTGTAACTATTTTATCGACATTTCATGATAAGGCGAGCAGCTACAAAACCCAATGGTGGAATATTGTATAACTTGCTACTTCTCATTATGTACGCTAGTTATTCGTTGTGCAATATCCGATTGTTCCAAAGAATCTGGGCGTTGGAAAGGGAACATGAGACTATTTAAATTGGTAATTGGTGCAGTCGTAACGTTAATGTTATGTATATATTCATCCATCGTAACACGTTATTGATCGGCGATACCGAATGAGCAAATCTTAGTAGTAAATCAGAAGTGAACTGTACTATAAAACGGAATAATAAATTTAGAGACTTGGAGGCTTTAAGGAGAGATTAATTAATTGGGATGTTAATTAGAAATGGGAATGGGAATGAGATTATTGGGGAAGTAGGTACTTAAAATTTAGCACACTTCCTAGCTGAATGGACTTCGCAAATTATTTGCTTAATACGTATGATTTGCAGAGCAGTAAGTGAGGAACTCGAAATTGAAAAGTGTGCTGGAAGAATAAGTTATCTGCAAATTTAGTAAGATATGGGAAATTAAAAGTTTTATGTGTTATGAGTTATAGTGATTTTTGAAGCTAAACGAAATTTGTTTAACCTTGTAATGATTCTAAACCTAATCTAAACCTTACCTAAACTAACCTTATCTAATATAATATTCTGACTTTAAAAATATTTCTGGTAAAGTCCCACGAACCCAAATCCATAAAAATGATCCATGACTTTTCAAGCACCAAGAGAAAAGTTTATAATGAAATTTATGAAATATATTCTTTTATAGTATTTAGCAATTAAAGAAATGCTACTTTAACAAAAAAAATGTATATGTAATGTCGCAATGTATATGTAATATTAAAATATTTGCCATGTTGTAACATAATTAGAAATACTTATAGGTGAGTACGAAAATGATGTCAAGTAGGTATAGTTCATGCAGCAAAAAATGGAGGAAATACTGTTTAGCTTAGCTTGATGGGGGTTTTTATAATAAGGTTACAGGTTAAGGTTAATCCTTTGTAATAAGGTTTAGTTGTGGCATTTGTTTAGAAATTTAAATCTGACATTTACAAAATTGGGATTTACACTACTAGATATTAGTAAAAAAAAAACGGTCTAAGAGTACTTTGTTTCTGCGTCAACTATACATTATTCGGCCGAAATATACCAAAATTCAGATTTTTTCCTCTTTATTTATAGTTTTGTTGTAGTTTTAGATAATATAGATCTCAGCGATGGCAGATCACGGAAGGTTAGTTTTACAAAAATTTCCGTATCTTTTCAGTATTTGTCTGAAAAAATTACGTATATTTCTGCCAAAGTTTTAGTTTTTACTGCCGGAATTTAAAGTACTACTATCAAAATTGCTATGGCTAATATAAAAATTGCAATAATAACTTAAAATTCCGAAATTTCAAAAATTTGCTCGGAAATTTCCATTTTTAGTAAAGTTTCGCATATTCTGTTAACTTTTTTCATATTACTGCAGTTGTTTGTCTTTTGGTGTTTATTACATTAGAATTATAAATAGTAAGAATTACAATGATAACTATCAATGCTTTAAATCTATCAAAATTGCATAGATTACCTACTATGATATCTAATTAGTTTGCTACTGTCAATTTTGGTATATCAACATTGCAATGATAAACGATTAAATCTTTAATTGTACCAAAATTTCATAAGATTTTTTTAGTAAAATTTCATAGATTACCTACTTTAACATTTAATTTGTTTGTTTAATGTCAGAAGTTGAAGTAGGTATTACTATCAAGTTTGCTATGGCTAATGACAAACTTCCAATAATAAACTCTCAAATGTTTAATATTAAAGAAACTTCAAACATTTATTTGCAAATTTTCATTTTTAATAAATTTTCAGTTATAGCTGTAAACTTTTCTTATATTACTCCAAAATTTTCAACTTTTGATATCTAAAATGCAATTATTGATATCTACATTGCAATGATAAACTATTAAATCTTTGATTGTACCAAAATTTCATACGATTTTTTTAGTAAAATTTCATAGATTACCTACTGTAATATTTAATTTGTTTGTTTAATGTCTGAATTTGAAGTAGGTATTACTATCAACTTTGCTATGGCTAATGACAAAATTCCAATAATAAACTGTCAAATGTTTAATATTAAAGAAACTTCAAACATTTATTTGCAAATTTTCATTTTTAAATAATTTTCAGATATTGCTGTTAACTTTTCTTATATTTTTGCCTAATTTTCAACTTTTGATATCTAAAATGCAATTATTGATATCAACATTACAATGATAAACGATTGCATATTTAATTGTACCAAAATTTCATACGATTATTTTAGTAAAATTTCATAGATTACCTACTGTAATATTTAATTTGTTTGTTTAATGTCAGAATTTGAAGTAGGTATTACTATCAACTTTGCTATGGCTAATGATAAAGTTACAATAATAAACTGCCAAATGTTTAATATTAAAGAAACTTCAAACATTTATTCGCAAATTATCATTTTTAATAAATTTTCAGTTATTACTGTCAACTTTTCTTATATTACTGCAAAATTTTCAACTTTTGATATCTAAAATTCAATTATTTATATCAACATTGCAATGATAAACTATTAAATCTTTAATTGTACCAAAATGTCATACGATTTTTTTAGTAAAATTTCATAGATTACCTACTGTAATATTTAATTTGTTTGTTTAATGTCAGAATTTGAAGTAGGTATTACTATCAACTTTGCTATGGCTAATGACAAAGTTCCAACAATAAACTGTCAAATGTTTAATATTAAAGAAACTTCAAACATTTATTCGCAAATTTTCATTTTTAATAAATTTTCAGTTATTACTGTCTACTTTTCTTATATTACTGCAAAGTTTTCAAGTTTTGATATCTAAAATGCAATTATTGATATCACATTGCAATGATAAACTATTAAATCTGTAATTGTACCAAAATTTCATACGATTTTTTTAGTAAAATTTCATAGATTACCTACTGTAATATTTAATTTGTTTGTTTAATGTCAGAATTTGAAGTAGGTATTACTATCAATTTTGCTATGGCTAATGACAAAGTTCCAAAAATAAACTGTCATATGTTTTATATTAAAGAAACTTCAAACATTTATTCGCAAATTTTCATTTTTAATAAATTTTCAGTTATTACTGTCAACTTTTCTTATATTACTGCAAAATTTTCAACTTTTGATATCTAAAATTCAATTATTTATATCAACATTGCAATGATAAACTATTAAATCTTTAATTGTACCAAAATGTCATACGATTTTTTTAGTAAAATTTCATAGATTACTACTGTAATATTTAATTTGTTTGTTTAATGTCAGAATTTCAAGTAGGTATTACTATCAACTTTGCTATGGCTAATGACAAACTTCCAATAATAAACTCTCAAATGTTTAATATTAAAGAAACTTCAAACATTTATTTGCAAATTTTCATTTTTAATAAATTTTCAGTTATTGCTGTAAACTTTTCTTATATTACTCCAAAATGTTCAACTTTTGATATCTAAAATGCAATTATTGATATCTACATTGCAATGATAAATTATTAAATCTTTAATTGTACCAAAATTTCATACGATTTTTTTAGTAAAATTTCATAGATTACCTACTGTAATATTTAATTTGTTTGTTTAATGTCAGAATTTGAAGTAGGTATTACTATCAACTTTGCTATGGCTAATGACAAAGTTTCAATAATAAACTGTCAAATCTTGAATTTTATCGAAATTTCAAAAATTTACTCGCAATTTTTCATTTTTAATAAATTTTCAGTTATTGCTGTAAACTTTTATTATATTACTGCAACATTTTCAATGTGTTCTACCTTATTTGTGGTAGGAAACAAATAGTACATTAGCTATAAGCACGAGGCTGGATGCATATATTTTCAACTGATTGTGAGTTAACAAATATTTCTATAATATTTTCAAGTTTCTCGTGTATTTTTCATCCCAAATGTGAATTTCAATTTGTCTTAACATCGTACGAACTGCGAACCAAAATTTTAAATTAATATTGCAATTAACTCAGTGTTCTGGCAAAATCTGCAAACTTAGTTGGAAAATCCCAAGATAATAAAATAAATATTAAAATCATATTATATAATAATAATAATAATATTTTGATTAGTTTGAAATTAGAAATATATCAAGAGATGAAAGATAGGATTCAAGCAGGTTTTGAGATTAATATAAGTATAAAGTATATACGAGGAATTGTGTAAATTAAGAGTATTGAGGGAAACGATCTCTGGACTAGTAATCTAATAAAAAGTACTTCGCCGGATGCACTTTTATTGAGTTAGTGAAAGACGTTTCTACGTATTTTGTCCCGACTCTTCAAACATCCAATAATTTGATTTCGTCGCTGCACTTCGGCGAGAAAGCCGTCATTGTGAGTGCTCTCCCCCATCCAAGATCGATCGCTGTTCGGCAAAAGCTGCACACTTTAATTAATTGATACAGGTAACTTCTGGATTCGTTAAGGCGTTACAAAGTATCAGACAGCAAACGACAATAACGGAAGCGCAGGATCGCAGGGCGACGTTTATTAACGATTTATCATTATTCGGTGGAACTTCTCCAATAAACGTCACAAATTGGAGATCTCCCGTCCACCAAAGGGGGAGATTGGAGATATATGGCCCTGCGTTGCATTATGTAATAGGACGGATATAAAAGTAATTTATAGGTTCGGCCAGTTTTATAAATGGGCGCGCTTTTCTGTGTCCGTCTTAATATTTACATCGTAAATTTGTTCGCGGCGTCATAATTTTTCGGCTTCGTATTTACGACGATGTCGTTCTTTCTTAATGCCGTCAAAGAACTTGAGTAATCATCCTCAGTTGGATTTCAATAGGTAACGTGGGTGAAGATGAGGATACAACAACTACAAATGAGCTGGTCGAAACTAATGTTGTTTAAATGTTACATTTTAACAATGAATACGAAGTGGTAAAACATTGAAAGTGTTTGTTTCGCAGTGTAGAACCCAGACATGCTCGACTATCAAATAATCCAGTCCAATAGTATATAGATTTTCTAATCCCTAAAACTCCGAGCTTATCTTCATCCTAAATCTTCATCTTCATCTTCAGAAATCTTCATCTTCAGCTACAGAAATCTTCATGTTCATCATCAGATATCTTCATCTTCATCTTCAGAATTCTTCATCTTCAGAAATCTTCAGATATCTTCATCTTTCATCGAAGTTTCATCGTTTTATAAAAGTTGCTAATTTATTCGCTCTTATTCCACACATACAAAATTTTTAAGCTAACATAAAAGCTTGAAGTTAAAGTGCAACCTTAAATTTTCTTCCAAATTTGTTAAACTTAAAATCTTGTAATTTATAATAATAATAATAGTTTATTGGTGCCAGGAATATACTCTTACATATGTCATAAAATACGTTAACACAGTTAAACTCAAACCTTGCATATTCTTCCTAATTTGCTTCGAAACCAAAAAGCTTGAATTTCCAGAAAAACCTTAAATTTTCTTATGTGGATTTTTTTTTTACTTACACGATATATGACACTTACGATATCAGGTACATACACAAATATATCTATACACCCTAATCTTACATCACAATATTAATATTTCATAGCTTTTGGGAACGGCCTCCAGAATAATCCTAATTGCATCAGCTTCCACAATACAGCTTACGTAACGCACACAATTTCCCCATTCTTATGCCATCGGAATGGACACAGTAAATTGCAAGGAAATATGGACGGTGTGGATAATATTAGGCGGGTAAACGATCGATCGAGTGGGCTTACTCGAGAGATAATCACATCTCTGTTCCATTACAGCACAGCAGCAGCATCAAAGCAATTCCTCGCCTAAACACATCAGTGAGTGTATATGAGTATGTTGCATACTCAATAATAAATTTTCAGAACTTTCAGTAATAGCTAACCCATACTTGTCAATTCTGAAAGTTATCTGTTTGATTTTATCCTTTATTTATTACTGAAACTTTGTCAAATTTTCAGTAGAATTAGTTACACGAATCTAATAACAAATTTTCAAATAATATATTTTCAGAAATTTCAGTAAAAGCTAACCCATACTTGTCAATGCTGAAAGTTATCTGTTTGATTTTCTTCTTTATTTAATACTGAAACTTTGTCAAATTTTCGGTGCAATTAGTTTCAGGTGTACTGTACACGAATCTAATATTAAATTTGCAAATAATAAATTTTCAGAAATTTCAGTAATAGCTAATCCATACTTGACAATGCAGAAAGTTATCTGTTTGATTTTCTCCTTTCTTTAATACAGAAACTTTGTCAACGTTACAGTAGAATTAGTTTCAGGTGTACTGTATACGAATCTAATATTAAATTTGCAAATAATAAATTTTCAGAACTTTCAGAAATAGCTAACCCATACTTCTCAATGCAGAAAGTTATCTGTTTGATTTTCTCCTTTATTTAATACTCTAAACTTTATCAAATTTTTAGGAGGATTAGTTTCAGGTGTATTGTACACGAATATAATATCAAATTTGCAAATAATAAATTTTCAGAACTTTCAGTAAACGCTAAGCCATACCTGTCAATGCATAAAGTTATCTGTTTGATTTTCTCCTTTATTTATTACTGAAACTTTGTCAAATTTTCAGGAGAATTGGTTTCAGGTGTATTGTACACAAATAGATTATCAAATGTGCAAATAATAAATTTTCAGAAAATTCTGTAATAGCTAACCCATACTTGTCAATGCAGAAAGATATCTGTTGATTTTCTGCTTAATTTAATACTGAAACTTCGTCAAATTTTCAAAAGAATGAATTTCAGGTGTACTATAAACGAATCTAATAACAAATTTGCAAATAATAAATTTTCAGAAATTTCAGTAATAACTCATATTTGTCAATGCAGAAAGTTATCTGCTTGGTTTTCTCCTTTATTTAATAATGAAACTTTGTCAAATTTTCAGTAGAATTCGTTTTAGGTGTACTATACACGAATCTAATAACAAATTTGCAAATTATAAATTTTCAGAAATTTCAGTAATAGCTAACCCATACTTATCAATGCAGAAAGTTATCTGTTTCATTTTCTCCTTTATTTAATACTGAAACTTTGTCAAATTTTCAGCAGAATTAGTTTCAGGTGAACTATACACGAATCTTATAACAAATTTGCAAATAACAAATTTTCAAAAATTTCAGTAATAGCTAAACCATAGTTGTCAATGCAGAAAGTTATATGTTTGATTTTCTCCTCTATTTAATACTGAAACTTTGTCAAATTTTCAGCAGAATTAGTTTCAGGTGTACTATACACGAATCTAATAACAAATTTGCAAATAATCAATTTTCTGAAGTTTCAGTAATAGCTAACCCATACTTGCCAATGCAGAAAGTTATCTGTTTGATTTTCTCCTTTATTTAATACTGAAACTTTTTCAAATTTGCAGAAGATTTAGTTTCAGGTGTACTATACACGAATCTAATAATGAATTTGCAAATATAAAATTTTCAGAAATTTCAGTAATAGCTAACCAATACTTGTCAATGATGAAAGTCATCTGTTTGATTTTCTCCTT
Source organism: Othius punctulatus (assembly GCA_951805005.1). Taxonomy (NCBI): domain Eukaryota; kingdom Metazoa; phylum Arthropoda; class Insecta; order Coleoptera; family Staphylinidae; genus Othius; species Othius punctulatus. The sequence goes on from OX638145.1 coordinate 17,430,618, forward strand.
TATTTAATACTAAAACTTTGTCAAATTTTCAGGAGAATTAGTTTTAAGTGTATTGTACACGACCCTAATATTAAACTTGCAAATAATAAATTTTCAGAACTTTCAGTAAAAGCTAAGCCATACTTGTCAATGCAGAAAGTTATCTGTTTGATTTTCTCCTTTATTTAATACTGAAACTTTGTCAACTTTTCAGGAGAATTAGTTTAAGGTGTATTGTACACGAACATATTATCAAATGTGCAAATAATAAATTTTCAGAACTTTCAGTAATAGCTAACCCATAATTGTCAATGCAGAAAGTTATCTGTTTGATTTTTTCCTTTATTTAATACTGAAACTTTGTCAACTTTTCAGTAGAATCAGCTTCAGGTGTACTATACACGAATCTAATAACAAATTTACAAATAATAAATTTTTTGAAGTTTCAGTAAAAGCTAACCCATACTTGTCAATGCAGAAAGTTATCTGTTTGATTTTTTCCATTATTTAATACTGAAACTTTGTCAACTTTTCAGTAGAATTAGTTTTAGGTGTATTGTACACGTATCTAATATTAACTTTGCAAATAATAAATTTTCAGAAATTTCAGTAATAGCTAACCCATACTTGTCAATGCAGAAACTTATTTGTTTAATTTTCTCCTTTATTTAATACTGAAACTTTGTCAAATTTTCAGTAGTATTAGTTTCAGGTGTACTATACTCAAATCTAATAACACATTTGCAAATAATAAATTTTCTGAAGTTTCAGTAATAGCTAACCGATACTTGTCAATGCTGAAAGTTATCTGTTTGATTTTCTCCTTTATTTAATACTGAAACTTTGTCAAATTTTCAGGAGAATTAGTTTCAGGAATATTGTACATGAATATATTATCAAATATGCAAATAATAATTTTTCAGAAATTTCAGTAATAGCTAACCCGTACTTGTCAATGCTGAAAATTATCTGTTTGATTTTCTCCTTTATTTAATACTAAAACTTTGTCATATTTTCAGCAGAATTAGTTTTAGGTATATTGTACATGAATATATTATCAAATATGTAAATAATAAAATTTCAGAACTTTCATAAATAGCTAACCCATAGCTGTCAATGCTGAAAGTTATCCGTTTGATTTTCTCCTTTATTTAATACTGAAACTTTGTCAAATTTTTAGTAGAATTAGTTTCAGGTGTACTATACACGAATCTAATAACAAATTTGCAAATAATAATGTTTCAGAAATTTCAGTAATAGCTAACCCATACTTGTCATTCCAGAAAGTTAAGTGTTTGATTTTCTCCTTTATTCAATACTGAAACGTTGTCAAATTTTCAGTATAATTAGTTTCAGGTGTACTGTACACGAATCTAATATTAAATTTGCAAATAATAAATTTTCAGAAATTTCAGTAATACTTTTCAATGCAGAAAGTTATCTGTTTGATTTTCTCCTTTATTTAATACTCAAACTTTATCAAATTTTTAGGAGGATTAGTTTCAGGTGTATTGTACACGAATATAATATCAAATGTGCAAATAATAAATTTTCAGAACTTTCAGTAAACGCTAAGCCATACTTGTCAGTGCTGAAAGTTATCTGTTTGATTTTCTCCTTTATTTAACACTGAAACTTTGTCAAATTTTCAGTAGAATTAGTTTCAGGTGTACTGTACACGAATCTAATATTAAATTTGCAAATAATAAATTTTCAGAAATTTCAGTAATAGCTAACCCATACTTTTCAGTGCAGGAAGTTATCTGTTTGATTTTCTCCTTTATTTAATACTCAAACTTTATCAAATTTTTAGGAGGATTAGTTTCAGGTGTATTGTACACGAATATAATATCAAATGTGCAAAAAATAAATTTTCAGAACTTTCAGTAAACGCTAAGCCATACCTGTCAATGCAGAAAGTTATCTGTTTGATTTTCTCCTTTATTTATTACTGAAACTTTGTCAAATTTTCAGGAGAATTGGTTTCAGGTGTATTGTACACAAATATATTATCAAATGTGCAAATAGTAAATTTTCAGAAAATTCTGTAATAGCTAACCCATACTTGTCAATGCAGAAAGATATCTGTTTGATTTTCTGCTTAATTTAATACTGAAACTTCGTCAAATTTTCAAAAGAATTAATTTCAGGTGTACTATAAACGAATATAATAACAAATTTGCAAATAATAAATTTTCAGAAATTTCAGTAATAGCTAACCCATACTTGTCAGTGCTGAAATTTATCTGTTTGATTTTCTCCTTTATTTAATACTGAAACTTAGTCAAATTTTCAGTAGCATTAGTTTCAGGTGTACTATATACGAATCTAATACCAAATTTGCAAATAATAAATGTTCATGAATTTCAGTAAAAGCTAACCCATACTTGTCAATGCAGAAATTTATCTGTTTGATTTTCTCCTTTATTTAATACTGAAACTTTGTCAAATTTTCAGTAGCATTAGTTTCAGGTGTACTATATACGAATCTAATACCAAATTTGCAAATAATAAATGTTCATGAATCGCAGTAATAGCTAAGACATACTAGTCAATGCTGAAAGTTATCTGTTTGATTTTCTCCTTTATTTAATACTGAAACTTTGTCAAATTTTCAGGAGAATTAGTTTCAGGTGTATTGTACACGAATATATTATCAAATGTGCAAATAATAAATTTTCAGAACTTTCAGTAAAAGCTAAGCCATACTTGTCAATGCAGAAATTTATCCGTTTGATTTTCTCGTTTATTTAATACTGAATCTTTGTCAAATTTTCAGTAGAATTAGTTTCAGGTGTACAATACACGAATCTAATAACATATGCTGGGTATTACCCTGTATTTTCTTTATGCTTGTGTACGTGTTTCTCTTCATGTGTCTGTTTCCTTTTGTGTGCGTATGTCTCTCTACCTTGCTTTGAGCACATCGGGAAAGTTATGTGCGAACGAGGGCACTGAAGCCGCACTTGCTAAGAACTATTTTTAGACCAGCATCGTGAATGGAGGATTCGCTTGGGTGGAGGAAAATCGAAGAGCCGAGAGCCGACTCAGACCACAATTCCAATAGGCAGAGATGAAAAAACGTTATCGGAAAATAACGTAGCAGCCGCATTCTTGGGGGGAGGAAGGATTTGCGTTTTATTATCGTACGTGATATTTTTACGTGCGTCTCGAATTCGATAAGAGATGTGCGTTTATCGCATATAACAGGAAAACATTTGAAAATTTGCTCGTAATTTTTTTAGTAATCTTCATACAATCTTCTGTTTTATATTATAAAACAAATATAAAACAGAAGATTGTATGAAGATTACTAAAAAATTGTAGAAGATTCAATGAATATTCCAAATTTTCGTATTTTCATGTAGTACAATGATCCGTACATTTTCAAGGTTATCAAGAAATTAAGGAACCCACATACGTGGTAATATTTTTAAAAAAATGATAACAGAAGTGAACAATTTTACTTTACTTAAACTATAGTAATAACAATGGAAGAAAACCACTCAGGGCCCAAATAATATCAATAATACTTCATCTAAAAGAAAGAAATAGAAGAAAACAACTGATGACCAAAAGAATATAACAATAATACTTAATCTAAGGAAAGAAATAGAAGAAAGCCACTGAAGACCAAAAGAACATAACAATAATACTTCATCTAAAGAAAGAAATAGAAGAATTATTCTCTATCGTTATATATTCCGAAACATTTAATAAATTCGTAATCAGCTTAAGAAAACCACTGAAAACCAAAATAAAATAACAATAATACTTCATCTAAAGAAATAAATAGAAGGAAACAACTGAAGACCAAAAGAAAATAACAATAATACTTTGTCTAAAGGAAGAACATAGAAGAAAATCACTGAGGATCAAAAGATAATAACAATAATACTTCGTCTAAAGGAAGAACATGGAAGAAAACCACTGAAGAATAAAAGAAAGTAACATTAATACTTTACTGGGTAAGAGGGATACCCCAGAGGGGTAAGACTGGGTCTAAAGGAAGAACATGGAAGAAATTCACTGAGGATCAAAAGATAATAACAATAATACTTCGTCTAAAGGAAGAACATGGAAGAAAACCACTGAAGAATAAAAGAAAATAACATTAATACTTTACTGGGTAAGAGGGATACCCCAGAGGGGTAAGACTGGGTCTAAAGGAAGAACATGGAAGAAAATCACTGAGGATCAAAAGATAATAACAATAATACTTCGTTTAAAGGAAGAACATGGAAGAAAACCACTGAGGATCAAAAGATGATAACAATAAAAGCAAATGTGTGGGCATTCTTACTACACACATTACATATATTTCCTGGTATTATTATTATATAACTTCTGATAACTTTCGAAATGTAGAGATATTAAAAATGTTCTCAAAGTCCAATCAAATTGCCTATTGTCATTTGCATTTTAGTTTTTCATTTTAACTTATTTAAAAATTTGTTTGTTTCTTGATTTTGGAACCAAATGAACCATAAATTAATAATACTGAAGTTCCCATTGATATTTTTTATACCTGATCAATTTTATGATTAATAAATGGTTCTTCGGTTGTTTACAAAAATCGCAATTTCTGTAAACTAGAAATATTTGAAAATGTATACGTCTGTAGGCAATTGAGAATATCTTAATGGCCAAATATGTGCAGAATTTCCTCAAGAATTATAATCAGCAATTAAACCGCAAGGACTTATTTCCAATTAAGTGCGCCGTATTTTATCCCGGATTTAATCCTGGCCGGTTAACGGCCAGTAAACGTCTGCCATGAGGATTGCGACATTTTCATCTGGCTGGGATTAATTCATCTAAGGATTCGCTTGTGCTCAACAACAGGCGTCGGTTATGACGTGTGATGTGCGACGCCTTTGAGAGATTAGAGATTAGAGCGTCGTGGATTTGCGTTCCTCAAGGGTGTCGTCGTGGGAAATGGATTGCTACCAAAGAGCCTCGAGCGTGTCGACACATCAACATCAGAACTGATCGAGAATTGGGTTATTTATAAAGTTGGAGGAGTGGTTTTAGTGGGCATATGGGCACTAAATTTACAACTTGTAATTTGAACTAAGTGATGAGAAGTTGATAAGCAGAACTTGGTACTGGACACAAATTATTAATCAGAGGTATGGAAAATGCTTTATTTTACAGTAAATTGCAGTATTATTAAAGTTTATGTTGAGAATTCAAGAAATAAGTGTTCAATTCAAAGAAATAGATAGTAAAAGGTGGATATTTAGTAATTACTTAGTAATAATTTAGTAATAACTAATTAGTAATAATTAGTAAAATTTCATACAACTTTTATTAAAATCATGTATTACACTATATTGGAGTATTATTTATATTTATTATGGGATTTCAAGCAGATTACCGAATAGTAATTGGATATTTTGAGGATATTTTGTGTAACATTTCATTTTAGAGCTAATGCTATCAAGATCTGCAGAGGAGTGAGACAGGGATGTGTTATGTCACCTCTCTTATTTAACATATATTCTGAGCACATATTTCTACCACATGTTCATAAAAAACGTCCTTCAAAGGTGGCTGTGGCACTGCAAAATTTGTGCTCGATACCATTTGTGTTGACCATAATATCTGCAACTACGTGGATGTCATCTGCAGGGCCCCAAATTGACCCATGTACCATAGTTCAGAATCCTCACAAATCACCTTGTGCCCTTCCTGTAGTAACTTTGTAAATTTGTGCTCAGCTATCCTTTAATTAGTTTGGACAATATTATTAAATAAATAAATAAATTAAATAAATAAATTTGATTCAGATGCATAAAGTGCACCTTCCACAGCATCTTCGTAAGTCAGCATGTCCTTGGCTGCATCCTCTGCAGGACGTGGAGGACTTATGTCCACTTGCACTTATGCACTTATCTCCACACTCTATGGACACGACACAAAGGCCTGCGCTGCAATACGAATAAAAATTTCGTTCCAGCTTTTAGTTGAAAGATGAAAGCTTAGAAACTATCAGTTCATTTCTAGTATTATTGAGAAGTTTCTCATACCGTCAGATAAATATTCGCAACTTTATCAGTGGATAGAAATACCAGCTGTAAGTGATAAATTGTGTTATTTGTATTTCCTTTTCTAGAAGATTATTGCAAATTTCCATCTGTAAGTGATACATTGTGTCATTTGTATTTCCTCTTTTCGAAGATTACTGCAAATTTCAGATTATTCACAACTTTATCAGTGCATATATAACCGGCCTCAACACAATCATACGTCGAAGCTATCATGTATGGCAGATTCGATATCTTTAGTATAAACGCTGTGCACTTTTGTGATATTTGTCCCCTTAATTTAGTTATCTCATTTCCGTTGACTCTGTTCTCCAAATAAAGGACCTGTTGCGTCTCGAACGTCGCCCCATACTCGTTGAACAATAAGACCACAATCCACTCCCGACAATAAATTCCAGGCTATTGCATTGTGAAGATCCCGCTGGACGTTCACTTTAATCAATTTAGTGGGCTAAAATGGGAATTCCATTGTGTTAAAGGTAAGGGATAGGGCGCTTGCACGCTAATAACGCGAAGGCCCTAAGTGCAATTAGCTGACGTGAGTGAACAAAATGCAATTTTATTGACTTGAAACTTCCTTTAATGGAACTAAAACAATTAAGACTCAATTAAGATACATGAAGTTTGCGGAAAGTCAGAACCAGTAACGCACAAATTAGGTTAATTTTATAGCTTTACGTTAGTATTGTTAACTGTCTTTAATTCGGAAATCAGCGGACATTTCTATTACAAATTCCAGCGTTTTCAAAATTTTCCGAGAACTTCACACCTTGCGGAATTATTTCTTGTCTTTAGAGATTTCTAAAATATGGTTGCACAAATGAGTAACATATAGTGCAGTTTTCTGCATTCGAAAACAAATATTATTTACTTTAAAGCTTAAAAAAAGCAAACAAATATTAATAAGTGAAAACATAGCACACACAAGTATATACATTGAAACCCATACAATATGCCCAATAAAGACCGAGAAACAACCTACTGAATTATAAAAATCCTTGAAAATTACTTGGGTGCCTTCATATTTGGACTAATGTAACTTGGCAAGTTCCAAGTTTGTTTAAAAATAACTTGCCAATCTGGAAATTTGTGTAAAATCATATGGTAACTTTACAAATTAGCGTTAAGTGACTTGATTAAAATTTAAAATTGGTGTAAGTAAACTGGAAAACTATCCACATTTGTACAGTGACTTGTATATTTTCTAAATTTGTGAAAATGAACAGACAATTTTCTCAAATTTGTTTAAAATGGTATTCCCAAACCATTTCAAAACAGCTTTCACCCTTACGTAAGAGACATTTTGATAGACATGACGAATAGACATTTTAACCAAAGCATGTTCAATAAAGAATAACATATCATTCATAATTTGACTAATGTAACTTGGCAAGTTCTAAATTTGTATAAAAATAACTTGCAAATCTGTAAATTTGTGTAAAATCATATGGCAACTTTACAAATTAGCGTTAAGTGATATGATTACATTTAAAATTGGTGTAAGTTAACTGGAAAACTCTCCACATTTGTACAGTAACTTGTATATTTTCTAAATTTGTGAAAATGAACAGGCAATTTTTTCAAATTTGTTTAAAAAACCCTTACGTAAGAGACATTTTGACAGACAGGTTGAATAGACATTTTAACCAAAGCTTGTTCAATGAAGAACCACAAAACCACGACGTACTAAATACAATTAAAAAAAAAAACGATGATTGATATTTTAATGAGTAAGTGGTAACTAATTTGCATTAGTATCAAAATGAAGTACACATTAGATCTTACTCAATAAAATAGGCATTTGACAGATTTCCATCATCACCTAAAACTGCAGCACTTCCAGAATATTCCGAAAAATGCTGCATGTTATAGGTACTGCCTGTGAACGGAAGGCCCGATTTACAATACAACTGAATTGATGAACATTAAAATACCTCTTAGTTTATGATTTTTATAATGTTAAACTGTTGGTGTAAATGAAGCTGTCCAATTCACTGATGCCGTTATCTTTTTATTTTAGACATGAGAGATCTCGCCTGGAGCCCTATTTTACTCATGTGGCTGAAAAATAAAATTTGATTGGCACTGTGTACTTGGAATCCACAAGTACTATACGTTATGGGTTTATAGATGTGGCGTTAATTTGTTGAAAATGCATAATTGAAATGTATGAAACAAAGTAACGCACTTTTTTTTTTCAAAACTGTTTATTGTTTGTCACCATTGTTTCACCACACTGTGGCTTCTTCAGGCAACGAAATGATAAATAATATTCGCACACAGCGTTTAAATAGTGTAATTATAGGGGTGGGGGATGAGTATTACAAATATATTCAAACATTGTAATAATCATCCTCCACCCCCAGAACTACACTATTTAAACGCTGTGTACAAATGTTACTGTATCATTTCTTCGTCTGAAGAAACAACATTGTGGCTAAACAATTCTCGCAAACAATCAACAGTTTTGAAAATTAAAAAGTGCGTTATTGTATTTCACACTATCCATTACAATTTAAGAGAACCTGTTTAGAGGAACCCTATATAGGCACATTTTATATAGTACATTAAAGAGAAAATGCTATTGTCGTACTTGCAACAAACAAGTACTGTATACATAGTAAGTACTTGCAACAAACAAGTACCTACTGTACACTATACTTTAAGAGAACCTGTTTAGAGGAACCCAACATAGGCGCAATTTATATAGTACATGAAAGAGAAAATGCTATTGTCGTACTTGCAACAAACAAGTACTGTATACATAGTAACTACTTGCAACAAACAAGTACCTACTGTACACTATAATTTAAGAGAACCTGTTTAGAGGAACCCAATGTAGGCGCAATTTATATAGTACATTAAAGAGAAAATGCTATTGTCGTACTTGAAACAAACAAGTACTGTATACATAGTAACTACTTGCAACAACAAACAAGTACCTACTGTACACTATAATTTAAGAGAACCTGTTTAGAGGAACCCAATGTATGCGCAATTTATATAGTACCTGAAAGAGAAAATAGTAATGTTTGTACTTGCAACAAACAAGTACTGTATACACAGTAATGAAGAGAACCTGTTTAGAGGAACCCAAACAAAGCGCAGCTTTACATGCATCTACTTTAAATGTAGCTAAAATATTGTAGCTGAAGGGGAATACCCTGTTCAATGCATGGGCGCAACAACGCGGTTCTAATTATATGCACATCAAATAAGTACGTCTTAACAGAACGAGAATATGCGCAAACAACATGGAAGTATGTGTGGCGCATATACATACTTGCAACATTGTACTTGCAACAGGCAAATACATAGTAAACGTACTTGCAACAAACAAGCACTGTATACATACTAATAGTACTTGCAACAGGCAAATACATAGTAATCGTACTTGCAACAAACAAGCACTGTATACATACTAATAGTACTTGCAACAGGCAAATACATAGTAATCGTACTTGCAACAAACAAGCACTGTATACATACTAATAGTACTTGCAACAGGCAAATACATAGTAAACGTACTTGCAACATACAAGCACTGTATACATACTAATAGTACTTGCAACAGGCAAATACATAGTAAACGTACTTGCAACAAACAAGCACTGTATACATACTAATAGTACTTGCAACAGGCAAATACATAGTAAACGTACTTGCAACAAACAAGCACTGTATACATACTAATAGTACTTGCAACAGGCAAATACATAGTAAACGTACTTGCAACAAACAAGCACTGTATACATACTAATAGTACTTACAACAAGCAAATACATAGTAATCGTACTTGCAACAAACAAGCACTGTATACATACTAATAGTACTTGCAACAGCCAAATACGTAGTAATTGTACTTGCAACAAACAAGCACTGTATACATACTAATAGCACTTGCAACAAACAAGTAATATATACATAGTAATACAGTATGTATTACTATGTATATACTCTAGCAGGTCAACGGGACCTTACTAGTTACTGTTTCGACGTACTGGCGCATTGATGTGTGCGCACCTGAAAACCCTAAACGTACATATACGGGGCGCAAGATATATAAGTACGTCGCCCAGAGCGAGAATATGCGCCGACAGTACACAAACATAAATGGCGCCTGAAAGAAAAACCCTGCTCACCCAGGCGGCGTACTGTGTGACGCTATAACGCAGTTATTCTTAACCTTTTTGAACCTACTGCAGAGGGCAACTTAATTGAGGTCAACAGTGTCACAAGAAACGCTCGATTGTTGTCTACAACGCAACACCAGTACTCAATGACCGTAGGTGCAATACAGAACTATGAATGGGGCTCGACAAGAACTCTGAACAAGGAGCTTTCAATCACGATCTGCAATACTGCACCAGAAGTCAATGGGTTATTGGAGTGTTACAGAGAAACCTCAATATAGCTCAACTTGCTTCACGAGAACTCAATCCGGACACCGGGTTAAGAACTTCCTGCTTAGTACTAACATGCATTTGAATCGATGAATCGATGAATCAAACATGCAGCATGCAAAAGAAGATAGATCGCGGTAAGTATACTTCGTAATATACGTTGCAACAAGCAAGTACTGTATACTTACTAATGTACTTGCAACAAACAAGTACTGTATACGAAGTATACAGCAATCAACCAGCAAGTACTGCATACTTGTATACTGTGGGCGTAACTGCGAGGAAGTGCAGAAAAATTGTACTCACTTTGATACGTCTTGGAGCTCTTCTCAAAAAAAGACCTACCTTGAAATTGACTTTTAAAGTTGTTTGGCGAAGATCCAGTACCCTGCAACTCCGAACTCGGAAAACAAATCGGAGTTCGGAATTTGACGGTGTGGCGCGGGCGGGGAAAGCACGAAACAAACGCAACATTCCCCAGGCTCAACCATACCCGAACTTTCGACACTACTACGCACTGGCTCTAAAAGGACATTTATCGTCAGAAGGTAATCTGAACTGCTCAAGATACTTTCACTAATTATTTGTTGAAGACAAGACAAAGAAAACACTAAAAAGTATACGTTTGACTTGGGAAGGTAATCCCAAAGTATAATCGCGAATTTAACACTCACTGGAAGGTAATTACAAATTAGTAAATACAATGCACGCACACGCAGGCACTCACTTAATATATCCTCAGGTGCAATATAGAACTATGATTTGGGCCCAACAAGAACTCTGAACAAGGAGCCCTCAATCACGATCTACAATATTTCACCAAAAGCCAAAAAAATATTCATACACACCTTTCATTTACACCACACTTCAACCAAACCCAGGTTGGCCCAGAAGTGGTTTGAACACAAATATAAGATCATCTCAAATGATTCACTTTGGGAAGTTCTAGGTGCCCTGAAAGATTGAGGAGAAACTTTAAATACGTAAAATTAATACGTTGATTTCTGGTGAAAAGGTTTAAAAGATTACATTCAATAAAGTCAGTACTTCCATAATCATCGCGTAAATGAATACCCATTTGATTAAATTGATATTTAAATGATTAAAAATTGACAAAAAACTTATCATACCATTAAAAAAAAAGAATTATGACGTTTTGAAGCGTACCTGTAAATAATTGAACTTTTGAAATGGTACTAGTAAAATATCAACACACACGAATTATTGCAATGATAGAGCCATGCTTCGGCTACAATATGAAAAAAGTTTAAGTTTCTATTTCATTCATAAGAGAAACTATGAATATTTATTAAATCGTCTATTTGAAGCAAAAATTTCGGAAATTATTTTTTTGCCCAAAATCTACTAAAGATAAGAGCTTTATAGGCTTAATCAAATATGTTCAGAATTGAACGTGCAATCTGAATATATAAAAATATATAGGGTGTTCCATTTAAAAAAACAAAGTTGATGGCCACTTCCGGTAGAAACGGAAGTGATAGAAACATGTACGTATTTTATTTTTGGAGATCGCGACGAACTATGTTTGCGTGAATTTTTTCAAATTTTTATTTCATCAGGAACCCCATAAACTTTTAAACAACATGGAACTTACATGGGACACCCTGTATTATTTGCACTTATAATTCTTGAATAGCACCTTTTACTGGTATGTTAATTATAAACATGTTACTGTAATGTGACTGCACATCAGAATCAGTGCCATTGTAAGATTATATTTAATCATAAAATATCATTATACGAAATGTAAGTACAAAACGTTTGTAACTAAGGGTATAAGATAACTATGTGCAAAAACTTACGTTTGAGGCTCGCTCCCAGCAGAAGAAGCATTCATGCTATTGTACTTGCTTGTACTACTACGCACTGGCTTTAAAAGGACATTTATCGTCAGAAGGTAATCTGAACTGCTCAAGATACTTTCACTAATTATTTATTGAAGACAAGACAAATAAAACACTAAAAGTATACGTTTGACTTGGGAAGGTAATCCCAAAGTATAATCGCGAATTTTAAACTCACTGGAAGCGTAATTACAAATTAGTAAATACAATGCACGCACACGCAGGCACTCACTCAATACCTACCTCAATATATACTCAAGGTGTAATACAGAACCATGAGTAGGGCTCAACAAGAACTCTGAACAAGGAGCCCTAAATCACGATCTACAATATTTCACCAAAAGCCATTGGGTTATTCATACACACCTTTCATTTACACCACACTTCAACCAAACCCAGGTTGGCCCAGAAGTGGTCTAAACCCAAATATAAGATCATCTCACATGATTCACTTTGGGGAGTTTTAGGGGTCCTGAAAGATTGAGGAGAAAATTTAAATACGTTGATTTCTGGTGAATTGGTTTAAAATATTACATTCAATAAAGTCAGTAATTGCATAATCATCGCGTAAATGAATAGCCATCTGATTGAATTGATATTTAAATGATTAACACGATTAAAAATTGACAAAAAACTTGTCAAATTTTTTTTATAAAACCTGTGAATAATTGAACTTTTGTAATGGTACTAATAAAATATTAACACATACGAATTATTGTAATATTAGAGCAATGCTTGTGCTACAATATGCAAAAAAGTTTTGTTTTCTATTTAATTATGAATGTTTTTTAAATCGTCTATTTGGAGCAAAAATTTCGGAAATGATTTTTTTCCTCAAAAACTACTAAGGATAAGTGCTCTATTGCGGCCGAAATGTAAATTGATGGACTCGTGGCTCTTAGGACATGGTCAAAATTGTGACCGCCAGCCTATGCAATCGTGCCTCAAAGATTAATTAAACTCAATCGCCAATTATGTTGTAATAACGATTGTAAGAATACAGAATTGAATTGATATTTATGCATCATGGCTCAAGCAGAGATGCAATAGTTTTGGCCCCAGCAAAATCGTGGTTGGTGGAATCAACGTGGTTTGGCCCGATATTTATAAAAGGATACTTAACCAGATAGGCGGTATGTACACTAATAATAGTGTTTGCATATTTAAAATATTCATCTGATGTGAATGAAGTAGTTGCGAATAGTTACTGATACTATGCGAATCATAGTATGTCGATCGCACTGCATGATGTTTGTAAGTTTGAACACGCAAATACATATCAATATCTATTTGCATATTACATCGTAATTCGCATCAGTTGAATTGCACATTGCGTTATTCTGAGGTACCTTTGTATTGGAGCGGGGCTCTCTGCACAGCGCGCCGCCGCAGCTGCATGAAACAGGCACGGACCTGTCCGCTTCTTCGCGCCTTGAACGTCTTGCAGTGAACTCCGCTGCGCCAATTACCAGAGCTTCCAGATGTGCACCAGGTCCTAAATGCATGTCCACGGCGTCCCGTGCACGAAAGTAGCCCTCCAGCTCTTCGGCGTCCGCCTCGAGGCGATTCGCAGAGCAACCGGACGTGGAGACAACCCAATTAATTATGCGATTGGGACACGACGCTCAATCAATAATTAGGTCATGTGGAGGGGTTTCGGCGACGTGGAGGTAATGAAGACCTCTGATTGGTTAAGCGAGCGAAGTGAGATGCACCGGCCGTGAAGATTGCAGACGCTACCGATGAAGATGGAAACAGTTTTTTTTTTTTGGGCAATTGTTATCGCTGTAGCCAAGTTCCTAAAATAGAATTAATTTATGCGAAAACCACAAAAAACACTTACTAGCACAAACAATGGGTTTATTTGTTCAAATATAATGCAGAATATTTTTAAGGCGCATGCAAATGATTTACACATTAATGCAATGAATTGATTCCATTTTTACGTCCAATGGTATTTTAAACTGAACCTCAACATTATCACTGCCGTAAATCACACGTAAAAGACGGTGGTCAGCCATACCAAACAGTAATAGCCCTGGCAACGACACTGATAACACACGACAATGACAATAAAATAACTAATGACATAGACTACTCCAAAGAGAGTGAGAATCAAGTGACAATGTCTCAAAATGAAAACAGTGCCAACACGAAACGAATATTAGTCCTTCAGTGATAATTCTGTTGCAAAAGAAACAAACAGTGGTTAGCCATAGCAAATAGTAATAGCATTGACAATGACACCGACAACATGAACGACAATGACAATGAATATGACACATATCACACCAACGAGAGTGAGAATTAAATGACACAGTGATACTGACAACGACACAGAGACTGACGACGATACCTAAAAACTAAACACCGACATTACGAAAGGAACACTTCAAGAGTGATTAGACCAAGCAGTATAAACAGTCAGTTGTTAAATAATCAAACAAGAAATAATAATAATAGCACTGGCAATGACACTGATAACACAAACGACAATGACAATAAAAATAACTAATGACACAGACTACTCCAAAGAGAGTGACAATCAAATGACGATGTCTCAAAATGAAAACAGTGCCAACACGAAACGAATGCTTCAATTAGCTAAGGCAGCACAAAAGGGCAGGCGTTAAATAAGCAAATAATAATAATGATATTAATCTTGATATTGATAAGGATGTAAAATAAGGTTCTCGACACCAATTATGTCTTCTCAACGCTTTTAGAGAGGATCACGCAAACTTGGCATTCGCAGGTATGGTAGAATAATTTTTTGCGAAGGTTAATAGCCATAGCAGCATCCACTTGCTCTTATTGGATGCGCCACTTAATTCGTGATTGACAGAAATTAACATTTTGATATTGTCATGTCAAACAGCTAACTTTGTGATAATTAAACATAGCAGCTGAAATAGGTCGTTCGAGCCCTAAATAAAACTAATTTCATTACCAAACACAATTTGAATTACACAAATTGGTTTGAATCAGCGTATTTCCAATGCGATAAGAGGAAGCTTGTGTCAGGATTGAGCTTTGTGTCACTGCCTGTCTCTTGAGAGGATTTACAAGTGCGAGGGTGTGGTAATTGCTTGATTCTCGCGTGAATAAGCAGCGTGCCCTCGGCAAGGATCGTTCATAACGAGGTTTGATAAGGTGGAGCTGAAATTAACAGCTGGCGATAATCATGTATATACTATCATAAATAGTTTGCCAACTAGCAAACTAACAGATTGCTATTTATAGATTACAGCAGCGCTGCTTTTAATTCGTAGATAACTGGAGTATATGTGATGATTATGATATTTAGTGGTCACTTTCTATAAAATGTTAAAAATACGCAAGAAATCATTCCACAGGTGGGAGCGGTATAAGATTATTTTCGCTTCAATTTTTAACGGGCATTCCATTATTCGCAAGTTTTTCGTAATCCAGTAATTTTTGCACTATACAATCTATTTTTTTCCGAAATTTGTAGACCATTATTATTATTATTATTATTATTATTAATAGTAAGTATTATGATAACTATAAATTATATGCATTTGTAGTTTCATCCGATTTGTCTAATGGCGCATTTTTGTGGTTGCTTTCGATTCATTAAGTTTCAAAAACACGAATCCACATCAATCTGTAATTACTGGCAATCGAAGCGCGTTTCGCGAATCGCTGCTCATTGCGGATATTGTAAACAGATAGGACGCTGGAGGATGGGTTTAAACTGCCAATTTTATGACGCACATCGAATCCATGCAAACAATGGTGGTTTAATGAGTGGGCAATTACAGCTACCCAAATTAGTTTCGCCTCGTTTGAAAACAATGCGAAAATGTTACGTTGGGACTTGTCTACAAATATTCATAGAATCGCTAAATGAAAACTGTGCGCGCAGTATAGTCGTGCAATTGAACAGGTGTATTGATTTTAAAGGTTACTGTTTTAAAGCTTTCGTTTTTAGTTTTCATTTTTATCATTATATCTTTACAATTATCGCAGTCAACAGGTGGAAGACCAGTGAAATTATTTATTTTTTTAATTATTATTATTATTATTGTTATTATTATTAGGAAGAAATATAACCTTTGATTACAAAATAGGCACAATTACAAACAAAAATAACAAGTAAATACCAAAGAATAACAAGATGAAGAAGATGAGTTTAAATGGTAAGTAATTTCGTTCTGCATATGAAAGGCATAAAAAAGGCGAGGGCCAAAATCTTGATTTTTTTTTAAGTCTGAAGTAAGCAGAAGTAGAAATAAGTTTCTCTGTGAATAAATATCTATTACCAGAAAGAAGAAAATCTTTTACACTAGATAATTTTGAAAATTATTAAGTCGTCGTAGGCAAACAACGAAATCTTGAGAAAAAAAATAAAAACGTCTGAAGTACGCAGAATTAGAAATAAGTTTATCTGTGAAATATCTATTACCAGAAAGAAGAAGAAGATCTTTTACACTAGATAATTTTGTAAATTATTAAGTCGTCATAGGCAAACATTATTCATTGATTTCGTGTGTTTTCAGCAACGGTTCTTGCTATGGTTGCAAAAAAAGTCTGCAACCATAGCAGGGACCATGGCTAAAAACACATGAAATAATGCTTGCCTCGTAGATAAATATACTGTAAATGAATTTTTTAAAAATAGTTTATTGGTAACATATTTTTATTACTTAAAAAAAATTAGGATAATTTGTTTTAAAATAGTAATTTCTATAATTAGTATCAAATATTCAATTATCTATTAACATTTAATCATTGTCCTAAATTTTTGCGATAACTCTCAAAATTTCAATGATTAGAGACAAATCACCAATTATTCTGTTAAATATATTTAACAGAATAATAATACATTATGCAATAAGTAAATTAAATAAAACAACTATGTTATTTCCATTCTCCTTTTTATTTTTGAAAAATATTTAGTGACTGAAGTATTTTAATAACTAAATACAAAATATTTTTCAAAAATAAAAGTGTGCGTGGAAATACCAAAGTTGTTTTATTTAATTTACTTATTTACAATGTTCCACAAAGTAACGGCTGCCAATATACAATATTTAATAATATATGCATTTATTTGTATCAATTTTTCTATCACATCATGCAAATTTCAATAATTATTGTCCGTTTATCAATGTTTACTTAAAAATTTCAATGATTCTACCAAAATTTCAATGATAACAATCAATTATTCAATTATTTGTCGAAAATGTAATCATTATATCACAAGCTTCCTTTAATGTAGTATAATCATCAGATTACTTTTATAGTAATCTAACGCTATCTATGATTTTTTTAATGATTTCTATGAAAATTACTACCACGTTTGCAATTAATTCTATAATTTTTTTTATTGTTTTGTAAATTTTTTTGTGATTTCTACCAAATTTTTGAATTAATCCGTTAAAATATCTATTGTAATTGCCAATGTATCAATGATTCTTTTTAAATTTTATTGATCTGTTAAAATTTTAATGATGACTATCAATTATTCAATTATTTGTCAATATTTATTCATTATGTCACAAATTCTTATGATTACTTACAATTTCTCAATTTTCTTCCATGATGTAAGCTTGTAAGCTATTACTTGTATGATCTATTTGTATTGTTATCCATGTGTAATTTAATTTGACATGTGTAGGACATACTGGGTCAGATACATCAATAAATTATTATTATTATTATTATTATTATACCAAAATATCAATGATAACTGTAGCTCAAAAAGAGCAAAAAAGCAATTTTTAATGATTTCAATGAAAATTACAATAATTACTGCTTCGTTTGCAATTAATTCTATCAATGTTTTTATTATTTTGTAATTGTTTTAGTGATTTCTACCAAATTTTTGCATTAATCCGTTAAAATTTCTATTGAACCGTCAACGTATCAATGATTCCTTTTAAATTTTATTGATCAGTCAAAATTTTAATGGTTACCATCAAATATACAATTATTTGTCAATATTTATTCATTATGTCACATATTCTTATGATTACTTACAATTTCTCATTTTTTTTCCATGATTTAAGCTTGTAAGCTATTACTTGAATGATCTATTTATATTGTTATTCATGTGTAATTTAATTTGATACGTGTAGGACATCTTGGGGCAGATACATCAATAAATTATTATTATTATTATTTTTTTACCAAAATATCAATGATAACTGTAGCTCAAAAAAAGCAAAAAAGCAATTTTTAATGATTTCTATGAATATTTCAATAATTACTACCACGTTTGCAATTAATTCAATCATTTTTTTTATTATTTTAATAAATCATCAGCAAAAAGAATCATAATTTCATTGACACGAAATTATAAATTTGCTGAATGATTACAAGTTGTGTTGTTAAAGTGATGATTTCGATTACTACCCGGTTATATTAGACGATGATTATAGTGTGACCAGCCGCCCACCCTCCAATTCCACCCGAATAATGACTAAAACTTGATCTAAAATAGTTTCAAAAAAAAAAATCAATGCAGATGATTACTAATAAATGATTCATCAAATTTCCAATCATTGGAAGAAATTTGACGTCCTATGATTTACTGGCCATGAAATTTAAAGTGGATGGTAATCATTGGGTGCACTATAATCATCCCCTAATTTGATCCTGCTGCATATAGAACCATAGATAAATCCATAGATAAATCCATAGATAAATCCATAGATCAATCCATAGATAAATCCATCTTCCATCCATCTTCTAGTATTTACAATTTCATAGAAAAGTTGTAAAAAAGTTTAAGACGAGTTTAAGTAGTTTCTTGACGAAATCAGTAACATTCCAGCTAAATATCAAGATTTAGGGCAAATTGAAAAGCATTTCTTCAATGTTATAAAAAATAATGTGAAATTTACGAATTATCTACGAAAAATTGGGATTTCATATGAAAGATTTGAAGATGCAGGACGAATTTCCAAAGTTTTTTGATAATATTAGAAAGAATAACGATTTAGGACAATTATAATGATTACTGTCTATTATTCAATTATTTCTATTAAAATTTTAATTAATATTTCCACGTTTGCATTTATTTCTTTCTAAATCTTAATTATTATGTGAAAATGTTAAAGTTTTCTTCCCAAATTTTCAATAATTCTGTTAGAATTGTTCCTGTCAATTTGTTAATAAAAAATTACTACAAATATTCAATTATTTGTCGAAAATTATTCATTATATCACCAATTCTTCTGAATGCTTTAATTTTTTTAATTATTCCTATTAATATTTCAATGATTTCTATCAAAATTTTAAATTATCTGTGATAATTTGTATGGTTTTTATCAAAATTTTTAATTCATCCATTAACTTTCCATGGTTACTGTGAATTTATCAATGATACATTTGATTTTTTATTGATTGTTTCAAAATCTCTATGATTACTATCAAATATTCAAATATTAGTCGAAAATTATTCATTATATTACAAGTTCTTCTGATAACTTAAAATTTTTCAATTATTTCTATTAAAATTTCAATGATTTCTATCAATATTTTAAATTATCTGAGAAAATTTGTATGGTTTCTAGCAAATTTTTCAATTCATCCATTAAATTTCTATGGTTACTGTCAATGTATCAATGATACATTTTATTTTTTATTGATTCTTTCAAAATCTCTATGATTAATATCAAATATTCAATTATTTGTCAAAATTTATTGACTAAGTCACATATTCTTATGGTTACTTAATTTTTTTCAATTTTCTTCTTTGATGTAAGGTATTACTTGTGTGACCTTTCTGTATTATTTTCGTGGGTAATTTGATGTGATCTGAGTAAGACATACTGGTGTCAGATACATCAATAAATTATTATTATTATTATTAATTTTTTAAATATTCCCACTAAAATTTCAATGATTACTGTAAAATTTGCAGTTATTTCTGTAATTTATTTTTTCAATATGTGTATATGTATGTGTATATCTTTTTGTGTATATCAATGATAATTATCAAATATTCAATTATTTGTCGAAAATGTAATCATTATGTCACAAACTCTAATGATTACTAACAATTTTTCAATGATTTCTACCACGTTTGCAATTATTCCTACTAAAATTTCAATGACTACAACAAAATTTGCAGTTATTTCTGTAAAAAATATATTTTTTCTGTCAAAATGTTAATGATTTGTACCTAATTTTGCAATAGCTTTCACAATTTCAAAGATTTTGTCAAAATTTTAATGATTTTTATGAAATATTCAATTATTTCTAGATATTTATCCAGTATGTCATAAATTATAATGATTACGGTCCATTATTCAATTATTTCTATTAAAATTTTAATTATTACTTCCAGGTTTGCATTTATTTCTTTCTAAATCTTAAATATTCTGTGAACATTTTCTCACCAAATTTTCAACAATTATTATAATTGTTCCTCTAAATTTGTCCATCAAAAATTACTATCAAATATTCAATTATTTATCGAAAATTATTCATTATATCACAAATTCTTCTGATTACTTTATTTTTTCAATTGAGGGGTCTAGAAGTAAAACGGTTTAAGTGCATTTTTGGTAGTTCTGAGATAAATGGCTTTAAAGTTAACTTGAATTTTAATTTCCAGGAATTAGTTTAGAAAACTGTGTTAATCTAAAATGTAGTCTACAATTTAGCCTAAAATATGATTAACACAGTTTCCTAAACTTATTCCTGGAATTTTGAAATTCAAGTTAACTTTAGGGCCATTTATTTCAGAACTGCCAAAAATGCACTTAAACCCTTTTACTTCTAGACCCCTCAATTATTCCTATTAAATTTTCAATCATTTCTATCAAAATTTTAAATTATCTGTAAAAAAATTTATGGTTTCTACCAAATTTTTCAATTAATCCGTCAACATTTCTATGGTCACTGTCAATGTATTAAAAATGCACTTAAACTCTTTTACTTCTAGACCCCTCAATTATTCCTATTAAAATTTTAATAATTTCTATCAAAATTTTAAATTATCTGTATAAAAATTTTTAAGTTTCTACAAAATTTTTCAATTAATCCGTTAAAATTTCTATGGTCACTGTCAATTGATCAATGATACATTTTAATGTTTAATGATTCTTTCAAAATTTCAATGATTACTATCAATATTCAATTATTTCTCAAAATTTAGTCACAAATTCTTATGAATATTTTCAATTAATTACAGGGAGTAAACCGTGCTAACGTTAGGCTATAAAATCGTTACTGCTTCTAACTTTCCATACAATTCAAGCATCTCAATTGGAGAAACATCAACTGTGCACAAATATGTATTACCAGAAAGAAGAAAATCTTTAACACTAGATAATTTTGTAAATTATTAATTTGTCGTAGGCATCGTATATCGTCGTATATTGGTAGCAATAAAACCAATACGTTTATCAGAACGAAAAGGAAATTACTCCCTTTGGTACGAAAATCAAAATACTCCCTTAGGTATAAAATTACATAAAAAATGTAATTCTTTGTGAATTTTGTTGTTTGTTTTTGTTGAGGATATTGCCAATTACAATAAGTAATATTATGTGTAATTTTGTTGTCCCGAAGAAGTATTAATAGAAGTAGTGTGATAGTGAGAAACGGTGTCAAACTCTAACAAAATATTTTAAATTGGTACCCAGTTAATTTGGTATCCTTTCCCGACAATCTCAATCCAGTATCAATTTTCAAGGATGCAATTTTTCGTCATCAAAATTTTAATGTAATATTAACTTATCTGTGTCTTGTTTTCAGAATGTTATTGGTGTGATCGGGCAAATGGAGCGCCTCCACCTGGTCTTGATCATCATAATCGGCGGCATCCTGGTGCTGGTGATCGGCGTGCTGCTCTTCTTCTACGCGTTCGTCTTCCACCAGATCTGCTGCCCGTCGAAGTCAAACCCGGACAGGCTGAAGTACCCCAGGGACTCCATCCCGCTGACCAACATCACCCACCTGTCCAGCCAGCCCACGGAGACGGACAGGGTGTAGCGATATGGGCGCGCGGGCTCCGTGGACGGCCTGGGGGACTACGAGGACGACGACGACGCCGCCACCTCCAGCGGCGAGGTGTCCTTCCAGCGCTCCAGGATGTTCTAAATCGCGCGCGCTCCTTCCGGGCCCCGGGCAGGTTGTGTCGGTGGTGGTGATGGAAAAAAAGACGATTGTTATCGTGAGATGTAAGATAAGTTGTACAGACAATCCCATAAAATAAATGTTTCCTTGCCAAATGTCGATTTGTGATTTGATTTTGATGCTTCATTAGAAAAATAAAAAAAGGAAAAAGGACAATAGGTTATAAAAAAATCTGAGAAGCACAAGAAAGTAGCAGTGATTAAAGTAAGGGGTTGGTTTTGAGCTTTCATCTCTCGGATATAATCATATCCATAATCCTGCACCAATGGGATAATATCTATTTATATCTACCAGCTATAATATCTATTTATAGCTAAGTTAATTTATAGCTAAGAGACTGGTTCCGTAAGTCCACGACACCTCTGTTCCAAACAGCAACCAATAAAATAGTACCAGCTAACATGATAGCCAATGTTCGGTAACGGACATGTTCAACAAGAAAATGCACCAAGGGCGTTATGAATATGAAAACAACAGAAAAGGTTAATAATATTCGGATTATATGATAGCTGAGATCAATAAGTGAGGCGTTCGGAGCTAAAGTGGATCAAGTCCAAAAGTATAAAAAAATGCGGATTAATACTTTTTAAAGATGTATATTTTCGGAGTTACAGTAAACCAAGTCCCTGCTATTGCTATTTTCTAACATATATCAGGAGTTGTCTTTGGCCTAGAAAAACTTTCATCAAATTTCCGCGCTAAAGTGGCTCAAGTCCAAAATCGTAGCACGTGGTTTTTGTATGTGTATGTGTTTTTGTATCCTCAGACTATGTGCCTTCACAAAATGAATCAGCTACTTCAGAATCTGAAGGTAAAGTATGACAAAACAACAAATTATAACAAAACCTTTTCTAATGCATTTTGATTGATTTGATGTTTTGATGTTTTCACTATTACTTATCCATAATTATTCTGGAATTTATTATGTTGTATATCAGAAACTTATTGACAAAAAAGGAGATCATGCATACTTCTTGTTTCAAGATAACTCCGATTCAAGCCAGGTGGAACTAATCGCAGCTTCTTCTTCGTCACTTCCAGTGCCAAGTAGGCATATTCAAGAAGACGAGCAGGGAAATAAAGAAAGGGGCAGAAAAACAAAGAAAAATTAAAATACTTGAAAAAAAGGAAAAAGGCAGAATTTAAAAAACAGTGGACTTGTTTACCATTCAGTAAAAGGCAAGGAAATTTCAAAAAAAGTGCTTTACAAACGCACCATGTCATTGTAAAAAGAATTGCAACCAAAAATTCACAGAGGACGAAAGAAAGCACATATTCAAATCATTTTGAAAGTTAGGAGATTTCAGCAAACAAAATGTGTATATTAGGAGTTCAGTTGTGAGTTACACAGTGGAACGTAAACGAATACGAGATGGAAGTGGTAGTGAAAAGAACGTTTCGTATTCGTACAATTTAAGGGATAGTGCCAATTCTCAAACGGTATGAAAAAAGTATTTTGTTCAAACTCATCAGCTTAGCCATGATAGGGTTTATAGGTGCATATTAAAGTCTGAAATTCATACTGTCGCGTGGTAAAAAAGCTCCAATTAATAGACTTTATGATTCCCTTATAGTAGTACATATAAAATCTTTTCCAGCGTATCAGAGCCACTATAGTAGAAAAAAAAATCCGGAAAGGAAATATCTTTACCCTTAAATATTAGAAAAATGTACGACTTATTCGTTGAGAAATGCCAAAGTGAAGGAAAGCAAGTTTTGAAACAAAAGTTTTCTCTGCTGAGTTTAACTTGCATTTTAAAGTTCCTACAAAAGATACATGTAGCGATGTGACGAACTTCAAGTAAATATATACGTTGAGAAATGCTAAAGTGAAAGAAAGCAAGCAATTTTAAAGTTCCTGCAAAAGATGTGACGAACTTCAATTGATGATAGTAGCTAAAACAAATGACCCGGAACGACGTGATAAATTTTTGAATTCGAAAAGAAACTGCACTTGGCCAAAGCTTTGCAAGCTAGACAGTCTCTTAAAAACTACAAAGCTGCTGCTTCAAATGCATGTTATGTTGCAACATTTAACCTACAAAAGGGTCTCCCATATTCAAAATTGACTACGTCTGTAGCATACTATAAGCGAAATATGTATGTGTACAATTTTGAAATCCATTCTTTTAACAATGATAATGGGTACATGCATTTATGGGACAAGACAGAAGGAGGGAGAGGGTCTCAAGAAGTAGCATCTGTGCTTGCTGAACATATTAGGTAAGAGGCTAATAACCATCAACATATTATTGTCTACTCTGACTCATGCACTGGTCAAAATCTAAATTTTAAAGTCGCCTCCGCATTAATGAACTTGGTCTTAGATCTTCAGTTCAGCATTAAAACAATTGATCATAATTTTTTGTGTCATTTTTGCCTAATGATCAAGATTTCGGAATAACAGAAGCAACGTCATGAAAGTCTTTTCAAATCTTTACTCCCGAGGGCTGGCGTTATGTGGCCAAGAAAGCCAAGACCAAGAAGCTTTTCGTGGTTGTCAAAGTAACAAGTTGTGACAAGTTGTCACAAGACCTGAAATGTTATCCACCAAAAAACTTGAAGACATGATAGTCAACAGGAAAACATCTGATGAAGGCCATCCCGTCAAGTGGTTAGAGATGAGGTGGATGAGGTTTAAGCCAGAGCAACTTTGGACATTGTAGTTTAAAAATATCTCAAATGCAGATTTGGTTTTCTCGAAAGTAACCATGTCTATGAAAAATTCTAAATTTGTTGAGCAAATTTGGTTTTCTTGAAAATAACCATGTCTACGAAAAATTCTAAATTTTATGAGAAGCAAGACCCACTGTACAAAACTCCAAGAGTAATCACTGATGCAAAGAAAAGAGATATGCTTTCACTTTTACCATTTATTCCCCCAAACACCCACGTCCATTTCAAAAGCCTATGGACAGAAGCTGCATCTAGGTCACAAAACATCCCTGAATAGGAAATTGCAGAATCGGATAATGACAAACCTCTCTCTGATAATACCGTTGAAAGCTTAATTTAAAACTGTTTAGATTATTTTATGATACGTATAAATGTATAAATGTCTCTTTGATAATACCATTTAAAGCTTAATTTAAAACTGTTTAGATTATTTTATGATACAGGTATAAAAAAGTAATAAAATATTTCCATTTCACACTGTGTCTATTAATTTGCTCGACCTTATGTAAAAAACATTTCTAGGCAAAAGTGGATCAAGTCCAGTAAATTCTGATTTAAAATTGAATTGCCACCTTCATTATTATTTTTGAAATTTCAAATTATAACCTACATTTTAGTTGTCTTCGTACTACCACAATAAAAAGAAACTATCCTCTAAATCACTTTAAGATTCAACTAGTGTTGATAAGCTTCAACCTTGATTATCTCAAAACTATAATTTATGGACTTGAACCACTTTAGCTGTGAAAGCCTCAAGTATCTGTGTAGGTACTAAGTATATGAGACTACTGTCAACCGACCTGGGCGAAAAATCTCAAAATCATGCACTATTTCTATGGTACAAGCCTTCCTTCGGTTTTCGCGTTCCACAATCAACGTGCAAATAATGTTCAAACTGTACATCCTTTAATGCAAAATTGATGAGTGTATTTCGCATTTATTTAATAACGACGATGATCAATTTTGAGCCCACACATTTTTTTCAAATCCCATATTAAAATCATCAACTATTTCTATGGTACAAGCTTTCCTTCGGTTTTCGCGTTCCACAATCAACATGCAAATAATGTTCAAACTGTAATGCAAAATTGATTAATGTATTTCGCATTTATTTAATAACGACGATGATCAATTTTGGGCCGACACATTTTTTTTAATCTAAACGGAAAGCAAATACCCCAATATTCTGTTGACGTTCAGTGCTGAGTTGGGGAGCATGTGGCCAAGTCTCCCCCCAATATTTAGGATGGGATTAGCGCGGCGTAAATAAAACGCGATGTTGCTGGCAATAAATTACGAACGATCTATACATATGGCCAGACCTCCAAATCTTCCACTTCACACATCGAAAACCGTTTTATCAGGACACCTGTTGTGCGCAATTATCTACGGCTGAGGACTGCGATTCCGATCTCATCTTTTATCCACCGCCAATTACAAAACAAATTACCGGACGAAAAAAATATTGTTTCGATAATTTGATTTGGGCCTGTTTAACGGATAATTTGGCTTCCATGTGCGTAAACATGTAAATACAGTTATGTGTACAAGTCAATGGTTTTGAACAGTGGATCGTGAAAAAATCTGGCAGTAAATATTAAGACCTGGATTCTTGAAGCAGAGCTGACTCTGGTTCTGGACTAAATATTTAGCTCAGGAAGACAAGAAATAAATAATATATCATCCCGGACTATCATTGGTGCCACTATTAAACGCTAGTATATGTAATTCAGAACTAAATATTTAGTCCTAAACTACAAATTATTTAGCTTCGCACTAGATCTTTGCCCAAATTGACGTTAAGTCCATTTCGAGAATCCGGTTGTTTTAAAGTTCAAGTAACTCAGGTCCAAGAAACAATTTGTTTTATTGTGGTGATGAGATGTTGCTATTACTGCAAACCAAATAAATCGTGTACGTTTTATGATTTTACACTTTTACGCTTTTGCGCCTTTTTTTAGGGCATAAAAAGCGTAAAAAATTGACGTTAAGTCCATTTCGAGAATCCGATTGTTTTAAAGTTCAAGTAACTCAAATCCAAGAAACAGTTTGTTTTATTGTGTTGATGAGATGTTGCTATTACTGCAAACCAAATAAATCGTATACGTTTCGTGATTTTACACTTTTACGCTTTTGCGCCTTTTTTTAGGGCGTAAAAGCGCACCACAGCAATTTAATTAAATTCCGTCGCAGAAATCCGACACTCGGCAATCATCCCCGATTTGATGACATCGTTAAATCGCCGTAAATCTCCGCGGCAAAATCCAATTTACACTTACACAACGCCACGTCTCCAACCAACCAGAAAGCAAAACAATCAAATCTTCCAGTTCATGAGGCATTCTAATAATTGCAACGCCGTTAATGCTTGATCATTTTCCGATTCATCTGGTGGAAAAATCCCATCACAGTGATTCCTTGCTTCTCCACTGATGTGTACAGTATAATTTCTAATTGATACGTAGTACATTGGAGTTTCATATTTTTATAATAATCCTGAAATATCATTTTTAAACACCAAATTGGCATCATTTGGTTAATCGGCATAATTGAAGTATATTAGAGGCTGAAGAATAATTACATACTGTAGACACCCTTTTGCACAAAACTCTTTTGATTGTGACGTTATTGCTGTGGAAATCTCTGGACTATTTTTGGGAGTGGGAATGTCACTCTACCAGTTAAAAGTTTTTTCAATTTTCATTCTTTATGAAGAAATAACTCAATTTTTTTTAGTTATGACGTTATTCCAGCAAATGGCAGAAATGTACTTACTCAGTAATTGTTACCTTACAAAAGTTAACTTTCCCCAAATAATACAAAATGTTTCCGCAATATCTTCAAATCTCAAACCATAATTCACTTTCACAGCCCTTGATGAATATGGATAGACCAATATAAATGCGCCTTATTAAATCTCCGAGATTATCCAAAAGCCTAGGAGCACAAAACGTGACAGATTCGGGCATTCAGTTCCCAGCTCTTATAGTTAAGCCCTTTCGGGCGTGCTTGCGTAAATTGCCCTTTAAGATAAACGACTGCAATCATTTGGGCAATTAAACGCCTCGGTCCCGATTAAACCGGTGCACCGTAGGCTCCAAGGGGGTGAGTTTTTCACTTCGTTTTTCCGCCGCCCCTAAGCTTCTAAGCGCAATCAACTTCCGGTTTCCGGTTTCCCAGATGTGCATTTGCATTAAATCTTCCAGTGCAAATACAATCTTCGCGGATGCGGGTTTAATTCGATATCCACAGATCCAATAGGTGGATTGGGAAACGTGTGAAAAGTCATTACCGCGATGGTAGCGCAGGGAAACTGCACTGCCGAAATTGGATGCATTCTTGGAGTGCATAATTGGATGCTCCGGAGTCCAATTATGCTAACTCCCTACTCGTTCGGCATTCCGTGCATGCAAATTTTCGCGTAATTTAAAAGAAGATTGGATTCCCTAAAAGCACCTACTGCTTAAATATTCCACCCCTGGGACAGCAGTAAGCTTATTAACATCTCCAAAACTAAGTTTCGCCCGTAGTTGCAGTTCGGAAATTTGATAACCTCAGCTCGCCATAAATCAATACTGCAATTTCTTTAGAAATCCTGCTATACTTGTTCTGAAAATTTCTGGTGAAGTTAATGGAGCCAGTTTTCAATGAAGTCCTAACCGCCTCAATTAACTGAAGACAGATTTTCCTCCACAACAATTTAACAACTTTAATCAAAAAGGTTTCAATAGCTTACACTTCTTACCACTCGTTTTTATTTTTATAATTTATTTCTAAATAATATTATTTTATTATTAATTTATTTATATTCTAATTATATTTTATATTTTATATATTTTTATATCTCAGTAACTATAAATCCTTCGGCGATATGGTTTGGATATTTGGATTCAAGAGGGACATATCCATCATGGTTTGCTGTCAGTTAAAAAAGTTCTCCCCTGAATTTTCCCTATATAGTACAAACGAGTTTTAAATTTTTATTCTCCAAAAAACTGGTGTGCAAGTTTGTTTAAATGTGATACATTTTATGTATTAATTTCATATAAATGCACTGCATGATATAATCAACTTCGCGTTATGGCTACATGGGATCCTGGGTAAATTTGAATTTGGGGCCCCCATGTACAGAATGATTTTTTTTTTATTGCCTTAAATAATAAGCAATATCAATTATTATAGTCACAAGACAATAATAATTGATATGGAAGATATGGAACTGAACTTTAATTTAAAAAAAATGTAGTATTGGTTTAGTGTCCCTCTGAAGTTGGAGGCCCTGGGCAAATTTCCCATAGGATAACGCGTCATAGGCTAAAATTATATTTGTAGCAGACAACACAAATTGTAGCGCCAAAAACATCACTGTTCATTGTGCATCATTACAAGCAAATCGAGGAACATACATGTGGAGAAAAACCTTACCCAAGTTATGCATGGGTGTTGATTTAAGGCCACGACTCCACCATTAGGGGGCTTTAAAGAGGAATCAAACCCTAATCATTTATAGTGCATCTCATCTAGTGTAAAATTTGTACGATTCCACCATTAGGGGTGGAATCAAACCCTAATCATTTATAGTGCATCTCATCCAGTGAAAAATTTGTTACAATTGAATACAATACATTTGTTCAAAAATTTACATATGTACATACTTACAAAAAGTAATCTTTTATATATCTGCTGGGTTCATAATTAAATTATTATTTAAGGTATTATTTATTATAAGGTACTTACAGGTAGAAATATTTTTATTTTATTTTCTTACTTATTTGTTTTTTTTTCGCGTGACTAGTTTTGGTTTCTAACAAAAACATCATCAGAGGCATGATACATCGTCGGCTTACAAGTGAAATCACTTAAGTCAAAAACTATAAAATGTGAGAAACTGCAATTATAGTCTTATATTCTGCAGTTACCTTTCCTACTCAGTCATTTAATGAGTTCAGAATTTGAAAGTTCGTCTACACAACTATAAAATGTGAGAAACTGCAATTATAGTCTTATATTCTGCATTTACCTTTCCTACTCAGTCATTTAATGAGTTCAGAATTTGAAAGTTCGTCTACAGAACTATAAAATGTGAGAAACTGCAATTATAGTCTTATATTCTGCAGTTACCTTTAATACTCAGTCATTTAATGATTTCAGAATTTGAAAGTTCGTCTACAGAACTATAAAATGTGAGAAACTGCAATTATAGTAATATATTCTGCAGTTACCTTTCCTACTCAGTCATTTAATGAGTTCAGAGTTTGAAAGTTCGTCTACAGAACTATAAAATGTGAGAAACTGCAATTATAGTGTTATATTCTGCAGTTACCTTTCCAAATCAGTCATTTAATGAGTTCAGAATTTGAAAGTTCGTCTACAGAACTATAA
Source organism: Othius punctulatus (assembly GCA_951805005.1). Classification (NCBI taxonomy): domain Eukaryota; kingdom Metazoa; phylum Arthropoda; class Insecta; order Coleoptera; family Staphylinidae; genus Othius; species Othius punctulatus. The sequence continues at coordinate 17,461,089 of OX638145.1, forward strand.
AATGTGAGAAACTGCAATTATAGTCTTATATTCTGCAGTTCCCTTTCCTACTCAGTCATTTAATGAGTTCAGAATTTGAAAGTTCGTCTACAGAACTATAAAATGTGAGAAACTGCAATTAAAGTCTTATATTCTGCAGTTACCTTTCCTACTCAGTCAATTAATGAGTTCAGAATTTGAAAGTTCGTCTACAGAACAGTAAAATGTGAGAAACTGCAATTATAGTCGTATATTCTGCAGTTACCTTTCCTACTCAGTCATTTAATGAGTTCAGAATTTGAAAGTTCGTCTACAGAACTATAAAATGTGAGAAACTGCAATTAAAGTCTTATATTCTGCAGTTACCTTTCCTACTCAGTCAATTAATGAGTTCAGAATTTGAAAGTTCGTCTACAGAACAGTAAAATGTGAGAAACTGCAATTATAGTCGTATATTCTGCAGTTACCTTTCCTACTCAGTCATTTAATGAGTTCAGAATTTGAAAGTTCGTCTACAGAACTGTAAAATGTGAGAAACTGCAATTATAGTCTTATATTCTGCAGTTACCTTTCTTACTCAGTCATTTAATGAGTTCAGAATTTGAAAGTTCGTCTGCAGAACTATAAAATGTGAGAAACTGCAATTATAGTCTTATATTCTGCAGTTACGTTTCCTACTCAGTCATTTAATGAGTTCAGAATTTAAAAGTTCGTCTACAGAACTGTAAAATTTGAGAAACTGCAATTATAGTCTTATATTCTGCAGTTACCTTTCCTACTCAGTCATTTCATGAGTTCAGAATTTGAAAGTTCGTCTACAGAACTATAAAATGTGAGAAACTGCAATTATAGTCTTATATTCTGCAGTTACCTTTCCTACTCAGTCATTTCATGAGTTCAGAATTTGAAAGTTCGTCTACAGAACTATAAAATGTGAGAAACTGCAATTATAGTCTTATATTCTGCAGTTACCTTTCCTACTCAGAAACTGCAATTATAGTCTTATAATCTGCAGTTACGCCGCCGAAAATTAGGCAAATTGCACAAAAAACCTTAGAAAATGAACTGCCTGACAAGTCCAAATCCCAGCATGAAAAAGAATTTCAAAAATTTGAAGAGTGGCGCCAACAAAGTAACATACAAGGAATTTCCGAAAATATTTTACTTGCCTATTTTGATCTTCAATGCCAAAAGTATAAATCGTCTACTTTATGGAGAATCACTGTTAATGTGTATAATAATTGTACTTTCCACGGTAATAATTTAAATTAAACTTCGTTTTCATTAATTTGCTGTTCTATGTGAAATTTATTTTTTGACGTCAACGCTACCACTACCAACATCAATGAAGTAAATTTTACTGGTCTATTCTAGCACATCAACCGCTTATTCTAACACTCAAATGACATCATTTGAATGCTAGAATCGACTTATTCTAAACGCAAAATAGAAAAAGGATTATTTAAAAATTTGGCAGCATTGGGTTGCCTAATGTGCAAATTGTCAAATCCAGTTGCGAAAATAGGCAACTAAATTAACTGTGGGGGTGTTATTTGAGTTGCCTACTTTTAACTAAACTAACCTAACTTGAACTAAATTTTAATATATCTAGTACAGCTTGATTAAAATGACACGAATTGTATCGGCAATTTAATGTTCTTTTAGTTGAGCACTTTCACTTAATCATTTTGAATTTCGCGGTCACGTTTACGGTATGGGGAATCCATGCAAGGTACCACAACCAGAAAAGTATAAAACCAGCAACCAGCACTCGCCAACAACATCCCCAATCTCCACCATCAGCTGATGATAAAAATAAGAAGCTGATAATGTGACTGTCAAGGCCGCGCTGTCTCAACGGTTTGTGGCTTGTGTGCATGTGTCCGACCCCCTAACCCCACAAAATCCCCCACACCGCACAAAACAAACCCATGGACAACACCAAATACATCCCCATTCACTACAGATATGGTACGCTCACAAGTTACACAGCAGTCGCTGCGGAAGCCTCAGTTGTCTTGACAACCTGATTGCAGGTGAAAGCTACGCGCCGGGGCCCTTGCAGTGCAGGAGTGACCGGGGCCACGAGCCGGCGGCCGCCAGCCCGATGCAGGCCTCCAGCTGCCTCTCTTCCCAGAACTCAGGTAGGCAAACCGAAAGCCGCCTGGCATCATTATGTGTACCGAGTGTTTGTTTGCAGAGGACGATGACGAGCCGGAGACGAAATGCAGCTCCCTGAGTTACAAGGAGCGGCGGCGCGAAGCTCACACACAGGCAGAACAGAAGCGCAGAGATGCTATTAAAAAGGGCTACGACACTCTTCAGGAACTGGTGCCCACCTGCCAACAGAGCGACATCTCCGGTAATGAATATCCACAATAACTAATTGCATCGGTTGTAAACACATGACTTTCTTTAAGCTATATTTAATCATGTTTCATTTGAAATTTAAGTTGAAACGTAGCAGAAATATTACTATTATTAAGGCTCAGTTCTACAACAGAAATATTACTATTATTAAGGCTCAGTTCTACAACTTCAATTGTCGGCCACTTTTCATGGATGCCATTATGTGCACAATCACATTCAGATAATTAATCTCTGAGCTTACGGTTAACCGGAGTTTGAACAACTTGACCTAAAAATGTCTCTATTGTTTAAGCGGTGAACCATCCTGGAATAAACTTACTTTAAATCATTCGTATTTTGCTGATTTATCTTACATTTTATATTCCATTTAAAGAACTTTTCAGACTAAATACTGATGAATTTTAGACCAACATATAATTTTGTTACAACATTTATCTATGAATCTGCTCGTTAAAAGAAAATCAGATACCATTTGTCTATCGCAATATTTCTAAAATCTGTGAAAATTGAAGCTTCTTTCTGTATAAATGTATTATTTAATCTAAAAATCTATGATCATCGTGCTAACTTCTGCATGAATCTTGCAGGTTACAAATTGAGCAAAGCCACGGTTCTTCAGAAGTCGATAGACTACATTCAGTATCTGCAGCAGCAGAAGAAGAAGCAGGAGGAAGAGAGGAACGCCCTCCGGAAGGAGGTCATTGCGCTGAAAATCATGCAGACGAACTATGAACAAATTGTTCGTGCTCAGCAGACACAGCCGGGGCAGGCTGAGATGAGGATCTCAGATGAAATAAAATTTTCAGTCGTAAGTGAGCTAATTTGAAACATAAAATAAATTCTTAAAATTGTATAGCGCCTTCGCAAAAATTCTAGTCCTACATAATGGATAGCGCTTTATTTCAGATCATTTACTTTATTGTCCGAGCTCTGAACATTTCAGCAGCTTACTGTAAATGTAACGTTGTGCACAGCAAGTCTGCTTATAATTAATTTAGCCTCTGAAAAGAAGTAATTATCTACATTTAAATCTAAGCAGCTCCTAACGAAACATATTAATGTATTATTAATGCCAGAAATTTATCTTCAGACGTGCACATATGGAATGTGAATTTGATAGGTAACATCACTGTTATATGTATGTATATTTACGATTTTACTGTGACAACGCTTCAACTCAAGACTGACTGTTTACCTCTAGTTTCAGGTAATAATGGACCAGCTGTTTATAACATTCAACTCGATCTCAGTAAACAACTTTTCCGAGTTATCGGCGGGGGTCTTCAGCTGGCTGGAGGAGTACTGCAAGCCACAGATGCTGAAAGACACTGCCCTCAGGGTGCTGCAAATACACAGCGATCACATGCGGAGGCAGCCCCCATCCTAGCATACGCTGCGACTACTTACCTTAGTGATAACACATACATTTTCGGAATGTATACCTTCTGTGTAAATAATTGTACTTTTAAGGGTTCATTTCCATGTCTTATCTCTTGTTTTAGTTGTTTGTACAGTTTTATATGATTTTTATTTTATGATGTTACTATTTTAATTTTTATATACGAATATGAATATAAATTGTATATTCAGGATGCCATTGCATAGTCTGTAAGTTTATATACTACTAAGAGATATATTTTGTATCAGATGGGTCGAGTATTTTTAGGTGGTTAATCGGTGTTAACGGTTTTGTGGAGAATTGTCGATATTCTATTGCAGAGACCATGGACACATGCAGCAAAATAAAAGTATTGGTTACCCGAATTGTTATTTTTCTATGGTGATTTTTGCAATCAGGGTATTCTATGATATGATTATTACATCATATTTAGAAAAGTTTTGAGTGAAAATTGAATCACTTCTCCAAATTCTTTGTAGAATGTCAATGTTTTTGGTTTCATTGACACTATATCTGCACTGAATAGGTACTCTACAATGCAAATTTATTGTATAATTGTACAACAGATTTGTTTATGAATATTTGATAAAATATGATTATCAATTCATTGTTGAATCATATTAACTCTTGAAATCATAAATTTTCATTCATGAAATCGAGACTAGACATTTGTGTCTCCTAAATACAACAGCGTTTAGTAGATGATTATAATAGATTGATAAAAAATATTAAATCCATTAACATCCTATGCCACTAAATAAATCATCAAGCTTCTATTTCAAGAAATGGAAAGAAATATTCCTGTATGGAAGTTTTAGTACTTTTAGTAGTTTCCTATGAGTATGTAGGCAAATAAATTGACTGAAATTTTGCTAAATTGCATACATCTACACTACTAAGGTTTCAATTAAATGAAGGATGTGATTAAAATACGCATGATGAGGAAAGTGTCTTAACTTTCTTATCATTTCGCAAGTTAAGAAACATAACTGCAAATGTTTATAACAATTACAGCGAGTCTACAACTTCTTGTTTTATTAGCATCAATGCAATCATATTCCTAGTTACTTTCCAAATAATATTTACATTTAAGTGTTATAGCCATTTATCAATTATCATGAGTTCCGCAGAAGACTGCAGACATTGCACAAGACTATTCATTGGTTGTCATTGATTGAAGAGTAATCTTTTTATTGTTCATGTGAAAAGGTTTTAACAGTTTTAGTGTGTTATTTAACTATAAATATAGGGATTATTGAAAGCAGGACATATTTAGAACTGAGCAGGTAGCAGAAGAGACTATGTACAGTACAGTATAGTAGACACTACTATACTGTAATAAGTTAAGAAAATAATTTTTGAGTTAATCACACCATACGAAAGTGAAACGTGTAAATTCTCTATCATTCAATAGAGTAACAAGTAGAACCTTTCAGTATTACTTTTCAGTTCAATACTGTAATAAATGAGTTGTTACACTATAGAAGCGGTGACTTTTTCTTTTTTTTTTTCTTTAAGATTTTCTTTAAATGAGATTATCTCAAAACTGAATTTTTCGACTTATAACACTATAGAACTGGGGTATCAATATGATAACTAATTATAGTTTCCGGTTAAAATGTTGAATAGATTTCAACTCCAAATAAAATTAATTGCTTAATTAAATTTGTGTCATTTATTTCAACTAAATAACATACAAGAGTACATATTACACTTAAATATTTTAATTTCAAAATATACTCAACTTTTTTATCAATAATTTTTTTTGTCTAAATTACTAAATGTATTATCAAAACTATATACTAAATCCAAAATTAAATGAAAGGTCACTTTACAATATATGAAAGTAAATTTCTTCATTATACATATTCATTCATATTAGTTCATTTTTTTTTAATTCTTTCTCTTTATATACCTACAAACTATGTAAGAAATGAAGGTCTCTATATGTGCAAATAAACATATAAAGCACATTATAGATGATATAATACGTTAGTTATATTAATAAATATATGTACAACAAATCATTAAATATATTATTGTTTCGATAAGGATGTTTGTTTAACACACACTCAATTTGAGATATATATTGACATATTTTTTATACTTATCACATTTTAAAAATTGCATTTTCACTTTTTTAGAAAAAAATACCCTTGTGTGTAGGAAACAAACACGTGTTTCAAGACCCATGCTTTTTGGACCCTACCAAATAAAGACAATTATTTATGGGCTGCTATATAAGCTACTACATAATTCATAGAATTTGTAAGGGATTTCGGCCCTGGCTTAAGTGTTTATGTGACCGAATTGATTATAAAATTACCAAAAATAATGCCGCATGAAATTACATAGTAGATTATAATAGATTCTCTTTAATTTACTAAAGTGCAGTAAAACTTGTGTCGCATGAACTGGACGTTTTCTGCAAAGGGACTATAAATACACCGATCCGACTGTGGATGGATAAGAGCATGACGTGAGTTTTGCAAGTTTTACTGCACAATGGGCACTGTATTCCTTATTTTGCTGCATTTTTGTCAATGTACACCTACAAGAATGAATTTGAAATGCCCTCGGACTGGCTACGAAATAATTTTCCTGAGTTTAAAAAATACATTACAACTAGTGTTAAAATTTAAAGCTAATTATTTTATTGTACTTTCTACCAAATTGGTGGAGTTTGAAAATAAAAACTGCAGTGCATAAAAAAGCTAATCTAACAAAGTGCGTGGGTAGCAGCTTTTGAAAACAAAACTGCTTGTCAGTCTTGAGAGACGATTGCCCACTTCCACAACGAACTATGCATCAATATTCAAAATTAATAAACAAATTCTCTCCAGAACTATTATTCGCTAATATTTAATTAACCCTAAGCATAGCCAAATATGCAGCCAATGCATTTTCACAAGAACTCATCTTGTAACACTTGGCAAGCTCATAGATTAAACAATAACAAATACGTAGGTACATAAATCCTTTCATAACAAACACACTACGATACGAAATATAATATTCAATAAATTTAACTAGGATAAAGAATTTCAAGTACGTTTTTTTTAATGTATAAACAATCAATAAATTTTGGCTATGCTTAACATAAACTCGGTTGGAGTAATGTAATTGAGGCACAGGACGTACATAAATAAACTAAGAATTACTCCCAAAGAAACTAATTTTAATCAACGAAAACAATTAAACTAACCTAAACAGAACGCACTAGAAATCAACTATAAATCAATGCATGATGCTTCTACCTCTGCCAAAATCACACTATTCCCACCCAATATCCTGCAAACACATCAAGTCATCATCCTACAGACCTCCGACTTGCAAACGCTTTATATTTAAACACATCGAAACTCGAACAGTTCTGAAACTAAAACAACCGATGCAATGTCCCACATCTTAAAGGTAGCGCGCAGCATTATTTACAGCTTAATTCTTTTACTGCGGTTCTTTTGCACACGTCTGGTTTTAATGCCAGAGTTGGCACATGTCGGCGTATCCTTCAGCTCGTCCACCTTCCTCTTGGAGACCTTCACCACCACGGGCGCCTCTACTAGGGGCTCATCCACCTTTTGAGGACACTCACCACTGCCGCCTCTCTCCTCCTCGGGCTCCTCGAAAGCCTCCGCGCTGGTGCTGGGTATGGGAATGAAGTTCGACACCTGCTCCAGCTCCTCGGGTATCACGCCTTGGTTGACAAGCGCCTCGAGGTCGTCAGTGGGCGGCACCATCACAGTCCCGCAGCCCGTGCAGAAGGGGGGCGTCGCCGGCGACTTGGACCGCCAGTACTGCAGCTCGGTTTTGCACTTGTTTAACTCCTGCAAGAGCGTGCTGAACTTGCGCGAGATCTCGTCATTCTTCTTATCGTACTCATCCAGCCGGCCCGCGTACTCTACGGTCTGCTTCTGTTGCTCGGCCAGCTGTTTCTGCTGGTCGGATATCTGCTTCTGTTGCTCGGCTGTTTTCCGCTTGCACGACCGCAGATCCTGCTTCAGCAGGGACAGCTGGCTGTTGTACCGCTTCATGCCCTGCTTGATCTTCCTGATCCGCTTCCGTAGCACCATGTTTGACTGCGGCAGCGGCTCCTCGTTATCCAATATGTCGCAGTTGGGGCGGTCTGTTTCTTTCACCTCCTCCGGACCCAACGGGGATGAATCCAGAGCTAAATATTTATTCGTTCCAGAAGCTACAATTATAATAATTAAATTATTATTATAAACACACTGAATAGTTGCGATGATAAAATTAATTAGATGAATGAGAAAACGGAGATCAAGGCTCTATAAAATTAAAAATTAACAAAGAGAGAAACAAAAATGAGCTGGAGTTCGCAACATTTGAAAACTTTAAAACAAATTAGATGAGAAATCCTATTTGGAATTCGGATTTATTTTGGTGTACATTTGTTGCAATCTGAAATTATGGTTGAAGGGCATAGAATGGGTTATTGAAGTCTAGAATGCAATTGCAAATTGTAAAATTTACAAACCCTAAGATGAAAGCAGGGATTAGAACTGGAACCGTAACGAATTGTTTTGTGATGCTCAGTTAATATTTGTTACTTTTAGTTCGGTTTCTAATCCCTGGGTGAATGTAAGTAAACTTACACGAAAACGTGCCTGTAAAATCTAAGAAATCCGTTCCGAAGTAAGCAATTTCCGGCAGCTCAGGCTCGATCTTCTCCTTAAAGTATTCCATGGCCATGGTAGACAAGTCGAACAGCTCATCGGTAACTTTGTAGGGTCTGGATAGTTTGGGTGTCACTTTAATGTAGTGCAGAATGTTGTAGACCTCGTCGAGAATCTCGCCGGGAAAGAAGCAGCAGTAGTTGCGCTCGATGTGCTTCCCGAAAGACATCTGCAGCAACGTCAGCCTCATGTGCAGTGTCTCGATGATGTCGCTCTCGCAGGCCAGGTGGTGATTCCTCCTGGCGGACTCCCGCCTCGGCATCTTGCTCTTGATAGCCTGGAAGCGATGCAGCATCTGCGCCTGCAGCTTCTGAAAAGTTGAGTTCAGCACCTGGGCGCAGATGGAGTCGAAGGTTTTGCACACCTGAAAAAAGAACCGATAGAGGCGAGCGAGGCGTTCCTCATGGGGCACTCACCAGCCGAAGCTGGCAGACGTTCTTGAAGGGCAGGTAGCTGAGACACATGCCGATGACCTCCTGTGGCAGGTCGAGCAGGCCGACGGCACTGCTCGGCTTCTCGGGGGCAGCCTGCGAGTTCTGGCGGGTCACCCGGTACGAGGTGCTGGTGTCCGCGGAGGTGCTTGGCTGCCCCTCGAGCTCGTGCACAGGCCTGTCGGCCTCGGGCAAGGGCGGCGGCGCGTAGGCCGTGTTCGCCCCGGCGCGGATCTGCCTGGAGGGGCTGTACTCCACGGTCTGGGCCGCATACTCGTTGACATTGCCGTTGATTATAGACATTTGTCTCGTAGAAACCATGGTTTCTTCACTTACTGTACCCTTGGTTGTATGTACTTACTCCTGAAAACAAAATGTTGACATTGAAGTTGAAGATTTTATCTACCATTCAGCCCCTAAGACATAGCTTATATTAGTATTTGCTTATCATGGGCATTTGAGCCCAGAATCTCTGCCCAAATAATAAGATAATTGAAGCCGTCAGGATTGTATATTAATACATTAAATTGATAACAATAAAGTAATAATTATTCCATTATTGTATATATTGTATAAATATAGGATGACTCTAAACTGCTGTGTTCTACTTCTCAATCGCCTAATTACATGGATATAATTTAAAATAGAACCAGTTGCGACAATGCTTAATAAATTAAAACATATCCTTCAATCATTAGAAAGAAAGGTTTTAACAACGGCACCGGTTACAATAACTGTCCATATTTAAAAACAGCAATTTGGTGTTTTGTTGTGCTCGTCGCAAGATCAGTATTAGAACCTTCTTAATTGCAAAAATTGGCCTTGAAATTTACTAGGTAATTTTGTTTACTCGCTTGTATATGCTTTAAGTGCACATTTTCAGATTAAAAAAAAAAAAAACAATTCTGTGTTATTCGACAAAGCTATCTCATTTCAGAGCAGATATTTAGCTGTAAGAGCTTTCTTCATAAACTTCTATTTTGCCCATATAGAAGTACAAGTCATTAACTAGCATTTTTATATTTCCAAGATATGTAAGATATATTAATAATAACTTGGTATAAAAAAAACCAAATTACCCGACAAGTTCTTTCTACATGAACATTATTATAAGTATAATGGTTAACTACCTGTATTTGTAAGTCTATTATCAAAAAGAAAACAAATTAAAACATGTGAACATATTTTATTCATTTTCTCAGTTAACGAGTTTTACCTCTAGAGCGACGATTTCTTCTTTAGAGAGTTGTATTTTCTATAGAATTCTATAGAAGTATAGAATCTATTTTCAAATTTAAAAGAGATGCAGATTTGAAGCTATTAAAAATAGAAAACTAACGAAAATTGCATCGACTAAATTCATAATTTTTTTTGAATACACATTTAAGATTTTTCACTAGTGGCTTGTTATTATTGTAATATTTGATTTTCAAATAAATATTTTCCAAGTGAACAGTGGCAACCGTAAGTTCAGGACTTATAAAATTTGCTAAGTTTTATCAAGTTGTTTTGCAGTTGTATACGAAAATGTCGAGTATTTTCATATCTCTAATGCGGCGAAAATAATTATTGTTATTGCATAAACATTATAATGACGCCCAGTTGGCAGGTGTTTATGGCTGTATTTGCATTTGCATGGACGCCCACTTTACTTTGAAGTATGTATGTGCACACTTGACTGACATCAAGGTACACGTAAATGAATATGCTAAAAAATATCCAGGGGATATTTCTTCGCAGCTCATCGTCATTCAATCGCACAAAAATTCTCAGGTCCTTTGGATTCGAACCTACAACACTTGGCACAAGAGGCAAGTGTGCAACCTCTCGGCTGCCGGTTTTATTATTATTATTAATTACTATTTTATATCGTCGATTTTAATTTTTTTTTTTAGTTATAGTATCATTAAAAAAGGGTTCCAGTTTTGCAAGAAAGTTGTATGATCGTGGATATCATCCTTGATCATTGTTTAATTACCTTGGATACAATTGTTAATACAATGGTATCCTTAGAAACTAAACCACAATCATAGATAATCCACGATTGTACAACTGGGCCCTAATGGATCATAGTTCAAAATTTCCATTGGGTGGTTTAGTGCAGTAATTTTCAAATATGACTGTATTGCCCCCCAAATTAGATAAGAGAGTTATACAAACAGTGGCATTAATGAAAAACGAAAACCGTTGTGAGAGTAACATAAGATTATGGAGTACCGTAAGGAACACTGATGAAAGCCTAGCCCGAAATAAACTAATTCCATAGATTTTGAGATATCCTTTTTAAGTTCCACACTTAATGGATATGATCCAAAGATGAAATGTTCCGTGTAGTAAAAAGTTTGTGGATTGTTAGTTTGCTCTGATAAACTGTGTTTTGATTTCACAATGCAGCGGGCATTAAAGTATTTGCGCCTAAGTTACTTAGTAATACTTTCTAGCTAATCGCTCCATACATTAATTGCTCAATATGATAGTGACGATAGTTCTTGTTCGTAAATGCGCTGTTAATAACAGTAGTACATTGTTTTGAAGGTGCTTCGGAAGAATGAATTGTTGCACACAAGTACCGCGACTGCACCACGCAACCCCCATTGTCCCCCAAATTCCGCAACAAATTCAATAATTCATTGCCGAACGCGAAGGAAGCACCGACGAAATTGGCTCAATTGACGACTGCCTGCTCCTGTTCTTGAGTGGTGCAGGGTCAGTTTATTACATAAAAATCGAACAATGGGAACAATGAAATCTCCCCAAGACCGCATCCGCGACTGGTGGGGGCCTCGCCTTGCCACCTGGGTGCCCCCCTGGCTGTCTCGGAGCCCCGGTGGTGCGGAATAAAATGCGAAATCGCCCTGCGATGTCCTGAATTAAAATGGATGAAACGTACCTGGAGCATCAACAGCTTTTTATATTTCTATGACGGCAGGCCCATCGCACGTTGAATCAGGCCGTCGTAGACCGACGCCGGGGATCCGTGGGGACCTGGGAGACTGTGCCGTGGCTTACGGGGGCCCCAGAGGCGCCAGTGCTAGCAAAGAAAACGCTCGAGGGATCCCAGAGCGTTTCCAAACGGTGCAAAGCAGACGTATATTATCGGATGGGAAACGGCCGAATTCCCCACCACCAGTCTGACGTTGGCCCTTTCGGACTTTTGACCAAGCGCAACCGCACTGCAAATATGCCCGCTAAAACCGCAAAAACCCGATAAAAATACCAAAACCCCTCAGAATATTCACACCTAGGCCAACACCATTCAATTCTATACATAATAAGTATAACATTTTGACCAATTATACCAATTTACAGAAAAAATTGCACAACTTGCATCTTACGAAAAATATATAATTAAAGCTTAATTACTACAAAATATGCATGTATTTACACGCAATTGCAAACCGTTTGGTTATTTTGATGTTTTCCAATTTTATTTATTAATTTGCGCAATTGCTCATTTCGGATAATTGGTTTTGCAACCTGTCGAACCTTGGGTAAAAAGACACTTCAAAAGTGTTCGTTTCACGTTTTCAAGCAGTCGAAATCTGCAGATTCCACGTTTTCTTCGCCGTTTTGGACCAGAACGAGCAGCAAAAAGGTAACCACATACTCTCTACGTTCCGTGCACGCACTTTTTCCGTGTGTTTCGCTCGAATTGCGCCCAAAAAAGCGAATAGCATCATCTTACCGTTGCACCAACACATGCAAAAAACGTACCCACAAATAATCGAATAATTTGCAAAAAAACGCGATTTATCCATTAATTCATGTAAGCAATCATTAATCAATCGTCCAGAATGCAGCCAGCATGCGTAGAAATGGGATTGTGATTGATATTCGCGTTTAATTCGCGATTTGCGGCAATCACAGAAAGGGCCGTATTCAAAATATTTGGGCCCCAATCAAATAATATGCAAAAAACACTATTTCGCCAATAATTCATGTACGCAATCATTAATCGAACGCCCAAGGTGCAGAATGTATGCGTACAAATGGGATTGCGGTTGATATTCACGTTTAAATCGTGATTTTCTGCAATGGCAAAAAGGGCCGTATTCAGAATATTTAGGCCCCAAGCACTGGGAAGTAGCGAAATTAATGCCCGACTCCCAAGGTGTTCAATCCCCCAGTTAACTTTAATCGTTGAACAATCAATTGTTATAATTGCATCCTGGTTAATTAATCTCCGATTAAAGTTAACCGGAGGCTTTACAACTGTAGCTAAAAAGCTAAGGCCCAGTCTTGTAAATTCCACATCAAACTTAAATATAATAGCTCAGTGTGTGTAGTTATAATGTGATAATTACATGTAACCGAGTTATGCTTCGGAGATCAAGTCCTTTGATTGTTATCTCAGCATTCGGAAGCAAATAGAGTAAAAATCCCACCTGCAGAAAACTTATTCACAGGCAGAGATTTTCTGTAATTGTCAGGGCCTACTCATAGTTGTCACCAAGCTGCAGCTATGCTGCTGAAAATTGCCATATCGATAGCATAGCCACAGAGTAATGGCGACTATGAATAGGCCTCAAGTGTAATACAGGGTATCCCAGGAAAAAGGAAACACCTAATATAATTTTTTTTCATGAATCGTTAAAATACCTCAACTATTAATTAAAGGCAGATAACTTCTGGCAACAAAATTATCTTCAATTGTTTAACCCCCTTGCCATAGGGGTGGTTTAAATTTTGCTTACCTCCCCTGCGGCAAGGGGGTTGAACGAATACATTTCAATCTAAAAAAATATCGTCTCTTGGACCCACATGCTTCAAGTTATATTTATTCTCAATCTTTTATGAGACACTTACCAATCTAATATCGTAATATACTATCAGAAACACAATATCAATGAAAATATAAGAGAAATTTCAAGGAAATTATGATCGCTTAAACTCCAGATATTAAAACAAAAAATTGAGAACTTCTCAATATAAACATCTGCAGAAAATCCTTAAAATATCATTCCTGATTTCTGTGTGCAGAGTGAAAATAAACGCCAAATACCGGAATATTTACAACCATTTCTATATATATATATTTATTCGCTATACCTCGGTACATAAAAACTTCTCAAGTTTTGCATAGAGTTTACGGATGAGCAATAATTAATAGAAACCTCTAAGCATAAAACAATTATCACATAAAGTAATTAATCTAACAATAAATATTTAGAAGTCGTCCCTCGCCCCTTCCGCCCTCGCTGCACACTCGAGAGAGTCCGCCAGCACGTCCAGCGCGTAATCATCTGAAAACTCAACGTGGCGGGGGGCCCGGGCGCTGGGCCCGCCGCCGTCCATGGGGGGAATCACAATTAAACTAAACCGAATACGTAGCGGGCGCCGTCGTTCGTTCGCATTAGCATTAGGTCGTACCCTGTGCGGGAAGTCCCTTCTAGACCGTTTTCTTCTTACCGGTCTTCTTTATCCGGGGCAGCGTCGCGCTCGCCGCCTCCTGAAATCAGAAAGCTGGTAGTGTAATCGTGCCCTGAAAGGGGGAGTTGAAATTAATTCACGCCAAAAGAACACTCGATTAATGTACCAAAACTAGACACACAAATAATATTGAGTTAACGGGGTTAGAGAAGCCGCTTAGCAGTTACTTTGGTTTATTAACAACACAAAGTCGTGCCTTCGGTTCGTTTTTTAATCGCTGCGGCGCTTCAAGGATTTCGACAGGCGCTGCATGATCGAGGTTCCTTCCTCCCTCAGTGATATGGTGCTTTTGGATTGCGCCCTCGTGTCTAGTGACAGCATCGAGGCAGAGGTTTCGTGTCTTAGGTCGGTTGTGCTGCCGTGCCTGAAGAGGCCCATTTTTTTCGGGAGCATCATCAGCTTCGTTATCGAGGAGCTGTGCTTTTTGGGGGATTTTTGGTTGGGTTTGGGTGATGGCGACCGCGATTTGCTGAAGCTTTTACGGTGCAGTTTCGGCGAGTGGCAGAACACTTCTGTTTTATCGTCTGCAGTACTGATTGGCTTTAAGATTCCCGGCTTTAGGATCAGCGTGGCTTTAGTTATCGTCGGTGCTGGTGGCACTGGTGGTGCTGCCTTTTTATTGTACTTCCCCGCCCTTGAGTCATCTGTGTTCAGCTGCGATTCCTCGTTTGTAGTGTTTGTGTTAGTTTCAGGTACGTCACTTTTAGTTTTAAATTCGAGGGAGTCAGTGGCTTCTGTAGTCGTTTCGATAGGAATATTGTCTAATTTACCTGGCTGTATAATAGCGTCTTCATATTCGCTAATGGCCTCCACCGTATCGACGAACTCCTCATCGCTTGTAGAATCAGACTTTTCGGTCTCCGTGCTTTCGCCCGAGAGGCTGTTAATGTTTTCGATTTTATCGTTTAAATAAATTAGATCGGCTTCTTGCCCATTAAATACCGCTTCTACTTCAGTATCGTCCTTTAAATGTTAAAAATAGGTTACACATTCGGAAGAAGACAAATACCAGGTGTTGTGTGATGGAATGGGATGTTCATTACCGGATGGGCTGATGAGTGTACTTACGTCGGTCGTCGATGACTTTTTAGGAATTACAGTGGACCTGGTGACCCTCGTTGGCCTGGCCTTCGTGGATCCGATGGAGCCGCTCCTCACCAGTACTTCCCTTGCCTGAAGCTTGAGAGATTGATTCGTTAACCCTTCCCCACTCGAGTACCCAGAGCTTACATCCTCGACGGACTGGACGGACGTGATGACGTCCGTCCTGACGTCTATCTCCGAGAAGTACATGGACGTCGACGGCGTCCTCCGCGGGCTCTGCCGCTTCCGCAACAGCCTTGTGTCAGTTATCATTACGTCGGTCTCGTCGGTGCCCGCCTCCCGCGTGTGGCGGTCGCTCAGGTCGCTCAGGCTGTAGCTCTTCTTTATCTGGTTCACCAGCCCACCGCCGCCCTAAAACCACAAAAGGATCCAATCAAAAACGTGCAATCATTTTTGGCGGTGTATTTGCAAAGATGATGTGAAGTGGTTTTAGAATGATGATTCGCAAATAATCGAAAATAGAAAAATAAAAATTAACTTACATCGAATGCAATTATCAGCAGACTTCATGCATGCTCGATAGTGTGTGCAAAAACTGAAAACCAATTATTCAGTAGTGTTAAGTTTTTATTAGGTACTCGTCGATGCATTAACTGACACCAATTACGTGCTAGCACACAAAGTTTACTCTTACGTAACAACAACTTAACGACTGGCTAGGATTTTGCCGTAAAGATACTGTCAACACAATTTCTCAACTGTAATCACAATTAAACGTAATTACAAAAAATAGGTTTATGTAGAGAACTTCAATTAAAGTTTTAAAATAGGTATAACAGAACTTTCTAAGCTACAATGATGGATCAACGATTGATTACAAAATTTTAAACCTTGTTGGTATGTCTATCCAACAGATATCTTTGGAAAAACCCGTCCTTAATTAACATCACATTTTGTTTTAGCATTGAAACAATGTTGAGAACTCCTGGTCTAGCAACAAGTTACAAAGTACATACAAAATTAATCTAATTTTTATCGAGGTTTATATTTTGGAAATTTTGTAACCTCTCTGATAGTGCAACTTTAAAATCTTTTAAAAAACTTAGAGCGGGTCTTTCCATCCATTGATAGTTTAAGATACCCACAAGGAGATTAAAAATGCTATGGGCAAAGATTTTAACTTCCTTGTTGATACGGCTATCTGGTAGATAACTTATACCAAGTTCATACAAAATTAATCTGATTTTTATCGAGGTTTATATTTTGGAAATTTTGTAACCTCTCTGATAGTGCAACTTTAAAATCTTTTAAACCACTTAGAGCGGGTCTTTCCATCCATTGATAGTTTAAGATACCCACAAGGAGATTAAAAATGCTATGGGCAAAGATTTTAACAGACGGCTATCTGGTAGATAACTTATACCCAACCATATCATTTATTGGTTTCATTCAAGTACTAAACTCTTGTTATACATAAGATAGTTTTATCGAAATTTTTGATTAAGTTAAGAAATTGTGTTACAGTTAAGCCATAGATCAACATATTATTATTATATTCTGTATAATTATGTTGATGTGTGGTTAAGCTCGCTGAAAAGTAAAATGCATGGGTAAATACTGCCACCAATTATGTTTTTTTATTTTAAATTTGTAGTAATTTTAAAGAAGCGTGATAATGTGAAATTATTTAATTAATAAATCAATAAGTAATTTTATTTATTGTACAAATAATTCAGATCCTACATAAGGTACACAGTGTATTCGTAAAAACCTACACATACAACTAAAACACAAATTTAAACAGCAATTTAAAACTAGAGTAAAAAACGAAACGTGCAGATCAGTCGCTGTAATCACAGTACTCAGTCTTGGCCGTTTTCCGGTTGCTCTTTCGGATGGCCTGCCTGTGCCTGGGCTTGCCCTTGCGCGGCTTGGCGGGCTCGCTTTTCGCTTCGACACTCTCATAAAAGTACATTTCTTCGTCGGAGTAAGCGTCGTCGGGTGCGAACTGTGCGGACTGTGATTTCTTAACTCCGTCGGCCTGATCGTGCATGCTGTGAATTGAGGGATCTGATGCGGACGGTACAAGGGAAAGTGGGTTTAAGTTCTGCGTACGGAAAAAAAATAAAACGATAAGAACATAAAACGTAACAGCGAGCAAAAAAATGTTAAACAGAGAGATAGAGAGAGAGAGCATGAATGGGTGGGAGGGTGCTGATGCTGTGGGGGGGGTGACTATGGGCATACCTTTAGAGCCGTCTGCATCAGGGCATTCACACCCTTTGAGCCCAGATCCAGGACCTGCTTGTAGCTTTGCTCTTTCGCTTTCGAGATATACTCGTCGATTTCCTAAAAGATTATCACAATATAAATCATGGTGATCACATTAAATATGTTTACTTTATTGTAAAATCAATTATTTTATCAATCGATTTATTCGCAATATAAATTAATTGAGAGGAGGATGTGGGGTTGCTGAGAGAAAGTCATGGGTTCAAACCCCGGCAACAACATCTGGCACTTGCTCCTTCGCTCCCCTTGCAAGGCAACAGGCAACCAGCGAAGGTGGCCCCAAAATATTTTCCTATCCCAGAGGTTCGTCGGTATTATTAAACAGTAGGTGCCATATAATAGTGCAACTAATGCATGTTCCCAAAATTTCGGTGTTTTTATATTGTGAGTTTTGATTCTATACGACTCATATATTATATGGATAGTATGGATATCATATTAATTAATTTGGAAGAAATCTTATCTGTCAAAATTGTAACAATTTTTGAATTTAGTAGAATATATAGGTTGTCTGTAGTAATCTTCAAGTTCCAAAAGTAGTTTTGTTTTTTAGTTGTCTTGGGTACTCACTTGTTCTCTGCTGCTCAGCATGGGATGGACGAATTTCCTGTAGAGGAAGCTTGAGCCTTTCGTAGCGGGTGATAACAGCCATATTACTAATATAATTTTGATCTCGTAGTAAAAGGGAAACCTGCAAAGGGCAAAATCACTTAGTTGCTCGGGCAGAAGCCTGCGTTTGGTACAAACCAGCTAAGAAACACGTCGGTGATCGTCTCGACGCATGTGAACAGCGCGAAGACAATCCAGTACATCATCCATTTTACCTGCAACGAAGGCACAGTTTATGCATTCCTGAAGATTGGTTATAAATAGATGGGGATTTTGGGGCGCACTGGTGTGGGGGGCTACTTACGTATTCTTTCACATTCTTCGATTTCACAGCCTTGTACGAAGCGTATGCGGGATAAAGGGTTCCGAAAACCAATCTGAAAACAGGATAGAGCACCATGTAAGTTAGGGCCTTGTGGCAGGCGGCGCAGGACGCCAGCAGGACGACTAGCAGGCTCGCGCACGAGGGCCTGACGCATTGGTAGAGCGGCCTCAGGACACTTTCGAAGAGGCCCAACTGCTTTGGGTTTTCTTTGAAGGAGACGTCCATCACGTCGACCTCCTCGCCGTGGAGTAAACAAAGCTCCTGGGGCTTGCAGCGCGCCGGGTGGACGCGGCGTGGAGGTCCACGCGCCGCCATGGAGGCGACACGCACCGAAATATAACAGGAAAAGGAGCAAAAAGTGCGTGAGGCACTGCCGAAGTTGCACTGGGATCCGCGTGATGCACGGGGCTATGATAGTTACTTAACCGAGGACGCATCATTGATAATGAAGTTGATTATTTTCGTTGCTTGAAGTGCCAATCAACTCGCGCGTCCAATCGACAGGAATAACCGCATTGGCCACAACAAACTAAACCACATCACGTTATAAAACGTCTTCTTTTGATCGGCACTCGATGTTTTGATGAAATATCTGTGCAGGTGCAGCTAATTTCATCGTCACACATACTAATTATAAACCAGGCCCTCGCCATTCTCTAAATTCCCAATGAGAATTAGGTTCGTGTTCACTGTTGTTAAATATCTAAACCAACGTTTACAAAACATTTCGAAAATCCTAGAAGTTTAACGGAATCCTTTAGAGGAGATAGATAAATATTCAATCAAAGTGGGTAAATCTAATCATTCAGAAAAAAAACTGGCATTTATTTAGGTGTAGTGCGTATCAAAAACGTTAACAGTAACGTGCACGTTACTGTTAACGTTTTTTGATACGCAATGCACCTGAATAAATGATAGGTAATTATTATTTTAATGACATTCTATTAACTACAATGTGTTCTCTTATGTTTCGTAAAACTAGCGTTAACTATTGCAACGAATTCATGTTATTCGTACAAATCTATTCATGCTCATTCACAATATTGTGATGACGATATTCCGTAAACTACAACGTGTTTTTAGTTATTCATAAAAATCTAAACCACATTCTAATCATAATGGTATTATATTGATGTGTTAACCAGAAATGATTTACACACGTCAAAGATAAGCAGTCAAATTTATACACAGATAACAATACTAAACGCCACTATACAGGGTGTTAAAAAAGAGTGTAAAACATTTAAGGGGGTAGTAGTATGGACCACAATAAAAAAAAGTCTTGATAAACATGGGTCCTCAAAGTAACGGTTTCTGAGATATGGAAGATTATTCTTTTTTACTTTCTTTTTTTATTTTGCTAAAACTTGCATTTTCTTATCATAGTTGGCTGATGTTTTGTGAAATAAACATTCAGTATATCTTCCATATCTCCGAAAACGTTACTTTGAAGACCCATGTTTAACAAGACTTTTTTTAATTGGTGTTCATACTACTACCCCCTTAAATATTTTACACTCTTTTTTTAACACCCTGTATATAGAAATAAAATTCATAACGTACATCTGATTTCTGTGGTTACTCATCCTACGTTTTATGATTCTATTAACTACAATGACTTTACGAGTTTCATAAAATTTGCACCATGGTAATTCATAACAACTTATCTTTAAAGACTCGTATATAAGTTCAAATATTTAAAAAAAAGTAACAACATTTCTTAACATGCAGATATATTATTATTATAGTACTCGCATATGAGTTCAAATATTTAAAAAAAAGTAACAAAATTTCTTAACATGCAGATATATTATTATTATAGTTTTCTATTTACTACAACGAATTTTTGCTCATTGTCAAAACTGGACCATAGTCCATTTACTAAATTCCTCGACTCCTCCTTGCACAATAATGTGACTAATTATAGCTGGCACTAGTGCTAGGGTTATCGCAGTTGAGCGTAATTCCTGCGTTCTCCGCATGTGAATGGAATACATCTCGACTGCAGCATGCAGCACTAAATATAACGCGATAGTTTGGGTCAGGAGCTTCCCGACTCAAACACAGATTTAAGCACAAAGAGCTTCTCGTGTTTATATCTGGAAAGTATTAATATTCCAATATAAAAGACAATTTTTCGATACCCAGAGTATAAAATTATTCGTCCCTCCATAAATTGTTATTGAAGCAAAAATATGTTATAGTATGATGTAAGAGAGCATTACAATCTATAAATTTAGGCAACAAATTTTTTTACCCATAAATTATTATTTTCTAATCAAAATATCGATAATTATTCGGTCTAAAGTATGTAATTACAGTACTAAATATTACGAGAGATCTGATGAATCCAGAAGCTTTCCAAATCTACGGATTTAGGCAAGAAAAAAATGAAGTGCAATAAATTAAAGGCTATTTTTTCATATTTTCATTGGCCTATACAGGGTGTCCTAAATAGAGTAGGATTGCATGGGTATCTTTCTTATTCTTAAAGCTAGAGGCTTCTTAAATGGGCAATATCATGCAGTTTTATATGCTGGTTCGGATTATGTTGAAAAATGTTGAAAAGTCCGAGCAGTTTAGAAGTTATTCTAAAAACACTAACAAAAGCGATTTTCTAAAAACTCCGACATATTCATAATAATTAAAGATGCGGACAAAAGTTTAAAATGAAAGTTACTTGGTTCGATTGCACAAACTTGGGAAATCGTGAATTGCTTCACGAAGTTCATCTACATTATTATAATTGAAGTTGCTTCTGTGATAATCAGACCGGAGTCCAGTGATTTTGTTAAAAAGGTATAAGTCTGGACTTCCGGCTGAATTGGGAAAGATACCATATTGTTATTAAAAAGATATGAAAAGAAATTTAAATTGAAATAACTTGAGAGAAATATTATTAAAGTTTAAAACAAATTTGAATGGAACCTTCGGTCGTGACTTCCGACTGAATTGTGAAAATTCATATTTGAAAAATTGTATTGGAACCTTCGCCTCTGATTTCCGGCTGAATTGGGAAAGATACCATATTGTTGTTAAAAAGATATGAAAAGAAATTTAAATTGAAATAAATTGAGAGGAATATTATTAAAGTTTAAAACAAATTTGAATGGAACCTTCGGTCGTGACTTCCGACTGAATTGGGAAAATTCATATTTGCAAAATGGTATTGGAACCTTCGCTCGTGATTTCCGGCTGAATTGGGAAAGATACCATATTGTTATTAAAAAGATATGAACAGAAATTTAAATTGAAATAACTTGAGAGAAATATTATTAAAGTTTAAAACAAATTTGAATCGGTCGTGACTTTCGGTCGTGACTTCCGACTGAATTGTGAAAATTTATATTTGAAAAATGGTATTGGAACCTTCGCTCGTGATTTCCGGCTGAATTGGGAAAGATACCATATTGTTATTAAAAAGATATGAAGAGAAATTTAAATTGAAATAACTTGAGAGAAATATTATTAAAGTGTAAAACAAATTTGAATGGAACCTTCGGTCGTGACTTCCGACTGAATTGTGAAAATTCATATTTGAAAAATTGTATTGGAACCTTCGCCTCTGATTTCCGGCTGAATTGGGAAAGATACCATATTGTTGTTAAAAAGATATGAAAAGAAATTTAAATTGAAATAAATTGAGAGGAATATTATTAAAGTTTAAAACAAATTTGAATGGAACCTTCGGTCGTGACTTCCGACTGAATTGGGAAAATTCATATTTGCAAAATGGCATTGGAACCTTCGCTCGTGATTTCCGGCTGAATTGGGAAAGATACCATATTGTTATTAAAAAGATATGAACAGAAATTTAAATTGAAATAAATTGAGAGAAATATTATCAAAGTTTAAAACAAATTTGAATGGAACCTTCGGTCGTGACTTCCGACTAAATTGTGAAAATTCATATTTGAAAAATGGTATTGGAACCTTCGCTCGTGATTTCCGGCTGAATTGGGAAAGATACCATATTGTTATTAAAAAGATATGAACAGAAATTTAAATTGAGAGAAATTTTATTAAAGTTTAAAACAAATTTGAATGGAACCTTCGGTCGTGACTTCCGACTGAATTGTGAAAATTCGTATTTGAAAAATGGTATTGGAACCTTCGCTCGTGATTTCCGGCTGAATTGGGAAAGATACCATATTGTTATTAAAAAGATATGAAAAGAAATTTAAATTGAAATAACTTGAGAGAAATATTATTAAAGTTTAAAACAAATTTGAATTGGGAAAGATACCATATTGTTATTAAAAAGATATGAACAGAAATTTAAATTGAGAGAAGTTTTATTAAAGTTTAAAACAAATTTGAATGGAACCTTCGGTCGTGACTTCCGACTGAATTGTGAAAATTCATATTTGAAAAATGGTATTGGAACCTTCGCTCGAGATTTCGGGCTGAATTGGAAAAGATGCCATATTGTTATTAAAAAGATATGAAAAGAAATTTAAATTGAAATAAATTGAGAGAAATATTATAAAAGTTTAAAACAAATTTGAATGGAACCTTCGGTCGTGACTTCCGACTGAATTGTGAAAATTCATATTTGAAAAATGGTATTGGAACCTTCGCTCGTGATTTCCGGCTGAATTGGGAAAGATACCATATTGTTATTAAAAAGATTTGATAAGAAATTTAAATTGAAATAACTTGAGAGAAATATTATTAAAGTTTAAAACAAATTTGAATGGAACCTTCGGTCGTGACTTCCGACTGAATTGGGAAAATTCATATTTGAAAAATGGTATTGGAACCTTCGCTCGTGATTTCCGGCTGAATTGGGGAAGATACCATATAATTTTAAAAGATCATCAAAAATAATTATTTTAATAAAAAAATGAGAATGAAGATAAAAGAATGAAATTTAATTAAATAGATTTCATTCTGTTGAAATTATCAGTAGGATTGGTTCCTTATGTTAAAGAAGTTGTAAAATAATACATCAAAAATACACATATTCTTCAATTATACTTTAGTGTAAAAATTATCATTCATTATTAAAAGAATTCATAAATTTGAATTATATAATTGTTTTGACTTTTGTTTTGACTCCTAAGTTTTTTGTTTCTAAGTTTGTGCGATCGAACCAAGTAACTTTTATTTTAAACTTATTTCCGCATTTTTAATAACTATGGAAATATCGTAGTTTTTAGAAAATCACAATTTTAGTTTTTTCCGAATAATTTCTAAACTGCTCGGACTTTTTGAACATAGTCTGAACCAGCATACAAAACTGCATGACATTGCCCCCCATTTAACCAGATCTCTAGCTTTCAAAATAAGAAAGATACCCATGCAATCCTACTCTATGTAGGACACCCTGTATACATATTTCACATTAACAATAACGAAATAAACTAAATATTTCGTTATTGTGACAATATAAAATAACGAAAATTGCATATTTCGAAA
Organism: Othius punctulatus; assembly: GCA_951805005.1. Classification (NCBI taxonomy): domain Eukaryota; kingdom Metazoa; phylum Arthropoda; class Insecta; order Coleoptera; family Staphylinidae; genus Othius; species Othius punctulatus. The sequence goes on from OX638145.1 coordinate 17,485,086, forward strand.
TCTGGTCTTGTAAGACTTATAGAACGTGGTATGAGTTAGCAGCTTTTCAACTCCATCTACAAATTGTTGTTCTTTTGATTGTTTTTGATAAAAAAATCCAGTGCCATAAATGATAGTCTTTCTATTTTTTTCTGATATTTTCTTTGGCCCGTACAAATATCTCACTGTAAATGATTATATTTGGTATCATAATAACGAAAATTGTACATTCCTACATCTGTACTTTTAGGTCTATTAGAAAGTATTCATTTATCGTTTTTTTTTTCTTTGGCCCGCACAAATATTTCACCGTAAATGATTATATTTGGTATCACAATAACGAAAATTGTCCATTTTTAAATCTGTACTTGTAGGATTTAGGCCTATTAGAAATATTTTTTTTATTAGGTTTAAAGTTTTATCCTTTTTTATTATTATTTAGGCCTAGTACAATCGTGGATTATCTTTGGTCGTGGTTTAGTTTCTGAGGATATTATTGTGTCAACAATTTGTATTGTAGGCAACTGAACCATTGTCAAAGATAATCCACGATTGTCAACTGAGCCTTAATGAAACGTGATACCTTATCATGTCTTATATCTTATCATGAGCTTTCCAACTCTATCTACATATTTAGGATCAAATAATGATTATACTGCTCCTTCACCTTCAAGAAAATCAATCCCAATCAAACTAATGTTTCACAATTTTCGTGTTTCATCATGAATTATTATTTTGTTACCACAAGAATGAAAATTATAATTGCAGCACTAAATACAGCGCCAGTCTGATATGTCAGACGCATTTAACTATAATGCCAGTTATTGGCAATGCGATTAAAAAATCCGATGCGAATCAAGTATGCAGTAACTCATAATTATGTATGAATGTGGTTAATTGTCAATTACAATAATTTTAGATTCCCTACTTACTACTTAAGATAGTTAAGTGAGGCCAATTGACAAAGAACCGCAGTTCTCGACTTGCCTTAACGTGCAAAATTGCCTTTGTCTTGACGTGAGTCAAGGCCATTCCGGATGAATCAATTGCCACCTATTAGTGCCGACTGAGAATGCTTTCATTAAAAAAATGTTTGAGCCTGATAAGCAGGACCGTTTTGAGATTTGATTAACCTACAAAAAGTGATGATAATTAACCGATGATTGTGATGATGATTGTATATTGTATAATAAGTGTCAAAAACTACCATTACAAAATAACTGCGGTGGCCCAAGTTAATCTGGCCACGACTATATTTAAAAATATAGTAAATTGGCATTAATTATTTCTGTAAATGATTTTGTATTACATATGCACTAATATACGAGTATCCACTTATTCGTGAGGATTTTGCTCGAATAAATACGTTCGAAATAGTCGCGACATTGCATCTAAGTACGCAGTTTGCCAAAAATTTAATGCGAAAGCCATTTAGCACAGTTGGAATCCGGCCAGGTCATATAACATTTTTGCTGCATAACGGCGCACGATTGTCGGAATAAGTGCGTGAGTCTTAAAATGACGAGGAAGCGTCCAATGGTCGCGTGTCCGGAAGCATATTTAATTTTTTACAGCTAACACAATGCGAATGCAAAACCGTAACGTGCAATCGTTGAGGTACAAGGAAAATCGGGGATTTAAATAAACGAACTGCGTGGGAAATAGTGAACATGTTTGTCATTGACTGCTTCGAGGAAACTCGGTTATTTATTAAAACTCTTTTGAGTGGAACATGCCAGTGAGTTTAGAGAACAAAGAATGACGCCAAACAATTAATATCTTAGTTAGTGGCTGTTAAATATTAGAAGAATGTTAGAAAACGTTGTAGATAAGTCCCTAGATGAGAATTGAATCAATGACAGATTATAAACTGCAACCAAAATTTACTATAATTTTATTTATTTATACATATAATTTTTAGTCTTTCAAAGTTGAGGATAAATCATCTAGCGGTAGCCACAAGTTAGATCAGTAGTGTTATGGCAAAACATGTTATCTACCATTTTTGTTATTTTACAAGAGAAGCAAAAACAGTTTTGTATTTATAATTGAGCCCATGAGAGCAATGGTGGACTAACACAGCTGTGAACTCAATGGAAAAAATGCGATTTTCTTGAATATCATACTCTTTTTGATAAGTGAAGATACTGCTAGCCGTTGGTTAGTTTTTAAATATATTTTGTAAATGCATCAAATGCCAAAAAAACCCTGTAGATTCCAAAAATAATTATTTTGGAATATTTACGTTTTATGGGCCACTCTTGCTCTGATAACCTCAATTCTGAATGTAGATTAGCATGTATCATTGCCACAGTTATTTATACAAAGGTACAATACAACACTAAACCCTTTGATCAATTTAAAGTATACTTTATTTGTGGGCATTTCTTTAAGTAAATATTGAGAAATTTCTTGGGAAATTGCGGTGCGATATCTCATTGAAAATTACCATAAAATCTGCTAAATTTTATAGAAAATTGATAGGGTAACTTATATATGAAAATTACAGAAAATTGACCAGAAAATTGATCATGAAACATTGTCAGGAAATATTTTTGTTCGTTTTAATAAAATTGTTAATAATTCTGAATTGAAAATTATGTCCCAATATATAATTGACATTGCCATGTAATATCTTGAAAGATTTCATGAGAAGATTGTTCAGAAACTTAAGGAAAATGGCTGGGAAATGTATTTGAAATTTGTAAGTAAATCATGTAAATCTGCAATGTAAATCTATAAAATCTGCTAAATTTTATAGAAAATTGACAGGATAATTAATATAAGAAAATTATAGAAAGTTGATCATGAAACATTGTCAGGGAATATTTTTGATCATTTTACTTAAATTGTTAATAATTCTGAATGGAAAATTGTGTCCGAATATATAATGACATTGCCATGTAATCTCTTGAAAGATTTCATGAGAAGAGTGTTCAGAAATATTAAGGAAAATTGCCCGGAAATGTATTTGAAATTTGTATGTAAATCTCATAGAGAATTGTTCAAAAATCTTAGGAAAAATTTAAAACTACTTTGTACGTGGGAAGACAGCGCTTACTAAGCAAAAACAGTTTTGTATTAATAATTGATGCCACATTGACCAGAAAATAAATCATGAAACATTATCAGAAAATATTTTTGATCATTTTACTTAAATTGTTAATAATTCTGAATTGAAAATTGTGTCCGAATATATTGTGACATTGCCATGTAATCTCTTGAAAGATTTCATGAGAAGATTGTTCAGAAATCTTAAGGAAAATGGCCGGGAAATGTATTTGAAATTTGTAAGTAAATCTCATAGAGAATTGTTCAAAAATCTTAGGAAAAATTTAAAACTACTTTGTACGTGGGAAGACAACGCTTACTAAGCAAAAACAGTTTTGTATTAATAATTGAAGCCAGATTGACCAGAAAATAGATCATGAAACATTTTCAGGAAATATTTTTGATCATTTTACTTAAATTGTTAATAATTCTGAATGGAAAATTGTGTCCGAATATATAATGACAATGCCATGTAATCTCTTGAAAGATTTCATGAGAAGATTGTTCAGAAATCTTAAGGAAAATTGCCGGGAAATGTATTTGAAATTTGTAAGTAAATCTCATAGAGAATTGTTCAAAAATCTTAGGAAAAATTTAAAACTACTTTGTACGTGGGAAGACAGAGCTTACTAAATTCTTTCTAATATCTTTCACAGTATCTTTATGTTATCACTATTCGTTAATTTGTCAGTAGATGGGAAGACCCGCTCTTAGTTATCCAGCAGCTTCACCTGATTTGAAAAACAAAAGTATTTTTAAGTGTGTATGCCTTTATGTCTACTTATCTGATCATCAATTTCTTTTTATTGTTGCCAACTTGACTGGCTTTAAACTTTAATAAACCGTGGTTTGGCGATGTTTTATTAAGGCCCAGTTGTACGATCGTGGTTCATCATTGACCATGGTTCAGTTACCTGGGATACAATTGTTAATACAATGGTATCCTAGGTAACTGAACCATGGTCAATGATGATCTACGATCGTACAACTGGGCCTGAGGCCCAGTTGTATAATCGTGGATCATCCTTGATCGTGGTTCAGTTTCTTAGGCTCAGTTGAATGATCGTGGATCATCCTTGATCGTGGTTCAGTTTCTAAGGAACCTCAGGCCCAGTTGTACGATCGTAGATCATCATTGACCATGGTTCAGTTACCTGGGATACAATTGTTAATACAATGGTACCCTAGGTAACTGAACCATGGTCAATGATGATATACGATCGTACTACTGGGCCTGAGGCCTAGTTGTATAATCGTGGATCATCCTTGATCGTGGTTCAGTTTCTTAGGCTCAGTTGAATGATCGTGGATCATCCTTGATCGTGGTTCAGTTTCTAAGGATACCATTGTATTAACAATTGTATCCTAGGTAACTGAACTATGGCCAAGGATGATCCACGATCGTACAACTGTACCTAAGTATACCATTGCATTAACAATCGTATCCTAGGTAACTGAACCTCAGTCAAGGATGATCCATGATCGTACAACGGGGTCTAAGGCCCAGTTATACAATCATGGATCATCCTTGACCGAGGTTCCTTGGCCTAAGGCCCAGTTGTACGATCATGAATCATCCTTGACCGAGGTTCAGTTACCTAGGCTGCGATTGTTAATACAATGGCATACTTAGAAACTGAACTACGATCAAAGATAATCCACGATCGTACAACTGCCCCTAAATGGTTACAATGAGTACTAGAGGTTAAACCGTAGTTAAATATTTTTTTTAATAAGACTAAGTTGCTGGTGTCAGTTTTTTCATCGCTCAAAAATTTTCAGAATAATTATAGCGCTTGAAGCCATTACATGCATTATGCATCAATTTACGTATCTGATGGGTATCTAGTTCAACAAACACACAGCAATTGCATCAAATCACAATAGATTATGTACCTAATTCATGTACATTTTTATACGATATATCATGATATAAGGCCTAAGTGCCAGTTATGTGCACGCTTTTTATAATGTCACGTGCAGTTGGTGTATTAATTTTCACATTAGTCCGTCAAATGAAGCGATTGCAGAAAAATGCAGCCTGATCATAGAATTTGAAAAATTGGTATGAAAAAATTCTCATATGTACGAGTTTGGAAAATTTTACAGTAGTAGTTATACTAGGACAGTTCCAACTCACCCCCAGCAGAGATTTCGATTACTCGCAATTTCCGCAAACAACCCATTGTTACTGCTCGCGGCGATTGATTAAATTCGCGAATTAAAAGCGTCAATTAAATTAATTGAAATCTCTGCTGGAGGTGAGTTGGAACTGTCCTAGTATAACTACTTACAGATTTTGTACTAAACAATTCTAAATGTAGATTGAGGTGATTTTAATCCATAATTTTGGCTTATGGGATAAAAATAGAATTTTAAAATACTAGTATTGATCAGTATTAATAACTAGGGATTTAGGGAGGTAGATTTTTTATCCATAATTTTGGATTATAGTATGATTATACAGTTTGAAAATATTATTATTAATACTGATTTAAGTGATTTTCTCACTTATTTAGAACGGAATCCTCAATTATCATCCTGAATCATCAAATTTGCAGAAGAATTGTATGCAGGTATACTGTATACAAATCTAGCATGAAATATACAAAACATGAATTAGATGAAGTTCCAGAAATTCAGAAATTGATAATTCACACAGCTAAATCAGAAAGTTATACATTCGATTTGCTCAAAAATGCCAAAAAGTGCATTGACAGACAGCATGTTTTTGCCATAACACTACTGAGATGAAAACATATTTTAGTATTAATCAGTATTAAGTACTAGTTTTGAAAATTTTATAGTTTTTGTACTTCAAAAGTCTAATTGTAGATTTAGGGCGGTAGATCTTTTATCCATAATTTTGGATTATGGCATGATTATACAGTTTGAAAATATTATTATTAATACTGATTTAAGTGATTTTCTCACTTGTTTAAAACGGAATCCTCAATCATCAAATTTGCAGAAAAATTGTATGCAGGTATACTGTATACAAATCTAGCATAAAATATACAAAACGTGAATTAGATGAACTTCCAGAAATTTCAGAAATAGATAATTCATACTGCTAAATCAGAAAGTTATACATTCGATTTTCTCAAAAATGCCAAAAAGTGCATTGGCAGACAGCATGTTTTTGCCATAACACTACTGAGATGAAAACATCTTTTAGTATTAATCAGTATTAAGTACTAGTTTTGAAAATTTTATAGTTTTTGTACTTCAAAATTCTAATTGTAGATTTAGGGAGGTAGATTTTTTGTCCATAATTTTGGAATATGGTATGATTATACAGTTTGAAAATATTATTATTAATACTGATTTAAGTGATTTTCTTATTTAAAACGGAATCCTCAATCATCATCCTGAATCATCAAATTTGCAGAATAATTGTATGCAGGTATACTGTATACAAATCTAGCATGAAATATACAAAACATGAATAACATGAACTTTAAGAAATTACAGAAATTGATAATTCATACTGCTAAATCAGAAACTTATTTCGATTTTCTCAAAAATGCCAAAAAGTGCATCGGCAGACAGCATGTTTTTGCGATAACACTACGTTTTTTTTTGGTTAAAATTCTTGGTGGTACCTCAAACCATTGATGGTAATCTCAACTTGTCACTGGATGAAAATACAGGAAATGTAAACTACGTGATTTGATCATCGGTTTACTGGCGTATAAAGCATAAAACGAGTTCTGTTTTGAGCACGTCGATTTATTATTTATTCAGATATTTTAGGCAATGGGAATTGATTTTATTGCCTGGTCAATTGATATTGATTGATTTTACAGAATATTTCAGGAGACACGTGGCCTTGAGAACTAATATTCACTGATATTTCAAAACATTGCATAATCCAATGCAATTTTAGCACTTGTTTTATATAATAGGCAATGGGAATTGATATTATTGCCTGGTCAATTGATATTGATTGATTTTACAGAATATTTCTGGGAGACACGTGGCCTTGAGAACTAATATTCACTAATATTTCAAAACATTGCGTAATCCAATGCAATTGGCACTTGTTTTATATAACAAGGCAGTGAGAATGAGAGCCTGGTAATAAAGCGCAGTTTAAAAGAGAAAGTGTAATTATGGGTGAATCTAGGTAGCGAAATTGAAGGCTTAGTTCGTTGATTTACTAATGATGATGACCATTTTGATAAGAACCGAAATGTGAAATTTTTGCGTAGGAAATTAAACTTTTTTTGCAAGGCAATATAAACGCCAAAAACAGGTCAGTGCAGCTTCAGGAGCATTGTCAAAATGTTAAAATGCATTTTAATAGTCTCTATTAAACTCTTACTACTACTTACTCTTAATTACTACATAAATATTGTCGAGTAGGTTGTATTATCGATCCCCAAAGAAAAAAAAATGTCAATTTTAAACTTAACGATTTAATGTGCTCCCAAAAAAGGTCCGGCAATTGCTTATATCATGAGCGGCTTAATAAGGAAACTTCCTTCAATATAGACAATAATCACGCTCAATCTAGTCCGCCTGCGAGATTTAACGATCCGTTTTATTGCCTCGCGCCTTGTGTAATCCGCGAACGCAACGTTTCAGTTCAGTAATATGCGTACAAACAGCGATGAAATTTATTGCAGGAGCGAATTTCAACGTCCACTTTCGATGCGCGTTAAACCCGTCTGCATTAACAATTCAAAACGTACAAAAGTCGCGTGTTATCGTCACCCAAGTTCAAGTTCACTTAATTACTGGATGACCTTGGAGGCATGATCCATAACGCTAGCGTTATAGAAACGGTAAAATAATGCACAGGGAATAAATTACTTCGAGTTTGTACTGCGCTAAAGGAGTCTTTCCATCCAATGATAAAGCTGCGAATAGTTATTTCATGGTTTAACAGGTCTACAAGAAGTTTTGATTGGCATTGGGAAGATAGCTTTTAACGTCCTTGTGAATATGTCTATTTGGTAGATGTACGTCCTCAATTTTTTTAAGAGCGGCTGCATTGCAAATCCCTCAAATAAATAGTCATAAAAGTCTAATCATGTTAAATAGTGAATAAAAGACAAGGGACTCAAACAGCAGTGTTTAATACAATATATGAACAATGTTCAGAGTAGGAGTTAGTTATAAAATAATGAAAATAAATCGTTAAGGTTGAGTTATACAATCGTAGAGTAACTTTGATCCTGGATCAGTCTCTATGGATACCATTATGTCAACAATCGTAACCTAGGTAACTAAACCATGGTCAAGATTATCATAACCTATAATTTATCCTTAACCTATAAAGATAAATTAAGAATGATGGTAAATCATATTTATGCCATTAAGGCAGTTAAATTAACATATCCGATAATTTTAGAATATTTTAAAGAATATCTGAGGCAAAATGGCTACAGGCGTTGCTCATTAAAAAAATGTACCATTTTGTGTTTGTTCTTATATTTGAACAGATTCTTGAAGTCGCTTCAGGAGTTCATCAATTGATTATTTGTGCTAATCTGTTAACAATTTATTAATTTAATGATAGATAAGCCATTATTAGAGCAAATTATAAATATAACGTTTAAAATCAAGTTCCCAACAATTCTTAGTCCGTTGCCTTCTCTAGTGTAAACGTGGATCTGCGCTAATGCAATACTCGTAATTGAATTCCACATCTCCGTTGCATTTCAAACAAATCGTGTCTGTTTGTCGAACAGTCAGGATTTAATTAATGTGTGCACTGTGTTTGGAAACGGCGATACATTTGGAGATTAATAATCGCGAAAATGTATGGGCCGTGTGAAGAGAAGCGGATCTATTGAGCGGCCTTTGTAAACAAACCGCGCGTTAACAATGTGCCCACAGACGCACAATCGCAAAGCGGATGTGCCCCTGCGATTTCCGCTCTTTTATGCTGGTCGACCTGAAAAGCCGCTGAAGGACGCGGATAATTTCAGGTGAAAGTTGCGTTTACGCGCGTTTGAAAGCCTCACTCGACGAGTCGTTATACTCAAAATGTTATTACCTAAATTTCGGATAGGCTCAAAAACTTGGCAATGAATACCATATCTCATACATTTTAAAGGTCTCCAGTTATCCATGTAGCCCACGTTACCTTGCTTCGTCCAACCAATAAGTTTAATAGATTTGATCGCGTTTTAGGCTTAGAATTTTTAATCCGCAGTTGTAAGTTCGATTCCTACAAGGAACGATATTAAAATTGTATAGTGTTTTTACTTGAAATTGAAAATCTACCTACGAAGGGTGTTTATTGCGCTCCATTGTGCGAACGGAATTTTATATTTATTTTAACGGAGTCCAGAGCCTCTTCGCAGCACGCCATACAATGCAGAACCCTTGACCGTAATAAACCTTCATTGCAGGTACATTTTCAATTTCAAGTGAAAACACTATACTATTTCCACTCGAATAATCTACAATATATTCTAAGAAATTAAGACCTATGGTCTACGATCATGGTAATTGCAGCTCATTAAAGAATTGTTAGCCGTTATACAGGGTGCATAAAAAAACTAATAACGTGTTTTTATTTTTCTAAAAATAATAATAAAAGCCCCAGAGAGGAGGTTTCTTAGTTTTTACGCACCCTGTATATTATACATGCAAATAAAATCTATTTGACTATAATGAGATATTTGCAACAGCTACGTTGTAAGATCCTGTGCTGAATTTCCAATGTGAGACACAGTATATAAGTCATTATTCACACCGCTCATCCACGTAAACTTCCACTATTTTATCATCAACACAATTATCCCTAGTATCTTCATCCTCATGATTTATCATATAATCACAAACATACATCAAATTTGAACACACACTCTAATTCTTCAATTTTAGTAGTTGAACGAGTACAAGCAACGATCAGCAAATATCTGATTGCAGATTACACACCCTTTTGATTTATTTTTTTGTTATTGGCACAATTTTCTCAATCTGTTCTGATATATCTGATTGCAGATTACACACTTTTGTTTTGTCGTTGGCACAATTTTCTCAATCTCTTCTGGTATATCTGATTGCAGATTACACACTTTTTTTTTTGTCGTTGAGACAATTTTCTCAATCTTTTTTGTTATGTGAAATATTCGCCAGCTGTGCAGTAATTGTGAAGTTGCGTGAGTGGCGCCCCAGAAATGGGCTTAATTGCCCCTCTGGCATTTCGCAGTGCAAAAGGTGACGGCGAAAGAGTTCCATTCGTGAGCATATAGGTTGCCCTGTGACTTGGAAAACTTTTGGAATATCGAGCAGCTTCTTAGGGGTGCGTGCTTGGAAGTTAAATGAGGGACTGTTTTCCTTTCCGCCCTATTCGATATTGATTGATATTCGAAAATATTACGTTAGTTTAATATCTAATAATGAAAATATTTATAACAAGAACAATAATCATATCTGATGTACTCAATAGAAAATTGAGGAACTTACATTGCCACGAAACTGAATTACAACTGGCATAAGAATGTTAGTTTCAGGCCCAGTTGTACGATCGTAGATCATCCTTGACCATGGTTCAGTAACCTAGGACACAATTGTTAATACAAGGGTATCCTTAGAAGCTGGACCACGATCAAGAAAGATACATGATCGTACAACTGGACCTCAAGGTTACAAATTACGTTCTAGTATAAAATGAAATACACAAAAGTTAAAGAAGTCACATTCACATAACAAGTTGATGTACAAATTGTGTCAGCCACATTAGAACAATGTGATAGAAGTTAACGAACTCTCATAGAAATGAAAATTATATGTGAATCATCTTGGAATAAAATGACGCGAAGTTAATGAACTCTCATAGAAATGAAAATTATATTTGAGTCGTCTTGGAATAAAATGACGAGAAGTTAACGAACTCTTATAGAAATGAAAATTATATTTGAGTCATCTTGGAATAAAATGACGAGAAATTAACGAACTCTCATAGAAATGAAAATTATATTTGAGTCATTTTGGAATAAAATGACGAGAAGTTAACGAACTCTCATAGAAATGAAAATTATGTCAGTCATCTTGGAATAAAATGACGAGAAGTTAACGAACTGTCGTAGAAATGAAAATTATATGTGAATCATCTTGGAATAAAATGACGAGAAATTAACGAACTCTCATAGAAATGAAAATTATATGTGAATCATCTTGGAATAAAATGACGAGAAGTTAACGAACTGTCATAGAAATGAAAATTATATGTGAATCATCTTGGAATAAAATGACGATAAGTTAACGAACTCTCATAGAAATGAAAATTATGTGTGAATCATCTTGGAATAAAATGACGAGAACTTAACGAACTCTCATAGAAATGAAAATTATATTTGAGTCGTCTTGCAATAATATGACGAGAAATTAACGAACTCTCCTAGAAATGAAAATTACATTTGAATCATCTTGGAATAAAATGACGCGAAGTTAACAAACTACCATTGACAAAAAAACTTTTTTATTTATAAGTATAAAAAAAATTAAAAAAATATATAAATGACAGGAAAATATGAGTTCCTGTTATGAGTATAGTTATATATTGATGAAAGTGAGATAGCAACTTTACAGCATACAATCAGAAATTTGCGCAAGAAGTCTTGACTTTGTTTAAAATCTGCAATTTTAGAACAAAACATAGAAGTTAACAAACGCACATGATAAAGAAAATTCTATTTAAAAAATTGTCTCAAGACGCATCAGCAATTGGAACAAAATTTGAAAAAAGGGAAACAAGGAGTATACAGTCACGGCCATAAAAAAGGGGGACAGTTTTTTTGCCCAGTGTGAATTTGGTTTAGCTGAAGATGTCAAAAATTGTGCCTGATAGACCATCCACTTTCAATGTTTCTAATGACATAAGTTCTAAATGACAGAAGTTAACGAATTGACATTGCCATAAAGATTTTACTTACTAACTTTGACTTTTAAATGACATAATATATTCGACTTTCCATATTAAAACTTACTTACAAAATCGCGTCAGTCAAGTTCAAACAAAATGACAGAAGTTAACGTATTGACATTGCCATAGAGATTTTACTTACAAATCACGTCAGTCACGCTAGAAAAAATAAATGACAATTCCCAATAAGCAGCAACTTTGACTTATAAATGACATAATATATTCGACTTTCCAGATTTAAATTTACTTACAAATCGCGCCAGTCAAGTTCAAACCAAATGACAGAAGTTAACGAATTGACATTCCCATAGAGATTTGACTTACAAATCGCGTCAGTCAAGTTCAAAACAAACGACAGAAGTTAAGGTATTGACATTGCCATAGAGATTTTACTAACAAATCACGTCAGTCACGTTAGAAAAAATTAATGACAATCCAATAAGCAGAAACTTTGACTTTTAAATGACACAATATATTCAACTTTCCAGATTAAAACTTACTTACAAATCGCGTCAGTCAAGTTCAAACAAAATGACAGAAGTTAACGAATTGACATTACCATAGAGATTTTAATTACAAATCGCGTCAGTCAAGTTCAAACCAAATGACAGAAGTTAACGAATTGACATTGCCATGGAGATTTTACTTACAAATCGCGTCAGTCACGTTAGAAAAAATAAATGACAATTTCCAATAAGCAGAAACTTTGACTTTTAAATGACATAATATATTAGACTTTGCAGATTAAAACTTACTTACAAATCGCGTCAGTGACGTTAGAAAAAATAAATGACAATCCAATAAGCAGAAACTTTGACTTTTAAATGACATAATATATTAGACTTTCCAGATTAAAACTTACTTACAAATCGCGTCAGTGACGTTAGAAAAAATAAATGACAATCCAACAAGCAGAAACTTTTACTTTTAAATGACATAATATATTCGACTTTCCAGATTAAAACTTACATACAAATCGCGTCAGTCAAGTTCAAACCAAATGACAGAAGTTAACGAATTGACATTCCCATAGGGATTTTACTTACAAATCGCGTCAGTCAAGTTCTCTTAAGACTGGGATTTTTTACTTCATCACTGGTCGATTTTTAAGGGAACTGCCAGAAAAATAATTGAAGATGTTAGCAATCCTCTTCAATGCTGTCTTAAGACTCGGCATTTTCGACATTTCTCAAAGAACTGCCAGGAAAATTAATGTATATGTCAGCTATCCTCTTCAATAATCTCTTAAGACTGGGATTTTTTACTTCATCACTGGTCGATTTTTAAGAGAACTGCCAGAAAAATAATTGAAGATGTTAGCAATCCTCTTCAATGCTGTCTTAAGACTCGGCATTTTTGACATTTCTCAAAGAACTGCCAGGAAAATTAATGTATATGTCAGCTATCCTCTTCAATAATATCTTAAGACTGGGATTTTTTACTTCATCACTGGTCGATTTTTAAGAGAACTGCCAGAAAAATAATTGAAGATGTTAGCAATCCTCTTCAATGCTGTCTTAAGACTCGGCATTTTTGACATTTCTCAAAGAACTGCCAGGAAAATTAATGTATATGTCAGCTATCTTCTTCAATAATCTCTTAAGACTGGGATTTTTTACTTCATCACTGGTCGATTTTTAAGAGAACTGCCAGGAAAATAATTGAAGATGTTAGCAATCCTCTTCAATGCTGTCTTAAGACTCGGCATTATTGACATTTCTCAAAGAACTGCCAGGAAAATTAATGTATATGTCAGCTATCTTCTTCAATAATCTCTTAAGACTGGGATTTTTTACTTCATCACTGGTCGATTTTTAAGAGAACTGCCAGAAAAATAATTGAAGATGTTAGCAATCCTCTTCAATGCTGTCTTAAGACTCTGCATTTTTGACATTTCTCAAAAAACTGCCAGGAAAATTAATGTATATGTCAGCTATCTTCTTCAATAATCTCTTAAGACTGAGATTTTTTACTTCATCACTGGTCGATTTTTAAGAGAACAGCCAGAAAAATAATTGAAGATATTAGCAATGCATTGAAGAGGATTGCAAAATCTCCATGGCAATGCCAATTCGTTAACTTCTGTCATTTTGTTTGAACTTGACTGACGCGATTTGTATGTAAAATCTCCATGGCAATGTCAATTCGTTAACTTCCGTCATTTGGTTTAAACTTTACTGACGCGATTTGTATGTAAAATCTCCATGGCAATGCCAATTCGTTAACTTCTGTCATTTTGTTTGAACTTGCCTGCGGGATTTGTAAGTAAAATCTCTATGGCAATGTCAATTCGTTAACTTCTGTCATTTTGTTTGAACTTTACTGACACGATGTGTAAGTAAAATCTCGATGGCAACGTCAGTTTGTTAATTTTGTTTGATGTGGATGACGCAATTAAACTTTTATGACAATGTGAGTTCGTTAACTCATGTTTTTTTTAACCAGCTGCTTGTACCATGGAAAGTCACATTATTTTATCATTTGCTTTTGAACGAAATGCTGACGAAATTTTTATAACTACAAGAAATGTGACGTTTGTTATTCTTAAACGTCTTTAGTTGCTAACTATAATCTGGAATGTCGAATATTTAATGCCATTTATAAGTCAAAGTTTCTGTTGTAACTTCTAACTTCTCTAATTTTGTTTTTTATAACGTGGCTGACAATGCCAGATTTGCAGATAGATTATTCATAATAATGTTAGTTCGTTAACTTTTATCATTTTGTTCTAATGTGGCTGACGTCATTTGTAGTTAAACTTTCATGACAATGTAAGTTCGTTAACTCTGTCAATTTGTTTGTCATTGCAATTTTTAAGTAAAATCTGTATAAAAATGCGAGTTCGTTAATTTTTATCATTTTGTTCGTCAAGTCAAGTCAAGTAATAATAAAAAAGCTGCGAAGTTTGAAGGCTACTTTTGTACAAAGGTCGTAAATTATCGAGCTAGTGTTGTGTGTGCTTACAAATCGCATCAACCAGTAGACACCGTGTCAGCTACTTTAGAACAAACTAAATGACTTGACGAACTTCCGTTGACATCAACCAGTAGAAACCGTGTCAGCTACTTTAGAACAAACTAAATGACTTGACGAACTTCCGTTGACATGACGATTTCGCTTGTTTACAAATTGTGTCAGCCCCTTTAAAACAATAGAAACCGTGTCAGATGGTTAAGAACAAAGGTCATTACTTAAGGAACTCCCTATGACAAGACGATTTTGATTGCTTACAAGTTGCGTAAAACAATACAAATCCTGTCAGATCATGCTTTAGAACAAATGACAAAATGACTTCCAATGACGTGACGATTTTGAATGGTTAAAAATTGCGTGGTACCTGTAAAACAATAAAAATCTTGTCAGATCGTGCTTTAGAACAAATGAGAACTTGAGGAACTCCCAATGACATGATGATTTTGATTGCGTCAGCCTGTGTAAGACCTGTCGATGAATGTGTATCTTTGCTGGTGCGAAAATCGCGTCAGATATCGGAGAAATTGAGTTTAAACTTTGAACATTAGTTTTGCGGTCTCGATTGGTGTTAGCTATCATCTGTTGCCAAAAAGTAATAATAACCTTTTGTTTTGACACTTGTTCGGCCCTGAGGCAATGCGTTAAGCGAGGCTCGAGCTTGCCCCAAAGCTTTTGGTTGGTGGCTGCGGAACGTCTTCATCTGGTGCCTATTTTGATGTGTTAATTCTGGATGCACTCTAGGCAAATATTTACATCGTACTATTAATAGCGTTAATTGCGGGCGCATTGTCCTGGAGTGATTGATAGCGGCACGTGCCTCAGTGGGCACTTCCGACGTACCTTGAGCTTCCGTTCAGATGTAAATCACCAGCGTCTGGCCGTTCCACACGAAGGTGACCCTGATCTCGCACTTCTCGCGGGACGACATCCTCTCGCCGCGGCATCAGCGGAGGGAAAAAAGGGAAAAATCGGGATGGGGCAAAGATGGCCACCGGGAGACGAAAATAAAACCGGGAATGTCCACCTAATTATTAATAGCTGCGGGGAGCCCGCGGAGCCGCGCGCCCAGACCAGTTCGGACTCGGCCGGTCTACGTCCTTAGCACCTCATCAAGTAATCAATTAATTCACAAATTAAGGAACCTGCCTTGGATTGAATCGAGAACGCGCAGTTTTGCACCGTATAAGGTAACTTATACCGCAGTCGCGATGGTGACTCAATACCATCATCAAACAGATGTCCGAAAGGACCAAGGACTGAAGTTTAAGGGTTAGAACTGCAAAAACAAACCGGAAAACTGCACACGAAAAACACCCCCACAGCTTATAACCTTTACATTTCCACGACTTGCACCCCATGTTCCGATAGGTTAATGAATTTTAGAATACCACCGATATCGATTCGTAACGGATTTTCGCGTTTCTGCAGGGGGTCCGTTTGGATTTCCTCCAAACGTGCGAATATTTAGGTGCGACCCTGTACCGTCCCCGGCGGTCCAAAGGGCCTCGACAGCGCTCGGGGTTGCAAGGGGGCCTTGGGGTGGTTGCGCCGTCGGTCTGCTAACTTAACACTTACATGACCAGCCTCGATATGATGGATGAAATCATATTCGCTGCACTAGTTTGCGGCCACAGCACAATTTATCGCTCACATGGATCAATTCGTAAAAGTATTTTCAAACGATATCTACCGTCAACATGACAGCTGACAACGGCCACAGCCATCTTTTGTCTCGCTCGACTCCCCTCCACTCGACCGCCACGTTGCCGGATCGACGGCGCCGTTCTCTTGTCGTTCGCCCCGATATTTTTAGACAAACGCTCGAATGTGAAAGGAACTACCATTTGCTGCTTTCATTCCTCCATTATTTGCTCCATGGTTCACAATTACCTGTGGAATTACCCCATTCTTTCATACGTGGTGGGGGAGGTCGCCATTGGCGCGTCGAGTTTTTCAAATTTCGTTTCACATTCCTTCTGGCGTATATCATCATGGGGAAAAGTGTGGAGGAGTAACCTGATCCCGAATCGATGTCATTAAACTCCAAAACAGTTCTTTGTGCCACATACATTGCAAAAAATACTTCTCGAAATCGTTTTGTGTGGGGTACAGTGCAATCGGCGGAATTAACGCGTCGGACACGTGGGAATGATCCTCTGATTGTGATAATGGTTTAATAAACGCGAAATTATGCCATTAAACTTGGCACAAAGGATGCCTTTGTTCGTGCATTTACTTACTTCTTTTGTTTATACACGGCAAACAGATGCTTCAAATGTATCTTTTGTTTATACGCGGTAAACAATTGCTTCAAACGTTTCCTTTGTTTGTACACGAATAACAGACTCGCGGACGCCAATTTGTTTTGGCCATTGAGCTATTATTATTATTACTTTACCGTTAATCTCAGGAGTTTGAGTGGAAAAACCACATGCATGGTCAGCAATGTCAGCTAGATAAATAACATCTGGCATTAAAGCTTTTCTCCCCTCACAACGAAACAGCGAGGAACAGTTCACCAAAACAGAGGTTTAAAACTACTCTAGGTGCGTTGCATTAAAAAATATATATAGTACTAGTACAATCACTAGAAAAATTAAATAACTTTGTAGCAAATTTGGAAGAATTCGTAAATTTTCGTACACAGCAATAATTTAAAGTACTGCTTAAAAATCACAGACGATAATGGAAACTGTCAATAAAGGTCGACACAATAATTGTAGTGTACAGTCATGCTCACATAAATCTAGTACAAGAAATTACGTTACCATAGCGATTTTATATAGCAATGTCAATTTGTTTGTACTTGATTTATGTGAGCATGACTGTACATCAAAAGCATTAAATTATATCAAAATACTGGTATTCATGTAAAATCATTGAAAATAAGAGTATAGTAGGTACACATATAATTTCTCGAAAGATTGAGTAATTTAGGACAATTAGTAAGTTAATGATTTTTTTATATTTCGTAAGCATACAAATTCCAACCAATCTAGACAATAAGGGAACTTCAAAAAACTTCAATTCTATAAAATAATCTATTAAATTTCAGAGAATTCTTCTGTGCTAAATGTTATTTTCGATTAAAGTTTAATAAAAATTCTTTACAACACGAAACACTTCAAAATTTCTATTCTACATACTTGCTATCACTTCAAAATATCAAAATCTAAACAAATTTCAACATTTTACGAAAGTTGCAGATAATTTAACAAATTCCAAGACCTACAAGTATAGTAGGTACAGATATAATTTCTGGAAAGATTGAGTAATTTAGGAGAATTAGTAAGTTGATGATTTTTTTGTATTTCGTAAGCATACAAATTCCAACCAATCTAAGACACTAAGGGAACTTAAAAAAACTTCAATTCTGTAAAGTAATGTATTAAATTTCAGAGAATTCTTCTGTGCTAAATGTTATTTTCGATTAAAGTTTAATAAAAATTCTATACTACACGAAACACTTCAATATTTCTATTCTACATACTTGCTATCATTTCAAAATATCAAAATCTAAACGAATTTCAAGATTTTACGAAAGTTGCAGATAATTTAACAAATTCCAAGACCTACAAGTATAGTAGGTATAGATATAATTCTCGAAAGATTGAGTAATTTAGGAGAATTAGTAAGTTAATGATTTTTTTGTATTTCGTAAGCATACAAATTCCAACCAATCTAGACAATATGGAAACTTCAAAAAACTTCAATTCTATAAAATAATGTATTAAATTTCAGAGAATTCTTCTGTGCTAAATGTTATTTTCGATTAAAGTTTAATAAAAATTCTATACTACACCAAACACTTCCAAATTTCTATTCTACATACTTGCTATCATTTCAAAATATCAAAATCAAAACGAATTTCGAACATTTTATGAAAGTTGCACATAATTTAACAAATTCTGCAAGTTTGACACAACTTTTAAAGTAATTAAACGAGCATATATCTGCCCTAATGGCAAAATTTATAAGAAATTGTAGGATTTCTATTAAATTCAGCAGTACTTGCAAAATTTCCGTAATATTTTATATCATTCCGATATATGTATTATACATTCACATTCATTTTTGCAACATTTTTGAGAAGTAGTAAGTTGATGATTTTTTTGTATTTCGTAAGCATACAAATTCCAACATATCTAAGACAATAAGTAAACTTAAAAAAACTTCAATTCTATAAAACAATGTATTAAATTTCAGAGAATTCTTCTGTGCTAAATGTTATTTTCGATTAAAGTAAATGCCAAAAATCATTGATGAAAATACGATTGAAACGATTGATACGATGAAAAACTTCAATTAAATATTTGTATAAAATATTTGAAGAATACAAATTTTATACTCCACGAAACATTTGAACATTTCTATTATACAAACTTGCTGGCATTTCAACATATCAAAATCTAAACGATATTTAACATTTTACGAAAATTACAGATAATTTAACAAATTTTCCAAGTTTGGCACAACTTTTAAAGTAATTAAACGAAAATATATATGTCCTAATCGCAAAATTTATAAGAATTTATAGGAATTCTATTAAATTCAGCCATATTTGCAAAATTTCCGTAATATTTAATATCATTCCGATATATGATAATAATAATAATAATAATAATAATCCTACTACTCCTCAACCTATGTAAACTCAGTTCCATTGGTGGTACTGATGGTACTGATTTGGTGTAATAAATGGCGAAGAAAATTTTGATTATTACTTTACATCATACCGTAAGAGTAACATTATTATACCTACAAGTAAAGTAACATTACTATACCTATAAGTAAAGTAACATTACTAGACCTATAAGCAAAGTAACATTACTATACCTATAAGTAAAGTAACATTAGTATACCTATAAGTAAAGTAACATTTCTATGCAGCAAATTGCCACATTATTAAACGATTTTGAAATTATTAAAATAGCACATTACTATAAAAAATGCGAAAAAAAAATATATAACGTAATTATTATTAACAAATGTGCCACATATATTATGTTTTACTCTGATTATTTCATGCTTAAACAAAGACCTTGATTCCAATTATGTGCAACGATATGTGCAGGCAATAATTGAAATCGTTTCATAAATGTACATAAAATTTATAGGTGTATAATGAAATACTTACACAATTAATTGAAACACTGCAAACAAAATATATGTAAGCAATTATTTCTGAATATCTTTTTGGATATTGTAAGAGTAGTTATATGTATTATAGTTCCTACCTTTGTGGTAGTCATTAGGAGTTTGCTTTATTTTTCATCACTGAATCAGTTTGTCCAATATGACAAAAAGAAAACCCAGCCAAATCGGTTGCAAAAAGGTCGCGAATGTATAATAGGTCATACATATTTTGAGTCCATATAGCAATCGACGCTCCTGCTTTCGTGGTGGTTATTGGTCATTCCTTTTTTAGACCTAAATCTAAAAGAACAACTAATACTATTCAAAGCATAATGATTATAGCAACGATGCCGTGAATTAAAAAAAAATCGAATTTCTTGTCGTTCAATTCTGTATGGTGCAGTGAGTTAAGGCTGCGACTAATTTATGGTTCGTAAGGTTCAATGCATGTTCAAGTTTACCGATCCAAAGGGCCTGGACAATACAAGGTATCATCTCAAGGGCAAATCGATTGGGCCTACTGATATTGCCCCGAGCAGACGCACGGAATGTCTGTTCTTATCCCGTTTTATGGCTTTTCCGTAGAAGTTTGTGAGATATACTAACCCTGGCTTATGACAGCACTAGTACTTATTGTCGTCGAGGAGCGATCTACATTTCTCTGTTGTTGATTTTACTTCATCAATATCACGTTCTAGTATTTAAAATCGTATCTTTGTTTATCAAATGTATACCATGTTCATTTTATCGATGTTTAAAGAGGGAAGATATCTTCAGTTTTTCATAAAGCCCAAGATTTTGAGTGTAAATATTCTACGTTTTTTTTTCACGTAAAGCAAAACAAATTGGCAACGTGGTCGCGTCACGCTCATAACGTGATCGCTAAACTTAAGCAGAGTTCCCCCCTGAAGATAGCCCTGTAAATTTGATAGAAACGTTACTGTCTGTGATTGTGGCGTGCCCCCCTGTGCCCCCGACGCCGGCGATCTAGGCGTCGCGACGCCGAGCGTCCGCCCGGATCGCGCGCGTAAATTTCGCCGCGTTGTAAATAAGATGGGTGGTGTTAAGTTAGCGACTGCAGCATCCCCACCGCTCTGCGGGATCCAAGACGAAAGGAGAGTTTTTCTTGCGCAAATCTGTGAAAATGGACCTGGAGGCGGCAAGAGGAGCCCGCTGGAGGCGCCTGCCGAAGAGGTGGCAACCAAAAGGCAAGATTTGGCTTTTGTTTTGACGCGCAGTTTCAAGGTCGTTCACGTAGATGGCGCCACGTGGCTGGCTGCCTTGTATGGGATTTGAAAAGCCCGTGGGAGATACATCGTGTCAGAAAGTTCTCTGTAAACCAAGGTTCTGCAACAAGATGCGCATTTAATTGTTTATTGAGCGTATAGATATGCTGTAACTATAGAGGCCTTCATTGCTTGGGAATCGAAAATATTGAAAAACAATTGATCTAGCAGTTTGTAAGAACAATACGTCCCATTAGAGATATCTAGATTTATGTCATATGGTCCTGTACGTATTTATGTACCAAGGGCATTATAAGGCGTTTATGACACAAGTCGTGACAATTAAAGCCCTAGGCGTACTACAGGATATTGGTAGTTATATATCAAGGGCTTAACAAATGATTTATTGGTTCGTGTTTTCATTTATTTGGTATTGTATATAAAAGTATTGCTGCTTTTAATATAGGCAGCCAACACATAGCGCTGCTGCTTAATAAGTCTACGTTATTGTCCACAAACGACAAATAAAATAATTTATCTACCATTCTGTTCTACATATATTATAACAAGTCAGTTAGTAACATTAGCCATATACAAACATATTATTACATTCTTTTGAACTATACCATAAAATATTGCAAAATAATTTGATGATATTTTTTAATATCCTGAATAACTAATTATGTTCAATTCTACGAGTTAAAGCCTATAATATTAGCAGTCGTGTTCACATTCCTACAATTCTTAACTGCAGTATAAAATATTTGTAATAGAATATCATCTGTGATTTTTATGATATTTTATATCAAATCAGAGTGTTGCCATTAAAATAAAAAATGCATCTTTTTCAATAGCAACAGAAGCTAATCAAGAAGCAGGCAATTGAACACTAAAATACATTTTTACATATACTTCGCGCAACGATAGTTTGTTTTTATGACATTGATTTGCAATAAAAATTATAAGGGTGGGATTGTATTCCTGGACTTTTATGATACCTAACTTGAAGTGGTTTAACAATCCCACCCTTATAATTTTTATTTCAAGTCAATGTCATAAAAACAAACTATCGTTGCGCGAAGTATAAACTAGTTGAGTTGTTGTTGCATTTTTCGCACAAATACGACGATTTTATTGCGATGTTATCAAACTTCTTGTTGCAAAAACCTTCATATGGATTCTCGAGAGGTATTTCCGCAGAACCTAATGAGCTTCATGTCCTTGCCGAGTTACGGATTTCCACGTATATCATTACCTGAATTCCTGGTACTGTTGACAGTGCAGTCTGTAAATATGTAAACCCTTCTTTTGTGATTTACTCGGTGCGCAGGTTAATTGCAAAAACTTTCAGCGAGGCGTATCGGTGCATATCACCGTTTAGCCTCAAGGATTTTTCTACATTGTATACGATATAATGAATGATGATCTCTTCAATTACGTGCCGAATCGATCATAGCTGACCGTTTTATAACGTGATTACACCATAAAAAAATTGATGCAAATAAAATAATTGACGCTCACACGTCCAGATTGTTATCATCATTAAAAAAAAACAATTGAAGGTGTTGGGATAAAAACGCTATAAAAGGGGTAAAAGGGGTAAAGTATCATTTTTATATTTTGAGATAATATTCTTATATTTAAACGTTCCATCGTTTATTTCACCCTTCAAGCTTAATTTTTGACATATTTGACCAGTTGCAGTTGAACATTTTGAATGGCTTAGCTAAACTTTTATTGATTTGGACATTTTCAATGAAAAAACTCTATAATTATATAATATAACTATATTTGACCAGTTGCAGTTGAAAATTTGGACTAGCTTAGCTAAATTTTATTGATTTAGACATTTTCTATGAAAAACTCTGAGAAATTGATAGATTTCGGCAGTTGCAATTGAAAATTTGAATAATTTTGAAACAACCTACCAAATGCCTTATTACATTGTGATACGATATTCAGATTTTGATAGTTACTGAAGAAAATTTGATAGAATTAATTAGTTGCATTAGAAAATCTTAGAAATTTGAGTTTCAATAGAAAAAAAAACTATTTAACTTTGAAAATTTGGCAATTGTTAACAGTTGAGTATATGACGATTTTGATTGTTGTATTTGATCTGATTTTCATGGTTCAGGCTTAGTTTTTGGCATATTTGACCAGTTGCATTTGAAAATATTGACGAGCTTAGCTAAATTTTATTGATTTCGACATTTTCAATGAAAAACTCTCAGAAATTGATAGATTTGGGCAGTTGCAGTTGAAAATTTGAATATTTTTGGAACAACCTACCAAATACGTGATTACATTAGGACACAATATTCAGATTTTGATAGTTACTGAAGAAAATATGATAGAATTGATTAGTTGCATTAGAAAATCTTAGAAATTTGGAGTTTCAATAGTAAAATACCTATTTAAATTTGAAAATTTGGCAATTTTTAAAAGTTGAATATATGACGATTTTGATTGTTGCATTTGATCTGATTTTCACGGTTCAGGCTTAGTTTCTGGCATTTTTGACCAGTTGCATTAGGAAATATTGATTAGCTTAGCTAAATTTTATTGATTTGGGCATATTCAATGAAAAACTCTCAGAAAGTGACAGATTTGGGTAGTTGCAGTTGAAAATTGGAATAATTTTGAAACAACCTACCAAATGCCTTATTACATTGTGACACAATATTCAGATTTTTATAGTTACTGAAGAAAATATGATAGAATTAATTAGTTGCATTAGAAAATCTTACAAATTTGAAGTTTCAATAGAAAAAATACCAATTTAAATTTGGCAATTTTTAACAGTTGAATTATGACGATTTTGGTTGTTGTATTTGATCTGATTTTCATGGTTCAGGCTTAGATTTTGACATATTTGACCAGTTGCAGTTGAAAATTTTGACTAGCTTAGCTAAATTTTATTGATTTGGTCATTTTCAATGCAGAACTCACAGAAATTGATAGATTTTGGCAGTTGCATAGATTTCGTGAGGAAAAGGTGTTTCATTGTATTAATTATGAGTGATATTTGCATATTTACGAAACATAAGAGGTGAAAAGTAGGACCTTATTGGCGAATTGACAATCAAACATTAATGTAGGGGACGAGCTTCTTCCAGAAATAAAATTTTCTTTGGGCTAATAAAAAACGTAAACTTCTTTGATAAGTTTTTTTTTGTGGGAATGTGGATTCATGGAAGCTGAAGAAAATTAACACTGATAAGATGATGTTATTGATAAATTTTAAAGTATTGATTACTGAAAGCCCTAAAAACAGAAATGCCTGGGTGCACAATGGCACAGTGCTGGTCAAGTATAAGTAGAAATGTTTGGCCGAGCAATGGCCAGGATAGGGCTTCGTTGATATTGACTTCGTTGTTGTAAATTTCATAGAATAGAAAATCCGCAATGGGAGAGAAATTGAACAATTTTTATTTTACAATGGACGAGATTGGCTTCAACGCATGATAAACGATTGTGCTCCAAATCCGATTACAACTTCCCGATGTTATGGCGCGAAGAAAGCGCCTATTAATTCTAAGGTCGATCAACAGGTGTAGTAATCTTTATAAATAACCGACTTTATCGCCGCACTTTACAACCTCGTCCGTTTACGCAAACCAGCATCAATAGTCATGTAATCACCTGATTATTCATTCAAACATCTGATTACTTATACAAACGGACGCCATTCAAATTAATTAGCACATTGTACACCTCAACGTTCGAGCATATCTAATTGACCTCGCTCTATCCAAGCGTGTCAATTTTTCTGGCAATTTTCATCACGCAATGATAATTATCCGAAAACCGTAATTGTCGGAGAGATAAGGCCGCGAAAAACAAGCGAGCCGCGGTCGTTCAAGGTTACTCGTGCAGTGTAGCAACCTGTAATCGTGTATTGTGGAGTGCCAGTGCTGACGTGTAGATGGCGCCTGCATGCTGCTTCCAAGGCGGGCGGAATGCTCGCGCCGTTTATTCAGGACGTTTTTAACGATTGGAATCAAGGTTCGTGCCGAAGAAAAAATGCGCCTTTCACCGTTTTCTAACCGTTCGATATTGCCACACACGGCACACATGCGAGAGCGGCCGATCGGCCATAATCTCGGACGTAATGGTTCCAGTTGTCACCCGAGACGGCCGTAAATTAGCTCCGACCGGCCGTAAATCGCCGGTCGAAAATTGTACCGTAATGATTGCTCGATAACAATACCTCTCCGGATCCAGTGATGGATGCTCTCCTGTGCAGACACATCTGTATACGACAACAAATACGCCTTCTCGCATTGTTGGGAACGCACACGGGAGAACTAGAATTGCTGATAATCTGCGAGTCATCAATCATTTGGGGCTCTTATTTTGCAGATGGAATGCTTCACTTACTTGCCTTGGTGCTGACACTGTCGAGCGCCAAGCGTCAGCTCTGTAGCCTATTTCAGGGGTTTTCAAAAATTTCCACCTACAATCCCTTTGCATAGGACAAAAAAAAAATAGCGACTCCTGGGGTGCTCAGAAAATGAACTCACTTTTGATATATGAGTGCATCGTAATATTAAAATTCGTTTGCGTTTTCAGTACATTCTGCAACCCCTTAACATTTTTACGCAAAGGGTCCCCAAACTTTGACTAGAAGGGTCACGTAGTAATATAAGCGAGAGAAATTACAACTTGTATAGTGGTTTCACTTGAAATTGAAAATATACCTGCAATGAGGGTTTATTACGGTCAAGGGTTCTCTATTGTATAGGGTGCTGCGAAGAGGCTCTGGACTCTGTTCTCTTCCCATTACCCGTCATAAAATTCCGTTCGCACAATGGAGCGCAATAAACACCCTTCGTAGGTAGATTTTCAATTTCAAGTAAAAACATTATACCAGTTTTTAAACACGTACTTTACATTGGCATGCGGCAGGACCATCACCGGTTGCCAATTATTTTACACAACCTTCTTCTGGTGGTGCATGCACGTGCTTGTATCGAGCGCAAGGCGACTTCCCCGCATATATCGGTGCATGAGTATCTTGAACGAAGTTACACTGACATATGGCACCTACAGTTTGTTACGCGGTTGCGAACGACTGAGATTGGGGAAACTATCACTAGTCATCCCAATTGTAGGAGGACACGAACGGATTTTCTAGATATTTTATACTAACCCCGGGATCGAACGCAGGCCCAGTGCTTGAAAGGCCAACACTCTACACCACCCCCGCCTCAACTTTACACAATTTACACTTTATATATGAATTTTCAACTTTATCGGTTAAGCCGTCAGGGCTGCAGATAGGGCACATACATATACACAGACAGACATACAGACAGACAAACAGACGGATAAATAAACAGACACATATATAGATAGATAGATAGATAGATAGATAGATAGATAGATAGATAGATAGATAGATAGACAGATAGATAAATAGATAGATAGATAGATAGACAGATAGATAAATAGATAGACAGATAGATAAATAGATAGATATATAGATAGATAGATAGATAGATAGATAGATAGATAGGTAGATAGATATTTGTTCCCATATACATATACGTATAAGTGATTATATATACATAAAACATAATAATTTTAGAGATTAAAGATAGCAAGAATTATCTTCATTTTTTTCTGAATCAGAGACTCGAAAGCAAATATCTCCGCAAAAATCCCAATTACAATATTTTCTTTTACTATGTAAAAATAATTAACACAGTAACATTCTCGAATTTTTGAGCAAATGTTTAAAAATTTTGAATTTTTATCGCATTTGAGTAACTAAATTTCTTATTTTGTAAAGTCTGTTATCGTTGCAAACTATGATAATTTTATTGAAAATAGCAAAGTTTAGTTCGAGATTACAAAATTTTCATCAGCAATTATAAATGTTTCATTGAAAGTTAATACATTGTTCATACGTAAACCAAAATTCACTGGAAATGGAAAAGTTTTCATTACTCTTACATAATTATAGCAGAAATTACGAAATATTCATTGAAAGTTAAAAAAAATTCTGTAAAAACAATGAGATTTTCATTGAAAATAACAAAGTTTAGTTGGAAATTACAAATTTTTTATCAGCAATTATATATTTTTCATTGAAAGTAATAAATTGTTGATACGTAAACCAAAATTCAGTGGAAATGGCAAAGTTTTCATTTCTCTTACATAATTATAGCAGAAATTACGAAATATTCATTGAAAGTTAAATAAATTCTGTCGAAACTATGAGATTTTCATTGAAAATAACAAAGTTTAGTTGGAAATTTCAAAATCTTCATTACCAATTATAAATTTTTCATTGAAAGTTCATAAATTGTTGCTACCTAAACCAAAATTAAGTGGAAAGGCAAAGTTTTCATTACTTAATACAAAATTACAGCAGAAATTACGAAATATTCATTGAAAGTTAAAAAAATTCTGTGAAAACTATGAGATGTTCATTGAAAATAACAAAGTTTAGTTGGAAATTGCAAAATTTTCATCAGCAATTATAAATTTTTCATTGAAAGTAATAAATTGTTGATACGTGGAAATGGCAAAGTTTTGATAACTAATTCCAAAATTTTAGCAGAAATTACGAAATATTCTTTGAAAGTTAAAAAAATCTGTGAAAACTATGAGATTTTCATTGAAAATAACAAAGTTTAGTTGGAAATTGCAAAATGTTCATTACCAATTGTAAATTTTTCATTTAAAGTTCATAAATTGTTGCTACCTAAACCAAAATTAAGTGGAAAGGCAAAGTTTTCATTACTAATTACAAAATTACAGCAGAAATTACGAAATATTCATTGAAAGTTAAAAAAATTCTGTGAAAACTATGAGATGTTCATTGAAAATAACAAAGTTTAGTTGGAAATTGCAAAATTTTCATCAGCAATTATAAATTTTCCATTGAAAGTTAATAAATCGTTGATACATAACCAAAATTAAGTGGAAAAGGCAACGGTTTCAGTACTAATTAAAAAATTATAGCAGAAATTACGAAATATTCATTGAAAGTTAAAAAAAATCTGTGAAAACTATGACATTTTCATTGAAAATAACAAAGTTTAGTTGGAAATTGCAAAATGTTCATTACCAATTGTAAATTTTTCATTTAAAGTTCATAAATTGTTGCTACCTAAACCAAAATTAAGTTGAAAAGGCAAAATTTTCATTACTTATTACAAAATTATAGCAGAATTTACGAAATATTTATTGAAAGTTAAAAAAATTCTGTGAAAACTATGAGATTTTCATTGAAAATAACAAAGTTTAGTTGGAAATTGCAAAATCTTCATTAGCATTTACAATTTTTAATTGATTGGTAATAAATTGTTGCTACCTAAACCAAAATTAAGTGAAAAGGTAAAGTTTTCATAGCTAATTATAAAATTATATCAGAAATTACGAAATATTCATTAAAAATTATAAAATTTCTATGAACACTATGAGATTTTCATTGAAAATAAGAAAGGTTAGTTGGAAATTGCAAAATCTTCATTAGCAATAATAAATTTTTCAATGAAAGTTAATAAATTGTTGTTACATAAACCAAAATTATGTGGAAATGGCAAAGTTTTCGTCACTAATTACAAATATATAGCAGAATTCACGAAATGTTCATTGAAAATTATAAAATTTCCATGTACACTAGGAGATTTTCATTGAAAATAACAAAGTTTAGTTGGAAATTGCAAAATCTTCATTAGCAATTATAATTTTTTATTGAAAGTTAATAAATTATTGATACCTAAACCAAAATTAAGTGGAAATGGCAAATTTATCATGACCAATTACAAATTTATAGCAGAAATTACGAAACATTACTTGAAAATTAGAATATTTTGTGAAAACTATGATAATTTTATTGAAAATAACAAAGTTTAGTTGGAAATTGCAACACCTTTATCAGCAATTATAAATTTTCCATTGAAAGTTAATAAATTGTTGACACGTAAACCAAAATTATGTGGAAAAGGCAAAGTTTTCGTTACTAATTACAAATATATAGCAAAAATTACAAAATATTCATTGAAAGTTAAAAAAAAAAAAACTATGTGAAAACTACGAGATTTTCATTGAAAATGCTTAGTACTTTGCATAACAGCAAAAACTGTTAAAACTAATCTTAACCAATTTTGTAATGCAATTATTACCTACTAGGGAAGATATTTTTTCATTGAAAGTAAATAAATTGTTGATACGTAAATAAAAATTAATTGGAAATGGCAAAGTTTTCATTACTAATTACAAAATTATAGCAGAAATTACGAAATATTCATTGAAAGTTCAAAAAAATCTGTGAAAACTATGAGATTTTCATTGAAAATAACAAAGTTTAGTTGGAAATAGCAAAATCTTCATTAGCAAGTATAAATTTTTCATTGAAAGTTAATAAATTATTGACACCTAAAGCAAAATTTAGTGGAAATGGGAATTTGTCATTACTAATTACAAAATTATAGCAGAAATTACGAAATATTCATTGAAAATTATAAAATTTCTATGAACACTGTGAGATTTTCACTGAATATGCTTTAGTACTTTGCTTAACAGCAAAAACTGTTAAAACTAATCTGAACCAATTTTGTAATGCAATTATTACTTACAAGGGAAGATACATTTTTCATTGAAAGTTAATAAATTGTTTATACCTAAACCAAAACTAAGTGGAAATGGCAAAGTTTTCGTTGCTAATTACAAAATTACAGCAGAAATTACGAAATATTCATTGAAAGTTAAAAAAAATCTGTGAAAACTATGATATTTTTATTGAAAATAACAAATTTAGTTGGAAATTGCAAAATCTTCATTAGAATTATAAATTTTTCATTGAAAGTTAATAAATTATTGTTACATAAACCAAAATTAAGTGAAAATGGCAAAGTTTTTGTTACTAATTAGAAATATATAGCAGAAATCACGAAATATTCATTGAAAATTATAAAATTTCTATGAAAACTATGAGATTTTCATTGAAAATAACAAAGTAGAGTTGGAAAGTGCAAAATCTTCATTAGTAATTATAAATTTTTCATTGAAAGTCAACAAATCGTTGATACATTACCAAAATTAAGTGGAAATGGCAACGTTTTCGTTGCTAATTACAAAATTACAGCAGAAATTACGAAATATTCATTGAAAGTTTAAAAAATTCTGTGAAAACTATGAGATTTTCATTGAAAATAACAAAGTTTAGTTGGAAAGCGCAAAATATTCATTAGCAATTATAAATTTTTCATTGAAAGTTAATAAATTATTGTTACATAAACCAAAATTAAGTGGAAATGGCAAAGTTTTCGTTACTAAATACAAATACATAGCAGAAATCACGAAATATTCATTGAAAATTATAAAATTTCTGTGAAAACTATGAGATTTTCATTGAAAATAACAAAGTTTAGTTGGAAATTGCAAAATTTTCATCAGCAAATCAAAATTTTTCATTGAAAGTTAATAAATTGTTGATATGTAAACCAAAACTAAGTGGAAATGGCAAAGTTTTCATACTAATTACAAATATATAGCAGAAATTACGAAATATTCATTGAAAATTATAAAATTTCTGTGAACACTATGAGATTTTCATTGAAAATAACAAAGTTTAGTTGGAAATTTCTAAATTTTCATCAGCAATTATAAATTTTTCATTGAAAGTTACTAAATTGTTGTTACATAAACCTAAATTAAGTGGAAATGACAAAGTTTTCATTACTAATTAGAAAATTATAGCAGAAATTACGAAACATTGATTGAAAATTAGAAAATTTGTGTGAAAACTATGATTATTTTATTGAAAATAACAAAATTTAGTTGGAAATTGCAAATTTTCATCAGCAATTATAAATTTTTCATTAAAAGTTAATAAATTGTTGATACGTAAACCAAAATTAAGAGGAAAAGGCAAAGTTTTCATTACTAATTACAAAATTATAGCAGGAATTACGAAATATTCATAGAAAGTTTAAAAAAATCTGTGATAACTATGAGATTTTCATTGAAAATAACAAACTTTAGTTGGAATTTGCAAAATCTTCATTACTAATTATAAATTTTTCATTGAAAGTTCATAAATTGTTGATACCTAAACCAAAATTAAGTAGAAATGGCAAAGTGTTCATTACTAATTACAAATATATAGCAGAAATTACGAAATATTCATTGAAAGATAAAAACTTTCTGTGAAAACTATGAGATTTTCATTGAAAATGCTTAAGAACTTTACATAACAGCAAAAACTGTTGAAACAAATCTTAACCAATTTTGTAATGCAATTGTTACTTACCACGGAATATGTTACAAAAAAATTACATCATAGCAGCGAGTCAGGAATTTTTATTTATACGTTTTCAAGTTTCGAATTTTCATTTTATTTGGTAACCAAATTTACAATTTTGTCTGTCATAAAGTTCTTAAGTACTTTGAATAATACAGGTAATTTATGGACAAAACCTTAAACTTTGAATAATGACAAAAACTATTAAAACAAATTTTAACCACTTGATAATACAATTATTACTTATAAGGGCAGATGAATTACAAACAGATCAACAATACATCAACAACTCTAGACTTTTTGAGTAAACGTTTCAAAATTTCGAATTTTCCGCATTTATTTCTTTACATTTCGAATTAATGTTTTGACAACGGCGGAGAGACCCCATATGGGGTTGATAGCCTAATAAAGATCGTTTATACAGGGTGTTTCCTAAACATGGGCTGAAAATGCAAGGGTTTATTTCATTGGTTATTCTTAAAATATTTTATCTTTTGATGATATTTCATTCATTACTATGTAAGCTCCACTACAATCGTTGTTATTGTTTTGAAATTCAAGCAATGAATTCTGCTTTACGTCCAACTTTACAACCAATAAATCCGAGGGATGTAAATAAAGTGATTTTCACTTTTGTAAAGGTGAAAAGATTTAATGATAAAAATATACATGTTTATTTCATCATGTTTAAACATCATGTTTAAGCATCATGTAAAGAAAATTTTAAAGGTTGTATGGTTCTCAAAATAAAGGGAATTTTGAGTTTTGTCGTCTATGGCAATGCAATGATAAATGATAAAAATGATAAAAATGATAAATGATCTCCCTCTAAATGATAAAATAATAATCTTAATGTCAAGCACAATTTAATAATTTTTTATTCTGGATGCTCTTCCAAAATGTATTATTTATCGTTAATGTGTTTTCACCGTTATTATTATCAGTATGCATCTTTGACCGGAATCAGAGTGTAACGTTTTAAATTTTTGATACACGTCCTCACAAAATTAATGACCTAACTGCATCCTGGTGGCACTTACAAATCCCATCTTTGTGCGGAGAGTATGTCGCTTATGCACATCCTGCAGATGTGGGCCATTCCGGCCATTCTCCCTACTTCTGCCATCAACTAATGCCAGCCGCAGTTATGCACTTGCCCGGTGGATCAGAGCGCGTAAAAAGCACGAGGCGAAGAGATGGCCGGCGTTTTCCGTTAAGTATAGCGTGGGAAGATGAGGCTCGCAGCGAACAGGTTCTCGAAAATAAAAGTTATCCGAGACGTCGATTTTCATACGAAAATAATTATAGCGCTGCACACCTCGGGCATTCCCAGACTCCCACAGATTAGTCCGAATCGCAGTGATACAGATGCAGGTTTCACACAATGGCGTATTTAATGTGTTCTTCCAATGCTTGATGCAGGAGTCATCAACATTTTTTGTTTTTCTAAAAAAATATGTATGGGATTCCATGTGAACTGATCCATGTACATTTTCGATTTCTTTAATGGTACTCCCAGAGTAAATTCGGAAATGTTGGGTTTTTATCTGGAAGAGTTATCTTCTAGATAGAAACAAAAAAAAAATCGAAATCTGAAATCTTACAAAAATCGCTGATCAAATGATCTCAATTTGGTAATAAGATGACAGTTACCACTAATTCTTAGGTCCAGTTGTACAAACGTGGATTATCTTTGACCATGGTTCAGTTGCCTAAGATACAATTGTTGACACAATGGTATCTGGTATCCAAAGAAACTGAACTACCATCAAAGATAATCCACGATTATACAACTGGCCCTTAGGCCCAGTTGTACGATCGTGGATAACCCTTGACCATGGTTCAGTTACCTTGGATACAATTGTTAGTACAATGGTATCCATAGAAACTGAACCCCGATCAAAGGGGCCTACATGATAAAACTGTTTGATTTTTTTGTTTCAAATTTGGATCACCTCTTGTACTCCCATAGAAAAATTCCGATTTTTTAAAATTTTTAGTCGCACAAAAATATGTTGCCCCAATGATCTGGGTCTTTTAAATCTCGTTAAGCTCGTTGGAAATTACAAGTTTCTTTGAAGTTTTGGAAATGCAATTTTTTTCTGAATCACACGAAGGATTTTTAAATGGAATATCAAGTAATCCAAACAGTAAAAACAAAACGAAGCCCACGACTAAGGGCTGGTCTTTCCAAAGTTGAGAATAATTTATCTGCCTGATATGACATATGCAAGTGACAAAAATAAACGTTTAAATAACTTACCAGTATTATAAATTGCTGCTCTAAAATTAAAATACCTATATTTAGATTACAAATCTAAAAATAAAAGGTTGCAAAGAAAAAAGTTATCTCAGCGGAATTACTGTAATTTTTGTGGCTATCAGTGTCAAAGTGATTTATTACAAAGCAAATAGGTTTCTTTCAGTTTTTTTTTTGCTTCAATAACAATTTCACGATGGCTATTTAAAGCCATCAATATATTATTAATCCGCTAGTAAAGCCCTGCGCACTACAATAACGATTTATTAATCACGGGACACCATAAAGCCTGCCATGCCGTTCAATATTTAATGCCGATACACATTATTAATATTTAATGCCTAATCACATAATCGAGCTCATAGCGATTTATGCCTGCCCGAGTTGTTACTTCGGCACTTTTATTTATTTATGGCGTGTTATTAATCTGTTACACACATTTAATCGGGATTTAATTGACGCTCTATTTTTAGAGCACGTTGAATAATTTAATGGTTCTCAGCGCAACGAAGCTCGTGATTCATTTCATTCATCACTATGTAAGGTCCACTACAATCGTTGTTATTGTTTTGAAATTCTAGCAGTAAATTCTGCTTTACGACCAACTTTACAACCAATAAATCCGAGGAATGTAAATAAAGTGATTTACACTTTTGTAAATATTTAGCCTGAAACTTTTCGAACTAATAAAGTTGTATGATAGCAATGGCATCATAATGGTATTGCACATTTCAATTTGCGTCCGCCAAACTGAGAATATGCAATTTTAACTTTTACTACGCTAATTTTCTGTTTTTAAAATTAATGAAACATGTATAGTGTTTTCACTTGAAATTGAAAATGTACCTGCAATGAGGGTTTATTACGGTCAAGGGTTCTCCATTGTATGGCGTGCTGCGAAGAGACGCTGGACTCTGTTCTCTTCCCATTACCAGTCATAAAATTCCGTTCGCACAATGGAGCGCAATAAACACCCTTCGTAGGTAGATTTTCAATTTCAAGTAAAAACACTATACCTTGACGAATCAGCCATCAATTTCCTATTTCTTCCATCAAATTCCAAATGGTATCTCAATAACATAACTGATTGTTCATATGTACCTGTACATTTTAATAAACATACTACTACTACTACGACTACGACGACTACTACTACTACTACTACTACTACTACTACTACTACTACTACTACTACTACTACTACTACTACTACTACTACTACTACTACTGCTGCTGCTGCTGCTCCTGCTACTGCTACTACTACTACTAAATAATTTCTTATCTAATTCTAATCATTTCTAATTTCTAATCCTTGTAGACGCCTTAACCAATCAAATAACTATCAACAACTTTATCAGCGGATGATAACAGTATTCACGTTGTTTGCGTGATTGAAATACCTATTTATAAACGTGCTGAATTTTCCGGCGCAGATGTGTGTAGGAAATGTGTGGCTGTTTTATTACCTCCGACCGATTGTTCTTTGCATACAGATCTGTTACAAAGCGGGATTTAAAATCGCTTCTGGTGCACACAAACAGACGGACAGACGGTTATAAACGCTCCGTTGCGTCAGGCATGTGTTAATATGATTGATGGAGTCTAATTTCTATTGTTCTTCAATTGCTGCGTTACAATGTGCAAGTGTACGAGTGATATGAATGTATGTATCTGTCTTTCTGCAGCGGGAATAACGAACGATGCACCGTTTTCTCGCGGAAAAATGTTTTACTGTTAAAAGTTTTTGCATTAATTATCAACTTTCTGAATATTTTATTCTATTTTCACAAATAGTTTGTAACAAAGTTTAAATTTTTACCCGACTTAAATTCAAAACTTATTGGAAATATTACTTTGAACTGTCACTACAAATTTCAATTGTTGTTATTGCGTAGCTCAAAATTTACTAAACTACAGCAAATGTTTGTCAATAAGAACCCAATTGTTAGCAACCAAATATACATATATACATGAGCTTACATGGGATGAATTTATTTATCATATGGCATACATAAACATGATTATTGTTATATTAATACGAGTAGCTCTTATCGTAATTAGAAGTCAATGGTGTTCGTATTCTTCATGTGATGAATGAAAGATAATAGTGACAGCGTACAGCCACCGACTCTAAGAATGACGCGTCCGTCCATCCGACCAGTCTACTATCCTTGTCTGGTCCCGTCCGGTAGGGGCACGGCGGACACGAATAGAATATAGAAGGCTGCTGGGACGGACGGACACGTTATTCTTAGAGTTCGTGGCTGTACATAAGGAAGCGAAATATAAAGAAATGTGAAATGCGTACACATAGTTTAAATGAAAAAACCGCACTATGTTGTATTATGAAGTCATAATACAACCCTACTGTATAATTAAGTAATAATACAACTCCTGGTGTATAATGAAGCCAAATTACAACTCCTGTTGTATAATGAAGTCATAATACAACCCCTTTTGTATAATGAAGTCATTATACAACCCCTGTTTTATAATTAAGTCATTATACAACTCCTTTTGTATACATTATACAACCCCTGTTTTATAATGAAATCATAATACAACCCCTTTTGTATAATGAAGTCGTTATGACTCATAGATAACATAATTTATTACATTGTCTTCAAAATTTTCTAAAGTTGTTCTAACCACAACTTCTAACTATCACAATATTGTTAAAATTTACAGAAACGTGTCAACATATTCTGAAGAATTTCCAAATTTTCATTATACACGTAAATGTTCGTTGTTTCATTAACTAGTATAAGAAATTTAATGTAAGTTACATAAGTGATATTAGAACAAAATTATTTATTAGGTATTTATAAAGTGCACCTTTTCTTATTAATCGTGAGATATCGACATTAAATTGTTTACAAATAAGTGACTGTTGTGTGTTATGGCATCACATTCGAATTAAACTCTGTAATATTTTAATCAAGCGACCTTTATTTTAAAATATCTTAATTGCATTGGAATCATTAAAACTTTCATTATCTCATTACTTTTTAAATTTTATTGTTTTTCAAGTATAACTAAATTTTCTGTAATATGGATTATACTTTCGTTAACATATTAATTAAAAGGTAAATAAAACACTTCGTTTAAAGTTTCATGGAATATATAGATCACTCTACAATCGTTTCGGAACTTAAGCCATTCTCAAGAGTACAAGTTATACTAACATTGAATTACAAAATGTGCCTTGAATATTAAAACTAATCCTACTAATACAGAAACTTTAAACCAAGTGTTTTATTTACCTTATAATTAACATGTTCATCAAGTGGTAACCACAAATGCATTTAATTTAAAATATTAAAGTTCTAATTTCCATAAAAAATATACAAATACTATGTTTTGTTTGTATTTCAAATGTTTATAGATTTCACATTTTGCAGCTGTTGCAAATTTGATAAAATTGTTAAAATTTGCCATAAAAAATGCATTTTAACAATTTATCATGAAATTGTTAAAAATTTCCACTTTTGCCAGCTTTACGTACCTTAATTTCTACAGTATTAAAAAGAATAAAATTTTCAATAAAATATTACTCAAAAAAGATTTAATTTTCTAAAATAATCATTAAAGTCTAATTAAAGTATTAAATTTTTTATGAATATTGTACAAAAAAAATTATGTGGCATAATATTCCAATAAAACTCTGCATCATCCGTGAATTTTTACTTATCAATATTACGTATTTTAAATTCTATGAAATCATTACAAATATTTAAGAAGAAATTTATAATGAAAATTTCAATGTTATATGGAAAAAAATGGTGTTCATGATTTTTTTTCCATATAACGTTGAAATTTTCATTATAAATTTCTTCAAATATGACTGACAAATAACCATTACAAATTTTCATGAAAAATGTTTAAAAGTATTATCATTTAAAAAAAAAAATGTGCAAATTCAATTATTATATTCATATCTTCTCTTCTCGGAGTGCCGTACTCGATCCCTCGAGCGTAGGCGATTTCCTCGCATATTCATATATTCCAATAAAACTCTTTATCATCCGTGAATTTTTACTTATCAATATTACGTATTTTAAATTCTACAAAATCATTACAACAATTAACACTGAAATTTTCATTAAAAAATTCCTTAAATATGACTGATAAATAACATAAAAATGTTTAAAAGTATTATCATTTTCATAAAAAAAATGTACAAATTCAATTGCAAATAATAAAACTTATAGTTATACTGAAATACTGAAACTACAGTCAATATTAAATAAATCCAATACTAAAACTTATGTTAAAATGTTAATAATTTTATTGAAAATGTTATCAAAATTGTTCAAATATCCGAAGTTATAACAATTTTACTTCAATAGTTTTAGATTAATAAATCAATCGACCAAATTTTTACATGGGAATAACTATTTTCATTAAAAATTTCCTGAAATAAGATTGACATTTATTTAATAACCATTTACATAAATGTATTAAAATGTTTCTAAATAGTGTCCAAAAAAGTCCTAATTTCAATGAAAAATTTACAATTTCTGTTGCTAATAATAAATAAACTTGTGTTAAAATGTTAATAACTTTATTGAAAATTTGTTATAGTTTCATCCATTCATTGGTTTGTTTGTATTACAAATGTTTACAGTGTTCAGATTTTGCAAATGTTGCAATTTTTCATAAAAATGTTAAAATTTGCCCCATAAAACATAAATTTTGACAATTTTTCATATTAAAATCAAGTTAAAGTCCAGAATTCAATAAAAAATTGTGAGAAAACTATCGATGTAGTTTTTCACATTTTCTTATAGAGCAAAGAATATAGATTACTCACATCAAATTTGAAAGCACTCTGATAATTATTTGCTTTACAAAAAAATATTCTTAAAAGTAAGTTTTAACAAGCTTTTTTTTATATTTTCAATGGAAAATTGTACGATGGGGTATTGTTAGATTTTCACATTTTCTTGTGTAGAGTAAAGAATATAGATTACTCACGTCTAATTTGGGAGTATTATGATAATCATTTCATTTACAAAAAAAAATATATTTGAAAATATGGTTTAACAAGTTTCAAATAAAAAAAAATGAAAATTGTAAGAAAACTATCGACGGTGTATTTTTAGTTTTTCGCATTTTCTTGAAGAAATAAAGATGATTTTTTTTTTCATACAAAGAGAGCAATCTGATCATCTCCGTATAATAATTTTTTTTGCAAATATGGCCGTGTTTATAATTTGTTTTTACGTTTTCATTGGAAAATTGTGAGAAAACTATCGACGGGGTATTTTTTGTTTATCACATTTTCTTACAGAGTCAAGAACATAGATTACTCACATCAAATTTGAAAGCATTCTGATAATGATTTGCTGTACTAACAAATATTCTTAAAAGTAAGTTTGAACAAGCCTTATTTTTTTAAAATATTTTCAATGGAAAATTGTGGGAAAATTATCGATGGGGTATTATTGGTTTTTAACATTTTCTTGTAGAGTAAAGAACATAGATTACTCACGTCAAATTTGGAAGTATTATAATAATTTCCTTTACAAAATAGATATTTGAAAATATGGTTTAACGAGTTTTAAATTTATTTTAAGATTTTCATTTGAAAATTGTAAGAAAACTATCGATGGTGTATTTTTTGTTTTTCACATTTTCTTGAAGAAATAATGATGAATTATTCTTATACAAAGAGAGTAATCTGATCATCTCTGTGTAATAATTTTGAACCTTTGATTGCAAATATGGCCGTGTTTATAATTTGTTTTTACGTTTTCATTGGAAAATTGTGAGAAAACTATCGACGGGGTATTATTAGTTTTTCGCATTTTCATATAGAGCAAAGAACATAGGATACTCACATCAAATTTGAAAACATTCTGATAATTATTTGCTGTACAAACAGATATTCTTAAAAGTAAGTTTTAACAAGCTAATTTTTTTTAAATAATTTCAATCGAAAATTGTGTCAAAACTATCGATGGGGTATTATTTATTTTTAACATTTTCTTGTAGAGTAAAGTACATAGATTACTCACGTCAAATTTGGGGGTATTGTAATAATCATTTCCTTTACAAAAAAATATATTTGAAAATATGGTTTAACGAGTTTCAAATTTATTTTAAGATTTTCATTTGAAAATTGTGAGAAAACTATCGATGGTGTATTTTTAGTTTTTCACATTTTCTTGAAGAAATAAAGATGAATTATACTCATACAAAGAGTCTGATCATGTCAGTATAATAATTTTAATTGCAAATATGGCCGTGTTTATAATTTGGTTTTACGTTTTATTAAAAAAAAAATTGAAAAAACTATCGACGGGGTATTTTTTGTTTATCACATTTTCTTATAGAGAAAAGAACATAGATTACTCACATCAAATTTGAAGCATTCTGATAATTATTTGCTGTACAAACCAATATTCTTAAAAGTAAGTTTTAGCAAGCTTTATTTTTTATATTTTCAATGGAAAATTGCGGAAAACTATCGATGGGGTATTATTGATTTTTCACATTGTCTTGTAGAGAAAAGCACATAGATAACTCAAGTAAAATTTGAGAGTATTATGATAATCATTTCGTTTACAAAAAAAAATATTTGAAAATATGGTTTAAAGAGTTTCAAATTTATTTTAAAATTTTCATTTGAAAATTGTAAGAAAACTATCGATGGTGTATTTTTAGTTATTTCACATTTTCTTGAAGGAATAAAGATGAATTATTCTCATACAAAGAGAGTAATTTGATTATCTGTGTATAATTATTTTTAACCTTTAATTGCATATATAGCCGTGTTTATAATTTGTTTTTACGTTTTCATTGGAAAATTGTGAGAAAATTATGGACGGGGTATTTTTTGTTTATCACATTTTCTTATAGAGAAAAGAACATAGATTACTCACATCATGTTTTTAATTATTATTATTAATTTCTTAAATTGAATACACACACACAAAATTAAATACATAATGAATATATAAATAACGCATGTGAATATATATCTAAATAAGAAAAAAATCACAAACACAAACTAAAAGTACATAAGCTAATCAATATCTAAAAGAGTCAACTAGAGAATAAGGTTCAATTCGACATAAATACACATATAGCTGTTTCTTGAATTCTAGGCTGTTTTTAATTATTTTTATGTAATGAGGTGGTTTGTTGAATATTCTAAGTGCCTGAACACAGGGACTTTTGCTAGTCAGACTTAACCTACAAGTTGGTATCGCATAATTTACGTGGTGTCTAGTGTCATAGTTGTGTAGGTGCAGAAATAATCTTTGTTGTTAAAATTGTAAAGTAATGCTTAATACAGATAGATACCCGTTAGAATCAATAAGTTGTTACCCCGAAAAATATTTCTTCAGGACTCTCTGTATTTTAGTCTAAATAAAATTCGAACGGCTTGTTTCTGGCATTTAAAAATTTGTCTACTGTATTGACAAGTTCCATAGAACATCACGCCAAAACATTCGAAATTACCGTGATAAACAAGTTTTAAAACATGTCATGTCTACGAAGTCTCTCATTGAACGGAGTAGGTAGCATATGCTGTGAAGTTTGCTTTCCTAGGTTGTAACATGGGCTTTCCAATTTAGTTCACTAGCTATTGTGATTCCTAATAATTAAACATTATTTTCCACAGATATTTGATCGGTGGTTAACTGAATAAAAGTTGGCGTTACAATACTAGATCTAGACGAACTGAAGAACATTGCATTCATTTTTGAGTTATTGAGAAGAAGTCTATTTTCCACAAACTAATTGTTTGGCTCGGAAAATATTATACCTGCCCTAGTTACCGCATCCGCTATGTTTTGTCCACAAATTATGCTAGATGTATCATCTGCATAACCCTGCAAAAGGCAGTCTGCTCCGAAGTTAAGTTCAAATAGGTCATTTACATAGATGATGAAAAGTAGCGGTCCCAGGATACTTCCTTGAGGGATCCCAGTTTCAACTTCCAGAGCATCAGATTGATGTTGGTTGATTTTAACAGTTTGTCTTCGTGCACTTAAGTAGGACCGTATGAGGTCCAAGTTGACGCCCCTAATACCGTATCTGTTTAGTTTACAACACAGAATATTGTGATCAATGATGTCAAATAGCTTGGTTAAGTCAATTAATAGTGCCAGAGGTAACTTCTTATCCTCTCGACAATCCACAACGTATCGAATGTAATCAAAAATTGCAGTATTTATCCCTTTGCCCCTAGTAAAGCGTAAGCCCCTCGTAAGTTCTAAAATATTAGAAAGTGGAAAACAATTTTCTTTTGGCCTAACCTCAAGCCTTGCGTACAGGTATCTATGTTTGGGCACCACTTTTTGAACACTTTCGTCTAGTTCCAGGCAATTTGCATTCTTAGTTTCGGCTCGTTGGTCGTCGAGGGGATCCTCGCCGAGTTTCACCTCTTTCGCAGTATCGACGCGCGTCGTCGCCGCCCCCGAGTGCGTCGCGGGGCGGCCACACACGTGACGTACAGCTCGACGAGCTCGGCGGCAGTTAATTGGGTCAAATCATCCATCACTTCCCACCAAACAAAAAAAAATTAAAAATTAAAATTTTGTAAAGGGGCCCCACGTTGGGCGCCAGATGCCTTTTTGCGCTCTCCTCTCCCGTTGATTGCGTAGGGGTGCGAATGTGTGTGTGTGTGTGACACCGCAAGGCGGTTGCATTTTTTCGGTGATCCGTCTGGTGATTCTAAATATTTTGATAAGCCGGTTATTATCGGGCGGTGGGGGAGCGGCGCGCTTATCTGCGCGGCGCGTCGCTCGCAGATCGATGCGGGGCCACGTTATTTCGCGCTTTTTTGGGTGTATTTTCACCCTGTGCCGGCGGCGTGGGGCCGTGGCCCCCCTGTGAGCGCGCCCTTTCGCCCCGGCTGGAGGCAGGGGGGCGGCTAGGCCGTCCCGGGCCCCGGCAGTGCCAAGATCCCGCGAGCCCGGCGTAGTTTCTCCTCCTCGTGTTAAATGTTTACGTGACGACATGGCACGAGCGTGCACCGAGCCCAAGCGAATGGTTCCTTTCAGGTTGGCCTCGCCGCTCCGCCACAGCGAGATTGAAAATCTTTATATGCGTAGTGTCAGCGCGCTATTATTTTATGTGAAACAGTAGTTTTTAGTTTAGTTAGTTTGGAACAGTTTGTGCCGCAGTTCGCCGATTAATAATAAAGTAATGTGCTAACTGTGCTGCGATGGCGTATAAATCACGTGAGGAAATCGTTGGCAAACGATTTTTATCAGTTGTTAGTGGATTCACCAAGTTAAAATTGGGGAAAATCAGTGAGTGGGGGTGGCGAGCAGGTGTAATTCGTGCAGCCACACACAAAGATAACGCGCACAAGGATCTACAGGTAAAGAACCCCCCGATTTTTAAGCGTTTCGGTGCCGATTCAAAAAGGGGGTGTGTACTCCGTGCATGTCCTGGCCCAGGACAATGCAGCATGCACTTTTCCAGCACTTCCACGGCGGCAAAACTTCCAACCCCGCGCTTCCCATCGCAGATCACAGGCCCCGGCCGGGTCCCCCAGGTCCCGCAGGTCCTCCACCTCTACCTGTGCCCCCAGAAATAGCCGCCGGTGGCGCAAAAACAAAGAAACACGCCTCATCAGGGCGATCCTCGCGTATATTTTTAGTCCCTTGTGTGTGACGTGTGACGTCACGCAATTTTAAAAATAGTGGCCCACTGTTGAGTAACGTGCGAAGAAATTTTTCTGTCCAAATTGGTGGTAATTGGCTTTCGTTACCATGCTGCCACAATCGACTGTTTACTTCAGTGAATCGGAGCACGTTTTTTTTATACTTCGTCTTTCGTGCATGGCTAGATAACAGTTATTTAAGTTTTGTCTGTAATCAACGAGGCGCATGCAAAACCTAAGATACGGACCTATTTGGCCCCCTTATCTCGCTGCAGCTTCCAAGAGCAATAATGCAATCAATATCGTCCAGGCCCAAATGCCCAATCCTATAATACACCCCCAACCAACAATTAAATACCACGAATTCTGATTAATTACATATTACAAGTCAATTTATTAATTATTTGTGCATAATTTATTAAACCACAATAAAGTGCCCAGTAAAATTTCTACACCCATTTTTGTTGTTGCAAATTTTATATTTAATTTTAATTAATTCCCAAGTCATTAAACGTCACGTTTTCATGTAAAAACTTTTTACTTAATCAACAGCCCATAACAATATACAATATCTGCATTGCATCAAAATTGGCCAAATTTTATTCTGTACAGATCTGTATAATATAAAAATATAATAATAAAAAATATACCCTATAACAGATATCAAAAACTATAAAGATACAAAAACACTTTTAATAAATGCCTGCGTCCGATTTGATTTTTTTAAAAGTTATTTGCTATTTCATTAAAAAATATGAATATATTAATGTTGGGCCACCCTTGTTTTGTAAACAACCGATCTACTGATAATAACAATATTATGTCAAAATATGAGTTATAC
The DNA here is from genome assembly GCA_951805005.1 of Othius punctulatus. Lineage (NCBI taxonomy): Eukaryota > Metazoa > Arthropoda > Insecta > Coleoptera > Staphylinidae > Othius > Othius punctulatus. The sequence continues at coordinate 17,529,325 of OX638145.1, forward strand.
CCGTATAGAGTGTCATACCAAACAACATCCAAATCAATGTAAACGTTCTCTTGTTATAAGCAAATTTTGTTTTTTTAAAATTAACTTTCAAGCTGAATACTGACTAAACCAAACGCATTTGTATATAGATAAGTTTTGTTAAATCGTCTTTTTTTGATCCCAGTAATCTGTGGTTAAGCCTTGTCCACGTAATTTAGAGACACCCTGTATACTCTGATCCATTTTTATTTTTAATTAAGAAGGCTGTGGTTTCATTTTATAAAGTTCTACACAAGAACACCAACAAAAATGATCTGTCAGTGAAAAAATGATTAAATGTCACATTTCTAACAACGTTTCCTAATTCATATATTAAAATTAAAATAGCAAATAAATTTAAGTAAAATTTCTACACCCATTTTTGTTGTTACAAATTTTAGATTTTATTTTAAGTTTTATAATTAATTTCTAAGTCATTAATCGTTCACGTTTTCATGTGAAAACTTTTTACTTGATCAGCAACTGATAACAATATACAATATCTGCATTGCATCAAAATTTGCCAAATTTTATTTTGTACAGATCTGTATAATATAAAAATAAAAAATATACTCTAGGGTTATTGCACGTTTAGCTCCAATACTAATTATAATGGATATGTGTCGACTGCATAAATTTGAGCCAATTATTTGACAGCAGCATGAAAACATAATAATTTATATAGCACCTCAGTGGGCCCAATATAATTTTAAAAAAACCTCAAGATTGCATATACAGGGTGTCTCTAAATTATGTAGACATGGCTTAACCACAGATTACTGGGATCAAAAGAAGACGACTTAACAAAACTTATCTATATACAAATGCGTTTGGTTTAGCCAGTATTCAGCTGCAAAGTTAATTTAAAAAAAACAAAATTTGCTTATGAAAGGAGAACGTTTACATTTTTTTTGTATAATACTTACATTATAAATTAGTCGTAGATAAAGTATCATTATGTAGCACCTCAGTGGGTCCAATATAATTTAAAAAAATCTGCAAAATTGCATATATATACTCTATTCCATTTTTATCTTTAACTAAGAATACTGTGGTTTCATTTTATAAAGGTTTACACATGAACACCAACAAAAAATATCTACAGTGAAAAAATGGGGTCAGATGTTCTTCAATTTCTCTTCAATTTCTTCAATTGTACTAGGTGTTCTTCTAACGTTAGTCTTAAATGTCAGATTTATAACAACGATGTCTAATTCATATATTAAAATAAAAATAGCAAATAAATTATGTACTCAATAGATACTCAATTTGATGGCAACATTGCCCACTGTCATAAAATTACTTCTTTTTTTTAAATATAACCTATTTTGTATTTCAAGTCTAGTGAATTTTTACACTGGCCAACAATACTGTCACCCTAGCAGAGCTAACGTAGTTAAATATAAAAATTGTTTAGTATAACAAACCTAAACGGAGTTTAGGTTTGGTAAAGTACTTCAGTGTACCATAAACAACAAAATTAATTCTATAAAATGCTATGTTATACAATAACACGGTGTACCAAAACAATAAAATTTATTAACCTCCAAAAATTCTGCAAAATAACATATTATTTTATTATAGTACTTCGATTTGTATTTGTATTTACAATTAAAAAAAAAACATTAACATAAATGTACAAAACTACATAATGTTTCATTATACCGAGTGATCATTTAAATTTCAGCTCTAGTTATCCATGCAAATTTAAGCATCCAATAAGAAAGGAGAGACTGGCGATCTCGCCATTCTTATAGGCTGCTTAAATTTCCATGGATAACTAGACCTAAAATTTAAATGATCACTCGGTATAATGATAACTAGCTCAGAAATTTAAATGATCAATCGGTAGTACCTCGGTATGCCAAATACAATAACAACAATTCGGCAAAATTGCATATTATTTTATTATAGCGCCTTCGGTGCGCCCTAAACAACAAAATAAATTCTATAAAATGCTATGTTTGTTATACAATAACACTTTAGTATACCAAATGCAATAAAATGTATTAATTTCCAAAAATTCTGTAAAATAACATGTTCTTTTTATTATAGTACTACGATATTTTAACATTTCCGTGTATTAGTCATCACAATAATACAAAACAATAACAAAAACTCTACAGAATTGCATTATGTTTCATTATAGTCCTTTGGTGTACCTTACACAATAACAAAAATCCAGCAATATTGCATATTATTTGTAGCAGCTTTGGTGTGCCCAAAACAATAATAGTATATTACATAACGAGAGTTGTAAGAAGCATATTACGCACGAAGAGAAATTTTACGTACCGAGTCGCGCAGCGGCGAGGTGCGTAATTTCTCGCTATCTTTTGCACAAATTGATACATTTTTGTTATAGTTTCATCCATTTCGAATGTTTTCGTTACTCTTACAAAATTATAACAGAAATTACGAAATCTTCATTGAAAGTTCATTGAAAATTCTGTGAAAACTATGAGATTTTCATTGAAAATAACAAAGTTTAGTTGGAAATTGCAAAATCTTCATTAGCAATTATAAATTTTTCATTGAAAGTTAACAAATCGTTGATACATAACCTAAATTTAGTGGAAATGGCAACGTTTTCGTTAATAATTACAAAATTATAGCAGAAATTACAAAATACTCTTTGAAAGTTAAAAAAAGTCTGTGAAAACTATGAGATTTTCATTGAAAATAACAAAGTTTAGTTGGAAATTGCAAAATCTTCATTAGCAATTATAAATATTTCATTGAAAGTTAATAAATTATTGTTACATAAACCAAAATTAAGTGGTAATGGCAACGTTTTCATTACTCTTACAAAATTATAGCAGAAATTACAAAATATTCATTGAAAGTTAAAAAATTTCTATGAAAACTATGAGATATTCATTGAAAATAACAAAGTTTAGTTGGAAATTGCAAAATCTTCATTTGCAATTATAAATTTTTCATTGAAAGTTAACAAATCGTTGATACATAACCTAAATTTAGTGGAAATGGCAACGTTTTCGTTAATAATTACAAAATTATAGCAGAAATTACAAAATACTCTTTGAAAGTTAAAAAATGTCTGTGAAAACTATGAGATTTTCATTGAAAATAACAAAGTTTAGTTGGAAATTGCAAAATATTCATCAGCAATTATAAATTTTTCATTGAAAGTAATAAATTGTTGATACGTAAACCAAAATTAAGTGGAAATGGCAAAAGTTTTCATTACTCATACAAAATTATAGCAGAAATTACGAAATATTCATTAAAAGTTAAAAAAATTCTGTGAAAACTATGATATGTTTATTAAAAATAACAAAGTTTAGTTGGAAATTGCAAAATTTTCATTAGCAAATATAAATTTTTCATTGAAAGTTAATAAATTGTTGACACGTAAACCAAAATTTAGTGGAAATGGCAAATTTTTCATGACTAAATACAAAATCGTTAAATCGTTCAAAACGTTTGTGTTTTTAATGATTGTGCTAACTCTAATCATCCAATAGTATACAAAAGCAATGAGAAGTAATATATAAGTCAAGTAAGTGTATAAATGTAACACATTAAAATACGAAAACGAAAATAAAATACAATTTTCATGGCACATTTTTACAAATTCACACTGTAGTAGATTTTGAATTGAATACATAAAAATTTACACCTAATTAACGATTGGGTAACTGGCAAAGTAACGTAAGTAACAATTTTAAGAAATCTGAGATAATTACGTTAGTTAAGTGATCAAAGTATAAGTCTAGAATTTATTTTTAATTGCATTATTTCTAAAACTATGTGTTTATTATTATTAACAGTATTATAACAGTTTATTATTATATCCCAAAACTAATATTAATTCCACATTTGAAATTTGTTATTTACCTTACTTTGCAGAATAATATTCGTTATTATTATTATTGATGTTAGTTTTATCATGCATACAAATTACTGTTTTTACAATTATTCCACAGTTTTTGCAACATTTGCACGGTTTTTTAAATAAATGTTGACAAAAACTATGAAAATATTGATTTCAAGGATTCTTGAAGTGTTGTCAGTATTTTTTATTAATCGTTACAAATACATTGAAAATTCAACTCTTCTTACATATGTTTTTTTAATAGATTTTTAATAACTGATGTTTACAAAACTTAGAAAATACTGAATATTTCAAGAATGGGTACGGTGTTTTAATAAATATTTATAAACGTTTTGAAAATTTAACTATTGTTGCATAATTTTTCAATAAATGTTTTGTATGTTTGTATATATGTATGCAGGCATGCATACATGCATACTTGCATTCATGATGGATGGATGTATGTGTGTTTGTGTGTATGTATGTTTGTATGTTTGCATGTATGTATGTATCTATGTATGTATGCATGCATGTGTGTATGTATGTATATATGTATGGTTGTATGATGCATGCATGTTTGTATGTATGCATGTACCTACTGCAAATTCTGAAAATTCTAAATATTTTTATCTAATTTTATGTAAGTGCTTATCGATACTACGATTTGTAAGAATAACAACTTATAAGAATAGAATAACAATAAAATTTGCATCTTGCAACAAATGCTGAAAGTACAAAGCATTCCTTCCTAATTTCATAATAAATAATCAGAAAATTAATATGGAATTATTAAATTTACGTTCCATGTAATTGAAGCAAATTGACACTGAATTACTATGATTTACCAGCAAATGGACAATTAATAAACTATCGGTACGTTTATCATGTAATGGTGATGCATTGGAACTTAATTGAGTTATTAATTACTCCCGGTGGTTATTAAAGTCCACCACACTATTGCATGTACTAGTTGTAAAATTCTCACAGTTTTATGGGATAGCATGTCCAATGATATGCTAAACATAGAACCATTAACCAATAAATTAACTATAACTGATTGGCTACAGTAAATATTCAGTTGTTAATGGATATTAGGTTCAATACTGTATGCTGAAGTGCTGAAGATGAGAACGTTGCCTGTCCAATTATACATTTATCAATTAATTTTAATAATGATTAATAAATGTTAAAATCATTAATAAATGGCGTTTTGTGTGTAAGATTGAGCAATGATTACATAATATGAGCATATGAGCAATATTAAGATATTGTTAATACTTATTTGTGGTTCCACTGTTTATAAAATAAATCACAAATATTATAAAGTAGTCACAAGAAAATTTTCTCAGGCATTTATAAAATATTAAAGAAAAACTGCACAGTAAAATTCCTCACTGATAATGTCTAATTTTATTTTCAGAAGTTTAATCACGATTAAAAACAAAGTTCTAATTTATAATTTAATATTGAAAATGATTATTTAATATTTCTTTGTATAATACTCATCTGAAAACACCTTGTTTTCATGCGACTTTATAATGACGTAAAGGTGGAATTTTCAGAACAGCGCACTGAAAAATTTTCCCTATCTCCGATTTTTTTTCGTACGGTTAAAGAAATCAATTGGTGTGTTTATAAGAATAAGTTTAATAAAAAGTAACGTGAAAAAGGTGTTCCATATTTTCTTTTCTTCTATAATAAAAAGTATTGAGCATCCAAACGCACAGCGAATTATAGCCAAAAAATAAAAATATATACCCAATACAATACTTTTCCCATATATTAATATAAAGAATGGTATATTTCATTACTCGTAGAGATATGGATTTTTCCATGCTTGCATATTTTCTTCTATAATAAAAAGTATTGAGCATCAAACGCACAGCGAATTTACTACAAAAAATAAAAAATATATATCAAAACAATACTTTTGCCATATATTAATATAAAGAATGATATATTTCATTACTCGTAGAGAAATGGATTTTTCCATGCTTGCATGACTTTCCGTGTGAGGCTTCGCCATACACGAGAATTTGTTGTGCACACACGGAAAAATCCTTATTTCCAGACTAATGAAATATACCATTCTCTATATTAATATATAGGAAAAGTATTGTTTTCGGTATTTATTTTTAGTTTTTCTAGATAATTCGCTGTGCGCTCAATTTTTTTTTTTTTTTTTATGGTACAAGGCATATGTTATAACAACTAACTAGATTACCCACAATTGGCGAAAATTTGGGTTCGTAACCGTGAAAAATTAAATATTTATGGCAGTGTATCACTTTAAGCACGTGCTGCTACGGTATTTTTTACAGTTATTTGAGAACTACATACCCCACTTGTGTGCAGCCACAAATAATTTTATTTCAACGTTATTACAAGTGAGCAGCGGAAATAATTTTAGTTCCCAGCTTTTATGGTGAATTAACGCCAACGCATAACAAACTTAGATTAAAATGCATGAAAATTGTAGTTCAAACGAGATTAAAGATGCGTAATTAAATTAGTTTTAGAGGAATTTTGAAGATTTTTGTGTTATTGCGGGAGTGACGACTTAAATAGTAATAACTAAATATTTGCCATAAATTTATGTTATAATATTAAAAAAAAAGTTCTTGTTGTAAAACAATGTTAATAATAAATTATAGTATATTACACTATTAGGTTGGTAAGTGCGTTATAACAGAATCGAGAAAAAGTGTGAAAAATCGGGACGAAGTCGAGATTTTTCAATTTTCGAGATGGCACTTAACAACCGTGTAGAAGTAGTTATACTAGGACAGTTCCAACGCAGGTCAGGTTAGTTTTCGATTAATTTAATCCGCGGTTTAATCGAACTTTTGATTCACGTAAGTAGAGCAATTTGGGGGTAATTAGAGTATTAAAGTGGTGGATTCGCGTTTTAATGGGATAATCGCGGTAATTATCCGCGGTATTAGCATACAATTGCTCTAATTACGCGATTATCCGCGGTATTTGCATACAATTGCTCTAATTACGCCAGCTATTCCGCGGTACTTACACATAATTGCTCTAATTACGCGATTATCCGCGGTATTTGCATACAATTGCTCTAATTACGCCAGCTATTCCGCGGTACTTACACATAATTGCTCTAATTACGCGATTATCCGCGGTATTTGCATACAATTGCTCTAATTACGTGAATCAAAAGTTTGATTAAACCGCGGATTAAATTAATCGAAAACTAACCTGACCTGCGTTGGAACTGTCCTAGTATAACTACTTGTAGAGTATAACGTTTTTTGCACAATCGCATAAACCAAATAAGATAGCAAAAATTTGAGTTGTTTCTGATTTAATTATCTTGACTTTTATGACAAAATGGTGTACATCGTATATCCAGAGTGCTGTGAATGTATTTCGTTAGAAACGTTCTGTGGTTAGAAACCGAATAAACAATTTGAAGTTTCAGTATTAATTTTTCACAATGGCTAATGAAGAAGATTTTCAAATAAACGTGAATAAATGTGAATAAAAAATATAACAAATACGTTAAAGTTTTGCCTCAAATAAATAATGTTCTATCAAATACCTGCAAATACAAATAAACTAAAAAAAAAAAACCCGATGTTCACTCCAGTTCCACATTTGCATTCAGTTTCTTTATTCACACGGACGACACGAAATAAATTTCAATCGCCTGTAAAGTACAATTCCAACGGAATACATAGAGGTTTATGCAGATAGACTGAATTAAATTAGAATCACAATAGACAACGTGCCCTCGAGTTTTTACAACGTGCATCCAGTTTTTACCCAAGACACGAGGCAATTTTTGAACTGCTTGGAGAATAGACGTGGAATTTTCGGCACATTCCTTCGTGGAGTGCAGCAGATTAAATTTACAAACGCGTGTTACATAATTATAAAATTTCGCTTTGGTAGTCAAGTGGTAAAAATCTGTCCCCTAATAATAATAATCAATAATAATTGTATAATCAATAATCGTAATAACAGTAATATCAGTGCGCAATAATAATTCTATCCTCAGTAATAACAGTTGATCGCTCCTTGGCATCGTTAATTAGCCATAGCCTTAATAAATATTGTTTAAAAATCGAAGAAGAAAAACTCCATTTTTTTTCCATTTCGTACATATTTATAGAAACTTTCCGAAAACTGCATTTCAATTGAAGGGGCAACACATTGGTCAAAATTGTTGCCGGCCAGTGTTATTGGTCCTCAACACATGGAAATAATAATAATAAAATTATTGGTTTAAAAATATCCATATCATAACCAAATTTTATAGGTTTTAGAAGAAGAAAAACTGCAATAATATTTTTTTTGCATTTCGTACATATTTATAGAAAATACTTTCCGAAAAATGCATTTCAATTGAAGGGCCAACACATTGGTCAAAATTGTTGCCGGCCAGTGTTATTGGTCCTCAACACATGGAAATAATAATAATAAAATTATTGGTTTAAAAATATCCGTATCATAACCAAATTTTATAGGTAAAAATTACACCACAAGTGGAGAACAAGTAGATTATTATTATTACTATTTATTTATTTAAACCAATAATTTTATTATTATTATTTCCATGTGTTCAGGACCAATAACACTGGCCGACAACATATTCTGCCAATGTGTTGCCCCTTCAATTGAAATGCATTTTTCGGAAAGTATTTTCTATAAATATGTACGAAATGCAAAAAAAATATTGGAGGTCGTATTTTCTTCGATTTTTTACATAGTTCTTCCACTATTTACGTACAAAAACACGTTCTCAGTTAAAGTTAGGTTTATTTTCTATAAATATGTACGAAATGCAAAAAAAAATATTGGACGTCGTTTTTTCTTCGATTTTTTACATAGTTCTTCCACTATTTACGTACAAAAACACGTTCTCAGTTAAAGTTAGGTTAGAAAAGTGATACCGGTAGCTGTCAAACTGAAACTTGAATCCAGTGTTGCCATAAAAAGTCATTGGAATCAGTCTTGCATCCCGAAAAAAATTAAAAGTTACAAATTTTCCAAAAATTGAAATATTACAAAAACCTGACGTCCTAGAAAATTGGCGTTTCTGAAATCAGCAAAAAAAAATCTATCGGGATCGGCTATTTACGTCTAAGGGACAAACATTTTATTGATCAGTGTAATCTGCCTGATAGACTTACCACTTGTAGAGGTTAACAATTGCGTATTTAAAGTGTAGTGTTTCTAATCTCGGTGGGCTATTTTAAACCGTCAGATAAGTATTCGCAACTTTATCAGTGGATGGAAAGACGAGCCAATTGAACGACCTATATCCCTTTGCTACATTCAAATGATTTCCCAGTAGATTATCACTGTACTTATCATTGTAGGATATAATTTTTCAAAAATTACAATTTTAACAAATATAACTTGGTCGTTTGACCATGATTAAAATTTATATTAAACCTCTTGCGGGAATAATTTTCCCGCATTCACGCATATGAAGCATTCGCTCCTTTCGGTCTCTTAACTTCAAAATAGCGATAATGCGGGAAAATTTTGTTACCCCACTTGGTTCGTAAATGCTATTACTCATATCATTATCAACGATAACAATCGCTTTTGGAATTCAATTTGCTTTTGCACGAAGATGTTAAAAATCCTGATTTTCTACAGAGTGAAAATTCGTGATCAAAATTGCTTCAGAGGATTTTTCAATTCGGCTAATAAAATTAGGAACAATGGTGAAATAGTTAATAGCTTTTCTTTGTACTGTTTAGTCGATTTTCTCAGCTCTTGTTGTTATTAAATATTTAGAGATGGGTAAAGTACCCAGTTATTGGCATCTCAAGAAGGTTGTTTAAATATATTACTGTTTAACAACATTATTAGTAAAGTAATTTAAAAAGCTTTTCGATTGCTAGATTGTCAATGCTTTTTTTGAAGAATTACTATTTAAATGATTAGTAAAGTAATTTAAAAGGCGTTTTGATTGCTAGATTGTCAATGCTCTTTTTAAGGAATTAACAAGAATAAATAAACATAAAAATAAGTGTTGTAGGTAATTGAAAAAAAATATCTTTGGAGTCATATTTCCCAGTTATTGCCAGTAATCTCCAGATATTGGCATCATAAATGACCTAGTTACTTGCATGAATTCCTAGAGATTGGCAGTAGGAAAAACCTAGTTATTGACAGTAAATTGGTATAAAAACACTAGGTATGTATACCTAGTTAATTTAATTAGGTGCACATTTGGTAGAAATATAGTACTTTAAGTACAAAAAATGAGTTATAACATTAAATATTTTTAATAGTTAGTCAATACCTAGGAATTTACAATCCTGATATCAAGCAAACCTTTTGTAATTTAAAAAAAAAAGCTTTGGAGTCATATTTCCCAGTTATTGTTATTGCCAGTAATCTCCAGTTATTGGCATCATACATGACCCAGTTATTGGCATGAATTCCTAGAGATTGGCAGTAGGAAAAACCTAGTTATTGGCAGTAAATTGGTATAAAAAGACTAGGTATGTATACCTAGTTAATTTAATTAGGTGCACATTTGGTAGAAATATAGTACTTTAAGTACAAAAAATGAGTTATAACATTAAATATTTTTAATAGTTAGTCAATACCTAGGAATTTACAATCCTGATATCAAGCAAACCTTTTGTAATTTAAAAAAAAAACTTTGGAGTCATATTTCCCAGCTATTGTTATTGCCAGTAATCTCCAGTTATTGGCATCATACATGACCTAGTTATTGGCATGAATTCCTAGAGATTGGCAGTAGGAAAAACCTAGTTATTGGCAGTAAATTGGTATAAAAAGACTAGGTATGTATACCTAGTTAATTTAATTAGGTGCACATTTGGTAGAAATATAGTACTTCAAGTACAAAAAATGAGTTATAACATTAAATATTTTTAATAGTTAGTCAATACCTAGGAATTTACAATCCTGATATCAAACAAACCTTTTGTAATTTAAAAAAAATCTTTAGAGTCATATTTCCCAGTTATTGTTATTGCCAGTAATCTCCAGTTATTGGCATCATACATGACCTAGTTATTGGCATGAGTTCCTAGAGATTGGCAGTAGGAAAAACCTAGTTATTGGCAGTAAATTGGTATAAAAAGACTAGGTATGTATACCTAGTTAATTTAATTAGGTGCACATTTGGTAGAAATATAGTACTTCAAGTACAAAAAATGAGTTATAACATTAGATATTTTTAATAGTTAGTCAATGCCTAGGAATTTACAATCCTGATATCAAGCAAACCTTGCATGTATAAAATTCCCGAAAAGTCTTATGTTTCCTAAACCACTTGAAATGATATTCTTTTGTACATTTTTGACATGTTATACAAAAATTTTATTACAAAAAAAATGTAAGTGCATATAAAACAAAGGTCTTTATTATAAAATATGTTGTTTTCGGGAAGTGCTGATGTAGAAGCAACTGTTTCAGTAACAGTAACACTACTTGTTTGAGTATTTTTGAAATTTTTGATAGAAATTAGGGGTCTCACATGACTTGGCTCATTGTTTGTTTTTGTTAGTTTCTCATCGGTATTCAGTTTTTTTCAGTGAAATATAGGTCTTTTGCTAGTTTTAATATTTTGTTGAAAGTCTTATTTACTTCAATATTTTCAAAGGAAGTTAGGTTTCGTACATGCTTTGGTTTAGCAATCCTCTCTTGTACATTTTTGACATTTTATACCAAAATTTAATACAGTAAAATTGTAAGTGCATATAAAACAACGGCATTTATTATAAATTATGTTGTTTTCGGGAAGTGCTGATGTAATTTAAAAAATTATTAGTAAAGTAATTTAAAAAGCGTTTCGATTGCTAGATTGTCAATGCTGTTTTTGAAAAATTAACAAAAAGAATGAATATAAAAATAAGTGTTGTAATTTAAAAAAAAAAATCTTGGAAAATCTTGAAATTTTGGATAGAAATTAGGGGTTTCACATGACTTGGCTCATTGTTTGTTTGTGTTAGTTTCTCATCGGTATTCAGTTTTTTCAGTGAATTATATGTATTTTGCTATTTTTAGTATTTTGTTGAAAGTCTTATTTACTTCAATATTTTCAAAGGAAGTTAGGTTTCGTACATGCTTTGGTTTAGCAATCCTTTTTCTGTTCTATTCTTTTTCTTAATAGAATTTGGTTTTGTTACTTGCTTTGGCTTTTGTTTAGCAATTTTCGTCTCTTCTCTCTTGCGATATCATTCTTGTTTATTGTTTTCTTTTTGGTCTTTTTGTTTCTGTTTATCTTCATATAGTTTTTTCCAGCCACTGGAAGTTATTACAAAAGGTAGTCTTTTCACTTGCCTCATATTTTTGCGTTCAGGAGTTTTGGGAGGCAATCCTTTACTGGAGAAGAACAAATCTCATATTTATTCATAATATTTGCTGGTAAGCGTTTATATGGGTATATGATCATGGGTGGTGTCATTGATCCTAATAGAAAAGCTAAACATTACTGTAAGGTTAGATTTTGCCACCGCTCCATCCACTTCATATGCATTTTTTGTTCCCTTTGGGGCCTGAACTTTGTATTTGTAGGTTGTTGTTAATTATCTTTATTACTTCGTCTTAGGAAATCATCAAATATTGCAGAAATATTAACATATCATAGACACTACATATTCATTGGGGCACAGTAAAAAACACGTTTCGTCCCGGTTAAAAATTATTGAGGAATCATGAAGAATTTCTTCCAAGTTCTTTTCTTGGAGATAGCATTCTACTTTCGTAAACCAACTTCTAATGCCAACAACAAACTTGTTTGCGGCTTGTCCAATAGCACCTCGCTTCAATTTGATGTCACTTTTTGAATTGCAGCAGGACTGTAAGAAAAGGTAAACTGTTTTGCTTTTAGTTCTCTTCTTTGAAGTTTTCTGAGGTGTCTCTTCCATAGTTTTGTCACAACAGGTGTAGTCTTGATTTTCTGACATTTTTACGTTTTCTAACTGGCAGCCTGTAAGGACTAATTTTTTTTAAGCATAGCCACCTAGGGCTCAATAAGGAACAACGTATCTAGATTATATTAAACTGATTGAAACTCATTATTTCCACAAAGACTCGATAATTAATGAATTTTAGAGAAATGTATTCCATAATTTGGGATGGATGGTGTAATTTTGCATACATACATACGTACATACATACATACATACATACATACATGCATACATACAAACATACAAACATGCAAACAAACATGCATACATACATACATACAAACATGAATACATACATACATTAATACATGCATACATACATACATACATACATACATTAATACATGCATACATACATACATACATACATACATACATACATACATACATACATAGTTATAGTATTTTATTTTTTGATTATCTAATTTGCAAAAATCATATTTTTTCCAATTGTAATTTTTGATTATCTGCTTTACAAGAATCATACTTTTTTGAATTGTAATTTTTGAATCAGAATTAGACGGTAGGTAATCGAAAATTATAATTTCAACTAAAATAGCAGTTTCCTGCGGGCGCTTTGTATACAATTAGTGGTAAACCGTCGGCTTCCCTGGCCTTAAAGTCCACCGTTTCTGTACTCAATAATCACGTTAGGTAATCGATTACGTAATTTCCACATTTAAAGCCGGCCGTAAATGCGCAACGGTTTCCTGCGGTATTCTTCTGGCCTGGCCAGCGCTGTTGCAGTGTCTTCTCGGTCACCTTGGGGGCCCCCAGCTGGGCAATTTCCCCCCGTCGATGTGCAGTTTTTGTGTTGCAGAAGTATAGAACTGTAGGCCGACAGACTTCTCTCACCTTGGGGGGTTCCCTTGCAAAAGTTCTGAAAATCACGTAGAAACCAGTACGAGGCATTCATACTTAAAAGCTATAAATATCCATGCCATAGATCAGAGTTTCTCAAAATTATATCATGGATTTCCATGTTCATATCTAAAGTGCTGGGTTAGCAGCATATAAGTAATATTTCTGTGGTACATAATAAAATTCAGACGGAAAAACCGAGGGCCAATAGTTTAATAAAGATCGTTATATCCCTATACGAAAATTTAATTTAATAAATAAATTGTGGGAAAAATTCGAAGAAGAATTTACGAAGAATTTCAATAAATTATACTCAACAAAAATTCAATAAGCAGTGAGTGGAAAATTGGAACACATAATGGTTGAAAATTGCAATAAACTATGCACGCAAATTGCGATCATTTTAGCCTGTACTATTGCAGTACATTGTAGGCGAAAAATTGCAATAACTTACGCTTGATACTTTTCAATATGTTTATTTAAAAATTGTAGTACACACTACATGAAAATTTGTAATAAATAACACTTAAAAATTGTGATGCTTGAAAATGAGTAATAAATTATACTTAAAAGTTGTGATAGATTATGCTTGAAAATGTGCAATAAATAATGCAATAAATTACGCTTAAAATGTGCAACAAATTACGCTTAACATTCGTAATAAATTGCGCTTGAAAACTTTACATTTAAAATCCACCATTCAGTGGCTTTTAATGTGGATTTTAAATGTGACCTTGAACTATATGATTGCGGAGCATTCAAATTAATCACTGAAAACGATTTAAATTAACATAACGTTAATCATAAATCATGCGATGATAAAGGTACGACACTTGAAACTAATTCGCAACGGACAATAAATTCATAATTACGTAATAAATATCGCCATTTGAATGTCGGCCGTTTATTGACGCGATTAGTTCTGAACGGAAATGCGCAATGAACTTGCAGTCGACACCAATATTCATTGCATAAAGTGCGTCGATGGTTTAATGCAAGTGTTATTGTAAATAAAAATGGAAAGTAAGGAAATTGTGGCATAAATATTCATTAAGCGGTGAGTGATGTAAATTTAATGGCGTTAATAAAAATGCATTTGCATTTAAAATTATAACTCTTATACATGCAATAACTTTACTACTGACAACAATGTCTGAATTGTATAATAAACCATTAACAGTTTTTATTTCCTGTAAAAAAAAAATGGTGGTAAGCAGTTATGGCTTCATGGGGCCCTGGGCAATTTTGAATTTAGGGCCTCCATGCACAGGGTTCATTTTTTTATTGCATAAAATAATAAATAATATAAATCAGGTCGCATTTCAAAAGTCGCAATAAAAATGGTCGAAAATGACCTTTTTTTATTAATAAATTATGATTTAGTTTGATTTTAAGATGCGACACTAGCGTTTGTGTTTCCCCATGAACTTTTAACGGACAGTTTTCGTGGGACACCCTGTATAATTAGCCCCTAATGATTAAAGTGGTCGTGAATTTATTTACTCTATTTTTGGGCTTTTTGGGTGGTCGCCACACTTAAAACGTTGAGAAACGTTGCAGTAACCTAACCTAACCTAACCTAACGATTAAAGTGGTCGTGAATTTATTTACTCTATTTTTGGGTATTTGGGTGGTCGCTATACTTAAAAGGTTGAGAAACGTTGCAGTAAGCTATGAAAAATGGTTTTCGTGGCGAAATAGTTGCAAGATTCGAATCCACCATTATTGTTTACGAGACGTAGCCCTAACTCATTGCGCTGCTGCGTAGCAATCGACTGTATTTACACATAAAAACCGATACATTATTAATTGTATTTGTTAATTGCTCTGATTACATCTACATTTTCACGCTAATTATGATGGGCTGTTCGACAACTTTTATGTGGTATGCTGTGTGAGCGGGCTGCTGTTAGAATATCGGATGGTGGAAAACATTAGCGCCACACAAATAGACCGCAAATGACCCCATTAACGTCGTAATTTGTCAAACGAGTGCCGATATGTATTTTTCCACGGAATTGGAAACTTTTTCGTGCACAGTAACGAGCCTTGCAATGTTTCTGTTTCTCGCTTCTGAATTGTGCCACTTTTATCTTGTTATCGTGCAATGGGCTAAAAAGAGTTTAATGGCGTACCAGTTTTGAGAAAATTGCAAATTTATTGGTTTAAATATACAATTTACTTTACGATACTGTAATTAGCCATCTGCACTAAAGTGAACTGAAATCGGCACTAAAGTAATCGTTTTTTGCATGATTTTGTGAAAATTGAGATGCATACATAAGATTGGTATAGAATCCATAACCTTTATAATTATAGGGCGCATAAAAAAATAAGTAAAAAATAACAATTAACATTTACTATACATGAAGATCTGTTTATGACATTCGATTAGCGTAGGATTTACTTTCGTAAACAGCATCTTTTGTGTCTGTGATCAAAGTATGTACCTATGTACTTATTTTTATTTGTTTAGCAGTTAAACTGATACATTGAAATATAATGCATAATAATAATTTATAATTATAATAATTGATTTTAGTAGTAGCACCTTAACACCCTACGGGGTAGACTAAGGATCTGATTATAATAATAATAATATTAGTAGTAGTATGAACATTGATTCCATACACAGATACACACCTACAGCATACATAATACATATAATAATATAACATTGACGATAGATAGATAGATATATGATATACGATGTGATACATGATATATGGAATGGGCTATCGACTTTCGTCTTTCGGCCCAAAATTTATATTTTATTTTATACAAGTACACACCTACAGCATACATAATACATATAATAATATAATATTGATGATATATGGATAGATATATGATATACGATGTGATACATGATATATGGAATGGGCTATCGACTTTTGTCTTTCGGCCCAAAATTTATATTATATTTTCTTATTTATTATATTATATTTATATTAATCAAAATAGAAATTAAACACAATTTCAATTTTGTTGTGTTTTAGTATTTCAGTGGAAAATAAATAATATTTCAAATTTACAGAAAATTCGCTATTATTTCCTGCACCAGACAGACAGTTTAAAAAAACCGACTTGATCAATTAACTCGTTGCACGTTTTTGCCTAAAATCGCTTACAATTTACAATCCCTCGCAATTGCGCACGCTCTCTCTGTCTCTGTTTCTCTCACTCTTCCTCTCTGTCGCTCTCTTTCTCGCACACAGCGGAATGAAAACATTGCCTGGCTTGCATTAAGCAACGCTAATTGATTCTGATTCCACACGAAATTTAAAAAAAAACGCAACAGATCCGCACGCGGCCTTTAATCAAGCCGAATTAAAAACGCATTAGCGAGGAAATTGAATTCAACGCCGTTCCGAGGAAAAACCGTGTGGCAATGGCAATTCCGAGCGATGTATGGTGGCAGTGCAAGAATTTAACCTTTTTATGCGGCTCATGAAATGTTAAATGAAACCGAAAGTATCCTGGAATGCGAATTTTAATGGATTTTAAAGTAGTGTGAAAAATGCATGAGGTAGTAAAACATATTTTTTTTATGAGAATTGTGCCAGGCACATGAAAATTGAATGAAAACATTGAAGCGAACAATATTAGTAGTTATGTTAGATTTGTTCTGTTTCCAGTGTTTTTCTTAAGTGATTGAAAACTTAAGAACATAAACATAATTTATTAATCATGAGAGGCCAATTTAATGAAAACATTGAAGCGGACAATATTAGTAGTTATGTTAAATTTGTTCTGTTTCCAGTGTTTTTCTTAAGTGATTGTAAACTTAAGAACATAAACATAGTTTATTAATCATGAGAGGCCAATAATTGGATGTGAAACTCGATAAAATGAAATGTTATGTATTATTATGTTATTATTGAAATGTTATGTAATCGACGTAATCATGAGAGGTGTTCTTCATAATCTTGCTCTTAATCATTTGCTTCTAATAATGCGAATCTCAAATCCGCATTAAAGTGGACTGAAATAGCTAATCGCCAAATTCCACAAATAGCCACAATCAATTTTCCATGAAATAGCCACAAAATCGGCCTGAAGCCGATTATGTACGCTGAATAACCAGCCATAGAATCCATAACCTCTATTATTGTAAAATTTGTTCTAGCGTGTGTCGAACTAATTTTTTCATAAGTCGTAACAAAAAAAAAAACTGCTTTAAAGTAGACTGAATTCGCCACTAAAGTGATTGTTGCACGATTTTGTTCACTGTACAAACAGCTATAGAATCCATAACCTCTATTATTGTTAAATTTGTCATATCGTGTCTCGATTCAATTTTCTCGCTTCTCATAAGAAAAATCCGCATTAAAGTGGACTGAAATTGTCACTAAAGTGATCGTTTGTTGTACGATTTTATACGCCGAATAACCAGCCATAGAATCCATAACCTCTATTATTGTAAAATTTGTTCTAGCGTGTGTCGAACTAATTTTTTCATAAGTCGGAACAAAAAAAAAACTCATTAAAGTAGACTGAATTCGCCACTAAAGTGATTGTTGGATTATTTTGTTCACTGCATAAACAGCTATAGAATCCATAACCTCTATTATTGTCAAATTTGTCCTATCGTGTCTCGAATCAATTTTCTCGCTGCTCATAAGAAAAATCCGCATTAAAGTGGACTGAAATTGCCACTAAAGTGATTGTTGCACGATTTTGTTCACTGCATGAACAGCTATAGAATCCATAACCTCTATTATTGTCAAATTTGTCCTATCGTGTCTCGATTCCATTTTCTCGCTTCTCATAAGAAAAATCTGCAATAAAGTGGACTGAAATTGCCACTAAACTGATAGTTTGTTTTATTTATATTAGGGAGATACCGTTTGCAATTCAGGGGACTAAATGAATCTATTTAGGTGCTTATTTGATTATTTTTTTGTACGTTGCATAAATAGCCTTATAATCCCTATCGTCTATTCTTGTCAAATTTGTTCTAGCGTGTGTCGAATCAATTTCTTCGATTCACATAAGAAAAATCCGCATTAAAGTGGACTGAAATCGCCACTAAAGTGATCGTTTGTTGTACGATTTTGTCAACTGCATATCCATAGAATCCGTAACCTCGATTATTTTCAAATATGTTATAGTGTGTGTCGAATCAATTGTTTCGCTTCACATAAAAAAAAATCCGCTTTAAAGTGGACTGAAATTGCCACTAAAGTGATCGTTTGTCGTACGATTTTGTTCACTGCATAAACAACTATAGAATCCATAACTTATATTATTGGCAAATTTGTTCTAGCGTGTGTCGAATTACTTTTGTCGCTTCTCATAAAAAAAATCCGCATTAAAGTGGATTGAAATCGCCACTAAAGTGATCGTTTGTCATACGATTTTGTTCACTGCATAAACAACTATAGAATCCATAACCTCTCTTATTTGCAAATTTGTTCTAGCGTGTGTCGAATCAATTTTCTCGCTTCTCATAAGAAAAATCCGCATTGAAGTGGACTGAAGTCGCCACTAATTCTACTAGTTTGTTGTACAATTTTGTTCGGTGCATAAGCAGCTATAGAATCCATAACCTATATTATTGGCAAATTTGTTCTAGCGTGTGTCGAATCAATTTTTTCGCTTATTATAAGAAACATCCGCATTAAAGTGGAGTGAAATCGCCACTAAAGTGATCGTTTGTTGTACGATTTTGTTCACTGCATAAATATCCATAGAATCCGTAACCTCGATTATTTTCAAATATGTTATAGCGTGTGTCGAATCAATTGTTTCGCTTCACATAAAAAAAAATCCGCTTTAAAGTGGACTGAAATTGCCACTAAAGTGATCGTTTGTCGTACGATTTTGTTCACTGCATAAACAACTATAGAATCCATAACTTATATTATTGGCAAATTTGTTCTAGCGTGTGTCGAATTACTTTTGTCGCTTCTCATAAAAAAAATCCGCATTAAAGTGGATTGAAATCGCCACTAAAGTGATCGTTTGTCATACGATTTTGTTCACTGCATAAACAACTATAGAATCCATAACCTCTCTTATTGGCAAATTTGTTCTAGCGTGTGTCGAATCAATTTTCTCGCTTCTCATAAGAAAAATCCGCATTGTAGTGCACTGAAATCGCCACTAATTCTACTAGTTTGTTGTACAATTTTGTTCGCTGCATAAGCAGCTATAGAATCCATAGCCTATATTTTTGGGAAATTTGTTCTGGCGGGTGTCGAATCAATTTGTACGCTTCACATAAGAAAAATCCGTATTAAAGTGGACTGAAATCGCCACTAAAATGATCGTTTGTCGTACTATTTTGTTCACTGCATAAACAACTATAGAATCCATAAACTATATTATTGGCAAATTTGTTCTAGCGTGTGTCGAATCACTTTTGTCGCTTCTCATAAGAAAAATCCGCATTAAAGTGGACTGAAATCGCCACAAAAGTGATCGTTTGTTGTACGATTTGGTACACTGCATAAAGAGCCATGGAATCCAAAACCTCTATTATTGTCAAATTTGTTCTTGCGTGTGCCGAATTAATTTTCTCGCTTGTCATAAGAAACATACACATTAAAGTGGATTGAAATCGCCACTAAAGTAATCGTTTGTTGTACGATTTTGTACGCTGCATAAATATCCATAGAATCCGTAACCTCTATTATTGTTAAATTTGTTCTAGCGTGTGGAATCATTTTTTTCGCTTCTCATAAGAAAAATCCGCATTAAAGTGGACCGAGATCGCCACTAAAGTGATCGTTTGTTGTACGATTTTGTTCACTGCATAAATAGCCATAGAATCTATAACCTCTATTATTGCCAAATTTGTTCTAGCGTGTGTTGAATCTTTTTTTAAATATTTTAACTTAAGAAAATAAGTTTTTCATGTAGCAATTTTGCCAAAAACAAAGGTTAAAACTTTATAAATGCAGTCTAAAATCGTTGCATAAATATTCACTTTAATAATATATTAATCAGGAAAGAGTAATTAGAAATTCATTTTTGTTTACAACTTCATTACATATTTACATGAAATGAAAATTACGTTTCAAATTATTTTTACGATTTCAGAAAAGAAAAACTTAGTGTCATTCATAAAAATTTAAACCGCGGTTTAGCGATGTATTACAAAGGGTTACCAAGGTTATTCAAATTAAATCACCGTTAAACCACGGCTTAAATTTTTATGAGTAACACTGCTAGTTTGTTACACAAATAACTATTGTTTTATTTTATACGGGGTGTTAGGGAAGTCGACCCAAACCTTTCTAGAGGCGAATCAGAGTGCAAAATGAAGTCGAATATTCTTTTGCCACTTTTGGCCCAGATGCATAGTTTCCCCCTAAATCCGTGTTAAAATTGGTGCCGCATATGTTTGGAGCTGCTAAATAAATCTCGATAATGCATTATTTTTTTTCAAATCTTACATGTTACTTAGTAGTTAGACTATGGGGATCCTAGACCACCCCCCGCAGAGATTTATATTAAAAACGCGAATCCGCCACTCTAATGATGTAATTACCCGCAAATTCCGTCGATTAAACGCGAATCAAACCGCGAATTATTTTAATATAAATCTCTGCGGGGGGTGGTCTAGAATCCCCATAGTCTAACTACTTTACTTGCATTGCTTTTAAATGTCACTCTTTTAACTTTGTTAAAAGGCTCAAATTGAAGTAGGTATTGAAGTCAGGTATTGAGTCCATCTAAACAAAAAATAGCAAAGGGATGTTCGACTTCATTTTGCTCCCTTATTCACACCTAGAAACTTTTCGGTTGACTTCCCTAACATCCTGTATAATCTGGCCTTAGAAATCGTGGATGCTAGTTGGCGTATGTCATACATTTTAGCCATCTCCATAAAAATTAAATAAATTCGTTCATGTAATACTAAAATGATCATTAAAAATAAATCCTCTGATTATTATAAAAAACGTAAAGCATTCGGGATGTTGTCGCAAATGTATGAATGGTAGCAGCTTAAAGCATTGGCGGGCAACAAAGTGCGCAGCAGTTCTCGTTTATGGAGCATTAAAATTTAAGTGGAAAATGAAAGCTGCTTTATAGACAACAAATTCAAACGTGAGCATAATGACGGGAGTAAAATAGGTTTTACAGTCCTTATACGTTCGCGTTGAAATGAACTTGGACGTTCCATGAAAAGTACGGGGGAAAAAATCTGCGAGGACTGTTTTGGTGTGCAACTTTATGTACGATTTAATTTTGTGACGATTTTTGCAGACATTTGATGTTTTCAATGTTAAAACAATCTAATCTCTAACAATCTCTTTTTTTCATAGTTTCAATAAGAGTGAAAAATCATTATTTGTAGTTACTTTACATCTTCTATAGATCAGTTGAAATTTCAGCAGATGAAACAGAAATAACATTATTTTCTGAAACGTTTTTCGTTTCAGAGAAATGTTTTTCTTCGTAGTTTCAATAAGAGTGAAAAATCATTATTTGTAGTTACTTTACAGCTATAGACGTCTTAAGCAGTTGAAACAGAAACAACATTATTTTCTGAAACGTTTTTCGTTTCTGAGAAATTTTCTTCTTCATAGTTTCAATAAGAGTGAAAACTCATTATTTGTAGTTACTTTACATCTATATATCAGTTAAAATTTCAGCAGATGAAACAGGAATAAAATTATTTTCTGAAACGTTTTTCGTTTCAGAGAAAATTTCTTCTTCATAGTTTCTATAAGAGTGAAAAATCATTATTTGTAGTTGCTTTACATCTATAGATCAGTTGAAATTTCAGCAGATGAAACAGAAATAAAATTATTTTCTGAAACGTTTTTCGTTTCAGAGAAAATTTCTTCTTCATAGTTTCTATAAGAGTGAAAAATCATTATTTGTAGTTGCTTTACATCTATAGACGTTTGAAGCAGTTGAAACAGAAATAATATTATTTTCTGAAACGTTTTTCGTTTCAGAAAAAAATTCTTCTTCGTAGTTTCAATAAGAGTGAAAAATCATTTTTTGTAGTTACTTTACATCTATAGATCAGGTGAAATTTCAGCAGATGAAACAGAAATAAAATTATTTTCTGAGACGTTTTTCGTTTCAGAGAAATGTTTTTCTTCGTAGTTTCAATAAGAGTGAAAAATCATTATTTGTAGTTGCTTTACATCTATAGACGTCTTAAGCAGTTGAAACAGAAACAATATTATTTTCTGAAACGTTTTTCGTTTCAGAGAAATTTTCTTCTTCATAGTTTCAATAAGAGTGAAAAATCATTATTTGTAGTTACTTTACATCTATAGATCAGTTGAAATTTCAGCAGATGAAACAGAAATAACATTATTTTCTGAAACGTTTTTCGTTTCAGAGAAATTTTCTTCTTCATAGTTTCTATAAGAGTGAAAAATCATTATTTGTAGTTGCTTTACATCTATTAACGTTTTAAGCAGTTGAAACAGAAACCACATTATTTTCTGAAACGTTATTCGTTTCAGAGAAATTTTCTTCTTCATAGTTTCAATAAGAGTGAAAAATCATTATTTGTAGTTACTTTACATCTATAGATCAGTTGAAATTTCAGCAGATGAAACAGAAATAAAATTATTTTCTGAAACGTATTTCGTTACAGAGAAATTTTCTTCTTCATAGTTTCAATAACAGTGAAAAATCATTATTTGTAGTTAATTTACATCTATAGACGTCTTAAGCAGTTGAAACAGAAACAACATTATTATCTGAAAGGTTTTTCGTTTCAGAGAATTTTCTTCTTCATAGTTTCATAAGAGTGAAAAATCATTATTTGTAGTTACTTTACATCTATAGATCAGTTGAAATTTCAGCAGATGAAACAGAAACAAAATTATTTTCTGAAACGTTTTTCTTTTCAGAAAAATGTTTTTCTTCGTAGTTTCATAAGAGTGAAAAATCATTATTTGTAGTTACTTTACATCTATAGACGTCTTAATCAGTTGAAACAGAAACAATATTATTTTATGAAACGTTTTTCGTTTCAGAGAAATTTTCTTTTTCATAGTTTCAATAAGAGTGAAAAATCATTATTTGTAGTTGCTTTACATCTATAGACGTCTTAAGCAGTTGAAACAGAAACAACATTATTTTCTGAAACGTTTTTCGTTTCAGAGAAAATTGATATTGATTTAACCTGATAATGGTTGGAGAATCGTACTCCAATTTATGAAATTGTAGTGACTTTTGAAATGTATGAAATATTTATGAAATTATAATTTTTCAATTGTGTGAAATATTTATGAAATTATATCTTATTATTTATGTATTTTTTTCCAATTTATGGAATTGTAACTTGATCCAATGTATGAAATTTTTACGAATTTACAATTTTTTTAATTTATGGAATTTTAACTTTCCAATATACGAAGTGGTTACTGTTTACAATTTATGCAATATTTATGAAAATTTAACTTTCAAATTTATGAAACTTTTTTAATTTATGGAATTTTAACTTTCCAATATACGAAGTTGTTACTGTTTACAATTTAGGCAATATTTATGAAAATGTAGCTTTTAAATTTATGAAATTTTTATTAAAATGTAACGTTATCCAATTAATTAAACTCTGGCCTATTAATTAGCAGTCGAAGCCTTAACTCAGTAGACTACACGTGCTTGTACCTCGTTTGTTGCCCCGAGTCTATTCCCAGATTTAAATTGATTGCGTGGTGTGGTGCTTTGATAATTGTGGCCTGGCGTACTTAACAACGGTAATTACATGCATTGTGAGCGCCGCTTTTAAATATAACACGAAACCAAGTGTCTACAGAGATTGGCCGTTTCAAAAATAGACAATCCTTCGCCGTTGGAAAGTGTGGGCAGGAATATTTCGGTTACAACGTTATAATTTACAAGGTAAATTCTTGGCGTCGTGAAGAGAATTACTGGCGAAAATTTTAGATACAGTTTTGATTTTTTTGGGCAAATAGTTAAATAAACTTTTAATGCAATGAATAGCTCCCAAATCTGTTATTGATGTAACAGCAAAAATTAGCTGTCGCTAAGTTATCGTGCAAAAAAAATGTGAACTTTATATGCACATATCTAAAATTCAAAAATACCATAAATGGGAGTATATTTACCAAAACAAAAATGAGTATACTTCATCATCCTTGCTACACCAGTTTGGTAAGGTTACTTTCGGTTAAGGTTAGGTCAGGTTGACATTGTTTAGGTTCTTATTAATATTTTGATGGTAACATTAGTCTAATTGAGGTTTTTAGGTTTCTTTAACTTCTGGTTAAAATATGGTAGATATAGTATGCCCAATTGTATTTTTTTATGTTGGGAGAACTAGGTTTGGTGATGGTTATTATATAATCTGGAGTTTACATATTAAGTTTTGGACTATGTACAGTCATGCTCACATAAATCTAGTACAGGAAAAAAAGGTTACAATAGCAATTTTATATAGCAATGTCAAATTGTTTGTACTAGATTTATGTGAGCATGACTTTACCTATTTTGTGTAAAATTATTTAGTGCAATTGAATCAATAATTGATAGACTCGTCAAGACTAACATACACAAATTTCATTGAGCGACAGTTTTATGCACCCTTTTTATGATTGTTTAAAATATTCAGGATTGATTTACTCCTACGACAAATTGACTATCTCCTAAGTAGACAAATGCCAAACTCTAAAAATTAATGCGCAACGTAAGAAGTTTCGCAAATTTATTTCAATAAACTTGTAAACTCATACAACCTGTATTTCTGTTTTTACATTTACCACGTAGTTTCGTCATGCCTCATCAATCAAAATATTGTTACACGAAATAAACAATGATGTCCTACTTAATTGTTCACCTGTGGGCTTATTAATATTCATCATATTCAGGCAGGATGTGTAGGAATTGCTTGCATTATTTTTTCAATAAGCATGGCGAGTAAATTACGCGCTGCACAATGAGGTTTATAGGAAACACCTTGTCCAGGTCAGTTCTAGCCGTGATTCATCGCGGTTTTGCGGCTCGAATTCGCGAACCTTGGCTGTTATTTTTTAATTATTCGCCGTTTGTAGGCGATTGTATAAAATTCTCGAATTTTTAGAACTGTAAATTACTTATACAATGAGCGAAATCGGAAATCGAAACGTATTTATGGCCACGATTCGATCTAAAATTAGCGTATTCAAGCAGAAATTAATTTAAAAAAATTACATTAGTTACAATTTAAAGTGACATCTGAATATTTATTACAACTGAACTTACAACTGTATTAGAACTGAAAGTGATTTACGAATTGTTCAAAAGTTATCATCAATCAATTATGAAACTCGCAGGAATAAAACTTATTATAGTCACTTAAATTGTATTTTATTTAGGATTCTCCTTATAAAGTTTTAATTGTTATCTCAGCGAAAATTTTAGATTTGTTTCCAATTTTTTCTCTGTTAAATCCCATCGTCATCTATCGGCATTAACGCTTATAAGATTTTTTTTCCAATTATATACTAAATTATTAACTTTAATAAAGTTCTAACTTATTATCACATTAAAAATTTCAAATTACTTGCTAATTACGTACTAAATCCTAGCGCTGTTTGGCTCTCTTACGTGTAATTGAATACATGTTATTACTAGGTGTGGGCTGGATCATTGACACTAATTTGTATAATTAGCTTCTGCTACTCCTGTAATAATAATTCAACTAATTTGATGGAACATGAGTAGGTACTACTGTTTAGTGCCTACCCTTAATTTAGATATAATTACTGGAATAATGATGAACATGGTGAACTCCCATTGCGCATAATTAGTAGATTGTACTGTATGTCACTCAACTTACACGAAAATCTCGGAGGAATAACAGATTAGAAAATGTGTACAATGCAAATCAGTTGCCGTAATTACAACAAAAATTAGAGAAATGTTTTACTACGCGCATTTTCTGCCAATTCCAAGCGAGTTCGAAATTTTTAGTAGTTGAGTGTTTCTGTAATTAATGCAAGAATTACTTAAATATTTACCTATTCAGTAATTCAGCGTAAAATCAGTTACAGTCTTCAACAGAAATAGATTTTTTTCAAGCCTAATTTGTTGTATAATCATTTGTTGTAGCAAGAACACTGAATTGTATTTCACACAATTTCTTGAGTAGATTACCATCTAAAACACATACTTTGTGTGCATTTAAAAATCCTAGCAATAAAAATATAGGTCCGAAATTTTGCCTAAATAGCGAAATTTAAGGTCGGATGGATGACATTCAGTGTAACTTTCAACATCTGTATACAATTTAATTTCAATGCCTAATTAAAAATGAATATAAGTAGATCTTCAGTTTTCCAAAATTTGTCAATCACCAAAAATGGTCAATCACAAAAAATGGTCAATCATATTGTACACAATTACCGTCGAAAATACTTTTAAAAACTGTGTGCGTTTCATACATTTTCTTGGTCCGAAATTTTGCCTAAATTGTGAAATTTAAGGTCGGATGGATGACATTCAGAATAACTTACAACATCTGTATACAGTTTAATTTCAATGCCTAATTTAAAAAGAAAATAAGTAGATCTTCAGTTTTCCAAAATTGGACAATCACCAAAAATGGTCAATCACAAAGAAATGTCAATCATATTGAACACAATTACCGTCGAAAATACTTTTAAAAACTGTGTGCGTTTCATACAATTTCTTGAGTAGATTACCATCGAAATCACATATTTAGTGTGCATTTAAAAGTCATAGCAATAAAAATATAGGTCCGAAATTTTGCCTAAATTTGACATTCAGAATAACTTTCAACATCTGTATACAGTTTAATTTCAATGCCTAATTAAAAAGGAAAATAAGTAGATCTTCAGTTTTCCAAAATTGGTAAATCACCAAAAATGGTCAATCACGATAAATTGTCAATCATATTGACCACAATTACCGTCGAAAATACTTTTAAAAACGTTGTGCGTTTCATACAATATCTTGAGTAGATTACCATCGAAAACACATACTTTATGTGCATTTAAAAAGTCATAGCAATAAAAATTTAAGTCCGAAATTTTGCGAAAATTGCGAAATTTAAGGCCGAATGGATGGCATTCAGATCACTTTCAACATATGTGTTCAGTTTAATTTCAATGCCTAATTAAAAAGAAAATAAGTAGAACTTCAGTTTTCCAAAATTGGTCAATTACAAAAAATGGTCAATCATATTGAACACAATTACCGTCGAAAATACTTTTTAAAACTGTGTGCGTTTCGTACAATTTCTTGAGTAGATTACCATCGAAAACACATACTTTGTGTGCATTTAAAAGTCATAGCCAAAAATTTTAAGTCCGAAATTTTGCGTAAATTGCGAAATTTAAGGTCGAATGGATGACATTCAGATCACTTTCAATATATGTGTTCAGTTTAATTTCAATGCCTAATTAAAAAGAAAATAAGTAGATCTTCAGTTTTCCAAAATTGGTCAATCACCAAAAATGGTCAATCACAAAAAATGGTCAATCATATTGTACACAATTACCGGCGAAGAAACTTTTAACAACTGTGTGCGTTTCATACAATTTCTTGAGTAGATTACCATCGAAAACACAAACTTAGTGTGCATTTAAAAATCATAGCAATAAAAATTTAAGTCCGAAATTTTGCCTAAATTGCAAAATTTAAGGTCGGATGGTCAGATCACTTTCAACATCTGTATCCAGTTTAATTTCAATACCTAATTAAAAAAATATATATAAGTTGATCTTCAGTTTTCCAAAATTAGTCAATCACCAAAAATTGTCAAACACAAAAAATGGTCAATCATATTGTACACAATTACCGTCGAAAACACTTTTAAAAAGTGTGTGCATTTCATAACCTGGCCTAAAAATCGATAGTTATAAACCAAATTCAACATTCAAAATACAATAATTGTTTTATATTTCATATCCTAATTTAGAAATGTATATTTTTTTTTACAATTTTTCAAAAGTCTCTGGTTACAAAGCAAGTGCAGTTACATATTTATATCTTAACTTTAAAAAGGTATAAAAACTTAACCCTAAACCCTAAAAAAACCCTAACTCTTATAGCTTAGCCATTGCGTGGAAGATTACTTTCCTACGGATTTACTATAGCTGTAGATATGTTTTGATCTGCTTTAGATCAATTTTTATTAATTTATATTTAATAGAAAAAAAACAAACAAAAATCCTCAATTATATACACATGCAGTACTATTTCATGTCCTGACTATCAAAAATATATAAATTCCAGATTTCTTTTCACAGATCGCCAGTTGAAAACCAAACTTCGCATTGAAAATACAAACATTACCTACATTTCATATCCTGATTTACAAAATTATAATATCCGTAATATCCTAACTACGAAAAATATAAAAATTGTGTTGTTTTTAAATTCCGCAATTAAAAATCGTGCAAGCAAAACCTATAAATTCTAAATTTCTTTTCAAAAATTGTCAATTAAAAAACATTGAAAAAAAAAACAAAATATATAAATTCCAGATTTCTTTTCAAAGTTCGCCAGTTAAAAACCAAATTTCGCTTTAAAAATATAAACATTACATTTCATATCCTGATTTACAAAATTATAAATTTCCCATATTTTCCCCCACAACAGACAAGTGCAGTTACATGTCATATTCTTACTACGAAAAATATAAAAATTGCGGGTTTTGTTTAAAAAATCCACAATTAAAAAACGTGCAGTAGCTTATCATAACTTGACTAACAAAAATCTGTAAATTCTAAATTTCTGTTAAAAAATCCTTGTACGTCTTATTTGAGGTTTTCATTGCAATTACGAATATTAATTTTACTCATTACATTATTAATTATTAATTGTGCCCTACTGATTTATAATATTGGCTACTAAAAATACCTACTCAACTCAATAACTATCTAACTAAACTTATTCCTACGATTCTACTATTCTATCAAATCAAATACAACTATCATCACAATCCTAAATAAATATAAAATTACTTATCAAATATCATCATAATATAGTATTATTATATAGATATAGATAGATATAGATATACACACAACCTATACACCACAACATTTACTATATAGTATTGCAACTCTACGCGTCCCCTGCTATCCTTCCTTTTATAACTTCTAGTCAGACAGTCACTTATTGTTTGTTGATTTCGCATTTGTCGTTCTTCAGAACTTGAAAATTTACGGCGTCTTGCAGCAAACCCGAATCATTTCTATGGTGACGATTCAATAATGTACAATTGCAGTAATTGTCGATTACTATCTATAATCGATTTATCCATAATGTAATATGTAAATGCAATGTCTATGTAAAACTGTATAAACAGTGGTGCTACTGGTGCATAATAATGGCGAAATTTAATATTTGCGAAAGCTAAAAGTGCCTACAATTTAAATACAGGAAAAGTGTATAGTTATTTGTGTATTCAATTACGTTATGAGCAATACAGGTGTTATTTTGCCATCTGCTAGTATTAATTGCAATTATTCAGCATGAGAATTTAGTTCTGTGTTGGCACAATTTTTGTACCTTGTGAATAATACTTACAAATGCGTAAAACATGTTTTAGACTTCTTTAGCATTTTATTGTAATACTGTAGAAATATGTAGCTGTAGATATGCTGTACTGTAGATATATTATCCGCCTCCATGCGGCGGATAATAATTATTTAAAATACCCGAATCAGGTGTCGCCCATGAATGCTAGCCGAATCACTACGTGAATACAAATTAGCTTATCGGAATGCGATTGCTCCTATGTTTATTTTGCTGGATTGATACGTACAGCACTTCACGGTTTCAAATTGGAACTCGTCCTCTGTCTACGATTTTCGATTCAGATTCCATAAGATGATAGTCTTATCTCCCGACTCTTATCTATACAAGTTGTTTTCCATGCAACCTTAGATGTTTAATCCTCATCACTTGATACGGATTTTAAGTATAAAATGATAAAAAATGATTTTTTTTGTTATTATATAACCATTTTAAGAATGATTTGCAAAATTATTTTTTGGCATTCATTATATACCCTTTTGGTAGGTATTTGATGTCGTTTTAGGAATTTTGGAACCTTTCTAAATGCCTTTTTGAACTTCTTTTCTCTGATCACACTTCCCCAGCTCGTTACCTCGAGCAGATTCCTTTCCGAAATTGGAAGTGGAACTGTTTCGGGGACTCATCAAAATCTCGCTCCACTTCTGCCTCCGCAGACGTATCACTTTAATTGCCTGCCCAGGCTGCGTCCTAGGAGTTGTAAATAAATAGCCGCACGACGTCGATTCTGTAATTACGGTAATCTCGGCTCTCTCGCCGACTCGGTCGGCCAAGTGGGCCTCGTATAATGACACACTACACCTGTTATTTTGGGCAGGTACGGTTTGGGTGTTGCGTTGCGTAACTGGGCCTGATCGCGGGCCTGCGTTCGTGCCTAGAGCGTCCTGACCCCTCCACGGGGTCAGTGCCCTCGGAGTCGTTTGTAGGCTACCAGAACGGCCCAGGTCCCGTAAATTACACACTCCGTGGATGATGGTCCCCACCGCCTGGGTAATCCGACCCATTCAGCTGGGCTCGAGTGGTGTCTGTTCTTGTGGACGCCCTGGCATTATCGTTGATCCGTCTTTCCCCAGGCATCACTCAATGCGACGGCTGAAATCAATGAGTGACATTCATTCCATTAATCACTCGTTAGGGCAGGAAACTTAACGAAATCTTGAACGTTTAAGCCGCTCGAGTTATTTGTTATCAAATAAGTCGTTCAACAAACGTCTGCAATAAGTAATGCAAACATTATGAAGCCTTGGTATTCACAAGTTGCGAAATATGATTAAATCGCCTTTAAATGAAGTTTAACATACGATCCCCGCCGTCTTCACTGTGTCAACGGCCAGCGGCCCTGGGAACCGTGTTTTACGGTGTTTTCTATTGATATTTTTCAATATTGATATGACTTCATTAATGATATCTCAAAAACTAGCGTATCAATAGCAATGCAATCTATCACTGATATTCAGTGATATGTTGTTATATAACGTAGTGAATTGGATTAATATCCAATGCGGGATTCTTGAGATATTTGTTTTTTACTGTAAGCATGTGTTTTCCATCGATATTTTCAAATATTGATATGACTATATTAGCAATATCTCCAAAACTAGCGTACCAATATCAATACAATTTATTATTAATATGTATTGGTATGTTGTAATATAATTCATTGAATTGGATTAATATCCAATGAACAATTCTTGCAATATACGGTTTTAAGTGATTGTTTTACTATTACTTGTACTTTATTAATATCTCAAAAACTGGCATGTCAATATTAACGTAATTTATTATTATGATATCTCAAAAGCTAGCGTATCAATATCAATGCAATCTATTGCTAATATTCAGTGAAATGTTGATATATAACGTAGTGAATTGGATTAATATCCAATGCGGGATTCTTGAGATATTTGTTTTTTACTGTAAGCATGTGTTTTCCATCAATATTTTCAAATATTGATTTGACTATATTAGCAATATCTCCAAAACTAGCGTACCAATATCAATACAAATTATTATTAATATGTATTGGTATGTTGTAATATAATTCATTGAATTGGATAAATATCCAATGAACAATTCTTGCAATATACGGTTTTAAGTGATTGTTTTACTATTACTTGTACTTTATTAATATCTCAAAAACTGGCATGTCAATATTAACGTAATTTATTATTATGATATCTCAAAAGCTAGCGTATCAATATCAATGCAATCTATTGCTAATATTCAGTGAAATGTTGATATATAACGTAGTGAATTGGATTAATATCCAATGCGGGATTCTTGAGATATTTGTTTTTTACTGTAAGCATGTGTTTTCCATCAATATTTTCAAATATTGATTTGACTATATTAGCAATATCTCCAAAACTAGCGTACCAATATCAATACAAATTATTATTAATATGTATTGGTATGTTGTAATATAATTCATTGAATTGGATAAATATCCAATGAACAATTCTTGCAATATACGGTTTTAAGTGATTGTTTTAGTATTACTTGTACTTTATTAATATTTAAAAACGTGGCGTGTCAATATTAATGTAATTTATTATTACGATATCTCAAAAGCTAGCGTATCAATATCAATGCAATCTATCACTAATATTCAGTGATATGTTGTTGTATAACGTAGTTAATTGGATTAATATCCAATGCGGGATTCTTGAGATATTTGTTTTTTACTGTAAGCATGTGTTTTCCATCGATATTTTCAAATATTGATATGACTATATTAGCAATATCTCCAAAACTAGCGTACCAATATCAATACATTTTATTATTAATATGTATTGGTATGTTGTAATATAATTCATTGAATTGGATTAATATCCAATGAACAATTCTTGCAATATACGGTTTTAAGTGATTGTTTTACTATTACTTGTACTTTATTAATATCTCAAAAACTGGCATGTCAATATTAACGTAATTTATTATTATGATATCTCAAAAGCTAGCGTATCAATATCAATGCAATCTATTGCTAATATTCAGTGAAATGTTGATATATAACGTAGTGAATTGGATTAATATCCAATGCGGGATTCTTGAGATATTTGTTTTTTACTGTAAGCATGTGTTTTCCATCGATATTTTCAAATATTGATATGACTATATTAGCAATATCTCCAAAACTACCGTACCAATATCAATGCAATTTATTATTAATATGTATTGGTATATTGTAATATAATTCATTCAATTGGATTAATATCCAATGAATAATTCTTGCAATATACGGTTTTAAGTGATTGTTTTACTATTACGTGTACTTTATTAATATCTCAAAAACTGGCGTGGCAATATTTACGTAATTTATTATTACGATATCTCAAAAGCTAGCGTATCAATATCAATGCAATCGATCACTAATATGCAGTGATATGTTGTTATATAACGTAGTTAATTACATTAATATCCATGCAGGATTCTTGAGATATTTGTTTTTTAATGTGACCATATGTTTTCCATCGATATTTTCAAATATTGATATGACTATATTAGCAATATCTCCAAAACTAGCGTACCAATATCAATACAATTAATTATTAATATGTATTGGTATGTTGTAATATAATTCATTGAATTGGATTAATATCCAATGAACAATTCTTGCAATATACGGTTTTAAGTGATGGTTCTACTATTACTTGTACTTTATTAATATCTTAAAAACTGGCGTGTCAATATTAATGTAATTTATTATTACGATATCTCAAAAGCTAGCGTATCAATATCAATGCAATCTATCACTAATATTCAGTGATATGTTGTTATGTAACGTAGTGAATTGGATTAATATCGAATGCGGCATTCTTGAGATATTTGTTTTTTACTGTAAGCATGTGTTTTCCATCGATATTTTCAAATATTGATATGACTATATTAGCAATATCTCCAAAACCTGCGTACCAATATCAATACAATTTATTATTAATATGTATTGGTATGTTGTAATATAATTCATTGAATTGGATTAAAATCCAATGAACAATTCTTGCAATATACGGTTTTAAGTGATTGTTTTACTATTACTTGTACTTTATTAATATCTCAAAAACTGGCGTGTCAATATTAACGTAATTTATTATTGCGATATCTCAAAAGCTAGCGTATCAATATCAATGCAATCTATCACTAATATTCAGTGATATGTTGTTGTATAACGTAGTTACATGTGTTTTCCATCAATATTTTCAAATATTGATTTGACTATATTAGCAATATCTCCAAAACTACCGTACCAATATCAATACAATTTATTATTAATATGTATTGGTATGTTGTAATATAATTCATTGAAGTGGATTAATATCCAATGAACAATTCTTGCAATATACGGTTTTAAGTGATTGTTTTACTATTACTTGTACTTTATTAATATCTCAAAAACTGGCGTGTCAATATTAACGTAATTTATTATTGCGATATCTCAAAAGCTAGCGTATCAATATCAATGCAATTTATCACTAATATTCAGTGATGTGTTGTTGTATAACGTAGAGAATTGGATTAATATCCAATGCGGCATTCTTGAGATATTTGTTTTTTACTGTAAGCATGTGTTTTCCATCGATATTTTCAAATATTGATATGACTATATTAGCAATATCTCCAAAACTAGCGTACCAATATCAATAAAATTTATTATTAATATGTATTAGTATGTTGTTATATAATTCATTGAATTGGATTAATATCCAATCATAAGTTTTCTTTATACAGGGTGTCAATTTGAAAACTTGCCACCGACTTTTTTTTCATAGTTTTAAGCCCATTGTATAGTTTATCACAACATTTAAAGGAATATAAATCCCACAATACGACAATAGACCCAAGCTTCAGGTTAAAAGTATGCGTTTTTGCCCAGATTAATTTGAACAAATTTCCAAGACAAACTCAATTCATGGCTTTTGAAAATGTGATGGATGCTTGCTTAAAAACATTTTAACGATTCGCTTGGTCTACTTTCACCAACGAGTGGTATCGGTAACCCACAGGGAAGACACGATCACCATCGATCTCTCAGCGCTTCGCGCTTTTCATCTCGCATTCCCGAATTCGGAAATTTATGCAAATGGAAAAGTGTCAGCGTCCATGTTATTACAGGCAGGGAAATTGAATTCGCATCGCGAAGGCGGCAGCGACGTCGCGACGCCGCATCGGAAAATTAAAGTCAAACTGCAGGAAATGACTCTTCCACCGCAGTCTGGGCGTCCGGCCGCAGGAAACGGCGAAAAATAGCGATTTTCCCAGCTGGCAGGTGTTGCAGCGGGAATTCCCGGGGATGTAATCGAGGTTTGTCTGCTCTTTTTCTCGGCCCAGCTTCGCGGTCGTGATGAATGCCGGGCGCGTTGTTGTTGCGGTGTTGGTTATTAGTTTTCTTTTTGAGCACGTCTGATCTGCGTCCGGTACTTTTTTGTTGGGCTTGCAGATGCTGGATACTTTTTCTTTTAATAATTGCCTTCGTGAATTCATCCTCGTAGAATAGAATCTTGAAGCGCATTATTCTTGACTCGAAAAACATATTTTTGGTCAAAATTTTTCCACAATTAAAATTTGCTTCGTCTCAAGCCGCAGGCAAAGCGAAACGCTCCTCAAGGTTTCAAACAATAACTAATGGAACCCGGTCAATTTGAAAGTTGCAGCCATGTGGCTGCGTAAAAACGTAGTCCGAAGGCCAATTCCGTCTTCACTAATTATACACACACAGTTATTCCACGCCGCTGAGTGTTGTCCATGTAGGAGCAAGGCCTTGGATTAATGCGGGTGGAAAGCATTGTACCTCAAATCTTTTGATCTTTGGATTGTAATTTGATCATTTGCACCTTGAATTTTCGACAATAATGTAGCCAGATATTGTTTGTTGTGAGCAACACTGATATCAAATTTTTGGATCTCGGATTACAATTTGATCATTTGCACATTGAATTTTCGGCAGTATTCCTCATTATGAGTAACACAGACTTCAGGATTTATTGAAAAATCTCAAGTAATAGAAATGTTTACATTTATATGTGCGAAGACCAACTTTACAAAAAAATATATAGAAATTCTGATAAAAATGTTCAATTCATGGAATTAGGCTTGTTTTTCAGGCAAGGGCATTTCTGGATAGTTGATTTATGCACAAGTTTGTTCAGAATCTTAAGGATCATTTAAAACGGTGTCCCCAAACTTTTTTGCAGAAAGGCCACATTTTGGAATTTTGTAAATTCTGGGTGAACCTACTTTTACCTGCATGTGTATATAATACTTATTTATTTAATTGTGCTAAATATCCAAAGATTTTCACACGTCATAGGATAGAAGCAGAATGTACAGGGTGGGCAAATTTCGATGTTTTAATAGGGAATCTCAATAACTATAACAGCTATGATAAAATGGACCCCGATCTTCATTTTCGAGAAAAGCTTAATGGTGAAAACCAAAATTGGCTATTGTCGTTGACTGTAGGTCTCTTATTTATGAGAATAGAAAAAACATAATTTCCACGTTCTTGAGACACTTTTTTGATAAGAATGCAGCGGCGTAGTCAATTTTTCAGAAAACAGTTCGCAATTCGATTTATGATATAAAGTTGTGGTTTTTTATATGGAACTCATAGTTGGCTGTGACTTTTTCTCTTTTCAACAATATACGACATGTGGGGCCAATTCTTAATTTTCAATCTGATTTTATCAGAAATACTTATTTTCTTTTGATTTTGTTATATATTTTGATATTATAATTGAAGAGTAGAAGGATGTAGTACTGAAATGTTAATTTCAACACTACATCCTTACATCCTTATAGTACTTTCAGTACGCAGTACTAAAGCCTACTTATTATATCAAAATATATAACTAAATCAAAAGAAAATAAGAATTTTTGATAAAATCAGATTGAAAATCAATTATAATATCAAAATATATAATTAAATATGCAAGGAATGTGCAATCAAAATATCAAAAGAGTTAGAAAGTCTTTAATTTCACTCAAATTTCAAAAGTATCAGAAGGCATTGAAACTGTAGAATGTGAAAAACCAGATAATTTTATTGAAATTGTAGAAATGCTTATTGAAATTCTGAAACATGCTAATCTGAAAAAAATGAACAACAATGACCACAAAAAAGAAACGAGAAAATTGCAGTAATTGAAATTAAAAAAGTTACACAAAAATATTTCAGAAATTTTCTAGAATATGCAATCAAACAAACATCAAAACTCCAGAATTACAATTAAAATAGCAAAAGTATTAGAAATCATTGAAGCCGTAGAAAGTCAAAAACCAGAATATGTACATTTAGTCACAAATAAATATAGTGAGGAAAAGGTACCACGATTATTTTTCATCAGAAAATGTTATTGATATTGCAGAAAAGTAGTTAGGCAACACGGGTTCTAACTCACCCCCCGCGAAGATTTCGATTAATTTAATTCGCGGTTTGATTCGCGCTTTAATCAATTACCGCGGGCGGTAACAATGGGTTGATGGTGGAATTTGCGGGTAATTACATCATTAAAGTGGCGGATTCGCGTTTTAATGGGATAATGGCGACAATTCCACCATCAACCGCCCGCGGTAATTGATTAACCGCGAATTAAATTAATCGAAATCTTCGCGGGGGGTGAGTTAGAACCCGTGTTGCCTAACTACTCAGAAATATTAATGACAAAATATTCAAATGAACATACTAAAATCTTTCAGAAATTTTAATAAAATAACCCATGAAGCCAAATTTCATAAATATTTTAGATATCGTCGAAAAGTTGTATGGTTCACAGTGTTAACATAAGTATTAAATGTATCAGAATGTACAGAAACTGCGAACATAATAAATACAAAAATTGCAAAAAAATCGTAATGTTACATTTGAAACATTACTATTTTTTTGCAATTTTTGTAATTATTATGTAAGTATAAAGTATAAAACAAGTATAAAGTCTCCATTAAAATAATTTCAGAATTTTCTTTACAGTTCCAGAATATTATTTGCACGAATTATTTGAATTGCACGAAACTTTTAACAAACCTACGGAGGT
The DNA here is from genome assembly GCA_951805005.1 of Othius punctulatus. NCBI lineage: Eukaryota > Metazoa > Arthropoda > Insecta > Coleoptera > Staphylinidae > Othius > Othius punctulatus. The sequence continues at coordinate 17,567,493 of OX638145.1, forward strand.
TAATAAAAATAAATTAGTAATGTTATGGTAAAACATGCTACATTTTTTTAAATGCACTTTTTGGCATTAAATGGCCACAAATAAAGTATACTTTAAGTTGACGAAAGGGTTTTTCCAATTCGCATCAATAAAATGCTCATTATGTATATTTAATCTCATGATTGAAACAACACTTTCATCGAATGGGTGAATAAATTGTTTACGTTTTCACTTTATTCACTATAACCATTGACAACGTGAATAAAATAAAAACATACGTAAATATGCACTATCGCTGAAATTTTCGTTGTCACCTGGCAATGTGACACTTCACGCAAATTCTTCAATTCTGATTACGAATTGGAAAAAATCTTGTACGATACAAGTGAATAAAGCAGATTTATTCTCTTATACCCTAAATATCTATTAGTGTTGTATTGTACCTTTGTATTAGAAATAACTATGGCAATGATACGTTCTAATCTACATTCATAATTATAAAAACAAACTGTTTTTGCTACTTCTGTAAAATATCGAAAATGCCAGATAACAAGTTTTGCACTAACACTACTGAAATGTGAAACTACTTCTGTTTTGGATTTAGCAATATCACGTATGATATTGAGAAAAATATTGGAGCAATCATATATTTTTATTTGTTCGGTTAAAACTTGTACAAAGTTTCTTATCAAAATGTGAAATTTGGCAGCACTTCAGCTTGTAAAATTGTAAAAAAAATTATTTATAGTTAAATTTAAAATTTGATGGCCCGTATAGCAGTAAAGCTAATTAAGCCAAAAATGATTTTTTTTTCTTCTGAAGTTTCATTATTTTGTGTGTAACTACATTGTAAAATCTGCGTATTACAAAAAGAGACAATGAATGGAATCATTGAATTGAACTGAATTGTGAATGGAATGGTTTGTGTTAAAATTACTTTACTAAAAAAAAATTATATCTTTGGCATTCATGCTTCCATGTTAAGTATAATTTGGTAGCACGTCATGCTTCCATAAATTTTTAAAAATTGTTATATCGAAAACGACAAATTTGTAAAAAGGTTGCTTGAATATTTGTGTTGTTCATTATCAAAGTATTTGATTCCAAAATCTGGTGATTTCAAAGAGTGACAGGGGCGAAACATCGTTCTGCCGCCCCCTGGAAATCTGTTTCGACGCAAATCCCTTACCCGGACGTAATCCCCGGGCAAATTAGGGCGGTGGCGGCTGCGAGGGGCGTGGGGGCGGAATCCATTTGCGACGGCCGTCGAATCTCCTGAATTATAAATCCCCCGTTCGGCGGCATCCTCCGGTAATCCATTAAATTGCATAAAATTTCGATGAGACGCGACGCGGCATTAATATGTGTGCCGCCGTGGGGCGGCCGCCGCCCCCCCAGGCCGCGCCGGCGGGGGCTCATTAGCGCGCGACCCGGGATCCAATTATTCCGGCGGCCTTAATGAGGGGCGCAGCCCACCCCCGCTCCTCCGCCGCCGCCGCCGCCGCAAGCACGCCCTCCGACGGCCCCATCGATTTTGGCCCCGCGTTCTTTCGGGGGGGCTGCGCACGGGCCTCGCTCTCCCGGATGAGCGGCGCTGTGATGATGATGATGACGATGGGGGCGGCGGAAATTCTTCCGCAGCGCCGATCAAATTGCGGCGGGATAATTGCTCGAGCCAAATGCAATTGCGGTGCAATTTGCGTCCAGCGGGATCAACCCTGCAATTGGAAAAAGTGGGGTGGACGGGAGTAATGGGATTTACACAATTATTCGGGAGATTATAAAGTAATCGATAATTAATCTGTGAACTGACAACCGGATTGGAAAATACCGTGCAGTAGAATAATCTAAATAAGTATCTATTTTTATGCTTTGCCCAATTTTTTAACTATATCTATTTCGTATTAAATTTTCATTAAACTTACTATGTATAGACAGCCAATATTACACCACAGCTGGCGCTTGTGCCTCTTCTCTGCCTATAGATTTGACACCGCATCGCAAATTTCTTGTAAACTTCTCAAATTGCTTAAGTCTTCGAGTCCAAATTGCTTAAGCCAACTCAAATATCTTTAATATCCCTTAAACTCGTAAATCCTCGTAAAATCCTCGTAATTTCTCGCGTCTGTGGGAATGTCGAACGTCTTCCTGCGTTGCGTTTCCAATTTCACTTACATTTTCATGTTTAATTAACTCATTTACATTGATTGTTGCTAACTGTGGTCAGTTATTTAGTCAGTTATTTAGTGGTCAGTAATATTCTTTTGAGAAAAACAGAAATTTCCACTTACTTCCGGAGATATTCGGCAAAATCCGAAATCTTGCGATTTAGTTTTTATTTTTTGCTGAAGTTATTTGCAAAGGTATAAAGAAAACAAAAGGGCACTTTCTATGTTCCCTATATATCTGGTACGGTACCTGTTCATATGATTTTTTTTTAAATATTTTCACGCATACTACCATCACTTCAAATATTTACTTTCCTCATGACTCACCCTGTACATACAAAGTAATAGTGTTTTCAAAATTTCTAAACTCATAAATTTCTTTCACTATTCATATTCTAAGTTTCCTTTTCTGGTGAATTTCTTGCAAGGTTCTCTGTATTGTGCAGGGAGTCCATTTATCCGGTGATACCGTGGAGGTCAGGAAGTTTTATTTAATAGAGGGTCCTTCTGAGATGACTTTGAGGTTTTCGCTGCGAAGTTTCTTCCCGGGGTCGGCTGCTGCTCCGGGAAGTTCGATAACCCGATTACGGTCCGCATTACCTCCCCGGATTAGGGATCCCCCAAAGTTTGGGGGGTACTTGCAGGCGCAATTCTCCCCAGTTCGTGCTCCGAATGGGCTTTGTTGTGCGTTGCGTACCCAATTGCCCCAGTGGAGCCTAGTTATCTAGGAAAACGCAATTACCAGAGGGAACTAGTTATGGACGAACGAGGGAATTGTATGTAATGTTTGGGAAACTCTGTTCCATTTTTACTTTTAACTAAGTTGGCTCTGTTAGGGTGACAGTATTGTTGGCCAATGTAAAAAGTCACTAGAAACGAAATTTCCTTTAATACTTTTAAATTATACCGTTACTATTTTAGGTATGAGTTATATTCCCAGCAAAATTAGATCTCTTTTTTTAAATATTGTAATTGACAATTGACATGAGTAAGGATTCTTACTCATTCAGTAAGAATTCTTACTCAACAGTAGAAGTCATAACTTAGCCTTATACAGTCGATAAAAAACTCCTAAGACTATAGCGACTTCATTAGTTATTAATCATCAACAAACCATATATATATATATATATATATATTTAAATGGGACAATCTTAGCTGTAAGTTGGCCAAAAATATATTTTTTAAACACCATCATTTATGTTGTGACGTGACCGACAATATTTTTAAATGGCTCGGTATAGTTTTTTGGTGTATTCTTGTAGTGTGTTATGTGTGTATTATTTAATTGACAATACTTGTTTAATAATAATTTTAATAATGATAAAATGCAACTGCCATGTTTAATTTTGATATTTTTTGTTACAGGTAAACATTTTGCAGTATAATTACATCTAGAGAGTAAGTTTGATAATAATAACTAGTTTTAAGGCTATTTTTCTTGGAGGAGGTTAGAACTTCCATCTACCGCCCCATGAAATTATCTGTTATAAGAATAATACGCTTTTCTACTCTTACGTCTTAATAGAAAATACACACTTTCGTCCCTCATTCGAGGGAGGAAAGTTCTACTTTGCCTCCCACGGGAGGAAAACAACTTTTCATCCCAGGCGAGGCAAACCACCTTGCCTCCCTACAATAATACTTGGAATAGAAACATTAAATAGCTACGATAAAAGTGTATGATTTTCTTTCATTGATGGCGCCGAGGATTGCATGACCCGAGGCTATAATAGTATTCTCAATTGTGGTGTATATACTATCTCTTCACTACTAGAACAATTACAATCATTTAAAATTAAATATTAAAATACAACAAACATCTGTCATCACATCAATGAAAATTTGACATTAACGTTTTTAACAAATATAGTGAAAATGCGGCCAGCTAAGGCCGGCTAATTGTGGTACAAATACTTAGCATGCGATAACTATAAAAAAAATCCCCGACGAGAAAGTTCAACTTTTCCTCCCACGGGAGGCAAACAACTTTTCATCCCAGGCGAGGCAAACAACCGTGCCTCCCTACAATAATACTTGGAATAGAAACATTTAATAGCTACGATAAAAGTGTATGATTTTCTTTCATTGATAGCGCTGAGGATTGCATGACCCGAGGCTATAATAGTATTCTCAACCGTGGTGTATACACTATCTCTTCACTTTTCCTCCCACGGGAGCAAACAACTTTTCATCCCAGGCGAGGCAAACAACCTTGCCTCCCTACAATAATACTTGGAATAGAAACATTTAATAGCTACGATAAAAGTGTATGATTTTCTTTCATTGATAGCGCCGAGGATTGCATGACCCGAGGCTACAGTAGTATTCTCAACCGTGGTGTATATACTATCTATTCACTACTAGAACAATTACAATCATTTAAAATTAAATATTAAAATACAACAAACATCTGTCATCACATCAATGAAAATTTGACATTGAAGTTTTTAACAAATATAGTGAAAATGCGGCCAGCTAAGGCCGGCTAATTGTGGTACAAATACTTAGCACGCGCTAACAATAAAAAAAATCCCCGACGAAAAAGTTCAACTTTTCCTCCCACGGGAGGCAAACAACTTTTCATCCCAGGCGAGGCAAACAACCTTGCCTCCCTACAATAATACTTGGAATAGAAACATTAAATAGCTACGATAAAAGTGTATGATTTTCTTTCATTGATAGCGCCGAGGGTTACATGACCCGAGGCTATAATAGTATTCTCAACCGTGGTGTATATACTATCTCTTCACTACTTGAACAATTTCAATCATTTAAAATTAAATATTAAAATACAACAAACATCTGTCATCACATCAATGAAAATTTGACATTGAAGTTTTTAACAAATATAGTGAAAATGCGGCCAGCTAAGGCCGGCTAATTGTGGTACAAATACTTAGCACGCGCTAACAATAAAAAAAATCCCCGACGAAAAAGTTCAACTTTTCCTCCCACGGGAGGCAAACAACTTTTCATCCCAGGCGAGGCAAACAACCTTGCCTCCCTACAATAATACTTGGAATAGAAACATTAAATAGCTACGATAAAAGTGTATGATTTTCTTTCATTGATAGCGCCGAGGGTTACATGACCCGAGGCTATAATAGTATTCTCAACCGTGGTGTATATACTATCTCTTCACTACTTGAACAATTTCAATCATTTAAAATTAAATATTAAAATACAACAAACATCTGTCATCACATCAATGAAAATTTGACATTAATGTTTTAAACAAATATAGTGAAAATGCGGCCAGCTAAGCCCGGTTAATTGTGGTACAAATATTTGGCACGTGATAACTATAAAAATATTCCCTGAAAGATGCAAACTTTACCAGCTACATACCCCGTTGCAATGTATGTATTCACATTTATTTTAATCAGCTCAAAACGTTCAACATAAGCTCCTACGAACCACGCACCTGGTTTAATAAACGTTTTCAATCCACTGCGTATTTGATACAACCGGTCCACAACGGTAGCTGTAATCCGTTCAACGTACGACATAAGCTTCGTATTATTTTTATTAAAAAAAAATCGTGTATTCCTTGTTTTCTTTATTTTTAACAATATTCTAAATATTATATTTTAAGCTCCTACGAACCACGCACCCGGTTTAATAAACGTATTCAATCCATTGCGTATTTGATTCAGTCGGTCCACAACGGTAGATGTAATCCGTTCAACGTGCGACAAAAGCTTCGTATTATTTTTATTTATCAACATTTGTACGTATACTTTATTTTTAACGATTTTCTAAATATTATATTATAACATTTGGTTTTTTAATTGTCAGTGGCATTGTCTCCGTAAGATTTTGATGCCCTCTGCTTCGTGTCGGGCATCAAATATCCGCGGGAGGAAATTATTGCTCCCTTGCAATACAAATAGCTATTTCAGAGCACAGTGCTATTGCAAACTCGACTAGTTCATTAAATTGGTACAATTTTCGTAATTTTGATGGTTTCAGCTCTCAACTTTTACTGACTTAAGTTTGTTATTTTGATTTGTAACCGCGGCGTTACAAATCAGTTACAAATAAGTTTGTTTACACCGAACAATAACAAAATCTTATCAAATCAAGGGTCACTAGAGTATACTCCCGATCTGTAATAATAATATCTTATCAAATCAAGGGTCACTATAGTATATTCCCGATCTATAATAAGAAAATGTTATCAAATCAAGGGTCACTATAGTATATTCCCGATCTATAATAACAAAATCTTATCAAAATCAAGTGTATTCCCGATCTAGAGCACAGTTCTATTGAAAACTGAGCTAGTTCATTAAATTAGTACAATTTTCGTAATTTTGGTGATTTAAGCTCTCAACTGTAACTGACTTAAGTTTGTTATTTTGATTTGTAACCGCGGCGTTACAAATCAGTTACAAATAAGTTTGCTTACACCAAACAATAACAAAATCTTATCAAATCAAGGGTCACTATAGTATATTCTCGATCTATAATAATAATATCTTACCAAATCAAGGGTCACTATAGTATATTCCCGATCTATAGTGACAAAATCTTATCAAATCAAGGGTCATTATAGTATATTCCCGATCTATAATAACAAAATCTTATCAAAATCAAGTATATTCCCGATATAGAGCATAGTGATATTGCAAACTGAGCTAGTTCATTAAATTAGTACAATTTTCGTAATTTTGGTGATTTAAGCTCTCAACTGTAACTGACTTAAGTTTGTTATTTTGATTTTTAACCGCGGCGTTACAAATCAGTTACAAATAAGTTTGTTTACACCGAACATTAACAAAATCTTATCAAATCAAGGGTCACTATAGTATATTTCCGATCTATAATAAGAAAATGTTATCAAAATCAAGTATATTCCCGATCTAGAGCACAGTGCTATTGCAAACTGAGCTAGTTCATTAAATTAGTACAATTTTCGTAATTTTGATGGTTTAAGCTCTCAACTGTAACTGACTTAAGTTTGTTATTTTGATTTGTAACCGCAGCGTTACAAATCAGTTACAAATAAGTTTGTTTACACCGAACAATACCAAAATCTTATTAAATCAAGGGTCACTATAGTATATTCTCGATCTATAATAATAATATCTTATCAAATCAAAGGTCACTATAGTATATCCCGATCTATAATAACAAAATCTTATCAAAATCAAGTATATTCCCGATCTATAAGCCTACTTATTGACTAATAACAATTATTAATGTATGATATTGTTCGTTATTATCGGAATATGTATGTGTACTGACACTGAAAAATAAATCCTGTAAGATTTTTTTCTTCGTTACCGAGTCTTTTCTCTGTGGAGGTATTTTTTTTTCGAAAATCACTAAAAGAGCACCACGTATGTTTTTTGAAAACATCTCTTAGCTGCTTGATTTCTTCTTGGCACGTATCTGCTGCTTGCTTCAATATATCTAATTCGTTGCAATTTTTTGCTTACGGGCTTGTGCTTGCCTGAATGTGGACATGGGAACCGACGACAGAAGCCGCCACCTCGTGGCGTTTTGAAATCGGGCGCGCGTTTTAAAAGCGTCTTGGCAGACGAACAGGCACGCGAATATAAATAGCGGTGGCCTGGTTTTCAGCTGTAACTGAACTTATTTCAGGAAACGAGTTACATGCACCTGCCGCCTACTTGCGCACCCGCACATTGTGAGCCCGCAGGATTCCTCCAATGCGAACATTCATTTGCGAAACGTCGGAAAATCGATTCTCCCGGGATGCACTTTAACGTATGCGAAGGATCCTCCTCCTCCTCCGCTTCTTGCGTCCAGGGACCATTTCCTGGATCCCTGGAGAAAAAATCTGCGACCTTTTATTTTGAATCCCCGCCAGTGTTCGGTTTTTACTGGCAAGTCGTGACGGGTTTATCAGGACCTGGGATGATTAATTGACGAAGCTTATAGGCGTGTCGCTGGGGGATCCTGTGTCAATGGCACTGGAGCTTTGGCGTCTCGCGAGACGACTAGGCAGTTGCTTTTTGCTGCACATCCGTGACGTGGAGTTAATATCTTGAATGCTCGTCCTCCTCTCCAGGGTGTCAATGAAACCATATCTCCAGTTTGAGCATTAAAAATCACGCCACAATCTGGGAAAAATGAATCGCTTGAATTGAATAGGATTTTCATTTAATTGAACAAGCTCATTACAAGATTTATTTGAAGCTTGCCCAAATAAACATCAAATTACGTTTTCGTTAGTAGGTGCAAAGTTTTTGGCGTTATTGAAGCCAAATTACCTTTTGATTGCAAGTTAGCTCATCTTAACAAGTTGGTCCATCAGTACAGATCCCCATAATTTATTTTGATCTTCAATTTTTGTTCAAGTACTTATTAAAAAAAAAACATATTATTTAAATCGTGATGCACATTTGATTTACATCACATCCAAATTGGCCAAAACTGATCAGAAATACCTCCCACATAAATGGAAAAATAAAATAAAATTAGTGAAAGTAGTGAAATTTTTCCAAATGGTGTTGCCAAAGAAGATATAACCTCTGGAGGATTGTATTATTTGCGTATATGTGCGTAATTTGCATTATATGTGTTGCTAATAATATTTATATTGCTACTATAACAACAAGCTTCAGAAGCCGTACATTCCGATTTTAAAAATATGTGAATTCATCTGTTATGATCTATAATTATTTCAATGTGTCCATGTATTTGTTTCTATATGTTATACTATTTTTTTGTCTTTTGTCTTTTGTTTGTCATTGACTGACTTATCACATCTATAAAATCAGCTATGATAACATCCACGCATTGAATTTTTTTTAAATTGTTAATACACAAAACAAAAAATAGTATAACATATAGAAACAAATACATGGTACACATTATGATATTGCAGTTTTAAAATGACACATTGAAATAATTATAGAACATAACAGATGAATTCACACCTTCTTAAAATCGGCGTGGACGGCTTCTGAAGTTTGTTGTTATTGTAGCAATATAAATATTGCAATATTTTTTGTTTTTGGTCTTTTGTTTCTTATTGACTGACTTATCACATCTGTAAAAACAGCTAGGTGAATAAAATACTCAAATCAAAAAACATGTTTGAATCTAGAAATATTCTAGAACCTTTTTGATTTTATTTTAACAAATGAGAATAAAACGTACTGAAACATTTTTAAATAGAAATGTGATGTTTGAACATCAACAAATTCTTGAAAACTTTATTGTTAACTATAACATGTATTATATTCTATTCACAAATAATCAAAAAACATGATATAATAATAAAATATACTAATTTGTATTTTTTACATAAAAATATTGTTTGAATATCGAAATATTCTAAAACCTTTTTGATATTGTTTTAACAAATGATAATTAAACTTACTGAAACATATTTAAATAGAAATGTGATGGTTGAACATCGACAAATTCTTGAAAACTTTATTGTTAACTATAACAATAATTGTATTATATTCTATTCATAAATGATCCAAAAAAAAAAAAATAATAAAATATACTAATATGTATTTGTTACATAAAAACATTGTTTGAATATCGAAATATTCTAGAACCTTTTTGATTTTGTTTTAACTGATGATAATTAAACTTACTGAAACATATTTAAATAGATATGTGATGTTTGAACATCAACAAATTCTTGAAAACTTTATTGTTAACTATAACAATAATTGTATTATATGCTATTCATAAATAATCAAAAAACATGATATAATAATAAAATATACTAATATGTATTTGTTACATAGAAACATTGTTTGAATATCGAAATATTCTAGAACCTTTTTGATTTTGTTTTACCGATGATAATTTAACTTACTGAAACATATTTAAATAGAAATGTGATGTTTGAACGTCAACGAATTCTTGAAAACTTTGTTTTAACAATAACAATTGTGTTTAATCCATTTGGATACGTTATTATTATATATTTGATAGTTTTCTACCTTCTTTATTGGAGTACTTACTGGTAGTTTATGTACTACTAGTTTATGTTTAGATACAAATATGTTTTTTTTTGTTTTTATTATTTTTATTATGTCTTCTTCACCTGACAATTAATCAAAATAAATAAATAATTTAAAAGTCAGCTATGATAACATCCACGCATTGATTTTTTTTTAAATTGAACATACGGACGTAGTATTGACAATGTTCAGAGTTATAAAAATGGCACGGTATAATTAACATGTAAATGCATTAGTCAATAAGTACATATTTAATTATACATTTTTATTGGCAGCAGAATATCAAAATATTATGATGCTTTATCTTCATAATTTAATAATACTTTATTTTTATCTACAATTTCGATTGAATATTATTGTATATAATATCAAACCAATTAATAGTATATTTTGTAATTTAATAATACTTTATTTTTATCTAGATTTTTGATGGAATATTATTGTGTGTCAATCAAACCAATTTTGGTCTTTATGGATGAGTCTTAAAGTTTAGGATTTGAGCGAGCCGAGCGAGCGAGAACTATAAATAGGGCTAATCCATAAAGTCTCCGGAAGCCAAAGAACCGTCTCTTTAGAGCCGCACGCGCTGGTCTCCGCATCAAGGGGGCGGACGACCCCCACCTCTTGCCGGGGGCGTAAAGGGGTATCGTTTCAAATGTGCAATTTAGATGGCAACGGTAAAATGGCTCTGGGGGCCTCTCCGGCGTAATGGCCCGGGATCGGCCGGGCCCCAGGTTACTCACGGCCGTTGCTGGAGACGGGGCTGTGAACCCCCCATTCGCCGGGGGCAAAGTCCCACCCCCGCAAATTTTCGGGGGGCGGCTCGGAAAACAGGCGCCAGCTAGCGAACTCATCCCGCTTGTCCCTGATCCCCGAGGTCAAGTTCATTAGCGCTCGCACATTCGCGAGGCTATTTTTAAATTCGCTCGGCGTGTACACAACAATTAATATTTATGACGGGATAACGCTGGCCTTACGTAATTCACGTTTCCTACGAGATATATGGGCTAGCGAATTGTGTGCGCTTTCCACACGTGCAGAACGTACAGGTGGTTTCTGATTTACTGGAACCTGTACACCGAGGATTTCTGGACAGACTTTCAAAATGATTTCTTGAAAGTTTTTAATCAGGTGAAAATCTTCCTTCGATTGTCATATCAGTTATACTTCGCGCAACGATAGTTTGTTTGTATGACATTGACTTGCAATAAAAATTATAATGGTGGGATTGTTAAACCCCTTCAAGTTAGGTATTATAAAAGTGCAGGTATCTGCCACTCGTTTGTCACTGGCAACTCTTTGGTGCATCAACATTCAAGCCAAAGTCTGGACTGGATACCTGGACTTTTATGATACCTAACTTGAAGTGGTTTAACAATCCCACACTAATCATTTTTATTGCAAGTCGATGTCATAAAAACAAACTATCGTTGCGCGAAGTATAGATAGATTACTCCTTTAGAAGTGCTCTTCATGTCCTCGCCTTTAATAATATTTTGTGTTCAAAATGTTACATTTTCTTGGTTTCGCCTATTTTATCATCTTCTAAGTTGAGTACACCTGCGATTTTCATATCAGTTAGATTAGTCCATTTGAAGTGCTCTTCATGTTCTTGTCTTTAATCATATTTTACGTTCAAAATGTTAAATTTTCTTGATCTCGCCACTTCCAATTTTCATATCAGTTAGATCAGTCCTTTTGAAGTGCTCTTCGTGTTCTTATCTTTAATAATATTTGACGTTCAAAATGTTAAATTTTCTTGATCTCGCCACCTCAAATTTTATCAAGTTGAGTATACTGATCAGTATTAATAATTGTCAGATTTTGGCACACTTCTGCGCCACGAGCGCAGGCTAACAAATCAAATTGCTCTTTTATAATGGGATTGTGTGCGTTCCAAGTCCATTCAGCGAATGCATTTTGTCATAATTTTTCTGGGCACCGTCCGACAGCTTGCTGGCAGCCCCACAAAGATATCAAAGCAATCTGGCTCTGCGTTACTGGCAAAACGTGCGAAGCACGTTCAGGCCTCGATGACTGTACAATTCTTCCATATGCTGTTATTTGTGTATGTTTGTACAAATGAGTGCATGCGTGGTAAAAATCGTTGTGAAAGAACGTTCCGATTTACACACGTGCTGCTATGGGAATTACTTGTTTTTCAAGTAGTTTTTTTTATAACGAAACTTTGTGTTTAGTAAAAAAACAGAGAAACAACTTGCAATGTTTTTACCACAAAATATTTATTGTTATATAGACATATACAATAAAATAACGACTCGACTTTCGACTTCTTACAGTAATTTTCAACTCGGGACGTTATTTTATTGTATGTGTCTATATATCAATAAACATTTTGTGGTAAAAACATAGCATCTCTGTTTTTTAATATGGACTACCACGTAGTAAAGGTCGAAACTATCCTGATGATTTGTCTTTCAGTAGTAGTAATAATGACTGTATTTGTTAGGGATATTATCCCTAACTAGCTATTGACCAACGCAGGTCCTTCTGCCGTGAGATTTGTGTTGAATTTTGTTTTTATTTTCTTGACTTTGGGAGAAGCCGTTCACGACCTAATTAAAATATAGCAGTTCTATAAACGGCGTTGGTTCTCAATTTATCGTACTTTGTGAAGACAAGTTCATAATCGTGCAAAATTTTACGAGCCATATAATCCACAGTTACATAAATATACGGTTGAAAGACCCGTTGCTCTGTAGCCCGCTATGAATAATCCTCAACAAATTCATCTACCACTCAAAAGTTGATAATCTTGTAGATGTGTTGTAAACTACCACTTCTACTGCGGTTGAGCTTTTAAATTTACCATATCAAGAAGATCTTCTATCCAGAAAATAATTCTAGAAATCGAATCTTTCAGTAGAAACAAATTAAATAATACGGCTTTTCCAAGTCGTTTTAGTGCCTTTAAATGATCTAATTAAACGATTTGGTTATAGAAAAATATCAAGTAGTAAATCTAATTCTGTTAGTGAACTCGTCTTTTAAATTTACCGTACTTCTATCCAGGAGAAAATTCTAAAAAAATTCAGTGGAAGCAATTTAAATTATTCATATTCCTACAAATTCAATGAAAAATTCCAGAAGTATAAAAAGTCTACTTCTGGAATTTTTCATTTTAAAATCAGCTTCTTATAATTTTAATTATGCATATTCCTACAAATTCAATGAAAAAATCCAGAAGTATAAAAAGTCTACTTCTGGAATTGTTCATTTCAGAAACAAAATCTTATAATTTCAAAAAAGTTAAAAGTTAAAAAAGTAGACTTAAAAAATCAGTCACTTCTACTGCTGTTGACCTTTTAAATTTACCATATCAAGAAGATCTTCTATCCAGAAGATAATTCTAGAAATCTAATCTTTCTGTAGAAACAAATTAAATCATACGGATTTTCCAAGTTGTTTTAGTGCCTTTAAATGACCTAATAAAACGATTTTGTTATAGAAAAACATCAAGCAGTAAATCTAAATTCTGTTGTAAATGTCTGAGTAAACTCGTCTTTTAAATTTACAGTACTTCTATCCAGGAGATAATACAAAAACAAAATCAGTGGAAACAATTTAAATTATGCATATTTCTACAAATTTAATGAAAAATTCCAGAAGTATAAAAAGTCTCCTTCTGGATTTTTTCATTTCAGAATGCATCTTATAATTTCAAAAAATTAAAAGTAAAAAAGTGGACTTAAAAAGTCGGTCACTTCTACTGCTGTTGATCTTTTAAATTTACCATATCAAGAATATGTTCTATCCAGAAGATAATTCTAGAAATCGAATCTTTCAGTAGAAACAAATTAAATCATACGGATTTTCCAAGACGTTTTAGTGCCTTTAAATGACCTAATAAAACGATTTGGTTATTACCAAGCAAGATACGGATTTTTTTTATATTCGAACGTCATAATAGTGGATAGTAAATATTATTTTTATTATTATTACATTTTAATGTCATATTTTTTTTAAATTTTATTATTATTATTTGTGTATTTTGTAACAAGTTTTATTATAATCTGTTAATACAAGGCAATACAAATTATTATTATAATCATAATTTATGACTACTGAATTGTTTATATTCTAACATAATTGTACATAATGCTTAATATTATTTTTGAAAGTTGTTGTTGTTCAAAGTTTTACATGTGTATTTTATGACAGTTTGTTTTTTATTATTAGTTAACAGTGAACAATATATAATACTATTATTATTATTGTTCACTGTTAACCGCTCTTGCATTTATGTATTTAATATCAAGTTTAATAAATCAAAGTCAATAGGAGGCAATATATAATATTACTATTAAATTATTTTATTAGTCACAATTTATTATTACCAAAGAAGATATGGAATGTTTTATATTCGTCATACGTCATTATGGCGTATTATTTTAATTATTATTACATTTTATTGTCATCAAAAAAATTAAAACAATTGATAATTATTATTGTTTATGAATTATTACAAATTTTATTATTATTTGTTAATACAAGATAATACATATTATTATAGTTATTAATAATTATTAACAAAAAAAGATAAAATTGGTTATTATTTAGTTTTATTATTTTTAATTGCAGTTAAGAATAAGTATTATCATTATCATAGTCACAATTTATTTTTATCACACAAGATACATAATTATAATCATATAACAAATACAGGTTTTATATTTTAAAACATGTTTTATAATTATTTATGAATAGTAGATGTCTTATTGTTATTTAAAAAAAATAAGAATTTGTTGATGTTTAATGAATACAATTTTATTGATGTATTATTTTCACATTTATTTTCATGTTGTAGATACTATAATTTGTCAATACATTAAATATTATCATTAATATTTATAATAAGGTATAAGGGGTAGGTATCTTAAAAACAGATAATAACTAGCATTTTTATTATTGTCATGCTGTATTATTATCACAAAATGTACATAATTATAATCATGTAAAACATGTATTTGTTGTTGTGTATTTTAAGACAGTAGAATTTGTGAATGGTAGATAATAAATATTATTATTATATCATATTATTATCAAAAAAAATCAAGAATTTGCTCGTTGTAAATGTAAAAATTGTAAAAATTGTAAAATTTAATGTTGTAAAGAACATATTTTATTTATGTATTCATTTTCACGTTGTATTATTATTTGTCAATACAAATACCTATTTATGATGATAAATATTAAAATTATCATCATAATTTATTATTAACAAACAAGGCGCAGAATTTTTCGTTGTTCAAACCTCGCAGTTTTATTTATGTATTTAATGTGAAATTTTATTATTATTTGATAACGTGAGATAATAAATATGACTATTATTATTATACAGAGCATTCAAGAATGTTTTGTCAACTTTTCCAACTAGTTCCATTGAAAAAATAACAAAAAACGACTTTATTATTAACTGTGAAGAGCTGAGCTGAACTAATATTGTTATCAAAAAAAGTTGAAATTTTATTATTATTATTTGCTAATGTGAGTTAATAAATACGACAATTATTATTATACAGAGCGTTCAAGAATGTTGTATCAACTTTTCCAACTAGTTCCATTGAAACAATAACAAAAACGACTTTATTATTAACTGTGAAGAGCTGAGCTGAATTAATATTGTTATCAAAAAGAGTTTAAATTTTATTATTATTTGATAATGCGAGATAATAAATATGACTATTATTAGTATACAGAGCGTTCAAGAATGTTTTGTCAACTTTTACAACTAGTTCCATTGAAACAATAACAAAAACGACTTTATTATTAACTGTGAAGAGCTGAGCTCAATTAATATTGTTATCAAAAAGAGTTGAAATTTTATTATTATTTGATAATGAATAAACTTAAATATAAACAAAAAATATAAATATAAACTTTTCTAACTAGTTCCTTGAAACAATAACACATAACTTCTTTAACTGTGAACAGCTGAGCTAATAATAATAATTAATATTGTTATAAAAAAACTTTACTTTACTTTAATTTGATGACTTGCTATTTTTCCCCGATCCAAATCTTCTTTATTGGCTTGCTTGTTTTCTGTGCGTGTAAAGTAAACCGATGCTAATGTAGGCCTCTCGGACCTCAGAGGTGGGATATGTATGTATTGGTCCTTCGAGCCGGATTACGTAAAGCTATCGATCTGGTTTATATTGGTTATTCGAGCGCGATTCTATTACATTATATTACAAACATACACGTTTGTGTATGTTATGATATGTTCTATTATTAACTGTGAACAGCTGATAATAATAATTAATTATTGTTATCAGAAAAAGTTCAAGAATTTTTCGACATTCAACAGTTTTATACCATATACATGTACAAATTTGTATATTTTATAAGATTTTTCATTAAGATTTGTGAATAACTAGATATTTTTAGAAAGAGATAGAGAGAAGAACAAACTTTTATGGTAATAAACTCTTAATTAATGTAAATAGTATTATTATTATTAATTATTATTATACTTATAATATTTTATTACCAAAAAATACAAGAATTTCGAAACCGCGCACGCATTAATTTAAAAAAAAGTGTTAATTATCTCTTCTTATCTCTCTTATCTAACTGCAGTACCCCCGTTATAATGAATGTAACCAAGGGGCGGCAGCTGCCCAGCCCTGATTTGGATCGATCGACTTATGTAATTCCGCTCAAGGGACCAATATAATCACGCTCTAAGGGCTAATATAATCGCGCTCGAATGACCAATATAAACCAGATCGGTAGCTTTACGTAATCCGGCTCGAAGGACCAATATATATATCCGACCTCTGAGGTCCGAGAGGCCTATATTAGCATTGACGTACATACTTTACAGAAAACAAGCAAGCCAATAAAGAAGATTTGAATCGGGGGGAAAATAATAAGTCATTATAGAATTGCTGGCCTGACAATGAGCGATTTTTTTTTAAATTTCACGAAAACTATTCTATCGAATACATGATAATGGGAAAGTCCGTAACGAAATTAGTTTACTACACTCCAATAATAAGTGGTCGAGTTTTAATGCGGACTCCCCCATATAATTTTCTATTAATAATAAGAAAGTAGAAATTAATTAATAATAAGAAAATAGAATTTTATAATTTCAAAAAAGTGAAAAGTAAAATAAGTAGATTGAATGTGTGTGTGTGGTAATCACTTGATGAAACATATTGATTAAAGAGAACTAAAAAAAAACTTGGTATAAGTTTCACAATTTAAAAAAAGTGAAACTTATACGGAGTGTTTTTTTAAATTTGCTTTAAAAAAGTAGACCTAAAACAAGTCTACTTCTGGATTTTTTTATCATTGAATTTGTAGGAATAGGCATAATTTAAATTGGTTCCACTGTTTTTTTTTTTTTTTTATAATTTTTTTTTTTTAGTATTATCTCCTGGGTAGAAGTACTGCAAATTTAAAAGACGACTTCACTAACAGAATTTAGATTTACTGCTTCATGTTTTTCTATAACAAATTTTGATTATTATCAAATAATATTGATTTATAGTATTTATTATCTCCTATTAACAAAGAAAATAATAATCTACATTAGATACATAAATGCAAATGTGATGTCCTGTATCTTTTCTGCTAACAATAAGTTATGACAACAATAATAATAGTACTATGTATTGTCCGCTGTTAACTAATAATGTCATAAAACACAGAAGTAAATGCCTGATGTTTGAACATCAGCAAATTTTTGTAACTTTTTGGTATGTATTTATCTATTTACATGTTTGAATATGAAACAATTATGTCTTTTTTTGTTAATAATAAATTATGACTATAATAATAACAAAAATAATAATAATTTTAATTATCTTTAAGGTTGTTTTAATAAGTACTTAGTGGTATTTGTCTATTTATTTTATTATTTATTTTTATCGCCTGACTAGTTTCGGATATAAAAAAAACATCTTCAGAGGCTTATGTATTTAATGTGTATATATCCTGAACTTATTTGAATTGTAATTTGAAATTTGAAAGATATAGATGTCTAATTTAAAGTTTCTAATTTTACATATGCCTCTGAAGATGTTTTTTTATAACCGAAACTAGTCAGGCGATAAAAATAAATAATAAAATAAACAAATACCAGCACGTTTTAATAAAACAACCTTAAAAATATGAAACTGGTAATTATGGATAAAACCTTAAACTTAATTGAGTATTTTGTATTAATACATGATAAAACTTACTGAAACATATTTAAATAGAAATGTGATGTTTGAACATCAACAAATTCTTGAAAACTGTTTTGTTAACAATAATAATAAGAATAATTGTATTATCTTCTATTTACAAATAATCAAAAAAACATGTTATAATAATTATAATAACATATATTAATTTGTATTTGTTACATAAAAAAAATGTTTGAATGTCGAAACATTCTAGAACCTTTTTGATTTTGTTTTAAGAGATGATAATAAAACTTACTGAAACATATTTAAATATAAATGGGATGTTTGAACATCAACAAATTCTTGAAAACTCTTTTGTTAACAATAACGTACATAACGTACATACATAGTTTCATGGGGCCAACCCGAGGCTGCGCAATTCGGGCAATTCCATCCGAGCGCTGCGAAATTCGTCATCACCGCTCCCCCAGGAAGCCGCATTATTTCGTTAACAAAACGATTCAATTACTATTAATTTAAACTATATTTAATGGCCGTAATTAATTCGGCCGACGCCGCACGTAACTCGGATGGCACGGAACAATTCACAGGGCAATTTATGTGTGTGTGTGTGCCCCGGGGGTGGAGGCTGGGCAATTAGTATCCGGCGTACATCCCTACAAACATATACATATATAGATATATGTGGTTTGCCGCCCCCGAGGAGGGAGGGCGGTTTATGGGTCATCCGGATCGTAGGTGGCTGGGCAAGGTGCACCGAGCCGGCCTCGGCCGCACCGCGAAATGCTAATGCGTATGCCGCAGGTTTACTTTCGCGGGATAACTGCATTCCCCTGCGGTTAACCGCAGTCATCAAAAAAAGAACCGCAAAGCACGAGATTGAAATCACCAACGTGCTCAATCAAACGGATAAAGTGTTTGATTGAAGAAAAAAAAAACTATCATTGCACCGAATTTGCTATCTCAAGTTGTTTCAAAACTACACCCCCCCCCCCCCCCTACTCTCCGCTGATTGGCTACTTTGGAAGAGTAGAGGTATGCTGTAGGTTCAAATTGTTAAAAATATCTGTGCCCTGTGCCACCAGTTAATGGATTAGTTTGACATTTTATTTTTAGAAATCAAAGGGTTATATTTTGTTTATAGTTAAAAATTTTTGCTATCAAATCGGTTATACCTTTGTTGGTCCTTCGAACCGGTTGTACACCCCGTTTTTGTTTTTTTCTTAGACCGACGTTGCATGAACGTTTCCATCATTCTGTGCATGCCTGGCGTGTTGGTGGGTTGTACTTTGTTGCTCCTTCGAACCGGTTGTAAACCCCATTTTCGTTTATTTCTTATACTGATATTACACGAACGTTTTCATCATTCTGTGCATGCCAGGTGTGTTGATGGGTTATACTTTGTTGGGCCTTCGTACCGCTTGTACACCCCTTTTTTTGCTTATTTCTTATACTAACATTACATGAACGTTTTCATCATTATGTGCACGCCTGACGTGTTGATGGGTTATACGTTGTTGGTCCTTCGAACCGGTTGTACACCCCTGTTTGTTTTTCTTCTTATACTGACGTTGTATGAACGTTTTCATCATTCTGTGCATGCCTGGCGTGTTGATGGGTTATACTTTGTTGGTCCTTCGAACCGGTTGTACACCCCTTTTTTGTTTTTTCTGAGACTGACGTTGCATGAACGTTTTCATCATTCTGTGCATACCTAGCGTGTTGATGAGTTATACTTTGTTGGTCCTTCGAACCGGTTGTACACCCCTTATTTGTTTTTTCTGAGACTGACGTTGCGTATACGTTTTCATCATTCTGTGCATACCTGTCGTGTTGATGGTGCTATTATTGAATGTGTGCGGGCGTCAGTCGATGGATTGGTTCGACGCTAAATCTTAATTGCTGCATTAGGGTGTGTGCCGCCATCCGCAGAACTAGTTCAGTGCGGATTTGTGATGCGCTCGCAATCCGGGCGAGATTTTGTGATCGCCAGAAATCCGATTCGCTGCAGATTGCAGGTTAACGCCGTTAATAGGCAATCCCGGCCGACCGCAGGTTTCCATGCAGGCGCCGGAGATGCAATATCGGCGCATGGCTGGATGGAAACTTAATTGCTTTTCCGGCCGCCTGAATCGCTCGTCGGCCGCATCTATCTGCGAATGACACGGCGATACGCGCCCGGTAATTGCCAATTATGAAAATAATCTTTTAATTTTCGTTCTCGTTAATTTTCGCATTCGTTAGGACGTTCGTAGCGTTAAAAAATAATTAGCGCGCGGCATCTCATCCCCCGACGGTATGCGGAAGCGATCGCTGCCGAGGGCAATTAATAGGGCGCGCGATTTTTTTTTTCTAAAGGGAGCCGGAAAAATGGGGAATGTTCATGACGCTCGGTCCGGTATTTCCTTTCAGCGGAATTGTACGCGCGATGAATTCTCCAATAAGGGAGGCTATTGATTAAATAATTCACTGCGCCTCGCATGCTGCCTCTCCATGGTGTCCTCTCCGTTCCACTGAAATTGACGAGGGTTTATTGTGCACGGAAAAAATGTATGAAAAAATATACACAGACAGTTATTTGTTGGTAATGGACGCTTTGTTGCAGTTTTGTATGCTTATTGATGCTGGTGTTGGATTTTTTTGTTGTTGTTGTTTGAAGTTTATATTGTGGTTCTATCAACTGTTAGATCCGTATGGAGGAGATTATTCAGGTCAGCATTTAGGCAGTACTTATGTGAATGCTTTGGCATTCGCTGCAAAATTTTGATAAGCCATTTTCTTAAAAGTTAAGGTCATTCCGTGTCAAGTGGACCTGTTTTGAATATATTCCCCGCTCGACCATCTCCAATTTTGATGAAAATAAATATGGATATATGAAAGGAACTTCTATGAAGTTTTACCTCCAGATATCAAAAATCTGAGTCACTACGGAGGTCACTCCAAAGTCTGCCGCGAGAATTTTGCAGTTTCATTTTTGGTTAATTTTCACCAAATTTTCACACAGTTTCGAATTTGGTGATTTAGGTTTTTGGAAATTACAGTTTCAATTTTGGTGTTCCCACTGCTCATGTAGATTAGGTATGAAGCTGAAATTCAATACCTTAGATCAACTTTTGATGATCAATACGAAAAAAAAAGTACCAACACTCAGAAGGCAAAATTCACAATTTAATCTCAAAGTGGCCTTAAAATCACAATGCGCGATGTTTCTGCCATACTTTTATGCGGCATCAAATAGTTTCCCAGCTTCTATTTGGTGTCTTATCAATTCTTGCTCATCTAGATTATTTATGAAGCTGAAATTCAACACCTTAGATCAACATTTGTTGATGATTACGAAAAAAAAAAATAATACCAACACTCAGAAAGCAAATACACCAATCACAATTTAACTTTAAAGTGGCCTTAAATTCACAATGAGCGATGTTTCTGCCATACTTTCATGCGACATCAAATAGTTTACCAGCTTCTATTTGGTGTCTTATCAATTCTTGCTCATGTAGATTAGCTATGAAGCTGAAATTCAACACCTTAGATCAACTTTTGATGATTACCAAAAAAAAAAAATGTACCAACACTTAGAAAGCAATAACCAATCACAATTTAATTTCAAAGTGGCCTTAAAATCACAATGCGCGATGTTTGTGCCATACCTTTGCAGCATGTAACTCAAAAACGGAAACAGTTGGTAATTAGTTCTTCTACTGATTTACTAACCAACTATAGGACATTACATTGCTGGAATATCAGACCAATGGCTTACATTCTTGAGGAAATATTTGCCTACAAACCTGGTGTTAAATGCTTAAGGCAAATATTTAAAGTCAAATATGCAAAAAAAGAGTCCCCTCAAATTCTATTTAGTTTAGTACCAATGGAAAAAGCTGCTATTTATTTTCTACTGGAATCATATTTTTATTTGTTAGGACCATTTAGGTAAAGGCAAGCAAAATGTCTTTAAACATGGTGCTTTTCATTCTGTGCAATGAACATTAATTATGTTAATAAAACGCTTGTTTTGGCCCATGGTTTATATTAACGTATAAAAAATGTCGTGCAAAATGGTACTCTGCATTCCGTGCAACGAACATTACTTTTTTTTATTAATTTTCAGCTTTCCAGCTTATTATTTCGGAATTTTACTATTTCTATTATAACATGTCTGTAGATTGCAAAAACTAAAATGTAATTCAGAAAGGGGCATGCAAATTTTGGGTTACGTCTAATCTTAAGTTATGTCCACTCATGGACTAATTATCTGGGGACATTCTTCTGGTCGAAATGTCATTTTTTAAATACAAAGATGCATTTTATGAGGCTGAAATGCAAATTTAATTATCGTCATATTTTGGCAAATTTTAATTTCTCACAGTCTCTTGTATTCGTACATTCTAGAATATCTAAATTTGTAAAAATACCTTAGCGAAATTATGTTTAGAATACACACAAAACTATTCAAAAAAAAAAACTGTATCCAGATGAAACAAAAACAATTGTTAAGTTTAATGTTTTGTCCATAAATTACCAGTTATATATTCAAGGTTGTTAAACTTGGTACTTACTGGTAAATAATATTTATTTTTATTTTATGATTTATTTCTTTCGCCTGGCTAGTTTTGGTTACCATCATTAGAGGCATATGTAATTTAATTTTTATATATCCTGAATTTATTTGAAATGTAATTTTAAATTAGCCTCATCTTAGCCTTGCATGCCTCATCAGAGGCATATGTAATTTAATTTTTATATATCTTGAATTTATTTGAAATGTAATTTTAAATTAGCCTCATCTTAGCCTTACATATGCCTCATCAGAGGTATATATAATTTAATTTTTATATATCCTGAATTTATTTGAAATGTAATTTTAAATTAGACATCTATCAAATTTAAAATTATATATCAAATAAATTCAAGACATATAAACATTAAATTACATATGCCTTTGATGATGGTTGTTCATAACCGAAACTAGTCAGGCATATAATATCAAATAATATCATATAATGTCATATATCAGGCATCAGAAATAAATCATAAAATAAAATAAAAATAAATATTATTTACAAATGAGTACCAAATATAACAACCTTAAAAAACAATTGTTTTATTTTATTCAACAATAAATTACAGAATTCTGAGTAGTGAAACTAATATGCAGTAATGTAATAAGTAGTAAGCAGTAATAAATGTATCGAATTTATTCGTTAATTAATAAAAAAAATGTTGCATAGCACCGAAATGAGTGCATATAACGACAATAACATAACAATATGTGCAACAATGCAACAATAAAATATTTATTCAAATATTTACACCATTCTATGTAACCACGAATTACTATGCAACAAATTTTCGTAAAATTATCGATTATAATTCGATGCACGAATTACATTCGATCCGATGATTTCATATTTATATAATATACAGTGTGCGCCGAAAGTATGGAATAAATTCAGTAAAACCGAAATAAAAAAAATTGGAAAAGAATCCTCGAACAGTCGATTTTCTTTGATAAAAATACACATTTTTGCATGACAGTCGATCTTCAACCATAATTTGTTTTTGAGTAATTACGTCATCCATTTTTTTCTAATTTTAATGACAATTCCCTATTTTTGTTTTTGATTTTGAGAGATCTTTTTATTGTCGAAGTGACAGTATAAAAATGTTGCCATGCTACATAAGAAATTTTTCGAGTAAATGACAATTGAAAGTGAAAAACGGCCATTCATGAAAAATAAAGCAAAAGCGTCATCAGATTTAGTTTTTCAAAGTGCTTGAGGATGAAACAAACAAAAACTCCGCCTGCTATTATATATATTTATCATTACACCTTCTACCAATTAGTGTAGGTGCCCGCTATTATAAGTATTGTATTTTGTAGGGATGATATTTTTCCTTCCTCATGATACGTAGCATTGTTGTCTGACTAACTTCACTTTCTTGTGAAACCAATCGAGATGTCAGAATCCTGTTGTCTGAGGATTCTCTTCTATACTTAACTTCTTTACAACTTTGGCACGTCCAAAGTTATATTCCAGATATACCTACATAGATGTATAGGTAGATAGATAGATTTATTACAAATAAATAATTATTTACTCTTTTTATTACAAAAGATTGTTACAGAATAACAATAAATTGAAGCATGCCAATACCAACCAGTTCTAATAACAAACTTTAACAGAAGATAGGAAGTCTTTACAACTTTGGCATGTCCAAAGCTATCTTCCAGATATACATAGATAGATATATCAAGAGATTATAGATTATTATAAAATAACAATAAATTGAACCATGTCAATGCCAACAGGTTGTAATGTAAAATTGTACATTTGGGAATTAATTCCGGATGCACTGGACTAACGAGATCAACTGGGTCAAAACCGGTCTCCAGTTGTCTGCGGAGATAATATCCAAATGTACAAATATTCAAAATTTCGTAATAAAATTCTAATTTTCTTGTAATCTCTCAGATTGCTATTCACAACTTTAATAAAAGATGGAAAGTGTTTACAACTTTGTCATGTCCAAAGTTATATTTCAGATATATATATAGATACATAGATAGATACCATATTCAAGGATATGTTTCATTCCTTAACATGAACCATTGACCAAACCAAGCGTTTGATTACCAAAATTATTCCACAGAATAAAGCATACTATGTTTAAAGATATTTTTCTTGCCTTTACCTAAAATAATAATATTATTATTATTATTATTATAATAATAATATTATTATATTACTGTAGAGCAAACAGCTCTACAGGCCTCACAGGCCCTTGGCTATCTTTTTAATCTTCCTCCATTCATTCCTCTCTTGCGCTCGCACCTTCCAATCCTTGATTTTTAGTTTCCTTAAATAATTCTGCACGCTTTCTCCCCAACCTTTCCAGTGTCTGTCTATCCTATTTCTTCCTTCTGGCTCTCCCAAGTGGACCAATTCTGTCGTTCTCGTATTTCCCGTTATTGTTATGTGGCCTAACCATCGTAGTCTATTTTTACTTATTATTGTTGATATTGGTTCTTCTTTGTATAACTCGATAACTTCTTTATTTGTTCTTCTTCTCCAAGTTCCGTCCTCTTTCACACCTCCATAAATTACCCTCAATATTCTTCTCTCCCAAGCTTCTATTCTATTTCTTTGTTGGGTGTTCATCGCCCAGCATTCACTTCCATACATCGCAACTGGTTTTATAATTGTTTTGTATAATGACACTTTGGCTGCCCAGGATAGGGTTTTTGACATTTTTGACGTTTTTGACGTTTTTGGCCTTTTAAGACCTAAAAGGTCCAAGAAATAAAAAGATGATTCCAGTAGAAAAAAGCATGCTCTTTCCAGTGGTACTAAACTAAATAGAATTCGAGGGAACTGTTTTTGGATATTTGGCTGAAAATAGGTAAAATTTGCCTTTTAAGCATTTATCACCATGTTTGTGGGCAAATATTTCCACAAGAATGTGAGCCATTGGTCTGATATTCCAGCAATGCAATATCCTATATTTGTTAGTAAATCAGTAAAAGAATCACTTACCAACTATTTTCGTTGATGAGTTACATGCTGTCAAAGTATGGCATATGGGGCCATATGGCATATGGCATATGATATGCCTTATATGGCATGTGATATGCCTTATATGGCATATGAGGTTTTAAGGCCACTTTTTGAAATTGACTTGTGATTGGTGTATTGCTTTCAGAGTGTTGGTACTATTTTTTTTTTTTCGTATTGATCAACAAAAGTTGATCTAAAACTTCCTCTTACATGTTCGTTGCGCACTTTGTCTTTAAGAGTTGAATTTCAGCTTCATAACTAATCTAGATGAGCAGTGGGAACACGTGAAACTTTGCCAAATTCTCGCAGCAGATGCTTGGAGTTTGGAGTGATCTCCATGGGAAATGCCGTAGTGGCTGAGATATTTGATATCTGGAGCTAAAACTTTACAGAAGTTCCTTTCAACCATACATACACATCCTTATTAATTTTCATCAAAATTGAAGGTTGTTCAGCGGGGACCAGTATACATGGAGTGACCCTTAATGCAACTCCAAATTCTGTTGATTTCCTAAAGTCTTGAAACTAATGGGCATTCCAGAAAAGTTCTAGAAATTGCGAGAATATTGTTCAATATTTATATCAAAATAAAGCTTGCATAACGTATGTATATGATATATATATATATATATATATATATATATATATATATATATATATATATATATATATATATATAACAATTTCTGAATTTCTATATAACAGATAGAAAATGAAACAAATCTGAATGATCAAAATATTGCGCGTCGGAAACAATATTTCCGTGCCGGATTCTGCCCCGGGTCTTGGTTTGGGGGTTTGGGGACCTCTGCTCTCAGAAATTGGCCGTAATTTTGATTTATTCGATATATTCGAAGCTGCAGTTGTTGCTCGTAACATACATCTTCCATATCGCCACACAGACAGTGCATTAGCTTGGTTATTGATGCTCTCAAGATATCCATCATCCTTCATTCGAGAAAATCCGAATCTTATCGGCAATCTCGCCGCATCCGAGCCTCCGCATCTCCGCACAGGATCGGCCCCGTATCCCCGGCGATGCGTCCAAGGATGATTTACTGGCGGCACGTCCGAGTCCGGGATGACTTACGGCTCCTCGTGCCCGTCGAGATCATCCTCATCGAAATTTGCGAGGCTCGCCTGTGCTCTCCCAGGGAACCGGTCCGAATCCGACGGTTATTGCACACGCTCCGGGGAGGATCACGCACATAAAGTGCGCACACCGGAGCGCCATAAAAATGCTTTTATGTGCGGGCTTGACCAAACAAGTGGAAAGCGTATCCTCGCGGTTCTGCGGCGTTATTAGAGATACCAGCGTGTGTCCGTAAAGAGAACTCGGGTTCAATGAACGGCCTCACTCCAACTTTCTCTCCGCACACATGCACACACATGGAGGAGCACTTTGCAGATGCTCGTTACCGCGGCGTACTTTTTCAAGAATAATCCGCGCCCGAAGAGGCTCGCCCCGAACTTCCAAGGGAGCGGGACAAAACTTGTCCTGATCATCCTTTGTTGCAGAGCTCCTCACGGGTTTCATCCTTTGTTGCAGCACCTCCTCACGGGTTTGCATTTTCTGCGACCTCACACGTCGGCCGACATCGCGGCATGAGTTATGGTCGCATGTCCATAGTTCACGTTATGGTAATCGGCCTCCTCTAGCTCGCGAAGATTCGCGCAAACGCACCCAAGGGGTTCGCGGAATCGCCGTGGCTCGCATCTTCTGGGCCATCACGTTCCCGAACAGGTTCTTCAACTGGTTCCTCCAGATAAGTCGCGAGGACTTCCTTAAGAATCGCCTGTCGTTTGGCGTAATTGTCTCCTCCCAGGAATGGGGCAACGTCTGCGTTGAGCAACTTCTTCGTGTGCGACGTAGAACGGCCACACCTAGAGCGAGGGGCATGCCGTGTTATGAGATTGCGCGTCAAAACATTAAACCATCGGGCACTTTCTACGAACCGAACCTAAATGAAGAACATCCGCGTTGAACAGCTGAGCACCCATAGCGGCATCAAATTGTTGACCAGCTAACACCAATCGCGGAATCAAATTGTTGACCAGCTTCTATTTGGTGTCTTATCAATTGTTCCAAATGTTGGGCACCAAACGCTTCGTTTGATATGCTTAACTGCTCATCATCAAATTCTAAACAGCATTTGGTGATTGTGCTAGAATTTATAGAAGTTAACGAGATTCGTATAACTTATAAATACGTAATATGTAACTTGCAACATAAAAATATGAGCGTTGGACGTGAGTAGTAAAGACGCACAATCGTAAACTCCTGACGACAGAAATGCTTATGTTAAGATGGGCAGGAGGAGTCACTCGTAAAGACAAAGTGCGCAGCGAACATATAAGAGGAAGTTTTACAGTTGCACGGATAACTGAGAAGATAGCGGAATCCAGATTAAGATGGTACGGGCACGTAATGCAAAGACCAGAAGACCATGTCATGAAAAAGTTCCTTTCCATGGAAGCAAAGAAAAGGGGAAGACGAAGACCTCAAACCACTTGGCTGGCCCATCTTGGTCCTCCTTCTCCTCCCCTTTGTTGTCCTTCTCCTTGAGCTTGATAAGAGGGATCTTCATTGATAAGGAAGAGATCCGTTATTGGGAAAGAAACGAACCATTGATTGTGCTAGAATTTATAGAAGTTTACGAGATTCGTATAACTTATAAATACGTAATATGTAAGTTGCAACATAAAAATATGTTTGTTGATCGTGAGTGGAAAACTCGCACCTGGACTCGCTTTTTCGCAGCATGTCACCCTTTCCAGCAAATGTAAAAGGAAAAGTAGGAAAAATTGTTAAAGAGTGAGAAAAATAAGGCTCACTTTTTCGCAGCAAGTCACAGCTTCCAGGAAAAGTAAAAGTGGGAAAAATTGTTGAAGAAGAGTGAGAAAAATAAGACTCGATTTTTCGCAGCAAGTCACCGCTTCCAGAAAAAATAAAAGTAAAAGAAGAAGAAATAGTTGAAGAAGAGTGAGAAAAATAAGACGAAGAAGACAAAAAAGGAATGGCAAGATGACGACTGTGATGATAAAAGTGTCCCACTTTTATCGCATCAGATAGCCAGATATCCAATCAGATCGCCCATCTTGGTCCTCCTTTCCCTCCCCCTTGTTGTCCTTCTCCTCGAGCTTGATAAGAGGGATCTTCATTGATAAGGAAGATTATTGGGAAAGAAACGAACCATTGATTGTGCTAGAATTTATAGAAGTTTACGAGATTCGTATAGCTTATAAATACGTAATATGTAAGTTGCAGCATAAAAATATGTTTGTTGGTCGTGAGTGGTAAACTTCCACCTGGACTCGCTTTTTCGCAGCAAGTCACCCCTTCCAGGAAATGTAAAAGTAAAACTAGGAAAGATTCTTAAGGAAGAGTGATAAAAATAAGACTCACTTTTTCGCAGCAAGTCACAGCTTCCAGGAAAAGTAAAAATAGGAAAAATTGTTGAAGAAGAGTAAATAACACTCGATTTTTCGCAGCAAGTCACCGCTTCCAGAAAAAATTAAAGTAAAAGAAGAAGAAATAGTTGAAGAAGAGTGAGAAAAATAAGACGAAGAAGACAAAAAAGGAATAAAATGAATGGGAAGATGACGTCTGTGATGATAAAAGTGGATCTTTAGAGAGCCCATATTGGTCCTCCTTCTCCTTCCCCTTGTTGTCCTTCTCCTCAAGGTTGATAAGAGGGATCTTCATTGATAAGGAAGAGATCCGTTATTGGGAAAGAAATGAACCATTGATTGTGCTAGAATTTATAGAAGTTTACGAGATTCGTATAACTTATAAATACGTAATATGTAAGTTGCAACATAAAAATGTATTTTGTTGGTCGTGAGTGGTAAATTTTGCACCTGGACTCGCTTTTTCGCAGCAAGTCACCCCTTCCAGGAAATGTAAAAGGAAAAGTAGGAAAAATTGTTAAAGAAGAGTGAGAAAAATAAGACCTACTTTTTCGCAGCAAATGACAGCTACCAGGAAAAGTAAAAGTAGGAAAAATTATTAAATAAGGGTGAGAAAAATAAGACTCGCCTTTTCGCAGCAAGTCACCGCTTCCAGGAAAAGTAAAAGTAAAAGAAGAAATGGTTGAGGAAGAGTGAGAAAAATAAGACGAAGAAGACAAAAAATGAAGAAAAGGAATGGGAAGATGACGACTGTGATGATAAAAGTGGATCTTCAGAGAGCCCATCTTGGTCCTCCTTTCCCTCCCCCTTGTTGTCCTTCTCCTCGAGGTTGATATGAGGGATCTTCATTGATGAAGAAGAGATCCGTTCTTGGGAAAGAAACGAGCCAGTGATTGTGCTAGAATTTATAGAAGTTTACGAGATTCGTATAACTTATAAATACGTTATATGTAACTTGCAACATAAAAATGTGTTTGTTGGTCGTGAGTGGTAAACTTGCACCTGGACTCGCTTTTTCGCAGCAAGTCACCCCTTCCAGGAAATGTAAAAGTAAAACTAGGAAAGATTCTTAAGGAAGAGTGATAAAAATAAGACTCACTTTTTCGCAGCAAGTCACAGCTTCCAGGAAAAGTAAAAGTGGGAAAAATTGTTGAAGAAGAGTGAGAAAAATAAGACTCGATTTTTCGCAGCAAGTCACCGCTTCCAGAAAAAATAAAACTAAAAGAAGAAGAAATAGTTGAAGAAGAGTGAGAAAAATAAGACGAAGAAGACAAAAAAGGAATGGCAAGATGACGACTGTGATGATAAAAGTGTCCCACTTTTATCGCATCAGATCGCCAGATATCCAATCAGATCGCCCATCTTGGTCCTCCTTTCCCTCCCCCTTGTTGTCCTTCTCCTCGAGCTTGTTAAGAGGGATCTTCATTGATAAGGAAGATTATTGGGAAAGAAACGAACCATTGATTGTGCTAGAATTTATAGAAAATTACGAGATTCGTATAACTTATAAATACGTAATATGTAAGTTGCGACATAAAAATATGTTTGTTGGTCGTGGTGGTAAATTTTGCACCTGGACTCACTTTTTCGCAGCAAGTCACCCCTTCCAGGAAATATAAAAGTAAAAGTAGGAAAAATTGTTAAAGGAGAGTGAGAAAAATAACGCTCACTTTTTCGCAGCAAGTCACAGCTTCCAGAAAAAGTAAAAGTAGGAAAAATTATTGGAGAAGGGTGCGAAAAATAAGACTCGCTTTTTCGCAGCAAGTCACCGCTTCCAGGAAAAGTAAAAGTAAAAGAAGAAATGGTTGAGGAAGAGTGAGAAAAATAAGACGAAGAAGACAAAAAATGAAGAAAAGGAATGGGAAGATGACGACTGTGATGATAAAAGTGGATCTTCAGAGAGCCCATCTTGGTCCTCCTTTCCCTCCCCCTTGTTGTCCTTCTCCTCGAGGTTGATAAGAGGGATCTTCATTGATGAAGAAGAGATCCGTTCTTGGGAAAGAAACGAGCCAGTGATTGTGCTAGAATTTATAGAAGTTTACGAGATTCGTATAACTTATAAATACGTTATATGTAACTTGCAACATAAAAATGTGTTTGTTGGTCGTGAGTGGTAAACTTGCACCTGGACTCGCTTATTCGCAGCAAGTCGCCCCTTCCAGGAAATGTAAAAGTAAAAGTAGGAAAAATTGTTAAAGAAGAGTGATAAAAATAAGACTCGCCTTTTCGCAGCAAGTCACCGCTTCCAGGAAAAGTAAAAGTAAAATAAGAACAAATAGTTGAAGAAGAGTGAGAAAAATAAGAAGAAGACAAAAATGAAGAAGAGGAATGGGAAAATGACGACTGTGATGAAAAAATCTTCAGAGGCCCATCTTCCTCCTCATTCTCCTTGCCGTCCTTCTCCTTGTCGTTCTTCTCCTCGAGGTTAATAAGAGGGATGAAGATACCTCTTAACCTTGTTGGGAAAGAAACGAGCCCAGGCTTAGGTACTACTACACCACATGGGAATGAGTACTACCAAAAAAATGTATCCATACCACGAAATGGCATGGACTGAAATATAAAACTATTCTTCTTGCAGTGCATCTCCTATCGGAGGTTTGCTATCATCACAGATATTCGAACCTTATTGGCTGCCGCTCGCAATAATTGGGTGTTGCTGCAGCCAAACCAGCCCCTTAGGTTATTGAGCCAGGAACTTCTGATGTTCCTTTTTCATATGATCTTTCCTTGTACTATCAATTGTAGCAGCGCGTATTTGGGTCCTCTCATTATGTGGCCTAGGTATTGTAACTTTCTCTTCTTGATGGTGTGAGTTATTTCCAATTCTTTTTGCATTTTATTTAACACTTCAGTGTTGGTCACCTTGTCGGTCCATGGAATACGCCACATTCTACGGTAACACCACATTTCAAAGGAATTCAGTTTGTCCAAGTGATTCTTCTTGAGAGTCCATGTTTCAACCCCATACAGTAATGTAGAAAAGACATAGCAACGCAGCATTCTTGTTCTAAATTCTAGGCTTAAATCCCTACTAGCGAAGAGCTTTTACATTTTCACAAATATTGATCTCTCTACTTAATAATAAAGAATAATAAAGAATATTTATTAGCAAAAAACGCTAAATAATATACAAGATTTCGACAAAACAAAACATAACAAAATTCTCAACAAAACAACTGTAATCATTGTTTTAATTTCTTTTGTTTGGTTACCTGATTGATCTATCCAGGTTCCAAGGTTTGACATAAAACTATTATGTCAACCAAAATAGTAAAAACTTATTGGTGAGGAAGTTAAAAATATATCGCACGTGACATGGAAGAGTGTCACAACCTGAAAATTGCAATTTGGCAGGAGACAAAAGTAGTTATTTATCGTATGAGTGAATAAAGTCGAATTTTGTCCACGAAAAAAACCGTGTAGCGCAAGAGGCGAATGCGAGTGCGATAATGTAGTTATTTATCTTATGAGTGAATAAGGTCGAATTTTGTCCACGAAAGAAACCGTGTAGCGCAAGAGGCGAAGGCGAGTGCGATAATTTTTTCGAGTGGATAAAATTGCTTTATTCACGTGTATCATACAAGATTTTTTCCAATTCGTTATCAGAATTGAAGAATTTGCGTGAAGTGTCACATTGTCAGGTGACAAAGAAAACTTCAAGGACAGTGCGAATTTACCAATTTTTTTACTTTATTCACATTGTCAATGGTTATAGTGAATTAAGTGAAAATGTAATCATTTTATTCACCCATTCGATTAAAGTGTAATTTTAACGATGAGATTCAATATACATAATAAGCATTTTAATAATGCGAATTGGAAAATAAACGTTTTAGAATGTTTAGACACGACTGCTATATCCGTCCAATGAAATCCGACATAAATAAGCCAATTAATTGTATCAAGTGAATTAAGTGATTTCGTTTTAGGATGAAAATTATCACACTCATATGACATATGACCTGAATATTCAGGTGTAACAGTAACGTGTACGTTACTTGACATCATCACATTCGAATGTCAGATGTATTTATATCATAAATGCATCTGACATGGGAATGTGATGCTGTCAAGTAACGTACACGTTACTGTCAACGTTTTTTGATACTCAATACACCTGATTCAACTGTATATTTCCTGAATTAAATCATTTTTAATTACTTAAAAACATTTTTTATGGTTTATTTAGAGCTTTATTTTTCAATTTATAATACAAGTGATAGTTTCGTCATTGCTACAAATAAATTGATGCCACTAATGAGAAATTGTTGAGTACACTTTTAAATGCATTGCTCGAGACGAGATGTAGGCGCTACGTTTACATAGCCTTGAATAATCATTACGTTACAATCTCATCACGTTTGTAAATTACATGGGAAAACTGTGGTTTTACTACGTATTAACGAGCGTTACAATTGATTCATTATGGTTCAAGTATGTGGGTAGGTAATTTGCGCAATTATAAATCATTATACACAGAATCGATCTTTTTTATAACATGCATAAACATTATTTCAATAACATTGTTATACTTCTAAAGTAATAACAGATCAATTATCATTAAAATATAACAAAAAAGGCAGAAATGACGAGGGCCAATAGAGTAATAAAGATAGCTATCTCTCACTACAGCGAAAACCAGATATACAGTGTATTTCAGTGAATACCACAGACAGCAAAATTATTCTTGGGAAATTATACAGGGTGAGTCGGGAGGGACGTACCAATCTCCAGGAGTGTATTGTACACGTGAAAATAATTTAAATAAAATCAAATGTTGTTATCCGATTGTCATTTGTTTTCAAGTTATACTTTCAAATCTTGAATATGCAAATATGGTATTTGTTTATGGTTTTGTAATGGGAGTACTACAGCTGCTATTGAAGGATATCGTTTCGGTTACGGTTTCCACATCAGAAAACTCCGTATAAAAACGTATTTGTCCGACTTTTCAACAAACTGTTCGAAACTATAACTTGAAAACAAATGAAAATCGGATAACGGGTTAATCGGGTTTTTTAAATTATTTTCACGTGTGCAATTTCCTGGGGTTTGGTCCATTCCTCTCGACTCACCCTGTATAAGGATCAACTATTGGCATAAGCTATATTCTTTCTGAGTGGCCAAAACAAAATATTAAAAACAAACAGAAATTTACTTCTGTCAAAAAATATTCACATTATATAATTATTATTATTCTTAAACATTCAGGTGTATTGCGTATAAAAAAACGTTTTCGTGATACTTGATTGTACTTACGTATTTTCGGTACTGTCTCCATGGTTGTTATTTAACTGATATCAGCCACGGCCGTTAAAATTTAACAGCAGTGGACATTTTTTTCATTTGTTTATTTTGGTGTTCACAAGCGTTACTACACAACCATCGCAGCATACTTGAAATATGTCATGATTTTTGAAAATAAATTCGCAAAATGTAATCCGTTTTATTTTAGTATCACGAAAACTATAAAACAACATACTGATATGGATCGTATGGATATAACAGACTCGGTTGATTGCAAAATCTCGATTTTACAATATCTCAATCTCGTCTGTTATATAAACCCATATCGGCCTAATACCGTTATATACTATAGAGAAACATGATAAAAATTGGGCAAAAAGTCAAAACAACTTCTGACGTGAAAGCAAATTGAAGATTTTCATAACAAAATCCAGAATTGACTTCTACTCTCTTTATACATTTTCATAGCTTCTATGTCGTTATAAATTTTATTATTTCTTTCATATGCTGCAAATTTTGATAAACCCACTACACTTTGCAAAAAAGTACTACAAAATACAGGTACAGGGTGGCCCAATTTGGATGTTTCTATATCGAATCTCGTTAACTAGAAGAGATAGAGAAAATCGGATGGGGTATCCTCGATCTTTTTTCAAGACAAACTCAATGGTGAAAATGAAAATTGGCTATCGTCTTGTGTTTTCGAGTTATGGCCAAAAACTCATTATTTTCCATTTTTTATTTTTATCAATATAATAATTGTATACACGATATAAAATATATGAATGGCGTGTTGTATTCTTATGTGGATGCGTATTGCTGCGTATAGCATAATTTTGAGTGTGGTATTCGCATTTGTGGTATATTTTAGGGTTCCCTTGATAATATAATATTTAATTCACACTTAGTATTATTTCAATCTAAAAATAAACGTTTCGCTGTTTCTTTTAACGTCTCTTTCCGTCGAGAAAAATGTTTACCCAATTCGCCACGTTTTAATTGCCTCAAATAAAGTTTCGCTCCCGGCTGTTAGCACGTCGGGGGAGCCTCAAAGGCGCGGCTGTTTGTTTGTGCGACTCCTCGCCGTATTTTCGGGTCCACGTTAATTGCGTGAAAATTTCCGCGGGATATTATTCCTGGCCGCCGCACCGAAGGTGTCGTTAACCCACAAGTTTCGCGTGTGGGCGAAGCCATTCGACTGGGGCTCGATTGCGAAAGACGGAAGCTATGTAGCTACATCGATCAACAGGGCTTGGCACACGACGAGTGTTACGTGATTTTGGCACAGTCGCGGTAATTAGCAGGCACAAGTGTGTGTCACTTGAAGTATGTAAACACTGATGGAATTTGGGAGTGTGTTTGAGACCAGCGTTTCAAGTCGTCACGTTGATTTTTCTCGAAGACCTCAAAAGCTGTGCTTCCCCCAATTATTTTGGTACAATGTGCGTACACAGGGCAGAACAAATGATAAAGAGTACTTCTTCTGCGTCTGATTTTTCTTCTTCGTATTCTTCTTCTATTTCTTCTACTACTAGTACTTTTTCTGTTTCTTCTTCTACTAGCACTTCTTCTGTTTCTTCTTCTACTAGCACTTATTCTGTTTCTTCTTCTACTAGCACTTCTTCTGTTTCTTCTTCTACTAGCACTTCTACTTTTCTTCTACTACTTCTTCTAATACTACTTCTTCTTCTACTACTACTTCTTCTTCTTCCGATATTTGTTTGGCCTTGGCGACAAGCCCTGTTTCAATCAAACAAACAAACAAACAAGCAAACGTGTTGATAACTAAAATATGTAAACTTCCGAAACGTGCCATCGTTAATTAATTATTTCTAGTGAGTTATCACATCCTGCGATTATTGTTATTAATTTATTATTAAACGTGACTGTCGACGTGTCTGACAATAGCCAATTGCCTTCCTCCCGTTTGGACAGGCCGCGGATTCCGGCTGTGGCAGTCCCAACAGTCTAATAAATAACCTGCTGCGCACAGGATGAGACAATGAGGACACGATTAATGCGTGTGCATGCATTCACGGTGCATCCCGTGACTGCATACAAATTGGCGTACGGAGATGCAGGACAATTGTGTGGGATGAATCGCCATTGTCCGGCTGTGGGCAGGTGGTCCAGAAGCCGTTAGACGTGCTCCGTATCTGGAGTCGCAGGTGGAGATGAACGTCACACGAAATTTATGGTCCCATCAAACCAGAATGCCTAATTTGATTTGTATCTCTAGAACAGAGAAAATGGGATATTATGAATCCATTAATATTAGACATTCCATCCATTGATCAAATAACGTGTAGTTATTTGATGGTGTCCTCAATGAAAATAGAAACATAGTTTTTAGCCCCATGACTATTCGGCACATAAGTTATGTTCAACGTTAAAGACACCGCCCTACTTACACAAGAAATAGCTATTTTGGATTCTTGATTGCGAAATGTTCCTTTTGCATTCGAGAATGCAAAAGAAGCATTTCCCAATCGAGTATCAAACAATTTTTGTTTCGAAAACTGCAGCCCCACATTAGTGGAAACTCAAAGAAAACCTTCTGACATTTAATCGCGATCAACCACAAATCATCTTGATGTTAAAATCCAAAGATGTTTTTTTATACTGAAGATTTAAGACTGAGAACATTAACTAATTCCGACTAAGGTACAGTGAAATCATATGATATGTGTTATACCTCCTTATAGTGCACCCAATACATTCTATCTCATCTCTTGATTCTTCTAATGTTCGAATTTCGCGCCCCACGACACCGGACATACCTCGCCGTCTTCTTCTCGCCGTCTTCTTCGCCTTCTAGTTCAGTAAGAACCATCCTGGAACACGTATCGCGTTTTAAAGGTGTTGGAAACTACGTGGTATCACTTTACTTCTGTGACCTACTGAAAGTGGGATTCTAACCGGACGTTCTTCCGGAGGCCAAGAGCAAGTGCCTGACCTCCACAACCAGATGCGGTTGGATTCAATCTGAACGCCCCTTTCAGTTATTTCATCTCTTCCAGCTCTTTTCTTCTCCTTCCTTCATCTCTTCATGCTCTTTCGTCTCTTCTAGCTCTTTCGTCTCTTCTAGCTCTTTCATCTCTTCCAGCTCTTTCATCTCTTCCAGCTCTTTCATCTCTTCCAGCTCTTTCATCTCTTCCAGCTCTTTCATCTCTTCCAGCTCTTTCATCTCTTCCAGCTCTTTCATCTCTTCCAGCTCTTTCATCTCTTCCAGCTCTTTCATCTCTTCGACCTCTTTTATATCTTCTCTTCCACCTCTTTCATCTCTTCTCTTCCCCCTCTTTAATCTCTTCTCTTCCACTTCTTTCATCTCTTCTTCTTTCATCTCTTCCATTTCTTCCATATCTTCAAGCTCTTGTCTTACATCTCCTCCGGTTTCTGTTCCAACTCTTCTATCTAGGACAAGATCTGATTTGAAGATTAATCTGATTAGATAATCTGATAATATATAATAAGCTGATAATCTAGATTAATCTGATTAATCTGATTAGAATCTTTCTAATTTTGGTGTTTCGATTTTCGTAGCATACAAACCCGATATCAAGTGAATGCTAGTTCTCCGACTAGGTACAACCACATAGAGTTGCAAATCTACGGAATGGCGAATGAAAAATCCCGTAAAAGTTCATTCGATTAATACGAATTTTACGAATTCCCATCGCCAGACTTTCTATTTAAAATTTTTCTACCGATTGCACTGCATATGCAAGACTTTTTGAATTCCAGCCCCCCAACCAAAGGCCCTCCATAACTCACGCTCGCCCATATATTTGCACTTCGACTTCCTTATCAACAGGCCAACGCCGAAACGGGGGAGAGAAACTGGGTCGCCATCGATTAAACCATCAGTCCTCCCCCACCCCTAGCCCATTGCAACCCTAAGTCAATAACACGCACGACCGGATGCACTAGTGCTGCATGCCCGCGCGTATGTAAAGGGGGGCCACGCACCTGTAATTACGCCCAAACTCCCTTCATCACGTGTGTGTGTAATAATAAGCACGTGAGCACATAAACAACGCGCCGATAAGCCCAAAAACTAGATTACATTCCTCACTGGGTCACACGCACACACACATAGCCACGCAGCATACAAAATACAAGCAAGTACACACCCATGCATACAACTGTATACAAAAATACATGAATACTATTCTACCACAAACACACCCAATCGTACTCATACTCACATAATTATACGTACGTACAATCATACGTCACAGGTTGACACAAAAATCATACATCATACATTATACCCTTGTTAAAGATACTTCAACATACTTGCAATTATATTCACATGATTGTACATACATTCATACAAACCGTAACTGGGTCACATTAAAATTATAGACACAATACATATTCATATACAAGTATACACACGTGTTCAAGACAAGTACCTATACACCTGCACTTATACACAAAAATACATACTAACAATTGTACTCAAATAAACACACCCAATCGTACTCATACTCACATTATTGTACATACAATCATACACACCGTCACTGGGTCACATAAAAATCATATACACAATACATATTCATATACAAGTGTAAACACTTGTTCAAGACAAGTACACAGTTACACTTATACACAAAAATACATGCATACAATTGTACTCAAACTAACACACCCAGTCGCACTCATACTCACATCATTATACAAACAATTATACACATCGTCACTGGGTCACACAAAATCATATACACAATACATATTCATATACAAGTGTAAACACTTGTTCAAACAAGTACACAGTTACACTTATACACAAAAATATATGCATACAATTGTACTCAAACAAACACAGCCAATCGTACATATACTCACATGAGTGTACATACATTCGTACACACCGTCACTGGGTCACATAAAAATCATAGAGACAATACATATTCATATACAAGTGTATACACTTGTTCAAGACAAGTACACAGTTACACTTATACATAAAAATACATGCATACAATTGTACTCAAACTAACACAACCAATCGCACTCATACTCATATCATTATACAAATAATCATACACATCGTCACAGGGTCACAAAAAAATCATAGACACAATATATATTCAGATACAAGTGTACACACTTGTTCAAGGCAAGTACACACTTGCACTTGTACGCAAAAATATATGCATACAATTGTACTCAAACAAATACACCGAATCCTACTCATATTGACATGATTGTACATACAATCATACACCTCGTCACTGGGTCACATAAAAATCACAGAGACAATACATATTCATATACAAGTGTACACACTTGTTCAACACAAGTACACACTTGTACACAAAAATATATGCATACAATTGTACTCAAACAAACACACCCAATCGCACTCATACTCACATCATTATACACATCGTCACAGGGTCACATAAAAAGCATACACACAATACATATTCATGTACAAGTGTACACACTTGTTCAAGACAAGTACATACTTGCACTTATACACAAAAATATATGCATACAATTGTACTCAAACAAACACAGCCAATTGTATTCATACTCACATGATTATACATACAATCATACACACCGTCACTGGGTCACATAAAAATCACAGATACAATACGTATTCATGTACAAGTGGACACACTTGTACACAAAAATATATGCATACAATTGTACTCAAACAAATACACCCAATCGTACTCATACTCACAATATTGTACAAACAATCAAACACACACCCTCTCCGGATCACACAAAATCATACACACAATACATATTCATATACAAGTGTAAACACTTACTCAAGCAAGTACACAGTTACACTTATACACAAAAATACATGCATACAATTATACTCAAACTAACCCACCCAATCGTACTCATACTCACATGATTATACATACAATCATACACATCGTCACCGGGCCACATAAAAATCACAGAGACAATACATATTCATATACGTGTACACATTTGTTCAAGACAAGTACACACTTGCACATATTCACAAAAATACATGCATACAATTATTCACGAACAAATACAATTGTACACATATTAACATGGTTATACATACAATCATACACATCCTCACTGGGTGGCATGTGTACACAATTATATACGCACATGCAAACACACAATCATACACATTCTGACATGGTTATATACTCTGTTCCATTTTTATTTTTAACTAAGAAGTCTGTGGTTTGATTTTATAAAATTTTACACATGAACATCAACAAAAAAGATCTGACAGTGAAAAAATTATTAAATGTCATATTTCTAACAACGTTGCCTAATTTATATATTAAAATAATTAAATGATTGCTTCGATCATTCAAGTGTGCTGGTTTAAAGTAAAATCATCAACTATATTTTATGTTATAATTTGACTGATTTGCTGTTGTAAAATAAAAATGGTAAATAAGTTCTGTACTCAATAGATACTCAATTTAATGGCAACACTGTCATAAAATATAACCTCTTTTTTTAAATATAACCTATTTTATTTTTCAATTCTAGTGACTTTTTACATTGGCCAACAATAATGTCACTCTAACAGATCCAACTTAGTTAAAAATAAAAATGGAACAGAGTAAACATGCAATCTGCTGGGTGATATACTACATAATTATACAAACCCACATAATCGTACATACTCAAAGGCTGAAAAATGCAATTATACACACCGGGTGATATACTACATAATTATACAAATTCACATAATCGTACATACTCAAAGGCTGAAAAATGGAATTATACACACCGGGTGATATACTGCATAATTATACAAATTCACATAATCGTACATACTCAAAGGCTCAAAAATGAAATTATACACACCCTTAGTGGCACCACACAATCAAACATACACACAAGGCAGAGGCACCAGGCACAAGGCAATCGTGCACCCACTCGCAGGCGTACACAAACACTTGTCTACGTACACACATCCAGGTAGATCAAATAGGCAGACAGGCAGGCATACACAAACATTTGCCTACATACATACAAATTCACATAATCGTACATACTCAAAGGCTGAAAAATGAAATTATACACACCCTTAGTGGCACCACACAATCAAACATACACACAAGGCAGAGGCACCAGGCACAAGGCAATGGTGCACCCACTCGCAGGCGTACACAACACTCGCCTACGTACACACATCCAGGTAGACCAAATAGGCAGACTGGCAGGCATACACAAACATTTGCCTACATACATACAGGCATACACAAACATTTGCCTACATACATACAGACATACACAAACATTTGGCTATATACATACAGGCAGAAATATCAAACGACAGACAGACGTAGATCAGACGTGGACCAGGTAGATCAAATAGGCAGATCGGCAGGCATACACAAATAT
The DNA here is from genome assembly GCA_951805005.1 of Othius punctulatus. Lineage (NCBI taxonomy): Eukaryota > Metazoa > Arthropoda > Insecta > Coleoptera > Staphylinidae > Othius > Othius punctulatus. The sequence goes on from OX638145.1 coordinate 17,609,363, forward strand.
TTGCCTACATACATACAGGCATACACAAACATTTGCCTACATACATACAGGCAGGAATATCAAACGACAGACATACGTACAGACTAGCAAGCCTTCACGAGTTATAAGCAACCCGATACCTTATCGCAATTGCTAGTAATTAAGGTCGCGATTGTGAGGCATGTAACCTTCGGAAATGCGTAGCTGTTTAGTCGCGATTATGCGTAATTCATTGAGAATGCGAATGATGCGTAAAAATCGTGCTAAGCCTCAGGATTAGTGTCGGCTCTAATGCTCGCATGGATATGCAATGCTTGTGCACCTTGGTTTTGAGATTGGCCCAGTTTCATATGTATGCCGAGAAGTTTTGTCCAGCAACTATTCTGGAGATCTAGAGCAGGTATAAGTTGTTCAAGTTAGATTCAAACTGCACCGGCGAAAATCTGTAGCTTTGCATACAATGTCAAAGTGGTTTTTAGATGTTGAACTTTTGAAGAATTTTAGTACTCTTGATTGATTCTGAAAATTTTTCTACCAATCAATTCTACATCTCCTGTTCTGTTTTCATCTGACTGGATTTTTTTCTGTTTGTTTCATCTTCATACTAAGTTACTTTCGCTTTCATTAGTGCTCAATGTTCATAAATGTTAAATTTTGTTCTTATACATTGTATACTGATACGGTTGATAGATCGATCTCAGACTATTGTAGCTTGTTACTTTATACGTTAAATCGAGATGACATATCTCAGCATAAAATTGACAAAAAAATCGTTTCTAATCTTTGAAGTTGAAGGAGGTAGATGCTTCACTTCTTGTATTTGCCTTTTTTCGTTCGTCATTTATTTATTTGTTTGTATATTTATTTTTTATTGTGACTTGCGCCTTTGGCATTTTTCCAAAAATATGCCACCCCTGGGCTATAACCCCCGGTTATAGCCCTCATAACCGGTTATACCTTTGTTGGTCCTTCGAACCAGTTGTACACCCTTTTTTTTTCTTTCTTAGACTGACGTTGCATGAACGTTTCCATCATCTGTGCATGCCTGGCGTGTTGATGGGCTGTACTTTGTTGGTCCTTCGAACCGGTTGTAAACCCCTTTTTTGTTTATTTCTTATACTGACATTACATGAACGTTTTCATGATTCTGTGCATGCCAGGTGTGTTGATGGGTTATACTTTGTTACCCCCGCCCCCTAAATGCGCCACTAGGGGCATATAGGGTTGCAGATTGTCTGTTCAGTTTCTGGTGATAAAATTTCAGTTCTTGGTGTTCTGTTCCGGTCATAAAATTCCGCACACACAATAGGCTCCAATAATAGTTTTTTTCAGGTCAGAATTCTTATTCTCGTAAACGTACTATACTGCTAGTATCAACCCCAATATTTATGCCTAAGGTTCTGCTACTTTTGTACTTATAGATTATTTATTGGAAATTTTGTAAGTTTGACATACAATTTTATGAATTTTATCTATCGTATCTTGTATCTTTTACAGACTCATCAGACTCTCTCAGACTCTTTAATATTCAGTATCTTTTGTATCTTCTGTTGTTTGTTTCCTTTGAGTCTGTTTGAGCTTTCTCTGTTTCTAACCAGTCAGTGTTGATGTATTATTTGGAGCAAAATTTTATTATTTTGAATTTTAGTTACAAATTTGATACTGTTATTACTGGTCAGTACTGGCCATTGCTCAAGCAGACATTTGTGGAAGATACTGGTTGCTCATCTTGATGTTGTTTTTAACAAAATTCTTGGTACATTTTTTTGCGTTTCCGTCCACGTCGACTCGTCATCCAGAGCCTAGAACATCCGTGATTAAAACCGTTCGGATTTAATCCCTGGATCCCGTGTTTACGCAGCCTGTTCCCCCCACTCCGGACTAGGCAGAGCGTCGAAATTAAAGCGTCGCGGCGGGGCATAAATCGCCACGTCAAAAGATTGAAATGTAAATGCACTTAATCGGGCCCTGATTTACGGGCGCGGCCCCCACTTAATTCAGCAGATTTTCTTAATCGCCCCCGCGTTCTCTCGGCTGCATATTTATAAAACTGCGGCGGGCATAAATCCCCGGTGGGGGGCCCGGGGGCGGCGCGCACCTCCGCATCTCGGATGAGGAACGGTAATGGCCGCGGACGACGCCGTTGCGGGGGCGGCGGCCGACGGGCGCCCCGGCCCTGGCAATGATTTGTTATCGCGGTAATATTTGCCGTTATTCACCATCAGGACCGCAATAAGCGAAAGCCCTGGCACCGGCGTAAATCATCCGGAAGTGCGCCATTACGTTCTTGTGGGTGTGCATGCATGTGGCGTGGGCGGGAGAGACACCCGAATGGAACCACGGGCGACGGAAGGGCTTTTATCCGCCGCCCCCAGTTTGATTTCTTATCTCCAAAAGTTGTTCGTGTGGCTTCCACACATGTTTTCCTAAAAAAATAGTTTTTGGTAAAGAAGTTAAATTTTCATATCCCCATCCACCTCAACTTTTCTAATGGATTTACTTTTCTTTGATTTCATTTCTTACCTCCCTAAAAATATGTTGGTAGATTTTCATATTTCAACTTAATTTCAACTTAATTACTCAAGTTCTCAATCATCTCAAGAAAACGGTTCTTCCTCTTTCAATTTCATGTTGCTGCATCCAACTCTTTGTAGATCAAGGAATAGTCTCTGGGTGGTGTTAACACATATTTCTGCATATAGATTTATCCTACTTGCCCATGCCGTGGATTTTATTTGTTTTCGTGGGCCTGGCCAGAGACGGCTATAAAAGTAGGTATGCGGCCGACTGCCGCCGCCTTTTTATCAATAAAACCCGATAATTTACGGCGTCTACAGTTATTGGTTTTCGCAACGCAGCAGAGCGGACCTTAATCCATGCAAGCAGGTTAATTGCAGCCGACTGCACCCACGTTCGACCGCAGCATGCAAGAAGATTCGGTGCAAGTAAGATATGAAGAAGGGAAAACAGGTCATTTGCAGTTCACTTGATAGAAGCAGTTTTTTCAGTAGTAATCAGTAGTTCTAATAGGCAATAACATTAGCTTTCCAAAATATCTTTGACAATTCTTGCATTATGGGGAGGAGCTCCATCTTGTTGGAACCACATATCACGACGTATTCCTAGGGGGATATCATCCAAATAATCTTCGAATGCTGTCTCTTCCGTTTTGAAGTTATGACGTCAGAGCCATTTTTTTAATGACAACCTTACTGTACTGTACTGATAGTACTTTTTATTATGTTTTCAACAACATGATATTTTCAATATGTAACATTTGAAAAAAATGAGAAAAACTGCAAAGTAAAACTATTAAATTATTATTTCAATGTGCAGAATGCATCTAGGTACCATTCAAAACAACGTCAGTTAAAACAAAATTAGGAAAACAGGCTTGGATTTTAAATATTGGAATAAAACAAAATTCATTAACCTGAAAAACAATCTAGTACAATTATGTGAAACAAATTATTGCCTAGTTGACGTGCAAAATTCGACACGAAAACGTGCAATAAGGCTGTGGACCAAACCATCCGGGTATCCGGCTCTTTTTGTCTGGCTTCAATTTAGCTCGCCATTACACGATAACGACTCCGACTTTCATCTCGCGCACCGATTCCGTGTGCAATTATCCCCCTACTCCAACTGCATTGCATACAATGCGGCCCTGCATGCGATTCCGCAATTTGACGGCGCCACAGAAAAACCACCTAGCAAAACCACGAACCTATAACATGTTAACTGTGGCAGTGCTTCTCAAACTTTAGCAAACCAGTTTCAGTCGAGCCTCAGTTTTACAATATCTGTCATTTTCGTTGAGACGACAATTGCCATCTAGGTAATTGAACCGCCATCAAAGATAATCCGAGATTGTACCTCTGGACATAAAAGACATTTCTGGCTCTCTAAGGTTCAGTTGTATACCTCGCGCAACGATAGTTTGTTTTTATGACATTGACTTGCAATAAAAATTATAAGGGTGGGAAACCACTTCAAATTAGGTATCATAAAAGTCCAGGTATCTGCCACCCCTTTTGTCACTGGCAACTCTTTGGTGCATCAACATTCAAGCCAAAGCCTGGACTAGATACCTGGACTTTTATGATACCTAACTTGAAGTGGTTTAACAATCCCACCCTTATAATTTTCATTGCAAGTCAATGTCATAAAAACAAACTATCGTTGCGCGAAGTATACAAACGCGGATGACTTTTGACCATGGTTCAGTTCAGAGGCAGATACGCGCCCGACAACCAGCCCTGTAAATCTACGGTCTAACCGGCCTCGAAACGGCCTTACTTCGTAGTACGTATTTTGTAACTGATACATGCTTCAACACATTGTTAATAAGGTCTGCAATCTGCAATCTTGCAAACCCAGGATGATATACTTTGGTTCGCAATGTTTGAAAGCTACCACCATGTGTGTCTAGTTCGTCTCAGGTCTGCTGAATTGCTTCCAGCAGTTCATCCTTAAGACGTGCCCCAGCAACTATCCAGTTCGTCCCAGGTTTTGAACCAGTCATGAACTGTACCTGCATTATGAATAGGGAAATTGTTGTGTTGATATATAAAATCATTTTCTGAAAATCTTTCCGTGACCGACGGTAACATTATGTTGTCTAAAATATGTTTGTTTGTGACAGCATTACATTTTTCGTTGATATCTTAACATACACCCAGACAATCAACACTTAACCATGCTCATAAATTACAACACGAATGTTGAAATATTACCTTTAACAACATCTTCATTTTTTTTAATTTGTACGTGTATTTTGTAAATAAGTATGTTTCCGAAAGTTATAAGTCATTATCAAAATATCGAAAATAGTAATACATACAGGGTGTCCAAGATAAGATTATTATAATATTTGTCAACTTTCAAAATTGTTTATCAAAAACAAAATAATGACAAGGGCAAGGGTTTAAGGCATCATCATAAGAAAGCATCATTTTGATTATCTAAATATGAATGGATTTTTAAAACACTTTAGACCATCAACACTTAACCATGCTCATAAATTAATAGAAAGTCGTCCAGACTTATTCTCATTGTTCAAAAATTACGTTGTTCCAATTGTGGTAGCTGCTACTTAAAGCAAATAGTAGCTACTTTCCTTGCTTAAGTTGTCCATTCAGAATCATCGTTTTTGTTGCTATGTGACATCTTATGTTTGAATTCATGGTTCTCAGATATGCCATTATTCTTGAACCTTGGTCTTTTAATGGTCTTCTGATGGTCTTCTAAGTTTTGAGTGGTGAATGGGAGCTTGATTCTAATCCTGTGGAAATTTTCGGCCTCCCTGTGGGCATGTTGTTTTCCAAAGTCATTAATGCATTCATCAACTTCCCACCTTTTGTTGATTTTTGAAATTGTATTTTTGTTCAAATTTATCAAATTTGCAACTTCGTGCATAGGTAAACCATCATCTAAATGCATTTTGGGCTATTATTTGGGATCTTCGTACAATATTGATTGCAGGTATTTTTAAGTTTTGAATAGAAATATATATATATATATATATATTGTCTACGACCATAGTTTTTACATTGTTCACTGTGCGTAATGTGATACTTTTTAGCACAAGTGCGTAAAAAAAATCTAGAATCTCCGAAACTAGAAACTATAAATCGTAACTCTTTAATAATGTTTCCACAAAAAAAATGTATATACTAATCAGGATATGTATAACGCGCAATTAAGATATATAAATAATATTTTATAATTACGGATAAATAAAGACATCCCATCTAAAACAACTCTTCCCAAGAGTTAACATGATTAAAAACATATTAATTAAAGTGTGGTATGATTTGATTCATGTATTATTTTGGAAATCAAGTATCTAGTCGAAATATATATGCACTTTTGAAACATCTATATTTTAACTTAAGCATAACATCATCAACTGTGCGTAAGTTTTACACACAATAATGATTGCAGGTATTTTTAAATTTTGAATAGAAATATATATTTTGTCTATGACGATAGTTTTTACACTGTTCATAGTGCTTAATGTGGTACTTTTTAGCACAAGTGCGTAAAAAAATCTCTTAAGCATAGCATCGTCAACTGTATGTAAAATAAGTTTTACACAATAATGATTGCAGGTATTTTCAAATTTTGAATAGAAAATATATTTTGTCTACGACGATGGTTTTTACACTGTTTATAGTGCGTAATGTGATACTTTTTAGCACAAGTGCTTAAAAAAATCACTTAAGCATAAAATCAGCAACTGTGCGTAAAATAAGTTTTACACACAATAATGATTGCAGGTATTTTTAAATTTTGAATAGAAATATATATATTTTTTCTACGAAAGTGTTGAAAGACACATTTTCTGTCATAAAATTTAACCTTGAAAGTTGGTATTTGTTACAAGGAGTGCAGAAAGTACTTTCCGCACTTATATGAGTGCGGAAAGTACTTTCCGCACTCACCTTCCGCACTCCAATACCTCTCTTTTGATTTTTGAGGCAATAAATCGGACGAAACTGTGGATGCAATGGCCGCAAGTTCCGGCGGAGTATTTGTTATATCGTCACTATCGGAATCCATTATTGATATTCTTCTACTTCCAGTATTAATGTATAAATTTCGAGTCTCGATTTGGTGACAAGCGATTTATAAATTTTCTGACGTTTAAATTAATGACAATGACATTTATTTTAAATTAATGATTAAATTTACATTAATCTTTAGTTTTCTACACTTTCGTAGAAAAAATAGTATGTAACACTCGTGCGGAAATGGCCATTGCAAAACTCGTATGAATGGAGCACTCGCTGGCGCTCGTGCTCCAACTTTCATACTCGTTTTGCAATGAAGCCCTTTCCGCACTCTTATTACAATATACTATTGTCTACGACGATAGTTTTTACACTGTACATAGTGCGTTATGTGATACTTTTTAGCACAAGTGCGTAAAAAAGTCTCATGCTTGAAATCGTCAACTGTGCGTAAAATAAGTTTTACACGCAATAATGATTGCAGGTATTTTTAAATTTTGAATAGAAATATATATATATATATATATATATATATATATATATATATATATATATATATATATATATATTTTGTCAACGACGATAGTTTTTACACTGTTCATAGTGCGTAATGTGATACTTTTTATTTTTAGCACAAGTGCGTAAAAAAGTCACTTATGCTTGAAATACTATAACGCACTTCAACTGTGCGTTAAATAAGTTTTACACACAATAATGTTGCAGGTATTTTTAAATTTTTAATAGAAATATATATTTTCTCTACGACGATAGTTTTTACACTGTTCATAGTGCGTAATGTGATACTTTTTAGCACAAGTGCGTAAAAATGTCACTTCTGCTTGAAATCATCAACTGTGCGTAAAATAAGTTTTAAACACAATTCATTCATTCAACAATTAAAAAAAGAGAGTATTTTGCATAAAATTTTAGCGGTTTTTCATAATAGTTGTCGTAGAAAAACCTGTTTCGTAAAGTAGTGCTTTATTTTATCACTGTTACTTGTTACTTTGACAGTTCTGAAATGTATCTATTGACAATATATACAAGAACTAACTACCTATTTCTGCACACATTCTTACTTACATTTTGACAGTTCTTTTGTCTCAGCATGACCTACTTCAGTGCACAGAAATGTTATTAAATGGTTACTTTTGTGAAAAATATTGTGTGTCTCTACAACAATGAGGTTCAGACATAAGATGAGCCTCATCAAATTGAAGAAAAGAAAAAGACCTATCGAATAATGACTTAAAATAGGGGGCATTCCATTAAAAAAAATGGGTTAAACCACTTTGAAATTTGCAAAGTTTGGCAGTTTTTTCTGGACACCCTGTATTAATAAATTCAAATTTCTCATTACCAAAAGGTTGCTTATTAACCTCACTGAGATTATTGCTAAAACTTATTCTTACCTTAAAAAAGTGAGGTTGCTATGATTTTTTAAAGTTGACCTTGCTTATGCATATTTGGAGAAAAAATTGTAAATTGGTAACACTGCAACATTATACAAAACTAAATAGACAACACTGTAGAGGTTGAAAAATGTCATCAGAATACTTGAATAAATACAGGGTGTTCTATTCAAAAAAAATGTTTATTTTTGTTATTCCGCAAAATTGGGACACCCGGTATGTTTGAAAATAATTTTAAAACCTGTAACTTTAAAACAAAAAGCGATCGGACATTAGTGAATAGGATTTTTTTAAATTATTTAAATTATTTGTTGGTCCTCTATCGCGTGGTGCAATGCATTGCAGTTTGTTCTATGTCACCCTGTATAAAAATTTCTTGTATGAATTTTATGTTTGATATGTTATGAAAATGATCCTTCTGTCTTAGTTTCGTGAGCAGTTTTAATGTCTTCCGTTCAGTTACGTCCGTAATTCGTTTGCAGGTGTTACATAAACACCATTTCTTACACGTTTCAATATGATCTGGAAGTAGTCATTCATGGGCCTGCAGATTGATTTGTAAATTTTTGTTGCGGTACATCCACTCAAAATACTTTTGCACGGCCATTTAAAGATAATCGACGATTGTACAACTAAGCCTATGAATCCCAAAAATATCGAAGTTTTGCATTTTTTAAAATTAATCTTAAACGATTCTTGAAACTAAAAACATGTTCCGCTGGACTCCTTGTAATTCCCTCTGACCACTGTTTGAGAACCACTGAACTAAGCTATATGCATGTGTGTGGAAGTGTCCCCCCAGAACGTGGATGCCCAGACAGCCTCCTGGACTGGACTATAATTAGAAAGCCATCAGGATAAATGTATGCCTGTGGAGGCTGCGAGAAAACACGAGAACCACACACTCGACCTGTGGAAGATGAGAGAGGAGCGCGGATTAAAAATAGGAGCGGGTTTCGAGTGAGCATTATTAATAAACGCACTGCCGGGATGGTTCAAAGGCCGCCGCGCGGTTTATTAATAGCCGCCCCAAAATTAACGGCAATTAAAATCGGCCGCCCCCCGCACACGCATGGACGGCGCGGGGGTGGCAATTCAAGGCGCGCGACGGCTTCCGGCGGAGTTAAAGGGAAACCACCCGGATGTCCCGTATCGATCACTCCGGAGGAGGCCCGGAGCGGCAGGAGGCGGCTGGAGGCGGCCGTTCCCAGACGACCGCCGCGACAACGGGCGGCGGCGACCCGGGGATTTGCCTAATTCAAAATTCACTTACGGACCCGGGGCCGACGCGCACAAAGGACGTTTCCGGGCGCATTTCCATTCGGAATTAATAATGGATTCTTTCGGCGTCCCCGGAGGACCCGAATTTTCCGGGGGCGACGCGGGACTGGCGTCTGGACGCTCGTTAGTGCCCGGAACGCCGCTTCGCCTAATGGCCCGTTTTTTTTGCCCAGCGAAAAACAAAGTCGTTCCTGCTGGCAGTACAAACTCGCAGAATTACAGCCGATAACATCGAGAAAAGTTGGAGAAAATCTGATATATAAGGCCGTAATATGGGGAGCTGGGGAGTAATTTCGCCGGGTAACTCTTTTGCCCAAAGCATTAAATGCGGCCAATGTATTAAATTAATAGAGGTTCTCTTTTTTATTTCAAAGTAGACTCGAACAGACTCCGTTAGTGTGACGTCTAATTTGGTAACAATGTCTTACGGTTTACTAGATCTCCATGTTGAGCAAATAAAATAAATTTTCAGGAGTAATAGTTTCAGGTGTACTGTACACGAATCTAATATCAAATTTGCAAATAATAAATTTTCAGAAATTTCAGTAATAGCTAACCCATACTTGTCAATTGAGAAAGTTACGTCTTTGATTTTCTCCTTTATTTAATACTGAAACTTTGTCAAATTTTCAGGAGTATTAGTTTCAGGTGTACTGTACACGAATCTAATATCAAATTTGCAAATAATAAATTTTCAGAAATTTCAGTAATAGCTAACCCATACTTGTCAATCCTGAAAGTTAAGTGTTTGATTTTCTCCTTTATTTAATACTGAAACTCTGTCAAATTTTCAGGAGTAATAGTTTTAAATGTACTGTACACGAATCTAAAATCAAATTTGCAAATAATAAATTTTCAGAAATTTCAGTAATAATTTACCCATACTTGTCAATCTAGAAAATTAAGTGTTTGATTTTCTCCTTTATTTAATACTGAAACTTTGTCAAATTTTCAGGAGTAATAGTTTCCGGTGTACTGTACACGAATCTAATATCAAATTTTCAAATAATAAATTTTCAGAAATTTCAGTAATGGCTAACCCATACTTGTTAATCGAAAAAGTTAAGTGTTTGATTTTCTCCTTTATTTAATACTGAAACTTTGTCACATTTTCAGGAGTAATAGTTTCAGGTGTACTGTACACGAATCTAATATCAAATTTGCAAATATTAACTTTTCAGAAATTTCAGTAATAGCAAACCCATACTTGTCAATCCAGAAAGTTAAGTGTTTGATTTTCTCCTTTATTTAATACTGAAACTTTGTCAAAATTTCAGGAGTAATAGTTTCAGGTGTACTGTACACGAATCTAATATCAAATTTTCAAATAATAAATTTTCAGAAATTTCAGTAATAGCTAACCCATACTTGTTAATCGAAAAAGTTGAGTGTTTGATTTTCTCCTTTATTTAATACTGAAACTTTGTCAAAATTTCAGGAGTAATAGTTTCAGGTGTACTGTACACGAATCTAATATCAAATTTGCAAATAATAAATTTTCAGAAATTTCAGTAAAAGCTAACCCATACTTGTCAACCCAGAAAGTTAATTGTTAGATTTTCTCCTTTATTTAATATTGAAACTTTGTCAAATTTTCAGTAGTAATAGTTTCAGGTGTACTGTATACGAATCTAATATCAAATTTGCAAATAATAAATTTTCAGAAATTTCAGTAATAGCTAACCCATACGTGTCATTCCAGAGAGTTAAGTGTTTGATTTTCTCCGTTATTTAATACTGAAACTTTGTCAAATTTTCAGGAGTAATAGTTTCAGGTGTACTGTACACGAATCTAATATCAAATTTGCAAATAATAAATTTTCAGGAATTTCAGTAATAGCTAACGCATTCTTGTCAATGAGGAAAGTTATATGTTTGATTTTCCCCCTTAATTAATACTGAAACTTTGTCAAATTTTCAGGAGTAATAGTTTGAGGTGTACTGTACACGAATCTAATATCAAATTTGTAAATAATAAATTTTCAGAAATTTCAGTAATAGCTAACTCATACTTGTCAATCCAGAAAGTTAAGTGTTTAATTTTCTCGTTTATTTAATACTGAAACTTTGTCAAATTTTCAGGAGTAATAGTTTCAGGTGTACTGTACACTAATATAATATCAAATTTGCAAATAATAAATTTTCAGAAATTTCAGTAATAGCTAACCCATACTGGTCAATCCAGAAAGTTAAGTGTTTGATTTTCTCCTTTATTTAATACTGAAACTTTATCAAATTTTCAGGAGTAATAGTTTCAGGTGTACTGTACACGAATCTAATATCAAATTTGCAAATAATAAATTTTCAAAAATTTCAGTAATAGCTAACCCATACTTGTCAATCCAGAGAGTCAAGTGTATGATTTTCTCCTTTATTTAATTCTGAAACTTTATCAAATTTTCAGGAGTATTAGTTTCAGGTGTACTGTATACGAATCTAATATCAAATTTGCAAATAATAAATTGTCAGAAATTTCAGTAATAGCTAACCCATACTTGTCAATCCAGAAAGTTAAGTTTTTGATATTCTCCTTTATTTAATACTGAAACTCTGTCAAATTTTCAGGAGTAATAGTTTCAGGTGTACTAGACACGAATCGAATATCAAATTTTCAAATAATAAATTTTCAGAAATTTCAGTAATAGCTAACCCATACTTGCTAACCGAGAAAGTTAAGTGTTTCATTTTCTCCTTTATTTAATACTGAAACTTTGTCAAATTTTCAGGAGTAATAGTTTCAGGTGTACTGTAGACGAATCTAATATCAATTTTGCAAATAATAAATTTTCAGAAATTTCAGTAATACCTAACCCATACTTGTCAATCCAGAAAGTTAAGTGTTTGATAATCTCCTTTATTTTATACTGAAACTCTGTCAAATTTTCAGGAGTAATAGTTTCAGGTGTAATGTACACGAATCTAATATCAAATTTGTAAATAATAAATTTTCAGAAATTTCAGTAATAGCTAACCCATACTTGTCAATCCGGAAAGTTAAGTGTTTAATTTTCTCCTTTATATAATACTGAAACTTTGTCAAATTTTCAGGAGAATTCGTTTCAGGTATACTGTACACCAATCTAATATCAAATTTGCAAATAATAAATTTTCAGAAATTTCAGTAACATCTAACCCATACTTGTTAATCCAGAAAGTTAAGTGTTTGAGTATCTCCTTTATTTTATACTGAAACTCTGTCAAATATTCAGGAGTAATAGTTTCAGGTGTACTGTACACGAATCTAATGTCAAATTTGCAAATAATAAATTTTCAGAAATTTCAGGAATAGCTAACCCATACTTGTCAATCCAGAGAGTTAAGTGTTTTATTTGCTCCTTTATTTAAAACTGAAACTTTGTCAAATTTTTAGGAGTAATAGTTTTAGGTGTACTGTACACGAATATAATATTAAATTTGCAAATAATAAATTTTCAGAAATTTCAGTGATAGCTAACTCGTACTTGTAAATCCAGAAAGTTAAGTGTTTGATTTTCTCCTTTATTTAATACTGAAACTTTGTCAAATTTTCAGGAGTAATAGTTTCAGGTGTACTGTAGACGAATCTAATATCAATTTTGCAAATAATAAATTTTCAGAAATTTCAGTAATAGCTAACCCATACTTCTCAATCTAGAAAATTAAGTGTTTGATTTTCTCCTTTATTTAATACTGAAACTTTGTCAAATTTTCAGGAGTAATAGTTTCAGGTGTACTGTACACGAATCTAATATCAAATTTGCAAACAATAAATTTTCAGAAATTTCAGTAATAGCTAACCCATACTGGTCAATCCAGAAAGTTAAGTGTTTGATTATTTTCTCCTTTATTTAATACTAAAACTTTGTCAAATTTTCAGGAGTAATAGTTTCAGGTGTACTGTATACGAATCTAATATCAAATTTGCAAATAATATATTTTCAGAAATTTCAGTAATAGTTAATCCATACTTGTCAATGCAGAAAGTTAAGTGTTTGATATTCTCCTTTATTTGATACTAAAACTTTGTCAAATTTTAAGGAGTAATAGTTTCAGGTATACTGTACACGAACCTAATATCAAATTTGCAAATAATAAATTTTCAGAAACTTCAGTAATAGTTAACCCATACTTTTTAATCCAGAAAGTTAAGTGTTTGATTTTCTCCTTTATTTAATATTGAAACTTTATCAAATTTTCAGGAGTAATAGTTTCAGGTGTACTGTACACGAATCTAATATCAAATTTGCAAATAATAAATTTTCTGAAATTTCAGTAATAGCTAACCCATACTTGTCAATCCAGAAAGATAAGTGTTTGATTTTCTCCTTTATTAAATACTGAAACTATGTAAAAATTTTAGGAGTAATAGTTTCAGGTGTACTATACACGAATCTAATATCAAATTTGCAAATAATAAATTTTGTGAGGTATCAAGGTATTCATCTTGAGCGTTTTGTTGATTATTATGATAACTCACTTGGAGTATCGTACTTTGATTGCCTCATGTTAGTTGTCCTAACAAGGAGCAATTTTCGCATCAGAAACTGTCAGCCTCGCCCCGATGCGTGTCGGGGGTGCGGCTGTGAGGGCAGGTCCCCGGGGGTGGTCGAGGGGCAGCGTGCCCCGGCTCTCGTGGTGCACGGCCCCGGGGCTTCGGGGGCCTCGCGGTTTATTGATTTCCCGGCGGGTCGATGCGTGCTGAATGTAACGCGGGGGTGGTGGAGGAGGCGGGGGGTCCTCCGCTCTCGCGTTAATTAAATCCCCGGGGCGCTCGCACAGAGGAGCGCACATCCGCTCGCCGCCCCCACGCTGCACATTTCATGCGACCGCCGTTCGACGTTCGCCGCCTAATGGGCGGAAATTCCCGCTCCCGGGGGCATGCAGGGGGCGCCCAGGGCGGCCACCCCCGCAGTGAGCGCTGGAATTTGCACGGCCGGCGGTCCCCCGCAGCGCCGCAGGCATTGTTTGCGTAAAAATAACGTCGATTGAGGTGCGCGGCGCTCCCCGGGGTTATCAAAGGGGGGAAATTTCTCTTTGCATGTTAATTACGCGCCCGAGTTTTCCTTCCGACGGGGCGAGTCTGGAAAATGGGGGGGCAGGGGGGACCGCAGGCCTAACACGCGTGAATGAACTCAGTTTGATACTTCCTAATAAACACGCAACAAAAAATGTGCAGTAAATAAAATCGTACCTCTATCAACTTCACTAACAAATTTTCTTCATACGATACCAATCGGGTCCATAGTTCGAAAAGTTTGAGGAACAAAACATTGATGAACGCAAAATCGCAATTTCCGAATATTGATTGTCTAAAGAGTCGAATACATTTTCTATTACTATTCTCGTTCATTAACGCCATCCGAAATTATTTTAATCGCATCCCATTACCGATTCAATTAGGCCGAAAATATTCCACGCAATTAGGCCGCATTTTGGTGAGCAATTTCGACGCACTGCCGGAGTTCTTTTCCGCGGCGTACGGGAATTAAGATAACGTAATCTCATTATGTTAATTAAAAACAGATTAATGCCCACCGACGTGGAAACGCGCGACGGATTAGCCGTGAATCTCGACCCGCCTGGGCCGTTCCAAATCGGTACGCGTGCTTCCTCCACTCACACACAAAGAATCTGATAATCGGTTGACAAAGTTGACAAAACGCTTTTACAGTAGATGTAATGCAAATTACAGAAAAAAATCAGAGACCTGTGCCGCAAAGTTGACAAACATAGTTGGTGACAGTCGAAGATTTTTTTTATTGAATTAACTGGCCAGGGCCCACGAGTACAGCAAAGTTGACAAACAGAGTTGGTGACAATCGAAGATTTTTTTTTAATTGAATTAACTGTCCAGGGCCACGAGTACAGATAGTAAATACATATTATAAATACCATAATACCACAAAAATAAAGCTATTAGCTATCGTCTAAGTCTTAGTACTTCCTAAGTACTAAATACTTACAAACTAAATACTTTAAATATTCTTATGAATCTACTCTTAATTTGTATATAATTCTACCGTATAAACAGTCTAATTTAACAGATAGTATATGCATGGTGTACAAGGTAATGATTAATACCTAACATATAAGTAGTCCTTAACGTCGAGATATGAAACTCAAAGTTTTCTTATCCATTATTTCTTCAAATCACGTGTTGATTTTTATAATAATTTGATCGGCACTTAAATTCACATCAGAAACTCCTCATCTGATACTTTCTTCACCTAGAGTCAATTTATTGACGCTGCGAGATGAATCATCGGCCTGCACACGTCTTGCGCGCACTTTCTCCTCGGAATCCGTGAAAGTAAAAAACGAAAAAAAACAACAAACGCCGCCCTCTTGGCCCGTCCTTCTCTCCTCTCTTCGCCGGGCTTCTGCCCTGACTGCCGCAGTGCCGCAGGCTTGCTCGAAACGTCGGGCGACGAAAGGCGACCAAAAAAGAAACAATTAACGGTCTCATTAATTCGCCTCGTTATCTCGCATCCTCCGTTAATGGGCAATTTAAGGAGGCGGGCTGCCCGGCCCAGGTTTCATCATCGACTCTTCGCCGGCACAGAGGAATTGAGGATGCTGCAATTATTAGCAGCATGGTGAAGAGTAAAGTAGATGGAGATTCAAAATGTCTTCGTACTTAATCCCAGTTGTACGATCTTGGATCACCTTGACCGTGGTTCAGTTACCTAGGATACAATTGTTAATACAATGGTATCCTAGGTAACTGAACCATGGTCAAAGATGATCCACGATCGTACAACTGGGCCTTATTGGTAATGGCATCAAACTTGTGCTTATACACAATACACTAACGAGAAATCTCTTATTACATTATATATTTGTATCATACATCCATCACAATATTTGGTTATCGAACTAATAAGCGTGCGAAAATCTGTCTTTCTAGCACGGCGTGTTTTAAAGTAGCCTAGTAATAACACATTTATTGACCAACTTTGATCGACAATAATCGTTAGGCAGTAAATATCAAATGTACTCTTGCTTTTGCTGGAAATCAGGAAACCGTAAGCTTCATACTCCTTATTAATGGTTATTTGGAAACTAGCAGTTTCAACCTTCAGAATTTTGTTGATGACATTGACATCTATAGCAGATGACATTGACGCAATAAATGCGTGAATGGCTGAAGCGCGAATGGCTGAGCAAGCTTAAGTTGCTTAACATTAGCGAAATACTAACGTGCATGCATATGGCAATTATTGCCTAGTAAGGGCAATACTACAATACTACAATAAGGGCGATAACTAGTAGTAGCATTTGTGTCATATACCACCTTCCGGCAGCTGCGAATATGCCATGGACATTGACCCCATCGATTGGTTCTTCTAATTTCCCATATACAGAATAGTCCCAGAACATAATTGTATTTCAAATTGTATTACTTCAAAAATACAATTAAAAAAAAAATTTAAGCGAGCTTTTAATATACTCCAAAATTTAAATTTCATTCCATAAATGCCAAGTGAGACGGATAAATTTTTAATGATTGCTTTAAAATTTTCAATTGTATCACTAATGAATATATCACTGAAGGTAACACATTTGAACTGTTTCAGTTAATTTTTCAATTGTGTTGAAAAATTGACAAACGACAAATTACATTTTGACTGAAAATGGAAAATTGAAGTGATTTAATTTTACTGAAGTTGTTGATTTGAAATGTTGACAGAAACATTTGTTTCAGTATCAATGTTTCTGCAAAATTCATGTATTGATGTAATATATTCAATTGTATTAAATTGTCAATTAAATTGTCAATTGCATTTCAATTGTTTCCGAATTTTGACAGAAACAATCGAAAATTTGATAAAATCAAATGGCATTTTAAAAATTAATAATCAAATAATCAATTAAGTGATAATTGAAAAGTTGACAGAAACAATTAATTAATGTTTCTGCTAAATTTTTAATTATGGCTGATAAATTTTCAGTGATTGCTGTAAAAGTTTTAATTGTATAAAATTCTCCATGAAAATTATACCACTGGAGGTTAAACAGTTGAATTGCATTTAATTGTTTCCGAATTTTGACAGAAACAATCGAAAATTTGATAAAACCAAATGGTATTTCAGTCAATTTTTCACTATTTATCACTAAAGGTAACACATTTGAATTGTGTCTGTCAATTTTTCAATTGTGTTGAAAAATTGACAAACGACAAATAACATTTTGACTGAAAATGGAAAATTTAAGTGATTTAATTTTACTGAAGTTGTTCATTTAAAATGTTGACAGAAACATTTGTTTCAATATCAATGTTTCTGCAATATTTAAGTATTGATGTAAAATATTCAATTCTATTAAATTGTCAATTAAGCTGTGACCTAGTGATTAGGAGTGGACCTATTTTAGGAATTATAGAGTTCTTGCTGTTATTCAAAAACTGGCATCAAATTGAAGCGAGGTGCTATTGGATAATCCGCAAACAACTTTGTTGTTTTCCATTTCTATTTCCCTAACTATTTTCCGAATTTGTAATAGGGCCTAGGGACAGTACTATCAAGGGAATTTTCGTACCTGTCTCTTCTAAGAAAATAAACTTTAAAAGTTTTATAATTTAATAATTTGGGACAAATAAAAGAAGCAAATGTATACCATATTTTGGGTCAGAGGGAGTAATTCATAGGAGTAAAATTCGGTAGTTTTTTTTCCTGGATCTAAATTTTTCTAAACTTCATCGCACCATTTTTCAATTACTGCGTTTGATCTGAAAATTGTTGCAATTTGTAACAAATTCTATGGCTGCATCCACTTCGTTTCGTAATTCCTATAATACTTCCCAATATTAACTAAATTTTCGTTAAAAATCTTTGATTTTAACCAAAATATGACAGTCCTGTAATTTTTCGAGTTTTGACCACTAACGAGAAGAAAATAATAGATAGCTTTTAATAATCAATAAACAGATAATATAAATAATAGATAAACAAGAAGTAATTCTGAACTGAACTGAACTGAAGAACTGAACTGAAGAAAAGTCAATAAATATATTTTTATATTACTCCAAAAATGTTAAATAATTTTCTTAGTTGAATTCACAATTGAATAGAGAAATGTTTGGATTGCGAATTTACGGATTTTGAAATTATTACAAAAAAAAATAATGATTCTGTAAGTTGATTCCACAGATTTTTATTTATTACTCAAAAAATGATAAATTATGTTCTCAGTTGAATTCACAATTGAGTAGAGAAATGTTTGAAATTATTGTCTTATTACGAATTTGCGGATTTTTAAATTATTACAAAAAATTAATGATCCTGTAAGTTGATTCCACAGATTTTTATTTAGACTTCAAGCAAACATTTTAAAGATTCTCTAAGTTGAATTCACATATTTTTAAACCACATTTCTGGAGAAGAAAATAACAGTATATTAATGAGAAGTAATTGAAAAGACTTGTCAATAAATATATTTTTATATTATTCCAAAAAAATTAAATAATTTTCTTAGTTGAATTCATACATTTTTAAATTATGACAAACATTTTTTAATGATGATTTTAGTTGAATGCACAAATCTTAAAGTTATATGAAATGTTTGGAATTATTGTCTTATATGAATTCACAGATTTTTAAATTATTACACAAAATTAATGCTTCTGTAAGTTGATTCCACAGATTTTTCGACTACAAGAACAAAATGTAATGATTCTATAAGTCGAATTTATAGATTTTTATACCACATAAAACATTTTACACGTAAATTTAATCCACAGATTTTAAATTATAACAAAGTTTTTGAAATTTTCTTTTGCGTAAATCTATAGACGTTTAAATTATACCAAATCCAAATTATACCTCTACAAGGTGACAAACTCGTCTGCGGCTCGTCAGTCATTCCTTTGTATCGCCACTAAAACCCCTCTTAACCGGCTTATAATATAACATACTATCTTTATTAATGTATTATTATATCGCAATTTTTGTAAAATTCGGTAGTTTTGTTTTCCTGGATCTGAATTTTTCTAAACTTCATCGCACACCATTTTTCAATTATTGCGTTTGATATGAAAATTGTTGCAATTTGTAACAAATTCTATGGCTGCATCCACTTCTTTTCGTAATTCCTATAATATATTCCAATATTAACTAAATTTTCGTTAAAAATCTTTGATTTTCACCAAAATATGACATCAGTCCTGTAGTTTTTTTTTACTTTTGCCCACTAACGAGAATCAATTATAGTAGATTAACGAGAGGTAATTGAAAAGACTTCTCAATAAATATATTTTTATATTATTGCAAAAAAAAAATAACTAATTTTCTTAGTTGAAATCACACATGTTTAAATCAAGACAAACATTTTATAATGATGATTTTAGTTGAATGCAGAAATGTTTGGAATTATTGTCTTATATGAATTCATAGATTTTTAAATTATTACAAAATATTAACGATTCTGTTAGTTGATTCCACAGATTTTTAGACTACAAGAAATTTTTTGAATGATTCTCTAAGTTGAATTCACATATTTTTAAACTACATTTTAAACGATTTTCTTAGTTGAATCCACAGCTTTTAAATTGTAACAAAGTTTTTGAAAGATTATCTTCAGATAAATCTATAGACTACACAAGCCTTCTGTTACAACAAAATTTATATTTACACCATCTAGAATACGGAATGATGAATATATAGTATCTCTTATTGTTATCATATGATGCAAATATAATATCTCTTATTGCTATCATATGATGCAAATATAATATCTCTTATTGTTATCATATGATGCAAATATAATATCTCTTATTGTTATCATATGATGCAAATATAATATCTCTTATTGTTATCATATGATGAAAATATAATATCTCTTATTGTTAACATGAAACATGGCCTGAGTTTGCAGAATATCAACTTAACCTGCCAAAGTAGCACATGTAAATTTATAAATTATTTCTTTTTCAAAATTTAAACATTAATACTACCGTAAGCATTTAACTTTTTCAATATTCATAAGAAACCTACGCAAAACTATATTATATGTCGCATACATTTTAACATAACTTATTTTTCAAAAAAAAAAAAAAAACGTTAACATTATTGTAAACATTTAACTTTTCATTATATTTTAATAAGCATTTTACGCAAAGCTAGACAAAATGTCGCTAAAATTTCAACATAACTTTTATCATTTCGACCAAATTCATAGACAACTCATCATACACTGTGTATCAGCCAAATGGAATAAATTCGATAATAAATAAATGGGGGCGTGTTCGAAAAAACGCTCGGACACGTCGATTGTTATTTTTAGTTGCGCATTTTTTTCAACAAAAACTTTTTATACAGGGTGTGTCATGTGACCGTGGCCAATACCAACTTTCTTATTTTAAATGCAACACCTGGTATATTATTCAATTTTTGGATTCTTCAGAAAATTCTAGACATATTTCATGTACAATGTCCTATACCTATCTTCAACTGTTTCGGATATATGAAGTGTTTAAGCCTTTTATTGGATTTTTACCAAAATGATTAACAATCCAAAATTTAATTGAATTTTTTTTTATTTTTTACCGGATAAAACTGTTGCAGAATCCAAAGAGCGCATCAGAGCAGCGTTAAATTCAATCAATCTACTAAGTTTAAGTTAAGTGGTAGCTTGTGGGCAATGGAAGGAATGTCGAATTTATATTTTATAAATTTCTAGCAGAAACAACTTTGAATACAATCACATTTATTTTCCTCGTCGCGCCCAAGTTAATCTGGTTCATAGTATTCAAATTCAAATTCAAATGTATTAATGTTACACAAAAAAAAATGTTTACATAGGTCAACACAGTCTAAAATAGAAACAGGTACATGACAGTGCAGAGAAGCAAAAATACAAAAACCTGAAAACTGTCAAAAGACGAACCAAAAGTCCAGGTTGCAGAGCAATCAAAATAAATAGATGTCAAATGTACAAAATTATGAAACATCATGAAAAAAAAAATAACCTTCAGATACATCAACAATGTCGCACAAAAAATATTTAAAAGAAATATTAAACCATTATCTTCTCGCATGCATATATGCAATAATTAAAAGCTACACATAAAATTTAAAAAAATGCACATCTTATAAAGAACTTACAACGTACAAACGTACAATAATTGGTAAAAATATTCACACGGCTGTACAATATCAAGCCACAAAATCGAAATAATTCTAAAATATAGTTCCGCAGTTGAAAGAGTCGTTCACAGAGTAAAAGGCATGTGCACTCAGGAAGTACTATGTTTGTGTATGCACTAAACTTGTAGTTGTTTGTAAGGCTTACTATAGGATTTATTTTTCTCTTTACGCCCAAGTTAATCTGGTCCATACTATGTTTGTGTATGCATTAAACTTGTAGTTGTTTGTAAGGCTTACTATAGGATTTATTTTTCTCGTCACTCCCAAGTTAATCTGGTCCAGACTATAATGTTTGCGCATGCAATGGACTTGAAGTCGTAAAATTAAGGCTCACCCTTGAAACATTATACGGGGGTTTGGTAATCTTTTGGGCTGCCCTGATCTATATAAAAGCAAAAACTCACATTCGGTTGAGTGCGTTTTAACCCTGCGCTCGTCCTGCATTGAAAGTTGGGATTCAGGTGGAATCATAAAGCAGGGTTATAGACTTTTTACGAGCGGCTCCTGCACAGAGATGGATGTCCGGGACCAGATCCAGGATAATTGCGAGCGTTTGTTATACGGCTTCCTTTACATTGTAGTAGTTAGAGCAAAAGTTTCAATGCTGGCGTGTATTACGGAGGAAAGCTCGCAGGCACTCGTCTAATCTCGTTACCTGGATTTTCTACGATTTCAGCCGGGATTATTTTGTACATGGAGAGATTAATGACGAAATATGAAAGGGTGTTCTATGGTTTGATCCATCCTCGTAATTGCTTCTGTAATATGATGAATAGAGATGGGATTAATTTCTACATGTTAATAATTTGAAACTTAAAACTAATTTCGTTAAAAGCAAATTCGATGAAATTAATTTTAACAGCAAATTTTTTTAGAAGTTTTTTTTGTACTTTTAGAAGTACTTTTGATAATTAGTAATTTCATAATTGTAATATTACAGTACCTAATAGCAGTAATTACTGTAGTATTACTATATGTTATATGCTATATGCTAAATGCTTTAGCAATTATGTAGTAAAATTTCTGTGTGATGACACACTCCACTTCAACGCGTGCAACTAATAGCATGTTTCCTATGCATTCGCGTGGTTAGTGGGTACATTGTTCCCCGGCTGCTTATCAGAGCATTACTTCTTCGTTGCACTTTCGCTGTCATACGCTATGTAGCGAGCATAATTGCGTCGTTTGTGTGGAGATAACGAATCTGTGCGACTGGCCGGTTTCCCTTTTGGACGCGTCCTCCAAGCCGATGACCGTGGCTCGACTGGAGGATATCGCTTACCACGACACAATGACACATCTCAAAAATTCTGTATAAATTGCTCATAAGCTAGGCACAGATTAATATGGCACACATATAATAATTCTTCTCATATTATTATATAAACCAGTTATTGTAATTTATTTAATTACCTACAATTTTAAATATTTGTACATTTGACGAAATTTCTGTAGTAATTGGTAGAGTATTCTGTAGTAAGTCTGAAGTAGTCTGTAGTAAGAGGTGGCATTTGTACATTTCTCTCACACTTCATGATATTTTTCTTAGAAAATTGCAATGAAGAACTTACTTTGCAAATATATGCAATAATTTTTGGAGCAACTACTTAACTATTAGAAATGTATTAAAAGTTTTATTCAAATTTGTGGGATGTGTTGCTAGATGTTTTGATCCGCAATATTTTGAGGTGCGTTCCAAATGATCGCAAAACAGTTAGGTAATCACCAATTCAGCATACACTACGACGCACAGTAATGCTAATCGCCGCCTCCACGTGGGGGAAACCACGCTCTCCCCAGGCAAGTGATTCCGCAACAATCACGTGGAGCACATCCTCGACGTATCTCTTCGGCGTCATCCGCTGGGTGTGTGGGCGCATTGTTTGCACAGCCATGTCCGGCTCTATTTGGAAGTCGTGGGCAGTGGCGCACTTTACTGCCCTGTCATCCATTATTTATGGACGTGGAACGATGGGCACGCACACGAGCCGCCACACGCATCGTCCTTGGCCTTTACAACCGGCCCATTGAAAATGGGCGAATCACGCTTAGAATCTGCAAGGAACCGAATTGGCCCAGCCTTGAAGAGCCAAACATGGGATCGCATAGAACAGCAAAATTCCGATTTTGATGAACTTCTGAAAATGATCTGGAAACTCATCAAAATTTGAGGTTGATGAGTTTCAGGTGGAATCATAAAGCAGGGTTATAGACTTTTTACGAGCAGCTCCTGCAATTGATTTATAGGTTAAAAACAATTGATACATGGGTTAAAATAAATTATGTATAGATTACACAAACAATTGATGGATAGATTGCATTGGGTAATTTTGGACAAAAATAAAAAAGTCAAAGCCTAAATTAAATTTCAATAGTATAAACATCCTACTGGATCTTTAGGATGTTTATACTGTTGAAATTTAATTTAAATTGTGGCTGTTATCTCTGGCATGTATGTACTAACATTTAAGGGGTAATGCGTCATCTCTGTTGACATATTTTTTTTAATGCTTACAACAGATTGGTCGTTGGTATTTACGTTCGTACTGGGTATTGACCTTGCAACGGTTCGTTGTACCTACTATTTCAGTTCGTTGCGAGATCAATGATGGCATTCAAACTGTAACTGACTTCTTCCGTACACACATCATCGTCTCTTCATACGCCTGAATAGACCTACAAACCGTCGCGCATGTGTTTGTGTGTCCACTTGAATTAAGGCTTGTTACGTAAGATGTTTTCGATGTGGTCACAGCTGCGCTTCAGTGCCCAGTTTCGGACGGCCTTATCACTGCCTCGTTTCCCCTCTCCGGACGACTTCTGCTCGGACCGTGCGTAATCTATTCCACTTGTGCAATCAATTTAATAATCAACTTGCTGCGCGCCTCCAATTGAGCGATAAAGCCTGTAGCTCTGTCTTCGTCCCGAAATAATGGACAGCTGAAGTCCCGGCGTTGATTGAGCTAAATTGGGGCCGTTGGGGCCCTGGACAAGAATACGTGCCGGACAATTGCGTGGTATTCGTTGCTGGATGTTATGCAGGAATCCATGCATGTGCGTCTGTCTGCATGTTTGTCCATTTGATATGTATGTTCATATGTTGGTACAATGGGCCTAATGAGGCCTAAGTAATTGATCGATGGATCACCCTCCGAACCAAATCCAAAAAAATGTTGTAGCCCCCGCGGTTCTCGAGATATCCGCCCTCAAAGCAGGGAAATTAAAAAAATGTCCCAAAAGAATGATTTGACAATGTTATGCTTGGTTATTTTCATATATTACTTCCAAAGTTTTAGCTCATACTATTAGAATTTCAAGTACTACTGTCAAAATTGTAATGGTTAATGTCAAAATTGCACTGATAAACTATAAAAGGTTTGATTCTACTGAAATTTCAACAATTACTGGCAATTTTTCATCTTCAGTAAAGTTTTTCTAATCTTTAGTAATTCTACCGACATTTCAAAATAATAGATATTAAATAATAATAATCATTTCAAAGTTTCTGCCAAACTTTTAGTTCAAAATAATACAAATTTCATATATCACTGTAATACTTGCAATTACTAATGTCAAAATTGCAATGATATACTGACAAAACTTCAATTCTAACGATGTTACAAAGATTACAGCGAAAATATTAGTTGTTAGTACCAGAATTTCAAATATTACTTACATTATTAATTTCAAAACTGCTGCCGAAGCTTTGACACTGCCGAAATTTCAACGATTAATGGCAAATTCTCATATATTATTGCCAATTTTCAAATTTTTCTATGTACTAATTTCAATTATTAATATGAAAATGTAATGATAATCTATCAAATGTTTAACTATACCGAAATTTCCTTATTGTCAAAGTTTCGTATATTACTAGAATCATTTCAAAGTTTCTGCCAAAGTTTTAGTTCAAAATAATAGAAATTTTATATATTACTGTAATACTTGCAATTACTAATGTCAAAATTGCAATGATATACTGAAGCTTCAATTCTAACGATAATACAAAGATTACAGCGAAAATATTAGTTGTTAGTACCTGAATTTCAAATATTACTTGCATTATTAATTTCAAAATTGCTACCGAAGCTTTGACACTACCGAAATTTCAACGATTAATGGCAAATTCTCAAATATTATTGCCAATTTTCATATTTTGCTGTGTACTAATTATTAATATCAAAATGTAATGACAAACTATCAAATGTTTAACTATACCGAAATCTCCTTATTGTCAAAGTTTCGTATATTACTGCCAAATTATTATTTTTAATTATGCCATATATTACTCTTTTAGTTTTTAGTGTTAAAATTTTATTTATTTTCAAGTGTCAAAATTGTAACGATAAACTGTTAAAGCTTTAAATTCTATCAGAATTTCTAAAATTACTTGAAACTTGTTTTCGGTCAAAATTTTTCTGTTATTACTGATCAAATTTCCATAACTACTGTCTAAATTTCCATGATTTGTGTCAAAATTGCAATAATATACTGACAAAACTTTAATTCTACAAACATTTCAAAATTTACTGGGTAATTTTTTTTTTAGCGAAGTTTCAGTTATCACTATCAATTTTTCATTCATGACTGCTAAGTTTGGAGCTTATATTATCAGAATTTCAAGTCCTACTGCCAAAATTGTAATGAACAATGTCAAAATTGCAAAGATAAACTGCCAAAGGTTTGATTCTTACGAAATTTCAACGAATACTAGCAAATTTTCATCTTTGGTTAAGTTTTTCTAATCATTAATAATTCCACCGACATTTCAAAGTTTACTGGGTATTGTAATTTTTTTTTATAGTTTCAGTTATTACTATCAAAGTTTCATACACTATTGCCAAAGTTTTAGTTTTTAGTAAAATTTCTACGACAAACTGTCAAAGTTTTAAATTATGTCAGAATTTCTAACATTATTTGAAATTTTTTAGTAAATTTTCAGTTTTTGCAGCTGAAATTTCAATTATTACTGTCCAAATTCCAAAGATTTGTGTCAAAATTGCAATTATATACGGACAAAACTTTAATTCTACCGACATTTCAAAATTTACTGGGTAATTTAATTTTTTTAGTAAAGTTTCAGTTATTTCTATCAAATTTTCATACATTATTGCCAGTTTTTGTTTTTAGTGTCAAAATTTAATTAATTACTGTCAAAATTTCTACGACAAACTGTCAAAGTTTTAAATTATGTCAGAATTTCTAAGATTATTTGAAATTTTTTAGTAAATTTTCAGTTATTGCTGCTGAAATTTCAATTATTACTATCTAAATACCAGAGATTTGTGTCAAAATTGCAATGATATACTGACAAAACTTTAATTCTACCGACATTTCAAAATGTACTGGGTAATTTAAATTTTTTAGTAAAGTTTCAGTTATTACTATCAAATTTTCATACATTATTGCCAAAGTTTTAGTTTTTATTGTCAAAATTTCATTTATTACTGTAAAAATTGCTACGACAAACTGTCAAAGTTTTAAATTATGTCAGAATTTCTAAGATTATTTGAAATTTTTTAGTAAATTTTCAGTTATTGCTGCTGAAATTTCAATTATTACTATCTAAATACCAGAGATTTGTGTCAAAATTGCAATGATATACGGACAAAACTTTAATTCTACCGACATTTCAAAATTTACTGGGTAATTTTATTTTTTTGTAAAGTTTTAGTTATTACTATCAAATTTTTATACATTCAAGTAGTTCTGTCATCCAAATCAATGTAAACGTTCTCTTGTTATAAGCAAATTTTGTTTTTTTTTAAATTAACTTTGAAACTGAATACTGGACAAAGCAAACGCGTTTGTATGTAGATAAGTTTTGTTAAATCGTCTTTTTTGATCCCAGTAATCTGTTGTTAAGGCGGGGAAATCTGTGGGCCATAGCAAGGATATGACGAGCCTCACCATCGTCCGTCGTTCAAGTATCGAATCTGGTAAAATATCTCCCATCTCTCTTAATCACTCTGATGGACAGAGAAGAACGCATGGGTCGAGAATTAAATTCGGAAGACCGCATTTTTTATGGTAGGGTCGTAAAGATAACTGCTGCCAAATTATTCTCGCGTTACTGATCCAGGCCCGTTGCAGGCCGCCCATCGTGACGTTTAGGGGCAGAATTTTAACATGGATATATCGCAATTTATACCGTTCAAATGTAATATTTAAATCATGCATTTGGATCATTCAAAGAATACAAATATTTCAATTGTATGTTAATAAAAGGAAATAGGATAATACATACTATATTAATATGAACAGTCACAGTTTGAGGGAGAAATAATTTTTATTAAATTTACATTTAGAATTATCAATTTATATAATTATTTATACAAGTATAATTTGCATACAAGTATACAATTAACATTTTTATTTAAAATTGTTTTTAACATTTTTGACTTTGAACATTAAAATATATAAATAAATAAATAATAGATAATAAGATAATAAAATAGATAAATAATGTTTATTGGCTAAAAAATACTGATTTTAAAAAAATGACAAAAAATTGAATAATATCAAAATTATATGTGATTTGTATGTTTAAGTTCATCTCTCATTCAGACATTTTCAATTACATTTTTTTTAGCTTGTGCTGCCAAGATCAAATCTGGCTCTATACATGTCTTATTTCGTAAGACATTGCCACAAACTATTTCCGTCAAAATGCAGGTTTTGTAGAACTTTACAAGTTTGGGCAACATCATGATCCATGCATCATTATCCTTAATAATTTTTTCAATAAAAATAGGTTGTTTGTTATCTATGTACACCACAAAATAGCACTGCAGTCTATTACATATATGCAGTTGACCTTGTACCTAAAATATAATTATGCTTACAGTGATGTTCATACAGAGTGTATTCTCAGGGTCCTGTATATTACGTATTACGTAATATATACAGTATATATACAGTATTACGTCGAAAAATAAATATCTGACCGTTTTAACCTTAAACCATTCTCTTTTAATTCTAAACATATGTTTAATTTTGATGCTGCTTTGAAGAAACCATCATCAACTTTATTTTTTTATATGGCCCGTAAAATATGTACACCCTGTATTAGATAGCATTTCCTATTACTAATTCAACTATTCATATCACAGTATGGTTTCTAATGTTATTATTTAGAAAAAGGTACATTTTAAACATTTTCTTGTAATAGGCGTTGTAATGATGACGACGAAGAAAACTTAAAAAAAAATTTTTAACTCAAAATAGTAAATAAAAATAAGTTAGCAGGAATAGATGTTAAACATTGAAACATTAGAGCAATTAACCGCCTTTGTAACTTTTGCGGTTTCCGATATCACTATGCTGTTGATCCTTATCTTGGACATCCTGTATATTATTATCATTTATACACTAACAAATTAGGGTAATGTTTGTGTTTATCGAGGTACAGGGATTTTTTTGCGAACACTATTGTACTTACATCGATGATTATTTTTATGACATATTTCTATAACACTGTCCTAAATGATCAACGACGAGATTAACTATCAAACTGTCAGAACTGTAAATTCTCGGCACAATTGGCTTGCTTAAAATATAAATCCCTAAATTTACATGAATTTGGTGCACTTTTTGTACAATTAAGTTGACGAGAAATCCACGATGATTCACGTGTGATAGTATTCTCAAGGTGCCTCTAAAAATCATCGCCGTAAGTATTACAGTTTCAGCAAAAAAAAGGCCAGTTACCCAAATGAGCTTTACTCACTCTCGGAATTCTTGATCATCACCCCATGCATTGTTGAATATATTTTCATTACTTCCCATTTCCGGTATATTATCGCATTGTTCCGAGCTAAAATATAAAAGCGTGGCTTCATTGAAGATTATCATTAAAGTAAAAAGTATACAGGGTGTCCTACGCAAGATGTTGGTTGATGTTGAAAAAAACGCACAATTATGATTCATCAAATAAGATCTTTTTATATCTTCAGGGGTTTTTATGTATGCCTAACTAGTTTCGGCATTTTTGGGCACTTCAGAGGCTTTCTACATATATTCTACAATAAATAAGTTGCAATTAGGTACCTAAGTTAAAATTAAACTGCAGTGACCGATTTTTATTATTTTTCTAAATGTTATATCACTGAAAAGTTTTTGATGCAACGTGCTTTTTAGGAGAAATATTTTTAAAAAATAACTTTATTTAAATAGCTTCTAAAAACATGAATCTACACCTTCTAAGTTTTTGTTATAGTTCTACAAAAGCCGTGTATGTGTTCCATTTGAGTGGCCTAAATAGGTGAATTGATATTTAATAAATTTCGAGTGTTTTTGGAAAATCAATTTCCTTCAAATTATTCAGTAATCTAAAACTAACACGCAATAAAAAAATCATTGATATCTTGCGTGATTTCTGTAAATTCTGACAAATCGATAATAAAAAATAAATCTCATATGATGCCGACTTTTAGCCGAAAAGAAAGTAAAATAACTGTCAAACCACGCATTTTAGGGATAGGTTTGTTTTTCACTTTTTTGTAGAATATTATTCTATCTATTGCCCCGCCATACAAAAAGAATGATTACGTTTTGCAGTGTTCCTGTAAACCAGCGGTTCTCAAACTTTTTGAGCGGCGGAGCCCTCCAAAGGCATACAAATTTCCACGGAACCCCACTGGTTCAATAAGCATATGTATGTGCATATCTATATATATTTATATATATATTTATTTATATGTATTTAAATATATTTTATTTTTAGTATTTTAGTTTATATAAATAAATATAAACAAAAAGAAAGAATGAAATTATTTGGTCTTCAATAAAATAATTTATTTATCAACAAATAATTGCTAAATATTATAAAAACAAACTTCATTGTTAGTGGGACGCATGGACTTGTTTCCTATTTTTACATAGTTCTTTTATGTCTGGCTTTATAGAGGACAGTTGAATCCTCATATCAGCTTCTGCATCGAGTCTGTTGCGGTATTTGGTTTTTGTTGCAGCATATGAAGAAAAGCCAGATTCGCACAGATAAGTCGTATCGAAAGGAAGAAGTATTTTAACAGCTTTCATTGATAAATCTGCAAATTCTTCTCTCAAAGTGCACCAAAATTCTGGCAAAGATAGCTTTTCAAATATGGCTTGTAGTGAGGAATCTGTAATCATGTCAACGAACATTTCGTACTCCTTAGCTGTGAATGTGTCTGGCCTTTTCTGAACTATGAATGGGTTTCTAATCCATGTATAATTTTTAAGCTTTTCATTCTCTTCATCTGGAAAATATTGTTTGACCGAGTTTAGAATATCTTCCAAATGTTGACAAATTTCATCACACAACATAGTAAGGTCATTTGCATCAATGTCTCCATTAATTTCATCGCAGAAATCTTTAAGTATTGGGAAGCTATCTAGCTCACGAGAGCGAATGCAAGTGATCCAAAATTCCAATTTCTTTTTGAAAGCTTGAATTTTATCATTGGCTGTGAACACTGTTACTTGTTTTCCTTGAAGTGACATATTCACATTGTTTATCTTTGAAAAAAAGTCGGCGAGGTATCCAAGTCGAAACAACCATAGTTTATCTGTCAACCTTTCTTGTAAATCCATATTGTTTTTCATGAAAAAGGTGCCCAATTCGGAACGCAGCTCGAATAGTCGAACAAGTACTTTCCCTCGAGACAGCCATCGTACTTCGGTATGGAGCAGTAAAGCTTTATGAACGCTTCCCATATCTTCGCATAGAATTTTAAAAAGCCGTGTTTGTAATGGTCGCGATTTTATGAAATTTATTATCTTTACAGACTCGTCAAGGACCTTTTTAAGTGACAATGGCATTTTTTTTACTACAAGTGCTTGGCGGTGAAGTATGCAGTGGCTATTTGTGCAGTTTGGTGCCATATTCTTGATTTTTGCGACAGCGCCAGCAGTTTTTCCTACCATTGCCTTTGCACCATCAGTGCAGATATCAACACATTTTTTTCCAATCTAAACCATGAGCATTAAAAAAGTTATCCACGATATTAAATATTTCGGCACCAGTTGTATTGGTTGGCAATGGTTCACACAAAAGTAGATCCTCTTCAAGCAAATTTAGATGCTGATATCGGACAAATACAAGCAAGACTGCAAGTCCAGCTACGTCTGTGCTTTCGTCCATTTGTAGAGAAAAATTACAACATTGCAGACGAGATATCAATTCAGCCTTTACGTTGGCTGCTAAATCCTTAATTCGGCGAGCTACCGTGTCATTGGATAGTGGCACATTAGTTATTTCTTTTGCCAACCTTTCATCAAGCATACATTTAGCTATATCGACTGCACAAGGCTTGATCAATGTCTCAGCTATTGTATGAGCTTCGCCTGCCAGTGCAATACGATAACTGACAATGTATGATGCTTCAGTGGCCTTCTCATTGCCAGTTTTAAAAGTTGAAACAATTAGGTTTTGTCGCTTTAAGAGTTCATCACGCCTACGCATAAAATAGCGATAGAGCGAGCAAACTGATGCAAACTAAACCTAAGAAAAAGCTGAAAAAGCAAACGGCCACGCGGCAGACCGCATTATTGTCTTCCAACCATTTACCCACATGTGCGGCATGCTCGCATTTAAGAAACTAACCGTGTATAAGTAATGTATAGAAATAAATAAAATAAAACACCTCAATATTCTTCCACTTCACTTTATAAAAATTTCACTTAATTTCAGTTTGTAAGACCACTCTTGGCGCAATCTGCGGACGGTGGAGACAATGGTCTGCACGGGCCGACTTTTGACTATTTGTACCCGGCCCGGCCCGATACGTCTCCAGCCCGAGTCGTCCAAGTCGCTTTTCGCTTTCGGGCGTACGAACAAAATTAGGGTGACTCAAAGCCACTCAAGTTAGCAACGCGCACACACTCACACACGCTTCACACTTTAGGACAGTGTTTCTCAACCGCTAAAAATCTAAAAAAAATCTATAATCTAAATTTTTTAGTTCATTTTTTATTAATATATATTAATTTTTAGCGGATTTCAATTTATAATTCACGGAGCCCTTTGGGGTAGCTCGCGGAACCCCAGGGCTCCGCGGAGCACACTTTGAGAAACGCTGCTGTAAACAATTAAACTTTGAAATACTACTAGTAAAAAAAATCATTCATTCACAAGAGAAATTATGAATATTGTTTTAATCGTCTCATTGAAGTACAAATTTCAGAAATTATTATTTTCCTCAAAAACTAAAAGTAATAAGTGCTCAACAGGCTTGAGAAAATATGATCAGAATTGTACGAGCAATCGTAAAAATATAGACGATATTACATTTCAAATAACAAAGTTAATGGCCACTTCTGATTGAACCGGTAATGATAGAAACATGTACGTATGTTCTATCGGAAGATCACAATAAACGATAATTGTGTGAATTTTTTCAAATTTTTATTTCATCAGGAACCCGATACACTTTTAAACAACGACTTGCGTGGGACACCCTGTTTGCATATTTAATGAATAGCATTTTTTTTTTGTGAAAGAGCATCAGCGCAAGTTTATTGAAATATATACGAGCGCGATACGATATGAAATCAAATTTATTAAGTAGTCAGGAACAAAACTCAGCAATACCAATTTAAGATAATCCGGCCCTGCGCGCAAAGCGGCAGCGCCCTCGTTGCAGAATGCTTGAACTACAAATTGAGTAAACGTATTGGATAACATCTCATTCTTGTTAGAAAACTGAACTTCATAAGATTAACTACCTAATTATGAATATATATTTTTTTTAATCTTCTTATTATAGATTTAATTCTTTATGTCATGTCTCTTTTGTACATTGAATTTTAAATTTGTACTAGGAGTAATCAAAATTATTTATAGCAATTTTTTTTTTAATTTTTTTATAAGGATATCATGTCACGCATTAGCAAAATAGGAATACGAATTGCATATTTTATTAATTCATTTATGTATAGTGTGTGAACATTTTATGAAGAAAGAAAACACCGCCAGATTCCCCGCCCTTAAGCCATGTCCACGTAATTTAGAGACACCCTGTATATCACTAAATCTAAAATTATTTAATTTTTAAATTACTTTTACAAATTTGTGATTTTGTTACAGACCATTAACTCAAAATCATGCAATTCATTCTGCCCCAGTTCAAATGTTGCATTTGTGTTATTGTACTAAAACGAAAATCCCAAAAATGGCGATTTTTCTAGTTGCTCCAATTGACCTTAGAAGCACTTATCTCTATTTCTATCGACTATCAGGCAATTATATGCAATCCAATTATTTTGTTATTGTACCTACCCCTTGCTTTCGTTACTTATTTTACGACTTCGTGCGTACGTGTCTGTCTGTCGGGCTGTTCGCATGTGTGTGTGTGCATGTGGACATCGTAGATTATCCCCCAGGCAAAGCTCGTATCTGTGCATCATCCCGATCCTGGTTTATACGTGCACAATGTGAACCGTGCGCCCGAGTGTTTGCCGTGCGGTATGTGCTCGCCAACAATGGGGGAGATGGCTATCGCCTGAAACGTGATAGGACATCTGCATATCTTATCTGTTCGGTTTGCGAGCGGATCGTCCGCTTTTTCGTCCTTTTTTCCGCGTTTCGGATGAGGCACGTTCAACCCTGGCTCGTTACAATCACGCCCCGATTTCAGATAAAGTTTTGGACGCAGCTGCGCGGATCTCTCGCGGATCCGTGTGTCACGTAGATTACGTTAAGCCCAGCGCGTGTTTTCAAAAGTTCCCAGCACCAAATGCCGTTGTGACCCAACTATGATGCTCGAGGGAACGTCCATACTTGTTCATCGTCGTCGAGCCAAACTCTAGCAGAGTCACAGAGCTGTTAAAGCTACCAAAATCTGAAACCAAACAAAATAATAATAATAATTGATGTTAAAATACCTCATATGGATCAAGCGAAATTTATAAAAGCATAAAGTGTCATAGAAAGTGTCATAAAGTGTCGTATTTTCCGTTCAGTACAGTACTGCTCCTAGCGGCCAATATTTGTATACTTCGCGCAACGATAGTTTATTTTTATGACATTGACTTGAATCCCTATATTCCTCTTAAGAACCTCCACACTATTTGATTTAGTCTGTGCGGATCTTATATGTGACATACTGAGTTAAAACTTATACAAATCAAAATTAAAATTAAAATATTCGAATAATGCAATTTCCATCTCAATATGGACTTCCTGCAGCATAATCCAATTTTATGTACTACGGGTCCAGAAATATCGGTTTACAGGCTTTGTTTGAAGACGCAACGTATCACTTTGCGGCCCTAATTCAATAAAGTACCATTATAGGCTGCCTTGTGCTGCTTTAACTCAATTTTAAACATTGTATGTTGAAACACGTGCCCCATATTCTAAAATTCCATGTAGTATTTAATGTAAGGCACTCGCTCTGTATAGTTTGAAAATGCAAGTCATAATGCAATAACAATAAATAAGTGGTAGAAGCTCCTTCCGCCTCCTGCAGGCGCTTTTAAATGCGGCCGCCGCTTTCAATTTAGGCCCCCGCGATGGATGCCGCCCCCGCGAGGAACTTTTCCATTACCCCCGGGAGGATGCCTAACACCGCCTCCGCTTGAGGTGTGTGTGCGGGTTTTAAAATCCCCACGTCATTAATTCGAAGTGCGGCTCCGCGGGGGGCGGCGGGCGGATGCTACGCCCGCCCCCCAGTCTGCCCCCACGAGCGCGTTACTTCTGCCCCAGAAAATCCGGCGGCGGCAGTGGGGCGCGAGCGCTATCCCCCCACCCAGCATCCTGAAAATGCGGGATGCGGGATTCCGGGTTGCCGCTGCTGCTATGTCGCAGCCGCCCCCGGGGCTGATTTATCGGCGGTCGTTTCTGGCGGGCGCCCGCTTTAATTGGTAACGGGGTGGGGGCGGCGGTGGGGGTGCTGCGCCCTCAGCGCTCCAGATCGATCGCACCCGCCCACGCAACGATAGGGCCTAAGACTTCCTTACTTTCCAAAGAAATGTAATTAATACTCTGATTGCGCATTATCAATTATTAAAGTAATTATTTATGCACATACGTTCTGGTTTATAACGTTGGCAATATTTCTGACAGACGGCAAAACAAATTAAATGAAAATAGGTAATGGACTTACGTAGTTATATTATTAAGTTTAAGGTTTTATCCTTAACTTTCAAATATCAAAATTCAAATTAATAACAAATATTTATCATAAAAATAAGATCAGGATATATAAATATTAAAATTCATATCATGCCTCTAATGTTGGTTTTTTAAAAAAACCGAAACTAGTCAGGTGAAATAATATAAATAAACAATAAAATAAAACAAAAATAATTATATAATAGTAAGTACTTTTATAAATAATATATTAGTACTTTTTAGGAGTACTTTTAGTAATTTTATAAATATATTATTTATGTATGCCTACATAACATTATGTTATGTAGGCAGCTCAATTTGCACGAAATCGTATAAGAATAGAACACTTTGGTGCCGATTTCTCTCACATTACTGACAATTTCAGCAAAAAATGTGTTCTACTCTTTTAGTTGTAGATACATATAAAAAACATATCTCCATACATAATAGACAGTCTTATCAGAATGTATGTCGGTGGAAGTATATCGGGGCTATTATTATATAAGGATTTGTAATTTGTAAACATGTATTTCGTAGAATACAATCATTTCAAGTCTACCTATACAGGGTGTCTCAAAAGTGACGCCCGTGCTTTTGGGATTTGATTCAAGGGGCTAAAACAAATTGAAATTTAAGTAAGTTGAAAGTATGTGTGGATACCACATGGTGAAACATGATAATTAAGGTAAATCAAACACTTGGTTGTAGTTTAAGACTGAAAGTCTAAGTCTAAGTTTAAGACTAAGTCTGAAATTTATGATTAGAAAATTTTCGGTCTGTCCCTCGTTATAGAGTTATTGATTATTTCAAATAACTTCAGAAAAACATAAAAACGATATCACATGATTTCGGATTTTGTCGAATATCTCCGAAAGTAAGCGAAATTTTCTGGTTTTCTCAACAGAATATTACTGACCACTAAATTGCGCTTTTTTTTTAATTGAACCGCCTTTGTAACTTTTACGGTTTTACGAGATCCCCATGCTGTTGATGTTTATCTTGGACACCTTGTATATATAGCCAAATATATAAATAAAGTTGTGAAATACGTTTACCTTTTTTCACAACTTTATTTATATATTTGGCTATATGTACAAGGTGTCCAAGATAAGAATCAACAGCATGGAGATCTCGGAAATCGATTTTGATCCTTATCTTGGACACCTTGTACATATAGCCAAATATATAAATAATGTTGTGAAATAGGTTTACCTTTTTTCACAACTTTATTTATATTTGATTGATTATTATAGTAATACTTTTCACAAAGATCTGAGAATAATAATTGATTCATGTATTTTGTCAAATCTGTCAACTGTCAACTGTCAGATTTGACAATTAGTTTGACGTATGTGGACAATATCTTTTTTTTTTTAATATTAGTTTTTTTTTAAGTTGAAATGTTAATTGTTTGTATTTTTGTCAATAACTCTATAACGAGGGACAACCGGAAAACTTTCCACTCTTAATTTTCAATTTGTTTTAGCTCCCCGAATCGAATCCCAAAACGGACGTAACTTACTTACGCATTACGTTACGCGTTACGCACGGGCGTAACTTTTGAGACACCCTGTATATTCATGTAAATATGACATTATATAATATAAATGCAACAATACTTATATAAAATCAGTGTACAAGCAAATATTTCTCCCAATTTTTCAACGAATATCTAAATGGAAATAAATAAATATTCTAATGGAGATTTTTACATAACTGAGAGAAAATATTCAACTCAGAATTGTCAACCTGCTTCAACCTGCTTCAAAATTTATGACGCAGAGTCTCAAGATTCTGATTTAGATTTTCCAATGTTTAAGGTACAATACAATACTTATATAAAATCAGGATACAAACAAATCCCAATTTATCAAAATAATTTATTTAAATTTGAAGCAGAGTTCCAATATTCTAATGGAGATTTTCACATAATTGGAGAAAATATTCACACAGAATTGTCTACACCTGCTTCAAAATGTATGACGCAGAGTTTCAAGATTCTGATTTAGATTTCCCTATGTTTGAGGTATATTTTTGAAATTGTGATGAATGTTTTGAATTATGATGCAGATTAAAAAAATGATTATAATTTTTCAAAGTTTGAAGTAGAGTTTTCAAATTATGAAGCAGATTTAAAAAAAAAATGATTATAATTTTTCCAAGTATGAAGTAGATTCTCCAAATTATGAAGAATTATGATTACACTGGTCAACACAAGTTTTGTACCTGAGACTAAATAGATGATTCCGATAGAATATTTTACGCTGATTTCAGAATTCAAAAACGTCAAAAATTATTTTGTAGCACGTTTGGTTTTTGTGGTATTTAAATTTTTGCAAAATGTGTAACTTATTTTTTTTTTCGGGATGCAAGACCTGTTCTGGTAATTTTTTATGGCAATACTGGATTCAAATTTCTTTGATAGTTACCGGTATCACTTTTCTTACCTATCTTTTACTGAGAACGTGTTTTTGTAAGAAACTAGTAGAAAAACTATGTAAAAAATCCAAAATAAAAATGACCTCCAGCATGCATGCAACATGCAACATGCATTTTTTTTTGTATTCGTACATATGCATAGTAAATACTTTCCGAAACATGCATTTTAATTGAAGGGACAACACATTCGTCAAAATTTGTCGATCAGTTTTATTTCATATAAAACGCGTTATGCACTCTCAAGTAAAACAACTATTAAAATATGATTATTATTCGAATTCTTATCTGAATTATGAATCTACTTTAGTTGTGACGAACTCTGCTGAGAGTTTTACAATTTAAATGCACGTATCAACTTATGATACTTGAAAGCTAATATTTCAAATTATGATGCCGAGCTGTAAATCCATGCCTTCTAGATTTTCAATAGATTTTCAAAATCCTCGTGCAGATTCTTTTACAATTTATCAAAAATTTACAACAGGCGATTAGTTTTTTTTTTTAAATAATTCTGATGGGTTATCATAAGCTAAGAGAAAATATTCCTATGTCCTATTTTATTTTATTTACAATTTTCAAAACCTTCATTATTTATGAAGCAGATTTTCAAGATTCTGATTCAGATTTTCATGAAGTTTGTAGTAGATTTTCAAAATTATGATGAAGTAAGTAATTTTCACAACTTGCATTTATGTTTGAAAAAAAAACTGTCACATTCACTAAATTGAATCACAATTTTTTATAATGTTGGAGTTTGTTTTGCTATTTAGTATGTAACTGCTATTTAGTCTAAAACACTTTATGCACTCTCAGGTAAAACAACTATTAAATTATGATTATTATTCGAATTATTATCTGAATTATGAATCTACTTTAGTTGTGAAGAAGTCTGCTGAGAATTTGACAATTTATATGCATGTAACTTATGATATTTGAAAGCTAAAATTTCAAATTATGAAGGCGTAAAACCATGTCTTCTAGTAACATAAGGTCAATTAGATTATCAAAATCCTCGTACAGATTCTTCTCCAATTTATCAAAAATTTACGATAGCCATCTGTTTATTTTAAAGAATAATTCTGATGGGATTCTGATTATCATAGCCTAAGAGAAAATATTTAAAAAATTCCAATTTTTTTGTTTAGAATTTTCTAAACCTTCATTATTTATGAAGCAGATTTTCA
This sequence comes from Othius punctulatus, assembly GCA_951805005.1. Classification (NCBI taxonomy): domain Eukaryota; kingdom Metazoa; phylum Arthropoda; class Insecta; order Coleoptera; family Staphylinidae; genus Othius; species Othius punctulatus. Next base: position 17,648,393 of record OX638145.1, read on the forward strand.
AGATTCTGATTCAGATTTTCCTGAAGTTTGTAGTAGATTTTCCAAATGATGAAGAAGTAATTTTTACAACTTGCATTTATGTTTGAAAAAAACTGTCCCATTTTATTAAATTGAATTACAATTTTTTTATTTTGTTGGAGTTTGTTTTGCTATTTAGTATGCCCTATCATTCTATAACAGCCTTGTGTAGTTACATTCTATAAGTGCTGGCAAATATTTGGTAACGTAGATGAAATATCCACGTAGAGATTTTTCTCCAATTTATCAAAAATTTACGATAGCCATCTGTTTATTTTAAAGAATAATTCTGATGGGATTCTGATTAGCTTAACCTAAGAGAAAATATTCAAAAAATTCCTTTTTTTTTTAATTTTCAAAACCTTCATCATTTATGAATCAGATTGTCAAGATTCTGATTCAGAATTAAGGCTATAAATTTAATTTAATGGCTTAAGGCTGAATAATTAGTTCTTATAGAGTACGAATTTGTTTACGAAAATGACAAATAAGTTAAGTGTCCAGACGAAAAAAAATAGTAATCACTTCCATGGATTATAAAAACAAAAAGTACTTAAGTAAGTGCTTCCAGTTGGCAGATGTGTTTCTGCCTTAATTTTAGTTTGAAAATTCCCATTATTGTCGCAAAATTTGTGTTAAAAATTGATTTCAACATTTTTTTTCCTCTTAGATTTCTCATATTAAGGTTGTCAGTTTAAATTAAAAAATTATGTACGTCGTTAATTATATTATTTTTTTAATTTGCGATCGGTTTCGGTGTTTAAACCATCATCAACCATCATAAGCCCTGACATTTTTGCCTGATGATGGTTTAAACACCGAAACCGGTCGGAAATAATTTCTTTAACAAAATTAAGGAAAATACCCATTATTATCGCAAAATTTGTGTTAAAAAATTGATTTCAACATTTTTTTCTTCTTATATTTCTCATATTAAGGTTGTCAATTTAAATTAAAAAATCTGTACTTCCTAAATTTTGTTAAAATTTTAAATTGCTACGGGTTTCGGTGTTTAAACCATCATCAACCATCATGAGCTCTGACATTTTTGCCTGATGATGGGTTTAACACCAAAACCGGTCGGAAATAATTTCTTTAACAAAATTAAGAAAAATAGCCATTATTATCGCAAAATTTGTGTTAAAAAATTGATTTCAACAATTTTTTTCTTATATTTCTCATATTAAGGTAGTCAATTTAAATTTAAAAAATCTGTACTTCCTTAAATTTGTTAAAAAATTTATCAGCCATCATGAGCCCTGACATTTTTGCTTTTTTTAAACATTTTTTTATGCATTTTTTTAACAAAGTTAAGGAAGTAGGTACCTACATAATTTTTTTATTTAATTTTATTTGTTTTTATAAACTTTGGACCGTTTTAAATGATTGACACCGATTTTTTTTTTGGGAAAATATTATAAAGAAATAATATGCATACGCAACTTCATATCTACGCTTATAATGTCAAGAATAACAATTACAAGAAAACATTGTGGATTTAGGCCCTTATCTATAGTCCGTACTTGAGCTTGAGTTCGACTCAACTCGTATATTTGGTTGCGTTTGGTGCATAAATGTTTATAGAAAATACGCAACCAAATATACGACTTCAGTTGAACTCAGGCTCAAGTACGGACTGTAGATACGGGCCTTAGAGTAGTATTGATTAGTAGTATGTAACGTATACAAAAATGACACCGTTTTTGAGGTACCCTGTAGAGGTAAATAGTTATATCATGTTAGGTAGGCAACTCTACTTGTACAAAATGATATAATAGTAGAACACTTTGGTGCCGATTTCATGTAAATTTATGACAGAATATTTCTGGACGCCTTATGTAGTTTATATCCCATTAATGCTGGCAAACATTAAATAATGAAGATGTAACAGCCGAAGACATGCAGATATCCAAGAAATTAGCTTAGACTCTGTATAAGTGGCAATGATCCCAGTTAAGTTGCAGACGTGTTCCTCGGCCTCGGAAAAAATCTCGAGCACCCTAAGCTCCCAGATGATGCGGGGCCATTTATCTCCCGCTCACACGCGCCGCCCCACATAAATCTTCGCACCTGTCGAGGTGAAAATCCTCATCGGCGGCTGTTAAGCGTCACGTTCGAAAATAGTCGCCGCCGCCGCAGATTAATTCCCCAGGCACCGAGTCCCATTAATTTGTGCACACGCCGTGGCACTTAATTTTCCTCCTGTTGACCAGCAACCCGGGGGTGGGTGGGGGGTGGTGGCTGCGGAGGCGGCGGCCACCGCCGTAAACATCACGTGCGACGTTTAGACCGATCCATATTTTCAAGGGGAGCGCGAAGAGCCGAGGGGCGGCTACACTTTAAGGGCCCCGGGGTCGTGACACGCCCCTCCGCATCAATTATCGCCGCCGGTTTTAATCGGGGGGACGTTGTGCATCACCTAAGAGTTCAAATCGATAATATGAAATATATATACACAAACAAATTATTAATTAAAACTGTTCCTAACTTAATTATTGAAAAAAATATGTATTTTACGGTTTATGCTTTCAATTCAATCTTAAGAATAGTCCACACCAAACGCGCCAAACATTGGCAAACGTTGACAAACGTTCGTGAACGTTGACAAACGTTTGCGACGCGTGTTCATTCGTGTGCGCTTGGTGTGGAAGAGGCTTTACACAAATATATAATAAGTTTGTGGAAAGTTGACTGCGTATTGGTAATTTTTTATCAAAAATAAAGTTTCAACAACAAAATTACCAGTACCAACTTATTTGATACAATTTTTTTCACTTACGAGACATCACTAGCACGAGCGCTTGTTTACTGTAACTTTTCACACGCACAGCTCATTTTTAGACAAGAGTGCACACACGAGATGTCACTTATTTGCAAAAATTTGATTGTTTTGCCCATTTTGTTACCAAATATTGATGTTATTTGAACATGTATGTGGGCGAAATTTTGGCTGGAGTCCGCCAACCCAGCTCGGCTGAATGCTCGCATGCATAGCTTTAATAATTCCACCTCCGAATTACAGAGTTTGCCCAGCCGACCTCTCGTCATCGGCGTTACGGTTTGTGTGGTTTGCACCGAAAGTGCCCAATTAGCGGAAGATAAACCATCGACGAATTACCATTTAATGGGGATGTAGAACGCAATTTGGGCGGGTTTATTGTGCAGTCCGTAGTTTGGTAATGTTTGCAGATCCGAGAGTAGATAATGGAAACATTATTTGTATCGGATTTGCATTAGAGCTTGAGTATCAAGTTAATAGTTAACCGCGAAATTTAGATAATTGAGCCGTTGATTTTGAAAGACCCCATATTTTTTTTAAATTCAAGTAGGCCCAGAAATACATAAGAAATGTTGTTGCTTGCATATTTCTGTACTTTAAAAAAAAAGGGACTTGCCCCACATTCAAAATCAACGCCTGGATTATGAATATACAGTGTGGAACAATGCAGTGGAACGCATAAATTAGATATCTTCGTTAAAATTAATTTTCTGGTGAATAAAATATGGAAAACTTAAATGGAAAATTGTTTTTTAAAAGTACAGTCATACTCACATAAATGTAGTACAAGAAATTTGGTTACAATCGCAATTTTATATGGCTATGTCAAATTGTTTGTACTAGATTTATGTGAGCATGACTGTACATGTTACGTAACTTATGTAATAGTTATTTATTTAATTCCATTTTGAAAAGTCAAATTTGACATCAATTTCAGTCGTTATCAAACAATAAATTTTTCACAACTATCACGCACACAGTTATGTAATGTAGTTATATAAAGACATTACATAACTGCAGTTCCTACCTAGCTTCAAACTTTTTGTAGGTTAGAGCGCATCTATTTCTGGATTTTTCTGGTAGTAAACTACCAATAGCAACATTAGCAGAGTCTTCAACATCATAAGTTAGTTTTGAATCGCTATTTGAGGACATTTTTAGGCATTATTATTAAATTTGTGAATTATTTTAGTTTCTTGACAAATTTGTTTATGCCAGTGCAATCACGTTTCCATAGAAACAATAGGTATAAGGTGATCTGATTCTGTGATGAAGTAAGGAACGTTCTTATTCAAATTGTAGATTAAATAATTCTGACGAAATTAAATAAAGTTTTGTACGTAACATGTTATGAAATATGCGATATTGTTTGACTCGTGTAATTTGCACAACTCGATTCGCTCGTTTTGGCCAATATTACACTCGTTAAACAATATCGCACTTTTCATAACTGGTTACGTAAACAACTATTTTGCCTGGATTTTAAAAAGGGTAGGTCCTCACTTTACTGCAAAACTGACAACACATTTTACATAGACTATACCGGCTCGGTCCGCATTTTACTGCAAAACTGACAACACATTTGACATAGACTGTAGATACGCCGAAACCTACAAATAGTTTGAAGCATGGTACGAACTTAAAAAAGTAAAAACCACAAAAACCATCAATGAAAAGGTAATGTTGGCATATTTTGAGACAAGAAAATATCATTTGGCAAGAAATGCAAGAAAATATCTCTGCAGAATCGGGAATCAACTTAACAAATTGTGTTTGCAATAATTTTGTGTTTAATGTTTATAAATCTTAAAATTCTATGGTCATTCTTACCTTATCTCTGCAGAATCGGGAAACAACTTAACAACAAATTGTGTTTGTAATAATTTTGTGTTTAATGTTTATAAATCTTAAAATTCTATGGTCATTCTTAGCTTATTTCCTTATGCCATGGCCAATTATGTAATGTTTTTACATAACTACTTTACATAACTGAGTTCATGACAGTTATGAAAGAAAAAAATGACGTTTCATAACGTCAGAAATTGATGCAAAGTTTGTATTTTCATAACGGAATTAAATAAACTATGTTTATTTACATAAAGTAAAGATTAAGTTTTGTTATGTAATACATTTTTAGCGTTTAAGTAGTACCAAGGTTTATCAAAATCAGGAGAATATATGGGAGTTATCATTTATAAAAATAAATACAAATTGATGATGACTTGATGAATTGATTGATGACGATGAAACATAAATACAGCAAACGCATTTGAAGTTATAATTGACCTGTTCAAGCAATTTTCTTGAAAACTGAAATTGCAATTATACAGGGTTATTCACTCTATATACGGTACGCATATTGTGGATAAAAAAGGGACTTTCAAAATGTTTCACTTTTGGGATATATGGGGGTCTATTATGGTTACTTTTTAAAATTCATTTCATATTATACCCGCTGTTCCAAAAGCCCTAAAAGTATCAAAGTTGTGTGTGTTTATTTTAATGGAAACCCCTATACAGGGTGTCCAAGATAAGTATGAACAACATGGGGATCTCGGAAACCGTAAAGGTTACAAAAGCGGTTGAATTACAAAAAAGTTGCACAATTTAGTGCACAGTAATATTTTGTTTAGAAAAGCAGAAATTTCTGCTTACTTCCGGAGATATTCGACAAAAATCGAAATCTTGTTTTCGTTTTTATTTTTTTCTGAAGTTATACAAAGGTATAAGAAAACCAAAGGCACTTTCTCTTTGCCACATTTTTAGCTCTACAAGACAAGGTTTACAAATTTTCAGTACAACGTTTCGTTTTGAAAAAGCATCATCAACTTTATTTTTTTATATGGCCCGTAAAAATGTACACCCTGTATTATACCGGGTATTATAGGGACTATTACTGGTAGCAGCCCTCATATTTTACTATTTAGTAATAAATCTTACTGTTGCAATATCAAAATTCATTTAATTCAATAATTGGTGCAATTTTTTGGACTTGGATTACACTGGAATGTTTGTAATAGCATTAAAGTATGTTCTGACAAAAACTATATAAATAAAATTACGAAATCTTTGTGAAATAGCGTATAAACTACCGAATGGTTAAAATAATTTTTTTTATCGTCAGATTGGGCTTCATCAATACCTAAACATGTGTACTTATTTTGGATTTTTTATTTCAATTAGAAGTCGCCATTTTTGGCCTGGGAATATAACTTGAATCACCCGGTATAGCATTTCCTATTACGAATTCAACTATTTATATCACAGTATGGTTTTGTCATGTTTTTATTCAGAAAAAGGCTTGTTAATACATTTCGAACATTTTCTTGTACTACACCCAATACCTTGTGAATCATTTCATTATGCGGAAAATTCATTTTCACCCAAAAATGTAATCGTGACGTTCAATAAATATCACTTTGACGTAGGCATGACGATTTTAATTGATTTTCATGTCGCTCTAATTTTATATCGTGGAGATCTGTGTTCATAAGAATGTCACTTTGACGTAGTTATGACGATATTAATTGATTTTCATGTCACTCCAAGTTTATATCGAGGAGATCTGTGTTCCTTTTTCCGAATTATCTCCTAAACTACCAACTTTTGCGAAAAAATATAAGGGGTGAAAAAGATGTAAAATGAGACGCTGTATACGTTATAATATATAGGGTATACCATTTAAAAAAATCAAGTTATGGCCCTTCAAAGGTTAAGCAAAATTAATGTGTAACAGCAACGTGATGCCGCAATGCAAATAGACGGTCTTACCACGTAGACAGTGATATAAATAGTTGAAGTCGTAATAGAAAATGCTACATAATACAGGGTATACATTTTTACGGGCCATATAAAAAAATAAAGTTGATGATGCTTTTTTTCAAAACGAAACGTTGTACTGAAAATTTGTAAACCTTGTCTTGTAGAGCTAAACATTTGTAAAAAGCAGTTGTTTAGTTACACACAGCCTAAGTCTCAACCTGATATCCCAAAAACCAAGTGCACCGCGTTTTTTTTTAAAGTGCTTGCAAGTGCATAAAAACATTTTCTGAACGGTTTGAGCGAATTTCAAAAACTAAACGGATTTATAAAGCTTAAGAAGGGGCAAACTCAAATATGCAAAGTTATACAGGGGTTCTATTTAAAAAAAACACAACTTTGATACATTTAGGCCTTTTGGAACACCCATAAAATTAATTTTAGAAGTAACCATAACTCTGTTCAACATAATTTTTGTCCCTTACACGTAAGTAACCGATTCAATTTTGGTGTTCAGAAACGTCAAAAAAATGTTTCTAACAGGTTAGGTTTTTGTGATATTTCAATGTTTGCAAAATGTGTAACGTAAATGTATGATTTTTATGGCGATACTGGATTCAAATATCAGTTTGACAGTTACTAATCTATTTTTAACTAACGACGGGTGTTTGTAAGGAAACAGTGAAAAAACTATGTAAAGTATCTAAAAAATATCTAAATATTTAAAAAAAAGGCCTTAAAAAATACTTTTCGAAAAATGCATTTAAATTGAAGGGACAATACATTCACCAAAATTTGTCTACCAGTGTAATAGACCCCCATATATCCCAAAAGTGAAACTTTTTGAAAGTCGCGTATTTCGACCACAATATTCAGTGCCGTATAGCGTGAATAACCCTGTATATATATATATTTTTTTTTGTGTGTAAAAAAGGTAAACAGTGCTTGAATTATGAATTTTATTTAAAATTTGACCAGCAGACCGTATAATATAATATTAGTTAGGTGGTTGACTAACCACGAATGAGACTGCATTTTTATTATTGCTCCTGTATGGAAGAGAATTCCGGGGAGCGCTGTGAAAAGCCCCCCTGAGCATTGGTGGCTCGTGGAGCTCCCCGGGATCACGCACTCTTATTAAACCCCCGCAATAAAAACAGCATGGCCGCCCCCGTGCCGCGCCGCCCCCGCGGGCTGGATCTTTTTAGTCCTCCGACGCGCGAGAAAAATCCATAAACCCGACGATTAATCCCTCCCGGGGCGCTCCATCCCCGCATCTTTCCCACCCCCCAATTCGGGGCGCGAAATGAAGCGGCAGCGCCGGGGGCGGCCGGGGATCGCCATCCGGGCGCGCGATCCCCCGCCGTGATGTAATGCGAGAAGTGCCCCCGCCGCCGCGCGGGGCCGTAAAGGAGCGGGCCCGCCGTCCCCGGGATCAGATAGGATTTTATGGGGCGCGGATATTGCCTCCCCCAGAGCGCCTGGATGTATCGCGGGCGGCGGCTGCTGCGACTTCTGCCCCCGGATGCCCGGAGATAAATTGAATCCCGGCAAAAATTACGGCCGGCTGCCAGACGGATGGCCGGGAATGGGTGCCAGCGCGGAGGGGCGGGCATTTATTAAAATTTGAAAACATTTTTCCCCGCTGCGGATCGCCGATGTGATGGATGGAAGAGCCTCGGCGGAATTTAATCTCGTCACTTGCACAGCAGAATCCATTCTAATTGGAAATTGCTGTAGCCTTGCCTTTTCAAGCACCTCTACCAATATAATTATGGAAGCTTCATCACTCTTAGAATAAACATTCCTATGTTATAATTCGAGCAATTAACTGTTTTATTTACTGCAACACCACGCACATTTTCAAACGAAAAAATTCCTATCCTATCCTGTCATAGGATTATCATCATACAGGGCGCTGCATATACAGGGTACCCAGCGACCTGGAAAACCTGGCAAAATCTGGTCAAGTCAGTAAAGAGTTAGGGAAATCATTTTTTTAGGGGGGGGGGGATAGTCAAAGGCTTGTAGCAACGCCAACGAGGCGAACTTGGTTGAACACTCAGCGGGTGTGTTTCGAGTTGTGGGGACGAACGTGCGAATGCCACATCTTTAGCGTTATTTTGCGGACGAGTCAAAGGCTTGCGGCAACCAGGCGAACTTGGTTGAACACTCGGCGACTGTGCCTCGCATTGTAGGAACGAACGTGCGAATGCCACATCTTTAATGTTTTTTTGGGGGACGAGTCAAAGGCTTGTAGGAACGAGGCGAACTTGGTTGAACACTCAGCGACTGTGCCTCGCGTTGTGGGGACGAACGTGCGAATGCCACATCTTTAGCGTTTTTCTGGGGGACGAGTCAAAGGCTTGTAGGAACGCGGCGAACTTGGTTGAACACTCAGCGACTGTGCCTCGCGTTGTGGGGACGAACGTGCGAATGCCACATCTTTAGCGTTTTTCTGGGGGACGAGTCAAAGGCTTGTAGGAACGAGGCGAACTTGGTTAAACACTCGGCGAGTGTCTCGCGTTGTGGGGACGAACGTGCGAGTGCCACTCGCGAATGTGACGAGGTGACGAGGCGAGACACGTGCGCGAATGTGTAGAAGCGCTATTATATATCAGATCGCCAAAAGCAACATACAAAAGTAAGGCATAAGCGAGGCCGAAGTTTGCAGAGTTTAGTTTCCACTTGGGTTTCATGTAACCATACCGAGTGGAGGCAGCGAGTGGTAATCGTAGACCCGGTCGAACAAAATCGCGAATCCCATCCACGAGCGACGGCAACCCGATAGTGTTCGCAACACGAGCGGGACCCCCTCTCGCGTAACAGATACGCGAAGAACTGGGTTGCCGAGCAGCACGTGATTAATCTTTTTTAATTTCTCTCTCTTTCTCGTTGCAGGTGAGTCCGAGCGGAGTCCATCTAACGATTTCGAAATGTGTGTCAAGGAGTGCGGAGCCCTCAGGCTGGCGGCACACGATCTCCCCCTGCGCACCTCCGTGCTGCCCCATAAGGTAATCCTCGTGTCCGTATTTCATCCTGAATGGCCGTTTTGCGGGGGGTTCCAGCGATCCCACCGGTCCATTTGTTAGACCCGGGACCCCGTCGGGGGATCCATTAATTACGGGTGGGCGTGGGGCGAAATTCGTCCGGTGATTGATGGACGGAAGAGGCGAAGGGAAAGGGTGAACTGGCCTGGAATTTGCGTGGGCGTGTGGCTGCTCACGCAAGAGAAAGCCCTGCATACTTTGATGGTCGTGCAAGATTCATAAATCTGCGCGTGCATGGTTTTGCCCTACGTCCCACTTCTGATATCTCAAATGTTACATTTAATGGGGACGGTTGGGAATTGGGGGCGAACAATGTTCGCATCCCACTTCTGAATCTGTCAAAACGTTTGCGTTTAATGGGGATGGTTGGGAATTGGGGATGGACGATGTTGCGATACATCCCACTTCTGATTGTGCTAAAAGTTCTTGCATTGAGCAATGGTTTAAAATTAGCATGTGACAACGGCGTTATACAATGTAAATTTCACTATTGATTATCAATTTTGTAAATCTCACTTCTAATTATCAAATTATGCCAGGTCTCTTTTTTATCACACTTTTATTAGTAGCCATGGTAATAATTGGAGTGGTTGTGAAATTAGTTTACATACAATATTCTCAGTTTCTTACTTTTTGGGACTTTACAGCCTTTTCGAATAAACTTTAACAACACAAGATCGAAAGAGAGACCTTTAATAGAAAAATTGTCATTTTTCCATGATTGTGCATTCATAAATCTCCGTTTGGTGAGAATCGCTCGAAAACAATTACTCGAAAGAAAATTTTTCGAAAACAATTGCTCGAAAGAAAATTTCTCCAAAACAATGCTCGAAAGAAAATTTCTCGAAAACATTACTCGAAAGAAAATTGCTCGAAAACAATTGCTCCAAAAATAGCTCCTCGAATGGAACATTGCGCGAAAGCCGAGGTGCTCGAAATAATGAAATAAGTTAATAAACGAAAAGTTATTAAATTTATACATATAAATACAAAATATGTAATTTAAAGCTTATACTGGAAAAGTAGTTTACATTTGTTTACGTTTAACCCTTACGAGTACAATCGTACCTTAACTAACCTAACCTTACGTAACGTAACGTTACCTAAACTAAGCTAACGTAACCTAACATGCTTCACAGAACATGATTCTAGTACATGCATGTAATTATATATTTGGTATTTATATAAGTTTAATAAATTCTTCGTTTTGTATTTTTATTTACCTTCATTATTGTTTCTCATATTCATATTCATTTATTTCCACCAAGCCACAATATACAAAATATACAATACATACATAATATATACAAATACAATTACATTGCACCGCACAAATCGTTGTGGATGTGGTCGTCAGGATAATAAAATATCAATAAACAATAATTACAGTCATTAGACAGAAACTCTTGTACCGTATAGAAACCTCCATTTATAAGGTACAATTTTAGGTGTGTCCTAAATAGGCTCAATAGGTTTCTAAAAGCACTTTATGATTTTTAGTTTCATATTTCATATTCTGCCGTGCCAAGCACAATAATTGTTGTTAACTTGTAACACTTGTTTTTTAACTTGTTTTTGGCCATTTTGAGATATTCACAATTTTTTATTTTCATATTTCTCAGTTTCTAAAAAATATTTTTCAAGTCAATAAACTTTAAAATATCAATTGAATCATGAAGATTAAAAGTTATTTTGTTTAAGATTTTATCCATCTTACCAGTTGTTTATTGAAGGTATTAGTTTGTACTTACTGGTAAAGATTTTTTTTTTTTATTTTATCATTTATTTATTTTTATTTTTGTTAATTTTTGCCTTACCAGTTTCTGTTAGTTCAGTAAACCATCGCCAGAGGTTTGATAAGTGTAATTTTGCTTTGTATATCTTTTGATTTTATTTCATTGTAAATGTTTGAAATTATATTTGAATATTGATAGATTTTCAATATAATGTTTGAAGTTATATTTGAAAATCTATCAATATTGAAATATAATTTCAAACATATACAATGAAATAAAATCAAAAGATATACAAAGCAAAATAACACTTACCAAACCTCTGACGATGGTTTACTGAACAAACCGAAACTAGTAAGGCAAAAATTAACAAAAATAAAAAAATATTAAAAATAAAATAAAATAAAAAATATCTTGACCAGTAAGTACAAACTAATACCTTCATTAAATGTTATATTACTTATATTACTTACTAATGTCATAAAAGTATTAAATATTATATATTTACTTAGTAAAATAGAATATTTTTACACTTGCCACATTTAAATATAATAATTTTAAACCCTTAATACTAACACAACCTGACGTATCTTATGAACTCTTATAATTGAAAAATTATTTCAAATATTGTCAATAATTGCTATTTATGGTATAAGTGAATATTATAATTGAAAAATTATTTCAATTATTGTCAATAATAGCTATTTATGGTATAAGTGAATAAATACAAATTTGAGAGGCGCAATCCGAGTGCGGTATTGCTTTTGAGTGGATAAAATTTTGTTTATTCACGTGTATCATACAAGATTTTTTCCAATTTTGCAGAATTCTCAAAAAAAAATATTGATTAGATAATTTATTTACATAAATGTTAATTGTATTATTATTAATTTGATGAACTCTTAAACCAGGAAAGTTGACTCTTTTTCGTAAACTAATTTTGATTTTTCTGACAATAAATTCGATACTGCAATCGTAGCTCCGTCCAGAACATCTTCTGGTATGGTTTCTTTTTGGTTATTTGCCATTTTAAACACATTTTCGGACTTGAAATCGGCAAATTGAAGTATTTGCGTGAAATGTCATATGAGACAAGAAACAATCGATCCTAGCAAGGCAAATTTCAAAGGGAGTGCGACGTTTATTATTATTATTTTTTTTAAACTTCATTTTATTCATGTTGTCAATAGCAGTGTGAATAACTTGTTTTTTACTTTATTCATGTTGTCAATAGCAGTGTGAATAAAGTATTGTCAGAAACACTTTATTCACTGTTTTGATTAATTTTATTCACGTTTATGATTAAAATGTTGTTTCAATAATAAAATTCAATATATGTAATGAGCATTTTAATAGGAAAAATTGGGAAAAATCTATTTATTTTATTACTTAACTGGTAAAACATGGTAGAGGAGAGTATTACAAACAATAAAAAACTTAGTAACACACATTTATCACCCAAGTATCATGAACTAAACTTATTAATTCAAGATTTGGCCGAACATGCATACTGTACTATGCATACTGTACTATACTAAGATATCGCAACTTTTGTCCAAGCTTGTACTGAATGCCTAAAAGTTAAGATCTCAAGACACACAATGTCTCCTCTGGGCACTTAACCCATAAGTACGTAAAATAAAAATTTCTGTTATAAATAAAAGAAACATTTAATTAGAAAAAATACATCACTTTTCTTTGTCTGAGTTACCATTACAATTAACTATTTCAGAAATTTGTAAGTCTTGCCAAAACTTGATTCGGTTTTTTTGAAATAATTCCATTTTTTTTCTTGTGGAACACTATAAGGTTTTTTTTATTTATGGTTCTGGCAACCTTTTTTTAATGACCTTTTTTATTAAAAAAATTAACTTAATATTATATTCAGAATCTTCAAAAGTAGTTTCGTGTATTAATGACCAGCTTCCTCGTTCCTCGTTCGCTTTATATTATAAAATTGTTCACCAATTGATATTACATTATCTAAGACTGATAACTCATTTTGCCAAAAATAGTAGTGCCCTTAATACGGCAGTATTGTCTAGATTATTTTTTTATGAAGTTTCCATGTTGCTCGTGTACAGCCACGGACTCTAAGAATGACGCGTCCGTCCGCTCGTGCAGTCTGCTACCCATTGTCTGGTCCCGCACGGTTAAGACAAGGATTGAAGACCGCTCGGACCGACGGTCGCGTCATTCTCGGAGTCCTTGGCTGTACATGTTTGCTCATCCGTTTACAAGGATTCCTTGTTTATGCGTACACTTGTAACTTTTTTATTCGTCTCCTAAACACACACACTTAAATATTTGCTCAATGAAGCACGATCAAGCTTTTATAACAGCGGATGATAAACATGCCATGATTGTTCTGCTAGCAAACGTTATTTTCTTAATTGAACAGAAGCACGCAATGCCCTAGAAAAAGGCCTGCAGCATATAAACGTATTCAATTTCGATGCGGAAAGTTATAAAAAAAAAAAATTCAACAATAAATTTGTACGTAGAATAAGTCGTAAGAGATTAATTTTTTTTTTTTTGCAAAACTTTGCGCATAGACGAATGCATAAGAGATAACAAATTTTTATCAACAATGCATTTGTACGTAGAAGAAGTCGTAAGAGGTTCATATTATAATTTTTTTGCAAAACTTTGCGCATAGAAGAATGCATAAGAGATAATAATTTTTTATCAACAATAAATTTGTACGTAGAAGAAGTCGTAAGAGATTCAAATTATAATTTTTTTGCAAAACTTTGCGCCAACACTTTGATCCATATTTTAAATCTTAGTACTTTAAACTTATGTGGGCAGATTCATATTACTATTTATTCTTAGAAATAACTTTGGGCTTAGAAGATGTCACAGCAGATTCGTATGATAATATTACGTTAGTAATAACTTTGTGCATAGAAGAAGTCATAACATATAATATTTGCTTAGTAAAAACTTTGTGCCTATAACAAGTCATCCCATATAAAAACATAATCTTTGTAATAACTTTGTGCATAAAGGAAGTTATAGAAGATCCATATTATAAGAAAGTAATAACTTTTGGCATACAAAAAGCATAATTGATAGTTGTTATGATTATTAGTACCTAATAACTTTGTGCGTAGATTCATATTGCAATTTTATTCTTAGCAATAACGTTGTGCGTAGAAGAAGTCCTTGCAAATCTATATGATAATATTTTCTTAGTAATAACTTTGTGCATAGTAGAAGTCATAGGAGATACATATTATAACTCATAGTAATATTTTTGCGCACAGGACTCGATAAGATAATTCTTTGTAATTACTTTGTGCATAGAAGTCGTAGAAATTAATTTTATAATTCTTGGTGCATAGAAGTCATAGAAGATTCAGATTGCAATTTTATTCTTAGGAATAACGTTGTGCGCAGAAGAAGTCTATATATTTTCTTAGTAATAACTTTGTACATAGAAGAAATCACACGAGATACATACCATAATCCTTACTAATATTTTTGCGCACAGGACTCGATTAGATAATTCTTTGTAATTCCTTTGTGCATAGAAGTCATAGAAGATTCATATTGCAATTATATTCTTAGTAATAACGTTGTGCGTAGAAGAAGTCCTTGAAAATCTATATGATAATATTTTCTTAGTAATAACTTTGTGCATAGAAGAAGTCATAAGATATCCATATTATAATTCTTAGTAATATTTTTGCGCATAGAATTCGATAAGATAATTCTATGTAATTACTCTGTGCATAGAAGTCATAGAAATTCATATTATAATTCTTTGTGTATAGAAGTCATAGGAAATTCATTTTTCAATTTTATTCTTAGCAATAACGTTGTGCGTAGAAGAAGTCCTTGCAAATCTATATGATATTTTCTAAATAACAACTATGTGCATAGAAGAAGTCATAGGAGATCCATATTATAATTCTTAGTAATATTTTTGCGCACAGTACTCGATATGATCATTCTTTGTAATTCCTTTGTGCATAGAAGTCATAGAAATTCATATTATATTTCTTAGTAATAACTTTGTGCGTAGAAGTCATAGAAGATTCATATTGCAATTTTATTCTTAGTAATAACGTTCTGCATAGAAGAATCCTTGCTAATCTATATGATAATATTTTCTTAGTAATAACATTGTGCATAGAAGAAGTCATAGGAGATCCATATTATAATTCTTAGTAATATTTTTACGTACAGGACTCGATAACATAATTCTTTGTAATTCCTGTGTGCATAGAAGTCATAGAAATTCATATTATAATTCTTGGTGCATAGAAGTCATAGGAGATTGATATTATAATTCTTAGCAAATTTTGTGGACAGATTCTTATTACTATTTATTCTTAGAAATAACTTAGGGCATAGAAGATGTCATAGCAGATTCATATGATAATATTACCTTAGTAATTACTTTGTACATAGAAGAAGTCATAACATAACATTACGTTAGTGATAACTTTGTACATAGAAGAAGTCATAAATCATAGCATATAATATTTGCTTAGAAAAACTTTGTGCATATAACAAGTCATCGCATATAAAAGCATATTATAATTCTTGGTAATAACTTCGTGCATAGAGGAAGTTATAGAAGTTCCATATTATAATTATAAGAATGTAATAACTTTGGGCATTCAAGAAACATAATTGATACGTGTTATAATTCTTAGTACCTAATAACTTTGTGCGTAGAAGTCATAGAAGACTCATATCGCAATTTGATTCTTAGCAAAAACGTTGTTCGTAGAAGAAGTCCTTGCAAATCTATATGATAATATTTTCTAAGTAATAACTATGTGCATACAAGAAGTCATAGGAGATCCATATTATAATTCTTAGCAGTATTTTTGTGCACAGTACTCGATATGATAATTCTTTGTAATTCCTTTGTGCATAGAAGTCATAGAAATTCATATTATATTTCTTAGTAATAACTTTGTGCGTAGAAGTCATAGAAGATTCATATTGCAATTTTATTCTTAGTAATAACGTTGTGCATAGAAGAATCCTTGCTAATCTATATGATAATATGTTCTTAGTAATAACATTGTGCATAGAAGAAGTCATAGGAGATCCATATTATAATTCTTAGTAATATTTTTACGTACAGGAGTCGATACCATAATTCTTTGTAATTCCTGTGTGCATAGAAGTCATAGAAATTCATATTATAATTCTTTGTGCACAGAAGTCATAGGAGATTCATATTATAATTCTTGGTAATATTTTTGCGCACAGGTCTAGATAAGATAATTCTTTGTAATTACGTTGTGCATAAAAGTCATAGAAATTCATATTACAATTCTTAGTAATAACTTTGTGCGTAGAAGTCATAGAAGATTCTTATTGCAATTTTATTCTTATCAACAATGTTGTGCATAGAAGAAGTCCTTGCAAATCTATATGAAAATATTTTATATTTTCTTAGTAATAACTTTGTGCATAGAAGAAGTCATAGAGATCCATATTATAATTCTATTTGATAATATAGATATGATATACCATAGATAGATAGATAGATAGATAGATTGATAGATAGATAGATAGATAGATAGATAGATAGATAGATAGAGATATAGATATATAGATATATAGATAGATAGAGAGATAGAGATATAGATATATAGATAGATAGAGAGATAGATAGATAGATAGATAGATTTGATATAGATGTATGATATGATTCTATATAAATCTATACCATAATATTTTCTTAGTAATAACTATATGCATAGAAGTAGTCATTGGAGATCCATATTGTTATTCTTTGTAATTACTTTGTGCATAGATGTCATAGAAATTCATATTATAATTCTTAGTAATAAATTTGTGCTTAGAAGTCATAGATGATCCATATTACTATTGTAATATGAATGCAATAACTAGTTGTTGTCATAGTTACTATAACATTGTTTAGAAATAAATGTGTACGTAGAAGAAATACCACCAGACCCAGATTACAGTTCTTAGTAACTACTTTGTGCAAAGAAGAAGGCCCCTTTCCAATGTACCGTGCAACGATATTGTTACTTGCAGCTCGCCACACCGACCGAGTTACGCAACTGACCCACTTAGGCGAGATAACAATTACTCCATCGCTGAGCGGAGTGTGTAGGTCAAAAGCTGACACGCAAATTGGTCTGCAACAGACCCAAGTTGAAAACCTGTGTGCGATGGGAATCGTCGTTTCGTGCTTTATGTAATCCGGCTCCGTCTTCGCCGCGATGACCTTGTGTGAAACACGAACGAAATTCGTGTTAAGTTTTTACAATCCGAACGACACGATTCAAATGTTTGATATAACACATTAAGATAGCCTAAAATATGTAGAGTTTGCCCTTGAAATGCAATTTATTGAAATATTGAGTAGAGGATCTTCAGCGAATTGTTCAAAAAAATAATCAAATCAATTGTTCTAGGATATGATTTTCTACTTCAAAATGCCACTTGCTTTTGATGGCAGCCCTCGAAATGCTCTTGAAGTTATTTGTAGATGATATTTGGTGAATTTTTCGAAAAATCAAATCAATTCTTCTCGAATATCACTTTTGACTTCAAAATGCCACAAAGAAATCTTGAAGTTATTTGTAGATGATCTTTGGTGAGTTCTTCAAAACATCAAATCAATTCTTCTCGAACATGACTTTCGACTTCAAAATGCCACTTGCTTCTGATGAAAGCTCTTGAAATGCTCTTGAAGTTATTGGTAAATTTTTCGAAAAATCAAATCAATTCTTCTCGAATATGACTTTCGACTTCAAAATGCCATAAAGAAATCTTGAAGTTATTTGTAGATGATTCTTCGAAACATCCAATCAATTCTTCTCGATTATCACTTTCGACTACAAAATACCACTTGCTTTTGATGAAAGCTTTTGAAATGCTCTTGAAATTATTTGATTTTTGATCTTTGGTGAATTTTTCGAAAAATCAATCACTTCTACTAGAATATGTAGAATATGACTTTTGAGTTCAAAAGGTACAAAAGAATATTGAAGTTATTTGTAGAAGATTGCAATACATCTCGAGATTGATTTCAAATTTCCAAAATTCGTTTATTGGTTAAGCTGTTTTGCAAATATTTCAAAAACTATCAAGTTTATGGAAACAACATAACAGGACATAGTGTTTTGTTTAATTAGCAATCAATTTCGGTTTTTATATATATTTTTTAAATTAAACTTTTTAAAATGCTCAGTTATTATTCGCTGCTTAGCAAATCGCTAGTGTTTCATGAAGAGAAGTTGCAGATGCACACTTGCCATTCTGTTCATCTGCTCAGCTGCTGATTGACGAAATGTGATTATGTTTCTCTCCAAAAATGGCAAATATGTGTATAATCTCAAATGAAAGTTCGTTTCAATGGTACACATTGTATATGAAAACGAATTCATCAAAGCAACACATTATGTTTTATGAGACGCGCAACTTGCTATAACAATGGCATGCGAATTGGATTCCTAAAGGTCGTGATCTCTGAACACGCACATGACGCACACGCACTCTGAAAACTTTCCATCACTTTCATCGCCCGGCTTTCGTTCCCACGATGCATCAGCTGGTCTTCGGAATCTCTGAAAAATCTCGTCCGTCTCTACCAGGCAGCCGCCTCCTGGACACTTTTGGGCCGTCGCCCTCCGCTTTGCCGCCTCCCATTTCGCGGCCGTTTATGGCCGCATAAAGCGAATCGAGGAGGCCGTAAAAGCTCCGTTTTACGACCGGCAGTAAAATTCCGCTATTGCCGACTGCTCCTCCCGCGACAGGCGTTAATCGCAGAAAGTGGCGATTAATAATGAATCATGGCTCGGGGAGGAAAATATTGCAAGTCGAAGGAGACTCCCGGAAAACGCGAGCGATCAATGGACCCATTGTATGGCTATCTTTGTGGAGCGATCAATGGACCCATTGTATGGCCCAGAGATGGTCCCACCTCTGTGGACTCCATTTTTGCCATTTTACTTCTCTATGGACCCCACTTATGGACCTATTGGTGTGAAATTTTAATTTTCATGAGGACCATTTTTCAAAATTTGGGTTTTTGACAATTTTGGGGGTATGTACCATATCCTGTACCATAGATTTTGTCAGCACATTACTTTAGAAATGATGCATGAAATATGTGCATCTTTCTACCAGTACTTGTGTCGCAAAAAGCGCTTCCCTTGTTCCAAGATTACCGAAATTGTAAACACCCAAATTGTGTGTTGCCAATCTTTTCGTCGATTTTCTTATATATTTTTGCATATATTAGTCTTAAGAATATTTTCAGCGTATGACTTATAAGGATGATGGTTCTGTAGTCGCTGCACTTTGATGCTTTTCTTGTTTTGGGCAACAGTATGAAAGTCGATTGGAGCCAGTCAGATGGTATCTTCCCGGTTTCGTAGACTAGATTGAAGAGTTTTGCGATTGTGTTTTGGCCTTTTTCGCCCAGAAACCTTAACCCTTTCAAGCCTATCGGCACACATATGTCCCAGTTTTGTAATTGCCTTTATACTCTTTTAGGCCAGGAACCTTAACCCTTTCGAGCCTGTCGGCCCACATATGTCCCTCAGCTTTGATCAAGTCTGATGGGACCTGGCAGTCCCAATTTAAGCAGTAGTTATATTATAGACAGTCTTTTATATATTTACTATAAATGAAATGTACAGCGTGGCCTGCCTATCATCGGACCTATCATCGGACCATTACTGCTAGACTAATGAAAATTGAGGAAAACATCTGATTGGAAGTTATTGAACACTTCATATGCTACTATTTAAAATTATTTTCAAGTATACAGCGTGTACCATAAAGCCGGGACATAAAATTTTGTCTCTTTTTTAAATATATCACCCTGTATATTCTTTCATTTTTTGAATCTCATTTATGTGGGCTTCACAAATCATTTTTAGTTTTAGGTTATCAGATGCAACTTTGCCAAGTTATTCACTTGGTAACGTGTACACTCTGTACACTTGAAAATAATTTTGAAAATTAGTACATCACGTTTCCAATAACTTCAAATCAGGTGTTTTCCTAACTTTTCATTAGCCTAGCAGCAATGGTCCGAGCGAGGAAGGTGGGCCACCCTGTATAAAATGTAAATATAACCTCAAAAATTGTGTGATTTCGATATGTAACACGTGCGCTCATTATAAATGTTGTCTGTATACATAATTATTCCTAATAACTATTAGTGGAAAGTGTTGCTACATTATCTGCAAAGTATGTAGAGTTATATAAAGTAGTGTATGTAGTTTTATATACAGGGTGTCTCGGAATTGAAGCCCGTACTTTTGGGATATGATTCAGGGGGTTAAAACAAATTGCAAATTAATTGTGAAAAATGTTTCGTTCGTCTCTTGTTATAGAGTTATTGATAAAAAAAAAATTAAGAACCAAGGTTGGAATAAATTATCATTTTAAACAAATCAAAAATCAATGATCTAAATCAAATACTTATAATAGTAATATTAATAATTTCATTTAATGTATTTTGATTCACAGAGAATATTACTGAGTCAAAATGTATAAGAACAGTATACAAAAATGTTACACTGTCAAATAATCATGATTTATTTGATTTTTTTTATATTTCTGATCAGTTTTTGCCAGTTTAGATGATGTGACTTAAATCAATAGATTTACGCCACCATTGAAATCATATGATTTTTTTTTATAAATTCTTGAATTTGTACAACAATTGAAGTTTAGAAAAAGGTGTATCTGTTCCTACTGTGATAGACCAAAAATGGAAGAAAAGAAAATTATATTACTTCCAATTATCTATTTTAAAGCATGCTATACTCTGATTTTTCTAAACTGGCGTGCACGTCATCAAACAGCTGTGCGATGAGGTTTTTTCGTACCAACGTGATTGTTTTCGAGAATATGCATAACAATAGTTTAAGAATCGAAATTAATCTGAAGATTATTTGTTACATAACACTGATCACCGGTGGTTATAAATAGGTAATCGGTGTATTAACCGCGGACACAATTTTCGCCTGCCAATCATGTAATAAATCATCTTATGTTGGCATCGGCGATATTTTCTCGGCTACGATGCCACATCTTTTTCACTAATGCTTCAAACTTCTTTGACGTCTAACTTGTTACATTTGATCGATTATTACAATGCATATTTTGTCATTGTAGATGGTAAACCATAACCACAAGGTTGATATCTGTACGATAAACGGTAGAGAAGTCGATGAATTTGATACGAACCGCGCACTGTCGCACAAGATTGCACGGGCGCAACAGCTGATTGCAGCCATTTTTAAATACCCAGGACAGCTGGCAACTTTGTAAAATTGTCTCGTCATTATTATGATTATTATTTTGATGACGTGCACGCCAGTTTAGAAAAATCGGAGTATAGCTAGTATATTTTTAATTCTACACCTATTTGAATGCACACTGTAAAAATAATGAATAATTTAAAAAAATCTATTTTGATTTATATTAATGATTTATTTAAAAAATTGTTAGATTTAAATCAAGATTTATATCATGATTTCAATCAAGATTTATATCATGATTTCAATCATTAGATTTAAATCATGATTTCCATCAATTGATTTAAATCGCACCAACCCTGTTAAAAACTAATAATAAAAAACATAACTTAAAATAAACATATACACATTACATAAAAAAAAATAACAAGATATTGTCCACATCTGTCAAATTAATTATAAAATCTGATAGTTATGTCCCTAGATTTGACAAAATGAATAAATTAAAATCGTGTGTTGAGTATTGGTCGAAAATGATATTGTTTACATTTTCATCGATAACTCTATAACGAGGGAGAAACGGAAAATGTTTCACTCTTAATTTTCAATTTGTTTTAGCCCCGTGAAACAAATCCCAAAAGCACGGGCGTCAATTTTGAGACACCCTGTATATTTCTGATAGCCGGGGCGGGCAAAATATTTTAGTGGGCTCTATGTCCCAACAGACTTTCATATGGTACACAGTTGTCCCAATAGTATGTAATATTCCTAATATTAGAATGACTTTCATATGGTACACAGTTGTCCCAATAGTCTGTAATATTCCTAATATCAGATAAAACGAAGAGCACTTACCGAGAAGGAATTTCTTGAATTAGCACAAATTTTGAGCGATATCAAGAGCGATAACGAGGAAACTTCGTCTGAACTGTCTGATTTTGATGATTCGGGATCTGAATATGCTCCAAGTGATACAGAATCTACTACGCGAAATCTCATTGAATTAGAATCTGATTTGTATTTCAATATTCCTGGAACATCCATAGTTGAAGAAGAACAACCAACTATATTGGACCCTAATTCAGTTGGAGCGGATGATGGGAATCAAATGAATGACGAACCCAAGAAGACGAAAACGGAAACGGAAAATCCCATTGCGTGGCATGAAATCGATAACAATTTTCGTCCTAGGATTAATATTCCCGAAGATAAACAATGTGATATTATGACTTATCAAAATTGGGGTTCATGTGAATTAGATACTTTTTTCAAATTATTTCCAAAAAGTTTATGTACATCACGGAATGTACAAATGAGTGATTGGATATTCTTGAAGAAGAAGCAAGATTTATATCTTTTTCTCAAGGGTATTCTTGAATTTTGCCATGGATTCATCAATGGACTGAAATGAGCTATCAGTTTTAGTTTTTTTGAAACTCTGTTTCAGACATGACGTAACTTCTTCCATGTAGTATATTTTAGAGGCATGTGGCTTTTCTGGGTGTATGAAATATATTTTTGCTGTTAGAAGCTTGAATCTGTCTCTGGATGTGGACATTTTTATGGTGGAATTACCCATCGACTCTTGCTTTTTCCAATAACATGATATACTGGGCAATCTATTGTAGCACATTATTAGGCAAGAGCCAATAACTATACACATTTCAACGGCATCTGTACGTTGAAATTTCTTCTTTCATCGTATCAACAATATAAATAAACGATATAAAGATATAAATCTTAAAAAAGAAGATAAATAAAAGATATAAACCGGACGGCTGGATAAAATAAAATGGCGGAAAAGTACTTTTCTGCTCCCTATGTTAATCCTTATGGGAAAATGCGGCAGAACTCTTATAGCTATACTACTAAGGGTAGATCTAGCCTAAAGCAATATCTTCCACTAAAACCAATAAAAAGAGGGATAAAGATATGGCAACGGTGCGATTCAAAAACAGGCTATGCCTATGATTTCAACATTTATTGCGGAAAAGAGGTGTCGAAGGAACGTCAGGCGAGCGGTTTGTGAATGAACTAATAAGTACAATATCCAAATAAGTTTCCATTTGTTTCGATATGTTTTTTACATCTGTACAGTTGATGAAGGATATTCCGTTTGCAGTTGTCGGAACATTTACTTATTCTTGGAGTACATCTCCTATCGGAGGTTTGGTATTATCACAGCTATTCGAACCTTATTGGCTGCCGCTCGGAATAATTGGGTGTTGCTGCAGCCAAACCAGTCTCTTAGGTTTTTGAGCCAGGAACTTCCGAAGTTCCTTTTTCCTATGATCTTTCCTTGTACTATCAATTGTAGCAGCGCGTATTTGTGTCCACTCATTATGTGGCCTAGGTATTGTAACTTTCTCTTCTTGATGGTGTGAGTTATTGCCAATTCTTTTTGCATTTTATTTAACACTTAGGTGTTAGTTACTTTGTCGGTCCATGGAATACGCCACATTCTACGGTAACACCACATTTCTAAGGCATTCAGTTTGTCCAAGTGATTCTTCTTGAGAGTCCATGTTTCAACCCCATACAGTAATGTAGAAAAGACATAGCAACGCAGCATTCTTGTTCTAAGTTCTAGGCTTAAATTCCTACTAGCGAAGAGCTTTTTCATTTTCACAAATATTGATCTCGCTACTTCAATCCTTGGTTTGGTTTAATTTCTTTTGTTTGATCACCTGATTTACGAACATTGGAACATTTACGAAGAATCGCAAACATTGTTCTAGGTTTGAAAAAAAAAGTTGGTTTCAAAAATTGCTGGGAAAGAACCTTATTTTGACAATGCAGACCACAGATTATTGGCCCCGTAAAATCCACAAAGGAAAATCGGGTCTCAGTAGGGTGGGCATTTTGGCCAGCTCCCTCTCATTGCCTTACCCATCCTCATACCGTTTACTGATTCTTAGTTCGTCCGCCTTGGGGGTCAATTTCTTAACCCTTGGACAAAAGAGTGGCCTTTCACCTGACAGCTCCTCCACCCGTAGCTGTTGGCCGTCATGATGTTGGCTGCCAGAGCCTCGTTTGTAATCTAGCAGGGTGCACCGGATGACATGTCATCGCAGGAGGAGAGATGTTGACCGCAGGAGGAGAGATGTTGATCGCAGGAGGAGAGATGTTGACCTTTGGATCGTGAAGGAACACAGCCCCTTACACCCCTTATTACCAGTACTATTATACGATGTCTTTTGTATCGCTACGCACGTAGCGCCGAGGGATACATGACCGAAGGCGTGTTACCACATACTCTCTTCATGATAAATGAAAATTTCATGACCGATAAATCGACGGCTAAATTGAATGCAACGTCCCCACAGTACGCGCATGCATACAAAGCGAGACACGGCCGGACGAGCGGCCACCAATTTCATATTTCATATATCGCCGCCCGCAGGGGGTAATTCATCCGGGGGCGCGCACAATGGCCCGAAAAAATAATAAATTCATGGCGGCCCCGCCGCCGATTGAATAATGCAGGCGGAAATTTTGGAAAAGTCCGCGCATAATTCATGCCGCCCCCCGTCACGCGCGGGCCCAGTTCATCGCGGGCCCGCATCCACACGCGCGTGGGTCCTCCCGGATCCCGATGAATATTCAAGGCAGCTCGCGCTCTGCATACCGGCAAGACGCGATCCCTGCTGGAATTTAAATTTGGAAAACGAAAATTTAATATTTACACGGCAATTCCTCGAGCGCGTTGGCGAGAGGTATCCTGACTGAAGTGCAGCCGAAGGACGAGTCCAATGTACACATCGATCAAGATGCGGCGGCCGGTAAAACGTGCACTGCCGGCTGGTAAAATATCGCCGCTGCCGTTTGCTTTTCATTCGTGGCCAAAAAAACAGCTACTGCTGTACCGCCGCATTCGAAACTTCCGCACGTATTTGCCGAAGAAATGTTTACCCTGCGGGGCGGCTGTTTGCTCTCCCTGCTGCACGGCGAGGGCGCGCGGGGGCGTGACCACCCCCTGCGCGTCCCGGGTCCATCAGGTGGGATTTATGTCGCGCATCGCCACCAGGAAGTGGTAAATCCTGCAGAGGCAGCAGGAAATACCGGACGCGAGGATAAATGTTCCAGCGTTCCGCCGCCCGGTTTGTTATTCTGCCGTTCTGCACCGGGGCGGGGGCGGCGCGTCCCGCACCCGCCCCCGTTCCACCGGGCGTGGATGAAGAATCGCGCTTTTTCCTGGGTCGCGCCGGCAAGGAGCGGGATTATGATTTAGTGGAAGGTTCGCGAGGGGACTTTTTTCCCCGACCTACGACCATGCCCACGTAGTCAGGATGATAAGCCAGGAAGGAAGCCGCCACCAGAATAATGGAGACGGATGGCCTTCCAGGACTTTCAAAACTAAGCGATTATTCAACAGACGAGACGGCTTAAGAGTCCTCAACAACTCAAAAGGTGGTTTCCACCTTCTTTCCTTGATTAGGTCAACAGACCACAGGACGAAATTAAAACATAGCATTCTGTAACATTTCTCATATTAAGGTTCATTATTTCAATAATTTATGTAAAAATGTAAAGGATGTAAAGATTAAGGATGTAAACTATAGTTATTTACGTGGCAAGCTTAGTAAATTAGCCTTTATGGGCGAGCTGGAAAGTTTGCAGGGCGAGCGACGTAGGAGCGAGCCCTGTAATGCGGCGAGCCCCAATAAAGGCTAATTGCAAGCGAGCCGCGTACAACATTACATTTTCTCTTGCTGAAAATTCAAAAAAATCATTATCTTTTGACATATTCAGAAACATATACATAGTTACACATAGTTTGCTGTGGTGTAAATGGATTGACAATTGTCATTGTTTACAAATAGTACAGCCGTCAATAGTGAATACAGACAGATATTGTGGCCAATTAATTATGGAATTTGATAGAGATGAAGAATTCGAAGGTGATTTTGATGCAAGTATTTGTGAAATTAAAGAAAATGTCGAAGCGGCGAATGTGTGCTTGATCCCAGAAAAATCCAGAGAAAGGTATCAGCAGCAATACAACTTATTTAACAACTGGAGGAAGAAAAAAGGCTTTAAGGGAGTGAATGAAGATTTAATTATGAGCTATATTTATGAAAAGTCAATTATTTACAAGCCATCTACATTTTCGTAAACTAATAAGGTACTCTTCAACATCGACAACTCTTTACATGCACCTGGCCTGTAAAAAATCACTTACGGAGTCAGTCTAGATGACAGTAATCGAGATTTTACAAGTCAAGAGGACATAAAATCCATTACAGATGTCAAACTACCATTGGGTTGGCATTATTGATAAAGTTGCTAGAAAGGCCAATGAAATTTTAGCTATTTAATTTTGGCGGCAATATTAAAATGATTATTTCAAATTTTGCCAAGTCCTTTCTGTCATTTAGTTTTCTTGCGCCCCGAAACTTATAAAAAGCTAATATAATGGAAAATCAAAAGAAAATAATATTATTCTCTGCAAAAGAGAAACTGTGGGTAGTTACGGAAATCAGGAAATTAAAGATATAACGCCCCACTCATTAAATGAAATTTATTTGCGAAAAATTTGCAAGGGTGTTTAAGGTAATCTATATGAAAAATGATTTTAACTTATAGGCATTTGTATCTCCTATACCCTTTCGGGTGTCGAGATTCATGCCACCACTAATTTTTGTGTCTACGAAGTTTTTTCATTCCTTTCTATTTGTAGCCTTTTTCATTGCTTCTTGTTGATAGAGGTCGTTTCTTCTTAGAATCTCTTCTATGTTGTTTTCCCATCTTTTCCTTGGTCTTCCTCTTTCTTTTTTGATGTCCAAACCATTTTTGTTTGTCTGTTTTCTAGCATTCTTATCAGGTGCCCGAACCATCCTAGTTGTCTTTCTGTATTAATTTTTGCACACTTTGTATTTGTAGGTTTTCCCTGATCTGTTCGTTTCTTACTCTGCCTAATCTCGTGACTCCTTCAACTTTTCTTACGTATCTCATTTCGGTTGCTTGTATTTTGTTCGTTGTCTTTTCATTTGTTGTCCAGGTTTCGCTTCCATATAATTATTTTATTTTTAATTGGGCACTAGAATTTCTGAAGTCATAGAAATAATTTCCTCGGTCTTTCTGTATTAATTTTTGCACACTTTATATTTGTAGGTTTTCCCTGATCTGTTCGTTTCTTACTCTGTCTAATCTCGTGACTCCTTCAACTTTTCTTAAGTATCTCATTTCGGTTGCTTGCATTTTGTTCATTGTCTATTCATTTGTTGTCCAGGTTTCGCTTCCATGTAATTATTTTATTTTTAATTGGGCACTAGAATTTCTGAACTCATAGAAATAATTTCCTCGATCGAACCGTTGCCAAGAAGTCTTAACAATTAATCTTTTCATCTTCTCCTGTCATCCGTGCAAATCCGGCTTTGCGTGGGGACTAATTGAACACGCTAATTAAATAATTGGTGCATCAATTTGCCGATCTTTAATTACGAGGCGGGGGCGCGCTCACCTGCTCCTTTCAATCTTGCCATTAGGGATTGTCCCCGTTCCTCCGGGCACGCCCCGCCCCTGTTCCCGTAAATTAAACGCTGCCCGTTGACGTTCCGTAATTAAAAAGCGCCGAGTTTTATTCCGGCGTCGTAAATCCATAACGGTCGGCTTCATTAACGACCGGCGGCCGTAATAAAATGAATAATCAACGGCGGCGGGAATTAATCGCCAAAAACTGTACGGTAAATACTGCCGATTTAATACACGCGAAACTTGCCAACCTAAAGCCTTATTTATATTTGGAAAGTTTACTGGCGGAG
Source organism: Othius punctulatus (assembly GCA_951805005.1). Classification (NCBI taxonomy): domain Eukaryota; kingdom Metazoa; phylum Arthropoda; class Insecta; order Coleoptera; family Staphylinidae; genus Othius; species Othius punctulatus. The sequence goes on from OX638145.1 coordinate 17,676,716, forward strand.
AGTACTTGCTGCGACGAATAACCACGACGAAGAAGAATACATGACATGGCAGTAATGGAACGAAAAATATTGAGAACAATACTGGGACCTATAAAAATAAATGAGAAGGAATATCGAAGAAGGACAAATAAGGAATTGGAAGAGAAGATAGGTGGATAGACAGTAATAAGATATATAACAGCCCAAAGAATAAGATGGATAGGGCATGTATGGAGAGCAGGAGAACATCAGCAATCAGAGCTATCATGGAATGGAAACCAAGCTATTCACGGAGAAGAGGAAGATACGTTGGTACCTTGAAGTTGAAAAATACCTCAAAGAAATGGGAATAGGGAGATGGGAAAAGGCGGAAAGGCCCTATGAGGCTTCGATAGGTCATTAAGGATTGATTATTTTCTCTATATGTTCTGAAAATAATTTGGGTGCCACTGAGTTTTTTCAATTAGTCTCCTAACTGAGAAGCAGAAACATTTCACCAACGACTTGGAAGGTCGCAACATCCGCGTTGCTTCACGGCAAGAACAAAATCACCATAAAAAGGGCCAACTAATAATATCCCACGTCTTCTTCCTGCTGCCCACGCTGTGTGTGTGCCTGACTCACGTCCGTTTCATTATGCATGCACGCAATTTGCGATCGGAGGTCCCCCGTGGAAAAAATCTCCGGGAACCCGCGCACTGTATTATTGTAATTTTTCCGTGACCGGGCTTTCCCGCCCCGCTTTTCCATAATTTACGGGCCGGGCGTGGGCGGCGGCAATTACTCACCCGGCCGACCCGAGACCTGCGCCACCTGGGAATTCGCACGTGATCGGGACGCCGCCCTCCGCGGCAGCGAAACCCGTTCCCCGGGGGCCTGTACCTCGTTTCGCACGAGATGGGAGGAATTAAACGGCGGATAAGGTGCAAAAAATAAAACGAGATGGGCAGACGGACGAGAGGAGCCCCGCTGTCCTTTTGTTCCCGTTTACCTGTCCGCGTCTAGACTTGTTCGTTCGGACGAATTTCGTGCGCACCTGTAAGGGGATCGTGCCGTCGCACTTAATGATATATATCCCTCGCAGGTAGTGCAAGGAGATGAGACCGTCTCTGATTACACACCTTCTGTGCTGGGTATCTCTGCGTCTCTCTACCTGTACCTGCATGTGTGGCTATCCGCGAGTGTTTGTTCGCGGTCACGACCGTGGAAAAATTGCATTATCTCGGCGGGTCGTGGCGTGCGGCTTTGAGCGCATGCAAAAAAATCGCACTGCAATTATGCAAGGGAATCGTGCATGGGTCGCATTTACCGCCGCCACCGTGCTGCAGAGGGGTATTGAACCGCCGCCCTGCAGACCGAAAAACGCCGGATGTAATTACCCACCCGCACGTTCGCACACCGGGTATATGCAATGGAATATCGACGTTTTATAATCAATTTCGTCTGCGGCGCTATAATGTGGTTTTTAACTCCCACCCGCATGTGCACCAATAATGTATCGGTAACACAATTAATGTACCTTAGCCCACCGTACTTGGGGGTGGTGTGGGGTCGTAACCTGTAAAGTAAACCCCACAAGAAACGGCCTAAAGATAGGCGGTTGTATAAGCACCACGTGTAGAATAAATAACCCTAACTTACCTAAAGGTCTAAAACGGCCGATAAGTCTGGTAATCTGAAGGTCTTGTGATCGGTCCTTGACTGCTAGTGGTGGGACCACAAAAACGACAAAGGGCCACTCAACTCACAAATCACGCGTTAATGGCGGTCACAATCCGGGTATTTCGCGACAGAGCTGGCGAAATACCCTTGACCGACCGCGCGTGTGACCTGTACGTAAAAATTATAACGCTACAAACTATAACAATGATTGCAACGAGACATTAGTAGTTACAAAGTTTTAGTAGCTACCAGGGTTGACTATGCATATGGATGTTTAAGTTCTGTCGGGAGTAGCATACAGCGACCTCAACAAGGCTGTTCATTTTCTGTAGAGTTATTTGACAATTCGTTGGAGATATTGAATCAATTAGAGCGTCGGAGTTACGTACGCTGTAGGTGAAAAATATAACGTTACAAACTTCAATAATGAATGCAACGAGACATTAGTAGCTACCAGGGTTGACTATGCATATGGATGTTTTAAGTTCTGTCGGGAGTAGCATACAGCGACCTCAACAAGGCTGTTCATTTCCTGTAGAGTTATTTGACAATTCGTTGAAGATATTGAATCAATTAGAGCGTTAGGGTTACGTACGCTGTACGTAAAAATTATACCGGTGTGAAGTTAGCAATAGATTCCAGCAATAGATTTTAAATTTAATAATTTCTATAATATACTCATATAAATGCATTTAATGTCTTTCAAATCTAACGCCACAGTGTTATAGTCCTCGTACCGGCACCCTCACCACCCTGTTTCACGTCATTCACCCCTAAAATACGAGATTTCGCATTTTTCTGTTTTGCACTAAATGAGGCGGGACCACTCATTTAAAAATTATCCAGTAGCATTCCTGAAGGTTTTTCCAATCACAATTTATCATTATTAAAATGACATATTTTTGAAACTACCGAGTTAAAAAATTATTAAGGCGAGTTATTGCACGGGACCGCGACGCGCACTCACTAAATTCAAAATTCCCGAAAATGAGGCAGAGCCATAACTTTTTTTAAATTACATAACCATTCTACAGTGTATTACCAATCGTAATTGGCCAAAATCAAAATGACATGTATTTGAAACGGCCGAGATATAAAAATATTAGGGCGAGATATTGCTTGATACCGCGACGCGCGCTCACTAATTTCAATATTCTCAAAAATGAGGCAGAGTCATAACTTTTTTTAAATTACATAAGCATTCTACAGTGTATTACCAATCGTAATTGGCCAAAATCAAAATGACATGTATTTGAAACGGCCGAGATATAAAAATATTAGGGCGAGATATTGCTTGCTACCGCGACGCGCGCTCACTAATTTCAAAATTCTCAAAAATGAGGGCCATAACTTTTTTTAAATTACATAAGCATTCTACAGTATATTACCCATCATAATTGGCCAAAATCAAAATGACATGTATTTGAAACGGCCGAGATATAAAAATATTAGGGCGAGATATTGCTTGATACCGCGACGCGCGCTCACTAATTACAAAATTCTCAAAAATGAGGCAGAGCCATAACTTTTTTAAAATTACATAAGCATTCTACAGTGTATTACCAATCGTAATTGGCCAAAATCAAAATGACATATATTTGAAACTGAGGAGATAAAAAGATATTAAGGAGAGATATTGCTAGATACCGCGACGCGCGCTCACTAATTTCAAAATTCTCAAAAATGAGGCAGAGCCATAACTTTTTTAAATTACATAAGCATTTTACAGTATATTACCAATCATAATTGGCCAAAATCAAAATGACATGTATTTGAAACGGCCGAGATATAAAAATATAAAGACGAGATATTGCTTGATACCGCGACGCGCGCTCACTAATTTCAAAATTCTCAAAAATGAGGCAGAGCCATAACTTTTTTAAAATTACATAAGCATTCTACAGTGTATTACCAATCGTAATTGGCCAAAATCAAAATGACATATATTTGAAACTGAGGAGATAAAAAAATATTAAGGAGATATATTGCTAGATACCGCGACGCGCGCTCACTAATTTCAAAATTCTCAAAAATGAGGCAGAGCCATAACTTTTTTTAAATTTCATAAGCATTCTACAGTATATTACCTATCATAATTGGCCAAAATCAAAATGACATGTATTTGAAACGGCCGAGATATAAAAATATTAAGACGAGATATTGCTTGATACCGCGACGCGCGCTCACTAATTACAAAATTCTCAAAAATGAGGCAGAGCCATAACTTTTTTAAAATTACATAAGCATTCTACAGTGTATTACCAATCGTAATTGGCCAAAATCAAAATGACATATATTTGAAACTGAGGAGATAAAAAAATATTAAGGAGAGATATTGCTAGATACCGCGACGCGCGCTCACTAATTTCAAAATTCTCAAAAATGAGGCAGAGCCATAACTTTTTTAAATTACATAAGCATTCTACAGTATATTACCAATCGTAATTTGCCAAAATCAAAATGACATATATTTGAAACTGAGGAGATACAAAAATATTAAGGCGAGATATTGCCAGATACCGCGACGCGCGCTCACTTATTTCAAAATTCTCAAAAATGAGGCAGAGCCATAACTTTTTTTAAATTACATAAGCATTCTACAGTGTATTACCAATCGTAATTGACCAAAATCAAAATGACATGTATTTGAAACGGCCGAGATATAAAAAAATTAAGGCGAGATATTGCTTGGGACCTCGACGCGCGCTCACTAATTTCAAAATTCTCAAAAATGAGGCAGAGCCATAACTTTTTTTAAATTACATAAGCATTCTACAGTGTATTACCAATCGTAATTTGCCAAAATCAAAATGACATATATTTGAAACTGAGGAGATACAAAAATATTGAGGCGAGATATTGCTAGATACCGCGACGCGCGCTCACTAATTTCAAAATTCTCAAAAATGAGGCAGAGCCATAACTTTTTTTAAATTACATAAGCATTCTACAGTGTATTACCAATCGTAATTGGCCAAAATCAAAATGACATGTATTTCAAACGGCCGAGATATAAAAATATTAAGGCGAGATATTGCTTGGGACCTCGACGCGCGCTCACTAATTTCAAAATTCTCAAAAATGAGGCAGAGCCATAACTTTTTTTAAATTACATAAGCATTCTACAGTGTATTACCAATCGTAATTGGCCAAAATCAAAATGACATATATTTGAAACTGAGGAGAAAAAAAAATATTAAGGCGGGATATTGCTAGATACCGCGACGCGCGCTCACTAATTTCAAAATTCTCAAAAATGAGGCAGAGCCATAACTTTTTTAAAATTACATAAGCATTCTACAGTGTATTACCAATCGTAATTGGCCAAAATCAAAATGACATATATTTGAAACTGAGGAGATAAAAAAATATTAAGGAGAGATATTGCTAGATACCGCGACGCGCGCTCACTAATTTCAAAATTCTCAAAAATGAGGCAGAGCCATAACTTTTTTTAAATTACATAAGCATTCTACAGTATATTACCAATCATAATTGGCCAAAATCAAAATGACATGTATTTGAAACGGCCGAGATATAAAAATATTAAGACGAGATATTGCTTGATACCGCGACGCGCGCTCACTAATTACAAAATTCTCAAAAATGAGGCAGAGCCATAACTTTTTTAAAATTACATAAGCATTCTACAGTGTATTACCAATCGTAATTGGCTAAAATCAAAATGACATATATTTGAAACTGAGGAGATAAAAAAATATTAAGGAGAGATATTGCTAGATACCGCGACGCGCGCTCACTAATTTCAAAATTCTCAAAAATGAGGCAGAGCCATAACTTTTTTAAATTACATAAGCATTCTACAGTATATTACCAATCGTAATTTGCCAAAATCAAAATGACATATATTTGAAACTGAGGAGATACAAAAATATTAAGGCGAGATATTGCCAGATACCGCGACGCGCGCTCACTTATTTCAAAATTCTCAAAAATGAGGCAGAGCCATAACTTTTTTTAAATTACATAAGCATTCTACAGTGTATTACCAATCGTAATTGACCAAAATCAAAATGACATGTATTTGAAACGGCCGAGATATAAAAAAATTAAGGCGAGATATTGCTTGGGACCTCGACGCGCGCTCACTAATTTCAAAATTCTCAAAAATGAGGCAGAGCCATAACTTTTTTTAAATTACATAAGCATTCTACAGTGTATTACCAATCGTAATTTGCCAAAATCAAAATGACATATATTTGAAACTGAGGAGATACAAAAATATTGAGGCGAGATATTGCTAGATACCGCGACGCGCGCTCACTAATTTCAAAATTCTCAAAAATGAGGCAGAGCCATAACTTTTTTTAAATTACATAAGCATTCTACAGTGTATTACCAATCGTAATTGGCCAAAATCAAAATGACATGTATTTCAAACGGCCGAGATATAAAAATATTAAGGCGAGATATTGCTTGGGACCTCGACGCGCGCTCACTAATTTCAAAATTCTCAAAAATGAGGCAGAGCCATAACTTTTTTTAAATTACATAAGCATTCTACAGTGTATTACCAATCGTAATTGGCCAAAATTAAAATGACATATATTTGAAACTGAGGAGATAAAAAAATATTAAGGCGAGATATTGCTAGATACCGCGACGCGCGCTCACTAATTTCAAAATTCTCAAAAATGAGGCAGAGCCATAACTTTTTTAAAATTACATAAGCATTCTACAGTGTATTACCAATCGTAATTGGCCAAAATCAAAATGACATGTATTTCAAACGGCCGAGATATAAAAATATTAAGGCGAGATATTGCTTGGGACCTCGACGCGCGCTCACTAATTTCAAAATTCTCAAAAATGAGGCAGAGCCATAACTTTTTTTAAATTACATAAGCATTCTACAGTGTATTACCAATCGTAATTGGCCAAAATCAAAATGACATATATTTGAAACTGAGGAGATAAAAAAATATTAAGGCGAGATATTGCTAGATACCGCGACGCGCGCTCACTAATTTCAAAATTCTCAAAAATGAGGCAGAGCCATAACTTTTTTAAAATTACATAAGCATTCTACAGTGTATTACCAATCGTAATTGGCCAAAATCAAAATGACATGTATTTCAAACAGCCGAGATATAAAAATATTAAGGCGAGATATTGCTTGGGACCTCGACGCGCGCTCACTAATTTCAAAATTCTCAAAAATGAGGCAGAGCCATAACTTTTTTTAAATTACATAAGCATTCTACAGTGTATTACCAATCGTAATTGACCAAAATCAAAATGACATGTATTTGAAACGGCCGAGATATAAAAATATTAAGGCGAGATATTGCTAGATACCGCGACGCGCGCTCACTAATTTCAAAATTCTCAAAAATGAGGCAGAGCCATAACTTTTTTTAAATTACATAAGCATTCTACAGTATATTACCAATCGTAATTTGCCAAAATCAAAATGACATATATTTGAAACTGAGGAGATACAAAAATATTAAGGCGAGATATTGCCAGATACCGCGACGCGCGCTCACTTATTTCAAAATTCTCAAAAATGAGGCAGAGCCATAACTTTTTTTAAATTACATAAGCATTCTACAGTGTATTACCAATCGTAATTGACCAAAATCAAAATGACATGTATTTGAAACGGCCGAGATATAAAAAAATTAAGGCGAGATATTGCTTGGGACCTCGACGCGTGCTCACTAATTTCAAAATTCTCAAAAATGAGGCAGAGCCATAACTTTTTTTAAATTACATAAGCATTCTACAGTGTATTACCAATCGTAATTGACCAAAATCAAAATGACATGTATTTGAAACGGCCGAGATATAAAAAAATTAAGGCGAGATATTGCTTGGGACCTCGACGCGCGCTCACTAATTTCAAAATTCTCAAAAATGAGGCAGAGCCATAACTTTTTTTAAGTTACATAAGCATTCTACTGTGTATTACCAATCGTAATTGACCAAAATCAAAATGACATGTATTTGAAACGGCCGAGATATAAAAATATTAAGACGAGATATTGCTTGATACCGCGACGCGCGCTCACTAATTTCAAAATTCTCAAAAATGAGGCAGAGCCATAACTTTTTTTAAATTACATAAGCATTCTACAGTGTATTACCAATCGTAATTTGCCAAAATCAAAATGACATATATTTGAAACTGAGGAGATACAAAAATATTAAGGCGAGATATTGCCAGATACCGCGACGCGCGCTCACTTATTTCAAAATTCTCAAAAATGAGGCAGAGCCATAACTTTTTTTAAATTACATAAGCATTCTACAGTGTATTACCAATCGTAATTGACCAAAATCAAAATGACATGTATTTGAAACGGCCGAGATATAAAAAAATTAAGGCGAGATATTGCTTGGGACCTCGACGCGCGCTCACTAATTTCAAAATTCTCAAAAATGAGGCAGAGCCATAACTTTTTTTAAATTACATAAGCATTCTACAGTGTATTACCAATCGTAATTGACCAAAATCAAAATGACATGTATTTGAAACGGCCGAGATATAAAAAAATTAAGGCGAGATATTGCTTGGGACCTCGACGCGCGCTCACTAATTTCAAAATTCTCAAAAATGAGGCAGAGCCATAACTTTTTTTAAGTTACATAAGCATTCTACTGTGTATTACCAATCGTAATTGACCAAAATCAAAATGACATGTATTTGAAACGGCCGAGATATAAAAATATTAAGACGAGATATTGCTTGATACCGCGACGCGCGCTCACTAATTTCAAAATTCTCAAAAATGAGGCAGAGCCATAACTTTTTTTAAATTACATAAGCATTCTACAGTGTATTACCAATCGTAATTTGCCAAAATCAAAATGACATATATTTGAAACTGAGGAGATACAAAAATATTAAGGCGAGATATTGCCAGATACCGCGACGCGCGCTCACTTATTTCAAAATTCTCAAAAATGAGGCAGAGCCATAACTTTTTTTAAATTACATAAGCATTCTACAGTGTATTACCAATCGTAATTGACCAAAATCAAAATGACATGTATTTGAAACGGCCGAGATATAAAAAAATTAAGGCGAGATATTGCTTGGGACCTCGACGCGCGCTCACTAATTTCAAAATTCTCAAAAATGAGGCAGAGCCATAACTTTTTTTAAATTACATAAGCATTCTACAGTGTATTACCAATCGTAATTGACCAAAATCAAAATGACATGTATTTGAAACGGCCGAGATATAAAAAAATTAAGGCGAGATATTGCTTGGGACCTCGACGCGCGCTCACTAATTTCAAAATTCTCAAAAATGAGGCAGAGCCATAACTTTTTTTAAGTTACATAAGCATTCTACTGTGTATTACCAATCGTAATTGACCAAAATCAAAATGACATGTATTTGAAACGGCCGAGATATAAAAATATTAAGACGAGATATTGCTTGATACCGCGACGCGCGCTCACTAATTTCAAAATTCTCAAAAATGAGGCAGAGCCATAACTTTTTTTAAATTACATAAGCATTCTACAGTGTATTACCAATCGTAATTTGCCAAAATCAAAATGACATATATTTGAAACTGAGGAGATACAAAAATATTAAGGCGAGATATTGCCAGATACCGCGACGCGCGCTCACTTATTTCAAAATTCTCAAAAATGAGGCAGAGCCATAACTTTTTTTAAATTACATAAGCATTCTACAGTGTATTACCAATCGTAATTGACCAAAATCAAAATGACATGTATTTGAAACGGCCGAGATATAAAAAAATTAAGGCGAGATATTGCTTGGGACCTCGACGCGCGCTCACTAATTTCAAAATTCTCAAAAATGAGGCAGAGCCATAACTTTTTTTAAGTTACATAAGCATTCTACAGTGTATTACCAATCGTAATTGACCAAAATCAAAATGACATGTATTTGAAACGGCCGAGATATAAAAATATTAAGACGAGATATTGCTTGATACCGCGACGCGCGCTCACTAATTTCAAAATTCTCAAAAATGAGGCAGAGCCATAACTTTTTTTAAATTACATAAGCATTCTACAGTGTATTACCAATCGTAATTGACCAAAATCAAAATGACATGTATTTAAAACGGCCGAGATATAAAAAAATTAAGGCGAGATATTGCTTGGGACCTCGACGCGCGCTCACTAATTTCAAAATTCTCAAAAATGAGGCAGAGCCATAACTTTTTTTAAGTTACATAAGCATTCTACTGTGTATTACCAATCGTAATTGACCAAAATCAAAATGACATGTATTTGAAACGGCCGAGATATAAAAATATTAAGACGAGATATTGCTTGATACCGCGACGCGCGCTCACTAATTTCAAAATTCTCAAAAATGAGGCAGAGCCATAACTTTTTTTAAATTACATAAGCATTCTACAGTGTATTACCAATCGTAATTTGCCAAAATCAAAATGACATATATTTGAAACTGAGGAGATACAAAAATATTAAGGCGAGATATTGCCAGATACCGCGACGCGCGCTCACTTATTTCAAAATTCTCAAAAATGAGGCAGAGCCATAACTTTTTTTAAATTACATAAGCATTCTACAGTGTATTACCAATCGTAATTGACCAAAATCAAAATGACATGTATTTGAAACGGCCGAGATATAAAAAAATTAAGGCGAGATATTGCTTGGGACCTCGACGCGCGCTCACTAATTTCAAAATTCTCAAAAATGAGGCAGAGCCATAACTTTTTTTAAATTACATAAGCATTCTACAGTGTATTACCAATCGTAATTGACCAAAATCAAAATGACATGTATTTGAAACGGCCGAGATATAAAAAAATTAAGGCGAGATATTGCTTGGGACCTCGACGCGCGCTCACTAATTTCAAAATTCTCAAAAATGAGGCAGAGCCATAACTTTTTTTAAGTTACATAAGCATTCTACTGTGTATTACCAATCGTAATTGACCAAAATCAAAATGACATGTATTTGAAACGGCCGAGATATAAAAATATTAAGACGAGATATTGCTTGATACCGCGACGCGCGCTCACTAATTTCAAAATTCTCAAAAATGAGGCAGAGCCATAACTTTTTTTAAATTACATAAGCATTCTACAGTGTATTACCAATCGTAATTTGCCAAAATCAAAATGACATATATTTGAAACTGAGGAGATACAAAAATATTAAGGCGAGATATTGCCAGATACCGCGACGCGCGCTCACTTATTTCAAAATTCTCAAAAATGAGGCAGAGCCATAACTTTTTTTAAATTACATAAGCATTCTACAGTGTATTACCAATCGTAATTGACCAAAATCAAAATGACATGTATTTGAAACGGCCGAGATATAAAAAAATTAAGGCGAGATATTGCTTGGGACCTCGACGCGCGCTCACTAATTTCAAAATTCTCAAAAATGAGGCAGAGCCATAACTTTTTTTAAGTTACATAAGCATTCTACAGTGTATTACCAATCGTAATTGACCAAAATCAAAATGACATGTATTTGAAACGGCCGAGATATAAAAATATTAAGACGAGATATTGCTTGGGACCTCGACGGGCGCTCACTAATTTCAAAATTCTCAAAAATGAGGCAGAGCCATAACTTTTTTTAAGTTACATAAGCATTCTACAGTGTATTACCAATCGTAGTTGACCAAAATCAAAATGACATGTATTTGAAACGGCCGAGATTAAAAAAAATCAAGGCGAGATATTGCTTGGGACCTCGACGCGGGCTCACTAATTTCAAAATTCTCAAAAATGAGGCAGAGCCATAACTTTTTTTAAATTACATAAGCATTCTACAGTGTATTACCAATCGTAATTGACCAAAATCAAAATGACATGTATTTGAAACGGCCGAGATATAAAAAAATTAAGGCGAGATATTGCTTGGGACCTCGACGCGCGCTCACTAATTTCAAAATTCTCAAAAATGAGGCAGAGCCATAACTTTTTTTAAATTACATAAGCATTCTACAGTGTATTACCAATCGTAATTGACCAAAATCAAAATGACATGTATTTGAAACGGCCGAGATATAAAAAAATTAAGGCGAGATATTGCTTGGGACCTCGACGCGCGCTCACTAATTTCAAAATTCTCAAAAATGAGGCAGAGCCATAACTTTTTTTAAGTTACATAAGCATTCTACTGTGTATTACCAATCGTAATTGACCAAAATCAAAATGACATGTATTTGAAACGGCCGAGATATAAAAATATTAAGACGAGATATTGCTTGATACCGCGACGCGCGCTCACTAATTTCAAAATTCTCAAAAATGAGGCAGAGCCATAACTTTTTTTAAATTACATAAGCAATTTACAGTGTATTACCAATCGTAATTGGCCAAAATCATAATGACATGTATTTGAAACTGAGGAGATACAAAAATATTAAGGCGAGATATTGCCAGATACCGCGACGCGCGCTCACTTATTTCAAAATTCTCAAAAATGAGGCAGAGCCATAACTTTTTTTAAATTACATAAGCATTCTACAGTGTATTACCAATCGTAATTGACCAAAATCAAAATGACATGTATTTGAAACGGCCGAGATATAAAAAAATTAAGGCGAGATATTGCTTGGGACCTCGACGCGCGCTCACTAATTTCAAAATTCTCAAAAATGAGGCTGAGCCATAACTTTTTTTAAATTACATAAGCATTCTACAGTGTATTACCAATCGTAATTGACCAAAATCAAAATGACATGTATTTGAAACGGCCGAGATATAAAAAAATTAAGGCGAGATATTGCTTGGGACCTCGACGCGCGCTCACTAATTTCAAAATTCTCAAAAATGAGGCAGAGCCATAACTTTTTTTAAGTTACATAAGCATTCTACAGTGTATTACCAATCGTAATTGACCAAAATCAAAATGACATGTATTTGAAACGGCCGAGATATAAAAATATTAAGACGAGATATTGCTTGATACCGCGACGCGCGCTCACTAATTTCAAAATTCTCAAAAATGAGGCAGAGCCATAACTTTTTTTAAATTACATAAGCAATTTACAGTGTATTACCAATCGTAATTGGCCAAAATCATAATGACATGTATTTGAAACGGCCGAGATATAAAAATATTAAGCGGTATCTAGCAATATCTCGCCTTAATATTTTTATATCTCGGCCGTTTCAAATACATGTCATTTTGATTTTGGTCAATTACGATTGGTAATACACTGTAGAATGCTTATGTAATTTAAAAAAAGTTATGGCTCTGCCTCATTTTTGAGAATTTTGAAATTAGTGAGCGCGCGTCGAGGTCCCAAGCAATATCTCGCCTTAATATTTTTATATCTCGGCCGTTTGAAATACATGTCATTTTGATTTTGGCCAATTACGATTGGTAATACACTGTAGAACGCTTATGTAATTTAAAAAAAGTTATGGCTCTGCCTCATTTTTGAGAATTTTGAAATTAGTGAGCGCGCGTCGCGGCATCAAGCAATATCTCGTCTTAATATTTTTATATCTCGGCCGTTTCAAATACATGTCATTTTGATTTTGGTCAATTACGATTGGTAATACACTGTAGAATGCTTATGTAATTTTAAAAAAGTTATGGCTCTGCCTCATTTTTGAGAATTTTGAAATTAGTGAGCGCGCGTCGAGGTATCAAGCAATATCTCGTCTTAATATTTTTATATCTCGGCCGTTTCAAATACATGTCATTTTGATTTTGGTCAATTACGATTGGTAATACACTGTAGAATGCTTATGTAATTTAAAAAAAGTTATGGCTCTGCCTCATTTTTGAGAATTTTGAAATAAGTGAGCGCGCGTCGCGGTATCTGGCAATATCTCGCCTTAATATTTTTGTATCTCCTCAGTTTCAAATATATGTCATTTTGATTTTGGCAAATTACGATTGGTAATACACTGTAGAATGCTTATGTAATTTAAAAAAAGTTATGGCTCTGCCTCATTTTTGAGAATTTTGAAATTAGTGAGCGCGCGTCGAGGTCCCAAGCAATATCTCGCCTTAATTTTTTTATATCTCGGCCGTTTCAAATACATGTCATTTTGATTTTGGTCAATTACGATTGGTAATACACTGTAGAATGCTTATGTAATTTAAAAAAAGTTATGGCTCTGCCTCATTTTTGAGAATTTTGAAATAAGTGAGCGCGCGTCGCGGTATCTGGCAATATCTCGCCTTAATATTTTTTTTTCTCCTCAGTTTCAAATATATGTCATTTTGATTTTGGCCAATTACGATTGGTAATACACTGTAGAATGCTTATGTAATTTTAAAAAAGTTATGGCTCTGCCTCATTTTTGAGAATTTTGAAATTAGTGAGCGCGCGTCGCGGTATCTAGCAATATCCCGCCTTAATATTTTTTTTTCTCCTCAGTTTCAAATATATGTCATTTTGATTTTGGCCAATTACGATTGGTAATACACTGTAGAATGCTTATGTAATTTAAAAAAAGTTATGGCTCTGCCTCATTTTTGAGAATTTTGAAATTAGTGAGCGCGCGTCGCGGTATCTAGCAATATCTCGCCTCAATATTTTTGTATCTCCTCAGTTTCAAATATATGTCATTTTGATTTTGGCAAATTACGATTGGTAATACACTGTAGAATGCTTATGTAATTTAAAAAAAGTTATGGCTCTGCCTCATTTTTGAGAATTTTGAAATTAGTGAGCGCGCGTCGAGGTCCCAAGCAATATCTCGCCTTAATTTTTTTATATCTCGGCCGTTTCAAATACATGTCATTTTGATTTTGGTCAATTACGATTGGTAATACACTGTAGAATGCTTATGTAATTTAAAAAAAGTTATGGCTCTGCCTCATTTTTGAGAATTTTGAAATAAGTGAGCGCGCGTCGCGGTATCTGGCAATATCTCGCCTTAATATTTTTGTATCTCCTCAGTTTCAAATATATGTCATTTTGATTTTGGCAAATTACGATTGGTAATATACTGTAGAATGCTTATGTAATTTAAAAAAGTTATGGCTCTGCCTCATTTTTGAGAATTTTGAAATTAGTGAGCGCGCGTCGCGGTATCTAGCAATATCTCTCCTTAATATTTTTTTATCTCCTCAGTTTCAAATATATGTCATTTTGATTTTGGCCAATTACGATTGGTAATACACTGTAGAATGCTTATGTAATTTTAAAAAAGTTATGGCTCTGCCTCATTTTTGAGAATTTTGTAATTAGTGAGCGCGCGTCGCGGTATCAAGCAATATCTCGTCTTAATATTTTTATATCTCGGCCGTTTCAAATACATGTCATTTTGATTTTGGCCAATTATGATTGGTAATATACTGTAGAATGCTTATGTAATTTAAAAAAAGTTATGGCTCTGCCTCATTTTTGAGAATTTTGAAATTAGTGAGCGCGCGTCGCGGTATCTAGCAATATATCTCCTTAATATTTTTTTATCTCCTCAGTTTCAAATATATGTCATTTTGATTTTGGCCAATTACGATTGGTAATACACTGTAGAATGCTTATGTAATTTTAAAAAAGTTATGGCTCTGCCTCATTTTTGAGAATTTTGAAATTAGTGAGCGCGCGTCGCGGTATCAAGCAATATCTCGTCTTTATATTTTTATATCTCGGCCGTTTCAAATACATGTCATTTTGATTTTGGCCAATTATGATTGGTAATATACTGTAAAATGCTTATGTAATTTAAAAAAGTTATGGCTCTGCCTCATTTTTGAGAATTTTGAAATTAGTGAGCGCGCGTCGCGGTATCTAGCAATATCTCTCCTTAATATTTTTTTATCTCCTCAGTTTCAAATATATGTCATTTTGATTTTGGCCAATTACGATTGGTAATACACTGTAGAATGCTTATGTAATTTTAAAAAAGTTATGGCTCTGCCTCATTTTTGAGAATTTTGAAATTAGTGAGCGCGCGTCGCGGTATCAAGCAATATCTCGTCTTAATATTTTTATATCTCGGCCGTTTCAAATACATGTCATTTTGATTTTGGCCAATTATGATTGGTAATATACTGTAAAATGCTTATGTAATTTAAAAAAGTTATGGCTCTGCCTCATTTTTGAGAATTTTGAAATTAGTGAGCGCGCGTCGCGGTATCTAGCAATATCTCTCCTTAATATTTTTTTATCTCCTCAGTTTCAAATATATGTCATTTTGATTTTGGCCAATTACGATTGGTAATACACTGTAGAATGCTTATGTAATTTTAAAAAAGTTATGGCTCTGCCTCATTTTTGAGAATTTTGAAATTAGTGAGCGCGCGTCGCGGTATCAAGCAATATCTCGTCTTTATATTTTTATATCTCGGCCGTTTCAAATACATGTCATTTTGATTTTGGCCAATTATGATTGGTAATATACTGTAAAATGCTTATGTAATTTAAAAAAGTTATGGCTCTGCCTCATTTTTGAGAATTTTGAAATTAGTGAGCGCGCGTCGCGGTATCTAGCAATATCTCTCCTTAATATTTTTTTATCTCCTCAGTTTCAAATATATGTCATTTTGATTTTGGCCAATTACGATTGGTAATACACTGTAGAATGCTTATGTAATTTTAAAAAAGTTATGGCTCTGCCTCATTTTTGAGAATTTTGAAATTAGTGAGCGCGCGTCGCGGTATCAAGCAATATCTCGTCTTTATATTTTTATATCTCGGCCGTTTCAAATACATGTCATTTTGATTTTGGCCAATTATGATTGGTAATATACTGTAAAATGCTTATGTAATTTAAAAAAGTTATGGCTCTGCCTCATTTTTGAGAATTTTGAAATTAGTGAGCGCGCGTCGCGGTATCTAGCAATATCTCTCCTTAATATTTTTTTATCTCCTCAGTTTCAAATATATGTCATTTTGATTTTGGCCAATTACGATTGGTAATACACTGTAGAATGCTTATGTAATTTTAAAAAAGTTATGGCTCTGCCTCATTTTTGAGAATTTTGAAATAAGTGAGCGCGCGTCGCGGTATCTGGCAATATCTCGCCTTAATATTTTTGTATCTCCTCAGTTTCAAATATATGTCATTTTGATTTTGGCAAATTACGATTGGTAATATACTGTAGAATGCTTATGTAATTTAAAAAAGTTATGGCTCTGCCTCATTTTTGAGAATTTTGAAATTAGTGAGCGCGCGTCGCGGTATCTAGCAATATCTCTCCTTAATATTTTTTTATCTCCTCAGTTTCAAATATATGTCATTTTGATTTTGGCCAATTACGATTGGTAATACACTGTAGAATGCTTATGTAATTTTAAAAAAGTTATGGCTCTGCCTCATTTTTGAGAATTTTGTAATTAGTGAGCGCGCGTCGCGGTATCAAGCAATATCTCGTCTTAATATTTTTATATCTCGGCCGTTTCAAATACATGTCATTTTGATTTTGGCCAATTATGATTGGTAATATACTGTAGAATGCTTATGTAATTTAAAAAAAGTTATGGCTCTGCCTCATTTTTGAGAATTTTGAAATTAGTGAGCGCGCGTCGCGGTATCTAGCAATATATCTCCTTAATATTTTTTTATCTCCTCAGTTTCAAATATATGTCATTTTGATTTTGGCCAATTACGATTGGTAATACACTGTAGAATGCTTATGTAATTTTAAAAAAGTTATGGCTCTGCCTCATTTTTGAGAATTTTGAAATTAGTGAGCGCGCGTCGCGGTATCAAGCAATATCTCGTCTTTATATTTTTATATCTCGGCCGTTTCAAATACATGTCATTTTGATTTTGGCCAATTATGATTGGTAATATACTGTAAAATGCTTATGTAATTTAAAAAAGTTATGGCTCTGCCTCATTTTTGAGAATTTTGAAATTAGTGAGCGCGCGTCGCGGTATCTAGCAATATCTCTCCTTAATATTTTTTTATCTCCTCAGTTTCAAATATATGTCATTTTGATTTTGGCCAATTACGATTGGTAATACACTGTAGAATGCTTATGTAATTTTAAAAAAGTTATGGCTCTGCCTCATTTTTGAGAATTTTGTAATTAGTGAGCGCGCGTCGCGGTATCAAGCAATATCTCGTCTTAATATTTTTATATCTCGGCCGTTTCAAATACATGTCATTTTGATTTTGGTCAATTACGATTGGTAATACACTGTAGAATGCTTATGTAATTTAAAAAAAGTTATGGCTCTGCCTCATTTTTGAGAATTTTGAAATTAGTGAGCGCGCGTCGCGGTATCAAGCAATATCTCGCCCTAATATTTTTATATCTCGGCCGTTTCAAATACATGTCATTTTGATTTTGGCCAATTATGATGGGTAATATACTGTAGAATGCTTATGTAATTTAAAAAAAGTTATGGCCCTCATTTTTGAGAATTTTGAAATTAGTGAGCGCGCGTCGCGGTAGCAAGCAATATCTCGCCCTAATATTTTTATATCTCGGCCGTTTCAAATACATGTCATTTTGATTTTGGCCAATTACGATTGGTAATACACTGTAGAATGCTTATGTAATTTAAAAAAAGTTATGACTCTGCCTCATTTTTGAGAATATTGAAATTAGTGAGCGCGCGTCGCGGTATCAAGCAATATCTCGCCCAAATATTTTTATATCTCGGCCGTTTCAAATACATGTCATTTTGATTTTGGCCAATTACGATTGGTAATACACTGTAGAATGGTTATGTAATTTAAAAAAAGTTATGGCTCTGCCTCATTTTCGGGAATTTTGAATTTAGTGAGTGCGCGTCGCGGTCCCGTGCAATAACTCGCCTTAATAATTTTTTAACTCGGTAGTTTCAAAAATATGTCATTTTAATAATGATAAATTGTGATTGGAAAAACCTTCAGGAATGCTACTGGATAATTTTTAAATGAGTGGTCCCGCCTCATTTAGTGCAAAACAGAAAAATGCGAAATCTCGTATTTTAGGGGTGAATGACGTGAAACAGGGTGGTGAGGGTGCCGGTACGAGGAATATAACACTGTGGCGTTAGATTTGAAAGACATTAAATGCATTTATATGAGTATATTATAGAAATTATTAAATTTAAAATCTATTGCTGGAATCTATTGCTAACTTCACACCGGTAAAAATTATAACGTTACAAACTATAACAATGAATGCAACGAGACATTAGTAGCTACGAAGTTTTAGTAGCTACCAGAGTTGACTATGCATATGGATGTTTAAGTTCTATCGGCAGTAACATGCCGACCAACCTCAACTTCAACAAGGCTGTTCATTGCCCGTAGAGTTATTTGACAATTCGTTGGACATATTGAATTAATTAGAGCTTTGGGCTTACGTACGCTGTACGTAAAAATTATAACGTTACAAACTACAACAATGATTGCAACGAGACATTAGTAGCTACCAGGGTTGACTATGCATATGGATGTTTAAATTCTGTCGGGAGTAGCATGCAGCGATTCATTACCCGTAGAGTTTTTTGACAAAGTTGAATGAAACATTGTATAAAACACGAGAGTTAGGGCTGCTCTCCGGACGGACCGGAGAAAAACCTTGGGGGACAATGGCAAGGCCGGGAAGTAAAATTTTCTTTTTAAATACGCTTGCGCATAAGATCGTTAATTCTATTGTTGGATTATTTTGTGTCTCCCTCGACAAGAGGCATTTATTTTAAAAACAACACAAGTCCAAAAATGCACAAATCGAGTTATTAACAGTAAACGGCTCTAAAGACCAATGTCTATGCACTAACAAACCCGTTTTCTCAAAAAACAATACAAGTCGCGTGTAACAGGCAAACATTTTTTTTTTCATTTGCCTGTTACATTTCGACTTTCCCCCCCGTTTTTTCTCTTGTTTCACAGTTCTTATTTAAAATCATTTTTATTTTTAAATAAGTTGAAATAAATACAACATAAAAGCCTGATTTATTTTCCCAGTACTTTGAGTATAACTTCCACTGTAACTTGTTTTAAAGTTCCAACAAAACTGATTTTTGTTCATGTGCATTTCTCATTTCTAAAAATAAACGCCTCATTGGACGAATTGTTGGAGCTAGTAAGTGTATTATTTCTATGTAAAAATAGTGTTTTTTGTTTTATTTTTAGAAATAACTAAAAAATTTACTTAAATAATATATTTAAAAAAAAGAATTCTGGTGTCATTATGCATGACACCGATTAATTCGTTTTATTAATTTTAATTAATAATCTCTTTTATTATTAATGATATAAAATAATTAAATGCATAGGACAAGCGAATCAATCATTTAGAAAGATTTTGAGGGAGACTTTTTTCTAAAATTATTTTTTTTTAAAGATTTTTTTGTTACACCCTTAAGGATATTCCCCCTCACATAAATTACCCCACTGGCCCTATCGGGCTCGTGACCTAATTTTATTCTTATGAATAAACATCCACTTAACTCGCTTCTTATACAAAATATTTATTATTAGTAATATTCAGCGATAAATGGGTATTTAAATTATGTGGTATCATTAAATTCCTATGCAACAATTCTGGAGAAATTCTATTTATAATGTGATAATGGGATTTTAGGCGCTCCTTCTTCAACAACCTTTATACTACAAAGTAATTTATACTTCAATTAATTATATTTTAAAAATTATCGTCTCAAAATCAATGCGATTTATTATATAATATCAGCAATTTAATTAATATTCAACGTTTGACTTTCGAGATAAACTTGTTTAGTGTCAATATGCAATTTTATGAGATTTCGTTAAGTTGTTTTAATGGATATCTTATAAACTAGCTTATCAATGTTAATCAATTTTACAAATAATATTCTGTGATATATGGGCATTTACGTTATGAAGTACCATTAAATTCCAATGCATAATTTTTGAGATATTTTAATTATAATGTGATATTGTGATTTTCGACGCTCCTTCAAGTGTACTACTAAGTAATTTTTAACTTGAATTAATTATATCTGGAAAACTATCGTATCAAAATTAATGCGATTTATTAGTGATACTGAGAGATATGTTAGCATATTGTATCAGCAATGTAATTAATATTCAACGTTTTATTTTCGAGATATACGTCTTTAGTGTCATTATGCAATTTTAGAAGATTTCGTTAAGTTGTTTTAATAGATATCTTAAAAACTAGCTTATCAATGTTAATCAATTTTACGAATGATATTCGGTAATATATGGGCTTTTATGTTATGAAGTACCATTAAATTCCAATGTATAATTCTTGAGATATTCTAATTATAATGTGATCGCATGATTTTGGACGCTCCTGCAAGTGTACTACTTTGTGTACACAAAGTGATTTATACTCTAATTAAATATATCTCATAAACTATCGTATCAAATTTAATGCGATTTATTGGTGATATTGAACGATATATTAGCATATTGTATCAGCAATTTAATTAATATTCAACGTTTTATGTTCGAGATATACTTTGTTTAATGTCATTATGTAATTTTAGGAGATTTCTTTAAGTTGTTTTAATGGATATCTTAAAAAGTAACTTATCAATGTGAATCAATTTTACAAATGATATTCAGTGATATATGGGCATTTACGTTATTAAGTACCATTAAATTCCAATGCATAATTCTTGAGATATTCTAATTATAATGTGATCGCATGATTTTGGACGCTCCTGCAAGTGTACTCGAAAGTGATTTATACTTCAATTAATTATATCTCGAAAACTATCGTATCAAAATTAATGTGATTTATCAGTGATATTGAGCAATATGTTAGAATATTGTATCAGCAATTTAATTAATATTCAACGTTTTATTTTCGAGATATACTTTGTTTAGTGTCATTATGTAATTTTAGGAGATTTCTTTAAGTAGTTTTAATGGATATCTTAAAACTAGCTTATCAATGTGAATCAATTTTACAAATGATATTCAGTGATATATGGGCATTTACGTTATGAAGTACCATTAAATTCCAATGAATAATTCTTGAGATATTCTATTTTTAATGTGATAGTGTGATTTTAGATACTCCTTTAAGTGTACAGAAAAGTGATTTAAACTTGAATTAATTATATCTCGTAAACTATCGTATCAAAATCAATGCGATTTATTAGTGATATTGAGCGATATGTTCGCATATTGTGTCTGCAATTTAAAGGTCATTTAGTAAGGTCAAGAATGCATCATAAAAATAACAAAAACAAGAAAACATATTTATATATAAACTACAAGTAATTACTCTAATAAAGAAGGAACAATACAATCTAAAAATATAATAATAACTGTTATCCAAAATGGATGAAACTATAACACACTGTATTTATGATTGTATTATGTATTTATGAGACTTTACTGAGATTTTCAAATTTTCAAATTTCCAGAAGGTTTCTAAATTCCTTCAAATATGCTTTACAATATGTGTACAAAGGTAAAAAGGTTGGCGGGCAGAAAACAATAAAAAAATTATTAATGATATTCAATGATATATGGGCATTTATGTTGTGTAGGGTCATTAATTTCCAATGCACAATTATTGTGATATTTAATTTATAATGTGGTAGAGCGATTTTGGACGCTCCTTGAAGTCTTCAACAAAATGACTTGTGCTTTATTTAAATGTATCTTAAAAACTATCGTATGTAAATTAATGTGATTTATTAGTGATATTGAGTAATATGTTAGCATATTACATTTGCAATTTAGTTCATATCTAATGCGTGATTTTTGAGATCTGTTTGATATAGTGGCATTATGTGATTTCAGCTAACTCTTTCAATAGATTTAATTGATATTTCAAAAACTAGCTTATCAATATTAATCAAATTTATTAATGCTATTCAGTGATATAAGGGACATATATGTCTGTCCGCTGTAGGGAATCCTTCAGGGTTACGTATGAGAGTTTCCCTGAGAACTCAAAAACCCTGTCTGTTTAAAACACCTTAAATAATGTTTTATTGCTACTATTGTTTTTTTTTTTAAACAATTATTCTGCTATACGTGATATCCGTCGCCAAAGAGCGATTTATCTTGAAAATTTCGTCTTTATCTTCTGTTGATCTTCATCTGATATTTATCTCACACGTTTTCACCTTCAACACCAAACGCCTGTAAAAGACAGTCTAATAACAAACTCGGGCTGATCAGATTTTGTAGATAGCCGAAATGACCGGTTATTACATGCAGATTTTTAAAGTAAAATTATCGTCATCAGCAGTCAAATGCACGTTGTTTCCCGAGTGCACGGTCCCTGGCGGCGGTGAATAACGATGCAGGAGATAAGGGCTGGGATTTATGCCCGCATAATTAGGGCTAATTGCGTTTAAATTCGTTTCAATTAGGGGGTGCCGCGTCCGGAAGGGCAGTCGAGATCGAATCTCCGAAATTGGCGGCCGCCGTTTTTACACCGAAAACTTGTCGCATAAATTAAAATCTCATTACCCCTTTCGGGGGGGCGGCCATTATAGTGCCATTAGGAGCTCCCGGCCCAAGAAAAACACGTCCGCGCGTCTGATTATAAGTAAATATTCAATTAGGTCCGCCGCCCCCGCATGCCGGTGATTGTGTTTGCGCAGTATTAATTAGCAATTCATTCGATCGCCGCCCCCAGGGCCCTGGCAAATTGGGGGGCGACGGGCATCCCCGGCAGCCGTCGAAATTAAACCGTTTTAATCCGTTCTGGGTAGCGTCTTCTTCTCACCTCCCCTGCCAGGTAGATGGGGCCCCGAGAAGGGGGGGGCGGCGACAGGTACCGGCATATTTCACCGGGGCTTTGTTGGCCCGCGCGTTATCAAGGTGAATTATGGCCGCTCTTCGGGAAGTTTAAAACGGATCGGCGAAAAAAGGCATAGGGGCGGGGGCGGCGCGCCCCTTTGATGTTCCTGCCGCCGGGGGGCGGCGAGGGGCGCTGGCGCCTTGACATTTCACGGGCCACGGCGGCTATTACTGGATTCCTCTTTGGCATCGGGTTTCAAAGGCGTTCCAATAAAGTAATGACTCACATGGACGCTGCAGGAACGCTGCGAGCAATTCTTTGATGTCGGAAGACGGGGGCCTTGGTTTTTAAATCCAACAGGACACGATGTGGACGGAGCGTGGGCGATGCCTCATTTCTCTGCTTGCTCAATGCCCTTTGTTTGATTCCATTGCATAATACGTGAGAGGCCGCAAAGTTTACCGTTTGATGCATGATTTACAGCGAACTGTGTTAAATCTCAAACTTCTAGTACATATCCCTAATGTAGGTAGTGGCCAGTGTTAATACCTACATATCCATGACGTTTTACGCCGACTTTTGCATTGTTGCATTGAAATATTTCATGTTAACTCAACTGCAACGAAATAATACACATAACGAAGTACTATACTAAAAAACTCATACTTTGGAAAAAGTGAAACAAAAACTAACCAACTCCGTATTTAGAATCATAATGAATTACAAATAACTTTTCTCTATGACAATGTTTCATCTTTTAATGAACGAACCAATAACTTCGAAAGAAATTAACAACTTTTTTCTCTCCAAACTTCATGTGAATCGTATTGTATGGTCTCTATATATGTGGATCTCTAAAGTATTATTGTAATTAGAAATAATTTTCCATACAATTTAATTCCTACACCATGGGATTTTTACCATAAGCAGCTGTGTTTTTGTCATTATGACAGCGAAAAAAATTGGGCGTAACTTTTCCAGCGACAAAACGGAACCTAACGTTTGAAAGCCTCTGATTCTAGTAGACATTTTATCATTCAGACATTTTATATTTGTTTAACATTATGGAAATTTTATAAAGGCAAATCATGTCATTTGAAAATTTTATGAAGTCAACAAAAGGATATTGAAAATTTTAGAAAATTTTGTTTTGGAAATATAATTACATTTTTTAATTGGTTGTGGGAATTTCGGAAATATTGTGTACTTTTCTGCGAATTTTTAAATCTATTTTGAAGAGTTCAGATGTACTATATTTGTTTTGACATGATGTAAATTTTGTAAACCCTCGGCGTGTTATTTGAAGTCAAGAAGAGCCTATTGGCAAATGTGAACTATCGATCGTTCTGTTTGGACTCGTCGCCGTTTAAATATAGGCCTGTAAATATTTCGCCTCATTTACGACGCTCGTAAATCCGCATTCACACACAACATTAATAGCGGATATCACCGGCGCGCTGCGAGCGGAACATCTAGGCAGCCGATTAATGAGCTCTCGCACGTGGTCATGGAACGTAAACAAATAGTATAGTACGGTCATTACTGTTTACTATGTAGTACTGCAGTACGACCTTGCCTATTCAGTGTAGTCGGACCGTATCATTCGTTCAAGGACGCCGCGCTCCTTTTTTCCAGGACCGTATCGCGTATCAGAGCCACAGCTGATGCCTGCTCCACGCATCGTATCATCAGTTGCTTCTGATGCCAATCAACTGGACGCTGTCCGGTTGTCCGAGTTAACGACACTTTAATGCGCCCACAATGTCTGCCCATAAATTGCTCGGCCGGGGGGTTGGGGGCGGCGGCGCGGGGCAGGCCAAAGACCCGTGGGAGGAATTTCCAGAAACCCGCTCGCGCGCTAATGCCTCGTTCGTGCTGGTTTTATTGATATCCCATTATGTCCCGTTCCATGACCTGGGAATCGCTCCTCAGGCGCGACTATAACTTGTCTTCGGGGGACGGCGAGGAAGAAGTTGCTCCGCAACCAGACCGGCCGGCGGAGCCATAACCGGGGGTGGCGATGGCGGCGGGGGGCTGTAATGGGTTTCCATTATGTAGTTCCAGTTGACGTGTCACTGCAACGCTCAATTCTCCAGACGACATGAATAACCACCAGCGAGATATCAACGTATACTACTTACTATACTTACCACCACACTTGCCATAATTAGTATACTACTATACTTCAAAAATGTCCTAGATAAATCTACAATTACTTCTAATAACCATAGTTACTACAATTATCAGATACCAATTCGTAGTTATCACTGCGGTACAATAGTAACATGATTTACTATATTTGCCATAATTAGTATACTACTATACTTGAGTTCAAGAATTTCCTAGTTACTACAAATCTACAATTACTTCTAATAACCATTGTTACTACAATTATTAGATATCAATCGAGGTTCACAGTAGTAGTAGTTATCACTGCAGTACATTTATACCAATACCAAATTTCAATGTTTAATAATAACTATTTTCAAGTATAATATTTTTTTTATTTGCGATTGTTACAGAAAAGTCTTGCACAGATACATATATGTGCAAGAATTCGTAGACAAATTGGTGAAGTTTTTTTTTTGACGCGACATAAAACGTATATCTCTGAAGCTATGTTTTTGTTTTTTGTAATTTTGTAAATTTTGAGAGTTGTTGTCAAAAGTAGAATTACAGTTGATATAGTGTTTTTTTTTTGTGATATTGTTCTAAGTTGTAAAGTCTGTTCGTTTCATTTCAGCACGTATAACTAAGCAAGATAGACAGAGGGGGTAGACCGTAGACATTTTACAACTTGGCACCGTATCCCAAAGATCAACAAATCTTTGGTTCTAAGAGATTTCTATAAATACGTTAACAATTATCATAATTTGCAGAGATATACTAATCACAGTTCATAGGATTCATAGGATCTATTTATTTTTCATTCTCGACATTTCTTTATAATTATCAAGACTTTTCATGACTTCAACAGATATCTCGTTAATATCAAAATTTTATAGAGATTTTTCAATAATGTCATTAATCTTAGAGATTTCTACAGATATCTTAACAATTATCATAATTGGTGATGATTTTTTCAATCATTTCAAGATATTAAAGAGATTATTTAGTAATTCTAAAAATTTCTCAGTACTCTTCTAGATTTATATACATACCTTAACAATTATCATGATTTCTGAAGAGTTTTCAATCTTTTCGAGATTCATCAAATAAGAAACTGCAAAATAGCTCATAGCTCTTACATCTATATATTTTTCATTCTCGAGATTTCTTTATAATAAATGTCAATAATTTTCATGACTCTACAAAGATTTTTCAGTAATTCCACAGATTTCTCACTGCTCGTAGAGATTTCTACATATACTTTCACAATTATCATTGTGATGATTTTTCAATCGTTTCAAAATATTGAAAACCATAAACAGTAAAATAGCACATAATTTTCATGACTTCTGCAAATATCTCGTAATTATGAAAATTTTATAAAGATTTTTCAGTAATTCCAAAGATTTCTCACTGCTCTTAAAGATTTCTACAGATACCTTAACAATTATCATTGTTTGTGATGATTTTTCAATCATTTCAACATATTAGAAACCATAAACTGTAAAATAGCTCATAATTTTCATGACTTCTACAAATATATCACAATTATGAAGATTTTATAGAGATTTTTCTGTAATTCCAAAGATTTATCACTGCTCTTAGAAATTTCTAGAGATACCTTAACAATTATCATTGTTTGATGATGAAGTTTCAATCATTTCTAGATATTAAAAACCCGAAACGTCTACAAATATCTCATAATT
Source organism: Othius punctulatus (assembly GCA_951805005.1). NCBI lineage: Eukaryota > Metazoa > Arthropoda > Insecta > Coleoptera > Staphylinidae > Othius > Othius punctulatus. Next base: position 17,703,748 of record OX638145.1, read on the forward strand.
GTAAAGATTTTATGGAGATTTTTCACTAATTCTAAAGATTTCTCACTGCTCTTAACGATTTCTACAGATACCTTAACAATTATCATTGTTTGTGATGATTTGTCAATCTTTCAAGATATTACAGACCATACACTGTAAAATAGCACATAATTTTCACGACTTCTACAAATATCTCATAATTATGAAGATTTTATAGAATTTTTTCCGTAATTTCAAAGATTTCTCACTTTTCTTAGAAATTTCTACAGATACCTTAACAATTATCATTGTTTGTGATGACTTTTTAATCATTTCAACATATTAGAAACCATGAACTGTAATGTAACTCATAATTTTCATGACTTCTATAAATTTCTCATAATTATGAAGACTTTATAGGGATTTTTCAGTAATTCCAAAGATTTCTCACTATTCTTAGAGATTTCTACAGATACCTTAACAATTATTATTGTTTATGATGATTTTCAATCATTTCAAGATATTAGAAACTATAAAATGTAAAATATCACCAAATTTTCATGCTTCTACAAATATCTCACAATTATGAAGATTTTATAGAGATTTTTCAGTAATTCCAAAGATTTCTCTCTGCTCTTACGAGATTTCTACAGATACCTTAACAATTATCATTGTTTGTGATGAATTTTCAATCATTTCAACATATTAGAAACCATAAACTGTAAAATAGCTCATAATTTTCATGACTTCTACAAATATATCACAATTATGAAGATTTTATAGAGATTTTTCTGTAATTCCAAAGATTTCTCATTGCTCTTAAAGATTTCTACATATACCTTAACAATTATCATTGTTTCTGATGATTTTTCAATCATTACAAGATATTAAAAGCCATAAAGTGTAAAATAGCTCATAATTTACATGACTTCTACAATTATCTCATAATTATGAAGATTTTATAGAAATTTTTCAGTAATTCCAAAGATTTCTCACTGCTCTTACGAGATTTCTACAGATACCTTAACAATTATCATTATTTGTAATGATTTTTCAATAATTACAAGATATTAAAAGCCATAAAGTGTAAAATAGCTCATAATTTACATGACTTCTACAATTATCTCCTAATTATGAATATTTTATAGAAATTTTTCAGTAATTCCGAAGATTTCTCACTGCTCTTAGAGATTTCTATAAATACCTTAAAAATTATCATTGTTTGTGATGATTTTTCAATCATTTCAACATATTAGAAACCATGAACTGTAATGTAGCTCATAATTTTCATGGCGTCTACAAATATCTCATAACTATGAAGATTTTATACAGATTTTTCAGTTATTCCAAAGATTTCTAACTGCTCTTACGAGATTTCTACAGACACCTTAACAATTATCATTGTTTGTGATGATTTTTCAATCATGTCAACATATTAGAAACCATGAACTGTAATGTAGCTCCTAATTTTCATGACTTCTATAAATATCTCATCACTATGAAGATTTTATAGAGATTTTTCAGTAACTCCAAAGATTTCTCACTCTCTTAGAGGTTTCTACAGATACTTTGACAATTATCATTGTTTGTGATGATTTTTCAATCGTTTCAACATATTAGAAACCATGAACTGTAATATGGCTCATAATTTTCATGATTTCTACAAATATATCATAATTGCGAAGGTTTTATAGAGATTTTTCAGTAATTCGCAAGATTTCTCAACGCTCTTAGAGATTTCTACAGATACCTTCACAATTATCATTGCTTATGATGATGTTTCAATCATTTCAAGATATTAAAAACCCGAAACTGTAAAATTGCTCATAGCATTAATATCTACATAATTTTCATTGTCGAGATTTCTTGATAATAGTCAATAATGTTCATCACTTCTACAGATAACTTATAATATAAAAATGTTAAAGAGATTTTTGCATAATGTCACTACTCTTAGAGATTTCTACAGATGTCTTAACAAATATCAAAATTGGTGATAATTTTTCAATCATTTCAAGATATTAAAAACCATAAACTGTAAAATAGCTCATAATTTTCATGACTTCTATAAATATCACATAATTATGAAGACTTCATAGAGATGTTTCAGTAATTCCAAAGATTTCTCACTGCTTTTAGAGATTTCTACAGATACGTTAACAATTATTATCATTGTTTGTGATAATTTTTCAATTATTTCAAGATATTAAAAACCAGAAGATGCAAAATAGAAACTTATAGCATTAATATCTACATATTTTCATTGTAGAGATTTCTTGATAATAGTCAATAATTTTCATGACTTCTGCAGATATCTTATAGTTATCAAAATTTTATAGAGATTTTTCAATACATTTCTACAGATACATTAACAATTAGAGATATCTGCAGATATCTCAATAATTGTCATGATGTTATGGAGATTATTAGGAATTCTGAAGATTTCTTAGTACTTTTCGAGATTCCTACAGATACCTTAACAAATATCATGTTTTCTGGAAATTTTTCAATCATTTCGAGATCTTTAAAATCAGAAACTGCAAACTAGCTCATAGCTCTAATATCTAAGTCTATATTTTTCATTGTAGAGATTTCTTGATAATAGTCAATAATTTTCATGACTTCTGCAGATATCTTATAGTTATCAAAATTTTATAGAGATTTTTGAATACATTTCTACAGATACATTAACAATTAGAGGTATCTGCAGATATCTCAATAATTGTCATGATGTTATGGAGATTATTAGGAATTCTGAAGATTTCTTAGTACTTTTCGAGATTCCTACAGATACCTTAACAATTATCATGTTTTCTGGAAATTTTTCAATCATTTCGAGATCTTTAAAATCAGAAACTGCAAACTAGCTCATAGCTCTAATATCTAAGTATATATTTTTCGTTCTCAAGATTTCTTTATTTTCTTTGATGACTTTTGCAGATATCTCAATTGTCAAGATCTTGTGATGATTTTTCAGCAATTCCGAAGATCGCTCAATCATTTTCGAGTCTTTTCAGATGTCATAATAATTAAAATAATTTCTAAAGGTTTTTCAATAATTTCAAGGTTATTAAAATGATATGATGAAAATGAAATAAGGTTGAAAAATTATTTAATTTTAATACATTACAATATAATATAATACATTAATAGCATTTTCTGAGGATAATAGAATCCTCATTCTATTATCCTCAATAATAGAATGTGAATAATAGAATGAGGATAATAGAAAAGTACAACATCCTGTACAAATATATGTGCTAGGAATATTAATTAAGATTGCGAAACATTAAACGTGGCACTTGAAATAAGTATCTCAATAGTGTCATTATTTAGTGACGGAGTGTTGCAAGCAGAAACGATAGGCACATGCTCGTACACTTAATCTCTAAAGCATATCACACTTAAATGAGGCAATCGATAAGAAAAATGCACTCGCTTTCTGATAATTCGGAGCTCGACAAAGTTTTATCTTATTTTGCGAGTCTTCCCGCCCGAATTATCGTTCTTTTGTTCCGGAGGTCATTGGCGCGGGTCTGCGATAAAAAGTTTGTAGACCCTTGAACTAAATATGATTTCACGAGCCACTAGACAGTTTTAAATGTGTCTGCAACTGTAATACTGGCACTCATGAATGACCTCTATCTTACCATAATTGGGATTTAGCAGCGAAATAGGTGAATATATACGGAATATATACAGATACATACATATATACATATATACGGTAATTAACCATGTAATTAATCAACCACCTTAGCAGCAGATGCTGTTACTATTAGGTACTCACGATCTGGTTAATAAGTTAGTTATTTGGTTAGTTAACAGTTAGTTAGTTATTTGGTTACTAAGTATATTTTCTTTGCTGTGTACTTCTCCAAAAATTTTGGGTCCATAATTGACTTCCAATAAATGCAGATTTTCTTGTATGTGTCAGTAATACATTAGTTGACAATTATGTACGTAGGTAATTAAGGCTTCCGCCCTTCAAATAGTTCAGTTTCAGTTTTCAGGAGCTGCAAATTTGTGAATTTCTAAGAAAGTATTAAGTACCATACCTACGAAAATATGCATTTTGGACCAAAAATGTTGAAAATATGCATTTGAGCCAAAAATGTTCAAAATATGCATGTATTCTTAATATTGGCAAAAATATGCAATTGCTTATGAACATATGCAAATGCACAACTATCCTAAGCTTAGTTATAGCAGTTCTTTTAATGTTATGAAAGGATCGAGGCTAAAGCATTTTTCCAACGAACCACCTAATAGGCGTCTACTACAATATAATGGCTTGTGGTAGATATGTATGCACGTCCTTGTTCCATCTTCCTCAAAGTCATCGCGTCGGACGCCACACTGCGGCCTCTTACAAGTCCTCCAGCTATTAATTTTAAATTGACCGCAACAGGCACGGCCACACACTGTTGCCAGGCGCTTTTGTAACGAGCCAGGCCGAGGTCCTGGCAGGACGTCGTGTCCGCTCCTTTGTCTGCGCTCGCCCGGAGGCAACCGGAGCCGTTGTCTTCCTCCGGCGAGGTGTACGAGGCGAATCTCTAGCACCGTTGCAGCAAAATGCGGCGAAGTGAGGCTGCATAATGCAGAATCACCTCCGCTGCATTCTAACAAACGACTGCTCCGCAATCATCGGCGCAATTAAAACTGCAAACCGCGTGGAAATCTGCAAATGCCCCCCCCAGGTGCGGATTTGAACTTCAAGCCGCTCGGACGTGCAAGTTCCGGGAAAATTGCGCGACATAAACGGGGCGAACTGTTCGAGCAGAGGACGGACGAAAAGTTGATAGATTAGGTATTAACAACGTCCTCGTGTTTCCCGGGCGTTCGCCAATTACTATCTCATTAAAACTTCGGCCCGCCTGGGGAACGCAATTTGTTCCTGGAAGTTCGCGAAAATGTTCCCGGGGAATACATGGAGACACTAATCGATGAGGGTGTCACACATGAGACAGAAACGGGGCAAACGAGCACACAAACATTACACCGACGAGGTATCGGAAACTGTGCGGAATTAATCATTGTAGTCGGGACCGAATTAACTTGGGTGCGAGCAGAGCTATTTATTAGCATTATTATGATTAGGTTTGGTCAGCTGTAGTCTTCAGGTCAATTTTGTGTTGTCGAGGAGCTGGATGGCTTCGAGGTTGACGTGTTAAAGAAGTCGCCGTTCGTGAATCTTGGCAAATTTGTGATCTTGTGCAAATTTGTGAAGTCCCTGTGGAGGTCATTGTTTCGGAAATACCAAGGTGCATTGACAATACTCCTTAGTACTTTGTTTTGGTATTGCTGGATTATTTCTATATTATATACAATTTGTACTTATTTGAAGGTATGGTGTTTTCACTTGAAATTGAAAATGTACCTACAATGAGGGTTTATTACGGTCAAGGGTTCTCTATTGTATAGGGTGCTGCGAAGAGGCTCTGGACTCTGTTCTCTTCCCATTACCCGTCATAAAATTCCGTTCGCACAATGGACCGCAATAAACACCCTTTGTAGGTAGATTTTCAATTTCAAGTAAAAACACTATAACTGCAATCTCTATATCATATTTTCAATTAACTCTAAAACCAAGTACATCCCGAATCTATTACTTTTGACATATGTGTAGAGTAACAGTGAGCATTACCAATTTTACAATTAACTCTAAAACCAATACATCCCGAAGATATTATGTTTTCCAAATGAGAATATTCTAAATTTTTCAAAAAAATTCTATGTTAGTGCATTTGTTTACAGTTTGTACTTATTTGAAGGTAACTGCAATCTCTATGCCACTTTGCATAAAAATGCATAATAACTCGGGTCCAGCATCGATCGTGACTCCGCAGACTGCACAGATGAACTTTCTCGCGACGGTGCATAAAAACCTCGCGGAGAAACCGTTGCTCGACCGGCGAGGTTTTTCTCCTTTTCTTCGATTGGCCCCAGGCGCGTGCACAGGTGAGCGTGTCGAATCCGAAATCGCTCCGTTCCGCGTTGCGAAAGTCGCAAAAATTACGAAACGCCCGGAGGAAAAAAATCGACGACCATTAATCTCTCCGGGGCTCCGGGGGCTGCGCCTGCAGTGTTATGCAACCGCGCGAAGGTCGCGCCGCGCTCGGCCGTTTTTAAAGGGAAAGGGACAGAACGTGGCGCCGACCGCCACGCAATTGTTTACTAGTATATATAGTCAATGCATTTGCGATTGTGATTATTCCTTTCACGTGCCACGCGGTTACAAGGTGAATTCTGCGTGTAGTGATATATGAGTTAGAGATAAATTTATTTACCTATAACGTTTATGTATTTTAAGACTCACTTTATTATCATTATCATTATTATTATTATTAAAACCAAGCAAACATAAAACGTATTACCAATTTTTGGGTGGTCGTAGAAACAAAAAAGTATATCACTTGTAGGATATAAACACATTCTATCAACTATCTGTACGTGGAAGAGGCTTGATATACCACGAAAAGGAAAGGGCCCAATAGAGATCCTTGAGGAATTCCCCTGTGGACGGATCGCGCTTCACCTGATTTTCCTTTAACTGAGGCAATATGGGTTCTATTTTCCAAGTAAGAAGTTAACAGCATCCGGGCTATTCCTCTAATACCAATAATATTCCAGTATATAGGCTCTCTAATATATTGGGGATCCCATATACTCTCCAATATATTTTGAGAGTTATAGTTGGTGAGATATGCAGTCGAATGCTCTGCTCAGGTCACAAAATAGAGCTCCGCAATTACGTTTATTTTCCAGTGCGTCAGTAACCGCATCAATTAAAGTTTGCACAGCATCTTTTGTGCTCCATTTCCAATAATCATATTGCTCCTTATATAGAATTAGAGCTTTCTCAAAGAATTCTGTTAGTCTCTTGACGATTAGAGTCTCGACTATTTTTGAAATAGCAGGTAGGATGGTGATAGGTCGGTAGTTTTTAAATAACCGCGTGTCTCCTTTTTTAAAAGTAGGGATTACTATCCCCACTTTCAGTTTGTCGGGAAATATTTCAACCTCGAAGCATGTAGATTTTGTTAGATTTAACTTTTAAAGTAATTTTTTTTATAGGTGGTTTAAATTAATTATATCTACAAGCGGAGATATGATAAGACTTCTTATAAAGTTGAGAAGGTCTGGGCAGATTCCATACTCTTGATTTGCTCTTTTCAGAATAGCAAAAATGATTTATAACTTCGGTAACAGTAGTGGGGTACAGGAAAAATGAGTCACCGGTAGATTTGACTTTGTGAAGTGCGTCCAAAGCTGAAATGTTTGCCCATACCATTCGTAATTGCATCTATTGCTTATGAAAAGAATGCACTGAAGTTTTCGCAAGAAGGTAATTCTGAGGGTTGTGCTTTAGATGTCCGTCCTGTTATGTCTTGAAAAATTTTCCAGGACTTATTTTGTATGTTATCAGTAGACTACGGAAAATATGCACTATAAAATATAAAATATATGCACTACCATATGCACTATAAACAGTAAACATATACACAAGCAATAGCATCTATTGCTTGTGTAAAGAATGCACTGAAGTTTTCTAAGAAGGCAATTCTGAGGGTTGTGCTTTAGATGTCCGTCCTGTTATTTCTTGAACGATTTTCCAGGACTTATTTTGTATGTTATCAGTAGACTACGGAAAATATGCACTATAAAATATAAAATATATGCACTACCATATGCACTATAAACAGTAAACATATACACAAGCAATAGCATCTATTGCTTGTGTAAAGAATGCACTGAAGTTTTCGCAAGAAGGTAATGCTGAGCGCTGTGCTTTAGATGTCCGTCCTGTTATTTCTTGAACAATTTTCCAGGACTCATTTTGTATGTTATCAGTAGACTACGGAAAATATGCACTATAAAATGTAAAATATATGCACTATCATATGCACTATAAACAGTAAAAATATGCAACTAAAAATATGCACGGTCAATAGAGTTATTTTTTTATATACAGTGTGGAAATAATGTAGCGGATAAATTCGGTAACTCCGTTAATGTGTATGAGAGAGCAAAAATCTAAAAGGGAGATGGCGATATAAATTACTGCGCATAAGAAAATATTTTTTTCAGATTTAAAATAACAAACTTTTAAAAGTTATGACGTCGATAATGTTTTTTTAAACGACAACCTACATTTTTTTAGTTTTTATTTCGGTAGAGCTTTTTAATCTGTTTTCAACCATACAACATTTTGAATAGGTTACATAAGAAAAATATCAAGAAAAACAGCCTTAAATTAAAAAAAAAGATTAATGAAATTAACAGACTAATCCAAGTTATCTGGGTTTAGAACAAACAAAAAAATATTAAGGCTTCGACAATTACTGTAAATGTTAAAACTGATGGCCCTGCACCATCAGCCGGCAATACCTGGCACCACCTGGCACCACCTGGCAATACCCAAACGCTAATAAAATGCATTCACCACGTTTTGAAGCATTCGTTATTAACCCACACTCTTGCCGAATTATTTCTTTAAGGTTCTTTATACCATGTTTTTTCAGTGCCCCCATAGAAAAAAGTCTAATGGCGTTAGATCAGGGGACCTAGATCGCCATTCCACTGGACCCCTTCTTCCTATTCATCTTTACTTTTTTAACTTTAAGGCCGTTTTTTTAAAATTTCTGCTAATGTACGCTATTCAAAATCTTATATGGTTGAAAACAGATTAAAAAGCTCTACTGAAATTTAAAAAAAATGTAGGTTGTCATTTAAAAAAAAACATTAATGACGTCTTATGTAGCCCATTCAAAATGTTGTATCGTTGGAAACAGATTAAAGAACTCTACTGAAATAAAAAATAAAAAATATAGGTCATAATTTAAAAAAAATATATTAATGACGTCACAACTTTTAAAATTTTGTTTTTTTAAATCTAAAAAATATATTTTCATATGCGTACTAATTTATATCGCTATCTCCCGTTTAGATTGTTTCTCTCTCGTGCACATTAACGAAGTTACCGAATTTGTCCGCTACTTAATTTCCACACTGTATATATATTTATATTTTTTTTCACGAAATTCACCAAAAAAATAGCGTGTTCAACACGTAAGAAAACGTGGGTTTGTGAGTTCGTGTAAATTTAATCCACTCTCGAAACCGAATTTATCCGCTACTTCATTTCCACACTGTATATATCAGTCCACCTTCTACCACAATGGTGTAGGTGTATTGTTTTCTTTTCTCCTTTTCTTCTTCTGTTACTGTGTTTCGTTCATGAAGTTCTTCTATTTAGTCCTATCCTATCCTAGTCCTATCGCTAGTTCTTTTGCTTTTTTCCATGTTTTCCCTCTTTCTTCTATTATTGTTTTCATTCTGTCATCCCATGTCTTTCTCGGTCTTCCTTTCCGTTTCTTATTGTTTTGCTTTGGTTCCCACACTCTTTTCCACTATTCTTTGGTTGTCTATTATTTGTATATGCCCGAGCTGTCATTTTTCCATGCATTGTTGTATTGGCTCTATGTCTAATTCTTCTCTTATTTTTGTGCTTCTTATTTTGTCTATTTCGTTACTCCTTTGATTCTCTTGGTATTTTAATTTCGCTTGCTTATATTTTATTTTTTCCCTTTCTGTCAAGCTTCCACGTTTCGCATCTCCATGACAGTATTGGTCGGTATATTGTTTTGTGCACTTTAATCTGTATTTACTTATTTTTTGTTTGTTTATGATTGTGTTTTTGATTGCCTGGTATAGTTTTTGAGTTAATTTCCACAGTGTGTATATAATTCGGGATATGTAAATCACTCTGAAAAAAGAGGTAAATATTGCAATAAAGACACGAGCCAATATTCAGTTTATAAAGATTTATTTATCAAACACGTAATATACAAAATATATGTAGAAACGAACCAATAGAAACAGATACAACTATAAACATGAATAATTTTTGTAGCAATAGGCTGCTGCTTGTAGCTGCTATTATATATATTCTAAATTCTCTGGAGTGAATCTATGACAAGACTTATCAGACAAGATTAATGTATATGCTGAAAATTCAACATCAACATATGTGACGGAACCATATTGATATAATGGTAAAATATGTAAGGGGATTTCCAGATTTTCGACAGTGGTTGTAATGAACACAATAGAGTGTAATAAACCCTCGATTTAAGTAAAATTCCACGTAATATTTGGTAATATTCGTAGATACCGGTAATACGGTAATAAGCAACAATAACATTTACTATCATCAAATACTGTAGAAGTACTAATGGAGGTAGGTGTCGGAACATATGGGAAAATGTGCACAATAAACGTAAATCGCCAATTATATGCACAATCCATATAAATCTGCAATATATGCATATGCAAATTTGCATATGTATGTTTTCCCTAGTCTAGTTATCAGCTGTCAGAATACGCTGGGTAAGCTTTTCGCCCTTTTGATCTTCTACACTCTTCAGGTAATATTTCCTGTATTTCTGATAAATAACTTCCAATTATCTTGTTTGTAGCTTCCGGTGCAATACTTGCACCACCTTCTTTATTCCTCTATGATTTTGTAGTTTCCGCTGAGGTACTAATTTCAACGTGATGGGATAAATTGAAATTTGGTTATAACCGCTGATTTATTCCTGTGCATATTAGTTATAATTTATGTTGGTGATCATTTCTATTGGCATATTTAATTAGTTCAAGTGGAGTTGCCGTTTTCAGGTCATCGCATTACATATTTATATGGCAGGGTGCAAGGATCTGGAAAATGTGTCGATTAATTCAGGAAATAATTGAGTGGTTTCAAATTAAGTATTGTTGCTCGGATGCCCTAATTCATGTTCCCGGGGTCGTCGGCCGCGAACAGCTGATTGAGCAGCCTACATATGCAGCCAGGTCCTGTGTAGGGCGAGGGTCGCCCTTTAAATGTCGCCGCATCTGGCAGCCTAGCGGTTAATTCGGGTGGTCCGGGAGCCCGGAACCGGGCAGGTGCACGCCGGGGACGCCGTCCATCAAGCGGCCCCCAGGCACCACTGCGAGCGGCGAATCAATCACGATCCATCAGCTGACGATGGTCGGCCATTAGAGCGTCAGCCTCTCCGTCTCGCTCCTGCGCCCGGCGCCTCCACCATTCCGTCGCACGCCGCTGCGATTGGGGGCGGCTCTCTCTCGGCGGTGGCGGCGGCGTCGCGACGTGCGTGCGTCGCACGGAGCGACGGACGGACGGCGCCGCGTGCGAGAGAAAGATGGCCTCGGACGTAATTACTATAGCAACAAACGTCGGAGGCGTCGTCGCTTTCACGTGTTCGGCCGCTGGCGTGGGAGGAGAGCGGATTGCGCGAGGCGGAGCCTCGGCGGCGGTGGCCATCGCGGTTCCCACGGCCCCTGTACGGTGGCGCCGCCACGGACGGAGCGCGAAGCCTCCCGGAGCCGCGCTCCGGTTCGGCTCCGGGCTCGCTGACCTTGGAGTCACCTTGGCGCTCGGCACCACGCTAGCGCGCTACGTTATGCAACTCAATCCTTCAGAATCGGCACGCTGGAACTGTTAGAATTCCGGAGGAGGTGTCAGGCAATTAATGCGGAGAAAGCGTTCAACCTTATTTCGCGGTTTTCACGAGTTATCGACGCAAAACGCGCCTTGCATCGCCGCCAACGCACAACAAGCCGTCAATTCGATAATAAATGCGCCCGCAATTATTTGCCAGGAAATGCAGACAACGCACGCTTCTGCATGCATAATTCACGCTACGGAACCGAGCCAAGAATTCATTTGTCTCCCACGCATACAGAATCACTGAAATTTTAAACAAAAATTACAAACGGAAATTCATCTTACAAGAGACGAACGTTCATCCGCTGTTCCACATACTCACACGTACACTGAAACGTGATATTTTGAAATATTGATTTAACTGCATTAGCGATATCTCAAAAACTAGCGTATGAATATCAATGCAATCGATAATTTATATTGACGAAGATGTTAGCATATAATGTATTTAATTTAATTAATATCCAATGTGTAATTCCTGAGATATCTATCTCTTTTTACTATGAGCATGTGTTTTTCAGTGCTATTCAGTACTATTCCTAAACATTCATGTTTCCTTTTTTAATGATATCTTAAAAACTAACGTATCAATATTAACACAATTTATTACTGATATTGAGCGATATATAAGTCTTTAATACAATGAATTGCATTGATTTCCAATGTTTTATTTTTAAAATATTTGCATTTTAGTGGGATCAACTTTTTTCCCGTGATATTGATGTGACTTAATTAGCGATATCTCAAAAACTAGCGTATCAATATCAATAGAATCAAGAACTTATATTGACTGATATGTCAGCATCTAATGTATTTAATATGATTAATATCCAATGTGTGATTATTGAGATATTTGCTTTTTACTTCGAGCATGTGTTTTTCAGTGCTATTCAATGATATTCTTAAACATTCATGTTTCCTTTTTTAATAATATCTTAAAAACTAATGTATCAATATTAACACAATTTATTGCTGATATTGAACGATATATTAGTCTTTCACGTAATGAATTGCATTGATTTCCAATGTGTGATTTTTAAAATATTTACATTTTAGTGGGATCAATTTTTTTCCGTGATATTGATGTGACTTAATTAGCGATATTTCAAAAACTAGCGTATCAATATAAATGTAATCGAGAATTTATATTGACTGATATATCAGCATCTAATGTATTTAATATGATTAATATCCAATGTGTGATTATTGAGATAGGTGCGTTTTTCTGCGAGAATGTGTTTTTCAAATTAATTTAGAGATATTCTTAAACATTTTTATTTCCTTTTTAATGATATCTCAAAAACTAATATATCAATATTAACACAATTTATTACTGATAGTGAGCGATATATTAGCCTTCAATGTAATGAAATGCATTGCTTTGCAATGTGAACAACAAAATTATAAAGCTAAATGTTTGATTTTTGTTGTTTTATATTTGACATGATTATTTTAATCCTTTCTCCATTTTATATACTTAACGACGAACAGCATTTTTTTTTATTATCCTTCATTGTAGAAATGACAATTATAAAAATTCATGCTTGATTTTTGTTCTTTATTCTACTTGATCAATTTTTAATTTGTTCAGTTCTTTGAAAATTTATTTCTAATTGACATGAATTTTTATTTTTTTGTTTTTTGAACACTTGATAAAGAACAATGAATTTGTTTACATTGAAGAACCAACAGAAATATAAAAGTTATGATTGTGGATAAAATATTGTAAGATTCATGTGTAAAAAGTCTGTGGCTATTAAAGCACCCATTAATAAACATGGACTTTTGCACTTGTATCTTAAACAATTAAGTATTAATAAATCCATATTTATTGCCTGCGTTCAATATAAGAAGTAAATCTGAAAAGGACAATAATTGATAATTGCAACATTTGAGCAGTTGAAAACTAAAGTGCTGTAACTCTGTATGTCTGAAGTTAAAGATAATTTTTCTGGGGAATACGCTTTACTTACAAGGACGTTAGAGAACATCTTACCATTTATGATCTCCTTATAGGTATTTTAAACTCTTTGATAAATAGTCGCAACTTTATCCTTGGATTGAAAGACAAGTTCTAACTTCACCACAGATATTGTTTTTGGCACCACATTGAATGACCTAAGTATCTCCACTGTGTAGTTCCTGTATTTATAACATATTTCGTTGTGCAGGGCTTGAAAAATGTTTTATTAAGGAAATGAATAGGAATTTTTATAAGCATAAAAGACCGAAATATTAATCTTCCCAGTGAGGGTAAATACTCTAAGGCGGAATGCGATTTGTATGGGATTCCATAGAACTTTGAGCCCCACATCCTCTCATCATATAATTCCCGATGTTTTCTTTGAACTGATTTCAAACATATTTTAATATCCGTTATGAGTGCATTCATCGATCGAATTTTATATTTTCCATTTGTACAAATACAGCCTTTTTAATTTAAATCTTAAGCGCCAATGCCACTAGATGGCGTTGCGCTTAGTCGAAAATAAAATTAATTTACATCTTCTGCTTGTACATTAAACGTGGTTGAACTAAGTTAATGTAGCATATCGAGGGTCTCAAGGCGGTACCTCGCAACTGACAAATTACAAACTTTACAGGAGAGGCAAAACAAATGCGAAATTGTTCGCATTTAAGGCAAAACAAAAGCGAATTTGTTCGCATTTGAGGCAAAACAAATGCAAAATTGTTCGCATTTACAACACATTCGAAATGTGTTTTCGAACACATTTGAAATGTGTTTTCGAACACATTTCGAAATGTATTTTCGTACGATTTCGAAATGTGTTTTCGTACGATTTCGTGAAAACGCATATCACTTATGCGGTACAGCTTTAAGTTTTCTGAAATGCAGACTCAAAGGTTATGATTTCGTAATTCGCGATTTTAAATACTGATAGCCCATACAAATTCTGAAGTGGATACATAAAAAAGAAATTATGAAAAATACTGCTTTGAGGCCATCCATATCTTAAAACTGTTAATTGTATAAAAAATTTACTAGTACCAGACGAAATGAATTCTTGAAATGTATATATACTTCGTGCAACTATAGTTTGTTTTTATGACATTGACTTGCTGGCCCTTTGTCACTGGCAACTCTTTGGTGCATCAACATTTAATCAAAAGCCTGAACTGGATACCTGGACTTTTATGATACCTAACTTGAAGTGGTTTAATCCCACCCTTATAATTTTGATTGCAAGTCAATGTCATAAAAACAAACTATCGTTACGCGAAGTATACCAGTGTTAATGTATAATATTTTAAAGCTGTTAATTGTTCAAAATTATTACCATTACCAAACGGAATGAACACATGAAGTTGCCAAAGTTAATGTATAATACTTTAAAACTGTTAGGTGTTTAAAATTTTTACGATTACTAGACGAAATGAATACAGTTCAGTATTGGGTAGATGACCTTCAGCCGACCCGTCTGCTCTAGGAATTCCTTGTTATACCCACGCGACCGGCGAATTCCTTCCAAGTTCCAGGCTTACGCCAAACAGCCCCTCTATACGCACACACCCTCATTTATACGCACAGTTTGCGTTGTCATAGCTAACGACCCCTCGTCCTCGCCCCACTGCCGGCTCCGAAATTTGGGGTGAATTTCTTTGGCCACGTCGCAGAGAGTGCAATGCGCCCTTCAACGTCAATTAATTTTCCCTTGCAATTTGCATTAAAAAAAAACAATTGCACCACTCGTAAACCTATCCGATAACACGTTCAAATTTAGAGAGAAAAAAAACAGATACTTAGAAAAATATTAGTACTTAGTATTAGTATTTAGTAAAAGTAAGTGCATTGCTGCAAATCCACTAGTCGTATATTTTATATTAAACCCATGCAGTGGCTCGTTCCTGGCGGTGTAATGGTTGACGCAATGTAATTTTCGCCCAGTGCTCTGATTAAACTGGTGTAACTGCGACGTTTCGTTACCAGACGCACTTCTGGTACCATTATTTCCACATTAAAAAATGAAGGAAATCCACCTCTATAGTCCATATTAAACCCCTCCGCTAGCCTGTTCTTGGTGGTGTATTTATGTAGCTACGTCTGAAAGGGTGGAATGCGCCCTTCCGCGTCAATGAACTTCCCCTTCATTGGAATTGAAAATGGGGTATTCACCACTCTTATATGCTGCATTAAACCCTCGCAGTATCTCGTTGCCGATGGATAATTTCTCTATGCGGGATATCAAGGCAATTATCTTGTACTTCAAAGTTGAAATAAAAATGAATGCAAATACTGCTGTATTCGTTACTGATCCCATTCAGTTGCTATGTGCTGGTGATTGCTGCGTTTCTTCCACCCTCAAGAAGCCTCGGATTTATGATTATAAAACAAAATTAAAGCACCTTGTAGCTCGTTGTTCGTGCATGCAAAAATGCGGACGGAAAGATTGAATGAGGGCCCTGGCAATTACCGGCAGCGCCGCCATCGATCCACCTAACCATTACTCCGAGCCCATCCGCCCGGAATGCGCGGAGCCGAACGCCCCCGCGGGGCTCTATGTTTAATATTCAGGGCTTACATAATTAAACGTCGCATGAATATCAAGCGGCGCGTGCCCAACCAGCATCGGGAGAGAGCACTTGCGTCCTGCATTCCTGGAATCGAGTGTGTCTGGGACGAGCCGGGCAGGTGCGGTCGATACTGGCGCGGGGGCGGCGGAAGGGGCGCCGTTTTCGGCGCAGACGGGGCGACGCCGCCGCCTCCACGGGACTCCCTTAATGGTAGCGTGCGTGGATCGATTATCCCGGTGGTGCAGCGCTCGGGACACGGGAATAGTGTTTGTTTCCATTGGCGGCGCCCCCGATTCCCCCGGTCTTTCGGCCACCCCCGGCGGCCAAGGACGAAAGGTCGCGGCGGATGCATGGGACCCGGGGGGCGGCGGGTCGTCTGGGCCGGTGCCGGGGAATCGGAAGTCCCGTGGGAACCGCCGGTACAAAAGCTTGCATGGAGCGGACTCAAGATAAACGAGGATCTGCGACAACGCGGTTCGAATAACTAAAATATTCAACGAGAGCAAAACTTACTAGAAAGACGATATATCCTCAAATGAGACATTCACACTGACACCTAAATATCGCAATGAGTGTGCAATGAATATTAACTTTATTGATGATAACAGATATCAGTATATTACTTAATATTACTAATATATTGTAATCATTTTGATGAGCTTGTTATCAAAATTTTTGTAAAATCAAATACCGAGAACACTTGAAGCAACACCTGAAATGTTCACACTAAAATCAAAATATCTCAACAAGTATACAATGGAATTAATCTAGATGATGATAATGGATATCAGTATTATCAATTAATATTAGTAATAGATTGCAATAATTTTGAGCTTTGTGACATCATTATTGTAGCAATAGCTACTTTGTACAACACTCTTAGAAATTTCCAAAACCACTTGTTGTAATAACGAGGCTTAGGATAGTTATGCACTAAAAAAAAAATCGCAAAATATGCATGCAAATATGCACTAAAACTGTTGAAAATATGCACTTAAATATCAAGAAAAACACAAATTGCCATTTTGTATCTATTGGCACTCAATTAATAATCACGCAATACGAATGTTTACATATTACAAAACACGATACACACACACACACACACACACACACACATCTATATATATATATATATATATATATATATATATATATATATAGGGTGGTCACTTTTAAGACGCCCACCATTAAGATCTATTGAACGCAAATACATACAGAGTTGGTCAAATAGGATAAAAGTGTCTTATTTTTGCGCCTTTCAATATACTAAAACGAAATCCGGGATATCTTGCACAGTTCCTGAAATATCGCCGAAAAAAAGAACTTTTTTGCTTTTGAAAGAAATTTTACGAAACTTGACACGCTTACATTTGTCGACAATTTTTTTGCAAATATGATATTAGATTCGTGTACAGTACACCTGAAACTAATTCTCCTGAAAATTGGACAACTTTTCAGTATTAAATAAAGGAGAACATCAAACATATAACTTTCCTCATTGACAAGAATGCGTTAGCTATTATTGAAATTCCTGAAAATTTATTATTTGCAAATTTGATATTAGATTCGTGTACAGTACACCTCAAACTAATACTCCTGAAAATTTTACAAAGTTTCAGTATTAAATAAAGGAGAAAATAAAACACTTACTTAACTTTCTGGATTGACAAGTATGGGTTTGCTATTACTGAAATTTCTGAAAATTTATTATTTGCAAATTTGATATTAGATTCGTGTACAGTACACCTCAAACTATTACTCCTGAAAATTTGACGAAGTTTCAGTATTAAGTAAAGGAGAAAATCAAACACTAAACTTTCTGGATTCACAAGTGTGGGTTAGCTATAACTGAAATTTCTGAAAATTTATTATTTGCAAATTTGATATAAGATTCGTGTTCAGTACACCTGAAAGTATTACTCCTGAAAATTTGACAAAGTTTCAGTATTAAATAAAGGAGAAAATCAAACACTTAACTTTCTGGATTGACAAGTATGGGTTAGCTATAACTGAAATTTCTGAAAATTTATTATTTGCAAATTTGATATTAGCTTTGTGTACAGTACACCTAAAACTAATTCTCCTGAAAATTTGTTAAACTTTTACTATTATAGAAGGTAGTAAATCAAACATATAACTTTTTGCATTGATTAGTACGGGTTAGCTATTCCTGAAAATTTATTATTTGCAAATTTGATATTAGATTCGTGTACAGTACACCTGAAACGAATACTCCTGAAAATTTGGCAAAGTTTCAGTATTAATTAAAAGAGAAATTCAAACACTTAACTTTCTGGATTGACAAATATGGGTTAGCTATTACTGAAATTCCTGTAAATTTATTATTTGCAAATTTGATATTAGATTCGTGTACAGTACACCTGAAACTAATACTCCTGAAAATTTGGCAAAGTTTCAGTATTAATTAAGGGAGAAAATCAAACAAATAACTTTCCTCATTGACAAGAATGCGTTAGCTATTACTGAAATTCCTGAAAATTTATTATTTGCAAATTTGATATTAGATTCGTATACAGTACACCTGAATCTATTACTCCTGAAAATTTGACAAAGTTTCAGTATTAAATAAAGGAGAAAATCAAACACTTAGTTTTCTGGATTGACAAGTATGGGTTAGCTATAACTGAAATTTCTGAAAATTTATTATTTGCAAATTTGATATTAGATTCGTGTGCAGTACACCTGCATCTATTACTCCTGAAAATTTTACAAAGTTTCAGTATTAAATAAAGGAGAAAATCAAACACTTAGCTTTCTGGATTGACAAGTATGGGTTAGCTATAACTGAAATTTCTGAAAATTTATTATTTGCAAATTTGTTATTAGATTCGTGTACAGTACACCTCAAACTATTACTCCTGAAAATTTGACTAAGTTTCAGTATTAAATAAAGGAGAATATCAAACACTTAACGTTCTGGATTGACAAGTATGGGTTAGCTATTACTGAAATTTCTGAATATTTATTTTTTGCAAATTTGATATTAGATTCGTGTACAGTACACCTGAAACTAATACTCCTGAAAATTTGACAAAGTTTCAGTATTAAATAAAAGAGAAAATCAAACACTTAACTTTCTGGATTGACAAGTATGGGTTAGCTATTACTGAAATTTCTGAAAACTTATTATTTGCAAATTTGATATTAGATTCGTGTACACCTCAAACCTCAAACTACACCTCGTGTACACTCGTGTACACCTCAAACTATTGCACCTGAAAATTTGACAAAGTTTCAGTATTAAATAAAGGAGAAAATCAAACACTTAACTTTGAGGATTGACAAGTATGGGTTAGCTATAACTGAAATTTCTGAAAATTTATTATTTGCAAATTTGATATTAGATTCGTGTACAGTACACCTCAAACTATTACTCCTGAAAATTTGACTAAGTTTCAGTATTAAATAAAGGAGAAAATCAAACACTTAACGTTCTGGATTGACAAGTATGGGTTAGCTATTACTAAAATTCCTGAAAATTTATTATTTGCAAATTTGATATTAGATTCGTGTACAGAAAACCTAAAACGAATTCTCCTGGAAATTTGACAAACTTTTAGTATTATAGAAGGGAGTAAATCAAACATAACTTTTCGCATTGATTAGTTTTGGTTAGCTATTCCTGAAAATTTATAATTTGCAAATTTGATATTAGATTCGTGTACAGTACACCTCAAACTATTACTCCTGTAAATTTGACAAAGTTTCAGTATTAAATACAGGAGAAAATCAAACACTAAACTTTATGGATTGACAAGTATGGGTTAGCTATTACTGAAATTTCTGAAAATTTATTATTTGCAAATTTGATATAAGATTCGTGTACAGTACACCTGAAACTATTACTCCTGAAAATTTGACAAAGTTTCAGTATTAAATAAAGGAGAAAATCAAACACTTAACTTTCTGGATTGACAAGTATGGGTTAGCTATAACTGAAATTTCTGAAAATTTATTATTTGCAAATTTGATATAAGATTCGTGTACAGTACACCTGAAACTATTACTCCTGAAAATTTGACAAAGTTTCAGTATTAAATAAAGGAGAAAATCAAACACTTAACTTTCTGGATTGACAAGTATGGGTTAGCTATTACTGAAATTCCTGAAAATTTATTATTTGCAAATTTGTTATTAGATTCGTGTACAGTACACCTCAAACTATTACTCCTGAAAATTTGACAAAGTTTCAGTAATAAAGGAAAAAATCAAACATATAACTTTCCTCATTGACAAGAATGCGTTAGCTATTACTGAAATTCCTGAAAATTTATTATTTGCAAATTTGATATTAGATTCGTGTACAGTACACCTGAAACTAATACTCCTGAAAATTTGACAAAGTTTCAGTATTAATTAAGGAAGAAAATCAAAGATATAACTTTCTTCATTGACAAGAATGCGTTTGCTATTACTGAAATTTCTGAATATTTATTATTTGCAAATTTGATATTAGATTCGTATACAGTACACCTGAAACTATTACTCCTGAAAATTTGACAAAGTTTCAGTATTAAATAAAGGAGAAAATCAAACACTTAACTTTCTGGATTGACAAGTATGGGTTAGCTATAACTGAAATTTCTGAAAATTTATTATTTGCAAATTTGATATGAGATTTGTGTACAGTGCATATGAAACTATTACTCCTGAAAATTTGACAAAGTTTCAGTATTAAATATAGGAGAAAATCAAACACTTAACTTTCCGGATTGACAAGTATGGGTTAGCTATTACTGAAATTTCTGAAAATTTATTATTTGCAAATTTGTTATTAGAATCGTGTACAGTACACCTGAAACAAATTTGTACATTTTTTTAATCTCCGTTTTTATGTATTGGCACGATCAATGATGCTTTCCCATTCTTCCCAGATATCAATATTTATGTAAAAGACGCTTTGGAGAACACTTGACAGAGCACCTATAATCACATATTCGCACTAACAATAAAATATCTTTAAAATGGCACATTGTAGGCCTCTGGAAATACCTGCACTTTTTCATAAATGTTGCGAGCCATTAAATCAAATCTGGAGAAACAAGGTGTTACAGAGAACCAAACATTGCTGACGTTTCCAAGTCTGATCTTGCTAATCCGGTTCGAAGGACCAACAGATTTGTCATGCAGTCGAATGTGTATCTGACTTTGTACTGTCTTTTCCATCTCTGATCTTGTTAATACAGTTGGAACGACCAATATGTTTAATTCGACACTCGAATATGTATCTGAGGCAACGAGGATCAGATGGCTACTGATGTCCAAATCTGTTCTTGTTAATCCGGTTCGAATGGCCAAAATATTGTGAAAGTTATTGTTAATGTTCTTCAAGAGATAATCGGTGGCAAGGAACTGTTTGTGGAACGGCCGCGAAGGTCAGGTCATCGCGGGATTCATATTATCATCGCCTCAATCGATCATTATTCCAACGTCAGCGTCGAATTACGAACAATCAGAGCGCGACCTCGTGCGTTGATCGCCAGGCGATGACTCACTCGAAATTACAGCGGCTGGCGTCTGGCCATAGCCAAATCGGCTGGCCGCCGTAATGAACGCTTCCGTGTGACAACCTTTCGGCCATCCGATAACAGTCCCAATTAGGAGCCTCGCGGGGATCCCACCTTCTTTCCACTCTGATGAATAAAAGATGCCCTGCTGAAGTTACAGACCGAAAACGAACACTCAGACTCTGTGGCTTCATTTATTTATTCATCCCAGTATTGATACGCCAATTAATCGGAGGGTGGGAAATGCAGTTTTTATTAATTATTCATTTCGATCTTTGGCATCGCTAGAAACAGCACTTTCATTATTCAAGAGTATTTAGTGGTAGTATTTATTTACTTTTTCTACAAGGACTACATCTAAACACAAATGTCTCAACAAGTAATTTCAATTGAAGGATATATTCAAAACAACTGACGATATGCAGATACGAAGCAGTTGATGTTTTGACGATTGATCATGAATGAATTAAAAACCAATTGATGTCTTGTCGTAAAAATAATAATGATGATGAATTGAAAACAATTGATATTTTTAATCAAAACAATTTTCTACAAAGTCACTATGATCAAAACGATGATTTCAACTACTTGTTTCAATTAATGTATGAATTCGACACAGTAGGAGATTGGAAACGATTAATGTTGTGTATCGAAACATTTGATGATGAAAACTTAAAAACAACTAATGCTTTTAACCAAAATAATTGCTTATTAAAGAAGTCAAAGCTATTGATGCTTTTAATCAAAACAGTTAACAATCAATGAATTCATAACAATTTTCCACAAGATCACTGTGATCAAAACGATTGTATTGAAATACATTTATGTATGGATTCGAAACAATTGATGTATGGATTCAAAATAATTGATGTGTAGATTAAAAACAATTGATGTCTCAATTCATAACAATTGGTGTATAGATTATAAACAAATGATGCATAGATTCAAAACAATTGCTGAAGTATATTGTAAAATAGTATCTTTAAGACTTATATAATGCCTATTTCTTCCTGCGTGATATGCTTGGGAAACACTATCTACACCCCAGTATCTCGGCATTGCTCCAGCAAAATTCTGCCCCAAAAGCTTTCAACCTCCGCAAAAGTCTTCCACGATAAAATCAGTTTATCCCACGCGCTGCTTACTATTCTATTCTTGGCAGCTTTTGATGCGCCATCCCAAAGTGCAACTTTTGCTGCATGACTGGCCGAAAACGCGATAAATAAACCCGCGAGCGCGGGCCTTCGCGATCCTCGACGGAATTTACGCTTACTAGCCTGATTAACTGCTTGGCACCAGTCCGAAGATGACATAACGGACGAAACAATTGGATCCGAGGCGCCCGAAATAGCGAGCGGTCTATTCCGAGAGCGCCGGACGCTCGCCAGATGCTCTAAGAAAACTTTGGCGCTCGTTTATTTTGGACACGCACATAATTTCTGAGCTGTTTACACTTAAGCCCACTCAATGGTATCCAGAAGAAAGTCGATAGAAATCAGAACATTCACAAGGAATTCGTTAAAATAATACACAGAAGTAAAAGCACTTAATGGAGGCATACATATTTGTAGCTGCAAGAATATCAACTTCAGATGATTTCAAATTCAGAGATTAATAAAAGGAATAAGTGATATCAAAACCATAAGATTTTCAACCAAAGGTAATACCAAAGGTGGTTTTGAATCTATGCATCATTTGTTTGTAATCTATACACCAATTGTTTTGAATCCATACATCAATTGTTTCGAATCCATACATCAATGGATTTCAATACAATCGTTTTGATCACAGTGATCTTGTGGAAAATTGTTATGAATTCATTGATTGTCAACTGTTTTGATTAAAAGCATCAATAGCTTTGACTTCATTGCACTTTGGGATGGCGCATCAAAAGCTGCCAAGAGTAGAATAGTAAGCAACGCGTGGGATAAACTGATTTTATCTTGGAAGACTTTTGTGAAGATTGGAGCTTTTTGGGCAGAAGTTTGCTGGAGTAATGCCGAGATAATGGGGTGTAGATAATGTATTTCCAAGCATATCACGCAGGAAGAAATAGGCAATATACAAGTCTTAAAGATTCTAAGAGATTATTGAAACATACAAAATTCAGCAATTGTTTTGAATCTATGCATCATTTGTTTTAAATCTATGCACCAATTGTTTTGAATTGAGACATCAATGGTTTTTAATCTATACATCAATTCTTTTCAATCCATACATCAATGGTTTCGAATCCATACATCAATGGATTTCAATACAATCGTTTTGATCACAGTGATCTTGTGGAAAATTGTTATGAATTCATTGACCATCAACTGTTTTGATTAAAAGCATCAATTGCTGTGGCAAGCCTTCTATTCTAAAGCTTCTTTAAATTCTCCAAAGCTTAAACCTGAAAGAATATCATAAATTTGTTGGACCAGAGTCTGCAGACTTTTCCAAGGATGTTCTTGTTAGTTCTCGTTCAAATTCATTGCACTTTGGGATGGCGCATCAAAAGCTGCCAAGAATAGAATAGTAAGCAACGCGTGGGATAAACTGATTTTATCGTGGAAGACTTTTGTGAAGATTGAAGCTTTTGGGGCAGAAGTTTGCTGGAGTAATGCCGAGATAATGGGGTGTAGATAATGTATTTCCAAGCATATCACGCAGGAAGAAATAGGCAATATACAAGTCTTAAAGATACTAGGAGATTACTGAAACATACAAAATTCAGCGATTGTTTTGAATCTATGCATCATTTATTTTTAATCTATACACCAATTGTTTTGAATTGAGACATCAATTGTTTTTAATCTATACACAATTGTTTTCAATCCATACATCAATGGTTTCGAATCCATACATCAATGGATTTCAATCAAATCGTTTTGATCACAGTGATCTTATGAAAAATTGTTATGAATTCATTGGCCACCAACTGTTTTGATTAAAAGCATCAATTGCAGTGACAAGCCTTCTTTTCTAAAGCTTCTTTAAATTCTCTAAAGCTTAAACCTGAAAGATTTTCATAGATTTATTGGACCAGAGTCTGCAGACTTTTCCACGGATGTTCTTATTAGTCCTCGTTCAAATCCGGTACGAACGGCCAAAAATGTTTGTCTCGACACTCAAATACGTACCTGAGGCAATGAGATATTAAAGACGACCAGAAGGTACTGACATAAACCTGAATGAAGATCTTTTATAGATTTGTTGGACCAGAGTCTGCAGACTTTTAAAAGGATGTTCTTGTTAGTTCTCGTTCAAATCCGGTTCGAACGGCCAAAATGTTTGTCTCGACACCCAAATACGTACCTGAGGCAACGAGATATTAAAGACGATCAGAAGGTACTGACATATACCTGAATGAAGATCTTTTATAGATTTGTTGGACCAGAGTCTGCAGACTTTTCCAAGGATGCTCTTGTTAGTTCTCGTTCAAATCCGCTCGAACGGCTAAAATGTTTGTCTCGGCATTCAAATACGTACCTGAAGCAATGATATATTAAAGACGATCAGAAGGTACTGCCATGAACCTGAAAGAAGATCTTTTAAAGATTTGGTGTACCAGAGTCTGCAGACTTTTCCAAGGATGTTCTTGTTCTTGTTCAAATCCGGTTCGAACGGCCAAAATGTTTGTCTCGACACCCAAATACGTACCTGAGGCAATGAGATATTAAAGACGATTAGAAGGTACTGACATAAACCTGAATGAAGTTCTTTTATAGATTTGTTGGACCAGAGTCTGCAGATTTTTCCTATAATGTTCTTGTTAGTTCTTGTTGAAATCCGGTTCCAACGGCCAAAATGTTTGTCTGGACACTCAAATACGTACCTGAGGCAATGAGATATTAAAGGCGATCAGAAGGTACTGACATAAACCTGAATGAAGATCTATTATAGATTTGTTGGACCAGAGTCGGCAGAATTTTCCAAGGATGTTCTTGTTAGTTCTTGTTCAAATCCGGTTCGAACGGCCAAAATGTTTGTCTCGACACCCAAATACGTACCTAAGGCAACGAGATATTAAAGACGATCAGAAGGTACTGACATAAACCTGAATGAAGATCTTTTATAGATTTGTTGGACCAGAGTCGCAGGCTTTTCCAAGGATGTTCTTGTTAGTTCTTGTTCAAATCCGGTTCGAACGGCCAAAATGTTACGTCTCGACACCCAAACACGTACCAGAGGCAATGAGATATTAAAGACGATCAGAAGGTACTGACATAAACCTGAATGAAGATCTTTTATAGATTTGGTATAGTGTTTTCACTTGAAATTGAAAATGTACGTGCAATGAGGGTTTATTACGGTCAAGGATTCTCCATTGTATGGCGTGCTGCGAAGAGGCAGGCGTCCAGGAACTTAACCAAATAATTTACTTTCGACGAAGATGCTACTTAATTGTTTTCTCTTCGATATATTTTCTACGGGGCACTGAATCTGTATTTTCTGATGCCGGCTCTGGACTCTGTTGTCTTCCCATTACCCGTCATAAAATTCCGTTCGCACAATGGAGCGCAATAAACACCCTTCGTAGGTAGATTTTCAATTTCAAGTAAAAACACTATACAAGAGTTTCTCCCAAGTAAGCTCAAGCTAGTAGAATCAGAATAAATGGCTTGATTTTCTTGTATTTTCCCAAAAACCTATCGTATTTTCGAATTTTTTAAAAACCTTGCATTTTTTGTAAAAATACAGTATTTGTTTTATGCTCGTATATTCATATGGCTGAATACAGTTACGGGATATTTGTAATTTTCGATTTTGTGTACACTGCATATTGTTTAGCCGCAATATGCGTGGATCCGGATCCACGCTGATCCAATCCCATGCTTATCATTCCGCTGATTATCTGCGAATCCGATATCCTCCGCGCTCAAGGCATTCTTGCCGTATCTCCGTTTCCGAGCGGAGCGTTCAAATATTAACACTACGGATCTGTTGATAATTGCTTTGAATAAATATTTGGTTAGCCGTCGAACGTGCTGGCATGTTCTAGAAATTTCGAGGCAAAACGAGGCAATAACACGCAACGCTCGATTAAATATTCTGTATTGGAATATGGGATTGGAGATGGGATTAATAATGCAGCCAGGCACAACGAAATATTGGAGCCAATTTATGGTCCGTTATTTCCAAAATAGGATTTGAAATTTTGGAATAAAATTACCATCTAATCTAAAATATCTAATATACCTTAAATCCGAAAAAAATAATAGAGATTTTGGTTAAATTGCGATCTAAACTGTTGGGATAGCCTTAAATTTATCTAACTGCACGAAGTAATAAATGTATTAAAACGTTGGGAAAATTGACGCATAATAAAGATTTTGGGAAAAATCGTAAACATAAATCATAAAATGTCCACACAACAGGAGATATATATAGTCGGTGTTCTCGCAAAAGTCACCAAGTCCAATAAGGTCACTTTTCAGTAGACACATTTTAAAAGTTAAACAGGTACGAAAAATCGCGTATTTAAGATTATAGGAACGTTCTGTACACCATACGTATATATAAGGTGTACACATAATGCAGCCATACGTATATGCATGGTGTACACAACGTTCCTATAATCTTAAATAAGCGATTTTTCGTACCTGTTTAACTTTTAAAATGGGTCTACTGAAAAGTGACCTTATTGGACTTGGTGACTTTTGTCAGAACACCTACGATAAAAACAGGGTAAAAAAACCTGTTTTTCTAAAATCGTCAGTAAAGTAATCTATTATAGTACGATTTTGTGCAAAATGTGTTGCCTACGTCATATAATTAAATTACGAAATCCATAACCTGGTGACTTTAGACAAAACACCGACGATATGTAGTTGATATTTTAGATATGACATTATTGTCACGACGATGTTACATGTCACGACGATGTTTTTATTTGTTTACAACCTGAAATGATGGTATTTATGAAAACAATTGCAGTGCGTTTATGCACCTGCTTACAAAACGTGAAAAGTGAAGCAAACAAAGAATAAACAGTCGAGATCTTTATGGCGAGGCATGTTGGAGGAACGCCAGCGTATTGTCAGGCAATATTTTTAGAAATAAAAGTGAATGAGCTACACAAGGGGATGGGGATCGACTGTTATTTCGGAGCGCCCCGACGCCCTATTCGCCCATTAATAAGTGTTGTTTGAAACACCCTGTATATTTAACTTCTTGTTTATTCTGCTTTATTAGATAATTAAATCAATTCATTATATTCCCTTTCTAAATATAATTGTGGTGTTCTCAAAAATCGATAATGATTTTAAAAATACAACTTATTTAAACCCCAAACTTTTGAAAATGAATTTTGGAATGAAATGAATGAAAATGAATGAGAATTTTCGTCGTTGGGGTTACCACTTATTATATTACCCCTGGAAATTGAACGATTTTATTATTTCCTAGGTGAGTATAGAATGTTACATTTTGATTTTATCACTGGAAGTCGTTACTAATTCCAACACCCATTCGGTCTCATTATTGCAGTCACATTCTCAATTCCTGCATAACACACACTAAAAAAAATCATTCTCGTTATTCAACTCTTCTTAATCTTCACCACACCATAATGGCCTGTTAACATATACCTAATATATCACATATATCTTCGTATTGAATCAAGCAAAATTAAACTAAAAAAATCTTAAACTGATCTCTCAACACATTAGAAGTCAGTATTGTGCGTTTTTAGTAAGCTTGTAATTATTATTACAAAACACCGAGGAATAAAGTTAGGAATAAAGAGATGAAGTGAATAAAAAATCTCAAATGGGTCCCTGAAACATAATCCAACCATATTTCCCCACTCATTATTGCACCAAGTATTCAGCAAGCTTTTTGTTATGTAATTTCTTAATTTTTACCTCATTATTTCATTCTTTGTTTCTCAAGCATGCGGAACATTTTTTAATTTTTTTAATTGCTCTCTGATTATTCCACCCCCTGTATCTCAAGTATAAAGTAACACCGATGTCCGTAGCAAATTGCGTTTCCAATGATAGCTGCAACCCTCGAGTCCCCTGCATCGATTCCACCCCCATGCACCGCCGCACAAAGGAGCCTTCCAGCCCTGGGGCGCATTGTGGTAGGTTAATGCGCCCCCGTCTTTCAGCAGTCAAAACTTTCCCGAGCCGTAATTAAACTCCGCTTTAGACTGGGGCTGGCACTGGAAGGGTATCGCGCCTAGGAAATTTACCATTTCCTCGACGTTCTTGCGTTAATCAAAGCCCCTGATCGATTTTGCACCGCATGCTATTGCATATATTACTGCGCAGAAGTACTATGTGCCCTATAAACGTGGCTAGAGAGTAAGCAGGGCTGCCATCATCGACTTTGTACTAATAATACTAAAATAATAATGATAATGATATATTTACCTCTGAAATTATACATGCGTAGTCATGGTGATATAACCTAAAAGAAAATTGTCATGATTGATAACCTACTAATAGAACCTAATACAAACGAGACCATAGCACGCCACCTAATCTTTTGACATGCCTACTCTAAAGAAAAATCTGTTCAAGACACAGTAAAAACTATTTTTGTTGTACCCAAACGTGGGGTCAGCCGTTATATGCAATACCCTTTGATAAAGTTTCGAATAGTTATCTGTCGGTTTACGACCCACTATGTTCTTGCTCAACATTATCTGCTTTTGAACAAGTGATCCTCCAGAGGAACTGCCTATGGTGCCTACCATAAAAAAATCTGTTCAAGACACAGTAAAAACTATTTTTGTTGTACCCAAACGTGGGGTCAGCCGTTATATGCAATACCCTTTGATAAAGTTTCGAATAGTTATCTGTCGGTTTACGACCCACAATGTTCTTGCTTAACATTATCTGCTTTTGAACAAGTGATCCTCCAGAGGAACTGCCTATGGTGCCTACCATAAAAAAAATCTGTTCAAGACACAGTAAAAACTATTTTTGTTGTACCCAAACGTGGGGTCAGCCGTTATATGCAATACCCTTTGATAAAGTTTCGAATAGTTATCTGTCGGTTTACGACCCACAATGTTCTCGCTCAACATTATCTGCTTTCAAATGTCTTCAAAATCAATTAAGTTGATTTTGAAAAGTGATCCTCCAGAGTAACTGCAGATGGTGAATGTGAGCTATAAAATTCCCAGATGACATTGAAACGGGTCGTGGAAGTTTATGTTACCGAAGTATCGGCATGATTAATTGCCGGCGCTGAATGGATACGTAAACATGGCGAGTCGTGAACATCTAAAATTGCGATTAAACGAGTCGACGCGACGTGTAGACAGACATGAATGTACATCAAAACTGCCACAATCTCAGCCTTGAGCAGAGTCAATATTTATTCATGTGCCGCGGCAGACTATGTAGAACACCGATTTAAATGAGCGCCTCACGTGGATAACATGCAATATTTGGCCTTACTAAGCAAATTCCGTGTAGTTAAGTTTAACTGTTGAATAAATAATGTTGCTCTATTGTTACTTCTGATTATCATGCGTGAAAGGATATTTCCAAACAAATAATGTTATGCTTTGAAATAATTTTGTATTATTTGGTAGCAGCATGCAAATTTCATAATATATTAGTTAAAATGTATTACCATATTATGGCAATACTGTTGAATACATAATTTCGTTCTATTTTCATAAGTAAGCATATGTATATTTATATTTTTCTATAGAATGTTTAGAAGTTCTATTTTGGTACACACACAAATTACACTATACAGGGTGGTCACTTTTACGACGCCCACCATTAGGATCTATTAAACGGAAATACATACAGAGTTGGTCAAATGGGATAAAATAAATTCATTTATGTGTCTTTCAATCTACTGAAACCGAATCTGGTATATGTTGCATAGTTCCTCAAATATCGCTGAAAAAACTGAAAAAGTGCAGTTTCCATTTCCTCTTATAACTTTTTTACTTTTGACGCAAATTTTACGAAACTGGCACTTTTCGACGTGAGCTTTCTGATGACAGTACCAAACATTTTCTGCTCCAACTAGATGCCAAAATTTTCATAGTCAACTTTTGATTTTCTTATGGCCGCAATATTGGATTTTAATAGCATTTAATAGCAATTTTAATCTGTTATTTATAATTGAAATCTAAGCATACGTGACACTAAAGATGATAATAATAATGTATTCAGGATAATTAAACTGCATCTACAGAGTTCTAAGTGGGGAACTTTATAATTGTATGCACATTTGTTTTGCAATTTAGATTTTTCTTATGAGAATAAAACGAGATATTTTATCCTTTTGCAATTGCTATTTTTTATAGAATCAATCAACAATTCAATTTTGGTGTACAGACACATTTAGAAAGTTTATGTAATCTGAAATTTATCTTTTAGTTAAGAATTTTTCACCTAAATGTTATAGTGTACGTAATTTGGAATACGTAACATTATTTATTGCATATTTAACAGGCAGAATTTTGAATATTGCAACAAAAATGAAAATGACTAAATTAATTCGACATAACTATTATCTATTTTCATACACAAATTAAGATAACTTTGTAAACAACAACTACAATTATTTAGATAACTAACGAATGAAGTTTGAAGTTAAAAATTAGAACGCAAACTTCTGTTTCGTGAAATTATTGCTTAAATTATTAATTATTGGCCATTTACCAGATTCTTCATGGAAATTTGAAATTTCTGACTAATATAAAAATGTTACTCAAAAGCCAAATCTTGAAATCAAGTGAATATTTTAAAATTTACGACATTTATCATTAACTTTCCATTCAGAATTGGAATTTAATCAAATTTGTCTTGAGTTTCATAATTTTTAACCCAAACTTATTTTGGAGTACAAAATTTAGAATATTTTCGCTCTATTTATCGTTTATTTACCAAATCTGTTTTTATAATTTTGAAGAAAAGTGATTTTGATTGTTTATTTTTTCTGCAAATTTTTGCGAGAAAGAGAACAATCTTGATTAGGCTATTGTACGTCAACCTTTGTATCTTTATACACATATTGTATAGAATATTTGAAGAAATTTAGAAGTCCTTCTGGAAATTTGAAAAAATTTAAACTGTCATAAATACATAACACAATTATAAATACAATGTGTTATAGTTTCATCCATTTTGGATACCAGTTATTTTTATATTTTTTTATTGTTTTCTTCATTCTTTATTGGAGTATACTGGTAGTGTTTAGATATAAAGATGTATTGGAATTTTATCAAATTTGTCTTGAATTTCATAATTTTGAACCCAAACTTAAATATGTTGGAGTTCAAAATTTGGAATATTTTCGCTCTATTTATAGTTTATCTACCAAACCCGTTTTTATAATTTTGAAGAAAAGTGATTTTTATTGTTTTTTTTTTAAGTTTTTCTAAATAGAGAACAATCTTGATTAGGCTATTGCCCGTCAACCTTTGTATCTTTATACACATATTGTATAGAATATTTGAAGAAATTTAGTAGTCCTTCTGGAAATTTGAAAAAATTTAAACCGTCATAAATACATAACACAATTATAAATACAATGTGTTGTATAGTTTCATCCATTTTGGATACCAGTTATTATTATATTTTTTTATTGTTTTCTTCCTTCTCTATTAGAGTACTTACTGGTAGTGTTAAGATATAAAGATGTATTGGAATTTTATCAAATTTGTCTTGAATTTCATAATTTTTAACCCAAACTTATTCTGGATTACAAAGTTTCAAATATTTTCGCTCTATCGTTTATTTACCAACCCCGTTTTTATAAGTTTGAAGAAAAGTGATGTTGATTGTTTTTTTTTGCAAATTTTTTCGAGAAAGAGGACACTCTTGATTAGGCTATTGCCCGTCAAGTCTTTCATCTTTATACACATATTGTAAAGAATATTTGAAGGAATTTAGAAGTCTTTCTGGAAATTTTACATTTTTTTTCTACAAATTTTTGCGAGAAAGAGAACAATCTTGATTAGGCTATTCCCCGTCAACCTTTTCACCTTTATACATATATTGTAACAAAATATTTGAAGGAATTTAGAAATCTTTAATTCTGGAATCCTTAATTTAAATAATCTTTAATTTAATTAATTCTGGAAATTTGAACATTTTCAATTGTACATTTTCAATTGTTCAACATT
This sequence comes from Othius punctulatus, assembly GCA_951805005.1. Taxonomy (NCBI): domain Eukaryota; kingdom Metazoa; phylum Arthropoda; class Insecta; order Coleoptera; family Staphylinidae; genus Othius; species Othius punctulatus. The sequence continues at coordinate 17,736,371 of OX638145.1, forward strand.
TATATAGTTTCATCCATTTTGGATACCAGTTATTATTATTTTTTTTATTGTTTTCTTCCTTTTTTATTCGAGTACTTACTGGTAGTGTTTAGAAGTTATTTTGATTGTATTTATTTCTGCAAATTTTTGCGAGAAAGAGAACAATCTTGATTAGTCTATTACCATTATTATATTATCATTAACTTTCCATTCAGTATTCCAATTTTATCAAATTGGTCTTGAATTTCATAATTTTTAACCCATACTTATTTTGGAGTACAAAATTTGGAATGTTTTCGCACTATTTATCGTTGATTTACCAAACCTGTTTTTATAATTTTGAAGAAAAGTGATTTTGATTGTATTTATTTCTGCAAATTTTTGAGAGTAAGAGAACAATCTTGATTAGGCTATTACCATTATTATATTATCATTAACTTTCCATTTAGTATTCGAATTTTATCAAATTGGTCTTGATTTTCATAATTTTTAACCCAAACTTATTTTGAATTTCAAAATTTGGAATATTTTCGCTCAATTTATTGTTTATTTACCAAAAATTTTGAAGAATTTTGAAGAATGAGAAAAGTGTTTTTGATTATTTTTTGTCTGCAAATTTTTGCGAGAAAGGTACAATCTTGATTAGGCTATTGCCTGTCAACCTTTTTACCTTTATACACATATTGTAAAATATTTGAAGGACATTAGAAATCCTTCTGGAAATTTGAATTTTTTTTAAACCGTCTCATAAATACACAATACTAATAAATACAATGTGTTATATTTCGTACATTTTGGATATTAATTATATTTTTGTATTGTTTTCTTTCTTCTTTATTGGAGTACTTACTGGTAGTGTTAAGATATAATGATGTTTTGTTGTTTTTATTATTTCTTTTATTTCTTCTAGACTAGTTTCGGCTATCTTGCAGCCATCTTCAGAGGTGTTATTTTTTTTGAGTTCAATATACAGGGATGTTCCTTGACGCGATGCGCATAGCTTAAGAGCGTATTTCTTGGGCCATTTTTAGCCGAAAATGCCTTATACACTTTTGTCCAAACCTTAATAACTTTTTCGACTAAAAATTGCCCAAGAATTACGCTTTTAAGCGTATGGGGGCGGATAGGGGCATCGTGTCACGGGACACCCTGTATATGATATACAGGGTGATGAAATCCTCATTGAATCTGAATTTAGTTGCGCACAATAAATACTAGTATATGTTGTAATAGCACCAATAAATTGTATTTATATTGACACTGTGGTTTTTGAGGTATCGCAATAAATATACAAGTCTAATTAAAGAAATAGCTAAAATGGCCCTAAAAATCTGGCACACTCAAATTAGAATTGTAACATCTCAAGAACCGCTCATTGGATATGAATCAAATTATACCATTTAAAAACCGGTATATCTCTTAATGTGAGAAATAAATTTCATTGATATTGATACAGTACATTAGGTAAAAAAATTATAAATATTTTGACTTTTAATCATTTATTTATTTCATCCAAAATTAGATAATTTTTTTTTAAATATGTTGACTTTTAATTATTTATTTATTTCATCCCAAATTAGATAAAAAAATTATAAATATTTTGACTTTTAATTATTTATTTATTTCATCCAAAATGGATGAAACTATAACAACAATAAATGTCATGATTTATCCTTACATTATTAATTTAAAAACGACTTGAGAATGTTACAGTGCATATGTTTACAGAATTGCGCAAAATTTTATTATATGAAAATAATGAGGCATTTCAATAATTCAAGCTATGTTTTTTTAGGCGGGTTAGTTTATTATTAATATGTACTGTATTTTTATGTACATTAAGCATTGAAGTTGTCCTTTTACAGAAACTCAATTGCTAATATTCCCATTAGCATTTCCTAATAAATGATAAATGATCTAAAAATATATATTAATAAGCTCATAATAATTCTTATAATTCTTAAAGAAATTCGTCTTAATGTTTTAAACGAAACATTGAAATGAAAAAATATTCCACATTTTACAAATAATCATTCATATTTTTACAATAAATTATTATGAAAAGTAATGCAAATTGGTCAATGTTGGAGGCATCTACTTCGTGATATATTTCTTCATAAGCTCATAATAATTCTTATAATTCTTAAATAAATTCCTAAATCGTCTTAATGTTTTAAACAAAACATTGAAATGAAAAAAATATTCCACATTTTACAAATAATCATTCATATTTTTACAATAAATTATTATGAAAAGTAATGCCAATTGGTCAATGTTGGAGGCATCTACTTCGTGATACATGATGAAATTTAATAAGTCAAACACTTTACTTGTTTATATCACACTGTTTATTAAAAATTAGTGACTATAGTTTCAATCACGTTCTGATCATTATCAAACTTAGAGTGATCAGTGATCAAACTGAGTGGTCATTACCAAACTCTTGCTTTGTTTGAAGAACCTTGTGTTTTGTAAATATAAACTGTTTAAATGGAAAAATGAATAATACGTGTTGCCGCTTAGAAGGCTGGGTCAGTTCTCTCGTAAGTTTGATAATGATCAGAACGTGATCGAAACTATAGTCACAAATTTTTAATAAACAGTGTGATATAAACAAAGAAAAGTGTTTGTTTTATTTAGTAATGCAAATCGTGAAAATGCCAAATATTTATTTATAAGAGTTATAGTCAGGGTTGGAATAAGTCATATATTATTTTTAAATACATTAAAAATCAATGATTTAAATAAATTACAAGAATCATGTTTTTTTTTTTTTTTTTAAATAGTTCTTTCCAGGGTAATGTGATTTACCCTGGCAACTTATAATCAATTATACGTATATTTACTTCCTTAGTAATCATAAAAATTATGATTTTTTTATTGATTGTTTTATTTTTATTGATTTTTTTAATTCCTGGTCAGTTTTTGCCAGCGTAAATATGATTTAAAACAACTGATTTATGTCCCAAATGAATATGAGGTTGTTTTCACTTTTACCTAAATATGGTAGATAAAACATTTTATAGTGATTTTCTTGACGCGTTATAGACTTAAGCGTCTGTTAGAAGCGTGCATGGTGATTATACTTCAGTACTTCTCCATTTATGTTACATGCTGTGCTATGCTATGCTATGCTATGTTACTACATGCTCTTCTGCTATGGCATTGTTACTTACAAATAACTGCTATTGATTGACTTCCAAGTTAATCTGGTTTTAAAATCGTGTTTGAATTGAATAATTGCTGTGGCTGATAATTGTCAATACGTTTTTATCATTGAGTTAAATGCGATATCAATAATGACACGGGTGTTGGCACATTATGCGATGACCTTGCTCGAAAAATGCGCTACTTTCGTTGCAGCGATAAGAGATTTGCGTGTCTGCAGTTTTGAAATTCGCTGTGATCACCGCATTCACTCAGGCTGGATTATGTTTTGCTTACGCGCCTGGAAATCTGCTGGGTTAGCATTCTTGTGCAACATTAAACCGCCGTCTATCTCCTGGGGTCATGAAAAATCGCCATGCAGCGTCCGCAGTAAACACTTAAACAGCGACCTCATCTCGGTTTAAATTTAACCTCGACGCCGCAATTTGCAGCGACGCCCATTTATCATCCGGGAGGCTAATTGATAACGGTCCGCGGCGTCTCGCGTATGCAAATCACCGCTAATAAGTGGGACAATGCGTGCATTAAAATATTTGGCACTCGTCCATGCCCGTAAATCAAGCCCGTACACCGTTCGCCATCAAAATTCGAAACCGACTGACGCGCACATGTGTTGAATTAATTCAAAACATGCAAACATGCACTGTTTGCTTTGTGTACAATGTAAATTGCGTCGATTATAAAACACGCATTTCAGTGCGAGAACAACAATGATTGGATATTGTAACGTAATGTGTCTATTTGCAAATGAAACAGATTACATTTATAGAGCGTGTTTATAAATACCGCCAGACGTGGGCTTCATACATAAAAACCGCCGTTTTTTTTATGGAAGTCCGCGAATAATCGCGGCTTGTTTATTAAACAAGTGGCAAGAGTTTATCGGCTTCCTATAAACTCGCGTTATCAGAAACACAGCAAATAATAATAAATATGACCTGCGGTTTTAAAAATAGCTAGTCTGGCGAGTTGCGAAATCCACTTCAGAAATTGATTTGTGTGTAGGAACATACACGGTCCTGGTCAGTGGCGTATTTAGGGGGGGGGGGGGGGGGGCTATGAGGGCTATAGCCCAGGGCGGCAAAATCCAGGCAAATATGAGAAATATCACTAATTTTAGTTCGAACTGCAGATAAATGAAAAAGATAAAACAGCGCCAAGAAAACGGAAACGTCCAAAAACGTTACAATCATTCTTATAGTAAGATGATACTTATTCAGTTAATTTTCGAAATAATATTTACGACTAAATACTAGATAAAATGTTCATAGAATTTAAAGTGAAATTTTGCGTAAAATATTCAAAAGCACTGAAGTTTTGCACATAATGTCAAAGTGCTTCTTGGACGTAGAACTTTTAAAGAATTTTAGTACTCTTTATTGATTCTGAAATTTTCTCTACCAATCAATTCTACATCTGCTGCTCTGGTTTCTTCTGACTGGATTTTTCGTTTTTTTTTCTGTTCGTTTCATCTTCATACTAAGTCACTTTCGCTTTCATTAGTGCTCAATTTTCATAAATCTTAAATTTTGTTCTTATACATTGTATACTGATACGGTTGATAGATCGGTCTCAAACTATTGTAGCTTATTACTTCATACGTTAAATCGAGATGACTTATCTCAGCATAAAATTGACAAAAAAGTCGTTTCTAATCTTTGAAGTTAGATGTAGTTAGATGCTTCGCTTCTTGTATTTGCCTTTTTTCGTTCGTCATTTGTTTATTTATTTGTATATTTATTTTTTGTGACTTGTGCCTTTGGTAGTTTTCCGAAAATTTGCCGCCCCTAGATTTTGACGTCCTAGGCTATAACCCTCATAACCCCCCCCCCCCCACCCTTAAATCCGCCGCTGAATTACATATATTACTAATTATTACTATTATAATTATTATTATAACAAACATGTTTTTTCAATGATATTCCCAAATATTGCTGTTGCTATATTAGCTATATCTCAACAATTAGCGCATCAATATTAAATTACTTTATTGATGATATTGGTGGATATATTAATATTTAATATCTTGAATTAATTTAATTTATAATGTGCATTTTTTAAGATATTAGCTTTTAGTACTAATTCTTAACTTTTTAGCACTTCATTGACGATATCTTAAAAACTAGAGCATCAATATCAACTAATATATCACTAATATTATCTGATATATTATGTTCATATGTTCTATTGAACTAATATAAAAAGCGTTATTATGGAGAGATGTACATTTTGCTACGTTTTAGTATCGAATTAATTTAATTTCTAATATGATTTTTTTTAAGATATTAGGTTTTTGTACTAATTCTTAACTTTTTAGCACTTCATTGACGATATCTTAAAAACTAGAGCATCAATATCAATGTTATTTATCACTAATATTATCTGATATATTATTATGTTCATATGTTCTATTGAAGTAATATAAAAGGCGTTATTACGGAGAGATGTACTTTTTGTTACTTTTTAGTATCGAATTAATTTAATTTCTAAAGTGAAATTTTTAAGATATTAGCTTTTAGTACTAATTCTTAACTTTTTAGCACTTCATTGACGATATCTTAAAAACTAGAGCATCCATATCAATGTAATATATCACCAATATCTGATATATTATTATGTTCATATGTTCTATTGAACTAATATAAAATTCGTTATTATGGAGAGATATACATTTTGTTACGTTTTAGTATCGAATTAATTTAATTTTTAATGTAATTTTTTTTAAATATTAGGTTTTAGTACTAATTCTTAACTTTTTAGCACTTCATTGACGATATCTTTAAAACTAGAGCATCAATATCAACGTAATTTGTCACTAATATTATCTGATATATTACTATGTTCATATATTCTATTGAACTAATATAAAAAGGCGTTATTATATAGAGATGTACATTTTGTTACGTTTTAGTATCGAATTAATTTAATTTTTAATGTGAAATTTTTAAAATATTAGATTTTAGTACTAATTCTTAACTTTTTACTACTTCATTGGCGATATCTTAAAAACTAGAGCATCAATATCAATGTAATTTATCACTAATATCTGATATTTTATTATGTTCATATGTTCTATTGAACTAAAATAAAAAGGCGTTATTGTGGAGAGATGTACATTTTGTTACGTTTTAGTATCGAATTAATTTAATTTTTAATGTGAAATTTTTAAAATATTAGGTATTAGTACTAATTCTTAACTTTTTAGCACTTTATTGATGATATCTTAAAAACTAGAGCATCAATATCAATGTAATTTATCACGAATATTATCAGATATATTATTATGTTCATATGTTCTATTGAACTAATATAAAATGCGTTATCATGGAGAGATCTACTTTTTGTTACTTTTTAGTATCGAGTTAATTTAATTTCTAAAGTGAAACTTTAAAATATTAGGTTTTAGTACTGATTCTTAACTTTTTAGCACTTCATTGACGATATCTTAAATACTAGAGCATCAATATCAATGTAATTTATCACTAATATTATCTGATATATTATTATGTTCATATGTTCTATTGAACTAATATAGAAGGCGTTATTACGGAGAGATGTACTTTTTGTTACTTTTTAGTATCGAATTAATTTCATTTCTAATGTAAAATATTTAAGATATTAGCTTTTAGTACCAATTCTTAACTTTTTAGCACTTCATTGACGATATCTTAAAAACTAGAGCATCAATATCAATGTAATTTACAACTAATATTATCTGATATATTATTATGTTTATATGTTCTATTGAACTAATATAATTGGCGTTATTATTGAGAGATGTACTTTTTAGTATCATCTTGTATTTTCCAATGATATTCTTAAATATTATTATTACTGTATTAGTGATATTTCAATTTCAAACATTAGCGTATCAGTATCAAATAAATGTATTTTAATATTTACTGATATATTGTCATTAATTAGTATAAATATTAGTATAAATATTGAAACTTGAATTAGTATAATAACTGATTAGTATGATATACTAATGATTATACTGATGATTAGTATAATATATACATATTAAATTGAGTAAATATTCAATGGAATATTCTTGACTCTTGAGAATCCGGTTTAAATTCTTATTATCAAATTTTGCTGAAACTTTATTGCTATGTCTCAAAATCTATCACTACCACATCACTACCACATCAAATTATTGCCGATATTGAAGCGTATATCACTCTATCATATATTCAATTTGGTTAATCTCCAGGGCGATATTCTTGAGACATCTGCTATTTAGTATAAACATGTGTTTTTCAATAATATATTATATTGTGCATAAATACACACTTTCCATAGTGTGTATTTCCGATACACACTATTAACGTATTTTGATACAATGCACCTGTTTACCAAAAAATTCTTATTATCAAATTTTGCTGAAACTTTATTGTTATATCTCAAAATCTAACACATCACTACCACACCAAATTATTGCCAATATTGAAGCATATATCACTATATCATATATTCAATTTTGTTAATCTCCAGTGCGATATTTTTCAGATATCTGCTATTAGTATAAATATTTGTTTTTCAATAATATATTATATTGTGTATAAATACACACTTTCTATAGTGTTTATTTCCAATACACACTATTAACGTATTTTGATACAATGCACCTGTTTACAAAAAAATGCTTACTTCATTGCGAATGGGCACGTCGTAGATTAGCGCAACCACAGAAACAAGTGGTTGTATGATGCATAGAAGCGTCCCTAAATTGGTCGCGTTTTCGCCAAAAAAGTAAAGTATATAGTAAGTGTTTTGTGCTGGGTTTAATTTTGTGTGCCTTTCTATGTGGCTTTATACACTTTTTTAAGACTTGTTTTGACGACCTCTAGTTGTAAACTTTGCGGTCTCGAGTTATCCACTAGACTGCATAGATTATCCCTTGAAAATTGCAGTCATCAGTGCTGCTGGAAATTCCAATTTAACCACAAAGAAAAATTACGTCGGCTGCGAGGCCCACTGGAAAACTTTAATTACCCTCGAGCGCTCGGGGGGATTACGGGGGCGAAAAACCGTAATCCCGCTCAAGGGATGTAACCAGCCCCCGCACCGCCGCCGCCCCGGCTACGCTCACCGTTGTTGCTCACCGAAAATTTCCGGACAACAAAACACGACCGCCCGCTTCCGGTCGCTGCATATTCATAACCGCCCTCCCCCATGAATTACAATGCGCGAAATAATAAAAACAGAAAGGGCAGATTAATGGGGGGCCCGTCAGTAGCCCCTGTCGCCGCGCGTGTACGCGTCTGCATTCGAAGGGGGCGGGGGGGCGTCCTTGGCCCGGGGCTCATTTGCATTTTTATCGGCTCCTCGCGTAACCGTATTTTATGCAAAGTTCAGCCGGGGCCCCCGGAATGCCTGGTCCTTTTAATTGCCTCCTTTATACGGTACGAAACCTGATTTATCGCCGAGCCCGCGATGGCTTTTTAATGATTACGTACGGCCGCATTTATGGCCGCCGTTATTCCAGTCCGGTTTTCACACACATATGCGCGCCCAGAGGCACACACACGCGAGACCCGTTTTTCTGGAACTCCCGGAGGAAAATCCGGAAATCCGGAAAGCGAAACTGTCTATCCTCTTTTTGCCACACTCGCGCCTGGCCGAAAAAAAATTATAATAAAATAAAAATTGCCTCAAAATATTTTTTGTCAGACAGGCTATGTAAAATTTTGTGTGTTTGTGTGTTTTTCACCATGTTAACAAATTTTGTTAACATGGTGACAAAACATCGCAGAGAGTAAGTGAACAATTTTCATTTTGCAAAATGGTAGAACATTAACCAAATGAAATGGTTATTATGTAAAATGTGTTTCTATGAAGAAATGTGTTGCTAACTAGAAAAGTGGCATATTTCTTAATAATGATAATAATAATATTTTATCATCAGAAAGCTACATACATATTTCAAAAAATAAATACAAATCAAATCTTCGCCCATGAAGTACACCAAATACGATATTTATTAATGTTACCGATCATTCAGCTGTCGAACGCTATTATCCCTTACAACAAATTTAATCTGTTCGTAATAACACATTGATCTGCCAAACAATATCGCTTCGTGCAGTTGACTTGGCTGCGAATTAGTGTCGTTGGCGGACGTCAAAGTTTTCCTACCTTACTCCGGGGACCCGGATCAATTCAGTTGCCGTGTACGAAAGGTTATTCAGCAGTCACTAAGGGCTGGCTGCGTTACACGGAAGTTTGACAACCAATTGCCCCATTGTCTGCGGAATTTCAATTCGGTTAGTAAAACTTGGGTCGAGTGTGGCAAACGCCCCGGAGCTTTTCCGTATTGGAAAACTCCACAAACAGCAACCCCACGAGAGTTTTCCCAATACTTTCCTCGCGGGATATTACTACCTGAATACACGAATTTATATTTGATAAACGGAATGTAATAAAAATTATCTACAAAAAAAGCGTGCTATAATAATAATTAATAATTATTTTTAATTTATAATACCAAACATGTATATATACATATACATATGTATATGTTATACATATGTTATACATATGTATATACATATGTATACATGTTTGGTATAAGCATAAACAATCTTTATTGGGCTATCGACCCCATGGGGTCTTGCCGTCTTTCCACCATACATTATTACACTTTTAAATACTTAATTAATAAATTATTAATATAAATAATAATATATATATAATAATAATTAATTAATTTAGAAATACTTAAGTTTCCGCATTTTATGCGGAGTGCAAACGCGTACGCAAAACCCTCAAGAGCGAGCGAGATAACATACGTTTTTATATTAGTTGAAATGCGATGGGCCTACATTCGTTCGGCGACTGGCTTTTTTTTTTGTACCCAACGCTTTCCATTATTAATTCCATAATTTATACTTTGCTATATTGATTAATAATGCTAAAACTGATGCAATTCTACTTCCATTAATAATTCCATAATTTATATTCTACTATATTGATAAATAATGCTAAAACTTGTGCAATTCTACTTCCATTATTTATTCCATAATTTATATTTTACTATAGTGATCAAAAATGCTAAAACTAATGCAATTTTACAACGTGTACCTACAATGCTATTAACTTGTTTATTTTTTCGTTACTTACTCTAGTAATACTTGTGGCATTTTGTATAAACTTGTATAAGGTTATAACATTATACAATGCTATACCTTTTACAAGCCCATACATTTTGCTATGCTATATGTACAATATCATAACTTGTGCTATACAATTCAATGTGTAGAATGCCGTATAGTTATGTAACTAATACAGTGCTGCTAGTACTCCATAAAATGCTATGTGTATAACAAAATATTCGTTATTTCAACATATGCAATGTAATAATAATATATAATAATAATAATGCTAAAACTTATGCAATTTTACAACGTGTAGCTACAATGCTATTAACTTGTTTATTCTTCGTCACTTACTATAGTAATACTTGTGGAATTTTGTATAAACTTGTATAATGTTATAACATTATACAATGCTATACCTTTTACAAGCCCATACATTTTGCAATGCTATATGTACAATGTCAAACTTGTGCTATACCATTGAATGTGTAGAATGCTGTATAGTTATGTAAATAATACAGTGCTGCTACTACTCCATAAAATGCTATATGTATAACAAAATATTCGTTATTTCAACATATGCAATTCAATAATATGTAATAATAATATATATTAATAATAATAATGCTAAAACTTATGCAATTTTACAACGTGTACCTACAATGCTATTAACTTGTTTATTTTTTCGTCACTTACTATAGTAATACTTGTGCAATTTTGTATAAACTTGTATAATGTTAAAACATTATACAATGCTATACCTTTTACAAGGCATTTTGCAATGCTATATGTACAATGCCATAACTTGTGCTATACAATTGAATGTGTAGAATGCTGTATTATAAAGAGTACATTGTTTTAATCTACACAATCCATAACATGTGCACAGTCATAACATATACATAGTTAGTAGTTAACATTGCTACAACTGTATAATGCTATAATAAGTGCAATGTCATTTTTTTCGTCGTTTTTTGTCATTTCGTTTACAGTCCATAACTTGTAATATGCACTAATTAAATGTGTACAATGCCATCGCAAATAATGCTGAAAATTTCTTAAAAGGATATAAATTGTAAAATGTAATCGAGAACAATGCTCTAATGCTTTCATTGTAGGAACGTGTACAATGCTCTAATGCTTTAATTGTTGGAACGTGTACAATCCTCCAATGCTTTTATTATTGGAACGTGTACAATGCTCTAATGCTAAAAATGTTAGAACGTGTACAATGCTCTAATGCTTTAATTGGTGGAACGTGTACAATCCTCCAATGCTTTTATTATTGGAACGTGTACAATGCTCTAATGCTAAAAATGTTAGAACGTGTACAATGCTCTAATGCTTTAATTGTTGGAACGTGTACAATGCTAAGACAGTGCAAACGCATAGCTTATTGATAAGGTTTGCCGTGGCATAACTTGTCCAATGCTATCATGTACCATGCTATACTGACCCATACGTTGTACACTGCTATCACGTACGCTCGTTTATGTACAATGTTGTACAGTTATATAACTAATACAATATTTCAACTACTCCTTGCATATGTATGATAAAATGTACACCATTTTAATGTAGTGTCTAGCGTCATAACTTCCATATTGTTATATCCTGTACAGAGCTATAGCAATGCTACTATGTGTACACTTTTTTAACTTACACAATGCTCTAAACTGTATAGCATTATAGCATATAACGTATGCATGGTAGAATACGGTCGATACTATACCCAGACGATGCTATAACGTATGCATGGTAGAATACAGTCGATACTATACCCAGACGATGCTATAACGTATGCATGGTAGAATACAGTCGATACTATACCCAGACGATGCTATAACGTATGCATGGTAGAATACAGTCGATACTATAACGTATGCGTATTATAGTATACAGAATGCATATTAGAGTACACACACACATAATGGTTCACACACACACATAAACTTGGTTTTACTGCTATCATGTAAAATACTATAACATGTGTAATAGCCTATTAGTAGTTATACTAGGACAGTTATGGACCAACCCGCCGCAGAGATTTCGATTAATTATCCCCGCAGTGATTAGACTCTGCGAATTAAAATCGCGGATCGCCAATTACCCTGTAATTAAAGTACCTGTAATTGCAGTAATGCACTTGCAATTATTCCATTGTTATCCTGCAATTGTGATTAAAATACTCGCAATTTCCACAATCAACCCATTGTTACCGCCCGCTGATTTTGATTAATCCGCGAATCAAACAGCGGATTAAATTAATTGAAATCTCTGCGGGGGTTGGTCCAGAACTGTCCTAGTATAACTACTCCTATTTAATGCTATAATAGATGCAATGTTGTAACATGTACAATGTTATACTATGTATATACCAATTACTTGGTGCTACTTGATAGTGCAATCGGTCCAATGCTATTTTTTTGAACAATAATATAATGCTTATAATACGTGCAATGCTTTGACTTGTTTATTGTCATATCGTTTCCAATGCTGTGATTATAATTTGTGAAATTCAGAAACTAGTGCACTGCTATAATATATACAACAATGTACTGCGTGCAAATCACAACTTTTTGGTATCATATACAATTATACAGCGTATGCTAAAGTGCGCACAATGATATAATTTATGCATACTAGAGATACCTAGTACATATAACGTACCTAAAGCACAAACATGTTAAAGTATACATAATGCTATAACTTTGGGACATTACAATACACACAATGCTATAACTTTGACACATTACAATACACATAAAGCTATAACCTATGCTTGCTATGCTTCTTGTGAGTACACACAATGCTAAGACTTGGAACACGAATCGCTTATTGATAACGTTTACCGTGGCATAACTTGTCCAATGCTATTATGTACAATGCTGTCGTTTATGTACAATGTTGTAAAGTTATATAACTAATACAATACTTCAACTACTCCATGCATATGTATGATAAAATGTACACTTATACAATGCTCTAAACTGTATAGCATTATAGCATATATCGTATGAATGGTAGAATACAGTCCATACTATAACCAGACGAGTACCTACAGCATAAACATGTTAAAGTACACTTAATTCTACAACGTTGACACAGTACAATACATATAATTGTATAACCTATGGTTGCTAGAGTGCACACAATGCTATAACGTATGCATGGTAGGATACAGTTCATACTAAAACCAGGCGATGGTATAACGTATGCATGGTAGAATACAGTCGATACTATAACCAGACGATGGTATAACGTATGCATGCTATAATACTCACACATACTCACACATACAACATACTTTATAGTAGGTATGTGTATTACAGTATACAGAATGCATATTGAAGTATTTTATGCATATTAGAGTACACACACACACACACATAATGCTATAACTCGGCTTTACTGCTAACATGTAAAATGCTATAACTTGTGTAACAATAGCCTATTCAATGCTATGTAGTAGGTATGTGTATTACAGTATACAGAATGCATATTAAAGTATTTTATGCATATTAGAGTACACACACACATAATGCTATAACTCGGCTTTACCGCTTACATGTAAAATGCTACAACTTGTGTAATAATAGCCTATTCAATGCTATGTAGTAGGTATGTGTATTACAGTATACAGAATGCATATTAAAGTATTTTATGCATATTAGAGTACACACACACATAATGCTGTAACTCGGTTCTACTGCTAACATGTAAAATGCTACAAATTGTGTAATAGCCTATGCAATGCTATAATTACTGTAATGTTGTAACATGTATAATGTTATACTACGTATATACTAATAACTCGTTGCTATTTGGTACTACTTGATAGGGCAATTGATCCAATACTATTTTGAACAATAATATAACTTGTGCTATGCTAACGATGCTTACACGCTGGAAAATGTTATCATGATGTAACTTGGCTAACGCGTACAGCATACACTGTTTGGTATAGCTTATATAATGCTATTTTTTGTATTAATAGATTAAATCATGCACTGCTCACATCACATTTTTTAATCTTGAAAAACTAACTAGAATTTTCTTGTAGTAGATATAGTTCTTTAGAACATTTTGAATAATAGATTTCAGACGAGAATTTTCTTATAGCATACTTCTGATGAAACATTTTAAAATCCAGGTTTCAGACGTGAATTTTCTTAGTTTGTTTTCTTCTTACATTTCTTCCTGCATATGACATTTAATGTAGATTTCATTTACTTATAGCAGACTTGAATTGTAAAAAGTAACTGCAGATTTCAGAACAGAAATTTCTTCTTGTAGACAATAATTTATTTTCGGATTAATTTCAGTTTAATATTATTAAAATTCTTGTATAATGCTATGGTCTGTACAATGCTATATCTTATACAATGCTAGCGTGTACAATGATATAATCTTGAAAATCAAACTAGACGTTTCTTGTAATAGGCATAGTTCTGAAGAAACATTCTGAATTATAGATTTGAGACGAGAATTTTCTTATAGCATACTTCTGACGAAACATTTTAAAATCTAGGTTTCAGATGTGAATTTTCTTAGATTGGTTTCTTCTTACATTTCTTACTGCACATTCTAATTGCTATTTAAGAGATTTCATTTTCTTATAGCAGACTTGAATAGAAAAAAAATACTGCTGATTTCTGAACAGAAATTTCTCCTTGTAGACAATAATTTATTTTCGTAGCTTTAATATTAATAAAATTCTTGTATAATGCTATGGCTTATACAATGCTATAACTTATACAATGCTAGCGTGTACAATGATATAATCTTGAAAATCAAACTAGAATTTTCTGGCAATCAGCATAGTTCTGAAGAAACATTTTGAATTATAGATTTGAGACCAGAATTTTCTTATAGCATACTGACGAAACATTTTAAAATCCAGGTTTCAGACTTGAAATTTCTTAGATTGTTTTCATCTTACATTTCTTCTTGCACATTCTAATTGATATTAAAGTAGATTTCATTTTCTTGTAGCAGACTTGAATAGAAAACAATTACTGCAGATTTCTGAACAGAAATTTCTCCTTGTAGACAATAATTTATTTTCGGACTAATTACAATATTATTAAAATTCTTATATAATGCTATGGCTTGTACAATGCTATAACTTATACAATGCTAGCGTTTATAATGATATAACTTGTACAATGCAGTAAGTTTGATAATATTATACCTATACAATGCTGTAGCTCTGTATAAAGGCTACAATACCACATCATTCTATGCCTCCATACAATGCAACACGTACGACCTCGACTTTTCTCCCCGCCGGCCGTCTCGAAGACTTTCCCATCGGTCGATTACGGATTAAATTGCCCGAACTGGAGTACGTTCGTTATAGAAGAGGGGCCTCCTGGGGCCGAAGCAGCCGAGAAACTTCGAAGCACAGTTGCACACAATCTGAAGTTTGTTCTCCTGGGGGCGGAATTTGCCTCCTCCAGAAGCGAGACCAGGGCTGCAGACAGCTGACTATGACGTGAAACGAGACAATCCTCCAGGAACTGAACGAGTTGAGAAACTGGAGCTGAAGTGACGTGCGGACGAGACACGTCGAGTTAAGCACATAATTATTAACCGCCCCCATTTGACAGTAATTTTGTTGTTGTTAAGACTACTGAAGAAGATGGTGGTATCTAATAATAACAACAATAATAATGGCCAAAGTGTTGACGCTCCGGCTAATTACTAATCCTGAGTTCGATTATCGCTCTCAATATTTAAATTTCCCTACGAGTGCATATTCAAAGGAATTGACCAAGAAAAATGAAATAATTAGATAATTTAATAAATTAAAAAAATTTAATCCCCGATACCCAAGAGGTTAATGATTAAGAAAGAAAGAGATTTTTAATGTTAAAATTAAACGAATTAAAAGTGTAATTTCTACGTCAAAAATTGATAAGCTCAATATCAATAAAGTCAAGTTAAAGTCTGAAATAGTAATATACTATATTCCGTTGATATTATTACAACTGCATTATTGCGACACTGAAACTTCTCTGGGAAGCAATCTAATTTCGTGAATGCAAAAAAAAAACACCGAAGCTCCGAATCCTGACGCGCCCTGCTAAAACTGCTCTGGAAACAATTACGTTTGCAGGCGTTACGAGACGGAATTCCTCGTCGGTATTTCACGCCGCAGCTCCGAATTCCTCTGCGCGAATTGCCCAGGAGACGTGTAATTACGGCGGAAAGTCGCTCGTCGGTCGTGGCAATAAAACTCGCACAAGAGCCAATTTAACTTTGCACAATGCATTCGAAAACCGTCCCCGTCCTGTCTCTAAATCCGCAGTGACAAGTGGAATGATACCGTAAGCATGAATAGAGGCAGGAATACATTGTGTACGGCAACGGGAATTTCTTGGAAATTGTCACTCATTTCGATCTGTGTTCTCTGAGTAACCAAATGTTATTTCACGGAGCGAGTTTCAATAGATTTGTTTGTTTTCGTTTCAAAGATGCATTTCAGCAGGTTACACATAAAAAAAAATCACAATACACCTGAAACTATTACTCCTAAAAATTAAATAAAAGTTTCAGTATTAAATAAAGGAGAAAATCATACACTAAACTTTCTGGATTGACAAGTATGGGTTAGCTATTACTGAAATTTCAGAAAATTTATTATTTGCAAATTTAATATTAGATTCGTGTACAGTACACCTAAAACTATTACTCCTGAAAATTTGACAAAGTTTCAGTATTAAATAAAGAAGAAAATCAAACACTTAACTTTCTGGATTGACAAGTATGGGTTAGCTATTACTGAAATTTCTGAAAATTTATTATTTGCAAATTTGATATTAGTTTCGTGTACAGTACACCTGAAACTATTACTCCTAAAAATTTGAAAAAGTTCCAGTATTAAATAAAGGAGTAAATCAAACACTAAACTTTCTGGATTGACATGTATGGGTTAGCTATTGCTGAAATTTCTGAAAATTTATTATTTGCAAATTTGATATTAGATTCGTGCACAGTACACCTGAAACTATTACTGCTGAAAATTTGACAATGTTTCAGTATTAAATAAAGGAGAAAATCAAACACTTAACTTTCTGGGGTGACAAGTATGGGTTAGCTGTTACTGAAATTTCCGAAAATTTATTATTTGCAAATTTGATATTAGATTGGTGTACAGTACACCTGAAACTATTACTCCTAAAAATTTGACAAAGTTTCAGTATTAAATAAAGGAGAAAATCACAAATATAACTTTTAGCATTGACAAGTTTATTGGCTATTACTAAAATATCTGAAAATTTATTATTTGGAAATTTGATGTTAGATTCGTGTACAGTATACCCGAAACTATTACTCCTGAAAATTTGACAAAGTTTCAATATTAAATAAAGTAGAAAATCAAACACTAAACTTTCTGCATTGACAAGTATGGGTTATCTATTACTGAAATATCTGAAAACTTATTATTTGCAAATTTGATAATAGATTCGTGTACAGTATACCTGAAACTATTACTCCTGAAAATTTGACAAAGTTTCAGTATTAAATAAAGGAGAAAATCAAACACTTAACTTTCTGGATTGACAAGTATTAGTTAGCTATTACTGAAATTTCTGAAAAATTATTATTTGCAAATTTGATATTAGATTGGTGTACAGAACACCTAAAACTATTACTCCTGAAAATTTGACAAAGTTTCAGTATTAAATAAAGGAGAAAATCAAACACTTAACTTTCTGGATTGACAAGTATGGGTTAACTATTCCTGAAATTTCTGTAAATTTATTATTTGCAAATATGATATTAGATTCGTGCACAGTACATCTGAAACAATTACTCCTGAAAATTTGACAAAGTTTCAGTATTTAATAAAGGAGAAAATCAAACATATACCTTTCTGAATTGACAAGTATGGGTTAGGTATTGCTGAAATTTCTGAAAATTTATTATTTGCAAATTTGATATTAGATTCGTGTACAGTACACCTGAAACTATTACTCCTAAAAATTTGACAAAGTTTCAGTATTAAATAAAGGAGAAAATCAAACACTTAACTTTCTGGATTGACAAGTATGGGTTAGCTATTACTGAAATTTCTGAAAATTTATTATTTGCAAATTTGATATAAGATTCGTGTACAGTACACCTGAAACTACTTCTCCTGAAAACTTGACAAAGTTTCAGTATTAAATAAAGGAGAAAATCAAACACTTAACTTTCTGGATTGACAAGTATGGGTTAGCTATTACTGAAATTTCTGAAAATTTATTATTTGCAAATTTGATATAAGATTCGTGTACAGTACACCTGAAACTACTTCTCCTGAAAACTTGACAAAGTTTCAGTATTAAATAAAGGATAAAATCAAACACTTAACTTTCTGGATTGACAAGTATGGGTTAGCTATTACTGAAATTTCAGAAAATTTATTATTTGCAAATTGGATATTATATTCGTGCACAGTACACCTGAAACTATTACTCCTAAAAATTTGACAAAGTTTCAGTATTAAATAAAGGAGAAAATCAAACACTTAACTTTCTGGATTGACAAGTATGGGTTAGCTATTACTGAAATTTCTGAAAATTTATTATTTCCAAATTTGATATTAGATTCGTGTACAGTACACCTGAAACTATTACTCCTAAAAATTTGAATAAGTTTCAGTATTTAATAAAAGAGAAAATCAAACACTTCACTTTCTGGATTGACATGTATGGGTTAGCTATTGCTGAAATTTCTGAAAATTTATTATTTGCAAATTTGATATTAGATTCGTGCACAGTACACCTGAAACTATTACTGCTGAAAATTTGACAATGTTTCAGTATTAAATAAAGGAGAAAATCAAACACTTAACTTTCTGGATGGACAAGTATGGGTTAGCTATTACTGAAATTTCTGAAAATTTATTATTTGCAAATTTGATATAAGATTCGTGTACAGTACACCTGAAACTACTTCTCCTGAAAACTTGACAAAGTTTCAGTATTAAATAAAGGATAAAATCAAACACTTAACTTTCTGGATTGACAAGTATGGGTAAGCTATTACTGAAATTTCTGTAAATTTATTATTTAATATTAGATTCGTGTACAGTACACCTGAAACTATTACTCCTGAAAATTTGACAAAGTTTCAGTATTAAATAAAGGAGAAAATCAAACACTTAACTTTCTGGATTGACAAGTATGGGTTAGCTATTACTGAAATTCCTGAAAATTTATTATTTGGAAATTTGATAATAGATTCGTGCACAGTACACCTCAAAATATTACTCCTGAAAATTTGACAAACTTTCAGTATTAAATAAAGGAGAAAATCAAACAATTAACTTTCTGGATTGACAAGTATGGGTTAGCTATTACTGAAATTTCTGAAAATTTATTATTTGCAAATTTGATATAAGATTCGTGTACAGTACACCTGAAACTACTTCTCCTGAAAACTTGACAAAGTTTCAGTATTAAATAAAAGAGAAAATCACAAATATAACTTTCAGCATTGACAAGTTTATTGGCTATTACTAAAATATCTGAAAATTTATTATTTCTAAATTTGATATTAGATTCGTGCACAGTACACCTGAAAGTATTACTCCTAAAAATTGGACAAACTTTCAGTATTAAATAAAGGAGAAAATCACAAATATAACTTTCAGCATTGACAGGTTTATTGGCTATTACTGAAATTTCTGAAAACTTATTATTTGCAAATTGGATATTAGATTCGTGTACAGTATACCCGAAACTGTTACTCCTAAAAATTTGACAATGTTTCAGTATTAAATAAAGGAGAAAATCAAACACTTAACTTTCTGGATTGACAAGTATGGGTTAGCTATTACTGAAATTTCTGAAAATTGATTATTTGCAAATTTGATATTAGATTGGTATACAGTACACCTGAAACTATTACTCCTAAAAATTCGGTAAAGTTTTAGTATTAAATAAAGGATAAAATCAAACAGTTAACTTTCTGGATTGACAAGTTTATTGGCTATTACTGAAATTTCTGAAAATTTATTATTTGGAAATTTGATATTAGATTCGTGCACAGTACACCTCAAAATATTACTCCTGAAAATTTGACAAACTTTCAGTATTAAATAAAGGAGAAAATCAAACAATTAACTTTCTGGATTGACAAGTATGGGTTAGCTATTACTGAAATTTCTGAAAATTTATTATCTGCAAATTGGATATTAGATTCGTGTACAGTATATCCGAAACTATTACTCCTGAAAATTTGACAAAGTTTCAGTATTAAATAAAGGAGAAAATCAAACAATTAACTTTCTGGATTGATAAGTATGGGTTAGCTATTACTGAAATTTCTGAAAATTTATTATTTGCAAATTTGATATTAGATTGGTGTACAGTACACCTGAAACTATTATTCCTAAAAATTTAACAATGTTTCAGTATTAAATAAAGGAGAAAATCAAACACTTAACTTTCTGGATTGACAAGTATGGGTTAGCTATTACTGAATTTTCTGAAAATTTATTAATTGCAAATTTGATATTAGATAAGTGTACAGTACACCTGAAACTATTACTCCTGAAAATTTGACAAAGTTTCAGTATTAAATAAAGGAGAAAATCATACACTTAACTGTCTGGATTGACAAGTATAGGTTAGCTATTACTGAAATTTCTGAAAATTTAGTATTTGCAAATTTGATATAAGATTCGTGTACTGTACACTAGGAACTAATTCTTCTGAAAATTTAACAAAGTTTCAGTATTAAATAAAGGAGAAAAATTACTTCTCCTTAAAACACTTAACTTTCTGGATTGACAAGTATGGGTTAGCTTTTACTGAAATTTCTGCTTCTGCTTTCAAAATAAATAATTCTCACGCTTATCTCACCCCTAAGTTTAAGTTCATAATATGTATGTTCAGTTTTCTGGGAACACACAACTAACGCATGGATAACTCAGTCTCAAGTGCACTTAAGAATTAGCAACGCTCTCCCGGAACCTTCATCTGACCTACATACTTGCATATTATTTCCACCTTGCTTATGAAATGTTTCTAAATTACCCCAAAAATCTCAATTAGTATTATGCATTTCCCTTGTTATTATATTACATGATTCCGTTTTAAATATTTATATCTTGGGCACTTACATGAGGAAAAATATTGTCTTGGCAATAATTATGGAATTGTCTGCATAACTAATGCTTATTAATATTTATTCATGGATATAATATTGTTGATTTATGAACAAAATTTGCTCATAATTTTGTTTGTAGGTTTAAGAAAATTTCTGCATAAAATTTGCTTATTGTATTACTTGAAAAATAAAGCGATGTGTACCTGCATAAAATTTGCTTATTTTCAACATGAGGAAAATGTTTTATATCTGCATAAAATTTGCATATAATTCTCATTTTTGTGGTACAGTTATAAGTATTAAAAAAATATATATATATATATATATATATATATATATATATATATATATATAGGATAGAGGTTAACGGGTTAAAGACTTTAACCCGTTAACCTCTATCCAATTCAAGTAAAGTCGTTACGTCTAGATATACGTCATATATATATATATATATATATATATATATTTTTTTTTTTAATTTTATATGTTCCAATTTGTTTAATTAATTAATTAATTGTGATGGGAATAAATGCCTTAATCGATTACAGATGGTCAGATTGTTGAGACCACCAGAGTTTTGCATTAGAGATCTCTGCTCCACAAATAAAATAAAACGTTTCAACTGTAAACGAATCCATATTGCCAGTTCTGGGGTCAACGTCCATTTGCATAAGAGCGCCAGTGATCGTAATTATAAATATAAATTATCAGGCATGTTAATTGTCTCGTTTATATCGTCCGTTTCTCGCTTTACGAGCTTAGGAAATTCCGCGCGTCGAATCGAAACGCAATCAATTCGCCGCACCGTGACGGACTCGAGCTAAAGGTTAAGCCTCCAATTAAGTAAAAACGCGCTGATTTACGTGAGTGAAAGTGTTCGCACGCATCCTTTCTCCGTTTCTGGTGCGGTGGTCCGTCGTTTCGCCTCACTTTCCTCAAATTATTGCGCGTTGTTCGAAGCGGTGAATTATTGAGGGCCCAGCCTCTGAGAGTTATTATTTACGACCCCCGGGAAATGCAAATTTCTGCCAACCCGAACCGTTAAATATGGAAACGCGAGAGATTAGGGATGAGGCGGGGTGCGTGACTTTTAATATAAATAGCGGATTGCCGGGAATTACCGTGGGGCGTGGGAGGCTGCCGGAAAATTCGGAGAAAATTCGCCCCCGAGAGGTCTTATGAAAAAATCACTGGAACCAAAGCCCGCAATCGCTCTTCCTGTTCACATAACGGCAACGCCTCTGGACGTAATATGGGGGAATCCCCGGGGGCATCGAGTTTCTTTCCTCGCGAAACAAACGCCGCAGACGGAAAATGGGTCACTGGATTATGACCTCGCGTATTCTCCGGAGTCGGCAGGAACTCCGGAGAACGTGATTGTGGCGACTGTACGCTGCAAATTACCCCTGTGATTAGCGTGCGGGTAATTGCCACGGATGTTAATTGAGTGGCAATTATACAGCCGACATCCAAGAGTCCCCTCTGATGTGCTGTGAATTTCTAATGCCAACTTTTCGTTTACTAGATGCATTGCATAATTATTCCGCTTAAAACCATTTCATTCGTAGCATATTACTTGGAATATCAAAGTTAAACGATAATTTATTGCTGCTGGCCTTAAATAATAGATACACTTCGACAAATTGCAGCGTAAATGAGTGTACCGACCTAAATACTCCTCTTACTATAAATGATATGTACAATTCTATCAGAATTCTACGTAGCTCAAATTATATTTTTATAGCTATGTACGAGATAATAGTATTTAGAATTCTACATAAAATCGGTGAACCCAGCTAGGTGGGTGCAGATAGTAAATATGAACAATAGAATTCATCGCAGATCTAAGCATGTATTTTTATGAAAAATATAATTTTACGTAGCCCTAAGTATATTTTTGTAACTATGTGAAATTCACGAGAAAGGCTACATAGAATTGGTAGATAGATGAGAAAACCCGTCTCTTGAACTGTTGCAGCCATATGCATAGTGAACTTCAGAACTGCAACTGCAACAGAAATAAACCTTTATCAAATAAACAAGTATTATTCAAAACATTAATGCCCATATGCATAAGTAGTTATACTAGGACAGTTCCAGACCACCCCCAGCAGATATTTCGATTAAATTAATCGCGATTTCCGCAATCAACCCATTGTTACTGCTCGCGGCGATTGATTAAATTCGCGAATTAAAAGCGTCAATTAAATTAATCGAAATCTCTGCTGGGAGTGGTCTGGAACTGTCCTAGTATAACTACTTGCATAGTTCTAAACCTTAGTAGATACTAAAAACGTTTAGAAAGTACATCACTGAATGTTATTTCTGCAAGATAAAGCATATTCTAATTAGCATTAGTAGCTACTAAGCTTTAGTACTATGCATATGGGCATTAAAGTTTTGAATAATATTTGTTAATTTTGTTTATTTGATAAAGGTTTATTTCTGTTGCTTTGGCTAATTATCTTTCCTAGACAATGATCTGCATCTATGACTGCAAATTTTGAAGTTTTTATATGTTATTCTTGTCATTCCCATTAATTGTATTGTGTCGTATATGATTTTCATTAAATTTGACAAGTTCTAATATTTTAGTGAAAATTTCATATTATTTTAGGACGAAATTTTAGGATTTTTTTGGAAAATCGAAACGTTCTATGCTTATTACATTTGGCTTCACAATTATCGTTCCTAGACAGTGATCTGCATATAGGACTGCAATTTTTGCAGTTTTTGTATGTTAATCATGTAATTCCTATGAATTGTATTGTGTCCTATGTGATTTTCATTAAATTTTACATGTTCTAATGTTTTCGTTAAAC
The DNA here is from genome assembly GCA_951805005.1 of Othius punctulatus. Taxonomy (NCBI): domain Eukaryota; kingdom Metazoa; phylum Arthropoda; class Insecta; order Coleoptera; family Staphylinidae; genus Othius; species Othius punctulatus. Next base: position 17,760,546 of record OX638145.1, read on the forward strand.
TTTTAGGACGAATTTAAGGAAATTTTCTAGAAAATCGAAACGTTCTATGCTTACTGCATTTGGTTTCACACCGATTCTGCAAGATAAATCGCATTCTGTATAGCATTAGTAGCTACTAAGCTTTAGTACTATGCATATGGGCATTAATGATTTAAAAAATATTATTCAAACATGAATGCCCATATGCATAGAAGCTACTAATGCTAATCAGAATGTGATTTATCTTGCAGAATCCGTGTGAAACCAAATGCAGTCAGCATAGAACGTTTCGATTTTCTAGAAAATTTCCTTATATTCGTCCTAAAATTTCAACTAAAACATTATCTGCATTATACTGCAGATCATTATCTGCATCTATGACTGCAAAATTTGCAGTTTTTATACTTTATTATTGTCATTCCTATTAATTGTATTCTGTCAAATTGCATTTTCATTAAATTTGACACGTTCTAATATTTTAGTGAAAATTACATGTTATTTTAGGACGAAATTTTAAGACTTTTTTAGAAAATCGAAACGTTCTATGCTTATTACATTTGGTTTCACACGGATTCCACACATTAATAGAATTTTGTTATAGTCTAACTTTGCATTGTAGAAATCGCCATAGATATACGAGCATTTTCTACCAATATTTAAAAACAATAATTTTTGTGGCTCTTGCAATGTACAGGGTGGGCACATTTCGATGTTTTAATAAGGGATCTCGATAACTATAACAGGTATGATAAAATGGACCCCCTCCTCCACGATCTCTTTTTTCTAGAATAACTTAATGGTGAAAACCAAAATTGGCTGTTGTCTTTTGTTTTCGCGTTATTCGCAAAAAAACGATTTTTTTACTTTTCGTTTTATGGTCTGCATCTATGACTGCAAAATTTGCAGTTTTTATACTTTATTATTGTCATTCCTATTAATTGTATTCTGTCAAATTGCATTTTCATTAAATTTGACAAGTTCTAATATTTTAGTGAAAATTACATGATATTTTAGGACGAAATTTTAAGACTTTTTTAGAAAATCGAAACGTTCTATGCTTATTACATTTGGCTTCGCACGAATTCCACACATTAATAGAATTTTGTTATAGTCTAACTTTGCATTGAAGAAATCGCCATAGATATTACATTTTCTACCAATATTTAAATGCAATAATTTTTGTGGCTTTTGCAATATACAGGGTGGGCAAATTTCGATGTTTTAATAGGGAATCTTGATAACTATAACAGGTATGATAAAATGGACCCCCCACCCCCCGCGATCTCTTTTTTCGAGAACAACTTAATGGTGAAAACCAAAATTGGCTGTTGTCTTTTGTTTTCGCGTTATTCGCAAAAATTCAATTTTTCTACTTTTCGTATTTGTATGCATGTGTTGTGAATTGTATAATTATGACATTTGTTTTAGACTTTTATTAGATTTATTAATTTTTTTTTTTAATTTCGATGTAAATACTTTATGTGTTTTAAGATATAAATAGAAAATATTTTGGAAAAACCAATTTAGTCTTAACATTATTGTTTGTCATTATTATGTTTTCATAGCTTTTCGTAGCTTGTCGAATGTTTATAAAACTTTGACATATCCCATGTATATACAGGGTGAGTTTTTTTCATTTTAAGCATTGGAATCTCTGAAGCCAGTACACATAGAGATTCTGTTAACTGAGGAAAAAGTTTTAAGAGCCATTTGAAAATAGCAAAATTCTATCGTTGTTTCAGAACGCCCTATGTATTCAACGTGGCGCCAAATATTATGTAATATTGTGTTTTTGCACATTGCTTGGGTCCTTGCATACCCAGATTCTTTCATTGATCCCTTATAATAAGGATTTGTTGATTTTTTTTACACGTCCATGATTTTTCGTTAAATTTCATTAAAATGTGAATAACTTGGCAACGTTGCATCTGATACCTAAAAGTAAAAATGATTTGTGACGCCCACATGAAGCAGATTCAAAAAATGAAAGAATATACAGGGTGCTCCGTTTAAAAATGAGATCAAATGTTGTGTCCCGGATTTATGGTACACTCTGTAGACTCGAAAATAATTTCAAAAAGTAGCACATCAAGTGTCTAATAAATTCCATTCAAATTTTTTCCTCAATTTTCATTATCTGAAAATAATTTCAAAAAGTACAATTACTTACATTGAGACTTTTTTCTCCTTTTTCTTCCTTACACTAAATTTTCATTAATTTAGGAGCAATGGTCCGAGCGAGGATAGGTGGGCCACCCTGTATATTATTAAATGGGACAGTCTTAGCTAGAAGTTCGTGAAAAACATATATTTTTTAATGGTTTATTGATGATTAAATTACAAATGAAGTTGCTATAGTCTCATATTTTCTTGTACATGTAAAATGTTTGAAATTTACCATGTTTTATTATATTTTATTATCACCAATATATTTTGCAATGCCCTGTACTCCATGAAACTGAATTTTCTGCTCTATTCATAACTAACATGTTTTGCGGCACATGTGTTTAATTTTCAGGCAATTTTTGGTATCTCGTATGTAATTTTTGGTATGTTTTGAAATTTTGATAAAATTTTGAAATTTCTGTTGTTTGCTAAAATTTTGTTTCTATTGCGATACACACATGCAAAATATTTCAGAAAACAGAAACTTGGTGCATTTTGCATTTAGTCATTTAGTTTTACAAAGATTACTTAAACTTCTATATTAACAATTTGCGATTTTTCATGATATATTGCATTTACATGCAAAATATTTCAGAAAACAGAAACTTGGTGCATTTTGCATTTAGTCGTTTAATTTTAGAACGATTACTTAAAAAAATATTAAACTTCCATATTAACAATTTGCGATTTATCATGATATATTGCATTTACATGCAAAAATTTTCAGAAAACAGAAAATTGGTGCATTTTGCATTTAGTCATTTAGGTTTACAAAGATTACTTAAAAATATTAAACTTCCATATTAACAATTTGCGATTTATCATGATATGCATTTACATGCAATATATTTCAGAAAACAGAAACTTGGTGCATTTTGCACTTAAGCGTTTAATTTTACAACGATTACTTAAAAAAATATTAAACATAGATTTAATATCATAGTTTTCCGAATCCTTCATAGATATTTTTCATAGAACTTTGAACTTTTTGCTACATTCATGAACTAATAGACCTTTCATAGAATTTTGCAATTTCTAATATTGTTGTTAAAATATCTTGTATTTAAAATTACTTATTAGAACGTAGAGAATTGTCACGGAATTTATGTTATGTTAAACCCATTTCAAATATTTGAGAAAATCGAAATTCTGTGCATTTTCAGTTTAGTTTTACAATTATTCTTTCAGGATTTATTTCATTTTCATATTAAAAATTAACAATTTATTATTTATCATAATAAGTTCTACTGTATATACTACAATTTTTGTGTATTCTTCATACTTAATTTTTGGAACTTCGAAATGTTTGCTACATATTATTTTGAAATATGCGGTGTGTATTTAATTTTTCAGAAATATTGAAATTTCTGCCTAAAACATTAGGACATTTTTTTATGTTTTAAGGTATTCATATTTTACATTTCTTTTAGACCTTTCATAGAATTTTGCAATTTCTAATAGTGTTGTTAAAATATCTTGTATTTTAAATTACGCGTACGAATCCTACCTAGTTAAAAACTCTAAACCATGTGCTACATTTTTTCGACGTTCCTTATAGAAATATAAAAAAATCATTCCGATTGTTTACATTACATTTCCTTCTACTATTTTTTGCCATTTTTTCCATTTTTGCCATTTTTCATAATATTTTATAACTTCCACACTTAATTTTCAAGGAGCTTTCAAAAGTTCGTTGTATTCATTATCTTTTAGGGCTTAGAAAAGTTTTAACGCAATTTTGAGCTGTTGCCAGCACGAGTTGTGATATTATTTATTATTTTCTTGGCATTATTATGGTTATTTGATACCGATTTTCATAAACAAATTTTGAATTTTTGATTTTCAAGTTTTAATTTATTCAAACTTTTAACGGAGAAATAACAGTACTGGAATATTACATTCCCGGCCAAGGCCGGCAATTAATTATTCCTGGAGGTCTACAGCAAATAATTGCTGCTTTGATCTACCATATTTTTACGAAACTTCCAAAAATATTGCGATGGGAGGAGAAATAGTATCGTACAATCGCCGACAATCGAAGTGCAACGCGGTTTTTTACGACCGCCATATGGACATTTGACGGCGAAGCTGTTTTGCATCTGTATTTGTACTTGTACAGTCATGCTCACATAAATCTAGTACAAGAAATTAGGTTACAATAGCAATTTTATATAGCAATGTCAATATGTTTGTACTAGATTTATGTGAGCATGACTGTACGTGCCTAAACCCCGTTTACCAATAAGGTCGAAATTCGCTCTGGTTTACGGCGTCTCGTTGCACTTCAAATGTCGGCGATTGTACATGCCTTCCCGGCCTCTTCGGCTTGCTGTCCTCGACTGATAGCTCGGAAATCAATTGCCGCCTCGGCCGGAAATATATCACTTCCTGTACTAACCACATAATATACTATTTTGACGTGATACAGTTTTTTATAAAAATGCGTTTTCAAAAATTATTTGATCGTTAATTAATTATATTCTTCTGGATCATTCGGAGAAATCGCCTATGCTCCAAGAACTCCAAGAAGAATTATATTACCACTATTAATTCCTAAAATTTCCTATAAATCCATACGTTTTCCTTTGTCTGATATGTGCTATATATGATACATTTAATTTATTGAAATAATTTGAATAATCTGTACTGAACTTCAGTGTGTGATTTTTCTGTTGTCATGCTTCTGCCACTTTGTTTGGTGAGCAGTTGTAGCAGTGATTCAAGCATTCCATTATGTATTGTTGTTCGCGCCGGCTTTTTTTTACGACCTGCTAAAAAATGTGCGCACATCGCGAGCGATGCACGACGAAACGTGTTTACGGGGTCAACAGTTTGTCGTGTTAATGAACAAACACGCCCGTCGGCCATGGTAAAAAAAAGCCGAACACATAACAACAGAGCGCTAAACAATTAATTCGAAAAACAATGCCGCCTCGCACGGGTCAGCGCACGCCGATCGTAATTACCAATTAACGCCCGCGATTTTCGTGTCCAAGGCCGCCCCGATTGGCGCGAAGAAAACGCGAAAATCGGGGCGCGCCTGCAGCGGTCACGCCAATGTCACGGCGGTTTGTTGCACTTGCCGGCTCAGAGTTCCCATTTCAGCCCTCGGTTTCTTGTTACAGGTGCTGGTGGAATATGACGACGTCGAGTGGCACAGGAGGGAGTGGATCAGCATTTACAAGGACAGCCTATTCCACATGTTCATGGTTGAGCAGGGCCTGTACTGGGCCGACAGGACCGACCCGTTCGCCCATTCGAAGCACACCGTACTCTGGCCCGCACTTGTAAGTAAAAAAAAGCAATTCATTTGATACAAAAAACGTGACAATCACAAAAGTAAAAAGTTAAACACGATCGGAATAAATCAAATCGCCACACAAATCAAAAGACACAGATATTTAAATACTTTATAATTCTCTGCCTTAGAATTTCTTCACTAGGTTTATGTGTTACATAAACATTATCTTGAACATAGCCCCAAAAACAAAAAGTACAGTGGTGTAAGATCGGGCGAAAGCGCAGGCAACCGAATTGGACCATACATTCCAAGCCACTTTTCACCAAATTTTTCCTTTAACCAGTTAATATTTATTCTGGCATTGTGTTGTCCCATCTTGTTGAAAATAAAGTCGATTGAGCTCTGCAAGAGGCAAATCGTTTAAAACTTGTTCAACATCTTCAGTCAACAGTTGATGGTATTTATCTTGATTTATTTTGCCGTCTATGGAAAATGGCCCAATCAATCGATCACCAAAAATACCGCACTACACATTCACACTAAATCTTCGTTGAAAATTATTATCTACGAAAACAATTGGGTTTTCCTGTGCCCAATATCGATGGATGCTTCTATTATAAATGCCATTATTGGTAAAAGTGCATTCATCTGTCCAAATGGGTTTTCTATAGTAGAAGATATGTATATACATTCATTCGAACGTGTAAATTTCAATCAATTGCTAAATTTTCAAGAATGCTTAGGTATGTTAAGTTTTTGTACTCTCGTTAAATGAATGTAAAAATTATCACCTATAATGAATGCTAATTATTTTTTTACCACTCGATAAATTAATGCAAAACAAAGTTATTGCTATTATAATTAATAACAACTGAATTGTTAGATCTTTCCATAAATAAATTAGTGCATCCATTATCACAAGCACTTCTACACAGTAAATCGTAATCAGACACTCGTGAAGTGAAGCTTCCGAATCTTTAATTATGAAAATGCGCGTTGAATCGCTCGAAGCGCTCGGCCAATTGTGTGGCTCGTTTTTCGAGCGCTTTGCATAAACTGCATCGTCGATTTGCAATTCATGAGGCTCGGTCGCTCGGAATAAACTAGTTTCCAGGGCCCGTTGTGCGCCCGTGTTCCTGTTGTGTGTGTGCGGACACCGAGCCACAAATTATTCAAGCCAATTCCGACAGAAATAATTCATACACACGTTTACGTGCGCCAGACAGCACGCGATGCCATTAAAACTTCGTCGAATTGGTCCCGGAATTAGAGGCTCTCTCGGTAAGCCGATACGGGTCACTGCGAACTACAACAATAATACACCTAATTCCACATGCAAATATAAACATATTAGATAATGTATACTGCGAATAATTTAAAAATAATCATTCTAGTATAAGTATAAGTATAAGTAAGTATAAGTAATTCTATAGTTCTCAAGTATAAATAATAAATGTAAAGCATGCATGCATAAAAATATGATTTACTATAAATGCGATGTAAAACAATATATTTCAAGTATATATGATGTTAAAAACCTATAACAGCAAGTTCAACAGCAGTCTCTGGCTACAGAAATTTATTGCACGAAATTTGTTTTAAATCAAATCGTAGCAATATTTTCCAGTTCCTAAATAAATCAATTCGTAAAGTATCAAATGTTTTTTCTGATTGGCAGAATTCCTTCAAAATTTATAAATCGAAGAAGTTTTTTACTGAATTTCAAAAGTTCTAAATGCTTCTACTCAATAAATGCCACATATAAGTACACAACTTATATTCAAAGAGCAGATCTTATTAATTTTTAGGTTTTCATAATATTTCAGAATCATTTTTTATTTTTAATATTGTTATAATTTCTATACAAAATTTTTTACTTTCTAGTTTATTTCTGAATGCTTCTCTATCCATAAAGTATACATTTTCTGACGATGAATTTATCAAAATCTACAAATTAAAAATAGTTACTATTCGAAAAGTATCAGAAACTTAGAAGTCTTACATTTATTAAATAACTTCTTCGATTCATAAATTTTGAAGGGATTCGGCTAGTAGGAAAGAAAATTGGTCGATTCATGAATTGATTCATTTAGGTTTAGGAAGAACAATGTTTAACACTGAGCACAATCTAGAATAGGTTTAGGAAGAACAATGTTTAACACTGAGCACAATCTAGAATAGAAAACAATTTGAGTATTATTATAAAAACTAAAAGAAATTTTTAATATTGTTATAATTTCTATACCAAATTTTTGACTTTCTAGTTTATTTCTGAATGCTTCTATCCATAAAATATACATTTTCTGACGATGAATTCCTCAAAATCTACAAATTACAAAAAGTTACTATTCGAAAAGTACCAGAAACTTAGTCTTAAATTTATTAAATTACTTCTTCGATTCATAAATTTTGAAGGGATTCGGCTAGTAGGAAAGAAAATTGGTCGATTCATGAATTGATTCAGTTAGGTTTAGGAAGAACAATGTTTAACACTGAGCACAAATAATCTAGAATAGAAAACAATTTGAGTTTTATTATGAAAACTAAAAGAAAATCTTAATATTGTTATAATTTCTATTCCAAATTTTTGACTCTAGTTTATTTCTGAATGCTATCCATCCTGAATTCTATCCATAAAATATACATTTTCTGACGATGAATTCCTCAAAATCTACAAATTAAAAAAAGTTACTATTCAAAAAGTATCAGAAACTTAGAAGTCATAAAATTTATTAAATAACTTCTTCGATTCATAAATTTTGAAGGGATTCGGTTAGTAGGAAAGAAAATTGGTCGATTCCTGAATTGATTCATTTAGGTTTAGGAAGAACAATGTTTATCCCTAAACACAAATAATCTAGAATAGAAAACAATTTGAGTATTATCATGAAACCTAAAATAAATCGCAAGAAGAATAATTTTAAAAAAACTCTAAGATTTTTTTGCGATTTTCTTTTAGTTTTCATTCAGCAAATTTCTGGAAATTATTATGTTGTGATGATATTAGGAAGTATTAATGGAATATTAACAGCAGATAATAAAATGTTGATGTCACAGTGCAATTTGGGCGAATTTAGGCAGCAAATAGAAAGTTAAAAGAATACATATTGTTGATAATAAGGGTCATAAGAGGTCAAAAATCCTGTATGATTTACTTGTGATTTTCTTTTAGTTTTCATTCAGGAAATTTCTGGAAATTATTATGTTAAGATGATATTAGGAAGTATTAATGGAATATTAACAGCAGATAATAAAATTTTGATGTCATAGTGCAATTTGGGAGAATTTAGGCAGCAAATAGAAAGTTAATAGAATACATATTGTTGATAATAACGGTCATAAGAGGTCAAAAATCCTCTATAATTTTCTTGTGATTTTGTTTTAATTTTCATTCAGGAAATTTCTGGAAATTATTATGTTGCGATGATATTAGGAAGTATTAATGGAATATTAACAGCAGATAATAAAATGTTGATGTCATAGTGCAATTTGGGCAAATTTAGGCTGCAAATAGAAAGTTAATAGAATACATATTGTTGATAATAAGGGTCATAAGAGGTCAAATATCCTCGATGATTTTTTTGTGATTTTCTTTTAGTTTTCATTCAGGGAATTTCTGGAAATTATTATGTTGTGATGATATTAGGAAGTATTAATTTTATATTAACAACAGATAATAAAATTTTGATATCTTAGTGCAATTTGGGCGAATTTAGGCAGCAAATAGAAATAGACTACATATTGTTGATAAAGAGTATCATGGTAACAAGCAAGGAAGCTGGGATTATAAGACAAAACCGTGAATAGTAAATATCTGCATTGAAAAAATTGCTGTAGTCATATAGGGATATTTCTTCAGATTTCTCAATAATTCGTAAGATTTCGAGAAATTTCTCAATCGTTTCGAGATTATTATAATCATAAAATTCATAGTAGGTATCACATACATTTTTTTCATTCTCCAAATTTCTTTATAATTAGTAACATTCTAGACATTTTCCAATAATTTCCATAATTTCTCATTATTTTTCAAGATTTCTGTAGATTTTTCGATAACTATTAATATTTGTAATTTGTTTTCAATAATTGCCAAAATTTCTTAATAATTTTCTAGATTTCTACAGATTTCTCAAGAATCTTAAGATTTGGAAATACTAAATCTAATTTTTATATATATATATATATATATATATATATATATATATATTTATATATACCTATAGATACCTGTATGTTTAGGTTTCTGGAACATTTCAACTGAATCATGGGCGCAATACATTACGGAGGCAAATAAGCGCATAATACACAAAATTATTACACTGCCAAAACAAGAAAAATAAATATAATAATACACAAAAATATTGCACTGCCAAAACTAAGAAAGAAAAAAATGATAATACTCATTAAAATACACATTCTACAAAAAAAATATTACAGCAGTTGTAGTTTTTACTTTTTTAATGCACTTTAATGAACTTACTAGCCTAGCAGATTAAAAAAAAATCTACATGGTTATTAAGAACACAAGAATTAGAAATTACAAATATGAGAATATACACGATTTGCGGAATTTGATAAGTCTAGTTTAATAATTAATTATAAGATTTGGCACAAACATGGTAAATATGTAACTATAATGATTCTCCTCGGGAATTTTGAGGATTTTAATTTTTTTATGAATTATAAATTATTCTATCTAGAAGGTACATGGTGGAGGCGCCGGGCTATATTGTTTAAATATTCAAAATTATGACCCATTTTCGTTACTATGGCCATATATTGGATTGTACATCACAAAACTGGTATTTTGGAAAGAGTTAAGGCTGCGGTCAATATTAATTTCACGATAAGGTTTTTGAATTTTATATGAATTCAAAAACCTTTAGAAATTACAAATATCAGAATATACTCGATTTCCGGAATTTGATAAGTCTAGTTTAATAATTAATTATAAGATTTGGCACAAACATGGTAAATATGTAACTATAATGATTCTCCTCAGGAATTTGTTGAATATTGAGGATTTTAATTTTTTTATGAATTATTATAAATTATTCCATCTAGAAGGTACATGGTGGAAGTGCCGGGCTATATTTTTTAAATATTCAAAATTATGACCCATTTTCGTTACTATGGCCATATATTGGATTGTACATCGCGAAAACTGGTATTTCGGAGAGAGTTAAGGCTGCGATCAATAATAATTTCACGATAAGGTTTTTGAATTTTATATGATTCAAAAACCTTTAGAAACTACAAATATGCGAATATAATCGATTTCCGGAATTTGATAAGTCTATATAGTTTAATAATTAATTATAAGATTTGGCACAAACATGGTAAATATCTAACTATGATGATTCTACTCAGGAATTTGTTTAATTTTGAGGATTTTAAATTTTTTATGAATTATTATAAATTATTCCATCTAGAAAGTACATGGTGGAGGCGCCGGGCTATATTTTTTAAATATTCAAAATTATGACCCATTTTCGTTACTATGGCCATATATTGGATTGTACATCGCGAAAACTGGTATTTCGGAGAGAGTTAAGGCTGCGATCAATATTATTTTCTCGATAAGGACAATACGATAAGGTTTTTGATTTTTTTACGAATTATTATAAATTATTCAAATCTAGAAAGTACATGGATAATGCGCCGGGCTATATTTTTTTAAATCAAGATTATGCCCCTTTTTCATTACTACAGCCACATTTTGGGTTGTACAGAGTGGCCCAATTTGGATGTGTCTATAGGAGATCTCGGTAACTAGAAGATATAGAGAAAATTGGATGGCGTATTATCCTTGTTCTCTTTTTTCAAGACAAACTCAATGGTGCAAATAAAAATTGGCTATTGTCTTTTGTTTTCGAGGTACTGCCAAAAACTCATTATTTTCCATTTTCGATTTTTATCAATGTTTCATTTATACAGGGTGATCATTTTTACGACGCCCACCTTTAGGATATATTAAACGAAAATACATACCGAGTTGGTCAAATGGGATAAATGTTTCTTATTTTTGTGCCTTTCAATATACTGAAACGAAATCCGGGATATCTTGCACAGTTCCTGAAATATCGCTGAAAAACTGAAAAATTGCACTTTCATTTGCCTCTTCTAACTTTTTTACTTTTGAAGGAAATTTTACGAAACTTGCCACGCTTACATTTTTCGGCGTGAGCTTTCTGATGACAGTACCAAACATTTTTTGCGTCAACTAGATGCCCAAATTTTCATAGTCAACTCTTATCAACAATAAGATAGAGGACTATAAATACTGCTCAGTTATACTTAGAATATAAATTTTCTATAGTTGCAAGAAAGCAAAATATAGTTCCAGATTCTCGCTAATCGTTCTTTGGTATACAGGGTGGTCACTATTACGACGCCCACCATTAGGATCTATTAAACGGAAATACATACAGGATTGGTCAAATGGGATAAAAGTTTCTTATTTTTGGGCCTTTCGATATACTGAAACGAAATCCGGGATATCTTGCACAATTCCTGAAATATCGCTGAAAAAGTGCACTTTCATTTTCCTCTTCTAACTTTTTTACTTTTGAAGCAAATTTAATGAAACTTGGCACGCTTACATTTTTCGGCGTAAGCTTTCTGATTACAGTACCAAACATTTTTGGCGCCAACTAGATGCCCAAGTTTTCATAGTCTACTCTTATCAATAATAAGATAGAGCAATGTAAATACTGCTCAGTTATACTTAGAATATAAATTTTCTATAGTTGCAAGAAAGCTAAATATAGTTCCAGATTCTCGCTAATCCTTCCTTGGTATATAATACGTGTAGTCGCGAAGGGGTTTCATCCCCCCCGTGAAAAAATCATGGCTACACCACTGAAATAATGATCTGTCTATCATATATAATATGATTATATTTTATCAGAATTATATCACGAATGGAAAATTTAATACTTTTGTAAAAAAAAAAATATTTATTATGCAGAACTCGGTAAATTAGGCCGAAATATACTTTTGAAACCTTACAGTATTAGATGGTTTGTGGTTTTGTAATGTTTTCTTCAATACCTTTTAAGGAAGAATCACCGAAGCGCGACATTTTGTCTAATTGTGACATTTTAGTTGACAGCATAGCACACGAGATGTGCAGAGCACCAAGTGTGATTATCACTTACTAGTCAACTCAAGTTCTGATTATCAGCTATTAGGCGGTCGCTAGAATAGGGAAGAAATGCGTGATATAATCTTCTAAATTTGATATTGAGCTTATAAACTATGATATTTTGAACAAACTCTAAAATAGAAGACTAACTGAACAGATTTTCTTTTATCACTCACAAATCCCTGATTTGGTAGTAATATGCAGTAAACTGACACTAACAACCTTGGAACAGAATTCTACCTGAACAGATGTTACTTAATCGCACAAAAATCCTAAATGCGTTATTGATATGCAGTAAACCCAAAACTTTCCAACACAAAACGCATCGTCCTATTTTACGGGGTTGCATCGTTCAGTAACTCACTTTCACAAATATATATCACTCACCTGTGCCATAATAACTCACTTCTTGTGTGACAGGCGAACATAAAAAAACGTGTTCACGTTGCCTGCCCTTCTGTAGAGGCACTCGACTTTGGGGCGCTCGCATTGTCCCGGCTACATGGGCCGTTTCCTAAACCAGGCCTGCAGGCAATTAGCAGATTAGATTTATCGGTTTGGGAATGCTCTCGGAGTGTCTGCATCCGGTCAAAGAAGGCCCGGGCCATTGTGCCCACAAAAGGTCTCGGGGGCTCTGAAAGCGTAACCGATGTGCAATGAAGTCGTCCGGGCATAAGTTTTAGCAGGATCCAAGGAGTAATTAATTAACGTCACTGATCAATAATGTGAAAATTTTGATCTACGTCAATTAATTGTAACAGCAATTTTCAGATTTTTCTAGAACGAAATAAAACGGAAGTTATGAAATGCTTCCGTCGAAAAATTTCGTTGCATTTAACACTGAACAGGATGCATGAAAGGTCCACGGCGAGAGAAAATTTGCTCACGATCATTTACATTTAAAAATTTACACAAAAGGCGAAGAGTTTCGAGATCGTCTGCTACTTTGCACAAACGGAATAATTACACGGCTCCGCGCAATCGGACCGGAGTCATTAGCGGGGCTGTAATTAAATTTTATCGGCCGGCCGCGCCGCCGAGGGGCCTTGGTGGGGGGCACTTCATATTCACAAAGGCGGGAAAGTGCGCTCGGAATACTGATACATAAACAAATTGAGCGATGAATTATTTATGGGAGCGAGCGAGCGTTCCTTTCGGCGTGCGTGTGTGTCGGGCAAACGAGTTGAAAACCGATTGAAAGTTTGACCTTCGTGGAATTCGCACGGAATTGATTCCCCGGAGCCGAGAGGCGATTAGGAATTTAACGCGTTTTTTTTTTGCGGGCGGCCGCATCAAATTGGGGTACACGTACGTTCGCGGAATTGCCAATCAATGCGCATTGAATAAATTGGAAGTTCGGCCTTCTGGAACGAAACGCATACAACGTAAATTGATTTGGAAATGTTATCCACAGTTTTTTTTTTGTGCACCGGCGAATTGGAGTGCGCGGATGTTGTAGGCGAGCAATGAATTAAAGATGAATTGAAAGTTCAGCCTTCGTTAGAAAATTTACAGTCGATTGCGTTGGTTTAACGCTATTCATTAATAAATAGGTTATCTGGTTACTTACAAAAAAACAAATGAAGCAATTACACATCCTTGCAACATTGCAATAATACAAACTGCCTTAACCAACTGGGAGCAAGGATGCTGCTAAGAAGCAGCACCTGCGTCTGTCATCAAGTAATAAATTGGACCCATGGAGTTGCTAAGGAGAGTACCCAAGAATAATAAGGTACAATGTGTCCAACCTAGCGGCCTAAAGTAGACACTTTTCACCACATGACCCATCTTTCTAAATAATTCTAAAATAATTAATAGATGAGGCGTTGATTTTGAAAGTGGGGCAAGTCCATTTTTTTATTTCAGAGAAGTCCAGAAATACACAATTGTGCCTTGTATATTTCTGGAAGACCATAGCTCACCACCTAAAATTTTGAGATGCCGACTTCTATGCCGCGGTCCATGACGAACTATAAACATGCCATCACATCATAAATTCGAGTGAGTTATTTATTACTCTTAACATCTTCAGCATTAGGGGCTTTTCTCAATTTAAAAAACAGGACTTACCCCACTTTCAAAATCAACGGCTCATATCTTTGAATTACTCTGCCCATGACTGCAAATCCAGTGTAATCAAAACCAATCAGGCATCGAGTTTTTCAAATATTACCTAGCAACGGTCAATATGCAGTTAACGTGCTGTTAAAATATGTACAGAATGGCTCAAATGTCCCTTTATCTTTGAAATTCCAAATGAAAATAAAACTGGTAATAACATGACACTATAATATGTAAAATTTTAAGACGAAGTTAATATAAACACGTTCACGTGAACGGCAACAATTTTCAGGACCGATTCTACAATTTGTCTACAAACGCAGGTCCAACACTAGTCCAACACTAGTGTAGCAATTAGTATAGTGTAGCATTTGCTACACTAGTGTAGTAAGTAGTAGAATTGATGATCATCAATCTATTAGTAAAGGGTATTATAATTTATGGTAGTAGTGTAGTAACTAAATTCACTTAGTCCGGGTAGACTAGAGCCTGTGGCAAGACCAATCGTATGCTTGTGTAGAATCGTTCACGTGCCGATCATGAATCTAAAAGTTTATATAAACTTCGCCTTGAAATTGGCGAAGTTATACTCCGTATAACTGTAGTATAATTGTCATCATACTAATTGACAGTGTACTTACAATCATAATAATTAAGTTACTGCAAAACATAAAAATATACAGAAAAGATAAAACGTTGGAGCATATCAATTAAACTAATAAAATAATACATTTCTTAGGCAGAAAGTTCCATAAAGGTTCATAAAGTTTTCATAAAGTTTTCATAAACTTCGTACTTGAGCATGATACGTGCTCAAGTCGTATATTTGGTTAGGTTAGTGTATAGGAAAAAAAGAAATAGGAAAAACAGCACAACTATATAACATGTTAAAAAACACCTTTTTTAGCAAGAAGAATATATCAAGAGACACAAAAACACAAAAAGTAATGTAGGCCTTACACCGAAAGGTAGATAGGTAGAGGAATAAATAAATAGTGTATAAACGTTTTTAGGAAATACGCAGCCTAATAGACAACTTGAGTCAAACTCATGCTCAAGTACAGACTATAGATACAGGGCTAAAACTATCAACCCAAATACCTTGCTAACCGATACCGAAAAAAAATAGACAAAGAAGCCTATGAAAATGTATTTCCACAACAAAAATATACATGAAATGGTTTATTTTTTTATCAAAATATACAGGGTATTGAACAACGGTTGTCGGATATTTTACCCAATTATAATACTGATGAAATAAAAAAACACAAAATCTTAGTCTACATGTTTCCGCAACTCAACTGTTTCCGAAATATAGTCGATTAGCAAAATGGGATATTTGATATACCAATATAAAGAGAATTTGACCTAGAATCATATTTTATAAATTAGTATATTCCATTTAAAAAATCTTAGAAATCTCTTAGATATCTTAGAAATCTCTAAAATTTTATATCTTAAGATCTTAAAACTGTTAGATCTTGCGGAAAATCGGTAGGCTATTAAAAAAAGGACTGCGCCATTTTGTATAACAGGTTGGAATGAGTTTTCTATCAATATTGTTTTGTGCATCTTTGACAGTTTGGCAGATATAAGCTGGACACTGAAAAATCAACCACCCTGTATATCTCAGAAACAGTTGAGTTACGGACTCATGTTCACTAATATTTTTTTCCATCAGTTTTTTATCAAAATATACAGGGTATTAAGCAACGGTTGTCGGATATTTTACCCAATTATAGTACTGATGAAATAAAAAACACAAAATCTTAGTCAACATGTTTCCGCAACTAAACTGTTTCCGAAATATAGTCGATTAGCAAAATGTGATATTTGATATACCATTATATAGAGAATTTGACCTAGAATCGTATTTTGTAAATAAGTAATTCCATTTAAAAAACGTAGAAAATCTTAACTCATAACATCTTAAAAAAGTTAGATCTTTGTGAAAAATAGGTGGGCTATTAAAAATAAAGGACTGCGCCAATTTGTATAACAGGTTGCGTATGAGTATCCTATCAATATTTTTTTGCATCTTTCGCAGTTTTGCAGATATAAGCAGGACACTGAAAAATCAACTACCCTGTATATCTCAGAAACAGTTGAGTTGCGGACCCATGTTCACTCATTTTTCCATTTTTTCCATCAGTACTATAATTGGGTAAAATATCCGACAACATTTTTGAATACCCTGTACATCTTGATGTATGACAGTTTTGAAAATATTGATGATAAAACGTAATGTAGTAAGACAAAAAAACAAAGTTTTTGTATTAACTTTTTTTGCATAAACTTATTCTACCATGTTAAAGTAAATGTTGGAAATTATTTCCATTGTTTTCTAAAGAAAAATATAGCAGGTTTCAAACTACTCGCGAACTTTCTGAAGGTTTGTCTAGTAATAGCTCGACATTCTTGTGTTATTCATTGGAACAAATCAACAACAACAATAACGAATCAAAATTGTAATTTTCTGTCGCTTATACCGTTTATTTATTTGGATTCTATGGAACATTTACTGTTGTACAAATGTGTAAATCAAGCATAGAATGGATTTTGGCGCTTATACACTATAATCATCCTCTAGTTTGATTCAGCTGCAATGGGAGTCATCACTTTATTGAAACGAAACAGTAAATTTTACAATTAGTTTTATGAAAATATTACTGTAATCATCCAGTGAATTCATGGATTCGGATCAATAAAGGGTTTATTTCTATTATTGAGGGTTTATATTAGGGGATGATTATACAAGTGAACACCCACCCACCCTCCAATTGCATTCAAGTGATTTAACACTTAAACTACAATGCTTTTCAAAGATGATTATAAATGAATCATCAATGTTACAGTCATTCAAGAAATTGGACGTCTAATGCTCTACTATGCTTTGAATTTGGATTGGAGGGTGGGTGGGTAGGCACACTATCATCATCCTCTAATTTGATTCAGCTGCAATGGGAGTCATCACTTTATTGAAATGAAACAAGGAATGCATCGATACATATTTCCAACTTCTATGTATATCATACTTTAAAGGATTGTTTTGTTACTTACCTTAACTTTGTAAGTGATACTTTACAGAACCTGAGCAGTAAAGCTATACAGGGCTCCCGTCATAGATCGAGAAAGTCAATGTCAAATGAATCATGACACATTTTTACCTCTCTTTTGATCGATTCGGAATCAGAACAGCACTTGCAGCATTCGCAATTGATTCGTTGTTTTAACAGCATTGAAATCTTCATCTAACGAGTTTTACCTCTAGCTCTTTACACTCTGTATCTCTTTAATGAGTTTTACCTCTAAACCGACGGAATGATCTATTTGATTTGATTTCGTGGCGCAATCGTGGATTTCGTTGGTTCTGTGGAATCGAATCGAATCGTGGATTTTGTGAGTTTTATGGTTTTATTTCCCCAACGCTTATTACTGAATGTTTTTGAACATATTTGAACATTTGAACGTATTTGAATGTTTACTCCTCGATGTCTCGGGCAGAAGTGATCAACTTACCGTCTCCATCCTAAGGGTGGAAATTTGTCAATTTGTTATTTTTTTTAACCTAACCTAAGGGATGATGGATATTAGGGGGGGTCATCACTTTCTTGGAACTGCAACGGGTGTATTATTGCAAGTCGTTTGGAAATATTACTAAAGATAGCTGATTACAAGAATCAATTTTGACTGATAAGTAAATCATTGCTTGAAATCCTGGCAAGAATACCAATTTTGTTTCAAACTTTATTTCCACATTGTACATCCTGTAAATTTTGATTAAGAGGTGTAAAGTTATGATTTCAAGCAAATTTCAAATCTAGACTTCTAATGTCTTACTGAACCATGATCCTGCCAATAATCGCATTTGATTCCATTCCACGTCCTTTAACAATGAAAATTGAGAGCGCGCGGCATTTCGAGGCTATCACGCCTCTTAATTGGGCCATTAACTCGCGCTCCGGTGGCGATAAAAGGTGCCTCGAAGCATGAGTCACTCCACGACGTCAATTAATGCCTCATAACGCTCCATAGTCACACGGCAAACAAACAAACAACAGTCAACAAAGCGCATTTCGTAAACACCCGCGCTTTCGCTTTCATCGCGTCGATTCCGGCACACCGGAATTATTCAGAGATGAGCCGGAGCAGAACCGAGGATCGATCATGAGGAGCGATCTTAAGAACCTGCTCGGGGTCATCTAGAGTAGAGCCGCGGCAGGTAAAGGGATCTTAAGAACCTCCTCGGGGTCATCTAGAGTGGAGCCGCGGCAGGTAAAGGTCCCAGTCGTGAGCGAGGCGGTCGTTACGGATCTTCAGAATTCCTCGGGATCTAGGAAATCGTCTGGCTGACCTTTGCGTTGTTCGCCGCTTTGGGTCGATCGGCGAGGTGATGGACGAGGGAGTTGCCAGGAATTGCTTCTTGCGGCAAACAGCAGACTTGTATTTATTAAGAATGCAAGAGGATTTTCTTGTTGGTTTGGGCAAGACACGCGAATTTATTGTTTTTACTGGTCGATGTGATGGACTTTGAGTGTGGTAAAGCTCTGCTTCACTATGATTTTGACAGCTAGGGGCTTGCGGCGTACCCAAAGCAAAGAGTATGGTAAGAAAGCAAAACTATCGATACATAATAAATTTCTGTCTGGCAGTGTTAGAATATGTCTGTCGCAGTCACCCGTAATATCGCTGTCGTGCGTGGAACTACAGTAAAAGAATGCATACGCAGCGAATGAACCGGTGCGAACATTTTCCTCCTATTGGAGGAAATCCTCATCCTCATCCTATTGGAAAAGTCCAATATTTTCTTCAATACTCGACTGCCACGAGGCGGAAAATAATTGCATTCTGTGTACCAGAATAAGTGCGCAGTAAAGAAGCATGTTATTGTTTCAAAATGTTTTCAATTGCAAGTTGTAACTTCGCGGATGATTGCTGAAAAATATAGCTGCGCACATCTGGGGTTTATTATTATTGACGAGATTAAAGCATTGTTTGGCGATCGTTGCGGGTCGTAAATTCTCTCGTGTTTCTCCAACGGCGATAAAAATAGAACACCCATTAAGCCGTGGATGTTTTGGCAAAACTGCGGACTCCCACATTCCGCCGAGGAAAAATAAACCGTGTTATTTGCATCCGAATGGCATTCCGATTGTTGAACACAGAAAACACTTCCGAAAATTCCTCGCCATGCGTCCTGTTTACGCGTTTCTGCGTGCCCCCGAAGGTCACCGCCGACTTAATCCATAAGTAACGCTGTATGGGGAGACGGCAGAAATAAAATTTATCGACGTAGGCCAGCACCGGAGTGACTCACCATATTGCACCTGTCACTCACCGAAATTGCCAGCGATTATTTTCCGGGCCTCGCGTGGGCCGGTTTTCCGGGATGAGGCCCCGCAGGGCCGGAGGACGCGCTCCGGGGAAATCCCCGACTCCGGAAAACAGAGCACGTTAATGCGCAAATATTGCCCCTCCCGACGATCAATGCTGTTTTAATGAGCGGCGCAAACCCCGCCGACTATTAATATGCAGACGTGGCAAAGGTGATATTAAAATTTACAACGAACCCGATTCGCTTGCATTTTTCGTCGAGTATGAAGAAAATTGCAGATTCACGTACAATTCAGTGGAAATGTGTTTGGTCACACTTTACGTTTACCGACGCACATAGGGCACATAGGTATTTGGGCGATCTGAGCGGACAACATTATTGATGAGTTTTAATCGATTCTAAAAGTGTTGTTAGGCTGAATCATAACAGTAAAAGGCATAAAAAATAACTCTTACTTTACACAATTATATATTAAACAGTACAGAGTACAGAGTTCTTTTGCTCCTCACACTTGACTCACCAAACGACTTTGATAGACGTCCTTGTGTGTTCACTACTTTCGGAATACTAAATGTGCCTTCAAGCCATTCTTTAGTTTTCTTTAGAAACTTATCCTCAATTCTAATTGCTTTTGTCCATCTTCATTTAATTTCAGGCTTAAAACGCAAAAATACTTGCGTTACTTCTTTCACTTATTCGTTAGAGTAATCATCTAACTTAATTAGGTAGTTCTCCAAACAATCTAATTTTTCGTTGATGTTTTTTGAATCACTTCGCTGCATTAAGGTAAATAAATGTTTTCTAGTCATAACTCTTAGATTTGACGGTCCTAAAACAAAAACAAACAATTCAGCGCAAAACATAACCTCTACAGATCTTAACGCCGTCAAAGAAATGTTGGGAAAACTATAAAAATAGCAACATTTAGCAGCATACATAAGTCTGTTCAAAACGTTTTCTGAACGTCTTCGAATTTCCAGTCTCCATCCACTCTGACCATCAGTAAGTCGTCTTCTGTTTCTCTTCCTCCAAGTTTTTCTATCAATAAACTCGTTCCAACTTTTACTTGGTCTTCCTCTCCTCCTTATTCCTTGTGATGTCCATTCCCATTCTTGTTGTGGAAGTCTTTCACAAATCTTCCGATCGGAAATCATCCAATTTCCTGTTGTCTCAGTTCAACTCTATCCAGGAGTAAGTCATCTTCTATTTTTCTCTCTCGAAGTTCTTTATCAATACAATCACTCGAACTTTTCCTTGGTCATTCTCTCCTCCTTGTGGATAATTGTTGATACAATGATATCCATTGAAACTAAACCACGCTCTAAGATAATTTTGGATCGTGCAACTGGGCCTAAATAGTACATAAGTCTGTTCAAAACGTTTTCTGAATGTCTTCCAATTTCCAGTCTCCATTCCACTCTGACCATCAGTAAGTCGTCTTCTGTTTCTCTTCCTCCAAGTTTTTCTATCAATAAACTCGTTCCAACTTTTACTTGGTCTTCCTCTCCTCCTTATTCCTTGTGATGTCCATTCCCATTCTTGTTGTGGAAGTCTTTCACAAATCTTCCGATCGGAAATGATCCAATTTCCTGTCTCAGTTCAACTCTATCTAGGAGTAAGTCATCTTCTATTTTTCTCTCTCGAAGTTCTTTATCAATACACTCTCTCGAACTTTTCCTTGGTCATTCTCTCCTCCTTGTGGATAATTATTGATACAATGATATCCATTGAAACTAAACCACGCTCTAAGATAATTTTGGATCGTGCAACTGGGCCTAAATAGTACATAAGTCTGTTCAAAACGTTTTCTGAACGTCTTCCAATTTCCAGTCTCCATTCCACTCTGACCATCAGTAAGTCGTCTTCTGTTTCTCTTCCTCCAAGTTTTTCTATCAATAAACTCGTTCCAACTTTTACTTGGTCTTCCTCTCCTCCTTATTCCTTGTAATGTCCATTCCCATTCTTGTTGTGGAAGTCTTTCACAAATCTTCCGATCGGAAATGATCCAATTTCCTGTCTCAGTTCAACTCTATCTAGGAGTAAGTCATCTTCTATTTTTCTCTCTCGAAGTTCTTTATCAATACACTCTCTCGAACTTTTCCTTGGTCATTCTCTCCTCCTTGTGGATAATTATTGATACAATGATATCCATTGAAACTAAACCACGCTCTAAGATAATTTTGGATCGTGCAACTGGGCCTAAATAGTACATAAGTCTGTTCAAAACGTTTTCTGAACGTCTTCCAATTTCCAGTCTCCATTCCACTCTGACCATCAGTAAGTCCTCTTCTGTTTCTCTTCCTCCAAGTTTTTTATCAATAAACTCGTTCCAACTTTTACTTGGTCTTCCTCTCCTCCTTATTCCTTGTAATGTCCATTCCCATTCTTGTTGTGGAAGTCTTTCACAAATCTTCCGATCGGAAATGATCCAATTTCCTGTCTCAGTTCAACTCTATCTAGGAGTAAGTCATCTTCTATTTTTCTCTCTCGAAGTTCTTTATCAATACACTCTCTCGAACTTTTCCTTGGTCATTCTCTCCTCCTTGTGGATAATTATTGATACAATGATATCCATTGAAACTAAACCACGCTCTAAGATAATTTTGGATCGTGCAACTGGGCCTAAATAGTACATAAGTCTGTTCAAAACGTTTTCTAAACGTCTTCGAATTTCCAGTCTCCATTCCACTCTGACCATCAGTAAGTCGTCTTCTGTTTCTCTTCCTCCAAGTTTTTCTATCAATAAACTCGTTCCAACTTTTACTTGGTCTTCCTCTCCTCCTTATTCCTTGTGATGTCCATTCCCATTCTTGTTGTGGAAGTCTTTCACAAATCTTCCGATCGGAAATGATCCAATTTCCTGTCTCAGTTCAACTCTATCTAGGAGTAAGTCATCTTCTATTTTTCTCTCTCGAAGTTCTTTATCAATACACTCTCTCGAACTTTTCCTTGGTCATTCTCTCCTCCTTGTGGATAATTGTTGATACAATGATATCCATTGAAACTAAACCACGCTCTAAGATAATTTTGGATCGTGCAACTGGGCCTAAATAGTACATAAGTCTGTTCAAAACGTTTTCTAAACGTCTTCGAATTTCCAGTCTCCATTCCACTCTGACCATCAGTAAGTCGTCTTCTGTTTCTCTTCCTCCAAGTTTTTCTATCAATAAACTCGTTCCAACTTTTACTTGGTCTTCCTCTCCTCCTTATTCCTTGTGATGTCCATTCCCATTCTTGTTGTGGAAGTCTTTCACAAATCTCCGATCGGAAATCATCCAATTTCCTGTCTCAGTTCAACTCTACCCAGCAGTAAATCCTCTTCTATTTTTCTCTCTCGAAGTTCTCTATCAATACACTTTCTTGAACTTTTCCTTGGTCATCCTCTCCTTGGTATGTATCCCTTGTGGTGTCCATTCCCATTATTTTTATGGAAGTCTTTCATCTGGCATTACAGAACATTATATGTCACTTGGTGACTCATGATCTCGAAACCTGCGAAAACTTCGAAGAAAAAGTCCAACCAAAATTTTCCAAATTACGAAAATACTGACGATACAACAAAATAATTATCTTCTCCATACCTTTTCTACTTAAATTTCAGAAAAAGTAAAGTCAATTGCAGAAAATGTGGAATCAATTTCAGAAAAAGGAAAACGAATTTTTTTTTTGTGTATTGAAGGTTGGAGCGTTTTTTTGTACAATTCCTCGGAATTGACACAGTTTGACCTTTCTTTATAACAAAATTTATATCATGAGTTTTCATCTAATACATTATACTTCTTTGTATAGAGACTAACTAATATATATTTTTTTTTGTTCTCTTACAACATATTCTATATAACAAATTAACCACAATACCATAATAAGAATCAACATAAACCCGAGTTTAGCCTTCGTGCGAACCGCTTGGGTGTTCCATTAGAGCCCCAAAGTCACCCTTTAATTATTCAATACATAATTGGATCGCACGGCGCCATCCATTACTGGGTTAAATGGGGGGCATAAAAGCGCGGTAATAAGCCGCGCTCTATTCACAATTTACATCCGCAGCCCTTGAATTAACGCACGTCGCCCCCGCGGTAATAAATTACCGCGCGCATTCCTCGGGGAACCCCCCACGTAAACCCCCGTTTATTGACCCGGCGAGGAAGCAAAATTGAAAGCCGAAATTCCGAAACTCGCCCGGCTCGAAGGTCGTTGGGGGGCGGCGGTCGTTATCCGACGGCGGCGCTTACATATTTAAGGCGGCCGGCGCTTACATATTTAGGGGCGGGGGCGCTTACGTGCCGTAATGGAAAGTCGTTTGTAAGCGGACGTAATGCGATTTTCGCTCGGAGGGTTCGCCCCAGGAAGCCCGGGCAATAATGCACAAGGCCCCGGCAGTGGGAACTTCGATCCCTGAATGTGAAGGGATGCAGGTAGATTAAGTTCGTTTGCCGGGATTAACTCGCTGTGTTTATTGCGAGGGAATGCTCAAGCTCAAGTTATGGCGCCATTAGGCAAATTATGTTCAGACGAGTTCGACATTCCCTATACAACATTCAGAAATGCTGCACTTAGTGCAGATTAATTCAGTTGCATGTAAACTGCAGCACATTCCGCGAAAAATTATTCTGCATTTTAATACACCTGAAGAAGATCAAGCGAAAGCCATAAGGAGAACATTTCCAAATGCGATAGATCGTTACTTGATAATGGCAATTATCAAGTAAAATTTCTGATATTTCAGTAATAGCTAACACATACTTTTCAATGCAGAAAGTTATATGTTTGATTTTCTCCTTTATTTAATACTGAAACATTGTCAAATTTTCAGGAGAATTAGTTTCAGGTGTATTGTACACGAATCTAATATTAAATTTGCACACAATAAATTTTCATAACTTTCAGTAATAGCTAACCCATACTTGTCAATGCAGAAAGTTATCTGTTTGATTTTCTCCTTTATTTAATACTGAAACTTTGTCAAATTTTCAGGAGAATTAGCTTCAGGTCTATTGTACACGAATATATTATCAAATGTGCAAATAATAAATATTCAGAACTTTCAGTATTAGCTAACCCATACTTGTCAATGCAGAAAGTTGTCTGTTTGACTTTCTCTTTTATTTAATACTGAAACTTTCAACGTCAAATTTTCAGGAGAATTAGTTCCCAAGCCTGAATTTCCCAACCTTGCCTAAATTTTTCCGAGATTGCGTCTACTAATACTATATTTTATTTTGAACAATAATATATTTGGACTCCTTCTAAATAGAACTATTGGTGCCATCATGTAATGTTATAATTTTAAACTGATGTTAAGATATCATTATTAAGAATGTTACAGTATAAATGTGGAAAGGTTCGTACGTTTATTAATTTGATAAATTCATAATATCTGAAATACCTACATCGATTTATTTACCACATCTTTCTTTGACAGCTTTCACGTTATACAAATCCAAGTATTGAGGCCATTCATCCTGTGACCATAAATATCCTGCTGAACTTTTTTCGCAAATTCGCGCTCGCAAAGCCCGGCACATCCTGACGTGAATGCGGCTCCCATCCCAGAATTGCTTACTCACGCTCCCCTTTATCTCGGTTATTAATAAGTACACAGCGTGTTTGTTTTCGTTTGCGTCTATTTAACGGCAGCACAGCAGCGACGGCCGCCGCTTAATTACACCAACAACACAAACAGCGTATAAATCACGATTGTGTAATCTGCAGGCGGCCCCGTCAAGGTTGGCCTGCCTTTCTGTCATATCGCACGCCAGGCTATCCCCGATGTGGGCCTGGAACTGTAAAAATTGCCCCGTTTGATTCAACCCAACGAACCTTGATTACCTTCGAGGTACGTTGCTATTGGTAATGTGTTAGAAAATGCAAATCATGGGTTAGTATAACAAAGCACCGATTTATGGATTTGTTTTATTTATTCAATTATAGACACGCTGAAATGGTAACAGACAGCGAAATAAAACACAGGTTTATGATGATGATGTGAATTGATTTATTTTCAATGATTCATTAAAGTTATGAGGGCGTGTAGAATATCTTTTTGTGATTCTTTGACCTTATGAGGGCGTTATAAATTCTTTTTATTTATTATTTATTTAATTACTATTTCGAAAATTCTGACTGTGAAGTTTGAACATCTCTCGTTTCTCAGATCATTTACCACCATGCTCTTTAATTCCATTGAACTATGGGAAATTAATATACGTATGAGGCTGACGCGCCGGAGGCGATTCCACAATTACATTTGTTTGGGGGTCGCGCTATATCTAATGCGTCAACTACATTTGTAACTGCTTCGTCTAATTGTTCGAACACGAAAGCGACTCATCTGCCGGCTTGTGTTCTCTGATAGGATATACGATATACCGTAAAAGGCGCAAGCAAATGCGCAAAATGCACCAAAGGGTCTTCTTTAGAAGTTCAAGGTGTTTAATTTTTTTAGGAGAGGCAGTAGGTGTAGGTGGGTTCGGGTTCTATTATAAATATAAAAACTTGTGCCTCCCACAGGGCGATATCTCTTGGAATTAATCTCGAATCGAAGCCGGGGCGTGCTGGCAACTGGGTCACAGTCACGTTTGCGTTCCGCCCACGGCGGAATAAATAATGTAACGCGTTACAGTAATCCGATTGATGCCAATCGCTCCCTCTCGCAAATCGCGTATGCACACACACAGGTCGTGAGCCTTGCGTTTGCATACACGTACGTGCCCAGCTCGAAACCGGGGCGCCGGCTACTTTCATTATTTGTTGATCCGTTGGTGAGGCCCGTTTTTTGCTCTGCCTTCCACTTTCCGTCTCTCTCCGCGTCGTCGGCGTTGATAATTTATTGTTATTTACGCCGCACAAAAATGCACGACCGGAAACCGTAAATTCGCCCCGCGGAACTTTCGACTGTGTTTTTTTTTTATTTACTCCGCGGTTTTCGGTTACCTCGTTAATGGATAATGTGTGCGTAACCGAGTCGAGCATCCTCTCGACACAAAAATTCCCACAGCTCGTTTTACATGTAAAGTCCGTCAGACGAATATACAACTTCAGGTCGTAAAATTTCTAGGTAGCCACTTGAGCTGCAAAGTGACCACTCTGCTGAAGATCAGTCTGCTAAAATATGCACTTCATCGTTTTTCGTTTCCACCACAGCACGGCTTTCAGCAAAATTTTTCCTGTGATGGATATCGTTCCGTATATTGTTAGCAGGTCTATGGCAATCGATCTTCGAAAACAAAGATGGCCAAACACTCGTACTTGGAGCTACTTTTTTCATCAGAAGATATGCATTTGTAACAGAAACATCAACTATGAAAATATAGGCCACCACCATTTTCGTTGACATGTTGTTGTGCGTTAAGAAGCAACGTGCTGAACTGGTCAGCACTTCCCATTCGTTTATTGCAATTGAAGAAAGGTTTAGGCTGAGTGTATTTTTTGTTCTGCTTTCTCTTGAATATCGAGTGCATCAAGTGCAAGTACCTGCATCAACAACATCGTAATTTGTTATACAGGTAACAACTTTATTATCTTTCCACCTGACAAGAGATATTTTCTGAAACTTCTTTTGTCTGTCCGATAACCGTAATACCCACGAGTTTGTATCCCATAGCTTTGATATCGAGAAGAGGACTTTTGCTTGTCATTTTATCTTTTGCTTGTATTGCACAATATCCGATTTCAGCTAGATGATTCAGCAGAGTGTCCCTTTATCTTGTATGGTACCTGTTACACAATATCAGAGTTCAGCTAGATGCTACAGCATAGTACTGGACGAAAAAAAATTGTCGAAGAATATTTTGAAACGTTGGTTAGGAGGAATATTTGCTAGCTCAATGAGGGACATTGCCCCCAATAGCAAAAACTTTATCCTTATTTGTTGCTTTCCCGGTGTATATTTCAAAAGAAATCATGTATCCATTTGTTGCACAAAGAGCCCAATTTTCAAACCCAGATCTTATAGTTTTTCCCCTTATGAATTGTTTTGCATAGTATCTCCCATAATAGGGAATCATACTTTCATCTAAGAAAGGGGAGGGGAGGTCTAAGGAAGAAGAGGAATATTTGCTAGCTCAATGAGTGACATTACGACGTCGCCCCCAATACTAAAAACGTTATCCTTATTTGTTGATTTCCCGGTGTATATTTCAAAAGAAATCATGTATCCATTTGTTGCACAAAGAGTCCTGTTTTTCTATGGACAAATCTATGGACAAATTATCTTGTAGTAGCATTTAAAATCTTCATTTAGATGATTGACCAAAGATCTGAGTATGAATAAGCGACCTTGCTCGTCAATTTCAATTGACAAAGTGTTGTCATTTCAATTTCTCAAAATTTGCTCGAATCTGTTTAGTCGGATACTATTTTGCAAAATATTTGGTATATCGACCTTACTAGACCAAAACATCCTCTTCTGGGGATACTTAATATAGCCGGAAAGAAGAAGACCGCCAATAAAAACGTACATCTCATCCAGTACTATATTTATCAAGTCGTTCTTTTGTGCCGAGTACAAGTTTGTTTGATGTAAAATGCGTTCTAGCAATTCTTCTGTAAAGAATAATTTTACAAACTCTACGGGACTTCTACATTTTCTGGCTTCTTCTGAAATAGGCGTTTTTGCGCAGTTCATGTCCATGCAAAATGATGATTTATCTCGTTTCTATTTGAATTGCTTTTGAACTTTTGGTCTTTGATGTTGGCATATTTGATTAGTGGTTCTTCGTCGCTGGAGTTCCAGTCAGAATCCGAAGGTAACTTATTTTGTATATTACCAACCGATGGTACACTTTTTTTCATTTCCTTCTTCACGTGTTTTAACTTCACATACAGTTTTTAGCATTTTTGGGCCCAAGCAGTTCAGATCTCTTACATCTTCGTCATCGCTCAAATGCTTATCAACATCTGTGTTGTTCCCATGAACTGGTGGAATTGCAAAAATATCTAAGTGAGTGTTCGAGTCAACCTCAACATCTTCGAAAGCTTCTAAAAGCTGTTCCAATGACAAACTGTAAATAAATTAAAAAAAATCTAAATAATATTCCATGCATAGTCTCCATTATAACGGACGCAACAAAAGAAGACAGCGTAAAATTTTTGTTTACAAATTTTTTTGGTTCAAACAGTCAGTTGAGTTCACTAGTCATTACTGTTACAGAAAACAAAATTTTGAGTGATGTTTAAAGTATTTTGTATTGTCGGTATTCTAAATTGTGCTAGATCACTGCTGCATCATAATATGCAGTGCATGGAAACGGATAGTTTTTTTAATTTTTAACTCAAGAAGAATAATCTTATTTTATCGCTATATTGGCTTTATCAGAAATTTAAAATAAAAAAACTTTCCTGTTGCCATGCGCTGCATATTGTGATGGGTCTACCTACCTTGCACAATTTAGGATACCAACAATACAAAATACTTTAAATATCACTCAAAATTATGTTTTCTGTAACACTAAGGACTAAATAACACAACTGTCTTAACAATATATTTGAGGTTATGTTTGCAATTGTCAAATAATTTAAAATGTGGTCGTCCTTTAACACTATGCAATAATGGGGCCCATATAAACACTTTGATGTATTGGCACATTTTGTTTTCTACTTTCAAAACCTCTATTTTCTACTTACTTTCAAAACCATTTCATTTCTACTTTCTTTCAAAACCACTTATTTTCTACTTTCAAAACCACTTGTTTTCTACTTACAAAAACCTCAAGGCCTGAACTCTTAAAAACACTAAAACAATTTGATATTTTCATTAAAATTCTGGAAATCATCATGGATTTTTTTTTTGTCCACTTGGCCTAGAAGTTTAGCGTAATATTCATCGTTTATTGTTTGACCCTTGGGAAGATAATCAATTTGTAATATTACCTTAGCATCCCAAAAGACTGACGCCGTAACTTTTCCAGCTGACTTCACAGACATTGCCTTCTTTAGTGGTGGAGAACCCCTATGTCTACATTGTTTAGATTGCTGCTTGGTCTCAGGGGTATAATAGTGAACCCAAGTTTCATTTCTTCTACGAATCCTTGGACTAATTTTTTGATATTTTTATTTTGGACAACTTTCATTAAACGTTTTGGCTTCTGAAACCAGTTGTGCATCTGTATTGCAACTCATAATATTTGATTGAAAATGCTGAAAGTTTGGCATATTTATTGTTTCTTACTTAGATAATCTGGTACTTCGATAATTATTTTGACAATATAGTTGCTTTCTGAAAATGCAATATACATTTCTGGTTTGACCAATTCTTTTCGAAAATGAAATGAACAATTTTTATTTTAGTTCTTCCGCAATTTCTCCTCTTCTGCTGCTTAACGAAACGAAGATTTTGAAATCAATAATATTGAAAATCTAAGATTTTTTTTTGTTTCTACAATTTCTCTTCTGCACATAATAATGTAATAATAATATTTTATTGTGTGCTGGTACAGAAAATGTAGATATGAACATCACCACTAAAAAACCTCTTAAAATGCACCTCAAATTGGGATTTCCGTTCCGATTGTTTGGCGTTTCGTGTTGGCCCTGAGGGCATGCGAAGAAATCGCGTGTCGAATCCGAATCCGAGGCGGTAATTCGCCGGGCAATTAGCTGGAGAACTGCGGAATCACGGCGCTGAAATTGCAAAAGAAACTCCTGATTGTGTGCCATTTTTTTCGCGCCTCTTTATCCGCGCGTTATGCAGCTGAGTTCGTTGGCACTTTCGAACGTGCCTTGACGAGGTACGAGTCGTACAAAAAGTTCAATTTTGCAGACGTGTGGAGGCAGGTTTCGTGGCTTTTTTTGTGCGCAATTTTCGCCTGAACAGCAGTGATGATGGGATTGGTAATTTTAATACGCTTGGAACGTGATCATGAAGAGCAATTTTTAGTTTGGCAACTAATGATGGCATAAAATACCAATTATCGCTTTCATTAAATACAAATTTCGCTTGTAGAGTTGTGATGATAGTGTTGATAATGTAATAATTACAATTTTCCTATCAAAGAAGACCGATTGTTCGTTGGGCAACTGATGATGGTGTAATAGCTATTTATGCACCAAGGGCGTTACTACGATGATTACGCCCGGAGAATGATGAAATCCAGCTCGAGGGCTTTAGCCCGAGAGATGGATATAGTTCGATGGGCGTAGTCATCGTAGTAACTTCATTGGTGTATATAGTCGTCTTACCGAAAGCTTGGTATGACTCATTGCTCCATATTTCACGAATTCGATATACGTTTCTTATTTCATTTTCATTTCGTTAAAATGTTCGGCACAAAATTGATTTTCGTCTTGATGTAATTGAAATTACAGTCCCGCGCAATTAGTGTTTGCAATTGCAATAGAAACTCGAATGGGACGCACGAAAGTGAAATCACCGCTGTTGTTATTTACTGCCCGAAGCGGTCACGAGAGAAAAGAAAACAAACAAATAATGAAACGAACGAAGCGATTATGCCGTGATTCAGCAATTTTTTTCATGGGCGTGTTATCAACAGGTGAAGCTTCGACGGATCGCAATCATCCATGATCGGCAAACTTTTGAGTCAGAAGAGCCATTAGCTATTCTTCTTCACCTCTTAGCGATAAAAAAGCTCATTGTTTGTCAGCCATCCAGTCCACCACACTTTAAAAGTAAGATGAGTGTTTAGTTTGTGATGAGTCGTCTCCATCTCCACTTCTTAATTGCCAATGATGGTGGATATGGTGGAAATACTATTAATTCTGCTCAAAGTAGTGTCTTATTTTTGGACGACCCATCAACTCAAAAATGTAAGATAAGTGTTTAGATTGTAATGAGCCATCAACATCTCAAACTCTTAACTGCACTTGATGGAGGGTACACTATTCATTCTGCTAAAAAAAATGTCTTATTTTTGGAAGACCCACTATCAACTATAAAATGCCAAATGTGGCATTAAGATGCCAAATCTTAATTGCCAATGATGGTGTAGATAGTGGAAATACTATTAATTGTGCTCAAAGTAGTGTCGTCTTATTTATGGACGACCCACCATCAACTCAAAAATGTAAGATACGTGTTTCGTTTGTGATGAGCCATAACCAACTCAAACTCGTAACTGCACTTCATAGAGGATACATTATTAATTCTGCTCAAAAAAGATGTCTTTCTTTTTGGATGATCCATCAACTCCAATGTAAGATACGTGTTTAGTTTGCAAAGGGTCATCACCATCTCAAATTTTTAATTGCACTTTAAGAAGGAAACACTATTAATTAGCTCAAAGAAGTGTCTTATTTTTGGACGACCCACCATCAAATCAAAAATATAAGATAAGTGTTTAGATTATAATGAGCCATCAACATCTCAAACTCGTAACTGCACTTGACTATACTACACTATTAATTCTGCTCAAAAAAGGTGTCTTATTTTTGGACGACCCTCCATCAACTCAAAAATATAAGATAAGTGTTTCGTTTGTGATGAGCAATAACCATCTCAAACTGGTAACTGCACTTGATAGAGGATACACTATTCATTCTGCTCGAAAAGTGTCTTATTTTTGGATGATCCTTCAACTCAAATGTAAAATACGTGTTTAGTTTGTAAAGCGTCATCACCATCTCCAGTTCTTAATTGCTCTTGATGGAGGCAACACTATTAATTATGCCCAAAAAAGTTTTGAACCATCAACTCATCATCAAATCATTGTTTGGTAGCCAGCAGCTAACGCACATTTTCAAGCCCACTTCTCAATTCAAACGAATCGAAATCGATAATCGATTACAATTGCGTTAATCGTGAAATCGTATAATTTAATAATTTTCCACGCAGCGAAACACAAATTTATCCTCGCCGCACACAGTCGTCGAAATTTGCGCGCATTAGCGACCGTTCGTTTTCTACAATTTTACAGCCTGATTATCCAACGCGCTGGCCTGATTGCGTTTTTTACCTCCTCTCTCGCCGAGCTGTCTTTCACGGGGCAATTACGTGCAAAATTAATCGAATTGCGGTGGGCTCGAGGCGCAACCTTGTAACACTAAGGACCTCACTCTCTCGTCCATTATCATTATCTAAACGGCTGGCGGATTTGTTCCCGATCGACACCTTGAACAGATCTTGGCTTATCCAATCGTCGATGGTGTTGAAATTGACTTGCAGCTTTTTGTCGGCGTCGAGATTGGAATCTCTGCGGTTTGCTTGCCCTTCGCCTGTCCGACGTGGGTCGGTCATTTTTTTAATATGCCATCGGGTGTCTGGAAAAGACCATACCAATTATGTTGGTATCTTGGATTTTATTTTTCTTCAGTTGGTTACTGTTCAGTGACGTGCGGATAATTTCAAACGGGGTCGTACATAATCAACACTGAACCAAACGAGTTTATAAATACATCAATTTTGCTCCTTTTGGTTTCAACTCTTTTGGTTTCAACTCTTTTGGTTCAGTGAACAAATATTGGGAATCAAATGAAAACAGGATTGAACAGAATACATTTTGTGGTATTGCCATTTACGACAGCCATTTACTCTTAAAATGCTCATACACACTCTTCATATTGATGACTTCGTCGACTTTACTAACGTGACTTTCGTACTTCTGATACCTGGTAATCAGATACTCTGGTAATGGTATCCGACATCTAACTAACTTTCGGCGGCCAAATCCCTGGTTTTTATTTGGAACATCCTCCTCATGTCAAGATGCAGATGTTTATCTCCTCTTCTTTGTTCCTCGTACTCCTTCTCCTCCAGAAGCCATTAGAAAGAGGTCCCCCCAGAACACCTATCTCCTCTTTCGTGTTTCTCTTCATCTATGTCTTTTGTAACCTCCTAAAGCAGTCGTTTACATCGTTTTTATTTGGAACATCCTCCTCATGTCAAGATGCAGATGTTTGTCTCCTCTTCTTTCTTCCTCATACTCCTTCTCCTCCAAAAGCCATTAGGAAGGGGTCCCCTCAGAACACCTATCTCCTCCTTGGTGTTTTTCTTCATATTTGTCTTTTGTAACCTCCTAAAGCAGTCGTTTACTTCAGTTTGATCTGCTGAAACAAAACGAGCCCAGGCGCATGTTTTCCTTATTTTTTTTTATTTTTTTTATTTGTTCACGTGCATCCCAAGAGATATTCGCGCAAATGAGCCGCGGCCATAAAAATATTGAAAACCATTTCTTTAAACCATGTCGCACTTTACATGTTCAATACCGGATTTTTTGAGAATCGTTGTCACCGTCGAAGTTAACATAGATGATTTTTGAGGTTGTCAACTATCGTTACAGTTCACATCAAAGATGTTTTAGGTTTTTAACCACCGTCGGATTTTACCCGCATTACTTTTGAGGTCTGTAACCATCTTAGGAGTTTACCTGAAGTATTTTTGAGCACCGATGAAGTT
Organism: Othius punctulatus; assembly: GCA_951805005.1. Taxonomy (NCBI): domain Eukaryota; kingdom Metazoa; phylum Arthropoda; class Insecta; order Coleoptera; family Staphylinidae; genus Othius; species Othius punctulatus. Next base: position 17,794,828 of record OX638145.1, read on the forward strand.
TACGAACACCGATTTAGACCCAATGGAACTTTAGCTAGACCTCAGCACTTGAACCTGTGCTGAGGACAAGTTGCGCATCTGGGGCTTTAATTGAGGTTTTAATAAACCGACGAGTTCCAAAATTTCAAAATTCCTTCATGAGTAACTTCGAAGATATCTAAGGCCCATATCTACTTGAGCACAAGTTCTATTCAACTCGTTAATTTGATTACTTTGGTATTCTCTTTAAACGTTTAAATAAAATGCACCAAACTCAACCAAATATAAGCAATTATATGACTTGAATCGAACTCGTGCTCAAGTACGGACTATAGATACGGGCATTAGAACTTCAAAAATCGTTAAAGTATACTCCGACGAGTGTCTTTCCTTCACGTAATCGTTGCTGGTAATCATGGATGTCAGAAATCGTTTTATCATACATGTCTAGTGCGAAGTTTAGAGCATTACATATTGACTATAGGTTGAGAACCACTGCTCTAATCTTCACACTATACATGAATGATAAACGAATTCTGAGATCCATGATTAGCAGCAACGATTACGTGAAGGAAGGACGCTCGTCGGAGTTTACTTGAACGATTTTAGAAGTTCTTGGCGATTTTCGAAGTTTCCCATGAAGGAACTTTGAAGTTTGGGCACTCTGAGCATTTAACAACCGTCGGAGTTTAACGAATTAATTTTAAGGTCTGTAACCACAGAGGGAGTTTACTTGAAGTATTTTTGAGCAACGGTGAAGTTTACGAACACCGATTTAGACCCAGTGGAACTTAACTGGACGTCAACACTTGTAGCTGTTCTGATGACAAGGAACTTTGAAGTTTTGGCACTCGTCGGAGTTTACCTGTGCGATTTCTATAGTTCTTAGCCAATTGGAGTTTACATGAGGTGAATTTTTGAGGTTTTAACCATAATCGGAGATTACTTGCGCGACTTTTGAGAATTTTAACCATCGAATTTTGAATTTTGAAGTTTTGGAAGTCGTCGGAGATTGCTTGAATTATTTCTGAAGTTCTTAGTCAACTTTGGAGTTTACATGAAACATTTTTGAGTATCTTAACTATCGACATTTAAATTCTGAAGTTTTGACTCACGTCGGAGATTACTTGGACTATTTATATAGTTTTTAGTCAATTTTGGAGTTCACATGAACGATTTTTGAGTATCTAAACTATTGACTTCTAAATTTTAAAGTTTTTCTCTCGTCGGAGATTACTTGGACTATTTATGAAGTTTTAGTCAATTTTGGAGTTCACATGAACGATTTTTTAGTATCTTAACTATAAACTTTTAAACTTTAAACTTTACTTGGATGATTTCTGAAATTGTCGGCCAACTTTTGAGTTCACATGAAGGATTTATAAGGTTTGATTAGGTTAATCATAGTCGGAGATTACTTGAACGATTTTTGAATAGCTTAACCATCAAATTTTGAATTTTGAAGTTTTCACACTCGTCGGCGATTACTTGGAAGTATTCTGAAGTTCGTACCCAACTTTGGATTGTACATGAAGGATTTTGAACGTTTTTTAAACATAGTCGGCGATTAGTTGAACCATTTATGAGTATATTAACCACCATCGGAGTTCACATGAAAGATTTTTGAGGTTCGTAACCTCGAATTTTGAAGTTTTCACTCTTGTGGGACGTTGCATGGACTTTTTATAAAGTTTTAGTCAATTTTGGAGTTCACATAAAGGATTTTTAAGTATCTTAACTATCGACTTTTAAATTTTGAAGTTTTGACTCTCGTGGGAGATTACTTGGATTATTTATGAAGTTTTTAGTCAATTTTGGAGTTCACATGAAGGGTTTTTGAGTATCTTAATTATCGACTTTTAAATTTTAAAGTTTTGACTCTCGTCGGAGGTTACTTGGACTATTTCTGAAGTTCTTAGCCAATTTTGGAGTTCACATGAACGATTTTTGAGTATCTTAACTAATGACTTCTAAATTTTGAAGCTTTGTCTCTCGTCGGAGATTACTTGGACGTTTTCTGAAGTTGTCGGCCAACTTTGGAGTCCACATGAAGTATCTTTAAGGTTTGGTTAGGTTAATCATAGTTGGAGATTACTTGAACGATTTTTGAATAGCGTAACCACCGAATTTTGAATTTTGAAGTTTTCACTCTCGTCGGTGATTACTTGGACGATTTCTGAAGTTGTACATGAATGATTTTTGACGTTTTTAACAAAAGTTGAAGATTACTTTAACGCTTTATGAGTGTTTTAACCACCATCAGAGTTCATATGAAGGATTTTTGAGATTCGTAACCTTCGAATTTTGAAGTTTTGATTCTTATCGGAGATTGAATTGTGAAGTTATGAAACTCGTCGGAGATTACTTGGACTATTTCTGAAGTTCTTAGCGTACTTTGGAGTTCACATGAAGGATTTTTGAGTATCTTAACTCTCGACTTTTAAATTTTGAAGTTTTAACTCTCGTGGGAGATTACTTGGACTATTTATGAAGTTCTTAGCCAACTTTGGAGTTTACATTAAAAAAAAGGGGGTATCTAACCATCGACATTTAAATTTTGAAGTTTTGACTCACGTCGTACATTACTCGGACTATTTATGAAATTTTAAGTCAATTTTGGAGTTCACATGAAGGATTTTTGAGTATTTTAACTATCGACTTCTAAATTTTGAAGTTTTGACTCTCGTCGGAGATTACTTAGACTATTTATGAAGTTTTAGTCAATTTTGGAGTTCACATGAAGGATTTTTAAGTATCTTAACTATTGACTTTTAAATTTTGAAGTTTTGACTCTCGTCGGAGATTACTTGGACATTTTCTGTAGTTGTCGGCCAACTTTGGAGTTCAAATGAAGGATTTTTAAGGTTTGATTAGGTTAAACATAGCTGGAGATTACTTGAGCGATTTTAGAATAGCTTAACCATTAAATTTTCAATTTTGAAGTATTCACACTCGTCGGTGATTACTTGGAAGATTTCTGAAGTTCGTACTCAACTTTGGATTGTACATGAAGGATTTTTGAAGGCCTCGTGGGCCAAACTTTTCTCTCAGTGGGTAATCCCTTACTTCGCCCACTTGCACAGTAAATAACGATTGTTTTTAGAATTTTGTTGTTTTGTTCCGTGTTTTATTTGTTTGGACTGGCATTATAAACGCGTTAGGCATGCAGTTATTGACCTCTTTACGTGTGTGCCTGTATTCGGCAGATATCTTATCCTCAAGTTTGGCCGTGCCTCGATTCGGGAATAAGTTGTGGAATAAGTCGTAGGTCTTTGTTGGCGTATAAATTCCTATTATAACGCCCGGGCGGCAATTCGGGCAACGCTCGCTCTTGGCTTTTTACGGTTTGCTGTTAAAAATTTAAATGCGAGCAGGTAGATAAGCGTCCCGTTGCGACGCGCTTAAGTGTGCCGTAAAGTAACAGCAAAACCGCCGCAAAGAGGAGAAACCGTAAAGCGACCCTAAACGCATGTAAATGGGGCGATCAATTAGCGCGTTACCGAGGCACGTTCGGCCGTAACCCGTAAACTTACCGGGGGAAACCCTATGAGCGGATTTGCGAGCGGGGGCTCGCAAATATTCTGTACTTCTTCTGTACTAAAATTCTTCGCCACATCGCTACATCGCCAAATAACAGAGCGAAGCCCCATGGCCGGGGGAGCGGAGAGAGAGCACGTATGGCGTTTTTATGGACGGCAAGCGCAGGGGTCATGCCAAGGTGAGACCGTTTTTCTCTCGTAACGACGGACGCTGACGAGGAATCCTCCTCCCACGCATGCCTCACATAATTGCGTAATGTATAAATAACAGCGCCGCAAACAACCGTGGATAATTAGTGCGCTCCCATTCAGATGCGTAATGGCGTGTGTACCTTTTGCACATTCCACGTAAATATTTACATGGGAAAAATATCGCTGTTTTCGAGCGTCGATTACAAACAAGGTTATCGCTGGCGGTTTAAAATATGTGCATACTGAGCGTATGCGCTTATGGAAATGTCGAAGTGGGTTACACACAAGCACACACACACACACTCACACATAGTTATATGCATATATTATGCACTCACACACACACGCGAGCACATATATATTTATACACACACAACCACACACACACTTCCAATCACGCGGAGCCTCCATTGCAGCACCGACTGCAGCGTTAATTAATTACGCAAGCGGCGTGAAAATTTCTCGAGAGAGCGCAATTACGTCGGCTTTCCGCGGCACACCTGTTTACTCTGGAACAGATGCGGGCGCCTTCATCACCATCATCGCCGCCATGCTCATTTCCTCGTTATATGGCACCTACACATGCCTTCAAAGAGAGTTCCTCAAAGCGCGACGAGCGTTGCTGTTTACGCAAGACGCATTTTTTTTGCGGCAAACGCGGAAGCATGTGCGTGCGAGCGGAACCAAGGATCTTTATCGGCGGGATCCGTGGTAATGCGAGCCCCGCAAAGGTGTCAAGGTGAGGTTTGTCTGCAGGCGCTGGTTTTACTTTACCAGAACTGATGAATCTGGAAATAATGGAATTGAATGGTCCTTTCCTTACATGGTCATCTTCAGACGCCTTGAAATTTTAGACAAAGTTATCCTGAGACATTCAAAATTTATAACACGCGAGTTTATCTGACCAGAATTCACGAATCCCGGAAGTTTTGGTCGTGCTGAGATTGGTTCAGAAATGTTGGTCCTGGAATGTCACGAATCTTGAGAAATGATTATACAAAATTTATAACAGGCAAGTTTCATTGTATCATAGTTCACGAATCCAGAAAGATTGGCATTTACCTACTTAGATCTTGGGTTCAGAATTTATAGTTTCGAAATTTTAAACAATGACATCCTGAGAAATTCAGGAAGACGTTTTATTTTACCAGAATTCACGAATCTATAAACATCAGTCCTTACAAAGATGTGTACCGAAATTATATCCTTAAAAATTGAAACAAAAAAATAGTCAATACAGAAAAATTTCGAAACTATTTTTACGAGATAGGCATAATAATTTAATTTTCTATAAATTTAAGAATGTCTATACAATGTTATGGAAATATGTACATATAAATATGCACATAAATCTTACAGATAATAACTCGTTTGAAGATTTTGTGATGCACATGGCGTCGAGTTCGTTACTCTACAAAAATTCAACTCAAGAAAGAGTAAAATGACTTACATTTTTAATAATGCTTTCATCGAGTATTTCTCGATTTTTATAAATACCTTCTGGAATCTAGATTTACAAATCATTCTTTAATACGCGTTCCTAGTATATGATTATTTGCGAACTGTATCTTCTAATGACATTTCGGTAATATCTCCATGGACAATTGAATACCGGTTTCGACGTTGTGGATCTCGTCAGTGCCAATAGAGAAGGTGCCAGTGGACTTCATATTCTTAGTTACTTGGCACTTCGCTACGATATTCGTAGTTACTATATACTTAAAGAAAAATAACAAATCGTTTTTCACAACGACATTTATTTCGCTAAATGTACATTTCAACCACTACGTGGTCATCTTCAGTAGACATTTGTACTGAAGATGACCACGTAGTGGTTGAAATGTACATTTAGGGAAATAAATGTCGTTGTGAAAAAGGATAATTTGTTATTTTTCTTTAAGTGTTAATATTTCACAGCTCCAACCGATTATTTTACTATGTACTTATTGGATATTGCGGGTTCGACTTTTCTGCTGCCTGGAGAATATGCCGATAGATGGCGCTTCATGCTACCTTATAATACTGAATTTTCTTATACATATTTGGATTTTAGGTTTTAGGGTCATTCCCATAAACCGCATTAGAAGCGCGTTTTTTAATTCAATTATCGTATAGGTTTTTATTACGTCCTCTGTATGGTAAATGTATCTAATTATAGGTGATTGTTGTTTTTTAGTGCTGGCTGAATTGTTTAATTTGCGCCCATTACAGCGTGAAATGACTCTTAAAACGCGGAGAGGTAATCCAATTAAATACCATAACAATGCCGATTATTACATTACACTTGAGCAACAAAAAGTAATTAGACCATAACCATAAAGGCACGAATTACGCATTCCGGACTTAATTGCCGATACGTACGCCGCGCTGCAATTAACCGCACGGTTTTCGCCATCTTTAATCCTCGCGTTTATCCAATACTTTACACCGCAATCATCCGCACGCCAAACATTGGCGTAATTTAGCGGCGTCATTATCTGAGGTCATCAACCACCTTTTCCGACTTGATTCCGAATCCGCGTGAGTTTAGTAAATTATGCATGAAGGTATACATATTTATTTAATTTGTTAACGTATTGTCAACTAAGGGCATTAGCACTAGTTATGTTATAATTGTCAATTTGGTTACACATGAGTTATCTGTGGCATGTTAAAAAAAGTAGATCACGATAAGGCTGCGATTGCGGTAATTAGCGGCTAAAGTGAAACCGAAAAAATCCATCCAGTAATCATAAAGTCAATACGGCCCCACTCGCGCATTTTTCGTTTTGCGACATAAATATTAATACAAGTTTCCATTTTTTTGTTTAGTGTGTCCGCATGTATTCGGTTCTAATTACGCTCACATGCCTGGGAGTATGTAAATCCCGCTAATAATACGTTCCTAATAAGTGCCTCATAAATATGCGAATATGTAATGAGTGTGATTTCGTTTTACACAGTTAAGTTCTACGGTTGTTGTTTTTTTCTGCTATCGTTATTCACGACTCCATCTTTCGATTTCCAATTATCGGACGCCATCTTTCGCCAATTAAACAGCGATTTGCACGGCGTTTCCTGCGCGCTCTTGCATAAGCGAAAGTATGTCACGTTACTGTTAAATATTTACTCGCCGCATTAACGACCGGTCTGGTTATTATTATTATTATTATTATCCGTTAATTAGCATAGTCGTGTGCACGTGCTTTACAATAAAACCCGCGTCATTCTATCTATGTTTCGGCTATAAATACGCCTGCATGCGACAGGCCGCTAAATGCGACTCGTGACTCATGTGGAATTTGCGTGCACGAACTTCGCAATGCATAGGCGATTTTTATCTGCGAGGAAATTGGGAGCGTTTCGTCGTCAGCTGTGTGATTTTTTTTAATTTCAGTTTGTTTGCCAAAGGTGTTATCGACAGGTGGAGGCTCGAGTGGGGAGGAGTGTCAATGTTTGCGCGGAACGTGGAAACGTGGACAAGTGGAGGTTGTTTTTTCTAGCTGAATTGCGGGTTCAATTATCCTCGACCATTATGATTTTGGGGGCTGTTAATTAAATACCGAGTAGTGTTGGCTGTCGCGCCCGTTAATTGTTGTCTTTTCATTACCCATTACAACGTGGATGGGGAACTTTGTTTAACACAACCTTAACAAATCCAATTAATCTTATTTCCGGACGAACTAAAGTCCTCGCGTGTACTAGTTACAATTCATCGATTGTTCTTGTGCAATAAAACTATCTGATTATGTGTATTGTGTCGAGCTTTTGCTGCAGAATAACTGATTGGATTGGGGGCATTGCAGCACCCCTCTGGCTCGTCACATTTTGCCGATAACCGTCGATTTTTCTCCGGGCATCAGAAACAATTCCGCTTTGGGGAACGAGCGAGAGGGGGCCGCGATCGGCGATAAAACCGTCGCTTCTGCCGCCCCCGCCGGTCCTTTATCGCCGCGAATAAATTCAATTGCGCGCCCCCCTTTCAGACAATTGCCCGGCTCGTTAAAAACCCATCGCCGTCTAGGCTATGGGGGAAAAAGGTACATTTCCGTTTAACGGCCCTCCTGCCGCCGCCCTCGAATTCGCGACATCTTTATTGGGTCGTTATTTTTTGTTTTGGGACGGCGATGGAGCCCGGAATAAAACGCGTCCACGACCTCGACACTGAAAGTATTTTAATTCACCGTTGCGCATTGCGAGCGATGCGAGACGCGCTCATTATTATAATTCGGTTTTATTTTTGTTCCGCCTTGTGGCCGCCAGTGAAATTATTGCGAGCGTGGGAGTTATCGGATATTAATTGATGCGCGGGACAATGGTGATTGATGTGCCTCTTTTTATTGTTGCAGACATTCACCTCGCTGGTATCCACCGTGGATTTATCGCATCTGCAACCCGTGGAGTTCTTGCTGGACAGAGAGCTCTCCTTTGCGGATTATAAGCAACTGAAGCCATTCCAAGTGAGTAATATTTATAACTACAAAAAAATCGCACAAAAGAAACCAAAAGCGCTCTGTAGTGGTAAAGTATACCACTTTATGCTTTATTTAGCTTTACTTTATTTATGCTTTATTCCACTGTGAAGTGCATCACAACCGAAAGGTATCGAGTTCAAATACCTGGTAGACATTGTTGGGCGTACGTAGTTGTCCTAATTCAGCCGTCTACCAGGTGACCGGATGACATAACCAAAATATGACCTAAATATTCTTGTAGATGCGTCTATCATATGTTAGCAGTAATTATGTACATGCGTAGCAAACACTTTTCAGGTCCCAAGTTGGAATCTGCGATAGCCAGCGGTCATTTGTAGTCGTATTACATCTGAAGGTGTAGATGTAATACGGCACAGGTTATGTATTCTTAGACCATTAAATAATTTCAACTTAAAAAGCTTCACTGCCAAATCAATAGACTACTCTCTGCGTTTGTCCCACGTTAACCATCAGTAGTGATCACATATAGCGAGACGTACGCTATTTAGGTCCTGAATTCGAATTTCTGGCAGCCTGAAACTATTAGCGTTGTCCTAATGTCCTGATGTCCACACAAAATACTTCAGAGTAACAGTTTTCCTTCTTGGTATGTCCTGCGCTATTACTATTGAGCACAGCATAACGACACTGGTTATGTACTATAAGACCATTACATGATTTCAACTTAAAAGCTTCACTGCTAAATCAATAGACTACTCTTTGCGTTTGTCCCACGTTGACGGTCAGTAGTGATCACATATAGCGGGACGAACGCTATTTAGGTCCTGATACGAATCTCTAGAAGCCTGAGACTATTAGCGTTGTCCTAATGTCCTGATGTCCACACAAAATACTTCAGAGTAATAGTTTTCCTTCTTGGTATGTCCTGCGCCATTACTATTGAGCACAGCCAACGAAGCAAACGCTCTGTTGAAGCACCGAATCACGGCATTCGACGCTTTCTTCACTTGTTTCAACACCCTTAAATACATGTTTTTATTTTATTTAAAAAAAAAAATTGTTGTGAAAATGCTTAAGGAAACAGGGAAAAATATAGAAAACATTTAAACGTTCAATATTAAATGTATTTAGGAAAAATAGTCACTTGTGAAAATGTATATGGAAACAGGGTAAAATATAAAAAACATTTAAACGTTCAAAATTCAATGTATTTTGGAAAAATAGTCAGTTGTGAAAATGTATATGGAAACAGAGCAAAATATAAAAAACATTTAAACGTTCAAACTTCAATGTGTTTTGGAAAAATAGTCAGTTGTTGCAAATGTGCAACATTGTGCAAAAACAGACATATATATTTCTTCTAAACATTGATGAAAGGGAGTTGATTCTAGTGAAAGAGGAGTACATTTTTCTGATCAGATTGACTCGGATACTGATCAGGATTATCCCTTGGAATCAGTGCTGTGATGTATCTACATACATATATTTAGATACAGTATCTATATACATTTCAAGTATCTAGATACATTCTTGCTTGAGTACCTAAAGTTATATATACATTTTTTCTAAAGTATCTGTATTTTTATCTAGATACAAAAAAAATGCATCTGTTACAACACTGCATTTAATGTTAATTTCATACAATTAGCTATTAATTCATTATTGACAACACTATTATTTTTTTTATTGTTACAGTCATGCTCACATAAATCTAGTACAAAAAATTTGACATTGCTATATAAAATTGCTATTGTAACCTAATTTCTTGTACTAGATTTATGTGAGCATGACTGTACCTTGGGGCTTCGATTAATTTTCTCATATTTAATTTAAGTTTGAATCAGTAATTTGCTATTTCATTGTGTATTATTCTTGTATAGTGGCCCGTCGAAAGCTGACAATGACGCATGCTTTTTCGAATGCACAATCGCGTTTTTAACGCTGGTTCGTGTGCTTAAGCTACATGTAGTAGAATGAAATGAAATTAGAAACGTATGTCGAATTCATGCAATATGGATCGATGAGTCATTGTCAGGACCGGACGAGTTTACCAATAACTATAAGCAGACGATGAAAAATAAATTTGGGTTTTGAACATTTTATTAGATATTTATGAGCATTTTCTTATGCATGTAAAATGCGTATGTAAAAAGAAAACAACTTTTAGTTTGGTTTTCCATGTATCTGAAATGTATCTAGAAGTATCTAGATACTTTTCAAATGTAGCTGTATCTGTACCTAGACACAGTTTCAAATCTCTATCTAGATATGTATCTAGATACATGTTTTCTAAAGTATCTGTATCTGTATATAGATACAAAAAAATGTATTTGTTACAACACTGCATGTCACGTTAATTACATACAATTAGCTATTGATTCATTATTGAGAGCATTATTATATATTTTTTAATTTTTACCTTGGGGCTTCGATTAATTTTCTCGTATATAATTTAAGTTTGAGTCAGTAATTTGCTATTTCATTGTGTATTATTCTTGTATCTATTACGTATAGTATCTAAATACTACAAGTATCTAAATATTTTTCAAATGTATCTGTATCTGTAGCTAGATACATTTTCAAATTTGTATCTAGATACGTATCTATATAATTTTTTCTAAAGAATCTGCATCTGTATCTAGATACAAAAAAAAATGTATCTGTTACAACAGATCTACTTGGAATATGTATAGAGTTATTGAAATGTATATATATATATATAAACAATCTTTATTGGGCTATCGACCCCATGGGGTTGAAATGTATAAATTGTCGAATATTTTAATATTTTCAAGTTGATTTAGGGACATTACATTTTTAATAAGATCATCCTGCCTTTTTGCTTCAATACGATCTAGCATTTGGCATGTCAACTCTTATCTTGACTTTTCTTGTTTTTGTCAATATCAGTTAGTTCATATATAGTTTTTTTTATGCAGTTTGAATTTGCATCACTATCATCAGCATTTGATAAGTCAAAGCCGTCCTCTCTAGAGTTTGGCATATTTGCCACAATTTCCGCTAATTCATTGTCAGCAAGGGCATGTTATTCGAATTCACACTAAAATGTATGTTGTACTCCCAGACCACAGAGTTGCAAATTTGCAAGAACAGTCATTTAGGTAATTACTACCCTCATATAACAAATGTGTTATTTGTCATAAATTGTATCAATTATACCTTACTTATTTTTTATATAAAAACATTTTTTTAACACAATTTGCTTCAAAGTCATAATTATTATCATAAATTTGCAACAACAGTCATTTAGGTAATTAGTATCCTCATATAGCAGATGCGTTATTTATCATAAATTGCACGAATTATACCTTACTTATTTTTATATAAAAACATTTTTTTAACACAATTTGCTTCAAATCCATAATTATTATCGAATTTTTACTCTTTGTGTGTCGTCGGCTTGGTGTTGAAGGTTGCATGTAACATTTTTTAAATTTTTAGTTCTACAGCTTTGCAGGGCTATATGTTTTCAAAGTAGGACCTTTCAACTTGTTGAAAGATTAAAATTGGATCATTAGGAACCTGTGATAAAAACATATTTAAACAAAAACAAAATTTATCGTTTTTTGATATAGCAAACATATTTAAAATCCTTATTCCCAAATTTACAAATTTGCACATACAACCTTGTAACATTAAGCCGACGAAATAGCGCCATCCAAATGAAAAATTTCTAACAAATACTTTCAATAGATTGTTGCGAATGTACTACATTTTGCATTTACATAAAAAGTAGACTCTTTAGAATTATAGTGGGTGATTTCTGCGTTGTTGCAAATATGCAACAAGATGCATTTAAGGGTTAATAATAAATTAAGTTTCGTGTACAAAAAAACTTAAATTGATATTTAGATAGCATGCTTTTTTTATGATCTACTCTTATTCTTAAACACACATATCAAACATTTTATTACCAATTTTAAAATGTTATGTTAGCAGGTATGCCTTATAATAATTCATATCAACATTTCTATGAATATGTCATCTTAAATGTCCAATATAGAATATTGCATCTGAAATGCAATACATCGAATGTCATCTTCAATGTAATACATCGGATATTACATCTTAAATATCATATATCGAATATTTAACCTTTATTGTAATACATGGAATAATTCTTGGGCTTACTGCCCATTGACTAAAGTCTTACTGGCGTAAGTCTTACTTACTGACTTAAGTCTGACTGGCGGTTGAGAAACTAAATATTTTTTCTAGTAATACATATAGCGCCATCCAAATGAAAAATTTCTAACAAATACTTTCAATAGATTGTTGCGAATGTACTACATTTTGCATTTACATAAAAAGTAGACTCTTTCGATTTATAGCGGTTTATTACTGCGATGTTGCAAATATGCAACAATATGCATTTAAGGGTTAGTAATAAATTAAGTTTCGTGTACAAAAAAACTTAAATTGATATTTAGATAGGATGTTTTTTTTATGATCTACTCTTATTCTTAAACACACATATCAAACATTTTATTACCAATTTTAAAATGTTATGTTAGCAGATATGCCTTATAATAATTCGTATCAACATTTCTATGAATATGTCATCTTAAATGTTCAATATCGAATATTTCATCTGTAATGCAATACATCGAATGTCGTCTTCAATGTCCAATATCGAATATTTCATCTGAAATGCAATACATCGAATGTCATCTTCAATGTAATACATCGGATATTACATCTTAAATATCATATGTCTCAACCTCACATATCGAATATTTAACCTTAATTGTAATACACGGAATAATTCGTGGGCTTACTACCTACTGTCTAAAGTCTTGCTTACTAACTTAAGTCTTACTTACTGACTTAAGTCTTACTTACTGACTTACTGACTTAAGTCTTTTTTTAATTTCATTTAGTTACATTATCTTTGTAGCTGAGTTAAGTTGGTTACATCATATTTTGTCGCTTTATCGATTGGTAAAATCAACTAAGTCATACTTGTACTGCACTTGTCGTTTTAAAAGGACAGGATCAGTTTCATTGCTAAAATGCTAACATCTGAAATGTAATACATCGAATGCTTCAATGTGGTACATCGGATATTACATCTTAAATATCATGCATGTATCTGAATCTCATGTATGGAATATTTAACGTTCATTGAACATGGAATATTTTTTTTAATTTCACTTAGTTACATTATCCTTATAGCTGAGTTGAGTTGGTTACATCATATTTTGTCGCTTTATCGATTGGTAAAATCAACTAAGTCATACTTGTACTGTACTTGATATTTTAAAACGACAGGATCAGTATCATTGCTAAAATGCTAAAATCTGAAATGTAATACATCGAATGCCATCTTCAATGTGGTACATCGGATATTACATCTTCAATATCATATATCTGAATCTTATGTATGGAATATTTAACGTTCATTGAACATGGAATAATTTGCGAGTTTACTGTAAGAACACATTAAGTTTTTTTTTTATAATTTGATTTAGTTACATTATCTTTATGGCTGAGTTCAGTTAGTTACATCATATTTTGTCGCTTTATTGATTGGTAAGTCATACTTGTACTGTACTTGTCGTTTTAAAACGACATGATCAATTGCATTGCTAAAATGTAATGGTTAAGCAACCAAAATTACAAGCGCGTTCAACTCTATCATGCTCAATGTCATACATCGAATATTTCATGTTCAAAGTCAAATACCGAATATTTTATGTTCATTATCAACTATCAAACGTTTCTAATTAATAACAACCACGAGTAACGAATATTAAATCTTCAAATTAACGAATACTTTAATTTTTAATGTGGAATATCTAATATGTAATTTCCAATATTGAATATTTCATCTTCAATTTAATATATTCAAAATCTGGACCTCTAAACCTTTAAATGGGAGTATCTATAATTCATTTCCCTGCGTTTTTATCTTTATGCCATATATCGAATATCCAATATTACTAACTGCGCCTATCTAATGTACGCCTATACTTATGTTATGTACGCCTTACTCTGTTAGACTTTCTGTCTAAAATAACATGTTATGTTCGGTTCGCTCTTAATCTCAGGGTCTCGAGTAGGTTCCAATAAACTAATAGACGACAAGTAGGTTGAATTTTAAATTTTAAATGAGGGGAAGAAAATGGCGAAAAACCGAAAAGAGTGGGCGAAGTTTGTACATGAACTAAGCTGAAGTAGCCTAAACACCTAACACCTTAGGGTAGATAGGTTTTCGATTATATATATATATATATAATATTAAGAACAAAATTTAATATGAAACTCACGTAACAAAAGAAAACACTATCGCTAACTAACAACTTATAACACCTAATTAAATTACAATACTTCCCTAATAAGCCTACTTTGCACAATTAATTTATTGATTGTGTTATATAAATGGTATAATTCTACCTTGCAATTATTTCTCTTCGCGGAACTTTATGTCTACCCGAAACTTCTAGTGACAGTCGGTCCCCCTGGCAGCAGTCTATTGAATTATTGAAATTCAATTCCTCAGTGCTGCGAATTGCAACGATGTTGATGTCCAGCGCTCGTTCCTCCTGTGTTGATGAACTGGCTGCGGTTTCCTCTTCCAGGAATATGTCCTCAGTAATCCCATGCAATGTCCTCAGCAAGTCCCTTGACGACGATGCTCCACAATATATGAAATACTGAATAATGTAATTAGTTACAATTCTGTGTAAATTGTTTATGTTGATGTTTAATGCTTCATTGTCTCTGCACACACTCTGTACTTACTGTTGTCTACCGAATTGAAAGCGTAACTGAAACTTGCTGGAAGACAATGCGCGGCGATGAGTTCTTTACAAGTTGGTTCAAATCGATTCTCGTCTGTCGCATTAGATTGATTGCTCGATTTGTATTGATAGCCTACCTCCGCGTGATACGAAAACAATACACTTTGTGCTGCCTCCGAATCTCGCTCGAGATTACGAGTCGCTCTCGAATGGAAGTTTTACGAGGCACGCGAGGTCATCCACATATTCAGCAAATGGGGTCGGCGGCCCGGGGGGCTGAGGGTGAACGCACCGGGGCGCGCACACGTTCACCCCTCACGGGGGCAAGCGCTCAGACGTTGCGTGCGTCCGTTCACCCCGCCAAAAACGCCGCCCCCGGACACCTGGCACCTGGGGGCCGGCGCCGTGTGACCGTTATCTCCGGTCAAGTATTATTTCATGTGTTCACCCCGGTCAAGAAAGAGGAAGCCGTAATGTTTATGCAGAGGCGATCGGTTGGATTAAGTGAAAGGTCAACCACATCGGCGCGACCGCCGCCGCCTGCGTTGGTTATTAACGAGCCTCCTCCGGGGCCTCGCGCATTCCGGAAGTGGCCCCAGCACGATTATGAACGCTAACGTAATTCCACAGTCGGTGACGGTCACGGCAATCATTTTTAATTAGATGCACCGCGCCAACCATTACGGTACCACAACTTGCAACCATCGCGGCGATTACAGCCTCGCCGGAGACACCTAAGAAATTACGTCTCGAAGACGCCCCTGCGGCGGGCGTAACGGCCCACCGGACCCCGGAATTATCAGTAATTAATCCGCTTGCAATTAATAACTGCCCCCCTCGCTAATGGCTAGCGTAATCACGATAA
The DNA here is from genome assembly GCA_951805005.1 of Othius punctulatus. Taxonomy (NCBI): domain Eukaryota; kingdom Metazoa; phylum Arthropoda; class Insecta; order Coleoptera; family Staphylinidae; genus Othius; species Othius punctulatus. The sequence continues at coordinate 17,810,582 of OX638145.1, forward strand.
AGCCGATTAATAATTCACAGCGGGAGGGCAAGGTCGCGCTGTTAAATATTAAATTTCAATCGCACACGCACACGATTTTTCCGGTTTGCACAATGGCGAAAGAACGAGCGGTTCGTGCAAATTGCGACCGGGAATATCACGGTTGCGTAAGCGCGCCGAGCGAAACTCGCATGGAAATCGTACATTAGCAATTACGGAGTGAATGAGAGTGAAAAGGTGAGGCCAGAGGGCGTGAAAATCAATTAAAAAGCTACTTTTCTCTTCGCTAATAACCCACACAGCCTTCACGCAACCAGATGAAACCATTAAAAGTAATTGACACCAAAGTGCATATCGCTAAGTGCACTGAAGCAGCAAATGTGACTCTTTCAAAACTGAGCCAATTCCCAAGTAGACTTACAAACTAATTCATTGAAACGTTGCATTTACAAGTGAAATATAATTGCAGCCACACAGCTAACAACATGGTACACATGTTACAAGTTACAAATACAATAAAACAAATTATCATGTAAATCGGCATCATTCATTTTTTTTATATCTCAAAATTTAAAAACTTATTATTTGCAAATTTGATACTAGATTCGTATACAGTACACCTAAAACTATTACTCCTGAAAATTTAACAAAGTTTCAGTATTAAATAAAGGAGAAAATCAAACATATAACTTTCCGAATTGACAAGAACGCGTGAGCTAGTACCGAAATTTCTGAAAATTTATTATTAGCAAATTTGATATTAGATTCGTATAACAGTACACCTGAAACTAATTTTCCTGAAAATTTGACAAAGTTTCAGTATTAATTAAGGGAGAAAATCAAACATATAACTTTCCGCATTGACAAGAATGTGTTAGCTATTACTGAAATTTCTGAAAATTTATTATTAGTAAATATGATATTAGATTCGTGTACAGTACACCTGAAACTATTACTCCTGAAAATTTGACAAAGTTTCAGTATTAAATAAGGGAGAAAATCAAACACGTAACTTTCTGCATTGACAAGAATGCGTTAGCTATTACTGAAATTTCTGAAAATTTAATATTTTCAAATTTGATATTAGATTCGTGTACAGCACACCTGAAATTAATTCTCCTGAAAATTTGACATAGTTTCAGTATTAAATAAAGGAGAAAATCAAACACTTAACTTTCTGGATTGACAAGTATGGGTTAGCTTTAACTGAAATTTGTGAAAGTTTATTATTAGCAAATTTGATATTAGATTCGTGTACAGTACACCTAAAACTATTACTCCTGAAAATTTGACAGTGTTTCAGTATTAAATAAAGGAGAAAATCAAACACTTAACTTTCTGGATTGAGAAGTATGGGTTAGCTATTACTCAAATTTCTGAAAATTTATTATTTGCAAATTTGATATTAGATTCGTGTACAGTACACCTAAAACTATAACTCCTGAAAATTTGACAAAGTTTCAGTATTAAATAAAGGAGAAAATCAAACACTTAACTCTCTAGATTGACAAGTATGGGTTAGCTATTACTGAAATTTCTGAAAATTTATTGTTTGCAAATTTGATATTAGATTCGTGTACAGTACACCTGAAACTATTACTTCTGAAAATTTGACATAGTTTCAGTATTAAATAAAGGAGAAAATCAAACACTTAACTTTCTGGATTGACAAGTATGGGTTAGCTATAACTGAAAATTCTGAAAATTAATTATTTGCAAATTAGATACTAGATTCGTATACAGTACACCTAAAACTAATTTTCATGAAAATTTGACAAAGTTTCAGTATTAATTAAGGGAGAAAATCAAACATATAACTTTCCGCATTGACATGAATGCGTTAGCTATTACTGAAATTTCTGAAAATTTATTATTTGCAAATATGATATTAGATTCCTGTATAGTACACCTGAAACTATTATTCCTGAAAATTTGACAACGTTTCAGTATTAAATAATGGAGAAAATCAAACACTTAACTTTCTAGATTGACAAGTATGGGTTAGCTATTACTGAAATTTCTGAAATATTATTATTTGCATATATGATATTAGATTCGTGTACAGTACACCTGAAACAATTTTCCTGAAAATTTGACAAAGTTTCAGTATTAATTAAGGGAAAAAATCGACATATAACTTACCGCATTGACTAGAATGCGTTAGCTATTACTGAAATTTCTGAAAATCTATTATTTGCAAATTTGATATTAGATTCGTGTACAGTACACCTAAAACTATAACTCCTGAAAATTTGACAAAGTTTGAGAATTAAATAAAGGAGAAAACAAACACTTAACTTTCTGGATTGACAAGTATGGGTTAGCTATTACTGAAATTTCAGAAAATTTATTTTTTGCAAATTTGATATTAGATTCGTGTACAGTACACCTGAGACTAATTTTCCTGAAAATTTCACAAAGTTTCAGTATTAATTAAGGGAGAAAATCAAACATATAACTTTCCGCATTGACAAGAATGCGTGAGCTATTACTGAAATTTCTGAAAATATATTATTTGCAAATTTGATATTAGAATCGTGTACAGTACACCTAAAACTATTACTCCTGAAAATTTAACAAAGTTTCAGTATTACATAAAGGAGGAAATCAAACATATAACTTTCCGAATTGACAAGAATGCGTGAGCTAGTACTGAAATTTCTGAAAATATATTATTTGCAAATTTGATATTAGATTCGTGGACAGTACACCTGAAACTAATTCTCCTGGAAATTTGACATAGTTTCAATAGTAAATAAAGGAGAAAATCCAACACTTAACTTTCTAGATTGACAACTATGGGTTACCTATTACTGAAATTTCTGAAAATTTATTATTAGTTAATTTGATATTAGATTCGTGTACAGTACACATGAAACTAATTCTCCTGAAAATTTGACAAAATTTGAGTATTAAATAAGGGAGAAAATCAAACACTTAACTTTCTGGATTGACAGGTATGGGTTAGCTATTACTGAAATTTCTGAAAATTTGTTACTTGCAAATTTGATATTAGATTCGTGTACAGTACACCTGAAACTATTACTCCTGAAAATTTGACAAGGTTTCAGTATTAAATAAAGGAGAAAATCAAACGCTTAACTTTCTAGATTGACAAGTATGAGTTAGCTATAACTGAAAATTCTGAAAATTAATTATTTGCAAATTTGATATTAGAACTGAAAGTTCTGAAATATTATTATTTGCAAATTTGATATTAGATTCGTATACAGTACACCTGAAACTATTATCCCTGAAAATTTGACACAGTTTCAGTATTAAATAAAGGAGAAAATCAAACACTTAACTTTCTGGATTGACAAGTATGGGTTAGCTATTACTGAAATTTCTGAAAATTTATTATTTGCAAATTTGATCTTAGATTCGTGTACAGTACACCTAAAACTATTACTTCTGAAAATTTGACAAAGTTTCAGTATTAAATAAAGGAGAAAATCAAACACTTCATTTTCTGGATTTAAAAGTATGGGTTAGCTATAACCGAAATTTCTGAAAATTTAATATTTGCAAATTTGATATTAGATTCGTGTATAGTTCACCTAAAACTATTACTCCTGAAAATTTAACATAGTTTCAGTATTAAACATAGGACAAAATCAAACACTTAACTTTCTAGATTAACAAGTATGGGTTAGCTATTGCTGAAATTTCTGAAAATTTAATATTTGCAAATTTGATATTAGATTCGTATACAGGACACCTGAAACTAATTTACCTGAAAATTTGACAAAGTTTCAGTACTAATTAAGGGAGAAAATCAGACACTTAACTTTCTGGATTGACATGAATGCGTTAGCTATTACTTAAATTTCTGAAAATTTATTATGAGTAAATATGATATTAGATTCGTGTACAGTACACCTGAAACTATTACTCCTAAAAATTTGACAAAGTGTCAGTATTAAATAAAGGAGAAAATCAAACACTCAATTTTCTAGATTAACAAGTATGGGTTAGCTATTACTGAAATTTCTGAAAACTTATTATTTGCAATTTTGATACTAGATTCGTATACAGTACACCTAAAACTATTACTCCTGAAAATTTAACAAAGTTTCAGTATTACATAAAGGTGGAAATCAAACATATAACTTTCCGAATTGACAAAAATGCGTGAGCTAGTACTGAAATTTCTGAAAATATATTATTTGCAAATTTGATATTAGATTTGTGTACAGTACACCTGAAACTAATTTTCCTGAAAATTTGACAAAGTTTCAGTATTAATTAAGGGAGAAAATCAAACATATAACTTTCCGCATTGACATGAATGCGTTAGCTATTACTGAAATTTCTGAAAATTTATTATTAGTAAATTTGATATTAGATTCGTGTACAGTACACCTGAAACTAATTCTCCTGAAAATTTGACAAAGTTTCAGTATTAATTAAGGGAGAAAATCAAACATATAACTTTCCGCATTGACAAGAATGCGTTAGCTATTACTGAAATTGCTGAAATATTATTATTTGCAATTATGATATTTGATTCGTGTACAGTACACATGAAGCTATTACTCCTGAAAATTTTACAAAGTTTCAGTATTAAATATAGGAGAAAATCAAACACTTAACTTTCTAGATTGACAAGTATGGGTTAGCTATTACTGAAATTTCTGAAAATTTGTTATTTGCAAATTTGATGTGTATAGTACACCTAAAACTAATTCTACTGAAAATTTGACAATGTTTCAGTAATAAATAAAGGAGAAAATCAAACACTTAACTTTCTGGATTGACAAGTACGGTTTTCCGGCCAGCAATTCGTCGTCGTCGGAAGGTTGTATGTGAAAATTTGTAAATTTGGTAATAAGGACTTAAAATAAGTTTGTTTTTATAGAAAATGATGTGTAATGCACTGAAATAAGTTTTTTTTATCACAGGTTCTTAATATTCCGATTTTAACCGTTCAACAAGCTGAAAAGTCCCGCTTTGAAAACATTAGCCCTGTGAAGCTATAGATCTAAAAATTGAAAAAAATTTACATGTAACCTTGCAACATTAAGCCGACGAACTGTCCATACAATTGTCCGGTCAACAATTGTCCATACAATACAATAATACAATTGTATGGTCAACAATCAATCTTCCCATCGCCGAGGCCAAACACATTGGGTGCACTGATTTTAATGGGAAATTTATGTTGGGTTCGTCGCTTGACGCAGCTTAGAGTCTCCACCGCCATGTTACATAATCGCGTGCCATTTCTATACGATTCGAAATTTTTGAAATCTGTTTCCAGAATTTGAAAGTCAGATAGTTAGTTGTTACAGCATCAAAAATTTGGAGTTGTAAATTATATAATTATGTACTTATTACATTGCAACTACAAATATTGCTATGTCAAATATTACATACACAATTGACTTAATAACTTAACAGAAAATCACACAGCCGTTTTCTACGGATTGCATTAAAATCCGTTGAAGTCATTACAAGGCTTTTATGAAGATATATATATATACAGGGTGTTCAACGTTATCCACAATTGCTAACTCTGTTATTATTGAAGTAACAAAGTCTGTTAAATTGGCAAACTAGTAGTAATTTTTCCAGTGATTACGATGACGAAATCAGAACATCAATTGAATGTCAGGTTTTCGAAGTATTTAAAGATTTTTTTTAAATGGAATACCCTGTACATTGTCACATATTTGAAAATATATAAATATATAATTGGAATAGGAGTTGGAGGTGTTCAATCTTGAGCATTTGCAGTATTTAAACTTTAGGTGAACCACAAACGGAATTAGCATAAGTCATTTTTTCTTGTATCAGAACAGAAGGAAACGTTTTCTGTAACGAAAGAAAAATAATGATCAGAATTTGTTATTTTTATAAGAGATCAGCTGGCAGCCAAATCCATGATTTAATTTTAAACAATTCGTTGGAATGTAATTTGCAGCGCTGACTTTGACTTGTTTGCATTCGCTGCTCGTAAATGCAGCCGCATAAATATTTATAAGCACAAAAATACTTTCATTTTCTATAAAACGGAAACGAGTTCGGCACCTTTATCGGGGGCCCGCAAAAAACATGCAAATTGAGGAGCTATTTGCGCTCGCCGCAGAGTCGTCGGCAATTAAAATAATCCGCCGGTTAATATGTAAAGCGCCTATGACCGGCATTAACATTTCGCGAGCGTTAACACCGTCCTTGAAGGCAAAAGCAGCCGTCGGCGTAGGAATTTTCCCACTTCCGCCGGTGCCGAAATAATCAGCGGCGAAACGCGGAACGCCGCTGGTTTGCGAGACCGCCATGCAATCGAGATAATGACGGAAAATTAACGAGGAAACGACGCCAGTGCGTGTAATCGGGGATAGCTTTCTACGAAATCACCATTTTTACACCCGATCCGTCCGCCATTAGCAATGGCCTAATGAGTGCGAAGAGTTAATTATGCGAACGCGTCGGCCTCTTTAATTGAGCAATTTGCGGCGGCCAGCCGCGGATTTTATTGCGAGATGTTTATCTCGAAGCCTGTCAACGCGCGGAAGTGACTTTGTATTCATCACGCTCGTACTTAACCCAATTATGAAACGTGACTTTTAAAATGATAGGCATTATTATAAATTGTCGTGAATTTCACAGTTATATGTTGCTACCACAATTAATTACAATAATATAATTTGATATTAACATTTTTTACATAAGTCAATTGCTTGTTTCAATTCAAATGTTGTGTCATCAACTGCAGCCATGCGTACAAGCAATTGTTCGCAACACGATTTTTACTATCAATTGTTTCTGCCGTCAATTGCTTTCCTTTCTGATTGCAATTGTAGAGAAATTAATGCCAACTGGATTTATGCTTCAGTTCTTGATGATCAGTTGGCTGATCCCTGCAAAGATTTTTATTGATAATTTGCACTGATGCGATTTTGTCTTTCCTTGATACGATTTTTACTATCAATTGTTTCTGCCGACAATTGCTTTCATTTCTGATTGCAATTGTAGAGAAATTAATTCTTGCCAACTGGATTTATGCTTCCAATTGTTGATAATCAGTTGGCACTGACCCCTGCCAAGATTTTTATTCATAATTTGCACTGATGCGATTTTGTCTTTCGTTGATACGATGTCTGCACTGCAACTTTGTCTCATGCGACTTATGGCTCAGTTGTTTTTGGCGCGACTTCTGATGCGATTGTTGTTTTTAGTACTATTGTAATCCATTAATTGTTCTGCCAGTTGTTCAGTCTGTGCGTTCACTGTAATATAATTTCTCATATCAGATGTCCCCAGCACAATTGTTGCAAACGTGATTTCTGTTTTAAATTATTCCTGACACATATAGCTGATGCAAGTATTGATTTTGTATGTACAGTCATGCTCACATAAATCTAGTACAAGAAATTAGGTTACAATAGCAATTTTATATAGCAATGTCAATTTTTTTGTACTAGATTTATGTGAGCATGACTCTACGTTACTTGACACTATCTTGAATGTGATACTGTCAAGTAACGTAGAGTCATGCTCACATAAATCTAGTACAAAAATATTGATGTTCAAATGTCACAATTGCATCTGACATTCGAATGTGATGCTGTAAAATAACATACACGTTAGTGCTAACCTTTATTTATACGCAATGCAGCTGAATGTCTGATTGCATTTATCGCTGATGGGATTATCGGCTGCAACTGCAGTGTAATTTTCACAGCTAATTGTTGCTTACGCGATTTATGTTTATAATTATTGATGACACAATATCAGTTGTCGCTGGAGGGATTCCGTCATGTGTCCATGATCGTGGATGCAATTTCTAAGTTGGTGACGCGCAACTTCTAGCGTAAACTGTTAATTAATGCCCAAGTAAATTGTACTTGTAGTAACGGCCGATGCGATATGTAGATTTCTGCTATTAGTTTGAGCTATCGCGATTTTCATTTGTCGATTTCGTTTTAGTTTCGTTCGATTTTCATTGGTCGTTGGAGCGATTTCCTGGTTAATGTTTCCTGGTATGTACCTGGGTGTTAATGTCTACTGTAGAACTATGATGAACTATGTCTACTGCTTGCCAACATTTTTCGCCTCTGGAATTTTCGTTACTTCTAGAAAGTTTCTGATGAGTGTACTCCAAGAAGTACATTAACAGATATTGAAAGATCTTGAAAGATATTGAAGAAGAAGACTGCGCGACTTCTAGCGTCAACTGTTAATGCATGCCTAAGTAAATTCTACTTGTAGTAACGGCCGATGCGATATGTAGATTTCTGCTATTAGTTTGAGCTATCGCGATTTTCATTTGTCGATTTCGTTTTAGTTTCGTTCGATTTTCATTGGTCGTTGGAGCTATTTCCTGGTTAACGTTTCTTGATTCCTGGTACCTGGGTGATAATGCTACTGATGAACTACGATGAACTATGTCTACTGCTTGCTAAAATTTTTCGCCTCTGGAATTTTCGTTACTTCTAGAAAGTTTCTGATGAGTGTACTCCAAGAAGTACATTAACAGATATTGAAAGATCTTGAAAGATATTGAAGAAGAAGACTGCGCGACTTCTAGCGTTAACTGTTAATGCATGCCTAAGTAAATTCTACTTGTAGTAACGGCCGATGCGATATGTAGATTTCTGCTATTAGTTTGAGCTATCGCGATTTTCATTTGTCGATTTCGTTTTAGTTTCGTTCGATTTTCATTGGTCGTTGGAGCTATTTCCTGGTTAACGTTTCTTGATTCCTGGTACCTGGGTGATAATGCTACTGATGAACTACGATGAACTATGTCTACTGCTTGCTAAAATTTTTCGCCTCTGGAATTTTCGTTACTTCTAGAAAGTTTCTGATGAGTGTACTCCAAGAAGTACATTAACAGATATTGAAAGATCTTGAAAGATATTGAAGAAGAAGACTGCGCGACTTCTAGCGTTAACTGTTAATGAATGCCTAAGTAAATTCTACTTGTAGTAACGGCCGATGCGATATGTAGATTTCTGCTATTAGTTTGAGCTATCGCGATTTTCATTTGTCGATTTCGTTTTAGTTTCGTTCGATTTTCATTGGTCGTTGAAGCGATTTCCTGGTTAATGTTTCCTGGTATGTACCTGGGTGTTAATGTCTTCTGATGAACTATGATGAACTATGTCTACTGCTTGCTAAAATTTTTCCCCTCTGGAATTTTCGTTACTTCTAGAAAGTTTCTGATGAGTGTAGTCCAAGAAGTACATTAACAGATATTGAAAGATCTTGTGGATGACATTGGTGGACCGTTGAGGACAAATGGTGGTCGACACGTAATTCTCTCTTCTGGTGCGTTTCGGTCTTTATTCCTGCTTCACGCAGCGCTTCGCGACGAAATTGGCCGTGGAAGTGGGCCGCGTTTTAGTTTCACTGGAGTTACGGCGGAGATTTATGGAGGTTAGGAGGATCAGCGAGCCGCTTTTTGCGGACAATCGCAACACTGTTAATTACCCGAATGTCAGCAGCATTTTTTGCTCCCGCGGCCTCGGAATCCAGAAAAATGCGCGAAATTGGACGAAAGAAAAACTTATGGCCCGTGAAGGTCAGAGGTAAAAAAAGCCGGCCGGTTAGTGAAGCAGCGGATGCTGTTTTTGCATCGAGATTCCTTGATGATTATACTTTTCAGCACGGCGCGAGGTCAATTATTCATCGGATGCAGTTCCTCGATTTGCCTTCGCACGCAGAAATTGCGGCTGTTAAAGTTACCCTCTTTCGGGGCAACCCCTTCGCATAAGGGATGCGTGGCGCGGCTCGCCCTCCATCTGTCCCTTTGAACGTTTTTATAAATTCCTGGAGGCCCACTTACGGAAAATACGCACGCAAACAGCGCTCCCCTTTTTTTGGACGATAAGTTTCTCCCCGCGTGGTATCGATTCCGGATGGAATCCGACGCCCTCGCATAAAAAAGAAACGGGAATTTAATGTTCCCGGTTCCTGGTGTGTGCACACGTGTGCAGCCGTGATTGTAGTATAGCAGGAGGACCAGTTGGGCATTGTTTGGCAAATATTTTGTTTCCCCCATTGAATCGCGGGGGTAATGAATCCCGGTTTGTTCGGGGCATTGTGAGCGTGCAATGTTTTGTGTGCATGCATAAAGTAGGATTTGAGTTGTAAATTTGGACGCCGACAACTTTTCGTGATGGAGTGTCGGATATTCGTGGAAATTCCGTTTTTGTGTTTACAATAACATTGGCATTCTCTCAGAGATTCCTGGGAGAGCGTAGGATAGGAATACGCTCACGTACGTGTCCGCCGGGTGCGGCATATGGGATGTGTGTGTTGGTGTGCATGTATGTACTTGGCCCCGGCGATGGCTGTGCAGATGTAACTGTTAAAGCGATATTTATTCAAAATGGCAGAGTGCATCGCTGGGATGTGTATAATTAAATGTGAAGCGGTGAATGCACGTAACACTCGCACATCGCGCACTCACGCTCGCTCTAGCGCGAGGTTAGAAGTTAGAAGTAAATGGACATGGAGACTCGTCATTACCTCCTCGCGCTCCTCATTCGTGGGAATGGTCGCTCGATAAGGCGCAGACCTGACCTCGTTCCGGCGGCGCTGTGTGCAGCCTCCGGAGTAGGCAATAACCTCGTTAGTACAATAGCCTCAGGCTGATTTATGCCCGGCCGCCGATGCCACGGCGAAATGGATTACTTCATTCCGCGCGATAAGAATTCCTCCGCGAGATTTCGAGGAGTCCCCTCCAGCGTCGCGCAGACGTTATTAAACGCTTCCTGTTGACTTCATCGCCGCGCTGTTATTAAGGAAGCCGGGGCCCCTAATCATCCACATGTACACACACACACATGCCCCAGCGCGAGGAGGCTAATTGGGGGGCTCTTAAGGAGAAACCGCCGGAGCGCCGTTACGCGGCGAGGTTAAACTTTATGTAGGTGATAAAAAAGAACGCCCTCACTTTCACTGCCGTGTGCGCCGGAAGCGCGGATAGTGTGAAAAAAGCGAAAAGCGCGATCGATTCGTCACGTCCGCGCGTCCTAAAATTCGGGCCCAGTCGGACGTGAACAATCGAAATCATCCCGACCGTGCCAGAGCAGTTATCAGCATCACAATGGGCCATTAAGGCCCACGAACAATCACCTGACACACTCGAAATGTGAAAAATGAGATAATATATCCATATAAACGCTCAAAAGATAATTACAGATACAGAAACGCAGAGGCAACATTTGCAGCTTGAATCAATATTAATGGTACTACCCACGCAATAGATGCAGAATCCAAATCTTTCTGATAATACACGCTCCAGTTTTCAATATCCCACCCACGCAATAGATGCAGCGACAACATCTATAGCATAGATCAAAGCTTGTGGTACTACCCTCGGAAAACTGCATAGCAACATCTGTAAGTACAGTACTTATGCATAATACACGATCCAGTTTTCAAGAGCACACCCACGCAACTGATACAGAGACAAAATTTGTATCATGGATCAATGTTTGTAGTAGTACCCACTGCAGTATGAAACATACTTTATGGTACCAACAACGAAAACACTAGACAGAGCAAAATCTCACTGAATACAGCACTTTCTGATAATACACCCTCCAGTTTTCAATATCCCACCCACGCAATAGATGCAGCGACAACATCTATGGCATAAAACAAATCTTGTGGTACTACCCTCGGTAAATTGCATAGCCGGATCTGTAAATACTTACAGTACTTTTTCATAATACACGATCCAGTTGTCAATAGCACACCCACGCAACTGATACAGAGACAAACTGTGTAGCATGGATCAATGTTTGTTGTAGTACCCATTGCAGCATGAAACATAGTTTGTGGTAGGTCCAACGAAAACACTAGATAGAACAAAATCTAACTAAATACAGTACTTTCTGATAATACACGCTCCAGTTTTCAATATCACACCCACGCAATAGATTCAGCGACAACATATATGGCATAGATAAAAGTTTGTGGTACAATCCTCGTAAAACTCTATAGTAAGATCTACAAGTACGTACAGTGCAGCATGAAACATGGTTTGTGGTAGCTTCAACGAAAACACTAGATACAGCAAAATCTGACTGAATACAGCACTTTCTGATAATACACCCTCCAGTTTTCAATATCCCGCCCACGCAATAGATGCAGTGACAACATCTATGGCATAGATCAAAGCTTATGGTACTACCCTCGGTAAACTGCATAGCTGGATCTGTAAGTACTTACAGTACTTTTTCATAATACACGATCCAGTTTTCAATAGCACACCCACGCAACTGATACAGAGACAACCTATGTAGCATGGATCAATGTTTGTTGTAGTACCCATTGCAGCATGAAACATAGTTTGTGGTAGGTCCAACGAAAACACTAGATAGAACAAAATCTAACTAAATACAGTAGTTTCTGATAATACACGCTCCAGTTTTCAATATCACACCCACGCAATAGATTCAGCGACAACATATATGGCATAGATAAAAGTTTGTGGTACCATCCTCGTAAAACTCTATAGTAAGATCTACAAGTACGTACAGTGCAGCATGAAACATAGTTTGTGGTAGCTCCAACCAAAACACTAGATTGAGCAAAATCTAAGTAAATACAGTACTTTCTGATAACACACTCTCCAGTTTTCAATATCCCACCCACGCAATAGATGCAGCGACAATATTTATAGCACAGATCAAAGTTTGTGGTACCACCCTCGTAAAACTATAAGTACGTACAGTACTTTTTGATAATACACGAGACAGTTTTCAATATCACACCCACGCAACTGATACAGAGACAAACTATGTAGCATGGATCAATGTTTGTTGTAGTACCCATTGCAGCATGAAACATAGTTTGTGGTAGGTCCAACGAAAACACTAGATAGAACAAAATCTAACTAAATACAGTACTTTCTGATAATACACGCTCCAGTTTTCAATATCACACCCACGCAATAGATGCAGCGACAACATATATGGCATAGATCAAAGCTTGTGGTACCATCCTCGTAAAACTGTATAGTAAGATCTATAAGTACGTACAGTACTTTTTGATAATACACGATCCAGTTTTCAATATCACACCCACGCTACCAACGAGACCAACTATGTAGCATGGATCAATGTTTGTGGTAGTACCCACATACAGGGTGGCCCACCTATCCTCGCTCGGACCATTGCTGCTAGACCAATGCAAATTGCAGAAAAAATCTGGTTGGAAGTTATTGGATACTTGATGTGCTACTTTTTGAATTGTTTTCGAGTGTACAGAGTACCATAAATCCGGGACACAACATTTGGTCTTTTTTTTGAAATGGATCGCCCAGTATATACTTTCATTTCTGGAATCTGCTTCATGTGGGCTTGACACGTCATTTTTATTTTTTGGGATTAGATTAGGATTTTATTCGTATATCAATTGAAAGTGTAGGAGTAGAAAAAATGTAGTTAAAATATTTCCCAAAATTGTTTTAATATAATCAGTTCACGTAAATGGTGTGCCCCAACGTAATTTGGTCGTTATCCTTGAAGTGTCCTTCGGTTACTCCCGTAATCTGGCAGTAACCACTCAGTTTGGCGCTTTCCCTGTTTATTCAGGTGTTTTGCACGGCGCCTGAAAAACTCCGAGCGCAATCTTTACGAGTGCGTGTGCGTAAAGGCTTTGGGGTACAATTGGAAACACGTGGACACCAGCAGGTGGATGAAATCTGCGATTAATCCAGGGGAAAGAGCGACCCTTCAACTAGTGCATGCACAGGTACATTGAAAATAAAACCTAAATGGTGTAATGGTGAAAAGAAAATTAAACTGAATTCATCACGAATATTCACGAATTGAAGCTACATCAGCAGCGCTATTTTTGTAATTTAGAGTGTGTTTGGAGAGAAGTGCGTAAATAAATAATCCCGTTATAGTAGAGACCAGATTATTTCGGGTGTGAGTTGTCGTAGTTAGTTTTACTTTTGATTCAGCAAATTTTGTGCACGAAGAAGATAAAACTAGTTCTTGCTTCAGGAATCTGAAATGAAGCTTAATATTGGTTGCATCGATACTACCAAAAAGTTTGGATCAAAATAGGTTATAGATCTTATAGATCTGTAGATAGATCTTATAGGTTATAGCTTATAGATTCCTGATTATATGAATCAGTGATGGCGACATGGATGGTAATGGAATCTACAGCTATTGATTAGAGTGAGCTGTAACTCACTAAGCCACAAGATTTTTTCTTTGAATAAAATTATCTTGTCTTGTATATCGATTCAGAGTGGAAGCATCAAAATTTCGTAATGAAATACGAGAGCGCGCACGTTCTAAGCAAATATTTATCTAAACATGGACATGTACTCGTAAATTCGAAACGGATACGGTAGTTGACGTAGGTGTGCTCGTCTATCTGGGCCCCAGTGAAACTGTATCCGTGGGCGGACGTGATGGGCGCGATCCCGGCCGAATAATCCAATCCATTTTTTACGGCCACGCCACAAAGGTGCTGTACCGTTATGCCTGTCGTCTTTTTTATACTCCTCACCTTGGGTCGAATCAAATGCCAGATGGTGAACGCTTCCATTTATAATATATGGGGCAGTCAAGTTCATTGCCTGCTAGCGCAGAGAAACCCGTTTCTGCTTTTCTGTGATGGATTCCGGCGGCGGCGGCGACGGCGGCAGTCGCGTCACGAATCCGCCGGCGCGCGGAAATGGGATGGATACCTGCAGGTCCCGGGGGCACGTTTTTCTGCACGTGCACATCGAGCGTCATCGCCTAATGGGCTCCATCAAGCCTACGAAGCATCCACGAGCAAGTCTGCTAAAGCATTTCTATAATCTTCAATTTTTATGCACATCAAGCTTAATCAACTAATTGAGTCCATCAGGGCTTTAACACATTTTATCGCATCAACGGACAGGACTAAAACGTACGTCACAGAAATTCTCTGCAAACGATGAAACAGTTTTTGTAATCTTGATGTTTTTGCCTTTTTAATTATTAGTGTTCTATCTCGACCATAGATATTTGGTGTTACTCTTTTACTCTTTAAATATTTCATAAGCTACTACTAATCGCATACCCCAAAAACAATGCGATCATAAGGCAAGGATCGTAAATTAATCAAAATTGTGACCACATATCTGTGGTCGAAATATACGATCACTGATTTCATCATAGTCTTCGGACGTGGAGGGCCGATTAATATCTGTCTTAGAATTCTCTTCTGATTGACAATGAGACGTGTTATATCCGAACTTCTCCACGCTAATATGTTATATGATAGATGAATATCAACGCATAGTATGGGGATCTGGAAAACGTTTAGAGGTACGAGATCAGGTTGAAATGAGAAAAAAACAGGAATTTGTAGATGGTTTATTATAGCACATCGAAAAAATATGTTTGCATTTTTTTTGCACAAATTTTGGACACCTTTTATAACAAGTATTGATCATGAAATAGTTTATCTCTGGTGTAAGAACTTATGTAAATTATGACTAGAGTATATTGTACTCCTTTTTCAATGTTCATCTGTAGACCCTAATGCAACTAATATTTCTGAAATCACCACATTCATATTTAATGGGACATATTTGTATAAGCAAGGAGTTAATAAAAATGTCTAATTAACTCCTTGCTTGTACAAATATGTCTTCCCATTAAGTTAGTATGGGCTGGCATATTTGTCCAGGCAAGGTTTCTAAACATTTCCTAGGTTTGTGGGTTTGCAAACGCTTTTTTTGGTATTTGCTTGAGTAGATGCGTCGACCCAGATTGCGGCGTTTCTTAGCACCTCGATTAATTCTGGAGGCCAGGAACACGTCGCGGATGAAAAGTTATGCGCGCGTGCCTTTAGACAGGAACACGTAACGGAATTCTGAATTAATTCGCGAGGCCGATGCAGCTGGTGATCTCATCGATTAATCCGTCTAACAAAAGTTTTTGGAGCACCGCCAGGCGGGGATCGATACGTATTAATCCGCGTTCTAAAAATAGAGATCGCATCTCGGCATTTTCCCATAGCCATAGGATGTAAAGCGGTGGTTTTTTTTTCGCATGCCCACTCCAAACTTCCCGCACAAACACGCGTTTTTCCGTAATCTGCCCGCTTCCCAGAATCGCAGCCGTGAAATCTTCAAAGTCGGCCCGACAATGGTGGCGTAATCGCCCTTGAGTCACGGCTGTATCATAAAGCAGCGCACAGAGCGCAATTAATTATTCTCTTTTCCTCCACCTACACCCACTCTACATCATCCGCTCTGGAGCCCGTATTGATTAAAACAAACAATCCGCGCACGCATGCCATTGAATCATTTTCTGTGCGTCCTGTGCGATGTTTACGTTTCCATTTCGACAAGGACACTCGCTCACGCAGCGAGAAACAGGCTCATTGTGGAAAGTGTTCCGGCCCTGACCTTTATGGACAAAAAAATAACCGGCACGGAGTTTACAACCTGACCGTGTAATTTATTATTAAGACCTGTCGTGTCGCGGTGCGAGAAAAAAAGAAACAATTACCGCGCCCGAACTGTGTCAGGAGCGAATTAAAGTTTCATGTAGATTTTCGGTTTTCCGTGGAATGCCGGCCGCTTTTAGTGGCTTTCTGTGTTCGTCGCAGCACGAAACGTGGGAGAGCGCATCTGCGATCCCCGGCACTGATAAAGGATTCTTTTTGAAGCGAGCCCCGTGCACGCAAATGCCGGGATTAATCACGCGAAGAGTGCTCCATGCAATTGCGATTATGTGGGTTAACGCAGATTAAGGACGATAATGCCGCAAAGCACGTACAGCCTATTTCGTTTTTGCGGTCGCCCTTAACTACAGTTTCTGCTCGAGCAATCTCGCCTCGAGAATCTCCAGAAACTTATGTAATTTTAGATTCTCGTAATCGCGAAATTTCTTATATTTAGTTTGCAAAACAGCATCCAACAGATAACTCGTTGCATTGACAATTGAATACACAGCGTTTCCCCGAAAGTTCTTACCGAAGGATTTTTTTTAATTACCAGTACAGTAAACATATTTTTCTGCTCGATTCTCGTAATCGCGAAATTTCTTATATTTACTTTGCAAAACAGCATCCAACAGATGACTCGTTGCATTGATAATTGAATACACAGCGTTTCCACGAAAGTTCTTACTGAACGCATTTTCTAAATTACCAGTACACTAAACATATGTTTCTGCTTAGTCCAAAACCTTTAAATCACCAAATTCTTAGCGTACATATCGAATTAAAAAAAATCATTTATGGATTTTTTGAGTATAAGATTAAGTATAAGATCTAAGTAACTAATGAAAAGCCGACTGCAAAGAACTTTGATAACTAGAAATGTTCTTATTGGTCACTGATATCTGCAAAACCCACACAGAAGCTAAGTATCGAAGAAGAATCACGAACATGCCATATCACATGTGACTCTAGAAAATCAAAAGCAATCTACACTCCATCCAATTTCAAGACGAAGCTTATATAAACAATCTTACATGCGTGTTCCCCGCGTGAATACTGTATCCCAAGCATATGATTGGTCGTGGTGCAGTCTCCGTTCTACCCGGACTAAGAATATTTTGCTAATGCGATTGCTACACTCGTATTAAACATGTATTGTGTGTAGAATCGGCCCTGTCAATTGTCGTCATGTTATCAGTTTACATTAGCTTTGTCTTGAAATTCACGAACAGACTATAGGAATGCTAAATTCATTGGATTTGATTGTAGTTATCTGATCAGTGCTGCCGTTTTAGTAGGTACAATTGTACTAAATGTAGTACAAAGTCCATAAGTAGGTACATTTTAAGTAAAATTTACCCAACTTTAGTACATTTTGATATTTTGCACATTTTGACTTTTTTATTAATAGGTGAGAATGAATTGTTGATAATAACGAATGGTCCTAAAGTTTTTGGAAAAATTTAAAATGCTAATAAATATTTCCAAACTCATTTGAAAAACAAATGTTACAACAATTAACTACACTAATAACAAAAAATCTCTAATTAGACTCTGCTAATATTGCCATGGGTAGTTTACTACCAGAAAAATCTAGAAATAGATGCGCTGTAACCTACAAAAAGTGTAAAGCTTGATGGGGACTGCAGTTATATAATGTTTTTACATAACTACATTACATAACTACATTCGTGACAGTTGTGAAAAATGTAACGTTTCATAACGACAGAAATTGATATTGGACAGACTATAGGAATGCTAAATTCATTGGATTTGATTGTAGTAATCTGATCAGTGCTGCAGTTTTAGTAGATACAATTGTACTAAATTTAGTACAAAGTCCATAAGTAGGTACATTTTAAGTAAAATTTACCCAACATTAGTACATTTTGACATTTTGCACATTTTGACTTTTTTATTAATAGGTGAGAATGAATTGTTGATAATAACGAATGGTCCTAAAGTTTTTGGAAAAATTTAAAATGCAAATAAATATTTCCAAACTCATTTGAAAAACAAATGTTACAACAATTAACGACACTAATAACAAAAAATCTCTAATTAGACTCTGCTAATATTGCCATGGGTAGTTTACTTACCAGAAAAATCCAGAAATAGATGCGCTGTAACCTACAAAAAGTTTAAAGCTTGGTGGGAACTGCAGTTATGTAATGTTTTTATATAACTACATTACATAACTACATTCGTGACAGTTGTGAAAAATTTAACGTTTCATAACGACAGAAATTGATATAAAAT
Source organism: Othius punctulatus (assembly GCA_951805005.1). Lineage (NCBI taxonomy): Eukaryota > Metazoa > Arthropoda > Insecta > Coleoptera > Staphylinidae > Othius > Othius punctulatus. Next base: position 17,829,224 of record OX638145.1, read on the forward strand.
TTGACTTTTCAAAACAGAATTAAATAGATAATTTTTTCCAAACTCATTTCATTTGAAAAACAAATGTTATGTCAGCTATAGTGAACTATAGAGAACTATAGAACTATATGACAGAATACATAGGAGTACACACATGCCTTAAGCCAAAGGTGCTCCTCCAGCATAATCATCTAATAGGCTCGAACAAACTTATATAATATTTCTTATATCTACGAATAAGCACACAATATTGAACACAAAAATTGTGCAAGGACAGAAATATCTCTGTACTTTTTCTGTTTTCTAGTTTTTTGGGCACATTAGCCATTAGGCCACCTTATTTTTTCCATCATCCTTCCAAAGCAATTTATGGCGAACAGGATCCAAAGGTCCTGAAATTATTTGCTAGGGCGAATAATTTTCTAATAGTAATTAGTATTAGTAATAATATTATATTGGCTACCTAATAACTTTCTGGTATCTACAAACAAAATCAAAATGTTCAATATAAATATGTTTGTAATAATTTGTTTTTTCAAGTTAAACTTATATGCATTTTCTATCATCAGATAATAATAATATGTCCTTCAGTAACATTCAGGTATGCCTAATTTTCTAATAGTAATAAGTAGTACTAATAATATTATATTGACTACCTAATAACTTTCTGGTATCTACAAACAAAATCAAAATGTTCAATATAAATATGTTTGTAATAATTTGTTTTTTCAAGTTAAACTTATATGCATTTTCTATCATCAGATAATAATAATATGTCCTTCAGTAACATTCAGGTATGCCTAATTTTCTAATAGTAATAAGTAGTACTAATAATATTATATTGGCTACCTAATAACTTTCTGGTATCTACAAACAAAATCAAAATGTTCAATATAAATATGTTTGTAATAATTTGTTTTTTCAAGTTAAACTTATATGCATTTTCTATCATCAGATAATAATAATATGTCCTTCAGTAACATTCAGGTATGCCTAATTTTCTAATAGTAATAAGTAGTACTAATAATATTATATTGACTACCTAATAACTTTCTGGTATCTACAAACAAAATCAAAATGTTCAATATAAATATGTTTGTAATAATTTGTTTTTTCAAGTTAAACTTATATGCATTTTCCATCATCAGATGATAATAATAATATGTCCTTCAGTAACATTCAGGTATGCCTAATTTTCTAATAGTAATTAGTATTAGTAATAATATTATATTGGCTACCTAATAACTTTCTGGTATCTACGAACAAAATCAAAATGTTCAATATAAAGACGAAAATATGTTTGCAATAATTTGTTTTTTCAAGTTAAACTTATATGCATGTTCTATCATCAGATAATAGTAATATGTCCTTCAGTAACATTCAGGTATGCCTAATTTTTTAATAGTAATTAGTATTAGTAATAATATTATATTGGCTACCTAATAACTTTCTGGTATCTACAAACAAAATCAAAATGTTCAATATAAAAACGAAAATATGTTTGCAATCATTTAATACAGTAATCATTTGTTTTTTCAAGTTAAACTTATATGCATTTCTATCATCAGATAATTGTAATATGTCCTTTAGTAACATTCAGGTATGCCTAATTTTCTAATAGTAATTAGTTAGTAATAATATTATATTGGCTACCTAATAACTTTCTGGACCAACAAAATCAAAAAGGTTCAAAGGTCCTGAAATTGTTTGCTAGGGCGAATAATTTTCTAATAGTAATTAGTATTAGTGATAATATTAAATTGGCTACCTAATAACTTTCTGGTATCTACGAACAAAATCAAAATGTTCAATATAATGACGAAAATATGTTTGCAATAATTTGTTTTTTCAAGTTAAACTTCTATGCATTTTCTATCATCAGATAATAGTAATATGTCCTTCAGTAACATTCAGGTATGCCTAATTTTCTAATAGTAATAAATAGTACTAACAATATTATATTGGCTACCTAATAACTTTCTGGTATCTACGTACAAAATCAAAATGTTCAATATAAAGACGAAAATATATTTGCAATAATTGTTTTTTCAAGTTAAATTTATATGCATTTTCTATCATCAGACTCTACCAAGGTGATGGTATTTTGTAAATGATAAAACTATTGTGTAATTTTTTCGTGCTCATCAAGCTGTAATCATCTCTAATCAAGCTTTCATGTTATTTGTTGGTCATCACCGATCAAAATAATATGTCCTTCAGTAACATTCGGGTATGCCTAATTTTCTAATAGTAATAAGTAGTACTAACAATATTATATTGGCTACCTAATAATTTTCTGGACGAACAAAATCAAAATGTTCAATACAAGGACGAAAATATGTTTGCAATAAATGTTTTTTTCAAGTAAAACTTATATGCATTTTCTATCAAATAATAATATGTCCTTCAGTAATACTCAGGTGTATTGCGTATAAAAAAAAACGTTGGCAGTAGAGCCTAGTTCATGCACAGGTGATTTGCGATTTGCGATTTACCTGATTCTGATGTTCTGATTGGTATAGTATAAGTTCCTGTGTAAAATGCTTTCAAATTTAACCAATCAGATAAAAAATGGCAAATGGAAAATCGTTTGTGCATGAACAAGGCTTAGCGCGTACGTTACTTGATGTCATCACATTCGAATGTCAAATGCATATATGACATTCGAATGTGATGCTGTCAAGTAACGTACACGTTACTGCTAAAGTTTGTTGATACTCAATACCTTACACCAATTTTACCAATTTTTCTTGCACTAAAGCTCCCATCAGGTTTTAATGTAATTTTCTTGGCATCGATGAACAAGATCATCAATTTTTGACATGTGAGTAAGATAATAACTAATTCTGTTTTTTGGTGCACCTCAAGCTGTAATCATTTTTTGGCATAAGTAAAATGATCAGTAAACGTTAAAAAATGTACATATTAAGTGTCAAATCATCTGTAAACTCTACCAATGTGATGGTATTTTGTACATGAGAAAACTATTGTGTAATTTTTTCGTGCTCATTAAGCTGTAATCATCTCTAATCAAGCTTTCATGTTATTTGTTTGTTATCAACGAACAAAATCAATTTTCGGCATCAGTAAAATGGTTAGTAAATGGCCATCAAAGTCATTTACGAAGAAGACCAAAAAGTTACTAGGTAGTCTAATCGTCGATCAAAAAATGAAACGATCTGACAATAAATGGTAAACGTTATATCTGGCATCCCACAAAGCATTGTCATAGGGTCAGTGAACATTTTTTATTTAAATGTACTACTTCGGTCACAGGTTCAAGAGTCTATCTAATAGGAATCCCTAGAAATCTGGGTATCCCACAATGCAGTTTATTGGGCCCTATCAACATTCCATTCTTTCTTCTCTAATTTAAATTTACAACCGCGGTCAAATGCTTACGAGCCATTTAGTGGGCAACATCGTGCGCATTAACGACATTCGTTTTAATTATTTCTTATCTCATCCCACCGTCCTGTCTCGCTGTGCCTATGGGTTTTTAGGAACGCAGACCACTAGAGATAAGCCACTCGATCATCATTTAATCGCGCCAGTCATCACTCCAAGGCGCACTCGACGTCGTGACAATGTTTCGCATTTGCGGTTCGATCGGAGAAGGTCAACCTATTTCCAATTACAGCTGTTTGTTTTGAAAACTTCGTACGCGTTCCGGTTCTATAAACGTCACTCGCTCACGGTTGCTAATTTTGCACGTATCACGCAACTCGTGACAGTGAATCGGGAGGTATACCACGTTACAGCACAGAAACTTGGTGTTATTATCGAACGTAGACAAATTACGTAGAAAGTACGAGTCGAAAAATTAATATCGACAATTCGTGAGTCCGAAATGCAAGAAGAAACGCCACGAAAATAAAATTTCACAAATGTGGTTATAATAATGATAAGGGTCTTCTAACTCAACATGTTCATACATCAAAACACAACAGTTCTTTCCGTATCTCATAGTCTACTATGACTTGCATTTGAATCAAGACAGTTTGTGCCAATATTCCATGAATGATACGTCAGTTTTAATAATAGTAGATAGGCAACAAGAGTTCGGGGTCATTCTGCCATAAGGATTTCCATAGGGGTGCCAATATCTATGAATGATACGTCAGTTTTAATAATAGTATATAGGCAACAAGAGTTCGGGGTCATTTTCCCATAAGGATTTACATAAGGGTGCCAATATCCATGAATGATACGTCAGTTTTAATAATAGTAGATAGGCAATAAGAGTTCGGGGTCATTTTCCCATAAGGATTTACATAGGGGTGCCAATATCCATGAATGATACGTCAGTTTTAATAATAGTAGATAGGCAACAAGAGTTCGGGGTCATTTTCCCATAAGGATTTACACAGGGGTGCTAATATCCATGAATGATACGTCAGTTTTAATAATAGTAGATAGGCAACAATAGTTCGGGGTCATTTTCCCATAAGGATTTGCATAGGGGTGCCAATATCCATGAATGATACGTCAGTTTTAATAATAGTAGATAGGCAACAAAGTTCGGGGTCATTTTCCCATAAGGATTTACATAGGGGTCTAAAACTGTCCTAGTCTGAGAGGCATAACAAGACGATGGAGGCAATTGTTCTAGGCAAGAAATGACAGTTTTTTGCGGGCTTCACCAACAGAACTTAATCAGCCTGTTTTCTCTTTTAAACAGGCTGATATAAACAGGTATCTTTTTAAACAGCCTGTTTTATGTAAATCCTTATAGGAAAATGACTGTCGTCTAACCCAACATGTTCATATATCAAAACACAACAGTTCTTTCCGTATCTCATACTCTACTATGACTTGCATTGGAATCAAGATAGTTTGTGCCAATATTTCAATATCCATGAATAATACGTCAGTTTTAATAACAGTAGATATGCAACAAGAGTTCGGGGTCATTTTCCCATAAGGATTTACATAGGGGTCTAAAACTGACCTAGTCTGAGAGGCATAACAAGACGATGGAGGCAATTGCTCTAGACAAGAAAGCACAGTTTTTTGCGGGCTTCACCAACAGAACTTAATCAGCCTGTTTTCTCTTTTTAAAAATGTTGATATAAACAGGTCTCTTTTAAACAGGCTGATATAAACAGGTCTCATTTTAAACAGCCTGTTTTCTGTTTTTAAATAGACTGATATAAACAGGTCTCATTTTAAACAGCCTGTTTTCTGTTTTTAAACAGGCTGATATAAACAGACAAGGCCCCGCCCTGGTGGAGGATATAAAAACGCACGGAAGAAGCTACTGTCAACAGAAATTCAAATTTCGCGCGCTGCCAAAACGGCACATAGGCACACGTCAACAAGTTAGACATCCCAATATACACTTGACAGATAGGTAACCCAACAGTAATTAAGTCACTGAATCCTTTATTAAGAGGATGGGGAAACTATTACCGTCATGTGTGTGCTGAACTTTCTGCATTTATCTCATCCTTCAATATATTGCTTATCTTGAGCATTAGCCTGGAGACATAACGCATCGGTACTTGGCCCATAGGCAAACCGTTGTACAAATATCGTCCTCTTAACTCGGCGACCGGAAAAACAGTGAATTTAGACCCCTATGTAAATCCTTATGGGAAAATGACCCCGAACTCTTGTTGCCTATCTACTAATAACATATTTGAAATCTACTCAAAAAAGTGTACTAATGATGTCAAAATATCATTTCAATATAAATTCTATTAAACGAGATAGAGCGTAAAATCGAAATGCTTTTTCTTTGCCAGTGGCATCAAAACATTATTTTTTTTAAATTTTATTCTTTGTTTTTGGTATGTTTTGTCTAATTTAACACACTATGTATGTCACATCATATGTATGGACACCTTGTATTACATTTATACCACATCTTCAAATTTAACAATGGACCTTGAATTGAAACTTTAAATTTAAGACAAACCTGTCACGATTAAGAAAGTTTCGAAGAACGATGGTTGAATTAACATGATTTCCATATGCAGCTGTAAACTCATCAAGGAAGACGTTATAATAAAGAGATGAGTCACGCGTTTTGTTTCGGTCCAGCTGTTTATGGGCGCAAAAATTTAACGCAGCCAAAACCTCATTCAGTAATTCCGGCGGTGAATCATGCAGCTCTTAACGCACGCGAGGCTCATCAGAGCCGAAGTTGTTAAACAACAATAATCGCATTCTGAGCAGGCAATAGAGGATATCAATTAAAACACAATTAACGACCCGTGGACAGGCAGGGACTGAAATCCGAAACGCAAGCGCTCATCATCATTAGGCGACCGTCGGTTTACTTCTTTCTCCGGCTTTTTGCTCGTCTCGAGACGGCGCAATTAATTAATTCGTTAATTTCGTTATGGACATGGAAACCACAAAAGTAATGGAATGTAATAATGAGGAGCGCGGATTTGATTGTCACCAAATAAGGACGATTAAGGGATCGTTATTTCAGAACGATTACGCGAGCTGACTGTTGATTGCAGCAAATAAGTTGGTAACCGAAGAATTTAATTAACTGCTAGTTTATCGTGTAAAGTAATTTTGCTGCACACATGCACGTAATTGTTTGGTTTCTCATGATGGAAACCGCTCACAAATTTAATTAAAATTAAAATTGAAGTTTCATTAAAACTTGCATGCTGTGCAATTTCAGCGTGTCGATTTTCTTTGGGATTTAAAGCCTCGTGCAGTTAAGCCATAGAGTTTCTGTTCTCTCGAGTGTCTCGAGGATCGGATTTAACAAATATAATTTCACGAGAAGTCAAGGGCGAAATAACATTTTCTCGAGATCATGAGTGAAAATTTAGAGATTTTTTTCAAGTGACTTCTACATAAATATTTTTTCATATATGACAATCGACACAGTCTAGACTACTTTATTCCCGGAGGGAATAAAATACCAACTTGCTCACATGTACTTTATTTAATTATTTTATAATAGTAACAGAAACATTAGATGAATTCACAATATTTACTTACAATCATCAGATGTATTGGAGGTTCGATGTTACTTCACTTATTGAATTCGAGGTGTGGGATGTGCTTGGTCGTGAGTTGATACTCAGCTTTTGAATACAACAGATATGAATTTATTTGACTTAAAGTAAAAAAAAGTCAATTGTCAAGATGGCAGCTATGTGGCTATGCTTTCGCTATTGATGTGTTCTGTTTGTTATTGTGTTATAAATATCTGTTATTTTTATTATTATCATAATAATATTCTTATTTTAATCATCATGAGTAATATTATTGTTATAATCATCATAATTATTACTAATCTACGTCGATGTAGATAAGTAAAGGTTAAAAAGCGAACGCTGAATGGCATCAAGCACCAGCTCTTTAGCCGGAATATCAATCTTCTCTGGTAATGAATGCTGCTGCGTGGGTTACAGTTAAAAATAAGTGGCGTCGATGGGAGAGCACATTAATCACCTGGGTGCCACATTTCGCGCTCCACGCGTGGGCTAATGCGTTGGACTAGATTCCCCGGCAAAAACTAATGTTATGGAAGTGAATTCTGATTACTAGAAAACTGGTTTTATTTAAATTGCAAATGCAGCGACAGGAATTTTAAGTAAGGAAACATTACGCTTGTATTACACCACAGACGTTATTTCCAGACTGTTGATGTTAGCAGAACATTGTTCACGGGAATTCGTTATTTGCAAACGTTTACCAATGCAACGATATTAATAACATTATGTTTTTTCCTGCCTCTGCCTTTTTTAATTCAATGAAAACCATGCAAGTTGTTAACATTTAGAATCGATTACTTCAAGCTTGTGAAAGTTTGATACATTAAAACTTGGAGAAAGCTTTTCACAAACATGTATATTTGATAAAAATAACTCCAGTACATTTCTACTGATCGTGCATTACAGTTGAGATGTATTTACGAGTCATAAAAATGCGTAGCTCTTAAGCCGTGAGATAACTGTTGGTAATTTATCAGCAGATGGAAAAACCGACCTATTATTATGAAGCCTAAAAACCCACAAGTTTTTCAACCGCACAAAAATGATGTGTTATTTAAGTGAAGCACAAGTTTCCGCTTTCACCAAAAAACACGTATTTTTTAAACGCACATTTTGATCTCCAATTGACCTTCTGCAGATGTAGGTACATATTTACAAAACATCTTTTGTATATTTTTTTAAACGCACATTTTGATCTCCAAGCGACCTTCAGCAGATGTAGGTACATATTTAGAAAACAACTTTTGTAAAAATTGAAAACTGTACCTTGTAAAACATAAATCATTATTTTTGAGCAATTGAAAACCTCCTTGGCACTTGGCGTTCGGCTCGACTGAAGCATTCGTTTTTTTGCACATTATCAATTCGGTGCGTGAATTCGCCTCTCATTATCCCGTCCTCGATTTCGTTCGCATCGCGCCGCAGGCCGTCCTCATTGGGAATTTGAATTGTGCTTTCTGTATTGGAGGCACGTCTTTGGCCTGTTTGCATTCGAGTCAAGGTGCGGGAGAGAAAAAGGGGGAATAAATCCGCTTTTTCAGAAGCCGGGGTCGGCCTTGGCGATCGCTTTAATGAGCAGTTTCGCGTTCAAATTGAGCGAATCGCGCAAACCAATTAAGCCGGCTAACGGATGTTCAACTCGGTCGAGAGAGTCGTTAAGATTGCGAACCGAGAATATCGTAATTATTGTTACGGAGAATGTCGCAAAGTTTTTCATAATGGGATCTAACTGTTTGATATAAGTTTGACGGGGATGGTTTAAATTCAAAGTTTCATTGGGTTCATATATTAATCTATTTTAAAATGTTGGGGACACTCTTCTACAAGCAACGTTTATAATATTTAATTTTCTAGCTTTGAAAGCAATTTTTCTTATCTTCAAGCTTAGTAGCCAACGTAATAGCCAATATCCATAGAGGGTGGGAACTAGAAGATGAATAGTAGTAAGTAATATCGGTAAGGATATTACTTTTACCCAATAAACAGATATGCCCCAATTCCTAAACTGCCCGACCAAAGGCAGTGCTGGCCATTGGTCGACCAGACATATGTCTCTATTTGGGAATTTTGAAACGCAATTTTTATAAGATAATATATTTAAATTATCTTCATCAAATTTTAGAACTAATATCTACATTTAAAAAAAATACCATAAGCCATACATAAAATGCACATCATTTCAGTCACATCATCAAGAAATATCCTTAAAATTATATTCATATACTATAAGTAATAGAACCATTATATTCATTCAAGTAATATAATAATAATTTCTTGTAAAAAAATTTATATTCAATATTTATAAGCAAATTCGAAAAAATCATTGAAATTATATTTTCATATTCTATTAATTAAATCACATTTCAATATCAATCAACTTAAATCAGTTTTATTTCATATGCTATACAGAGTGGTCACTTTTACGACGCCCACCATTAGGATCTATTAAACCGAAATGTATACAGAGTTGGTCAAATGGGATAAAAGTTTCTCATTTTTGTGTCTTTTAATATACTGAAACGAAATCCGGGATATCTTGCACAGTTCCTGAAATATCGCTGAAAAACTGAAAAAGTGCACTTTTATTTCTGTGGAGGAGTCCACAGCAGTTTGATTTTTGCAACCAATTTTTAAATTATCGATTTTTGGTGGTAAATAATATCAGATTAGCCATGTGTAATCCATGGTTGAAATTCGACTTTTCGCTCGTTTGAATGCTATTAAAATCCAATATTGCGGCCATAAGAAAATCAAAAGTTGACTATGAAAATTTGGGCATCTAGTTTGCGCAAAAAATGTTTGGTACTGTCATCAGAAAGCTCACGCCGAAAAATGTAAGCGTGCCAAGTTTTGTAAAATTTCCTTCAAAAGTAAAAAAGTTATAAGAGGAAAATGAAAGTTCACTTTTTTTCATGGGTATTTCATGAACTGTGCAAGATATCCCGAATTTCGTGTCAGTATATTGAAAGGCACAAAAATAAGAAACTTTTATCCCATTTGACCAACTCTGTATGTACTTCCGTTTAATAGATCCTAATGGTGGGCGTCGTAAAAGTGACCACCCTGTATACGAATGTGGAAAAAATTATGCTCAGTTTTGAATTAATGATTTCGATTAGAATTAATGTAGAAAATATTATACCGTTTAGGTAATACTGTTTGTACTTTGATCGTTAGAGCTGATAATAAAAACGGTGGTTTATAAGAATTAATGAGTTCACGTTCATTAGTAGCTCGACAATAACAAAGTAGTAACATACTTAAATACATATTTCAAAGCATTTAATGTTAATTGTGCGTTAATCATAAACTCCGTCGTCTATTTATAACAGATTATACCTGTTCTTGTTTAAATTTTGTAATAATTGTTATTTAACTATTTCCGTGTTAATGACACTTAATGCTATAATCTTTAAAGCATGATTGTATTACAGTATCTGTAAGTATGGGGCATATTATATAAATATAAATACATATTCTTTAATAGTAAAGTAGCAACCGAATAATCGCAGAGAATACCTTGCAAATATTTTACAATAAAATTCAAGTTTCATTTCAAGCAATTCGCAATTTTTCGAGTTGTTTCAATTGCCTTTGGAGGAATGCCTAGACCAATTAGACCTTCCCCATGGGACTATGGGGCTATTTCTCCATAGAATTATTTGAAAATTGACGTTTCGAAATTTTCGGACGAAAAACTGAAAATTTCGAGTTGCTCCAATTCCTAGATCTAAAATTTTATTTTACAACCCAGACATGTAGGGGTGTCAATTTGAAAAGTTGCCATGGACTTGTTTCATAGAACACATGATTATTTTGAAAATTAGTCAAAACCGTTTGGGTGGTTCGAAGGGGGAACCAAAATAACGTAGGCAGTGTCTACCCCCTACCCTTTAAGCAAAAACCACCTCGATCTAAAAAAAAAAAAAGGTACTCCCCTACTTGTGGTACATCGTTGGAAAGCTGTCGAAAAAAGCTTTCTAGTAATTATTACGTCATATTACAATATGATTTGGTCAACTAGTTTCGGAATTAAGTGCAAATAAAGGTTGCAAAAGTGTTCAATTAATTAAATTCAAATAACATGTTAAACTAAATGTTGGAAATGGTTTCTAAACAAAAATAAGGTCTGCTTTCAAACTCCTCGCTAACTTTCTAAAAAGTTTGTCTAGTAATAGTTCGACATTATTGTGCTATTCTTTCTATTCTTTCTCGTAATTGTTCAATAGTATCTGGTTGGGTTTTATGAACTAACATTAAGTGACCCCATAAAAAATACCTAGAGGTGTTAGATCTGATGATCTAGGAGGGGGCCTTTTGATAGGTCCTCTTCTTTCAATCCACTGATTTGGATAGTGACGCTCTTCTTCTTCATGTGCCGTCTCCATTCCGGAGGTTGGCTATCATCATTACTATCATATCATCATTACTATCCTAAATAGATTAGCTGACGTGGCATTAAACCATTTTCGCCGATTCCTAAGCCAGGACATTCTTCTCGCTCCGATAGATCTTTTCCTCACGATTCTTCCTTGGATTATGAGTCTTAGAATCTCATATTTCGGACCTCTCATGATGTGGCCGAGATATTGCAATTTTTTTTAAACTTCCAATAGGAACTCTGTCTTTCTCCATTCTTCTCAGAACCTCTACGTTGGTCGTATGTTCTGCCCATGATACTCTTAACATCCTACGGTAGGTTCACATCTTGAGTGACGCTCTAACCATGCTCTAACTGGAAGTACATAGTGAGGACGTGCACCATCTTGTTGAAAATGTAATGTATTTTCGGTAAGTCCATAATTTCCATGTTCATCTGTTTGGTTTTCAACCTCCTGAAGTACGAGAGGCTCAATGAATTCATCCAGCAAATTAGCATAAATTTCGCCGTTCAAATTTTCGATAATTTCAACAGCGAATTTTTTTTATGGGCTCACTTGAAATCTGTAGTTTATAAAACGTAAATGAAAAATGAACCTCTTTATCGATCTTTATCGTAATTGTTCAACCATTGACTAATTACGATAAAGAATATCCCAGGAATGTTGAGCTATTACTAGACAAATCTTCAAAAACTTCGCGAAGAGTTTGAAAGCAGGCTGTATTTTTGTTTAGAAAACAATAGAAGCTCTTTCGAACATGTTATTCGAATTTAATACATTGAACACTTTTGCACTCTATTTGCACTTAATACCAAAACTAGTTTATCACATCATATTGTATTAATAATGACACTTGAAAAATGCTTTCCAACGATGTATCACTAGTAGGGGAGTACTATTTAATTTTTTTAGATGGAGGTTTGCCATTTTGATTCCCCCTTCGAACCACCCAAACGGTTTTGAGTAAATTTAAAAATAATCATGTGCTCTATGAAAGAAGTCGATGGCAACTTTTCAAATTGACACCCTGTATATTGAAATAACATATTACGTTTTCAACCATGTATTTATAATTTAAGCAATGCATGTTTTAGTTTAAAAAATATATATATATATGTTTTTTTTACTCTGAAGATGGCGTTATTTTCGGTATAGTTTCAGCCTTCATTAGTAACAAAAAATCAATGATGATTTTATAATTGGTTTTTTACATGTTGTTTTCTAAATATAGCACAATACTCATTAACACTGTATTAACATTCATGTGGAACTCGGATATTTTTCGCATTATATAGTTGCAATTTAATAACATTTACGCATTTCCAAGGACAGATTGTAAATAAATAAAACATAAATATAAATTTGACGAACTGCGAGCTCAGGCTTTTAAATTAACGTGGACTGCCACATCGTGAGAAATTAAAACTTCGCACAATGAAAAGAAAATTATTTCCGTTGGTTGCATGAATTGAAATCAATCGCGAATGTGGGAAAGTTTTGTTTTCGTGGAAATTTCCTCTCCTCATTACGGCGAAAATATTTATTTTGACGTCGCTCGAGTCCAGGATCATTTGTGAAAAATTTGCATCTGTGTATGCGGATGTGTGCCTGTGACATCTCTTTTGTGGGCGCGAAATATAAATACATAGTAGATATTCTGTAGAAGCAGACTTGTAAATTGTTGGAGATTATTGGATATTTGGTTAGGTGTGTAAAAAAAATATTTATGTTTATTACTTTATAATACATATGATTTTACGTATTCTATTGATTGCATGCCCGTTGCAAATGCTGCGATTTTAACGAATTTTATTATATGTTCCACGCGCCTGGAAGTATGGGAATTATTATATAAAGATACGTTTTCTTGCTGTATACTAAGAAATTGATCATCAATTGACGTTCTGAATAATAAAAAAGTAATTCCACTGGGAAATATCCGGTTATCCTGGTGGCCCAATCCGCTCATGAATATTGTTGCAGATCAGGGAGCAGATTCTCGAATCGTTCGCAAAACTTTGCGTATACTTATTTCAATAGTTGCGTATGCTTTTCTAAAAAGTATATTCTCGACCGTCGTAACATAAACGTATACTTAAAATTTCATTCGCAACGTTACGAGTGCCTAATTTCATGCGCAACTTTACGAGTGGTTGTGCATAAGTACGTCGCGTCGAATTTTGACAGATGGGTACCTAAATGATATAGTGAATTTGGCTGCAATTGGGCCTTTAGAGGAAACTGAATTAGCAAACGGTAGAAACCGGGCATACAAGATCGCAAGTTTGAGATTACTTTCGTCATAACAAAATTGTAGTACATTTATAATTTAAAATAAACTGACTTACTTTTCGCCATTACTTCCACGACTTATTGGCCCCATTGCAGCTGTTCAATATATCAGCCGACTCACTCCAACGCGCTTTGGCATCTGAATATTTAAAACTATCACTAAATTTTGTGTTGATCAAATTTTCGTGATTTTTCACAAAATCGATTAACAATTTATTTTGTTCTACTGTAGTATTTGCAGAGCGGTTTTTCATATCCATTTTATATAAGTGGCGCAACGACTATTTCAGGGGAATTCTGAACCGAGCAATAGTTATTTGTAGATTTGACGGATAATACAGCGTTGTCAGACATCCATTGCATTTGCGATTAATATAAATCTAAGCACACGTTTCGATTTACGAAGGGTACTGGAGAATGCAAAAGTATCCAACAAAATATACGTATGCGTATTCCAACCATTCGTAACTTGAGTATACGCAAGTTTGCGAGCGATTTCGAGAATTTGGACCCAGGTGTGTTTAGTTCGCGTTATTCTGTGCTTGGTGCGCATCGCTTCGTATGAATAAGGGCGATTGGATTGAATGAATTTCGCAAGTCGTTACGTTTGTCGCCCTCGCCTCAAACAGCTATCGATTCGCCCGTTTTTATAGACGTACACATTCGAGTGTACATAATAAGCCGCATTCATCCCCGGCGGACGTGGAAATGCGGGAGGCATTCATCTTTTCCTCACAAAGACGCGAATTACATCGCGAGTTCCCACACATGTGCACGCTTTACGTAACGATTTTTCGTTTCACTGACATAAATATTATACAATGGCTCAATTAATTCAATAGGATTAATTAACGTTCAGTTTAAAATCGCAAATAACCCACATTCCGGCCGGCTTTTTTCGGCGTAACCTTGCGGTGACCTTGCCGTAATTTATGCCGAACGCTCCGCAAATAACGTGCGAATTGTTTATTTTCGCGGCGGCGGAAGGAGATAAAGAGCCGCGCTGTTTGTGCATGCAAAAAACGCGCGATTCCATGTTTAATTTAATCCGGCAGGATATTAACCGCCGGTCATTACTCCTCCTATTGATCCGGCAGAATCGGTTTTTGCTGTTAGCGCTTGCAATGCGACAAACTGGTTCTCCTCTATTAACAACTTTCTGAATCCGCTTCGTCTGCAGCTGAATGACATTTTTATGCGCGCCCCGCATGAATAATGCATGCACGCGGCCGTGTCCAAGAGCAAGAGGACCCGCGAGGGAAGAGGAGGAGTTCATCTCCTCTCACCGCCGTGTGCAAATCGCACAAATCAAACTTTCACTCCGGGGGAAGCGCAATACACAGCTCGGAGAAAGAGCCGAATGACGTATTCCGCTTCTAAACGGATAAATTTATTCCATCTTTGGTTCTATCGGCGGAATACTAATGCAATTCGGGGAGAAGTTTTAAACGGCGAAATGAAGTTTTCTCGTTACAAGTTGCTGAACTTGTTTACCGAGAGTTTCTCATAAATTTATTTGCCGAGCCTCAACAAACTTTACGACCCCCAGCGCATTAAAAGGTTATAGGTACGCGAAGTTGCAGTCAACCAAATCTCCTGCAGCACCAATTTAACTCTACGTATTGTCTTATTCGGCGACCGGGAAAATCCCGAACGACCTGAAGGTAAACATTAATACATTTAAAAAATTAAATTAAGGATCCGTGCCCGAGTTGAATAATTATGCACTCTCTTATGCATTTAGGAATTTCAACTTCGGACTGTACTGGACTGACGAGACCCAACTATGTCGAAACTAGTCTTCAGTTGTCCGCGGAAGTAATTCCCAAATGCTCATTCCAATTTGCGCAATACTTTACATTTAAATAAAATTAAATACTTTATTAAGAATATCAGTGAAACCTGGGCGATGAATGAGATACGAAAATCAAGGATACAGGAGTCCGAAATTGAGACAAAATAAAAAATGTGGACATAAGAGAAAGGCTTGGAGTAAAAGCAACACAAAAGAAAATAGAAGGACAACTTCGGTGGTTTGGACATAAAGCAGAATAGGCCCCGATATGCAAGTAAAGAAAGCATGGGAAGCAAAAGCAGAAGGAAATAAGTCAAAAGGTAGACCGAGAGGAACGTGAAACGACACGATCATGAAAACGCTAAAGAGTAGAGGTAAAAGCTGGAAACAGGCAAACGACTTTTAGAGTCGTTCAAATGGCACTGAAAATAAAAAGGCATCTTTTCTATCATTCATATAGTTGGCAAGAATTATAAAAACTCTAAAAGTGGCACTGGAAACACTCCAGTTTGCACCAAATTTATAAAATTTCGTACATATACACAATATGCATGGCAATTTTTATTAAACCTATTTTTTTTATTAGTGGGGCGAAAATTCTGGATAAAACGGATCTGATAATTCTTCAGCGATTTTTTTTATAATTCATATTGTCAGGTTTTAAAAAGAAAGTGTCAGTTTCCAACGATTTTATGGAATTTTTGATTAAAAATACAAATTTTGAATAATAGAAGACCGTTTAGAATCTTTAAAACTGAAGTAAAAAAATTAAAAAAAAGTGATTGTGTCATTATACATATTGTCAAATTTCAAAACTCTGTAAGTGCCACTGGAAGCACTTTAGATTCGAACGAATTTCTAGTAATAGTCAAAACTAAATATAACATTTTAAATAAAAGTAGAATGTTTAGAATCGTCTAAACGGCATTGAAAATAAAAAGCGGCCTTTTATCAATCATATTATTGCCAGGTTTTCAAAACGCCAAAAATGACACTGGAAATACTTGAAGTTTGTACCAAATTTATAATATTTCGTTCATGTGCACAATATTTATGCAATTTTGACTAAACCTGTTTAATTAGGTGAAATTTCCTTATCAAAAAAGGACCTGATAATTCTTCAGCGATTTTTTTTTATAATTCAAATTGTCAGGATTTAAAAAGAAAGTGTCAGTTTCCAACGATTTTATGGAATTTTTGATTAAAAATACAAATTTTGAATAACAGAAGACCGTTTAGAATCTTTAAAATTCAAGTAAAAAATTTAAAAAGTGATTGTGTCATTATACAAAATGTCAAATTTCAAAACTCTGTAAGTGCCACTGGAAACACTTCAGTTTCCAACGAATTTATAGTAATAGTCAAAACTAAATATAACATTTTGAATAAAAGTAGAACGTAGAATCGTCAAAACGGCACTGAAAATAAAAAGCGACTTTTTAACATTTATATTATTGCCAGTTTTTCAAAACGCCAAAAATGACACCGGAAATACCCCAAGTTTGTACCAAATTTATAATATTTCGTTCGAGTGCACAATATTTATGCAATTTTGACTAAACCTGTGTAATTAGGTGAAATTTCTTTATCAAAAAAGAACCTCGAAACTCGATAGCAATTTATTTTAATAATCAATATCAACTTTTCAAGTCATTTGCAAGTTATCAATGTCAAGTTTTAAAAACTGAAAGTGCTGCCCGAAGCACTTCAGTTTTCAACGAATTTATGGATTTTATGACTTAGTCTCGACTTATGACTTATGACTCCCTCGACACCCAATGGGTAAAAGAGGGATGGATTATGTATGTATGTATGACTTAGTCTAATATTTTTGAATGAAAGTAGAACATGTAGAATATTAAAATAGCACTGAAAATTAAAAAATTCTAATTCGCAATATTAAAATGCTCATTATGTATATTGAATCTCATCATTAAAACAACACTTTAATCGAATGGATGAATAAAATGTTTACATTTTCACTATAACCATTGACAACATGAATAAAGTAAAAAATACATAAATAGGCACTATACATGAAATTTTCGTTGTCTCCTGACGATGTGACACTTCACGCAAATTCTTTAATTCTGACAACAAATTGGAAAAAATCTTGTATGATACACGTGAATAAAGCAATTTTATCCACTCAAAAAGATTATCGCACTCGCCTTCACCTGTTTTTTCGTGGACAAAATTCGACTGTATTCACTTATACCATAAATAGCTACTTTTGTCTCCTGCCAAATTGCAATTTTCAGGTGACACTTTTCCATGTCACGTGCGATATATTTTAAACTTCCTCACCAATACGTTTTTACTATTTTGGTTGACATAATAGTTTTATGTTAAACCTTGGAACCTGGATAGATCAATCAGGTAACCAAACAAAAGAAATTGAAACAAGGATTAAAGTAGCGAGATCAATATTTGTGAAAATGAACAAGCTCTTCGCTAGTAGGGATTTAAGTGAATAAAGCAATTTATCGACTCGAAAATATTATCGCACTCGGCTTCGCCTCTTGCGCTAAACTATTTTTTTGTGGATAAACTTCAACTGACCTGTATAAGATATACTAGTGTCAGAAGCATTCAACATTATTATTATTATTATTATTATTAACTGTATTCACTTATACCGTAATTAGTTATTTTTTACCACACGTATTGTCAAATTTCAAAATTCTGTAGGTGCCACTGGAATCTATTTTTTTTTTTTAGTAAAAGTAGAACGTATAGAATCATTAAAATGGCAGTGAACATAAAATGAATCTACTTTTTTTTCCATAGATATGGACAAATTTCAAAACTCTGTAAGGTCCACTGGAAATACTCTGTTTACATATAATACAGAAGCATTAATAAATTATTATTATTATTATTATTAACTGTATTCACTTATACCATAAATAGTAATTTTTTACCACACGTATTGTCAAATTTCAAAATTATGTAGGTGACACTGGAAGCACCAATTTCCAACGCTTTTATGAAATATTTGATTAAATTTTTAATTTTTTTTTTTTAGTAAAAGTAGAACGTATAGAATCATTAAATTAGCAGTGAACATATAATGAAGCTTCTTATTTTTTCATACATATGGACAAATTTCAAAACTCAAAGTCCACTGGAAACACTCAGTTTACATAGAACTCATGGCATTTTTGATAAAAATTGATTGATGTTTTTGAAAGTGACTTCTTATACGTTCTTCCTGAAATAGCAGCCAGAATTGATTTCAAACAGAAATTTGTATGCATTAACGAAATTTTTCACGAAACCTTTGTAACAAAATTGTAAAAGCGAAATTTTTGACTAATCCTAAACTGTACAATATACCACCATGCCATATACTTCTGGAAATCCCTGCCCATGAAATCACTTTATACTATAACTATACCATATTTTACTATACTGTCACTATACTGTACTGTACTGCACTATACTATACTATTGTATACTATACTTCTACTTTACTATTCCCGGTCTTGAAATCACTTCATACCATAACTTTACCATATTATACTATACTTTTACTATGTACACTATTCTGTACTGTACTATACTATTCTATACATACTTCTACTTTACTATTCCATAATTTTACTACACTATACTATACTTCACCATAATAGTCACCATAACCATAATTACCATAACTATGACCATAATTAATACCAAGTTTCCTGAATAGTGCACTATTTTGTACTGTACTATACTATTCTATACTATACTTCTACTTTACTATTCCATAATTTTACTACACTATACTATACTTCACTATAATAGTCACCATAACCATAATTACCATAACTATGGCCATAATTATGCACAGTTTCCTGAAATAGTGCAGACCTCCAGTTTGAAAATAATTTATGGCATATTTGGGTAAATCAGAATTTTGTATTCACAAATTAAATTGTTTGAGAAATATTGCAGTAAGTTGTCAGGCTCCTAAAAATGTTGTAATTTAAGACATTTTTGAGTATACCTGCAATTTTTATTCACAAATTAAATTGTTTGAAAATTATTGCACTACACTGTAAAACAGATTTTTTTACGCATAAATGAAAAGAGAGTAGATATACCAAAATTTGCAGACGCGATTTATTTTCTGTTAAAATTATTGCAAACATCTATTAGACTGGAAGCTGTTAGGTTCTTAAAAATGATCTTCAAATTATTTTCTGAACCATCGCTAGAAATTTTGTTTACAACGATTTTATTAATAATTTTAATTATTGCCAAGTTATGCCAAATTCCCAATCAGCCTGTAGGTTAGAGGCCTCTGGGAACGCACAAAACATGTGGTCAGTTTCACATTGTCAAACATTGTCAATACATTCAAATTGAATAGTTTTTATTAACGTTGTGAAAACTTATAAAAGTATTGCATTGAAACTTTTCTTAGTTGACACCTGATTATGTTACTGCAGCTAATTGGTTTCTCCATGAAGCGCCGTGAGGTACTAATTTCAGTTCATCCATATCTGGCTGCATTACGTGTGCGAACCAGAATATTTATTGATTAGTAGCTGATTGATTTCCACCATGCTGGAAAAATATTGGGTCGATGATCTCGTAAAGATCTATAATCAAGCATATAAAGCCCATATGTATTCATTCTTAAAGTTAAATTAAGGTGTAAAAGCTGAAAAGTATTCTGAATATTTGCATACACTACATACTACATAGAACTTGCTTAAACAACCCATTGGTACAAGTGTGAACAACATTGGGTCTATGGTCTCGTTAAGATCTATAATCAAGCATATAATGGTCATATGTATTCTTAAAGTTAAAAAAATGGTGTAAAATCTGAAAAGTTTTCTGAATTTTTGCATACTCTTCAGAATACATAGAACTTGCTTACGCAACCCATAGGTACAAGTGTGAACAACATTGGGTCGATGGTCTCGTAAAGATATATAATCAAGCATATAATGGTCATATGTATTCTTAAAGTTAAAAAAAGGTGTAAAAGCTGAAAAGTATTCTGAATATTTGCATACACTACATACTACATAGAACTTGCTTACGCAACCCATTGGTATAAGTGTGTACACAAACCGAGCAGAAAAACACGTCGACCTCGCGTTAACAATTAACATTCCACGACGCACGCGAATTGTAAACACTAAACAATAAATGGAAGCGTTTCCATTTCTTCGCATCAACCGGATTGATCCATCGCCCACGAGAACCGGTCCGCATGCAAGCACACATCTATGCGGCCAACCGGTGTGCAAGCGAGAGAAAAGAGCTCGTTACAAAACCCGTAATTAATTACACGTTTCCATTAATGTAAATTCAAGCCCGTATACGCGAAACCATGGAAATTTTTACGTTACACAACAGGTTATTAGGCTACTCGTTTGTTGTTTTTTTTTTTCCAAATAAACCTTCCCACGTCTGCAGACGGCCTGAAACGTTTTACTTATAGCCCATCGGGAGTCGGTGCATTAAATGTTGCGCTCACGATCACCCGGGTGACTCAGTTTCTCCGGATAATGGACGTCGCAGACTCCCATGCGAGATCGTCTTCTCGCTCCGCCGAGCAAGAACCTGAAACCTGTTCTCGCCAATAATGGTGTTTTAAATCCTGATATGGCCGTGGCATGGTTGCGGGCTACGGTTTCTTGCCGGACTTTCTTAGAAACCCGCCACGCTCGTAACAGCTCTCGTCGGTTTTGTTTTCCCCCCTCGTTATCTGCCTCTCGCCTTCTCGCGACTCCGCTTTCAGCGCACGCACGCGATTTTTAATGGCCACCCAATTTCTGGGCGACACGTGAGCCCTAATTGAGGGCCGCAGCCCCCGGGGCTTCGTACGATCCAATCCACAAAAATCCCACCCACACCGGAGTCGCCGGATTCCGGAAACGTTTTCAGCACAATTTCAATAACACACACGACTTCGGGAATTGGAGAACCGATGAACAATTCACTAAAGGAGATATGGAGAAATATTAGAAATAGCAACAATAACTGGTGGACAATTAGCTGTCCCCAGAATCACCCCCAAAATCAGGTTTTCTGCGATTGTTAAACTGTAGGGGTTATTGCTGCGATTTGGACAGTGCAACATTAAACATGTCAGGCAGTGCAACATCAAACATGTCAACCCTCTGGTTGATATTTTGACGAGTATCAACCTCTTCGGACTATTACATTCGAATGCGCCGTCTCATTGCCATTTCAATCATTACACATCCACACAATAACAAATTTAACAAATTGAGCCCCGTCATCTTCTCGGATCTCACAACAGTTGATGATTCAGCGGCTTGTGCGCCGCTCTTCGCGGAAACATTCCGCGCACGCAGACCAATTACAAAAAGTCGGGCAGCGTTTCTTCGCGCACCGTCTAATCTGCCCCTGGGTTCCAGGAAAGTCCGCGTTTCGGAGGAGACGACGTCGACGGGGAAGCCATAACTCACGCCAGTCCTCGTATCTCCTTTACGTAACCATCGCCGTGGCATGCGACTCGGTGGCTTCACCTCAGGCCAAAGCGTTTCACGGCCTTTTACTGTTAACTCGCGTCGCCACGCAATTTAACGATCGCACGTTGCGCAACCTCGCCGATTAAAATTCATAAACCAGACTTGAGAAAATCGAGAGAGTAAATCTTTAGGTACCTACTGTATTATTACTTGACTTCGCCCCTATCTGATGCGATGATCAATTATCGTTCGTACATATTTATTTGTATTACTAGGTATAGTGTTTTCACTTATACATATTGTCAATTGTTTTATTTTTCAATTTCAAAATAAACATTCTATATCTCAAAAACAACGCATTTTTTTAAAATCAATTGTCAATTGTTTCATTTTCCAATTTCAAGTTACACATTCTGTATCTCAAAAACAAACCATTTTACGGACCAATGCATTCCGAGTTTACCTCCCTGTGAGATTTCAGTCCTTCAAAGCATCTGACGTTTTGTGACATTTCGGTTCTTCAGAAACCTGAGCACTAACAATCCATTCGCAATTATATGCATTAACAAAATTAAATATTTAAAAAATATGTGCTAATAATAATGTATACATTGTAACACGCATATGATAAGTTTGAGGTTTTATCGTCATATGTTATATGTATGTATTATTAGCACTTCATCTGCATTGTTTAAATGATTATTTTAGTAGTCATACGGTATTGTCTAATCGCTCGGTTTTAAAATTCCAGTTCGTTATCTATATTAAAAATAATGCAAAGTTTGCTAACCTTGATAATTCCCCATGCTAATCGCTTTCTCGATTTGTAATTATTTGCTTTGAGTTTCGCTTATTCACACACAATAAAGCGCTATAAAATAACAGGAACTCTTATGGGAGCATTCACGTTTATCTACGTGCAGATTGTCGGGACGATTAACGCCACAATACGCTAATTAGCTAAGGGAAATAATAGGTGAACACGCGCCAAGCACCTGGCCCAGAGAATGCATGTCCGGCGAGGCATGGCCAGTATTAGGCAGACCGCTCCAAGCAGCATTCATGCGTTGACGTAATTAATTAATTGCAATATCATCCGTGCTAACAATTACCTGGCGTAATTAAATAATTGCATGGTCAATTTTGGCATGTGAATAGTAAATGTCTAAATTATTCCTTCAATAAGGATATCTCGTAAGTTCGATGTGGTGAGTAAAGGCTCCGGCTAATTTTTGAAATTTTGATATTAGATTCGTGTATAGTACACCTGAAACTAATTCTCCTGAAAATTTGACAAAGTTTCAGTATTAAATAAGGGAGAAAATCAAACACTTAACTTTCTGCATTGACAAGAATGGGTTAGCTATTACTGAAATTTCTGCAAATTTATTATTTGAAAATTTGATATTAGATTCGTGTACAGTACACCTGAAACTAATTTTCCAGAAAATTTGACAAAGTTTCAGTATTAAATGAAGGAGAAAATCAAACATATAACTTTCCGCATTGACAAGTATGGGTTAGCTATTACTGAAATTTCTGAAAATTTATTATTTGCGAATTTGATATTAGATTCGTGTACAGTACACCTGAAACTAATTCTCCTGAAAATTTGACAAAGTTTTAGTATTAAATACAGGAGAAAATCAAACACTTAACTTTCTGCATTGATAAGAATGGGTTAGCTATTACTGAAATTTCTGAAAATTTATTATTTGCAAATTTGCTATTAGATTCGTATACAGTACACCTGAAACTAATTCTCCTGAAAATTTGATAAAGTTTTATTATTAAATACGGGAGAAAATGAAACACTTAACTTTCGGCATTGACAAGAATGGGTTAGCTATTACTGAAATTTCTGAAAATTTATTATTTGCAAATTTGATATTAGATTCGTGTACAGTACACCTGAAACTATGACTCCTGAAAATTTGACAAAGTTTCAGTATTAAATAAAGGAGAAAATCAAACACTTAACTTTCTGGATTGACAAGAATGGGTTAGCTATTACTGAAATTTCTGAAAATTTATTATTTGACAATTTGCTATTAGATTCGTATACAGTACACCTGAAACTAGTTCTCCAGAAAATTTGACAAAGTTTCAATATTAAATAAGGGAGAAAATCAAACCCTTAACTTTCTGCATTGACAAGAATGGGTAAGCTATTACTGAAATTTCTGCAAATTTATTATTTGAAAATTTGCTATTAGATTCGTGTACAATACACCTAAAGCTAATTCTCCTGAAAATTTGACAAAGTTTCAGTATTAAATAAGGGAGAAAATCAAACACCTAACTTTCTGCATTGACAAGAATGGGTTAGCTATTACTGAAATTTCTGCAAATTTATTATTTGAAAATTTGTTATTAGATTCTTGTACAGTACACCTGAAACTAATTCTCCTGAAAATTTGACAAAGTTTCAGTATTAAATAAGGGAGAAAATCAAACACTTAACTTTCTGCATTGACAAGAATGGGTTAGCTGTTACTGAAATTTCTGAAAATTTATTATTTGCAAATTTGATATAAGATTCGTGTACAGTATACCTGAAACTAATACTCCTGAAAATTTGACAAAGTTTCAGTATTAAAAAAAGGAGAAAATCAAACACTTAACTTTCTGATTAACAAATTTCAGTTATAGCCAACTGAAATTTCTGAAAATTTATTATTTCCAAATTTGATATTAGATTCGTGTACAGTACACCTAAAACTATTACTCCTGAAAATTTGACTAAGTTTCAGTATTAAATAAGGGAGAAAATCAAACACTTAACTTTCTGCATTGACAAGAATGGGTTAGCTATTACTGAAATTTCTGAAAATTTATTATTTGCAAATTTGATATTAGATTCATGTACAGTACACCTGAAACTAATTCTCCAGAAAATTTGACAAAGTTTCAGTATTAAATAAGGGAGAAAATCAAACATATAACTTTCCGCATTGACAAGTATGGGTTAGCTATTACAGAAATTTCTGAAATTCTATTATTTGCAAATTTGATATTAGATTCGTGTACAGTACACCTGAAACTAATTCTCCTGAAAATTTGACAAAGTTTCAGTATTAAATAAAGGAGAAAATCAAACATATAACTTTCCGCATTGACAAGAATGGGTTAGCTATTACTGACATTTCTTAAAATTTATTATTTGCAAATTTTATATTAGATTCGTATACAGTACACCTGAAACTAATTCTCCTGAAAATTTGATAAAGTTTCAGTATTAAATAAGGAACAAAATCAAACACGTAACTTTCTGCATTGACAAGAATGGGTTAGCTATTACTGAAATTTCTGAAAATTTATTATTTGAAAATTTGATATTAAATTCTTCTACAGTACACCTGAAACTAATTCTCTTGAAAATTTGACAAAGTTTCAGTATTAAATAAGGAAGAAAATCAAACACTAACTTTCTGCATTGACAAGAATGGGTTAGCTATTACTGAAATTTCTGAAAATTTATTATTTGCAAATTTGTTATTAGATTCTTGTACAGTACACCTGAAACTAATTCTCCTGAAAATTTGACAAAGTTTCAGTATTAAATAAGGGAGAAAATCAAACACTTAACTTTCTGCATTGACAAGAATGGGTTGGCTATTACTGAAATTTCTGAAAATTTATTATTTGCCAATTTGATATTAGATTCGTGTAAGTACACCCGAAACTAATTCTCCTGAAAATTTGACAACGTTTCAGTATTAAATAAGGGAGAAAATCAAACATATAACTTTCCGCATTGACAAGTATGGGTTAGCTATTACTGAAATTTCTGAAAATTTATTATTTGCAAATTTGATATTAGATTCGTGTACAGTACACCTGAAACTAATTCTCCTGAAAATTTGACAAAGTTTTATTATTAAATACGGGGGAAAATCAAACACTTAACTTTCTGCATTGACAAGAATGGGTTAGCTATTACTGAAATTTCTGAAAATTTATTATTTGCAAATTTGATCTTAGATTCGTGTACAGTACACCTGAAACTAATTCTCCTGAATTCCTTAAATTGCATAAAAAATACACCAGTTTTGTTATTGAAGTAATGTATCTATTAGCTTTGCTGCGAATTTATGTTCCTAATTATTTTTGTATTAAAATCGTTTACAGAGAGATCTTATTTAAAATTTATTACCGTACGTGTATTATAACTTAATGTGTCTGTTTTAATGTTGCTCATAAATTTGTCTTAAATAGATTCAATGAACTATTAGTGTAAAAATAAGTGTGGAAATTCTCTGGGAAAACGAGCCGATTTTAAAGGTCAACAAATACCCGGCGATATCTTAAATGCGGGATGTGTAACGTTTATTTTCGACGAGATATATTGAACCAAAATGTAAATAAACGCCGTGCCAAGTTTTATTTTTGAGCCGCTGGTATTTATTTCGACACAATTCACACACAGAACGATTTCAACACGATTCACTCATATGGAAAACCTTCGCTTTTGATGTAAATTTGCAGGAGTATTCGGCCGTGTCTATTTATTTTCATTGTTGTTGCGTGAATTTAGTATTTTTCGCTATTTTAATAGTGATACTAAAAATATACTCCGCAGCAAATCTAAAATTAAAATTATGGTGTACTTCTCTTTCATGCTGATGTTTTTTTTGTTATCGTCCTTTCATTCATTTGGCTCACAGAGTTTTGGAGTGTCTGCAGTTTGCCATTAAATTCCATAAGGTTTGAAAATCAATTTTCAGAACAAATTCCATTTTTACTTAAATAAAAAACATAATTAGTAAATATATAAATGAACGGTATTTTACTGCCTAAGCAGGTAAGGTGGTACTTTAATGCCTGTTAAGTATAAAATAATACATTGCCTCCACAGTTTATATAGAAAATAATTATAAGAAATTTCAGCAATTGATTATTTTTTATATTTGCTAGCTAATGTTTTTTTGTTATCGTTCTTACATTCATTTGGCTCACAGAGTTTTGGAGTGTCTGCAGTTTGTCATTAAATTCCATTAGGTTTGAAAGTCAATTTTCGGAACAAATAACCATCTTACTTTTAAAAAAACATAATTAGTAGATTTATAATTGAACGGTATTTTACAGCCTAAGCAGTAAAAGTGGTACTTTAGTGCCTGTTAAGTATAAAATCATACATTGCCTCCACAATATTTATAAGAAATTTCATTTTAATTTATCCTCATTAATTGATTAGTCGAAGCCTTAACTCCGCAAGGTTGTTTTCGTCGTTATTTTTGGTATTAATGAATCTAATTGGGCTTCCAGAATTCCCCATTAATTGTCATTCATAGCAAACATTTAGTTTAGAGTTATCACGCAATTAGAGCACGTAATTCCATGTTAAATATTCGTTTATCGTGTACAGTTTTTTTGTTGGTTTTGTGGAGTGTACATTTATTAATAGGCTGGGGTTATCTCTATTTTTCAATTCGTGTGATTCACTTTGTGTACGCAGTGATAATATTTTTTTTATCTTTTAGCAACAACTCATTATAGAAAATTACTTTATAGTATCTGAATCAGATAATATTGACACATAATGTATCAATATCAATTAATCTAGAATTTACATACAGATAGAGATTAGTCAATGTTATTTTGTTCTCCGATTTACTGCCTCGATTGCACTTTTGTCAAGTTTATTTGGTAATCGATAAATGATTGTTATTTAAATTAAAGTCACTATTAGATTTGCTCTATCATTGTTATATGCATCAAGTATATAGTATTGCAAGCACAAAAGGGCTACAGAGGCAAAGTGCTGAGGGGCTTTAGGGAACCTACCCAGGAGAAAAACAATATATAGTATTGCTCTTGCAAATAACTCCATTTTTACAAAAACAAATCTTATTGTGGAGAAATTATTATCAATTTAAAAACGCACAATTAAAATTGAAAATACAGTCAAAGTACTGAAATAATTTATAAAAAACATTTAATAAATATTTCATCTGCATTAAGAATATAATGTTTGTGCGTTTCTTCAAGACTCTTCAGGATTTTAATTTTGATGTGAATAACAACTAGCTAATGCCTGGTCTATTCACCTCCAATTAAAGTGTCTGTTACTTACGTGACAGTTAACCCTACTTGATAGATTTGATCAGTTACTGGACAGAAGCGAACATTTTCTGTTTAATTGGTTTAAAGTGTTTTGGCAACATTTCGCTGTTGCTTTCATTATAATTATTTCGGAATTTATAAAATTCCCCCCGCACAAAAACGACTTTCAAATGACATTCTCAATTATTTCAGAATTGTTAAAATGTCTTCCGCAAATTAGAACCCGCGATTCTCTTAATTTAAAATAATTTGCAAGCCAATAACAACACTTTTACTCCACACTCGCGGCTGTCTATGAATATGCTTATGCGTAATTCAATTCTTCTTCGCGCGGATTGTTCGCCGAGCTCCCAGGCATTGTTGTGCGTGGAATTTTCCCAACAGACACCTCCCAGTCCCACGACCGAGTCGACATCTTGTCGGCAATTATAAGCCCGTTTATCAAATTAGCCAGATTATCAACGTAACGTGATCCCATTCAAGCACAAATTATCTATCTTTAAATCTAATCGATACGCAGAGTTATCAGCCGCAAGCCGTGTAATTGTTGGCAGCGTAGGAAACATCCATCCAGTGAAGTGCGAAAATTTGCGCCGCGTCATTGTTGAGTGAGCATTGTTTTATAATGATTATGATGGGCGTAATTAATTGACGCACAGACACTAGAAATGTTTTTTGCGAACGATTTTAGTGACTACCGGCAGTCGCGAAAGCAACACTTTTACTACCTAGGGATTAAAAGTAATCAAACAAGACTCAACCAATCATATGAGACATAATTTTTGCGAACCACTTTGATTTTAGCGACTACCGGCCGTCACGAAAGCATCACTTTTACTGCCTATGCACTAAAAGTAATCAAACAAAAATCAACCAATCATATGATACATAATTTTTGCGAACGATTTTGATTTTAGTGATTTTAGTGTACCGGCACGAAAGCATCACGAAAGCATCACCTGCCTAGGCATTAAAAGTAATCAAACAAAAATCAATTAATCATATGAGAAATCGCAGCCTAACGTACGTCGCCATGGGAATTATTAAGTCTTAAAAGGTCCAATGTATTTCTACATGTATCGCAATAATAGAAAAGTTATTAATAATTCTGAACGATTGGCCAACAAATTATGTTTGACAATTAAACCAGCCTATGAAACACCTGTCGCCTCAGGAAATCTGTTAATGTATCGCTGAGTTAATAGATATTTGTATATTGACAGCGAAAAGATACGTTGATATAGTATACATTGTTGCTCAACAATAGTTTTTATCAAAATTGTAACGATTTTCCAGTCATGAATGTTTTCCAAATATCAATTATGGAGTGGAGTTCGCAATGTTCATTTTTTGACGAAAGGATACTTACAACTAAAATTTTACAGATATATATTTTTGCCAAACTTATGATTTCTGTGGTTCCAATTTTGAAAACATATTAAATTATGTTTTGAATATCATTTATAATAATAATAATTCCTACTCCTCCTGTTGCTCGAGAGAGAAAGTTGCAGCTCGAATTGCACAAAATATGTCTCCTGTAATCACCATCAACTTTTTATTTATCGCGTTTTACATAATTCGACATAATTATATTTGATTTGTAAAAATGAACGATGTATAGGTATTTATGAAGTATATTTTAAACCAAAATTGCATATAATTGTCCCAAAAATATGGGGAATAGGTATTAATTTAATATGAAGTTGGTATTAGAGCCATTAAGTAAAAATCTATGTTGGGTCATTGAAAACTGTGCATTGTTTTATAATGATTTTGATACTCATATTTAATTGACAATTGGCATTGTTTTATAATGATTTTGATATTCATATTTTATTGACAATACATACTAAGAATAATACTTTCAACAGTTTCATGGGTTATGATTGAAATTAAAATGATTCAATTTTTGCATCGTTGGTATTCCCGATACAATTTTTGCACGCCTTTCCACTAATGATTAGTAATCATAATAGTTCCTAAATTTTTTTAGGAAGTTGGATTAGTGACTAATCAAACTTCCTATAAAAATTTGAGTAATTATTTGATTGAGTTTCACAACCGATTGACATTAAACGCCCAATGTCAATTGACTTGCACTAGACTGCCTCTTTTACTGGATAGGCAGTAAAAAATACAGTTTAGTGCACGTCAGTTGTTATTAAAGTTTGGCATTGAGCCAAAGCATTGAGCAAGATTGTCGATCGGCGAAAAAATAATAGCTTCAACAAAAGATTTTATCAAAATTGTAGAGATTTTTCCAGTCATGAATGTTTCCCAAATATCGATTATGTTCTCTATATTCATTCTTTGACGAAATTATACTTAAAACTTTCAGAATTTTACTGATATGTATTTTTGACCAAGCTTATGATTTCTGTGGTTCCAATTTTCAAAACATTATGTACCTATATATTATATTATGTTTGGAATATCATTTGTGATTAATTATGGTGCATTTATATCATAAATACGTTTTTTGATACGCAATACAACTGATTATTTGATTCCCTTTTGTGGTTGTTTATTTCATCACGAACCAATTCTAAAAAATATTTTGATAAAGTTATTTATACTTTGTCCAAAATTGTACACCATGCTCTGTACATGCAAAAAAAGACATGAAATTTTCGGTTGTTTGAACAACCTTGATGTTAGAAATGTCACGTAATGACAAAGAATATAATTTTGTTATAATTTTTGGAAAACAATCACATTTCACATTCATGTTTAAACTTGTAATATTTTTTTGAGAAATTTAGATACGTTTCAATATTTTACTCACTAAAGTGAGTAGTTTTCGGTATCTTAGTTCCAATTCCAACACGCGAGGCAAATTTTAGTGAATTTATACTGAGTGTCTGGGATAAGGGGCGATCATAGGAATTTAACATGTGAAATTAAATATGTGTAATTATTAGCCAGACACTCGGTATAATTTTTGAGACAATTTTTCAACTTTTGCAGTTCTTTGAAGTGAAAGTGTTCTGTAGCAAAAACAATAAATATTACAAAAGATCTTTACAATTTTGATAAATACTATTGTTGAAACTATTAACACATTTTTTCGCCGATCGATATTCAATGCCAAACATTTATAACAACTGACGTGCACTAACTAAACTGTCTTTTTTACTGCCTAGTCATGTTGTGTTTACTGCCTAGGCAGTAAAATGGTGTAGCATTGAAGCATGCTACTACAAAATTGTCATAGTTAAATTCCCAAGTTTTAGTGCAACGTTAAAGTTTGACTACTATAAAATACTAAAACACATGAGGACGTAACAGCCTAATGTTGTAGTGCAATGATGAACTACTAAGATACTATATGAGGTTTTGATAAAGTAATTTATAATTTGTTCAAAATTGTACACCTACAGTTGAATGGAAAAAGAGTAGAGAAGAAATTTTTGGCTGCTTGAATAACCTTGATGTTAGAAACGTCACGTAATAACAGAGAATATCATTTTTGACTTGAATATCATGTTAAAACTTCTAATATCTTTTGGAGAAATTTAGATACGTTTCATTTTGTTCAATTAAAGTGAGTAGTTTTCAGTATCTTAGTTCCAATCGGAACACGCCAGCCAAATTTTAGTGGTTTTATATGATTTTTGAGACAATTTTTCAACTTTTGCAGTTCTTTGAAGTGAAAGTGTTCTGTAGCAAAAACAATATACAGGGTGGCCCACCTATCCTCGCTCGGACCATTGTGGCTAGACTAATGAAAATTGAGGAAAAATTCGGATTGGAAGTTATTGGACACTTCATGTGCTACTTTTTGAAATTATTTTCGAGTGTATAGAGTGTGCCATAAATCTGAGACACAATATTTTTAAATGGAACAGACTGTATATTCTTTCATTTTTGGAATCTGCTTTATATGGGCTTCACAAATCATTTTTAGTTTTAGGGATCAGATGCAACGTTGATCGTTGTTTCAGAACACCCTGTGTATTCTACGTGAGTCAGAATATTGTGTACGTTTTGGCACATTGCTTGGGTACTTACATACGCAGATTCTTTCATCGATCTCTTACAATAAGGTTTTGTAGAATTTTTGTTCCACGTCCATAATTTTTCATTAAATTTGATTAAAATGTGAATGAGATGGCAACGTTGCTTCTTATCTCAATAAATAAAAATTATTGGTGAAGCCCACAAAAAGCAGATTCTAAAAAAGAAAGAACATAGAGGGTGACCCATTTAAAAAAGAGACCAAATTTTGTGTCCCGAATTTATGTTACACTCTGTATACTTGAAATCACGAGTCCAATAACTTCTGATCAGATGTTTTCCTCAATTTTCATTAGTCTAGCAGCAATAGCCCGAGCGAGAATAGGTGGGCCAGCCTGTATATTACAAAAAATCTTTACAATTTTGATAAATTATTTTGTTGATGCTGTTAAAACAGTTTTTTTCGCCGTTTGACATTCAATGCCAAATATTTATATCAACTGACATGCACTTAACTGCCTTTTTTACTACCTGGTCATTTTGTGGTGTTTACTGTCTAAGCAGTAAAATAGTGTAGCATTGAAGCATGCCACTAAAAAATTGTCATAATTAAATTCCCATGTTTTAGTGCAACGTTAAAGTTTGACTACTATAAAATACTAAAACAAATGAGGACTAACAGCCATCTCTTGTGGTGCATGTGGTGCATTGTGGTGCATCATTGCATGGTGCAATGATGAAGTACTAAGATATAAGAAAATTTTCAGAATGGCAGGTTTAAATTTGAAAAAACGTATACACAGTTAAAAACATATTTATTTTCATGACATCTTGTCTCTTGCTTTAAATCATTTGCAGGAAGTGTTAACACAAATGATTCCTGAAATTCCTGGGTTTTTTTGCCAAAATTGTACAAAATTGTTCCTTAATGGAAAGCTATTATGCAATCGAGTAGCGTTTAGTGAAAGAGTCGATTTTTATTCCGCCTTTTGGCCATGTTTCCTGTATCCTGTAAATATAATTTTAGGGTTTTAATTTTTTTAATTTTGAAAAGAAAATCTGTGCATGTACTGAATATGGAGTTGTCCTGAGAGTGCCATTATGTAACTTTTGTGTATTTGTGCTAACGATGATGTTTTTCTTTTCAGGAATGGGATCCGAGCATACCTGGTGTTAGGGAGTACCCAGAGTTGAAGAGCGCCGTGCGTCGCTGGGGCGAGCAGCAGGACGGCCAGAGGATCCTCCTGGCCACCCCCAGCGTCCTGGTGGGCTACAGGGTGGAGGTGTATAGGGCTGAGGGCACCACGCAATGGTACACCGCCGTAATTGTCGGATATAACGACGCTACAAGGGTGAGTGCTTGTTTTCTTTACTTGTGGGGTGGCGGCGAGGTTAGGGAAAGTTTCGCCTCGACGTCGACGAAAGTTTCCGCAAAGTTTTCATTAAAAAAGTTTCCGGGTTTTGTTTTTGCTCCATGCGCCGGCGTATGATAAACGAACGTCCTCACCGGCGAACTTTTCGAATAATTTATCGCGCCGAGCGAGAGACACGCAGAGATAGACGGAGACGGCCAGGAAGTTGTTAAAGCTCGAATTTCGACTTCTTCCTCGTTTATTTTTTAGACCCGCTCGGAATCGTGGAATTGGTAAAGGTTAATTCGGAATCGACGCCCACAGGGCGTTCTGATTGATTCTTCGGGTATGTAGATTGAGCTGCGGCTGCTGCAAACTGGGTCAGCCTCGAGTAACTGCTTATAGATTTTTCACCTGAATGACTGGATTCGGTTTAATTGCGTACACGTCGTGTAATTACACATAAAGATTTAATTAGATTTATAATTGGTTTTACTTACAAGACCGAGCTAAATGGTCGAAAGGTAATAAGCGCAACTCAATTTACAGGGAGTCAGTCTCGGCCACGTATGCGGAATGAACTCGCGCTTGCATGTGTTGAGCGTTGACTCCAGCGTGTGCAAACTGCACGCGGGTCAAAGTTGTGCCATAGGTAATACTTAATGCGCCTCGCGGAATGCCCACCTTATACAGTTATTTCAGTTATCCAGTCAGGTGGAATTGCGGATCGTTCTCTCACCGCAAATAGGGATGCAGGATTCCTAGAAGATATAGTTGTAGCTGTACCCAGGAAACCCAAAAACCATTAATGATTCAACGACCTTTGACCTTTCCTGAATAGAACATGCGAACGTACACACAAAACAAATTACATCACACAAAGCCTGTAATTGACAGGTACTAATGAGCTAATTAAATTTCACCCATTTGCCACATATAGCCATTTCACGAAAATTATAATCACTTCTGCATCAGCTTCAAATTCCATACACCGAATAAGTACAGAAAATTACAAATATCGAAATAACAGAATACAAACAATTAATTCTGGCGATATAAACGGCCTTGGCTTGGATGGAAACGTACTGCACAAAATGTGAATTTGTGAATTCCAAAAATGGAAACAAAATTATTTGAAATGAACATAATACAAAATACAGTCGAAATTTTACAAATATTGCCACAAATTGAGAACAACTTAACATTAAAAAAAAGGTGGGGAATTCAGTTATTTCCGAAACACTACCAACAAAAGTACTAGATATTCATAGACTCCCCTGACGTAAAAACCTCGTGAATAGAGAGTATTAATAATTTCAACATAAAAGTTGAACAGTTGTGTCATTAAATCTTGATATGCATTTCCAAAATTGTGCTCCTTCTCTTTGATGCCGAAGCGGAAACAACCTAAAAAATATTTTCAAAATTTTCTGCGCGTATTCGTGATCTTATATCTTTGATAGGTGGGAAAAACAGTATAAGTCAAGAATTAGCATTTTAAGGAAGCGTCGACTTATACCTTTTTTCCCTCCAATAATCGTAAAGTTGTACTAAAACTGCCAACCTATTTAAAAGCCTTAACTGAATAATGTGACATATACTATTTCAAACACAATGTACAGCATCACTTTCTGAAACATAATTTGACTTAAACTCATTTTCCCAAATTTTCGACTTATACTGTTTTTCCCACCCATCACAGATATTACAATACAATTATATTACAATATACGTTAATTACCGCCAAATGGTGATTTGTATTGACGAAATAGTTAACCGAGAGGAAAATCTGATAAACTATTTCTTAAATATTGAATTGCTGAAGCGCATTCTTGGTGAGACTCGATATCTAAATTTACGGAACACCTTTAGCAAACACCCTGTATATAGATATATCAGCCGTTGATTTTGAAAGTGTGAAAGTGTTGAAAGTGTGAAAGTCCATTCTGTTAAAAAAGGAAGTTACAGCTAATTTTCATTAGAAATTAACTTAAACTTTCTGTTTTTAATCAATTCAGAATCATATCTATAAATAACAGAATGCATTTGTGCGTTATGTGCACTGGCCAAAATAGGAATATACAAATATACAGTTGGCCTTAATGTAGACGAAAATTGTGCAGTCTAAAAGGTTAAAATGATGTAATAATTGTTGTTTTCGCCATTAAATAAACAGAACAATTACCATATTCCAGTAAAAAAAAAAAATAAGTGGGGTTTTAATAGCTGTAATGTTTCAATGTTCAACAACTATTCTTGCAAAATTATTTTTTGTTACTATTTTGGTACCTATTCTGGGTTAAAATTGGATAATTTTTTTCTTCGTCATCATTTCAACGCCTACTACAAGGAAATGTTCGAAATGTATTAACGAGCATTTCTACAAGAAAATGTTCGAAATGTATTAACGAGCATTTTTCTGAATAAAAACATGAGAACATTTTTACGGGCCATATAACAAATAAAAAAAACCGCTGTCTTGTTGAGCTAAAAATGTGGCAATGAGAAAGTGCTTTTGGTTTTCTTATACCTTTCCAAATAACTTCATAAAAAAATATAAACGTAATCGCAAGATTTCGGAATTTGTCGAATATCTCCGGAAGTAAGCGAAACTTTCTGGTTTTCTCAACAGAATATTACTGACCGGAAAATTGCGCAACTTTTTAATTTAACCGCCTTTGTAACTTTTACGGTTTCCGAGATCCCCATGCTGTTGATCCTTATATTGTAGACCATGTATAATATTTAATATAATATTTATTTATTGTGTTTTACAGCATAAACAAGTCAAAGTAGGTACATAGTTTGTAAAGCATGTTAGTGAAGAAAATTATCACAGTTTTGACATCTGGAAACACTAATATAGAAACATATTATGAAACATACAAAACCATAGAATCCCTATCCTCTATTATTGCCAAATTTGTTCTGGCGTGTGTCGAATCAATTTCTACGCTTCACATAAGAAAAATCCGCATTAAAGTGGACTGAAATCGACAGTAAAATGATCGTTTGCTCGATGTTGTTCACTGCATCAATAGCCATAGAATCTATAACCTCTAGTATTGCCAAATTTGTTCTAGCGTGTGTTGAATCTTTTTTTATTTTTTATCTTAAGAAAATAAGATTTGCAGAAAAATATGTTGACATCTGGAAACACTTATATAGTACCATACGAAACTGTTTTAACATAAAAATAGTATATAAACACACATACAGTATATTACATAAATATCAACTGAAGCAGCTTCTTGTTGTTTAAAACATCTACGAAGCGTAAACTCAAAAATGTTATTGCTTTTAGCGATTTGTGCATTGGCCAAAATAGTAATATACAGTTGGCTTTAATGTAGACGAAAAATGGTCAGTCTAGCGATAACAATAGGTATAGATATTATTGACCTTAAATTCTAATTATATGGACATTCATTCTTACCAAATGGTCGTGATTTTGGAATTGTAGAAATGGCTATTCAGAAAACCAAGGTTCTGTACATTCCCGAGGATTATTATAATAATATATTATTATAATATTATAATTATAATAATAATAATATATTATTTTAATATAAACATCGCAAACAAAATCCATTTCTACTACACGAAATAAAAGGTAAAGACTTTAAAAATAATAAAAAATAATGATCGTGAAACTGTCAAGTGGCTCAAAATCTACTGGACACTTACTAATGGAGTTTTAAGAAATGCGCCGTATAAATTGTATTATAAAACATCAATCTAAAGTGATTCACAATTTAAAACTATTGATTTATCTCCCCATTTTAGGCCAACATTTTTGGACAAAATAACATTGCCATTTTTAAATGAAAAACTGGCCATATTACTAAAGAGAAATATAAAGTTATAACGGATTTAATGCCTTATATGTATTGTATTATAAAACATCAATCTAAAGTGATTCACAATTTTAAACTATTGATGTATCTCCCCATTTTAGGCCAAAAATTATGGACAAAATAACATTGCCATTTTTAAATGAAAAAACTGGCCATATTACTAAAGAGATATATAAACATATGATGGATTTAATGCCTTATATGTATTGTATTATAAAACATCAATCTAAAGTGATTTGCAATTTAAAACTATTGATTTATCTCCCCATTTTGGGTCAAAATTTTTGGACAAAATAGCATTGCCATTTTTAAATGAAAAACTGGCCATATTACTAAAGAGAAATATAAAGATATGATGGATTTAATGCCTTATATACCACCCACACAACATAAGTACTTCAAAAATTTGCATTAAAAGAATGTAATAGTAATATTAATTTCAGTTTAAGGTTTAATCCATAAATTACCAGTTATATATTTAAGGTTGTTATATTTAGTACTTACTGGTAAGTAATATTTATTTTTATTTTATTTTATGATTTATTTCTTTCGCCTGGCTAGTTTCGGTTATGAACAACCATCATCAGAGCTATCTGTATTTAATGTATTTAAAATAAATCATAAAATAATATAAAAATAAATATTATTTACCACTGAGTACTAAATATTCCTTTAGGTATGTTGTATTTATGTTGTTGTGTGTTATGTATATAACTATTATATTTTTCCTTTCTGTTCTCTCTTTTCAATAAAATAATATTAAGCTTTTTGTTTAATGCACCTATTCGAAGAAAGTATGAAGTTTTGAAGTAAAAGTAAATAAATTAATTATTCTATTTTTGCTTATTATAATAAAACTTTTGAAAACCAGATATCAACATTTTCGTAATATTATTGCTTTTGAAAGTGAGATAAGTCCGTTGGGCCCTATTAAAAACATGTTTTTTGTTTAAATAACACTGATATAATTATTGTATATGGATTTTTTATGGAAAAAGACCGTAAACAATATAAAATAAGGAGGTTTAAGGAGATTAAAAACAACACTTGGTATAAGTTCACATTTTTTGTTATAGAAATAACTCTACAATTGTTTCGGTAGTTCCACCATTTTCAAGACCAAATGAATACTAAATTAAAATTACAAATTACAAAAAAAGTTAGTCTATTATTGCTTACTAATATTTTTAAATCAGTTCAAACGCAACCCAATAATTATCCAACGAAAACGTAACATGGACTTGCCCCATTTCCAAAATCAGCGTTTCATATAAAAAAATATATATATTTCATAAAAATGAAATTTGTAGAATATTTTGAGTACAATTTCTTATTATCGAGATTTCAAAATTCTCTGTTTTAATTCATAAACTAAAATCGTGCAATATTTTAACTACAATTTCTTATTATGCTGATTCAAAATTTTCTGTGCCATTTTCCACGTAAACATTAGAGAACTAAACCGGCTCCAATTAGAGGCATTTTTATCGGCGAAACTTTGCAGCAGGCACGCAAGAGTAAAAACAGGGCCGGCTTTTCCGCGGGCGGCGTCGTAATTAAATCCCAACTTTTCCGCCCCCGCCTGGGAAAGTTTCGCCGTTTGATTTGTCGGCGGCGGCAACAACTCGCGCAACTGGAGCTCGTCTCCTGGCGAAACTTGGGCATAGTCTGGCGTCCTCGGCACGCACGTGCCGCCCCCGCGGCCCCCGCACGCCCATGCAACTATCTCCATTAAGGCAACTTTCCCGAGCCGGGCTCGGATTTTCCTGCCAACTTTTTCCGAACTCCCGCGCCCCTAATGAATCCACCCCAGGCGCCGGCGTCGGCGGGGGCGTTCTGCGCCCCCGCGCCAAGGCGCCCACGCAGCCCCTCGGGCGTCAAACACTGGTCTTCGCAGTTGGAAGAGACAATAGGGAGATTCACGTGACGAGTATAAACACCTGATACGAAAGGAGGCGATGTTATCTGCTGCGAGCACACACAAAAAAATGTATGTGTGTCATCGTGTTCGGTGTAAATATTTGTCGGGGCTTGTGTTAATGGAATTCGCCAAAATTCGTAGATTAGATTACAGACACGAAACTTATTTGTGTGCGCGCGAGCGATAACCCTATCGCCTTTTATTTCCATATTATACATGCATTTGTGTGTGTTTGGTGATATCGAATGTGGAGCGCTCCGAATTAATCACCAGCAAAAGCGCCGGTTACAGGAAGTGATTATGAGAATTTGATGAGGTTAAGCAGCTGTATTTAATGTATATGTACGCGTACAAAATAAAACAAAATATTCACTTTGAAATTAGTTTTAACCGCTCGAAAGTGGTTGGAATCAGAATACCCGTTCTAATTTATTAATGGGCGTTGAATAACAGTATAATATATCACGCAATAACATACGAGTCAAATATTGCTAATAGCAGTACATAACAGTCATATGGGACGAAATGAATAAAAGCCTTGGTACTTGGCGAAGGGCTTTACATAACATTTTATAACACATCTTAAATCTAGATCTATATTTTGAATGAGTTTTTGGAGCACATTCACCAACTCTACTGAAGACCGGTTTCGGCCTAGTGAAACTCGCCAGACCAGTGCTGCCCAAAATATAAATACTCTGTATATAGATATAAACTCACTATTTAACATAAAAATATATGGTAAAGTAAGCCACATGTACCTTTAGTCTGCATAATTTCGATTTACTTTATCTGTATGTACGTTTCTAGCATTTGCTCTCGCTATGTAGATGTAAAGTCACTACTTAAATATTAAAAAATATATAGTAAAGTAAGCCATATGTACCTTTAGTGTGCACAATTTGGATTTATTTTATCTGTATGTATGTTTCTAACATTTGCTCTGAGTCAGTGTACACATTTTTTTTTTGTTTTCGATTTTTGCTGTACAGACTTTTGTGTGGGATTTGGTCATCAGTTTTTTTTATGCTTTCTGTAATGAATGTCTGAGATAGGAGAATAAATTGTCGCAACCGTTATCTTGCAAAGTCATGTGCTGTCGTACAAGTACGGCATTCGTGCATATATTAGCACAATCCAATTCTGTAAACTTATCTGAATGATACATATGCATGCAGTGTGAACGCACCTTGGGTATTTTAGTAATTTGTAGGCAGCGACAACATACATTAAAGTATAATACTTGTGTATCGCTAAGGTGCATTTCGTATTGTAAAGACGATATAATAGAACAAGGTCAAGTAGTGCAAGTCTTATATGGGCTGATACAGCACGAAATAATTCTGTAGATGCTCACCAGCAAATTAGTCTTACCGAAATTATGCAGTCGTGCTACAATGCCCATTTTGGTGAAGACCTTAAACCATTAAAGAAA
This sequence comes from Othius punctulatus, assembly GCA_951805005.1. NCBI lineage: Eukaryota > Metazoa > Arthropoda > Insecta > Coleoptera > Staphylinidae > Othius > Othius punctulatus. Next base: position 17,869,671 of record OX638145.1, read on the forward strand.
TCAGTGTACTTGCAAACATTGCAAAATTTCAACAGTAAATGAAAAACTATATTTGTGCCATCTATACTGTTACATTTTTATTTTTAAACAAGTTGGCTCTGTTAGGGTGACAGTATTGTTGACCAATGAACAAAGTTACTACTTGAAAAAATATTATTTTTAAAATAACAGTATATATTTTATGACATGCGTGTATATCAAAATTACGAATTTCCGATTAAATTGGACTAAAAATAAAAATGTAGCCCAAATTACCAATTGCCCAAATTGATTACTAATATTCTAATCTTATTTTCTCAATAGTCATTTATCACAATATTATTCTTCTTTTTGCAAAGCCATCTTCTATGGGTTCAAAATGTACCCAGTTGGTTAGATAGTCTATTGCAAAGTATTGTCTTTATCATTCTCATCATGTAGCTAAACCCCTTGAACAGTTGTGCATACTAAAGTTATTACGTTATTTGGAGGTAAATTTTATTTCACAGCGTTATGGACGCAATGGTAGTCGTGGTTTATCCAACCATCGATAAAAGTTAACCGGAGACTGTAAGACCTAAGATCTTAGGGTACACAGGTATATAATTTTTGTTCATACCTACATCACAATCTTTGGTTGTCGAACTAATAAGGAAGCTAACTATCGATTAAAGTTAACCAAGGACTGTAATACCTAAGATATTAGGGTACACAGGTATATATTTTTTTTTCATACCTACTTCACAATCTTTTGTTGTCGAACTAATAAGGAAGCTAACCATCGATTAAAGTTAACCGAGGAGTGTAAAGCCTCGTTTACATTTGGAAAGTTTACTGGTGGAAAGTACTTGCCGCCAGTAAACTTACGATGTGTAAACCAGAAAAACGTCTGTCAAGAAAGAAACAACAAGAAAGTAAGATGTTTTTCTTGCTTACAAATTATAAGTTTACTGGCGGCAAGTACTTTCCGTCAGTAAACATTCCAAATGTAAACGAGGCTTAAGCAAGTACTTTCCTCCAGTAAACTTTCCAAAAGTAAACGAGGCTTTAAGACCTAAGATCTTAGGGTACACAGGTATATAACTTTTATCATACCTACATCACAATCTTTGGTTGTCGAACTAATAAGGAAGCTAATCATCGATTAAAGTTAACCGAGGACTGTAAGACCTAAGATCTTAGGGTACAGAAGTATATAATTTTTTATCATACCTACATCACAATCTTTGGGTCTCGAACTAATTCATTTCAGAAACATGCTTTTCTATCACGGCGTATTTTAAGATTGCCTAGTAACATATTTATTGATAAACCTTGACCAATAATAAACGTCAGGCAGTACTTTTTTTTTCAAATTTATATTAAATATACACTAACTATTGCTTGAAAACAGAAAATCATCTAGTAGAGTTGCTAAGAAATAAATCATAAAAATTATGAATTTCTGACTAAAAATAATAATAATAGCCTATTGATTACCGACTTCCCAACCTTCATTTCCTTCTTATAGTTTCATACTTCTTATTATTGGTTATTTCGAAACTAGCAGTTTTAACCTTCAAAATTTCGCTGATAGCATTGACGTGTATAGCAGATGTCATTGATGCAACAAATGCCAACACTCCACGATTAAAAATAGCATCCACGCATACCACCTCGTAAGATGAATCTAAATGTTTCTTATTTTCTCTTTATTTCCACATTGTGGTGCACTGGTGCAGGTATAACAAAAAACAACATAAGATACACATGCATAATGGCCTTCAAAAGCACTCAGCTTCCGACGAGCGTGCTTGACAGGCTGTCTTATGCACTTGTACTACAATATACTATACAGCTACTAAAATAAAAATATAGTCTATTGATTACTGACTTCCTAACCTTCATTTCGTTCTTATAGCTTCTTATTATTGGTTATTTTGAAACTAGCAGTTTTAACCTTTAGAATTTCGTTGATGGCATTGACGTATATAGCAGATGACATTGATGCAACAACTGCCAACACTCCACGATTAATAATAGCATCCACGCGTACCACCTCGTAAGATAAATCTAAATGTTTCTTATTTTCTCTTTATTTCCACATTGTGGTGCACTGGTATGCATAATGGCCTTCAAAAGTACTCAGCTCCGACTAGCGTGCTTGCCAGGCTCTCTTATGCACTTGTACTACAATACAGCTACTGAAAATACTAAAAAATAAAAATATATCCTGTTGACTACTGACTTGATAACCTTCATTTCCTTCTTATAGCTTCATACTTCTTATTATTGGTTAATTTGAAACTAGCAGTTTTAACCTTCAGAATTTCGCTGATGGCATTGACGTGTGTAGCAGATGTCATTGATGCAACAAATGCCAACACTCCACGATTAAAAATAGCATCCACGCGTACCACCTCGTAAGATGAATCTAAATGTTTCTTATTTTCTCTTTATTTCCACATTGTGGTGCACTGGTGCAGGTACAATAAAAAAACAACGGAAGATACACATGCATAATGGCCTTTAAAAGCACTCCGCTTCCGACGAGCGTGCTTGCCAGGCTCTCTTATGCACTTGTACTACAATATACTATACAGCTACTAAAAATACTAAAAATAAAAATATAGCCTATTGATTACTGACTTCCTGATCTTCATTTCATTCTTATAGCTTCATAGTTCTTATAATTGGTTATTTTGAAAGTAGGATTTTAACCTTCAGAATTTCGTTGATGGCATTGCCGTCGTCTACAGCAGATGACATGGGTTCAACAAATGCCAATACTCCACGATTAAAAATTTCGTAAGATGAATCTAAATGTTTCTTATTTTCTCGTTATTTCCACATTGTGGTGCACTGGTGCAGGTATAATAAAAAAACAACGTACAATCGCCAATATTCGAAGTGCAATGCGGTTTTTTTACGACCGCCTTATGGGCATTTGAGGGCGAAGCTGTTTTGCATCTGTATTTGTCTCTGGTTTATGGCTTTTCGTTGCACTTCAAATGTTGGCGATTGTACGATATACATGTGTAAGGGGCTTTAAGAGTCCTCCGCTTCCGGAGGACTGCTTGAAAGGCTCTCTTATGCACTTGTACCACAATATACTATTATACATATAACAATTGCAGGCGTTCAACATTTCAAAATTTGCAGTTTTAAAAAAAGTAATATGCCGCGTTTTTTTGAATCTCTGAAAATAGGCTGTGTTCAATTTTAAAACGACAGTATCATTTGCATTGCTAAAATTCAATGGTTGTGCAACCAAAATTACAAGTGCGTGAAACTTTATAATTTCATTTGGTAAAACTGTTAACAGAAGATGTATTTAACGCATAGATATTATTTAAGTAGGACAGTACCGACTGGCAATAGAATATGCATTGTGCGAGATTTAATTTCAGTGCATTATCCTAATTCCTGAGACAACAATCCTATCAATTCCTTTCAATCCAAACAATCAAATTCAAACAATCAACAAATCAAACAATCAACAACCGTTAATCCCGAAATAGTAACTCATTTGTGAAATTGAAGATATTCGTTCTTCTTCAGAATAATATAATACATTTCATTTCATTTCTTCAGTTAAAATGTAGCATCTCCTAGTGCTACACATGCATCCTAGTGCTACATCCTAGTCCTATTTTATAATGACATATGGTGACGCATCATGTAATATGAAATTTTGCGATTATATTTGAAATTATTCCGATTGATGGAATTCGTCTGTCAGGGAATGCACTGAAAATAAATTTCGCACAATCCGTCTATTGCCAGCTCGGTGCCATGATAATTTGAATATTTGAATACTTTCTTGCGTTGAATACATTTTCTGTCAGCAGTTTTGATATTTAAAATGATCGATTGGCACGCGCTGATAATTTTTGTTGCATAACCATTGAAATTTAGCAACGCAGATGATACTGTCGTTTTAAAATTGAACATAGCCTATGTTCAGAGATTAAAAAAACGTGCAACATTAACCGTTGCATTTTTGAATGGTTTTGATGGTGTCTTTTTAAAACTGAACATATGCAATGTTCAGAAATAAAAAATGCGCGGTATAAATATATAATAGTTAAGCGGAAACAACATAGCCGTGTGTTACTATTGAATAATGAAAACGAACGTTTTTTTTTCTGTCAATACAATTGTAGGTGCATTGTTTGATTAAAACGTGTTTTCATAACGTTCATTGCCATTTGCATTTTCAATTTGATAACGGTTCGAATGCGCATTTTTCAATCGGACGCCGTATATTGGCCATTGATGACGCATCGTTATTTCCACAAATTTCATGTTTTAACAAACCGAGACGCGAATCAGCCGCATCGCTTACGGTTTAGAGGTCACCTACGCAAGCGTCTCAATAATCTGGTATCTGCGGACTTTATTTATAAACATTATTAGTTTATAACAAACGCGTCCGATTAATCACGATTTATCTTGCTATGCGGGCGATTACCAAGCCCGCGAAATTATCAGCGGGCTGAAAAATATGCGCCGTCACAATTATTATTCCCGCAATAATATGTTTGTTTGCCGGCGATTAATCTCGACAACAAACGTGAATTGTGCGCCGGTTTTTGCGTGCTAATAGGACGGCATAATTAGGCAATTTGCGGAATTCCGGGGCCCATTTTTGCGCCGCGAATCTGCATAAACGGCGAAAAACGCAGCCGAGCAGAGGCGAATTAAGGCCGCTAGCCCCGGGGCCCTCGAAGAAACGAAAGTGAAACGGGGCGAAAAAACCTGAATGATTTAGCGCGGATAATTTCAGCTCCCGCGGGCTTTTGAATTAACAATAACCGGCACGTATCATTATACCATAATTACGCTCGACACAAAAAATAAACGTTAATTACCTCAGAGATAATTCGCGGGCTTGACCCCATCGCATTTGTGCCGCACAGATAAACCGTAATCCAAAGACAAATATTGTATTATTTATAAACGCCTTATCGCTGCCATTAGAAGTGCACACAAAATATTTGTTTTGAGCACATGATGAAACTGTTTATCTCCGAATGCGCCGAGCGAGCGCAAACCGCTTCATTTTAATGAACTCGAAAGCGCGTGAAAATCCGAATTCCTGAATTCCCTGGACGCTCCCGGCGATGATGAAATTAATGCGTGCGCCCGTCCAGTTCCGAAAATAAAACTTGGCACTCGCGCCATTCATAAATACGTTATTAATATTAATGCGGCGATTTAATCGGATTACGCCGAGATACGCGGACATTTTCGAAGCTGGCACAAGAGCCTTAAGCCTCCTCGAGCTCCATGCGTGCCATTAGGGAGCTCGCCGACAAACCACCCACTTCATTCACATGATTGCTTCTGCGAAAGTCCCGCTGGCATTATCCGGCTAAATCTGATTTCATGTTTCCATTCATACTTGTTAAACTCCACGAAGTGCGCTACAAAATTATAAACAAATTAATATTAGCCTCATTCATAAATATCAAAGGTATAAGTTATATAGAGTGGCGGATTGAGTTGGAAGCTGTTTTTTGGAAAAATATTAAAGGCGTAAGTCACAATAAGAAATAAATATACAAATAAACAAATAAATGACGAACGAAAAAAGGAAACTAGAAGAAGTGAAGTATACAGCTACCTCCTTCAACTTCAAAGATTAGAAACCACTGTTTCGTCAATTTTATGGGGAAATATGGTTTCTCGATTTAATGTATCATGTATTTAGCTACAATAGTCTGAGATCGATCTATCAACCGTATCAGTATTGTACGGATCTTTATCAGAAAACATATGTACATATCATGACCAAAATGTTTGAAATTCAGATAAAATAATCAAATCTCCTTTGCATTCTGACAAGTTATGTTAACATTTAGGATCAAATTTGATAAATGCAGCTAGAATTTGCTCATTCAGATTGAGTTTTATATTTATCGTTGTAACCATTCCATGTCGATTCTATTCAAAATTTTGCAGACTGGCATTTGCTTCTCACTGGTTCTGTTGAAATTTTGGGAAATGTGATCCTTGAGGTCCTAGTCGTCAAGGACGACACACTCTTATTCAGTTAAACATTACAAATTTTGTGAACACTTATGTATAATACCCCCAGGATATACTGTCTCTCTTAATATTCGACAATTTTTGAGAACGTTTGGAAATTTTGGGTGAAATATGATCCTTGAGGTCCTAGTCGTCAAGGACTACACACTTTTATCCAGTTAAACATTACAAATTTTGTGAACACTTATGTATAATACCCCCAGGATATACTGTCTCTCTTAATATTCGACAATTTTTGAAAATGTTTGGAAATTTTGGGTGAAATATGATCTTTGAGGCCCTTGTCGTCAAGGACGACACACTCTTATCCAGTTAAACATTACAAATTTTGTGAACACTTTTATGTATAGTCGACCCAAAAATCTAAGAATATTACGACTTTGACTTTTAAGTATTTTATGGGGGTTTTATTTGGTGTTGCCATAAAATCATAAAAGTCCTGCTAATATTATTCAGTTATCTGGGGTTGCCCGGCTGTCTTTCTGGTATTGACGACGGCGTGCGATTCTTCCGCTTGACCATCCGTTTGCTTTATGGTGACCCTAAATTAAACCCCGAATATAACTATTAAGAAGTCAAAGTCATAATATTCTTAGATCTTTGGGTCAAGTATATAATACCCCCAGAATATACTGTCGCTCTTAATATTCGACAATTTTGCCTGAAGATGGCTAAAGATCAGCTGAAACTGGTTGCAAATAATAATAAATAATTTTATTAAGGAAGTATGATGTTTCACTGAAGATAACAATAACATTAATATGGGAAACAATCAGAAATAGAAATACATCCTTTATAACTGATATGTTTTTCGGAATGATTATAAAAGTATTTCGCATATCTTGTAAAAACAAACATAAAACTGTGATTCTCTTCACGTTTCTATGTATAGAAACGTATGTATATGCTGTATAGTTTATTATACAAACATATTTAATAAGCAATTAGCGGTACTGTCTACAACTTTTTTTAGATACACATCATCTAGACATCAATTCTTCAATTGATAGGAAGATAGATCTTCCTATCAAGGAAGATTATAACTTTGTGAAAACGTTTCAATTTTTTTTTTTCAAAACTTCAAAAACTTCTTTTAAACAGTTTCCATGATTTATACTCTCTGCTTTTCATTATGGCCCCTAAATAAAACAAATTTTGTGTTTGTTTTGTAATAGAACAACTTCTACAGTGGATCATATTTGAGAGAGCTATTAAAAAGAGACCATTTTTGCATAGCTATCATAGCTATGATACTCAAAATCTCGATGTACTTATTTAAAAAAATATTTTATGAAGTATCTTTCTAAAAATTTATCAATAGATTTATAAATTTTAAAAATAATTAATGTCCTTTGCCTATGTGTTCAATTTACGGAATACCAATGCATCTTCAACACTAACTATCACAATTTCTGACCGCTTCATTTCGCAATAAATATAAACGTTACGTGCTCCAGCATTTATGTGGACGCTGTTGTGTTTATTTTAGCGCTTCGCATGCATATTTATTTCTGAGCTTGGCACGGGGGCATTAAAAGTGTCCTTGCTTTCCGTGCAGACCATCAATTTGTATTCCTATTAAAAGTTGCGGCAATAAAAAAAATCCGGATGTGGAGATTTCACTATTTATAAGCGGCGTTGTTTGTCTGGGCGGATCGAGGCATTGTGTTTTATTTTCGTACTCTGCCACGCTGACAGATGTTGTAAATAGAGCCGCGTAAATTTAGATTTTGGGTTATTCTGTGTTATGCCGATGAGAGATATTCTGGCGGAAAGTGTTTTGATTAATTAAGCGGCCGCTATCGGGGTTACTCGTGCTCGGCTCTGTTTATGTTACGTGCAAAAACAAGGCACAATTTGCGCCTCGCTTATTTTCACATCGAGCTCCATATTCTAATTAATACCGAGACTAGGTTAAAACCGGATAAGCCCTGATACAACTTCAGGAATCTGCTCTTCGAATACATGCTCATAAAAATACTTAATGGATATAACTACACAAAAATTGATCAATGTCTGATTATTTGTTTTACGTACCTTAACATAAATTATTTATAGTTTACGTAACTTAACGTAAATTATTTATAACTTACATACGTTAACGTAAATTATTTATAGTTTATGTACCTTAACGTAAATATTGTAAATTATTTATTGTTTACGTACCTTAACGTTAAAATTGCAAATTATTTATTGTTTACGTACCTTAACGTAAATATTGTAAATTATTTATTGTTTACGTACCTTAACGTTAAAATTGCAAATTATTTATTGTTTACGTACCTTAACGTAAATATTGTAAATTATTTATTGTTTACTTACCTTAACGTAAATGTTATCCAACTTAAAAAATAGCACACCGAAATTACAAAATTGAGAACAACAAAATATCAGCAACTTTTTTATAATCCAAGCACAAGATTCATACTTTTAAAACATAAACAACCGCCCAACTTACAAATCAAGAAAGTGAGACCACTAATCCTAATCAATAGCACACACTTTCAAACCCGATTACCAGCACTAATTCCTCCCATTTCCATCTGAAAATTAATTTCTCTCTCCGTGAGAGTAACGACTTCACGGTTTGACGAAGAGGAAGTGCCTTACGTAACGTCTTCGGCAATCTCAGCCTCCAGCCCGAGGCGGGCCTCACCTCAACATTTCACGGTCTTTACTTTTAATTTCCTCGCGTGATTTTACGATTGTATTTGCGCAACGACCTCTGCGAGTTTGTTCATCTTGCTTCGCAAGCATGCAGGAAGACGGCGTTTCAAAAGTCGAACTTGTGAGGCAGACGCATTCGACTTTTCAAGGCGGAGAATATTTAAACAGATTATAACGTCTGTACCATTTGGAATGTAGATACAGTTCTCAACGAAAATCGCATTCGATTTTGATAACTGGATGAAATTCTGATGCAGATTTTGAAAATTTGGTACATTTAAATTGATTTTTTTTAACATTATAATCCTTTTTTTCAAATTTCAAAAGTTTTAAAAGGCGAACTCATGAGGCAGGCGCATTTAAGTTTTCAAGGCGGAGAATGTTTTAAAAAGATTGTAATTTCTGTAAAATTTGCAATGTAGATACAGTTCCCAACGAAGATCGCATTCAATTTTGATAACTGGATGAAAACTCGGACGCCAATTTTGAAAATTTGGTCCATTTAAATTTTTTTTTTTTAAATTATAATCCTTTTCTTTCAAATTTCAAAAGTTTCAAAAGTCGAACTCTTGGGGCAGACACATTCGAGTTTTCAAGGCCGAGAATGTTCTAAAAGATTGTAATTTCTGCAAAATTTGCAATGTAGATACAGTTCCTAACGAAAATCGTTATAATATCATTCAATTTTGATAACTGGATGAAAACTCTGATGCAAATTTCTGCATAATAGTCAATTCAGTCTGGCATAATTTAAATATTTTTAAATATTTGTAAATTCTCAAACAAATATAAACTCTGATGCAGTTTTACAAAGTTTCAATGCATCTCCGATACAGTTTGACAAGACTCTGTCCAATATCAGAAACCGTACTTTAAAATTCGATGCAGATTTTAAGTCTATGAATCATGCATTTCAGAATTTTGAGAATCTGGATTAAAATTTTCAAAATCTACATCAGATGTTGTTGCCCCGGTCTAAAATTTGTATCTAAATTGGTCTAAATGGAAAACCAGAAATCAGAAACCGTACTTTAAAATTCAATGCAGATTTTAAGTCTATGAATGATGCATTTCAGAATATTGAAAATCTGGATAAATAGATTTCATAGAATCTAAATTTTCAAAATCTACATCAGATGTCGTTGCCACGGTCTAAAATTTGTATCTAAATTGGTCTAGATAGCTTTACCAATATCAGAAACCGTACTTAAAATTCGATGCAGATTTTAAGTCTATGAATGATGCATTTCAGAATTTTGAAAATCTGGATAAATAGATTTCATAGAATCTAAATTTTCAAAATCTACATCAGATGTCGTTGCCACGGTCTAAAATTTGTATCTAAATTGGTCTAGATAGCTTTACCAATATCAGAAACCGTACTTAAAATTCGATGCAGATTTTAAGTCTATGAATGATGCATTTCAGAATTTTGAAAATCTGGATAAATAGATTTCATAGAATCAAAATTTTCAAAATCTACATCAGATGTCGTTGCCACGGTATAAAATTTGTATCTAAATAGCTTTACTAATATCAGAAACCGTACTTAAAATTCGATGCAGCTTTTAAGTCTACGAATTATGCATTTCAGAATTTTAAAAATATGGATGAAACTTTTCAAAATCTACATCAGATGTTGCCCCGGTCTAAAATTTGTATCTAAATTGGTCTAAATAGCTTTACCAATATCAGAAACCGTACTTAAAATTCGATGCAGATTTTAAGTCTATGAATGATGCATTTCAGAATTTTGAAAATCTGGATAAATAGATTTCATAGAATCTAAATTTTCAAAATCTACATCAGATGTCGTTGCCACGGTATAAAATTTGTATCTAAATAGCTTTACTAATATCAGAAACCGTACTTAAAATTCGATGCAGCTTTTAAGTCTACGAATTATGCATTTCAGAATTTTAAAAATATGGATGAAACTTTTCAAAATCTACATCAGATGTTGCCCCGGTCTAAAATTTGTATCTAAATTGGTCTAAATAGCTTTAGCAATATCAGAAACCGTACCTTAAAATGCGATGCAGATTTTAAGTCTATGAATCATGGGTTTCAGAATTTTGAAAATCAGGATTAAAATTTTCAAAATCTACATCAGATGTTGTTGCCCCGGTCTAAAATTTGTATCTAAATTGGTCTAAATAGCTTTAGCAATATCAGAAACCGTACCTTAAAATTCGATGCAGATTTAAAGTCTATGAATGATGCATTTCAGAATTTTGAAAATCTGTATAAATAGATTTCATAGAATCAAAATTTTCAAAATCTACATCAGATGTCGTTGCCACGGTATAAAATTTGTATCTAAATAGCTTTACTAATATCAGAAACCGTACTTAAAATTCGATGCAGATTTTAAGTCTTTGAAATATGCATTTAAGAATTTTTAAAATATGGATTAAACTTTTCAAAATCTACATCAGATGTTGCCCCGGTCTAATATTTGTATCTAAATTGGTCTAAGTAGCTTTAGCAATATCAGAAACCGTACCTTAAAATGCAATGCAGATTTTAAGTCTATGAATTATGGGTTTCAGAATTTCGAAAATCTGGATTAAAATTTTCAAAATTTACATCAGATGTTGATGCTGCGGTCTAAAATTTGTGCAGAATTTTGAATATTTACTTCAGGACTATGAAAATCTTCAGGAAAATTATTAAGTGTCGTATTGCAGAAAAATATTTAATAATAGTGTCAATTACATTTAGCCTTAAGTATTGAAAATCTGCATTGAAGTTAAGTTTACACTGTGGCCTCGTAGATTATGGAAATTTCCATCAGAAATCTACTTCAAAGGTAGATGCTCGGCTTTAAAAATTGTTGAGAATTTTGAATACTTTCTTCTAGATTGTGCAAATCTTCCATCAGAATGATATAGTTTCGTATTTTCTTTTTTAAGAAATCGCAGTATAATATAAATGATTGGTATACCTTACCTTTCTGCCTCAGCTTTTGAAAATGTGCTATTAAAATTAGGCAGATGCTGTGAATGTTCAAGAATTTTCAATAATTTCTACTGGATTATAAAAATCTCCATCAGAATTTTGAAATCTACTTCAGAAGTAGATGCTTGGCTTTAAAAGGTCGTTGAGTATTTTTAATACTTTCTTCTAGCTAGATTAAGTAAATATTCCATCAGAATGATAGGTTTTCGTATTTTTTTTGGGAAATACTAAAATATAAAACATTAGTACCTATTACTTACCTTTCAGACTCAGCTTTTGAAAATATTTTTTCGGTTTTTCGGTTTTCGTATTTTTTTTGGGAAATACTAAAATATAAAACATTAGTACCTATTACTTACCTTTCAGACTCAGCTTTTGAAAATCTGCTATTGAAATTTGTAGATGCCGTGACTTAAATCTGTTCAAGAATATTGACTATTTTCTTCAAATTTTTTTTTTTTTTAAGGAATCACAGAACATATAAAACGTTGGTATTACCTTCATTTTTAGTCTCAGCTTATGTAAATATCCTATATTAAGTAGATGCCGTGAATTTAAAATGTTCGTGAATTTTGAATATTTTTTTCTAGATCATAAAAATCTCCATCAGAAATCTACTTCAGAAGTAGATGCTTAGCTTTAAAAGTTCATTGAGAAGTTTTAATACTTTCTTCTAGCTAGATTAATAAAATATTCCATCAGAATGATAGGTTGTTTTTTTGAGAAATAGAAAACTATAAACATTACTTATTACTTACTTACTATTACTTACTTTTCAGCCTCAGCTTTTGAAAATTGCTATTGAAATTATGTAGTTGCTGAGACTTAAAATCTGTTCGAGAATTTTGAATATTTGCTTCAAAATTATGAAAATCTCCATAAGAATTTGAAACTAATTTGGAACAAAATTTTAGAACCACTTTATAGTGCGTCTTTGGTAACAATTTTGCATTGAATTTCAGTTCTATAACGTAAATAAAGATTACTGTCATTCAATCAATACATACACTTTATTGCGATGTACAATTTTATTATTTCTTTGTTTATTTATTTTTTCTTTGGTAAAAGACAAACACACATTTCACATAACAGGAAAATTAAAATTAAAAATTCCAACCAACAATATGGATATTATAAAAATGTCAAGATTAGGAATTTTCAAATCGGAAAAACATATAATTTCCAAAAGTTTCATGAAGGAGGAAAATGAGAATTAAAACTTTCAACCAACATCCACGAAATTTCGAAATAAACCAATTTCTTTAAACATTTGGAATTTCTAGTCGGAAAGATAATTTTTGTAAAGACTTGATTTTGATTTCTAATAATTCCTGTAAACGAATCAGTTTACTAGTAATTACATTAATTATTGATTCATTATTACTTTTTATACATCACAGTAGCACTAGGTATACATCATTGAAGAGTAATATACGTCATTGAAAGGTTACTAGATGTTGCCCTTTAAAAAATAAATAAATAAAACCTGTACGTTTTCAAGGGATAATGAGGTTTGAATTATCTAAAAAAAGGTAAATGTAAAAGTACTTAGAATCATGAATGAATTGAGTCGGCAAATATCGTGAATAATTTATAAGTTTTATCGGTTAGTTACTCCTCGATTCCCTTATCAGTTATTCAGGAGTACAACAAATGATTACTGCAATTTATATTTCATCCCATTACAAGCTAAACGTGCATGATGTAAAACATTACTATAATGTTGATAAATTAATTTTCTCTTACATCGTCGATAACACTACTGGAATATTACTAGAACTATTCCTGGAATAGTTCTAGTACTACTACTGGAATATTACTAGAACTATTCCTGGAATAGTTCTAGTACTACTACTGGAATATTACTAGAATTATTCCTGGAATAGTTCTAGTACTACTACTGGAATATTACTAGAACTATTCCTGGAATAGTTCTAGTACTACTACTGGAATATTACTAGAATTATTCTTGGAATAGTTCTAGTACTACTACTGGAATATTACTAGAATTATTCCTGGAGGTCTACAGCAAATAATTTAACACTACTGGAGTAGTACATTTCCGGCCTAGGCCGGCAACGAATTATTCCTTCAGGTCTACAGCAAATAATGTCTTCTTAGATCTGAAGTAATCATATCTTAGATCTGCCATATTTATACGAAACTTGCAAAAATATTGCGGTGAGAGAAAACATAGTATGTGCCAAGTACAAGTAAAGGGCGGTAATATTTCAAATTCAAATAACATGGTTTTCACTATTTCCAGTTAAACCTTTGTCATCGCACTAAAATTTTAAATTCGCGATAAAAATGTTAAAACTTTCACTGCAATGTTTAATTTACAATCAAAATTTCGTAATTTCCTATCAAAATTTATAAATTTCAAGTGCAATTTCAAGTTTTTCTTTGTTAATATGAAAATTTCTTCGTTTCCAGTAAATATTTTGCAGTTTTCAGTAAAACTTTTACAGTTTCTACCAACATATTAAATTTCGGTTGAGAATTTTATCATTTTCAGTGCTATCTTTGATTTCCAATCAAAATTTTGCCGATTCTAAAGAATATTGCTAATTTTAAATTATAATAAAACATAATTTTCGATGAGCAGTTGAGAAATTTCGATGAAAATTTCATTATTTCCAGTTAAACCTTTGTCATCGCCACTAAAATTTTAAATTCATGATGAAAATGTTAAAATTTTCACTGCAATGTTTAAAATTCAATCAAAAGTTCGCAATTTTCTAGCAAAATTTGTAAAAAGTGAAATTTCAAGTTTTTCTTTGTTTATATGAAAATTTCTTCATTTCCAGTAAACATTTTGCAGTTTTTAGTAAAACTTATGCAGTTTCCAACAACGTATTAAATTTATGTCGAGAATTTTATAATTTTCAGTGCTGTCTTTAATTTCCAACCAAAATTTTTCCAACGAATATTGCTAATTTCCAATTATAATAAAACATAATTTTCGATGAGCACTTTAGGAGTTTCGATGATAATTTCACTATTTCCAGTTAAACTTTTGTCATCGCCACTAAAATTTCAAATTCATGCTGAAAATATTAAAATTTTCACTGCAATGTTTAATATACAATCAAAATTTAGCAATTTTCCATCAAAATTTGTAAATTTCAAGTGCTATTTCATGGTTTTCTATGTATTTATGAAAATTTGTTCGTTTCCAGTACATATTTTGCAGTTTCAGTAAAGCTTTTGAAGTTTGTAACAACATATTAAATTTATACTGAGAATTTGATCATGTTCAGTGTTGTCTTTAATTTCCAGTCAAAATTTTGTCCTTTTTAACGAATATTGTTTTTTTTTCAATTATAAAAAATCATAATTTTCGATGAGCACTTATATTTTTGTTTCATAAAAGGAACTTAAATTCGCTCAATATAAATTGTTTTGGAATTTTTCTAATTTTCTTTTTCCAAAACGTATGGACACAAATCTTGCCTCTAGATTAGATTATTTTCAAGCTTTAAGAAGAGGTATGGCAAGGTGGGGGGTGCCATTTGAAATTTCAAAGTGGGGGTGGTTAGGGAGGAAGGGGCAAAACTTTAAATTTATTTGACGTTGTTTTGAAACTTGCCCCTCGAAAAATCAAGTCGTATTTTTGTAATCAAGTAAACTTGCATATAAATTATTTTTTTAGAAATTATTGAGATATTGAGACTATATAGTTTTGAATTGAAAACCCGGTATAACGTAAATGTTCAAGTGGTTTGACAAGTTCTATGTTAATATCATTAGTGAACATGGGTTGGGACTTATATTTAGGTGTGAGTGCGTGCGAGTGAAGCAACATTAAGTTTTATATGCGTGTACATGCGATGGGAGAAAGGGTGAGAGCTATTTTATCTATGCTATAATATTAAAAGTTGTGGAATAATTCATATACGGCAACTGTTGTTTATGGTTAACGGTGTTCCATTGTGGGCAAATTCGTTTGCATGTACTGCTTTCTAGTGCAATCATTCATATTCTTTTTTAAATCCGACACTCGTTAGTTAATAAAAAGTGGACTAAATGATAATAATAATAATGAAAGCTTTTAGTTTCTATGTTGTGGATTCACATAATTGAGTAATGATTTGTTTTGTTAATAACTTGTTTTGTATGTACATATTTTGTTGTAGCACATTATAGAAAACTGACCATGACAAGGCCAATGCTCTTAGCAATCGACGCCTTAAGTGAAACAACAAATTAGTTTTCCAATTAGAGTTCACTGCTTGCATACTGTTGTTATTCAACAATCCTGTCGGAATTTCGGTTGTAATTGCAATAATTTGAGGTCACATGTCGCGCCTCCAATTTCTCTATAATTAACGGGGCCGCATAATCGGGCTCTGCATTCGCGCCCGAATCTGTATAAATAGAATAATTGAAGGTTTCTGGTGTATCGACTTTTCGCCTGACTCCTCCGGCATTCGTGACGCAACACCCATCGCCGTCAAATCCGTGATCTATTCCTGGCATCGTGCCTCAATTATGATTGAAATGTTAATAAGCCGGCCATTACCTCGGCGCAATTTCAGTAATCGCCCGGCATTAAACCCGTTTTTGTCATGGCAGCGTACTTAACACTTCGCCATTTAAGGCCGCTGTTATTTCTTCCTTTTCTGCGCCGCCCGTTCGCCTGACGTCATCGCGAAATGGACTTAATTGATGGTTTCATGGCATGTAGGCTGCAGTAACGAGCCTCAGATAATTCGACGAGGAATGGATGATGTGTGGCAATAAAAGATGAGGAATTGTTGTGGCAGTCACGATATAACAGAAAAATGTTGACGGTGTTTTTGATTGATTAATCCAACTACTTAATAACACAACTCTTTTGTTTGGTTAATCTAAATAGCGATGACATGTGACTTTCCTGCTTTATTTATCGAATTGCACACATATTTGGTTAATAGTAAATTCACAATAACATTCATTTCTCCATCGTCAAAGTTATTATTAGAAATTATAAGCTGATAACAATTCGTAAAATTAGATAAGCGCTGGTATTTCATAGCCTTTTACAATTGCGAGCGCGCCACAAAAAAGAGCGCAATTATCAGTATTGTTATTCGAGCGTCGCTTTTAATAATCGCCGCAACTTCCGACGTCAAACAAAAGAATGCGGGGGATGCGGACGTCGAGCGCCAAAGCCCTGAAGTAATCACATTAACGCCCTAAAGGGGCTGGGGACGGCCGGGGGCTCTAATTCCCCATTTTTTGCAATTAATTACGGCCATTTGTTACGTTCCAGGACCTGACTGTCACCGACGACACCGTTCTGGAGGAGCACAACGAGGATCCGGCTCTCGTCCAGATGAGACTCATAGGAGATGGAGGTGAGTCTTAAAATTTTATAAGTGGAGGAGATGTTTTATGTTTCCGCATTGCTTCATATATCTGCCTAATGTAATTTAAATGTGGGGGTTCTTGATAATAACTAATCTTAAAACAATGTGGATGTGGGCCATGGATTAAAAAAGGTTGTCAAGCAGTAATCTAGCTTCCCAATCTTTTTTTATCCATGGCCCACATCGAAACTTTATTCAGTTATGTGTCTCAACGGAAATATCAGAATTTTGAAAATTTGCTTTATAATCCAAACTCTGCATCGATTTTTTTTTTCAAACCGAACAAAACTACAAATTGTACTAAAGTACAGTTAAACACAGTAGAAGCCTTACTTTTAAAAATCTTCTGATTTCTAAAAATCTATTTTAGAAAGTTAAAACTCTGCAGCAACCTTTTGAAAATGTTTTATAATTTTAAAAGTCGACATTACAAATGTGAAATCCATTCTTAAAACTTATGTAGTAACCTTACTTTTGAAAATATTTTTTAAGGATTGTGCAAATTTGCAAATACAATAGACTGTTACAAAATGTGTTCAAAAAAGCACAAAAATGAGAAACTTTTATCCCATTTGAGCAACTCTGTAAGTATTTCCGTTTCATAGATCCTAATGGTGGGCGTCGTAAAAGTGACCACCCTGTATATGCCCATATAGATGGGAGCTTATACCTAAATAACTAAAGTACCTAAATACATTTTAGATACTAACTACTACTAAAAGTAACTATATTAGTACTAAAGTAGGCACATTGCATTTAAATTGAAATCTGGTGGAAGACGTGCTACTGGCATGATACACACGAGCAGGCTTTTGCAGATTAGTTGATAACTACACGTTAAGTACGTAGTACTTAAGTTTATTACAAGTTTTAGAAAATTCAGTAATAGCTAGCCCATACTTGTCAATCCAGAAAGTTAAGTGTTTGATTTTCTCCTTTATTTAATACAGAAACTTTGTCAAATTTTCAGGAGTAATAGTTTTAGGTGTACTGTACTCGAATCTAATATCCAATTTCCAAATAATAAATTTTCAGAAATTTCAGTAATAGCCAATAAACTTGTCAATGCTGAAAGTTATATTTGTGATTTTCTCCTTTATTTAATACTGAAAGTTTGTCAAATTTTCAGGAGTAATTGTTTCAGGTGTACTGTGCACGAATCTAATATCAAATTTGCAAATAATAACGTTTCAGAAAATTCCGTTATAGCTAACCCATACTTGTCAATCCTGAAAGTTAAGTGTTTGATTTTCTCGTTTATTTAATACTAAAACTTTGTCAAATTTTCAGGAGTAATAGTTTCAGGTGTACTGTACTCGAATCTAATATCAAATTTGCAAATAGTAAATTTTCAGAAGTTTCAGTTGGCTATAACTGAAATTTGTCAATCCAGAAAGTTAAGTGTTTGATTTTCTCCTTTATTTAATACTGAAACTTT
Source organism: Othius punctulatus (assembly GCA_951805005.1). Classification (NCBI taxonomy): domain Eukaryota; kingdom Metazoa; phylum Arthropoda; class Insecta; order Coleoptera; family Staphylinidae; genus Othius; species Othius punctulatus. The sequence continues at coordinate 17,888,103 of OX638145.1, forward strand.
GTCAAATTTTCAGGAGTAATAGTTTTAGGTGTACTGTGTACGAATCTAATATCAAATTTGCAAATAATAACGTTTTAGAAAATTCCGTTATAGCTGACCTATACTTGTCAATCCTGAAAGTTAAGTGTTTGATTTTCTCCTTTATTTAATACTGAAACTTTGTAAAATTTTCAGGAGTAATAGTTTCAGGTGTACTGTACACGAATCTGATATCAAATTTGCAAATAATAAATTTTCAGAAATTTCAGTAATAGCTAACCCATATTTGTCAATCCAGAAAGTTAAGTGTTTGATTTTCTCCTTTATTTAATACTAAAACTTTGTCAAATTTTCAGGAGTACTAGTTTCAGGTGTACTGTACTCGAATCTAATATTAAATTTGCAAATAATAAATTTTCAGAAATTTCAGTAATAGCTAACCCATACATGTCAATCCAGAAAGTTAAGTGTTTGATTTTCTCCTTTATTTAATACTGAAACTTTGTCAAATTTTCAGGACTAATCGTTTTAGGTGTACTGTTTACGAATCTAATATCCAATTTCCAAATAATAAATTTTCAGAAATTTCAGTAATAGTCAATAAACTTGTCAATGCTGACAGTTTAGTGTTTATTTTCTCCTTTATTAAATACTGAAACTTTGTCAAATTTTCAGGAGAAATAGTTTCAGGTGTACTGTGTACGAATCTAATATCAAATTTGCAAATAATAAATTTTCAGAAATTTCAGTAATAGCCTATAAACTTGTCAATGCTGACAGTTAAGTGTTTATTTTCTCCTTTATTAAATACTGAAACTTTGTCAAATTTTCAGGAGAATTAGTTTCAGGTGTACTGTACACGAATCTAATATCAAATTTCCAAATAATAAATTTTCAGAAATTTCAGTAATAGCTAACCCATACTTGTCAATCCAGAAAGTTAAGTGTTTGATTTTCGCCTTTATTAAATACTGAAACTTTGTCAAATTCAATTCTGAATTCATTCTGATAATGGCGAAATGTTAGATGGACTTCGGCTAGGTTGAGTTGCTTGGATAGGTGACGTACGCCTGTTTGCATAGCTAAATGCACGAAAAAGTTTAATCTGAAAGCGAAATTTTAAGGTGCACATTTATGTAGGTATTTGGTTTTGACCTTTACGTTCAATTTTTGCAGCACTTTTTTGAAACTCATGGCAGCTTGGCACAACATGATATGTTAATGCATAAAAATTAAGTGGGCATTGTTTGTACATACATGAACATTGAAGTACATGGCAAAAATTGCTTGAATCACTGCAAGATCAGATTTGATAGAACTACAAAAAAGTGTTTGTAGGAAGTGGTTACGACCAATATTTGGCCATGCTGCTGTGTCTTTATTAATGGGCGACCTGAAGTAGTGTTTTGAAGGTGTTGAAGGGCACGATGGCCTTCTGAAGTTTAGATTCGAGAATTTGATTGGTTCAATTTTTGAAGCACTTCTGTGAAACTCATGGCAGCTTGGCAAAACATGATATGTTCATGCATGAAAACTAAGTGGGCATTGTTTGTACGTACATGAACATTGAAGTACATAGCAAAAATTGCTTGAATAACTGCTAGATCAGATTTGATAGAACTAGAAAAAAGTGTTTGTAGGAAGTGGTTACGACCAATATATGGCCATGCTGCTGTTTCTTCATTAATGTGTGACCTGAAGAAGTTTTTGGAGGTGTTGAAGGGCACGATGGCCTTCTGAAGTTGGGATTCGAGATTTTGATTGGTTCCATTTTTGCAGCACTTCTTTGAAACTCATGGCAGCTTGGCACAACATTATATGTTAATGCATAAAAATTAAGTGGGCATTGTTTGTACATACATGAACATTGAAGTACATGGCAAAAATTGCTTGAATCACTGCAAGATCAGATTTGATAGAACTACAAAAAAGTGTTTGTAGGAAGTGGTTACGACCAATATTTGGCCATGCTGCTGTGTCTTCATTAATGGGCGACCTGAAGTAGTGTTTTGAAGGTGTGTGGGCACGATGGCTTTCTGCAGTGCTTTTGAGTGGCAATGAGATTTTTGTTCTTCTGCGACTGCAAATTGAGATGTGTTTGAAGGAAATTAATAAGAAATAGGTACGAGGGAGTCGTCGCAGGAAATGTTGAGAATCAGTAATTAGTCAAGCTGGCATTTCTTTGTACATTCGTAAGGTGCGGTTGATTTTAAGGTGTCGATTGATGTGGTCACGTGTTTTGAAGTTGGAATTCGTGATTGTCGATTACATCACAATGGTGTACTACTTTAAAACTGGGAACTTGATCGATGCGATTGCAATTACACTTTATCCCACTTCTGATGCAAGGCACGATTAGGAAGCCATCGATCTGGCTGAACTTGGGGGGGCCAAAAATTGCGTGGCCGACCCGAAGTGAAACTTGATTGGGCCACGGTCGTTTCTCCGGGCAGGCTGTCGCGATAGCATCTGACGGGAAGAGCCGCGCACTTACCAGTTTTAACGGATTACTTTCTAAAATTCGATTAGATTACAACTTTTACTTAATCGTTTTTGTGAAAGCTGACATTTGACGCAGCCTCGCGGCCGCCGAAGAAATTGAAAATGGGCGTGCGGGTGGCGCTTGATCGAGGTCAGAAATTATGATTCGTGTATTTCGGTAGTCCTGGCAGTGCGTGTCCAGGAAGAAAGATAAGGTTACAGCAATAAACACAGTCCAATGACTTGAAATTATGCGACCGAAATAAGTGAGCGAGCCGAGCGGTCCGGACGCCTACATTATAAATAAACACACTCACACATACATATGGATGTTACACATGTGTTATCCACATGGAACGCCGCCGCCTGATTGATACATTATACAGAGCGATAATGAAATAATTCATCCGTCTCTCCACACAAATGCGTACAAGGTTATCGAAGGTCGCTTGTTCACCACAGTTGGACTCTCGCGCACGAGATAGCCCCGATGAACTCCATAATAATATAAAATAAACACGGCGATAAATCCGCGAGCGACGTCGTTTCTGCTCTTCGGAAGACGTGCGCTCAGCACACGGAGAGGAACAAGACAAGGTCGGACCTTTTATTGCCGGAGAGGAAAAAGTTTCGTCGAGAATTCCCAACACGGAATTTATTCCTGACCTAGTTTCCGGACGGCTGGGCTAGGCCGTCAGTTGTCCAGGATTACCGCCGCACAATGGGATCCCGGCGAGCAGGTGGCGGACGAGTTAATCTTCCAGAGGGAACCGCAGGACCAGCAGGAGGCGTATGCGTGCACCTTATCGCCGGTTGTGCAGGCTAAATCCTGCCGGAAGCAATTATCGGCGCGGGTTGCGAAAAACCGCAGACCCCAGCTAACGCACGACGCTAGAAAGTAATGGTTTCTCGGTAAGGGAATCGCCATCCGTGAATAAAAATAGCATGACGCCTAGCCGGACGACACGAAAATACCCGTTGCCCGATTATTTTAAGAAAGTGAACGTGCGCGGGTATGCAAAATGGCGTCCGTCCCATTTAGATGCAAATTGCTCGAATTAGGGTACATATTAATACGGAGCGCTTCCCTCGCAAACACGCACCGGCATGTAAACACGGGAGCTGGGCACGTCTGGCCTCGCAAAAGCAAACAAGCGGAGAGACAGGACCAGTTGCTGAGAGATGAACCCAAGGGGTTCAACACTGCACGCAAATTTCTTTAGATCAACAGGAAGACTCGTGTTTATACAACGCCAGACACACCACGAGCAGTCCTGGTAACATTTCATCAACGACCCGTAAATACCTCCCAACAGTTATTACCAGCATGCTTTCACCAAGCCACCGAGGCCACCAATCGACGCCTTAATTTAAACCCATCAAGCGATCATGGACATACAAACACAGACATTTCGAGAGGACAAACTTATCACCTCCTTGAATTCGAGTATCCTGTTTTGATACTCATCTTCTATTGCTATCCGGGAATTGTAATTTAATCTGATATTGCGCCAGGCAAAATCCTTGCAAGGATCTTCAAAGGTGCACCAAGTAAATAACAGACTTAAGAAGAACGGGATCAACAGCAGATCAAATTTTCGAGATGCGTCAAACATCAGTGAAGGCGCACTACACCAAGTATTTTCCGATTCTTAACAGGGATTCGATTCTACAAATCAACAACAGCCAAATAATGATCCGAAATCCAAATAACAAATATCGCCCTTGAAGGGAACAAAGGACGAATCGTAGTTCAAAGAAACATGTCTAGTCAATCTGGCACAGCAAAAGGTAGCAACAGAACTCTCGGTGAACTGGAATGTAACGTACCAAACGCATCCATGCAATTGTCAGAAATATTCTGGCCATACTGAGGCTGTTATCAATTACCTTCTTTAACACATTTGTGTGTTTTAACGAAGATCCTCATTACGAAAATTCTAATGGGAACACCCTTGTCAACGCACCAACTTTTAATGAAGATTTACAGGGTAGCCGTTTCTAAATTTCTAACAAAAAACAACCCTTGACAACAAAAACAACAAACAAAAAATAACTCGGGGTCCAATCGCCTAGTAAATATTGTTATCCCTCCATGTAATAACAACGTTTAACGAAGCTTTACAGGGTTTACACATCTCAATTTCTAACAAAAACAACCCTTGTACAATGCAACCACAAGTTTGTAGAAGAATGAACCGGCCCATCTTAATGCCTGCCATACACGCTCCGGAAAATCTGTAAGGAAAAACTGTTCGTGTAAAGTCTGTCAGTTCCGTTCAGTTGTGAGGAAGCTTTAGAGCAACGAACATGTTTCGTGAGAATTCGGAAGAGTTTTGAAAACCCTATGAATCCGCACCTTGCCTTTGGCTAGTGAAAAGCAAAGAATATCACGACAGAATTGCACACACACGCTTCGATCTCGATCGCATCGCGTCTCAGTTTGACAGCCATGGCGACGACAGACGATGCAATTCTGTCGTGATATTCTTTGCATTTCACTAGCCAAAGGCAAGGTGCGGATTCATAGGGTTTTAAAAACTCTTCCAAATTCTCACGAGACATGTTCGTTGCTCTAAAGCTTCCTTACAACTGAACGGTACTGACAGACTTCACACGCGGAACTGACTGAACTGACACACGCTCAGTTTATGTGAACAGTCCAGATCTGTACAGATTTATCTGTGTGCGTATTCAATTCTACTCCGACGGCCTGAACAGTCCGTTCCGTTCAGTACAAACTGTTCAGTTTTTCCCCACACACGCTCCGGAAATCGTTCAGGCTAGGTCTGAACAGTTTTTCCTTACACATTTTCCGGGACGTGTATGGTAAGCATTAAACGTAATAGTAGATTTATTAGCGTCCGGAAAATTCAAATTTCTTAAGGGCTGTTTTTGTTTTAATCAACATCTCAATTATCAAACACAATTATCTAACCTAACCTAACCCAACCTAAGTCAATCTAACCGTGCTCAATTTAATATAACACAATCTAACACCAGCGTAATAGAGATATCGATACTGTCAAAGTGTCCTCCAGCACCCATGTCTGCTCAGTTAGCTATTTCTCAATTGCCATGAGAATTTTTGTAGTTAGAGATGAGGGTTGTTCCACGTTCAGAGACATACGATTAGCACAGGAACACCTTTGCCTAGTTTCGCATTGAAATCGCCCACGATGATAGTCAGGCGAGTCTTATGTTGATCCATGGCTTTGGTGATATCTTCATAGAAAATTGCCACGTCTTCGTCTTCGTATGTACTTGTTGGGGCATACACCTGGATGATTTTTAGTGTTGCTCTTTTTGATTTGATTATGAGGTGGGCCATACGGTTTGATAATCCCTTAAAGGCCTGTATGTTTTTGGACAGTTTCTTATGTACAATGAACCCGACGCCACCGTTGGTATCATTTTTGTTACCTTTCCAATAGAGTGTGTTATCTGAGTTTAGTATCATTCGTTGTTCGTCTTTCCGTCTCGCTTCTGCTAACCCTATTATGTCCCACTTTATGTTTGTGAGCTCTTCTTCTAGCTCGTGGATTTTGTCGTCGTGATTCATTGAACGGATATTATATGTTCCGATTTGTCAAGTTAAGTTTACGTTTACGCAGGTACTTGTTTGGAGTCATAAGCGATTTTTTGCCTCCGCCAGATTCCGTGAGGCAGACCTAAGAGGTGTGGGATTTGACTTTACCCACCTAGGGACTCAATTCCGTTGTTTTATAATTCGCCATGATATTTGGGGCGATTTTAGCCGTAAAACACCACGCTGGCCAGACGGGTTGGTGAGTTGGAGTGTTGAAGAAAAGTTACAGTAACACCTTATGATAATGATAATAGTAGATTTTTTTGGCGTCCGGAATATGTAAATTTCTTAAAAGTGCTGTTTTTTTATCAACACCTCAATTATCAAACACAATTACCTAACCTAACCTAACCTAACCTAAGTCGATCTAACCTTGCTCAATAGTAGATATTTTTAACGTTGGGAATATTCAAATTTCTTAAAATTGCGGTTTTTTTTAATCAACACCTCAATTATCAAACACAATTACCTAACCTAACCTAACCAAACCTAAGCCGATCTAACCTTGCTCAATTTAATATAATACAATCTAACACCAACGTAATAGTGATATCGATACTGTGAAAGTGTCCTCCAGCAGTCATGTATGCTGCACAGTTAGCTATTTCTCAGTTGCCATGAGAATTTGTGTAGTTAGAGATAAGGGTTGTTCCACCTTCAGAGAGATACGTTTAGCACAGGAGCACCTTATGATAATGATAAAAGTAGAGTTTTTTGGCGTCCGGAATATTCAAACTTCTTAAAAGTGCTGTTTTTTAATCAACACCTCAATTATCAATCACAATTATCTAATCTAACCTAACCTAGCCTAACCCAAGCCGATCTAACCTTGCTCAATTTAATATAACACAATCTAACACCAGCGTAATAGAGCTATCGATACTGTCAAAGTGTCCTCCAGCAGCCATGTATGCTGCTCAGTTAGCTATTTGTCAGTTGCCATGAGAATTTTTGCAGTTATAAATGAGGGTTGTTCTACATTCAGAGACATACGATTAGCCCAGAAACATCTTATGATGATGATGAAGCTTTTTAAAGTAACTGTTCTTACATGTTCTTAAGTCTTTTGGTTTTAAAAAAGCAAGTATGCGTCACTTATCTTGGGAATTAATATCAGTGGTTTGTACGACTCAACCTAATCTAAGCCAATCCAATATTGGGCTACTATTTCTGATAACTCGCAAATTTTGTCTTCCAAAGTAAATCCTGAATAAATCGGGTTAGTGCGTCATCAAATTCTTACACGTTAATCCGGGTGTGAAATGAGAATGCAATGGAGTTATGCATTGTACGTAAACTAATGCGTACAATCGCCGACTCTTGAAGTGCAATCGAAAGCCATAAACCAGAGCGAATTTCTACCGTATTGGTAATTCGGGTTTTGGTACAACGATTGTACAAACGTACAATCGTTTGAGTCGCATCAATGATTATGATTGACAGTATTATTGAACGACTCTGGGACCCATTAGTCACGACCTGAAACGCGACAAGAACCTGAATCGCGACCTGAATCACGACGAGGACCTGAACGCGACGAGGACATGAATCGCGAAAAGAACCTGAATCGCGACGAGAACCTGAATCGCGAAAAGGACCTGAATCGCGATGAGGCCCTGAATCGCGAAGAGGACTTGAATCGCGACCTAAACCGCGACAATGACTTGAACCACGACGACACGTACTGAATCGCGAGCTGATCAGCAACAAGGATCTGAATCCCAAATCCCAAATCGCCCCCAAATGTTATCGAATGTAGGACTCGAGCGACTGCGCCACCTTCGCTCGTTGATTTGCCCAATTATATTTTTGGTCGTTTGTTGGGTTTCTATTTTGATGTCTGTGATCTGTGTGTTTAGTAGCGTTTTGCATAATTGCGCCAATTGGGTATATTTAGGAAGTTGGCTCCCACATAAGTTTTGATGGCTTCTGTTTGTCATCTCGTAATAAACTGAATGGCTTGGTGTACAATAACCTTGGTCTGGTCCTTTCCACGGTTTCATTTCGTAGTTTCGCGATTATCCTCGCCCAGAAAAATAAACCGTGACCGATCGGGTGCGCGCAATGTGCAGAGAGAGCACAATGGGCGCGTTGCGTAATTGCCGCCGTGGCCGCTTTTTCGGCGTCTCCATTGTTGGGTTTTCGGGATGGAATCGGCTTTTTGCCGCCGGCCGGTAGGGAATTAAGTTCCATTCAACTCATCGCCGTTTTCTTTTATCTGTTTGCAGTGGTGGAGTCGATCATGCGCGGCGAGAACGTCGGCATCACCCCCCGCAGGTCGCGGTCGGCCGTCCTGCAGACCCAGCACCAGCAACAACCGGTAAGTGGCGGATGGTTAATGATCGGCAATTTCCTGCACTAGGATGCGCATTAGCATAAAGCGAGAAAGTTGTTTTGCGCGTGTGAGCGAGGCACGGCACCGAGGCGGCGAGAGAGTAACAGTAATGCACTTTTACAATTATGAACGCTAGATAATTTGGCGCCAGGTTGATGACCTTTCTTTGTCCTCTAAACGAGCCGCTTACCGTTACACCTGTTAGATTATTCCGGCTCCGCTGCGAAGGCTCCTGGCGCGTGATTATTAGATTGGGGTCGGAATTGCCCCGTCATGTCAGGCGTGTGTACCTGATGCAGCTTGTCGGGGTGGGGGCACTTCCTCCACCACCCCCGTGAGTGGGCTTTTTCGCGTTGCACTCTCCGCACAAGCGCCGGCGGAAATCAATAAACCGCCATCATCGCAATTGATGTTTGCCGTGTGGTCAGCGCCCCTGTGCCCCCGCTGGAGCGCGTTTTGCCATTGCACGTCACGTCGCTGGGGAACTTGTACGGACAATGTAATGAGCGAGGTGATTCAAAATGGCAGGCGGCGTACACACCGTGTCCTATTTATGGTTCAACAGAAGAGTTCATAGTGCCGCACTGCGCACGGCTGGAGCCTCTCGAAATAGACGATGCGTTTGTAGGTACGTGTGTGCATGTATGTGCGTACGACGGATGAAGTTGCAAGAAGGTTTCGATAATGAATTACAATATATTATTCAAACGCCGAGAGTTTCCGTGTGCCTAAACTCGCGCTGAGTCTCGAAAGAAAGTTTTAATAGTTGCCCCGTTTCTTGATCAAAGTTGGGATATAAAGCAAGATACCCCGATAGCAACAAAGTAAGTTGGGATAAAGTCAACAGACAACAATTTAACAGCGTCCTCCTGGAAGCGGCTTTATTATTTTTCCCCGAAGTTTCCTTAATTTTATTTCTGGGATAACAGAGAGCTCCCCCAGCCCCAGTCGCTGCCAGTGCCGTATTTTTTGCCCCCATTGGCATTCCGCATTTTACTGCCTCTGGGGTTTGGGGTGGGAGGCGGCAGCGTAGGCGGCGGCGGAGGAGCGCACCCCACACGGCGTCCATTATTCTCCCGCACTAACCCGTCTCATTCATGTCGAGGCCCCGACGCGGTGCTATGTCGGAATAAATACCCCCATGACTCGCCCCCCTGTGCCTGCGTGCGTACGTGCGATTGTGTGGCGCCCGACAGTGCGTGTGCCTGTGAGAGAGTGTGAGTGCCTGCGCAATCAATATCTGGGGCGGAGGGCTTCCCGAGTGGGTTGAGGGGCTCACCCGAAAACGGCACGCGCTACGTGCACTTGCATTTGGTCCAGTTCTCGGTAATGGGCGATGAAAGTATCCAGCGTAATATAGAGGACTGATGGTAAATAGAAGAGCTTAGCGGCTGCGCTCGCGACTGCCCTGCCCTGGCGTGCTGCACTCCGCCCAGACTACTCTCGAACCGCGCCGCACTACTCGGCCGAACCTGGCTGTGCTCTTTGTTTCGCGTCGGATCCCTGTGCGGACCCCGATTTTCCAGCGAGAATCTGGACGAGAAACTGCAGAAAAACGACCTCAGGCGCATGTTGTAACCAGTGACAGTGTTGTTCAGTGTTAGGTGACGCGTCTACGAGCACCTGTGCCCGGCGTACCCCAAGGATAAGTGCGCGGTCGCCTAACGGATCGCCTAGGTGAGCAACATTTCAACCCAACACCCCGCACGTCAACTCGACCCCCAGAAACCCTAATTACTACCTTCGCATCGCTACGCCCGCTGGTATTACCATATTTGTGAAACTTCTGTAAAATGGCCGCCAGATTAAAAGTTACTGCACGGAGCTATCTCTCTACCCACCCAACTCAAACTCTCTCACACACACAAACGCGTGCGTATTTTGCCATTTCATCGCATTGGGAACTCTTTCGCAAACACTCTCCAATTCTTTTGAACAGGTTTTGGAACCGGACTTACCTGTATAACCTTGGACCGCGAGCCGCTTAGCTCACGTCCACTCCTGAGCAGCGGCGGTCGTAAATCTCGCTCCTAGCGTCAAAACAAAGGCGAAAAAAGAATTGCATCTAAATTAAAACCACGATCGCCACACAAAATAAACGCCAAACCAGATTAAACACACACGAACACACATGCATGCACGAACTCTCTCTGTATATATATATACCTATGTATGTGTTAGTGTGTGGGGTCCGCTCCGGTAATTACATTCTGGCTTCGCTAGGGGCGCTGGCGAAAGTTGCCGCAGACAGGGAATATAATTAATTACGAGTTGAAACACGCAGCCGTACATTTCGCAAACTCCACGCTGCCATCTGCATATATAAAACTTCGTAATAACACGGGATCCTTTGTTTTACACTTCGACGTTGAGCTAAGCTTAATTCTACCTGATGCCGGCCTTCAGACTCCCGCGGACGTGCCTAGAAACCCGAACGTCCTTACCCTTTGGTGATTCCATCTGGCTTATCCGTCATCATCCGTCTCCGGCATCACTGACGTCCCCCCTCGCCTCGCAACTCTTACATCTACAAACTCGTAAAGAATCTTCTGTCCCACTACTGCGAGAGCCCAAAATTAACAAAAACGTCGATCCATGGAGTAGTCATCCGTAACTCCGCGAGCGAAGTCTAAACAATGAGTCATAACACGTTGAGGTACTCACGGGCATTCCCCAAGGCAGTATCACTGGCCCATTACTATTTGTAATTGATATTAATGGCATGGCCAATATATTAGATCGAACACGTCCTACTCCCAGTGTGAACCCTAACTTGAAATTTGAGCTGTTATGGGACGTGCCAATAAAGACATTCCAGCCGGTGGCCTCGTCATAAACTATGCATTTGATATAAATTTAATGGTAACCAAAAATTGAATAAAATCAAATTGTATAACCAGTTGTTAACATAGCAATGTATATTAAACTTGGAAACAACTCAATTCGTACTACCTAAACGAACTGAATTGATTACCTACACACCGTTGGCTACCTGCTAGTATCTTGAATCATCAAAAACTCCCTTATGCCATAAGGGAACTTCCATCGTGTACCACAAATCGGCAATTTGTCCACCTTTCATTAGGGGGACAAATTACCTGCCTGAAAGGGTTGATACCGTATAGACTGAGGATCAGCTACACAAACACGTTTGAAGATTCAAGGCTGATCTAATTCCTTGTTTACCTCGAATAAATCAAAAAGCCTTGACAACCTACAGGTGGGTTTGGAGCGAATCACTGGTCTGCATGTGTGCTAATCCTCATCAGAAGTTTTTCAATTTTCTATCTTCAAAACATTTAGATTTTCCAGCACTCCTTCTATCTTCAAAACATTTAGATTTTCCAGCACTCCTACGATCTAATGTGGGTAACCTGCCTGATAGGCATGATAACATATAAGCATAGGCTGAGGATCAGCTACAGAAACCAGCTACACAATTACTTTTGAAGATTCAAGGCTGTTCTAATTCCTTGTTTAACTCGAATAAATCAAAAAGCCTTGACAACCTACAGGTGGGTTTGGAGCGAATCACTGGTCTGCATGTGTGCTAATCCTCATCAGAAGTTTTTCAATTTTCTATCTTCAAAACATTTAGATTTTCCAGCACTCCTTCTATCTTCAAAACATTTAGATTTTCCAGCACTCCTACGATCTAATGTTGGTAACCTGCCTGATAGGCATGATAACATATAAGCATAGGCTGAGGATCAGCTACAGAAACCAGCTACACAATTACTTTTGAAGATTCAAGGCTGTTCTAATTCCTTGTTTACCTCGAATAAATCAAAAAGCCTTGACAACCTACAGGTGGGTTTGGAGCGAATCACTGGTCTGCATGTGTGCTAATCCTCATCAGAAGTTTTTCAATTTTCTATCTTCCAAACATTTAGATTTTCCAGCACTCCTTCTATCTTCAAAACATTTAGATTTTCCAGCACTCCTACGATCTAATGTGGGTAACCTGCCTGATAGCCATGATACCATATAAGCATAGGCTGAGGATTAGCTACACAAACCAGCTACACAATAACTTTTGAACATTCAAGGCTGTTCTAATTCCTTGTTTACCTCGAATAAATCAAAAAGCCTTGACAACCTACAGGTGGGTTTGGAGCGAATCACTGGTCTGCATGTGTGCTAATACTCATCAGAAGTTTTTCAATTTTCTATCTTCAAAACATTTAGATTTTCCAGCACTCCTTCTATCTTCAAAACATTTAGATTTTCCAGCACTCCTACGATCTAATGTGGGTAACCTGCCTGATAGGCATGATACCATATAAGCATAGGCTGAGGATTAGCTACAGAAACCAGCTACACAATTACTTTTGAAGATTCAAGGCTGTTCTAATTCCTTGTTTACCTCGAATAAATCAAAAAGCCTCGATAAACCTACAGGTGGGTTTGGAGCGAATCACACGTCTGCATATGTGCTAATCCTCATCAAAAGTTGTGCAATTTTCTATCTTCAAAACATTTAGATTTTCCAGCACTCCTTCGATATAATGTCGATAACCTGCCTGATAGGCTTCATACCATAAAGGCTGAGCATCGGCTACACAAACCAGCTACACAAACACTTTTGAAGATTCAAGGCTGTTCTAATTCTTTTTTTACCTCGAATAAATCAAAAACCCTTGCCAAACCTACAGGTGGGTTTGGAGCGAATCACTGGTCTGCATGTGTGCCAATCCTCGTCAAAAGTTTTACAATTTTCTATCTTCAAAACATTTAGATTTTCCAGCACTCCTTCGATCTAATGTCGATAACCTGCCTGATAGGCTTGATACCACATAGGCTACACAAACCAGCTACACAAATACTTCTGAAGATTCAAGGCTGTTCTAATTCTTTGTTTACCTCGAATAAATCAAAAAACCTTGACAACTCTACAGGTGGGTTTGGAGCGAATCACTGGTCTGCACGTGTGTTAATCCTCATCAAAAGTTTTACAATTTTTTATCTTCAAAACATTTAGATTTTTCAGCACTCCTTCGATCCACCTTTACCACATTATTGTTGAATCTTCTATTAATCAAACCGCATTTATAAACTTAATGGTGCGTTTTGGCCAAATCCAAAACACTGTTTCCAGTTTCTATCAATCTTTGGCTAAAGTTTTCCAATTTTCCTACAGGTGGGTTTGGAGCGAATCACTGGTCTACATGTGTGCCAATCCTCGTCAAAAGTTTTACAATTTTCTATCTTAAAAACATTTAGATTTTCCAGCACTCCTTCGATCTAATGTCGATAACCTGCCTGATTGACTTGATACCATATAGACTGAGGATCAGCTACACAAACACCTTTGAAGATTCAAGGCTGTTCTATGACAACCCTACAGGTGGGTTTGGAGCGAATCACTGGTCTGCGTGTGTGCTAATCCTCATCAAAAGTTTTACAATTTTCTATCTTCAAAACATTTGGATTTTCCAGCACTCATTCGATCTACCTTTACCTAAAACATTCCGATCTTTAAACGCCCCTATCGATATTATTATTAGAAAATAATAACTATATATTTGAATGTGTACATATTATTAACACCAACATTGATATTTACTATGAATCTAGGCCTATTACTTGTTACAGTAATACTACATTTTTGGTGTCCACTGTTTCATACCTAAATTTTTGTTTCCCCTCGAACATTATATTTGAAAATAGTGGAACCTTTATTAGTAATGCGAATGCCCAGATAGTATGATTGATTCATCGTTCATTCAAAAGCATTCAAAAAAAATCCCAAAACTTATGTAACAGGTGTTACTTTTATACGTTTTATGCCTATATTATTTCCTCTCGAACATCATCATTATATTTGAAAAATAGGGATAAACCTTTATTGGTAATACGAATGCCCATATAGTATGATTGATTTTACACCTGCCCGATTACAAGCCCATCTTCAAGTTCAAATCGACCTTTTTTTGGAATTTGTAACGATCCATCCACGATAGGCAAAACGTCAACACAAACTTTTCGAGTAAAACCTCATATGCAGTATATTTATCTTTTATGTATTTATGTCTTTCACACATTGTTTGGCCTCAGATATCTCCAAATTTGAGGCAAACGCTTTCTTTATATACAGGGTGATATAGAACAAACTGCAATGCATAGTACCATACGATAGAGGACCAACAAATAATTTAAAAAAATCCTATACACTAATGTTAGATCGCTTTTTGTTTTCAAGTTACAGGCTGTTAAGGTTTTTTTTAAATAATTATAATAAATTAAGAAGGCAGGCCATGATTTCATGAAACAAACGTTGGTAAATGTCAAACTAATATTGCAATAATTTGTTCAAAGTTTGTCGTGTTCCTGATTTCCTACGTATATAGTTCACTTATTTGTCGTTTTTAATAGTTGCTTTCAAAAATGGTTATACTTTTGCAGAATACAGGGACATGATTATGTGTTACGGCGAAGCTTCTTCAAATAGTTCCAAAGCTCAACGTATCTATCGAGAGAGATGATATCTCTCTGGATCATTAATGGATCATTAAGAAGTTCTTAATGTTAGAACATTTATTGACGTGCATAGGCAAAAACTTAACAGCCTGTAACTTGAAAACAAAAAGCGATCGTACATTAGTGTATAGGATTTTTTTTTAAACATTTGTTGGTCCTCTATCACGTGGTGCTATGCATTGCAGTTTGTTCTATGTCACCCTGTATATATTTGTAACGACCCAGTTTCGCTGGCGTTCACTATAATTAAAACTTCGAGCAAAATGCGTAGTTTTCTAACTAAAACCAAATGTACCATATTTATAGTCTTGCCCTATACTTTTTGACTTCGGATTCTTGTCCAACTTGAGGCAGCAAAATGCGAAGTTTTGTAACTAAAACTAACTGTACCATATTTATAGTCTTGCCATATACTTTTTGACCTGGGATTCTTGTCCAACTTGGGGCAACAAGATGCGAAGTTTTCTAACTAAAACTAACTGTACGTCTTGCCATAAACTTTTTGACCTCTGATTCTTGTCCAACTTGCGGCGAAAACCCCAATTGAGAAACTAAAAAAATAAATTCAAAGGAACTCAATTTTATCCGGTTAATACAAATTTGTGTTGATCAATATTTTTTTTTTGTTCAATAGAGATCAGTAAACCGTAGTAATTTTAAAATGACGTGAATATAATTTATACAGAGCCACCACAAATGAGTGATGTCGTTGGTAATTCATTCAAAACTTTATTAATGCAATATAAAATCACCTTTGTTTTATGGTTGCTATAGTAACTTAAGAGGAATTGATCCGGTAATTATAAAATTAAAAGTTGATTACAAAAAAGAAAGTAGCAGATATAAAAATTTGAATAACGTGAACCTGATATTTAAATAAATTAATTAAGTTATGATTATGAGATAGAGGAATTATGTGTCGATGGAAATTGTACAATTTTGACATTCCTCCGGGTTGGAATGAAACTTTCTACAATTGATTAGTCGGAGCCTTAACTCGTTGCGCCACATGTTAAAAAGGTGTCGTGTTTTATTAGAATTCCGAATGTGCTGTTTTCTCCGTGCCCTTGGCGTGGATTATCTATTTGGCGAGTAAACAGCGGTGCTGTTATTTACAATGTCATAAATCGATAAGGAATGGGCAATAGTCGCACGCACGCACACAAGCACAGGGCCCCCCGGTCAAACCGGTTTGCCTACTATCCAAGATTAATGGAGCATGAGTCGTTACTTCCATAAACGAGAATAGAATAAATTAGACACGACCACGTCTGTTGTGTGCACCGTGCCTAAATGGGAATTGAAACTCGCTCGCTCGGAGAAAAAATAAGACCAAAAGCGAATTGATGGCCATGGCGCGGCCAGTCGGAGCCCTAACGCGTTTGTCGATCAACAATTCGACGATTTTGTTGATCTCTTAAATGGTTACCACTCAACAGTGGAACAATCTTCTACATTCTGAATTTCTAAAATTATCAAGTACAAGCTTTTAATCTTCTCCTTACTGCAACTTTTCGTCACCATACACATTAATAATTTTGCATTGTTTACGTAAAAAAGTAAAGCGAAATCTCTGAACACAAAACATTCAAGTCTGGCAAAAAGTTGTGCCTCCGATATTAGTTAGTACTTCCACAAACAATTTGGGCCTCTTGGTACCTTTTCATTGGAGATTCTAGAATTATTGCAGTGTGCAACAGGTCGTCCAATTTGGCGCACCTTCTAATAGGACCTATTTTCTTTGTTGACGACACAAATATGTCCGAGCCAAAAATTTTTAATTGTATTTTTTTGTTATTGACGTACACTTGTTTTTATGAACACTAATGTGCATTTCCTTTGTTTCAGGGTCGTGTGGTACGTGGATTCTCCGGCTTGAACGCTAGCTCTGCGGTCAGTACGAGGAAACCGCGCACCGGGAAGCAATCCATAGCAGCGGAGTCCATCATACAAACTCCACCGGAACCTCCGGATAAAGGTCAGTTCAGGCAATTTTTCCACGTTTTCCTAGAGCTCGTACCGACAAAACAGAGGTTCTTTAACTTTCTCACCCACATAAGCGAAAATAAGAGCGATCTGTGGAATTCTCACAACAAAACTTACTAGCTATTTAACTAGTGACTAACTAGTAGAAGTAATAACTACTACTATGTTATTTTTGGTACATGCATCAAATTTTTTACTCGACCCACAGTTTAAGAACCACTGGTCTAGGAAACGAACCGTAAAGCTCTGCTCGTTTCTACCTTGTACCAGCTCTGGCAACAAGAGAGAGTTTCATGACCGAACGCGGCGTCCAAATCAAAGCCCTAGAGATCGTGATTGATAACTTCCTGACCCACACATTTATTGTCTTGATTCGTTTGACCGTTAAGCGATGTAACGACCTCTCGGTGGACGATGCGTGTGCTCGACGTACGCACACACATACGATCGTCACTTGTTTGAATTTATAAATACGCACCGAGAGGATGTGCATAGGAGTGCGAGCTGGGCCAGGATTTTTTTGCGCATTTTTGCCAGAGGCACGCCTCGCTTGGTGCCAATAATTTCATCCTGCGTTTATTTAGAAAATAAACAGGTTTGCTAGCTTTAAGTGCCTGTATAATAACCACATTTCGAAATGCAAAAGCAGACGAGAAGTTACGTCTAGGTGACTAAATTTGATGTACAAGAGCGGAGAATAATAAGGTCAAGAATCGCCAAAGTGGTGTACCCCTTAGATTTTTCTATGTAAGAGCAGTTTAAAAGATACTTTTAGCTGCTACTCGTATCATCGAGACAATAAGCTCTATCTAGGTTATACTCGTTAAATTTTTACGAGAACAGACGAGAATGTGGCGTTAGCTGAAACTCAGTTTTAGATGCATGGCAGCAAACGTTAAAGTTGACCTTGCAATTTCTACAAAAGTAAACCAAAAGTTGCAATTCTAGGCCTCGGACTTTTTAACGAAATTCCATCAATGTATGTTGCTTACTCAGTTTTGGATGCATGGTAGCAAACGTTAAAGTTGACCTTGCAATTTCTACAAAAGTAAACCAAAAATTGCAATTCTAGGCCTCGGACTTTTTAACGAAATTCCATCAATGTATGTTGCTTACTCAGTTTTGGATGCATGGTAGCAAACGTTAAAGTTGACCTTGCAATTTCTACAAAAGCAAGCCAAAAGTTGCAATTCTAGACCTCGGACTTTTTAACGAAATTCCATCAATGTATGTTGCTTACTCAGTTTTGGATGCATGGTAGCAAACGTTAAAGTTGACCTTGCAATTTCTACAAAAGCAAACCAAAAGTTGCAATTCTAGGCCTCGGACTTTTTCACGAAATTCCATCAATGTCTGTTGCTTCTACGTATTATAATTCTTGGCCACAGACGTTTAAACAATCGTCCATCAATCTTTGTTCCAACTAAATATTGTAATTATGGGCTTAAAATTTCTAAATAGCATTCCATCAATTGTTTTTGTTCCTACAAAATTTTGCCCAACAGTCAAAATAAGACGTCAATATTTTATAAGCCATTGCAGATCAACCTTCTTCATCATTGCCCAATATCTTGGGACGTGCACCAAGGTAACGAAAAAATAAACATCGTAATCGCCTGTTGATGCACGTACACAATCATTGCTGTTATCACTCGGCTCAATTCGAATTCCGTGAAAAGAATTTCGTGCGGTTACATAATCTCGCCCAAGGCACAGTTTTATCGCTTGCACTCTAAATAGTGTTTGAACGGTGCATCGATAGATAACCTAACAAGGGGCTTCTTGTTCACCGCACATAACTCGAGCGGTAAAAATAAACACTCTTATCGATTGTTTGAATGCGTGCAACTCTTGCGTAAATCAATAATGGACGATTTTAGATTTGATAGCACCAAAAGTTTTTGGTAGATTTTGTTTTGAAACTTTTTTAAGGTCATTCAAGAATCTCATCCAACATTTGATATTGATAAGATTCTTGATCCCATATTTGGTTTTTCTAATGATATCAGTGAGACTTCTATCCCGATTTGCAATAAGATATGTAATAATATTTATAGGTATCTAAATAAAATTTAATATTAAAAAAAATGCAAACCATTCAATAAAAAAAAAGAAAATAGCCACCTCATTCAATGCAAGTCTTGCGTAATTAATA
The DNA here is from genome assembly GCA_951805005.1 of Othius punctulatus. Classification (NCBI taxonomy): domain Eukaryota; kingdom Metazoa; phylum Arthropoda; class Insecta; order Coleoptera; family Staphylinidae; genus Othius; species Othius punctulatus. Next base: position 17,907,108 of record OX638145.1, read on the forward strand.
ATGGACGATTTTAGATTTTATGGCACCAAAAGTTTTTGGTAGATTTTGTTTTGAAACTTGTTTAAGGTCATTCAAGAATCTCATCCAACATTTGATATTGATAAGATTCTTGATCCCATATTTGGTTTTTCTAATGATATCAGTGAGACTTTTATCCCAATTTTTAATAAGATATTTAATAATATTTATATCTAAATAAAATTTAATATTAAAAAAAAATGCAAACCATTCAATAAAAAAAAAGAAAATAGCCACCTCATTCAATGTAAGTCTTGCGTAATTAATAATGGACGATTTTAGATTTGATGGTATCAAAAGTTTTTGGTAGATTTTGTTTTGAAACTTTTTTAAGGTCATTCAAGAATCTCATCCAACATTTGATATTGATAAGATTCTTGATCCCATATTTGGTTTTTCTAATGATATCAGTGAGATTTTTATCCCAATTTTCAATAAGATATTTAATAATATTTATATCTAAATAAAATTTAATATTTAAAAAAAAATGCAAACCGTTCAATAAAAAAAAAAGAAAATAGCCACCTCATTCAATGCAATCATATCTTCAATTCAACTAATTTAAAATGTTTTACTATTCTAAATGAGTAAAGCAATTTGAATGCCATTCAATATTTATTTTTTAGTAGGTATACAAGTTTTGCTTGGATCCTAACAAAATAAGTTTTCCTAAAGTCTTCAGTAAAAAAATAATTATCTTCAATAAGATTTATAAATGTTATAATATAAAATGATATAATATATGTTTCTTGAGCACGTGAAGGAAATTGTTAATGAAAAATAATCTTGGTACCTTTTCTTCACTATATTTATTTGTGACTAAATGTGTCCGAAATGTGTCCGAATTTGTGACCGAAATGTACAGTCATGCTCACATAAATCTAGTACAAGAAATTAGGTTATTATAGCAATTTTATATGGCAATGTCAAATTGTTTGTACTAGATTTATATGAGCATGACTGTACATTTAGTCACAAATAAATATAGTGAAGAAAAGGTACCACGATTTTTCTTCAATAAAATGATATATTAAATTTACAAAGACAAATTTACAAATATTATGAGCGTTTCATTTTATGTCGATTAAAAGTACTATACAATACAAAACATGTTGGCCTTCAAATATTTTAAATTATTAGTAAATACCAGCGCCCTACATGCGATTCGTAGCCAAGACTGTATATAGCAACCTTAACCCATTACGCCTTTCTTGTATTTCATTACCATGACAAATCTGATTAACTATTGGATTTATGACTGTGCAAAAGCTTTTACGAGTAAAATATTTATTTGATAACGTATTTTGCGCGCTTTTGCCAATAAAACATCACTACGCAAATCCCCGCCAATTTGAATAGGAATGACCGCATTGTTTACGATTCAATAGCGGTGACTAAGTGCAGTTCATGCATAACGAACGAGCAATTCCTGAAATCTTACGGTTTTAATTGCAACACGCGATCCATTGATAAGGAACGTATGTGTTTGTCTGCGATATTGGGAAATGCGTCGTTTGCGAGAGACCGATAAGGCGATTTCTAGGTCAAATTTGCGACGTTCATCATTAAAATTGTTGTTTTATCGGGTGCTCGAGTGCTCTGTACATACAATAAATCTCATAAACTGTGAGTGGCACCAATAGATTATTTATTATTTGATATATTTAGAACAATTTTAACAGATAAAATTAGTTTCGCGTTTCATTAGGCCAGTTCGTTTAAGACACAAAAAAACTTAATTTAGAGCGTGGAAGAATCTTACCAAATTTTAGCTAAAATCTTATTATGTAGCTACATAATAAGATTTTAGCTAAATACATATAATTTGGTATAACCCTGTATAGCTATACAGGGTGAGTCGGCTCACCCGAGACTCCAGGAGTGTATTGTTCACATAAAAATAAGTTTACAAAACTCAAATGTTGTTATCCGATTTTCATTTCTTTTCATATGATAAATACATAGTAAAAATGGCCATAACCATACAGTGAACAACCGAAACTTGTAATTTCACTCTCAGTTTTGAAGTTACATTAATCAATACGTGTTGAAAATGGCTTATCATTACAGAATTAGTGACAAAAATCAGTTTTTAAACCTTTATTATTAACAACAAATTTTATCGGAGATTGTGTAATGATAAGCCATTTTTAACAGGCATTTATTATCGTATTTTCATTTGTTTTCAAGTTATCGTTATCAAGCGAAAAACATTGCTGCTGGAGTTTCACAGCATTATGGACATCTCTATTATCTGCTGTCAGTTCTCTATTATCAATAGAGATGTCCAGAACATGTAACGTAACACCTGAGCTTTCAAGTGTTCTAGTTTAATTTGTCGCCAATTTACAAATTTTTTGTCCATCCTCTGGTATCAATGTCTACTCTCTATTTTCTGTTTTCTTTTGTCTACTGCCAATTGTGTAGTAGAAATTTTCTGCTACTCTCAATTCTCTGGTGTCGATTGTGTACTCTCAATCCTATTTTATCAATTGTCTACTCTCAATTCTCTGTTGTCAATTGTCTATTTTCATTTGTTTGCAGTCAATCCTTTGGTGTCAATTGTCTACGCTTAATGCAATGAACTCTAGCTCTAGCTGAACTCTCAGCTGAACTGAGGCAAAAATAAAACCAAGGCAACTCGCCAAACAGTAGTGGTCGTATCTCTCTCTGTCACAAGTAAATTATGGGCAAATAATGCAGTACAAATGAAATTTTGTCATTTATGCTTAATTAACAGTACTTTTGATATTTATTACTTACTGGTATTGTCAAATATACTTGTATGCTTAATTTACAACTGTTACACACAAAACAAGTTAAGTAATCGTTATACCGAGCGTAAACATGATTTGTTTGATTTGATGAAACTTCCCACGCTTACATTTTTCGACGTGAGCTTTCTGATGACAGTACCAAACATTGTCTGCGCCAACTAGATGCCCAAATTTTCATAGTCAACTTTTTATTTTCTTATGGGAGCAATATTGGATTTTAATAGCATTCAAAAGAGCAAAAGTTGACTATGAAAATTTGGGCATCTAGTTGGCGCAGACAATGTTTGGCACTGTGATCAGAAAACTGACGTCGACAAATGTAAGAGTGCGAAGTTTCGTAAAATTTCCTTCAAAAGTAATAAAGTTATAAAAGAAAAATGAAAGTGCACTTTTTCAGTTTTTCAGCGAAATTTAAGCAACTGTGCAACATATCCCGGATTTCGTTTCAGTATATTGAAAGGCACAAAAATTAGGACGTACCTAAATTCGTCCCCAAAATAAATATGTAATCTCTTTGTCAAATGCTTACCTCCTTTATGATACCAAAATTCGTCCCCGAGGAAGCTGGTCAACAAAAAGGTAGCCACTAAATTCGTCCCCAAAATAAGACTTAACCCCTATAATTAGATTCGTCACGATTTGCGGGTCGACAAAAATAACAACACAAAAATTAAAAATCAGTACCTTATTATTTATAAGTAACTTATATGGATTATAATCTAAAGGATATAAAAATATGACTGACAAAAATAATTGCACAAAAATTAAAAATGAATAATTTATTATAAGTAACTATAATTAAGAATTATAATCTAAAGCTTATAAAAATATGACTGACAAAAATAGTTGTACAAACATTAAAAATCAATAATTTATTATAAGTGACTATAATTATGAATTATAATCTAAAGCTTATAAAATATGATATGTATTTCACAAAATCAAAGCGTGATATAGTTCTATTTTTATATTGGTCAATTTTATTGCCAATGCACTCTTTGCGGCGACGTATGGCTGGATCGCGTATTCTTACATGTTCTCCTAAGCTTTGAATTTTTATATAAGTGTCTGTTTGGAACTGCTTCAATATTGCAATAAACGTAAAAATTGTTGGATGTGTCGAATAAAAACTTGCGTTGTATTTTGCTTGAAAAGATTCCGCTACATTAGTAGTACGTTCTAGACTATCGCTGAGTTCGGCCCATAAATCTGGTCCACTTTTTAATATCTTGTGTTTTGTAAATTTACCAGAGTTCACCATTAGTACTCCTTTTCCACGTACACTTATACTTAGAAAGCTCTCCATAATGTATTTGAAAATTGAAAAACCTTTACAGAATAACTGTCTGCCACAAACTGAATTATTTTTGAAGTAATCTTATGAATGTACACTAAGCACCCTACCTATTAGATACATTTCTGAAAATCAATTTAATAAGATAATCCCTTGCTTGGGGACGAGTTTAGTTGTGGGATTAAAGGACCCATCTTAGCATGGGGACGAATTTAAGGGTACGATTATCGGGCAGTACCTGCTCGGGGACGAATTTAGGGCCGCCCAAAAATTAGAAACTTATCCCATTTGACCAACTCTGTATATATTTCCGTTTAATTGATCCTAATGGTGGGCGTCATGAAAGGGACCACCTTGTAGAGATCGCTGGCTTAATGCTTTGGCGTCAATGGTCTATTTTCATTTGTCTACTGTCGGTGTTTATTCTTAATCAACTAATTTCGGTTATGCACTGTCAATTGGCTATCAACCGTCAATTGTGTAGGGTACAAGAGTTGTTCCAATGCGGTTTTTCGATTGAACGTGCCAAGCTCATAACTAGTTTGGGTGAAGTGTCCGGGTACTTATTTTCTCGAATTGGGGATGCACAAATCAGGGGCCTGCACCCTGATTTGTGTGATTTGTAATAGGGTAGTACCAGGAAGCAATGCTTCTGGTTCCGCCATAGAAGTAAGCCGAACAGGTCCCAGTTTTTTGTAAGCATCACGAGACCCTTTTGTTTCCATGTCCCAAACGAACTAACGTGTTCTGAACCTTAGCAGGTCGGATCTGGAAAGGACATATGTTATTTGTTACTTTGTAATGTATTTTCTCGAATTGGGGATGCACAAATCAGGGGCTTGGACCCTGATTTGTGTGATTTGTAATAGGGTAGGACCAGGAAGCAATGTTTCTGGTTCCGCCAAAGAAGTAAGCCGAACAGGTCATAGTTTTTTGTAAGCATCACGAGACTCTCTTGTTTCGTTGTCCCAAACGAACTAACTTGTTATGAACCCAGAATGTGTCTGTAGGGGTATAATGTGATAAGTGCGTTGCAACGAAATTTGTTAGAGGTCGGATCAGGAACGGAAAGTCCCAGTTTTTGTAAGCATCACGAGACCCTCTTGTTTGTCTCAAACGAACTAACTTGTTATGAACCCAGAAATTATAGTGTCCACAGGGGTATAATGTGATAAGTGCGTTGCAAAGAAATTTCTTAGCAGGTCGGATCTGGAAAGGGCATATGTTATTTGTTACTTTGTAACTATGTGATTTTGGATGCGAATTGGTTTGAATCATTAAATTCGCGTTTGGGGCGGTGTGAATGGATAAGATATGAAGTTAATCGTCAATGAAAAAGTTCGTAGCTAAATAGGAGCGTTTTCGTGTGCGTTCAAATATGTCGATAAACAAACACGTCTATCAACTGTGCACACAAACCGCGCGCACCTTTGTCAACATCCTCGATCAATGCTAAATTCGGTCATTCATACCGCTCATCCATCACGCGTCCATTAAACGGATTTAATTGTTTAATTCCCAATGACGGCGCAAGGTCAGACGGCCGCGTCCGCCATTACGTTGTAAATGGAAACAACACGTTCGTTCGGACGGAGAGAGTTGGAAAAAAAACGCAGGAACGTTATCAAACCTCGTGCGTGACACACTCGACTGCCTTCCGACATTGCTCGCCTGTCTGGCTTCCGGCCAAACATTAACTGCTCGGAGATGCCGTCAAGTCTTTACGCGTTAACTACCGGAATTTCCTTTGAGACGGCACCGGGAGAGGTTGCCAACCGACTATTTTTGATGCGCGCCCAAAGGACGCATCGATCGGCTGGTAATTGTTACGTCGTGATCGCGCCGACAACAAAGGAGAATGGAATTATGGCCAACATTATTCTCGTGCCTTTTTTTGCGTTTCGTGTAGATGCTATCGAGGCGAACGCTTCCGATAGGCGAGTGGCCGCGATATGGTCTGATTATACAAATGAAATCCCGATGGGTGGGTGAACCTGAACCAAGACGTGACCGTGGTTCTTGGGCGCGATCGCCGAGATGGCCGAGGCACGACTTTCACGAGGCTTTGGGCCGTCCCTGTTTCGCAATTAGGCGATATAAACTTGTCCTTTCGTCGCCGCCGTGATCGATGATGTAAAAGCAGGAAGTTGGCCGGTGCTCTCTCTCTCTATGTGTGCCAGGGAGTACCGTTAAGCCGTTCTCTGCAGCCGCCCGCCCAACTGTGAGATTGCACTATTGATTTAGTGCCCCTCGCTTTGGATCCGAGCAGGAATGCGTCCCTCGCAATGCCGTTCAACCAATTTCCCTTCCCGATGAAATAAAACGTTCGACTTAATTCGCTGATTGTAGCGAATCACCAACCCCATCTTGCAAAAATTACCCGAGAGGCTTCCAACAAGAGATCCGAAGGACGCAGTGCAAACAGGCGCGCTAATTCACGCTCAAAACTTCGGAAAGTAATTACCAATTTGGGGCGTCATCGCTGGCCGGGATTAAAACTGCAAAATTTAAAGTGGCGAGCGACGTAATGGGGTTTCCGGTGGGCCGGCATAGTTGGCGAATAGTTTCCGGAGCATTCCAGGTCGTGTTCAATTAGGACGCACGGAGGAGCGATTCAGCGTCAGCAGTCCGGAGCCCGGAGGAGAGTTCCCTCGCTCCGGGGTCGTCGCCATGGCGACGGCTCCCTTCCACAGCCTCCCGCGGTCCGCAGCCCCGTCGGGCCCGCCGCCCCCAGCGCGCATACCTGCCCGTCGTCTGCGGCCATGGCGATAACACGAAGATAATGACCCGAGCCGATCGCTAGGGCAAAAAAGCTTATTTACGAGTAGGCGTCACTTGCGTAACCCTATCTATATCTTGTTTACCCGCCGCGTCCTTGGGCCGCCTGTGAAAGTTTCGGGCGCTATTGCACCCGAAGGTGGAGTTCAACTGCGGCAAACTTGCCCCAGGCACGAACTCGGATATTAATAATTTAGCCGTGTTCGTCGATTGCGCGCCGCACCGGATGCGATTGCACCATGGTTTGTTTTCTTTTCATACTCAAGGACCAAACACACTTTGGTTAGATACAATCCTTAGTAAACTATACCTATGCTATACCCACACCGCACCATGGTTGCTGAACCCACAAGCACCCGGGTTAATAAACCTACAGCGCACCATGGTTGATTTTGATTGCAGCTCGTCAACCATGCACATTTACGATCAGATCAAAACCATACATATCCATAGATAGAGCAGCGTAGTAGCTTCGGGCATCAGGCTGCTCCGCTATAGGTCATAGGTTTAACCCCCTAAATCGTCTAACCGTCTTCCTTTGGACAAGTTCAGGTTCTATTTCTCTAATCTTTTGGAAGATGCGACGCAGCAATTGATGAAGATGCGACGTAGCAATTGATCTTCATTTCTAGCTTCCCATCCTTTATCGTACACTTTCCTCGATAGTATTGACCAGAATCCTTCTATTGGTCTAGCCTGAGGTACATTAGGAGGATTGTCCAACTTAGGTACAAAGTCTAGTGACCAGGTATACAAGACGAACAGAGGAGAAATACAAAGAGGCAACAAGGACGGCACAAAAAGACTTGCAGGAGAAAGAAACGTGAGTGACTGGATAAACAACTCCGAAATATGGAACAGGCAAGCCAAGCAAAGGAAACGAAAACACTCTTCAAAATCCTCAGAAACACCAAGGGCCAGTTGTACGATCATGGATCATCCTTGATCGTGGTTCAGTTTCTAAGGATACCATTGTATTAACAATTGTATCCAAGGTAACTGAACCAGGGTCAAGGTTGAATCACGATCGTACAACTGGGCCTTAGGCCTAAGAATGGGCCTAAGAATGAGTACCACCCAGGGCTGGAATTATGTAAAGATAAAGAAGGGAAATGTATCACGGAGCAGTCTGACATCCTAAAAAGATGGAAAGAGTATTTCTCTGACTTACTAACACGTAACCCACAACTAGATAGAACCCCATACCCCTCCTTTCTAACAGCACAACCCCAAATAACAGAACCAACAAGACGGGAGATCAGAGAAAGCATGGTCACCATGAGCAATAATAAGGCACCGGGGGGAGACAACATACCGGTGGAACTGATAAAACATGGGGGCGAAGAGACACTGGAAAAAATGTATCTTCGACGCCGCAATTGCTCTTCATTTGTAGCTTCCCATCCTTTATCGTACACTTTCCTCGATAGTATTGACTAGAATTCTTCTATTAGTCTAGCCTGAGGTACATTAGGAGGATTGTTCAACTTAGGTACAAAGTCTATGTTATTTTCATTTAACCACTGTCTGGTAACTCCAGCATAATGGCAATTCGATACAATGTTACCGAAGCGACGCTCAACTTGGCAGAAACTTGTATCTCGTATCAATAGGCATCGGTAAAAGTACTCCCCCCATTGTTCCAACAAGGCCTATAACTTACGCCCATGTTTACAATCTCGAGGTAAGCTCTAACTTGAGCGGCAGATTTCCAACTAAACCCATAACTTATGCCGTCGATAATCGATGCTTGAGGTGGAGCGTCGGCACGTTTCTAACTAGACAAGCGAATAACGTCATGGTTCGGCACGAATCGGCCATCATTATCCAGTCCTGTTTGAAGGCCGGCTCTCGTATCGATGATACCTCTGAAACCAAGCACGGGCTCGCACGTGAGGTGAAGAGGTGAAGCATTCCTTTGTGAAGCAGATATCTAATTAACCGACCGATTCTAAGGGCATGATTCCACTTGAATGGTGCTTCTGTGCTCAGACCTTGACCATTAACTTTTCTCTGAACAAAAAAAATGGGTGGTTTGTAATTTCTGAACACAAATACATATCACATTTTTACATTACGTATCTAAACAGATCTTTAGATCTCTCACACAATCTTTGTATATATCAATGAAGTTATGCCATGTCGCACTCATTTTAGATGTCGTCGGTTAAGAGTGTTAACCTGCGAACCCCATTTTTACTGAAATGTAATTCTTGATAAATTTAAAATAAATTGCACAAGATCTGTGCATTGTGTAGTAAAACTGCCGACTTCAAATTATATTCTAATTCGAGAATTTTCAATGTCGCAATCTGTTAACTCAATTACATACATACGGTGTATACAGGGTGTGTTTTTGTTCAATTTAAGCATTGGTATCTCTGAAACCATAAAAAATAGAGATTCTGTTATATGAGGAAAGAGTTCTCATTTAAAGAGCTTATCCAAGAAATGCTTTTGTTTTTTTTTTAAATCCATAGTTTTTGAATTATAACACACTTTTTTTTTAATGGCGGTCATAGTTGGCTTTGACATTTTTAAAAAGGATTTTTTTCTCTTTATAACAATATAAGGTTTGCTGTACTTACTTTCATAAATAAATGAGATGCAGGAATTTTCGTTGTATTAGAATTAGAATTAGAATAGAATTTAGTATAATTAGAATATAAAAATTAATAGAATTCTCATGCAAGAAAAGTTTTGCATGGCAAACTCTGTTTTTACTACTCTCAATAATACAAATAGTCCTGTAATGTGTTTATTTGTCAAAGTAAGTAATAATTATCTTAAAGTTAATTTTCAAAAATGGCCTACTTTTGATCAAATTAAGAATGGCAAACTTTGTATCGCTATAAAGAAAAAAAGCGTCCTTTTTAAAAATGTATAAGCCAACTATGACCGTCATTTAAAAAAATAAGTTTACAACACAAAAGTTAAAAACGTTTCCCGTTGGTATCATTCTGAAATAAAAATATCCTATTGTCACCTTGATTAATTTACTATTTTATTAAAGTGAGGCTATTTTAAGACGATTTTCATGGAAGATAAAACTCCCATTTGATTCAATTGTACTGAATCCAGGCAGTCACCATAACTTGTTTTGTTTTGTCATTTGTTTGATCAACGTATTCCCAGGCCTGTTATCGTTTATAAAACGACTCCAGGTGAAGTAACTGCACAGCTTGACGATTGCCTGTCCTAAACATGTACTTGATGATCAAATATTCACCGTGCTCGCCACTGGCCATGCCGAACCGTCAATAAAGTTAAATTATTTATACCATTTCTAATGCATGCGCCCTTAAGTTATCGGGCGAGCTGTTTACTTGTCGGACAATTTTTCTTCAAAACATTACATCGAGCCCGAATTATGGTCCGAGGCGTAGCCGAGGATGTGAAAACGAAGGCAAATTCGCCTTTGTGTCGTGTTGAACACATACAGTTTTCGGTTATGAAATATAGGAAGACGTCGGCGTCACTCTTCTACATGTCTTGTCGTTTGGAGGTGTACAATTTTGTTTCGCCTAGTATGTAGTGCCTAGTACTTTTACATGTAATGTGGTCTTGTATAATCAAGCTTTAACTTGTGTAGCAAAGTCTCTAGATATGTTTCAAATGAGCTTTTTCCAGATTTGAAATCTAAATTAGAGGTACACAGCTTGTAATCATCAATGTATGTATGGCTTAATTGTTGAGAGTGCTTGCATGGGTTTGGGGATTAAGGGCAACTGCACGGTGCAAATAGGGCTTGTCGTACGTGCACACAGGAATGCTGTGGCGGCTCTGAGAGTATCTGTCGGTTATATTTATGTTGGCGTGTTGCGACCCACACGTTGCATGCAAGGGCATTGGAGAGAGGCTCAGCGTGTGGGTTGCAGGAAAACTGGCTAGCGGCCAGCTTCTCCAGGATTAGCTTTTTTGAGACGACAAAAACAGCGCAGGTTTAACGCTTCCTTTTGTCTCGGAGCTCATTAAACCATCAAAGCCGCTGCAACAGTTTATTGGGCGTCTTGTTTTTGCGCTCTGAAGGTCGCCGGATTTCCCACAGGGCACCGCTGGGGTGGCGCTGCAGAGAGGCAGGATTAAATTTGTTACATGTTCATTACCGGGGCGTACGCCAGCGCTTTCGGCCTTCCGTTGTCAATGAATTTTAATCTAGTTCCGAAGTTGGCAACTTCTGGTTAATAGTGTTTGCCCCGGCAAGTTGGGAAACGCGTCGCTCGTCCGCTCTCGCTCTCTCGTGCGCCTCGGGTTTCCGCCGCCGCCTCTCTCGTGGGCCGCTTTATGAGTTTGTGCTCATAAAATGGGAGCAAGTTTGCGTGGGCGAGGAGATAGCGATATCCTATTGCACTCTCTGCACGGCGCGATTTATGGCCCGGTTTCGTGGACGTCCACGTTGTAATTGAAATTTATGATTGATGCTACAGTTATGTGGAAATAAAAAAAGGGCAAGTAATGGATGGTTTCTTTATAGGCGCGCTCAATGTCATTTGGAGGTCGCCCCTCGGAGGCGACGCTTTCGAACGGCAATCTCTCTCCTCTCCTCTCCTTCGGGTTAATTGATGCGTGCGCGGCTATTCCATCGATTCACCAGTCACCTGTCTGTCGGTGGTTGCCCCCTGCCGGGGGCACCGGGGGGCGCAGAGGGGGATCCCCGCCCCGCATTCCACAGCCACATGTTGCCCTTATGTGCCCCTAAAACCGGATTGTACATCACCTGCCGTCCGCGCCGCCTCGGCCGGACGTACGGAGAGAGGGACCTTTTGCGCGCTCTAAACGATTGCCAGAGCGACAGCTGCTTCCGTGAACCCTCCCCGTGAAGTGTACGAAGACACGCACACACAGGCGCGGACCGGTGTGTACGTGCACCCGATCGCCGCCCCTAACCCGCTTCCCTATCGATCCGGCTATATTTGGCCGACTCAGGCGTTCTCCGGGACTTGCCGCAACGTGACACGATTACAATGTGTTCGCCCGCTGGCAGCCACTTTCTTTCAGAACACTTATCCCAGCTGCGCAATCCGCTGCCCCCCCACACCAGTCCCATACACTCGAATCGATGACCTTACTGCACCAATTAAGAAACTCCTCGAAACTCGTGACTACTTACATACCGCATAAATCCACGATCCACCAACTTTGACCTTGGTGCTCACCAATCGACATGTTTTTCTACACTTCTACAGCCAGACTTCATCCACTCATGAAGGTAGCCCTCTTCCAATGCTTCCTCTATTTTGGGCACGTTCATTCCTGCCAATTTTTGTACATATATCGTCTCGCCATCATTTTAGAGGTGGACCCGTGCTTTTTTTGCAGTTCTTGGGTCCAACTCCATCCATTTGGACCAATTGATCCAACTCGTCCATTTAGACCAATTGGTCCAATATGTCCATTCGGACATATTGGTCCAATCCGACCATTCGAATATATTGGTCCAATCCGACCATTTGGACCTATTTGTACAATGCTGTCACCCTAACAGAGCCAACTTAGTTAAAAATAAAAATGGAACAGAGTTTAGGTTGTTGAGGTTTATGGATTCAGGATTGAGCTTGGAGGGTGACAAATTCTTCAGAGCACTTAGACCTTAGTAGGACAACTGCGCCTCCAGGTTGGTGAGATTAGGTGTGGTCAACAATACTGTCACCCTAACAGAGCCAAGTTACTTAAAAATAAAACTGGAACAGAGTTCAGGTTTTGAGGTTCATGGATTCTGGATTGAGCTTGGAGGGTGACCAATTGTTCAGAGCGGTGTGGCAGATCTGCACTCGGAAATTTATTTTACCTGAGAGAATGGGCATAGATGCGCTTCTAACCCAGCCATAGTCCCAAATGGGTGGGCATATTGGCAATTGGCAATTGGCGCTTCTACGCCAATCCCCCAACTCCACGGGGGATCTGCAAAACTGATCAGACTGAAATATCTGCAAAACGCAGATATTTTTATTCTGTGTTTCTGAATGAATCGACGTACTTAATATTTAATTAGTTTTTATATATGACAAACGCCTATTTTGTCACTCTTAGGAAACAAATGAAAAGTCAGTTTAATAATTGAAAACATTTATTTATCAAAACTATTGTTAAGTTTTCGTCGGTATCCAGCCTGGAAGTACAACTTTTTTCCGTACACCTCCACTTTACGCCAAGTTTCGTTTTGCCACAATTTCGAAACTTATAGTTCTCGAACACTATTAGTTGTTTACATCTCTGACTGAAGATTTTCTGAATTAAGAAAAGGATGAGGTAAACCTCCAAGAGTTTAGGCTGTTGAGGCTTATGGATTCAGGATTGAGCTTGGAGGGTGACCAATTGTTCAGAGCGGTGTGGCAGATCTGCGCACGGAAATTTATTTGATCTGAAAGTATGCGCATAGGTGCGCTTCTAACCAAGCCATAGTCCCAAATGGATGGGCATAACTGCGCTTCTACGCTAATCTCTCAACTCCACCGGGGATCTGCAAAACTGATCAGATTGAAATATCTGCAAAACGCAGATTTTTCAATTCTGGTTCACTGAATGAATCGACGTACTTAATATTTAATCTTTAATTTAGTTTTTATCTTCAATTATCAATTTAATTTTACCACTCTTAGGAAACAAACGAAAAGTCAGTTTAGTAATAGTAAACATTTATTTATCAAAACTATTGCTAAGTCTTCATCGGTATACAGCCTGAAAGTACAACTTTTTTCGGCACACCTCCACTTTACGCCAAGTTACGTTTTGCCACAATTTCGAAACTTATAGTTCTCGAACACTGTTAGTTGTTTACATCTCTGACTGAAGATTTTCTGAATTAAGAAAAGGATGAGGTAAACCTCCAAGAGTTTAGGTTGTTGAGGTTTATGGATTCAGGATTGAGCTTGGAGGGTGAGCAATTGTTCAGAGAACTTAGACCTTAGTAGGACAACTGCGCCGCCAGGTTGGTGAGATTAGGTGTGGTCAATAATACTGTCGCCCTAACAGAGCCGACTTAGTTTAAAATAAAAATGGAACAGAGTTAAGGTTGTTGAGGTTTATAAATTCATGATTGAACTTGGAGGGCGAACAATTGTTCAGAGCACTTAGACCTTACTAGGCAAGCTGTGCCTCTAGGTTGGTCTGAATAGGCGTGGTCAACAATACTGTCACCCTAACAGAGCCAACTTAGTTGAATATAAAAAATGGAACAGAGGAGTTTAGGTTGTTGAGATTTATGGAGATTCTGGATTGAGCTTGGAGCGTGGGCAATTGTTCAGAGCACTTAAACCTTAGTAGATCAATTGCGCCTCCAGGTGAGGTCAACAATGCTGTCACCCTAAAAGAGCCAACTTAGTTAAAAATAAAAATGGAACAGAGTTTAGGTTGTTGAGGTTCATGGATTCAGGATTGAGCGGTTTACCAATTGTTTAGAGCGGTGTGGCAGATCTGCGCTCGGAAATTTATTTTACCTGAAAGTATGTGCATAGGTGCGCTTCTAACCCAGCCATAGTTTTAAATGGGAGGGCATAACTGCGCTTCTACGCTAATCCCCCAACCCCACGGGGGATCTGCAAAAAATAAAAATGGAATAGAGTTCAGGTTGTTGAGGATTATGGATTCAGGATTGAGCTTGGAGGGTGACCAATTGTTCAGAGCACTTGGACCTTACTAGGTCAACTGTGCCTCCAGGTTGGTGAGGTTAGGTGAGGTCAACAATACTGTCACCCTAACAGAGCCAAGTTAGTTAAAAATAAAAATGGGACAGAGTTTAGGTTGTTGAGGTTTATGGATTCTGGATTGAACTTGGAGGGCGACCAATTGTTCAGAGCACTTAGGCCTTACTAGGTCAACTGCGCCTCCAGGTTGGTGAGGTTAGGTGAGGTTTGAGCCCGATCAAACGGCGGCCATTCGTTTGTTGTTGTTTTTGTTGCCATTGCAGACGATAACAGACCTCCCTGGGGACGGGGCTAGATAATCCAACAGTTAAAAGTTTGTCGGGCTGACGGCGGTAGATCAAAGAGGTGTAGTATGTATCAAAGTTTCCAAAAAAGCACGTGTACACGCTTTGGGTAATAATACTACTGCCGTCGTTTGTTTGCGTCCTGATCGTCGTTTGTTTGCGTCCTGATCGTCGTTTGTTTTCGTCCTGATCGTTGTTTGTTTACTGTTGGGCCGTCATTTGTCGGTCGCTATTCTATTCGCGCGCGCATGAATTCCGCCCCTCATTCCGTGCGATTTGTGCCTCCGTCGGCCGCTGTGCCCCCATCAAAGGGCGGGGGTGGGCTGGAGGCCGTCTGGAGCGGCGCTCACAAACAATCCTCGTGGCGTCCCGCGGTCGCCATGGCGACTGTCAATGTCATATATCGCGCGCGTCCCACACGTCCGCACGCGCTGCCACCCCCAGCCGCCCGGGCACAGCGCCGCCTCTCAACCCAATAACTGTTGCCAGGGCAACCCTCCACTCCTCCGTGTGTCCTCGATTCCGCTCGCCCCCGCCCCCGCCGCCGCCGCCGGTCCGGCCGAATGTTTACGTTGTTGTTGGGAGAACGCTGGCAATTATGCTGCAATAAAGATTCCCGGCGGGGGTGGGGTGGCTCCTAGGGGTTTATTTTTTGAGGGTTGGGAAATAATACGCCCTGAAACGTGTACTGGCGGTAGCTTGGCAAGGTAGATGAGGGCTTAATTTTGCGTCCCGCCTTGAAAGGTGTAAGGGTAGATAACAGCGGTTGAAGGGTGCACCTGTATGGTAGTAGAGCGTGTTGTTTGGCTTGACGGCGTGCAGTTGTTTTTGCGATGATTGCCTCGTGGTCGTGGTGTGGTGGATGAGGTATGACTGCCTCGTGATCAGGAGGCTTTCCTGTGATTATCTTTCGTCGTGGCAGACGAGCGTTGTTGGGGTTCATGATTGTGGGTCGGTACCGTGGATGAGCGTCGGGGACGGGTGAGTGTTTTGCGCGATCGTTGCGTAGTCTGTCGTCGTCCTTTTATTAAATCTATTTATATTACGGCCGGGAGTGTTTTGGCTACGTGCCAGCGCGCTGGCTAAGGTGACGCAGACACGAATGGCGCACATTAAAGGAGAGCTGCGCTTTCGAATGGGCGACAGACACACGGCGGAGTGCCGCGATGTGTCAGTAACCCGGACGACCGTCGCTTCGCCTCGCCTCTGCCGCCCACGCAGGCCTGGGCGTGTCGACGCCGGCTGCCGCTGCATCGCTAATGTGTGTACGTACGCCAGGTATGTGCGTTGCACTTGCGAAAAGAAATCCCGGAAGGGCCCGCAAACATCCGTCCCAAGTCTCCGAGAGCCCAATGAACGGGGCGATTAGTATTCCCGAGGCCGGTCAACTTTTTAGATTGGCGCTGCCGGATGGGAAGTGACCCTCACTTCCGCGGACCGTGAGAAATCTGCTCTCCAATTAAAATTGCACCGTTAGAGGCGGCTGCCAATAATCGGTCAATGGAAAGGAACGATCGCGTCCTGTCCGAAAGGTATGCGCTCGGACTGATCTAGGACTCCCAACAAGACACCAGCAACAACAACAGCTACAACAACAGCACCGGTGGCCATTTATTTGGCCGCGTTTTATCCGGTGACAGACGTACAATGGACCGAGCTGCCCTGCCCCTGCGCTCTCTCTTTCTCTCCCCCGGTGCTCCGCCGTTCACCAGCCTGTGCATGTATGCGTGGTCCACCGTGAACACGTGACCGCTATGCAAATGCAATATCTATCCGCTGAGTATCCACCACACTCACACAATGGGCCCAACATTGAATTGCTAATGCACGCTCGTTGGGCGCTTTATCTCCGCCACCCAACCCGCATCGCACCGCTTAGCCCGTGTGTATGCCTCGGCAACCGAGGCCATTCCGCGGAATTATTCCGGCTGCGCATCCAGAACGCTATTAAGGATGCCCCCGTAAACAAGCCAATTCCAACTTGGCGAGGGCATCTAATTACTTTGGGTAGCAGCTGAGGGGGCAGCGGCCCCGGCCCCGACGGCGGTGCTTCATACGAATTCGGCGTGGGGAACACCAGATAAGCGTCATCCCGGCTATAATTTACATACAAAGGGTTTTCTTTCCCGCGCGGCCAACGGCACCCCACGCCGCGCCCTTTCCTTCTCTCGCTCCATTCCCCTCTCGGTCTACACATTTTTCTAGCTTCCCAAACGGCTTATCACTCCAGCGGAAGACACGACACCCACGCAGGTGCACACCAACGCACTCTTCAATCTAGGAATTAATTCATGGACATTGGCGCCGGCCTTGGTCCGCCGAGCGTTAGGCCGGCCGCACACTAGCAACTTTTTAATTATTCAGTTCAAGCAACATTTAAATTACAACACATTACTTATAGTAGACCGCACACGGGCAACTAAATAATTGAAGCAACTAAAAATATAAAACATGTGCTATTTTGTAGGTGATTCAATTGTTACCGGTGGAAATGAAACATACAATTTCAGACGTGTCACCGCACACTGGCGGCAATAGTTGCTGGTCCCAGCCAGTCGCTCGATCTCGTTCAAGTGAAGTGAATTTAATCATTTTTTTGTAATCGAAATATAATAAACATGCCATTCGATATTCCATTATTTTTCGAAACTGCCTACGCTTATGCCCAATACGAAAAAAAACTTTGTTTCATACTTTCGTAGTTTCAAATAATTTGTAAAATTGTCCATCAAAAAGCCGGTTGCTTCATCAAAGATGGAAAGATTGTTTCATATATTCGTAGTTTCAAATAATTTGTAAAATTGTCCATAAAAAGGTCGGTTGCTTAATAAAAGACGGAGCCACAATTTTTGACGGTTCTTATTCCATCTAAATTTAAAATTCAAATCACAAATGCATGTGCACTCTCTATAAAATCCAATTTATGCTGAGTGAGAGCAACTATTTGGTTGCTCGTGTGCGCTCAACAGAGGTTGAAGCAACTAAGAGCAACTCAACTATTTAATCACCTTGATTAAAAAGTTGCTAGTGTGGGGGCGCCCTAAAGGTCCGCGAGGGGACATTTCTTAGGCTCGTTGCGAACGGACAGATGAAAGGATGCGGCCGAAATCTTTCGTGGCAGATCTTTCACGTACTCAACGGGCGGAATAATCCAGTCCCGCTGCTCTCCTTCTACGTTCATCTCCGATCCGGGGGATGCCACGCACGCAGGGTGCGTTTTAATAAACCACTCTGCTCCAAATAATCACGCTCCCTGGAGGGGCTCGTTTCCGCCGGCCGTAGGCGTAGGCACGACTAACCCTCTTTGACGTTTCACCGGAACTTCCGCTAAACCTACAGTCAGTGTGATACAGGTCTATTATTCAAATTGATTTTCCATTGGATTAATGAAAGCTTTAGTGGACACACGCAGTTTGGGGGAAAAGTGTTTACTCACACGAAAACCCACGCGAAAAGTGTTTTTTAATAGAACCTTGACGTTTCAAGAAGTTTCCATAGAACAGTCAACGTGTTTTCTACATAATATATTTTACTCACAATCAGTTGAAAATATGTGTGTGCTGTCCACAGCTTAGCTGATGATTTGTTGGGAATTGGGGTATGAGTTGTACAATTATTGCCTTTGGGTACATTTTTGTCTCGCAGATGCGATCGTGCACCGTCGAGTTCTTTATTCACACTCACTCTGGCTACAGCCTCGAGTCCCCACCACAATGAAACATATACAGGGTGGGCCATATACATGGCACACAGAAAACATAACTGATATATAACATTGAACATATTGTATAGAAAAGTAAACATAGGGCATTAATAATAAACCTAAACAATGTGTATTTATGCCTTTTAAAGTGGTAGGGAAGCGACTCATTGTATAATTTTATTTCCCGGCTAGCCGGGAATTCAATCAATCCGATCAATATTTGGATTCACTTTTGCTGCTCATAAACTTTGACGTTTCTACATTAATCGCGAAACTTGGTTGTTTCGTAGTCATGAAAACAAGATCACACACCTCATACTTCAATATTGAATAAAATTACCAATGACAAACAGAATTACAAAAACGAAAATATGGACGTTTGACAAATCAAGAGCCGAAATACAAAATTGAAAACATAGTGTTTTCAATTATGAATACACCATTTGAATCAATAACAAACGTATATTTTACATTGAATGAGATAATCGGGAGTAATTCCACAAGTGCTTAATATGTTGCAATTGTTGCTTTTTAAGGATAAATTGGTTATATTTTTAAGAAGAATTGATCTATGTTTACTAAAGGAAAGTAGCGAACAATACGCTTTTGTTGTAAACCAGTCTGCAAATCTTGGATTGTAAAAACTTGTTCACGCAGTATTTGAGCGATTGTCAAGCGTTTGTTGCATTTCCATAAGTTATTCCTTTCAATTATTTATCAATACTAATTGGGACGTAAGCTTTCGGTGAGCTTTATTTGTATTGTCGGTGCATTGGTTTTCACAGAGCTCAGATCTCTTCGGAGAAATGGCGTGTAGGCAAACAAACGTGTTTTCCGCCGTTTTCCAAACAGTCAGGCATGCATAAAACAGTTCCCGGCATGAGTCAGTTTCCAAGTAGTCTGCGCGTATTGATTCGCCTCCAAATGAGGGACGAAAACACGCGAACTCGATTCAAATAAATTAAAACTTCGACGTCCATTAGACATGAACAAGAAGGAATAGAATTCCAGCCAAGGTCATTACGAATAAAGTTTATCCGAAAATAACTACTCTTGTTTGCAGTTATAATAGAAATGTTTTTGTACAGTTTCAGGCGTAATAAAACTTTTGCTTAAAAATATATATCGTATAGTATGTCGTTACGGTGTTAAATCCATAATTTTGCATAACACATAGACTGAGACTAATTAGCTATTTTGTTTTAACATAAACTGTAAAGATACTATGCATGAAACATGTTTTTGTTAACAATATACATAAATTTTCTTACAATTTTCAGACAATATACATTCATTTTCTTCAATTATAGTCGTGCCAAAAAATGTTTCATAACAATATGCATCAAATTTCTTATAGTCGAGGACGGCCATGCAAGCAGATGACCAAGCAGTTATAATAGAAATGTTTCTGTATAGTTTCAGGCGTAATAAAACTTTTGCTTAAAAGTACATATCATATAATATGACGTTACACTTTTATATCAATAGTTATGCATGACACCTAGACTGAGACTAATAAGCTATTTTGTTTTAACATAAATTGTAAAGATAATATGCATGAAACATGTTTTTGTTAACTATATACATCAATTTTCTTACAATTTTCATACAATATACATTAATTTTCTTCAAGTATAGTCGTGCCAAAAAATATTTCATAACAATATGCATCAAATTTCTTATAGTCGAGGATAGAAGCAGATGTTGATTTAGATTCTTTTTGTTTTATTATCATGCAAAACACTTAATGGTATTTTACTATAATTATTACAATCTGATCAAATATGGATCAATGAGTATGGATCAATTAAACATTGCGTATTCACAATTTGCAACTTTTTGATCTCGCGAAAGTTGCAATTGTTATACAACAATTTATTTTGGTGATCTTGGTGACAATTTTATGGATCCTTTTATATGTAGACTTCCCATGAATTCATAAGCACGTGTCTCACCCACATTTTTAATTTACATATTATTCCTGATACATGTACGCAACATGGGGCCTCTGGTTGCTTTAATAAAACCACTATATATATTTTTTTTAATATTACCTCGCGCTCATAAAATCCGAAAATATGTTTTTACACCTCGATTAAATATTCCCCATTAACATAATGTGTCGGTTATTGATCTCTGAAAAATAGTTGCTAACGGCTTGTGATTGCGCATCACTTTCTGTAAAACAATCTCGAGCCAGGTGTTAATATTAACGCCCTGCATGGGCAATTTGCTCGCACTCAAAGACTTCAGAAATTAGTTATCCGCGTTACGATATCTACCAAATTACCAACGTAAACAACGCTTGCGGTGACGATTACTACTAGTTTAGATTCGCGTAACCGGTTTTCCCCGAAGAGCAGGTGACTGCTTCCAGTGAAATTCTATTTTTGACCGCAAACGCCGCACGAATCTAGTTATCGCCTCGTTTTGCCGTCCTCAAAACGACATTGCAAGGAAACACCGTTGCACTCTTATCTTGCACAACCGCAATCAAGCGTGCTCAAACTTGAGTTTTATTGCAGGCGAAGAAATTAAAAACGTGCAGCATTAATTGGCAGATTCCCAAATCGTCTGCGTGTAAGAGATGAGGAAATCTCGAAACGATAATTAGACGAGGTACGTTCGAAGGTTTGAAATAGTTGTCCAAGATATTTATAAAGCCTGACAACAGAATTCTAAAATACCAGTCGAGAGTGCCAGAGGTTCTGTTAATGGATTTAAACAATTTATGGATGCATGATGGGTGATCACCAATTGTAAAATATAAATCAAGAGCTGCAGAGTTTTTTGATGATTTATTGACGGAATTATGAGTTTATGGAAACGAGAAAATCTTAGATGATAATACGTTCGCAAGTTTGAAATCATTCTCCAGATTTAACTTTTTCAAATTTCAAACGCGAGTTGCAGATGTTTTAACAGCAATTGAAGGAAGTAATAATGAAGATGAGAAAACCTTGATCGTAAGTTTGAAATAGTTATCCACTAAATGCCTAACATCAGAAATCTAAAATATCAATCAAGTTGCAGGGTTTTTAGTAACGGCTATGCGATTGGCTTTGTAAAGATTTAGATTGATTTTAGGTAATTGGTCCAAATTTTCTAAAGTTCTAATGGAAGCTTGTTGATTTGTAAGATTATTGGCCTTTACTGAAATAGATTGCCTGAGCGGGATAATGCAATTGCAAGATGCCAATCAAAGAGTAGCAGACTCGCGAGGAAAATTCAGCTTAATTGCCCGTCACTCTCGCGCCGAATTCCGAAGATTCTGCACCTCAATTAACGTCCAATCTCGGTTCCTTGACTCGCCTGCATATCAAAGGATCTGGCCTCCAACGGGCTCTCTTGAATTCCCCACGCGATTCGGAGCAAATTGCCGTCCGTTCCGCACGGCAATTTCCCCGCTCGCCGAAGAGATGTTTTCCAATTATGTAATTTCAGTATGCCAGTAGGTGTTGTAATTTAGCGATGCGCCCCGCAGGCGTT
Organism: Othius punctulatus; assembly: GCA_951805005.1. NCBI lineage: Eukaryota > Metazoa > Arthropoda > Insecta > Coleoptera > Staphylinidae > Othius > Othius punctulatus. Next base: position 17,929,094 of record OX638145.1, read on the forward strand.
CTCGGCCGTTCTTTCCTCATCGGCGAAATCTAGGACTCCGCGCGACGACGCAGAAATATCCCACCTCAATGCCTGTGCGTTTGAGTTGTCGCTTTCTGAAGAAAAAAAAAATGAGACGACGGCGTTTGGAGCAGGTGGTTTCTTCTTGCGGACGTTTTTCTTGAGCGCTCGTTCCACTTTCATTTCTGCATTCCAATTTTGCAGCCTGAAATTAGCCGGTTTTTTTTCAAAACTGGGCTGTAAATACAAAATAAGGAGTTGATTTGCATTATGTACAAAACAAAGCCCGCGCAGTTCAAACAAACTAGTCCAATTAGCTTGTAATACGTAACACAATATAGTTTAATAGTCTTCCTCAAAATTATAGTGTTATGGCTGCAAATATATTTTCATCAGCTAAAATTGGTTTTACCCATAAATGATCGATACATATTTATTGGGCCATTTATTTACGCTTAGCTAGATTTCGAAATTAATAAAATTCCTTGGCACAGCGCGTTCCACATTTGGCGCCCAACGTGGCGCCCAAAATCTCTCTACTAACGACCTTATAGTTGCACTACTAATTATCATTTAGGCCTTATAAGTTACCTATCAAAAACTATTATCTTAGTCTATTATCTTATCAAGTCTATTATTTGTCTATTAGTCTATTATTTGACGCTGTGGAAGCAATATTAAAACACACTTCCAAGGACCTCAAGTGAATTTGCTACATCTCATTCCGTAACTGCTGCTGGGAGATTTCATAACACAGGCCGAGTGATTTACGGTCCAGATTTATGTCTATCCCACGGGAATAATAATAGTCCGCATTAGTCGGCCAATTTGGTGGAGACTTGTGCGATCGCCGTGCGTGGATCTGGACTGGCGCCAGATGAGTCCGAAGTCCACTCCCCGGCTATCCTGCACACAAAAAATAAACATTGGCTCGGCGCTTCAGGCAGCAGCCGAGTTCATTGTGTCAATGGAGACTCGAGGACTGCGAAGGAGAAACGGCGACTGTGGCGATTGCCAAAAATGTTTGCGGGAACGATGGCAAGGTGCTGGTTTTCGAGGTCTTTGCCAGTGGTTTTTGTTTTTTTTTTGCAAGCGTTAAAAAGTTTTATAAATAAGAAGCGTTTGTAGGAGTAGTAGTAGAGTGTTGGTTTTGGGCTGCATATTTTGGGAAACGTCCAACTGGATGCAGGCACAAAATCGAGATTTATGGAAGGACTGAATGTCCTGCAGTGGACACGTGTGCCTGGTTGATGATTTTAACTAAATTGATTACTTAATTAACTTTTATTTTTGCTTCAAGTGATATTTTTATTTGTAGTATCAAAGATGTATTTAGATACCGCTTCATTTTTCCAAATTGATTGCAACTGTTTTGGTCCGATCTTGTAAAATTTTGACTGACGTGATTGTTGGTCAAATCAGCTTTAGTACCAAAACGAAGTTTTTTTTAGATGAGTAATCAAATCTGGTAACTTTAAGGCGGTCCCAATTTGTTTGAAATTTGTTTGTATCGTCACTACAAACCTTCTAGTGTCATTATCTATTGATCGATTCGCAAAACTAAACTGTCATAATCAAACTTGGTTACTTGTGACGTTTTAGTTTCCATGGCAACTTGATAAAACTGCATTGGATATAAAAACAAATCATTTAACATTTTTCCAAAAACTTTAGGACCATACGTTACTATAATGCCAGTGTCGCCACTATAAAGCATGTATCGTCAATATAAACCTTCTAGTGTCACCGTCTTCACTATAGAACGGTATCGTCTCTGTACAGCAAATTTTGGAGTGCACAATTCTTTATAGTCGTTCGAAAATAAATCATTCGCTGTTGACGTTACTGGTTATATAGTGATGATACATGCCGTACAGAGACGATACCGTTCAATAGTGAAGACATTGCCACTAGAAGGTTTGTAGTGACCATGCATGCTTTATAGTGGTGACATTGGCTTTATAGTAGTGATACAGGATTTATAGTGATAATTCAAGCGTTTTAGTGATGATAGAAGCGTTTTAGTGCTACAAGCTTTATAATAATGATACAGTATTTATATTGGCGATGTGTGACGATACATGTCTTGCAGTGAATATGCATATTTTCATAGTTATGATGCATGATTTACAGCGACGATACAGTGTAGTTCATTGGTGATGCAAGCTTTGATGCAAATTTTGCTATAAATTTTGATGCGATTATAATTTAGGTATCGCATATTCGCTGGAATATTAATTATAATGTGCAACTAAATACCTACAATGCAGATAAACTGTAATTCCAAATCCTTTACATAACCGGTATTATAATTAGCAATTTCATTCAGGAATTAATTGGCGTCATTCTAGGAAGCATTGCTAAAACTGACTAATGCATAACACACGAGCGCACGGCCTAACCACACACCATCATCCCATTTAATTGCTCGTGTGGGATTGCGCCCATTATGTCTATTTGCACGACGGTCGCATGCACGTAAACAGCTCAGGCCGCATTTTTATGGCAGCCTATTAATTATGGAAACACCTTCCTCAAGTAAACATACTTTCGGCCCGAGGGGCCCGTGGGGGGCCCTAGGGACGCCTTGGCCTTGACTGGCTCCCATCTGCAGGGCCGCCGAGGCGGAAAGGTTCGCTACCTGCGAGGGTTGCATTCCCGAGTCCCCCTCGCTCGAATGGTCGGACGTAATTGATCATTGATTCCAGAATTTGCATGAGGAATGTGTGAATCATCACCGGGGCGGAATTCGTGAGGAATGGGAGGTTTGGTTGAAAACGTATGTATCACTGGTGCGTCATTATAGTTGATATGTATATCGATTGTGAGGTAATTATAATTTAGTTTGATATTTAGATGCGACATTAGGATTTGTGCTTCCCCATGAACTTATATCGTTTTCGTGGTGTCGTGAGGTTAGTTACTTTATTTTTGGGCTTTTTAGGGGGTCCCCACACTTAAAAGGTTGAGAAACGATGCTCTACAAATAGCAATAAAAAACACGTGGCGCCCACCTAATGGGTGCTAAAATATCTAATCAATCACGTTTCTGCAGAAATTGCAAAAATACGTGGCGCCCACCTAATGTTAATGCATTTTACACACAGTGCATACTGTTTATAATCCTTTTCAACTTCCTGTGTTCAATTCGGAGTTTGTACACCTGTCCTTCTGCAAACTTTGTACCTGTCAACACGTCCATCCGTATCGCGCCCGCACATTGTTGTCTACCCAAGTCTCTCTACCGCATTATGACCGATGGTCTTGGGGTTAATGCGATTGTGACGGCGCGGGCGGCGGGGAAGATGCCCACCCCCGGGGCTTTCGCCATTAACCACCTGCGGGGGCGGCGGGATCCTTCGCCGTCGGCCGCCGGCAGAGCGTGGGAGGGTGTGGGATTTCGCTCCCAGTTGAGGCAGTTAAAGGGCGATAAACTTCAGGTGTGGCTGCGAACGCTCCTAAAGTAGTAAATTGCGGGGTTTTAATCTCCCTGACCCGGATAGCGTTTCGGGCTTTACGGAGCTTCGTGCGGAAATCAAGATTGCCCGACAAGTTATGAGACGTCTCCCGGCACTATTTTTGCCAATCATGCTGTCGTCATGCAAATAGTAAAATCTTATGATACAACTTCGGTAGCATTTTTTTGTTTTTTCAATTGTTTTTTTTATGTGCTTTACATCCTTGAAAAAAGATTCATGTCCATGCGGTAGCATTTTTTTGTTTTTTCAATTGTTTTTAATGTGCTTTACATCCTTGAAAAAAGATTCATGTCCATCTTCCTTCCAAAAAGAGCTTGTAGAAGGTTTAGCATATATATACAGACTGCTTCGTACAGAAATATCTTTAATCGAGCTGATGCTCCATTGGTTCCTAAAAATACCATTGGTTCAAATCCCAGAAAGTTATAAAATTTCCAAGGTCAACACAACAGCAGATTTTCTGAAAATTTGAGGAATACTTATTCTGAAACTATTTCAGTCGACTTTTGAAAACAGAAACATTTTTCAGGCAACTGTCATAATTGTTCGTAGTTTCTGGACCTCCCCATTGTTTTGATATTTTCATTGCTTTTTGAACTGAAAAAACAATAGTTGTTGTGTATGAGTTTCAGCTCATAGCCGATATAAGGCATTAGTCCTACACAATGAGATTGGCAATACTTGCAGGCAAGAACCTTCTTGAGGGTATGTCTATTCGCCAGACAATTTTTTCTCAACTTTGTAAAGATCGGCCCTTGGTTTACATCCTTGAAAAAAGATTCATGTCCATCTTCCTTCTAAGAAGAGCATGGAGTAGGTTTAGCATATATTTATATACAGTGTGCAGACAGCACGTACAGAAATATCTTTAATCGAGCTGGTGCTGCATTGGTTCCAAAGAATACCATTGGTTCAAATCCCAGAAAGTTATAAAATGTCCAAGGTCAACACAACAGCAGATTTTCTGAAAATTTGAGGAATACTTATTCTAAAACTATTTTAGTCGACTTTTGAAAACGGAAACATTTTTCAGACAACAGTCATGATTGTTCATAGTTTCTGGACCGTCCGATTCTTTTGATATTTTGATTCGAATTCTGTACTTTTGATATGAAAAAAAATTGTGTATGAGTTTCAGCTCATAACCGCCATAAGGCAATTAGTCCTACACAACGAGATTGGCAAGACTTGCAGGCAAGAACCTTTTTGAGAATATGTCTATTCGCCAGACATTTTTTTCTCAACTTTGTAAAACCACTTGGCCATTCAGCCGTAACAAATTAACATAATAATTACAATGATTTGTAACGTTCACTACATCCTATTGAATTGCGACACTGAAACTGGATAACGTTGTCCACGAGGGCATATTATAGCCCGTACAATGTAGAACACTGCATATGGAGGGTTCAAAGCAACAACCAACCAACTCCAAAAAAGTAAATGCTGAGAAAAATGAGTTAAAAGTTAAAAAATCATAACTTTTTTATTTATGACAGTTTAATAACAAACAAAAAATAATGGTATACAACACATTCTTACCTAAATTTTGGCATAAGCAAAGTTGTATTTAAATAAAATTTAGTATTTTAAATTTATTGACCAACATTTTTTAATGGAGTTGGTTGTTTGTTGCGCTGAACTTTCTCAGCAACCTGGGCTTGGTTTTTTTGTGTGCTACTATTAATATTTTAAAACAACTGTTTTATGTTTTTTAAATATGTGGTTATGAAAAAAAACGCAATTTTTTAATTGATAATATTGGATTATTACAAAAGAAACACACTTTACATACGGTAGTATTTTAATGGAGTTGGTTGTTTGTTGCGCTGACTTTCACAGCAACCTGGGCTTGGTTTTTTTATGCTACTATTATTATTTTAAAACAACTGTTTTATGTTATTAAAATATATGGTTATGAAAAAAAAACGCACAAAATTTTTTAATTGATAATAATGGATTATTAGAAAAAAAAAATCACACTTTACATACGGTAGGTAGTACTGAAAACCATGGCTCCATTGAAATGAAGTTTAATTCTTACAAGTAATTTTTTTTTCATTTTCTTCATCAACATCATTAGCTTCAAATTCTTCTCCCCTCATTCTTGTAGCAACCTCATGAGGTAGATTTTTAAAGTACTACTGGAGGGATGAAAGGCAAAAGAGACTGCATGTCTTGCTTTTTTGCTGCCGCAACAGGTCTTCGATGAGGGTAAAGTGGACTTTGCTGCACTTCAAGAAGTAATGGTAAATGCATTCATTTTTTTACCTTAGTATTTTTCCGCCGTATTTGTACTGTTGCAACCGTCTGTTTTAGATCTAAAACTCTAAACGGGGTTTCTTTGTCACAGGAATGTTTAAATAAAACACTAAATGGTTTCCTTTTTTCGAACCGAAGCCACCTGATTTTAAGCCATTTAACCGTTTCACCATCGACAGGGTTTTTCCAGTTATCAATGTTTTCTTCAAGCTCCTTCGTACTTAGGAACACTTTTCTCCTTATAGGATGAACCTCAAAATATGGCTTCTTTTTTTTTGCAGTTTTGATGATATCAAACCAGTGCTGTGGTACAAACAGACTATGGTTTTTCTGACTTGACCTTTTTATCATCGCGTAATGTGTATCACTTTAGCATCGACAACGTTTTTCCTGTTATTAAGCTTTTATTCAACCTCCTTCGTACTTAAGAACACTTCTCTCCTTAGGACGAACCTCAAAATATGGCTTCTTTTTTTGCAGTTTTGATGATATCAAACCAGTGCTGTGGTACACAAATAGACTATGGTTTTTCTAACTTGACCTTTTTATCATCCCGAAGTCTGTATCGTTTCACCATCGACAGCGTTTTTCCTGTTATTAATGTGTTCTTCAAGCTCCTTCGTACTTTAGAACACTTCTCTCATCATAGGATCATTGTAACAAGTAAAAAATGTCATCGTTTTCTACATCAACATCATTATCTTCAAATTCTACCCCCCTCATTCTTGTAGCAACCCCAAGAGGTAGATTCTCAAAGTACTACTGAAGGGATGAAAGGCAAAAGAGACTGCATGTCTTGTTTTTGCTAACGTAACAGGTCTTCGATGAGGGTAAAGTGGACTTTGCTGCACTTCAAGAAGTAATGGTAAAGGTATTAATTTTTTTACCATAGTATTTTTCCTTTGTATTGTTGCAACTCGCTGTTTTAGATCTAAAACTCTAAACGGGGTATATTTTTAAAATGACTGTTTAAATAAAACACTAAATGGTTTCCCTTTTTCGAACCCAAGCCACCTGATTTTAAGCCATTGAACCGTTTCACCATCCACAGCGTTTTTCCTGTTATCAATGTTTTCTTCAAGCTCCTTCGTACTTAAGAACACTTCAACCATAGGATGAACCTCGAAACATGGCTTCTTTTGCAGTTTTGATGACATCAAACCAGTGCTGTGGTACAAACAGGCTATGGTTTTTCTGACTTGCCCTTTTTATCATCCCGAAGTCTGTATCGTTTCACCATCGACAGCGTTTTTCCTGTTATTAATGTTTTCTTCAAGCTCCTTCATACTTTAGAATACTTCTCTCCTCATAGGAAGAACCTCAAAACTTTTCTTAAAGCTCCTTCGTACTTAAGAACACTTCTCTCATCATAGAACGAACCTCAAAACATGGCTTCTTTTTTTGCAGTTTTGATGACATCAAACCAGTGCTGTGGTACCAACAGGCTATGGTTTTTCTGACTTGACCTTTTTATCATCCCGAAGTCTGTATCATTTCACCATCGACAGCGTTTTTCCTGTTATTCATGTTTTCTTTAAGCTCCTTCGTACTTAGGAACACTCTTCTCCTCATAGGATGAACCTCAAAACATGGCTTCTTTTTTTTGCAGTTTTGGTGACATCAAACCAGTGTTGTGGTACAAACAGGCCATGATTTTTCTGACTTTTTGTCATCCTTTTTGACCTTTTTGTCATCCCGAAGTCTGTATCGTTTCACCATCGACAGCGTTTTTCCTGTTATTCATGTTTTCTTTAAGCTCCTTCGGACTTAAGAACACTTCTCTCTTCATAGGATGAACCTCAAAACTTTTCTTCAAGCTCCTTCGTACTTAAAAACACTTCTCTCCTCATATGATGAACCTCAAAATATGGCTTCTTTTTTTTTGCAGTTTTGATGATATCAAATCAGTGTTATGGTACAAACAGGCTATAGTTTTTCTTACTTGACCTTTTTATCATCCCGAAGTCTGTATCGTTTCACCATCGACAGCGTTTTTCCTGTTATTCATGTTTCCTTTAAGCTCCTTCGTACTTAAGAACACTCTCCTCATAGGATGAACCTCAAAACTTTTCTTCAAGCTCCTTCGTACTTAAGAACACTTCTCTCCTCATATGATGAACCTCAAAATATGGCTTCTTTTTTTTTGCAGTTTTGATGATATCAAACCAGTGCTGTGGTACAAACAGACTATGGTTTTTCTGACTTGACCTTTTTATCATCGCGTAATGTGTATCGCTTTAGCATCGACAACGTGTTTCCTGTTATTAAGGTTTTCTTCAACCTCCTTCGTACTTAAGAACACTTCTCTCCTCATAGGACGAACCTCAAAATATGGCTTCTTTTTTTTGCAGTTTTGATGACATCAAACCTGTGCTGTGGTACAACCACTTGACTTGACCTTTTTATCATCTCGAAGTCTGTATCGTTGGGTAGGTATGAATGACCAGGAACCATGTACATTAGCTCGATACTCTTTCCTGCAATTTCGGGGTCATTTACGAGGGTCATCGCAGCTATCTGAAAAAAGTGTAACGTTTTCATACTATTGGGCGTTTTCTGCACCTCTACCCCCTTCGGTTTCCCTTTACCCCCTTCAGTTGGTTGGTTGTTGCTTCAAACCCTCTATATAGGAAATGAGTCCCGCCTAACAAGACTCTAGCATTCTCAACTTGATACGAGCTCATAATCTAAGAGAATACCAACTTATAATACGATAGCACACCTGCTAATCGCCATGCACAAACAAAACTCATTCTCATTCCTCGTCTTATCTGTAGTGCCCATTGCAACGCCGCGGATATCAAGCCCACGCACGATGATTCAGCCGCAATCGGGCCAAGTAGCTCTTGAACTCCACGTCCGCTTTATCATGTCAATTAGCGAAAACCAGGTCCGCACAATCGCGCAACCATACGCCGGCGTTAACCGCAATTAAACCACGTTACGAAACTGCAAGTTTGCGCCGACCAATTCGAAACAATTTAAATGCATAATTAGCTGCGAGCGTGCACATCTGACATTTAAATTCAACTCGTAACCTACAAACACTCAAGCATATTCATGACTGCTTATAAATTAATTAAAGCATCGGAGTGAAATTAAAACTGTTTTAATGCCCAATAAGGATACGCCACTTTGAATAGAATAGTAAATAAGTGAGTTGCATAAATGAGCTGCATGTCTGTCATTGCGAGCACACAAAGGTTAGAAGTGCGAGAGAGATACGAGGCAATCGAGTGACACGTAATTTATAAATATACACACCAATATGATGCAACTTTGGCTTAAACAGATACTACTTTGGGTTTTGCTAACAGCAGAGTTAATTAGAACTCTTTTAAGTGTAACGAAATTGTTAAACCAAATTAGCGCCAAAGTTTCAAGCAAAATGACTTCAGAAACTTCTGGCATAATGCTTTGAAATTTGTTGCACCAAACACAGTCAGCTTTAAGTTTCATAATAATAGCTTCCAAAACTTCTGGCATAATACGTATTGAACTAAACTCAATCGGCGTTAAAGCTTCTTAAAAGTAATATAACTGCAGAAACTTATGGTGTAATATTTTGAAATTTTTTGAACCAAACACAGCCAGCGTTAAGTTTCATAAAAATAGCTTCCAAAAGTTCTGGCATAATAATTATGGAACCAAACACAATCGGCGTTAAAGCTTCTTAATAGTAACATAACTGGAGAACCTTCTGGTATAATACTTTGAAATTCGTTGAAGCAAACGCAATCAGCGTCCATTTTGAGATTCCCCTAGAAATTTTTGAAAACAGTAAATCTTCCTTTTTAGACCTTTCGAAAAATGTGTTGGAAATTGGAAAACTTGAAAATTTTTGTGTTTGAAATTTAGTTCCTTTTCAATTCATCTCTATTTCTAGCTATTCTCGATTGGTTTCCAACAACTTGACTGGCATTTGTCAGCCATATCGCGGTAGGTTATGAATCATTCCGTGAAAGCATCTTTATAAACCACGTGTGAAATATGTTTGCATTTAGATACCTGTATGTGCATACTTTTGACCCATTAATTCCATCGTGTTTCTACAACGACGACCGCTAAATGAACCGCAAACAATGAATTTCAGCACTGACTCACCTGATGGCGAACAAATAGCGCCGAGTGAAACTGACAGTGCAACAATTAACTGCCGTCTAATTCATTGTGCACACAGACGGACGCCGTGCAAACGAGCGCAGTTTCCACAGCAACTGTTCGAGAAAATGTGCATTTTCCGTTGCCGTGGGTCACGCGGCCCCGCAATTAATCCGAGGCGGCCGTTCGAATTGCTCCTGAAAACAGATGGCTATTTCTGCTCGTAAACACAAGCGAGTCTTGGTTTTGTTGACAGTCGCGCTGTGTAAACAATTATTCATTAATTGTTCCGTCCCGGAGCGGCTCGTGTTCCAATTGTGCAAGGTTGCTGCTGATTGCGCGCGTTCTTGGTGCCTTGAGCCCCCCAGTTCGCCGGGCAGGTGATTAATTAATCGGCGGTAAGTGAGTTTCGAGTTATCTTGCCTGGGGATGCGGGATTCTGCATGATTTGATGAACCGAAGTAATGACCAATGCGGAGCCACTGGATCGGGGATTAATTAACATGCGCAGCTGGTGAAACCCGATTTCAATTTCGTGGTCACATCATTTTTTGCAATCACACTGTTTCTGCATCTATTGTTTTGACTTGTTGTTCAAGGCTGATATTTTTTGTAGCCAAGAATCCCAAGGGTCAGCCATTTTTATTGTTGACCTCAAAACTTTCCAACACAAATGTGGTCTGAAGTTAGCAACTCTTGTGGTCCACTGGAAACATTTGCATTTTTCCAAACGTGCGTGGAAAAGTCAGTAAGCTGGTGTTCTCATTTGCAGAACCAATAGTCGATAACGAGGAACATATCATCGGATTTATAGTTCAGATTAGGACCTCTTGACTCATCCAATTTCCAATTTAGACTCCACAATTCACAATTAAGAACTATCTGCGCATCTTCCAAAAGACAACATTTTTTTAGTTCACCTTGATTACATTCCCTAATTTTATCGTAGACTGAAGTTAAAAACTATCTGCCAACCTTGCAAGGATACAGTATAATCTACTGCTTCCTTACTAAGCCCAATTTCTAACGTGGACTGCAATTGAATTGTTGACCTCAAAACTTTTCAACACAAATGTGGTTTGAGGTTAGCAACTCTTGTGCTTCAAAGGAACTATTTGCATTTTTCCAAACGTGCGTGGAAAGGTCACTAAGCTGATGTTCTTATTTGCAGCACCAATGATGACAAATGAGATGATTCTTAAAATACCAAAAATTTCAAAAATTATAAAAAGGATATAATAAAAGATATAAAGTGAAAGTGATTTGACAAAAAGGGAATGTAATTTGAGATTTATATCCTCCTGACATTTGGTAAAAAGTGGAAAGTTATTTAGCAAATTATGAAACACAATTGACAAAACGAAACGAAAACGAATGTATACTACACGTGACAGGTTTTGAAATTATTATTTGTTTACGAAAACAAAATGTGCCTGTGCACATGACAACCAGGCACTTGCGATTTCTTTAGACATTTCAATTTTTTAAGTTTACGAAGTAGCATTTGGCAAGGAAGCTTCGGATATTTTGCAGGATATTGTCTTCTGCTAGTGGGAAAAACATAATAAGCCATGCGGAACGTAAGAACTAACATTTCTCGGAACAATTACGGGCCTCGGTTCAGTCGGGCCCTACAATTTTTCCTCGAACGTTGCAATGTCCTTACGTTCTCCTTGTGACTTAAATAACTATTAAATCGGTGTTTCTTAACCTTTTTTTATCCGTGAACCACTTCGTAATATTACGTACTACCGTACCCTCAAAATATATTACGCTACACTTCTAAACTCAAAACTAATTTTACCGTGTCACAAATTACAAATTTTCTTGACCCGGCGCCTCCACCACAAGAAAATTAGCAAAATTAATTCATATGTAATTTCAAATTAAGGAAAAAAATTACCTCACCTATAATTTTAGCAAATTTATTAGGTCAAAAGGACGCCTTATCAGATTTCTAGGTTTACTTTATTTAAAAAAAAAAACGTGGACACGGATGTTCATTTTTGTTGATGATCGTAGATTAGCAACGGGCATCATTCTCGTGCGACATCCAAAGTCGCACAAGACTTTCAACAAGCAAAACCAACAGCTGTGCGAGAATTTACGATTGTTGCATACGGAATTTATCACTCGAAATTGAAGAATAGAGTTGCTACTTTTCGTAGCAACGTTTCCTAATTACTATGAGAATTTAGTTATGTGTATTTTCACGCAGTTTTTAATTTCCCCGAAATTTGCATGATGTGGTTTTTTTGTAAATTGTGAAATGTAATTTTTCCCTTTCTTGTCGCTTTATGTTGTATGTCGGAAAATGGGTGTTCGTGTTGCACGCGAAATTAAGGTCGCCACTGGGCGATTAGCCGCTACGAACCCTTTCGCTGGTAGTAATATAGCTCGGTGATTGCGCTATCTGGGTGCAACTTGGGGAACAATTCGCAAACAAATCATCCAGGCATTCATTATCGTCGTACCCCTTTGCATCAATACAGGCGGGGGTCAGCTCGGGGCGTCGACGGGTGGGTTTAACCTCGGAATTTGCGCTGTAATTCAGTGATTTAACTTGCCCCGTTGTTTAGTTTCCACGGCATTGTGATAAGTTTCGTCACATCGGGTAACGTGACATGAAATGTTTATCACAATACACACTCTCGCGGGCATGTTCTAGTTACAATAACGGTAATTGTGTTATTCAGTACGTGTGCGCTCTGAATGTTAAATATTTGGCTTCGGATGAGCGGCTGATCTCTTTTCGAGGTGCACAATTAAGCGGCGCGATGTTACAAACGGCGGCCATTGAATAAACGAGACAATTAAGCGTGGAGCCAAACAAATCCAAAGAAATGCTATCTTCCTGTTTCTAGACGAGTGATTACAGTAATTTCATCCGTTAGTCTGCGCCGTCTCGCTCTCGCGGCGTGAATGCAATTTGCGTTCGTTCCGTTCCTTTTTTTCTTCCTTGCACGCTCTTCTCCACGATCGGTCGGAACAAAAGGGCCGTCGTCGAGGTGTCTCTCCATCCTCAAGGTCACCTTCAGGCCCCGAGCGAAATATCGCCCTTCCAGCTTTATCTGTTTATATTACGGAATGGGGAGGGAGATAGAGCAACATCTGCACTTTGCACGGACGGGCGTTTGATATTTTTACGAGCAGCACACCGGCAGCTGCGAGCCGCACGAGTGCCACCCACCAGCAGAAAAAAAAACTGGTCGCGTTACATTTTTATCGGCCTCGGTGCGTAACTGGTAGACAGACCTGTCGGCGCTAACAAAGAGGTCCAATACTACCATGTTTTCCAAACCATGAATAAGTGTTATAAATATAAAAATTAATAAGTAATAACAGTAATATCCCAGCCGATGCGGCAATTAATGTCCGAGCCACGAGGCGAGGACAGCAAGCCGAAGAGGCCAGGAAAGCACTTCGTGCACATACAATTTTTCTCCCATCGCAATATTTTTACAAATTTCATAAAAATATGAAAGATCTAAGAAGACATTGTTTGCTGTAGACCTCCAGGAATAATTCATTCCGTCCTAGGCCGGGAATGTAACATTCGTGTACTGTTATTTCCCCTTACATAGCAACCGACAGCACTAATGGAATCATCCATTGGTGCTGGAGCTAGTCCATTCTCTCACATTTGTGTGGTGCTCTTTGAATTTACGCAACACAATCTCGTATTTACGTGGCGCCCACTTGCAAATACGTTGTACTCCCACATAGTTGCGTGGCGTCCTGTAGGACTTCCATGAATACAATTTTCCTTAACGTGGAAGATGACAAGAAATAATTACGCCTATTAGATTATCTGGTCGTTGGCTTGCAAATATGTTAATGTTTCAATCAAGAAACCCTGTGAGATATCTTGTTGTTTCTTTCAAAGTTTAGAGTCTATTTTTTCTTTCAAAGTTTAGCTTCTATTGTTTCTTTCAAAGTTTAGCTTCTATTGTTTCTTTCAAGGTTTAGCTTCCATTGTTTCTGTCAAGTGCCCGGTTCTAACTGTCAAATCGTCGGCTTACAGGTGAAAAACACTAAGTCAATTTTTGGCTGTTTTTAGTTTTATTTTGATGGTTTACTAAATTGTAACAAATCTCAGTCTCAGTAGGGGCATTGTAAAGGGTCTTGTAGCCGAACTTCCAAATTCTTAACTCATTAAATGACTGAGTATTTAAAGGTAACAGCAGAATATAATACTTTAATTGCAGTTTCTCACATTTTATAGCGTTTGACTTAAGCGATTTCACTTGTAAGCCGACAATATATTCGTTTGAATATGTAAACAAATGTATTGCATATGTCAAATACCATTTTCTCTACATATTATTCTACTAATTAATGCACAGTCAATAAAATTCAATAATAATAATAATATTTATTTAACTCAAAATATTACAGTTGTCCTCAGTATAAAATATTCACTACAAGATTGATAAAAAATGATAACATATAAGAGCATGACATTGATATAAAAAGTTTAATTATTTCTATTGTTTTCAACACTTGTTTCTATAAATATTCCAATTGCTTCTGCCAAATATCTTACATTTCTTTTCAGTATTGTCCTCAGTATAAAAGATTCACTACAAGATTGATCAAAAATGATAACATATTAAGAGCATGACATTGATATAAAAAGTTTAATTCTTTCTATTGTTTTCAAAACTTGTTTCTATAAATATTCCAATTACTTCTGCCAAATATCTTACATTTCTTCTCAGTATTGTCCTCAGTATAAAAGATTCACTACAAGATTGATCAAAAATGATAACATATTAAGAGCATGACATTGATATAAAAAGTTTCATTCTTTCTATTGTTTTCAAAACTTGTTTCTATAAATATTCCAATTACTTCTGCCAAATATCTTACATTTCTGCTCAGTATTGTCCTCAGTATAAAAGATTCACTAGAAGGTTGATCAAATATGATAACATATTAAGAGCATGACATTGATATAAAAAGTTTAATTCTTTCTATTGTTTTCAAAACTTGCTTCTATAAATATTCCAATTACTTCTGCCAAATATCTTACATTTCTTCTCAGTATTGTCCTCAGTATAAAAGATTCACTACAAGATTGATCAAAAATGATAAGATATTAAGAGCATGACATTGATATAAAAAGTTTCATTCTATTGTTTTCAAAACTTGTTTCTATATATATTCCAATTACTTCTGCCAAATATCTTACCATTTCTTCGGTTACAACAAAATATCTATAGTTTCGGAAAACATCTTTAGTTACTCACAGAAATGCCACAATATCTAACTTCTATTGTTTCTGTCAAATATCCAATTCTTATAAAATAATCCGTTTCTGACACAAACACACTATTTCGCCCAACTCACGTAATTCTAATTATTATACACTTTAAGCTTGCTAATAAATCAGTTAGCAGCAAACAGGAAAACATATACTCTATGCAATAAAGCACACTATTTCGCCCAACTTGCGTAATTCTAATGTCTATACGCTTTAAGTTTGCCAATAAATCAGTGAGCAGCAAACAGGAAAACATATACTCTATGCAATAAATCTTTAGTTACTCACAGAAATGCCACAATATCTAACTTCTATTGTTTCTGTCAAATATCCAATTCTTATTAAAAAAATCCGTTTCTGACACAAACACACTATTTCGCCCAACTCACGTAATTCTAATTATTATACACTTTAAGTTTGCTAATAAATCAGTGAGCAGCAAACAGGAAAACATATTCTCTATGCAATAAATAGCAATTGGAACACCATGACAAACAATTCATGGTTTGGGTATCTAAATCTAGCGGAGGTATACTAAATTTGGTGACTAGAATATACTACATTAGTACTATATACTATATACTATATTATACTATATTAGTTTTTAATAATTTGAGTTGGTTTAATAACTTATACTACATTAGTACTATATACTATATACTACATTATACTATATTAGTTTTTAATAATTTGAGTTGGTTTAATAACTAGTTTGAGTGGGTTTTTAATAAGTTGGTTGGTTTTGAGTTTAGTACAAGAAGTAGGTACCGTTGCAATTTTTAGTTAATAAATTGTAAAATTGAAAATAAGAAAGAACCAAAAACGTGTTAAATCATTCAAAATTGGACTATTCGTTATCAGATTCTGACTCAGATTGTCCTAACGATATAATTATTGGAGGGATGTTTTCGGTAGATGTATTTCCCATACACGTCGTCCACATCATCTTTGATGAGTTTTTCGCAATGTTGGATACTACTTCGTCACATTTCTGGTGTAAATTTTAAAAGGGCTTATTTCCACAAATAAAGAACATTAGCTCTTGAAGAAGGTTGGGCGTGAACATGTTTATTGTAATACTGTTTGGCAACCCCCCATCTATACCTTTTCAAGTTCAAATTGAGACCAATCAAGTTCAAACTGAGACCAATCAATTTCAAATTGAGGCCAATCAATTTCAAATTGAGACCAATCAATTTCAAATTGAGGCCAATCAAGTTCAAATTGATACCAATCAAGTTCAAATTGGTACCAATCAATTTCAAATTGAGACCAATGAATTTCAAATTGAGACTAAACAAAATCAAGTTGACACTAAACAATATCAAGTTGTCATAATAAATTTTATTTGTTTACTGTCAACTTGATATTGTTTAGTGTCAACTTGATTTTGTTTAGTTTCAATTTGAAATTGATTGGTATCAATTTGAACTTGATTGGTCTCAATTTGAACTTGATTGATCTCAATTTGAACTTGAAAAGGTATAGTTCAATTGCATTATACTGGCAATGGTATGGGGACCCTGAGAACCTGATGTCCATAGATGTTGTTGGACATTTATTTGTTTTGTCTGCTTGAAGATTGTTTCTATTGGTGTTCGATGTTGTATGTCATACAGGATCTTTGGCAGTTTATTTTGTTGTCTATTTAGTTTATTTATGTTTTTTGGGTAGTATTGCCCCATATGTTTATAAGGTGGGTTGTGTTTGCACTGGATTTAGTTTACGAAATTGCAATACTAAATTGCACTGGGGCTAATATTTAATTACAGTCGTTTCAAAACTGCTATACCTGCGAGTACAACTGGGATTCTTATTCTTCTACTTTTCCTTCTTATCCTTCTTATACTTTTCCTTCATGTCTTCCTTCTTCTTCTGACCTTACGTCCCTCTAATGGATTTTATCGCCTCAACAATCCTCTCCCGTCCATTCCTTACCCATTCCTGAACTTACAGCTCTTCTTTTTCTGCTTTTCCCTCTTTTTATTCTTCATTATCCTCCTCCTTGTCCTCGTCCTCCTCCTACTGCTCCTCCTCTTGTTCTTTTCAGTATTATTTCTCTTTTCATTCTTCTGATCCCTCTAAGGGATTTTATCGCCTCAACAATCCTCTCCCGTCCATTCCTAACCCATTCCTGAACTTACAGCTCTTCTTTTTCTGCTTTTCCCTCTTTTTATTCTTCATCCTCCTCCTCCTCCTCGTCCTCGTCCTCCTCCTCCTGCTCCTCCTCTTCTTCTTTTCATTATTCTTTTTCTTTTCATTCTTCTGATCCCTCTAAGGGATTTTACCGTCTCAACAATCCTCTTCCACCCATTCCTGACCCATTCCTGAACTTCCAGCTCTTCTTTTTTTTTCTACTTTTCCTTTTCCTTTTTCTTTTTCTTTTTCTTTTCCTTCCATCTTTTCCTTTTCCTTCTTCTCCTGACCTTGCGTCTCTCTAAGGGATTTTACCCTCTTCCAACCTCGAATCCTCTTCCACCCATTCCTGACGAATTCCTGAACTTCCAGCTCTTCTTTTTTTTCTACTTTTCCTTCCGTTCCTTCTTCGTCCTCTTCTTCTTCTTCTTTTTATTTTCCTTCCATATCTTTCTGCTTCTTCTGGCCTTGTACTGAGGGATTTTACCGCCTCAACAATCCTCTTCCACCCATTCCTGACCGATTTCTGAACTTCCAGCGTTATTTAGCAACTGGGCTTTAGAATGGCTTCGTTGACTTACTTGTTATTTACTGTAAACTAGCCTTGGTTATTTTGCCGTTAAAATTTCAGGGTTTGCGAGGTGTCGCGGGGAAAGTTTGGGCATGGCGTATAGATTGCGGGCTCCGCTGTGATTTTTTTCGCGCAAATAATTTATAGTGGAAGGCTATGGATACGGCCGTGCAGGCGAACGTGTGCAACAGCCGCTGATGTATGTGCGCATGCAAGCCTCGAGGTCGCAGCCATTATATTGATTGCTGCAGATGCAATCGGCTGCTGCATTCGCCGTTTTGCCCGCAGATGTTTGTCCGGTCGCGCAAGGTTGGCGGCATGAATGGCTCACTCGGCTCCTTCTTGATGGGAGCTCTAATTACTGACCTCAAATGCGGACCAGCGGAGCCCGCGGGGGGCGCCCGGTTCCCCGAATAGCACTCGACCCCGCTGCCGGCGCAGCAGGGGAATGTTGTATGCATGCATGCCCAATGTGTGTGTGTGTGCATGTGGGAATGTGTGTGTTTCAAAGTTAGTGTGAGAATGAGTTAGTGTGTTCATGGCTTTACAAAACGGGCAGAACCTGTCGTTATTATTGCAGTTAACTTTCTGCGCCAGATGCTGTGCTCCCGTCATTGTTTTATAAATGATATTTAAACACACACATATACGTGGCGAGTGTACATTGACCTCCAAAACTCAAACGCACTGTCATTATATAAATATGTTTACTCACACACATATCTATATATACATAAACATGCACACGCATAAAACGAGAGATCGATTGGGGCCAAGATAATTTCGCTCCGGCGCGTCTGCCGCGCGCACTCCCACTACACTCGCGATGATCCATGCTAGCTCATAAATCTAGCGAATATGGAACGTCCGAAAGTTACAACGAACCGCCGGCTCCTGAAATACAATTCCGATAAATAAATAAATAAATAAATAAATGGGAGCACGTGCGTGCGTAATGCGTTTATAACGCCGCTGGCAAATCTCCCGCTTTTACACTCTTTACACTCGATAAACAATCCGTAATAAGCGGCCTGGCTTTTAAATTTAGTCGCTGCGCGCTTTGTGCGTGCAGTGGCCCACATTGAACGCGCACACATATTTTTTTGCGCTCCCAGGATCGTCAAATCGCGTTTTAATGGGTTCCACCGAAATCTTTCCTGGCACGGATCGCGGCTTTCAGCCTCCTCTGGGTTTCCTTTATATTGCGTTATTCCCTCTCGCCTTGATCTTCCGAACCCCCCACCCCCCTTGCCCGCTTGGTAAACATCGAATTTCAGACACCCTCTCTCGTGTGTTTCACGTGCCTTCCGCCCTTATTAAATCAACCGCTCCGATTCCAATTTTCCGGCACAGCCTTCCCCAATCGCCGAATTTGTTCTTTAATTATCTCGCAAAACCTTTGATAATCGCCTGCAAACAACTTCACTCGGAAATAAAACTCAATTACGTAATAATTACGGCGAAATTGCTTCACGTTGACTCGGCTATAATTATTTTATTTTTAAAACTGAAAAAACAACGCGTTTAACTCATTTGACCTTTGCTACACATAAAAATACCTACGTAATCATCGCACGGCATGTAATTTATTCCAACAGATTTGCTTCGTAATTGATTACACTTTACGTGTTCCACTGGTTCACCAGTTTAAGCTAATGTGCTTTTAATTCAACAATCCTTAAAATATTCATTCAGCTGCGCGTTTCGGGCTTCGCGTCTTTTACAAAACTCCTTGAGGAGAGTGCGACCTTTGCCGCCGAAATGCCAAAATTACAATCCTCGTAAATATTCAGCCTTACACAACTTATTAGGTGTCAAACGTTATTATTATTGCTGCGTTCCCCCAGGGCGCCACATAAATAAATTCCTGCGCACCTCAATCGGCCTTCAAATTGGAGCCTTAATTGACTCGGCAATAACTGGCATTACCTGTCACAGCCAGCATACATACCAAACAGTTCAACTGCACTTAGGAAATACTTCATAATAATATCAATTTCGAGCAACGGCCTTGGACACTTTATGTACAGTTCGGTTATACGACAACGTATAACAGCAGTGTTTTTCATCCTTTTTTTACCCGTGGCCTTGTGATCAGTGAAATCAAATATATTACGCTACATTTCTAAATTAAAAACTAATTTTACCATGTACGATTACAAACCAAATTTCTTGACCCGGCGCATCCACCATAGGAAAACAATCAAATTAATTAATAATTGCATATTTTAGAAGAAAAAAATAAGTCACCAATAATTTAAGCAATTTAATTAGGTCGACAGGACGCCCAAACAGTTTTCCACGATTTTTTTTTTTAGAATTACGTCCATATAATTCGTAAGTATACAATTAAACAACTAGTAACAAAATAATATAAATAATGACGTTTTCCGCGATTTTTTTTTTTTTTTTAAGAATTGCCTCCACATACCAGTTGCTAATCAGTTGCTAATAAAAAAGAAATCAAGAATCTTAATTCACCCTTGATAACCCTTAAACTTGATAATCTAAGAAGAACAAGCTTGCGTTTTATACACCATAAAGCTACAATTACTGATCTCAGGACCGTTAATTAGTTCGAGCGTTAGCTCATTAGGCCACATGAGGGGGTAATATACAGATTTATATCCGTAATTATAATGTCAGTAATTTGATGCGTTCGGATAAAAAAGCTCAAATCAAGGATGTGCTTAACATTCTGCTCCAGTCGAATAATAATGACGCCACATGTAGAGATTACGCTTTATGTTTTATCTTCGTAATGTGTGTTCATATCACACCAAGAATTGCATTTAAAATACAATAGAAAATTGCCTTTGCCTTCATGAAGTTGTTATTTGTAATCTTCTTCTTCTTGTTGTGTCGTGAACGATCGTTGACTCTCATGTTGGCTATCATATTTATGATCATAATTATGCTCGGAAAATTTCGACTGAAGTTTTGCCAAACCATTGGCCCAGGTTTTTCATCCAGGATTGGATTATTTGTAATCAAATGCAATCACATATAGAATGTTCGTAAAATAAAG
The DNA here is from genome assembly GCA_951805005.1 of Othius punctulatus. NCBI lineage: Eukaryota > Metazoa > Arthropoda > Insecta > Coleoptera > Staphylinidae > Othius > Othius punctulatus. The sequence goes on from OX638145.1 coordinate 17,949,937, forward strand.
TCATTTTTTAATGACTTAAGGTAAATCTTACCTATTAAGATAGGTATCTTAAGGTAAATCTTACTTTAAGTACCAACAACATAATTTCTGTCCCACCTTCAAATCTAAACTACCTACATACGAATGAGAACACTGAAAGTTCAATTTGGTGCGATGATTGATCCACACTCTATTCTTTCTGATAATCGAAGTGAGGAAGTTTGAACAATGTTCTGAGAACGATTTGAAGATAAAGTAGAGTAAGTATGTCTAAGGCCCGTATCTATAGTACGTACTTGAGCATAAGTTCGACTCAAGTTGTATATTTGGTTGCGTATTTTGTATAAACGTTTATGCACCAAACGCAACCAAATGTACGACTTGAGTCGAACTCAAGCTCAAGTACAGACTATAGATACGGCCCTTAATTCTGCAATCTACGTCTCAATTCTACTCATCATCAAATTTAAACATCTCTACTTTTTCCATAACAATTATTTTAAAAATTTATACCGTTCCTTCTATTGTTTGGTTGGTTATGTGAACTAAAAAGTATATTCAAAGCGTTGTACGAGCAAATTGTAAACTTTGCGAGCAGGTTTGGGTCTTAGACTTTATCTGGGCTCCACAAAATATGAATTTGATACTCGCCTTATACTCGGTTAACTTGCAAAAGTAAAGCAAATAAAAGTATATGACTGGGAAGCAACTCACATATGGGTGAAAGTTTCTCCAGCGTTTAAGAATTGCCCCCCTCCCTCACTAGTTTTACAAACGACTGAGAACACTGAAAGTTCAATTTGGTGCGATGGTTGATCCACACTCTATTCTTTCTGATAATCGAAGTGAGGAAGTTTGAACAATGTTCTGAGAACGATTAGAAGATAAAATAGACTAAGTATGTCTAAATTCTGTAATCTTCGTCTAAATTCTACCAATTCTACTCATCATCAAATTTAAACATCTCTATTTTTTCCATAACAATTATTTTAAATATTTATACCTTCTAATGCTTGGTTGGTTATGTGAACTAAAAAGTACATTCAAAGCGTCGTACGAGCAAATTGTAAACTTTGCGAGCAGGTTTTACTCTTAGGCTCTATCTGGGCTCCACACAATATGAATTTGATGCTCGCCTTATACTCGGTTAACTTGCGAAAGTAAAGCTAATAAAAGTATATGACTGGGAAGCAACTCACATATGGGTGGAAGTTTCTCCCGCGTTGGCGAATTGCCCTCTCCCCTCACTAGTTTTACACATGATGTGACCCCAATATCATGTGTAAAACTAATGATCACTAGTATCAATGGATATAAGGTATAGAATTTTGATTCACATGGTTTGGGGGAAAATGTTGTTTTATTGTTCGTCTTGATCTAGTTTTAATGGCCGCGAACCGTGAAGGGTATGGTATTTGAGTCGTTGAATACGAGAGTGGTGTAAGACCAGTCTGGTGTAAGACCAGAGTGGTGTTTTTTTTATCAGATTAGTGCAGAAAAGTAAAAAGGTTGTAGTCCCTTGTAAAAAAAACTGACCGGCAATACTAAGAGGCCCGCTGTTTGTGGATGTTCAGGGTAGGTTTAAGTAATTATAGATTTAATGGCCCGGAGTAATTATTCATTAATTAAATTGTACAGCCACGAAATTTATAATTGCTACCGTGCTGGATGTCCGCCCCTTATATACCTATTTTGCAGCTCAATTCTCAGTTCTACTTTCAATTCTACCTTTCGATTTCGATTGGGAATATAACTTCTTTGATTGGAGGAATCTTACTTATCGGACATAAGCAGGTTATTCCGATAATAAAGATTCTTAAGATTCCATTGTTGTACGTTTTATCCTGTGTATACGATGTGGCGTGTAATGTGGTTGTTAGAAACTTATCTGCAAGACAGATTAGTCCCTGTAGGTGCATTGAGGTTAATTAGTGCTGCGTTGGTGGTTGGGTAGATTTGCTATTCTGGTTGTGTGTGTTTTTTTTAAGTGAATTAAAGAATTGCATCAAAAGGTATTTTATTATTCTTGGTAGTGGTTGTTTTTGTTGTGTAATCGGCGAGTTGGTTAAAAAAGTAGCATGCATAAGTGCGTCCGCTGAAGTGGGTTAGTATCGGTCGCATTAAGCCGTTGAACAATGTGTAATTATGCTCGTTTTTTTTTCGCTTTGCTGTCGATGAGTCACCGGGATCGTTCGGGGTCGTTCGTGCGTGGTTTTTTCGCAGGATCGTTTGGCGCGCCGCCGTTTCGGCGGTGGCAGGAAAAAAGGAGGCAGTTAGACAGGTTATATTATGCGGATATGTAGCGAATCGTCGTGCCCGGGTATATTATGTGTACGTATCACTTGTTGCTGGTTTGAAGCGACGCGGCAATCAAGCCCCAACTCGGCTAAAATCGTCGACTGGTTCTACTCCCGTTCGGTATTCGCGCTCGCCTCGCTGCGACGCGGCAGTCTTTTGTGCAAGTTCGTAGTGTACGGACGCTGCGTGCCGTTCGTATCGTTTCAAGGACATTCCGGAATAAAAACTTCTCTCATCGCGCCCAGTGTGCGGACCGCGGTCTCAAATTGGATTTCAGTGCCCCCTGCGAGCAAAAACAAACGGCGATCGATCCTCAGGATCTAGCCGCCTGCGCAACGCTGCGCTTTTGTTTTGCGTTTTCTCGGTGTTGCGATTTGGTAAGTGGGCCCAACGGGCCGAGCGAAGCGAGGAAAGAAAGGAAAAAAAAAGTATGCGAAAAACGGTTTTCGTGTGCTGCGTGGCGTTCCTTTGTGTGCGCCTCTCCGGTGCGGCGAGGAGTGCGAGGCAGGCTAATGGTGACCATTTTGTGGTGGACGTACCTTCCACGAGCGAATGCGACTCCAGAAAAGCTGGGCTTTTTTCCGCGCACGTCGACTTGTGACCACTGTGTGAAAGTGCTTCCCAGTTTGTGATTCAGGCCAAGTCGGAGCGTGTCCATGTAGGACACCGATTTCTCCTTCAACTATGATGCATGAAGTGCAGTGCATTATGAGCAGTTTTATAACGCGAATTGGGAGCGCTGCCGCTGGTCGATCGAGCCTCGTGCGAAGATTCGTGTTTTCTAATTTCGCGACGAATGCATATGTACCAGCAAGCCGAGAGGGTATGGGAGCTGCTGTGTGCGCAACGACGCGTAATCACGCCGCTTATCGGCACTCTCAATTATAAACCGGAGATTAATAGTAATGGCTTTGTGTAAATAACAAATATTAATGGGTTATCGCGGTTCAATAGGAAGAGTTTTTGACCTGGCAGGGCACCCGCATTTTATTACCGCCCGGAATGTTGGAATTGTTTCTTTTGTTGTGCGCGTCTCTTTCTACCACGCTGGGGCCCTCTCGCTCTGGCACCCGGCTAGCTGCGTCCCCCCTTGTGTTCGAGCACGCCGCTCTTCACCACTTGTGTCCCTAAACGGCCGTTTTATACCTACGGCGTTCGTCCTTTAAACGACCTCGTGAAAATTTAATCGTAATTAGGGCCCGGATGGCGGCGTTTTAATTCCCGCCGCCTGCGTTGACCAGGCTCGCCTCGCGCCGTCGGAGATTCTCACGGCCGATCGCTTTTCCCGTTTTCGATCGGCCCCGTGGAGTTTTACGTGATCACGCAATGTGGCTCAACCAATAGAGGTCAGTGACTGCAGTGCGCCTTCCTTCTCTCCCCCTTGCTGGGCCCCCGCGGCCCCCCGACCGCTCGGTCTATCCACCCAAGCGTGACGCCGCGCTGAATCAGACGGTGCAGTTGTCGCGTCTCCTTGACTCCATTTGTCCCTGCCGTGACAACACATACATTAACCACTTTTATAAGTCTTCCACTCGACGAGATCGTCACTTGTCTTCCCCCACCACCAGCTGCCGCGTCTTTTGTTTTTTCCCATTCAAAACCCTCCAACCCTAAAACAACAACCTGCTGCAGAGTCGGAAGGGACAGATCAGATCAAAGAATGCGATACCCGCGAGACACCTCGTACCTACTTTTCTAGTAGTTTACCAAGTCTGACAAATACCCTCACAGCAGTCCAGCTCCATAATTACATTCCGTGGTACCCTGGAAGGTCTTCAAGGTTCCACGCAACCCTGTCATGTAGCATGAACACATGTTGTAATAACTATTAAAATCGTTTTAGTAGACCCTCCAATACTCTACCATCTGGAAATGGTATGTTGGGTTATACGCACAGATCTATATGGTTTGATATTGATCAGAACATGATCGAAACTATAATAATGTTAATAAACAGTGTGATATAAACAAAGACTGGTTTCATTTAATTAAGATCCTTGTGGGTCCAGCGGACTACAAACTGCGCTTAACATTATCAATCTCCAGACACCTTGTAGTTATTTTACGCACAGACTTGTGTAGGTTCAGTGGATTACAAAGTTCGAGAACTGTGCGCTACATGTAATTACATCTGGTACTCCGACACCTTTTGAAATCTGTAATCATCCAAACACCTGCTTCTTTTTGTACCCAATTAACTTAGCGTGTGCGATCTTCCTGCAAGCAAGCCGTTAATTAAACCACAGCGAGCAAAAGATCGTCCCACGACAAACCATGCCGACCACCTTTTCCTTGTTGCCAAATACAAATACCGTCGCAACTCCCAGTCTTCACCAACACCCCCACGAAGCACGGCGAACTGTATTGCACTTTATAAAAAGTTTTGTGTATTCGACAACACCCCCACGGCGAACAAAGTCGACTACCTCTTGCACTTGGGCGTCCACAAAGTCTTCAGTCATGCAAACTAAACACGACGAACAATGTCAATCGCTTCGTACACGAGGTTTCGCATTAAGGTACGTCCACACCGAGAATTTAAAGCTAGCGGGTGTACACGTGAATGCGCGTATGTTGACGGTTGAATTTATCGGTTTGCTGATATTTTACAGCCATTTCCACCCAGATATCGTGGCATTTAGTGCGCTGCAAACAGTTATCTGGTGTACAAAAGTGCGAAAGTTTTAAACCGTGTCCCTTAAATATCTGATGTTCGAAACGTCTTCACTGGAACCTGAACATTTGCGAACGTTTTATTTAAACGCTTGTGGACGCGCTTCAAATTTTCAATTCCACCCAGATATCGTGATATTAAGAGTTATCTGGTATACAAGGCGTCTTCACCGGAACCTAAACATTCGCGAACGTTTGAAACTTTTGTGGACGCGCTTCAAATTTCTGGGTCCACCTAGATATCGTGATATTAAGAGTTATCTGGTATACAAGAGGTCGTCACTGGAACCTGAACATTCGCGAACGTTTTATTTAAACGCTTGTGGACGCGCTTCAAATTTTCAATTCTACCCAGATATCGTGATATTAAGGCCTGTATCTATAGTTCGTACTTGAGCATAAGTTCGACTCAAGTAGTATTTTTGCGTATATTTGGTTGCGTTAAGTGCATAAACGTTATATACGGACTATAGGTACGGGCCTAAGAGTTATCTGGTATACAAGACGTCTTCGCTGTAACCTGATCCTCCGCGAACGTTTTAAACTCCTGTGGGCGTAGCTTTATATCATTGACAACACCCCTATATATTTCAGGCCAGATTAGCTTGGGTGTGTGTCGGTCATTTGTTAGTGAAGGACTTTGTGACCTTGATAATCAAAGGTGCACGTTGTAAAGGCTTGTTCCGTAGATAATTTGGCGCCGAAAATGCCGACAGCCACAGCGTCGTGTTACCTAGATCAGCCTTTGTAGAACAGAACTGGTATTTAGTTGTTATTTTAAGACGTATTAACTGCTATCATTGATTTCATCTTGTTTTTCCTCTGTTCTGAAAAGCAAAATTGCCTTGTAACCTATGACCCAGAATGATGTTTGTTCTAATTGGTAATTAGTTAGTTCAGTAGTTTACAAGTTTGTATTGGTTGTGATCGCTGGGCTTCGTGGAGACACGCCGCACCCGTCCCCGGTTTATATCGAGCGGCAAATAGTTGTTCAGTAATGAGATCTTTTCTGTGTTTTGCGCAAATGTGGACATATGTTTTGTATAGCCAATTTGTCAAGGATTGTATGTTCTAAAAATTGTAGGGGTGGTTGACAAGTAACGGTCAGTGCCTTATTTACCGGGCATTCGGTGTTTTTCGTCACATACGTCTCCGCGCAGATTCCACAAAATCTTCCATTGTGCTCCCGTTCCGGGACTTCGCCATTCGGAGCAAATCAGTTGCTTCGATTCATTAAAATGAACCTCTAGATTATTAAAATATCTCGAATATCAATTGCAGCGTGAACATTGCCGGTTTTAACGACCGTATTATTCCCGACATTATTATTACAGTCAATTGAGCAAGGCCATATGCTAACGACGCCCGTCATCCTCGCGCCTGCACACAAAACGAGAGAACGTATTCCGCGCGCGCGCATCCGCAATGCTACTATGAAGATGTAAATCCTTTTGTTGTTGGTTAGAAGGTGGCGTACGATGTTTGAAAAAAATATTGCCCATAACGCGTGACCTTGAGGCATGGGAAGAATGCCCGCCTATAACTCGCCTGCTTCCGCTGAAACCGGCGGATTGTTGGCATGTAATTGTAAACAACTGTGGGATGGGAAGTTGGCATTGCCTGTATTAATCACGCTCGGCGTATGCTAGCGGAACAGCTCAGATAACGCTTCTAGCGCACGTTTAATATCTGACCCGGTTACTACACTCTCAGCGTATCTGAAATGTGGAAATGTTTTTTTTGCGGTCTCGTATCGTCCGACCTTGTTCGATGATTAAAAATGTGGAGCCTCGTCGAGCGACCAGGCACACGGGCGACTACTCCTCCTCCTTTTGTTCAGTGAAGTGTATGGAATTCCAGCCGTACAACAACAGACAGATTACGTGGAGAGGCCAAACTGGTCCCTAGCTCAACTCGGCGCCCTCCCCTCGCCCCTTATGTGATTCACTAACGCGCATACGAACACAACAGAGAATCCATTTGGGGATGCCTCTCCTTCTCCTGGCCCTCGATCATTACCTACGATCGTTAAAAAAACCGTTCACGTAATAAAGTGGAGAGCGTCCCTTTTTCCTCTTCCCTTTTCCTCTGCGCCTCTCTGTCTATTACCTGCGACGGATAATATATGGGCGATAAGTTTGGGAAACTGTTGTAACTAAATCCAATATTTCCCCAATCTCGTCTCTGCGAACCAGAGCTGACTCGACGCTGACTCGGCACAATCCGATGCCCGACGCTTGTGAAAAGCGAACCTTTCTGCCTCGTAAGCGGAGCGGGCATCCTGGCATATAATGAAATCGGTAAAGGTCAGCGGTTTTTATCGACTTCCATGCCGGTGTTTAGGAGAAAATTCGATTTTCGCACAATGGCGATTGTTACGCCATTGTGTTGCTCGCAAGCGCGCGTGTACTTTTACTCGATTCCCAGAATGCATTTTTTCTGGAACGTTAACCGTAATTAATTAGCGATCATGAATAATGCATGGGTAGAGGAGGAGATTCCTTTTCTCGCGTTTCATCACCCGCGCAATTAGCGGGAACCTCGAGAAATTGAGGTCGCGCCTCGGTTTATCGCTCGAATTCGAATCGGACACGCTATTTATACATTTCCATTTCTATCCGCGATTTACATTTTCTTGTTCCGCGTTCTGACGCTTTGCACAACCAGTTTAGATTTCGTTTTTAGATTTTAACACGAAACGCGGCATCCTCGGCAATGATCCGCCCGTTCCGCTACGAGCCGCGCACACCAGGTGATTTCTCGACGTTGATTTATATGGGGAACCCATTGTGGTCGCAATTCAATGGCTTGGGCGAAAGGTACGCCACGCAAACACTGAAAGAGCCTTTACAAAAGTCATGCTTCATTTTCGCTACACAGGCGCCTCAAAACTTTACCCCCCACAACTTTCAAACATGCACATACCCAAGGTCGAAAATTTACACAATACATACACTAGCAATTAGTTGCAACAACAAAATCTTCATCTGAAATATAATAGCTATTTATGGTATAAGTGAATAAAATTGCTTTATTGAATCAGAATTGAAGAATTTGCGTTAAGTGTCTCATTGTCAGGTAACAACGAAAATTTCAAGGATAGTGCGAATTTGCCTATTTTTTACTTTATTCACGTTGTCAATGGTTATAGTCAATAAAGTGAAAATGTAAACATTCACCCATTCGATTAAAGTTTAGTTTTAACGATGACATTCAATATACATAATGAGCATTTTAATAATGCGAAGTGAAAAAATATATATTTAGATTTTTCTCTGAATTTGTAAAACCGATTGCTACCAACGTTAGTTTGCAAGATTATTTAAAGAAAGTGAAAGTCTTCTTAAAACTAAATGTGATAAAGATAATCTTACTCTTATTACAATACATATCAGCATAATTATTGAATAATTACCCCTATCAGCATAATTATTGAATAATTACCCCTAATGCAATTTTGAGGATAAATAATAATAGTTCTTTGTACTACATGAAACAATTTAAGCGTACGAACTTGCTACACTTGGACCTGAATATTCGCGAACGTTTTGAACTAGTGCGGACGCGCCTTTACACCTGAATAGTAATAGTTCTTTGTACTACATGAAACAATTTAAGCGTACGAACTTGCTACACTTGGATCTGAATATTGGCAAACGTTTTGAACTAGTGCGGACGCGCCTTTACACACACCATTTTCCGCCGGTTAAGGAAATTCCTGAAAACACAATAGAACAGTTTGGAAAACTCGAACCTTGCCCTTCACGACTGAAGGTGGATAGCCTCAATAATGATTGTTTTGATCGATTGCAATCTTTGTAATCAAACATAATAAGCATTCCATAAACGATCCACTTGGATGTTTATTACTCCACGCTTGTTATTGAACATGAATCACGAGTGCACTTGATCAGTCGATAACACTTTAACGTCGCCTTACGGTTAATTAATGTGGCACAACCGGCGCTTATGTGCCAAGTACCGAACTGTGAACGGACTATTTCTACAATATAAAATATAAAAAACCAACACAAAATGGGTGTGCAAACTAAATGAAAAATTCATCAAATGCATTTGCCTAATAAAGCCGGGAAAATTCGGTTATAAAAGCGCACAAAAATACAGTGGAAAGCGCATGAAAATTTCAATCAATGGTGCTCGAAAATTTACTAATAAAGTGCACGGGAATGAAGTTGGCAAAATGCGAAACGCGAAGCTGCAATTTCAGCAAAAAAATGATCGGAAATTCAATGGGAGGTGGATAAACATTCAATGAAATGTGCATAAACTTCTTTCAAAGGAAGGTAGTAGTTGGACGAACAAAATTCAATACAAAATTCAATACAAAATTCGCAAAAATGTTCGCAAAAAGGTATAAAGGGCACGAAGAGTCAATACACAAAGTGCGCGGATGGAATGAAAAGCGAAAAATTTGAACACAATGAAAACTGTATGCAAATTCAATTAAAGTCTATAAACATACATTCAATGAAAATAGCATGACAATACAATCAAGGGAGCACAAAGTCGCTATTATTGAGGATTTTTCCAAATGAAACAATTTGTAATATACTAAATATGACGAACTTTTATTGAGGGTTCTCAAATGTCCATAAAATTTGGAGCGGCATTAACAGACGTTTTTCAAAACTTATAAAAAAATATTTAAATGTGGTAGAATTTGTGTGTATTTTAACACTTTTTTGTGTCGTTTTACATAGTGTAGATTAAGTTACTTAATTTTCTTTCACATATAAATTTGAAGCTGCAAGTTTGTGCTCATATTATTTCTTTTAACTTTTTCTGCCTCTACATTGTGAATTCGGTTTCTTTTCTGAAAGAAGTCTGATCATTAGTTACTTAATTTTCTTCGACATATTAATTTGAAGCTGTAGGTTTTGTGCTCATATTATTTGTTTTAGCTTTTTCTGCCTCTATATTGTGAATTCGGTCTTTTCTGAAAGAAGTCTGAACATTTGACACTTAGTAACACGCTTCTTTTAAATATGCAAACAAAAGCCTAATATTTATTAAAAAAACTGCAATAAACTCTGGACTTTCATATGCACATTTTAGCGTTTTCTTAATAATCTTTGCCACAAGTTAGATAACTCTGAAATAGTGTTTTTTTTGTATTCACTTTATATGATTTTCTGTAAGAGTCTAGTAATTGTGACAATTCATGAAATAACAGACTGGTTACAAACATTTAAATTTTTTTGGTGATTTAACACAAATATTATATTGCAATATTTTAACAACCCAGCAGCCATCCCAGAGTCGTTACGTTAATGATGCACTTCCAGCCCGAGGCTCGGGCGATTCCATAAATAATAGCCCCATCAGGCCTTTCACAACATCTCGCAACCAAACAACAATAACGACGGTCGCCGGACGAGCGCTTAACCACCGTAATCGTAACACGCCAGCAAAACACCGGACCATGGAGAGCGGAGGCATTGTGGTATGCAGAGGTAATAGACCGGATTAAAGAATTGCCTCCCCGCCGGAGGCAATCTCGACTTTAATTGCTCGAAATGGGGAGATACTCGGAAGACAATGAGCGCGGAATGGCATTTAAATTCCGGTCTTCCTGCGGCCATCTTGTCGACCGCGCTGCTGCGCGCATCTTCGGTGCCTCGCTACTTTCTCAAGGCTGTAAAATCGATGCAATTAAAAAGCGTGAAAGGTCCGCAATTCTGCCGGCCACGAGCAGGTTTCTAACGGCGAAGGACGAGTCCGCACGGTGATTTTCGCTTTGAACCGCCTTAATGGTGGTAATTTGAATCTTTGTTGATCCTCTTAATTAGCCGCCTTGTCTGTGGCCACCGAACCTGACTAATATGTGTAAGGTATAAATTCAAGGTTAACGTGAACGATAAGTTAACGCGCGAATAAACATATCCACAAATACGTTAGAAATATGCGTTTATAATCACTTGCTCAGATTACCACTCGCACCTTAGCGAGTTAGTGGCGGTCTTTTCATAGATTAGTATAAGTCATTGGTGGGGTGTAGAGATACGTAACAGCAGATTCGAAACTACGCGCGCAATGCTTATCCAACCTCCTTGTCTGTAACTTAAACTTCGGATAACAAATCCAATAGATACGCTTGATGCTTGATTAAATCGGCGGTTAATTTATGTTGATACCATTGTGTCAATAATTGTATCCTCGGAAATTAATCGCAAAGGTGACTAGAATCGAAGCCTGGTGCAAGTGTTTTTAATGGGTACGCGAACAGACTGGTTCTCTTGTAGCTTCCACATTACAGCAACCGAGCTCGATCATATCATGCATTATTAGTTCGTGAACGTTTATGTGAAAATGCATCCAAACAGTTAACGAACCCATTAACTATTTATTACACTTTATCGCCTTCAAAGTTTGTACCAGTTGAAACCAATTCAACGCTCAATTATTTTTCAATTAATTGCATTGATTTGATAATCATTTATATTTAATGTCCTACACAATATTTTAAACCCAGGGCCACATTGTAATCACGCGATAAGTTTCCTAAACGAGTTGTTTAATTTTATGAGTTTTGCAAACGGCGTTATTTATAGTTCTTGATAAGAAGCACGGTTCGAGGCCGCGTATTATTTTTGCATGGCATTTTATAGACCGAGTATTTTACACTTGTTGATAACCATTCGGCTTCTCCAATCCAAGGCCCACGTTTTTCTGACATTTACTGGCATTTCAAATTTATTTGAACCTCATTCTAACTTTAAATATAATTGAGTACAGTATTCCGCTTGAGCTTTGACATTGACATTTTCTTTGACAGAATTTTGCGATAAGTAACTAGTCTGGCGGGTTCACTTTGTTAATTGGAGTTTGTTGGAATAAACATAATGAGCATTAAAAATGTATAGATTGGAGCGGACCACATGTCAGGGTAGATCACTTCTTACGCAATTCTATGAAAATAAAAAAAACCTTTTATGTACAGGAGATAAACCGTTTGCATAAATACTTTACAATCTTGTCATACATAGATTCAAACACCAGTCTTTCCAAGTACTGATAAAGTTGGGAATATTTATCTGCCGGAATAAGATACCCATTAGATTAGAAAAGCCTTGTGCTCTAATCTCGTTATGAGATAACTTATCCGTTACTTTGGAATTGTATTCTTAATATCGGCGGCCACAAACATCCGTAAAGTAAAAAGTTGCGGTTAATTAATCTATAAATATACTGGTTATGGATAATTAAAGAAGTAATGTGTTAATAACATTCGAATGGGTGACCGACCTTGGTAGGCTTCAGGCTACCAAATGTATTCGTGATTTTTTTTTCCAAACCTCTCAAAATAAGCAGTAGATACAACGAAATAATAATTTCCAATCTTAATACATAGTGGTATTAGTTGCATGTCAAATGTATTCCTGCCTATAAAATGCGACAACCCTTATTAAGTTTAGTGTCCACAAATTAACATTGCGACCTTCGCTCAATTCCCGATAATTAAGCCTTGTTAACATTCAACTTGAAAAAAAAATTCCACCATTTCATAACAAATATTATGCAAATTCTGCGAAAATTCCATTGTTTCGCCTCACGTGTAGATGCTTTACAAGTATAATACATTTTTATCGCACACGTTCTAAAGGCTGGCCTGTTCTGGTCACGTCGAAGGTCATAATTTGTAAGTACCGCCGACAGGTGTGTGGTACGCAAACGTAATTCTTTCTGCCGCACTTGTTAGTTGAATCCAACAGTAATCCGGTCTATAGGAGCAATAATACTGTTAGATTGAACTATTCACTACTTCGCCAATAGTTATAAAGATCGGCCCATATTTGTGAATTTTCTTTGTAATGCTATTTCTTCTAGATTTAAAAATTTGAGCCTTCTTTTACCCGTGGACAACTTCCTCCCTCCACCCCCATATATTTCGCTACATTTCTAAACTCAATACTAATTTTGGCGCGAAAATTTTCATTTTGACCCGGCGCCTCCACCATAAGAAAAATAATCGAAATTAATTAATAATAATTTGAAATTGTAGAAAAATAATTCCTCACCATTAATTTTAGCAAATTCAATATCCATACTTCGTCAATAGTTATAAAGACCGGCCCATATTAGTGAAGTTTTCTTTGTTAAGCGACGACTTCTATTCCCTTTAGATTTTAAAAAAGATTCAACTATTCACTACTTTGCCTATAGTTATAAAGACCGGCCCATATTAGTGAAGCTTTCTTTGTTATGCCACGATTTCAATTTCCTCTAGATTAAAAAAAAATCAACTAATGACTACTTCGCCAATAGTTATAAAGACCGGCCCATATTAGTGAAGTATTCTTTGTTATGCAACTACTTCTATTTCCTCTAGATTTAAAACAGATTCAACTATTCACTACTTCGCCAATAGCATAAACCGGCCCATATTAGTGAAGTTTTCTTTGTTATGCGACGACTTCTATTTCCTCTAGATTTAAAAAAAAGATTCAACTAATGACTACTTCGCCAATAGTTATAAAGACCGGCTCATATTAGTGAAGTTTTCTATGTTATGTGACGACTTCTATTTCCTCTAAATTTAAAAATGTGAGCCTTCATTTACCCGTGGCCAACTTCCTCCCTCCACCCCCATCAATTTCGCTACATTTCTAAACTCAAAACTAACTTTGGCGCGAAAATTTTCATTTTGACCCGTCGCCTCCACAATAAGAAACATCATCGAAATTAATCAATAATAATTTGAAATTCTAGAAAAATAATTCCGCACCAATAATTTTTGCAAATTAGGTAAGTCAAAAGGCTGCCCCATCAGTTTTCCGCGAAATATTAAAAAAAAATAATAATTACGAGGTCATAATTCTGTATAATTAAACTAGTAACAAAATAATATAAATAATCGTTTTTCCAATTCGCATTATTAACATGCTCATTATGTATATATCATTAAAACATCACTTTAATCGAATGGGTGAATAAAATGTTTACATTTTCACTTTATTCACTATAACTATTGACAACGTGAATCAAGTAAAAAATACATAAATACGCAGTATCCTTGAAATGTTTGTTGTTGCCTGACAATGTGACACTTGCATGCAAATGCTTCAATTTTGAAAACGAATTGGAAAAAATCTTGTACGATACATATGAATAAAGCAATTTTATCCACTCGAAAATATTATCGCACTCGGCTTCGCCTCTTGCGCCAAACTTCTAAACTATTTTTTCGTGGATAAAATTCAACTTAATTCACTTACCATAAATAGCTATTACCTTTTCCATTTCATGACATTTTACTTGCCTAGGAAGCCTCTATGCACGCCGCAAAGTGCGGCGATATTGCATTTTACCAATTAGATAGATTGTAATTTTCTTGAAATCTCTTATGTCTTACGTAAATTCTTCGAAAATCCAATTGTGTTTTGCCTTTGATGATATCCAAGTATAATGCACGTTTGGTGTACACGTAGTGAAGGCTCGCCCGGTTCGGGTCACGTTGAAGGTCATAATCTATGAGCTGACCGCGTACAGCACTTAAACTTTGTGGTCGACATTATATTTTCAAAGGAGCATTTAACTTTTGTATTGCATTATCTTTGTGGCAGCAAATTTGTTTTCTGCCACATTGCGTTACTATAAAATTTGTTCGTTAGTTGTGCACTCAACGTTTGACTTTCAAAATCTACCTTTCATTAGATTTTTTATTTAATTTACTTCTTTGTAAGTGCATCCTTATTATGGAGTATCTTACCTTTTATAGTATATAACGTTGCCGTTATTTTATTCGCTTGTGTACTCCACTCTGCAGCAGACTAATTTATTTTTATTTCAAGATTTGCCTTGCAAAGAGTCTGCTCCCTATTTGAATTTCATAGTTTGTTTGCAATGATTAAAGCGCCTTTTCTATGGCTGCCGACATTTACATGAGGGATTAAATCACCTTTTGAACCATCGTTAAAATTTACATGAAACACGTACGAGCCTCTTAACCTTCGTCGCACTTTACAATGGCAATCCCGCTAACTCGATTACGTATAACTGCAGGTAACACCTCGATGTGGTGCCGCCATCTATGGAGCAAGCAGTATTGGCGTCGGCAACTAAAGTTCACGGTCTCATATTCTGTTCTAACGAATTTGTGAAAGCTCCGGTGATAGCAAGAAAGTAAAGCGCAAAGGTACGTCTACACCGAAAATTTAACGCGAACGTGCGAGTGTATTGCATTTACGACGCATTGAGCGGTTTACAGTTTCTATTTAATTCGCCGGATATCGTGTCATTAAGTACGCTGCAAACACTTGCAGTTGGTCTGGACTCCACACACAACGGTCGCGAACGTTATGAATTGGCCTGGACGCGCCTTAACGCTACAAAGTTTGGGGACTTGACGTTACTTATATCATCGCTAGTAATGTGACACGCTATCTATACTTAGTTACGCACTGTAATAAAGTCAATGTGAAAATCATGTGATGGCAACCACACAGCTTGAGAGAGTTACCGCTGGGGTTCATTTGATGCGGTGTTCGTGGCCGCGTGTACCATTCCATCATGCTCCGCGTTATGGTTTCCTCTCTTTCCGCAAATAGCTCTTCGATCCCGCCAATTACAGCGCAATCATTTTCCCCATCTAATCGCCGACAGTTTCGTTCCACTTGCGTCCTCGATTCTTCACGAGGATAATTAATGCCGCTCTCCACGGCGCACACTTCCTCTCGAATCGATGGCAATCTGCTCGCATTATCCCGCGCGATGTTGTGCAATCGGCCGTGCGTAACTGCCCGGCCGGCCAGCACAGCATGGTGCAGACTTCCTCCCCCGGTAAGTACGCAAATTAATATACGGGTGACGAATCGATACCTCCGTGTGGGTGTCCTGGAATCCGTGCCTCTCGAATTAGCCGTGCCGGGAAGGTTGGCGGAGGAAAAATGGTAACTGGAATGAATCCCCGGGTGAGTCACGACGGAGGAGATTGGATGATGTCTTCAGTCGTGACCTGACCCCGGCGCACCGCTTATGAGCCGAACCGGTCACGTTTTATTGCATCATACGCGATTTGCGGAGTTTTAAGTCGCTCCAACAACCACACCCAAAGAGTGATTACATCTACACACGTAACCGGCGGCTGTATCAACTCCGGTTAGATTGCGTGCTTGCTCCCTGTCTGCGCCTGGGCATCGATTGGGGGGCCGTGGGGGCTCGCATTAAAAATTAACGAAAACACACTTAACGACCTGCTGGTGTATCTTTAACCTTCCCCCCTCCCCTGCGGGAGTGCAGTTCTGGCCCGATTGTGACTGCAGCCATGTGGTAAATCCATTATATAAAATGGCCGCTCGGCGTGTTCCGGGACGCGCGTCTGTAGCTAGCGTTCTCGTTCTAACCTATTCTGGCCCAACATTAGCGTTAATCCGTAACGAAACGGACATTTTACGTGCCTACAAATACACGGGTAAACCTGATTTTTCCGCACCGTGCGCACCTAGTGTTTACATAATTATTTTCTCGTTTCCATATTGATTTGTGGATGTAATTGGCGGTAATTAGCGTTAACAACTGTGGGACGAATGTCGCAATTGGCCGTTAATGAAAGTGAAAGCTCTTCGGGCCGCTGCTTTCTAGCGTTTTAATATCGCATACGCTGTAATTAGTTTATTACAAAGCCACTAAACCAAACGCGAACGGAAAGGTTTTTGTTTCGTATTATATAGCGACTTTCGTAGCCGGGCAGAATTTAATTGGGCCCGCTCTATGTCAAGGTTATTACGTAAAATTGGCAGTAATTCCATTATTTCGGCGTGCGTCGCGTTTGGAGAATTCCGAACATTCGGCGTCGCTCAGGAACACTCCCACGCGATCCCAAACAATGTACACTTCGTTTTTAAACAATGGAGATACATTACCGAGTCCACCTACCACCTTCGAGTCAATAAATCCGTCATATCCTCGCTCCTACGCGCTCTTTTATGAACGCACCATTAAATATTATAATCACGTCAGCGCATGTTTTCCTCCTCGATATGTTTTATTTATCAGCCTGACTAATAAATTCAGGCGATTATTTTAATTAGACAGTCAAAGGTTATTGTTCTTAAAGGCTATGAATGTATAAACACGCAATGCATCCTAGTTAACTGTGCCAATGGTGTCGATCCATTCATGCCATTGTTGAGGGGAAATGCGCGCCTGATCTCTCTCTATCGAGGATTAGAAAGGAAAGTTTACGGTGTGAGTCGAATTTATTATCCGCAGTTATGCCAGAGACGTCGTCTGACATTGCCGTTGCATCACCATCCCACTTCCTTGTAGCCAGTTTAACAGCGAGATGGTTGGGAGGCGGTGCATTTGCGACCGCCGCCGTTGCACTCGAAGTTCGTGAGCGCTGCGTAGAAAAACTAGGACAACAATTAATATCTTATAGTATCGGGCCATTTACATAATACACTCGCACAGTAATAATGTATTCGAGTGGGGAATATCTGATCGCCCCGACGGTCGTTCACCTCGCGCTACTGGCTTCGCGTGTAAAATAAGAGAAATGAATGCAGAACCAGCATGTATCTTCTCGAGTGTTGTTGACTTCGACCTACTTCGCCGACGATTCTTATCTAATGAATATTTTATCTCGCCGCCGCAATTCGGAACTGTTTGCTCAATTCTGCTTCTAGTAAAACGCCCACGCAAACACCGACTCTTCCGATAATAATAACAGCAGCTTTTCCGATATAACTTGAAACTAATTTACTTTACTTTTGACGACCAACAATGGAAATGTTCATATGTAACATCAGTGATTGTCAAATTAGCGATAGTAATGAGGTGGGAACCAGATTGTAAGGTCACTCAACACCTACCACGGAAGAAGGTGTCATTTTGCGGAAACAAAACAAGACTACCGTGTAACAAGCCTAATTTGCACAGCTCAACGGTTGTTGTACAGAACCATAGTTAAGTTCCCGCCAATATATCAAAATGCAGCTAATTTGACAAACACTGGTTACTTGGTTTTTTAATTCCGAATAAAATTGTAAATCTTAGAACCCCACCAATCATTAACATCAGTACAAGTAGATACTCTAAAATAATGTGCGAAACACAAGACTGATAAGTGATGAGTCTCCCACAGCCTGGCAAGTCACGCCATCTTGCAGGAAGTATATGTTATTTAGGTCCATATTTTCTAGCAGAGATCACTAGAAGTTGGTCTACATCTGACGATAAGGTGCACCATTAATGGTTACCCCATTCTCATTTTCAATCGAATAAGATGCGTGCTTGGACCAATGGCCGAAAATCCTGACCGAACTAGGTGAGGTCCTCACACGAAGTAGATGAATTGGTATCTCCGCAATCTGCACTGTAAGGTCCAGTTTCACAATCTTGAATCATCTCTGAACGTTAACTTTGGCATCCACAGAAACTGAACCACAATCGGAGATCATCCGAGCTTGTACAACGGGGTATTAGTCAGTCGTTAGTGCCTTGGGTTACGTGACACCTAACCTAACAGCAGAGCGCTCCACGGTTTTTCATAATGCACTGTAAGGTCCAGACGCACAATCTTGAATTATCTCTGAACGTTAACGTTGGCATCCACAGAAACTGAACCACAATCGGAGATCATCCGAGCTTGTACAGCGGGGTATTAGTTAGTCGTTAGTGCCTTCGGTCCCTTCGGACACCTCTTCCTTTGCTCTGATCCTTCGAAAGGATGTGGTGGCACCTTATTGCCCGGGTGACCCCAGGTATCTCTATCCTGAGCCAGGTGTTTCGCTTCATCATGCTCTTGCTGATGAGTGTCTTGGCCCGGTCTACCCATCTGATCGGCGATCTTCCTCGTTCCCTTTTCTCTCTACGTTCCCTTCAATAATCAATTTCTACATCGCTCCTGTTCTCCTAAGTATGTATGTCTGAAGTACCGAACGTGTGCGTGGTTCTCAATAGGAGCATAGTTTTCACACTAACTTCGTCAGGTATAGATTGGTTTCTACGATATCCACCTACAGCTACCCCATATTCCTTATGCCGTACAATATAAGATCAGGTACTAAAATGGCTTCTTGGTGTACCAGCACATTGAGTTTTAACTGCCAGCTGTTCGAAATCATGATATATACAAATATTTGTAGATGTGTCTCCCGTTACGGCTCTTTCATACCCGCGCAAGCACATGTAGAATGGTAGTGCGTTAACATGCGTTTGAAACCTCGTAACGTTACGGCCCTTTCATGCCCGCGCAAGCACATGTTGAATGGTAGTGCGTTAACATGCGTTTGAAACCTCAAACGTTACAGCCCTTTCATGCCCGCGCAAGCACATGTTGAATGGTATTGCGTTAACATGCGTTTGAAACCTCGTAACGTTACGGCCCTTTCATGCCAGCGCAAGCACATGTTGAATGGGTAGTACGTTAACATGCGTTTGAAACCTCAAAATTTTGTTTACGCGATATTCCTTGATTCAGGCAAATATCAAGGACTGGGGGTTCATCCATCAATGCGTAGTCTTCTCGGTCATGAATCAAGTATGTGAAGTTGGTCTGGAGGCAGTGCGTACATTTTGATCTGTGAGAGATCAGTTGTACTTTGGTGGTTTAAAACCGCAGACATCAGAGTTTGTCACTCTCCAAACGTCTGCGGCCAGCTAATTAACTTGTTTAAACTGGGCCCACTGGAGGGACCCGTGGTATCCTGGATAGTGATTAGTAAAAGTTACTTTTAAGTCAAATTCGCTGTGTTGAGGTACAGTTGGAGGCACTCGAGCTTGGCGACGACGGTTTGACGGTTTTGTCTCGAAATTGTTGGCGGTTTGTTGCGCGGCACACGGAGAGCGCACATAATGGACTGTTGGTTGTTTTACCGTTGGCAATTAACTGTGAGATTAACGATTGTCCCGTTTTGTTCCAGGTTTGAACACAAAGAGCGCCCGCAAGAGAAAGATAAGCGAGAACGAGTCGGCGAAGTCGAAGAGTAATACGACGTTCTGTAACATAAAGGAGGACTTGGAGAACAAGCAGGGCAGGAAAAAGAACGGCGTCACCCGCGGCTCCAACAAGAAGAAAGTCTTGGAGGAGGCGAATAACGGTAAACTGAGAGATCTTCAGGTGCGAGTCGAGGACTGCCTGCAGAACGGTGCTCACGCGGAGGCGCTCTCGGCTGTCTGCAGGCGATCGTTTGAGGAGAGCGCTCAAGAGGTCGCCGATACCAGTGGCCAGGAGTCGGCGTCTTCGCCGGCCGACGAGGCGACCGCGGCCACCCCAGAGGTCGTCGTCAGCGTCCAGGTAGCTTCGCCCCAGCCGGAGCGGCAGCAGGTGGTGGACGTCGTCCACGAGAACGACAGCGCTCTAGACGACTCTAGTAATGGTAGCAGTGTACAGTTAGTGCCTGTGGAAATTCGTGACGGTGACGAGAATGAAGGTTCGCGCGAAGATTCCGTGCCAGTGCCTGAGCCGGTAGTCGCAGAGATCGCGAGTGAAGAGGACGATTGTGTGATAGTGGCGCAACGGACGACACCGAAACACGAGGAGCGCGAGTGCTCAAGTCGCGGTGACGATGACGGACCCCTGTCTTCGTCGTCGCCCTTCAGCAGGATGGAACTCGCAGATACTGCTGGCACAGCGTCCTTGCTCCGCTTCCCAGATGACCGCTCCGACTCGGGCGTAAGTTCCCTGCGGTCGGGCAGCGGCGATGAGCGATCCGGTTCGCGATCCAGCGCCCTAAGTTCATCAGACGAACCCCAGAACAGCATCACCAACCAGAACCAGACTACGAACAGGTCGCCCTTGTTCATACCGTCGAGTCTTTCGTACCCGACCTCCACCACCGCCAACTCCAGTAGTGGTAGTGTTTCGGAGCCGGTGCGCGTGTGGCGAGACCCCAGCTTGCTGTTGGAGTCCGAGCCGCACGTTCGCCACATTCACAGTGTGCAGCACCAGTCGCTGCTAATGTCGCACCCATCCGCCCCGGCCGCCTCGGGCCCGCCACCCACCTCAGCATCCGCTGCCTCCTTGTACCCGCCCGTGCCGCCACCACCCTCCCTAATGAGTCCCCATCCTCTCCAGCACCATCCCCATCTGCCTCCGCCGAACCTCTACTCGCATCACCTCACCGATGTGCTATGGAAGCAGCGGTACCCCATGGGGCCCGTGGGCTCGCACCTCCTCGCCCCACAGGCGGCCCACCCCGCCGCCGAGGAGCTCCTGGACCGCGAGCGGGCCTACGCCCAGGATAGGGACAGGCACGAGAGGCTGATGAGGTAAAACCCCACCCCGCCCAAGGCGGCTTCTTATAAAAACTAACACTCTACACTTTGCAGGGAGAGGCAGAACCAAGAGACCAGGGAGATGGAGAAGCAAAAGGAGCGTGAGAAGGAGCGGGAGAGGCAGGAACGCGACAAGATCGACAGGGAGCGCGAGAAGCACGAGAGGGAGCAGGAGCAGGAGAGGGAGCGCCAGGAGAAGCAGAGGACTCAGCAAGCAGTGCAAAAGCACTTTGAGGAGTCCTTGAAGAGGGCCCATCAAAAGGTAGACAGAACGATTTTAATTAATCGTCCACCAGGCATCAACGTTCTGCAATTTCAGGGAGGATGGAACCTGATAAGCCTGCCGCCACCCAACAGGGGCAGTGAGGAGGAGCGCAAGAGGGCCGAGCAGGAGCATCACCAAAGAGAGCAACAACAGAGGCACATGTCAGCTGCTGCTGGGGCCCAATCTAGAGCGGACGCGAGAGAAAGGAACTACTATGCTGCTGTAAGTACTCTGATAACATAATCGAAAACACCACATTTGACTCTTCTCTTGATTAAAAAAATGTAATGACTACGACCTTGTAAGTAAGTCCACAACCAATTCAAATTGTTCTCAAACGTTCGCAGCGCAGTTAATGTCACGATATCTCGATATAATTGGGTGTTGCCGTAATACAGGGTGTAACTGAAAAGCTGACCAAACATCACGAACGTGATGGAACGTATGGAACACAATTCTATGATGTATGGAAACGAAGTTCTATAGGCGATTTACATCAAGGCGACAGCGCCTTACGTACTAACCATGGGTATTTGACGCTTCCAGTCAAATGTGTTCCTATGTGTTTCCTGTGCTACAGTGTGCGATTCGTATCAAATTCGTCGACTTCTGCCGTTTATCGTACAGTTATCAATCGGGTGGTTATGGTTTAACATCAACTATGGCAAAATATAAAAGGGTGATATATGGAATGTGTGTCCAGATTTTTTTCTTTTCAAAACTTTTAAAACGTTAAATTTTGTTGATGACTATCACTAAGGAACAAAAAAGCAGTATTTAATTCGAGTTGAGCTCATTCGATCATTTTGAAATTCGCGTGTAAGTTTTTCAGTAAGCATTTCTGGATACATGTGTATAGGCGATTTATAGGCGAACATCACGTTCGTTTGGCCAATCAGTTTAGTTACACCCTGTACATCAGTTGAAGCATCAATAAATATCCTAATTTAATTAAATAGAACGAACAGTGAAACTAACCCGTTCAAACTGTCTAAAGCCCATGTAACACGATCCCTTTTATTGCACGAAAAATTGTTCGAATAACGTTTTAAGAAATTGGAACGTAATTCGCTGAAATGCAGCAATTTGTGTATGACACGATCGTATTTATGTCACAAGAAATGTTTTGATTTTTTACGTTCTTGCATATTATGCATTTATTTGTGAATGTGTCATTACGAAACATAATACTTTCCCACTATTATTAAGCATACAAAACACAAATCAATACGCAATTCATGCAGAAACGCTAAATATATGAGGAAAAATACTAAATTAAAATGGTTAAAACAAAACAGTTCCCATAAAACCATAAATTGAACTGTAGCTTGAACTGTAGCACATAATGAATAATACTACTATAATTTTCATTCTATTACACCTCACACGCAAACAATTAAACAAGTCGACGTATTGCTGTATAATACAACAAGTTTTTATATGTTTTAAGCATATAACATACATACATAATCCATCCCTCTTTTACCCATTGGGTGTCGAGTAAAGCATAATAAGAGAGACAAATTTTGTAGGAATTCCAGATTAGATGCGCGCAGTTTCCATTAATAAAATAGAACGCCAAACAATTTCCTGTAGAGAAATTTCAAACGAATATTCTGTCTGACATGATCAAATAAATCAAGGTCACAAAATCGAACAATATTTCGTACAGTAAAAAGGATTGTGTCACACGGGCTTAAATGCTATAGTCCACATATGTGTACACACGAACACACTTGAACGCTCGTGTTACATTCTGTGTGTGGACGTACCTTTAGGATAGTAATAGACACGCAGCGTGTAAACGCCGACGATTTTCCGCCCGATTTTATTCGGATAATAATTGTGTAACTAAATATCATGAAAAATTCGTTTATTAAATGAATTATGTTTGATTAGGCATCAGTGCATTCAAATTCGGTGATGTCAGAGTTCAGGTTTACAGATCGGATAGGGAATATTAAAATATCAATTTCACAATCAATGTTACGGCTTGCATTGAATTGCTCATTGGTATTTATGTAAATTAAACTACGTTGTACATCAAAATGAACCCATATCAAATTTGTAAAAAAAAAACACAATTTCCTGTACCTATCAATCCCAGTGATCTAGGATTTGAAGGGTTTGGTACAAAAAGTACAAAACTCCATATTCTTTCCTTCTTGATAAACAGCGCAGCTACGACTTGTGTTAGCCAAAACGAGTCTAGTATTACTGTTCTTGAACTGATGCACATCAAGTTGATATGTATCAGTGTCCACATGCATATAGGCTCAGTTGTACAATTGTAGTTTATCTTTGATCGTGGTTCAGTTTCTGAGGATGCTATTGTGTCCACGATTGTATCCTATGCAAGTGACCCAAGCTCAAGGAGAATATGCTGTCTAAAAACTGCCGTCACTACTGCTTAATACAAATGTATTGATTTAACCTGATGTCAAAACAACAACATATACTTACAAACAACAACAAAAAAAAAACTTAACAGCATTTCCATGTTCTTCTCCACTTCGATGTCCCATGTCACAATCTCACAATTTTTAAAAATATATACATATACATATAATGTTTCTATTGAGGGAATTATTGCTGAAAATCGTCTTTGAAAATTGAGATAAACAAATTATTCGTTTTGCACAAAATCTACGCATATATATGTTTGATTTCCTTTGATTTGATAATAGAGATTCTTCTAACACATACTATTTCAGAATGTTAATGATTAAAATAGACTTCATCAGTCGGCCTTGAAGTAGGTATATGTTGCAGTATACGTTATTATCATTACGAATCTGGAATTACATTAAATGATATTGATGCATATATCGTCGTCTTTATGAAACCATCGGTTTTATTTAACCCTTTGCGGTCCTGTGTCGGGGCAGCCCCGACATTGAAAATTGGTAGTTCCAGTCCTATGTCGGGTCAGCCCACGTTAAGCTAATGGCTATAATAAAAGTAACTAATAAATTATGATACTCGCTACATGCATGACAATGGTTAGGGAATATATAAAGTTATTATGAAACGGAATTTTACTTTAAAGAATACATAAAGGGTGTCAGGGTGTCCCGGGAGAAAGGGCACATACTAAATATCTACGAATATTTTTCAAATTTATCATATTTTTTAAAGTAATCGCCGAATTTTAATTCAAGGGAGACAACTTTTGACAAACAATTGATGTTGATTTGTTTAACCCCCTTGCCGCAAGGGAGGTAAGCCTTTTTTAAATTGGAGTAAGCGGTTTATTAAGAATTCGTGGTTCAAATCTTCAAATAACAGTAATACCACTGCATATTATACGTATTAAGAATAAATATAATAATAAATGAATTGGTATTGTTGTCTAGCAGTTGATTATAATTTGTACATTGTAAAAAAAAAAAATAATGTAGAAAGATGTAAAAAATTTAGAAAGAAATTGGCGAGATTTAGATTAACACAATAATACCATAGGGAAATAATTGAAGTAATTTTGTTAGAATTTGTTTTGAGGCCATTAGGTTTGTTGGCCCATCAAAAAGCATGGACATGGGTAGATATGTTTAGAAGTATCTTTAAATGTTTGAATGGCCTCTTTCTGCGTTTTTAGTCAAATATCTTCGCCAAAAAGTGGTCTACCATACTTATTGTTGAATTTTAAAAATATTCCTATTTTGGAAATAAAACGTTCACATTTGACTAGACACTACAAATTAAATGATGAAAAACCTTCCACTAA
Source organism: Othius punctulatus (assembly GCA_951805005.1). NCBI lineage: Eukaryota > Metazoa > Arthropoda > Insecta > Coleoptera > Staphylinidae > Othius > Othius punctulatus. The sequence goes on from OX638145.1 coordinate 17,975,118, forward strand.
TAGAAAATAAAAAACGTAATATAGTAAATAATTTACCTGAATCACACGTTTTTATTCATGACCCCGTTTACATAACACGGAAAATTGGGATGTTGAGTAACTAAACTTACGCTAGTGATTGATGTGTACGAAATGTATTTAATATTCACGTAATTTTTTTTTATAAAACCTATATTCCTCGGCCTCCCAGAATTTTTACGCGGCCCACAATTTAAATTACGCAAATACTCAAATAATCTGATTTAGAGACGCTAGTTTGGCTGACAGGTTAGAACGCTTGCTTAGCATGCACGAAGACCTGGGTTCGAGCCCCAGTACAGGTAGTACATTTGTACTGAGAAACTAGTGCCATTCGCCGTTGGGACCTCATTAACGGCGCTCTAGAGATCGGGGGCGAATTTCTAGAGTAACAAGCCCTAACTCAATACACACATTTACACAAATCACACGGCAGAAGGACCCACGTCGGTCGATAGCCAGTTAGGGATAATGTCCCTAACAAATACAGTCACTACTATCTGATTTAGAATAAATGTGCAATAACAACAACATTGGGCTACACATAACATTAATGAGCAAAACGATGTCATCTATAAATAACCTGAATATGTTCTACTTTGGTAAAATATTTGCACATGATATGTTTGTACTCACGAAACTTTGTAATTAGTAGCTTAGAAAACTTTATGTTTACATTTTTCTATTTTAAATAAATACGCTTAGATTTGATAATTAGTGTAGTTTCGTAGAGTTGTTATTATGCAGCTATTTTCTTGGAATGGTTATAAACTGCACACCGAATTCATTTAATTGTTCCTTATGGCCCAAATTTAATAATTAGTCTTTAAAATTTATAAATGTTCGTTTACAAACTTACCTAGTTTTTTTAAATAAATTATCTTAGCTCCGTATTTGTAGTCCATACTTGAGCATGAGTTTGACTCAAGAATGTATTTTTGTAACAAATGTAATTTTCTTGAGTTACACTCATGCTCAAGTGTGGACTTCAAATAAATGTCATTCCTGAAAATCAAATACACTTGGGCCTAGCAATGCATTTTTGCAACTTTCTGCCCACAATAAGTACTAAATAATGCAAAACAAATTTTTAATCAAGTTTGAAATACTAATTATTTGTATCTGTGAAAAATAATCTGAACTGAAAAATTCTGTGCTCATGTTATTTCCAAGCAATTATTTAAATTTGGGGTTGCTCCGCTAATAAAAGTTGTTCCACATATTTGAATTTCCGATTTGATATTCTATGAAACTTAGCAAGATGAAAATGATTTTATTTGGAAAAAGAAAATTTCTAATTTAACACTGATTAATTATATGCTTATTTCCTCTAATTACTATCAGATCAGTTACAAAAAATAAGTTTATTTTACTAGATCATTGGGACCTTCTACTTATCCTATCTCTTCTTCTTCTCCTTGGAGGGCCATGCTCGATTTCGACCATCCTATATCTAATGGGGAATAATTAGAATTTGATGTTTGCTGTTTCATCCAGGTGTTCATTGTATAAATGCATATTTTTCAATTATAGGCTCAACGTCCGATGGGCGTGCCAGGCAAGGAGTACCCCCCACCTGCACACAGCCGGGTGCAGACGAACAAGCCATCTGAGAAGATGGCGCCGGTCCACGCTGCGCTCCCGAAGGCGGAAGTGAACATGTTCGGTTACCCAGCCTACCAGCCGTCCACCTTCTTTGCACACGAACCAAAGAACAAGTCCTCCGAACATCACAAGATGCAGTCTCAGCAGGGTTGTGGACTAGTAGTGACTAAAAGTGGTAGTAATGTGGACAGGGAGAGGGACATGTTGCCAAACCCGCCGCCCCTGATGAGTGAACTTAAAAATTCTGTGATTGTGAAACATGACGGCAAGAACCCGCACCACCTCGAGCCGAGGGTCTCGATAGCTCACTCACCGAAGCTCAGGCCGGACATGATGGGCCACTACCTGACGTCGCAGGCGCAGGCACACAAGGGGGGCCTGTATGAGTATAGGAGCCCCACTCAGTCGCCGCACCACTTGCCCCATGCACCTAGCCCACACCACTTGCAGCCGGAGAACCTGGGGAAGCAGTCTCACCACCGCTCCGGGCAGCTGCCCAGTCCTCACCACCAAAGGCAGTCGCCGCATCCGCACCCCCACTCGCAGCCTCACCCATCTCCCGAGATGAGGTACAGGAGTAATTCGGAATCCCAGGCCATGATTTATCCCACTGTGGGGAAGTCGGGCAATGTTCCTGCGAGTTATCCATACATGACGCCTGTTTCTACCGTGAGCCATTATACCGTGGCAGCTAGTACGGTGTCAAACTGCAAACCGAAAGTTAGCAGCCCCGCACCACACCACATATATGGTAAACCTTCCGCTGGTATGGGAACTGGGATACCTGCAACACGACCTCATGAATCGGTCCAAGGTGGCAATCCTTTACCTTTAACATCGAAGCCACCCCTTTCCTCATCAGTGTCTCCATCACCTTATCAACAAGTGTCTCAGTACCACCCACCACACCAGCAAAGTGCTGCAATGCCTACGTGTTTACCACCTCCTGCCCACAGCAGCAGAGCAAGTTCGGCGACAATGTATGATAGGATGTACCAAGGCAACTCTGTACCTGGAGGGCTTTCTGTTAAACCCTCTATACAGCATGGCACCTCACCACCTACAGCCGCATCAGCTCCGTCACCTGTGGCTCGGAGTCACATGCAGTTCCTTCCGGGAATCACACACCCCTCCCAGAATATTCCTACAGGGCATTCCGTGCAAACTCAACCTCTGGATTTGGGAGTTTCTTCGAATAAATATGATTCATCATTGTCTCCTAAAAGAAAAGGCACCCCAGTTAATAGCCTACCCGTATGTTTGGAAGTCAAAAAGAAGCGAATGGATGTGTTGAATACCCCCATAACGCAACAGAATCTCTCTGTGTATTCAGGTCAGCCACAATTGGCAAGAGTCAGTGAACCTAGTCCTCTCATAGCCAGCGCGGCAACTACCATAACTACAGTTGTAAACACAGCTGCATACAGGGGGGCCTCTACAATTCCACCATCACAGAGCCCCTCAATGCTCACCGACGTCCTACCAGATGTTAGTGTAATGGCAGTTAATGTTCCGAATGAACGACCACCCAGTTTGGACAGTAACGCATCATCTGTTGTATCAACGGTCAGCAGTGTTGCAATGCCAGCCACAACGACGCCAACCACTAATGCAGGGGGAGCAATATCTGAACCCACCACTCCCATTAAAACATCATCTTCAACAACCACTGCTACAACACCTAGTGCAATAGACTCTGAAAAATCCAATAGCCCCGTACCAAGCAAATCTGCAAGCTATCCAGTCCGACACCTAAAAAAAGCTTGGCTGCAGAGGCACACCGGTGAAGACGTGGAAGACACGACTGGAATAGTTGGAAGTGGCAGTTGTCTAACATTGCCGTTAAACATTTCCTCCAACACACCTTCGGTTAAAGAAGCTCTGCCGGTCTCGTCGCTCCACAACATTGGTTCCATGGCTGTCAACAGCATCAACAAAACAAAGCCATTTCCAAACAAAACAAACAACAGAAAAGCCCACAAAGAGTCGCCCTCGCTCAACGGCCATCCCGTGGACTCCTCCAAAGCTGACGACTCCTCCAGCTCGGACCAGGAGCGGGGAAGGAAGTCCCCGCCCAAAAGAAAACCGCCGAAAGTGAAAAGAAAAAAAGGTGGGGGCGCTCCGAAAAAAACCTCCGAGGAGAAGAAGCGGAAAGTTAGCGGGCAGAGCGCAGCCGCCAGTGAAAGCGGCAGCGACAGTGATAAAGAGAGCGTCAGTGATAAGGATTCTGACTCCGGGGCAAGCACGACGGTTCCCGGGAAGAAGTCCAGCGCCAATCTAGCTGCAGCCAAGGACAAGGAGCCCAGGAAGCGAGGAAGACGTCCGAAGACAAAAAACGATAAAGGCGAGGAGCCGCGCGCTAAGAAATCCAAGGATGAACTAGTGCCCCAGCGCGACTCCTTTCGCAAACCCCCCGTGGGGCAACTCAAGAAAACCGGCGAGAGTTTTTTACAAGATGGCCCGTGCTTTGAAGTCGCACCGAAGTTGGCCAAGTGTAGAGAATGCAGGTGGACACCCAACCAAAGATCCAAGAACATGCCCAACATTTTCTGCAGGTTCTATGCCTTCAGAAGGTTAAGGTACACAAAGAATGGACAACTCGCAATCGCAGGGTTTTCTGATCCTCATAAAGATGCCTTGGAGGTAAAAAAAAAACACTTATTTACTTATTAATGAAAACAATTGTTTTAATAAATTTTAAATAGTTTCCATTTTTGAATCAGCTAGTTTTTACAAGTAGTACGAACCTCAAAATTAACTCATTTCAGGACGATATAAAATTGTGGCTTCCAGCACCAGATCAGCCGCCAGTAGATTTAGACTTGGAAACATCCAGATTCATCCTAAAGCAGGTCGGAGATCATTTCTGCAATTTACTTCTCCAAGAAAAGGAGGCACACGGTGAACACATGTCAGACGGTAAGGATTTATTTCCCAATTAATTGCACACAATTCTAACTTCGGTTTTAATATCAGAAACTACAATAGCATGGAAACGAGTGGTACAAGGTGTCCGTGAAATGTGTGATGTCTGTGAGACAACGCTCTTCAACTTCCATTGGGCCTGCGGCAAATGCGGCTTTGTCGTCTGTTTGGACTGTTACAAAGGGAGGAAGTCGGGACAAATTAAAATATGGGGAGAGCCAGGAAAAGATAGGGATGACTTTTCGTGGCTGTTGTGCACGAATCGGCAGCCTCACGAGCAAGAGAAACTAATGCTGACCCAGATAATAGCTGGGGATTCACTGCAGAAACTCGGTAAACTGGTCCATGAAATGAGGGAGCTGTGGAGTGTGGAACAGCACTGCGGTTGCTCCATTAGTAAAGAAGTTTCTCAAAAATCCAACGGTGCTCGAAAAGAAATTATTAAGAGCATACTGTCTATAGAAATGAATGGTATTAAGAAGGAAATCAAAGAAGATCCAGACAAGACTTCTGTAAACGGAGGCGCGGGGAAGGATGAAAAGAGCGGGCTGACGTGGTTTGCCGAGGTGGCTTTGTCGGCTGAAGAAAAGAAAATTGAGGACAGCAGCGACTCTGATGAGAGCAGCTTTTCGACACTCCGTGAATTACTAATACGGCCGTCTCACAAGCCCAACGGCAGTCGAGCAACATCGCCAGTACCAAATACACAGAAGAACAAGAAGGTCAATGCACGGCTGGACACACTCGATGAGGTTATTTCCAGCGTCATCGAGGATAGCGTTCCCAAACACGATAGTATGTCCGATAACAAGGAACTGAAGCACTTCGTCCCGAGGGATAATGCTTTGGCAAAATCCAGGGGCACGCTTCCCATAAGGATTATGACGTTGACGGAAAGCAAACTACTGTATCCTGATACGCCTCACAGCTGGTTGTGTGATGGGAAACTCCTGAGGCTCTCTGATACTAACCATACTGGAAATTATAAAATATTCCAAGTAAGTAATTAATCGTTTAAATTTTTATTAAAATCATTGTTTACCACATTTCATATTTTGATTGTTTTTATTTTGTACAATTGGTTTTCTAATTATGTCTAATTGGTAAAATAATTTTTTCAGGACCAATGGAAGCGGGGTCAGCCGGTTCTGGTTTCTGATGTTAGCCGTTATCTGGACAAGGATCTGTGGAGTCCAGAGGCGTTTGCAAGAGATTTTGGCGATGACAAGAACGATTTGGTCAACTGCATAAACGGGACCACGGTTGTCAATCAGCCGATGCGAAAGTTTTGGGAAGGATTCGAACACTTCACTAAGAGACTAAAGGACGACAGGGGTAACCCGATGTTGCTGAAGTTGAAGGATTGGCCCCCGGGGGAGGATTTTGCAGAAATGTTGCCCACGAGGTTTGCAGACTTAATGAAGGTACTACCCTTATCTGAATATACTCACCGAAATGGAAGATTGAATTTAGCTAGTCGGTTGCCAGATTGCTTCGTTCGGCCTGATTTGGGACCTAAAATGTACAATGCCTATGGTTCAGCTTTACATCCTTCAAAAGGAACTACAAACTTACATTTAGATATATCGGATGCTGTGAACGTTATGGTTTATGTTGGTATTCCTAAGGACAGTGATAGTGATGAACACATAAAGGAGGCATTTAGGGCTATTGATGAAGCTGGTTGTGATATTCTGACTAGGCGTAGGGTGAGGGATAAAGGGGAACTGCCTGGTGCATTGTGGCACATATACAACGCGAGAGATGCTGATAAAATCAGGGATCTGCTCAACAAGGTGGTCGTTGAAAAGGGCGGAATTCTGAAGCCGAATCATGACCCGATCCATGACCAAAGCTGCTACCTCGATGGGCCCCTGCGCGAGAGGTTGTACAAGGAATACGGTGTGGAGGGTTACGCTATAGTGCAATGTTTAGGTGATGCAGTTTTTATTCCTGCCGGTGCTCCCCATCAAGTCCGAAATTTACACAACTGTATTAAAGTAGCAGAGGACTTTGTGTCGCCTGAGAATGTTTCACATTGTTTCCATTTAACACAGGAGTTCAGAGACCTATCCGACACTCATTCGAATCATGAGGATAAGCTGCAAATTAAGAACATCATTTTTCATGCTGTGAAGGATTCTCTGTCTACTTTGACGGCAATCATGAACAAGCACATCAAGACAGAGAAGGATTCGACTGAGCGGAATGGTAGTAATAGTGTTGCCACAGGAGGAACTGATAACATACAAAATTCGACTATGGACTCTTCTGAGCCTGCTTAAATTGTGATAGTAGACGCTTATTTTAGCCAGCAAGCAATTTTGTAAAATACTTCTTGTGTGATAACAAATGTGTAATATTTAAGAGACAAATTAATGTGTGTATGCACGTGAGATGTTTTGTGTACATACCTGTACATTGACTTGAATGAAATGCTGAATATGCACGGTTTATCTTCCTGTTAGTAGTGACTAGTGACTTGTACCGGTCACCAGTTGTAATTAGCCTACTCTCTACTCACTTGTTGACTACTTCTTGGTGTCTGGGGTGGAACCTCGGGACGGAGGGTTATATATCAATGTTGTTTCAAAGTACCATTTAATGATGGTAGAGCAGCTACTTGCAGATAAACTGAACTGAATTTATAATATAATTATTGTTTCGTTTTTATTTAGGGGTTTCTCTACCAATTAGCTACTAATTGGCTTTTAGTTATGTATGTATATTTATTTGAATATCTCTGTAGCTGGTCTACTGACAGTGGTTATTTTTGTCACTTGTATACTGTGCCTGTTAAAGAATGGTATTTTTAACTACTGATCTTTTTTGAAACTCGCTATTCAGTATTCTTTGTGGGTTCGTAAAAGTTATACATTTAGTGAACAAAATATTTTTCAGCATCTTTCAAAAACATTTCTAAAGTGCTATTTCATTCAAAGTGCCAATTAAGATTATTTTAAGGGGTCTCTGACGGGTGACCGAATACCTTATTGTAAGTATATAAATATATAATTAAGAAAATTGAAGTATATGATTAAAAATCAAGCTAAGCTTTGGTGGCCCGCCAGGATCGGATGATCTCGACTTTGTTTTACAACGATGAATATTAAATTCAATTCTTATCCCACTTACTCACTTAGATATATTATATATCGGAAGAATCCAGTTGGGTTTGGATATTGTATATTTTTAAATTTAGTATTTAGTTTGTCATATATGTATATTGTTTCAATGATGTAAGAACTTATAATTTATTTGCTTTTTACAGTGATCATTGTACAGTAGCATAGTTTTTTGTACAGAGTACCTTACTGTTTCCTTTTCCCTGCCCAGAGGAAGAATATTACTTTTTTGTACTATGTATATTATGTAAGAAAAATAGGTTTGAATAAGAAATGTTTATATTAAATTAAATTTTATTTCTCCCCTCCCGCAAACGTCAGAGGTCATAAGGATCATTTCTTTTGCACAATATTTTATTAATATTAATTAATTACATACAAATTTTGCAGCACCAGCACATATACTTAGTAGAACTCAGGATTTTCTAGAAAATATAAAAAAGTTATCCTTAATGGGCCTTGTAACAAATCTTTACAAAAAGTAAGAACAACCATTACACACATTTGTTATATAATCGCCTCAAGATGGGGAATATTTTTAATCTACAACAATCATTTAACAGCGACTCAATTTTGTTGTGTTTATATAAAAATTAATATACATTTTCATTAATCTGTACATTTGGTAACAACAAAAATAATTGTACTAATTACCTAAAGTATATAAATAAGTTAAAGCTGTTTTGTATTATTTTTTTTTGGATCAATACTGTTGGAGGGTGGATGAATTGCCGATGCTGTATCTTTCTCATACCCCAAATTTTTCTCTGCTTCAGCTTTTTCTAATTTCGATTCCTGTTCCTTCTTCAGAGCCTTCTCTATCTTGTCCTCCACTTCAAGTATTTCCTCCTTATCCAACAGCTCCACCAGTTCATCCACTTGCTTGGCACTCAAATGAACGTTATCTTTTCCAATGAACTCTATCACCTATCAACGACACAAATAATTATCAAAACAATCATACACAATACATACAATACGAACCTTTAAAACATCCTCGACCTTAATAGAACCATCGTGATCATCATCAATTTTGCTTAAAACATTCTCTATTTGCGCGAGTCGTGATTCGTCCGGCACGTTCTTAATTTGTTTAATTGCTGCCATTATATCGTCAATTTTAAGGAGTTCCTCTTTCTTGATTGTTGTCTCCATTTCTAGATTCTGTTTAAGCTGCAGCTCCTTGTCTTCTAGTTCGTTGAGGAGCTTGTCCATTCCACCGATCATCCTGTTGACCTTCTTGAACAATCTCTGTGCCGCTTTTGTCTCCTTAATCTCGTTCTTCGGCAGTGTGGCGACGGCTTTCTTTAAATCCAGAACGTCCTCTTCGTAATCGGCAAGTTGCTCTTTCAATTCCTCAATCTCCACCTTCTCAACTATCACCTTCTTATCCTTTGAAATGGCATCTAGGGCGTCTTCAATAGCCTCCACATCTCTAGATATCAAAATCTCCTTTTCGTCCTTACCTTCGGCAACTTTAGGCACTGGTTTTACATCAGCCTTAATTCCGGTCTCATCTGTAAGTATTGGAGCTTTGTCTTCGAGAGCATCTTTTATTTCCTTCTTTTTGACTTCACCCAACTCTTTACGCTCTTCCTTAATCTTCCTCTCCTCCTCCATTATCACTTCCAATTGCACCTTGTTATCGATTTTGCCTTCCTTCTCGCCGATGGCAGCCTTTGTTTGCGTGATTATTGTATCTGGAAGAACGGATATCGTTGCTTTGAGTTTGTCCCCTGTGGGTATAGCGTCCGGTAACATCAAAGCTCTCGACAGCAATAAGAGTGAAGGAGGAACTTTCTCGTTTAAGCTTAAGTCAAGCCAGTCTTGCAGTTGCGTCCTCAGCCTGGCCTCAGTCACCCCGTAAGCTCGCATGCCTCTGGCTCTGCAGGCCTGCTGCACCTCCCAAAGGCTCAATGAGTCGATGCCCTCTTTCTGAATCATCTTATCATCTGCAGCGAGTGATCGTAGCTTCATCCTTAACTGAAAACGCAGTAAATTATTTGTGCCCAAAGTTTGCACCTCCAGAACCCTGCAGAGGGCCACAAGCTGGCTCCTCGAGAGCGAATCAAGGGTTATTTCGTCTTGGAATAGCTTGGAGAACTTCAGGATCTCTTCGTTTGTGACGTGTTCTCCGGTGTCCCGCATTTTGTGGAACCACTCGCTGAATTCCTTGGCCAGTTGGGAGTTGTGGTCGGCATGCTGTAGGGACATATCGTCCAGTGTTTGCTGCAAGAACTTTGCCATCTCAAGCTTGACTTTCAGGCTCTGCTTTAACTTATCTTCTTTCTCCGTGGCTGTTTGGAACGTCGATGGCAGCATGCCGGGGAAAAATTTGATAAAAAACGGAAGCAGAAACTCCATAAAGGGCACAATTATGAATACGGAAAATGGCACCAATCGGAACATGTCTCCAACAGTTCTCATCAGTAGCCGGTATTCCCTACGCGTGAGCGTATACCCATTAAGTACCCTCCACATCAAACCCCCAGATATTTTCATGTCTATAAACAGCAAACGGAAGCCATGATAGTAGTGTATCAGCTCATCAATTATCCTCTGTTTAAGCGGCTTTTTAACTATTTCCTTCGGTTTTGTTTCAGCGGGCAGTTCCTTCTCCTTCTCCTTCTTCTTTAGGGCTTGGACGGTGACCTCTACCTGCATATTGAACAACATTTTAATATGAAATTGTCTAGCAATTTAAGAAAACTCTCTACCTTTGAGGATGGCTTCAGCGGTTCACTTTCAAGGCGGACACATGAAAGCGAGAAATTCCTCCTTATGTCATATTGCAGGTAAGATGGTCTTAGGTAGTACGTTGGACTCTGATTGTTTTGGTAGAGGATTCGAATGCCTGGGGTGCACGCTGCTGTATCAAAGTTGTGTATAAATTCTTTCAGATACCTCTTGTGCGTGTGTGAACTATAAGTACATCCATGACAACCTGTAATTGCATAATATTGAACAGATTTACATTACATGTAATTTGTAGGTTGTCATTGTGATTATTTGGGGATCAGAAATAGAAAAGCTGTAATTCACGCGGTCTGTCTGTTGCTACGTCGCGATTTTTAGTATTCCACAGAGCGGCCGGTGAATGTCAGCGATGCATGCAGTCGTTTGACGAAATTGTAACTTACATTTTTTGAAGATGTTGTAACGTCCTTTAATAATAATGTATGGAGATCGTAAGAATACTTGCATTTTGATCACCCTGAATTTTTCGTTTATAAAGAATTAACTTAACGTTACTTATAGTTACATATACCATCAATATCCATTAATAATTACACATCTTTCCATGCGACCTAATGATAATAGTGATTTAGAAATTATCCTGATAAAATATTTTGACATCACTGCCTGTCAAATTGTAGGGTTCCCAATCCACTAATTCAAAATCCCTAGTTTTATATGGAAACTTTTACTAAACATGGCTAAACACTTTTCAAAGTTTCACATGTCTCTTTTGAAGACAAATATGGATACAACATTAATAAAATATCCCAAGTTACTGAGATAAGAAATCAAAACGAATTTATATGTTAACCCATCCTACTGCAAGAGGGCACCAGCGTCGGCACATACGAGGGGCGTTTATAAAGCATTCCATTTTTGCTCGATAACTTGCCGAAATATTAAGATTTTTACAATCTGGTTTTAGAATATGATACTAGACTACTCATATAACACGTTTGTATGGAGTTCTAGTGGGATTTTAGCGTACAACGGTGCGTACTGAAAATAACTCCACGAATACTTGAGGTTTTCTAAAATTTGTGATGACCTATCAGCTAAGTAATGGTTGCGGCTTATAAGCTACCAATTGTTTAATGATTTTTATAATATTTTATTTTATCACTAACTAACAAACTAACCATCGCACGATAAAGCGGTAAATGCTGAATCAAAAAATGCAAATCCATAATGTTCTGCAAGTAGGCACATTTTGATTTAAACAGAGTGCAAAGCACAATAGAGTAGCGAATGCTGAATTCAAAACTGCAAACCGCAGTGCTGTACGATGCTTAGTTACTGAGATAAAAATTATAAAAGAAATTAAAAGTTGAACATTATCTTCACTCCCACGCATAAACTAGAAGGAATTTCATCGAACTGTTTTGGGAAGAGTCTTACATATTTCCCCTCTATCGATTGCTATAGGAAATTTTCAAATCCATTTTTCTCACGAAGATTCCATAAGGTTAACCCCTTGGAACTTTTCACGAAATAATAGGAAATTTTCGAAATAAACTGAGTACACAGATCGATAGAGCAGCGAATGCTGAATCCAAATCTGCAAACCGCAGTGCTGTACGATGCTTAGGTACTGAGATAAAAATTATAAAATAAATTAAAAGTTGAACATTAACTTCACTCCCACGCATAAACTAGAAGGAATTTCATCGAACTGTTTTGGGAAAAGTCTTACATATTTCCCCTCTATCGATTGCTATAGGAAATTTTCAAATCCATTTTTCACACGAAGATTCCATAAGGTTAACCCCTTGGAACTTTTCACGAAATAATAGGAAATTTTCGATTTAAACTGAGTGCACAGCTCGATAGAGCAGCGAATGCTGAATCCAAATCTGCAAACCGCAGTGCTGTACGATGCTTAGTTACTGAGATAAAAATTAAAAACCAATAAACGATCTCTCGCAACTTCTGTGTTCCTGGTACGAGATCCGAAAATTTCAAAATATAATTGGAAAATTTCTATTTACACTGAGTAGGCTCAGTGACTGGGCAGTACGACAGAGAATTGTATGCTGAATCCAAAAATACAAACCGCAGTGCTGTGAGGTCTTTTGTTACTAAGAAAATAAATAAAAACCGTATGAAAACTTATACACAAACTAACAAAGAATCAGTCGTCTTTTATGTTGGAAACCATAGACTGGTGCATGCTGAATCGAAATCTGCAAACCGCAGTGCTGTACGATGCTTAGGCACTGAGGTAAACATTATAAAAGAAATTAAAAGTTGAACATTAACTTCACTCCCACGCATAAACTAGAAGGAATTTCATCGAACTGTTTTGGGAAAAGTCTTACATATTTCCCCTCTATCGATTGCTATAGGAAATTTTCAAATCCATTTTTCACACGAAGATTCCATAAGGTTTTAACCCCCTTGGAACTTTTCACGAAATAATTGGAAATTTTCGAATTAAACTGAGTACACAGATCGATAGAGCAGCGAATGCTGAATCCAAATCTGCAAACTGCAGTGCTGTACGATGCTTAGGTACTGAGATAAAAATTATAAAAGAAATTAAAAGTTGAACATTAACTTCACTCCCACGCATAAACTAGAAGGACATTCATCGAACTGTTTTGGGAAAAGTCTTACATATTTCCCCTCTATCGATTGCTATTGGAAATTTTCAAATCCATTTTTCACACGAAGATTCCATAAGGTTAACCCCTTGGAACTTTTCACGAAATAATTGGAAATTTTCGATTTAAACTGAGTGCACAGCTCGATAGAGCAGCGAATGCTGAATCCAAATCTGCAAACCGCAGTGCTGTACGATGCTTAGTTACTGAGGTAAAAATTAAAAACCAATAAACGATCTCTCGCAACTTCTGTGTTCCTGGTACGAGATCCGAAAATTTCAAAATATAATTGGAAAATTTCAATTTACACTGAGTGGGCTCAGTGACTGGGCAGTCCGATAGAGAATTGTATGCTGAATCCAAAAATGCAAACCGCAATGCTGTGAGGTCCTTTGTTACCAAGAAAAAAAAATAAATACCATACGAAAACTTATACACAAACTAACAAAAAATCAGTCATCTTTTATGTTGGAAACGATAGACTACTGCATGCTGAATCCAAATCTGCAAACCGCAGTGCTGTACGATGCTTAGATACTGAGATAAAAACTATAAAAGAAATTAAAAGTTGAACATTAACTTCACTCCCACGCATAAACTAGAAGGAATTTCATCGAACTGTTTTGGGAAAAGTCTTACATATTTCCCCTCTATCGATTGCTATAGGAAATTTTCAAATCCATTTTTCACACGAAGATTCCATAAGGTTAACTAACCCCTTGGAACCTTTCACGAAATAATAGGAAATTTTCGAATTAAACTGAGTGCACAGCTCGACAGAGCAGCGAATGCTGAATCCAAATCTGCAAACCGCAGTGCTGTACGATGCTTAGTTACTGAGATAAAAATTAAAAACCAATAAACGATCTCTCGCAACTTCTGTGTTCCTGGTACGAGATCCGAAAATTTCAAAATATAATTGGAAAATTTCTATTTACACTGAGTAGGCTCAGTGACTGGGCAGTACGACAGAGAATTGTATGCTGAATCCAAAAATACAAACCGCAGTGCTGTGAGGTCCTTTGTTACTAAGAAAAAAAATAAAAACCGTATGAAAACTTATACACAAACTAACAAAGAATCGGTCGTCTTTTATGTTGGAAACCATAGACTGGTGCATGCTGAATCGAAATCTGCAAACCGCAGTGCTGTACGATGCTTAGGTACTGAGATAAACATTATAAAATAAATTAAAAGTTGAACATTAACTTCACTCCCACGCATAAACTAGTAGGAATTTCATCGAACTGTTTTGGGAAAAGTCTTGCATATTTCCCCTCTACCGATAGCCATATGAAATCTTCAATTCTGTCTGTATTTGTAAATGAATCTTAAATGAGTCCCTTAAACCGCATTAGTAACGAAATCGATTATCTTTGGTCACGAATGACCTCAGTAACTAAGCATTTCACAGTATTTCAGTTTTCATTTGCCTCGGCCTCGGCCCATCACACACCTTACTATGTGTTGAATTTTGACTTTATTTGAGTGTAAATAAAGGCTAGTTACCTGGACATACAAATAAACTTATTTATATTTAATTCTGGGCTGATTTAAATCGGAGATTAAATTAAAATAAGTGTTTAATTATTTGAAACTAGCTGCGCCATCCAGCGACTAATTATGGAACTACAGGTATCGCCATCTAGCGGCGAACTGGGGAACAGCGAGTGGCGCCATCTAGCAGCTGACTATAGAACTACGCGTAGCGTCATCTAGCGGCTAAGCATGGAACTAAACATCGCGCCATCTAGCAGCCGAATTTAGAACTCCTTAATTGCCGGGCCGGTAAAGTTTCTATGATTGTTAACGTAACTGCAATTTCAGATTTAAGCGCGATGCAAGCAATGTATACCTACCGCACTAATTGTTAATGAGTGTGCACCAAAACAAATAGCAGCCAAATTTGTTAAGGCAGAGTTTAATAATTCGGTACATTCATTTCAATCACACGTTAAGTGTTGCGAGCAAAAGCTGTCCGTAGATGTTCGCGCATTAATATGTAAAAGGCACCTCTTGAATCCAAATCTGCAAACCGCAGTGCTGTACGATGCTTAGGTACTGAGATAAAAATTATTAAAGAAATTAAAAGTTGAACATTAACTTCACTCCCACGCATAAACAAGAAGGAATTTCATCGAACTGTTTTGGGAAAAGTCTTACATATTTCCCCTCTATCGATTGCTATAGGAAATTTTCAAATCCATTTTTCACACGAAGATTCCATAAGGTTAACCCCTTGGAACTTTTCACGAAATAATTGGAAATTTTCGATTTAAACTGAGTGCACAGCTCGATAGAGCAGCGAATGCTGAATCCAAATCTGCAAACCGCAGTGCTGTACGATGCTTAGTTACTGAGATAAAAACTAAAAACCAATAAACGATCTCTCGCAACTTCTGTGTTCCTGGTACGAGATCTGAAACTTTCAAAATATAATTGGAAAATTTCAATTTACACTGAGTGGGCTCGGTGACTGGGCAGTCCGATAGAGAATTGTATGCTGAATCCAAAAATGCAAACCGCAATGCTGTGAGGTCCTTTGTTACCAAGAAAAAAAAAATAAAAACCGTAAGAAAACTTATACACAAACTAACAAAAAATCAGTCATCTTTTTTGTTGGAAACGATAGACTACTGCATGCTGAATCCAAATCTGCAAACCGCAGTGCTGTACGATGCTTAGATACTGAGATAAAAACTATAAAAGAAATTAAAAGTTGAACATTAACTTCACTCCCACGCATAAACTAGAAGGAATTTCATCGAACTGTTTTTGGAAAAGTCTTACATATTTCCCCTCTATCGATTGCTATAGGAAATTTTCAAATCCATTTTTCACACGAAGATTCCATAAGGTTAACCCTTGGAACTTTTCACGAAATAATAGGAAATTTTCGAATTAAACTGAGTACACAGATCGATAGAGCAGCGAATGCTGAATCCAAATCTGCAAACTGCAGTGCTGTACGATGCTTAGGTACTGAGATAAAAATTATAAAAGAAATTAAAAGTTGAACATTAACTTCACTCCCACGCATAAACTAGAATGACATTCATCGAACTGTTTTGGGAAAAGTCTTACATATTTCCCCTCTATCGATTGCTATAGGAAATTTTCAAATCCATTTTTCACACGAAGATTCCATAAGGTTAACCCCTTGGAACTTTTCACGAAATAATAGGAAATTTTCGAATTAAACTGAGTGCACATCTCGACAGAGCAGCGAATGCCGAATCCAAATCTGCAAACCGCAGTGCTGTACGATGCTTAGTTACTGAGATAAAAATTAAAAACCAATAAACGATCTCTCGCAACTTCTGTGTTCCTGGTACGAGATCCGAAAATTTCAAAATATAATTGCAAAATTTCTATTTACACTGAGTAGGCTCAGTGACGGGGCAGTACGACAGAGAATTGTATGCTGAATCCAAAAATGCAAACCGCAATGCTGTGAGGTCCTTTGTTACCAAGAAAAAAAATAAAAACCGTACGAAAACTTATACACAAACTAACAAAAAAACAGTCATCTTTTATGTTGGAAACGATAGACTACTGCATGCTGAATCCAAATCTGCAAACCGCAGTGCTGTACGATGCTTAGATACTGAGATAAAAACTATAAAAGAAATTAAAAGTTGAACATTAACTTCACTCCCACGCATAAACTAGAAGGAATTTCATCGAACTGTTTTGGGAAAAGTCTTACATATTTCCCCTCTATCGATTGCTATAGGAAATTTTCAAATCCATTTTTCACACGAAGATTCCATAAGGTTAACTAACCCCTTGGAACTTTTCACGAAATAATAGGAAATTTTCGAATTAAACTGAGTGCACAGCTCGACAGAGCAGCGAATGCTGAATCCAAATCTGCAAACCGCAGTGCTGTACGATGCTTAGTTACTGAGATAAAAATTAAAAACCAATAAACGATCTCTCGCAACTTCTGTGTTCCTGGTACGAGATCCGAAAATTTCAAAATATAATTGGAAAATTTCTATTTACACTGAGTAGGCTCAGTGACTGGGCAGTACGACAGAGAATTGTATGCTGAATCCAAAAATACAAACCGCAGTGCTGTGAGGTCCTTTGTTACTAAGAAAAAAAATAAACACCGTATGAAAACTTATACACAAACTAACAAAGAATCAGTCGTCTTTTATGTTGGAAACCATAGACTGGTGCATGCTGAATCGAAATCTGCAAACCGCAGTGCTGTACGATGCTTAGGTACTGAGATAAACATTATAAAATAAATTAAAAGTTGAACATTAACTTCACTCCCACGCATAAACTAGTAGGAATTTCATCGAACTGTTTTGGGAAAAGTCTTGCATATTTCCCCTCTACCGATAGCCATATGAAATCTTCAATTCTGTCTGTATTTGTAAATGAATCTTAAATGAGTCCCTTAAACCGCATTAGTAACGAAATCGATTATCTTTGGTCACGAATGACCTCAGTAACTAAGCATTTCACAGCATTTCAGTTTTCATTTGCCTCGGCCTCGGCCCATCACACACCTTACTATGTGTTGAATTTTGACTTTATTTGAGTGTAAATAAAGGCTAGTTACCTGGACATACAAATAAACTTATTTATATTTAATTCTGGGCTGATTTAAATCGGAGATTAAATTAAAATAAGTGTTTAATTATTTGAAACTAGCTGCGCCATCCAGCGACTAATTATGGAACTACATGTATCGCCATCTAGCGGCGAACTGGGGAACAGCGAGTGGCGCCATCTAGCAGCTGACTATAGAACTACGCGTAGCGTCATCTATCGGCTAAGCATGGAACTAAACGTCGCGCCATCTAGCAGCCGAATTTAGAACTCCTTAATTGCCGTGCCGGTAAAGTTTCTATGATTGTTTACGTAACTGCAATTTCAAATTTAAGCGCGATGCAAGCAATGTATACTTACCGCACTAATTGTTAATGAGTGTGCACCAAAACAAATAGCAGTCAAATTTGTTAAGGCAGAGTTTAATAATTCGGTACATTCATTTCAATGACACGTTAAGTGTTGCGAGCAAAAGCTGTCCGTAGATGTTCGCGCATTAATATGTAAAAGGCACCTCTTGAATCCAAATCTGCAAACCGCAGTGCTGTACGATGCTTAGGTACTGAGATAAAAATTATAAAAGAAATTAAAAGTTGAACATTAACTTCACTCCCACGCATAAACTAGAAGGAATTTCATCGAACTGTTTTGGGAAAAGTCTTACATATTTCCCCTCTATCGATTGCTATAGGAAATTTTCAAATCCATTTTTACACGAAGATTCCATAAGGTCCCCCCCTTGGAACTTTTCACGAAATAATTGGAAATTTTCGATTTAAACTGAGTGCACAGCTCGATAGAGCAGCGAATGCTGAATCAAAATCTGCAAACCGCAGTGCTGTACGATGCTTAGTTACTGAGATAAAAACTAAAAACCAATAAACGTTCTCTCGCAACTTCTGTGTTCCTGGTACGAGATCTGAAACTTTCAAAATATAATTGGAAAATTTATATTTACACTGAGTGGGCTCAGTGACTGAGCAGTCCGATAGAGAATTGTATGCTGAATCCAAAAATGCAAACCGCAATGCTGTGAGGTCCTTTGTTACCAAGAAAAAAATAAAAACCGTAAGAAAACTTATACACAAACTAACAAAAAATCAGTCATCTTTTATGTTGGAAACGATAGACTACTGCATGCTGAATCCAAATCTGCAAACCGCAGTGCTGTACGATGCTTAGATACTGAGATAAAAATTATAAAAGAAATTAAAAGTTGAACATTAACTTCACTCCCACGCATAAACTAGAAGGACATTCATCGAACTGTTTTGGGAAACGTCTTACATATTTCCCCTCTATCGATTGCTATAGGAAATTTTCAAATCCATTTTTCACACGAAGATTCCATAAGGTTAACCCCTTGGAACTTTTCACGAAATAATTGGAAATTTTCGATTTAAACTGAGTGCACAGCTCGATAGAGCAGCGAATGCTGAATCCGAAAATGCAAACCGCAATTAAAAGATTGCGCAATTAGTGCGGCATACATTGCTTGCATCGTGTTTATAAATGAAATTGCAGAGACGCTAAAAATTATCGATACCTTACCGGCACGGCATATAAGCAGTTCCACATTTGGTCGCTAGATGGCGTGGCCTTTTTATTTCCACAGTGTACCGCCAGGCGCCGCTACGTAGCAGTTCAATATTCGAAAATTTTCGAAAGCACTCGATATTCTTGCATATTTTAAACAGAATCCTCATCATATTTTCAGATGAATCGTTTTAAAATTTACTCCCTTTTTAGCTGTAATTAAATATGCAATTAATACATTTTCAGAGATTTAAGTTTAATAACAATCTATATTTCTCAATCCAATAACTCTATCTACTTTGGTGCAAATTGATTTTCACTGGAGCCGAACAAAACGGACGGAATGAAATAATTGAGCGCGCCGGGCAACAACATCGATTATCGTCCCGCGGCCGCGATTGATCATCAATCAAAAGCCGTTGTTGATGGAATTTGGGAGCAACTGCTCTAATAATTAATAATGAAAAAACCGTGAGCGCCCATATTATATTCCAGTTAGTGTTATCGAGGATCAAATATGTACGATAATATTATGAAGGTTTAAATTTAATCAAAAAGAAAACAGCAATGTTGCTTACAAAGAGAAATACGTTAACTGGTAAAACGACTATAATATTATTAATAATATAATTGATTACTGAAGTATTATATTGAATTGTTAGTCTTGCTATTTCGTATCATACAAGATTTTTTTAATACCTACATTTATATTGCGTAAAAGTTAAATATGTTACTAATTATAATATTGAACTATCTAATATCATAATTATTAATTATGAAAACAATTTCTTATAGTAATAAGATGAAGAATATTTTTGAATATTCAAAATTGAAAATTTTGTTTGTATTCTTGTTTGCACAAATTGACAAAAACGTATTATTTTGTAATGTTTTTATATAACTTTGATATAAGGTATGTACATAACTTGATATAATTAGAAAATGTACCGATACATGTGTGCTCACTATGAGCCAAGTGCTTTTTACTCTGTTTGTGTGCTATGATTTAAATTATTTATGAAGATATTATATCAGCAATTTGCATGGGCTGAATATCTGGTCTAAGGGAAACCAAGTAACCCAATTATTGCGATGCGATCGGTGTGCAGACGAGCCGCCCACGTAATCTCGATTATCACATCATAATTAGAAGCATAATATGCAGATTGAGTTATGATTCGTATTCTAGGGGACACGGCGAGATCAAAGGCTTCTCCCCGAAGCGTGACAACAGTTCCGAATCCACCCACGCCCTGAAATATTGATATTCTTCCCAATACTCGCAATAACTTTAAAATGCAGATTTTATACTAGAACTACACACGGGATCGCATATAGTAATAAATCAATACTAAATTGTAAAAGTCAGTGATTACCCCTTGTGAAATATTTTCAATTAATGAATAAAAAACACACTTGGCTAGGTTTTTTATTACTGTTTCTTATAACTACGTGCAATTTCATTCAAAAGTACAAAGTGCGACGAATATACCTTGATATCTTGGCAACGACTGTTTCGCGGGCGAAAAATACATTGTATAAATATTTTAGCTTCTGCACAGTCTCTGAAGTGAGAAGGTCCAGGATGCAGCGCGAGACGGGATCAAAGGTGCTGAAATTGCCCGTCTGAAGACGCCCGCGCTTTATTAACCCAGCTGAAAATTAAACGTCCGCTTTCGGGAGGCTGCAGGAGATCTGATCACGTTCGGTGCACTTTTATCTTGGAGACATAAAAAATTTACACCAGAAGCTTCTACGTGACTGGAGGGAAAACCCGCCGGTTCTCTTTGCATTACATTGAAGCCTCGAGAAAATAATAATCTCTTTTGTGTCGTGCAAATGTATGATCATTCCATGGGGTCGTATTTATCCTGTTGAACTGTTTACAAAATAAACAGCATCTAACGTATAACTTGCAACAGTTATATTGTTCTGGTGCTCTCCACTGCTAGAGTTTGGCCACAACTTCTTTAATTATTTAAAAATTGAGTAGTACGATGCAATTAAAGTTCCACAATGAGCTGATATTAGCGTGACTTATTTATAATTTTGCTGCCCCTCAACTTTATGCTGGGGCAATGGGACAATTTTGCTGCCCCTCAACCCCCTTTACTTATGGAAATGTACCGGATGAATTACAATGGCTGTACGACAACGGAATGAAGCTTGCTCTTGCTGAAATGAGCCCAAAGAATTAGGCCAATTACATTTTTAAATAACTCTGCATTGTTTATTGCACGATGAGGGAGGAACTCGTGTCTAATGAAGGGGCTAAGTTGGCGACGTCGACGATTCGAATCAATTGTAATTAATCGCGGCGACGCTGCTTCATTAACTCGATGCTTTGTGCCTCAAGCCATTGATGCCATTTACAATTTAATTAATTGATGTATTATTTTCGCGATTACATTGTTTCTGCTTTAAATAAAAATAGTTACTTAGATTTAGTTATTTTGCTCTACATTACAATTACGTTTACAACAACAACAACAACAACAACAACAACAACAACAACAACAACAACAACAACAACAACAACAACAACAAACATGATAATACAAAATAACCCGGAATATAAGAATCCTAGCGGATTGATCCTACAATTTGCAGATAACACCATTATTCCATCAGCATACAATATTTTGAATTTTAATCGATTGAGTCCTCATAGAACTATGGCTATTAATGCTAATGAAAACTATATCGAATTCGTGATATGCTGAACTTTGCACTACTTAAATAAACATCAATTTAGAGAACGACCGAATTTTGACCGACGAATTCTTCACACCCTAAATCATCCCCCCTGTTGGTCGCACGCGATTTTTCCGACCGGGCCTCCCCTAATAGTGACATCCGAGACGCGATTAATGCGGCGCGCAAAAATGGCGATAAAGTCTGCTACATTAAACTACTTGCACGGCGCGTATCGGAGCAGATTTATGGTCGCAATAAATCAGGGCCGGGCCGAGGCTCCGGTCGGGTGTGAATTTTTAAATAATAGGCCGCCACGCGAGCCGGGGGTTGGGGGGCAACCACGAGCGCGATCGCAGGGGGCTCACGGCGCGCCACGGAATCTCCGCCGTTTTGCGGAATCCGGCTAGAAAGTTGGAGTACTCGCGGCTTTCTGCGGGTGAGAGGGAAGGAGTTGTAATGATGAACATTTTGTGTAGGAGCCAAACTATTTCTGAGTTGAAGAAATTACGAGAGCAATGTGTAATAGTTATTGAGACGTAGATTATTTGATTAAGAGTAAATTGTGGCATATACGTAGAAAATTTCGTATACGGAATACGTATTTCCAGGAGTGGGGGGCAGTGCTAGAGGACAAATAATTGCATCACCAAAAGTATTATCAATCATTTTTTTTACTCCAATAAACATCTAATACAACGCAACTTACCTAAAGAAGCATTCTTCTTCTTGTGGTTCCTTTTCGTAACTAAGCTTGGAATCATCTTCTTCTTGTGGTTCCTTTTCCTAACTAAGCTTGGAATCATCATGCCTACCTCCACATTATTGACTAACAGCAGCCAAACCAAAGAAGCATTGCAGAACTGTAAACAATGTGAAGACTTTGGAAACACCATGTAGGAAAATTTAAAAGAAAATAAAAAAAAAACGTTCCAAACAATGGACAAGGCATAAACAGCGAAGAAATAGAAGAAGAAGCAGATTCAATGAATGAATGAAACAAACATCATTAAGGCAATTGAAATGTAAGCGGGGAAAATATAATAAAAGCAGAGGCAGATATAATGGAAATATGCACTGAGAACTTCAAGGAACTACTGGATAGTACAAGACAGAAACAGCGCAGAAATGTAGATTCAATGGAACATCTAGAAATAATCAAAGGATTAGAAATAAGATATAGAAGATTTAAAACTAGCTCTAAAAGAATGAAAGAACACACAGAGATTTGACGATATCAAACCGTAGCAACTCACATTTATACAGAAGGAGAAGTGAAGCATGAAAGATTTTTCTTGGGGCAGTTACCAATTGATGGTGCTGTTACACGTAATCTTCAATTTCAACTTTATCAGTTCAGTGCGCACGTGTACAACTCACACCAGGTAAACAGGAAGAAAACTAGCCACCTACTATGAGATATGTAAGCCCGTATGTAAGCCCGTAGTTAACGCCTGTGGGAATGTGATATTATCGAAATAGGATCTATACATGGCTCACTAAAGTATGATATATTATAGTGTTCATTTTTTTTTTCAAAATTGTGCGTTTATAAAACATATTTCGCCGGGGATGACAAATATGAAATTTTCCGACCCTCGTTTGCTGTGCTGTTGCTGTGCCGGGTTCTCGCCCTCTTAATATTCCCGGTACGTGTGGGGCGAGACGGGGAGAAATTTTTACGGCCGTTAAGATCAGCCTCGCCCCGGCCGTGGCGCTGGCGAAGCCAACTCGGACCCATCTGACGTCGTGCGTGGCGGAGCCCCGAAAGTGCCCCGGCATAAATCACACGCCATCCTTTATAAATATTACCGCTGCTCCTTGCGTAACACATGTAAGCCCCTACAATCGTAAATATAACGTGCAGGGCCGGCTTTATCTTGTCCTGCTCCTTGCGTGCGGCCTCACGCAATTAAATTTTAACGCCGCACGAGCGAGGGCCAGAACAATACTTATGCCCCGCGGAACCTCCAATGTTGGCCCGTATTTTTATCGCAGCTACCCCCATTGTGGCCTTAATGAGAAACGAAAGTATCGATACCGATCAACATAAATACATAAATTTTGCAGAGGTGTTTCCAGAGGGTGGCTGCTACACGTTGTGGCGAACAATAGTGGTACATTGTTTAAAACTCATTTATAAACTCATCTGGAACAAAGAGTCGAGGCTCCGATTGTTAACCTAGAGCCGTGGCTTGGTTTCTCGCTGAGAGCAATATTAAAATTGTTCAATTTTCACATAACATGATTTTACTTACGAGGGCAAGCTGATAAAAAAGGTATGAAGGAGGCCATGAAAAACAAAAATTGTTTTTTATTATATTCCTTAAACTGTCAGAAAACTTTCACGCAATTATCTCAATTAGCAATTATCATTGTTCAGTTCTGGTTGTACATTTCTACAGAAATGTTCTAATACTGACGTATCAAAGTTTCTTTATAATGGAAAAAAAATCAATCCTTTTTGTTGTAAAAATTGTTTTTTCATAATTGTTTTACAATCACATTTTGAAAGTGATAGAAACATAAAACAATTACCAATTTAAAAAATGAAGAACTATTTTCACAGCCTGGGTGTGTGCTTAAAACTAGTCAAAACTTCAAGCGGCGTTTTCTTAAAATGCTGATCCTGTTTTTCCCACCCATCGCAGACTTAATAAAAACTATTTCTGAAAGATAACATATTCTGCAATTGCCAGGATAGCAGTTTTTTCGTGACTTCTAATCTACAATGTCATTAAACTTGATTAAATTCCAGGCATAATCTAATCTGGAAGTAGATTGCACCCCATCAAATGATTAACAAAATAAGTGCCCCCTTAGTGCGAAATAAAATAAAGCATCCCTTTTCCCACCCCCATGCAAGCGCAACGACTCAATTATCGAAATTTAACTCCCATTGAGGGCGCCTCGACCCCGTCTCCGGCTTCCGCGCGGCTCCTTAACGGTCCCCGCGAACAACCCTTTGACGCCATTAAAGCACGTTATCCGCCCCCGAACCCCGACCGTCTACGCCCGTGCGGCTATATATAAGATATGGCTTATAACTCCATCCGCATCCCCCGATGCTTTCATCTCGCAACTTTCAACCCCCTCGCATTAGGGCGGCGAACCGAACTGGGTCAGGTGCGTCGGAAAGTTTCACATCGGACGGCGAGCCACTCACGGTGTCATACGGTTTTTGAAACGAATTTCACAATATGGAAAAAAAAATGGAGACAAAATGCAGACAGATGAGCGCCCCGGATAAAACAAAAGTGAAGGGCTCCGGGATTGATTATGGCTGTATGGTTATTTAACGGAGGCCCACATTTTAGGCTTTGCGAAAACTGGAAAATGATTGGTTTTTCCAGAATATTAGTCTAAAGGCCTTCACCATCTTGGTAATCGTAGACCATACATCTAATCTTAATTAACCTTAACTCCCTATTCAATATAAGATACTAAGATATGATACATAACGACCATGATAGATAGATATGATAGACTTAGAAACTTAGATACTAGAGCCCATATCTAAAGCCTCGTTTACATTTGGAAAGTTTTGGAAAGTAAACTTACGATGTGTAAACCAGAAAAACGTCTGCCAAGAAAGAAACTAAACAAGAAAGTAAGACGTTTTTCTGGTTTACACATCGTTAGTTTACTGGCGGCAAGTACTTTCCACCAGTAAACTTTCCAAATGTAAACGAGGCTTATAGTCCGCACTTGAGCTTGAGGTCGACTCAAGTCGTATATTTGGCTGCGTTTGGTGCATAAACGTTTATAGAAAATACGCAACAAAATACACTTCTTTAGTCGGACTCATGCTCCAGTACGGACTATAGATACGGGTATGAGTATGATACTCAAGTTGTAAATTTTGATATTTGTTTTTTCGGTATTTCGATAAAAGTTTAAACATTTTGAAAGAATGAACTGAATTTTAAACAACGAAAGCCGAATTTGCTGCACAATGTAGACGTACTACCAGTACAGTTGCTATTATAATTTTGGATCTGATTTTGGTGTTTACTGCATGTACGTGACTATGTGTCATTGTTCGGCGTGTCCACTTGAAGCGTCCGGCCAATAAATTCGGCGCGCCCGATCCAATTTAGCCGGGGGCCGACATAATCGCGCATAATGCGCCCCGAATATTCGCGATCAATTCCTCACGCAGACATTGTGTTATAGATTCCCAGCCGGACATTATACTTCCCGTGACGTTGCGCGATAAATCAGTCAAGCGCCAGGCAGTTCGCAACAGCGAGTTTAATGAATAATGGTCGGGGCCCCGTTGCGGCGCGGTCCATTTGTATTCGGGATTTTCGGGTCCCAGACGTGTGCATGCGGCCGTGTGTGGGTGTTGGTTGTGCGCATTTAATTATTCACGCCGCCCGCACACGGAGGCGGCGATTTTTCGCCAAGTTGGCGTTCTCCATGCGACTAACACCACCAGAACTCATTTCGTAAAGCGCAGTTTTATAATTTGTGCAGATTTGCAGTTGAAGTACTAAATAGAATTATAAAGCCGAATAAATTGGGCGTAAAATAATTGTTAATATATTGCAGCAGATCATCTAAAACCATTCCATTGGAATGTTTAGTTACATCAGTTTCAGTTTTAGATTTAAGAAACTTGCTAGAATTATACAGAATAAATTGGGCCTAAAATAACTGTTAATACATTGCAGCAGATCATCTAAAACTATTCTATTATAATGTTTAGTTATATTAGTTTTAGTTATAGATTTAAGAAACTTACTACAATTAAATCAAAATAGTGCATAATTTATAAAAAAAAAAATCATGTACACTCATGGTCACATAAATCTAGTACAAACAAATTGACATTGCTATATAAAATTGCAATTGTATCCTAATTTATTGTACTAGATTTATGTGAGCATACACATTTCAAACTATTCTGTGACTACACACATTCTACATTATAATATTATACAAAATATTAAAAGTCAATAATTCTTGGAAATTGGAAAAACATGTGAAATAAGTTCATGAAGCTTTCAGAAAACTGCCGCAATTATATAAAAATTGGATACAATTACCTAAACTTAAAACATCTTCTAAATTTTCAGAATATTATTTATCATTTTATTAGAAAGAATACTCTGTAATTGCGTAGAGCATAATCCTAAATATAACAGTACGATTTCAGAAATTTGCTCAAATTATATAAAAATTGTGTAAAATTTTTAAATACTTTCGAGTATATGAAACTATTCTATGAGGACATATCGATTCCCTGATTCTAATACCACTTATTGAAACAATCTTAATTTTACAGGAGATTGAAAACAACCTGGTTTTTAGATGGGCCATCTGGGCAGACCACGCAGATGGCAAATCGTAAAATCGATGATTTTCCGATCAAATCGACTAAAATAGTAGTGACTGAATTTGTTAGAGATATTATCCCTAACTGGCTATCGACCAATGTGGGTCCTTCTGCCATCAACTAAAAAAAAAATCCGAAAAATCGCGATTTTTCGAGTTGCTCTAAATGACCTTAGAGGTGCATGCCTAGACTAATTGGACCCTCCCGATTCCAATGAGCATACATTCAGCCTCCTAGCCCCAGCGGTTCGCGAGATTTCCGCCCTCAAAGTTGGGAAATTTAAAAAATAGCATAAAAGATCTTTGTATAACAGCCAAGAGTGTTTTTCAGTAAATTATTTATTGTATCTGGGATAAAAACATTAAAATGGAAGAAATATATCCCCAAGGGTATCTATAGGTACTGTAAAATAGTGCTGAAGTTAGTCCTGATCGGGGCAGGACGAATCTAGTAAAATAATTAATGTAAGTGTTTCACATTATGGTGGAGGCGCCGGGTACACATATCGTATTTTTGGAATCGCTCGTTTATTGGAGCTTTCCAGAATAGGGTTTTATTGAAAATCCGAAATCTAGACTAATTGGGCCCTCCCGATTCCAATGAGCACACATTCAGCCTCCTAGCTCCAGCGGTTCTCGAGATATCCGCCCTCAAAGTTGGGAAATTTAAACAATAACAAAAAAGATCTTTGTATAACAGCCAAGAGGTTTTTTTTTTTCAGTAAATTACTTATTGTATCTGGGAAAAAACATTAAAATGCAAGAAATATATCCCCAAGGGTATCTATAGGTACTGTAAAATAGTCCTGTGGAAGTTAGTCCTGATCGGGGAAGGACGAATCTAGTAAAATAATTAATGTAAGTGTTTCACATTATGGTGGAGGCGCCGGGTACACATATCGAATTTCTGGAATCGCTCGTTTATTGGAGCTTTCCAGAATAGGGTTTTATTGGAAATCCGAAATCTAGACTAATTGGGCCCTCCCGATTCCAATGAGCACACATTCAGCCTCCTAGCTCCAGCGGTTCTCGAGATATCCGCCCTCAAAGTTGGGAAATGTAAAAAATAGCAAAATGATCTTTGTATAACAGCCAAAAGTTTTTTCAGTAAATTACTTATTGTATCTGGGAAAAAACATTAAAATGCAAGAAATATATCCCCAAGGATATCTATAGGTACTGTAAAATTGTACTGTGGAAGTTAGTCCTGATCGGGGAAGGACGAATCTAGTAAAATAATTAATGTAATGTTTCACATTATGGTGGAGGTGCCGGGTACACATATAGTATTTTTGTAATCTCTCGTTTATTGGAGCTTTCCAGAAGAGCGTTTTATTGGAAATCGGACGATCAAATAACTTGCATTTTTAGTTGCCCGATTCTGCGAAACGAGTGATATAAAATGATTTTAATCACGCGCGTTTTTTCCCCGCAGAAACGAGTGCAATTCCTGGTGCCTCTCGAAACTCGATAATTGAAATTGAACAAAGCGCGAAATTTTTTTGGCCCCCGCACCGGCGCTGAGCAGGCCATCAGCAATTCCGCTGCAAACTTAATTACCGCCGCCTGGCGCGCTCGCAGAAGTTAGCGCGGCTCCCGCGGCCGTGGGGGCAGAAGTTTTCGGGGATTCGGTTCCCAGCGGCGGCGGCGGCGGCGTCGGGGGCGGCGCGTTTCGGGCGATAAATTCCTGGGGCCGTGCACCGCTCCTTCGGTGGGAAATTAAAAGCATCGATCGCGTGCGGAGGCCGGGGGCGCGTGGAAGGCCGCCGCAGAAAATTTCCAGATGCTCGCCGCCGCCCCCCTGGGCCGCGGTCGCCCCTGAAACAAATCGATGGTCGCGGGAGATAAAATGCGAGCAGGCACTAAAAGGCATGGAGAATGGAGGAGAGAAATTGGCTGAAGGAGTTATTTATTTATTTGGTTATAAATCTTGAGTGTTTCCACAAGAAATCGCGTCAGCGACTTTAGAGCTGAGGAGGGAAGCAAGTAAAGTGATAAGAAATATCGCAGTATGAAGCTTTGACTTGCCAAGTAAGAAATTGTATTAGTTACTGTAGAGCAAAGTAGATTTGGGAACTATGAAAGGGTGGCACGAGCGTGGTTTAACTGTGGGGTATATTTAATAAACTTTACATTAAAACAAAAAAATGAAAATTGCACAAAATTCCTAAAATTTAACATTACTTGTGAACACTGGTACTGGAAAAAATAGTTGGTTGTCACAGATAACAATGCTTATTTAATGTTCGTTGAGGCATATACTACGGATTTCCATAGAATTTTTAAGTAGAGTTACTTCTAGTAATTATAATTATAAAAGTGTACCATAGTAGTTTTGCATGAAATATTTTAAGTTTGTATTCTAGAGCAAAATTATTCAAGTTAAAATTAAATTGAGGCGTTTATTTTAAAAAGTGCACATATCCAAAAATCAGTTTTGTGGGAATTTGAGAAAAAGTTACAGTGGAAGTTATACTCAAAGTACTGGGAAAATAAATCAGGCTATTCTGTTGTATTTATTTCAGCTTATTTAAAATTTAAAATTATTTTAAATAAGAACTGCGAAACAAGAGAAAAACTTGGAATGTAACAGGCGTGTAACAGG
The DNA here is from genome assembly GCA_951805005.1 of Othius punctulatus. Classification (NCBI taxonomy): domain Eukaryota; kingdom Metazoa; phylum Arthropoda; class Insecta; order Coleoptera; family Staphylinidae; genus Othius; species Othius punctulatus. The sequence goes on from OX638145.1 coordinate 18,004,877, forward strand.
CAAATGAAAAAACTTGTATTGTATTGTTTTTCGAGAGAACGGGTGGCACGAGCGTAGTTTAACTGTGGGGTATATTTAATAACCTTTACATTAAAACAAAAAAATGAAAATTGCACAAAATTCCTAAAATTTAACATTACTTGTGAACACTGGTACTGTAAAAAATAGTTGGTTGTCACAGATAACAATGCTTATTTAATGTTCGTTGAGGCATATACTACTGATTTCCATAGATTTTTTAAGTAGAGTTACTTCTAGTAATTATAATTATAAAAGTGTACCATAGTAGTTTTGCATGAAATATTTTAAGTTTGTATTCTAGAGCAAAATTATTCAAGTTAAAATTAAATTGAGGCGTTTATTTTAAAAAGGGCACATATCCAAAAATCAGTTTTGTGGGAATTTGAGAAAAAGTTACAGTGGAAGTTATACTCAAAGTACTGGGAAAATAAATCAGGCTATTCTGTTGTATTTATTTCAGCTTATTTAAAATTTAAAATTATTTTAAATAAGAACTGCGAAACAAGAGAAAAACTTGGAATGTAACAGGCGTGTAACAGGCAAATGAAAAAACTTGTATTGTATTGTTTTTCGACAAAACGGGTTTGTTAGTGCATAGACATTGGTCTTCAGAACCGTTTACTGTTAATAACTCGATTTGTGCATTTTTGGACTTGAGTTGTTTTTAAAATAAGCGCCCCTGGATATTTGCCGCCATGGGCTATAGCCCCTATAGCCCCCCATCCCCTATAAATCCGCCGCTGCTTTGGATATTTGGATATTTGGATTGGATATTGTTTTATTTTCATATTTCATACATACTTTGATTGCATTAAGGAGGTATGGTGACATATTCTTATATCATCTATGATTTAAATTAGTTGATGAATGGTGATTTTAAGTATTACGAAAATTCATTAAAATTCCCCTCTCAACTCCCATCGTTGCCCATTCGCCCCGTTCCCATCCAAATTCCATTTCACTGTGAGTGTGTTCCTCGAGCGCGACTGACGGTAAACCGTCGGAAAACAATCAGGATTTTGGTCCTGGGCGCCGCTTTTTAATACAAAGTTTCCGCCCGCCTCACGCGGGACCCCCGCGCCCTTCCGCCCCCTGTCGGCGCATCAAAACAAAATGGGAAATAATGCGGCCCTAAACATCGTTTTCCCTGAGAAATTGAAAATCAATGGGCGGCCCGTGAAGATTCGGTTCCGCTACATTTATTCCGCGCAAATATTTTCCACCGGCGGCCCTAATTTAAAGCGACGCCCCCGGGGGGACGGCGCCCCGTTTTTTCCCCGCGTCTCCGCCGCCGCCGCGAATTTAAATCGAATTTGCAGCCGCCCCCGGCCGCCTCCTACGTGCGAGGCCGGGAAACACGAAATCGCGTAGAAAAAAAATTCGCATTATAAACAAGGCAAATTGCTGGCGAAATTTGAATTCTGCAATGTCTCTGCTTGCGACGCTTATGCATATCTTAAACAATTCAGTCACCGCAATTAAAACTTGTATTGAATATTACAATTATGTAGTGTCGCGGACATTATGTTATTGTACCCTAGGTAATTGTACCAGGAACAAGGATGTTCCACGATTGTAAAACCGGTCACACTTGAGTTAATCACTGAAATTTCTGAAAATTTGTATAATGGATATTTTGAAAATGTATGCCAGATATGTATACAGTATGCCTGAAGATAATTCCTCTGAAAATTTGATGGGGAATATCTTAAATAAGTGAGAAAATCGAATGTATAACTTTTCGAATTGACCAATACCTATCTGTTGGTCACTGAAATTTCTGAAAATTTGTCTAATGGATATTTTGAAAATTTCATGCCTGATTTGTTATTATGAACACTGTGTTATGAAATAATTTATATTAATGTGTCAATTCAACGCAAAACCTAAAAATAATCGCTTTAGCAGATCCGCGAACAACAGGTTGAGAAACACTATTTTAACTCAATAAAACATAAATTACGGACGAGCTAACAATTTTATGGAGCTAAAATACTGCCGGGTTTATTGAAAAAGTACTTGGCTTGTACCCTGGCGAGGCCGGATAAAACCATCCGTTCGCAGCTTCATGTCGCCATCGATTTACACTCCCCTTACGACGGGCATTCGTCCTTTTATACAAAGGACAAGGCGCCTTAGGAACAATCACGAGCGCTCCCACACTGCATCCGCTCACTTCCATTCAGATCTCGCAGCCTCAGGTCCGGCAGGACGATCAGGGATGCACTTCAACCGGAGACGATTGAATCTCCTCTTCCGTTTCCGTTTCATGCACGATAAAGTGACAAAAAGAGCGGCCCAGGGGTTTTTTAACTTCAGTTTTTATTTATTCATTTACGTGTAAACCATTACAGAAAAAAAAAGTTGTTCTACTTCTTTTACACACGTATTAACAGTAATGAAAAAGTGTCTCAATTACGTATCATCAAGATTAATTAACACGTGGCTTCCACTACAAGTTTCCTAATAAAATTAATACAATAATACATTCATACATACATAGATATGTTGTACATATGTATACATATGGTACATATGACCCTGTACATCAATTTGTCAATTTGATAAGTTGCCATTGACTTTTTTTCATAGAAAACATGATTATTTTTAAAATTACTCAAAACCGTTTGGTTGGTTCGGAAAAAAATAAAAGTAGTTCTATTTCAAATCTGTAAGTAATTTGACCGTATTAATATCACTACGGTGCGAATGAGAGGTTCTTTGTGGTCGATAATCGATACATCGTCGTACACACAAATAATATATTAAGAATAAAAGAACGGATGTCGGATGATTCATAATATAAGTCGATAATGTTAATAAAGCAGCAAGTCATAGTCATAAAGTTATAAGTAATTTGACCTTTTTAATATCACTTCTGTGCGAATGAGAGGTTGTTTTGTGGTGCTCCAGTTTTTATCGAGCGCTTCATTTGTTTCATTAATTTAGATTGTCTAAAAAAAAATCCTTCGAATAAAGTTTTCACCGTATTTTTATTTACTCGGTCACCTTTTCAGGCAGCCCTACACGTGGATTAACAATCTACGCCACAAAACTGTGTACAATTTACTCACCAAGCCCTTTAAAGTAAATTACGGCTTAAATTATTAAAGTGAGTAATTGCACGTAGGGTGTTTAATGACTTTTATGCTATTACGTCGAGGGCGTTATAGGTATTATATCGCTTCGACGTTGCCTATGTTTGTAAATAGCAGTAAATGTGGCGTCACGTAGCGCCATGCAATTCGATTACTGAATTAAGGTGCGCTGGAGTGAGTACTCGGGCGTTAATACACTTAACCGATTAGATTAGCGGGGTTCTGTTGATTACGTCAATTTATTCATCAGCGAATTAGGGGCGCGAGTCGCGTTATTGGAAATTTAAGGGGGGCCCTTTGGGGGTTGTTTCGCGGCGGGCGGGGATGAATGAGCGCGCGGGGGTGCGGACAGGGCGTCCGGAAATCTGAAGCAAATTTTTATTGGGTATTTAAAATCGACTTCTGCTTCCGTCGCGAGATGCAAAAAATAAAAGCAAGGGAAACGTTCGCCCGATCGCGATAGAGTCAGTTTTAAGTGTGATATAGCACCCTCGTACATATTGGAGATACTGGGGCTCGGATGCTATCTGGACGCGTGGCTACCGATGGCAAATTCCACTATGCAGTATCAATATATCGCTTCTGATACACATTCAAAGTGCATTAGCGAACACAACTAAAACAGGTTTAGAGGGGTAGGGGGTCTGATTTCACCTTATTCCTGGGTAATATTTTCCCAGTCTGGAATGGCTTCACCCTCATTCTGAAAGAATCAAGTTCTGAAAATTTTTATTTGCAAATTTGTTATTAGATTCGTGCATAGTACATCTGAAATTAATTCTACTGCAAATTTGACAAACTTTCAGTATTAAATAAAGTAGAAAATCAAACAGTTAACTTTCTGCATTGACAAGTATGGGTTAGCTATTACTGAAATTTCTGAAAATTTATTATTTGCAAATTTAATATTAGATTCGTATACAGTACACATTAAACTAATTCTACTAAAAATTTGACAAAATTTCAGTATTAAATACAGTAGAAAATCCAACAGATAACCTTCTGCATTAAAAAGTATGGGTTAGCTATTACTGAAATTTTAGAAAAATTATTATTTGCAAATTTGTTATTTGATTCGTGTGTAGTACACCGGAAACTAATTCTCCTGAAAATTTGACAAAGTTTCAGGTTTAAATAAAGGAGACAATCAAACACATAACTTAGTGCATTGACAAGTAAGGGTTAGCTATTACTGAAATTTCTGAAAATTTTTTCTTTTTAAATTTATTATTAGATTCGTATACAGTACACCTGAAACTAGTTTTCCTGAAAATTTCACGATGTTTCAGTATTAAATAAATGATAAAATCAAACAGACAACTTTCTGCATTGACAAGTATGGATTAGCTATTACTGAAATTTATGAAAATTTATTATTTGCTAATTTAATATTAGATTCGTGTACAGTACACCTGAAACTAAATCTCCTGAAAATTTGACAAAGTTTCAGAATTAAATGAGGTAGAAAATCAAACAGATAACTTTCTGCATTCACAAGTATGGGTCAGCTATTACTGAAATTTCTGAAAATTTATTATTTGCAAATTTAATACTAGATTCGTATACAGTACATCTGAAACTAATACTACTGAAAATTTGACAAAGTTTTAGTATTAAATAAGGGAGAAAATCAAACAGATAACTTTCTGAATTGACAAGTATGGGTCAGCAATTACTGAAATTTCAGAAAATTTATTATTTGCAAATTTATTATTAGATTCATATACAGTACACCTGAAACTAATACTACTGAAAATTTGACAAAGTTTCAGCATTAAATAAAGGAGAAAATCAAACAAATAAATTTCTGCATTGAGAAGTATGGGTTAGCTATAACTGTAATTTCTGAAAATTTATTATTTGCAAATTTGATATTAGATTCGTGTACAATACACCTGAAACTAATTCTCCTAAAAATTTGACAAAGTTTCAGTATTAAATTAGAGCGAAAATCAAACACTTAACTTTCTGGATTGACAAGTATGGGTTAGCTATTACTGAAATATCAGAAAATTTATTATTTCCAAATTTGTTATGAGATTCGTGTATAGTACACCTAAAACTATTTCTACTGAAAATTTGACAAAGTTTCAGCATTAAATAAAGGAGAAAATCAAACAAATAAATTTCTGCATTGAGAAGTACGGGTTAGCTATAACTGAAATTTCTGAAAATTTATTATTTGCAAATTTAATATTAGATTCATGTACAGTATACCTGAAACTAATTCTACTGAAAATTTGATAAAGTTTCAGTATTGAATAAAGGAGAAAATCAAACAAATAACTTTATGCATTGACAAGTATGGGTTACCTATTATTGAAATTTCTGAAAATTTAGTATTTGCAAATTTTATATTAGATTCGTATACAGTACACCTAAAACTAATTCTCCTGAAAATTTGACCATGTTTCAGTATTAAATAAACGAGAAAATCAAACAAATAACTTTCTGCATTGACAAGTATGGGTTAGCTATTACTGAAATTTCAGAAAAATTATTATTTGCCAATTTGATATTAGATTCGTGTACAGTACACCTGAAACTAATTCTCCAGAAAATTTGACAAAGTTTCAGTATTAAATTAGAGCGAAAATCAAACACTTAACTTTCTGGATTGACAAGTATGGGTTAGCTATTACTGAAATTCCTGAAAATTTATTATTTGCAAATTTGATATTAGATTCGTGTACAATACACCTGAAACTAATTCTCCTAAAAATTTGACAAAGTTTCAGTATTAAATTAGAGCGAAAATCAAACACTTAACTTTCTGGATTGACAAGTATGGGTTAGCTATTACTGAAATATCAGAAAATTTATTATTTCCAAATTTGTTATGAGATTCATATATAGTACACCTAAAGCTATTTCTACTGAAAATTTGACAAAGTTTCAGCATTAAATAAAGGAGAAAATCAAACAAATAAATTTCTGCATTGAGAAGTACGGGTTAGCTATAACTGAAATTTCTGAAAATTTATCATTTGCAAATTTAATATTAGATTTATGTACAGTAAACCTGAAATTAATTCTACTGAAAAGTTGACAATATTTCAGTATTAAATAAAGGAGAAAATCAAGCCGATAACTTTCTGCATTGACAAGTATAGGTTAGCTATTATTGAAATTTCTGAAAATTTATTATTTGCAAATTTAATATTAGATTCGTGTACAGTATATCTGAAACTAATGCTACTGAAAATTTGACAAAGTTTCAGTGTTAAATAAAGTAGAAAATCAAACAGATAACTTTCTGCATTGACAAGTATGGGTCAGCTATTTCTGAAATTTCTGAAAATTTATTATTTGCAAATTTAATACTAGATTCGTATACAGTACACCTGAAACTAATACTACTGAAAATTTGACAAAGTTTTAGTATTAAATAAGGGAGAAAATCAAACAGATAACTTTCTGAATTGACAAGTATGGGTCAGCAATTACTGAAATTTCAGAAAATTTATTATTTGCAAATTTATTATTAGATTCGTATACAGTACACCTGAAACTAATACTACTGAAAAGTTGACAAAGTTTCAGCATTAAATAAAGGAGAAAATCAAACAAATAAATTTCTGCATTGAGAAGTATGGGTTAGCTATAACTGAAATTTCTGAAAATTTATTATTTGCAAATTTGATATTAGATTCGTGTACAATACACCTGAAACTAATTCTCCTAAAAATTTGACAAAGTTTCAGTGTTAAATTAGAGCGAAAATCAAACACTTAACTTTCTGGATTGACAAGTATGGGTTAGCTATTACTGAAATATCAGAAAATTTATTATTTCCAAATTTGTTATGAGATTCGTGTATAGTACACCTAAAACTATTTCTACTGAAAATTTGACAAAGTTTCAGCTTTAAATAAAGGAGAAAATCAAACAAATAAATTTCTGCATTGAGAAGTACGGGTTAGCTATAACTGAAATTTCTGAAAATTTATTATTTGCAAATTTAATATTAGATTCATGTACAGTATACCTGAAACTAATTCTACTGAAAATTTGATAAAGTTTCAGTATTGAATAAAGGAGAAAATCAAACAAATAACTTTATGCATTGACAAGTATGGGTGAGCTATTACTAAAATTTCTGAAAAAAAATTCTTTTCAAATTTAATATTACATTCGTGTACAGTACAACTGAAACTAGTTCTCCTAAAAATTTGACAATGTTTCAGTATTAAATAAAGCAGAAAATCAAACAGATAACTTTCTGCATCGACAAGTATGGGTCAGCCATTACTGAAATTTCTGAAAATTTATTATTTGCAAATTTAATATTAGATTCGTATACAGTACACCTAAAACTAATTCTTCCGACAATTTGACAAAGTTTCAGTATTAAATAAAGTAGAAAATCAAACAAATAACTTTCTGCATTGACAAGTATGGGTTAGCTATAACTGAAATTTCTGAATTTTTTTTCTTTTTAAATTTAATATTAGATTCGTGTACAGTACACCTGAAACTAGTTCTCCTGAAAATTTGACAATGTTTCAGTATTAAATAAATGATGAAATCAAACAGACAACTTTCTGCATTGACAAGTATGGGTTAGCTATTACTGAAATTTTTGAAAATTTATTATTTGCAAATTTAATATTAGATTCGTGTACATCTTGCTGCTGCTACTGCTGCTGCTGCTGCTGCTGCTGCTGCTGCTGCTGCTGCTGCTGCTGTGGTTGTTGGTTCGGTGAGTTTAATAATTGTTCGTATTTTTCTTGAATTGCAACAATTTGTTGCTTTAAGTCCTCAATTATTTTTGAGTTTTATTCTTTTTCATGTTGCAAGGTATTATATAGTGCTTGCTCATTTTGGGTATTTTCTTACAAATTTCTTGCACATAAATGCGTTATAATTTGTTTATCCCGCTTTATTTATTATGATGTTTAATCATGATTGTGAGACACGTTAGTGTATTTGTTCAACATTCACTGTCATTGTTTTTAATGTTGCACTTGAACCACTATGATTGCAGCGCCCGCAAAATAATTGGGGCATTAAATATCAAATACTCGATCGCGTACAGACACTTACGTACCGTACGGAGATCACTGACTCCACAAATGGGGTAAATTCTGGAGATTAACTCGAAATAAATTGCAAGCGAATAAAGTATTATTGATTGAACATAATGCAGCACATATGACGGCGGCTGGAATTGATATGGGGGTGCTATTAAACCTGTGGGGTGTCTAGGGCCCTTACGTCCCTTTCAAGTTACGCATAGGTTACTGGGGCGTGTGTTGAATGCCGTGCGAGGGCGCGCGCTTATATCTTCACGCTTGGGCAGAAAAGCGCTGAAGACGCGGAAAACGGCGGCGGGATTGAAACTGCCTGCGATTTTCGCTGACAAGAGTACCTAGGAGTTTATGAAACGTTTCCCCGAACATTTTACGACGTGATGAAACACAATAAACGCCGCCTGATGTTGCATCTCCCGAAGAACGTGGGAAAGCCTAGAGCGGGGCGGCGGTGTTTCCTGGGGGGTGTGAATGGAACCGCCGCCCTTTTGAGCGGCTAAGTGAAATTATTGCAGATTCCTCCCCCACACAAAGTAGGCCGATAAGTCAAACAGCGCGAGCACGCCCGAAGACACGGGGCCGTAATTATTTAACCGCGCTCCATCAAGAAGTTCTTTAAAGTTAATCCGGGAATCTTGCCGAACAACAGCGGGGCCTATCGGGGAAATTAATTCGCCTCCCCGAGGAGCACGCCGGCTCTCGAAATAATTACGGACATTACCTTGTACATCGCGCGCTGGAGTTTTTTTTTTGCGTGCCCTCGTTTGCATGGGGATCCGTTTTTTTTTTGCATAAATCAGGAGTTTATAAAGTTTCTGGTGGGACGAATTTATTGTGTTTAATTCATTAATTAAGTCCATTATATTCCGTGTACGTCAAAAAACATTAATTCTTCTCTGTCAAGACCAGTGTGCCATTGTTCGAAGCATAATACTTCAGATTAACCGAGCGGAAAATTTACCAAGCGTTTTCTGGCAAAAATGCTTTGTTTAATTTAATCGGACGATGCATATTCATCCGGCGGATTTATTATTTACGCTTCAATTCCGCACGCCGTGCGCGTGTTAATATTTTAAAACGTTTAAAACTTATTATAATTTCGTAAGAAATACAACGCCTAAGTTATTATACACGGCGGCGTGCATTATTCAGTGCCCGGTGAAATTATTTAATCATGCTCTCTGCAAGAGGAGAGGTTCGCACACACATGCACGCCAGGAACTATCGAACGACAACCTTCACTTCAATAGGAACTAATATAGTTTCCCTTTAGGAGTTTTGAATAATTAACGAAAGGCACTTCCCTCTTAACAAACCCGTAAAATGTTTCCGAACTGAAACTCACTTTGTTCCTACAAGTTGTTACGTCATTCACGGCATAAATAATACATGCGGCTACAAGCGAATGCTCTTGGAACTTTTCGGATGCCACCCCCGTCCACCCACCCCTTTCGCATCTGATGCAAAGAGCGGGAGATCAAATCGCGGACGGGGCGAAAAAGGCGCCTGAAAAGGTAATTGCGCGATTGATAACGGTACCGCGGCGCCTGGAGAGTCGCCCCCTCACGGCGCCCCCCCCCGCTTTATCGGGCGGCGACAGTATAAACAAAGGGCATAATTCCCGGTACACTTTGTCAGTCCTCGCAGACTGCACACAACAATGGCCCATTGTTTCCACTTCACAAAAGATATCTTTCAGTACCTTTCCAGTTTTCCGACCCCCGAGACGTTGGCCCTCCCAGGATTTATGCCACTCCATAGGTCGGAGATTCGACCCCGACCTGCTACCAGCAGCCAAACATGAAACATCTACACTCTCGTGTGTGCACTTACTTACGAGTTTTATTTTCGCAGCCTTAACGTAAACACATCGGTTTATAAAAGCTCCTATGTAGGCGAAAAAATATTGTACAGGGGAGCAAAAAATGTGTATAAAAACTATTTTCAGTCTTCAAAGATACAAGTTTTAAATCATTCAAATAATTGTAAATATTGTAATTTCAGTGGCATCAAGTTCTCAATTTCCTCCTACGTGCCTACTAACACAAAGCATATAGAAGTTTTTCTTACCACAAGCATAACTACTACAAATAATTTGCCTGTGCTCATTAATTAATTAGGTTTTTTTTTTAATTTTACGATATTAAATTTTATTTAATGGAAATATGGTGTATGGTTGATTACAAAATCAAGTTGATTACAAAATCTTGAGGTGAATGTTTATAGAGTACCACTTGTTCTTGTTCTTACACAAAGATGCTATAAACATTTTTTTTCAATATTTATTATTGAATAAAAATTTGAATATTATATTGAAAAAATATTATTGAATATTTATTATTAATTTAGTATTTAAATTTCAACCAGTATCGTAAGAAAAGACACTCCTGAACAAATTTGAAGATCATTGACAGGTTGAAATAGTAGAAATATTAAAATAAATAAAATAACATCGCTCTAATCATTACCAGGGGTAATATAACAAGTGGTGTTCTCATTATCGATAATGATTTTATAAATACAACGAATTTCAAACCCAACGACGAAAATGCATCGAGCCCGAAGGGCGAGCTGCATTTTCCAAAGTTTGGGGCTTAAATAAGTTGTATTTTTAAAATCATTATCGATTTTTGAGAACACCACGAATTATATTTAGAAAGGGAATATAATGAATTGATTGAGCCATCTAGTAAACCAGAATAAATAAGAAGCTAAATATACAGTTTAAATATTTAGATCACTTCATCTTTTAAAGAGCAAGCCACATTTATTACAACATATTACTGTTTTACTTGTACTTGAAACACATTGACATTTCGGGTTATGTTTTTATTAGTGGCCGACTAGATTGTGGGCGCAACCGATAAATAACACCATCGCAACGATCGTCGCTGCGATTTGTGTTTAACCAAAAATTGTGACAGCGACCGACATTTGTTCGTGGTATTATCCTGAAAATACAACCGTTGTATTATCAGCATTGTCAGTTATTAATACATGCGTAACTATAGAAACTGCATTGTTATGACGTCACTGTTTTAAGTATGAGTTATATTCCCAATAAAATGCGTATAGCTGTGAAAATATTCTACTTCAATAGGAGAAGAATACCAAGTAGAAGTAGATCGGTACTAATATTCTTATAGGATTAGACAAGTAAGTGACAAGGCAACAGTATTTCAACATTTCACCAATCAATTTCGCCATCGAAATCTAATTACATCGAGCGGTATCTAAGTTTTGAATAAATAACACCTTGAATAATCTAACTTGATTCTACTTCGATAGGAGAAGAATACCAAGTAGAAGTAGATCGGTACTAATATTCTTATAGGATTAGACAAGTAAGTGACAAGGCAACATTATTTCAACATTTCACCAATCAACGAAATCTAATTACATCGAGCAGTATCTAAGTTTTGAATAATTAACACCTTGAATAATTATTCAGGTTTTGCGTACAAGTTATTTTAACTCCTATGGCTTATTCATCGCTGCAATTCGCGAGAGATTAATTATTTGTTTAGTTGCATGTATCATAATATATTATTCAGGATTAATTGAATTGCTTTGGGAAATTCAAGCAAACTAGAACTATTTGCAGTACAATCTGTAGCCTGACAATTACATGCTGACAATTCGGCACAATTCGCCACCTCGCGTCGTCCGCTGTCTGGAAAGTTTCCCATCCATCGAACGTGTTGGCGCTCGGATCAGCGGAGTCAATGATCGCCCGCATCCCCGGGGAGGTGAGCACCTAGAAAGCCGCCCCCATGTAAAGGGGTTAAACATTTTAAACGGCATTCTTGTAGGAGAGGTGAAAATACATCTTATGTATATCGGATTGATGAGGCTGATACATGATGAAACTCCATGTTAATGTATAAATAAAACACAATTGGTGTGAGTTTCACAACATATTTAATGTTGTACTGCAAGAATTCTTTCGCCACACAGTGGTGCCATCAGGCAGATGAACACTATGTTGATAGTTTTCATGTTCTACAACAATTGTTTCGCCACACAGTGGCTTCATCAGGCAGATGAACACTATGATGATAGTTTTCATGTTCTACAACAATTGTTTCGCCACACAGTGGCTTCATCAGGCAGATGGACACTATGATGATAGTTTTCATGTTCTACAACAATTGTTTCGCCACACAGTGGTGTCATCAGGCAGATGAAAACCGTTTTCATCTGCCTGTTGTTTCGCCACACAGTGACTTCATCAGGCAGATGAAAACTGAAACTGAAAACATCTTATGTATGCTTCAAATGCAATCGTTTGATTAATATGTGGACATATCATCGGCTTAATGTTACAAGGTTGTATGTGCAAATTTGTAAATTTGGGAATAAGGATTTGAAATATGTTTGATATATCAAAAAATGATAAATTTTGCACTGTCAATAGATATGTTTTTATCACAGGTTCCTTATGATCCTATTTTAATCTTCCAACAAGTTGAAAGGTCACGCTTTGAAAACATATAGCCCTGCAAAGCTATAGAACTAAAAATTTAAAAATTGTTACATGCAACCTTGTAACACAGAGCCGACGATATGTAACGAGTTCATAAATTATGGAGCAGAATCAGTGATTACAGAAGTCCAAATTTTTAATTTGCGATAATCGTGAAAAAAAAATCTGCACGTTTCTGTGATCGGTTCAATTAATACAACAGTAATAGAACAGTAAAATAAATTGCATATAACTTTCGAATATATTGTGATGGAATTTAGTTAGTATTTAGTTTAGTTTAAGTATTAATAGAGTTAAGATGTCACATTTATAATGTATTAGGCAACGTAATCAGCATGCTGGACTATGTTCAGTAACACAGCACATAAAAATATAAGGAGATTAAGGCCCGTATTTATAGTCCGTACTTGAACTTGAGTACGACCCAAGCCGTATATTTGGTTGCGTTTGGTGCATAAACGTGTATAGAAAATACGCAACCAAATATACGACTTGAATCAAACTCAAGCTCAAGTACGGATTACAGATACGGGCCTAAGTGGGGTGCGTTTCGAAAAAGTGAGAATCGCCAATCGTCACGGAGACAAGAAACAGAAAAAGGAAAAAAAAACAACCACGGGGAAGCATCTCAGAAAAAAAGTTCCTGAATCGGATCCGAAGAATCTGCACCGTACATTACAGACAAAGCTCTTCAGTTTGTGTGAGGCAGTACAATTTTGTAGATTCCCAGAGGTAACAGTAGCAGTAAGCCCACTTGTGGTGGTTGTATGACCACAACCACCAATTGATCCACTAGGAACCCAACAAATTCCAAGTAAATTTTAAATACAAAACGAGAGTAAAAATATCAGAACAATATATATCGCAGGCCAGCCCCATTATGCTTACACTCTGCCTCTAATTTTCATTTTTCGCCGCCCCAGTGCAAGCGATTGCAACCTGGGCATAAATTATGAAGATTACGATCTCGTGTGTGGGGCCGTGCGCGCGTTTTACGGCCTCGCCGCAGTGAAATACTCCGGGCCTCCGGGTGACGTAAAATGTTTCATGAAAAACGCCCGGAGGGCCCTAATAACCCGGAAACCGGAACCCGGAAGCGCGGCCAAATATTAAACCACCGCGTAAAAGCCCTGCACATTTACTGCTTTCCACCCCCTGGACCGCTTAAGGGATATGGATTTTTTTCGGCGCGCCGGTGATCTCGAGGAATGCCGATTAGCAATTTTTTTATAGCCCCCCCCCCCCCATTTTCGTCACTCGAGTCGTCGCCGCAAAAGCAACTAGTAAACTTGAAGCCCAATTTAGGTGGAGAGAATAACTCCACTTCAAGTTATAGCAATTCACGAATGAAACTGCACACTAAAATTACTAAGTTTTTAAGGGTCGATAAGGCATCTCGTTCACTGCAAGCTTATAAGATATTTTATGTTTAATGGGCTACTGGCAGAATAATCGAAAATTGTGAATCTCGTTATATAGCAAAATTTGCCAAAAACAACATCAATGACTGAATATCGATCAAAGATTATCCATTGGTTGAAAGCTAATTATGGATAATATCTCTATAAATTTCAGAGATATGATCGATATAACTACGAGACATGCATGTATCTCTGTAGACAACGGTGCATATGCTTGACGTCCATCATTTCGTTGGCTCTACAGGTTTAATCCACCTAAATTGCCATTCGACCGAGCTTGGGCAGTGACCGTCAGACATAGCTAGTGGAGTAAAGTGTCTCTCAGTTAATTTTACCGACGCCGTACCCCGTATAAGCGAGTTATCCCGATTAAGTGAGTTAGGCGAGTCATGTTTCATCGAATCGACGGTTTTGCATACCACTCAGGCTTCCCCTAAGACCGCATCTACCACCAAGCATATGCCTCTAACTTTTTCAGTATCACTTTAACCCGCAGTTATCAATCCTTTTTTTCCTCCGGCGATTAGTACCGGACTTATTTGACCTGCTACCAGTCTATATTAGATAGTATATTAAATTTTTACGTCGGTTTAGATGAAGAAGAATACAAGAATACGAATTTTACTGCCATGGCATACATTACGGAATATATTTATTTGTATGATATTAAATGTGTTGATCCTGGCAAAGGGCTATCGACCAAAGTCCTTCTGCTGTTTCTTTTTAAACACTTTTTCTTGAAATTTTGCTGATAATAATTAGACAGCAGCAGAAATAAAATGTGGTTAAATGTACCAGTTTGAAATAATAATAATAATAACGCTTCTATGAATTACTACAACTTTGAATAATTGAGAGACAATGTATTAACAAAAATTGTAATATTGTGAATATTTTGGCATATCATTCCTAAATACCTAAACACTATCTTTTGGTGAAAAAAGAAAAATATTACATTATGTGTAGTCCATCTTTCACGACAATAAACAGCCACAACAACAGAAATAGGATGTCAGTAAATATACCAGTTAAAATAATAATAATCATAATAATAATGGGCCTCTATGAATTATAACTTTTAATAATTGGGGGACAATAGTAATTTTGCAATTTTAGAACTTCTGTGAATATCAGGAAAAATTACCATAAGTTGTAGTTCTTCACCTCTCACAATGCATCATATGCAATCATATGCATTTCAGTTTTTAAGTGTTCTCGAGTTTAAATGATTTCTTGTTACTTGAACAATATTAGTAATATCTACAAATGATTTATTTACGAATGTATTCATAAAGTCTGCCGTATATTCTGTTGTAAAACTATTTGAATTAATATCAGTTTTTGGTTGCGCGCTCACCTGGAGCGTAAAATTTCCGCGTGTACGGAAGTAATTAAAGTTCAATCCCAAGTTTTCGGCGAGGAATGTGCGCCGTGCGCTCAAAATATGCCCCCGTTTAATTACAGGGGGGCCCCCAGCAGCCCCACCGCCTGTGTGGCAGCCACAGTCATTCCCATGGAAAACGAACCGAACGGGCGTCCGCACCAGGATAAATTAAGATAACGACGCGGCGAACGTCCGAAATTAACCTTTTCCGCAGCCTGTGCGAAACGGAGATAAATAAATTTACCGTGAGAACGCGGCCGCGGGGCAGCAAAGGGGAGAAGTCTTGTGGAGGTCGAAAATTTCATTAGGCTGAGAGGACGGGCCCAAAAGCCCCGCTCAGTGTGTGTTTTTATCAAAGCCTTTGCCTCATAATGAGGTTAATTAAATTGTGTTGTCGGCCCTGGTTTTGTTCATGCGTTTTCAGGGCCGTTAGCGGTTTTATTTGTGTATTTATGAACAGACATATTTCACCCATTTTGCAGCAAATGAGCTAGTATAAGCCACAAAGTGAATTTTAAACCTTTACAAGTTCATGGTTCATGGTTCAAGTTTTGTGGTAAAATAAAATGTAATTTGGTCAGAATTCTCTATCAAATAATGACAGTAACCAATTACGCCATAGGTGGACGAGCAGTATGGATTATTTTTATTATTATTATCATAGTTATTATTATTATTGAAGCACCACTTTAGAGTAAGACTTCCTTTTGCGCATTGGTGTTGCCTGCGTCGTCTGTTTTACACTAATCCAAGGTAGACATATATTATACTTACTGTTTACCAATGCTTGCGAACTTTTGTTTTTGTTGTTCATGCCAGGTGTCGTTTCCCGGATTCGAACCTAAGACCTTCCGTTCGGCAATCGCACCCACCCGCGCCCTCTCTACAATCCACACATCGCATATCAGCAAATCTAACGCTATCGAGTCACGTGTGCCAAAGAGTACGAGCAAACCTGATTACGGCGATGAATAAATAACGACGCTGATCATTACAGGACTCGCCTCGTCTCTCTCGCAGGATTTCATTACCTCCTGGCTGATCTGCAATTCCATCTTAACTCGCTGCAGTGCTCCTTACCGTCTCGGCGACTACGGGATGGTAAGGGGGGGGATGCAACTGGAGAAATCCCCGTGCCTCGTGTAAATTAGCACCCGCGAAAAATCGTGTTTTACTATGGCACAATAAGTTACAGTAATTGTGAGGAAAGTTATGACAATCCAGATCCATTTACGTGTCTAGAGCAGAAGTCCAGATATAAAAGGCACAGATGGAAAATACTAGGAAAGGTTTCTTGCTTAATTAATATATAGCATATTATAGCGAAAAAGGGCTGCTAAATTAAACTTCTAAACGAACGGTCCAATCTCGATGCCGATTGTCTCATTCGATTCAGCGGAGTCATACGGTTCATACCAGACCACACTTGATATACTTACGAAAACGTTTTAATTTTCGAAATTTTCGAAAATGCAAATTTGATGTATGATTCGTGTACAGTACACCTGAAACTATTACTCCTAAAAATTTGACAACGTGTTAGTATTAAATAAAGGAGAAAATCAAACACTTAACATTCTGGATTGACAAGTATGGGTTAGCTATTACTGAAAATTTCTGAAAAATTATTATTTGCAAAATTGATACAAGATTCGTGTACAGTACACCTGAAACTATTACTCTTAAACATTTGACAAAGTTTCAGTATTAAATAAAGGAGAAAATCAATCACTTAACGTTCTGGATTGACAAGTATGGGTTAGCTATTACTGAAATTTCTGAAAATTTATTATTTGAAAATTTGATATAAGATTCGTGCACAGTACACCTGAAAGTATTACTTCTAGAAAGTTCACAAACTTTCAGTTTTAAATAAAGGAGAAAATCACAAATATTACTTTCAGCATTGACAAGTCTGTTGGATAGTACTTAAATTTCTGAAAATTTATTATCTGCAAATTGGATATTAGATTCGAGTACAGTACACTTATAACTATTACTCCTGAAAATATAAGAAAGTTCCAGTATTAAATAAATGGGAAAATCAAACACTTAACTTTCTGGATTGACAAGTATAGGTTACCTATTACTGAAATTTCTGAAGATTTATTAATATCCACTCTCAAAGTTGGGAAATTTAAAAAAATAGCGAAAAAAGGCCGTTAAAATTAAACTTCTAAACGAACGGTCCAATCTCGATGCCGATAGTCTCATTCGATGCAGGGGAGTCATACGGTTCATACTAGACCACACTTGATATACTTACGAAGACGTTTTATTTTCGAAGTTTTCGAAAATGTTGCGTTTTTTGCCATCCCGAGAAATTCCAATTCGAGAACGACTCAACCGATTCGGACGACATTTGGGGAAGTCATAGAGGGCCCCAATACAAGTACAATGAGACATAGTGGCCCCCTGTAGGCGATCGCGTCTGTACAGGGGGCCCTTCACAAGAGAGAAATATTTAAAAAAAATGTGGGAAATTAAAAAAAAAATGCAAAAAAGGGCTATTAAAATTAAACCTCTAAACGAACGGTCCAATCTCGATGCCGATAGTCTCATTCGATTCAGGGCAGTTATACGGTTCATACCAGACCACACTTGATATACTTTGGAAGACGTTTTAATTTTCAAAATTTTCGAAAATGTCGCGTTTTTTGTCATCTCGATGAAATTAGATTTCGAGAACGCCTCAACTGATTCGAAAGAAATTTGGAGGGGTCATAGAGGGCCCAAATACAAGCACTATGAGCTACAGTGGGCCTCCGTACGCAATCGCGTTTGTACAGGGTGGCCTTAAGAAGAGAGGAATATTTAAAAAAAAACGTACTTTTTTCACGAATAGCGAGATAACTCGGGGAGTTGTGGGAGTACCAGAATGGACCAGTGCTCAAAATATGCGCCACATATGGGGCTAAGTCCCCATAAAAAGATTTGAAAATGTGCCGCTTGGTAGAGCACCCAGTTGACAAAACGTAAAATCGATGATTTTCCGATCAAATCGACTAAAAAAAAAATCCGAAAAATCGCGATTTTTTGAGTTGCTCTAAATGACCTTAAAGGCACATGCCCAGACTAATTGGACCCTCCCAATTCCAATGAGCACACATTCAGCCTCCTAGCCCCAGCGGTTCTCGAGATATCCGCCCTCAAATGTGGGAATTTTAAAAAAATGGCAAAAAAGGGCTATTAAAATTAAACTTCTAAACGAACGGTCCAATCTCGATGCCGATAGTCTCATTCGATTCAGGGCAGTTATACGGTTCATACCAGACCACACTTGATATACTTTGGAAGATGTTTTAATTTTCAAAATTTTCGAAAATGTCGCGTTTTTTGCCATCTCGATGAAATTCCATTTCGAGAACGCCTCAACTGATTCGAAAGAAATTTGGAGGGGTCATAGAGGGCCCAAATGCAAGCACTATGAGCCACAGTGGGCCCCCGTAGGCAATCGCGTGTGTACAGGGTGGCCTTAAGAAGAGAGAAATATTAAAAAAAAAAACGTACTTTTTTCACGAATAGCGAGATAACTCGGGGAGTTGTGGGAGTACGAGAATGGACCAGTGCTCAAAATATGCGCCACATATGGGGCTAAGTCCCCATAAAAAGATTTGAAAATGTGCCGCTTGGTAGAGCACCCAGTTGACAAAACATAAAATCGATGATTTTCCGATCAAATCGACTAAAAAAAAAATCCGAAAAATCGCGATTTTTCGAGTTGCTCTAAATGACCTAAGAGGCACATGCCTAGACTAATTGGACCCTCCCGATTCCAATGAGCACACATTCAGCCTCCTAGCCCCAGCGGTTCTCGAGATATCCGCCCTCAAATGTGGGAAATTTAAAAAAATAGCAAAAAAGGGCTATTAAAATTAAACTTCTAAACGAACGGTCCAATCTCGATGCCGATAGTCTCATTCGATTCAGTGCAGTCATACGGTTCATACCAGATCACACTTGATATACTTTGGAAGACGTTTTAATTTTCGAAATTTTCGAAAATGTCGCGTTTTTTGCCATCTCGATGAAATTCCATTTCGAGAACGCCTCAACTGATTCGAAAGAAATTTGGAGGGGTCATAATGGGCCTAAATACAAGCACTATGAGCTACAGTGGGCCCCCGTACGTAATCGCGTTTGTACAGGGTGGCCTTAAGAAGCGAGAAATATTGTTTAAAAAAACGTACGTTCTTCACGAATAGCGAGATTACTCGGGGAGTTGTGGGAGTACGAGAATGGACCAGTGCTCAAAATATGCGCCACATATGGGGCTAAGTCCCCATCAAAAGATTTGAAAATGTGCCGCTTGGTAGAGCACCCAGTTGACAAAACGTAAAATCGATGATTTTCCGATCAAATCGACTAAAAAAAAAATCCGAAAAATCGCGATTTTTCGAGTTGCTCTAAATGACCTTAGAGGCACATGCCTAGACTAATTGGACCCTCCCGATTCCAACGAGCACACAATCAGCCTCCTAGCCCCAGCGGTTCTCGAGATATCCGCCCTCAAATGTGGGAAATTTAAAAAAATAGCAAAAAAGGTCTATTAAAATTAAACTTCTAAACGAACGGTCCAATCTCGATGCCGATAGTCTCATTCGATTCAGGGCAGTCATACGGTTCATACCAGACCACACTTGATATACTTTGGAAGACGTTTTAATTATCGAAATTTTCGAAATGTCGCGTTTTTTGCTATCTCGATGAAATTCCATTTCGAGAACGCCTCAACTGATTCGAAAGAAATTTGGAGGGGTCATAATGGGCCCAAATACAAGCACTATGGGCCATAGTAGGCCCCCGTACGCAATCGCGTTTGTACAGGGTGGCTTTAAGAAGAGAGAAATATTAAAAAAAAAAACGTAGTGTTTTCACGAATAGCGAGATAACTCGGGGAGTTGTGGGAGTACGAGAATAGACCAGTGCTCAAAATATGTGCCACATATGGGGCTAAGTCCCCATAAAAAGATTTGAAAATGTGCCGCTTGGTAGAGCACCCAGATGACAAAACGGAAAATCGATGATTTTCCGATCAAATCGACTAAAAAAAAAATCCGAAAAATCGCGATTTTTCGAGTTGCTCTAAATGACCTTAGAGGCACATGCCTGGACTAATTGGACCCTCCCGATTCCAACGAGCACACAATCAGCCTCCTAGCCCCAGCGGTTCTCGAGATATCCGCCCTCAAATGTGGGAAATTTAAAAAAATAGCAAAAAAGGTCTATTAAAATTAAACTTCTAAACGAACGGTCCAATCTCGATGCCGATAGTCTCATTCGATTCAGGGCAGTCATACGGTTCATACCAGACCACACTTGATATAAAGGGTGATTTTTTAAGAGGTATAGGATTTGATTTTCAAAAAAACGCAAAAAATTTGAAAAATTTGATGAAATCTTTATTGGAATCGATAGAACGATCAATATAATTTAATGTTTGAAGATGATTTCATGCAAATGCTGGCCGCGGCTCCGGTTTAGATTGCCCATTCGCAAGGCCCAATTTCGGCACACTCTCTCCAACATATCAGCCGGTATATCACGAATAAATGCTTCAATATTGGCTCCCAGTGCGTCAATCGTTGCTGGTTTATCCCTGTAGACATGAGCCTTAACATGGCCCCATAAGAAATAGTCCAAAGGCGTTAGATCACACGATCTAGGCGGCCAATTGACGGGCCCAAAACGTGAGATAAACTGTTCACCGAAGGCGGCTCTCAATTGGGCCATTGTTTCGCGTGCCGTGTGGCATGTGGCACCGTCTTGTTGAAACCACATGTCAGGCATGTCCAATTCTTCCATTTTGGGCAAAAAAAAATCACCAATGATCACACGGTAGCGCTCGCCATTCACAGTAACGTTTCGGCCATTGTCGTCTTTGAAAAAGTACGGCCCGATGATGCCACCGGCCCATAATCCACACCAAACAGTACATTTTTCGGGATGCAGTGGTAGCTCTTGCAATGCTTCTGGCTGGTCTTCACTCCAGATGCGGCAATTATGCTTATTGACATATCCATTCAACCAGAAATGAGCTTCGTCGCTGAACACAATTTTTCGATAAAAAAGTGGATCTTCCTCAAACTTTGCCAATGCCCATTCACCAAATGTTAGACGTTGTGGGAGGTCGTGTGGCTTCAATTCTTGCACCAGCTGTATCTTGTAAGGTTTTACACCCAAATCCTTTCGCAAAATTTTCCACGTAGTGGAGTAACAGAGGCCCAATTGCTGCGAACGGTGGCGAATCGACATTTCACGGTCATCACGAACACTGGCGGATACAGCCGCAATATTTTCTTCGGTCCTCACTCTACGTATGCGTGTTCGTGGTTTAATGTCCAATAATGTAAACTGGGTTCGAAATTTAGTCACAAGCTTCCGAATAGCTGCCTCAGTAGGCCGACCAAACTGCCCATAAATTGGAAGAAGTGCGCGATGCACTCTCTTAGCCGAGCATGCATTTTGATAGTAAAATTCAATAATTTGCAAGCGTTGTTCTTTCGTAAGTCGATTCATGGTTAAATTATAGACCAAACTGAACAAGTTTGACAATGACACAAGACACGATTCACGCGTGATCTGTCAAAAACAGTGTTGCCAGAAAGATACCAGCAAAAAAATCACCCGTTACTTTGGAAGACGTTTTAATTATCGAAATTTTCGAAATGTCGCGTTTTTTGCCATCTCGATGAAATTCCATTTCGAGAACGCCTCAACTGATTCGAAAGAAATTTGGAGGGGTCATAATGGGCCCAAATACAAGCACTATGGGCCATAGTAGGCCCCCGTACGCAATCGCGTTTGTACAGGGTGGCTTTAAGAAGAGAGAAATATTTAAAAAAAAAACGTAGTGTTTTCACGAATAGCGAGATAACTCGGGGAGTTGTGGGAGTACGAAAATAGACCAGTGCTCAAAATATGCGCCACATATGGGGCTAAGTCCCCATAAAAAGATTTGAAAATGTGCCGCTTGGTAGAGCACCCAGATGACAAAACGTAAAATCGACGATTTTCCGATCAAATCGACTAAAAAAAAAATCCGAAAAATCGCGATTTTTTCGAGTTGCTCTAAATGACCTTAGAGGCACATGCCCAGATTAATTGGACCCTCCCGAATCCAACGAGCACACAATCAGCCTCCTAGCCCCAGCGGTTCTCGAGATATCCGCCCTCAAATGTGGGAAATTTAAAAAAATAGCAAAAAAGGTCTATTAAAATTAAACTTCTAAACGAACGGTCCAATCTCGATGCCGATAGTCTCATTCGATTCAGGGCAGTCATACGGTTCATACCAGACCACACTTGATATACTTTGGAAGACGTTTTAATTATCGAAATTTTCGAAAATGTCGCGTTTTTTGCCATCTCGATGAAATTCCATTTCGAGAACGCCTCAACTGATTCGAAAGAAATTTGGAGGGGTCATAATGGGCCCAAATACAAGCACTATGAGCCACAGTGGCCCCCCGTACGTAATCGCGTTTGTACAGGGTGGCCTTAAGAAGAGAGAAATATTGTTTAAAAAAACGTACGTTCTTCATGAATAGCGAGATTACTCGGGGAGTTGTGGGAGTACGAGAATGGACCAGTGCTCAAAATATGCGCCACATATGGGGCTAAGTCCCCATCAAAAGATTTGAAAATGTGCCGCTTGGTAGAGCACCCAGTTGACAAAACGTAAAATCGATGATTTTCCGATCAAATCGACTAAAAAAAAAATCCGAAAAATCGCGATTTTTTGAGTTGCTCTAAATGACCTTAGAGGCACATGCCTAGACTAATTGGACCCTCCCGATTCCAACGAGCACACAATCAGCCTCCTAGCCCCAGCGGTTCTCGAGATATCCGACCTCAAATGTGGGAAATTTAAAAAAATAGCAAAAAAGGTCTATTAAAATTAAACTTCTAAACGAACGGTCCAATCTCGATGCCGATAGTCTCAGTCGATTCAGGGCAGTCATACGGTTCATACCAGACCACACTTGATATACTTTGGAAGACGTTTTAATTATCGAAATTTTCGAAATGTCGCGTTTTTTGCCATCTCGATGAAATTCCATTTCGAGAACGCCTCAACTGATTCGAAAGAAATTTGGAGGGGTCATAGAGGGCCCAAATACAAGCACTATGAACCACAGTGGGTCCCCGTACGCAATCGCGTTTGTACAGGGTAGCCTTAAGAAGAGAGAAATATTGTTTAAAAAAACGTACCCTTTTCACGAATAGCGAGATAACTCGGGGAGTTGTGGGAGTACGAGAATGGACCAGTGCTCAAAATATGCGCCACATATGGTGCTAAGTCCCCATAAAAAGATTTGAAAATGTGCCGCTTGGTAGAGCACCCAGTTGACAAAACGTAAAATCAATGATTTTCCGATCAAATCGACTAAAAAAAAAAATCCGAAAAATCGGAGTGTTTCGAGTTGCTCTAAATGACAAAGTTTCAGTATTAAATAAAGGAGAAAATCAAACACTTAACTTTTAGGATTGACAAGTATGGGTTAGCTATTACTGAAATTTCTGAAAATTTAATATTTGCAAATTTGATATTTGATTCGTGTACAGTACACCTGAAACTATTACTCCTGAAAATTTGACAAAAATTCAGTAATAAATAAAGGAGAAAATTAAACACTTAACTTTCTGGATTGACAAGTCTGTTAGCTCATTTTAGCTAATTTATATTTAACGTAATTGTGTTTGTGTTTTCTATAAGGTTTTTATTTATTTATAAAATGATGTGTTAAATGGTATAAAGATTATAATTATGAAGTGACTTTGTAGGTACATTAATACATTTTAATGGAAACCTGTCCGTGTGCTTTTAAACGCCCCCGAGGGCTTCGGGCAAAAAAATGCGCTCCGCAGGCGAAACAATTAATCCCCGACAAGGATATTCAGCATTCCCTCCGTGTCGCCGGAGTAAATCGGGCGATTTCCATGATTAATCCCCGCATAAAGAATTTTTAATAATATCCATAAATAATTTAAGTACGGCCATTACCGAAATTGCCGGCGAAAGAAGCGGATGAAAAACCGGAGCGATAACCGCATCTATTATGCTAATCTTGTTAAATGCTACAGATTTAGGGCCATCGATTTGCAATTTCTCACGGACTCCATGCACGCGTACACCGGCTATTGATTCAGCCCTGCATGTGTGCCGACTTAGCGACTGGCCAGGTGGTAAGAGAGGGTGCAAGTTTAAGGGCTCGGTGTAGCGTCTGCGTCCGTGTAAACGCGTTTTAACATCGGCAGTAAACACGTCCGACAAAAACCGCAACTAATCCGTTTATTGTAACGCGAGCTAATTAGGCTAAACGCCGAAAATAGCGCGAGTCGGAGTTCCATCTTTACGGCTCTTGTAATTTGCAAGTAATAGGAGTTATATAATACTGCGGCGTGCGCTCGGCTAGACGGCTCTATGCAATTAAAGCAGCGACGAAACGAGTGTTTATCTTAATAGCACTACCCGCCTGGTAGTTTTAAAAGTAGTTAGCAGAACCAGTTGCCCCCGCAACATCCGCCGATTGCCCCCCCTCATTTGCATATTGGACGAGAAACTGCGGACCAAAAACGTGCCGCACTTTTGGTGGATGCGCCGGGCTTCAACACTTCTGGTGGATGCGCCGGGCAGCCGCTCGCCAGCACGTGGCCCTTGGGAGAAGACATGTGCACGAGTGGTACTAATACAAGTAATGGCTCGTGGTTTCTGCCAGTCATGCATTTCTTAAGGATCCTCGGTGGAGCGGGTACATTTGGAAATGAAAACGGTGACTTGCCTCGAGAACACTCGGTTTAATGGGGGAGGCTTGCGATCGTCGAAAAAATCGATCCGCGCCTGGATTTCAAACCCCAACTGACGGGCGACAGTTATGCGGGGTGTATTAAATATTAAATCTGCGAAATTCGCCTGCCATTTACATTACGCCTAATTTTGGATAGCCTCCATGGTCGTTGCTTTATCAAATTAGTAAGTGTAAACAGGTGTAAACAAAATTGTACATTAAACTAAACACCAATACAATATTCATTTATCAATAATACACAATTACCTAATACCGAAACTATAGAAATTGTGTTATTTATTATAATAATACAAAACATATTATGACGTCTCGATAACTATAACCGCTGTAGGAAAAGTGCCTTTGCTAATTGAGATATACTCAAATATTCACATCTTATAGCAAATATATAATAAGTCACATTTTAAAATTTATTATATTTTATGTTAATTTTTCTTAGTATTTTATTTAAATTTTGTTTACACCTGTTTAATGTTAATGTCATGTATATTTTTTCAGCACCCATTCTAAAAGATTTCATACATAATTTTTTCCCCAAAATATTAAGTGGCCGGAATAAAATTGTTCCCTATCATTCCAGCGAATCACCATTAAAAATTCATTAGCGTCCGCTCTCGCGTCTTCCGGAAGAAAGAACGTGTCTGAGGGCACGTTTCCAGGCGGAAGGGCGTGCTGTGTATTTGTTTGGGTGTTTCGGCGCGATAAACATGTTTGCGGCGCGGATTACGCCCTCGGTTTTATGTATAGGGCGAGGTTTCTTACGAACGGATGAGTCCCAGAGTTTATGTGCGACCTCAGGCAAACAACTATCAATTTTTGAGGCGGGATTGGGCAATTTCGGATTAAGCGGAGTTTACGAATGCGCGCCACGAAAGTGCACGCGGGAATAAAACGTTGTAAATAGGGGATGCTCGAGATTGTTTTATAAAATTTAAGAGAAGATCGTATGAAGGTTGATGAAAATTACAAACTAGTCAAGAGACACGACATTTTGCAGAAAATACATACATTTTGTGTGGATTTTGTGGTATTTTAAGGCAATTTTATGTATTTCGTATAAAGTTTCAACAATTGATAGACATACATTTTCTGAAGTTTAATAGAAGATTGTATGAAGAATTCTGGAAGTTAATAGAAATTTAATTAGGATTCAAAATTTTTCACAAATTTTACATATTTTGCTAAAAAAATAATGGTCGGTAGGTACATTGTGAATATTTGATAGTAGGTACCTTATAAAAATTTGAAACATTTCTTATACAAGGTGTTAAAAAACGAGTGTAAAATATTTAAGAGGGTAGTAGTATGAACCACAATAACAACAAAAGTCTTGATAAATATGGGTCCGTGGCTCCAAAGTAACGGTTTCGGAGATATGCAAAATTATAATTTTTTTACCTCCTTTTTTGATTTTGCTAAAACTTGCATTTTATTGTCATAGGGCGGAAAGACCCCTTCTGGGGTCGATAGCCTTAATAAAGGTCGTTATATATATATATATATATATATATATATATATATATATATATATATATATATATATATATATATAATTATATATATAATTTTGTGAAATATGACTGAAAGATTCACAGAATGTTGACTGTATTATTTGCATCTTTGACAGAATAATTGAAATTCTTATGAAAATTTGAGAAATTGATAGTTATCATTGAAATTTTGACAGAAATGAATAAAAAAATTATAGTAATTATTTAAATGTTGACAGTATTTATTTAATGTTTGATAGAATGATTGAAATGCTTGTGAATATTACTGAAATGTGTTCAAACAGTATTCATGAAATTTTGTTAAATATGACTGAAAGATTTACAGAATTTCGACTGTATTATTTGCATCTTTGGCAGAATAATTGAAATGCCGTGAAGTATTACAAAAATTTGTCAGTCCACTGACACTGAATTTTAAACAATATCATTAAAATTTTGTTAAATATGAATGAAAATTTAAGAGTAATTATTCAAATTTTTAGAATATTTATTGAATATTTGATAGATTTATTCAAATTCTGGTAAATATTACTGAAAGTTTGACAGTATTAATGAAATTATGATAATTATGGCTGATATGTTTGCAGAAATAATAGAAAATTTTATAGTTATTGAAATTTTTACAGTATTTATACAATATTTCATAGCATGATTGAAATGCTTGTGAATATTACTGAATTGTTGAGAGTGTTAATGAAATTTTGTAAAATATGACTGAAAGATTCACAGAATTTTGACTGTATTATTTGCATCTTTGGCAGAATAATTGAAATTCTGTTAAATATTACAAAATTTTTGCTAGTCTACTGGCAATAAATTTTTAACAGTATTATTAAAATTTTGTTAAATATGAATGAAAATTTGAGAGTAATTATTAAAAATTTTAGAATATTTATTAAATGTTTGATAAAATTATTAAAATTTTGGTAAATATTACTGAAAGTTTGACAGTGTTAATGAAATTATGTTAATTATGACTGAAAGATTCTCAGAATTTTGACTGTATTATTTGCATCTTTGACAGAATAATTGAAATTCTGTTAAATATTACTAATATTTTGCCAGTTTAATTAAAATTTTGTAAACTATGACTGAATTTTGTTGGAAATAATTGAGAATAGATAGTATACTTTATAATTTTCTTAGAATATGTGAAATATTCACAATACTTCGCGAAATTTTAGCAGAATAATTTATATTTTGTTAAATACAACTTAAATTTTAGTAAAAATAATTGAAATTTGACAGTTATTTAAATTTTGATAAAAATTAATACACACTTGACAGTACTTAATGAAAAATTAACAGTAATTATCAAATATTTAACAGAATAATTGAAATTCTGGTAAATATTACTAAAAATTTGATAGTGTTCATAAAATGTATGCCTGTAACAACATTTTATGAACATTGTCAAATTTGAAAATATAAAATTTGAAATTTTTATAGTTTTCATTGTAATTTTGACCGAAAGGAATAAAAACAGCACAATAATTATTGAAAATTCGACATTGATTATTAAATATTTGACAGAATAAATGAAATTCTGGAAACTATTACTGAAATATAGACGTGAATCTAATATCAAATTTGCAAATATTAAATTTTCAGAAATATCAGTTACAGCTAACCCATTCTTGTCAATCCAGAAAGATAAGTGTTTGATTTTCTCCTTTATTTAATACTGAAATTTTGTCAAATTTTCAGGCGTAATAGTTTTAGGTGAACTGTACACGAATCTAATATCAAATTTGCACATAATAAATTTTCAGAAATTTCAGAAATAGCTAACCCATACTTGTCAATCCAGAAAGTTAAGTGTTTGATTTTCTCCTTTATTTAATACTGAAACTATGTCAAATTTTGAGGAATAATAGTTTCAGGTGTACTGTATATAAATCTAATATCAAATTTGGAAATATTAAATTTTCAGAAACTTCAGTAACAGCTAACCCATACTTGTCAATCCAGAAAATTAAGTGTTTGATTTTCTCCCTTATTTAATACTGAAACTTTGTCACATTTTCAGGAGTAATAGTTTTAGGTGTACTGTATACGAATTTAATATCAAATTTGCAAATAATAATTTTTCAGAAATTTCGGTAATAGTTAACCCATACTTGTCAAACCAGAAAGTTAAGTGTTTGATTTTCTCCTTTATTTAATACTAAAACTTTGTCAAATTTTCAGGAGTAATAGTTTTAGGTGTACTGTATACGAATACAATATCAAATTTGCAAATAATAAATTTTCAGAATTTTCATTATTAGCTAACCCATACTTGTCAATCCAGAAAGTTAAGTGTTTGATTTTCTACTTCGTTTAATACTGAAACTTTGTCAAATTTTCAGGAGTAATAGTTTCAGGTGTACTGTACACGAATCAAATATTAAATTTGCAACTAATAAATTTTGAGAAATTTCAGTAAAAGCTAACCCATACTTGCAATCCACAAAGTTAAGCGTTTGAATTTCTCCTTTTTTTAATACTGAAACTTTGTTAAATTTTCAGGAGTAATAGTTTCAGGTGTACTGTACACGAATCTAATATCAAATTTGCAAATAATAAGTTTTCAGAAATTTCAGTTATAG
Source organism: Othius punctulatus (assembly GCA_951805005.1). Lineage (NCBI taxonomy): Eukaryota > Metazoa > Arthropoda > Insecta > Coleoptera > Staphylinidae > Othius > Othius punctulatus. The sequence continues at coordinate 18,034,234 of OX638145.1, forward strand.
CTAACCCATACTTGTCAATCCAGAATGTTAAGTGTTTGATTTTCTCCTTTTTTTAATACTGAAACTTTGTCAAATTTTCAGGAGTAATAGTTTCAGGTGTACTGTACACGAATCTAATATCAAATTTGTAAATAATAAATTTTCAGAAATTTCAGTAGTAGTCAATAAACTTGTCAATGCTGAAACTTATATTTGTGATTTTCTTCTTTATTTAATACTGAAAATTTGTCAATTTTTCAGGAGTAATAGTTTCAGGTGTACTGTGCACTAATCTAATATCAGATTTCCAAATAATAGATTTTCAGAAATTTCAGTAATAGCTAACCCATACTTGTCAATCCAGAAAGTTAAGTGTTTGATTTTCTCCATTTTTTAATACTGAAACTTTGTCAAATTTTCAGGAGTAATAGTTTTAGGTGTACTGTATACGAAACTAATATCAAATTTGCAAATATTAAATTTTCAGAAAATTCAATAAAAGCTAACCCATACTTGTCAATCCAGAAAGTTAAGTGTTTGATTTTCTCCTTTTTTAATACTGAAACTTTGTCAAATTTTAAGGAGTTTTAGTTTCAGGTGTACTGTACACGAATCAAATATCAAATTTGCAAATAATAAATTTTCAGAAATTTCAGTAATAGCGAACCCATACTTGTTTATCTAGAAAGTTAAGTGTTTGATTTTCTCCTTTATTTAATACTGAAACTTTGTCAAATTTTCTGGGGTAATAGTTTCAGGCGTACTATACACGAATTTAATATCAATTTGCAAATAATAAATTTTCAGAAATTTCAGTAATAGCTAACCCATACTTGTCAACACAGAATAAAGTTAAGTGTTTGATTTTCTCCTTTTTTGAATACTGAAACTTTGTCAAATTTTCAGGAGTAATAGTTTCAGGTGTACTGTACACGAATCTAATATCAAATTTGTAAATAATAAATTTTCAGAAATTTCAGTAGTAGTCAATAAACTTGTCAATGCTGAAACTTATATTTGTGATTTTCTTCTTTATTTAATACTGAAAATTTGTCAATTTTTCAGGAGTAATAGTTTCAGGTGTACTGTGCACTAATCTAATATCAGATTTCCAAATAATAGATTTTCAGAAATTTCAGTAATAGCTAACCCATACTTGTCAATCCAGAAAGTTAAGTGTTTGATTTTCTCCATTTTTTAATACTGAAACTTTGTCAAATTTTCAGGAGTAATAGTTTTAGGTGTACTGTATACGAAACTAATATCAAATTTGCAAATATTAAATTTTCAGAAAATTCAATAAAAGCTAACCCATACTTGTCAATCCAGAATGTTAAGTGTTTGATTTTCTCCTTTTTTTAATACTGAAACTTTGTCAAATTTTCAGGAGTAATAGTTTCAGGTGTACTGTACACGAATCTAATATCAAATTTGTAAATAATAAATTTTCAGAAATTTCAGTAGTAGTCAATAAACTTGTCAATGCTGAAACTTATATTTGTGATTTTCTTCTTTATTTAATACTGAAAATTTGTCAATTTTTCAGGAGTAATAGTTTCAGGTGTACTGTGCACTAATCTAATATCAGATTTCCAAATAATAGATTTTCAGAAATTTCAGTAATAGCTAACCCATACTTGTCAATCCAGAAAGTTAAGTGTTTGATTTTCTCCATTTTTTAATACTGAAACTTTGTCAAATTTTCAGGAGTAATAGTTTTAGGTGTACTGTATACGAAACTAATATCAAATTTGCAAATATTAAATTTTCAGAAAATTCAATAAAAGCTAACCCATACTTGTCAATCCAGAAAGTTAAGTGTTTGATTTTCTCCTTTTTTAATACTGAAACTTTGTCAAATTTTAAGGAGTTTTAGTTTCAGGTGTACTGTACACGAATTAAATATCAAATTTGCAAATAATAAATTTTCAGAAATTTCAGTAATAGCGAACCCATACTTGTTTATCTAGAAAGTTAAGTGTTTGATTTTCTCCTTTATTTAATACTGAAACTTTGTCAAATTTTCTGGGGTAATAGTTTCAGGCGTACTATACACGAATTTAATATCAATTTGCAAATAATAAATTTTCAGAAATTTCAGTAATAGCTAACCCATACTTGTCAACACAGAATAAAGTTAAGTGTTTGATTTTCTCCTTTTTTGAATACTGAAACTTTGTCAAATTTTCAGGAGTAATAGTTTCAGGTGTACTGTACACGAATCTAATATCAAATTTGTAAATAATAAATTTTCAGAAATTTCAGTAGTAGTCAATAAACTTGTCAATGCTGAAACTTATATTTGTGATTTTCTTCTTTATTTAATACTGAAAATTTGTCAATTTTTCAGGAGTAATAGTTTCAGGTGTACTGTGCACTAATCTAATATCAGATTTCCAAATAATAGATTTTCAGAAATTTCAGTAATAGCTAACCCATACTTGTCAATCCAGAAAGTTAAGTGTTTGATTTTCTCCATTTTTTAATACTGAAACTTTGTCAAATTTTCAGGAGTAATAGTTTTAGGTGTACTGTATACGAAACTAATATCAAATTTGCAAATATTAAATTTTCAGAAAATTCAATAAAAGCTAACCCATACTTGTCAATCCAGAATGTTAAGTGTTTGATTTTCTCCTTTTTTTAATACTGAAACTTTGTCAAATTTTCAGGAGTAATAGTTTCAGGTGTACTGTACACGAATCTAATATCAAATTTGTAAATAATAAATTTTCAGAAATTTCAGTAGTAGTCAATAAACTTGTCAATGCTGAAACTTATATTTGTGATTTTCTTCTTTATTTAATACTGAAAATTTGTCAATTTTTCAGGAGTAATAGTTTCAGGTGTACTGTGCACTAATCTAATATCAGATTTCCAAATAATAGATTTTCAGAAATTTCAGTAATAGCTAACCCATACTTGTCAATCCAGAAAGTTAAGTGTTTGATTTTCTCCATTTTTTAATACTGAAACTTTGTCAAATTTTCAGGAGTAATAGTTTTAGGTGTACTGTATACGAAACTAATATCAAATTTGCAAATATTAAATTTTCAGAAAATTCAATAAAAGCTAACCCATACTTGTCAATCCAGAAAGTTAAGTGTTTGATTTTCTCCTTTTTTAATACTGAAACTTTGTCAAATTTTAAGGAGTTTTAGTTTCAGGTGTACTGTACACGAATTAAATATCAAATTTGCAAATAATAAGTTTTCAGAAATTTCAGTTATAGCTAACCCATACTTGTCAATCCAGAATGTTAAGTGTTTGATTTTCTCCTTTTTTTAATACTGAAACTTTGTCAAATTTTCAGGAGTAATAGTTTCAGGTGTACTGTACACGAATCTAATATCAAATTTGTAAATAATAAATTTTCAGAAATTTCAGTAGTAGTCAATAAACTTGTCAATGCTGAAACTTATATTTGTGATTTTCTTCTTTATTTAATACTGAAAATTTGTCAATTTTTCAGGAGTAATAGTTTCAGGTGTACTGTGCACTAATCTAATATCAGATTTCCAAATAATAGATTTTCAGAAATTTCAGTAATAGCTAACCCATACTTGTCAATCCAGAAAGTTAAGTGTTTGATTTTCTCCATTTTTTAATACTGAAACTTTGTCAAATTTTCAGGAGTAATAGTTTTAGGTGTACTGTATACGAAACTAATATCAAATTTGCAAATATTAAATTTTCAGAAAATTCAATAAAAGCTAACCCATACTTGTCAATCCAGAAAGTTAAGTGTTTGATTTTCTCCTTTTTTAATACTGAAACTTTGTCAAATTTTAAGGAGTTTTAGTTTCAGGTGTACTGTACACGAATCAAATATCAAATTTGCAAATAATAAATTTTCAGAAATTTCAGTAATAGCGAACCCATACTTGTTTATCTAGAAAGTTAAGTGTTTGATTTTCTCCTTTATTTAATACTGAAACTTTGTCAAATTTTCTGGGGTAATAGTTTCAGGCGTACTATACACGAATTTAATATCAATTTGCAAATAATAAATTTTCAGAAATTTCAGTAATAGCTAACCCATACTTGTCAACACAGAATAAAGTTAAGTGTTTGATTTTCTCCTTTTTTGAATACTGAAACTTTGTCAAATTTTCAGGAGTAATAGTTTTAGGTGTACTGTACACGAATCTAATATCAAATTTGCAAATAGTAAATTTTCAAAAATTTCAGTAAAAGCTAACCCATACTTGTCAATCCTGAAAGTTAAGTGTTTGATTTTCTCCTTTATTTAATACTGAAACTTTGTTAAATTTTCAGGAGAATTAGTTTCAGGTGTACTGTACACGAATCTAATATCAAATTTGCAAATAATGAATTTTCAGATATTTCAGTTATAGCTAACCCAAACTTGTCAACCAGAAAATTAATTGTTTGATTTTCTCCTTTATTTAATACTGAAACTTTGTTAAATTTTCAGGAGTAATAGATTTAGGTGTACTGTATAGGAATTTAATATCAAATAATAAATTTTCAGAAATTTCAGTAATAGTCAATAAGCTTGTCAATGCTAAAAGTTATATTTGTGATTTTCTCCTTTATTTAATACTGAAAATTTGTCAATTTTTCAGGAGTAATAGTTTCAGGTGTACTGTGCACAAATCTAATATCAGATTCCCAAATAATAGATTTTCAGAAATTTCAGTAATAGCGAACCCATACTTGTCAATACAGAAAGTTAAGTGTTTGATTTTCTCCTTATTTTAATACTGAAACTTTGTCAAATTTTTAGGAGTAACAGTTTCAGGTTTACTGTGCACGAATCTGATATCAAATTTGCAAATTATAAATTTTCAGAAATTTCAGTAATAGCTAACCCATACTTGTCAACACAGAAAGTTAAGTGTTTGATTTTCTCCTTTATCTATTACTGAAAATTTGTTAAATTTTCAGGAGAATTAATTTCAGGTGTACTGTACACGAATCTATTATCAAATTTACAAGTAATAAATTTTTAGAAATAGTAATAGCTAACGCATTCTTGTCAATTCGGAAAGTTATATGTTTGATTTTCTCCCTTAATTAATACTGAAAATTTACTTGTCCCAGTTATTTATTTTCAGTATTAATTATTTATTAGTCAGTAGTTTATTAGTTATTTTATCAATTATTTTGTTCCACTTTGCTCAGTACACGAATGTTCTTTTTTGAGAGCGAAATGAAGTATGTGAACATATAGATATCACCAAACAACGCATGTATTATACCCAATTGATTCTGGAAATTTTGGGTACAAGCAGGTTAGAGTTCATCGCGTTCTAAATCGTTTTAACCGATCAAAATCAAAATATTATTAAGTATATAAAAAATCTAATATTTTAGGATATTTGTATAATGTAGATATAATTTTGTCACAATGAAATTTTCTTCTGGATATTATTTGGAAATCTCTGGCTGCAGTTCTTAAAACATATTTCTACCGATTTCAAAACAATCCGGAGCTTCTTGTTGAAATAAGGGGTCATAAGATGTCCTTAACGACCGTACTGAGGACAGTTATTGAAGCCAGTACGTTGCGAAGAAGTGAATCATACGGCTTCCACCGCAGAGCGATGAATTATCTTTTTGCGGGCATCCCGGCCCACTTTACAAAACGTATCGCAGTTCACGTCTCCCTCTAGACTGGCCTCGCCGCGCAAGATATTAAAGCGAATTTTCCGGGGGGTCGGCCATTAGAAATATCAAACGGCCGTAATTCAGCTTTTACGGCCCGCGGTGAATTAAACGCAAACGCTACACACAGGGAGCAATCTACCACGGTCCCAGTTTAAAATCGGCGGGGATAAAGAAAGTTAATCCCGTTTTGGAGATGATGATGTGAAAAGGAAGGCCGCCCGAGGGCGGAATTTACTGGCGATGTAATTTATTGCGGGCGCAACGCCCCGGGCCGTAAATATAATTCCGCGGCGTTAACACAAAACGTCCATTAGCCGCGATAAAAATATGATCTAATTGCCGGGAATTAACGCAGCCTTCATATTCCTATTGGGAATTGAGGTCGCAACCGCACGCCCCTCGAGATAAGGCGGGCGAATTCGCTCGCCCTTAATTAAGCCCTCCAATAAAGGCGAACGCCGCAGTTTTCCGAACGCGAATTAGCCGAGGGGGAAAAAAAGCGGGGCGCTAATCGCGTTATGTTTAATTAACGCGCGGAAAAGTGCGCCCCTCGCGCCTCCCAGGGACAAACATCTTCGCGGCATTAGCTTAACTGCCGCCCATTTATCAGGCGATTTCTTTTTATTGTGATCCGCGCCCCTGATTAAATGCAGGGTTTCGCGTTTTTATGGCCGCTCTTAAACACCTTTTACGGTTTAAATTTCTACATTAACTCCCTAGGGCACGGTCTTATTTAAAGGCGCCGCCGTTTAATCCCGCCAGCCTAGGAAACAACAATAAAATCCGACCGGCGAAACTTTCGCGTGAAAAAAACTTTCTGTTACGAGAGCAAGAGTTACGTAAAAAGGAATTTGCAGTGTCACGTCACGGTCTCATTTGAGAGCCGAGACTTACCGAGTCTCTGAATTTGAGTAATTCTAGCAAAGCTGCATCTATAATGCATTTTATGTTCACTAATATGAAGGGTATTTTGGAATTTTGAATCAAGCCGCAAATAGTCCATTCCTTGAAGTGTTATATACAGCGTGTTTCAGGAGGAAGTGCAAATATTTTGGGAAGTTGTACTATTGATGATTCTAAGTAAAAAATGTCATATGAGCATGTGTCCCATCGTTAATAGATACTGAGATAGGGTCATTAAAATATTTATTAAAGTACGAGAAATAGCATTGTTGATTTTTAATAATATCTATTTAAATTAAACAAATTTACTCTGTTGATTCAACGAGAAGTTTATGAAAATGCCAATTTTTGTAAATTTGAAACGTTAAAATATTGCTTACAGAAATGCATAATATACCTACATAACACTCCAAGGAGCACCAGGAATAGACAAAATGAAAAATGAACAGTTGAAATACATGGGGGAAAAAGGTATACAATTTTTTACAAGCATATTAAATAAAATGTGGAATTCAGGAGAAACACCTTGGGACTGGCAGACAGCGGTGATACGTTTCAAATTTACAAAAATTGGCACAAACGAGAAGTTTATGAAAATGCCAATTTTTGTAAATTTGAAACGTTAAAATATTGCTTACAGACATGCATAATACACCTACATAACACTCCAAGGAGCACCAGGAATAGACAAAATGAAAAATGAACAGTTGAAATATATTCAGCTGGTGCTGAACTTTTCGTTCAGCACCTTATTTTTGGATATTGTGCACGTTTTATATTTTTCTAGAAACTTTTGTAATTCAAGAAAAACGGGCATAACAATGAACACCCTTTAGATTTGTTCAGCATTGGATTATTAACAAAATTTATACGATAATTTATAAAATATTTTGTAATATTTTAATTACTGCTTATAACATGAATTCGCGCTAATTTAATTTTCTGTTTAATAATTTGATTTTTTTGTTATTTCTTTTTATATTTATAAAATGATTCTCCTCATAATTTTGTGTTTTTATTTAATTTTCATATTATTTTCTGTTTAGAGAAGCAATTACCTTCTTCGGTCACAAACTTTTTCGGTTTTCGTCGCATTCCTTTGGTTATCCTCCATATCCAATTAGAGCGATTTCCACTGCCAGGACTTGCGAGGCCACATTTCACCTGCGGTCATGACCCACCCGGATGGCTCCGTCTGCCAGATTAATGAGCTCGTAGCATGCCGGGACTTCATATTTAACTTGCACCGGGCAAATACTAGTTTAAGAACGAGCCGGGCGCACTCCTGGCCGTCTTGAAATTATCGCAATTACTTCGCGAATCAGTGCCGGCTCGCCCGCAGTCACGCTTTTTCAAATTACAGAAGGTAAATTAATTTCCTCCCAGCTGCGAGCTGCAGTTACTGGAAGTAAGATGTTTCAATTAAATGCAGGAATCGCAGCGGGGAGGTTTTAACACGGTTACAGTAGTTGCGAGGAATTCTTAATGAATTTCATACTTTATAAAATCAGGGATCGCGATGTTCTATTCAATTCCTCTGGATATTCCCCAGAGAGCAGGGCGCGATATTTAAATTAAGGAATGCAGGCGCATTTCATCATATTTTTGATTAGACGTGTAATACGGAATACCGACGAGCTGCAAACTGCGCTGGATTGTATAAAATAGACGGTTTATTTGATAAAAATATGGTAGAAACTAATTAAGCCACAGCTGAAGGTGCAGTGGAATTCTAATTATTATTATTATTATTTTTATTACATTTAGGCCCAGTTGTACGATCGTGGGTTATCTTTGATCGTAGTTAAGTTTCTATGGATACCATTGTATTAACAATTGAATCCTAGGTAACTGAACCATGGTCAAGGTGATCCACGTTCGTACAACTGGGCCTTAGAGCCAGTTATATGATCGTCGATAACCTTTGATCGTGGTTCACTTTCTAAGGATACCATTGTATTAACAATTGTTTCCTAGGTAACTAAACTATGATCAAGGTTGATCCACGGTCATACAACTGAGCCATACAGTGTGTCCATGGATTGAGTTTATAATTTATTTATTTTAAGTTTGAAAACATGTCATGTTTTGAGAAAGTTTTTGCTTGTACAATATACTTAAAATGCTTGTGCTGCTGATGATTAAACTAAAAAAACTACTTTTATTTGTAAATACTAATAAACTTGTTTTAATTTTACAAAGTAACACTTTTGTCGTTAATTATCATTATTATTTTGATTTATACATGCTGCTACAACTTAAAAATATCAGCTTTAAACCATATTTCGGTTCAGGATTTTTCCTTTAGCGCGCCTCGGCTTATCTCGAACTGCACGATTTGATGTCCAAAGTCCGGAGCAGAGTTTTTTTTACGAGGGGCCCGGCGCTTAAGGGGAAACTTACGACATCCCAAATCGGCCCGAAGTGCGAAATCGCCATAAACCTAAACAGCAATTACCGCTCATGGGGGCATTTAATTAAGCGCTCATTAATTATTATTCGCACGGGGCAAACTTCCGCCGTTAAAAAACAACGAGGCGGGATGAGCGCCTCCCAGAGGTCGCCTCCATTCTGGGCGTAAAATAAAATAAAAAACGCTCCCTAGGCCCGTGATTGCGTAATTAATTAAATAATTAACACCCATTGAGGAGTTCCGTTAATTAATCAGGCTGGCATTAAAATATTTACGATGCTGTAAACATAATTTCGGCAGTAAGCCGGAAAAGTTTTTTAAATGGCCTTATGAGATTGCATTCAGAAGACGAATTTTAGTTCAGCCATGATTTTGTAATAATTTTTCATAAAGAAACTTATTGGAATGGTGAGCCTACCAATAAAAAGGAGAAGATACATAATATCATCATGGCCGGGATTTCTAACGGGCCTCCTTTCATTTATTGATAAGGGTAGCTTGATACCCCATCGTAGTATCAAATATTATCTTATTACATTTCTACGCTGGAAGTATCATTTCATTTTAAGTTATTAGGCTTCTAAACTTTGATTCTCGTCAGTGTCGATAAAATGTTGAATCAATTTCTAAATATGAAATAGAAAGTCTAATTATAAAGAAATTTGGCGTTTCTAGGCTTAAAAATACCTTTTAGATCTTGCGTCGTTCTTGATTTTAAAATAATAATGAAGAAACATTCACAGTTTTACATTAACTATTACCTAATCATAAAAATATTGACGTTGTACATTTGAAGCAGGTATCGTTTAATTTAAAATTTTTAGATTTAGGCTTTAACAGATACTCTTTACATTCTCGCCAAAAACTAAAATGTGGTTCAAATTTTGAGTTTCAAATATAAAGAAATTTTGCTGTTTTGGTCTAACAGGACCAATTAATTAATTTTTTTGAAAATATCTGGAAGTATGGGCTTCTAATCCAATACACTTGGAGTAGGAATCGTTTATTTTTAAATTTTGACAATTAGGCTTTGACAGCTACTTTTTAGATTCTCGTTATAAACTAAAATATGGTTCAAATTTTGAGTTTCAAATATAAAGAAATTTGGCCGTTTTGGTCTAACAGTACCTATTAATTTAAAATTTTCGAAAATATCTAGAAGTATTGGCTTCTAATATAATACACTTAGAGTTGGTATCGTTTAATTTTAAATATTGAAATTTAGGCTTTTACAGCTACTCTTTGGATTCTCGCCAACAACTAAAATGTGGGTCAAAATTTGAGTTTCAAATATAAAGAAATTTGGCTTTATTGGTCAAAGAGTACCTATTAATTTAAATTTTTCGAAAATATCTAGAAGTATTGGCTTCTAATCTAATACACTTGGAGTAGGTACCGTTTAATTTTAAATTTTGAGATTTAGGCTTTTACAGCTACTCTTTAGATTCTCGCCAAAAACTAAAATGTGGTTAAAATTTTGAGTTTCAATTATAAAGAAATTTGACTTTATCGGCCAAAGAGTACCGATTAATTTAAAATTTTCAAAAATATCTGGTAGTGTTGGCTTCTGATCCAAAGTGTAGTTTCGATTCTCACCCTTTTCAAGCAAAATATTGAATTTTTTTCACCAACAGAAAAAATAGGTGTCATTATAAATAACTTTATTAGGAGTTAATTGTAATAAAGATCCCGTCATATAATTCAAAAATTTTGAGTATTCACATGTAAAAATATTTGTAATCGATAGTTGTGGGTTCGATTCACGTTCAGGTCGACACAATGGTTGAATATCTTTTATAATATGTAAATTTAGTCCACACATAGTTTTAATAATTAGAAAATTAAAAATAAATTTTACTTTTCTACACTTGAAGTATCATTTCATTTTAAAATTGTAGGCTTCGAAACTTTAGATTCTCGTCAGTATCGATAAAATATTGAATCATTGTCTAAAGATGAAATAAAATGTTTGATTATAAAGAAATTTGACGTTTCTACGCTTAAAAATACCTTTTAGATCTTGCGTCGTTTTTGTTTTTTGAATATTAATAATGAAACTTTCACCCTTTTACATTAATAGTTCAACCTGATCATAAAAAGATTGACTTTGTACACTTGGAGTAGGAATCGTTTATTTTTAAATTTTGAGATTTAGGCTTTGTCAGCTACTCTTTAGATTCTCGCCAAAAACTAAAATGTGGTTCACATTTTGAGTTTCAAAAATAAAGAAATTTGGCTTTTTTGGTCTAAGAGTACGTTAGTTTTACATAATTTAAAATTTTGGAAAACATCTGGAAGTATTTGCTTCTAATCCAAAGTGTGGTTTCAATTCTCACCCTCGTCAAGAAAAATGTTCAATTACTTTAAGCAACAGAAAAATTAGGTGTCATTATAAATAACTTCATTAACAGTTAAATGTAAAAAAGTACCCGTCAAATAATTCATTTGTTTAGTATTCAGAAGTAAAGATACTTCTAATCCGTAGTTCTTAGTTCCATCCACGTCCTGGCTGACAAAATGGTTGAATATATTCAAAAAAATAAAAATTTAGTTCGCAAACAGTTTATATAATTAGAAAATTATAAAGTCATTTTACTGTTCTATGCTTGAAGTATCATTTCGTTTTAATTTTTCTGGCTTCTAAACTTTAGACTCTCGTCAGTGTCGATAAAATGTTGAATCAATTTCTAAATATGAAATAGAATGTCTAATTATAAAGAAATTTGACGTTTCTAGGCTTAAAAGTACCTTTTAGATCTTGCGTCGTTCTTGCTTTTTGAATAATAATGAAGAAACGTTCACAGTTTTACGTTAACATTTACCTAATCATAAAAAGATTGACTTTGTACATTTGAAGTAGGTATCGTTTAATTTAAAATTTTTAGATTTAGGCTTTAACAGATACTCTTTACATTCTCGTCAAAAACTAAAATGTGGTTCAAATTTTGAGTTTCAAATATAAAGAAATTTGGCTGTTTTGGTCTAACTGTACCAATTAATTAAAATTTTCGAAAATATCTGGAAGTATGGGCTTCCAATGCAATATACTTGGAGTAGGAATCGTTTAATTTTAAATTTTGGCAATTAGGCTTTGACAGCTACTCTTTAGATTCTCGCCAAAAACTAAAATGTGGTTAAAATTTTGAGTTTCAATTATAAAGAAATTTGACTTTATCGGCCAAAGAGTACCGATTAATTTAAAATTTTCAAAAATATCTGGTAGTGTTGGCTTCTGATCCAAAGTTTAGTTTCGATTCTCACCCTTATCAAGCAAAATGTTGAATTTTTTTCAGCAACAGAAAAAATAGGTGTCATTATAAATAACTTTATTAGTAGTTAATTGTAATAAAGTTCCCGTCATATAATTCAAAAATTTTGAGTATTCAGATGTAAAGATACTTCTAATCAATAGTTGTGGGTTCGATTCACGTTCAGATTGACACAATGGTTGAATATCTTCTATAATATGAAAGTTTTGTCCACGCATAGTTTTTATAATTAGAAAGTTATAACGAAATTTTACTTTTCTACGCGTGAAGTATCATTTCATTTTTAATTTTTAAGCTTCTAAACTTTAGATTCTCATCAGTGTCGATAAAATGTTGAATCATTTTTTAAATATGAAATGTTGTTTCGACACTATCAAAGTCTCATATTTGCAATTGTGATATTGATAATTTTCGTATAAAGTTATGAACTATTCATTGCTACTTGCATTGATTACTAATAAATTAGAACCTATTAATTGCTGCCTGAATCAGCGATCTGATTGAGGCTGTTTTCTCTGCAGATCACATTGTTCATTACTTTATGTTGACGTTGAAGTTATATGTTGACTATTGCACTCTTTTTTATTTATGCACTTCTACAATTTATAGCATTCATTTTAATTGACAACATTGTTTTTATTGTGGATCATTTTATACGTTTATATGTTTTGCTTAGTCTTAGTGTTAGTTTTAAATACTATTGAATTTTGTAGTGTACGTGACCTGTGTAAACCATTATGTTCTACCACCAATAAACTATTATTATTATTATTATTATTACTTTGTATATTTTCCAGCCATTTCGACGCCAAATTTTCAATGATCTCACTAAAATCAACATACTAATCTAAATCATGTTGGAAACGTTAGCTATGGTTCTTTGCCTTGTTTTCAATTAATTATCCCATCTGCTGAACCCAAATGGAGTTCCCAACTTTTGAATCACCCTGTATGTCAAATTTAATTAAAAACTGTCGAAATCTGCCAAATTTACAATTATAGTTGTCAAAATCTGTAAAAAAATATTATTAATATTATCATTTAAATCTCTCAATACCCTTTCGGGTGTCGAGATTGAGCATATTTTACAAAAGACTTATTCTAGTTTTGCGATTATGTTTTTCCACTTCTTTCTGTCTTTTGCATCTCTAGTATAATAATACTTTATTTTATGCTATATCTTGACAGTTTTACATAAGTCAAAATAAACTAAAGACAATTAATTACATTAACAAGTTGCCAGAAGCAAAACTGCCCCTTCGAAATAAACATAAACATATTTAATAGGCAAATGTATGATTATGTATTATAAATATTGTTAGTAGACCGACAAATTACATGTTAAACATAAAAAAGCATAGTGTATTGATAAAATTTAAAAATACATACATAATATGGGCTGGATGCCATAATAAGGCATCCAGCTGTGGGGTTGTGCCAAACAGAGCAATATAGAAATATACCAGCGTTATCAAAACAAAGTACTAAGGAGTATTGTCAATGCACTTTGATATTTCCGGAACAGTGACCTCCACAGGGACTTGGAAATGGACAATGTTAATGAGACAATAACAAAATTTTTCAGGAAGAGCTATTTCATCAACACGTCAACGTCGAAGTCATCCAGCTCCTCGATAACACGAATTTGACCAGAAGACCAAACCGAGCAGTTAGGGTTAGTTTAATATTAGTGCAAAAGCAGAGCATAGTGCTAGTGTACACGCTAATATTAGTGCATTTAAGTGAGTAGAATCTAAGGGATACTAATGAGTAGGCCCTTAGCATTAAACCTTTATTTAGAAATTTAAGTTGGCATAACATTACTCGTTGATCCATCTTGGATCAGATTGTAATAATTATAGAAAAATTAAGTGTTTTGCATAATAAAAACAAAATATATAGAAATTCCATATGGTATTTTCTCTAGGTTCAATTTGTATGTTGGTTCCCTCTTATATATTTTCCAAGTTAATATTTGTTGACTGCTGCATTCTGCTTATTTGAGTTTCAATATTTAGTATTTTTCGTTTCTATGCATATAAACTATACATGCGGAGTGAAATTGAAAAATGTGGCTTTTGCCCTATAATGGAACTGAAAAGTATGGGTTTAAAGTTGCAGGTTAATCCCACTGCGCCACGTGAGTTCCTCTTTTAGCATTAACGTGAACACGGAATAATACATTAGATTTTTACATGCAATCGCTAATTGAAGCAGTATCCTGCACTGTTAGTGCGAAATAATGAAATTTAACGAGGAAACTTTGTTTACGTCCGCGGATTAAAGGGGGTCGAGTTTTATTATGCGGACGCCACCGCCTCGCATAACAAGGCCCGTCTATAAACTTACACGTTATTGTTGCAAACTTCGGCGTTTAACTAATGAACTATTTGGGATAATAGGCGCTCGGCATAATTAGCCGGAATTAACTGGGTAATGATGTATTCGCCTTATTGCGGCCGACAAGTTGCCGAAATTATACAAATAGTTCGCCGGCAGTTTCCCGCCAGAATTGTTATTATTTATTGGGACCCCCGGGGGGTCTGGGGGGTTTGCCGGGACGGATACTCCGGCAATTACGCCTCCCGGGGGCGGCCGTGAGCGCCGCAGCCACCTCTCCGATAACGATCGCCTATATTAATTACAGGAGTTCGGGTTCGAATTTAAATTGCCGGATTACTGGGGCCCGATTGGGGCGCCCGAAAAATTACAATCAATCACTTTATGAGCGGCACACGTCGTGATAAATTGCACGCATCCGCGGGATGATATTTCACCAATTATACACTAAGAAAACTCATTTTAATTAGCGTATATAATTTATGGATTATAACCTGCAGATAATATATATTTGAAATTAATTAGTTTTATTGGATCCTCTACATTTTTTAATTATTTTAATTCGAGAGTGTCTCATGAATATCTGAGATAAACTGAAACATTATCGCGTCCTAACATTAGGCGGGCACACACGTACGGGATTTTCAACCGATCTGGCCCGCCCTCCGCGTTTGGCATCTCTGTCATGCCGATCTGTCCCAAATTAGCGTGACAGGGATGCCAGATGCGGACGGCGGGCCAGATCGGTTGAAAATCCCGTACGTGTGTGCCTGCCTAATGATTAATATCTGATGCGAACTTAAACACCAAAATTAAAGGATTTAAGAAGATTAAACATATAATTATATTTCTCTTATTAATATTTGAGATAAACTTAAACATAATAATTACCATTCTATTATTTATATCTGACGCGAACTGAAACGTAATCGTTATCCTTCGATAACAGATTAAGTTATCCTTCGATAGGAGATAAAATCTCTTCAGATTTTATACCGGGTGATTCAAGTTTTATTACCAGGCCAAAAATGGTGACTTCTAATTGAAATAAAAAATCCAAAAATAAGTACACATGTTTAGATATTGATGAAGCTCAATCTGACGATAAAAAATTAGTTTTACCATCCGGTAGTTTATACGTTATTTCACAAAGAATTCGTAATTTTACTTATATAGTTTTTGTCAGTACATACTTTAATGCTATTCCAAACATTCCAGTGTAATCCAAGTCAAAAAAATTGCACCAATTAGTGAATTAAATGAATTTTGATATTGCAACAGTAATATTTATTACTAAATAGTAAAATATGACGGCTGCTTCCAGTAATAGTCCCTATAATGGATTTTATGGGTTTTATGATAGGGCCGTACCCAATCAGTCCTGCAAGGCCCGTTCAACCCACGGGCGACTGGCGGAATCATAAAAAGTCATAAAACGTTCCAACCGCACCGTCGGTCAATGCTTTGTAGGGCTCTTGACTTGCAAAATCATAAATCATACCGAGGAAAGTTGGTCAGTAATGTAAAAAATGCTTTAATTTGAAATCTAATCATTTTCGTTAATTTTTGATTTCATAAATGGATTCTATGAATAAAATAAAACAGTTTAGGGTAAAAATAACGATAGAGAATTTTGCCCGAAAAGAGTTTTTTTTAATTTTATAACTGTCTATATAATTATATCGAAAAAGTCAAACTACCTTTCCGTAGATTAGTATCAGACCTATATAAATCCAAATTTTCATATTTTTTGGGCAACTCCAAATGCCTAAAAAAAACATGGTAATAAAAGTTGAATCACCCGGTATGTTTTATAATTTTGTAAAATAAAAAAAACCACTTGATAAGATGAAAAGTTTTATTAATCATACGTAATAATTAATAAAAGTTAATTATTAATTAAATTATTTATAATAAATTTGTCGCAAAATATTAATACTCAACGGTAAACTAATAAACTTTAAAAATAATAACGAGGTATTAGAAGTGAGGTACAGAACTAATTAAAACCTGTACTGATGAGTATAATAACAAATACAAAAGCTAACTGAATCCCGCGTTGACCTTTTCCAGCGTGGACTGGCTGGTTTTGTGCAACTATTTTGTTTTTTGTAATCCTACCGGACGATTTGCTCCCTGGACTGTACGCTAACGGGATCCAACAACAAATTGATATTAGTGCAAAATCCGCACGAATCCCCCATTGTGTAGCGTATAATTAATGTTCCGTTATTAAACGCGCATCGGTATTTACATTTTGCGTATTTAATACCCGAATAATAACAGCATCGATCGTCCAATTTAATAACACAAATGGAAATTGCACCCGAGGCGCGTGTAAGTGTATTGTTATTTAATTAATTAATTAGTAGCGATCATTATGCAAATTATGTTATTTGGTAAGTTATTGCCATGTGTCCTGAAGTTATTTGAAAAGGTATAAAAAACGAAAGGCACTTTATCATGGCTACTTTTTTAACTCCACAAGACAGCGTTTACAAATTTTCAGTTCAACGTTTCGTTTCATCATCATCAACTTTATTGTTCATCCCTAGCTTGGACATCCTACTTAGGATTTCCAAAAATGATAAATTTTGCATTTACTAGTTTGGCTATAATTGTAAATTTTACATGTATACAATAACCGTACCGTAATTAACGATAGTAATGGGAGACGATTTTACATCTATACTAGTGTCAATGTTTAAGTTTTTGTTGTTGGTTATATTTTCATGCTCCGTTGCATTTCGTGCACTGCTGCTAGAAGCTTCATGATTTTATTGGCCGAGTCCACCTTGTAATTAATGGAAGTGTCTATATAACCTTCGGCTACTGATGTGGACTTCCACCCAACATGTCTTTTCAAAGCCGTTATATCGGCACCTGCATCTACTAGTATTGTAGCTGATGATCTTCGGAAACTGAGTCCAGTATACTTTTCAGTTTCCTGTAGTTTTAAATAGTTGGCTATTTCTCGCCCCATTTTGGGTATCTTGTGCCTTTTTGATGGTTTAGAAAAAAAATATCGGTCGTAATTTGGCGGACGTAAATTGATATATTTTTGAACAACATTATAAAATTTATCAGTTATGGTGAATTTCCGTACAGTTTTGTTTTTTGTGACAGGGATGGTTACCAACATTGTTTTGTTTATGTCAGCAATGTCATTCACTTTCATGGCATGTATTTCAGTGGTCCTGCAAGCACCCATAATGCCCATTATAAGACCCAACCTTACAAAATATCTTTAATTGTAGGTACACATGACAGCATATTATTAAGAAGTTGATATTTTACCGTTGCAAGATATATTTCATCTGGAGCTTTGCATAAGAATTCACCAATTTCCTTGGGAGTAAATGTTTTTGATTTTATAGCACGATCTGATTTTCTTTTTAAAAAGGCACGTAACTTAGGATAGGTTTCAATATTAATATTGTTGTGAATGCTCAGAGTAGATCTTGGCATAGAATATTGTGACCATAATGAAGAGGATTTGTATATCTCTGGTAGTCCGGAGAAATGTGCCAAGAGAACATTTTCGGAGATTGTTCGTGTTCTTTGTGCTGCGCGAATCCATGTAAGTTTTGTAACTTAACTCGTATTTCTTTCTCGACTTTTGTGGCAAGAGGTTAAGTGTTATAAGTTTGGCAGCCTCTTGCACGTATGGCGGCGTACAATTCTCTATATCATCCATAATTTCCATTATTTGTTGATATTTTGTAGAGGTGGAACAAACACAGATTCGATGACAAATGTCAATGTCAATTAATTTTAATATTAACGATAAATACTGCCCGTGGAGAAAAGTAAAATCTCGCTTTCACATTGATCAGTAACCCGTGGAGAAAGTGTTCAGTTTTCACCACAGTTGAAGACTGAACAACTTCCTCAATTAAAAATGTATAAGAAATTTACAGATTTTTTAATATGATTAGAAAATAGTAGTTTGTACAACTAGAGTGGATACGATGCCCATATCGCACGAGGTGGAGTTTGGCGCACGACGCCGCAGGCGGAGTGCGCCAAACCTCCGAGTGCGATATGGGCAATCCACTCGAGTTGTACACACTACTTTTTCTACGACAAAAACGACTAACAATGTTATGTAAATGGTATTTACTAATAAATGTCAGTGTGACACAGTTGAATGTCATTCATCATTCAATACATGTAATATATTAGAATTAATCTAATTTAAATTCAATATTCTCAATAGACACATTTGTTAGTTCCTCACGCCGACAGGCCCCACAATAGCCCATTATCAAAATAACTTTTATCGCCAGGTATTTTATATCATTTGCTTCTTGAATACATTTATGAATATCCTCCTCTAAAATGCGAGATTTTTTTGCTGTGTAGACATGATCTCAGCATCGAATTATATCGGGGGGTGTACAGCTTAATGATGAATCGCTTTCATTGGAAATCATAATTCAGCACTGTAAAGATAATTGTAATAATGTCGATTTGACTTTTTGCTTATTAATTTGTCGTTGACAATTATGACAAATTTATGAAAAAACATGTTGCTCTGCAATTTTCCATCTCTCTGATTGGTGGATATCATATCCGCACACGTGTGTGGGAATGAAAATATATCCACATTGTTCATTGCAATAGGCCACATATATGTTTAGTAGTCTATGAAAGAATATGCTAATATACATATAGGAGTAGAAAAACATATTTACCTTGCACCAACCGCCAGTGAATATTATTATGTTGTAAATTGATTAGAAGAATGGGTCCTTGTATTGTTTTCAAGGATAAGGACCGTTTACACGGAACGAGTAGTTTGTTTGCATTGGTGCCATGTGATGTGTGATAGTTCGAGGCGTCCCGAATTCCCGATTAATTTCCAGGCTTATGCAATACTGAGTACGTAGTGTGCCGGAATCGGTGGCGGTAATGTGAATATCACGTTCCTGGAAACTTCGCCGTTGCATACACATACGGGGTGGATGCTTATGTAAACATCGCCGCTCGCGAAAGATGCAATAATTTCCAGTGCAAGCCCGGAGGCAACTACCTGGAAACGGTTCGATACAGCGAGTGCAGAGCACAAAGCCACTCGGTCCTTGCCTATGCATGGCACACTCGAACGGCCTGATTCGGAAACAAAGGGGGCCCCCGACGCCGCCCCCATACGTCGAACATTATCGCCGGCGCCGCGACGCCGACGCCGCAGAGTGCATAAGTAAAAGACGAAAAAAGCGAGACGGCGAGGAGCTAATGAAACGAAAACAAAGATAAAGAACTTCCAAAATGCGCCGCCCCGGGGGCGGTGGATGCCTAGGACTGCTGTATCCCTTTCGGGGTTCACCTCTGAACGATAGATAAGCCCCGATCTATTGCCGGAGCGATCGCCTCGCATAATCGTCGGTTATGTTAAGTAGAGGAATCTGTGGGGGACCTTTGGGGGGGGCTATGCCGCCCCCGGCCCCCTTAAACGGCGGCGCGAGAATTGATGGCGGATCCGGAAGCGACTTCATAGTCAGCCGATCGTGGCGGATAAGGAAAAAAAACGCATGGGAATTGGCCAAATTAGAGAGGATATAAACGAGATCAAACAGTCGGGACGAAAAGAAGCAAGCACGGATGCTATCGCAGAGAGTATACAGGGTGTCTCATGCAAACCATCCGTTGAAGATACGACTGTTTCCAAACAGAACCTAAACATTCTTGAAACAGATATTATTAGCAATGACAGTACAACAAACGTTTACACAAGGTAACAAAAACAAAAAAATTGTTAAAAAAAGGAGACCAGTTGACTTCATCTGGCATGAATACCATTAATTGTTCAAATTGTGAAACTAATATACAGGCTGTCAACAGAGTATTGGGTTCCTCATAAATTAAAATTTAGAAAAAAATCATGCAAACATAGCTGATTCGTCCCTCAGGTTGTACCAGAAGTACCCATCAACTTTTGTTTTTTAAATAGAACACCCTATATATTATTACGTCAAAATTTACGTAAATTTTTGCAAATTTATTACGCAGCAACAATTAACATTTTAACGATTTCAATTCATATATTCTCAAACTGTTGGCTCAAACCGTATGTGAAACAATAACAAATTACTTGGCATAAACAAATTATTTCAATCAATGCACAAACCTGACATTAAATAATGAATAAACTCTGCTCGTATGATTTTATTAGAAAAAAAAAACAAAATTTGACAGAAAAAAGCAACATGATACAACATAGCACTGCAATTTTAGTGTCTTTATTGAGTGTCTGTAAGTATTGATTAGTCAAACAAGATCACAGAATCACTGAAAAAACATTAAATACCATTCAGTCTAACTTCAACAGATTCAACAACAGTCCAAAAACAAAATTTCAGAGGAAAAGTCATTAATTTAGAAGACATTCTGGATTACTTCCAGTTCACTGAAACAATTGTTACTTTGTTTATAGATAAAATTGAATTTAATAATAATTAAAATGTTACTAATATTCACATCAATTATTGAAGTTTTGATAGTAATCATTAAAATTTTGTTCGAAGTAATGTTACGTTGACAGAAAAACTGATACTTTTACAGTAATAATTGAAACGTTTTCGCAAATAAATGGAAATTCATAATTCCAGTTGTTCAGTAATATTAAGAAAAATGCAATAGTTATTGAAAATTTAATAGTATTAATTGAAATCTGAGTAGAAATGATCGAAGTTCTGATTGTAGTCATGACAAGTTTAAGATAATTTTTAAGTTTTATCGGTAATCTTTGTAAATTTGACTGATCAGAAAATTTGGTAGTAATAAATGAAATCTGGGCAGGTGTGATCGAAATTCTGAATGTAATTATGACAAGTTGAAGGGAATTTTTGAAGTTTTGTCAGTAATAATTGAAAATTTTTCGGTTATTTTTTAAATCTTGACTTTGTGACCGAAATTTTACTTAATATTGAAAATTTTGCAGCTACTTTTAAGATTTTGACTGTAATGGATGTAATAATAATAATATTTATTTATTCACGTTGCTGCATTATACAGATGTGATTAGTCAAAGTACTTAAAATGTAATTTTACCAAACATTGATGGTTTATCTTTGGAAATTCAAATGATCTAAAATACTCTGACAATAATCGTTGCAATTTTGCAGTAGTTATTGAAATTTTGACAGTAATTGTTGCAATATTGACGTTTATAACTGAAAATTAACGAAACATTGAAAATGTTGTAGTGAACTATAAAATTTGGTATAATTAAGGTATAATTGAGTATCGCAAGGTATAGAGATTTGCAGCAACTTTTAAGAATTTGACTGTAATGGATGTAATAATAATAATATTTATTTATTCACGTTGCTGCATTATACAGATGTGATTAGTCAAAGTACATAAAATGAGATTTTTACCAAACATTGATGGTTTACTTGTAAACTTTGAAAATTCGAATGATCTAAAATACTCTGACAATAATCTTTGCAATTTTGCAGTCGTTATTGAAAATTTTGACAGTCATTGTTGCAATATTGACGTTTATAACTGAAAATTAACGAAACTATAAAATTTGGTATAATTAAGGTATAATTGAATATCGTAAGGTATAATTGAAACTTTAATTTTAGTACTCGATGTACTTTTACTATTAAACATATACAGTAGTACTTACTAAATATTGAAAATTTGTCAGTAAACTATAAAATGTCGGTATAACAGAAACTTTTACAGAAATCGTTGCCATCATTGGCATTTTGATCAAAAAATACAAAAATTATTGAAATTTTTAAGGAAAATAGAATTTAATAGAAACAACTAAAATGTTATCAATTGAAATGTTACTAAAATTTTATTTTAGTACTCGATGTACTTGTAATATTAAAAATATACAGTACTTATTAAATATTGTGATACCTATACTATAAAAATCAGAGTATAACTGTGGTAACTATACTGAGTGTTGTCCGATAGACTGCTCGATCTATAGTCATATCTATACATTATATTATTTCCTGTTTTTTTTAATATTTCCGTTATGTACTGTATGAGTGTTTTTCTACTGTTTTTATGTTAAAACAGTTTACTATATGTTAACTATATTAGTATGTTACTATATTAGTGTTTCCAGATGTCAAAACTGTGATATTTTTCTTCACTAACATACTTTACAAACTATGTACTACCTTCACTTTTGTATGCTGTATAATACTAAACACAATAAATATTATTATTATTATTATTATTATTGAAAATTTTACAGTAAACTATAAAATTCCGATATAATAGAAACTTTTACAGTAATCACTGCCATCGTTGCTATTTAGATATTAAAAAACAAACAAAATTATTAAAAAAATTCAGGAAAACATTGCATTTAATAGTAACAACTAAAACGTTGTCATCAATCATCAAATTAGCTATTATTTCAATTTTGATTGTTATCATTAAAATTTTGATCGGAGTACTTTAATGTTGACAAACGAAACTGAAAATTTAACAGTAATAATTGAAATTTTGGCACAAATTAATGAAAATGTGTCACTAATCTTTAAAATTTTTGTAGAATTGAACTTAGACAATTTCAGTTTTTCAGCAATATTAAGAAAAACGGAAAAATCATACAAAATTTGTTAGTAATAATTGAAATCTGATTGTAATCATGAAACTTTAAGAGAATATTTTAAGCTCTATCAGTAATATTTGAAAACTTTACAGTTATGTTTGAAATTTTGGCTGCAGCGACTGAAATTTTATTTAATATTTAAAATTTTGCTGCTACGTTTGACTGAGAATTTGACTGTAATGGATATAAGTTTAATCAATATTGAGTTTGCTCGTAATGTTTGAAAGTATGGAAGAATACTGTGACAATAATCATTGCAATTTAACTAAACATTGAAAATGAGGCACTGAGCTAAAAGTGTAATTAAAACTTTTATAGTACCGAATGAATGTTCTATTAAGATTAAAAAAATACAATAGTTATTTAAATTTTGACTCAATTTTTAGTAAAACTGCGCCTATTACAGTCAAATTCTGAAAAGATGTTACATTTTCAATATTAAGTAAATTTTCAGTTAATACCAGTAATATTTCAAGTATTACTAACTGAAAATTTACTTAATATTGAATCAATATTGAGTTTGCTTGTAATCTTTGAAAATATGGAAGAATACTGTGACAATAATTATTTCAATTTGACAAATTACACTGAAACTATTACAGTAATAATTGAAATTTTTGCACAAATAAATGAAAATTTGTCAGTTATCTTTCAAATGTGGGTACAACTGAAACTTAGACAGTAGGCATTCCAGGTTTTCAGCAATGTTAAGAAAAATGGAAAAAGATACCAAATTCGTTAGTAATAATTGAAATCTGATTGTAATCATGAAAAGTTTAAGAGATTTTTTAAAGTTTCTTCAGTAATAATGGAAAACTTTACAGTTATCTTTAAAATTTTGGGGAATGAAATTTCACTTAATATTGAAAATTTTGCTGCAACTTTTGACGATTTGGCTGTAATTGCATCCATTACAGTAAAATTCTCAAAAGTTGCAGCAAAATTTTAATATTAGGTAAAATTTTAATAAACATTGAGTTTTCTCGTAATGTTTGATAATGAGGAAGAATTAAAACACTGTGACAATCATTTTTGCAATTTTGCAGTGACAATAGTCATTGCAATTTGCAGTAACTATTATAACTTTGACAGTAATTCTTAAAGTATTAGTAATAATAATAATAATACCTCCATTGGTGCCATTAACAATAAGTTTTACATAGGTAATACATATTTCGAATTGAATACACATTTAAAATCAGTACATATAAAAGAAAATATATAAAATCCACTGTAAATAAAATTATCATCTTAAAAATTGTAAGAAATATAAAATACGAGGCTTACAGAGTAATTGATAATGGTAATGGTAATGGTAATCACTGAGAGATAACTAAACATTGAAAATTAGGCAGTGAGCTAAAAGTATAACTAAAACTTTTATAGTACCGAATGAATGTTCTATTGATATTAAAAAAATACAATAGTTATTAATATTTTGACTCAATTTTTAGTAAAACTGCGTCTATTACAGTCAAATGCTGAAAAGTTGTTACATTTTCAATATTAAGTAAATTTTCAGTTATTACCAGCAATATTTCAAGTATTACTAACGTAAGTTGTTATATTTTCAATATTAAGTAAATTTTCAGTTATTACCAGCAATATTTCAAGTATTACTAACAGAAAATTTACTTAATATTGAAAATGTTGTAACACCTTTTCAGAGTTTGACGGTAATAGATACAGTTTTACTAAAAATTGAGTTCGCTTGTAATCTTAATCTTTAATCTCTAAAAAATTTGGGAATATGAAAACACTGTGCTATAGTCATTGCAATTTTGCAGTAATTATTGTATACTCCAGAAACAAGACAGTAATTTTTGAAATGTTAATGATAATAACTGAAAATTAACTAAATATTGAAAATTTGGCAGTAGGTAAGCTATACGAGTTTGGGTATAATTGAACTTTTATAATAATCGATGTAGGTATTTTAACATTCATATTCATGATTCAACATCTAAATAGAATTATTGAAATTTTGATATAAAATATTGACGGTAATATGTAAAAAATTACAAAAAATTGAAAATTGGTAGTAAACTAATATAAAAATTTATTAAATTTCGGGGTAATGGAAACTATTACGATAATCGTTGTAATTTAGATATTAAAAAAAATAAAAAATAATTGAAATTTAGACAGCAATCTGAATATGTTTACAGAATTAATTGAAGTTCAGAATCCAGTTTAATCTGGTTATGAATGAAATGCAAAAATGCAAGTGGCGGATTTTCAAAAAGATGGATATTTGTCAATTAACATAAATATGATTTAAAAGCTTTTAACTACCTATTATTCTCTCTCAAGCAGAAATATGGCTAATAAGTAGCCAACGTTACTTGTTGGCTAACAAGTAACGTTAGCCAACGAGTTTTCGAATACCCAAGCACAGTTTTATATTGTTCGTCAACAAAATCTGTAAATCTCTGCAAAGAGTCACACTACTAATGAAATCGCAAAATATTTTTAGTTATCACCAATGTTTTTTTAAATATTTTTATTTCATCGGGAACCCCATAAACTTTCAAGGGACGGTCTGCTCGTGATACCCTGTATAATTAATAATTGCGCCCTTAATAGTTTGAGGGGCTTAATTAATATTTCATTACTACGTGGAAGTTACGAGCTAACCAGCTCACGTAGCAAATATTAAGTGAATAATAAAACGCACAATTCCTATGTATACATCTTCGCTCATAATTTCGAAGCGCAAAAATCTCCCCTGCTCGCAATCTCGTAAAAACTTTCTAACAAACGCTTAATGCGCGCATTCCCACCGCCAAAGCGCGGAGTCGAAATTTAATTTCGCGATGTTTTCTGTACGGGGGGCGGGGGAATTTACACAGTGCCGCGTTTTTCCGCTCATTTCCATTACAATTCCGGCGGCACGGGAAATTTTTGTTGATTCGTGAGTTTCGCTCTTTATTAAAAAAAATCAAACAATGCCTATGAGAACCTCGGCGGGACGAGCTTGTCATTCGCATGTTGGCTGTGCGATATTTATCACTTTATTTGTACAGTTTGTTGTGTTCGTGTATACACATACATGGAATTTTATTTAAAAAAAAACATTTGAATACAAGGAAAATTTACAAGGCGCAATTTTCATGAAAACATTTTTTTAACAAAAGTTAAAATGTGGAATGGGTTATCACTACAAATCGTGTCATTTATTCTTTATCTCATTATACGTGTAGTTTCAGGTAGTAGAGTCGGAGTTAAAATTGAACAAAGGAAATGAGAACTAATCGCGTTATTTTATATCGCCGACGACAAGTCCGGGCCAACAAAAGCAAGACCACAATGATCCACCCCCGCCTCGCACTCCGGCCCGGAATAATTTATGTTCGCAGAGACGTTTCTATCGGCGAAATAAATTAACATGTTACCCGTGTAAGTCGAGTAATTAATAATATTAATTATTTGCATTTCATTTTATGTAGTTGTAACGCGCCCTGACGGCTGAGTTAATTAGAGCCCCGCCGGAACGAGGGCCGTCTCCGCCGCCGGGAGCCGCCGCCACCGCCGCCCCCGGAATGCAAATTCGTCGTGGGGGTGGCGTGCTGGTGGCTGCCTGTCCCGATAAGACGTACCCTGTTCGGGTTATAATGACAGTTAACAAAGTGTCAGGCGGGCGACGATCGTGAGGAGCGGCGACACCCCCGGACTAGCCCCCCCCAGGGGGCGGCTTCTCACTTCCACGGGGACGGGGGCGGCGTGCTAAATAAATTATCGCACCCTTTCGGATTGGGGCGGCGCGATATTTTTTCATCGTCCTTCCCGCGGCACGGACGGAATAATTCATATTTACGATTATCGCTTGTTTTCCTATAAATCTCGAAGCGTCCTTCCGGGTCCACGTGCCGGAAGAGGGGACACATCGGAGGTGCTTCCGGAACCGGATCAATGTTTTACGAAGACGTTTAATATTCACGTGGAACTATTATTTTAATATTACAAACATTAGGCACAGCAAATTATATACAAACTAAATAATAATAATAATAATAATATGTAGTCCAACCAACAACACAATAAAATTGTGTATAAACATGGAAACTAGTACGTTAAGGCTCCGACTAATTAATCAATAGTCACTGATTCGATCCACGTTTTCTCATTTTGTATGTTGCATTAAAATTGTTCAGAATAAAGCAAATTATAAGTAACCGACAATTTTCAACTCAATTAATTATGTAATATCAACTGTACTCTTAAACAAATACAATTTTCCAGAGCAAAAACCAGCACAAAATTAATTAAAATACAAAAATAAAAGAAAATTGCACAATATTAAAATTCAATAAGAATTGTATATTATGAAAATATTGACCATTAATTAAACGGAAATTATAACGATATTGTGGCAATCAAAACGATATTGAATAAAAACAGAACATCCTTATACATTGTTCATTGAAATATATACATTCGAGTTAAAATAGCTCCGCTTAACTAATTGCTGTGTGTTATACACCCGCTGGTTTACAAAAGAGATACAAATCGAAGTTGGAACCAAGAAGCAATTATGGAAAAAATACCTCGAAAAGAGAACAGCACAAAACTATGGCAGATACAAAGAACAAATAAATTGTGTCAAAAAGATAATAAAACAATCAAAAGAAACATCATGGGAAAAAATCGGAGAAAAAATAGACATGAGAACCAGAAGCTATTTTACAACACTATCAGAAGAAACAAGAAAGACAAAACGATAAAACTACACCAAATAAAGGATAAGAAAGGAAGCATACTAACAAAGAAAGAAGAAATACGAGAAAGATGGAAAAATACTTTGAAGGTTTACTGGAAAAAGATGACAAAACAAAAGCTAAACAGAATACAGAAAGAACAATAGAAAACAATAACAATAAGAGAGATAAACAAGACAACGAGGAAGAACAGGAAATAGGTATAGAAAAAGTTAGAACAGCTATAGGCAATATAAAACTTGATAAAGCACCAGCAATACACAAAACGAAAAATGAACAGTTAAAATGCATAGCAGAAAAAGAAACTTCGTGGGAAAATATCGGAAAAAAATAGACATGAGAACCAGAAGCTATTTTACAACACTATCAGAAGAAACAAGAAAGACAAAACGATAAAGTACACCAAATAAAGGATAAGAAATGAAGCATTCTAAAAAAGAAAGAAGAAATGGGAGAAAGATGGAAACAATACTTTGAAGGTTTACTGGAAAAAGATGACAAAACAAAAGATATACAGAATACAGAAAGAACAATAGAAAACAATAACAATAAGAGAGACAAACAAGACATCTAAGAAGAACAGGAAATAGGTGTAGAAGAAGTTAGAATAACTATAGGTAAAATAAAACTTGATAAAGCACCAGCAATACACAAAACGAAAAATGAACAGATAAAATGCATAGCAGAAAATGAAACTTCGTAGGAAAATATCGGAAAAAAATAGACATGAGAACCAGAAGCTATTTTACAATACTATCAGAAGAAACAAGAGAGACAAAACAATAAAACTACACCAAATAAAGGATAAGAAAGGAAACATACTAACAAAGAAAGAAGAAATAGGAGAAAGATGCAAACAATACTTTGAAGGTTTATTGGAAAAAGATAACAAAACAAAAGATAAACAGAATACAGATAGAACAATAGAAAACAATAACAATAAGACAAACAAGACAACGAGGAAGAACAGGAAATAGGTATAGAAGAAGTTAGAACAGCTATAGGTAAAATAAAACTTGATACAGCACCAGCAATAGACAAAACGAAAAATGAACAGTTAAAATGCATAGCAGAAAAAGAAACTTCGTGGGAAAATATCGGAAAAAAATAGACATGAGAACCAGAAGCTATTTTACAACACTATCAGAAGAAACAAGAAAGACAAAACGATAAAACTACACCAAATAAAGGATAAGAAAGGAAGCATACTAACAAAGAAAGAAGAAATACGAGAAAGATGGAAAATACTTTGAAGGTTTACTGGAAAAAGATGACATAACAAAAGCTAAACAGAATACAGAAAGAACAATAGAAAACAATAACAATAAGAGAGGCAAACAAGACAACGAGGAAGAATAGGAAATAGGTATAGAAGAAGTTAGAACAGCTATAGGTAAAATAAAACTTTATAAAGCACCAGCAATAGACAAAACGAAAAATTAACAGTTAAAATGCATAGCAGAAAAAGAAACTTCGTGGGAAAATATCGGAAACAAAATAGACATGAGAACCAGAAGCTATTTTACAACACTATCAGAAGAAACAAGAAAGACAAAACGATAAAGTACACCAAATAAAGGATAAGAAATGAAGCATACTAAAAAAGAAAGAAGAAATGGGAGAAAGATGGAAACAATACTTTGAAGGTTTACTGGAAAAAGATGACCAAACAAAAGATATACAGAATACAGAAAGAACAATAGAAAACAATAACAATAAGAGAGACAAACAAGACATCTAAGAAGAACAGGAAATAGGTATAGAAGAAGTTAGAATAACTATAGGTAAAATAAAACTTGATAAAGCACCAGCAATACACAAAACGAAAAATGAAGAGTTAAAATGCATAGCAGAAAAATAAACTTCATGGGAAAATATCGGAGAAAAAATAGACATGAAAACCAGAAGCTATTTTACAACACTATCAGAAGAAACAAGAAAGATAAAACGATAAAACTACACCAAATAAAGGATAAGAAAGGAAACATACTAACAAAGAAAGAAGAAATAGGAGAAAGATGGAAACAATACTTTGAAGGTTTACTGGAAAAAGATGACAAAACAAAAGATAAACAGAATACAGAAAGAACAATAGAAAACAATAACAATAAGAGAGACAATGAGGAAGAACAGGAAATAGGTATAGAAGAAGTTAAAACAGCTATAGGTAAAATTAAACTTGATACAGCACCAGCAATAGACAAAACGAAAAATGAACAGTTAAAATGCATAGCAGAAAAAGTTATACATTTTTTTACAAGCATATAAAATCAAATATGGAATTCAGGATAAACACCTAGAGACTGGCAGACAGCGGTGATTGAGCCCATACACAAGAAAGGAGACAGCAAAGAATGCAGCAACTATAGTCATTCTTGATCAAAATTTTTGCTTATCTTGGGAAGTCATAGAACAGTAGACTTTGACTACTGTCTACAGTAGTCTGAAGTCCGTAGTAGACAGTAATCTGTAGTCTGACTACACTAGAATTTGTGATACAAAATATGGGCGTTAGAGAAAAGTATTTTTGATAGTAAGTGTTGCGTATTTTGGGATGTTAGAAACATTATAGTAAACAAACTTGCCATAAAAAATATAGGCGTTAAATAATGTCCTTAGTAAACAAGTTTTGATTTGATTTTAAAGGCTTTGACAAAGTTGTTTCGACAAAAAAAAAAGCTTGTATTTCTTTAAAGAATGAAAGCAAGATATAAAATCTGTTGTATCAATGAAAATTCTTAACTTTACCATTATCCAGATTGGGTTATAAAACTGTTATATATAACCATCTGGAATTTCACCATCCAAGCAATTTTCATTAACTTTGCGGCAACAAAATATCATCTTTATGAACAATAGATATACGGATATACAAGATGATTAAAAAGGTATGGTCCAAACTTAAGGGTGTGATGTATGATGCTATACAAAGCAAAAAGTGTTAAATAATAAATGTCTTTTTCCAACCGTTATCTAGTTTCAGAGGATTTATTTGTGTTTGTCATGTTCTGTTAAATCAAGTCATAATAAAAAATAGGTCAAACAAATGCTATTATTTTATGACGGAATGGGAATGTTAATATCACCAATTACACCTAAACGTTTGGACCTCTCCATTTGAATCACCCTGTATGTCAAATTTAATTAAAAACTGTCGAGATCTGCCAAATTTACAATTATAGTTGCCAATATCTGTCAAATTTTTAACAACTTTCGAAATCGGTAAAATTTCCGGCGGAGACATTCAAAATCTATAAAATGCAAAGCTTCGGATGTGAAAATCTGTCAATTTTTCAATAGATACTGCCTGAATCTGTTAAATTTTGTCAGTTTTTGATATCCCAGTTTTAAAATGTAAACATCTAACAGATTTTTAAGTGCAACAGTTCACATACGTCAAATTATCAATTAAAACCGTCGAAATCTGTCAAATTTTCAGTTGCAACTGTCAAAATTAGTCAAATTCTTAGCTTCAGCTCAAAATATGTCAAATTGTTAGCTTCAGCTGTGAAAACCTGTCAATTTTTTAATAGATACTACCAAAACTTTTCTATTTTTTAAGGCCCACTGCAAATATGTAAAATGCTATCAAATCGCACGTTGAAAACAACAGTGAATCTGTTAAATTTTGTCAATTTTTGATTTCCCAGTTATAAAATGTAAACACCTATCAGATTTTTAAGTGCTACAGTTCACACATGTCAAATCCTCAATTAAAACCGTTGAAATCTGTCAAATTTTTAGTTGCAACGCTCAAAATTAGTCAAATTCTTAGCTTCAGCTCAAAATATGTCAAATTCTTAGCATTAGCTGTGAAAACCTGTCAATTTTTTAATAGATACTACCAACACTTGTCTATTTTTTATGTCCCACTGCAAAAATGTGAAATGCTATCAAATCGCACGTTGAAAACAACAGTGAATCTGTTAAATTTTGTCAATTTTTGATTTCCTAGTTTTAAAATGTAAACACCTATCAGATTTTTAAGTGCAACAGTTCACACACGTCAAATCCTCAATTAAAACCGTCGAAATCTGTCAATTTTTTAGTTGCAACTGTCAAAATAAGTAAAATTCTTAGCTTGAGCTCAAAATATGTCAAATTCTTAGCTTCAGCTGTGAAAACCTGTAAATTGTTTAGTAGATACTACCAAAACTTGTCTATTTTTTAAGGCCCACTGCAAATATGTAAAATGCTATTAAATCGCACGTTGAAAACAACAGTGAATCTGTTAAATTTTGTCAATTTTTGATTTCCCAGTTTTAAAATGTAAAAACCTACCAGATTTTTAAGTGCAACAGTTCACACACGTCAAATCCTCAATTAAAACCGTCGAAATCTGTCAATTTTTTAGTTGCAACTGTCAAAATAAGTCAAATTCTTAGCTTCAGCTCAAAATATGTCAAATTCTTAGCTTCAGCTGTGAAAACCTGTATATTTTTTAATAGATACTACCAAAACTTGTCTATTTTTTAACGCCCACTGCAAATATGTAAAATGCTATTAAATCGCACGTTGAAAACAACAGTGAATCTGTTAAATTTTGTCAATTTTTTATTTCCCAGTTTTAAAATGTAAAAACCTACCAGATTTTTAAGTGCAACAGTTCACACACGTCAAATCCTCAATTAAAACCGTCGAAATCTGTCAATTTTTAGTTGCAACTCTCAAAATTAGTCAAATTCTTAGCTTTAGCTCAAAATATGTCAAATTCTTAGCTTCAGCTGTGAAAACCTGTCAATATTTTAATAGATACTACCAAAACTTGTCTATCTTTGATGTCCCACTGCAAAAATGTAAAATGCTAATGTAATAAAATGTAACTTCAATAATAATATGCTGTTTGCAGATTTTAGCAGTAATTCACAAATTTGGACGACAGATGAAAAATCTTGTCTATAATGATCAAATTTCAGCTATCAAAATTGAAATTTTGACTGTATTTTTTTCATAAACTCCATGTTTACTTAATACCAATAAACCATAAGCTGAATGCCAATCACTTTGGACGACAAATGAAAAAGAATGACTCGAAATTTCAATAGTAACTATCAAAATTGATCCAAATTTGCAAAATTTTAACAGTATTTTCACCTAAACAATTAGCTCGACAGCTAATTGCGGGGAGCTAAGTCGCGAAAAGTCAAGCCAGAACGTTACATTCCCAGTTGCTTTAAGAGCCAGTCATTTTACACGTGTTAAGTTAGTCATTCGCTAAAAATGAAGCCAGAACGTTGCATTCTCAGTTGCTTAAAGAGCCAGTCATTTTACACGTGCCAAGTTAGTCATTCACTAAAAATCAAGCCAGAACGTTGCATTCTCAGTTGCTTAAAGAGCCAGTCATTTTACACGTGCCAAGTTAGTCATTCACTAAAAATCAACCCAGAACGTTGCATTCCCAGTTGCTTCAAGAGCCAGCCACTTTACACCTGCCAAGTTTAGGCAAATAATAAAAAATCAAAACGAAATCGCAAGATTTCGGATTTCGTCGAATATCTCCGGAAGTAAGCGGAAATATCTGGTTTTCTCAAAAGACTATTACTGACCACTAAATTGCGCATTTTTGTGATTTAACCGTCTTTGTAACTTTTACGGTTTCCGAGATCCCCATGCTGTTGATTCTTATCTTGGACACCCTGTAGATAAATTTAATTTTATTCGTTCTTAATTTTCTTCTAATTATATTATCAATAAATTTCTTGTGAAAGCCTTTGTGAATACCAATTTGGTATATTATATTTAATTCTTTATGATAATCTTCTTTCTCCATTGGTATATTTATTAAACGGTGTATATATTAAGTTAGGGCTGATTCAAAGTATTGGAGCTTGTGAAAGTTTTTAATAAAACAATAAGTGAGTGGGATGTAATTCATTACTTGTTAGTCCACTCAAGATAACTGCCTTGCAGTTGAAATGTACATTTAGTATAAATAAATGTGTATTGTGAAAAAGGTTATTCTCCTTGTTTTATATGTTATGATTGGTATGAGTTAGATGGAATTACTATATCTGTTGTTGTTGGGTTTCTATATATTGAGAAGTTTACTTTGCTTTTTCAATTTTTGTTGTTAGGTCTAGAAAATTAGATTTACCATTTTGTTATTTTTCCGTTATGAATTGAAGAGATACATATCAAGGGATATATATGAAGGCATACAGCATGTTCTGGGATTATAAAAATATCTTATCGGGCAACAAAATCGCAACTGCATAATGATGATTTTTTGGAGAGACGAAGGAAGAAGTGAATTTTATTTGTAATCATTTTAATGTAGATATTTTATTAAAATAGCGGTTAAAAACTCTATCCTGTTTAAGGCATTTTTTATATAAAGTTAGTTCTACCTGTAATTAAGATATCGCTCGTAAAACGTAATTTAGTACGCTCGTAACTATGGAGTTAATTGACTCTTTATGTATATGAATTAAATAAAACAATTTTACTTTGTTGCTTCCACTAACACCTTTATTTTACAAAAATAATTTAGTTACTGCAGTTTCTACTACTTTATAGTCATTGTCAAACTAAGTTAGTAAGACTTAGTCTGACAATGACTAACACTAACACCTTTATTTTACAAAAATAATTTAGTTACTGCAGTTTCGACTACTTTATAGTCATTGTCAAACTAAGTCTTACTAACTTAGTTTGACAATGAATATAAAGTAGTCGAAACTGCAGTAACTAAATTATTTTTGTAAAATAAAGGTGTTAGTGTTAGTCATTGTCAGACTAAGTCTTACTAACTTAGTTTGACAATGACTATAAAGTAGTCGAAACTGCAGTAACTAAATTATTTTTGTAAAATAAAGGTGTTAGTGGAAGCAACAAAGTAAAATTGTTTTATTTAATTCATTTACCATGTTCCACAAAGTAACGGCTACCAGTATACAGTATATTTATGTATAGGTATTACGGAAAACTTTATAATTACAAAATGCTTGACTGGCCATAGGAAATAGGGAATAAAATCCGGTGGATATGTTTGCTCATTAGAACGAATTTCCGTGAGTGGACTACCGAAAAACCCTTTACAGCGCTCTAATAGGCATCCACAACATAAATTCAAAGCAGAACTTTTAATGGTCCCGATACGATCAGGTGAACGTTTTCATAGTTTTCGCATTATTGCGTGGAATTTTATTTAAAACTTAAATTAATGCCATGAAAGAGATGAACGAGCAGTAGGATGGTAATTATTAAAATTTCTTTTGAGGTTAGTAGAAAAAATCAGCCCACTATCAAATGTCTCAAATTCCACTAGCACGATTTCTGGCAAAACAAAATCGTGACAGGACATGGAAACAAAATCGCGTTAGTGATATTTAAAAAAGCTTATGTATTACTAAGTAACACAAAAATAAAATTCAGCACCTTACATTTCCAATTAAAATAGTTTTTGAGTTAGAATTAGTTTAAGTTCAAGATTTTACCATTCAATGCGAACAGAATACATATTCAAAGTTTTGAGTAGAATAGTTTGAGTTTGCGATTTTTCCGTTCGATACGAAAAGAAAAAAAATATTCAAAGTTTATAGCAGCTTGTACAAGTTCCCACACAATTCTCTTCCTTTTATGCCGATATTTAGATGCGCCCATCCGCTCAATTAGGTCCAGTTTTGGGGACGTTTCCCCCCAATAAATCCCCTCGCACGGCGTCGATGCGTGGGTGGCGTCCAATATATAACTTTTTTTTTCTTATCCACACATTTTCATATAACGTCAGGTGCAGCTGCCCCTCGGCCCGGATTAAATATAGACGGGGGATGTGCGGGCCCCGTCTGCGGCAACACGGGGATAATTGATGCCATAAAGGGGGGCGTCGGGGGCCAGCCGCCCCCCCGCGAGCCGATGATTTATACGGGCCCGGTATTTATCTGGTGGGGGCGGCATTGTGCGGCCGCTGATAATCGATCTGGATTGTGTCATTGTTGCTCCGCACACTCGAATATAGCTTCTGAAGTGGCGAGGAGCAATGCGCCCGTTTGTAAATCGAGAATCGATGGGGGTGTGGGGAGGCTCTCGGGGCTTCGGTGTGGTTTTTTTGCGCCATTGTGCGGAGGCCCGTGCTTTGATTGCATTTTTCTCGGGACTATTGTGCGTTTTAAGGACTGTGATTGTAGCGGATTTAAAAAATGACAATGGAATTATTTCACTGTGTCAGTACATAGACACTTCAAGTTATCTAGATTATTCTCGTACGTAAATTTCTGTATCTGCTGTAGAGCAATTTAAATACCTAGGATTAGACTTAACACAGGAAGGGAAAAATAAAAAAGAAATAAGTACCAGAATCGACAAGACAATAAAAGTATACTATCAAATGAATAAGATACTAATAAACAAAAGAGAAGTAACGAGAAAGACCAAATTAAATGTATACTAAGCAATATGCCGGAGTATCTTAACGTACGGCTGTGAAACATCGATAATGACAAAAGGAGATGTAAGCAGAATCCATGTGGCTGAAATGAAGTATCTGAGGAAAGTAGCAGGGAAAACAAAAATGGACAGAGTAAGAAATGATGAAATCAGGAAAGAATTGGAAATTAAAACTATACAGGAGTACATAGAAAAGATGCAGATTAGTTGGTGGGGTCACTTAATAAGAATGGATGAAAAGACTCGAGTAAAAAGAACGTGGGAAGCGAAGACGATAGATAAGAAGAGAAGAGGAAGAAGGAAGACCCAGAATAGGATGGAATGAAACGTTATAAAAATACTCGAAAAGAAAGGAATGTCAGAAGGAGAAGCAACGAAACTAGCAAAAGACAGAGATAAATGAAAAAAAAAAGTAGAAAGAAATAGTAAAAAGGAGAATAGAATAAATGGGATGTAAATAAAATAACACTGTACACAAAACGCCAACACCGCAAGATAAAATGGCAATTGTTTAATAAAAATAAAATAGTCTCGAAAGATCTGAGCATTTTGACGAATATATCACTCAATATCATCCTCTTCTTCTCTTCTTGGAGTGCCATACTCGATTTTTCGAGCGTAGGCGATTTCATCCTCATATACTATTAATATTGATTCGCTAGTTTTCAAGATATCTCTAAGAAAGTATGATCTACATTTGATAAAAAAAAACAACATGTGAATATCTTTAGCATCCTACCTTGGATGACTCAACGTTAGGGTTAATATCCACAAATACGTTCACTATTACTACTAAAAAATATTATTATGTA
Organism: Othius punctulatus; assembly: GCA_951805005.1. NCBI lineage: Eukaryota > Metazoa > Arthropoda > Insecta > Coleoptera > Staphylinidae > Othius > Othius punctulatus. The sequence continues at coordinate 18,071,277 of OX638145.1, forward strand.
CTAATAAATCCATAAATTTTATAAATACAAGGCAGTTTTTTTTTAATTATGACTTTTACAGCTTGTACATTTTTGCATTATTTTTAAATTGAGCACTTTAGCCCACTAAAGGGTTGATAGTGCGGGGGTGTGCATGTGCCGGGTTCATGTTCTCGCGTGTTTACATTCGCAAGCGTATTAAAATAATTGCCCTGTGTTATTTATGCAAATAAAACGGCCGGCACGCGCGCACTAATGCGAATGTAATGGAAATCCTGTCGTGTAAACCATGAAATATCGAGCAGGCTATGAGAAATTTCGATTTTCTTTGCTGATTTTTTTCAAAAGGACATGTAAAGGTCCGAATATTTTCTGTGTTATATCTTCAGGAATAGTAATTAGCGTTACAGTACCCTGTGGCTGTGAAATATCATCGAATACAAAAGTAAACAAAACTGCAAAAATACCAGTACAGTATAATTACTAAACCTGCATATTCATCATATCCAAAGGGTAATATACTTAATACTAATATCGTATAATATAAAACTTCAGTTTCTTAACTTGCTATATTTTCTTTTTTTAATTTAGATTCGAAGACACATTACCCGAATGAAAATGGCTTAAAATACCGAGTGATTCAAGTTTTATTACCATGGGTTTTTTAGGCATTTGGAGTTGCCCAAAAAATATGACAATTTGGATTTATATAGGTCTGATACTAATCTACGGAAAGGTAGTAGAAAGACTTTTTCGATATAATTATATAGACGGTTATAAAATTAAAAAAAACTCCTTTCGGGCAAAATTCTATATCGTTATTTTTGCCCTAAACTGTTTTATTTTATTCAGGAACCCATTTATGAAATCAAAAATTAACGAAAATGAATAGATTTCAAATTAATGCATTGTTTACATTACTGACCAACTTTCCTCGGTATGATTTATGATTTTGTAAGTCAAGAGCCCTGCAAAGCATTGACCTCGCCGGTGCGGTTGGAACGTTTTATGACTTTTATGATTCCGCCAGTTGCCCGTGGGTATCCACCCAGCAGGCTGAGGGATTGGGTACGGCCCTGTCATAAAACCCATAAAATCCATTATAGGGACTATTACTGGAAGCAGCCGTCATATTTTACTATTTAGTAATAAATCTTACTGTTGCAATATCAAAATTCATTTAAATCAATAATTGGTGCAATTTTTTTGACTTGGATTGCACTAGAATGTTAGGAATAGCATCAAAGTATGTTCTGACAAAAACTATATAAATAAAATTACGAATTCTTTGTGAAATAACGTATAAACTACCGGATGATTAATTTTTTTTTATCGTCAGGTTGGGATTCATCAATATCTAAACCTGTGTACTTATTTTGGATTTTTTATTTCAATTAGAAGTCGCCATTTTTGGTCTGGTAATAAAACTTGAATCACCCGGTATAAAACTTCAGTGTCATAACTTGCTATATTTTCTTTTTTTAATTTAGACTCGAAGACACATTACTCGAATGTAAATGGCTTAAAATATATAACATTTACCTCCTTTTTCTCATCCCCCTTTTTCCCACACCCCCTTTTTCTCATTCTCTCCCTCACCTCTATACTCTATCGATGTAGTCGGTGTCATGGTCTCGCAGAAATCGCGATGAGAGCAGTTGGAAAAATTCTAGTAACTTGCCGCTAGGGAGTTAAACTAGGCAGCCGTGCGACCGTGCTCGTAGGCAACAAAATAACGTTACACTGTTTGTTTTTTTCGAAAAACAGTAATTGTAGTAAACTAACAGTCAAAGAATTAAATTTTCCTGCAACTCACTTCAAGCTTTCGAGGAAATTATCAGATACCATACGATATTCATGGCCCCCACAAAAGGGGCGCTGACAGGGGCCTAGCCTGGGGACCCGGGATAAGAGGGGCCCCGCTCGGCTTGTCATGGGGTAAACTACTGAATATTTTCTTTCTTTTATTTTATCTTTTGCCCTTTTGGGTGTTGAGGTGTACTTCTATTTTTTTATAGAATTTGATCCTTTATTTTCTGTTGCCTGTTAGTTAGTTCCTTTGCTTGCTTGCAACTCTTCCCTTTTTTCTGCAGCGTTTTGCTTATTGTAACGTTCCATGTTTTCCTCTTGCTCTCTTCCCGTTTGCTCTTGCCTCCCATACTTGTTTAACTAGCCTCTCTTCACTCAGTCTGTTTATGTGCCCGAACCATCTTAATTGCCCCTCTTCTATTTTCTTCATTATCGATGTGGCCCCTACCTTTCTCGTATTTCTACGGTACGCAGTCTGTCCTTCCTTGTCACTCCTTCCACTCTCCTTTAGTACTTCATTTCTGTCGTTTGTATTTTAGATTTTTGTCTTATATCTGTCAACTCTGTCCTTCCTTGTCACTCCTTCCACTCTCCTTTAGTACTTCATTTCTGTCGTTTGTATTTTTGCATTTTAGATTTTTGTCTTGTATCAATCACCCACGTCTCAATCCCATATATCAGTATTAGTGCAAAGATTGTTCTGAAAACTGTCATCTTCGTCTACTAGATATTATACACAACAGAAAAACAGAATATATGAACAGCGTATTAGGAGACCAGAAGAACGTCAAGTAAAATAAATTTGGACAGCAAATAAATGCGGGAAGAGCAAAAGGGGAAGGTGGGCGAAAACGTGGAATAACAGAGGAGCAGAAATCCTAGGAGAAAACAACATCGACAAGCAGGCAACCAACAATTTTATATATTTGTTTGTTCTAGTTTTAGTTGACCGGCAGTTTTTTCTATTATTTTATACAATTTGTGTGTCTCAAATATCATGTTAATTGAAATTGTAATTGTAGATATTTAATTGCGCGCCTTTTTCATATGCTGTATTACAGTTTTTCATGAAATAAATATCATAATTACTAATGTATGTTACTAATGTAATTAATTACTAATATACTAATTACTACTTAATTTAATTACTACTTAATTACTAATGTATGTTACTAATGTTATGAATTTTCAACAAATAAAAGCCACATCGATCAATCTAAATAAATATCAGCCTATCTATCTATCCTTAACAAATAAAGTCGCTACTAATATAAATAAATACCTACTAACTTTATAATTTATTTTTATATTTTTATATTTATAATTTCAATAAATAATTAATAAAATCTGATGAGGACTGGTGATATTTTCTCAGAATTCAATGGGTATTATCATTTTCTAAGTTATATCGATCAGTTATAATTATTCTTTTAATAATACTCATGTAACTATTATTTATTAGAAGTTTTGTGTTATTCATATTTGACCACAGGTAAAATCAATTTAAGCGAAGAGTTTCAGATGACATTGTTTTTTTTTAATCTTTAGTTTTATGAATTAGATTATAACTCATCCTCTGATCCATATTAAACAATATTTTCTGAAAATGTCATAATATAATTGTACACCATCTGATAAATTTGGGTACCGGAGGCTGCATTTTACAGAATACACGGAGAAATGAGCACTCGGGTCGTGATATTTATCATCACCACGCTCATTATCTTTGTTTGTAGTCCCACGCCTAACCACAGCCACCATTACCGCACTCTGTGCCGTAAAGTGCGATACGTGTGCCGCCACCACTCTTACTTCTGACCTCTGCAATTATTTCCGCACTGTTATTTGCTATACGTCTTTTTATAAAAAAAACAACACCTATACATATATTTCCAACTTTTTGTAGTTCATAGATTTAAATATAGTTATGAAGTAACCGAAACCAGTAATTTTTAGAAAACACAGAAAAATAAATTTTATATGTGCAGATTATCAAGAGATACTGCAAAAAAGTAGTAACATAATGATGATAACTCTAAACAAAACAAGTAGTAGTGATAAAAGATTATCGACCCGCATGAATTCATGCATGCCCGCTTTAGTGCTAACACAGTACAGATGCTGGTGCGGAGATTTCGCTATCCGGGATGTGCCAGTAAATTCCAATTCGCGAGAATTGTCTCATATTGGCTGCGGACTGTTACGGTAATGAGGCGCGATAGTGCGGCGCGCAGAGCCGGCTCCAGGCGGAATTGCATTAAATCCGCAGTGGCGTACGTGACACCCCCGGAGGATTATTTAATTTGCCACTGGCGCGTCGAAGTATTAAATTATCCTGCGGGATTTTTCCCCGCGACGCGAACAGCCATATTTTATTTATAAGTCACGGTGCAGGACCGGGACGATACGTTGCGCGGATCCGAAATCCGGGACGCGATGTGACAAGGGGGGCGCGAAAGCGAGCGAAGGGATGGATTGGGGATGAATATTTAAGGAGCCATCCCGGACGGAAGCCGCCTTCGCAGCGGGGGCGGCTTGGATACTCGGGAATAGGTGGCAATTCCGTTAGTCGCAGACATCTTCGGCTTGTCGGTTTTAAAGAACACCCCCGACCCCCCATACTGCCCCCGCAGCGCCATTCTCGTAAAAATTGATGTTCGCATCATTATCGTCAAATACGTTTCAAACCCATCTCCGTTACTAAAAGCTGTCCAAAACCAAATGTTCCCTCTGTTAGGGAGGAAAGCTGCTTCATTAAATAGTGGCAGGTAAAGAAGTATAAGGAATTGCAAAATAAAAGGACTACTTTAAAAAAATATACATATAAGACAAAATATCATATGTAAATGGAATAAACAACGAACTAAAAATCTGATAATAAAATACTATTTATTTCTGCAATCCGATAGTCCTGTTATTTATTTATTTATTTGTAATAGTTTCAGGTGTACTGTACACGAATCTAATATCAAATTTGCAAATAATAAATTTTCAGAAATTTCAGTAATAGCTAACCCTTACTTGTCAATCCAGAAAGTTAAGTGTTTAATTTTCTCCTTTATTTAATACTGAAACTTTGTCAATTTTTTAGGAGTAATAGTTTCAGGTGTACTGTACACGAATCTAGCATCAAATTTGAAAATATGTATTTCTAGGAATTTCAGTAATAGCTAACCCAACTTGTCAATCCAGAGAGTTAAGTGTTTAATTTTCTCCTTTATTTAATACTGAAACGTTGTCAAATTTTCAGGAGTAATAGTTTCAGGTGTACTGTACACGCGTTTAATATGAAATTTGCAAATAATAAATTTTCAGAAATTTCAGTAATAGCTAACCCGTACTTGTCAATCAAGAAAGTTAAGTGTTTGATTTTCTCCTTTATTTAATACTGAAACTTTGTCAAATTTTCAGGAGTTATAGTTTCAGGTGTACTCTACACGAATCTAGCATCAAATTTGCAAATATAAATTTTTCTGAAATTTCAGTAATAGCTTACCCATACTTGTCAATCTAGAAAGTTAAGTGTTTTAATTTCGCCTTTATTTAATACTGAAACGTTGTCAAATTGTCAGGAGTAATAGTTTCAGGTGTACTGTACTCGAATCTAATATCAAATTTGCAAATAATAAATTTTCAGAAATTTCAGTAATAGCTAACCCATACTTGTCAATCAAGAAAGTTAAGTGTTTGATTTTCTCCTTTATTTAATACTGACGTTGTCAAATTTTCAGGAGTAATAGTTTCAGGTGTACTGTACACGAATCTAATATCAAATTTGCAAATAATAAATTTCCAGATATTTCAGTTATAGCTAACCCATACTTGTCAATCCAGAAAGTTAAGTGTTTTATTTTCTCGTTTTATTAATACTGAAACTTTGTCAAACTTTCAGGAGTAATAGTTTCAGGTGTACTGTACTCGAATCTAATATCAAATGTGCAAATAATCAATTTTCAGAAATTTCAGTAATAGCTAACCCATACTTGTCAATCAAGAAAGTTAAGTGTTTGATTTTCTCCTTTATTTAATACTGAAACGTTGTCAAATTTTCAGGAGTAATAGTTTCAGGTGTACTGTACACGAATCTAATATCAAATTTGCAAATAATAAATTTCCAGATATTTCAGTTATAGCTAACCCATACTTGTCAATCCAGAAAGTTAAGTGTTTTATTTTCTCGTTTTATTAATACTGAAACTTTGTCAAACTTTCAGGAGTAATAGTTTCAGGTGTACTGTACTCGAATCTAATATCAAATGTGCAAATAATCAATTTTCAGAAATTTCAGTAATAGCTAACCCATACTTGTCAATCAAGAAAGTTAAGTGTTTGATTTTCTCCTTTATTTAATACTGAAACGTTGTCAAATTTTCAGGAGTAATAGTTTCAGGTGTACTGTACACGAATCTAATATCAAATTTGCAAATAATAAATTTCCAGATATTTCAGTTATAGCTAACCCATACTTGTCAATCCAGAAAGTTAAGTGTTTTATTTTCTCGTTTTATTAATACTGAAACGTTGTCAAATTTTCAGGAGTAATAGTTTCAGGTGTACTGTACACGAATCTAATATCAAATTTGCAAACAATAAATTTTCAGAAATTTCAGTAATAGCTAATCCGTACTTGTCAATCCAGAAAGTTAAGTGTTTGATTTCCTCCTTTTTTTAATTTAAAACTGAAACTTTGTCAAATTTTCAGGAGTAATAGTTTCAGGTGTACTGTATACGAATCTAATATCAAATTTGCAATTAATAAATTTTCTGAAATTTCAGTAATAGCTAACGCATTCTTGTCAATGCGGAAATTATATGTTTGATTTTCTCCCTTAATTAATACCGAAACTTTGTCAAATTTTCAAAAGAATTAGTTTCAGGTGTACTGTACACAAATCCAATATCAAATTTGCAAATAATAAGTTTTCAGAAATTTCAGTAATAGCTAACTCATACTTATCAATCCAGAAAGTTAAGTGTTTGATTTTCTCCTTTATTTAATACTGAAACTTTGTCAAATTTTCAGGAGTAATAGTTTAAGGTGTACTTTACACGAATCTTGAATCAAATTTGCAAATATAAATTTTTCAGAAATTTCTGTAATAGCCAACCCATACTTATCAATCCAGAAAGTTAAGTGTTTGATTTTCTCCTTTATTTAATACTAAAACTTTGTCAAATTTTCAGGAGTAATAGTTTCAGGTGTACTGTATACGAATATGATATCAAATTTGCAAATAATAAATTTTCAGAAATTTCAGTAATAGCTAACCCTTACTTGTTAATCCAGAAAGTAAATTGTTTGATTTTCTCCATTATTTAATACTGAAAGTTTGTCAAATTTTCAGGAGTAATAGTTTTTGGTATACTGTACACGAATCTAGCATCAAATTTGCAAATAATAAATTTCGAGAAATTTCAGTAATAGCTAACCCATACTTGTCAATCCAGAAAGTTAACTGTTTGATTTTCTCCTTTATTTAATACTGAAACTTTGTCAACTTTTCAGGAGTAATAGTTTCAGGTGTACTGTACACGAATCTAATATCAAATTTGGAAATATTAATTTTTCAGAAATTTCAGTAAAGCTAACCCATACTTGTCAATCTAGAAAGTTAAGTGTTTGATTTCCTCCTATTTTTAATACTAAAACTTTGTCAAATTTTCAGGAGTAATAGTTTCAGGTGTACTGTACACGTATCTAATTTCAAATTTGCAAATAATACATTTTCAGAAATTTCAATAATAGCTAACGCATTCTTGTCAATGCGGAAATTATATGTTTGAGTTTCTCCCTTAATTAATACTGAAACTTTGTCAAATTTTCAAGAGAATTAGTTTCAGGTGTACTGTACACGAATTTAATATCAAATTTGCAAATAATAAATTTTCAGAAATTTCAGTAATAGCTAACCGATACTTGTCAATCCAGAAAGTGAACTGTTTGATTTTCTCCTTTATTTAATACTGAAACGTTGTCAAATTTTCAGGAGTAATACTTTCGGGTGTATTCTACAGGAATCTGATATCAAATTTGCAAATAACAAATTTTCAGAAATTTCAGCAATAGCTAACCCATACTTGTCATTCCAGAAAGTTAAGTGTTTGATTTCCTCTTTTTTTTAATACTGAAACTTTGTCAAATTTTCAGGAGTAATAGTTTCAGGTGTACTGTACACGAATCTAATATCAAATTTGGAAATATTAATTTTTCCGAAATTTCAGTAATAGCTAACCCATACTTGTCAATCCAGAAAGTTAAGTGTTTGATATCCTCCTTTTTTTAATACTGAAACTTTGTCAAAAATTCAGGAGTAATAGTTTCAGGTGTACTGTATACGAATCTAATATCAAATTTGCAAATAATAAATTTTGAGAAATTTCAGTAATAGCTAACCCATACTTGTCAATCCAGAAAGTTAACTGTTTGATTTTCTCCTTTATTTAATACTGAAACTGTGTCAACTTTTCAGGAGTAATAGTTTCAGGTGTACTGTACACGAATCTAATATCAAATTTGGAAATATTAATTTTTCAGAAATTTCAGTAATAGCTAACCCATACTTGTCAATCCAGAAATTTAAGTGTTTGATTTCCTCCTTTTTTTAATACTGAAACTTTGTCCAATTTTCAGGAGTAATAGCTTCAGGTGTACTGTATACGAATCTAATATCAAATTTGCAACTTATAAATTTTCAGAAATTTCAGTAATAGCTAACCCATACTTGTCAATCTTGAAAGTTAAGTGTTTGATTTTCTCCTTTATTTAATACTGAAACTTTGTCAAATTTTCAGGAATAATAGTTTCAGGTGTACTGTACACGAGTTGAATATCAATTTGCAAATAATAAAGTTTCAGAAATTTCAGAAATAGCTAACCCATACTTGTCAATCCAGAAAGTTAAGTGTTTGATTTTCTCCTTTATTTAATACTGACACGTTGTCAAATTTTCAGGAGTAATAGTTTCAGGTGTACTGTACACGCGTTTAATATGAAATTTGCAAATAATAAATTTTCAGAAATTTCAGTAATAGCTAACCCATACTTGTCAATCCAGAAAGTTAAGTGTTTGATTTTCTCCTTTATTTAATACTGAAACGTTGTCAAATTTTCAGGAGTAATAGTTTCAGGTGTACTGTATACGCGTTTAATATGAAATTTGCAAATAATAAATTTTCAGAAATTTCAGTAATAGCTAACCCATACTTGTCAATCCAGAAAGTTAAGTGTTTGATTTTCTCCTTTATTTAATACTGAAACGTTGTCAAATTTTGAGGAGTAATAGTTTCAGGTGTACTGTACACGAATATAATATCAAATATGCAAATAATAAATTTTCAGATATTTCAGTTACAGCTAATCCATACTTGTCAATCCAGAAAGTTAAGTGTTTGATTTTCTCCTTTATTTAATACTGAAACTTTGTCAAATTTTTAGGGGTAATAGTTTCAGGTGTACTGTACACGAGTTTAATATCAAATTTGCAAATAATAAATTTTCAGAAATTTCAGCTATACTCATTACTTGTCAATCCAGAAAGTTAAGTGTTTGTTGTTCTCCTTTATTTAATACTGAAACTTTGTCAAATTTTCAGGAGTAATAGTTTCAGGTGTACTGTACACGCGTTTAATATGAAATTTGCAAATAATAAATTTTCAGAAATTTCAGTAATAGCTAACCCATACTTGTCAATCCAGAAAGTTAATTGTTTGATTTTCTCCTTTATTTAATACTGAAACTCTGTCAAATTTTCAGGAGTAATAGTTTCAGGTGTACTGTATACGAAGCTAATATGAAATTTGCAAATAATAAATTTTCAGAAATTTCAGTAATAGCTAACTCATACTTGTCAATCCAGAAAGTTAAGTGTTTAATTTTCTCATTTTTTTAATACTGAAACTTTGTCAAATTTTCATTAGTAATAGTTTTAGGTCTACTGTACACGAGTCTAATATCAAATTTGCAAATATTAAATTTTCAGAAATTTCAGTAATAGCTAACCCATACTTGTCAATCCAGAAAGTTAACTGTTTGATTTTCTCCTTTATTTAATACTGAAACTGTGTCAAATTTTAAGGAGTAATAGTTTCAGGTGTACTTTACACGAATCTGATATCAAATTTGCAAATTATAAATTTTCAGAAATTTCAGTAATAGCTGATCCATACTTGTCAATCCAGAAAGTTAAGTGTTTGTTGTTCTCCTTTATTTAATATTGAAACTTTGTCAAATATTCAGGAGTAATAGTTTCAGGTGTACTTTACACGAATCTGATATCAAATTTGCAAATAATAAATTTTCAGAAATTTCAGTTATAGCTAACCCATACTTGTCAATCCAGAAAGTTAACAGCTACGTCGGATAGTTATTTCAAAAAGAATCAACTTTTGTTTTTTTTTTTTTTCTATGTAAATGATATGCTTAACGAAATAAATAATATTGTTTCACAGAACTAGTCGTGGCTATATTCTCAAAAGAATCAGAATACGTACTAAGTATAGTACACAAAGTAGGAGAAGGAGAACGAGATGGCGATGAAGATAATGGTGATGAAGAAGACGAAGAAGAACAAGAAAATTAAGGATAACACGAAGAAGAATAAGAATGAGAATAAGAGGAATTCTGACGAAGAAGAGAGTATGTCTTTTGGAGATCTCGTCTTCTTCTTTCTTCTCTTCGGTGTGGCAGGGATGGGCTTTGTTGAAAAAAAAAACCCAGGCCTGGAGCAGGTATATCATCTCACCCTTTGTGCATAATTATGAATATCAGAGTTGCTTTCTTTTGTACAATGATATTCGTGATGCCAAGCGGCGGTAAAATAAACTGGGTCGTTAATGAATGTGTAGTGAGCATAAGCTGCAATCTCGGGCAGCGTTGTTTTCGCAGTTAAGAATGGTCTCTGGCTTATTGCGATATTTCACCACTCCATCGTTATCAGAAGAAAGAGCCGCTTAATGTGGCAATAAAGCCCTGCCTCCCGGAATACTGATTTGTGCAATCTGCATGCGAACATATCCCCGTTTTATTGCCCCTCCAGTGCCGCTGCAGGCGGCAGTACAGTACAAACATATTAAAATTTATGCCCCCAGTATATTACGTTTATATTGAGTTTAGACATTTTTCATTTCCAGATTAACTCGAATCCGCGGGATCCGGTGCAGTGCCGAGGTCCCCCTACGTGTGCACCGGATGCTGCGCGTTTCACGTTCCATGAATGTGTGCATGTGTGGGTGTAAATAAAGTTTTTGCAAAAAACGGCGAGAAGTTCTGCGGGGATATTTCAAAGTTAAAATTAGATATCGTAAACATTACGGGCCTTTATAGCGCTGATTTCGCAAGTTTTCTAGTTTTCTAGATATTTGTCTAACCTTTGTTTATGCGCCGCATAAAAAACTTTTATTTGTTTTTATGTTTTCCGGGCGGCGCTTCCCTTTTTGCGGATAAATTCCGTTTACTGGCGCGTAAAAAAACAGTTCATCCCCCGCCCCTGGGCCCAATAATTCCGCGATTAATCGCCGGCGCATAAATATTCAAAAACTAAAACCCCGATCCGGAAAAGTTTTATCTAATTAATGCGACGCCCCCGCGGGACGCCGCGCGCGACGCCTGCAGAAAAAAACACACTAATTACGATCGCTGATGAATATTCATTAATTAAGCTAATTGCGCGTTACGTTCCTTTTTACGAAAATATTTTTCATCCTGCAGTTAATGTCGCGCCTAATAACGGCGCCGGCGAACTTTTTCCGCCGCCCCTCGCGCTTTCGCAACAGCCATCGCTGAAATGTTTAATAAGCACGGCGAGTCGTCATATCTCCACTGTATTCAGCGCGGTTATTTATTCAGGTACGTCACGACACAATGAGTTATGTCTCGGAACTTTTAACTTAATTGGCAATGTTTTCTTTTTGGGCATACCCATACAGCCCGCACAATGCCCGCCAGAAAGGGGCCGAATTTAATAAAACAAGGAAAAAAATTAAGGGGCACAATGTGAACGTGAATTGCGCGCTGTTAATTTTAATGAGCCGTGATGAATGCCTTGGAACTAATTAAGGCCCATTTTGCCCGCATTTATTGTACAAAATGTAAAGCACAAAAAATCTAGACGTTACAATATACTAAACAAATGCATTTAGCTACCTCACTATACGCTTGAATAATATTTCATATTGCAAATATTATATATATTGCATAAGTAATACGATATCACGCATATACTCTGTTCCATTTTTATTTTTAACTAAGTTGGCTCTGTTAGGGTGACAGTATTGTTGGCCAATGTAAAAAGTCACTAAACTTAAAAAGACAGGTTATATTTAAAAAAAATGAGGTTATATTTTATGACAGAGGGCAATGTTGCCATTAAATTAAGCATCCATTGAGTACAGAATTTATTTGCCTAATATATGAAATAGGCAACGTTGTTAGAAATCTGACATTTAATAATTTTTTCACTGTCAGATCATTTTTGTTGGTGTTCATGTGCAAAACTTTATAAAATTAAACCACAGCCTTCTTAATTAAAAATAAAAATGGAACAGAGTTTATATATTAATGGTTTTCAAGAAAAGTGGCATAATTAAAACCAAGCGTTTGCTTTAAAAGTAAAAAAAAAACTACAAATCGTACATATTGTTATCCAGAAAAACGTCACTAGTGAAACTTTAAGTGTTGCTAAGACGAACGCAAGTGTCGTTTTATTTAGTTACTGAATGGTATCAACGTTTATCTAAAGTTGGAGAGAGAGTTGAGAGAGAACTGAGAAATAATAATTAATTATCGTTGTCTAAAAAGCCAAAAAATACATTTTCGTTTCAACATACTTTATTACTATTGTTTTAGCAATGGCAGGATCTAGCCGAGGAAGAATTATCTTGGAAATGGCGCAAAACACAAATAATAATAATATATATCTGGTATCAGTACAAATAATGTTTGCACAGATCAGGTATATCTAGGGTACATAAAATTTGCAAATAATAAATTTTCAGAAATTTCAGTAATAGCTAACCAATACTTGTCAATGCAGAATGTTAAGTGTTTGATTTTCTCCCTTATTTAATACAGAAACATTAAACTAAATAAATAGATAATTCAAGTCATGGTTTCGAAATAGAGGACGATCACAATTGTATATTGTTTTATTAGGAGAAATAGTTACACTTTGTGTGGTGAGTCTGTAAGTTTGGCGGCCGAACTTGTGAGTACACCTGAAACTAATTCTCCCGAAAATTTGACAATGTTTCTGTATTAAATAAGGGAGAAAATCAAACACTTAACATTCTGCATTGACAAGTATTGGTTAGCTATTACTGAAATTTCTGAAAATTTATTATTTGCAAATTTGATATTAGAGTCATGCACAGTACACCTAGAACTAATTCTCCTGAAAATTTGACAAAGTTTCAGTATTAAATAAGGGAGAAAATCAAACACTTAACTCTGCATTGACGAGTATGGATTAGCTATTACTGAAATTTCTGAAAAAATATTATTTGCAAATTTGATATTAGATTCGTGTACAGTACACCTGAAATTAATACTCCTGAAAATTTAACAAAGTTTCAGTATTTAATAAGGGAGAAAATCAAACAGTTAACTTTCAGCATTGACTAGTATGTCTTAGCTATTACTGAAATTTATGAAAATTTATTATTTGCAAATTTGATATTAGATTCGTATACAGTACACCTGAAACTAATTTTCCTGAAAATTTGACAAAGTTTCAGTATTAAATAAGGGAGAAAATCAAACACTTAACTTTCTGCAATGACGAGTAGGGGTTAGCTATTACTGAAATTTCTGAAAATTTATTATTTGCAAATTTGATATTAGATTCGTATACAGTACACCTGAAACTAATTCTCCTAAAAATTTGACAAAGTTTCAGTATTTAATAAGGGAGAAAATCAAACAGTTAACTTTTTGCATTGACTAGTATGCCTTAGCTAGTACTGAAATTCATGAAAATTTATTATTTGAAAATTTGATATTAGATTCGTATACAGTACACCTGAAACTAATTCTCCAAAAAATATGACAAAGTTTCGGTATTAAATAAGGGAGAAAATCAAACACTTAACTTTCTGCATTGACAAGTATGGGTTAGCTATTACTGAAATTTCTGAAAATTTATTATTTGCAAATTTGATATAAGAGTCGTGCACAGTACACCTGAAACTAATTCTCCAAAAAATTTGACAAAGTTTCGGTATTAAATAAGGGAGAAAATCAAACACTTAACTTTCTGCATTGACAAGTAGGGGTTAGCTATTACTGAAATTTCTGAAAATTTATTATTTGCAAATTTGATATTAGATTCGTATACAGTACACCTGAAACTAATTTTCCTGAAAATTTGACAAAGTTTCGGTATTAAATAAGGGAGAAAATCAAACACTTAACTTTCTGCATTGACAAGTATGGGTTAGCAATTACTGAAATTTCTGAAAATTTATTATATGCAAATTTGGTATTAGATTCGTGTACCTGAAACTAATTCTCCGGAAAATTTTACAAAGTTTCAGTATTAAATAAGGGAGAAAATCAAACACTTAACTTTCTGCATTGACTAGTATGTCTTAGCTATTACTGAAATTCATAAAAAAATATTATTTGCATATTTGATATTAGAGTCGTGCACAGTACACCTGATACTGATTCTGCTGAAAATTTGACAAAGTTTGAGTATTAAATAAGGGAGAAAATCAAACACTTAACTTTCTGCATTGACAAGTATGGGTTAGCTATTACTGAAATTTCTGAAAAATTATTATTTGAAAATTTGGAATTAGATTCGTGTACAGTACACCTAAAACTAATTCTCCTGAAAACTTGACAAAGTTTCAATATTAAATAAGGAAGAAAATCAAACACTTAACTTTCTGCATTGACAAGTAGGGGTTAGCTATTACTGAAATTTCTGAAAATTTATTATTTGCAAATTTGATATTAGATTCGTATACAGTACACCTGAAACTAATTTTCCTGAAAATTTGACAGAGTTGCAGTATTAAATAAGGGAGAAAATCAAACACTTAACTTTTTGCATTGACAAGTATGGGTTAGCTATTACTGCAATTTCTGAAAATTTATTATTTGCAAATTTGATATTAGATTCGTGTACAGTATACCTGATATTAATTCTTCTGAAAATTTTACAAAGTTTCAGTATTAAGTACGGGTGAAAATCAAACACTTAACTTTCTGCATGGACTAGTATGTCTAGCTATTACCGAAATTCATGAAAATTCATTATTCGAAAATTTAGTATTATATTCGTGTACAGTACACCTGAAACTAATTCTCCTGTAAATATGAGAAAGTTTCAGTATTAAATAAGAGAGAAATTGTTGATTCATTTAGACCATACATTCAGTATATTTTATCTTTATGTTGCACATTTTCTTCAATACTTTTGTCACTCTAGGAAACTCCACGCTGTAAGAATGTCTCCTGATCCTTGCTGCACTGCGACTTGGAGTCTTTCTCTAGTATTACAAAGTAGTTCGAAAATAAAGTAGGGGCATTTGGACCGTAAGCCGCGCCGTATTTCACACGTAATACATGCGCTTCCATCAGGAAGCGGAGGTCCTGTCGTTCGCCCGCGTGTTCCCAGTTCCAACACGGGACGTCTGTCGGGATCCTTCCGCTTCGGAGAGCACGACAAGCCAAAGCTGGCCTTCCCCCTACTGCCACAACCGCCGACAATTGTGCACTGGGGCTTTTGAAACACCCGAAAATAATTACGCTCTGAAATGTACACATTAGCGAATTGAAATTACCCAACTGATAATATTTACCACCTTTTATGTTTAAGTTTATTATATTGGCATTATAAACTGAAACAAAATTACATTTTATATACCGTGCGAGCAAAAATTATTATCATCAACGTTTGATTTGCATCTAAGCCATCCAGCTTAACAATAGAGCTTAACGCCGCCTTGGATGAAAATAATTTTTGCTCGCATGGTACGTATACATGCTTACGCACAATGTTTTGCATTAACTGCTACAATGACTGATATTTTCATGGCCAATTTATTATGCCAGAGAACATTAGTTTCTGGAGATAAATGCAGCAGTTTCAACGCGCGGATCAAATTATAATTCCGGGGATAATTTTTGGGACGTTTGCTTCAAATCCGGGCCCGGCACTCAAAATTTCATTTCTCTTTTTGCGACCTAATCGCGGCGGTACATCAAAGGGCGAAGGGCGCTTTTTGCCGCCATTTCGCCTGTCGCCCGCTGAAAAAACAGTCTTCTCCGCTTTTCGAGGCCACAAAGGCGGCGCTTCCGGGGTCCGAGCAAAAAGCTGCTCCGGAAGGGGACAAAAAGCGGCGTCTTCCGGGAGCGTTTTAATTGTAAACATGGCGGGATTGTTTGCCGCCGAGTTGATTTCGGCTCGGGTTTTTATCGAAACGTTTCAGAAGGATTTGCGGTTTGCTGTTAAATATTTATTTTCGAAGTCGTCAGTACAGTAACAGTAATAGGCAGTTATGTGAGATAGGGTAGGCTCTAAAGTTAACCATTATTGTACAATTTTGTGCACATTAGATTGCTTTTAAAACATAACGTGTGTCCAACAATTTTTGTTGGTGCTCCCATCTGCTCCCACAGATGGGAGCACTTTATTAATTATGTCATGTAGGAGAGCTGTTTTCTTATAAATTACGATTAATTGAGGGGTCTAGAAGTAAAATGGTTAAAGTTCTGAGATAAATAGATTTAAAGTTAGCTTGAATTTAAAAATTCCAGGAATGAGTTTAGAAAACTGTGTTAATATGTTAAACTAAAATATTAACATAGTTTTCTAAACTTATTCCTGGAATTTTCAAATTCAACTTAACTTTAAAGCCATTTATCTCAGAACTACAAAAAATGCACGTAAACCCATTTACTTCTAGACCCAATTACAACTGCTTTTTTGTACCTAGTAGATGACAAGTCAAGATTTCCTCAAATATCGCATTTATGTGACAGTTGAGTGCCAATCAAATACTGAAATTACTACTAATATTTTGTAAATTGTGTAATTTATAGCAACTGTTTTTGACAAATGAGGCAATTAAAACAAATTGAAGTTGAAATTTTGTAAGGTACGTCAAGGATATCATAGGCAGCCGCAAAACATGCGTTAATATGTTAAACTAAAATACTAACATAG
The DNA here is from genome assembly GCA_951805005.1 of Othius punctulatus. NCBI lineage: Eukaryota > Metazoa > Arthropoda > Insecta > Coleoptera > Staphylinidae > Othius > Othius punctulatus. Next base: position 18,088,235 of record OX638145.1, read on the forward strand.
TTTTCTAAACTTATTCCTGGAATTTTGAAATTCAAGTTAACTTTAAAGCCATTTATCTCAGAACTACCAAAAATACACGTAAAACCTTTTACTTCTAGACCCAATTACAACTGCTTTTTTGTCACCAAGTATCTGACAGTTAGGTTTCTGTCAAATACTGAAATTATTGCTAATTTTTTGTAAATTGTGTAATTTATAGCAGCCGTTTTTGACAAATGAGGCAATTAAAACAAATTGAAGTTGAAATTTTGTAAGGTACGTCAAGGATATCATAGGCAGCCGCAAAACAAGTGTTAATATGTTAAACTAAAATACTAACATAGTTTTCTAAACTTATTCCTGGAATTTTGAAATTCAAGTTAACTTTAAAGCCATTTATCTCAGAACTACCAAAAATGCACGTAAAACCTTTTACTTCTAGACCCAATTACAACTGCTTTTTTGTCACCAAGTATCTGACAGTTAAGTTTCTGTCAAATACTGAAATTACTGCTAATTTTTTGTAAATTGTGTAATTTATAGCAGCCGTTTTTGACAAATGAGGCAATTAAAACAAATTGAAGTTAAAATTTTGTAAGGTACGTCAAGGATATCATAGGCAGCCGCAAAACAAGTGTTAATATGTTAAACTAAAATACTAACATAGTTTTCTAAACTTATTCCTGGAATTTTGAAATTCAAGTTAATTTTAAAGCCATTTATCTCAGAACTACCAAAAATACACGTAAAACCTTTTACTTCTAGACCCAATTACAACTGCTTTTTTGTCACCAAGTATCTGACAGTTAAGTTTCTGTCAAATACTGAAATTACTGCTAATTTTTTGTAAATTGTGTAATTTATAGCAGCCGTTTTTGACAAATGAGGCAATTAAAACAAATTGAAGTTAAAATTTTGTAAGGTACGTCAAGGATATCATAGGCAGCCGCAAAACAAGTGTTAATATGTTAAACTAAAATACTAACATAGTTTTCTAAACTTATTCCTGGAATTTTGAAATTCAAGTTAACTTTAAAGCCATTTATCTCAGAACTACCAAAAATACACGTAAAACCTTTTACTTCTAGACCCAATTACAACTGCTTTTTTGTCACCAAGTATCTGACAGTTAGGTTTCTGTCAAATACTGAAATTATTGCTAATTTTTTGTAAATTGTGTAATTTATAGCAGCCGTTTTTGACAAATGAGGCAATTAAAACAAATTGAAGTTGAAATTTTGTAAGGTACGTCAAGGATATCATAGGCAGCCGCAAAACAAGTGTTAATATGTTAAACTAAAATACTAACATAGTTTTCTAAACTTATTCCTGGAATTTTGAAATTCAAGTTAACTTTAAAGCCATTTATCTCAGAACTACCAAAAATGCACGTAAAACCTTTTACTTCTAGACCCAATTACAACTGCTTTTTTGTCACCAAGTATCTGACAGTTAAGTTTCTGTCAAATACTGAAATTACTGCTAATTTTTTGTAAATTGTGTAATTTATAGCAGCCGTTTTTGACAAATGAGGCAATTAAAACAAATTGAAGTTAAAATTTTGTAAGGTACGTCAAGGATATCATAGGCAGCCGCAAAACAAGTGTTAATATGTTAAACTAAAATACTAACATAGTTTTCTAAACTTATTCCTGGAATTTAGAAATTCAAGTTAACTTTAAAGCCATTTATCTCAGAACTACCAAAAATGCACGTAAAACCTTTTACTTCTAGACCCAATTACAACTGCTTTTTTGTCACCAAGTATCTGACAGTTAAGTTTCTGTCAAATACTGAAATTACTGCTAATTTTTTGTAAATTGTGTAATTTATAGCAGCCGTTTTTGACAAATGAGGCAATTAAAACAAATTGAAGTTAAAATTTTGTAAGGTACGTCAAGGATATCATAGGCAGCCGCAAAACAAGTGTTAATATGTTAAACTAAAATACTAACATAGTTTTCTAAACTTATTCCTGGAATTTTGAAATTCAAGTTAACTTTAAAGCCATTTATCTCAGAACTACCAAAAATGCACGTAAAACCTTTTACTTCTAGACCCAATTATAACTGCTTTTTTGTCACCAAGTATCTGACAGTTAAGTTTCTGTCAAATACTGAAATTACTGCTAATTTTTTGTAAATTGTATAATTTATAGCAACCGTTTTTGACAAATGAGACAATTAAAACAAATTGAAGTTGAAATTTTATAGGTAAATTTGGTAGGTTGTTTGACGTACTTTTGAAAGTACGTCAAGTACGAAAGGCAGCCGCAAAACATGTACCCAACAAGACTTATATAAAACATATATTTACAATTCAAGTTTAAGTTAATTCAAGTTTTTTTCAAGAGTATCAAGTTTTTGTCACGTGGGACAAATACATTATCAGTGATATGACAATCTTGTAATATAGCATTCTGACGGAATTAGTTAAAATATTGAGGGGATAAATAATAACCCTAAAAATGTTCTAAGTCAGTTTAAAGAAAAGAAAAATTTAGTTGAAGGATCAAAAGATCTAAATTCATTTATTATCATTTTCAGTTAAATTTAGTAGTTTTTTTTAAGTTAAAAAAATTTAGGCACTTAAATTTGTATTAAATACATCAATTATGGGACATGATATCTCAATTTTTGTCGAGAACAGTACTTATAAGTTTCTACAACCGAAATTTTGTAATATGATTACCTACATATGATTTCATATTACATATAACTGTAATATGATTTTGCATGATTCTTCTGTGCGTTTTGACGACGTTTTTTGATTATTTGCCAAAGGATTTTTGATAGAGATAGCAATTATGACAGGTCACATAAGAAGTTTTGTTAGTATGCCAAGCAAATAACGAAAACAGTCAAAATTTGCAATTACTTGATTTTGTACGATTCTTCTGTGCTTTTTGATTTTTGGCAAAGTTTTTTGACTTTTTGTCAAAAGCTTTTTGATAGAGATACCAATTATGACAGGCGACATAAGAAGTTTTGTCAGTGTGTCAACCAAATAACGAAAACAGTTAAAATTTGCAATTACATGACAGCTCAGAGCCGAATTTTTGACGAATATGAAAACTTTGACTAGGTGACAGTCAGAATTCTGTAATAAGACCCTAAGACCTTTGCTTGACATATGACAACAAAATTTTTGACTATGTATGACAAATAACAGCAAAATCATCAAATAGGACTTATGCAAGCTACTTAATATATCAATTATTATGACATATGACTTACTTGAAATGACAGTCACGTATTTTCCAAGTGTGACAAATACATGACACTGAATTATTGATTAATTATCATATTATCATAATATGATTAACTATATATGATTTCATATTACATAGGACTTTATATGATTTTGCATGATTCTTCTGTGCTTTTTGACGACGTTTTTTGATTTTTTGTCAAAGGCTTTTTGATAGAGATAGCAATTATGACAGGTCACAATAAGAAGTGTTGTTAGTATGCCAAGCAAATAACGAAAACAGTCAACATTTGAAATCAGAAATCCTGTGATTTCGTTTTTATGTTTTTCTAATGTTATTTGTAAGGTATAAAAAAAAGGCACTTTTTCATTGCCACATTCTTGCCACATTCTTTGCAATTACTTGATTTTGTACTATTACTTATTATTACTTCATTTTGTGATTCTTTTCTGCTTTTTGCTTTTTGACAAAGTTTTTTGACTTTTTGTCAAAGGCTTTTTGATAGAGATAGCAATTATGACAGGCGACATAAGAAGTTTTGTCATTGTGTCAACTAAATAACGAAAACAGTTGAAATTTGCAATTACATGATGGCCCAGAGCTGATTTTTTACGTATATGACAATTTTGTCTAGGTGACATCAGAATATTGCAATGTAAGACGCTAAAACCTTTGCATGACATATGACAACTAAATTTTTGACAAGGTATGACAAATAGCAGCAAAATTATCTAAAAGAACTTATGCAAGCCACTTAATATGTCAATTATAGCAGATGACAGTCAAGTATTTGACAAATGTGACAAATACATGATACTGAATTATTGCTAATATGATAATTATGTTACAGTTAACAGCTGAACTTGTATCAAAAATTAAGTAAAGTGCTTGTATAGATTGATCGATGTGGCTTTTATTTGTTGAAAATTCATAATTACTAATGTATGAAATAAAGTTACGCACTTTTTTTAAATTTTCAAAATTGTTTTTTAATGCTCACGACAATTGTTTCGCCACACTGTGGCTTCTTCAGGTGAAGAAAATATTCTTCAATTTTGAAAATTTAAAAAAAGTGCGTAACTTTATTTCACACATTAGTAAAGTGCTTGTATCAGCAATTAAGCAACGAAGTCAGATGAATCTCAAGTTTTATCAACAAAGTAACTATAAGTGTTGACAGTCGAAATTTTGTAATACATATATGATACTTTACAGGGTATTTTTGCCAAAGGCAGTAATTATGACAGGTGACATTAGAATTTTTGCCAGTAGGTATGTCATCTACATAACGATAGCAGTTAAAATTTGCTATTACATGACACCTGGGAGCTGAATTTTTGCCAAGTAAAGCAACTATGACAAGCGACGGAATTTTGTTATGCAAGACCTTTACATAATATAGCACAACTGAATTTTTGTCAAATTTGGTAAAATTATATGACATAATCCTATTGATTTTAGCAAATCTGATAATTCTGATAGATGATGACAACCCAATTTTTATCAAGTATTTATGCCATTATTTATTTCTTTTGAGACGAAGGTCTCAAGGTCATATGATATATGACAATTTAATTTTTGTCAAACTTGGTAATTATATGACAGGTGATAGACGAAATTTTATTATGTATGACCGTGAGACCTTTATATGATATATGACAATTTAATTTTTGTCAAACTTGGTAATTATAAGACATAACTCAGATATTTTTTTATGAAATGTCATTTTTATGACACTTGGCCCTGGAAATGTTGTAAGTTTTGGGATTTCTAGCAGATGCTTTTTGTCAAATAAGGCACTTATACAGAGTGTCCCAAAAATTGTGGCTCAGCAGCACGTCACTCAGGGATGGCCACTGAGTTCTTTGAAAGTTCTAAAACAATATAGATTTAAAAATTACAGAAAAAGAAATTAAACATTCAAAAAACATAAATCTTATACAACTTTATTATCAGGGCAGTTACACTGCTTTTCACAGCTTACAGTTTTACAACTCAATATATGTTTACTACATCCTAATTTAGAATATTTGTTTGTTTTTGTATAACTAATGCGCTGCAATGTAATTAACGTTAATTCTGCTGTTAAAAATCAGTTCGCATTTGGCTGCCAATTAATTCTCGCAGCAACTAGTCCGTTGCTGCGTGCAACGGACTAGTTCAAATATACCTACGTGTTTACAAAACCCAGTTACGAATTTAAACTGCAAAAACGGCAGTCCAACAAATTGCGTTGCTCGAGGGCGCATCCAGGGCATCAAATTGCATTTCGCACCATTCCGGCCATGCAGAAGGCTGCAAATCACATCATCCCCGCGCAAACCGGTCGAACGCCATTTAATGACGCGCGTAGGATCCTTCTCCGGTTTACCATCACATATTAATCGCTACCTAATGGATTAAAAGCGCCACCAGATCGTCCCCAATTGCCGGGCAATAATTGCATTCGGGTTCAATTGAAATACCCATCCAACGTGTTACGGATGCAAATTGATGAGTAATGCACCTATGTATGTATGTATTTATGTATGTACGCATGTATGTCATACATACGTATGTATGTAGGCACACATGCTGGCCCCGATCGACTTTTCTGCACCTCCCAACAACGTATTGTCGGTATTACATGTTATAGGAAATAAATGTAAATCCGAGTAGAATCAATTTTTGTTCGTTATAGAAAATTGCATTATTAGTTTGCGATGAATCTTATGTATCTTATATATCTTCTGTGTTCAACCGGTTAAATTTTACATCAGATTTACTGCACGTTTCAACTGAAACTTGCGTAATTAACTTGTGATGCAATCTGTAAAATTTTGTGCAACTTTTATTACCAATTTTAGCTAAATGTTAGAGTTAAGACTTCACTTAGATTATTAATTCGTATTCAGTTCTAATTGGTGATGGAATTTTGTAATAATTTATGAATTCAAATTACATTGTATACTACTAAAGGAAATACCTGCTAGATTAACTAACAGATTAACTGACTTGTAGAGCCTTAAAGTTTAACTTGAAGACACTATCAACTTGTCATCCTCAATAAGAAACGAAGACCAGCTAGACAATGAAGCGAAAAATTTGGTGATAATATCCAAGCTACATGGGATAACACCCCTATTATTACCCTACGAACGAAACGTAACAATTGCCCCAAAGAAATTCGAACCCTTATTTTCGAAAAGAGAAGGAACCACTGATCTAGACAATGAAGCAGAAAAATTTGTTGATAACATCCAACATGCTACGTGTAATAACAGCTCTATTATTACCCCACGAACAAAACGTAACAATTACAACAAAGAAACTCGAACGCTTATTTCCGAAAAGAGAAGACTCAGAAGAATCTGGCATCAATCTAGATGCCCAGCAGATAAAAATTAGAGTAAATAACGTAACACAACTCAAAAGAGAAATTCAAAAATTTAAAAATGACTTGCTTAGTGAATAGCTAATTGGACTATAAAATGACAGTAAAGCTGATTATTTACTTTGGAAAGCTACTAACAGACTTAAGAGACCAATTTTTCAGAATTCTCCAATTAGAAGTGCAGACGGGACATATGCAAAAATCAATACTCAAAAGGCTAATAGATCTTGAAAGGACTTTCCAACCGAATGAGGGCAAAGCCATTCTAGACTAGGAAGATATTACCAGGAAGAAGGTGAAATCAGACCCTCTACACCTAAAGAAATTGCAATGGAAATTAAAAAAAAAACTTTAACTCTAAGAAAGCTCCTGGATTTCACTTAATTACTGGCAAAATTCTCAAACAACTATCTCGTAAAGCAATAGTAAAACTAGCATATTGTATTAATGCATCTTTAAGATTAAAATATGTACCTAAGATATGGAAATTAGCACAAGTGATATTGATTCATAAACCTGGAACACCACCAAATGAAGCTTCTTCTTACAGACCAATTACCTGTAATCTCAAAACTGCTGGAAAAAATACTTCTTGAAAGAATACCACTAATTACATTGGTCATCACAATTTTTACGTAATTGGTCAACATAATCAAACGTCCCTTAGACGTAAATAGCCGATTCCGGTAGAAAATTTTGCGCTGATCTCAGAAACGTCAAAAAATTTTTCTAGCACGTCACGTTTTTGTGATATTTCAATTTTTGCAAAATGTGTAACTTCATTTCTTTCTGGATGCAGGAATTCTGGATTCAAATTCAGTTTGACAGTTACAGGTATTATATTGCTAAGTAATTTTTATGTTTTTGTGAGTAAAGTAGTGGAGAAACAGTGTAAAAATCTGAAAAAAAACCTGCAACACAATATTTTTTTTTGCATTTTGTACATATGCATAGTAAATAATTTCCAAAATATTCACTTAAATTGAAGGGACAACACATTTGTCAAAATTTGTCGACTAATGTTATTGAAGGCAAAACCATAATGCCAGCACATTTGTTTGGATTCAGAGACTCTCATTCAACTATAGATCAAGTCCATAGAATTATTTTGCTAAGTAATTTTTATGTTTTTGTAAGTAAAGTAGTGGAAAAAAATCTAAAAATCTAAAAAAAAAACCTGCACCGCAATATTTTTTTTTGCATTTCGTACATATGCATAGTAAATACTTTCCAAAATATTCACTTAAATTGAAGGGACAATACATTTGGCAAAATTTGTCGACCAGTGTTATTGAAGGCAAAACCATAATTCCAGGACATCTGTTTGAATTCAGATAATCTGATTCAACTATAGATCAAGTCCATAGAATTATTTTGCTAAGTATTTGCATTGTTTCTCCACTACTTTACTTACAAAAACATAAAAATTACTTAGCAAAATAATACGTGTAACTGTCAAACTGAATTTGAATCCAGAATTCCTGCATCCAGAAAGAAATGAAGTTAAACATATTGCAAAAATTGAAATATCACGAAAACGTGAAAATATTTTTGACGTTTCTGAGAACAGCGCAAAATTTTCTACCGGAATCGGCTAGCTACGTCTAAGGGACGTTTGATTATGTTGACCAATTGCGTCAAAATTGTGTTCACCAATGTAATTAGTGTTATTCTTTCAAGAAGTGTTTTTTCAAACAGTTTTGAGATTACAAGTAATTGGTCTGTAAGAAGAAGCTTCATCTGGTGGTTTTCTTTTGTTTTTTATGTTTTCGTAAGCAAAGTAGTGGAGAAACAATGTAAAAATCTAAAAAAAAACCTGCAAGACAATATTTTGTTTTGCATTTCGAACATATACATAGTAAATACTTTCCAAAATATTCACTTAAATTGAAGGGACAACACATTTGTTGAAATTTGTCGACCAGTGTTATTGAAGGCAAAACCATAATGCCAGCACATCTGTTTGGATTCAGAGAATCTCATTCAACTATAGATCAAGTCCATAGAATTATTTTGCTAAGTAATTTTTATGTTTTTGTAAGTAAAGTAGTGGAGAAACAATGTAAAAATCTTTAAAAAAACCTGCAACACAATATTTTTTTGCATTTCGTACATATGCATAGTAAATACTTTCCAAAATATTCACTTAAATTGAAGGGACAACACATTTGTCAAAATTTGTCGACCAGTGTTATTGAAGGCAAAACCATAATTCCAGCACATCTGTTTGGATTCAGATAATCTGATTCAACTATAGATCAAGTCCATAGAATTATTTTGCTAAGTATTTGCATTGTTTCTCCACTACTTTACTTACAAAAACATAAAAATTACTTAGCAATATAATACCTGTAACTGTCAAACTGAATTTGTATCCAGAATTCCTGTATCCAGCAAGAAATGAAGTTAAACATATTGCAAAAATTGAAATATCACAAAAACGTGAAAATATTTTTAACGTTTCTGAGATCAGCGCAAAATTTTCTACCGGAATCGGCTAGTTACGTCTAAGGGACGTTTGATTATGTTGACCAATTGCTTCAAAATTGTGTTCACCAATGTAATTACTGTTATTCTTTCAAGAAGTGTTTTTTCAAACAGTTTTGAGATTACAAGTAATTGGTCTGTTAGAAGAAGCTTTATTTGGTGGTTTTCTTTTCTTTTTTATGTTTTTGTAAGTAAAGCAGTGGAGAAACAATGTAAAAATCTTTAAAAAAAACCTGCAACACAATTTTTTTTTGCATTTCGTACATATGCATAGTAAATACTTTCCAAAATATTCACTTAAATTGAAGGGACAACATATTTGTCAAATTTTGTCGACTAATGTTATTGAAGGCAAAACCATAATTCCAGCACATCTGTTTGGATTCAGATAATCTGATTCAACTATAGATCAAGTCCATAGAATTATTTTGCTAAGTAATTTTTATGTTTTTGTAAGTAAAGTAGTGGAGAAACAATGTAAAAATCTAAAAAAAAACCTGCAACACAATATTTATTTTGCATTTCGTACATATGCATAGTAAATACATTCCTAAATATTCACTTAAATTGAAGGGACAACACATTTGTCAATATTTGTCGACCAGTGCTATTGAAGGCAAAACCATAATGCAAGCACATCTGTTTGGATTCAGAGACTCTCATTCAACTATAGATCAAGTCCATAGAATTATTTTGCTAAGTATTTGCATTGTTTCTTCACTACTTTACTTACAAAAACATAAAAAATACTTAGCAATATAATACCTGTAACTGTCAAACTGAATTTGTATCCAGAATTCCTGTATCCAGCAAGAAACGAAGTTACACATATTGCAAAAGTTGAAATTTCACAAAAACGTGAAAATATTTTTGACGTTTCTGAGATCACCGCAAAATTTTCTACCGGAATCGGCGAGTTACGTCTAAGGGACGTTTGATTATGTTGACCAATTGCTTCAAAATTGTGTTCACCAATGTAATTACTGTTATTCTTTCAAGAAGTGTTTTTTCAAACAGTTTTGAGATTACAAGTAATTGGTCTGTTAGAAGAAGCTTTATTTGGTGGTTTTCTTTTCTTTTTTATGTTTTTGTAAGTAAAGCAGTGGAGAAACAATGTAAAAATCTTTAAAAAAAACCTGCAACACAATTTTTTTTTGCATTTCGTACATATGCATAGTAAATACTTTCCAAAATATTCACTTAAATTGAAGGGACAACATATTTGTCAAATTTTGTCGACTAATGTTATTGAAGGCAAAACCATAATTCCAGCACATCTGTTTGGATTCAGATAATCTGATTCAACTATAGATCAAGTCCATAGAATTATTTTGCTAAGTAATTTTTATGTTTTTGTAAGTAAAGTAGTGGAGAAACAATGTAAAAATCTAAAAAAAAACCTGCAACACAATATTTATTTTGCATTTCGTACATATGCATAGTAAATACATTCCTAAATATTCACTTAAATTGAAGGGACAACACATTTGTCAAAATTTGTCGACCAGTGTTATTGAAGGCAAAACCATAATGCCCGCACATTTGTTTGGATTCAGAGAATCTCATTCAACTATAGGACAAGTCCATAGAATTATTTTGCTAAGTAATTTTTATGTTTTAGCAATTAAAGTAGTGGATAAACAATGTAAACATGTTTAAAAAAAACCTGCAACACATTTTTCTTGAATTTCGCACATATGCATAGTAAATACTTTCCAAAATATTCACTTAAATTGAAGGGACAACACATTTGTCAAAATCTGTCGACCAGTGTTATTGAAGGCAAAGCCATAATGCCAGCACATCTGTTTGGATTCAGAGAATCTTATTCAACTATAGATCAAGTCCATAGAATTATTTTGCTAAGTAATTTTTATGTTTTTGTAAGTAAAGTAGTGGAGAAACAATGGAAAAATCTAAAAAAATCCTGCAACATAATAATTTTTTTTTTTGCATTTCGTACATATGCATAGTAAATACTTTCCAAAATATTCACTTAAATTGAAGGGACAACACATTTGTCAAAATTTGTCGACCAGTGTTATTGAAGGCAAAACCATAATGCCAGCACATCTGTTTGGATTCAGAGAATCTCATTCAACTATACATCAAGTCCATAGAATTATATTGCTAAGTAATTTTTATGTTTTTGTAAGTAAAGTAGTGGAAAAACAATGTAAAAATCTAAAAAAAAAACCTGCAACACAATATTTTTTTTGCATTTCGTAGATATGTATAGTAAATACTTTCCAAAATATTCACTTAAATTGAAGGGCCAACACATTTGTCAAAAGTTGTCGACCAGTGTTATTGAAGGCAAAACCATAATGCCAGCACATCTGTTTGGATTCAGAGAATCTTATTCAACTATAGATCAAGTCCATAGAATTATTTTGCTAAGTAATTTTTATGTTTTTGTAAGTAAAGTAGTGGAGAAACAATGGAAAAATCTAAAAAAATCCTGCAACATAATAATTTTTTTTTTGCATTTCGTACATATGCATAGTAAATACTTTCCAAAATATTCACTTAAATTGAAGGGACAACACATTTGTCAAAATTTGTCGACCAGTGTTATCGAAGGCAAAACCATAATGCCAGCACATCTGTTTGGATTCAGAGAATCTCATTCAACTATACATCAAGTCCATAGAATTATATTGCTGAGTAATTTTTATGTTTTTGTAAGTAAAGTAGTGGAAAAACAATGTAAAAATCTAAAAAAAAAACCTGCAACACAATATTTTTTTTGCATTTCGTAGATATGTATAGTAAATACTTTCCAAAATATTCACTTAAATTGAAGGGCCAACACATTTGTCAAAAGTTGTCGACCAGTGTTATTGAAGGCAAAACCATAATGCCAGCACATCTGTTTGGATTCAGAAAATCTCATTCAACTATAGATCAAGCCCATGGAATAACAGATGTAATTGAAAAATCAATGGAATAAAGAAAGGTTTTCTATAATATATTTCTTGATATTAAGAATAGATATTAAGAAATAGCATGGGCGAAATTACATAATGCAGAAATGCGAATTTTCGAAATATTTCAGAAACTACGTATGTCAATAATATGGTTGTAAAATACTTCTTTAGATTGTATGAATCGGTGGCTAATACTTGGTGAAACATTTAAATTAGTATAAATAAAGCAATTGGTTAAGTTTCACAAATCGTTTTCAACGGCTCATTTGATTTATGAATAAAACAACTTGTAGATTATTTTTAAAGTTTTGCTTTTCCATGGTAACAATTACATGGAACAATAGAGATCAACAATGTAAATGTTATACGTAACACAAATGTATGTAGTTGTAAAAGTAAATTCGAAGTGAGCCAGAAAAGTGCAGATTTCCAATACAACAGATTAACATATTCTGCATCACACATTTGCGGCCTCGTTTCCCGATATGCATCTCCCAATTTCCTGTGCAACGTCTCGGAGGCACGAGAATCCGGGAATTAAGCGCCGCGACACGGCAACGTATCGCATATGATTTGGGGCCGGTGCACCGGGGGCCGGGGGCCATTACCATAAAAAATCCATTCGCGCGTACATTCGGAATGAAATACAAGTGGGGCCCCCTTATCGTGGTCATTACGCGGCCCCAGATATTGGATATTTAATGCCGGCATAAAACAGAGGGCCCCAGCTTCTTATTCATTTCCTGAAAGAGGGCGTAATGGGGCACGGTTTCCTTTGTGATCCGGGCACGAACCGTCGTCATTAGCGGCCCCCTGGGCCGCGGGCACACGTTCACACGCAAAAACTTGCCCCACTGGGGGGATAATAAATCGGATCCACGTTAATGATACAGAACGGCATAATTAATATCTCCGCTAAGCGCGGGCGTCGCCGGATTTTAATTAATTCTGAATAACGTCGCAGCGTAATAATAAAACGTTATTAACCTGCTTAATCGGGGAGCCAGGATTAATTCCATCGCGAAATTAACTGAAACACACTACACCTGGAGTTATGGCACCCGTCCGGAGGTCGGTTATGTGATACGATTTGTGCCGGGGAAAAGATCGGAACTGAACGTGAGGGACATTATGATCCCGCTGTCAGTAGGATTAATGAAAACTGATCAACGCGCCACGCATATGTAATGTCGTGTTTACATCGGGCGTGTTTAATTAACGGGGGCAGAGTTAAAATATCGGCAATCATTGACGGAAATTGGATAACGCGGATCCGCGCAAATACAGCAGCAATCGGCCACCCATGAAAGCGCAATAGTAATTATTAGAATGTACATATGTCATTCAAAAACATGTTATTTGCTAGTAATAACGAGTACGGCACGTCAGCAAATTAATGCACACGGCGCCTGTTTTAATACAAGACTAGTACTCTCATTTGGTGGAATTATAAGAAAATTATTCGTTGTTATCAGATTTGTAGTACTTCAAGTCGGGATCATGATCTGTCATATCATTGATTTTAAGCAAAATTGCAACTTTACAAATCCTTTCCTGCAATGTTAAAACTTTGGAAAATTTTAACAAAATAAACTAAAATTAATTTTGTCACTATTGAAGCCTACCTGAAGAATTTAATAGTGGTAGTTTTGATTTCCGGAAGTTACCGGAAGCGCAGTTACGCCCACATAAGGCAACTTCCGGAAATCGAAACTGCTTCTATAATATTTTTCAGGTAAGTTTATGTTATGCTATTTCTTTCCCCTGAAACTCTAAGACATCGAATTACCGAGAAAAAAGCCTGGGACGGATTGTATACATTTAAACGAACACCCCTGTATATATTTATACTATATATATATATATATATATATATATATATATATATATATATATATATATATATATATATATATATATATATATATAGTCTGCTGTGCTGCAGAGGAACCTTATCAGTTATTTCCACTCCTCCGGCTGAAATAAAAGGTGCCTTTCATTGCCCTTTGTGAGAGGGTACGTACGTACGGCCTCGGGCTGCGCAGATAACTCGCCCCTGCGTTCTCGTTTTAATTTCACCCCGTTTTCTAATTTAGAAGTTTAATTTAATATTATTGTAAAGGACTCCACGCTGAGGCGCCCCCCTTTTTTGCCCCGCGGAGACGACGCTTCAGCTGCTAATGAATTTTCGAACACCTACAGGATTGGGGTGCTGCGGACGACCCTATTTTGTATATTACGTTATCTGCATTGTTGCACGGGATTTGGGAGTCATCGAAGAATTATTATTTAAAATTGAGTTAATTTATGTTATTTATGTATTACTTTGCCTATCTACCTTTCGGTGCAAAGCCTATATTACTAATTTTTATAATATTCTCTTCACTTCCTACTATCTTTTGTTAACTCCTTTATTTCTTCCCACGTGACTTCCTCTCTGTTTTCCTGTTGCTCTTGTCTCGTATATTTTCTTAGTGCTTCTCTCTTCTCTCGTTCGTCTTATGTGTCCATACCACCTCATTTGGCCTTCTGTTATTTTTTCCTGTATTGGTTTTATTTTTAAGTTTTTCCTGTGCGTCTCGTTCCTTATCCATTTATTAAAATAAAAAATTAAGGATCCAATTAAACTTTGCAATTTATAATGAAGATATATAGAAGATTCTATATTCATATATATATATGAAGATAGAGAATGGTACATGTATTATAAACAATAATTTCTACTAAATGTAAATAAGTATCACGATCTATGAATAGTAGTAAAAAGCAGAATATGAACTTGTAAACAAAACACACAAAAAAAACAATGAAATAATTGATACAATTACGCGAAGATAAATCGTACTAATTTTCAGAACTAGGCGAGATTTGTGCTATTAACTAATCTGTAAAAATTAATCGCGCAAAACTCCGCGAGAAAGAAAAACGGAGATTTTAATTAGCGCCGCTGTTCGTCTCCATTATGCGACTGCGTTTGTTCGAACATCTCCGGCACAAAGCAATGTTTGGACGTCTTAAGGGGCGCATTAACAATGCGGGGGGAGCAAATATTAGCGTCAAGTATTTATGTTTGCGAAATTACTTTTTTCCGGCCGCAGGAGACTTCAAAGCCGGGCGTGTTTTATTAATGTTTGCGCCGAATAATTTCGCGTGAAGGGGAGGTATTTACGGATTAATGTTTCATAATCCCGGACGCTTAATAATTAAGAAAGCACACAGCCCGCAATCCCTCCGCCGAAAACCCATTTGCACGCGAGTTTTCCAGCCGCACGACAATTACGCACCTCGCTGAAAACACTTTCGCTGGAATTGAAATCAACAGACATGCAATGCAAACCGTAATTAACTCAGACATCAACCAAACGGTATATTTTATTTGGGAACTTCAGACAATGCTAATTTGGAAAAAAACGACTAAAACGTAAACAAGGGGGGACTTTCTGTCGCGTCGAGAGTTTCCAATTCCACGAGGCAGTAGAAATTTTTGCAATTCGTCGAGGCAGTAGATATCGAGATATTAAAGATAGTCGGGACATTAGTGGATTTAAGTAACTCCAAATAGGTGAAAAGACTTAACCAAAGCGATAACAATCGAAATATTCGAGGCGGTCAAAGATTGGTGGTCGAGAATATGACTATTTTCGACTATTTGCTCCCATTATGACGAGTTAATCGCTACAGTCAAAGCACTGGAAGCAATTAAGATATTTCAGTTCATCCAGGTATACCTACATGGCACATTTGAGGTAGGAGATACCAAAAAGAAGGCATAGGATAAATGGCATATAAACGAGATATAGAAGACATAAGATTATTCGACACAGTCAAGAAATATCGATGTGATTACCAAACGGTAATCACATCGAACTTACGTTACAAACGTAACGCCATAAACAAAGTGCATGTCACAAATTTCACTGCTTGTGTAGTTATACATTTTAAGGCGAAACATTTTTATTAAGTAATATGTCAAATTTGACTTATGTCAACCTACTTTTTGGCAATATTAAAGATTCACGCTGTATATTATATTTTAGAGCAGGTCTTTCCATAATTGAGAATAAGCTATCTACCTGATAGACCTGCCTGCATTAGGTGCTAAGAATTTCATGACCCAGGCTTTTATAATCTCCTTTAGATGTTACACCGACGCCGGTTAACGTGAATCAATAATCAATTGTGCCAATTCACCGCTGTTCATACAGTAATTGACTTTCGCCTCTTCACCGTGCTGCGTTCAATTTTATTCATTATTGAATAGTTCTTTGATATTATAACTTTAATTATTGCCATTTAATTTATTATTTTAATTCGACGAATGCAGAATGCACGAACTAGTGTATTTCCATATACAGGGTCCGTCATTTCACCTCCCGTCTTCTGTAGCTCAGTTACTAATTGAGTTAGGATTTTGATATTTTGCAGACTTTACTTGCATTCTCTGGCGTATTTTAGGAAAATATTTTTGATTATACAGGGTGTCCCAAAAAAGTGTGACATCTTGATGGTGTGTATTTTTAAATTGCATGGTATATTTTTTGTTGTTTATTTGGGTGCCCTTTATGGATGCCTACATACCCATGAAATTTTATTAAAATCGGTTCAGTGATTTTAGCACAAAAAAATAAAAACTGAAAAAAAACAGTTTTGCACCATTGGTTAAGAAAATTAATAAGAGATAAAAGTATGCCTTGTTAATAAAACCATACAAGGTACTCATTAAATAAGGTCTGATAGTTGCGTTAACCAAGTTTTATTGATATGCATTATACAGAGTGTCCAAAATTTAGTGTCAAACTTTTCAAACTTTAAAGCACTTTATTTTTCTTATTTTAAATTGAAGCCCCTGTATATTTTTATGTCATTCTATGTGGAATTAAAAGACAAACATTTTTCCTAATTACAACTCTATCGCAATTCCTAACACATTGAAAGTTATGTGCAGAAAACTCGATTTATCAACTATTCCAATAGCCATTTTAATGAATAAAACTCGAAGGTGGCTTTGAAAAACAATTTATTGACATAACATGTTTTGTAGTTACAATTAATATCTCGAAAGTATTAAAGGTTTCACAGATTTTCGTCTAAACCTATTACACATCGTAAAAGTATTAAGTTTTGTATAAAAAATAGTTTTAGTAATAAAATTTCATAAATACATAACATAACTGTGCATTTCTAGAATTAATTAATTGCTAGAACTTATGTTCTATATGTCTTCCGCCCTCTTGAAGGCATAAACGAAGACGAGTAGGAAATGACATTGCCACTCTTCGAAACAGGTTGAATGTAATATTTTGAAATGCGAATATGAAAGTCATATCCACATTTGTCAATATAGGTCATAATATTTGTCATATTATGAAAATCATATTTTCCCTGACAAAAAGTAATTTTGGTATCTTGGGTATAAAGACCTTAGCTAAAAAAGTTTTAAACTTTTATATTAGTCAGAGTTACCAGAGTCAACAATGGCTCTGGTCACTTTGTTAAACTTTAATGTCAATGAATTGTGTTTCAAACCCACCTTCGATTTTGATTGATTAAAATGGCCATTGGAATTGTTGATAAAACGAGTTTTCTGCAAATATCTTTGAATGTGTTAGGAATTGAGATAGGATTGTAATTAGGAAAAATGTTTGTCTTTTAATTTCGCATATAATTACATAAAAATATACTGGGGTTAAAATTTAAAATAAGAAAAATAAAGTGCTTTAAAGTTTGAAAAGTTTGACACTAAATTTTGGACACTCTGTATAATGCATATCAATAAAACTTGGTTAACGCAACTTTCAGACCTTATTTAATGAGTACCTTGTATGGTTTTATTAACGAGGTACTATTTGTATCCCTTATTAATTTTCTTAACCAATGGTGCAAAACTGATTTTTTTCAGTTTATATTTTTTTGTGCTAATGTCACTGAACCGATGTCAATCAAATTTTATGTGTATGTAGGCATCTATAAGAGGTACCCAAATAAGTAACAAAAAATATACCATGCAATCTAAAAATATACATCATGATGACGTCACACGTTTTGGGACACCCTGTAAATTCAAAAATATTTTCCTGAAATACACCCTAGAAAGCAACTGAAGCCTGCAAAATATCAAAATCCTAACTCAATTAGTAACTGAGCTATTGAAGACGGGAGGTGAAATGACGGACCCTGTACATCTCCACTAATTAGGTACATTTCACCGCGAATCCAAGAATACAGATTCTAATTTAGCCCCTCGATTGCCCGCGCTTCCGTTTGAACGTGCGAAAGAGCGTGCGGCGCGCCGGGGGAAGCGGGGGCGGCGGGGGCGCAAAAACAAAGTTACCGTGGGGCTGCGAAAATCCTAATTGGGCCCCATTCAGCGGGCAAAACAGCCGGAGACCCAATTTCGCCCCCGCACCGGCTGTTTTACGTCGAGTTGCTTAGGTAAACCCGACGAGCATAGATAAGCAATCGAACCCCGGACACAAACAAGGGAGCCCGGGGGCGGCGCGGCCCGCCTTAGCCAATATTTTAATTGCGAACGGTCGATCTGAGATTCTCGAAGGGAGAGCCAGGCGTGACAAGAACTGGATGCCGAGGGGAGCAGGTTTTTCATAATTTCGATGAAAAACGACGAAAATTCGAGACAACTCAAGAGAGAGATTAAAAAATTTCAAAATGTATTTATTAGTGAATATCTAATTGGACTATCAAATGACATTAAACTGATTATTTACTTTGGATGCGGGAGAATCGTGCACAGTACACCTAAAACTATTTCTCCTGAAAATTTGACAAAGTTTCAGTATTAAATAAAGGAGAAAATCAAACACTTAACTTTCAGGATTGACAAGTATGGGTTAGCTACTACTGAAATTTCTGAAAATTTATTATATGCAAATTTGACATAAGATTCGTGTACAGTACACCTAAAACTATTACCCCTGAAAATTTGACAAAGTTTCAGTATTAAATAAAAGAGAAAATCAAACACTTAACTTTCTGGATTGACAAGTATGGGTTAGCTATAACTGCAATTTCTGAAAATTTATTATTTGCAAATTTGATATTAGATCCGTGTACAGTACACATAAAACTATTATTCCTGAAAATTTGACAAAGTTTCAGTAATAAATAAAGGAGAAAATCAAAAACTTAACTTTCTGGATTGACAAGTATGGGTTAGCTATTACTGAAATTTCTGAAATTTATTATTTGCAAATTTGATATTAGATTCGTGTACAGTACACCTGAAACTATTACTCCTGAAAATTTGACAAAGTTTCAGTATTAAATACATGAGAAAAGCAAACACTTAACTTTCACAAATGACAAGTATAGATGACCTATTACTCAAATTTCTGAAAATTTATTATTTGCAAATTTGATATTAGATTCGTGTACAGTACATCTGAAACTATTTCTCCTGAAAATTTGACAAAGTTTCAGTATTAAATAAGGGAGAAAATCAAACACTTAACTTTCTCAAATGACAAGTATGGATTAACTATTATTAAAATTTCTGAAAATTTATTATTTGCAAAATTGATATCAGATTCATGTACAGTATACGTAAAAGTATTACTCCTGAAAATTTGACAAAGTTTCAGTATTAAATAAAGGGGAAAATCAAACACTTAACTTTCTCAAATGACAAGTATGGATTAGCTATTATTAAAATTTCTGAAAATTTATTATTTGCAAAATTGATATCAGATTCATGTACAGTATACGTAAAACTATTACTCCTGAAAATTTGACAAAGTTTCAGTATTAAATAAAGGAGAAAATCAAACACTTAACTTTCTGGATTGACAAGTATGGGTTAGCTAGAATTGAAATTTCTGAAAATTTATTATTTGCAAATTTGATTTTATATTTGTATACAGTACACCTGAAACTATTACTCCTGAAAATTTGACAAAGTTTCAGTATTAAATAAAGGAGAAAATCAAACACTTAACTTTCTGGATTGACAAGTATGGGTTAGCTATTACTGAATTTTCAGAAAAATTTATATTTGCAAATTTGATATTAAACTCGTGTACAGTACACTTGAAACTATTCCTCCTGAAAATTTGACAGAGTTTCAGTATTAAATAAATTAGAAAATCAAACACTTAACTTTCTAGATTGACAAGCATGGGTTAGCTATTACTGAAATTTCTGAAAATTTATTATTTGCAAATTTGATATTAGATTTGTGTACAGTACACATGAAACTATTACTCCTGAAAATTTGACAAAGTTTCAGTATTAAGTAAAGGAGAAAACCAAACACTTAACTTTCTGGATTGACAAGTATGGGTTAGCTATAACTGAAATTTCTGAAAATTTATTATTTGCAAATTTGATATTAGATTTGTGTACAGTACACATGAAACTATTACTCCTGAAAATTTGACAAAGTTTCAGTATTAAATAAAGGAGAAAATCAAACACTTAACTTTCTGGATTGACAAGTATGGGTTAGCTAGAATTGAAATTTCTGAAAATTTATTATTTGCAAATTTGATTTTATATTTGTATACAGTACACCTGAAACTATTTCTCCTGAAAATTTGACAAAGTTTCAGTATTAAATAAAGGAGAAAATCAAACACTCAACTTTCTGGATTGACAAATTTCAGTTATAGCTAACTGAAATTTCTGAAAATTTATTATTTTCAAGTTTGATATTATATTCGTTTACAGTACACCTGAATTTATTACTCCTGAAAATTTGGCACAGTGCTTGTAGCTTGTAGAATTTATTGTATATTAATAAAAAGAAGATAGTAATTAATTAATTTTTAATTAATTATTTTTCTCTCCAGAGCGAGTAAGATTCGAGTTGAAATGAAGAGGCAGTCACAGTTACACCTACGTTTACCCTTATCTGGTGGCGACTGAGCGAACCAGAAGTTCTGTGTGGGCCTTTTGTTCCTGTTCCCAATAGTTGCTGCTCTCTGGAGCGCGGAACTGTAAGGAGCGCGTCCCAGAATTTGTGTGGAACTTCGGGATTTCGCGGGATTAATTTGTCAGCAAAGGCACGCGAATGTGTAAAGTCGGACGGCCCTGGGACTCGTAAACAAGGCGTTTTGCTAGGGAATTGAATGAGGTGCAGTCGTTTGAAGTAGATTACCCTATTTTAGGAAGCAGGTTTGGTAGATACAGACCGAAGTACTAATCTGAGGGCACATTTTGAAGATAAAAATTTAATATGAGATGATCAAATTAACAACATTTATTAAAATTTATGCATTAAGCAGCGTCTTCATATAATCGCTAGTAAACAAAATTATTATTATTTTAATGCATGTATATGCAACTACAATTATTATTATAAATGATTATTACAAAATATGCACATAATTCGTTAATTTGTACTTTTACAAAATAGTTTCTGTAATAAGTATTAGCATATTGATTGCACCTATAGATAAATTAATTATTTCGTTCACATCGAAGCCGCGTATAAATCGCGCGGCTGCACTTTTTTCTCCCCCACTAACAACCAAGACGGCGAACAATGAGAACTATAGAATGTCTTAATTAACACCCCCGCCGTGGGTTCGCATATTTAATTCCGATTAACATTTATATTAGCGCCGAGGTGTCCGAAGGCCCGGAACCCCAATCTCGACCTGGGGCGGCTCCCGTCCCCAGAAGATGACAGACAGGGTTGGCGGGGGTGCCGCACGTGCGCCCCCGCGACCGGGGGTGCGGCGGCGGGTCGCCGGGGTTTGGGGCGGCGAATTGTCTTAACTTTCGCAATTCCGAAACAATCACGGGGGCGCGTTGATATTCCGCGAGAGGCGGAAGCGAGATAAGTTTTTCACGTACATTATTGCATTAGGGGAGTGTAGTTCTTCGTGTACTCATCTCGGCGTAATTGGGAACAGTGGGTACGAGTTTTGCCGAAGCAACTCCAAAGGGTAATGATTTTCTGAATAATATTTTAGGGGTAGCCTTACAGGCATTCTTCAAAGTTTGGTAAATCGCTCCATAGCGATGGAAATTAGCCATAGCAGCAGAAATCAGCCGACAAAAACACAAATATAACAATTATAAAAATAACAATTATGTACAGTGTTGGTAACATATGAGAAACTTACATTACTTACATACTTTCTCAACTTTACTCTCTTACTTTTTAATAATTTTAATGCATAAAACCCAATATGCCACAAGAAATTAAAATTTATTACCTACAATAAGAATTCTCTATATTGTCAAAAATACATATTTTTTTCTTTCACGTAAAATTTAGGTTTCCTGAAAATCTCTGTATATGACTAATGAATTTTAATATCTGATTTTGGGCATTTTGGGTTTTAGATCATGCAGAACATTTTGTAAAAAGTAACCTTTTTTGTAAAACTAATAATAAATAAACCTTTCCCATTAAAGAAACCTTAAAACTAACCAGAAAATGATTGCTTTAAGCTAACCGGATTGACAAGCAACAAGCCTTTGATCTTACAAACCTGTAGGTTGTCCTACAAACTTGTAGGTCTTACAAACAAGTAGGTTAAAGTCTGTACTGAACAAAACTTCTGCACCTTCAACAACAAAATTTACAAAATGGCAGAAGGCCTACCAATAGGCTCGCCTATCTTTTGCCTCCTGGCTAACATATTCCTTGATGAGATTGAAAAACATACATTACAGAACATAGATAAAACAATTCACATCAAATTTTGAAAAAGGTACGTAGATGACATTCCATGCATCTGGAACGGAAACTTAAAACAATTAGAAATATTTCATGAAAAAATCAATAATAAAGGATGTATGTTATTATTGATTTTTTCATGAATTATTTTTAATTGTTTTAAGTTTCCGCTCCAGATGCATGGAATGTCATCTACGTACCTCGTAAAATTCAAAAATAACATACATCCTAATTTGAAATTCACACAAGAAATTTAAAAAAAAAAACAATGGAATTAACTTCGTAGATCTCACAATCACCAAAACAGCAGGAAACCTACAATACAATATACAGTGTGCGCCTAAAGTATGGAATAAATTCAGTAAAACAAAATAAAAAATTAAAAAAAAAAATCTTCGAACGCTCGATTTTCTTTTGATATAAATACACATTTTTGCATGACAGTCGATTTTCAACTATCATATGTTTTTGAGTATTGACGTCATCCGTTGTTTTGTTTTAATGACCACTCCCTATTGTTTTTCTTGATTTTGAGAGATATTTTCATTGTCGAAGTGACAGTATAAAAATGTTGCCATGTTACATAAGAAATGTTTCGAGTAAATGATAATTGAAAGTGAAAAACGGCAAATCATGAAAAATAAAGAAAATTTTTGTCCATAATACTACAAAAATATCAAATTAGAGCAAGCCATAAAACAAACAATACTATAGAGAAAATGTTGATTAATAACAAAGAAATAATACCATATTTGGATAAAGCAGAAGTATATTCACTTACTTTGGACAAGTAAGCATTAACTTCTTAGATGTCACAATCACCAACACAGCAGGAAGCTTACAATACAATATACAGTGTGCTCCTAAAGTATGGAATAAATTCAGTACAAACGAAATATTTTTTTTTTAAATCCTCGAACACGTCGATTTTCTTTGATATAAATACACATTTTTGCATGACAGTCGATTTTCAACCATCATTTGTTTTTGAGTAATGATGTCATCCGTTATTTTTTTTTAATGACAACTCCCTATTGTTTTTCTTGATTTTGAGAGATATTTTTATTGTCGAAGTGACAGTATGAAAATGTGGCCATGTTACATAAGAAATGTTTCGAGTAAATGATAATTGAAAGTGAAAAACGGCAAATCATGAAAAATAAAGAAAATTTTTGTCCATAATACTACAAAAATATCAAATTAGAGCAAGCCATAAAACAAATAATACTATAGAGAAAATGTTGATTAATAACAAAGAAACAATACCTTATTTGGATAAAGCAGGAGTATATTCACTTACTTGCGACAAGTTCAGTGCCACATATACAGGGTGTCCCAGGAAACGATGCGCATAGCTTAAGTTTTTTTCGAAATTTTTAGTCGAAAATATCTTATAAATGGAAATGGAACATAATATAATTTGTTTTTTTTCTGTTCCCAGATTTTCGTGATCCACCCCTTTTCTCCGCCGAGCATCCGGTGTAAATTGTATACAACAGATTTTGTGGATTCTTGAAATATTATTATACTTTTTGGAACATCTCCTTCACTTTCCAAGGCTATATTCACACACGTTTATCCAAAATACTACAAAAATATCAAATTATAGCATAGCGCATAGCTTAAGAGCATATTTCTTGGGAAATTTTTACTCGAAAATGCCTTATATATGGAAATGTAACTTATTTTAATTTGTTTTTTTCTGTTCCCAGATTTTCGTGATCCACCCCTTTTCTCCGCATCTGGTGTGAATTGTATACAACAGATTTTGTGGATTTTTGAAATATTTTTACACTTTTTGCAACATCTCAAAATTTGTAAAACATTCCTAGCAATGAACTTTCAAAATATTTATATAATTTTGGAGCTTTTGGTTGCCTCTCAATGTTTGCAATTTCTTCCCTATTTGAAGACTTAAAATGAAAAGTGCCAAAATCATAGTTTTGAATTATCCGCGTTTTATAACTTTAATGCAGTTTACATGTCCACGTTAAACAAACAATAAATTACAATATTAACTAGTGCATTGGAGCATTGAGTAAGTAAGTCTGTACACTTCTTACTCAATGATTAGAGCTAGCGCCTGCTTTTCAGGCTATTGTCGATGGAATTTTTTACGGTTTTAAGCGATAAGAAATTATTTTTGATTTTTATCACTTATTTTTGTTCTCATTTCAAATCTTCATTTATGAAGATTTCTCAGAAGAAATTTTATTATTCTTGAAATATTATTATAAATTTTGCAATTGCTCGCAGTTACAGCACTTTGTTTCATCAATAAAATAGCAGGAACCAAAAATGAAACAAATATCAATAGTTTCAAAATTGCATGAAGATGAATGGTGCTGAATTATATGAAGGTATGAAGGGAACATCTTTTTGAAAAGACTCACATTCTTGCAGATCATTTATATAGTTAAAAGGAAGAAATTTGTACAGGAAACGAAATATATAGCAACTTTTTCATCTTTCAGCACCGTAATTGTGGGTTCATTACAAAATTTCATAAGGGACACGTTGAGATGGTAAGAGCTCTCAAATATTTTTCCAGTTTGGTCCTGCAGCATGGACGTGGACACAAAACTACTTTACAAGCAGCAGTGTAACAGCAATATGGAATGGAACTGTACTTTATAGTACCTGCAGAGACATAACAAAATAAAACACATACAATAATGAGCTATACTTCACAAAAAAAACAGTTTACAGCAATGCAAAAACTAGATTGCATTTGAAAATTTTATTTTTGTTATAGTTTCATCCATTAGTTATACCAGTTATTATTAAATGTTTATTGTTTTTTTTTTCTTCTTTATTAGGAGTACTTACTGGTAGTATATTTAAATATAAAATTGTTTCTTAGTTTATGTTGTTTTTATTATTTTTATTATTTGATCTTCACCTGATTAGTTTCAGCTATTTGTAAGCCATCTTCAGAGGTGTTGTTTTTTTTTATGTACAATATATATAATATTAGATGAAATTTTTCATAAATGGTTTGACTTTTAATTATTTATTTATTTGTCAATTATTGAAGTTTTAAATACTACCAGTCAATTTGACTAAAATACCATACCAATATTTACCAGTCAATATTTATGAAAAAGTTCATCTAATATTATATATATTATACTTAGAAAACAATACCTCTGAAGAAGGCTTACAAATAGGCGAAACTAGTCAGCTGAAGAACAAATAATAAAAATAATAAAAACAACATAAACTAAGAAACATCTTTATATTTAAATATAGTACCCGTAAGTACTCCTAATAATGAAGAAAGAAAACAATAAAAAATATGAAAATTTTATTATTATAAAGTATAAAATGAAACATTCTTAGAAATGAAATAAAATCATGACTATTCTGCAACAATAGTGATTGTAGTCAGTTCAGAGTCACTCAAAATTTTAGTAATCGAGAGATTAAGTCACAATTTTTGCCTAAAGGTGATCAATTTTCTCAAATAGAAACTTCAATATTTATTGCAGATCAAAGACTGTCTGGACCATATAAATTTTGAAACATTTACATAACTCCGAATGACGAAAAAAGAAAACAAAAGTATCAAATTGGTCGGTAATAGTATATCTACATCTAGATGTACTTCATCTAGATCTAGACATCTAGTGATAACTAAGTGATAGCTACAATATTATTGCGATACTAAAAATCAATATTTATTTAAGATTTTTAGATGATATCCTTGGCGACGGCAATGAGTCATAGCAGACTGGTCGTCGTTAAATAAATTAATATTCATATAATAATGAGATATTTAGTTAATTATCTGACAGCATTGTTGCTGTTTTGTGATTTCTTGTACAATATATGTATAACTATGTGTACCATTTGCAAAAATTGTTGACGTCTCCAATGAAGGGAAGAAATGGGCATCCTCGTGAAATTGCTGGAGAGAAATGCAGTGCTTGGGTCATTGTAAAATTTTAACATTCATAGAAACGACCGCGTTACAATGTACTGCAGCAACACTATTCCTCAAGAGTTTTAAAAAATATGTGTCCCAGCCAATTTTTCCGCTCGTAACTCCTGCAAATTTTATTCGCCATTTATTACACCGACGGCATCAAAATTCGCGTCACATGTTCGGGGGGGAATAAAACGCGCACGTGAAATATGAACCCATTTGCAGCACAATAAAAACGCTCGCCGCTTTGTACGCATTAGTCTGTATCAATCAGGGGGCCGAGGCTGCAAACACTGCCATTATAATAATGCGTGTCAGTTCACTTCGATAAAAAGCCGCCGATTTCATGAGCTATGGCCCCGGTCTATGGCTTCCCATACACAGCCCCGGGGGCGGCGACAATCCGACCGTCCATGTACACGCAATTAATTAAACACAACGGACCCCAATACAACCGATGTTGCCACGCAGATTGCAGACGGCAATAATAAAAGTCGAGTACATGACCGTGGAAATTAATGGATTTAATAATTGATTCGTTATGGTGTTCGAACCGAAACCCAAATCAAATTCAGCGAAAGCTTAAAAGCATCATCTATAATGTTCATTGCTCATTGTAAGTGAGAAATTACAGTCTGTCTTTATGGAGTGAGAACATCTGTAGTTAGAGAAAAGGCACAATCAAGTAATCGTGGCTGCCTACACACGCCTAGCCATGAACATACAAAATATTAATACAAACCTGAAAAGTATAACAAGTTAGCACGACAGAATTTACATATTCAGACATCTGAACTTTTAATTAAGTTGGCTCTGTTAGGGTGACAGTATTGTTGCCCTATGTAAAAAATCACTAGACTTGAAAAAATAGGTTATATTTTGTGACAGTGGGCAATGTTGCCATCAAATTGAGTATCTATTCATTACAGATTTTTTTATTTCCTATTTTTATTTTACTAAATCAAATCAAACAAATTATAATATAAAATATAGTTGATGATTGGTTTACTTACTAATAAATAAAAAAAAAAGCACACTTGAATGATTGAAGCAATCATTTAATTATTTTAAAATATGAATTAGGCAACGTTGTTAGAAATCAGACATTTAATTTTTTTATGTGTAAAACTTAAAAAAATGAAATCACAGCCTTCTTAGTTAAAACTAAAAATGGAACAGAGGTGTCAAGTTTTACAATTTATGTTTATTAAACTTAATTTGAACCAGCAATATTCTAATATATTTCCAAGAAGCCTAAGGAACCTAACATCTTGACCCTGAGATAGGAGCTAAGAATGAACTAAGTTATTATTAAAGCACGGACTATATGCAAAATGCATGTCCTGAATTAATGATATGACTACTGAAATTTCAATAGATCTACACGAATCATAAAGAAACAAAACGAATTAACCAATTTTATTTTACATATGATGTATATTTTATGTATTCATTGCATATTTTATCAATAATTGCACATTTGGTCATATAATTGGATATTTATGACCGAATTTATTTTTTTTTACTAAAAAAAATTTACTAAACAAATGTTATAATATATCTTAAGGATTTCATAAATGTTTTATTTTAAAAAATTAATAGAGTGATTTTCAAAATATCTTGTTTTGAAATTTTTGTTCGATCGCCATTTTGGTATTTGATAAAATAGAAAATAATCTTAAATACAAATGTTTTAGAGAACCGATAGGGCATGCTGAACGTTTTTGTATATTTTAAATATTTCTTAAAATAAGGGAGTAACGACGCTTTTTCGAAAAACAAAAGAACGCCAATAACTATGAACTTAGGCTCCAATTCAAAAATTGGAGAGACTTAACTAAGAAAAGTTGTTTGTTTCAATGAGTTCTAACTGCAACAATAACCGAACACCTCATACAATAATACCTACAACAACAGTATGGAGTACCACCTACGTGTACGCAACCCTCGAAGGACGGCCCTAGTATACAAACACATGCGCATTCTTGACCTTTGCAGGTGCAAATGAAACCCGCGCATACAACTCACCAGTGTTGACCCATCGATCCTAATACTTTCCCAACGACAGCACTATATATACCTGACTCTCTCGTAATAGCTGACTACCTCCGTTTCAGAGAGGGTTTATGATCAGCCAGAGTCGATACTTAACCCCTCCGCAAGAAGCCCTGGCGCGCTGCCGCCCGGAAAAGTGTTAAAGACCAAAAGGCCTCTTTAAAAGCAGAAAACGCACCTTGCATTAGTTCCCGCATCAGCCAGAATGATGCATCAATAACCGAACACCACACACAATAATACCAACAACAACAGTATGGAGTACCACCTACGTCTACGCAACCCTCAAAGGACGGCCCAGGTACATGGATACTTTCGCATTCTTGACCTTGAGCAGAACACGCACCTCGCATTAGTTCTCGCATCAGACAGAATGATGCATCAATAACCGAACACCACACACAATAATACCAACAACAACAGTATGGAGTACCACCTACGTCTACGCAACCCTCAAAGGACGGCCCAGGTACATGGATACTTTCGCATTCTTGACCTTGAGCAGAACACGCACCTCGCATTAGTATCCGCGTCAGACAGAATGATGCATCAATAATCGAACACCACACACAATAATACTAACAATAATAGTATGAAGTAGCACGTATGCATAAACAACCCTCGAAGCACAACCCAACTAAAGCAATTGGCCATTGGCCTGACTTTTCCTCCCAACCACCACACCAAGCATAAAACTGCGCACCTGTAGTTAACCTACAGATAGGTCGTACTGAGATGATCTCTGATACACGATTCAATAGAGTGGTCTTACTTACTCATTCTTGCATTGCAAGAAAAGCATGTGCATTCTATGTCTAAACACTAGCCATAAAAGATATTATGTTTCTAAGTAGCATGAAAGCTACTTAAGCTCATAAAGCAATTGGCCATTGGCCAATTGGCCTAACTTTTCCTCCCAACCACCACACCGAGCATAAAACTGCGCACCTATACTTAACCCACAGATAGGCCGTACTGAGAAGATCTCTGTCTTACGGATGAACAGAGATGTCTTACTGGCTCATTCTCGCATTGCATGAAAAGCATATGCCATCTATGTCTAAAGACTAGCGATAAATCCCGCATCAGCAAGAATGATGCTAAAATAACCGAACACCACATACAATAATACCAACAACAACAGTATGGAGTACCACCTACGTGTACGCAACCCTCGAAGGAGGCCCAAGTATACAAACACATTCGCATTCTTGACCTTTGCAGGAGCAAATGAAACCCGCGCATACTACTCACCAGTGTTGACACATCGATCCTAATACTTTCCCAACGACAGCACTGTATATACCTGACCCTCTCGTAATAGCTGACTACCTCCGTTTCAGAGAGGGTTTATGATCAGCCAGAGTCGATACTTAACCCCTCCGCAAGAAGCCCTGGCGCGCTGCCGCCCGGGAAAGTGTTAAAGACCAAAGGGCCTCTTTGAAAGCAGAAAACGCACCTTGCAATATTTCCCGCATCAGACAGAATGATGCATCAATAACCGAATACCACACACAATAATACCAACAACAACAGTATGGAGTACCACCTACGTGTACGCAACCCTCGAGGGAGGCCCAAGTATACAAACACATGCGCATTCTTGACCTTTGCAGGTGCAAATGAAACCCGCGCATACAACTCGCCAGTGTTGACCCATCGATCCTAATACTTTCCCAACGACAGCACTGTATATACCTGACTCTCTCGTAATAGCTGACTACCTCCGTTTCAGAGAGGGTTTATGATCAGCCAGAGTCGATACTTAACCCCTCCGCAAGAAGCCCTGGCGCGCTGCCGCCCGGGAAAGTGTTAGAGACCGAAGGGCCTCTTTGAAAGCAGAAAACGCACCTTGCATTATTTCCCGCATCAGACAGAATGATGCATCAATAACCGAATACCACACACAATAATACCAACAACAACAGTATGAAGTACCACCTACGTGTACGCAACCCTCGAAAGACGGCCCAAGTATACAAATACATGCGCATTCTTGACCTTTGCAGGAGCAAATGAAACCCGCGCATACTACTCACCAGTGTTGACCCATCGATCCTAATACTTTTCCAACGACAGCACTGTATATACCTGACTCTCTCGTAATAGCTGACTACCTCCGTTTCAGAGAGGGTTTATGATCAGCCAGAGTCGATACTTAACCCCTCCGCAAGAAGCCCTGGCGCGCTGTCGCCCGGGAAAGTGTTAAAGACCAAAGGGACTCTTTGAAAGCAGAAAACGCACCTTGCATTATTTCCCGCATCAGACAGAATGATGCATCAATAACCGAATACCACACACAATAATACCAACAACAACAGTATGGAGTACCACCTACGTGTACGCAACCCTCGAAAGACGGCCCAAGTATACAAACACATGCGCATTCTTGACCTTGAGCAGAACACGCACCTCGCAATAGTTCCCGCATCAGACAGAATGATGCATCAATAACCGAACACCACACACGATAATACCAAAAACAACAGTATGGAGTACCACCTACGTGTACGCAACCCTCGAAGGAAGCCCAAGTATACAAACACATGCGCATTCTTGACCTTTGCAGGTGCAAATGAAACCCGCGCATACTACTCACCAGTGTTGACCCATCGATCCTAATACTTTCCCAACGACAGCACTGTATATACCTGACTCTCTCGTAATAGCTGACTACCTCCGTTTCAGAGAGGGTTTATGATCAGCCAGAGTCGATACTTAACCCCTCCGCAAGAAGCCCTGGCGCGCTGTCGCCCGGGAAAGTGTTAAAGACCAAAGGGCCTCTTTGAAAGCAGAAAACGCACCTTGCATTATTTCCCGCATCAGAC
Source organism: Othius punctulatus (assembly GCA_951805005.1). Lineage (NCBI taxonomy): Eukaryota > Metazoa > Arthropoda > Insecta > Coleoptera > Staphylinidae > Othius > Othius punctulatus. The sequence continues at coordinate 18,119,671 of OX638145.1, forward strand.
AGAATGATGCATCAATAACCGAATACCACACACAATAATACCAACAACAACAGTATGGAGTACCACCTACGTGTACGCAACCCTCGAAAGACGGCCCAAGTATACAAACACATGCGCATTCTTGACCTTGAGCAGAACACGCACCTCGCATTAGTTCCCGCATCAGACAGAATGATGCATCAATAACCGAACACCACACACGATAATACCAACAACAACAGTATGGAGTACCACCTACGTGTACGCAACCCTCGAAGGAAGCCCAAGTATACAAACACATGCGCATTCTTGACCTTTGCAGGTGCAAATGAAACCCGCGCATACTACTCACCAGTGTTGACCCATCGATCCTAATACTTTCCCAACGACAGCACTGTATATACCTGACTCTCTCGTAATAGCTGACTACCTCCGTTTCAGAGAGGGTTTATGATCAGCCAGAGTCGATACTTAACCCCTCCGCAAGAAGCCCTGGCGCGCTGCCGCCCGGGAAAGTGTTAGAGACCGAAGGGCCTCTTTGAAAGCAGAAAACGCACCTTGCATTATTTCCCGCATCAGACAGAATGATGCATCAATAACCGAATACCACACACAATAATACCAACAACAACAGTATGAAGTACCACCTACGTGTACGCAACCCTCGAAAGACGGCCCAAGTATACAAATACATGCGCATTCTTGACCTTTGCAGGAGCAAATGAAACCCGCGCATACTACTCACCAGTGTTGACCCATCGATCCTAATACTTTCCCAACGACAGCACTGTATATACCTGACTCTCTCGTAATAGCTGACTACCTCCGTTTCAGAGAGGGTTTATGATCAGCCAGAGTCGATACTTAACCCCTCCGCAAGAAGCCCTGGCGCGCTGCCGCCCGGGAAAGTGTTAAAGACCAAAGGGCCTCTTTGAAAGCAGAAAACGCACCTTGCATTATTTCCCGCATCAGACAGAATGATGCATCAATAACCGAATACCACACACAATAATACCAACAACAACAGTATGGAGTACCACCTACGTGTACGCAACCCTCGAGGGAGGCCCAAGTATACAAACACATGCGCATTCTTGACCTTTGCAGGTGCAAATGAAACCCGCGCATACAACTCGCCAGTGTTGACCCATCGATCCTAATACTTTCCCAACGACAGCACTGTATATACCTGACTCTCTCGTAATAGCTGACTACCTCCGTTTCAGAGAGGGTTTATGATCAGCCAGAGTCGATACTTAACCCCTCCGCAAGAAGCCCTGGCGCGCTGCCGCCCGGGAAAGTGTTAGAGACCGAAGGGCCTCTTTGAAAGCAGAAAACGCACCTTGCATTATTTCCCGCATCAGACAGAATGATGCATCAATAACCGAATACCACACACAATAATACCAACAACAACAGTATGAAGTACCACCTACGTGTACGCAACCCTCGAAAGACGGCCCAAGTATACAAATACATGCGCATTCTTGACCTTTGCAGGAGCAAATGAAACCCGCGCATACTACTCACCAGTGTTGACCCATCGATCCTAATACTTTCCCAACGACAGCACTGTATATACCTGACTCTCTCGTAATAGCTGACTACCTCCGTTTCAGAGAGGGTTTATGATCAGCCAGAGTCGATACTTAACCCCTCCGCAAGAAGCCCTGGCGCGCTGTCGCCCGGGAAAGTGTTAAAGACCAAAGGGACTCTTTGAAAGCAGAAAACGCACCTTGCATTATTTCCCGCATCAGACAGAATGATGCATCAATAACCGAATACCACACACAATAATACCAACAACAACAGTATGGAGTACCACCTACGTGTACGCAACCCTCGAAAGACGGCCCAAGTATACAAACACATGCGCATTCTTGACCTTGAGCAGAACACGCACCTCGCAATAGTTCCCGCATCAGACAGAATGATGCATCAATAACCGAACACCACACACGATAATACCAAAAACAACAGTATGGAGTACCACCTACGTGTACGCAACCCTCGAAGGAAGCCCAAGTATACAAACACATGCGCATTCTTGACCTTTGCAGGTGCAAATGAAACCCGCGCATACTACTCACCAGTGTTGACCCATCGATCCTAATACTTTCCCAACGACAGCACTGTATATACCTGACTCTCTCGTAATAGCTGACTACCTCCGTTTCAGAGAGGGTTTATGATCAGCCAGAGTCGATACTTAACCCCTCCGCAAGAAGCCCTGGCGCGCTGTCGCCCGGGAAAGTGTTAAAGACCAAAGGGCCTCTTTGAAAGCAGAAAACGCACCTTGCATTATTTCCCGCATCAGACAGAATGATGCATCAATAACCGAATACCACACACAATAATACCAACAACAACAGTATGGAGTACCACCTACGTGTACGCAACCCTCGAAAGACGGCCCAAGTATACAAACACATGCGCATTCTTGACCTTGAGCAGAACACGCACCTCGCATTAGTTCCCGCATCAGACAGAATGATGCATCAATAACCGAACACCACACACGATAATACCAACAACAACAGTATGGAGTACCACCTACGTGTACGCAACCCTCGAAGGAAGCCCAAGTATACAAACACATGCGCATTCTTGACCTTTGCAGGTGCAAATGAAACCCGCGCATACTACTCACCAGTGTTGACCCATCGATCCTAATACTTTCCCAACGACAGCACTGTATATACCTGACTCTCTCGTAATAGCTGACTACCTCCGTTTCAGAGAGGGTTTATGATCAGCCAGAGTCGATACTTAACCCCTCCGCAAGAAGCCCTAGCGCGCTGCCGCCCGGGAAAGTGTTAGAGACCGAAGGGCCTCTTTGAAAGCAGAAAACGCACCTTGCATTATTTCCCGCATCAGACAGAATGATGCATCAATAACCGAATACCACACACAATAATACCAACAACAACAGTATGAAGTACCACCTACGTGTACGCAACCCTCGAAAGACGGCCCAAGTATACAAATACATGCGCATTCTTGACCTTTGCAGGAGCAAATGAAACCCGCGCATACTACTCACCAGTGTTGACCCATCGATCCTAATACTTTCCCAACGACAGCACTGTATATACCTGACTCTCTCGTAATAGCTGACTACCTCCGTTTCAGAGAGGGTTTATGATCAGCCAGAGTCGATACTTAACCCCTCCGCAAGAAGCCCTGGCGCGCTGCCGCCCGGGAAAGTGTTAGAGACCGAAGGGCCTCTTTGAAAGCAGAAAACGCACCTTGCATTATTTCCCGCATCAGACAGAATGATGCATCAATAACCGAATACCACACACAATAATACCAACAACAACAGTATGGAGTACCACCTACGTGTACGCAACCCTCGAAAGACGGCCCAAGTATACAAATACATGCGCATTCTTGACCTTTGCAGGAGCAAATGAAACCCGCGCATACTACTCACCAGTGTTGACCCATCGATCCTAATACTTTCCCAACGATAGCACTGTATATACCTGACTCTCTCGTAATAGCTGACTACCTCCGTTTCAGAGAGGGTTTATGATCAGCCAGAGTCGATACTTAACCCCTCCGCAAGAAGCCCTGGCGCGCTGTCGCCCGGGAAAGTGTTAAAGACCAAAGGGACTCTTTGAAAGCAGAAAACGCACCTTGCATTATTTCCCGCATCAGACAGAATGATGCATCAATAACCGAACACCACACACACTAATACCAACAACAACAGTATGGAGTACCACCTACGTGTACGCAACCCTCGAAAGACGGCCCAAGTATACAAATACATGCGCATTCTTGACCTTTGCAGGTGCAAATGAAACCCGCGCATACTACTCACCAGTGTTGACCCATCGATCCTAATACTTTCCCAACGACAGCACTGTATATACCTGACTCTCTCGTAATAGCTGACTACCTCCGTTTCAGAGAGGGTTTATGATCAGCCAGAGTCGATACTTAACCCCTCCGCAAGAAGCCCTGGCGCGCTGTCGCCCGGGAAAGTGTTAAAGACCAAAGGGCCTCTTTGAAAGCAGAAAACGCACCTTGCATTATTTCCCGCATCAGACAGAATGATGCATCAATAACCGAATACCACACACAATAATACCAACAACAACAGTATGGAGTACCACCTACGTGTACGCAACCCTCGAAAGACGGCCCAAGTATACAAACACATGCGCATTCTTGACCTTGAGCAGAACACGCACCTCGCATTAGTTCCCGCATCAGACAGAATGATGCATCAATAACCGAACACCACACACGATAATACCAACAACAACAGTATGGAGTACCACCTACGTGTACGCAACCCTCGAAGGAAGCCCAAGTATACAAACACATGCGCATTCTTGACCTTTGCAGGTGCAAATGAAACCCGCGCATACTACTCACCAGTGTTGACCCATCGATCCTAATACTTTCCCAACGACAGCACTGTATATACCTGACTCTCTCGTAATAGCTGACTACCTCCGTTTCAGAGAGGGTTTATGATCAGCCAGAGTCGATACTTAACCCCTCCGCAAGAAGCCCTGGCGCGCTGCCGCCCGGGAAAGTGTTAGAGACCGAAGGGCCTCTTTGAAAGCAGAAAACGCACCTTGCATTATTTCCCGCATCAGACAGAATGATGCATCAATAACCGAACACCACACACACTAATACCAACAACAACAGTATGGAGTACCACCTACGTGTACGCAACCCTCGAAAGACGGCCCAAGTATACAAACACATGCGCATTCTTGACCTTTGCAGGAGCAAATGAAACCCGCGCATACTACTCACCAGTGTTGACCCATCGATCCTAATACTTTCCCAACGACAGCACTGTATATACCTGACTCTCTCGTAATAGCTGACTACCTCCGTTTCAGAGAGGGTTTATGATCAGCCAGAGTCGATACTTAACCCCTCCGCAAGAAGCCCTGGCGCGCTGTCGCCCGGGAAAGTGTTAAAGACCAAAGGGCCTCTTTGAAAGCAGAAAACGCACCTTGCATTATTTCTCGCATCATACAGAATTATGCATCAATAACCGAACACCACACACACTAATACCAACAACAACAGTATGGAGTACCACCTACGTGTACGCAACCCTCGAAGGAGGTCCAAGTATACATACACATGCGCATTATTGACGTTTTCAGGAGCAAATGAAACCCGCGCATACTACTCACCAGTGTTGACCTATCGATCCTAATACTTTCCCAACGACAGCACTGTATATACCTGACTCTCTCGTAATAGCTGAGTACCTCCGTTTCAGAGAGGGTTTATGATCAGCCAGAGTCGATACTTAACCCCTCCGCAAGAAGCCCTGGCGCGCTGTCGCCCGGGAAAGTGTTAAAAACCAAAGGGCCTCTTTGAAAGCAGAAAACGCACCTTGCATTGTTTCCCGCATCAGACAGAATGATGCATCAATAACCGAATACCACACACAATAATACCTACAACAACAGTATGGAGTACCACCTACGTGTACGCAACCCCCGAAAGACGGCCCAAGTATACAAACACATGCGCATTCTTGACCTTGAGCAGAACACGCACCTCGCATTAGTTCCCGCATCAGACAGAATGATGCATCAATAATCGAACACCACACACAATAACACCAACAACAACAGTATAGAGTGCCACATACGTCTACGCAACCCTCAAAGGACGGCCCAGGTACATGGACACATTCGCTTTCTTGACCTTGAACAGAACACGCACCTCGCATTAGTTCCCGCATCAGACAGAATGATGCATCAATAATCGAACACCACACACAATAATACACCAACAACAACAGTATAGAGTGCCACATACGTCTACGCAACCCTCAAAAGACGGCCCAGGTACATGGACACATTCACATTCTTAACCTCTAGCAGAACACGCACCTCGCATTAGATCCCGCATCAGACAGAATGATCCATCAATAATCGAACACCACACACAATAATACACCAACAACAACAGTATAGAGTGCCACATACGTCTACGCAACCCTCAAAAGACGGCCCAGGTACATGGACACATTCGCATTCTTGACCTTGAGCAGAACACGCACCTCGCATTAGTTCCCGCATCAGACAGAATGATGCATCAATAATCGAACACCACACACAATAATACCAACAACAACAGTATAGAGTGCCACATACGTCTAGGCAACCCTCAAAGGACGGCCCAGGTACATGGACACATTCGCATTCTTGACCTTGAGCAGAACACGCACGTCGCATTAGTTCCCGCATCAGACAGAATGATGCATCAATAATCGAACACCACACACAATAATACACCAACAACAACAGTATAGAGTGCCACATACGTCTACGCAACCCTCAAAAGACGGCCCAGGTACATGGACACATTCGCATTCTTGACCTTGAGCAGAACACGCACGTCGCATTAGTTCCCGCATCAGACAGAATGATGCATCAATAATCGAACACCACACACAATAATACACCAACAACAACAGTATAGAGTGCCACATACGTCTACGCAACCCTCAAAAGACGGCCCAGGTACATGGACACATTCGCATTCTTGACCTTGAGCAGAACACGCACGTCGCATTAGTTCCCGCATCAGACAGAATGATGCATCAATAATCGAACACCACACACAATAATACACCAACAACAACAGTATAGAGTGCCACATACGTCTACGCAACCCTCAAAAGACGGCCCAGGTACATGGACACATTCGCATTCTTGACCTTGAGCAGAACACGCACGTCGCATTAGTTCCCGCATCAGACAGAATGATGCATCAATAATCGAACACCACACACAATAATACACCAACAACAACAGTATAGAGTGCCACATACGTCTAGGCAACCCTCAAAGGACGGCCCAGGTACATGGACACATTCGCATTCTTGACCTTGAGCAGAACACGCACGTCGCATTAGTTCCCGCATCAGACAGAATGATGCATCAATAATCGAACACCACACACAATAATACACCAACAACAACAGTATAGAGTGCCACATACGTCTACGCAACCCTCAAAGGACGGCCCAGGTACATGGACACATTCGCATTCTTGACCTTGAGCAGAACACGCACCTCGCATTAGTTCCCGCATCAGACAGAATGATGCATCAATAATCGAACACCACACACAATAATACACCAACAACAACAGTATAGAGTGCCACATACGTGTACGCAACCCTCAAAGGACGGCCCAGGTACATGGACACATTCGCATTCTTGACCTTGAGCAGAACACGCACCTCGCATTAGTTCCCGCATCAGACAGAATGATGCATCAATAATCGAACACCACACACAATAATACACCAACAACAACAGTATAGAGTGCCACATACGTGTACGCAACCCTCAAAGGACGGCCCAGGTACATGGACACATTCGCATTCTTGACCTTGAGCGGAACACGCACCTCGCATTAGTTCCCGCATCAGACAGAATTATGCATCAATAATCGAACACCACACACAATAATACCAACAACAACAGTATAGAGTGCCACATACGTCTAGGCAACCCTCAAAGGACGGCCCAGGTACATGGACACATTCGCATTCTTGACCTTGAGCAGAACACGCACGTCGCATTAGGTCCCGCATCAGACAGAATGATGCATCAATAATCGAACACCACACACAATAATACACCAACAACAACAGTATAGAGTGCCACATACGTCTACGCAACCCTCAAAAGACGGCCCAGGTACATGGACACATTCGCATTCTTGACCTTGAGCAGAACACGCACGTCGCATTAGTTCCCGCATCAGACAGAATGATGCATCAATAATCGAACACCACACACAATAATACACCAACAACAACAGTATAGAGTGCCACATACGTCTACGCAACCCTCAAAAGACGGCCCAGGTACATGGACACATTCGCATTCTTGACCTTGAGCAGAACACGCACGTCGCATTAGTTCCCGCATCAGACAGAATGATGCATCAATAATCGAACACCACACACAATAATACACCAACAACAACAGTATAGAGTGCCACATACGTCTACGCAACCCTCAAAGGACGGCCCAGGTACATGGACACATTCGCATTCTTGACCTTGAGCAGAACACGCACCTCGCATTAGATCCCGCATCAGACAGAATGATGCATCAATAATCGAACACCACACACAATAATACCAACAACAACAGTATAGAGTGCCACATACGTCTACACAACCCTCAAAGGACGGCCCAGGTATATGAATACATTCGCATTCTTGACCTTGAGCAGAACACGCACCTCGCATTAGTTCCCGCATCAGACATAATGATGCATCAATAATCGAACACCACACACAATAATACCAACAACAACAGTATAGAGTGCCACATACGTGTACGCAACCCTCAAAGGACGGCCTAGGTACATGGACACATTCGCATTCTTGACCTTGAGCAGAACACGCACCTCGCATTAGTTCCCGCATCAGACAGAATGATGCATCAATAATCGAACACCACACACAATAATACACCAACAACAACAGTATAGAGTGCCACATACGTCTACGCAACCCTCAAAGGACGGCCCAGGTACATGGACACATTCGCATTCTTGACCTTGAACAGAACACGCACCTCGCATTAGTTCCCGCATCAGACAGAATGATGCATCAATAATCGAACACCACACACAATAATACCAACAACAACAGTATAGAGTGCCACATACGTGTACGCAACCCTCAAAGGACCGCCAAGGTACATGGACACATTCGCATTCTTGACCTTGAGCAGAACACGCACCTCGCATTAGTTCCCGCATCAGACAGAATGATGCATCAATAATCGAACACCACACACAATAATACCAACAACAACAGTATAGAGTGCCACATACGTCTATACAACCCTCAAAGGACGGCCCAGGTATATGGATACATTCGCATTCTTGACCTTGAGCAGAACAAGCACCTCGCATTAGTTCCCGCATCAGACAGAATGATGCATCAATAATCGAACACCACACACAATAATACACCAACAACAACAGTATAGAGTGCCACATACGTCTACGGAACCCTCAAAGGACGGCCCAGGTACATGGACACATTCGCATTCTTGACCTTGAGCAGAACACGCACGTCGCATTAGTTCCCGCATCAGACAGAATGATGCATCAATAATCGAACACCACACACAATAATACACCAACAACAACAGTATAGAGTGCCACATACGTCTACGCAACCCTCAAAAGACGGCCCAGGTACATGGACACATTCGCATTCTTGACCTTGAGCAGAACACGCACGTCGCATTAGTTCCCGCATCAGACAGAATGATGCATCAATAATCGAACACCACACACAATAATACACCAACAACAACAGTATAGAGTGCCACATACGTCTACGCAACCCTCAAAGGACGGCCCAGGTACATGGACACATTCGCATTCTTGACCTTGAGCAGAACACGCACCTCGCATTAGATCCCGCATCAGACAGAATGACGCATCAATAATCGAACCCACACACAATAATACCAACAACAATAGTATAGAGTGCCACATACGTCTACGCAACCCTCAAAGGACGGCCCAGGTACATGGACACATTCGCATTCTTGACCTTGAGCAGAACACGCACCTCGCATTAGTTCCCGCATTAGACAGAATGATGCATCAATAATCGAACACCACACACAATAATACCAACAACAACAGTATAGAGTGCCACATACGTCTATGCAACCGTCAAAGGACGGCCCAGGTACATGGACACATTCGCATTCTTGACCTTGAGCAGAACACGCACCTCGCATTAGTACCCACATCAGACAGAATGACGCAACAATAATCGAACCCACACACAATTATACCAACAACAACAGTATAGAGTGCCACATACGTCTACGCAACCCTCAAAGGACGGCCCAGGTACATGGACACATTCGCATTCTTGACCTTGAGCAGAACACGCACCTCGTATTAGTTCCCGCATCAGACAGAATGATGCATCAATAATCGAACACCACACACAATAATACCAACAACAACAGTATAGAGTGCCACATACGTCTACGCAACCCTCAAAGGACGGCCCAGGTACATGGATACTTTCGCATTCTTGACCTTGAGCTGAACACGCACCTCGCATTAGTTCCCGCATCAGACAGAATGATGCATCAATAATCGAACACCACACACAATAATACCAACAACAACAGTATAGAGTGCCACATACGTCTACGCAACCGTCAAAGGACGGCCCAGGTACATGGACACATTCGCATTCTTGACCTTGAGCTGAACACGCACCTCGTATTAGTTCCCGCATCAGACAGAATGATGCATCAATAATCGAACACCACACACAATAATACCAACAACAACAGTATAGAGTGCCACATACGTCTACGCAACCCTCAAAGGACGGCCCAGGTACATGGATACTTTCGCATTCTTGACCTTGAGCTGAACACGCACCTCGCATTAGTTCCCGCATCAGACAGAATGATGCATCAATAATCGAACACCACACACAATAATACCAACAACAACAGTATAGAGTGCCACATACGTCTACGCAACCCTCAAAGGACGGCCCAGGTACATGGACACATTCGCATTCTTGACCTTGAGCAGAACACGCACCTCGTATTAGTTCCCGCATCAGACAGAATGATGCATCAAGAATCGAACACCACACACAATAATACCAACAACAACCGTATGGAGTGCCACATACGTCTACGCAACCCTCAAAGGACGGCCCAGGTACATGGACACATTCGCATTCTTGACCTTGAGCAGAACACGCACCTCGCATTAGTACCCGCATCAGACAGAATGATGCATCAATAATCGAACACCACACACAATAATACCTACATCAACAGTATGGAGTACCACCTACGTCTACGCAACCCTCAAAGGACGGCCCAGGTACATGGACACATTCGCATTCTTGACCTTGAGCAGAACACGCACCTCGCATTAGTTCCCGCATTAGACAGAATGATGCATCAATAACCGAACACCTTGGATTTTTTATTTCAATTAGGAGTTGCCATTTTTGGCCTGGTAATAAAACGTGAATCACCTGGTATATATCTGTAATATAAATAAAGCATTTTTAATTTTTAAATGTGATTTTATTTAAATATATTTGCATATATTGGCATATATTTGAAATGTTGGTGCATGTTATTTAAATTTTGCGTGCATGTGTATGCGCATATTTTCGTCTTTTTTCGTGCATATTTGTCCGTGCTTTAGTTATTATACATAATCACCCATTTAAAATTTCATATTAAAACATCACATTTTGGCAACCCCAAAGTGGGGCTTTACAGTGTAATAAAACATCACAATGTATAATGGCGTGTTATTTTAACATGAATATTCCTGAGTTTTCAATTACAAAAATGCAGGTACCTACTTAATAAGTAAACTTGATACGATATAATTTGAAGTGAAATGCATAATATTTATTTTGTAATTATACCGTGACATTTTTTAACTCTGAACATAGTCAATACAATGTCCCTATGTTCAATTTAAAAAAAACACATGTCAACAATTTGCGAGTATTAGCCATGTAATCAATTATACCATTAACCTGTAAAAAAATCTGTCTAGCTAGCTGTCATTTGAGATCATTCAAGTAAAGTCGAGTAATTTTTGTAAAATTTATTTTATACCATGCAAATCAGAGCATAAGTAATGTGCGTGACGTTTTTCAGTAACTTATCCCGATAGCCAACTCCATCAATGGGAACAATTTTTAATATTATTTCAAAATTTAACAATCACGGATGTACCTAGTATAAACACCATACACGAATTAGAAGAATTAATTAATCAGGTAACAGGAACAGGTAAGGAATGATACTGTATTTTAATAAATACCGGAAATGGCCACCTTTACGTTCTGGACAATATGGCAGCCTATGTAAAAACCTTGAAAAGCATATCTAATGAAATTGGGATCTTGCTCATTGCAAGTAGGCCTTATCCGATATTTTAGTTCTTCAATATCATTTATTATAATATTATTATAAAGTTTATTTTTTCGATACCCATAAAGGAAAAGGTCATTTGGGAACAAATCTGGTGACCTAAGCTGTTGGCTCAACTGTTCCTATTCAATGCTTCGCAAAAATAGTAAAAAAAAGTAAATAACGTCCTATCATTGCAGTGGGGGATGTGGGGCTCCATCTATTTGAAACCAGACATCATTGACATTCTAGTTTTGGATCTGTGGTATTATTTGTGTACGAAGTAAGACTAAAAAGGAATTAGAATTTAAATTGGCGTCGATGAAAAATGGGCCAATTAACGTATTATTAATAATACCTGCCCACACATTAGCCCTATTGTTGTACTCGGCCCTTGAAGAATTTTGGAGGTGCGCATTAGTCCTTGACCAATATCGGCAAGGAAAGGAATTTCAAGGAAAGAGGATATGATAAATTAATAGAAAGTAACTGATAATTTTGAGAATTTATTTCACCATCAATAAAAATACTATGAAAATACTATTTTTTTCTAATATTTCTGCATTGTGATATTTATTAAATTAAACATTACTACACAAAAATTTGTTCTTTTAATTTTGTCTTCATTAGTAACTAGCTGGTTATTTCAAAATTTGCAAGGTTTATATTTAAATTCTTTAAGAACCTTTATGATTGAAGGACACGACACTTCTAAGTATGTTTTCTTCTGCATAGCATAACATGTTTAACAAAGTTTCTTGTGTTAAGAAATAGTTTGTTCTAATTCGTTTGTTCTGTTTATACTTAACACATCGGTGGTTGTTAAAACTTGAATGCAGGTACCTACTTAATAAGTAAACTCGATACGATATAATTGAGGTCAATAATGTTAAAAGTTGTTACCATTGATAGAGTTGGTTTATCGGAATAAGTGACTGAAAAAACGTTACGTACATTTCATATGCTCACTTGCATGGTCTAAATGCATTATTTGTATCCTTTCTTCTGTTAAATACAATTCTTTAATGTATTTTAGCAAAATAATAGTTCAAACAACTTGACAATTCTATATATTTTAATTACCCATCAAATAGTTATTTTGACGTTACCTTAGTCACTTGATAACATCCATGCATTGACCTGTGTTTTTTTTTAAATTGAACATAGGGACGTTGTATTGACTATGTTCAGAGTTAAAAAAATGTCACGGTATCATTTTTATTTTCCAGAATTTTCATGCAAAGAATAACATCAGTATCCTGACAATACATTTCTCAAGTTGACCATTGATCGATTCTAAATTATTGGAATTATTATACGTGTTGTTACACGTGGATTTTTTTATATATACAGGGTGGCCCACCTATCCTCGCTCGGACCATTGCTGCTAGACTAATGAAAATTGAGGAAAATATCTGATTGGAAGTTGATGAGCTACTTTTTGAAATTATTTTCGTACAGAGTGTACCATAAATCTGGGACATAACATTTGATCTCATTTTTAAATAGAACACCCTGTATATTATTTCATTTTTGAAATCTGCTTCATGTGAGCTTTACAAATCATTTTTATTTCTTGAGATCAGATGTAACGTTGCCAAGATATTCACATTTTTATCAAATTTAACGAAAAATCCTGAAAGTGGAAACAAATTCGACAAAACCTTATTATAAGAGGTCAATGAAAGAATCTGCGAATAGAAGTACCGAAGCCATGTGCCAAAACATACACAATATTGTGAGTCACGTAAAATACACAGGGTGTTCTGAAACAACGATAAAGTTTTGCAATTTTCAAGTGGCTAAAACTCATCGTTTTCAAATGGAACATCCTAAATATAGCATCATATTCTGAGTACTCACCTAATGAGCTATTCAATGGTAGCATATGGACCATAATGTAATAATAAATTTTAATAGGTAAATAACGATCATTCTCAATAAGTTTTAGCCACTTGAAAATAGCAAAATTCGATCGTTGTTTCAGAAAACCCTATGTACTCAACGTGATTCCAAATATTGTGTGTGTTTTGGCACATTACTTGGGTACTTGCATATGCAGATTCTTTCATTGATCTCTTTTTGAATTTTTTTCCAGGTCCATGATTTTTCTGTAAATTTGATTAAAATGGAATAACTTGGCAACGTTGCATCTGATAAAAAATGATTTGTGAAACCCACATAAAGCAGATTCTAAAAATGAAAGTGTATACAGGGTGATCTATTTTAAAAAAAAAGACCAATTTTTATGTCCCGGATTTATGGTACATTCTGTACACTCCAAAATAATATTAAAAAGTAGCACATCAAGTGTCCAATAACTTCCAATCAGATTTTTTCCTCAATTTTCATCAGTCTAGCAGCAATGGTTCGTGCGAGGATAGGTTAGGTTATTTATGATAGGTATATCGTAAATTAGGTTTTTCTAGAGAGTAATTGTAGAAAATTTTAATACTGTAACATACATTTTTAGATGGTAATTAAGTATTTAAGTAAGGTATTTTAAGTATTAAGATGGCAAGCCAGCACCGCAAGGTAAAATGGCGATTTATTAAATAATATATTGGAAGATCGAACTTTTGTTGTTTTTAATTTTTGCTTGTTTATACAGATGTTTCTGTTGTTTAAAAAACGTGATTTATTGTTGAACCTCTTGCAATAATTACAATAAACACGTTATACATTATTGAGACTAAAAAAAATATCATTCTGAATATGTCATGGCCTACTATGAATACATGTGAATTAAGAAAGTTTATATGTCAATATCTCAATTTGTTTTTTGCCAGTGGCAGCCAAACCGTTCAAGTATCAAGGTTGAAGTTTTCATTGTCGAATTTAACTTGTCTACCTATTATACGGTTTACGATATCTCCATGTTGAGCATGATAATTGGGACACCCTGTATATTATAATAATGTTTATACGAGCAAATAGTTTTATTTAGTATCAAGGTTGAAGTTTACATTGTCGAATTTAACTTGTCTACTTATTATACGGTTTACGATATCTCCATGTTGAGCACGATAATTGGGATACCCTGTATATTATAATAATATTTGTACGACCATATAGTTTTATTCAGTTAGTATGTTTGGGTTGGCGATTCAATTTCATTAGTTGTGGCTCTTTGATAGATTAAAATGACTTCTGGAAGAACAGTTGCTGAAAGTCATAACTGAAATTGTATTTTTGCTGCCACCCCCGGAAGGACCAGCCCGCGCTGATCGCCGCACTACGAAAGTCGATGCACGTGCCATTTTAATTACGCGTCCCGACGCTTCGTGAGAGCGTGTGCAGTCCGTAAAAAGACAGGGGGCCACGTCGCGACCCGACACCGGCGCCCCCTCAAAAAATAAATTATCCCTAATTAAGACAAACACCGCGGAAAGATAGAGGAAAAGTAATTATACGGAAAAAAGTCTGCGGAGGGGCGGATAATTTCTGCGCCGTATTCTTCGCAGCGCGCCCTAAAAAGATATGGAAATTTTAATCATGATTAATCGCATCTTTAGTAGATAATTAAACAACAAGGCAGGAAAATTACGCTCCAGAAGAAATATGTAACAAGCGGCATACACACCTTAAATTCAATTTAACTTTTCGAGTAATTTCGCGAAACAAGACGGAGTAATTAAATTTCTAAACTTAATCTCTTTTATAAGCCCGCGGAACGGGACTGCGCGCCTAATTAGCGTTCTCTCTTGCGGAGGTGGCCGCCCCTACACCTCCGCCACCGGCTTTTTCGCGCCGCCCCCGAATCCATCCGATTATTCCGAATCCGCACAGACACAATAGTTATAGGTGGAGAGGCCATCCATTTGTCTCGAGTTCAATTTCCGCCTGGCAAACAGGACCGGGGGCGGTCGACGTAATGGATTCCCCCGCGCCGCCCGCCCCCGCAGCGATGAGGAGATAATTACGCGGAAATAGTAATTATCGCCGAAAATATCGTGTACAATGGACGGGGAATAATGGGAGCCGATGCCTCGGGGGCGATAATTTGCGTCCCCCCACCCCCGGGCCAGACAGTAATCAGAAGTGAACCGATAATAAACGGCCGGAAGTAAATCATCGCTCTGCGTTACGTTCGGTGTTCTTGCCAGCAACGTACAACGAACTAAGCAGGAATTAAAGATTACTCGTTGGGAAGAAACATTTTCGGCGGTAATTACAATCAACATTACACCCACACAAGAATTATTAACCCAAAATAAACATTGTAACAACTAATTAAATATTCACAGATATTTTAATATTCTACAATCCAAGAGTGGTTTTGGTGCCTGGCTATTTAGGGCTGATTTCATATGAATTTGATGCCCTAAATTAAAAAATGGCATTAGTTTTTGGCATTACATTGTTTGAGTGATTGTTTTCATAAGAGAGTGTTATGAAGTAATTTTGTAGTTCGTTTGTCTTGTCTTTTAATACATAATTCGTCGAGTTTTGTCCTGTGTTTGTTGAAATTAATTTCATAATTTGTCCAGTCTTTATAGGTTGGGTTGAGTTGTTTGGTTCTTTCCCATGTTAATCCTCTTTTCTCTTCCTACTCTCCGATTCTGTCGTTCCAGGGTTTTCTTGGTCTTCCCTTATATGATTTCCTCGTAGGTCTTGTCTCATACACTCTTTTTATCTGTCTGTTATCGTTCATTTGGCAAACATGCCCAAACCATCTCATTTGACCTTCTGTGATTATATCATTTATGTCTGTTATTTGTAAGTTTTGTCTATGTATGTCATCGTATTTTGTCTTTTTTTGTTCTATTTTCAATTTTACTTAGAAAGCGCATGTCTACCGCTGATTCTAGATTTGTCTGTTTCGTTTAATGTCCAGTAAAGTATGTTAGTGAAGAAAAATATCACAGTTTTGACAGCTGCAAACACTAATATAGTAACATACGAAAACGGTTTTAACAGAAAAAACAGTAGATAAACACACATACAGTACAGAAATATAAAAAAGCAGAAAATAATATAATGTATAGATATGACTATAGATAGAGCAGTCTATCGGCCAACTTTACTCTAATGCATCCATCATAGGTATAAATGTTTTGATTCTGAACTTGTCTCTTGGTTCAAGGTTCTCTAAAGCATCATCTTCGTCATCATTGATATGCCTCCTTCTATATCTGCTTTTATTGTAATCAACATCAGGCAATTTTGCCTTTGCTTTTTCTTCAAAATGATCGAACATATTCCTGGAACCTTTAATAAAACCCGAAAGCGAAGCCTACAATTTCCTACATACAGTCATGCTCATATAAATCTAGTACAAACAAATTGACATTGCTGTATAAATTTCCTATAGTAACCTAATTTCTTGTACTAGATTTATGTGAACATTACTGTACATCTAGACTAATTTGGGGGTCTTGCAGTGATTGACTAGTCTGGTGAAATTCATCCAGCAAGTAACTCCACAAATATAACATTACCATAAATTCAAACTCCTCCATTTAATTCAAAGTCTTTATTCCTTGATTTCTTGTTTCGCCTTTCTCTGTAGTATCTCTGATAGTATCTCTAACTATCTCTAATAGTCTCTGACTATCTCTGACTATCTCTGATAGTCTCTGTAGTATCTCTGTAGTATCAGAGATACTACAGATGTAGTATCAGATGTAATATCAGATGTAGTATCAGATGTAGTATAGTACTGCAGATGTAGTGTCAGAGATACTACAGATGCAGCTGATGCAATGCAGAAATTATCCATTTCAATCCATTTTATTCTAAATGTTTCGCCTTTCTCTGTAGTATCTCTGATTGTATCTCTGACTATCTCTGATAGTCTCTGACTATCTCTGACTATCTCTGATAGGCTCTGCAGTATCTCTGTAGTATCAGAGATACTACAGATGTAGTATCAGATGTAGTATCAGATGTAGTATCAGACGTAGTATAGTACTGCAGATGTAGTATCAGAGATACTACAGATGCAGTAGTATCAGTAGTATCTGTAGTATCAGAGATACTACAGATGCAGCTGATGCAATACAGAAATTATTCCAACATAACTATCAACTATTGTACTTGTGGCCATTGAATGAGTTTCTCATCTAGTCTTTGACAAAGGCTTTGGAACTTTTGAATCATCTTTGAAGAATGACAACAGTACTGCCCATCTATGCGTAGATGAAGAAAATAAATTATATAATTCTTGAACAAGACCCATTTTTTCTAGGAGCCCTCTAATTTCATGACAAAATACTGTATACTGGTAGCCGTTACTTTGTGGAACATTGTAAATAAATTAAATAAATCAACTTTTAGTGACATGTCAGTGACAAAATCGCACAAATTCTTAAAAACAAAGTAAAAATAGCATTTAAAACATACACTAAAATATCCTCAATAATGTTTAACGCCAAGGATAAAATAGAACCCTTAAACAAATCGGGTGTGTATAAACTATTGTGTACAAACTGTGATATTATATTCGTCAGTCGGGGCGGAATTCTAACATCAGGTACAAGGAACACTTACGATCGTTCTATGTCAGAAATAAAGACTCAACATTCGCAGAACAACTTCTTCATGAGGGACCCGAGCCAGCTAATGACTTCAGCACGATCCTACATTTGGCCTACGAAGGGCTTAAACTGAATCTATTGGAATCCCTGGAAATCTACAAATCCACGTTATCAAAGGGGGTATTTTCTCCCCTCTTTAATTGCTGTAAAATTATGTGTTTATATATTGTGTTTAATTCTTATTTTTTGTACTTGGTTTGACAATGACTATAAATGTGTTAGTGGAAGTAACAAAGTAAAGTTGTTTTATTTAATTCATGACAAAAGACAAGATTGTCTTCTTGAGAGAAGAAGGGTAGCGACTCTTTTCCCTTGTACGGTAAAAGGTAATTTTGGTTCCTTGTGTCACTAAATTTTTGTCGTTCAACCTGGAAGTAAGTAATTCCGAAGCTTTTTTTGACAGGTTGAGATCTTTGGTGAGGTCATTCAACTCATCCTAGTTGAAACATTGTGGAATTGATGACAATTCCTCATAAACACTGTCATCTTTATGAGTATTAGAAAGGTGATCAGAGGAACAATACTCATCCTCACAGATCTCTGGTGGCTCATTTTAATGCCGCTTTTGGCTGACTTTACCTCATGTTTTTCTTAGTTTACTGACGATTTCAGAAATATGGCACACAATGTGTCATATTTAGGCCCAGTTTTACAATCGTGGAACATCCTTGTTCCTGGTACAATTACCTAGGATACAATTGTTTCAACAATTGTATCCTAGGTAATTGAACCAGGAACAAGGATGTTCCATGATTGTAAAACCGGCCCTTATACGTTACATTGCATATAAATATGGGAAAAGTATTTGATTTAAAGTGCAAGTGATTTGACATAAAGGGATAGTAGCTTGACATATAACCTCTGGACATTTGATAAATTGAAGAGTTATTTGCCAGATTGGGAAACACAATTGACAAAGGGGAAAAGAAAAATCAAAACACTAAT
This sequence comes from Othius punctulatus, assembly GCA_951805005.1. Taxonomy (NCBI): domain Eukaryota; kingdom Metazoa; phylum Arthropoda; class Insecta; order Coleoptera; family Staphylinidae; genus Othius; species Othius punctulatus. The sequence continues at coordinate 18,139,097 of OX638145.1, forward strand.
AAAGCCTAGTTCATGCACTCGCGATTTGCGATTTGCGATTTTTGTACTGATTGGTTAAATTTAAAAGCTTTTTACGCGAGAACTTATACTATACAAATTAGAACATCAGAATCAGAAACATCGCAAATCGCAAATTGTTTGCTCATTAGCTTTAGCAACAGAAAAATACTTGGAACAAATATGAATAACCTCTGAATTATCTGTCTAGATGTCCACATCTACCTTAATTTATTCATGGGCATATACGTGGAGATGAACTCGCAGAAGCAAGACTCGTTTGATCGCAGTAATTACGAGGTAGAAACGAGCACTACGTGATCCCCTGCGCATTTAAAATGATCAGAAGTTATCTCATAAACATAACTTTTTAAATCTCATCTCGAGCGCTCGCATCTGTTCCGCTTCTCAGTTTTGCAGCTGCAGTTTTCTCAAAGGTTTCGATCGCCTTCTCCACTTCGCCCCCACTTCGCCGTCGCATCTAGGTGCACGTTTCCGCTTCCGGTTTCGCCCCCACAGCCCGCTGGCGATATTTGAATACGTAAAATCCGACGGTTAAGTGAAATATAAACGTCAGTGTCGTCAACACGTATGCAGGCGATGGCGTTTAAGGAACGTCACGTGCGGCTGTATGTTTGATGCAATTTATGACGTCGGTGCTGATGAAATGTAAGCCATATTGCTGCCCGTGAATGTTATGCACGATGGAACATATTATGCAGTAAATTCTGACTACATACGAGCATAATAGTAATTTGCAGTGTTTTTATCCCAATGCGAATATTCTTGAAGCCAGAAAGTTACGATCCCTAAAATTTTATCGAGAAAATAGTTGAAAACTTAAGGAAGAAAGGTGCAATAGTTATTCAAGCATTAAGGGAGGTAAGTATTGTTTACCAGTGGAGGTCAAGTTTGCGCCCGAGCGACAGCGAGGGCTAGCAATAAAGTCCGAGACTGGTCAAAACTTACCTCTCGAATTGCTTATAACTGTTTTTCCACTCCTGAAGTTGGTTTAATGGTTTGATTTATTTATTTTCGCAACTTGAACAAAATGTCAGTACGGCTTTGGTTGCTAAGACTATTTTTCAAACAAAGTGTGAATGTCAGAAATTGCATTCGTTCAGTTGTAAAATGAATTCCAATGAAAATAAACAAGAAATGGCAATTGAAGAGGCTGCAGATGCTGCCTGTTCCTTCCTACTGCCGGAAGAGTCGAAGGGGCGTTATCAAAATGCGTGTATTAAAAGTGTTTTAAAGAGTGGTGCCAGACGCTATTGAAATTATTTTACTTACCTCACTGAGAGAGTTAAGTGTTTACTTACTTCCCGTTGTTCATAGTGACCTCAGCTGTATCGATAAGTGGAGCTTACTTCCATCAAATCAATGTTAAAACAGTGTACTTACCATGCAAGGAGTGGAAAAAAATATATTTTTATTATTTTTAGATGCTGCCTGTTCCTTCCTACTGCCGGAGGAGTCGAAGGGGCGTTATCAAAATGCGTATAAGTGTTTTAAAGAGTGGTGCCAGACGCTATTGAAATTATTTTACTTACCTCCCTGAGAGAGTTAAGTGTTTACTTACTACCTCAGCTGTATCGGTAAGTGGAGCTTACTTCCATCAAATCAATGTTAAAACAGTGTACTTACCATGCAAGGAGTGGAAAAAAAAAATATTTTTTAAAGATTAGGGTTATTGTTTTCGTATGAATTAGAGCTGGTTTAGGGGACGTCAACTAACTTTTTTTGCAAAAAAAACGACAATAAGAACAGCGATATCAGCGATTCCTCTGTTGTGTCATTTCCCATCTCACTCGTAAAACGTCCGACTTACTCTCACATAACCTCTCTTTTTTGCGGACGTAGCATATTATCTATCTTGCACATATTGTGCGGTATGTCACCATTTCTCCATGCCACATTTTCCACGTCATGCACATGTCGCATCTCACTCTTTCATTGGCTCAAAATCTCACTCGCACTCACTCGCACTCTCATGTCAGGATGTCTCATCTCTCATGGAGGAAATCCCCCCCCCCCCTAAACCGAAACCGAGCTGTCCGGAAATGCAGGAAATGCATGTTAATTCTTATGGGAGCTCACCACTCAAGATCCCCTTTATTTACCTACTCTTACAGGTAGGTGTGTATGCCGTGTGTAAGAAATGTAAAATAAAACAATTTAATAAAATAAATAATAAATAATAAAACAAAAACTCACTTTTTGTACCCTGCTATTAAAAATATGGGGTTTTCAGTCATTCACACATTGATGGCGTCAACTCTTAACAAAAATATCGGACAAGAAACGTAGCTATACTCAACGGTTGGCATTTGTAAATGGCATGTGTTTGAATTTGTTCTTTAATTTTAAAACACCCTGTATGAGTGTACATGGGATAACACCCATTATCGGTTGTTAGAACCCGAAAAGAGCCGTGGAAACGTTTCGGTAAGATTTTACCTACCATCATCAGGCGATGTCCGTGGAAACATCCAACATATCGGCGGCTTGGTGTTATAATTTTCCATGTAACATTTTTTTCAATTTTTAGGTGTACAACTTTACAGGACCATATGTTTTCAAGGCAGGACCTTTGAGCTTGTTGGAAGGTTAAAATCGAAATATTAAGAACCTGTGATATAAAAAAATCTATTTACAGTGCACAATGCATCATTTTCTGTAATACCAAACAAGTCCTTATTCCCAAATTTATAAATTTTTACATGGAACCTTGTAACATTAAGCCGACGATATGCCTGCTAGGCGCTTAGAAGTCATATGAAAATTTGTACAAATTCGAAAAAGCAACTGTTCAAATATCTGTTTTAGATACATCATTCGAAACACATATTTATACATATTTAACATACACGAAGGGAATTAGTAGAAGTTGCCACTTACTTTGATAAATGTAAGAGTAATGTCATGAAAACTGGCGCTATGGCATTCTGGCCGAATTTTAATTGAATTAAAATTATATGGTCTAATTTAATTACTGCTACAAAGGGGATGAAATAATTTTCTTAATAGTTTAACGCACGAAAGCTCCGTTACGTCTCTCATTCCGGGGGCAATTAAATCACGATTAAGCAACTGCTTCGGATTAAGACTAACATAATTTTGCGTACTATATTAATGTACTCATTAAACACAAATATAATAAACAGAGTGAGAAAAGCGCGAACTGTGATTAATGTTTATATTTGTAATAAAAACAAATAATGAAATTAATTATCGATCGAATAATAACAGATTTAACTTTTAGTAAAACTACACAGTTTGAGTATATTCTATTAATTTCCGTAAAAAGACTTCAGAGTTTTATTATGAAAATTGCTATCTACATTATCTCGAATATGAAAAATAATAAATATAATTTTTTTCTCTATAATTGTATTTTATCACAAAACCAATTAATTTTCCACGTTACCAGGGTTTTAAAGCAGCTTGGAATTTAAATTGGTATGATATTGAAGTAGAACATTTCAAACTCATGTATGTTAGTCCTGAAGGGTCTGTGAATATAATGTGTACGTGGCACTTTTTAATTTAAAAAAATATATAGCTAGATGAAAAAACTTGAATAGAAAAACATATCCTGTCTGTTTTGCGAACTCACTTTATCATTTCCAATGAGACTGCTTTCAATAATATTAAATAAAATATATTTGTTTTGTTGAAATGGAGATTTCGCACAATCAGGTTTGTGCCCAAATGTGTAAAATCTCGTTTCCAACAAAATAAATAATCAGGATTTGTATTTACACACACTATTAAGTGTATTTGTTGTTATTCGTTGGGAAGAATCAGATAGGAGAGTTAAATTCATACTCGCGAGATTTGAACGTGATATATATATATATATATATATATATATATATATATATATATATATATGTGTGTGTTTCGTGAGATAAAATTTCAGGTAAGTATTGCACAGCATCGAAATTCCCGGCGATTAATTGCCAATACGTTTTTTTTTTACCCAGCGGGGCTTACCGTGCGACGTTAAAGGATCGCTAATTAATCGCCGGTCGTTTTACAAAAAAAAAAAAAACTCCGCCCCCCACACCAAGGCGGATCCTTTCGCCGCGTAGGCGGGGGCGGCGCCCCCGTAATCGCCCCCCATCAGTTCCGTAACGCGAGTTTGATCAGGGGCGCGCAGGTGTCCGCGCCCCACCGCCGCCCCCGGAGTAATTTAGCGTTCGTTATCAGTGGGTGGGACGCGCTCGCGATCGCCGATTTCGAATAATCTCCTGGAGGAAAGGAGGATTTATTAGCGGCCGTTTCCCGTTCGCCCCTCCGGTTTCTTTTTAAGTTGTGATTAACAGCGATACAATCTCGGCCGCCCCCGAAACGCGAGGGGCCGCTCGCGTGCGCGCCACCTGCGCCGCCCCCATCACGGCAACTCCAGCTAGGTTTAACAAAGAATCGAAGCAATATTAATATGTGCTTGCAATCAAGTCTCAGAATGGCTAGTTGCTTATAATTTTTACATTAAATGATCAAATTGAATTCAATTAATACATTTATTAAGAATTATTATTACAAGCAAATACACTAAATCCATTATATGAATTGTCAAAGTGCCATTGGGTTGGCATTATTGATAAAGTTACTATGAACGCCAATGGGTATTTTAACTATTTAATTTTCGCGGCAATATTAAAGTCCTTTGTGTCATTTAATTTTCTTGCGTCCCAAAACTTATAAAAAGCTAATAAAATGGAAAATCAAAAGAAAAGAATATTACTCTCTGCAAAAAAACTGTGGGTAGTTCATTAGTATCAGGATAATAAAGAGATAACGCCCCATTCATCAAAGAAATTTATTTGCGAAAAAGTTGCAAGGGTGCAAGGTAATCTATATCAAATCTGATTTAAATATAATATCATTTTTACAACATAAGTGACTTCCAGATAAGCCCCACGTTTGTTTTTGATTTAATAAAAAAACATGAAAGTGGTTCGTCTTCATAACCCTAATTTGCATAGAAAACAAAATACGGCACGAATTCCCACTAATATGGACGTTATGAAGGAAGAACTTTCTACAAAAATGTATGGGTACCACGAGAGAAATGAATACTTTACATTAGACGATCTTTTAGATTATGCAAAATTGGAGTTAGAATATAAAGGAGGAAGATCAACATTACACAAAATCATAAAATCTATGGGGCACATATTTAGAAAAGTTAATGGCCGTCGCATGAAAGTTCTCGCATAAAATCTTTGAAAATTTCGTATTTAAGAAAGTATTTGCAACTCTGTGATTCCTCAAATTCACCGACTTTTATTTTTTTCGACGTATCGTGGATCTTCCAATATAGCAGTCAGGTACGACAATGGCTTCGTGACTCTGATTTAAAAGGGAATCCATCCGGAATCAGAGCAGAAGGGAAACGCTTTACTGTTCTTCATGCGAAATGTGCTTCCGGATTTTTAGAGGGATGCAGTTTTCTTTTAGACAATAAAAATGATCATCGTGATTACCACAAAAACATGTCTGGGGAATTATTCAAAAAGTGGATGGATTATTAATACAAACTTAATGAAAACCTTTACAATAGGTACTAAAATAACTCAAAGTAAGTTTGAAACATTTATCTGAAGCACATCTTATCCTTTATCTACCCCACATTCTGTCTAAGACTGGAACAGAAAATAATCCCCGATTCGAGACCTTTTTTGGCTCTTGAATTCTGCCCATAATATTATTCCATTCATAGCGAAGAGTGTCTGACTTATCAGGCCATCTCCAGTTTTTTAATGACTTCACCATTCCACTTAGTGTAGCTCCATTGTTATCAAATGATATTATTTTACCCGGAAAAATTTCACCTTCATATTGGAAGAAAACATATTCCCCTATTTCTTTGACAACATCCGGAAATTAAAGAAGGTCGTTAATGCTCTTTTGTCCAGAACCGGCCATTTCAGTTACATAATCCTCCGCCGTTTCTCCTAATATACTTCCCACAAAATTATCGTCTTCAGAAGAATCCCGCAAAGATATTTGCGGGATTCTAAATAAATGTGGACATAGTGGACATAAATGTGGATAGTGACAAGTCACTATCCACATTTATTGATTTGCGACATTTCTTCACTGATGTCTGTGGCTCTTCGCCAGCTTGATCATCATCAAGGACTTCAAGCCCGATACTATTACCAGCAGCAACAGTAATTTTCTTTCTCCTGGTTTTTGTTTCGGTTAATTCTAATCTTTTTGATTCTAAAGATTGTAGAAATGAATGTTCTACAGCATTATTGTCACCTGGAGGTCGTGGAATCATTGCCAAAAGCTCTTGAGCAATAACTGGATAAATGCCACATTTTCTAAAACCCGAAATTAAATTTGCAGCAGCATTTGGGTTCTAAGGCAGCCATAAGTTGTTTTAGGAGAAATGGAAAATGTTGTTTTTGTAGATCTGTGTTTTTGGCACCAACTTCAGTCTCCTTCCAGTTTGCTAATATTTTCCGCCACGCAATTTTCATTGGCCGAAAAAAGCCACATCCAATGGTTGTGTTAAATGAGTGCTGTTTGGTGGCAAGCGTACAAAAGATATATCATTATCTCTGCATAGACTGAGCATGTACTGATATATGACAGGATAAGTTGTCGCAAATTAAAACTTTCTTGCCTTGAATTTTTTTTAACTTTGGTAACATTAGGCTTTCAAACCAGTCTGGAAAGCTATTGGCATCGAACCAGCCACTAGCACTATTGCTACAACGGCAGCCTTTGGGCCCATTCTCGGTCCAGGTTGTCCACATGCAAGAAGACTTGTAAACTACATATGGAGGCAAGAGTTCTCAGGCAGCACTAACAGTAAAAATGCTAGCTTTGGATGAAAGACGAATCTTTTCAGGATATTTACAGCCACGTTTGGTTATCACCTTTTTTTGGCCAGGGTTATCTGTCAGATTCGACTCATCACTGTTCCAAATGTTCTCTGGTGGCACGTCTTTCACAACTTCCCCCAAATTTGAGATGTAATCTCTTAATATTTCAGCATTTATAGATGCTCTACTGCGTTTTATATTACTTACAAATCGTACAGTGAGCTCTGGATGGCGTTTCAGAAAATTTAAGACCCACTCATTGCCAGGTATATTGTTTTGAAATGTTTTCACAATTCTACCAACTCGGCTCAAGAATTATTTCACGATCATGCGCAAATCAAAAGAGTCTAGTGGGAAACCAAATGTGCTGAAGGCTAATATACAGATTACAAATAAAGTTTCTTCTACCTCGGAAAATATCGTGGGTTTTCCAAGCTTTCCAAGTAGATTGCCTTTAAATGTATTAATGATAGTTTTTTGTTTTTGTTTTTTTGTGGGGTCTTGGAGTCCCGCCTCCAAGCCATTGGGCTTGGCTGCGAGCTCCCAACCCTGGCATATGGTAATTAATGATAGTTCCCCGCGGAATTTTACACTCTTGTGCGGCTCTCTGCGTCATTCGTTTACTTCTAACTACTTCTAAACATTGTTGCAAAGTTTCTTGGGTAAAATTTTGATAAGCCCGAGAGCCTAGTTTTCTTTTATACACTCTTGGCATATCTGCAACCAAATTTATAACTAAATTAAATAAACTAGTATTGTTCTGGGTAACTTGCTCTAAAAAAAAGGGGGGCAAAGGATCACCATATTCGGCGCAATATAACCCCAAAACGGTAAACATTACGAAAAAAAAAATCGAAATACGTTTTAAGATTGTTCAACTCACACGACTTTCTAGAGCTAACATGAAAATACATTTGTCTAAGTGTCAAAATCCAATCGTTTTCAAAACAGTATTGGTAGAAATTCTTGCATGTGTATTAAAATGTTCATCTTTGCAGGAAAGGAGGCTCGAAAATCGCTTATGTATTAAAGTGGGCAATGAAACAGTCATCGCCTTAAATGAAACATCAAGGATTACGGTGTAAACTTAATCGTATTCCCCGTTTCCAGTGAGAAATAAGTAACGCCGAAGTAATGCATTGAGCGGTCGTAAACGAAACGGCCCGCTGCTTAAGAACGTATTAATAACGAGCGCATTATTCCGCCAAACTTCCCCGTTTTGACGCCCGCGCAATTTTTTTAATCTCGATTTAATGGCGCGAGTGAACACCGTTTAAGTCATTAGCCCCGAAACGTTCCGAGCTGCGTGTTCCTCGGCGGCAATTGATTGCCTTCCCTGAAACGAGGGGAATTAACAAATTTATTATTGCCTCGTATTGACTTTATAATTTGGGTTAATAAACAGAGCTGATGAATTATTAATTCGCAGCGCTGCGAAAGTACCTGGGATCGTTGTTTGTGGGCGCGTATTTTTCTGCGCTTTTTACTTTCGATTGTCAATCGACCACGAAAATTATTCGGCTTTTACTTTTTTCGTTATTACGGCCGTATATTTAATGAAGAGCAGTGACTTGCAAATTCAATTTCCAAACGAAAGTAATAACTTATTTATGCAAAACTTGGCCAAAATAAAAAAGAAATTAAAATTCCATTAATATTAATAAGAACAACAAATATATTAATATGATGTTGTTGAGAACTAATACATAATATATTTACAAAATTACGTACGTACCATTTATTAATACGTGAGCTGTTTATTTTAAAAGAGGAGCAAGTCCATTTCAAAATAATCGAGATGATTTATGAATTGCACGTAAAACATGTTTTTACATCTAACGATAATATAATCATCGAGGTTAAAAAAAATCCGTATCATCGTTGGAATTGAAATTTTTATTGTTACCTGAATACACAAATATTTATTTTGATAGTGGTGTAAGTCCATTTTTACTTTGTCCACTATTATATGAGAAACTATTTTGTAGGTGAGAATTTTCCAGTAGTGACTGTATTTGTTAGGGATATTATCCCTAACTGGCTATCGACCAACGGGGGTCCTTCTGTCGTGAAATTTTTTCCATTAAGTCTATTTTTGAAATATATTTTCTCCGTGTGTGTGGATCATCAAGTCAACCCGACTATTATTTCGCTTTTTCTCTTGATTTGCAACGAGCTCTTCCCAATCCCAAGTAACAAGTTTCAGTTGCATACTACAAAGGAAATATGTATGTGCTAAATCTTGTGCTAAAACTCGTGCACTTCGTGCACTCGTAAAAATATTCGCGTATTTGGCATGCACTCCGGATACAACTACCGATAATTGTCATTTTCTCATTTTTTTTTTTTTTTTAATAAGTGTTTATTGCAAATGTACCAGTTTTCGTTTGAATTTGAACATATGGTGTATCTATCGAACTATTCAGTATGGGTTGCATGATCAGATTTAACTTTTTATTTAAAATTACAAACTCCGTCGTCTCTAGAAAGATTTCTCTTTTCCTCGTGAAACACCTGCATTACTACCAGCAAGTAGGCAATATCTCCACCAGATCCGTTGTTTGCTGAATTTTCCAGGGCCATTAATTACCCGCGGCGCTTCCGCGATCCTATAAATTATACGCTGCGTGGGGTTCTGGGGGAAAAGGCCGCCGTTTTATTGGTAATAATTTGCGGGCCACCGAATCAATAAACCTACATTGTCAATAGCCTCTGAGACGCATTAAAAACGGCCGTAAACGGCGAAGGAAGCACGGACGTAATGCTTATACGGCGCCGTCGGCGGGACGAACAAGACACATTGTAACGGCCAATAAAGATAAAAAGGATCGAAGGACGAATATGCTGCTGGGTTAATGAGGCGAAAGGATGTGTGATCCACCACAATGGAGCGCGTGAGTATGACACGGAGGTAGAATTAAGACCTAAAGCCATGAGCACAATATTCTTCTGGAGCACACAGAGAACTTACTTATGCCTTTGCATACTTTGTAGTAAGTATTTGAATCGTTAATAAAACTGACTCTTCTACTTTCTTTGATCGAACAGAGTCTTATCTAATGCATGTCGACCATAGCACTTGCCACGGTTGCCATTCATTAGAACATATTTACAATCTAACAGTGTTATTCATAATAGTATATAACGCCATTAGGCCGATATGTAGCAAATAACAGGCGCGGGTTGAAGTTTGTAAACCGAGGCGAAGCGAACCGGAGCGGAGCACAGCCGAGGTTTATATTCAACCAAGCCTGTTATTTGCATATCGGCCGTATGTTGTTCTTTTTGTAATACCTAAATTACAAAAACTGGTCAATTTATCAATATTAAATTTCAAAATTAATAAACTAGTTATCCAGGCGCAATTTGATACCATAGCAACATCAACGGTTCAAATACGAACAAACAAATCAAAGTGAAATTAGAAAAATAATGTCAGATGTGCAAAGTTCTTCGTTTTGTGGTATCCCCGAAGATGTACTAAATGAAGCAAATGCTGCCACAATCGATTTACTTCCCCAAAAAAGCAGCAGCAGGTATGAGAAAGAATATGAAGACTTTATTGCTCATAAATTTGCGCTGTCATTTAAATAACGTCCACGGCCGTTATTATAACGGCCAAGGCCTTTACGCCTGTCATATCGATCAAGCAGACAGTACTGATAAATGTCAATAACACAGAGGTATTAAAAAAAAAATTAAACACAAACAGTGTTATTAATAAAAATTTAAACCGTGGGTTTACCATAGTAACCATTGTAACCCTTTGTAAAACACTGGTAGTTTTACAAAGGGTTACAATGGTTACTAAGTTTAAACCACCAATAAATGGCAGTTGCAAATACTTTACCGGAATTAATGAAATTTTTAATGAAAGTTACAAAAAATTCATCTAAAGTTATGAAACTGTTATTGGAAATTAACAATATACATTGGAAAGTGCAAAATTTTGATTGAAAATTAAACATCTCAGTAAAGATTATAACATTTTAAGCAAGTATTTAAAATTTTGCTGGCAATTGCAAATATTTTACCGGAATTGATGAAATTTTTAATGAAACTTACCAAATATTCATTTAAAATTAAGAAACTGTAATTGAAAATTAACAGTATTCATTGGAAAGTGCAAAATTTTTATTGAAAATTAAACATCTGAGTAAAAATTATAACATTTTTAGCAGGTATTTAAAATTTTGCTGGCAATTGCAAATATTTTACCGGAATTGATGAATTTTTTAATGAAAGTTACAAAAAAATCATCTAAAATTAAGAAACTGTAATTGAAAATTAACAATATACATTGGAAAGTGCAAAATTTTGATTGGAAATTAAACATAGCACTAAAAATTATAAAATTCTCAGCAAGTATTAAAAATGTTGCTGGCAATTGCAAATATTTGACCGGAATTGATGAAATTTTTAATGAAAGTTACAAAAAAATCATCTAAAATTAAGAAACGTAATTGAAAATTAATAATATACATTGGAAAGTGCAAAATTTTGATTGAAAATTAAAAATCTGAATAAAAATTATAACTTTTTTAGCAAGTATTTAAAATTTTGCTGGCAATTCCAAATATTTTACCGAAATTTATGAAATTTTTAATGAAAATTACAAAAAACTCATCTAATATTAAGAAACTGTAATTGAAAATTAACGATATTCATTGGAAAGTGCAAAATTTTGATTGAAAATTAAACATTGCAGTGAAAATTACAACATTTTTAGCATGAATCTAAAATTTTACCGGCAATTTAACGATTAGATGCACGAAAATGCATCTAAAAAAATAAAAACTTGAAAATGCATTTGAAAATTACAAATTTTGATAAACAATTGCAAAATTTCGATTGTAAATTAAATATACAAACGTAAATATGTATCAAGAAGTCTCTAGATACTTTTCAAATGCATCTGCATACGTAGCCAGATACATTTTCAAATTTGTATATAGATATGTATCGAGATACATTTTTTCTAAAGTATCTGTATCTGTATGTAGACACAAAAAATATATATATATATATATATCTGTTACAACACTGATTAAAATGATCCCTAAGTGTGGGACACCCTGCATAAAAACAATGTTCGATTTTTATTCATATACAGGGAGTCCAAGATAAGAATCAACAGCATGGGGATCTCGAAAACCGTAAGTTACAAAGGCGGTTAAATTACAAAAAAAGTTGCGCAATTTACTGGTCAGTAATATTCTTTTGAGAAAACCAGATATTTCCCATTACTTCCGGAGAGTAGTTATACAACAAGAGTTCTACTTCACCCCCCGCAGAGATTTCGATTATTTTAATTTAAAAAAAAATTAAAACAAAATCGCAAGATTTCAAATACCTCCGGAGTAGTTATACTCAGGACTGTCACCAAATCTTTTGTAGCACGAAACGAAACTTATAAATGGCACCCCCAGATAACTAATTTTACCATTTTATCTATAACTTAGTTAATTATTTCATTTTTTTTAATGGCACAATAAAGTACTTACGTAGCAATTTCAAGAGACTCTCACTCATGAGTGAGAAGAGCAAAATTGATGTTGGAATTCATTGATATAATGAACATTTTAATTCTACTGTTTTGGTTCACTGCAGTGGCTGCGTGATAATCAAGAACTGTGCATTCTGCTTTCTTAATTTGAGGGACGAATGGGCCATACGGAAAAATGGCAAATTTTCCGGTGGTCCGGTAAACCCGCCGAATGTTGGACCAGAATATTGGGCCGGCGACAAGTTTATTTTTTTAATGTAGTATTGCTCGCACTTGTTCAAATTTAAAGTTTCAAACTTTTACAACTGCAAATTTAAAGCTTGAAACTTGTAATTTGTAAGTATTTAAGCACCATCTTCAACTATATCTATTTTTGCCATCTTCTATGGCAATAACTTGTTATCAATTGTTTTTTATAAGCGGGTCCTCTTGTAACTTACGTTCAATTGTCTAACAAGTAAAAGTTCACACCTATACCACTTGAATTTTAATACTTTATGCTTGAACTGGTTCATTTCCTACTCGAAAATGTCTTGGCACCACAAATTTCGCGTCTCATCCGGAAATCTCAATCACATCCTGGCAGTCCAAACGTTACAATAATCTGTTATAACCTTTAGTAGTAGTAAGAACATTTATTCTATATAGCTTTGTACATTGTTTGTTACATCACAGGTATGGTGATAATGAAGTATGTGATATGCTATATAGAATTTTTTCAAACTTTTACAAATTTTCAAACTTTCATTTTCAATTTCAAACTTTTACAACTGTAAATTTAAAGCCTCAAAGTTGTGCAATTTGTGTAATATCAAGTATTTAAGCACCATCTTCCAAAATCTGTTACATACTGAAACTGACATTACTCCAAATTAAATTTAATGTGTACAACTTAAAATTTTAAATTAAGAGTTTGATTTTACAAATTTACAATGTGAAACTTGTACAGCTGAAATATATACTTTGAAATACCTGCGTTTAATTATCTATTCCAGTATGACTTGAAGTTCAAAAATCTCAACGACTCGAAATTTAAAGTTTAAAACACAAAGAGCTTCAAATTTATATATAAGTACTAAATCCCACTTTAATATTGAGATCTATTTTGAAAATTTCTGATAATAAGACTTTAAACTTAAACATTCTCCAGCTTGAAAGTTAGATTTTTTAATTTATATGAAACAGGTTAAAGTTTAATCATTTAAAATTTAAAGTTTGAAATTTCTGTGATTTCACAAGTCTAAATTGTACAATTTACCACTTGAAGTGATGTTTTTAATATGCTGCTGGTTAAAATTTAACCACTTTCGTGGTTATTTTTTTAATTTTTATACATTTTGTTTTAATAATTTTTAGAGGACTTACCTAGATCCAAATTATTTCGTTTTCATGTATTTTAAAAATAAATGGTATGGAGAATTTTAAAAATAAGTAAATGAAAATGTGTAACTAGAATGATTGTCTAGTAAAAGAAATTCGAAATTATGGAGGATAGCGAATGTTAGCGTTTTCAGCAATTTTTAAATAATTGCAAAGTGGCATATCTCAAAAACGGTTGGAAAGAAATAAAATTAAAAACATATTTTTAAACATTTCCAGGTAAGGTGTGGAAAAATTAACCAAATCCATGATATTAAGGTTTAAGCATTGGTTGATTTGATACGCCGGGTGTCTGGAAAATCCCGTACGCAAATTATGTTGGTAGCACTCCAAAGTATCCAATTACAGTTGTTAACACTGACGTTTTAGCAGTTTTGCTGTCAATGTAAAGTTTGTAGTGGCGTGCATTATTAAAAACCATATTTTAGACTATCCCTAAATATTTACAACAGAATAAGATGTGGACATCCTAATTGCCCATTTTGGGAGTGCAACACAAAACTCAAATGGATCATGGAGTTATTCTCTTCGATCCTGTTTTTTTTATTTGATTCACAATATTTGTTAATTATGATATTCGTCCCCATTGAAATTACCCCTCACGCCACTGAATAGTACTAACTAAAAAAAAAAACAAGATACCAACATAATTGGCATAAACTCAAATGGATCATGGAGTTATTCTCTTCGATCCTGTTTTTTTATTAGATTCACAATATTTGTTAATAATGATATTCGTCCCCGTTGAAATTACCCCGCACGCCACTGAATAGTACAAACTAAAAAAATAATCCAAGATACCAACATAATTGGCATAAACTCAAATAGATCATGTAGTTATTCTCTTCGATCCTGAAGAGATTCGCAATATTTGTTAATTATGATATTCGTCCCAGTTGAAATTACCCCGCTCGCCACTGAATAGTACAAACTAAAATAAAAATCAAATATACCAACATAATTGGCATAAACTCAAATGGATCATGGAGTTTTTCTCTTCGATCCTGTTTTTTTTATTTGATTCACAATATTTGTTAATTATGATATTCGTCCCCGTTGAAATTACCCCGCACGCCACTGAATAGTACTAACTAAAAAAAAATCCAAGATACTAACATAATTGGCATAAACTCAAATAGATCATGTAGAATCATTATTATCTTCGATCCTGAAGAGATTCGCAATATTTGTTAATTATGATATTCGTCCCCGTTGAAATTACCCGGCACGCCACTGAATAGTACTAACTAAAAAAAATCCAAGATACTAACATAATTGGCATAAACTCAAATAGATCATGTAGAATCATTATTATCTTCGATCCTGAAGAGATTCGCAATATTTGTTAATTATGATATTCGTCCCCGTTGAAATTACCCCGCACGCCACTGAATAGTACAAACTAAAAAAAAAATACCAACATAATTGGCATAAACTCAAACGGATCGTGGAGTTATTCTCTTTGATCCTGTTTTTTCAGTTGATTCCCAATATTTGTTGGTTATGTTATTCAACCCCGTTGAAATTACCCCGCACGCCACTGAACAGTACTCACTAAAGGCAAATAAAATCTAAGATACCAACATAATAGGCGTATGGTCATTTACAAACACCCAATAGATTGAACTTTTACTAAATGGAATAAGTTGTTAACGATTGGTCGGTCAACTAACCTAACCCAACCCAATCTAATATAACCTAATCCAACTCAAACTAACATAACCTAAACCAATCCAAATCAATAAATCCTAACCTAACCTAGCCAATTTAAATGGGAAATTTGTGTTGGGTTCGTCGCTTGATGCACCTTAGAGTCTCCAGCGCCATGTTACGTAATCGCATGCAATTTGTTTCCGTTTCAAAATTTTTGAAATCTGTTTCCAGAATTAGAAAGCCAGATCATGAGTTGCTGTAGCATCAAGAATATGTTTTCGCAAACAGTGTATTTACGTACGTGCAATTACAAATATTGCTTAAAAAAATATGGCACACACAATAGACTTCAAAACTTAAAACAGTATTGTATACATTTTTTTTGCCAAATTACAATAACATCTAATAAAAACATTAAGAAAAAATAATTGTTCACATTTATATATACAGGGTGTTCTAATATGTGTTTCAGGGAGCATCTTGGTGCGAAGGTGTATTAGGTTAATTGCTTTGTATTGGCCCAAGTAAGCTTTGCTTAAGTTTTTTACATCTAATTATGACTCACCCTGTATAAATTTCAGTTATAGCACTGAAGTGTTAATATCTTTCTGGTAACATTGTTATGTCTTTTACTTTGCCGTTTTAAGCGCGGGATAATGTAATAATGATTTGAAACTCGATATACTGCAAAATTATATAGCACGCTAATAGGTACCTACTCTATTCTAGGCCTGGATGTGTCTTATTTTAAAACAGGATTATTATAGTTTCATTTTACAATAACAGCACTGTGCTCAGTGCGGCTAGTACCTGGAGGCGTATTCATTTCAATTATATTTTCAATTCAAGTGCGCTGAAAAAGAACATCATTATTTCCCCGTGGGTCCTCGCATTGTAATTGCCCGCAATCGATTTGTGTGACCGCGTGGAGATTGGGGTCGCAAAACTGCAATTATGCAAATCTTTGGGAAAAAACTTCCGGTATGGTCATAACGGGCGCGACTTTTACGTGCCCCTGCAGGAAAGTTTCCGGCGAACGTGCGGACACGTACGGCAGGGCGTTTTTAATGCGAATCTCTGCCGGGAGGCTGCAGGAATCGGCGACCCGGAAACTTTCGGGGCTTTCACAACCAAAACAAGGCAGTGATTATTTATTATTGAAGAGATTTGACCTGAATGTTTGATGGATCCGTGGGGCCGCTCGTGAAATCCTCTCTCCGCTGCTCCGGGGCTCGCCGGATCCACCCCCACCCCCAGGAAAACCGGAAGACGGCGGCGATCCACGTTAAATTGAAACGGCCCTTATCCGGTGCGTAGATTCCATTTATGATAACGATTGTAAAAGTGGCCCGGGTTCATTTTAGATATATTCCGATGTTTCAATAAAATCACGAACGCGAATGGAAATGGGATAAAAGGTCCGAGTAAATAAGTAAATCCCGGGGCGGCAGTGGGGCCACGGACACAATGGCATGAGGGGGTGTGTAAAAACTCGGGCGAGCAATTTCGGGGCATAATGCGAGCGGGGGCGGCGGCCCCCTCTGGGCTCCCGTCCCTCTCGCTGTTTCGTCCGCAGCGTTGCGCGATCATAATCGTCGGAAAATGTAAACAAGGGCAGCCCGACTGCCGCCCCCATCGCAGATCTGATTTTCGCAGCCATCACACTGCGGCAGTAAAAAAGCGACGAGCTGCAATTAACACCCCCCGATGAGCATGGAGAATGGTAATGTTTGATGGTATCTTGCGGGGTGGAAATCCAGGTACTATATTAAAAATATAACTAGCTATCTTCTAATATACAGAGTGTGTAAGTATGGGCAGAGATGGAGAGAGATTGTTGTTCGGGCCAGGACTCAAAACGAGTTGTAGTGCCATAAGAAGAAAACGAAGTAATATAGGCAATGATGTGTTTCCTCTCGGCTAAGCCTAAGAACTAAGTTCCTAAATAACAAGGAAGCAACCAAGAAAACTAAAATAGTGGTGTTTGACGCAATATACATTCCAACACTCACATATGGAAGTGAAACGTAGGTCACAAATAAAATACAAGAGAGCAGACTACAAGCAGCCGAAATGAAGTATCTGAGAAGAACGGAGGGTGTTTCAATACTGGACAAAATTAGAAACACAGATGTTAGGAAGAACATAGGGGTAGCACCGATAAAGAAGAAAATAGAGGCAAATAAACTCAGATGGTTGGGGCACCTTAACAGAATGAAGGAAACAAGACGTACAAAAAGAATATAGGAAGTAAGACCGGTTGGAAAAAGAGGGAGAAGTAGACCTGCAAAAACATGGAATGAAACAATATGTGAAATTTTAAAAAACAGTGGTATAGATTTTAAGGAAGCAAAGACAAAAAGTGCGGACAGAAGTGAATAGCGGAAGTGGGTCAATGACAGTACGAAAAGATAGCTGGACAAAACCTCGAGACCCAATGGGTAAAAGAGGGATGGACTATGTATGTAGGTACCAAGAGAGCCCATTTTTCACTGCTATTTTTGTCTTACTGACGTAAATGGTATAAATGTCAAGAAAAAACACATAGGTATTTACCCTAATTTACCTTCAGCCATGAGACCAGTCCCTCATAGTAAAAATTTGCCTATACCATGTAACGGTCTGGTTTTGCCTCCGACAGAAACTGCCTTTTAATAATTAATTTGGCGCACAGACCTCCACTGTAGGCGACCATACTCACACTTTTTTTTGGACGTGACGTCTCGACGACGTTTTAAAAATCGTCGCGAGACGCCGCCATGAGGACAGAAACTAGTTGCCTTTCCTACAGTGCGGAAGTGCCAGAGGTCACCGTATTCATTGGTATGCCACCATCCGGTTTCCGGGATATAAAACGGGAACTCATTTAACCACCCTTAAGGGGATTGAGGCACCAAGTACGAGGCAAGGTACTATACGATTCAACTCCATACGCTCACAACATCCGAGCGTTTTCGGGGTAAGGGCTAAGTAACCCAGCCAGCCAGGTCTTGGCTAGGGGCAGCGACCATCCTGCCAGAGTTGCTCTGAGGTCTGGAATCTAGAGATCGGCGTTCCCGACGCTTATCGGCCGCCGCACGCCCAGGAGACAAGTCCAGCCCGCCAGCAAGGTCGCAGACCAGGAACGCAGGTCAGATCTTTATATATATTTTTTTTTTGTTCTCATTTGCGCTTTCATTTCATTTTGATATATCGTTTTTTTCTTTTGTGTAAAATTTGCGTTACGTGTTTCGTGCCGTACGTGTTTTGCGCTTTTGTGAGAAAAGGGTGGCTCCAACGGCCCTTAGCATCGCGCGATTGTGAGTTTGCGATATTCGGCCGAATATAGGGAACCCTGCGTGATAAGGTCGCGGGAGGAAGTATTTATTTCAGGAAGCGTAGGCACGGTCTCCTGTCTTTTGCGTGAATAAACACAGATATTGTACACCACAAAATTCACACCTGTTATTTTTTGTTCCCCCCACGTTTTCTCGATCGGGCATTCTTTTCAGTTTTCAGTTCCTATTCTCACTGCGAGATTTATATCTGGTGGTGTAGGCGCCAGATGGTCAGCCGTCGCGACAGTTCGTAATTTCTGAACTTCGCTGACTGTCTGCCGTCCACCCACGCAGGTAGAGTGGAGCCCCCCTTTGCGACGAAGTAGCGACGAGGTTAAAATTACGTGGAGCCTTTATTTTAACCCCCCCACTCTCTGACACCGAGAGCCTGGCCCTCGTCACTGCTTCGAAGGGACCCTCCACTCGGTCCACGGCCTAACGCGCTGATTGCCCTTCAGGCACGTCACAACCAGTTGCATCTGGTATTCAAAACTTCATTTAGTAATTCAAGTTGGAATAACATTATTCATTGATCCATCTTTGATCAGATTGTAATAATTATAGTAAAATACCATTAAGCGTTTTGCATAATTATTTAAAAAAAAGCATCTGCGTCCGTTGAGAATGATGATACACAATCCTCCACTTCAAGCCAATGTGATGATGAGGACGATGACTCTGAGTTTGAAGAAAGTCTAACTAAACCAAACTTGATAACGCAAGGAGACCTAAACGATAAGGTTCGCGATTTAAAATTGTCAAAAAATCAGTCAGAACTATTAGGATCTCTATTAAAAGGATGGAATTTGCTACATCATGAAACTAAAATCAGCTATTTTCGAAATCGTGATCAATACATTAGATCATACTTTTCTCAAGACGCGAACTTGGTGTATTGTAATATTGGATTATGAAGATTTTGGAAATCAGATTTTGATTCCTCCCAGTGCCGTTTATTAATTGACTCTTCTAAAACAAGTCTAAAAGCAGTGTTACTGCATACCGGAAATATACTTCCTTATCTAGTCTAAGTTTGATAATGATCAGAACGTGATCGAAACTATACTCACTAATATTAATAAACAGTGTTATATAAACAAAGAACAGTGTTTGTTTTATTTAATTTCAACATGTATCACGAAGTAGATGCCTCAAACATTGAGTAATGACTTCCTTCTGTACCTCTGGTCCATGGTACTAATATGAAAGAAACTTATGAAAACGTGAAGTTATTACTTGAAAAAATCAAGTACCTACAGTATATACACTGGCGTGCAAAAAATAGAGGTCACTTTAAAATTATGACTTATTTTTGGATTTTTTTTGTTTTAACTTGATGTTTGCAAATTGTAAACCAAAGTAGGTGTTTAATAATACATTTAAGGACAAATTTTATCTATCTGTCAGTTACTGTCACCGTGTTACAGACTTTTATGAAACAACATCCATTTCGCTCTAATTGAAAACCTACGTTTCGTTGTGGTTTTCTTACTGAGTGTTGATTTTTCTCTGCGAAACTTGTCATTCATACGTCATTTTTTTCATTATTTTTTGTTCCATATTAGTCCTTGGAACAAATATTCGAACTTCGTCTGAACTGTAAATTTGTCATATTTCCAAAATAGGCAATAAAAACAATAAATATGCTTTACGATTCAACATTGCTTCTTTAATTTAGTGTGCAAAATACAGTACAATTGTTTACAATTTGCAAACAAAGTTAAAACAAAAAAATTCCAAAATATAAGTCATAATTTTAAAGTGACCTCTATTTTTTGCTCACCAGTGTATTTATAAATTTATATTTATATTTACTTATTTATAAATTTATATCAAACTCTGTAGCGATTTAAAAGTTGTTGCACTATTACTCGGACTTCAGCTGGGTTATACTAAATTCTGCTGCTTTTTATGTGAATGCGACATCGAAACAGAAAAAACCAGTATCATAAAAAAAATGGCCTACGCGTGCATCCTTAATTCCTGGACAAAAAAATGTGAAGTATTTACCCCTTGTAGGGCTATCCCAAATACTTCTTTAACCATTGCATATCAAATTAGGCCTGACCTAAAATTTTTTGCAATGAATCGCAATGGGAGTAGATTTTGGTATCTAAACGAAAAATTCCCCAAAATAAGTGATGCAAAGATAAAAAGGATATTTTCGTACGACTTCAAATCAGGGAATTAATAAAAGATTCGGTATTAGAAGAAAAATTGAGCGATTTAGAAAAGCCAGCATGGAAATCTTTTAAGAATGTTGTTGCAATTTTTTTGGGCAACCATACGAGTGAGAACTACAGAGGGTTGGTTAGCGAGCTAACATTGGGTTGCAACATTTTTATGTCTAAATTTCTGATTTAGTTATATTTAAATACTGTATACTGGTAGCCGTTACTTTGTGGAACATGGTAAATGAATTAAATAATAGTATATTAAAGTATAAGTGGATATCAAGGCCTTTCAAGCACGAACGTTTTTCAAAAAACCGACCCGTCGCTCCCCGCTGCGCGGGGAGGCGGGGAGGTTTTTTGAATAGAGTGAGTGCTTGAAAGGCCAGATATCCACGCATACTTTACGCTATTTTTTATCATTGATGCCGTAAATTGGCCTAAACATTTGTAATTATAATTTCTATCTGATGTGCCGTCGATTTTGCCGTACAGTTTTAGTATCGTTGCTAAGATACTGAATAAATAACTAGCTAACATGGCGGCTGATACTATGCAATCGTTCTAGCCTTGGTTGTCAAAGTGTTGAATATCGTATGTAACAATCTTTCAATTTGGCGTCAGTTTTGATTTTGGTTGAAAATGCAACGAAACATTGATCAATTAAGCTCCGAAGCAGAGAGGCGTTTAATTCCCCAAAAATCGGAATTGGCATATAAGAAGGAATACGATAAATTGGTAAAATGGATGGACGAACAGGAGGTGAAAACTGTAGATGAAAGAATGATTCTTGCTTACATGCAGAAAATGTCTACATGCTATAAGGCGTCAACAATGTGGGCAATACATTCCATTTGTATCCATGGAAACCTTTACAGGAAACGCGCGTTTTTGAAAGCCTGTTTTATGCACGCTACACGATGTTTTAAACAAGCAATATGATGCATCAATGATAAAAAACAATTTTATTTTGTTGCTTCCACTAACACCTTTATTTTTATTTTACAAAAATAATTTTGTTTAGACTAAATTAATTTTGTAAAATAAAAATAAAGGTGTTAGTGGAAGCAACAAAGTAAAATTGTTTTATTTAGTTATATTTAATTTCTTATTATAATTGGAGGAATGTCAGTCAAGATTCATTTGTTAGACTCATACTTAGATTTTTTTCCTGAGAATTTGGGGGCTGTGAGCGATGAGCACGGAGAAAGTTTCCTTCGGGACATTTCTAAGATGGAAAACGTTACCAGGACAAATGGAATTAAATATGTTGGCAGATTACTGCTGGGCAGTCAAAAGGGACCAACCAGGAGCTAAATTTGCTAGAAAATCTTAGATAGGAACTTCATAATAACATTAATAATGTTCTTTTCTTATTAATACGAACCATTCACAAGCTCCAAGATACCACTACATAATAACACTTTTTTACATTTTTTGTTTAGGGGGTCATTGTTTTTTGAAATATTCTAAATTACTTAAGAGAATCAAATTCTGGGCTAACACAATTTTTTAAAGTTTGTTTTTACTGCCAACCACTAACTAAAGTAAAAAATATAACAAAAGTCCATGTGGCATAACAAAGTTGCAATTTTGTTTACCAGTGTAATCAATCAAATTACGTGTAGGTACCTTTTTTCCACAACTTTATTTATATATTTCGCTATATACAGGGTGAGTCATAATTTGATGTAAAAAAATTAACCAAAGCTTATTTGGACCAATACAAAGCAATTAACCTAATACACCTTCGTACCAAAATGCTCCCTGAAAAAGATAATGAAAAAAAATTATCCAATTAATTTGAAAATATTTTAAAAGTCTAGCACAAAATTTAAATTAACAGCAAAGATGAGGAAAATCTGTTTAGATTTCAACGGACTAAGATTTAGATTTAGATTTCGATTTAGATTTATTAATAGTATTATATACAAAAATGTTTACACACATATATACATATAAATGAACTAACTGGACTAAAAAACAAAGTGCTGAAGAAGTTTATGTATTGCTGATGTAAGATATTCAATTATTATTCAATATTCTGTAATATTCAATTATTATTCAATATTCTGTAATATTCAATATTTTATATTTAAGTTTTAATAACTTATATACATAATATACATAATAACATATATACATATAAATGAACTAACTCGACTAAAAAACAAAGTGCTGAAGAAGTTTATGTATTGCTGACGTAAGATATTCAATTATTATTCAATATTCTGTAATATTCAATATTTTATATTTAAGTTTTCATAACTTATATACATAATATACATAATAACATATATACATATAAATGAACTAACTCGACTAAAAAACAAAGTACTGAAAAAGTTTATGTATTGCTGATGTAAGATATTCAATTATTATTCAATATTCTGTAATATTCAATATTTTATATTTAAGTTTTAATAACTTTTATGAACAAGCATATTCCGATAATGTCATACTAGTTTAATGGAATTTCATAGTGTTATGCTATCTGCCTTTTTTTAAATGCACTTCTTGGCATTAAATGGCCACAAATAAAGTATACTTTAAGAATGAATGAACAAAGTATGGCAATGATCCATGCTAACCTACATTCAGAATTATAAATGCAAAACTGTTTCTGCTTTTCCTGTAAAATAACAAAAATGGCAGATAACATGTTTTGTCATAACACTACTGAACTACATTAGAAATTCAATTGCTTTAAATACTATGATAAATACTATGATAGTGGCGAGAAATTTGCGTACAGGAGTTAGTTTAAAATGTTGTAAGCTTAAAATTCTCCATTCCTAAGCTTAAAGTTCTCCACACCATTGAAAATAATGTTATAATACTAGGATTACTTATTATCATATTTCATATTGTACAGTAACAAAACCCTACACCAACAAGGTAGAAAGGGAACTGATTAAAGAAAAGAAAATAAAACAGTTGTATGTGTACACGATATGTACATTTCACATGTAATAAACTGTACCCCAAATTAATGCAATTGGTGGAGCTAATATTTACACTTTAATCTTATTATCTTTATTATTATTGCATGCGAACTGGCTACATGTTCATGTCCAATGTTCTACTTTTAATAAAGTTTCAAACGAGTGTTGTGCTGTACGTTTCATTATACATCTGCTCACGTATAATGAAAGGAAAACACGGAAAAATGCAATGGCTTGCTGAAAATGTATCTTTTATAAATTACATGCTTGTTACTGTTATAGCGCTTGTTTACTCCGCATCTCCGCAAGCATCGAATTCATGAGGAGAAATATACATAAAAAAATATCCACTTTACGTGTTTCCTTGTAATCAAAAATTATTATACAAATAAACAATGTATGATTGTGCTTTTTATTTATTAACGTTAATTAATTTTGAAACTCTTATAGGTATACAAAATAATATTTGCATTTGTGTATCTTTGTATGTACGTATGGTATATGTATGTATGCATGTGTGTATGAATGTATATGTATGTACGTATACACATATATTATTCTCACTTATTTGGTAATAAGTAATTGTAAAAAATAATGAATGGAAAAATTAAAAACTCAAAATACAAATTTCATGAATAAATAAATAAATAATTTAATTATGTAGTAAAATGTTTAAACTAACAGCTGACGGTGGCTTTTTAATGCATGCACATTGTGTTATTTTATTACAATATGCAAAATTATGTTTTAATATTTATGTGCATTAAAATCGTCGATTAAAATTTGCGATGCCTCATTTTAATATTTATTTATATTAAATGTTGGGATTAAAACGTGTGACAAACTATAATTAATATTGAATTGAAACAAAGTTTTTATGCACTCAGAATGAAATATGTATTATTCATACGTTCGGTGTAAAAGCACTGAAATGTTATTTTGAAAGCAGTCGATTAACATTTATTTGCATAATTCGTGTTTCTATAATTATATCTGTTCGATTTCGCATAGTTTCAGCACTCTGAATTCGCATGCAAAACAATTCGATTTTAATATTATATTAAATTATCGGTCGTGTATCCCATTACAACACGCACACGTAATATAATTCAGCTGGGAAATCATGAGGGTGATCTACCAGTTTGCGGAAGTATTGTGTAGACTGTTTTATGCGCGTTTTTAATAGAAAACTGATTATTCACTATACATTCGTTAATATTTATATTTCATTGGATATAATAATCGGTTTTATAAATAACAATTAAATTATTGAAATTATTATAAAACAATTATTAATATTTATAATATTAAGAAAAATAAGAATAAAAATAATTTAAAACAATTATTGTTATAAAAATATCATTTTAATAAATCAAATTAATTAGACCAATATTTTCTATCCATCATTATTAGTAAAGAAGCTGTAAGTAATATTTTAATTGGAAATGAATAATATGCCATATTACCAGTAACAATCATAAAAATAACACTTTTGCTTATTGTGTCGTACAATTTTGCTGAAGGCACTGGGAAGTTAATAGAAACAGATTCCAGCTGAGTTTTCTATTGCTTTTATTGCTATTTTCGTCCCGTTATAGTAGGGTAGCAAAAAATATTCAAGATTACAAGGCGAATAATGCCTGAACGGGTCCTCTGAGAAATTTAGCAGAATCGCCGGATACGCTTTTCGGGTGGCATTCTCATTATCGTTTCCTGCACCCCCGTCGCCACTATACAGCGAATTGAATTATATTCGACAATTTTTCGTATGCAAATGCCGAAGAAGCATGGGCGAAAGATCGTGGCCCAAGCTTAAATTCGCCTCGTAATGACACTTTTGGTGCATGCGATGAGAATTATTGGATGTTTAAAATTATAACACGAAAAATGGTAAACTGCCTCATAACTTGACTCGTGTAATATGTATGATATAGCATATATTTGACTGATATTTATTTTGCTCCAAGAGCCTTAAAGTTTTAATTATTGGCTTCACCTTCACACTTGACAGTTTCATCATTTTCATTTTGGCATCGAAGATGCCTTATAAAAATACCTTCTACCACTGAGTTAACAGTGTTAACACATATCGTTAGCGATCAGTTAAACCAGCCTCAATATTCAGAAATGTTAATAATTTTTAAGAATGTTCTTCATTTATGGAAAGAAGCCCTTTCAAAATTTACACCAGAAATGTGGCGCAATAGTATCGGATTGAGATTCGTGTAGAGTACACCTAAAACTAATTTTCCTGAAAATTTGACAAAGTTTCAGTATTAAATAAAGGAGAAATCAAACACTTAACTTTTTAAATTGACAGGTATGGGTTAGCTATTACTGAAATTTCTGAAAGTTTACTATTTGCAAATTTGATATTAGATTCGTGTACAATACACCTAAAACTATTACTCCTGAAAATTTGACAAAGTTTCAGTATTAAATAAAAAATTAAATCAAACACTTAACTTTCTGGATTGACAAGTATGGGTCAGCTATTACTGAAATTTCTGAAAATTTATTATTTCCATATTTGATATCAGATTCGTATACAGTACACCTGGAACTATTATTCCTGAAAATTTGACAAAGTTTCGGTATTAAATAAAGAAGAAAATCAAACACTTAACTTTCTGGATTGACAAGTATGGGCTAGCTATTTCTGAATTTTTTAAAATTTTATTATTTGCAAATTTGATATTAGATTCGTATACAGTACACCTGAAAATATTACTCCTGAAAATTTGACAAAGTTTCAGTATTAAATAAAGGAGAAAATCACAAATATAACTTTCAGCATTGACAAGTTTATTGGCTATTACTGAAATTTCTGAAAATTTATTATTTGAAAATTTAATATTAGATTCGTGTACAGTACACCTGAAACTATTACTCCCGAAAATATGATTAAGTTTCAGTATTCAGTTTCAGTAAGGAGAAAATCAAACACTTAACTTTCTGGATTGACAAGTATGGGTTAGCTATTACTGAAATTTCTGAAAATTTATTATTTCCAAATTTGATATTAGATTCGTGTACAGTACACCTGAAACAATTACTCCTGAAAATTTGACAAAGTTTCAGTATTAAATAAAGGAGAAAATCACAAATATAACTTTCAGCATTGACAAGTATATTGGCTATTACTGAAATTTCTGAAAATTTATTATTTGAAAATTTAATATTAGATTCGTGTACGGTACACCTGAAACTACTACACCTAAAATTTTTACAAAGTTTCAGTATTAAATAAAGGAGAAAATCAAACACTTGACTTTCTGGATTGACAAGTATGGGCTAGCTATTACTGAGTTTTCTAAAAATTTATTGTTTGCAAATTTGTTATCAGATTCGTGTACAGTACACCTGAAAATATTACTTCTGAAAATTTGACAAAGTTTCAGTATTTAATAAAGGAGATAATCAAACACTTAACTTTCTGGATTGACAAGTTTGGGTTAACTATTACTGAAATTTCTAAATATTCATTATTTGCAAATTGGATATTAGATTCGAGTACAGTATACCTGAAACTATTACTCCTAAAAATTTGACAAAGTTTCAGTAATAAATAAAAGAGAAAATCACACATATAACTTTCTGCATTGACAAGTAGTGGTTAGCTATTACTGAAACTTCTGAAAAATTTATTATTTGCAAATTTGATATTAGATTCGTGTACAGTACACCTAAAACTATTACTCCTGAAAATTTGACAAAGTTTCAGAATTTAATAAAAGAGACAATCAAACCCTTAACGTTCTGGATTGACAAGTATGGGTTAACTATTACTGAAGGTTCTGAAAATTGATTATTTCCATATTTGATATTAGATTCGTGTACAGTCCACCTGAAACTATTACTGTTGAAAATTTAACAAAGTTTCAGTATTAAATAAAGGAGAACATCAACCACTTAACTTTCTGGATTGACAAGTATGGGCTGGCTAGTACTGAATTTTCTAAAAATTTATTATTTGCAAATTTAATATTATATTCGTGTACAGTACACATGAAACTATTACTCCTGAAAATTTGACAAACTTTCAGTATTAAATAAAGGAGAAAATCAAACACTTAACTTTCAGGATTGACAAGTATGGGTTAGTTATTACTGAAATTTCTGAAAATTTATTATTTGCAAATTTAATATTAGATTCGTATACAGTACACCTAAAATTATTACTCCTGAAAATTTGACAAAGTTTCAGTATTAAATAAAGGAGAATATCAACACTGAACTTTCTGGGTTGACAAGTATGGGTTAGCTGTTACTGAAATTTCTGAAAATGTATTATATGCAAATTTGATATTAGATTCGTATACAGTACACCTAAATCTATTACTCCTGAAAATTTGACATAGTTTAAGTATTAAATAAAGGAGAAAATCAAACACTTCACTTTCTGGATTGACAAGTATGGGTTAGCTATTACTGAAATTTCTGAAAATTCCTGATATGCATATTTGATATCAGATTCGTATACAGTACACCTGAAACTATTATTCCTGAAAATTTGACAAAGTTTCGGTATTAAATAAAGAAGAAAATCAAACACTTAACTCTCTGGATTGACAAGTATGGGCTAGCTATTATTGAGTTTTCTAAAAATTTATTGTTTGCAAATTTGTTATCAGATTCATGTACAGTACACCTGAAAATATTACTTCTGAAAATTTGACAAAGTTTCAGTAATAAATAAAAGAGAAAAGCACACATATGACTTTCTGCATTGACAAGTATTGGTTAGCTATTACTGAAACTTATGAAAAATTTATTATTTGCAAATTTGATATTAGATTCGTGTACAGTACACCGGAAACTATTACTCCTGAAAATTTGACAAAGTTTCAGTATTAAATAAATCAGAAAATCAAACACTTAACTTTCTGGATTGACAAGTACGGGCTAGCTATTACTGAGGTTTCTAAAAAATATTTTTTTGCAAATTTAATATTAGATTCGTGTATAGTACACCTAAAACTATTACTCCTGAAAATTTGACAAAGTTTCAGAATTTAATAAAAGAGACAATCAAACCTTTTACTTTCTGGATTGACAAGTATGGGTTAGCTATTACTGAAATTTCTGAAAATTTATTATTTGCAAATTTGATATAAGATTCGTGTTCAGTACACCTGAAACTAATACTCCTGAAAATTTGACAAAGTTTCAGTATTAAATAAAGGAGAAAATCAAACACTTAACATTCTGGATTGACAAGTGTGGGTTAGCTATTACTGAAATTTCTGAAAATATATTATTTGCAAATTTATTATTAGATTCGTGTACAGTATATCTTAAACCATTACTCCTGAAAATTTAACAAAGTTTCAGTATTAAATAAAGGAGAAAATCAAACACTTAACTTTCTGGATTGACAAGTATAAGTTAGCTATTACTGAAATTTCTGAAAATTTATTATTTGCAAATTTGATATTAGATTCATGTACAGTACACCTGAAACTATTACTCCTAAAAATTTGACAAAGTTGCAGTATTAAATAAAAGGAGAAAATTAAACACTTAACTTTCTGGATTGACAAGTATGGGCTAGCTATTACTGAGTTTTCTAAAAATTTATTGCTTGCAAATTTGATATTAGATTCGTGTACAGTACACCTGAAACTATTACTCCTAAAAATTTGACAAAGTTTCAGTATTAAATAAAGGAGAAAATCAAACACTTAATTTTCTAGATTGACAAGTATGGGTTAGCTATAACGGAATTTTCTTAAAATTTATTTTTTGAAAATTGGATATTAGATTCGTGTACAGTATACCTAAAACTATTACTGCTGAAAATTTGACAAAGTTTCAGTATTAAATAAAGGAGAAAATCAAACACTAAACTTTCTGGATTGACAAGTATGGGCTAGCTATTGGTGAGTTTTCTAAAAAATTATTATTCGCAAATTTATTATTAGATTCGTGTACAGTACACCTGAAACTATTACTCCTAAAAATTTGACAAAGTTTCAGTATTAAACAAATGAGAAAATCAAACACTTAACTTTCTGGATTGACAAGTATAAGCTAGCTATTACTGAGATTTCTAAAAAAATATTGTTTGCAAATTTGATATTAGATTCGTGTAAAATACACCTACAACTATTACTCCTGAAAATTTGACAAAGTTTCAGTATTAAATAAATGAGAAAATCAAACACTAAACTTTCTGGATTGACAAGTAAGGGCTAGCCATTACTGAGTTTTCTAAAAATTTATTGTTTGCAAATTTGGTAATAGATTCGTGTACAGCACACCTAAAGCTATTACTTCTGATATTTTGACAAAGTTTCAGTATTAAATAAAGGATAAAATCAAACACTAAACTTTCTGGGTTGACAAGTATGGGTTAGCTATTACTGAAATTGTTGAAAATTTATTATTTGGAAATTTGATATTAGATTCGTGCACAGTACGCCTGGAACTTTTACTCCTGAAAATTTGACAAAGTTTCAATATTAAATAAATGATGCTGTTTTGGAAATCTATTTTTAGCCTTCTACAATTCAAGATACATATACGGCACATCTAATTTTTGCAAAGTTGGACAATTCAAGTATTGACTACGAAAATGTAGAATACATTTTCATAGATTCGATCCGCGTTCCGTCGACCGATGCCAGCGCTTCTTTATCTCAATTACTGAAATTCGTCCGCACCGATGAATTCTGAGCTCACCCAGGGATGGGGAAACTCTGCGGAAGTTCGCGATAAGAGTGGCGACCTGCGATCGGAAACTTGGCCGTCCGGGGGTGTCTTCGGAGGGAGGTTTCGAGGCCCCACGGGGGTGTGTGCTCGTGGTCCGGGTTCTGTTTGCACGGCTTAAACAAAGTGGGGCCTGTTCTGGCCCACTCCGGCCGCAGCAAGGGGCAATTAAAGCGGAAACTTTCCGCTCAACGCGAGGAATTACGTCGGATTAGGGTAATGGGACGTTTTTGACACCTCGCGTCCCGCGTACAGGTGAAATTCCAGGCGTTCCTGACACGACCGTGCAGACAACGGAGCGGGAGTTTCTGGGATTAGGCAAGTTTTTAATATGTTAGTGCTGTTTTATGGGCGGGCTGCTTACGTGAGAAGCGCTTGGTCTCTCCACTTTGCCATTACAATTATGCTCGTTTCCGTGTCTAAGGTAGACTACCAACTTCGGCTTAGATGCAGTACAAACCAATTCATTACTGTTCTATTAAGCTTGGAACTTGAAACTTGCTTTGTTTCAGAATCCCAGTATAGTGTTATTACTTGATATTGAAAATCTACCTCCGAAGGGTGTTTATTGCGCTCCTTGTGCCAACGGAATTTTATGACGGGTAATGGGAAGAGAACAGGGAACAGGGAAGAGTCCAGAGCCGGCATCAGAAAATACAGATTCAGTGCTCCATAGAAAATTAACATGAGTGATTCATTATCATTAAATTGTACTTTTCATTGTATTTTTAAGTGTACATATAATTAATTGCGTTTTACAAATTTCGTTATTATTTCATAGAAAATTTATATACAGTATGATTCGCGAAACAAATAACTTAAGTTACCCAGCAAAAAAAACCAAATACTTCCTCGACGGTTGTCTTCTACCTATATTTGACTAATAGGTGAAAATTAACTTTTTTTTTGAAACAATGAGTTT
This sequence comes from Othius punctulatus, assembly GCA_951805005.1. Classification (NCBI taxonomy): domain Eukaryota; kingdom Metazoa; phylum Arthropoda; class Insecta; order Coleoptera; family Staphylinidae; genus Othius; species Othius punctulatus. The sequence continues at coordinate 18,170,547 of OX638145.1, forward strand.
TCGATATACATAGTCTTAAAATATTTTACCCATTTTTTGCGTATCCAACCCTAACATTGTTGACTTGCTCATTGCGTTAAAAAATTAAAGACGTTAACATCAGTAAATTTTTTCATGAATGGTAATGTAACAAGCAAATATTATTCCGCACAACTAGATTCATCGCTATCACTTTCACTTTGAACATTAAGAATTAGATTTGGTACACTAAGCGTCCTATAATCGTTTTCAATGTTAATCACATGATCGATGCAGCTTTTCCAAATGGTACTTGAAATGTTGTTGCATTATCGCTGAACATGTTGAATTGTTTCTTCACTCATTTTGGGATGTGCATTATTTTTCCGCAAATTTCTATTTAAAGTTGACCGTACAGTTGGTGACAAAATTCTTCTGCCATCTTATCAACCACATACGTTTTTTTGAAATTTTGTTTTTTTATAAGTTCTAATAATGATTTTTTTCTTTGCACTTAGGGGAATAACAATACCATTTTGAATGCAAAAATCCGCAATATCGCCTTTCTTAGAAGCGGCGGTTGGGATTTTATTAATTTGCTTTGAGTGGTAAGTTGCATTATCCATTACGATTATTGAGTTATGTTGGGCAATAATTGATTGCGAAACCAATTTTCAAATAATTCGGCGTTCATATCCCGATGATAGTCTAACGAGCTTGATGCAATATTCCTGGCTAATAAGAGCAAACTATTTGACACAAAACCTGCGTCTCCTCCTGCATGAAGAATAACAATTCTCTTTCCTCTATTGCCCGGTGCTCTAAGGTGCCACTTTTTTGTATTATCGACCCATCCCTTGGAAACGACGTCGTGAGTATCGAACCATGTTTCATCCAAATAAAATATCGATCTCCCTCCATTTCTATATTCGTTTATTTTAGATAAATATTCTAATCGCTCTTTTTGCAATCTCGGCGATTCCATGATATCAATTCGTCTGTCAAAAGTTTTATACTTAAAACCCTGCCTAAGTAGGTATTTATACAAAGTAGTTTCCTTATATGGAAAATCATTTTCAAGAGTTTCCAAAATAAATTGGACCGTGGGAACGTTACCTGATTTATAAGAATTGTAAATTATATTTTTGATTCTCTTGGCGATGGCATCGTCTATTTCGGTATATTTGAAACTTATTCTTCTTTTCCTTTCTAGCGGTCCTTTCGTAATTATTCTCCAAACCGTTGAATATTATATTCCTGTCAGAATGGAAATTCTATGCAGTGGAGATGCATGATTCTCGCTTATAAGGGTGTTATAAATATTTGCGACTATCCTTTTAGTATCAGTTGAAAGAAAAGCATGCTTTAATAATCCCTGATTTTCATTTTCGATAGTTGATGTGTCCATTTGATGATGGTTGTTTTGAAATTTATCAAAATCAATTTGAGAACAGCTTCCCTCTGTAGACTGTCGACGGGATTCTTCAACAAAACTTTCGGAATGGCTTCTTTCTTCGCATAATTGAAATAGATCGTCGAACTGAGTGTCATTATAAATTGATGAAATAATTTTTGCAGTTTCACTTAACGACGTTTCCATCTTAATAAACTCTACCTTTTCACAAGTTATAAATGATAATATGCACACGTATGTAAAATGAGTACTGTTGCAATGTAAAGGTTAACACCGACTGAAAGACAGATGTAGACTATTTGAGAAAAGGACTATTTGAGGCAGCCTAAACTGATTGTCTACCTGGACTGCATATTCGCCCAGCAATTAAGGTACAATGAACCTTAATTGCATGGGCGAATGTATAATCCTTTTAAAACCGTTTCCTAGGTGACGGCTCTTAATTATCTACTGGCGTCTGTAGTCTTGTAATTATATCGAATTGTAAAGTTGTAAAAAGAATTACGTCCGCCGACTTGTAAAAAACGATGTAAATAGTTGTAAGATTATTGAATTAAATTTAATTAATAAATCATTTTTATATTACGATCATAGTGATATAATTGTGTATATATCGAAGAGAAAACAATTAAGCAGCATCTTCGTCGAAAGTAAATTATTTGGTTACGTTCCTGGACGCCTGCCTCTTCGCAGCACGCCATACAATGGAGAACCCTTGACCGTAATAAACCCTCATTGCAGGTACATTTTCAATTTCAAGTGAAAACACTATACCGTCCACTGGAAACGTAAACTCTCGCGGCCCAAAACTGAACTTATTTATTTCTAGATTGATGTCTTTGGAGGTCGATTTAGGTTTGTCACCTTTATCGGTGACACGCACTTGCAGCTTGTACTGTCCGATGTATTTCAAATCCTTCTCAAGAGTGATTTTAGCCGTCGCCTGGCTCTTAACGGACGTTGTAGTCATTGTGAAGAAGGTATCATCCAGTTTATTGTCGTTAGTAAGGACCTCCACGATCTCCAATTCCATCTCGCTGTTGGAATTATCGGGGTCATCCTTGTCTGTAATCCCTTAAAAGGGATTAATTTCTTTAAAAGCAAAATCGAGACTCATCACCTCCGTGAAGAATCTAAGTTAATTTGGCGGTATTTCTCAAAAATGTTGATGGATCTGGTGGAACAACCATCCCAAACAATACTTTCGGAGCGCTGGGATATTTATCCCGAAAACCGGGACAATCCCGTGAAACCGGGAGCAATTTTCAATGAGCGGTGCTGCGATGAAACACAGCGGCCCGGATAAAAAAGTCTTCGATCAGAATCGACCCCAGTCTGCATAAATTCCGAACGCCAATTGCGGCCCCACCGCGGCCCCATGTGGGCTGAAATTAATCGCCCTGCAGACCACCAACTGACACGGCTCTCGCCCCAATTCAGTTGAACATCAGCGGCCCCCCGATGCAGCAGCCGCCCCCCTGGGGCTCGCCGGTTCGGTGGAAACCCCCAGCCGCCCCGCGGAAACGCAGCCAGTGCACATTCGCCCCCACGGAACGGGGCGAACTTTTCGCCATCAAAAGGGGACTCGTGAAAGGCGCGCGGTAATTCTAATCCGGCCCCCGTTGTCGTCGACCCGCGTTAACCGTCCGAAGAATGCGACGGGGCTCCTTTCATGCCGCCCCCCGTAGCCCCGCGCTCGCCACCCTCGAAATACAATAAGACCGCACCGGAATGCGGGACTAATAAATATACCCCGGACGCGGGTGGCTCCCCGGGGGTGGGTCCCCGGGGGAGGCCCCCCGCGGCCGGATGCTCGTAAAAAACGCAACGGCAGCGAGGTAAAAATTAAGGGCGAGGCACGGTGTTTGCGCGAGTTTGCCCCGGCCCCTGGGGGCCGGGGAGGTTGGCCTCAAATTATAATCCACGGCCGCACTGTCGTGCGTGGCCTCGAAGGTATTTCCACCCCTAAACAACAGTGGCTGCACACATTGAGATATCTGTTCTTTGGAATCGAATCGAATGTTTCATTTAAGTCGTCACCACATCAACCCTGCTTATGGGCGAGACACAATAAATTAATTTATATGTAATAACTAGGCTTAGGATAGTTATGCACTAAAAAAATCCCAAAATATGCACTAAAAATGTTGAAAATATGCACTTAAATATGCACTAAAAATGTTGTAAATATGCACTTATATGCACTAAAAATGTTGAAAATATTTCTTTGCGTTGGTTCCATTTATATGTTTTGTAATACATTTTATTACCTACTAATAAAATATGAAAAGTAAATTGCAAAGGTAATATGAAAAATAATGCGTCTGGTATGAAGTGGTTTACTATAGATTGGGTTTTCAAAATTGTGATTCAAATGTTTAAAAGTTTCGGAACCACTGTTACAAATGAATAGAGACGATGTATTATTAAGGTGATATCAAGTTGGAATTGTCTCCTATGAAAAAAAATTAAATACCGCAAAATTCCTCTAATCGAATCATTAACAGACACACTATTTAGTTATACAGACACATCGTACTGGCAGGAATCAATTTTTCTTCAAAATTCTTAATTTTTTATTGCAGGGAGTTATATTTTAGCCATTTTGATTTTATATTAATTTTTTCGTTTTCGTTCAAACAATTTCGTTATTTCTATTACCCTGGCACTTAAAATATCACACTTTCTTGAAAAAGTTCGTAACTTTTGTGTAGGGAAATCATCCCGTTTTTGAGAACACTTTGCGGTCACCTAGCAATCAAAACTTTCCAGGAAATACGCGGTCGCCTTGACCACTCCTGTTTATTCAAATGAAGCCCAAACAACCCGCGGGGGAGAAGATGCCCCAAGAACAACCCGATTGCATCGATTTGCCCCCTAAAAACTTCCCCCGATTTCTGGGGGGCGTAATTGCCCCAAATTAATTCGCATTAAGCTGCCCCCCGCCTTTTGTTTTTGATGAAAGCAGCGTGGAAACCGGCGCAGTTTTCCACCGACAATTGAAACATCTTCAGCAGATTAGCCAAACGACCGGCATCCATCACGCCGCGCCGGTTTTATAGCGATTCCGGGATTAAACGGGCATTTCTTTATTTAATTTTTATCCGGGGCAATAATCTCGGGACGTCCACTCGCCCGGGGTTTTATTTAGTCGGAATTAAATTTGTATCAGGGCGCGTGAAGCGCAGGAATCTCCTTCCTGCCAGTCCCAGCCAGGGAATTAAAATGGAACGAAATAAAAGCGCGAAAACAATGCGAAACGGACGTCTCGGGGATGAATGCCCAGATAAGGGATGAGAGGCGAGGTTGATAAGGGGGTTGTTTTGATTTTACTGTGCGCGTTTGTTCATAAAAAAAAAGTGCAGCAATTTTGTACCTCCGCCCAAACAATGGTGCGAAAATAATGGACGTCCTGGCTGGCTTTAAAATTAAATTTGCCACACTCTAGCGATGCCTGTTAACCTGGGCGATAAGATACTATTAACTTTGGGCGATAAGATAAAATAAGAAACATGTAATAATTAAAATTATTGTAGCCTTGGTAAATTACTAGCCTATTGTGATCAAAATTGTGATTATTTTAAATTTTATTAAAAAAAGATATTACCTCAAAACCCCAAATCCCAAGTTTGGTTGTAAACTTGGTATCGCCTCTTCGTGGTGCATAAAGGGTAATGCTAAAGGGCAACTGACGGTCGTTCAACCCGTACGATCTCCTGACCAATGGCGGATTTAGGGGGGGAAGGGTTATGAGGGCTACCGCGAGGGCAGCAAAATCCAGGGGCGGCAATTTTTTGGAAAAATATCAAAGGCACAAGTCACAATAAAAAATAAATATAGAAATAAATAAATAAATGACGAATGAAAATAGATAAATACAAGAAGTAAAAGCATCTAGCTACCTCCTTCAACTTCAAAGATTATAAACGACTTTTTTGTCAATGTTATGCTGAGATAAGTTATCTTGATTTAACGTATAAAGTATAGTGTATTCACTTGAAATTGAAAATGTACCTGCAATGAGGGTTTATTACGGTCAAGGGTTCTCCATTGTATGGCGTGCTGCGAAGAGGCGGGCGTCCAGGAACGTAACCAAATAATATACTTTCGACAAAGTTGCTACTTAATTGTTTTCTCTTCGATATATACACAATTATATCAAAGTGCGTGTCACCGATAAAGGTGACAAACCTAAATCGACCTCCAAAGACATCAATCTAGAAATAAATAAGTTCAGTTTTGGGCCGCGAGAGTTTACGTTTCCAGTGGACGGTATAGCGTTTTCACTTGAAATTGAAAATTTACCTGCAATGAGGGTTTATTACGGTCAAGGGTTCTCCATTGTTTGGCGTGCTGCGAAGAGGCAGGCGTCCAGGAACGTAACCAAATCATTTACTTTCGACGAAGATGCTGCTTAATTGTTTTCTCTTCGATATATACACAATTATATCACTATGATCGTAATATAAAAATGATTTATTAATTAAATTGAATTCAATAATCTTAGAACTATTTACATCGTTTTTTCGGGGGACGTAATTCTTTTTACAACTTTACAATTCGATATAATTACAAGACTACAGACGCCAGTAGATAATTAAGAGCCGTCACCTAGGAAACGGTTTTAAACGGATTATACATTCGCTCATGCAATTAAGGTTCATTGTACCTTAATTGCTGGGCAAATATGCAGTCCAGGTAGACAATCAGTTAAGGCTGCCTCAAATAGTCTTTTTCTCAAATAGTCTACATCTGTCTTTCAGTCGGTGTTAACCTTTACATTGCAACAGTACTCATTTTACATACGTGTGCATATTATCATTTATAAACTTGTGAAAAGGTAGAGTTTATTAAGATGGAAACGTCGTTAAGTGAAACTGCAACAATTATTTCATCAATTTATAATGACACTCAGTTCGACGTTCTATTTCAATTATGCGAGGAAAGAAGCCATTCCGAAAGTTTTGTTGAAGAATCCCTTCGACAGTCTACAGAAGGGAGCTGTTCTCAAATTGATTTTGATAAATTTTAAAACAACCATCATCAAATGGACACATCGAAAATGAAAATCAGGGATAAATAAAGCATGCGTTTCTTTCAACTGATACTAAAAGGATAGTCGTAAATATTTATAACACCCTTATAAGCGAGGATCATGCATCTCCACTGCAAAGAATTTCCATTCTGACAGGAATATCATATTTAACGGTTTGAAGAATAATTACGAAAGGACCGCTAGAAAGGAAAAGAAGAATAAGTTGCAAATTTACCGAAATAGACGATGCCATCGCCAAGAGGATCAAAAATATAATTTACAATTCTTATAAATCATGTAACGTTCGCACGGTCCAATTTATTTTGGAAACTCTTGGAAATGATTTTCCTTATAAGGAAATTACTTTGTATAAATACCTACTTAGTCAGGGTTTTAAGTATGAAACTTTAGACAAACGAATTGACATCATGGAATCACCAAGATTGCAAAAAGAGTGATTCGAATATTTATCTTAAATAAACGAATATAGAAATGGAGGGAGATCGATAATATATATGGATGAAACATGGTTCGATACACACGACGTCGTTTTGAAGGGATGGGTCGATAATACAAATAAGTGTCACCTTAGAGCACCGTGCAATAGAGGAAAAAGAATTGTTATTTTTCATGCAGGAGGAGACGCAGGTTTTGTGTCAAATAGTTTGCTCTTATCAGCCACGAATATTGCATCAAGCTCTTTAGATTATCATCAGGATATGAACGCCGAATTATTTGAAAATTGGTTTCGCAATCAATTATTGCCCAATAACTCAATAATCGTAATGGATAATGCAACTTACCACTCAAAGCGAATTAATAAAATCCCAACCGCCGCTTCCTAGAAGGGCGATTTTGCGGATTTTTGCATTCAAAATGGTATTGTTATTCCCCTAAGTGCAAAGAAAAAAACATTATTAGAACTTATAAAAAAACAAAATTTCAAAAAAACGTATGTGGTTGATAAGATGGCAGAAGAATTTGGTCACCAAGTGTTGCGCCTTCCACCTTATTACTGTATCTTCAATCCAATTGAACTGATATGGTCAACTTTAAAAAGAAATTTGCGGAAAAATATGCACATCCCAAAATGAGTGAAGAAACAATTCAACTTGTTCAGCGAGAATGCAACATTTCAGATACCATTTGGAAAAACTGCATCGATCATGTGATTAAAATTGAAAACGATTATAGGACGCTTAGTGTACCAAATCTAATTATTAATGTTCAAAGTGAAAGTGATAGCGATGAATCTTGTTGTGCGGAATAGTATTTGCTTGTTACATTACGATTCATGCAAAAATTAACTGATGTTAACGCCGTTAATTTTTCAACGCAATGAGCAAGTCAATAATGTTATGGGTAACTTAAGTTATTTGTTTCGCGAATCATACTGTATATAAATTTTCTATGAAATTATAACTACATTTGTAAAACACAAATAATTATATGTACACTTAAAAATACAATGAGAAGTACAATTTAATGATAATGAATCACTAATGTTAATTTTCTACGGGGCACTGAATCTGTGTTTTCTGATGCCGGCTCTGGACTCTGTTCTCTTCCCATTACCCGTCATAAAATTCCGTTCGCACAATGGGGCGCAATAAACACCCTTCGTAGGTAGATTTTCAATTTTTATTTTTTATTTTTACATTTATCAAGGAATTTCACCAAGCATCATAACCGTTTTATTCGCAGATTATGATAGTAAAATACATATGAATTGTTTTGTGTATATTTTCGTGTGTTTCATAAGTATTCGCAAAATGCATACGTTAGCACTGCTTAGCTAAGCAAAAAGTTATGAATTTTTTGCACAAGGCTTCACGTATCCTGATCCTGCACCACGCTCCTCCGTCTTGAATGATGAAGGAACGTGCAGTTCTGGTGGCACGCGTTCCACGCCGTGAAATTATATCGGATTGCCGACGCTGATAATGGATGTTTTCCTTTCGGCGCTCCGCAGCCGGAGATACCCCTAATTCTGCATGCCGAGGGCGAGCCGGATTAAATTTTATTAATTCAGCCTCCACCCGCGCCGCCTGTACACACACCCACGCACGGGGGGGTGTAGGATTGGATTTATCGATTCGCCCCCTTCTCGCACTGAATGTTTATTACCCCGACGATTTTTCCCGCTGTCTGCGAGGCACGCGGCCATTCATTAACCCTCCGGTAAGCAGTTTGTCTAATAGATTTCCCCCGGCTAATTAAAAGCTTTGCATACTCGCAGAACAACGCGGTGTCTTCGCGTGCTATCGCCGCATCTCCTCGGAAAATTATCGTCACTGCGGGGGAGTAAATAAGCAAACGTGCGGGAAACTTCGCGAATAATAAGCGCTCGGGCGAGGTATTTTTCGCGCGAGGAAATCGTGTGCAGAGCTCCACCCTAGTATCTCTTCATCTCAGTGAATTACGATGATTAAAGTCGCATTGTTTCGGATGTGAAACGTAAACGTCGCTGTAGTGCAGTTTGCGCCATTGCAGTCTCTTATTTCGGCGCTGCAGTAAGTGGAAAACTTCAGTTTAAATAATGTCATCGCTTTTGTGCACAACCCCACGATTTACAATGCCCCAGAAGATAATAGAATATGGTTCTCAAGTAAGTTTCATTTTATCCGCAGTTTATTTACGTATCATTAGTAAAACTGCTTATAAACTTTCCATAACGACTAATTTAAAATAAAAACTAATTTGTACTCTTGAGAATTATCGAGAAACAGAAATAATTGTAGAGTTTATCTATAAATTCGTGAATCTTTAACCATGTGTTTTATTTACGTTTATTCTTAGTGGACAGTGTCTTAACTCTGCAGTGCTTACATAATCCTGATTGTTTTTGAAATATTTGCATAAAAAACCGAGAAAAACTTCTCCAATAAACTCACTGCCCAATTTTTTGTAATGCTTATATATTTGTTTTTTATGTATGTATAATATTAAAGGCAAATATATTCGTACTCATTTTAAGGGAATTGATATTTTGAAGTGTCTTTTTGCGTTACTGGTAATCATAATTGATTCAAATCGAACAGATAATGACCGTGGTCTTGAAGCTGAGGAGCAACAAACAGATATCTTGAGAGACGCGCTCCAGATCGCGATCAAAGCCCCTCTTAATTACGTGGATCAAAAAGGCAGAGACAAAGGGCGGACTTTGTTGTGCTCTTTACCCTCCACCCCCGCAACGCCCTCCGCCGGCCACTTTCTCAATTACGTTTGATCTGGCCGAATGGCCGAACGGATCGGTTTATCTCAGCGCCGTGCTGAATCGTCCGGCTTTTGTTTCGCCCCCGAATTTCCGAACGAAGGACCAGAGAAAGGGAGATTAATTAACGGCCCGAACACTTTTACCGCGAGCCCCGAAAAAGCTCACTTTTCATTCCATGAATATTTAACGTCATGGTGCTCGCCATCAGCGGCGCGGAACAATCGAAAGTTATATTCAAATGGTGTTAGAATGTTGAAAACGGGTAATAATATTAGAGAGAATGGGATTCGTTTTACCTGGAAATGATGTCCGTGCGGTTTCCTCCAGCTGGGATAATAGTCAAACAAGTAACTGAAGCAAGAGCAGCTTATCTTGAATTCAACATTCCGAAAATAATCCTTTTGCGCTTTGATATTAGACTCGTGTACAGTACACCTAAGACTATTACTCCTGAAAATTTGACAGAGTTTCAGTATTAAATAAAAGAGAAATCAAACACTTAACTTTCTAGATTGACAAGTATGGGTTAGCTATTACTGATATTTCTGAAAATTTATTATTTGCAAATTTTATGTAAGATTCGTGTACAGTACACCTAAAACTATTACTCCTGAAAATTTGACAAAGTTTCAGTATTAAATAAAGGAGAAAATCAAACACTTAACTTTCTGGATTGACAAGTATGGGTTAGCTATTACTGAAATTTCTGAAAATTTATTATTTGCAAATTTAATATTAGATTCGTGTACGGTACACCTGAAACTATTATTTCTTAAAATTTGACTAAGTTTCAGTATTAAATAAAGGAGAAATCAAACACCTATCTTTCTGGATTGACAAGTATAGGTTAGCTATTACTGAAATTTCTAAAAATTTATTATTTGAAAATTTGATATGAGACTCGTATACAGTACACCTGAAACTATTACTCCTGAAAATTTGACAAAGTTTCAGTATTAAATAAAGGAGAAAATCAAACACTTAACTTTCTGGATTGACAAGTATGGGTTAGCTATTACTGAAATTTCTGAAAAATTTTTATTTGCAAATTTGATGTTAGATTCGTGTACAGTACACCTAAAACTATTACTCCTTTAAATTTGACAGAGTTTCAGTATTAAATAAAGGAGAAATCAAACACTTAACTTTTTAGATTGACAAGTATGGGTTAGCTATTACTGATATTTCTGAAAATATATTATTTGCAAATTTGATGCTAGATTCGTGTTCAGTACACCTAAAACTATTACTCCTGAAAATTTGACAAAGTTTCAGTATTAAATAAAGGAGAAATCAAACACTTAACTTTTTAGATTGACAAGTATGGGTTAGTTATTCCTGATATTTCTGAAAATTTATTATTTGCAAATTTGATGTAAGATTCGTGTAGAGTACACCTGAAACTAATTTTCCTGAAAATTTGACAAAGTTTCAGTATTAAATAAAGGAGAAAATCAAACACTTAACTTTCCCGATTGACATGTATGGGTTAGCTATTACTGAAATTTCTGAAAATTTATTATTTGCAAATTTGATATTAGATTCGTGTACAGTACACCTGAAACTATTACTCCTGAAAATTTGACAGAGTTTCAGTATTAAATAAAGGAGAAATTAAACACTTAACTTTCTGGATTGACAAGTATGGGTTAGCTATTACTGAAATTTCTGAAAATTTATTATTTGCAAATTTGATATTATATTCGTGCACAGTACACCTAAAACTATTACTCCTGAAAATTTGACAGAGTTTCAGTATTAAATAAAGGAGAAATCAAACACTTAACTTTCTAGATAGACAAGTATGGGTTAGCTATTACCGAAATTTCTGAAAAGTTATTATTTGCAAATTTAATATTAGATTCGTGTACAGTACACCTGAATGTATTATTCCTGAAAATTTGACAAAGTTTCAGTATTAAATAAAGGAGAAATCAAACACTTAACTTTCTAGATTGACAAGTATGGGTTAGCTATTACTGAAATTTCTGAAAATTTATTATTTCCAAATTTGATATTATATTCGTGTACAGTACACCTGAAACTATTACTCCTGAATATTTGACAAAGTTTCAGTATTAAATAAAGGAGAAATCAGACACTTAACTTTCTAGATTGACAAGTATGGGTTAGCTATTACTGATATTTTTGAAAATGTATTATTTGCAAATTTGATATTAGATTCGTGTACAGTATACCTAAAACTATTACTCCTGAAAATTTGACAAAGTTTCAGTATTAAATAAAGGAGATAATGAAACACTTCACTTTCGCGATTGACAGGTATGGGTTAGCTATTACCGAAATTTCTGAAAATTTATTTTTTGAAAATTTGATTTAAGATTCGTGTAGAGTACAACTGAAAGTAATTTTCCTGAAAATTTGACAAAGTTTCAGTATTAAATAAAGGAGAAAAACAAGCACTTAACTTTCTAGATTGACAAGTATGGGTTAGCTATTACTGATATTTCTGAAAATTTATTATTTGCAATTTTGATATTAGATTCGTATACAGTACACCTGAAACTATTACTCCTGAAAATTTGACAAAGTTTCAGTATTAAATAAAGGAGAAATCAAACACTTAACTTTCCCGATTGACAAGTATGGGTTAGCTATTCCTGATATTTCTGAAAATTTATTATTTGCAAATTTGATATTATATTCGTGTACAGTACACCAGACACTATTTCTCCTGAGAATTTGACAAAGTTTCAGTATCAATTTCAAGTCAAAACACAATACTTTCCACCAGTAAACTTTCCAAATGTAAACGAGGCTTTTGCTGCATATATCTAATCTCTAGTTGCCATCAACCGTGTAGTTTACTTCTGCAGCGAGTAAATTGCAATCTGGAGAGCGGGTTGGTGGTTTCGGCTTCGATAATTAAACCTCCCCCCTTAGCACCGTCAATAGCAGCGGGACTTCTGGAGGAGACGGTGATTAAACTAAAGTTTCGGACGTCGCAGATAAACCGCGTTCAGGTTTATTAATCGACTAAAAATCGACGTGATAAATATGCGAACGTGCGCCTAAACAATCACTAGCCCATGCATAATTCAACCCTCACAGCGGAATATTAATCTAGGTATGAATCGGTAAACGGTGGGGCCCTCATTTATGTAGGCCCGATATTGCGGTTCGGGTAATAAACCATGTAAACAGCGTTGTTTGTGATGGCGGTTGGCTGCGAAAATAATGCGCTGGTAATTAATCGAGGTACAGGTTTAACGAGACCCTTTCCGGTTTCAATCGGGCAACAGGAATCCTGCGGATCTGCGGCTCGAATTTGTCGTCGTTCGCGGGGAAATTCCCTAGGGATTTTCCCGACGGAGGAAGAGGATCCCGCATTAAAAATCGATATGTAAAAGGGGCTGGCGGGGCGGGGAAAAAACACGGGAGATAAAATATGGACGTCAAATAAAAACAGAGGTACAGTCACTTTCTGTCATGTCAGTTTCAGGCCTGAAACACTGTTATAAATGGTCTGTGCGCACTCACTTTACAAAAGACATCTTTATCAGTCTACTTTATTTGCCCTCGTCTTCCACCGTCGTTCGTGCCATTTCTCTCAGCCGCCGCCCCCGCGCCCGGAATACCTTAAACTGATTAAAATCGAAGCAGAAAAAAAACACCCTCCCGAACAACTTTTATTCCCAATTAATTCCTCTCGCAGAAACTTTCCAGGAGTTGAAAATTATCCTTGCAGGTACAGCGCGGCGCGACGGCGGAATATGAAAGCAGCGCCTCCGTGTGCCTGATGAAGCGGTTCTCCGAGAATTAGGGTTATTTTTCAGAGGGGGGACTCCATAACGCCGATTTTATACTGATAATGTGTAATGAATTCCAATGAATTATGCCCCCCAGCCCCCGTTGAAACTTTCCGGCGTTAAAATTCGCCCGGCGTATTCGCCTTCACTTCAGGCCTGACGCACCGAAACTTCACAAGTTTTCCACGCCGCGCCAAGAGATAGTTATAAGGATGGATCGCCGCACCCTTGTTAGACTGAATAATCCCGAAAAGTCGCGATCCAATGCGGCAAACTCGGGAGACCATTGTGTCCGGACAATGGGGCGGCCGCGATATTCGGGTGCGGAAAGTTTCCGGTCGCACTTTTTACACCCTCAAGTTCCCCCGAGTGCAGAATGGAAATGTGAACCAGCAGTTGCCCCAGAACGACACCCCGGAAAGTTTCCACAGGGAAACGCTCGCATCCAAGATGTGGGCATCAGCCAAGAAACTAGCTCGATTCCAAAACTATGTAAATAATCCAGTTTGCTAAAATATTATCACTTAGGATTTCAAGAATTGCCACACGTATCGATGATTATTACGGCAGACGCGAAAACCGAAGTCTAGTCTGATACTTTCATATAAACCATCCTCTATAAATTTCAGTATTTTTATGAAGTGCAACTTATTATTGTACACAATCAAAAAAAATGTACTATAGGATGTCCCTACGATCTGGGAACTTCCATACAATGAAGTAATATATAGGGTGTTCCATTTAAAAAAAATTGTGCAGTTTGTGAATATTGAGCACCCTGTATGATATAGTAAGTTATGTATCAAATGCAAATTTATTATTGGAGATCAACTATCAATAAAACTATTCAGCATATTGGAGCTTACTAGCTCCTTTAATAAGACTAGAAAAAATTAATAAAATTGCATACATTTTTGTTCTGTAACTTTTATATGAACCATCCTCTATAAATTTCAGTATTTTTATGAAGTGCGACTCATTATTGTACACAACTTTCGTATAAAACAATTTTTGATAATAAATAATCCCGTAGTTGACCGTTCCCAAAGCGTTGGGACTCCCTGTATGAACCGATAAACATTTGAATTACGCAAGTGCGGTTGCACGAGGTATGTTCAAAAAGTACAAAAAGTAACAGACTTTATATTTTTCAGGTAAGAAAAAAGAAGCACGCGAGCTGTTTGCTGGTTGTAACTCGAAAGGTACCTTCATAAGCGTTTATCATTTTTCTCACGGCCACAGATAGAGTTGGTAGAGGCTAGTAAACCTGTGAGTGATGACATGTACACAGTACCCCACTAAAGAAAACATTATGCAGAATGCGATGGCCCAACTTAACTCAGTTCCCAAAAACGAATGCTGCAACAAAATTGCACGTTCGCTGGGGAAGTGTGTGCAGTCGCGAGGGTACTGCTTTGCAAGTGATTAGGGTTTTATGGCTCCGGATGTTGAAGTTTCGTTCCACAGGTCGAATATTTTCTGAACAATCCTCGTACGATATGAATCGACGCACTGGCCAAGACGCCTAAATCGCGCAAATGCAGAGAGGGGGACGATGGGCCACTGCGCAGGTCCACGGGTAGAAAATGTCAGCAGCAAACACCCACGTCGCTCCCCGGAAAAATGCAAATTTCCGGTGGAAAATGCTCGGAGGGACCCCAGAATGACCACCAACGTCTTCCCTAGCTCCGGAGGCGTCGTTTGATATAATTCACGGGGGTGGCTCGGACGGCGGTTCATCACAATCACGATGGATGCCCGCCGGATTCCCGGAAATATCTTCAGGTAGGTGCAGTACATGTAATTAACATGGACCTCATACGCCACTGTACGTTTGGCATAAATGTGATTCAAAATCAATCGCTGGCTTGCGAGAAGTGTGCACAAACCTTTCTCCAAAGCCTTGCGGTCATTTTGCTACCCGTACCAAGGCTTGTAAGGGTGGCGCCGGGTAATATGAACGTGTAAAGGGTTTGAATTTTGAGCAGAAGAAGTCAACATGGCCGGCGGTATGCGCGAACGAGTACAGGCGAGGTGCTCCATTCGGCGCAATTAATATTATAATCTAAATTCATGGTAAATTATTTTTGAGCTATTCAGAGATAATTGTGTTACAATTTACGATTATTTTTGAAATTTTTGAGCGAAAATTTGCAAGCGCGACAGATCACTACTTGGGGATTTGTCTAATTAAATATTTAGGTATGTGTAGAGATTTTGAATATGGCCGAAGTGGTGAAGTTGGCCGGCATACGTAAACGAGTACAAACAAGGTGATTGATTCCGCCCAATTAATATGATAATCTAATATAATGTTTAGGTATTTTTGGCCAAGCCAGAGATTATAGGGTTACAATATACGATTATTTATAAAATGTTAACAATTTTATAATTAAAAACAAAATTAAACATTTAAACGAAATATAAAAATGTTCATAAAGCCAAAAATCAAAACACTGGGAAAATACTTCTCCACCATAAAATACTGCTGATACAAAATAAAAAAAAAATAACTTAAATATAATAACTTTATTAAATAAAGGAGAAAATCAAACACTTGACTTTCTGGATTGACAAGTATGAGTTAGCTGTTACTTAAATTTCTGAAATTTTTTTATTTACAAATTTGATATTAGATTACTGTACAGTGCACCTGAAACAATTACTCCTGAAAATTTGACAAAGTTTCAGATTTAAATCAAAGAGAAAATCACATATACAACTTTCTGAATTGACAAGTATGGGTTAGCTATTACTGAAATTTCTGAAAATGTATTATTTGCACATTTAATATAAGATTCGTGTACAGTACACCTGAAACTAGAACTTCTGAAAATTTGACAAAGTTTCAGTATTTAATAAAGGAGACAATCAAACACTTGACTTTCTGGATTGACAAGTATGAATTAGCTATTACTGAAATTTCTGAAAATTTATTATTTGCAAATTTAATATTAGATTCGTCTACAGTACACCTGAAACTATTACTCTTGAAAATTTGATAAAGTTTTAGTATTTAATAAAGGAGACAATAAAACACTTAACTTTCTGAATTGACAAGTATGGGTTAGCTTTTACTGAAATTTTTGAAAATTTATTATTTGCAAATTAGATAGTTGATTCGTGTACAGTACACCTGAAACTATTACTCCTGAAAATTTGACAAAGTTTCAGTATTAAATAAAAGAGAAAATCAAACACTTATTTTTCTGGATTGACAGGTATGGGTTAGCTATTACTGAAATTTCTGAAAATTTATTATTTGCAAATTTGATATTAGATTCGTGTACAGTACGCCTGAAACTATATATATATATATATATAAACAATCTTCATGGGGCTATCGACCCCATGGGGTCTTTCCGCCTTGCCTAACAATACATTACATTCAACGTACATTACATTATACATTACATTACATATTATATTATATAACATTACCTATATGTGATTCGTGAGTGATTGTTTTGATAGTGTGAAGAGAGTGTTATGAAGTGTAATATTTATTTTCTGAACAACCCTAGTACGATATGAATCGACGCACTGGCCAAGACGCCTAAATCGCGCAAATGCAGAGAGGGGGACGATGGGCCACTGCGCAGGTCCACGGGTAGAAAATGTCAGCAACAAACACCCACGTCGCTCCCCGGAAAAGTGCACATTTCCGGTGGAAATTGCTCGGAGGGACCCCAGAATGACCACCAACGTCTTCCTTAGCTCCGGAGGCGTCGTTTGATATAATTCACGGGGGTGGCACGGACGGCGGGTCATCACATTCACGATGGATGCCGGCCGGGTTCCCGGAAATATCTTCAGGTAGGTGCAGTACATGTAATTAACATGGACCCCATACGCCACTGTACGTTTGGCATAAATGTGATTCAAAATCAATCGCTGGCTTGCGAGAAGTGTGCACAAACCTTTCTCCAAAGCCTTGCGGTCATTTTGATACCCGTACCAAGGCTTGTAAGGGTGGCGCCGGGTAATATGAGCGTGTAAAGGGTTTGAATTTTGAGCCGAAGAAGTCAACATGGCCGGCGGTATGCGCGAACGAGTACAGGCGAGGTGCTCCATTCGGCGCAATTAATATTATAATTTAAATTCATGGTAAATTATTTTTGAGCTATTCAGAGATAATTGTGTTACAATTTACGATTATTTTTGAAATTTTTGAGCGAAAATTTGCAAGCGCGACAGATCACTACTTGGGGATTTGTCTAATTAAATATTTAGGTATGTGTAGAGATTTTGAATTTGGCCGAAGTGGTGAAGTTGGCCGGCATACGTAAACGAGTACAAACAAGGTGATTGATTCTGCGCAATTAATATGATAATCTAATATAATGTTTAGGTATTTTTGACTTAACCAGAGATTATTGGGCTACAATATACGATTATTTATAAAATTGTTAACACTATTATAATTAAAAACAAAATTAAATTTTTAAACGAAATTTAAAAATGTTGTTCAAAAAGCAAAAAATCAAAACACTGGGAAAATACTTCTCCACCATAAAATACCGCTGATAATACAAAATTGAAAAAGAAAATAACTTAAATATTATAACTTTATTGAATAAATGAGAAAATCAAACACTTAACTTTCTGGATTAACAAGTATGGGTTTGCTATTATTGAATTTTCTAAAAATTCAATATTTGCAAATTTAATATTAGATTCGTGTACAGTACACCTGAAACTATTACTCCTAAATATTTGATAAAGTTTCAGTATTAAATAAAGGAAAAAATCAAACACTTAACATTCTGGATTGACAAGTATGGGTTAGCTATTACTGAAATTTCTGAAAATTTATTATTTGCAAATTTGATATTAGATTCGTGTACAGTACACCTGAAACTATTACTCCTGAAAATTTGACAAAGTTTCAGTATTTAATAAAGGAGACAATCAAACACTTAACTTTCTGGATTGACAACTATTGGTTAGCTAATACTGAAATTTCTGAAAATTTATTATTTGCAAATTTGATATTATATTCGTATACAGTGCACCTAAAACTATTACTCCTGAAAATTTGAGAAAGTTTCAGTATTAAATAAAGGAGAAAATGAAACACTTAACTTTCTGGATTGACAAGTATGGGTTAGCTATAACTGAAATTTCTGACAATTTATCATTTGCAAATTTGATATTAGATTCGTATACAGTACACCTGAAACTATTACTCTGAAAATTTGACAAAGTTATAGTATTAAATAAAGGAGAAAATCAAACATTTAACTTTCTGCAACCTTTACACTTATAGCTTAAATAACTATTAAGTATTAAGCTATTAACTATTAAATAACTATTTTATAAGTCCGTTTTGAAATTTTAAATTTTACATCATTTACTGTCGTTATGAAACGTTAAACTTGAAACGCACACTGTTATGTAATGTAGTTATGTACAAATATTACATAACTGTAGTTCCCACCAAGTTTTAAACTTTTTGAAAGTTACAGCGTATTTATTTCTGGATTTTTCTGGTAGTAAACTACCCATGGCAACATTGCCAGAGTCTTCAACATCATAAGTTTGTTCAGAATAGCTATTTCAGGATATTTTTTGGCATTATTATTGAATTTGTGAATTATTTCAGTTTCTTGACAATTTTCTTTTATGTCAATGCAACATGTTTCGTAGAAACAATGGGTATAAAGTGATCTAATTCTGTGATGTAGTAAGGAACGTTCTTATACAAATAGTTGATTAAATAATTCTGATGGAATAAAATAAAGTCTTGTACGTAACATGTTATGAAATATGCGATATTGTTTGACTCGTGTAACTTCCAAAACTCACTCGTTTTGGCAAATATTACACTCGTCAAACAATATCGTACTTTTCATAACTGGTTACGTAAATCACTATTACTACTATGTTTATTCTTGCACTTATTTCAACATCATTTTTTCCATCTTTGTTTATAGTGACACCTAAATATTTAAAGTTATCTACCTCCTCCATCTTAACATTATCTAGTTCTGGTCTTATTATTTCTTCACCTTTCTTTATTTTTACCAATATTTCTATAAAATCTATCAATACCTAAGAAATATACTACCGGAAGTCCCTGCGATCTAGGAACTTCCATACAATGAAATAATATATATGGTGTTCCATTAAAAAAAATCAACAAATGGTGTAGTTTGCGAATATTGATCACCCTGTATGATATAGTAAGTTATGTATCAAATGCAAATTTATTATTAGAGGTCAACTATCAATAAAACTATTCACTGAATTGGAGCTTACTATCTCCTTTAATAAGGGTAGAAACAATTAATAAAATTGCATAAATTTTTGCTCTGTAACTTTTATATGAACAATCCTATATAAATTTCAGTATTTTTATGAAGTGCAACTTATTATTGTACACAACTTTTGTATAAAACAATTTTTGATAATAAATAACCCCGTAGTTGACCGTTCCTAAAGCGTTGGGACCCCCTGTATAAACCGATAAACATTTGAATTACGCAAGTGCGGTTGCACGAGGTATGTTCAAAAAGTACAAAAAGTAACAGACTTTATATTTTTCTGGTAAGAAAAAAGAAGCACGCGAGCTGTTTGCTGGTTGTAACTCGAAAGGTACCTTCATAAGCGTTTATGATTTTTCTCACGGCCACAGATAGATTTGGTAGAGGCTAGTGAACCTGTGAGTGATGACATGTACACAGTACCCCACTAAAGTCAAAAGAAAACATTATGCAGAATGCGATGGCCCAACTTAACTCAGCTCCCTAAAACGAATGCTGCAACAAAATTGCACGTTCGCTGAGGGAAGTGTGTGCAGTCGCGAGGCTACTGCTTTGCAAGTGATTAGGGTGTTATGGCTCAGGATGTTGTAGTTTCGTTCCACAGGTCGAATATTTTCCGAGCAACTCTCGTACGATATGAATCGACGCACTGGCCAAGACGCCTAAATCGCGCAAATGCAGAGAGGGGGACGATGGGTCACTGCGCAGGTCCACGGGTAGAAAATGTCAGCAACAAACACCCACGTCGCACCCCGGAAAAGTGCACATTTCCGGTGGAAATTGCTCGGAGGGACCCCAGAATGACCACCAACGTCTTCCTTAGCTCCGGAGGCGTCGTTTGATATAATTCACGGGGGTGGCACGGACGGCGGGTCATCACATTCACGATGGATGCCCGCCGGGTTCCCGGAAATATCTTCAGGTAGGTGCAGTACATGTAATTAACATGGACCCCATACGCCACTGTACGTTTGGCATAAATGTGATCCAAAATCAATCGCTGGCTTGCGAGAAGTGTGCACAAACCTTTCTCCAAAGCCTTGCGGTCATTTTGATACCCGTACCAAGGCTTGTAAGGGTGGCGCCGGGTAATATGAACGTGTAAAGGGTTTGAATTTTGAGCCGAAGAAGTCAACATGGCCGGCGGTATGCGCGAACGAGTACAGGAGAGGTGCTCCATTCGGCGCAATTAATATAATAATTTAAATTCATGGTAAATTATTTTTGAGCTATTCAGTGATAATTGTGTCACAATTTTGATTATTTTTGAAATTTTTGAGCGAAAATTTGCAAGCGTGACACATCACTACTTGGGGATTTGTCTAATTAAATATATAGGTACGTGTAGAGATTTTGAATTTGGCCCAAGTGGTGAAGTTGGCCGGCATACGTAAACGAGTACAACAAGGTCATTGATTCTGCGCAATTAATATGATAATCTAATATAAGGTTTAGGTATTTTTGACCAAACCAGAGATTATTGGGTTACAATATACGATTATTTATAAAATTGTTAACTCTTTAATAATTAGAAACAAAATTAAATCTTTAATCGAAATTTAAA
This sequence comes from Othius punctulatus, assembly GCA_951805005.1. Lineage (NCBI taxonomy): Eukaryota > Metazoa > Arthropoda > Insecta > Coleoptera > Staphylinidae > Othius > Othius punctulatus. Next base: position 18,191,771 of record OX638145.1, read on the forward strand.
AATATTGTTCAAAAAGTCAGAAATCAAAACACTAGGAAAATACTTCTATACCATAAAATACTGCTGGTGATACAAAATTGAAAAAGAAAATAACTTAAATATTATAACTTTATTAAATAACGGAGAAAATCAAACACTTAATTTTCTGGATTGACAAGTATGGATTAGCTATTACTGAAATTTCTGAAAATTTATTATTTGCAAATTTGATATTATATTCGTGTACAGTACACCTGAAACTATTACTCCTGAAAATTTAACAAGGTTTTAGTATTAAATAAAGGAGAAAATCAAACACTTAACTTTCTGGATTTACAAGTATGGGTTAGCTATTACTAAAATTTTTGAAAATTTATTATTTGCAAATTTGATATTAGATTCGTGTACAGTACACCATAAACTATTATTCTTGAAAATTTGACAATGTTTCAGTATTAAATAAAAGAGAAAATCACACATATAACTTTCTGCATTGACAAGTATGGGTTAGCTATTACTGAACCTTCTGAAATTTTTTTATTTGCAAATTTGATATTAGGTTCGTGCACAGTACACCTGAAACAATTACGCCTGAAAATTTGACAAAGTTTTAGTATTAAATAAAGGAGAAAATCAAACATTTAACTTTCTGGATTGACAAGTATGGGTTAGCATTTACTGAAATTTTTGAAAATTTAATATTTGCAAATTTGATATTAGATTCGTGTAAAGTACACCTGAAACTATTACTCCTAAAAATTTGACAAAGTTTAAGTAATAAATAAAAGAAAAACTCACACATATAACGTTCTGCATTGACAAGTTCTGCATTTTCTGGTAAGAAAAAAGAAGCACGCGAGCTGTTTGCTGGTTGTAACTCGTAAGGGACCTTCATAAGCGTGTATGATATTTCTCACGGCCACAGATAGAGTTGGTAGAGGCTAGTGAACCTGTGAGTGATGACATGTACACAGTGCCCCACGAAAGGCAAAAGAAAACATTATGCAGAATGCGATGGCCCAACTTAACTCAGCTCCCAAAAACGAATGCTGCAAAAAAATTGCACGTTCGCTGAGGGAAGTGTGTGCAGTCGGGAGGCTACTGCTTTGCAAGTGATTAGGGTTTTATGGCTCAGGATGTTGTAGTTTCGTTCCACAGGTCGAATATTTTCTGAGCAACTCTCGTACGATATGAATCGACGCACTGGCCAAGACGCCTAAATCGCGCAAATGCAGAGGGGGACGATGGGCCACTGCGCAGGTCCACGGGTAGAAAATGTCAGCAACAAACACCCACGTCGCTCCCCGGAAAAATGCAAATTTCTGGTGGAAAATGCTCGGAGGGGCCCCAGAATGACCACCAACGTCTTCAATAGTTCCGGAGGCGTCGTTTGATATAATTCACGCGGGTGGCTCGGACGGCAGATCATCACAATCACGATGAATGCCCGCCGGGTTCCCGGAAATATCTTCAGGTAGGTGCAGTACATGTAATTAACATGGACCCCATACGCTATTGTACGTTTGGCATAAATGTGATCCAAAATCAATCGCTGGCTTGCGAGAAGTGTGCACAAACCTTTCTCCAAAGCCTTGCGGTCATTTTGATACCCGTACCAAGGCTTGTAAGGGTGGCGCCGGGTAATATGAACGTGTAAAGGGTTTGAATTTTGAGCCGAAGAAGTCAACATGGCCGGCTGTATGCGCGAACGAGTACAGGCGAGGTGCTCTATTCGGCGCAATTAATATTATAATCTAAATTCATGGTAAATTATTTTTGAGCTATTCAGAGATAATTGTGTCGCAATTTACGATTATTTTTGAAATTTTTGAGCGAAAATTTGCCTGCGCGAAAGATCACTACTTGGGGATTTGTCTAATTAAATATTTAGGTACGTGTAGAGATTTTGAATTTGGCCGAAGTGGTGAAGTTAGCCGGCATACGTAAACGAGTACAAACAAGGTGATTGATTCTGCGCAATTAATATGATAATCTAATATCATGTTTAGGTATTTTTGACCAAACCAGAGATTATTGGGTTACAATATACGATTATTTATGAAATTGTTAACACTTTAATAATTAAATACAAAATTAAATCTTTAAACGAAATTTTAAAATGTTGTTCAAAAAGAGAAAAATCAAAACACTGGGGAAATACTTCTCCACCATAAAATATTGCTGATGATACAAAAATTTAAGAAGATAATAACTTGTAAATTTAAAAAAATATTGTTTTCATTTTCGAAATTACCACTCAATAAAATCGAATTTTCAATTTGAACTTTAATTTATAAAATTATCTTCGATTTAATCCGCAAGATTTGTCAAAAAATTAATTATTTTAAAATAAAAGATAAGTTTGGATGAATATAGGTAGTAGCTATACTTTTTCTCTCAGTACTTGATCAACATTCAGCTCGTCAATATGTTTTTTTAATATTGTGCTGAAAGAGAGCGCCAGTTTATTTTTAAACTCTGCGATCGCTCCCTAATTTCCTGTTCTGCCCTCGCCGCAATTTGTAAGATGTTAATTACGCTTGCAAGACGGCGGCCCCGGAGGGCTGGGGGCCACAGTAAACTCGGTCCAATTTAAAGGGAACGTGCCCCCACGGAAAACTTCAATCCGGGCCCCGAATTAAGGCGGAAGAAATTTACCGGTCACGGCCCCCGCGCTCCGCTCCGGTGTCCGAGTCCAAACGGCCCCGCCGAGCGGCCCCCTTGCCAATAAATAGCCCGGGGGCGCCATGTAAATTACGGACCCGCCAGGGGATCGATAGCGAGGGTCGGGGGCGGATGCGCCCTGAGGAAGTTCACCACCTCGGCGAAAAAGGATCGGGCGAAAGTTGGAGTCTCTGGTGCAGAAGATGGAACATAGGTGACAAGTAATGGGATTGGGCTGGAACGTTTCGCCAGTGGCGGATATACAGTCAGTACACCAGAAACTATTACTCCTGAAAATTTGACAAAGTTTCAGTATTAAATAAAGGAGAAAATCAAACACTTTACTCTCTGGATTGTCATGTGTGGGTTAGCTATTACTGAAATTTCTGAAAATTTATTATTTGCAGATTTGATATTAGATTCGTGTACAGTACACCCGAAACTATTACTCTTGAAAATTTGACAATGTTTCAGTATTAAATAAAGGAGAAAATCAAACACTTAACTTTCTGGATTGACAAGTATGGGTTAGCTATTTCTGAAATTTCTGCAAATTTATTATTTGCAAATTTTATATTAGATTCGTGTACAGTTCACCTAAAACTATAACTCCTGAAAATTTGACAAAGTTTCAGTATTAAATAAAGGAGAAAATCAAACACTTAACTTTCTGGATTGACAAGTATGGGTTAGCTATTACTGAAATTTCTGAAAATTTATTATTTGCAAATTTGACCTTAGATTCAAGTACAGTACACCTAAAACTGTTACTCCAAAAAATTTGACAAAGTTTCAGTATTAAATAAAGGAGAAACTCAAACAATTAATTTTCTGGATTAACAAGTATGGGTTAGCTATAACTGAAATTTCTGAAAATTTATTATTTGCAAATTTGATATTAGATTCGTGTACAGTACACCCGAAACTATAACTCCTGAAAATTTGACAATGTTTTAGTATTAAATAAAGGAGAAAATCAAACACTTAACTTTCTGGATTGACAAGTATGGGTTAGCTATTTCTGAAATTTCTGCAAATTTATTATTTGCAAATTTGATATCAGATTCGTGTACACTAACGCCTGTACATTTAACGCCTGCCCTTTTGTGCTGCCTTGGCTAATTGAAGCGTTCGTTTCGTGTTGGCATTGTTTTCATTTTCAGGCATTGTCATTTGATTATCAATCTCTTTGTAGTAGTCTGTGTCATTAGTTATTTTTATTGTCATTGTCGTTTGTGTTATCAGTGTCATTGTTAGTGCTATTATTATTATTTCTTGTTTGATTATTTAACAACTGACTGTTTATACTGCTTTGTCTAATAACTCTTGAAGAGTTCGTTTCGTAATGTCGGTGTTTAATTTTTAGGTATCGTCGTCAATCTCTGTGTCGTTGTCAGTATCACTGTGTCATTTAATTCTCACTCTCGTTGGTGTGATCTGTGTCATTTTCAATGTCATTGTCGTTCATGTTGTCGGTGTCATTGTCAATGCCATTACTATTTGCTATGACTAACCACTGTTTGTTTGTTTTGCAACATCATTATCACTCAGGGACTCATATTATTATTATTTGCTTATTTAACGCCTGCCCTTTTGTGCTGCCTTGGCTAATTGAAGCGTTCGTTTCGTGTTCGCACTGTTTTCATTTTCAGGCATTGTCATTTGATTATCAATCTCTTTGTAGTAGTCTGTGTCATTAGTTATTTTTATTGTCATTGTCGTTTGTGTTATCAGTGTCATTGTTAGTGCTATTATTATTATTTCTTGTTTGATTCCTTAACAACTGACTGTTTAGTAGACTCTTGAAGTGTTCGTTTCGTAATGTCGGTGTTTAGTTTCTAAGTATCGTCGTCAATCTCTGTGTCGTTGTCAGTATCACTGTGTCATTTAATTCTCACTCTCGTTGGTGTGATCTGTGTCGTTATTATTGTCATTGTCTTTTATGTGGTCGGTGTCATTGTCAATGCTATTACTATTTGCTATGGCTAACCACTGTTTGTTTCTTTTGCAACAGCATTATCACTGAAGGACTAATATTCGTTTCGTGTTGGCACTGTTTTCATTTTGAGACATTGTCACTTGATTCTCACTCTCTTTGAAGTAGTCTGTGTCATTAGTAATTTTTATTGTCATTGTCGTGTGTTATCAGTGTCGTTGCCAGTGCTATTACTGTTTGATATGGCTGACCACCGCCTTTTATGTGATTTACGGCAGTGATAATGTTCAGGTTCAGTTTAAAATACCATGTTGGACGTAAAAATTGAATCAATTCATTGCATTAATGTGTAAATCATTTGCATGCGCCTTAAAAATATTCTGCATTATATTTGAACAAATAATCCTATTGTTTGTGCTAGTAAGTGTTTTTTGTGGTTTTCGCATAAATTAATTCTATTTTAGGAACTTGGCTACAGCGATAACAATTGCCCAAAAAAAAACTGTTTCCATCTTCATCGGTAGCGTCTGCAATCTTCACGGCCGGTGCATCTCACTTAGCTCGGTCAGCCAATCAGAGGTCTGCATTACCTCCACGTCGCCGAAACCCCTCCACATGACCTAATTAGGGATTGAGCGTCGTGTAACAATCGCACAATTAATTGGGTCGTCTCCACGTCCGGTTGCCCTGCGAATCGCCTCGAGGCGGACGCCGAAGAGCTGGAGGGCTACTTTCGTGCACGGGACGCCGTGGACATGCATTTAGGACCTGGTGCACATCTGGAAGCTCTGGTAATTGGCGTAGCGGAGTTCACTGCAAGACGTTGAAGGCGCGAAGAAGCGGACAGGTCGGTGCCTGTTTCATGCAGCCGCGACGGCGCGCTGTGCAGAGAGCCCCGCTCCAATACAAAGGTACCTCAAAATAACGCAATGTGCAATTCAACTGATGCGAATTACGATGTAATATGCAAATAGATATTGATATGTATTTGCGAGTTCAAACTTACAAACATCATGCAGTGCGATCGACATACTATGCATTCGCATAGTATCAGTAACTATTCGCAACTGTTTAATTCACATCAGGTGCATGCCTTTAAATATACAAACACTCTTATTAGTGTACATACCGACTATCTGGCTAAGTATCCTTTTATAAATATCGGGCCAAACCACGTTGATTCCACCATCCACGATTTTGCTGGGGCCAAAACTATTGCATCTCTGCTTAAGCCATGATGCATACAAATCAATTCAATTCTGTATTCTTACAATCATTATTAAAACATAATTGGCGACTGAATTTAATTAATCTTTGAGGTACGATTGCATAGGCTGGCGGTCACAACTTTGACCATGCCCTAACAGCCACGAGTCCATCAATTTCAATCATCGCCAAACCAAATATTAATTATGTAGTTGTGAAACCTCCAATTTCACCGAAAATAAAATACGGAGCACCTTTTTCACAAACACATTTATTCAACTAAATGTACATTTCGGCCTGCAATACTTATCTTTAGTAGCTTTTGAGGAAAAAAATCATTTCCGAAATTTTTGCTTCAAACAGACGATTTAAAAGACATTCATAATTTCTGTAATAAATGAAATAGAAAACTAAACTTTTTTGCATATTGTACCACAAGCATTGCTCTAATATTACAATAATTCGTATATGTTAATATTTTATTAGTACCATTTCAAAAGTTCACTTTTATCACATTTATTCACTTCAAAACGTCATATATATATATATATATTTTTTTTTAATGGAATGACAAGTTTTTTGTCAATTTTTAATCATGTTAATCATTTAAATATCAATTCAATCAGATGGCTATTCATTTACGCGATGATTATGCAATTACTGACTTTATTGAATGTAATATTTTAAACCAATTCACCAGAAATCATCGTATTTAAATTTTCTCCTCAATCTTTCAGGACCCATAAAACTCCCCAAAGTGAATCATGTGAGATGATCTTATATTTGTGTTTAGACCACTTCTGGGCCAACCTGGGTTTGGTTGAAGTGTGGTGTAAATGAAAGGTGTGTATGAATAACCCATTGGCTTTTGGTGAAATATTGTAGATCGTGATTGAGGGCTCCTTGTTCAGAGTTCTTGTTGAGCCCTTGTCATAGTTCTATATTGCACCTTGAGTATATATTGAGGTAGGTACTGAGTGAGTGCCTGGGTGAGCGTGCATTGTATTTACTAATTTGTAATTACGCTTCCAGTGAGTTTTAAATTCGCGATTATACTTTGGGATTACCTTCCCAAGTCAAACGTATACTTTTTAGTGTTTTCTTTGTCTTGTCTTCAATAAATTATTAGTGAAAGTATCTTGAGCAGTTCAGATTACCTTCTGACGATAAATGTCCTTTTAAAGCCAGTGCGTAGTAGTACAAGCAAGTACAATAGAATGAATGCTTCTTCTGCTGGGAGCGACCCTCAAACGTAAGTTTTTGCACATACTTATCTTATAGCCTTAGTTACAAACGTTTTGTACTTACATTTCATATAATGATATTTTATGATTAAATATAATCTTACAATGGCACTGATACTGATGTGCAGTCACACTACAGTAACATGTTTATAATTAACATACCAGTAAAAGGTGCTATTCAAGAATTATAAGTGCAAGTAATACAGGGTGTCCCATGTAAGTCCCATGGTGTTTAAAAGTTTTTGGGGTTCCTGATGAAATAAAAATTTGAAAAAAATTCACGCAAACATAGTTCGTCGCGATGTCCAAAAATAAAATACGTACATGTTTCTATCACTTGCGTTTCTACCGGAAGTAGCCATCAACTTTATTTTTTTAAATGGAACACCCTGTATATTTTTATATATTCAGATTGCACGTTCAATTCTGAACATATTTTATTAAGCCTATAAAGCTGTTATGTTTAGTAGTTTTTGGGTAAAAAAAATAATTTCCGAAATTTTTGCTTCAAATAGACGATTTAATAAATATTCATAGTTTCTCTTATGAATGAAATAGAAACTTAAACTTTTTTCATATTGTAGCCGAAGCATGGCTCTATCATTGTAATAATTCGTGTGTGTTGATATTTTACAAGTACCATTTCAAAAGTTCAATTATTTACAGGTACGCTTCAAAACGTCATAATTCTTTTTTTTAATGGTATGATAAGTTTTTTGTCAATTTTTAATCATTTAAATATCAATTTAATCAAATGGTTATTCATTTACGCGATGATTATGGAAGTACTGACTTTATTGAATGTAATCATTTAAACCTTTTCACTAGAAATGAACGTATTAATTTTACGTATTTAAAGTTTCTCCTTAATCTTTCAGGGCACCTAGAACTTCCCAAAGTGAATCATTTGAGATGATCTTATATTTGTGTTCAAACCACTTCTGGGCCAACCTGGGTTTGGTTGAAGTGTGTTGTAAATGAAAGGTGTGTTTGAATATTTTTTTGGCTTTTGGTGAAATATTGTAGATCTTGATTGAGGGCTCCTTGTTCAGAGTTCTTGTTGAGCCCAACTCATAGTTCTATATTGCACCTGACTATATATTGAGTGAGTGCCTGCGTGTGCGTGCATTGTATTTACTTATTTGTAATTACCTTCCAGTGAGTGTTAAATTCGCGATTATACTTTGGGATTACCTTCCCAAGTCAAACGTATACTTTTTAGTGTTTTCTTTGTCTTGTCTTCAACAAATAATTAGTGAAAGTATCTTGAGCAGTTCAGATTACCTTCTGACGATAAATGTAATTTTAGAGCCAGTGCGTAGTAGTGTCGAAAGTTCGGGTATGGTTGAGCCTGGGGAATGTTGCGTTTGTTTCGTGCTTTCCCCGCCCGCGCCACACCGTCAAACTCCGAACTCCGATTTGTTTTCCGAGTTTGGAGTTGCAGGGTACTGGATCTTCGCCAAACAACTTCAAAAGTCAATTTCAAGGTAGGTCTTTTTTTGAGAAGAGCTCCAAGACGTATCAAAGTGAGTACAATTTTTCTGCACTTCCTCGCTGTTACGCCCACAGTATACAAGTATGCAGTACTTGCTGGTTGCTTGCTGTATACTTCGTATACAGTACTTGTTTGTTGCAAGTACATTAGTAAGTATACAGTACTTGCTTGTTGCAACGTATATTACGAAGTATACTTACCGCGATCTATCTTCTTTTGCATGCTGCATGTTTGATTCATCGATTCAAATGCATGTTAGTACTAAGCAGGAAGTTCTTAACCCGGTGTCCGGATTGAGTTCTCGTGAAGCAAGTTGAGCAAAATTGAGGTTTCTCTATAACACTCCAATAACCCATTGACTTCTGGTGCAGTATTGCAGATCGTGATTGAAAGCTCCTTGTTCAGAGTTCTTGTTGAGCCCCATTCATAGTTCTGTATTGCACCTACGGTCATTGAGTACTGGTGTTGCGTCGAGGACAACAATCGAGCGTTTCTTGTGACACTGTTGACCTCAATTAAGTTGCCCTCTGCAGTAGGTTCAAAAAGGTTAAGAATAACTGCGTTATAGCGTCACACAGTACGCCGCTTGGGTGAGCAGGGTTTTTCTTTCAGGAGCCATTTATGTTTGTGTACTGTCGGCGCATATTCTCGCTCTGGGCGACGTACTTATATATTTTGCGCTGCGTATATGTACGTTTAGGGTTTTCAGGTACGCACACATCAATGCGCCAGTACGTCGAAACAGTTACTAGTAAGGTCCCGTTGACCTGCTAGAGTATATACAGTAATACATACTGTATTACTATGTATATAGCACTTGTTTGTTGCAAGTGCCATTAGTATGTATACAGTGCTTGTTTGTTGCAAGTACAATTACTATGTATTTGCCTGATGCAAATGCTATTAGTATGTATACAGTACTTGTTTGTTGCAAGTACAATTACTATGTATTTGCCTGTTGCAAGTGCTATTAGTATGTATACAGTACTTGCTTGTTGCAAGTACAATTACTATGTATTTGTTTGTTGCAAGTACTATTAATATGTATACAGTGCTTGCTTCTTGCAAGTACAATTACTATGTATTTGTTTGTTGCAAGTACTATTAGTATGTATACAGTGCTTGCTTGTTGCAAGTACAATTACTATGTATTTGTTTGTTGCAAGTACTATTAGTATGTATACAGTACTTGCTTGTTGCAAGTACAATTACTATGTATTTGTTTGTTGCAAGTACTATTAGTATGTATACAGTGCTTGCTTCTTGCAAGTACAATTACTATGTATTTGTTTGTTGCAAGTACTATTAGTATGTATACAGTACTTGCTTGTTGCAAGTACAATTACTATGTATTTGTTTGTTGCAAGTACTATTAGTATGTATACAGTGCTTGCTTGTTGCAAGTAAAATTACTATGTATTTGTTTGTTGCAAGTACTATTAGTATGTATACACTGCTTGTTTGTTGCAAGTACAATTACTATGTATTTGCCTGTTGAAAGTATGTATATGCGCCACACATACTTCCATGTTGTTTGCGCATATTCTCGTTCTGTTAAGACGTACTTATTTGATGTGCATATAATTAGAACCGCGTTGTTGCGCCCATGCATTGAACAGGGTATTCCCCTTCAGCTACAATATTTTAGCTACATTTAAAGTAGATGCATGTAAAGCTGCGCTTTGTTTGGGTTCCTCTAAACAGGTTCTCTGCATTACTGTGTATACTGTACTTGTTTGTTACAAGTACAAACATTACCATTTTCTCTTTCAGGTACTATATAAATTGCGCATACATTGGGTTCCTCTGAACAGGTTCTCTTAAATTATAATGTATAGTAGGTACTTGTTCGTTGCAAGTACTTACTATGTATATAGTACTTGTTTGTTACAAGTACGACAATAGTAATTTCTCTTTCAGGTACTATATAAATTGCGCCTACATTGGGTTCCTCTAAACAGGTTCTCTTAAATTATAGTGTACAGTAGGTACTTGTTTGTTGCAAGTAGTTACTATGTACACAGTACTTGTTTGTTGCAAGTACGACAATAGCATTTTATCTTTTAGTACTATATAATTTGCGCCTATGTCGGGTTCCTGTAAACAGGTTCTCTTAAATTATAATGTATAGTAGGTACTTGTTTGTTGCAAGTGCTTACTATGTATACAGTACTTGTTTGTTGCAAGTATGACAATAGCATTTTCTCTTTCATGTAAAATAAACTGCGCCTATTTAGGGTTCCTCTAAACAGGTTCTCTTAAATTATAATGTATAGTATGAAATTTAATAACGCACTTTTTTCATTTTCAAAACTGTTTATTGTTCGCGACAATTGTTTCGCCACACTGTGGTTTCTTCAGGCGAAGAAATGATACAATAATATTCGTACACAGCGTTTAAATAGTGTAGTTATGGGGTTGGAGGATGATTATTATAATGTTTGAATATATTTGTAATAGTTACCCTTCACAGCTATAATTACACTATTTAAATGCTGTGTGCAAAATTATTGATAATTTCATCGCTTATAGAAGCCACAGTATGGCTAAACAATTGTCGCGAACAATAAACAGTTTTTAAAATTTAAAAAAAAAGTGCCTTTCTTTATTTTATACATTTTAATTATGAATGTCCAAGAAATCAAAGTTACAATAATCAACCTATAATGTATAGTACTTGTGAATTCCAAGTACACTGTGCCAATAAAATTTTATTTTTCAGCTACATGAGTAAAATAGGGCTCCAGGCGAGATCTCTCATGTCTAAAATAAAAAGATAACGGCATCAGTGAAATGGACAGCTTCATTTACACCAACAGTTTAACATTATAGGAATCATAAACCAAGAGATATTTTAATGTTCATCAATTCAGTTGTTCTGTAAATCAGGTCTTCCATTCACAGACAGTACCTCAAAATTGTAGCACTTTTCAGAATATTCTGGAAATGCTGCAATTTTAGGTGATGCTGAAAACTGTCAAATACATATTTTATTGAGTAAGATATAATGTGTACATTATAATCAGGATTTTGATGCCAATGCTAATTAGTTACTATTTACTCATTAAAATATGAATTATCAATTTGTTTTGTTTATGATTTTCATTCTTAATTTTCACATGATTTCTTCCGCTAAAGTTTGAAAAATAAAATAAATAAATAAATGAAATAAATAATAAAAATATAATATAATAATAAACTAAGACACAAGGACAATCATCTCCATAACATAACAAACAGAAATTTATACAAGATCACCAAAATCATACCCATCCAACAAAGACTGGACAAACTACGAAATAAATTTCACCAAAAACAGGACAATAGGACAATACTCGACGAATTATGTATTAAAAAACAAGACAAACTACTACAAAATTACATCCGACAAAAACGCTTCATGAATCATATTACACTTCATAACGCTCTCTTATCTAAACAATCACTCATATATCGCAAACACATGTACGTAATGTAATATAATATAATGTAATGTTAGACAAGGTGGAAAGACCCCATGTGGTCGATAGCCCAATAAAGATTTCGTGATTTCTCGTGATTTCCGGCTGAATTGGGAAAGATACCATATTGTTATTACAAAGATATGAAAAGAAATTTAATTTGAAATAACTTGAGAGAAATATTATTAAAGTTTAAAACAAATTTGAATGGAACCTTCGGTCGTGACTTCCGATTGAATTGGGAAAATTCATATTTGAAAAATGGTATTGGAACCTTCGCTCGTGATTTCCGGCTGAATTGGGAAATATACCATATTGTTATTAAAAAGATACGAAAAGAAATATAAATTGAAATAAATTGAGAGAAATATTATTAAAGTTTAAAACAAATTTGAATGGAACCTTCGGTCGTGACTTCCGACTGAATTGTGAAAATTCTTATTTGAAAAATGGTATTGGAACCTTCGCTCGTGATTTCCGGCTGAATTGGGAAAGATACCTTATTGCTATTAAAAAGATATGAAAAGAAATTTAAATTGAAATAACTTGAGAGAAATATTATTAAAGTTTAAAACAAATTTGAATGGAACCTTCGGTCGTGACTTCCGACTGAAATGTGAAAATTCATATTTGAAAAATGGTATTGGAACCTTCGCTCGTGATTTCCGGCCGAATTGGGAAAGATACCTTATTGTTATTAAAAAGATATGAAAAGAAATTTAAATTGAAATAACTTGAGAGAAATATTATTAAAGTTTAAAACAAATTTGAATGGAACCTTCGGTCGTGACTTCCGACTGAAATGTGAAAATTCATATTTGAAAAATGGTATTGGAACCTTCGCTCGTGATTTCCGGCTGAATTGGGAAAGATACCATATTGTTATTAAAAAGATATGAAAAGAAATTTAAATTTAAAAAACTTGACAGAAATATTATTAAAGTTTAAAACAAATTTGAATGGAACCTTCGGTCGTGACTTCCGACTGAAATGTGAAAATTCATATTTGAAAAATGGTATTGGAACCTTCGCTCGTGATTTCCGGCTGAATTGGGAAGATACCATATTGTTATTAAAAAGATATGAAAAGAAATTTAAATTTAAAAAACTTGACAGAAATATTATTAAAGTTTAAAACAAATTTGAATGGAACCTTCGGTCGTGACTTCCGACTGAATTGTGAAAATTCTTACTTGAAAAATGGTATTGGAACCTTCGCTCGTGATTTCCGGCTGAATTGGGAAAGATACCATATTGTTATTAAAAAGATATGAAAAGAAATTTAAATTTAAAAAACTTGACAGAAATATTATTAAAGTTTAAAACAAATTTGAATGGAACCTTCGGTCGTGACTTCCGACTGAAATGTGAAAATTCATATTTGAAAAATGGTATTGGAACCTTCGCTCGTGATTTCCGGCTGAATTGGGAAAGATACCTTATTGTTATTAAAAAGATATGAAAAGAAATTTAAATTGAAATAACTTGAGAGAAATTTTATTAAAGTTTAAAACAAATTTGAATGGAACCTTCGGTCGTGACTTCCGACTGAAATGTGAAAATTCATATTTGAAAAATGGTATTGGAACCTTCGCTCGTGATTTCCGGCTGAATTGGGAAAGATACCATATTGTTATTAAAAAGATATGAAAAGAAATTTAAATTTAAAAAACTTGACAGAAATATTATTAAAGTTTAAAACAAATTTGAATGGAATCTTCGGTCGTGACTTCCGACTGAATTGTGAAAATTCTTATTTGAAAAATGGTATTGGAACCTTCGCTCGTGACTTCCGGCTGAATTGGGAAAGATACCATATTGTTATTAAAAAGATATGAAAATAAATTTAAATTGAAATAATTTTGAGAGAAATATTATTAAAGTTTAAAACAAATTTGAATGGAACCTTCGGTCGTGACATCCGACTGAAATGTGAAAATTCATATTTGAAAAATGGTATTGGAACCTTCGCTCGTGATTTCCGGCTGAATTGGGAAAGATACCATATTGTTATTAAAAAGATACGAAAAGAAATTTAAATTGAAATAAATTGAGAGAAATATTATTAAAGTTTAAAACAAATTTGAATGGAACCTTCGGTCGTGACTTCCGACTGAAATGTGAAAATTCATATTTGAAAAATGGTATTGGAACCTTCGCTCGTGATTTCCGGCTGAATTGGGAAAGATACCATATTGTTATTAAAAAGATATGAAAAGAAATTTAAATTTAAAAAACTTGACAGAAATATTATTAAAGTTTAAAACAAATTTGAATGGAACCTTCGGTCGTGACTTCCGACTGAATTGTGAAAATTCTTATTTGAAAAATGGTATTGGAACCTTCGCTCGTGATTTCCGGCTGAATTGGGAAAGATACCATATTGTTATTTAAAAGATATGAAAAGAAATTTAAATTTAAAAAACTTGACAGAAATATTATTAAAGTTTAAAACAAATTTGAATGGAACCTTCGGTCGTGACTTCCGACTGAATTGTGAAAATTCTTACTTGAAAAATGGTATTGGAACCTTCGCTCGTGATTTCCGGCTGAATTGGGAAAGATACCATATTGTTATTAAAAAGATATGAAAAGAAATTTAAATTTAAAAAACTTGACAGAAATATTATTAAAGTTTAAAACAAATTTGAATGGAATCTTCGGTCGTGACTTCCGACTGAATTGTGAAAATTCTTATTTGAAAAATGGTATTGGAACCTTCGCTCGTGACTTCCGGCTGAATTGGGAAACATACCATATTGTTATTAAAAAGATATGAAAATAAATTTAAATTGAAATAATTTTGAGAGAAATGTTATTAAAGTTTAAAACAAATTTGAATGGAACCTTCGGTCGTGACTTCCGACTGAAATGTGAAAATTCATATTTGAAAAATGGTATTGGAACCTTCGCTCGTGATTTCCGGCTGAATTGGGAAAGATACCTTATTGTTATTAAAAAGATATGAAAAGAAATTTAAATTGAAATAACTTGAGAGAAATGTTATTAAAGTTTAAAACAAATTTGAATGGAACCTTCGGTCGTGACTTCCGACTGAAATGTGAAAATTCATATTTGAAAAATGGTATTGGAACCTTCGCTCGTGATTTCCGGCTGAATTGGGAAGATACCATATTGTTATTAAAAAGATATGAAAAGAAATTTAAATTTAAAAAACTTGACAGAAATATTATTAAAGTTTAAAACAAATTTGAATGGAACCTTCGGTCGTGACTTCCGACTGAATTGTGAAAATTCTTACTTGAAAAATGGTATTGGAACCTTCGCTCGTGATTTCCGGCTGAATTGGGAAAGATACCATATTGTTATTAAAAAGATATGAACAGAAATTTAAATTTAAAAAACTTGACAGAAATATTATTAAAGTTTAAAACAAATTTGAATGGAATCTTCGGTCGTGACTTCCGACTGAATTGTGAAAATTCTTATTTGAAAAATGGTATTGGAACCTTCGCTCGTGACTTCCGGCTGAATTAGGAAATATACCATATAGTTATTAAAAAGATATGAAAATAAATTTAAATTGAAATAATTTTGAGAGAAATATTATTAAAGTTTAAAACAAATTTGAATGGAACCTTCGGTCGTGACTTCCGACTGAAATGTGAAAATTCATATTTGAAAAATGGTATTGGAACCTTCGCTCGTGATTTCCGGCTGAATTGGGAAAGATACCTTATTGTTATTAAAAAGATATGAAAAGAAATTTAAATTGAAATAACTTGAGAGAAATATTATTAAAGTTTAAAACAAATTTGAATGGAACCTTCGGTCGTGACTTCCGACTGAAATGTGAAAATTCATATTTGAAAAATGGTATTGGAACCTTCGCTCGTGATTTCCGGCTGAATTGGGAAATATACCATATTGTTATTAAAAAGATATGAAAAGAAATTTAAATTGAAATAACTTGAGAGAAATATTATTAAAGTTTAAAACAAATTTGAATGGAACCTTCGGTCGTGACTTCCGACTGAAATGTGAAAATTCATATTTGAAAAATGGTATTTGAACCTTCGCTCGTGATTTCCGGCTGAATTGGGAAAGATACCATATTGTTATTAAAAAGATACGAAAAGAAATTTAAATTGAAATAAATTGAGAGAAATATTATTAAAGTTTAAAACAAATTTGAATGGAACCTTCGGTCGTGACTTCCGACTGAAATGTGAAAATTGATATTTGAAAAATGGTATTGGAACCTTCGTTCGTGATTTCCGGCTGAATTGGGAAAGATACCATATTGTTATTAAAAAGATATGAAAAGAAATTTAAATTGAAATAACTTGAGAGAAATATTATTAAAGTTTAAAACAAATTTGAATGGAACCTTCGGTCGTGACTTCCGGCTGAATTGGGAAAGTTCATATTTGAGAAATGGTATTGGAACCTTCGATTGTGACTTCCGCCTGATTTGGGAAAGATACCATATTGTTATTGAAAAGATATGAAAAAAGAAATATACAACTTGGCCTTAGGCCCAGTTGTACGATCGTGGATCATCCTTGACCATGGTTCAGTTACCTAGGATATAATTGTTAATACACTGAACTGAACCGAGATCAAAGATAATCCACCTTCGTACAACTGAACCTATCTCATTTAGGCCCAGTTGTACGATCAAGGATTATATTAGATCGAGGTTCAATATCTATGGATTCGGTTGTGCTGACAATTGTATCCTAGGTAACTGAACCATGGTCAAGGATGATCCATGATGGTAGAACTGGGCCTTAAAATATAACAAAATAAACAAGTTTGTAACAACGATAGTCAGTAGTTATTTACCAATTTCACCAGAGGTTTTATTATCTCAAGTGTATTTGAATCCCGCGCTCGTAAACTTAGGGCGACAAGAGCCGATTGCAGTCGAGCAGCATCAAGGTTACCGATTCGGAGGCAGTCTCATGCTTGCTGACAAAACAAATCGTAGCAACAATCGCGTTTAATTGACTGTAGCACAATGGACCCATACAGCATAGCCTCCATTCACCGACTGCAAATTTAATGCCCAGTTTCTACGGCGGCTTCGTCCGAATGCCCCCACCTTTTGGCGACCGTTGCTTTATTATTATTAGTATCCTCTGGCCCCACCGAGTGTACCTTCCTACCTTTCCGTCTCTACTTCTTCGTCCGTCAGTGGAGTTCTGGTCTCGGGCGTCGCCTCTTCGTACGCGAAATTTGACCTCGTGCCGGTCGCATGGTGTTGTGCGTGGGTGTGAATCTGGTGAGCGCAAGTGTGTGGTCCTCCTCAAGAAGTGATAAGTGCCTTTGTGTGTGCCGCAGGTGTTTAAACTTGGATTACCAGCGACGCCAGCAGAAAGAGGTAATAATAAAGCCATGGCTAAGTACAGTGTTCAAATTGTGAGCGCGCATGGACCACTCCTTGTGCGTGGAATATGTGCCGCAGCTGTGCGGTGCTGTGCGGAGAATTCTGCGGCATTCCTGAGCATCTGGTAACAGGTTACGGCCAGCCTCCCTACCACTTGACCTTTCCGGGTACAGTCACCACAAAAAAATTTGTACCTAGGAAGTGCAGTTGGTGGTCCAGCGGAGGCTAAACTGGCCGCAATTACGCTGATAAGCAGCCCTCCAGTGCGGTGATTAAGCGCGTGTCATCAATCTGCGCGACCGCTGTGGTCACCTAACCGATTAGATTCGCTATTGTGCAATAATTCAACGTTTTATAAGCGCTAATTTACACGCCGCAATTACCATAATGTAAATCGCGAAACAGAAACTGAAATTCACTTTTTGCTCAGCTGACCAGAAATGAAGCAAATTTATAATCATTTGTCTGCGCACGCAATAAATATACTGCAAATACACAATAGATTCATTTAGCTATCTAAAATTCTAAACACTATCTCCCTAACATAAATCAAATGGACAACCTAAACAGATTGATTTGGCTGTCTAAATTTCCAAACAGAATCGCATTTTATTCTTATTATTTAGGATATTTAATACATCAATGTTAATACTAAGTCCTTTTTTTTATAAATATAACTATCGATACCTACTTGAAGGACAAACACATAAGTTGTAAGCAACGAGTGATTTTCATTTATATTTTCATACGTGTACATTTGGAACGCAAATTTGCAATTACATATAGAGATAAGTGTAGATTTCGAGTGGAAATTTGCTCTTATTAAGTTATTAGAATACTACAGAAAATCTTATCATTTTACCTAGTAAAATAAGGTTTAGTAAAAATCTTGCCCATAAAGTATGGGATACGAGTCATAACCAAAGAATCATATTTCTTCCAAAAGAAATACGCCATAAGTGTAGATTTAGTCTTGAAACTCGCAATTATAACAATTTTAGAGAAAATATTATTTCACTTATAAATAAATTGCACCGTTTAATACGCTCATAAAGTATGGGTACACTCTGGGGAAAATCATTGTAAACTTAAAATATAACATTGGCTGAACCTATTCATGATATGAAATCCCTTAACATAGGTCAGTTTTAATTTAAAAGTATGTCCTGTTAAAATAATGAGCCGAAGAAAACGTTAACGTGTTTTCATTTTAACCAGACTGACTAACAAAACAAACAAACTATGATTTTTCTGTTTAATTTAACAAGAACTGATTTTAAATATTCAGTAACAGGAAAATCCCTTCGTTTTAAAGTGACTCCAATGTTATTTCATTTAATAATCAATATAATGTAAAGTGATATGTATGTGAAATAATAAGTTCAAATGATTTAAATTAAACATACCACTTCATTCAAATCAAAAAGATTTCACATGCTATTCAAAACGATAGATTTCTCTGAGTGTAAAGTATGAGTCGTATTAGATATTTATTTTTCTGTTAAAATGGCCGAAAATGTGTAGCAATTTTTAGACTAACTTTGTTTCTATAAGTTTTCTTGATATTCGAAACATACATACTATGATTTTTCTGTTTAATATAACAAGAACTGATTGAAAATGTGTAGCAATTTTTGGACACTAACTTTGTTTCTATAAGTTTTCTTGGTATTTGAAGCAAACATACTATGATTTAGCTGTTTAATTTAACAAGAACTGATTTTAAATATTCAGTAACAAGAAGCACCCTTTATTTCTAAGTGACTATAATGTTATTTCATTTAATACTCAATATAATGTAACGTGATATGTATATGAAATAATAAGTTCAAATGATTTAAATTAAACATACCACCTCATTCAAATCAAAAAGATTTCACATGCTTTTCAAAACGATAGATTTCTCCGAGTGTAAAATATGAGTCGTATCAGATATATATTTTTTTTAAATGGCCGAAAATGTGTTGCAATTTTCGGGCACTCACATTGTTTCTATAAGTTTTCTTGATATTTGTAACAAACATACTATGATTTTTCTGTTTAATTTAACAAGAACTGATTTTAAATATTTAGTGACTGAAAATTGCAAAGTGACTGCAATGTTATTTAATTTAATAATCAATATAATGTAAAGTGATGTGTATATAAAATAATAAGTTCAAATGATTTAAATTAAACATACCACCTCCCACAAATCAAAATTATTTCACATGCTTTTTAAAACGATAGATCTCTCTGAGTGTAAACTATAAAGTATCAGATATTATTTTTTTTGTTAAAATGGCCGAAGATGTGTAACAATTTTTGGGCACTAACTTTGTTTCTATACGTTTTCTTGATATTTGAGACACACATACTATGATTTTTCTGTTTAATTTAACAAGAACTGATTTTAAATATTCAGTGACAAGAAAATCCATTCATTTCAAAGTGACTCCAATATTATTTCATTTAATAATCAATGTAATGCAAAGTGGTAATGAAATAATAAGTTCAAATGATTTAAATTAAACATACCACCTCCTACAAATCAAAATGATTTAACATGCTATTCAAAACGATATATTTCTCCGAGTGTAAAGTATACGTGGTATCAGATATTTATTTTTCTGTTAAAATGGCCGAAAATGTGTAGCAATTTTTGGGCACTAACTTTGTTTCTATAAGTTTTCTTGATATTTGAAACACACATACTATGATTTTTCTGTTTAATTTAACATGAACTGATTTTAAATATTCAGTGACAAGAAAATCTCTTCATGTCAAAGTGACTCCAATGTTATTTCATTTAATAATCAATATAATGTAAAGTGATATGTATATGAAATTATAAGTTCAACTGATTTAAATTAATCATACCACCTCATTCAAATCAAAAAGATTTCACATGCTTTTCAAAACGATACATTTCTCTGAGTGTAAAGTATGAGTCGTATCAGATATTTATTTTTCTATTAAAATGGCCGAAAATGTGTAGCAACTTTTGAGCCCTAACGTTGTTTCTATAAGTTTTCTTCATTTTTGCTATACTGAAATGAAATAAAACTATCAAAAACTGTACGAAACAATGTTTGTTTTTGCAAAAAAATATTAATGGTTTTGCTTTGATTAAACATAGGTGTAGATTTGGAATCCATATTTGCAAGCATAACGAATTTACAGAAAATATTATTTTACTTATTATCGCACGATTTAGTGATAAGTAGATACGCTGACGTATGGAATATGAGTCTTACCAATGAATCATTTTTTCTGTTAAAACGGTAACTAATCGGTAGTAATTTTAAGACAATAGCTGTTTTATACCCCTTTTGCTGATATTTGCTAAACTGAACAATATAAAAAAAATATATGTACAAAATCAAATGTTTGTTTACAATAAAGAAAAAAAAAATCGATAACGCCAGAATTTTAACACAAATTGGCGAATCTGACGTATGGAATAGGAGTCTTACCAAAGATTCATTTTTTCTGTTAAAACGGTCACAAATGGATAGTAACTTTAAGACAATATATTTTTTTTACCATTCTTGCTGATATTTGCTATACTGAACTAAACAGTATAAAAAAAATCTATACAAAATCAAATCTTTGATTCCAATTAAAAAAAAATCTATAATGCCATAATTTTAACACAAATCGGCGAATTAACATTAAATTAAGCATTTTGGTAGAATAAAATATCATCGATTTTATTAGTGACCTTTTATTAGTAATTAGTAATTTTTAGACAAATGCTTTTTTCTACCCTTTTTGCTGATATTTGCTATACTGAACTAAACACTATAAAAATAAAATCTATACAAAAACAACTTTTTGTTTCCAATAAAAAAAAAATCGATAATGCCATAATTTTAACACAAATCACAAATTGGCGAATCTGACGTAAGGACATGAGTCTTACCAAAGACCTTTATTTTGTGTTAAAACAGTTAGAAATGAGTAGTAACTTTAAGACAATATATTTTTTTTATGCTTCTTACTGATATTTACTATACTGAAGTAAACAGTATAAAAAAAATCTATACAAAATCAAATTTTTCTTTCCAATTAAAAAAAATCGAGAATGCCATAATTTTAACACAAATTGGCGAATTACCATTAAATGAAGCATTTTGGTAGAATAAAATATTATCGATTTTATTAGTGACCTTGATAGACATGATATTTGCATATACATATAGGACTAGCTACTTATGTACCCAGGCAGTAAAGTGGCACGTTATCAAACGAGTTTGGAAAATGAGAGCCGAGGCGAGCAACCAGACGAGTTCGATAAAGACACTTTTCTGGCGTGGTGCATACATTTTTTTCGGCTACTACTACTACTTGCATTTGAAGTGAAGTTGTGGATTTATATTTTAGAAATAGAAACTGTAGCATAAAATAATAAGGCAATAGAGTTTTGAGGCGAATATTTTTCAGCCATATCTGCTAAATATCCCATCACGACATTTTTACTGTATTTGGTGATTTTTGGCACACCATTCCTAAAATAATTGATGTTGTCTTTCGTATTTTCTCTGGACTTTTTCGGTAGTATATCAAAACTAATATATAATAATAATAATAAGACCAGAGAGTTTGAGGCGAATATTTTTCAGCCATATCAGCCATCACGACATTTTTACTGTATTTGCTGATTTTTTTCTCACAATTCCAAAAGTAATTGATGTTGTCTTTCGTATTTTTCTCTCAACTTTTTAGGTAGCATATCAAAATTAATATAAAAATAATATTAATAAGACCAGATAGTTTAAGGCGAATATTTTTCAGCTAATTTGCAAAGTATCCCATCACGACATTTTTACTGTATTTGGTGATTTTTGGCACACCATTCCTAAAATAATTAATGTTGTCTCTCGTATTTTTCTCTCAACTTTTTCGGGAGCAAATCCAAACTAATATACAATAATAATAATAAGACCAGATAGTTTAAGGCGAATATTTTTCAGACAATTTGCAAAATATTCCATCACGACATTTTCACTGTATTTGGCGATTTTTGGCATACTATTCCAAAAATAATTAATGTTGTTTCTCGTATTTTTCTCTGGACTTTTTCGGTAGCATATCCAAACTTATATATAATAATAATAATAAGACCAGAGAGTTTGAGCCGAAAATTTTTCAGCCATATCTGCAAAATATCGCATTACGACATTTTCACTGTATTTGATAATTTTTGGCACACCATTCCTAAAATAATTGATGTTGTTTTTCGTATGTTTCTCTCAACTTTTTCGGGAGCAAATCCAAACTAATATATAATAATAATAATAAGACCAGATAGTTTAAGGCGAATATTTTTCAGACAATTTGCAAAATATCCCATCACGACATTTTCACTGTATTTGGTGATTTTTGGCGCACCATTCCTAAAATAATTGATGTTGTCTCTCGTATTTTCCTCTCGACCTTTTAGGAAGCGTATTCAAACTAATATAATAATAATAATAAGACAGAGAGTTTGTGGCGAATATTTTTCAGCCTTATCAGCCATCACGACATTTTTACTGTATTTGGTAATTTTTGGCACACCGTTGCTAAAATAATTGATGTTGTTTCTTGTATTTTTCTCTGGACTTTTTAGGTAGCATATCCTATACAATAACTATAACTATGTATAACTAATATACAATAATAATAATAAGATCGGAGAGTTTGAGGCGAATATTTTTCAGCCATATCTGCAAAATATCCCATCACGACATTTTCACTGTATTTGGTGATTTTTGGCACGCCATTCCTAAAATAATTGATGTTTCTCGTATTTTTCTCTGGACTTTTTCGGTTATAATAATATATAATAATAAGACTAGAGAGCTTGAGGCGAATATTTTTCAGCCATATCAGCCATCACGACATTTTTACTGTATTTGGTGATTTTTGGCACACCATTCCAAAAATAATTGATGTTGTCTCTCGTATTTTTCTCTGGAAATTTTCGGTAGCATATCCAAACTAGCTATCAGGATCTTTTCTTGAATTTCTGGAAGCGTGCAATCGATATTCTCATAACGCATAACTTTTCTGTTGGCGTTCGTAAATCAATCTTAAGTTATTATTTTGATTTTTAAACTAAGTAAAATATCTTATGCACGTGAACTGAAAACTCTTTGGTACTGCATAGTATAATATGCATGAAAATTTTAGAAAAATACTTAACTGTTAATTGGATACAACATTAATCTTTGGTGATTAATAATAATGGCCTGGCAATAATCAAAGTGACCTCTCCCAGTGACCCAGGCACGCTATGAATGCCGGTCATGCCACAAGGAAATTCCAATTTCCAATAACAAAAACCGGCGAGTCTCTGAGCTGTCGCTAGCAAAAACGGGGAAACCCCTTAGATATTTGGATTGAATTTCCACATTTTCATGGAATAAAAACAATGAGAACTTTGAATATTAATTAGTTTAATATTTGTAATGTAAACGAATAGAACTTTCATTGTTTTACAGAGTTTTCCGATTGCTTTTCACTATGTGTTGTGTTTCACTCTATCTGAAATGCTTTTCCCTCTTGTCAACACTTGTCAATATTGTATCAAATGAATTTCGCATGTGTCAAATTGTTTTCACTCTTTATCAAATGCTGACTGATCTAATATTTAATCCATCTCGACCAGAGGGAAAAGCATTTGAGATAAATTGAAACATAACTGATACAAAGTGAAAAGCAATCGGAAAACTCTGTATATTATTTTTATTTCTGTAGTATTTTTTTATTTACTGTAGTCATCCATTTGAACCAATTTACTTGCGAAAATCTGTAAGTTGTACATTGAACAACGAGGCTTGAATACCTGCCTGCAAATATTTGTGTTATGTAATAATTATAAATATTTGATTATTTTTTTAGAATGGTCTTGAAGTTGTTTTGGTTGGGAAATTGATTAACATTGTTTCTGAAGAATTTTCATTAGTCACGCATTTCTGCGATTTGATTCTTATCGCTGCTGCACGATCCTCGCCCTACAACTTTCTAATCAAACACTTAACCGATAGATCAATCCACTGGGCCTATCTGCGGCCAGAATCTGATGCATCTCCATTCCGCCCCCAAATTCCCCGTGTGCACCACCCGCCAAGATAAGGCCCAACGCACTATTTATTGGTTTCCTCGGCTCGCGCTCGTGCCTCAATAACTCAACGGGATTAAGTCCCAGTGGATTATCGGCTGGTGCGTCCGCAGGAATAACTGGATTACGCCCCCTCGCCAGCCGCCCCCAGCGTGAAATATACGGGCCGATACACGGAGTCGCAATTAATTACGACCAATGCCGCGGCCGCCGTAACTATTAAACGTAATAAGCCGCGGTTTAAGCGGTGGCGGCGGCAGAGTGCGTATCGGAAGCGCGTGTGAGATCCCCAGATTGGGGCCGGGGCCCCCAGGAAAACGCCGCCTCCGGCGGGGGCCCGAATGTGCGGCTGATCCGGCCGCAAACGACGGCCGGATATATGTTCGGAAAGCAATTCTCCTCACACACGCACTGATCTATGATAACAATGCAGAGATCCGGAAGTTGCCCTCAGCAATAGTGCTAAAAATTGATTGCTTGCCACGATAACGTATCGCATTTTAATCTTAATGTAGAGCAGTGATTTTCTATGTATAATCGTAAGTATATCATTGTAGAGAAGACAACAACCTAAAAAAACACCTTTTTGTAGCAAGAAGGAGATATCAAGAGACACAAAACAGAAATAGTCAAAAAAGTAATTAGATCAACGCTAACTTACAGCAGCAAAACATGGACGATGACAGGAAAACAAATAAAAAGAATAAATGTCGTGGAGATGAGAATCCTAAGATAAATAGAAAACTAAACAAGAAGAGACAGAATAAGGAACGAGCCGCACAGGTAAAACTTAAAAATAAAACCAATACAGGATCAAATAACCGAAAGCCAAATGAAAAACTAAGTTAATATATGAGACAAGACCAACAGGAAAACAACAGAGAGGAAGACAGAGAAAAGAGAAACAACAGGTTGAATTGTTTCTTCACTCATTTTGGGATGTGCATTATTTTTCTGCAAATTTCTTTATTTTCCAGAACTTTGTATGGCAATTTTTATAAATTTAATGACTTTCTGATACATATATGGAATATATCAAATTAAACAAAATAACTTATAGCGATGCCACCAGCGATGTGATAATGCATAAACTCAGATTTTACGTAATACAAGAAGCAGCATATAATAAATACAACATGACCGCACAAAATACGCATAAACGTTATGAAAAGCAGTGCATTATCAAATTTCCATTGAAATTAAAAATTAGAATTAACTCATAATTTTCTAAATGTAAATTTGTACAGCACTTCTCATTGGCGCTTCTGATTCCCATTTCTGCAAGCTTTGTAGTTGTGTAATAAGTTAGTTGAAATAATTGGTGTTGCTGCTATTCAATTTACTATAAAAGAAGACCTGAATGGAATAAATTAATGAACTCGGCGATGCGATAATAAAAGTTTTAACTGCTCGATAAATCTTCGCACAGAACTTGCCCAAAGTGTATTATCTGGGCCTCGCAATTGTGTAATGAGGCTGCCGAAATTATTTGTGCAGATAATCACAGAGTGTTGCAGTAAAACTGCGACGAGACAATTTAGAAAACAAAAATTATAAGTACTTTGCGCGACAAAAAAATTGGGATATTATTATACCGTGCGATCAACAATTCTTAATCATAAGGTAAACTTCTATTTTGTAAAATAAGATCATGTTCATGGTCATTCCTTCATTAAATCACCAGCATAAGAATGCCGAATATTTTAGATTTTTAATTTAACAAACTTGATTTTAATAAATAAACAATATTTTGTATATATCGGATTGATGAGGCTGATACGTTATGAAACTGCATGTTAATATATAAATAAGACACAATTGGTGTGAATTTCACAAAATATTTAATGTTGTACTGCAACAATTGTTTCGCCACATAGTGGCGTCATCAGTCAGATGAAAACTGATATTCTACAACTAGTAAATATTTTGTGAAACTCACACCAATTGTGTTTCATTTATATAATAATTTTTATATAACATGTTTGAGCCGACCGAGCCATGAGTATTAAATTATGATTGTTATGTGTAAATGTGACATGTTATTTGTAAATTCTGGTGTTTAAGCCGAGCAATGTAGAAGTGTTAAAGTCGTGATGTGATTACCTCTAAAATGAGAGAAATATCCTTAAACCGGTTCGTTGCCCCAGTTTTTTGCAGATTCTAACATAATAAAAACGTGAATTACTATTTTGATACGTTGTACTTAATCTCTATTTAATGCGCCACGGAATGAGAGCGAAACATAAATTTTGTCATGTCTTATTTTACTGCATTATTAGTTATAAATAGAAATGTTTTCAGAATATTTAAGTATTTGAATTCAATAAGAAAACAAAATTATTTAAAAATCAATAAAATTTAAAACAAACCTTAATAATATATGTATAAGTAATGAAATAGAGTCTACATTCGCTACTGTATCACATTTAAAATACTTATTGCAATATAGGAACTGAAAACTTGAAAACTTGGTAAATGATTTTGTTTTTATTATACTAGAAAACAAAATTATTCAAAAATCAATAAATTTAAAACAAATCTTAATAATATACGAGCCCAGGCTCATAATAGTTCGGCCGGTTTACATTTTCAAGCAGAGGCTTAAACAAATCATAAGACTTAAACAAATGATGAATATCGGCCGAACTATTATGAGCTGTCCGTTCACTAAAGTTTTTGGTATATAAAATTTTGTTCCTTATGTTATTCGGATAAAATATTCAGCTTTTGTAAGGTTAAAGTATATATTTTAAAATAGTGGAAACAATTTTGTCGAAATGTGTCATCATTTGTGTAAGTTTTATGATTTGTTTAGGCTTCTGCTTGAAAATGTAAACCGGCCGAACTATTATGAGCCTGGGCTCGTATGTATAAGTAATGAAATAGAATCTACATTCACTACTGTTTACATTCACTACATTTAAAATATTCATTGCAATATAGGAACTGAAAACTTGAAAACTTGGTAAATGATTTTGTTTTTATTATACTAGAAAACAAAGTTATTCAAAAATCAATTAATTTGAAACAAATCTTAATAATATATGTATAAGTAATAAAATAGAATCGACATTCGCTACTGTTTAGAAAACTCGAAAACTTGGTAAATGATTTTGTTTTTATTATACTTACAATAATTATCACTGTTATATAGATCAATTTTTAAGAATTTTGAAAATATTTCGCTTATATTTATTAAAAATAATCCAATAATTCAATAAAATTGAATTGATCAAATTTTTAAGATTTTTTAAGGGTTTTTAAGGATATTATTATCAATGGTAGTACTAAATATCTTTATTTTTGCTAAATTTAATTACATGTAGTTATATATAACTACATATATAAATAAAAAAACAAATAAAAATAAAAATTATATATAAATGTGATATTTAACATTTCAAAAGGCTAAAGGCCCTCAGATTTTTCTGCCCTTGCTTAACCGATTATATCAGTATTTTTTTAAATTTGTAATTTCCATACCAATCACTCAATATTCT
The DNA here is from genome assembly GCA_951805005.1 of Othius punctulatus. Classification (NCBI taxonomy): domain Eukaryota; kingdom Metazoa; phylum Arthropoda; class Insecta; order Coleoptera; family Staphylinidae; genus Othius; species Othius punctulatus. The sequence continues at coordinate 18,219,696 of OX638145.1, forward strand.
CAGAATTCTGTGGATGTCGTTTTCTGGATTTTCAACATTCAGGATAATTATTTTTCATTTTCCAAACATTTCGTCGATTAATCCTGCTGATAGTTTTCCCTTCTTCATGATGGATTTCCCTGTTCAATAAATTTTGTTTGAGTTTTTAAATTCAAAATTTTGCTTAAATATTGGTTTTGATTGGATCACAGGACTCAATTTATTTATAGGATTTTCATAGGATTTATAGGATTATAGGCAACTCTTTAAGTCATTTTCCCCCAATTTAAAATGTTCTAATGCAGGTGTTTACATGTTTAAATTTGTCATTTCATGCTATTTTTTACATAGTTTTCCCTTGTTCATGATAGTTTTCCAAAATGTAATCTTTCCAAATATTTATTTGGCTCGTGTTTTAGTGGTAGTAATTTACATTAGTAATTTACATTATGTACAAATCGTGACAACTCAATTTGGTTCGTTTTGTGGGTAATGTGTCTATTAGTAATTTTCGCCGATTAATCCTCCTGAAAGTTTTCCCTTCTTCATTGGTTTTCCCTGTTCAATGAATATTGTTTCAGTTTTTAAATTCCCAATTTTGCTAGATATATTGGTTTTGATAGGATCACAGGACTCAATTTTTTTATAGGATTTTCATAGGGTTTATAGGATGTTGCAATTCATAAGACATTTATTCCCAATTTAAAATTTTCTAATACAGGTGTTTACATTTTTAGTACTTAAATTTGTCATTTCGTGCTATTTTTTTTCATAGTTTTCCTTTCTTCGTGATAGTTTTCCAAAATTAATTTTTCCAAACATTTTGCCGATTAATCCTCCTGAAACTTTTCCCTTCTTCATGGGTTTCCCGTTTTCCCTTTTCAATGAATTTTGTTTGAGTTTTTAAAGTCCCAATTTTGCTTGATATATTGGTTTTGATATGATCACAGGACTCTATTTTTTATAGGATTTATAGGATGTTGCAATTCGTAACACATGTTTTCCCAATTTAAAATTTTCTAATACAGGTGTTTACATTTTTAGTTCTTAAATTTGTTATTTCATGCTGTTTTGCATAGTTTTCCCTGCTTCGTGATAGTTTTCCCTGATCAATGAATTTTGGTTGAGTCATTAAATCCCTAATTTTGTTAACGATATTGTTTTTCATAGGATAGAAGGATTGTGCTTTTATAGGATTCATAGGATTTTGCAATTTGTAGCACATTTTTGCCCAATTTTAATTTTGCTAAAGATATTGGTTTTTATAGGATTCAAAGATTATGATTTTTATAGAATTTAAGGGGTTTTGCAATTTGTAGCACATTTTTGCCCAATTTTAAATTTTCGTACATTAGTGCGTATATATTTAGATTTAAAACTTGCCATTTCATGCTATTTTTTGCAGAAAAATACCAACAACTGAATAATTTATTTGCTTTTAATGATATTTTATCCCAATTTTCACTCAGTAGAAGTTAACTGGCGCCTGAAGTCAATTTAATCTGTTTCAATCAAATTTAGTCAATTTAATTCTACAATCTCAAGAATATTGATTTTGTAATTCCCAATTTATGGCAAATCTGCTATGGTGATTGTTCGCGAAATGCTTAGATTTTGTAGTATTGCAAATTTTTGCAAAAAAATAGCAACTACTGAATAATTTATTTGTATTTTAAGATTTTTGATCCCAAGTTTCACTCAGTAGAAGTTATCTGACACCTTAAGCCAATTTAATCAATTTTACAATCAATTTTAGTCAATTTAATTCCACAATCTCAAGAATATTGATTTTGTAATTCCCAATTTATGGCAAATCTGCTATGGTGATTATTTGCGAAATGCCTGGATTTTGTTGTATTGCAAATTTTTGCAAAAAAATACCAACTACTGAATTATTTGTTTGCATTTTAAGTAGTTTGATCCAATGTTTCACTCAGTAGAAGTTATCTGACACCTTAAGCCAATTTAATCAATTTTACAATCAATTTTAGTCAATTTAATTCCACAATCTCAAGAATATTGATTTTGTAATTCCCAATTTATGGCAAATCTGCTATGGTGATTATTTGCGAAATGCCTGGATTTTGTTGTATTGCAAATTTTTGCAAAAAAATACCAACTACTGAATTATTTGTTTGCATTTTAAGATGTTTGATCCAATGTTTCACTCAGTAGAAGTTATCTGACACCTTAAGCCAATTTAATCAATTTTACAATCAATTTTAGTCAATTTAATTCTACAATCTCAAGAATTTTGATTTTGTAATTCCCAATTTATGGCAAATCTGCTATGGTGATTGTTCGCGAAATGCCTAGATTTTGTAGTATTGTAAATTTTTGCAAGAAAATACCAACTACTGAATTATTTATTTGCATTTTAATATTTTTGATCCCAAGTTTCACTCAGTAGAAGTTATCTGACACCTTAAGCCAATTTAATCAATTTTAGTCAATTTAATTCTACAATCTCAAGAATTTTGATTATGTAATTCCCAATTTGTGACAAATCTGTTATGGTGATTGTTCGCGAAATGCCTCGATTTTGTAGTATTGCAAATTTTTGCAAAAAATTACCAACTACTGAATTATATATTTGCATTTTAAGATTTTTGATCCAATGTTTCACTCAGTAGAAGTTATCTGACACCTTAAGCCAATTTAATCAATTTTACAATCAATTTTAGTCAATTTAATTCTACAATCTCAAGAATTTTGATTTTGTAATTCCCAATTTATGGCAAATCTGCTATGGTGATTGTTCGCGAAATGCCTAGATTTTGTAGTATTGTAAATTTTTGGGAGAAAATACCAACTACTGAATTATTTATTTGCATTTTAATATTTTTGATCCCAAGTTTCACTCAGTAGAAGTTATCTGACACCTTAAGCCAATTTAATCAATTTTACAATCAATTTTAGTCAATTTAATTCTTCAATCTCAAGAATTTTGATTTTGTAATTCCCAATTAATGGAAAATCTGCTATGGTGATTATTCGTGAAATGCGTAGATTTTGTAGTATTGCAAATTTTTGCAAAAAAATACCAACTACTGAATTATTAAAATTTTTGATCCCAAGTTTCACTCAGTAGAAGTTATCTGATACCTTAAGCCAGTTTAATCAATTTTACAATCAATTTTAGTCAATTTAATTGTACAATCTCAATAATTTTGATTTTGTAATTCCCAATTTATGGCAAATCTGCTATGGTGATTGTTCGCGAAATGCCTAGATTTTGTAGTATTGCAAATTTTTGCAAAAAAATACCAACTACTGAATTATTTATTTGCATTTTACGATTTTTGATCCCAAGTTTCACTCAGTAGAAGTTATCTGACACCTTAAGCCAATTTAATCAATTTTAGTCAATTTAAGTGTACAATCTCAAGAATTTTGATTTTGTAATTCCTAATTTATGGAAAATCTATCCATTTATGGCAATGCTATGGTGATTATTTACGAACTGCCTAGACTTTGCCGGTTATATTCTTATCTTGGTTCGAATGTGGCATGTACGCTTCATGTTTACTATTATATTTACATGCTAACTATTTATATAAACACTATTTTGACGACTGCGCCTCGACATCATTTTAACGTACCTATTTATACATTTTCAGTATATAAATAATACGTTATTAGTGGAGCCCAACTAACGCCAAGTGACCTTGATTGGCGATATATGCGAATGTATAAATAAAACATATAATCTACACCGAGCAGCTACTTAACTACTTTATAGTTAAGCGAGTACTTATTTGCCACGCCATCACCTATCACTTGTTTCAAGTCATCACTTATCCATCCATATTTTCTGTGACTAAGAGATTACAAGCCACGGAATAGATAGATTGATGATTCAAGTAAGTGGTATATACTCATGGTACCAAATATGGTCAGCAACTTTGAAACCCAAAAAGGTGAACTTTTTCAAAGAAACAGGACTCATTGATGAAAGTTTAGTCTGCAGTTGAAAGCGTTAAAGGACTATTAAGGCCGAAGTGCTAAGGGAGGAATCGAGGAGGAAACAAAGTGGAATAATTTGACAGGTAGATAGAAATAGATTCATCAAACCATATTTATTATGACGAAGAGATAGATAAAACACAAGGTAGATAAAAATAGATACATCAAACCATATTTTCTATGACGAAGAGATCATAGACCATAGAATAGATATATTGACGTAATCTAGTAAGTGGATATAAGAACTGGTCTGAAATGTACAAGATAGAGAAAAGTAGGGAAAATTGCCCCCAAAATAGATTATTTGACGACATCGAATGTATGGATTACAAATACTAGTTCTAAATTGAATAAGGCAGAGATAATTATGTTCAGGAGTGTATTAATGATAACTGAATGAAGAACATTCAGACGAGCGTTTTACACCAAAAAAGCCGAATATCTAAAATTTCACCATTCTGAAATATTGGCATATATTGATATATACAGGGTTATAGTCATATGAAAATTCTCACAAATTCGAAAAAGCAACTGTTCAAATATCTCATTTAGATACATCATTCGCCACACATATTTATATTTTTTATTAAGAACCATGGCAATATTTCGCAAAGCATATCCATGGCCCGTGACGCTATCTGCACTCTTTCTCCAGGCGGCAGCCTTCCTTTGAACATGACTTTCAGCAATAGCCCGAGCAATAGACTAAGAGCAATCTCGCGTTTCTTCTTGCTGCGCTCGGCTGCACCTAGACACGGAACGTGGCGTTTAAATGAAAAATTAAAACCTGCCACGTCACCGATCGAAATTACCGAACGCAAGGCTGCACTTAATTGCCGATCGTAATTAATCGACGCATCGCAACGTGCAAAACGCTGCGTTTTTACGCTACACGCAATGATTGCGGATTAATTCATGTATCATTGATACTTTTTTTGTAGAGAGGAGATACTCTCATGCCAAAGCAATAAACAGACGCTTTCCAAAATTGGAGATCAGTTATCTTCCTAGTATACAATATTTAAACATTAGAGGGTAGTCTTTCCAAAATTGGAGATAAATTATCTTCCTGATATGTAACCATGGAAATCAGTTGCTCGAAGTCAAATACTAGAAAATCTAATTTTATCGAATGTAACTTTGCGCAAAAACTAGTTCCTCGAAAAGGTTGGGTGGTTAGGTTGGTTTAGTTTAGATTAGGTTATATATTTTAGAGCAATTTATTTAATTTATGTTTCCCGTTACAAATCCAAAATGAAATCCATTAGCTGGCTTGTTGCATAAGCCCGTAGAAAAACACCAGAAAGAGGGACACAAACTCGGCCTCGTTGTTACGTAATTCGCTAAAACCAACTTCCCCCGCCCCCGCAGCCGCTTTGGGTTAATATCACACTTTCGGGATTCGTCATAAATATTCATCCGGCGGCCGCAATATTCGCCCCTCTTTATTTACACGGCGCGTGGAAATTAAATATCTCGTTGAGTGGTTATAATTTTCTGGTATTAATTTCGCGAGGCGACGATGTCGAACCACCCCCGCGCCGCCCCCGCTGCAGGAATACGTTTTAATGACGGATTCAATTTGCACGAGGCCAGGAGTTCGCGGCGCTATGGGGCACATTGCGACCTGGGGGGCGGCGGGTGCTCGGGGGCTGAGATCCGCTCGGGGAGCGGCTGGCGAGGGGTGATCGTGCAAGAATCGGGATAATAAGCGGATTGGTGGTTGCGGAATTAAGTGCTCCAGACTCAGGAGTGCAAATGGTGCAGTTATTATTTTTGAAATGCAAACGAATTATTGATGGATTCAGCTTATTAGTATTGTGCATTTCCTACTGGCACATACAATTAAATGTGCCAATACAAATGTATTTTTTCTATAATAAAATTATTAATTATTAATTAAATAATAAAACAGTACACATAACACCATCTTCAGAGTCCGTCGCAGGATCGACTTAGTGTTACAAAAGTTGAATCATTCCATAAGTGGTGGTATACGAAACTATAGAGATATAGAACAACTACAGAAAATGAATAGAGGTGTAGAAAAGGTATTGAAAAAGTTTAGGAGAGGTATAGAAAAAGTATAGAAGAGGTATAGAAAATGTACATCAGAGGTATAGAAAAGGTACATCGGATGTACAGAAAAGAGGCAAAGAAAAGGTATAGAAAAGGCATAGAAGAGGTATAGAAAAGGCTTCTATGCCTAAGAATAATTGTTAAATAATATTCTAAGCCTAAGGTATAAGAAAGGTATAGAAGAGATATCGAAAAGGTACAGAAGAGAATCTCTGATATTCTCAAAGCGGAATTAACTCAGGATATGGACTAACCAAATTATTCAAGACCAACTATTTAGTTGGTTATTTACTTCATGAGCTTTAGATAGTTCAGCTTCAAGAATCCAGGTATAGCATAACGCATAAACGCATAAACAGATATCCATTTATAAAAAAAAATACGGACCTGGATTTTTTATTTTATTTTTGAGTTCTACTTGTTAATACTATTATAATCTTGTACAACACTTGCGGTTATAATAACTTATTTTTTGTATGAAAATTAATAAATATCAACAGTTAACACTAAACTGGATTTAAAAATCACAAATATAAACCATGAGTTGAAACACAGTTCAAAATCGTGACATTGTTACAAACAGTTAAATTGGATCTTATGCAACACTAAGTTTTTAATAAGAAAATACATCAGTACAATGAATACTAATATTAATACTAAACAGAATTGATCAATTGAAAACGAATTATAGGTGTTACAATAATACATAATAGTTTTATAATAAATGTTCAAATAGATTGTCATTCGCTCTAATGATAATGGGGCTGTTATTTATTTCATTTTTTTAAATTTTCATATAAAAAAGTTACTAAAACCTGAAGTGTTACACATCATTATAATAACATTGACGAGTAGAACTCAAAAATAAAATTAAAAATGCAGGTCCATATTTAAAAATTTAGACTTGATGACGATTGCACTCACACGAAACGTCTAATCGAAAATCTAAAATTCCCTCGTTGCAGAGGAGAAAAAGTGACAATGAAAATGTATTTATTTTAATATCTCTTTAAGTAACTACAGGAAGAAAGAAATAAGATTTGCGAACATTTATAATTTTTATTTAAATGTCAATAAGCATTTTTTAAATTATTTTTATTGATTATTGTTCCCCATATGATTACGCATTAAAGCTTTCAGGAATTTTTGGTTTGTTTCAGATTTTTTGATAGCCTATAGAGTAGGTACATATTTTCATATTTGTAAAAGTTTCTGAACCATTTGTTTAGTTCCTTTTAGATTATTTATAAGTTTTTAAACACGTGAAAAATTTTGATATTTATCAGATATTTTTTATTGTATTAGTAATAATTAATAATGTTTTTTTGGGGTATTTATGATTTTATAACACAAATTCTGGAAGTTTAGCTAAAGTTATCTCTTAAATTTGCACCTAATTTTATTAATAGTCTACAGACGATTTTGTGTGTAATGTCTCAAATTTTCGAAAATTTTACAACTCATTTTCTCGCCGTCTCATTTTCTAATAATGTACAAATAATATTCTTGATTCTGAGGAATTTAAATGGTGTTAATGTTTTACAGGCAACTTTCTTGACATCAATAATTTTCTAACATTTGACAACTATATTTCTCTCGATCTCATTTTCTAATATTGTTCTAACAGTTGACAACTATTGTTCTCGCTATCCCATTTTCCAATATGGCTCAAATAATTTTTTTTATTCTGATGAATTATAAAAGTTTCTAATGTTTTACAGTCACCTTTTTTGACACCAATAATTATCTAACATTTGCCAATAGATTTCCTCGCTGTTTTAAATTTTATAACATTCTATAAATAAAACAATTAAATAAATCTTCAAATTAGACATGTATCCAATTTTAAAATTACATTTCAAGTGAATTCAAGATGTATGAACATTGAATACATATGCCTCTGATAATGGTTATATATATAACCATTATTATCATATAACCGAAACTTGTTAGGCGAAATAAAATAAATAAATCATAAAATAAAATATTATTTTTTGCCAGTAAGTACTAAATATAAGAACCTTAAATGCTATAAATAATTTTCTTGATGCTGAAATTTTTGAATTTTTCAGTTTTTTTTTTGTAAAAGTGTCTGCTAAGACATGTCATTTGCATCTCAATTTATTAGCGGTAGTCTACATTTGATTTTCTTGATGACTTTAATTTTCGAACATTTTACGAATGATTTTCTTTCTGTCTCATTTTCTAACATTCTATAAAGAGTTTCTCTTGATTCCGATACATTTTTTTATGAATTTTATTTTCTAACATTTTACAAATGATTTTCTCTCTCATTTTCTAACATTCTACAAACAGTATTTCTTGATTCCGATCAATTTTTTTGTGGCTTTTATTTTCGAACATTTTACAAATGATTTTCTCTTTATCTCATTTTCTAACATTCTATAAAGAGATTTTGACATTTTAACATTTGACAACTATTTTTCTCGCTGTCTCATTACCTAATATTGTACACACAATTTTCTTAATTCTGATATATTTTAAAAGTTTCTAAAGTTTTATTGTTAGCTTGATTGGCACCAATAATTTTCTAACATTTGACAATAGATTTTCTCGCTGTTTCACGTTTTATAACATTCTATAAATAACTTTCTTGATTCTGAATTTTTGGAATTTTTCAGTTTTTTTTAAATAACTTGTTGAGTACATAGAAACTTCATATTTATAAAAGTGTCTGTAGAATATTATTAGCTCCTGTTAGATTTTTTTTAAACATGTGCATCCTTTTTATATTTATCAGATAGATTTTATTTTATTTGTAACAATGAAAATTGTTTAGTAATATCACAGTTGTTTTGGAGTTTTTATGATTTTATAAAACATATTTTGGAAGTGGAGCTAATGTCATCCCTTAAATTTGTACCTAAATTAATTAATAGTCAACTGAGGATTTTTCCGATGTCTCAAATTTTCCAATATTCAACAACTCATTTTCTCATAATATACAAATAATATTCTTGATTCTGATGAATTTTAAAAGTTTCTAATATTTTACAGTCAACATTCTTTCCACCAATAAATTTCTAATATTGTACAAATAATTTTCTTGATTCTGATGAATTTTAAAAGTTTCTAATGTTTTACAGTCAACTTTCTTGACACCATTTTCTAATATTGCACAAATAATTCTTTATTCTGATGAATTATAAAAGTTTCTAATGTTTTACAGTCAACTTTTTTGACACCAATAATTTTCTAACATTTGACAATAGATTCCACATTTTATAACATTCTGTAAATAAAACTTCAAATTAGACATGTATCCAATTTTAAAATTACATTTGAAGTGAATTCATGATGTATGAACATTGAATACATATGCCTGTGATAATGATTGTATATAACTGAAACTAGTGAGGCGAAATAAAATAAATAAATCATAAAATAAAATATATTTTTTTACCAGTAAGTACTAAATATATCAACCTAAATTCTATAAATAATTTTCTAGATCCTGATCTTTTTTGAGTCCAATTGTCCAATGTCCAATTACGACATCAATAATTATTAAACATTTGTCAATAGATTTTCTACTTGTCTATAATGCCTACCTATAATACCTACTCTCGATATATAATTAGGTTTTTAACTTTGTATCATGAATTTTGTCTTTGTTTATAATTTTTTTAAATTCTCCATGATTACTTATCATTTGCTAATATTTTATAACTTTTTTTTCAATATCTATAGTTTTCTAATATTTTACAATGGATTTTAGAATTAGATTCTCTTATGTCTGGCTTTTTTTAATTCTACAGTGTTTTTTCTCGATATCTTCCATTTAATAAATGTATAAAGTTGTCCAAATGTTCTTAACTATACATCACACACTTATTATTCATCTAATAATATTTTATATTGTCACATGCCAATTTACTAGCAAGACAATTTTACATATGTTGCAGAGTGCCTCGAACTTTATTTACAGCTTCGACTACAATAATTTAAAAAATATAAAAATATTATACTTACCTAGATAATAAACTATTATCATTTTCTTGACGTCTTTTAATTTTGTTTTCTAAATTCTATAATTAAAATATAACTTAAGGTTGTTACATTGAGTAATTACTGGTGAGTTAATTTATTTATTTATTTTTTATTTTGCCTGACTAGTTTCGGTTTTTTAATAACCATCTTCAGAGGCTTGACATGTACGTTAATATGTATCTTGATCCTAATTTGATGAATAAATATTTATTATTAATTTGCGTTTGGAAAGTTACAGATGTCAAAAATATTACTATAATAATAAATCTAACAGTAATGCATAATTATATTAAAATAAAAACATACTAAACATTATCATTGTCTCGACATATACCATTTCTTTTTAAATTCCATAATGAAAATCATAAAATTTTACAATGGATTTTTCTCGATTATATCTGAGAACTTGTGTTTTTCGAATACTACGTGGCAAATTTCTCCTTGTGTGCATTTAATCTTACCACTGATTGCCATTTTTGTTGGGGGATCAGAAGTCGTGTATTCGGGCAATTTCACTAATCCGGCCACTAAATCACGTCTATCGGTCCCCCTAGTTCCTGATCCATGCGACGTTAAAGCCCCCAAATCGACTCCCGAAATAATTAACCACCGGCGGATGTACAAATCCCGGTGCAATCCCTTTAGTTCTCCCCTTAATATAGCAACGAGGCTGAACGCGATTAAGGTGTAGTTTACGAACGGGAGAGAATAAATTCAGAGTACAGGGGAAATACAGAAACAAAAAAAAATGTATGCGAAAATGTGGCCGGCTGAAGATTTTTCTCCGTATCTATTTCTGTCCAAAGATTACTAAAATTATATATAAAATAATTTACAGAAAAATCAAGGCTTGACGTTAACAGTCAATAGCAATCATAAAAGTAATGTAACCGTCAATATATTATCAATCAATCAACATATTATCACATATTATCAATCAATTATTATCAATATTCTAAATAGTTTAATACTGTTGTTAGTTTACTTTAAAAGTTTTGTGATTTATCAAAGTGACAGTGACACTTGCTAGCTGGGAAACTATTCCCGGCTAGCCGGGAAATAAAATTATACAATGAGTCGCTTCCAAACATATTCCAAACATATATCAGTACTGCACACATACCTATCAATAACAAAAATGTATTAGCAGAACATCGGTTTATGTATATGCTGTTGCTATTATGGAAATTAATAGTTAAAGTAATGAAAAACTTTAAAAACTAATACAAATAATAATAATATAACATGGACTGTAGTTAATCTGGGACTGCATTTTACTAATTATTTAATTAATTATCTGGCGTGCAGTTTACATTTTTCAGTTCATTAATTTATTAATTAATTTTATTCCCTGCCTGATAAAGGGCGACCGACTGACGTTCCTCTAATTAATTAAATTTCGCCATATACACAACAAATCTTCCACTGGCAGAATTTTAATGCTCGCAATTTCTGTACCTAAACCGCCTGTCAATATTAATGCCCGCCTTGAACGAAATTAATAGTAGCTTACCTCTGGCAGAAGCTCGGCGATACAAATGGCTTTGATCGCTGCTTCGACGCTACACATAATTAGTTGTACTCAATTGTGGAGTGATTACGCTAACGATCTTCAATGCGAAGCCCCTCGGGATGCGCGAAAAACCCGAGTTTTGGGCGGAAATTAAAATCCGAAATCGCGATCGGGGGAGTGAATTCGCAATTGCCGGGGGTGAATAATTCAAGGGCGGATTGCCATCGGAGCCTTGTTTTATTATTAACGGTTCGATAATTGTAATTTGCTGGCGCGTGTTACGTGCAGATTGTGTCCAGCTGCAAATTCTCTTCAAAAGCGAAAATGAAAATTATCGAACACAAATACGTTAAAAGATTTCAGCAGTTATACGTTTAGCTTGTGAGTTGGAAGAAATCGATGGCAATGTTTTGTTTGTTTGCTTATTTAGCTATTTTCTATTTTCAAATAAACCCCCACAAATATTTTCCAAAATCTTGTTGAGCGACTCTAGCCAATCAAATACAGCTGTTTATCATTCGTGACAAAAAAATAAAATTAAGGGCCTTGTTATACAAATTACTAGTTTGATATAAAAAGAGGCAATGAAATAAAAGAAATATCTTTTAGTACCAAAAAACGTTTTATCAAAATTTTATTTGAGTGACTTTTTAAACAAATTATTATTTTGTAATAAAGGACGCAATCAAACGAAGACATTATCTTTCAGTCATTATTTCATAAATTAATAGAAACAGCTGTAACAATATAATGAATGTAAGAGTTACAAGGCAAGCTGAAATAGGAAGTGACCACCACCTACTAAATATGGACATGACTTAGAAGAAAATACAAAAAACAGACAAGAGGAGGATAAAAGTTAAAGAAAAGATAAAAGCCTACAGATTTAGAGAAACACAAACATAAGAGAAATACAAAGAGATACTACAACATAAATTCAGCGAGAGCGAAATGAACCTAAACATAGAAGGAAAATGGGAAACATTCAAAAGAAATATACTAGAAGCTGCAAGGAAGACCTGCGGAACAACAAAAATTGAAAACAGGGAAATGAAAAAGACACACTGGTGGACAGTCAAAAGTCAAAAAGGAGATAAAAGACAAAAAAAGAGAAATGGAAAAGATACCTACAAACAAAAAAAAGAAGATTATGAAAAATTCAAAGAAAAGAGAAACAAAACGAATTCAATAATAAAAGAAGCAAAACATAAGTCAAGGACGAAATTTGGCGAAAGAATGAATGGGAATTTTGGGCAGAACCAAAACTATTCTACGGAACACCAAAGAAACTAAAACAAAAAACAAACACAACATGATGAACATAAAAGATAAAAATGGAACAATTATCACGAATGAAGACAAGATAATGGAAAAATGGAGACAATATTTCAAAAAATTAACCGAACAGGATGCAGAAGATAACATATCACAAGAATGATAGCCAAGGCATAAATAAATAAATAAATTACGAGTCCGGAAATAAGAATTTCCAAACCTCCAAAGGAAGAATTTTTCGTTGCCTCAAAGCAAGATAAATCTGATTTCTCATAGTTAACAGAAATTATATACTATTTTAACTCCTCAAAAAACTCTTGCACATATGACTGTAAGTATTAGCACGTAAGTGTGAGTTAATCTGCTTGGCTAATGCAGCCGGATCTTTAATATTATCGCATTCTCGGCGGACGGCGAGGCGTTTACGTCCTGCTTCTTCGCCTCCAAGTTGGCCGACCTTAGGCCGGCGGACTAGGAAGGTCATCGGACTCTCCTTTTGCAGCGCTCTGCGTGACGGAGAACAAAAGATCAAGCGAAAATGTGCAGTTATTGAGCCGGATAGCGAGAGGTTTCCGAAAGCGGCGAAATCCGCTCATTCAGATAATTAAATTAATCAATCCAATTAAGAAACCCGCCGAAATTTACGATGGAAATACGGGCTACTTTCGTTTAACACAATCGAAATATGTGCATGGAAAGCATCAAATCAGGATAGATTATATCCATATACAGGGTGTTTGCAATAAGGAGGTCATGCATAGTTTTATGCCCGCATTCATAGTCCCTTGCCCTCAAGTCATCCTCAATTTGAATGGTGGTTCTGTACAGTTGCTGAAAAGTTGAGGTAGAAGTATTCCTCGAACACCACTCAAGTTAAAAAAGTAACTAAATTTGATTATATCCATATACAGGGTGTTCGCAATAAAAAAATCATGCATACAGTTTTAGGCCCGGATTCAGAGTCCCTTGCTCTCAAGTAATGCACAATTTGAATGGCGATTATGTACAGATGCAGGAAAGTTGAGGAATAGTGTTTTCACTTGAAATTAAATGAGGGTTTATTACGGTCAAGGGTTCTCCATTGTATGGCGTGCTGCGAAGAGGCTCTGGACTCTGTTATCTTTCCATTACCCGTCATAAAATTCGTCATAAAATGTGTACAACTTAAAAATTTAAATTATACGTTTGATTTTAGATATTTACAATGTGAAACTTGTACAGCTGAAACATATTCTTTGAAATAGCTCCGTTTAAAAATCTATTTCAGTATAACTTGAAGTTCAAAAATTTCAACGACTCCAAATTTAAAGTTTAAAACACCAAAAGCTTCAAATTTTTATGTAAGTACCAAGTCCCACTTTAAGATTGAAATCTATGTTGAAAATGTCTGATAATGAGATGTTAAACTTAAACATTCTGCAGCTTTAAAGTTAATTTTTTTAATTGATATGAAACAGGTTGAAGTTCATATAATTTGAAATTGAAAGTTTGAAATTTCAGTGACTTCACATGTCCCACTTTTAGATTGAAATCTATGATGAAAATTTCTGATAATGAGTTTAACATCTCATAACTTAAACATTCTGCAGCTTTAATGTTAATTTTTTTAATTGACATGAAACAGGATAAAGTTCATATAATTTGAAATTGAAAGTTTGAAATTTCTGTGACTTCACATGTCCCACTTTAAGTCCCACTCTAAGATTGAAATCTATGATGAAAATTTCTGATAATGAGATGTTAAACTTAAACATTGTGCAGCTTTAAAGTTATTTTTTTTAATTGATACGAAACAGGTTAAAGTTCATATAATTTGAAATTGAAAGTTTGAAATTTCTGGGACTTCACATGTCGAACTTTTAGTCCCACTTTAAGACTGAAATCTATGATGAAAATTTCTGATAATGAAATGATAAACTTAAACATTCTGCAGCTTTAAAGTTAAATTTTTTAATTGATATGAAACAGGTTAAAGTTCATATAATTTGAAATTGAAAGTTTGAAATTTCTGTGACTTCACATGTCCCACTCTAAAGTCCCACTTTAAGAATGAAATCTATTATGGAAATTTCTGATAATGAGATGTTAAACTTAAACATTATGCAACTTTAAAGTTATTTTTTTTAATTGATATGAAACAGGTTAAAGTTCATATATTTTGAAATTGAAAGTTTGAAATTTATGTGACTTCACATGTCCCACTCTAAGTCCCACTTTAAGACTAAAATCTATTATGGAAATTTCTGATAATGAGATGTTAAACTTAAACATTATGCAACTTTAAAGTTATTTTTTTTAATTGATATGAAACAGGTTAAAGTTCATATATTTTGAAATTGAAAGTTTGAAATTTCTGTGACTTCACATGTCGAACTTTAGGTCCCACTTTAAGATTGAAATCTGTAATGAAAATTTCTGATAATGAGATGTTAAACTTAAACATTCTGCAGTTTTAAAGTTAATTTTTTTAATTGATATGAAACAGGTCGAAGTTCATATAATTTGAAATTGAAAGTTTGAAATTTTTGTGACTTCACATGTCCCACTTTAAGATTGAAATCTATGATGAAAATTTCTGATAATGAGTTTAACATCTCATAACTTAAACATTCTGCAGCTTTAATGTTAAATTTTTTAATTGATATGAAACAGGTTAAAGCTCATATAATTTGGAATTAAAAGTTTGAAATTTCTGTGACTTCACATATCCCACTTCAAGTCCCACTCTAACATTGAAATCTATGATGAAAATTTTTAGTCATTTTGATATAATATTTGTTTGAGGACTTACCTAGATCAAAATTATTTCGTTTTCTTACTTACTCCCACAAATTATTTCTGTTGAAATTACCCCGCACGCCACTGAACAATACTAACTAAAGAAAAATAAAGTCCAAGATACCAACATAATTGGCGTATGGTCATTTCCAGACACGATCCCATCTCGATGTATTGAACCTATATTGAATTCAATATATTGTTAACGATTGATCTGTCAACTAACCTAACCCAATCCAATCAAATATAACCTAATCCAACCCAAACTAACATATCCCAATCCAACCCAAACCAATATAACCTAACCTAACCTAACCTAGCCAAATATGTGGTCGCAGAAATTTAAATGGGAAATTTGTGTTGGGTTCGTCGCTTGATGCACCTTAGAGTCTCCAGCGCCATGTTACGTAATCGCATGCAATTTCTTTCAGTTTCAAAATTTTTGAAATCTGTTTCCAGAATTAGAAAGCCAGATCATGAATTGTAATAGCATCAAAAATTGGTCTTCGCGAATAGTGTATTTATGTACTTACTAATATTGCAATTACAAATATTGATATACAAAATATTGCACACACAATAGACTTAATAACTTTGAAAAAAAAAAGTGGCACAGTTTTTTTTGCCAAATTACAGTAAAATCTATTAAAAATTATTGATTAAAAATATTATTAATTATTGCGATTATCTTCCTTGTATGAGAAAAAATATTTTTTCCAGAAACTTCGAATCTCGGAAGTCCGAAAGCTTCAATAATCTGTTATCACTTTTAATTTCTCTCACGTGAATATCTCTCAATATCATCTCGTCCACAAATCTAGATTACCTCCTGGCAGCCCAAACGCCTCAATGATTTGGGCCTAAATAAAAACTTCCTCAATTAAAATGTGTCTGCACATCAAGTTTGGCTTGTCATCCTGAAATCTCAATCACATCTTGACAGTACTAAAACCTCAATGATTTGCTTGAAAGAATAAATTCCCCACACGAAAATGCCTTAGCAGCACAAATTTGGCGTCTCATCCAGAAGCCTTGATCATATCCTGGCTTCAAGATCTGCTGCAAGTTTTAATTTCTCACATGAAAATGTCTAAATTTTCGCATATCATCCAGAAACCTTGATCACCTGACGGTCCTCAAACAAATTTATTTTACAACTACTGGTACTTAAAAAATGAAGGCCTAAAATTAGAAAATATTATTGAAGTAACAATATTTTATTGGCTATCGATTTGAAACCTAAGAGAAAAACCATATAATTTTATCGAAATTGCAGAAAACATAGTAGTACAACATTAAATATTTTGTGAAACTCACACCAATTGTGTTTTATTTATATATTAAGATTCATCAATCCGATATATCTATTTCCTATACGAAAATGTCTTCTTTGGCATCGCATCCAGAAATATAAATCACATCCAGGCAGTGCAGAAACTGCAATAATTTGCATAGTAATAATAATAATAATATAATATAACAGCTCTACAGGCCTCAGAGACCCTTGGCTAGTTTTATAATCTTCCTCCATTCATTCCTGTCTTGTGCTCGCACCTTCCAAGCCTTGATTTTTAGTTTCCTCAAATCATTCTGCACGCTTTCTCCCCAACCTTTCCGGTGTCTGCCTATCCTATTTCTTCCTTCTGGCTCTTCCAAGCGGATCATTTTTGTCGTTCTCGTATTTCCCATTCTTGTTATGTGGCCTAACCATCGTAGCCTATTTTTACTTATTGTAGTTCTTCTTTGTATAATTCGGTAACTTCTTTATTTGTTCCTCTTCTCCAAGTTCCGTCCTCTTTCACACCTCCATAAATTACCCTCAATATTCTTCTCTCCCAAGTTTCTATTCTATTTCTTTGTTGGGTGTTCATCACCCAGCATTCACTTCCATACATCGCATACTGGTTTTATAATTGTTTTGTATAATGACACTTTGGCTGCCCAGGAATTCTTGTTTTGTGGCCTAACCACCGTAGCCTATTTTTACTTGTTGTTGTTGATATAGGTTCTTCTTTGTATAATTCGGTAACTTCTTTATTTGTTCTTGTTCTCCAAGTTCCGTCCTCTTTCACATCTCCATAAATTACCCTCAATATTCTTCTCTCCCAAGTTTCTATTCTATTTCTTTGTTGGGTGTTCATCACCAAGCATTCACTTCCATACATCGCAACTTGTTTTATAATTGTTTTGTATGATGACACTTTGGCTGTCTAGGATAGGGATAATAATAATAATAATAATAATTTATTTGTATGTCGACTCTGGGTGGAGTATTACATTGTTAATATTGCATATTTATAACACTAAAATAATAATTTATCAATTATTAAATTCCCACACAAAATTGTCTCAAATTTGGCTGAACATTCGGGAACTTCAATCATATTCATATTCATATTCATTTATTTCCACCTAGCCACAATATACAAAATATACAATACATACATAATATATACAAAGACAATTACACTGCACCGCACAAATCGTTGTGGATGTGGTCGTCAGGATATTAAAATTGGCAATACAGTCAATACAGTCAATAAACATTAATTACAGTCATTAGACAGAAACTCCTGAACTGTATAGAAACCTCCATTTATAAGGTACAATTTTAGGTGTGCCCTAAATAGGCTCATGCTCGTTTCTGATCTCATCTGATCAAAATTGTAACTTCCCACACAAGCAAGTCTCAAATTTGGATTCACATCCAGGAACTACAATCGCCTGACGGTGGTCCCAAAAAGTCCTACATCCAGACTTGGACCTGGAGTCTCCTGGATCACGTCTTCCTGAGCCGCAGTGGGGACGTTTCGCTGCTCCCGGCCCGTATTCTAATTCCGGACGTGCGTCCACCCCGTTCCCTCGGGATCCTCTTACCGGGAATCTTTCACGCCGCAGAACGGTTATGCTGGGGATTTTCCCGGACGTGAGCCAGATGCGGATGACGAGAGCTCTCCGGCGGCAAGCGAAAGTGAATCCAATATCTCGCGCGATTGACGAGCGCACATGCGGAGGATTCACGGGAAATATGAAGAAATCTTTGCGAACAATTTATTGAATTTTTATGACATGTTTGGATTTGGATAGATTTTTTTTTTCGGTTTGTTGATTTATTTTGTGTTCGTTTATAAAATTTTCTTTTGTTTCAAAGATTAGATACAATCCATGTATGTACAGCCATCAGAAATTCTAATGTCAGTACGGTGAGAGGGATATTTCTTCTCTGATAGGCTATGTCATTGTCTTCTTCCAGGTTGGACAATGACGGAGGTTATGGGAAAATAAATTTCCATCTCACACCGCACTGACATTAGAATTTCCGATGGCTGTACATTAGTACAATTGGTATGTTTTTAAGTGCAAATTGTAATGTAGGTCAATCGTTTAAATCTTTAAGAAAATATTAAAATTCACTTTTGATTCTTAATAAAAATGAATGAGTGGACATTCCTTTATAAGACCACATAATAATTGGCTATCCATGTTATGCAATTGTAGAATTCTATTGTTATTGGCATCGTTTCTGGTGCATAGATTTTCATTTGTATCAATTCTTAATTTCGATTATTTTTTTAAAGTTTTTAATGTATAACAACAGCGTATAACATTAGTTATACGCTTAAAAGCTGCACTGCGAAGTTATGCGAAACAATTACAGTCACTGATAAATGCACCTTCAAGATAAGCCCGGTGTTGATTCATCACGGCCGCGTATATGCGACGAATATGTCTCTGGCTAACAATGGAGCCCGGGGGTTATGCAGTTATATAAACTAGGTCTTGAATGTATAATTAAGCAGATTGCAAGAAACACACGAGATGCAATCGCCTTATTGTATTAATGGTGTGTTAAATAATGAACCTGTGAGAAATGGCGCTGGTGTACGCGTTATACGTTCAGAATTGAAACGCCACCAAGAGAAATAATGATAACATAACATTCGGGCGACTATTAAACGTAATTGGAATTCTAAATAAAACACATATTTTTAATTTCGTGTAAAGATTTTGCACTCTCAGGTATAACAATTTAAAAGCTTCACATACGTGAGGAATTAATTATAAAATTGGAATGTGCATTCGGGAATTATTTCTACGGACAACTGGAGGCCGGTTTCGACCTATTCGGGTCTCATCAGCCCAATGAGTCCGATTTATACGTGCCCCATCACTATCACAATTTGACTTTATGAAGACAACTAATGTATAGTGTTTTTACTTGAAATTGAAAATCTACCTACGAAGGGTGTTTATTGCGCTCCATTGTGCGAACGGAATATTATGACGGGTAATGGGAAGAGAACAGAGTCCAGAGCCGGCATCAGAAAATACAGATTCAGTGCCCCGTAGAAAATTAACATTAGTGATTCATTATCATTAAATTGTACTTTTCATTGTATTTTTAGGTATACATATAATTAATTGTGTTTACAAATGTAGTTATAATTTCATAGAAAATTTATATACAGTATGATTCGCGAAACAAATAACTTAAGTTACCCATAACATTATTGGCTTGCTCATTGCGTTAAAAAATTGACGATCAGTTAATTTTTTCATGAATCGTAATGTAACAAGCAAATATTATTCCGCACCACTAGATTCATCGCTATCACTTTCACTTTGAACATTAATAATTAGATTTGGTACACTAAGCGTCCTATAATCGTTTTCAATTTTAATCACATGATCGATGCAGTTTTTCCAAATGGTACTTGAAATGTTGTTGCATTCTCGCCGAACAAGTTGAATTGTTTCTTCACTCATTTTGGGATGTGCATTATTTTTCCGCAAATTTCTTTTTAAAGTTGACCATATCAGCTCAATTGGATTGAAGATACAGTAATAAGGTGGAAGGCGCAACACTTCGTGGCCAAATTCTTCTGCCATCTTATGAACCACATACGTTTTTTTGAAATTTTGTTTTTTTATAAGTTCTAATAATGTTTTTTTCTTTGCACTTACGGGAATAACAATACCATTTTGAATGCAAAAACCGCAATATCGCCTTTCTTGGAAGCGGCGGTTGGGATTTTATTAATTTGCTTTGAGTCGCAAGTTGCATTATCCATTACGATTATTGAGTTATTGGGTATGTTGGGCATTAATTGATTGCGAAACCAATTTTCAAATAATTCGGCGTTCATATCCTGATGATGATTTAACGAGTTTGATGCAATATTCTTGGCTGGAGCAAACTATTTGACACAAAACCTGCGTCTCCTCCTGTATGAAGAATAACAGTTCGTTTTCCTCTATTGCATGGTGCTCTAAGGTGACAATTATTTGTATTATCGACCCATCCCTTGGAAACGACGTCGTGAGTATCGAACTATGTTTCATCCAAATTAATTATCGATCTCCCCATTTCAATATTCGTTTATTTTAGATGAATATTCTAATCGCTCTTTTTGCAATCTCGGCGATTCCATGATGTCAATTCGTTTGTCTAAAGTTTTATACTTAAAACCCTGACTAAGTAAGTATTTATACAAAGTAGTTTCCTTATATGGAAAATCATTTCCAAGAGTTTCCAAAATAAATTGGACCGTGGGAACGTTACCTAATTTATAAGAATTGTAAATTATATTTTTGATCCTCTTGGCGATGGCATCGTCTATTTCGGTAAATTTGGAACTTATTCTCCTTTTCCTTTCCATAGGACCAATCTTTTCGCAATTATTCTCCAAACCGTTGAGTATGATATTCCTATCAGAATGGAAATTCTTTGCAGTGGAGATGCATGATTCTCGCTTATAAGGGTGTTATAAATATTTACGACTATCCTTTTAGTATCAGTTGAAACAAAAGCATGCTTTATTAATCCGTGATTTTCATTTTCGATAGTTGATGTGTCCATTTGATGATGGTTGTTTTGAAATTTATCAAAATCAATTTGAGCACAGCTTCCCTCTGTAGACTGTCGAAGGGATTCTTCAACGAAACTTTCGGAATGGCTTCTTTCCTCACATAATTGAAATAGATCGTCGAACTGAATGTCATTATAAATTGATGAAATAATTGTTGCAGTTTCACTTAACGACGTTTCCATCTTAATAAACTCTACCTTTTCACAAGTTTATAAATGTTAATATGCACCCGTATGTAAAATGAGTACTTTTGCAATGTAAAGGTTAACACCGACTGAAAGACAGATGTAGACTATTTGAGAAAAATACTATTTGAGGCAGCCTTAACTGAATGTCTACCTGGACTGCATATTCGCCCAGCAATTAAGGTACAATGAACCTTAATTGCATGTGCGAATGTATAATCCTTTTAAAACCGTTTCCTAGGTGACGGCTCTTAATTATCTACTGGCGTCTGTAGTCTTGTAATTATATCGAATTGTAAAATTGTAAAAAGTATTACGTCCGCCGACTCATAAAAAGCGATGTAGATAGTTGTATTACCCCCCACTGTATTACCAC
Source organism: Othius punctulatus (assembly GCA_951805005.1). Taxonomy (NCBI): domain Eukaryota; kingdom Metazoa; phylum Arthropoda; class Insecta; order Coleoptera; family Staphylinidae; genus Othius; species Othius punctulatus. The sequence continues at coordinate 18,241,728 of OX638145.1, forward strand.
CTGCTGGCCGCAGTTACGTTTTTAATTAATTCAAACCTGCCGCGCCAATAATTCCGCGGTTTAAAACGTCAACACCATAATCATCGTTATTAATTCGCCGGCCCAAATCGAAACCGTCCAGCTTCGCTTTTAATCAATTGATCGATGCACCGCGGGCAATTTTAATCAATTGATCGACTCGTGACTACGAAACTTTGCCCCTCTCGCGGGAGGTTAACGCACGGAGGTTGCGGACGAAAAAAGGTGTGAACCGCCGGGAGTTTTCGGCCGCGTTTTTGCGCCGTTATAATGGGCTTATAATGGCCCGCGTATTGTTTGCATCGCGCTCACAAAGCTCCACGGGAATCGCCTAAACCGGTAATTCATCCGGGGACTAATTGTGATAAGTGCGCTCCATTAGACCAAGGTAATGGAGTTTGTTTGTGCCGTTTTTGGCTACACAATTTACATCTCTGACTAACGTAATTAACTCCTCGGATTAGCGCACAGTGGAAAAGATTAACTACTATATACGCCTGCTTACTTTACGCATTCAATAGAATGCTGATCAATAGTTTCGTGTAATTTCTGCAGAGGAAATAGATTATTGAAATGTGGTGATAAAATATATTTTATTTTAAACTTCTATTTTCCCTTTAAGATGGAAGAAATCAATTTATAAATCATATTTTCACTAATATTTCCAGTCATATGCAAATACATACCTCCGTATTGGTTACAAACAAAATGATCCACCCACCAACTAAAAAGAAACCAAACATAAAAGAAAAAGATAGATATACTATGAAATGAATCCAACTTCATATAGTTCCTCAGTTTTCTGAAAATTTCACTAAATTTTAATATGTAGGTAGATAAGTTATAATATTACCACAAAAAACATCAAAACTATGATACATATGAAACATTTGAAAAAGTATAAATTTTGCTGAAAATTAAATTAAAATATCAGAAGTTGCAACTGGAAACCCTATAAATGAAAATAATAGAGAACCTTGTTTAAAATTTTCGTGATGGCTGTATGAAGAACACAACGAAATTATTATGAAATTGAAAAAGAAACGAGAAAGTTGCTAAATATGACATAATATAAAAAAATCCAAATAAATTCACACCAAATTTCATAAAGATTTAAAAAAAGTTTTATACAGCTTTAATAAAAAATCCAAATATGCACTATTTTCATTAATATTTCCAGTCATATATAAATACATATCAATACGGAAAAGAAAATGATCCTCCAACAAACCAAAAAGAAACCAAACCAAAAAAAGAAAAATATAGATATACTATGAAATGAATCCAACTTCATATAGTTCCTCAGTTTTCTGAAAATTTCACTAAATTTTAATATGTAGGTAGATCAGTTATAATACTACCACAAAAAACATCAAAACTATAATTTTTTTATTATAAAAAATAAATAATGTAAAAGTATGAATTTTGCTGAAAATTAAATTAAACAATCAGAAGTTGCAACAGGAAACCCTATAAATGAAAATAATAGAGAACCTTGTTTAAACATTTTGCGAAGGCTGTAAATCTGAAGAACACAACGAAATTGTTATGAAACTGAAAAAGAAACGAGAAAGTTGCTAAACATGTTGACATAATATAAAAAATAAATACTAAAAAAAAGGCGGAAAGACCCCATATGGGGTCGATAGCCCAATAAAGATCGATTATATATATAAAAAATACCAAATAAATTCAAACAAAATTTCATAAAATTCTGGCGACTATTAATAATTTTGGAATTCTAAATAAAAGACATATTTTAAATTTAAGATAAAAAAGTTTTATGAAGCTTTAATAAAAAAATGCAAAATATGCACTATTTTCACTAATATTTCCAGTCATATGCAAATACATACCAATACGGAAAACAAAATGATCCACCAACCGACCAAAAAGAAACCAAACCAAAAAAAGAAAAAGATAGATATACTATGATATGAATCCAACTTCATATAGTTCCTCAGTTTTCGAAATATTTCATTGAGTTTTAATATGTAGCTAGATCAGTTATAATATTAACACAAACAAACACCAAAACTATGATTTTTTTATTATGAAAGAAAAAAGTTGAAAAATTATGAATTTTGCTAAAAATTAATTCAATATAACATAATTTTCAACTAGAAACCCTACAAATGAAAACAATAGTGAACATTGTTTAAATAGATTGTGAAGGCTTTAAATCTGAAGAACACAACGAAATTGTTATGAAACTGCAAAAGAAACGATCAAGTTCCTAAGATATGTGTCATAATATACAAAAATCCCAATAAATTCAAACAAAATTTCATAAAGATTTGAAAAAAGTTTTATGAAGCTGTAATAAAAAAATGCAAAATATGCACTATTTTCAGTTATTACATTACAGTCATATTTACATTCCGTTAATATTTCCAGTCATATATATATATATATATATATATATATATATATACATACCAATACGGAAAAGAAAATGATCCACCAACCAACCAAAAAGAAACCAAACAAAAAAAAATAAGTTAGATATACTATGATATGAATCCAACTTCATATAGTTCCTCAGTTTTCTAAAAAATACATTAAATTTTAATATGTAGGTAGATCAGTTATAATATTAACACAAACAACCATCAACAGTATGATTTTTATTATTAATTTATATTATTATTATTGATTTTATTTTTATTATGAAAGAAAAAAAGTTTAAAAAGTATGAATTTTGCTGAAAATTAAATAAAAATATCATAATGTTCAACTAGAAACCCTACAAATGAATATAATAGTGAAAATTGTTTAAAAAATTTATGAAGGCTTTATTTAAATCTGAAGAACACAACGAAAATATTATGAAACTGAAAAATAAACGAGGAAGTAGCTAAAATTTTTGTCATAAAAAAAATCCAAATGAATTCGAACAGAATTTGAAAAAAGTTTTATAAAGCTGTAATAAAATAATGCAAAATATGCACATATTTTCATTAATATTTCCAGTCATATGCAAATACATACCATACGGAAAAGAAAATGATCCACCCACTAAACAAAAAGAAACCAAACAAAAAAATATATAGTTCCTCAGTTTTCCGAAAATTTAATTAAATTTTAATATCAGTTAAGTTAGTAGATTAGATCAGATCATCTTAGTAGATCAGTTATAACATTACCATAAAAAAAACATCAAAAGTATTTTTTTTTATTGTGAAAAATAAAAGTTGAAAAGAAATTCAGTCTAAAGTCAAAAGTCAAATGTTTTGCCTAAAAGTTTCATGCAAATTTAATGAAAACATTGCAAACTATGCATTCAAGATATCAAATTAGAATATTTAATCAAAATATCGAAGTGTCAGCAAGTACAACTTTACAGAGTGTTCACAATTTGCAATAAATCTCAAAACTTTAACGAAAGTGTTAAGAAAGTCAAAATCCCTAAATTTTTTAATGATATCTTAGAAAACTTAGTCCTAGTATATCCGATAGTATATTTCATTCACGATCTTTTTGCAACGGAGTTGGCTAATTTTTCTTTTTGTCATGTTCTACAAACTGATACAGTGATGCGACGGAAATTAATAATTTTTTGTGTCTATGTCTGCTGATTTTTCTTATTGTCATGTTGGACAAACTAATTCAGTGATGCAACGGAAATTAATATTTTTTTGTGTCGATGACTATTAGACATTTGCTTCCTACCACATTGTCAGATTTATATATTTTTTCACTTCTAGCTTTTAAAGATATCAGTTTGTTTTACTGGTTATTCGATTGAATTAATTGAATGTTTTTCAATGCATTATTTTTAATTTTTTTTACTGCCGTTCCATTTTCATCTCTAATAATTTAAACTTTACATCTGGCAACAATGTTATTTAAAAAATATATCCTCAAATTGAAAACAACTTAACCTAAAAAAAATGACATGTTCCATTGGGGAATTCAGTTATTTCCGAAATACCACCAACAAAATTACTAGATATTCATACTCCCCTGACGCAAAAACATCGTGTATATCAAAATATACATGTAAACTTTCAGCAATTTGAATCAAATATCATTAATCAATATATTTCATTAGATACCAAATTAGAATATTTAATGAAAGTATCGAAGTGTCAGCAATTACAATTTTACAGTGTTCACAAATTGCAATAAATCGCAAAACTTTAACGAAAGTGACGAAATCAATCATAAATATTCAGATAAATATAGAACTTGTTCAACGTTTTACAAAGATTTCAAAAAGTTTTATGAAGTTTTAATGAAAAATTGCAAAATATGCATACAAAACATGAACATATTATGAATGTTCTGAAACCGGGGAACATCAAAAACACAAGATTTTTTAATATCTATAACATGTATCAAAATATACATATAAAACAAATGAAACTCTCAGTAATTACAATCAAATATGAATAATTAATAAATGTATTCTTAATTTAACAATTCGATCATTAATATGCAGATACGTTATCAGGGTTACATGTTATTAGTATTAGGGGTAAACGTTATTAGGTGAATATATTATACAGGGTTTTTCAAATTAACCCACCCAAATCGCCATTTCAGTTAACCAGTTGACGCTTATTGATGGTAAAATAAAAATAAGAAATTCTGGCAACTAAGCCAAAATTTAGAATTGGTATCTGTAATATCGATCGATTATCATATCATTAGTTAAATCATCAGTTAAGTTAAGTTTCAAGATTTATAATAAATCAGTGTTATTTGTATGTCTTTGTATGTCTTTGTTACTTAGAATCGATGCCACTTCACAATTGAAACTCATTTTTGTAAATTAGTTCAAAGTTTAATTAGTAAATATATGAAATTGTATTAATTGACAGTGACAGCTGTCACCATTGAAATAATTAAAAATTTGTGCAGCTGCCAGAGTTAGGTTTTTCGTTTTTCTACACAAAAATAATTGCCATCTGGTAGATGGAAATTTCGAATTGGGTGGTTTAATTTGAAATATACTGTATACAATTTGCACATTTCACAAAGAATTTAAAAAGTTTTATGAAGCATTAATGAAAAAATTCAAAATACAATATATCAGAATAGTAAAAATGACCAGAATATATGAACGATATATCAAAATTATCAGAAGGTACCAACATTAGGAACATAATATTGACCTATGCAACAAATTGCGAACATCCAATTGTGTAAAAGTTTTTAGAAAGTTTCTATTTATCTATAAAAATACGGAAAGTTTCAGAATATTCCTTGAATTTAGAAAAAAAAACTTACACGAAATTATATTGTATTGTAAATTGTAAATTGGGTTTTAAATTGTTATTACAAATATTACAGCAACCAACCAACCTAACCTAACCTAACTTTGAACTCAATTTTCCCTGAATCTCGAAATAGTCACTTAGACCATTTTTCTTCTTACCGCTTTAAATAGCTCAAATAGTTTGAGCAATTTAGGAATAATACGCGTAACGATATCACAAAGATTATGTAATATAATATCAAAAAAATGCAAATATCTAATATCAATAATAAAAAAATCATGAGGTAACACTTTATTATCGAGTGCCATGTCACGTTCGAAATGTTTGCGACTTCCCAACATTAGTATGGTGTGTGCCGTTCAATAGTACACTAATGCAAGGCACCTACAGTTTAACGCTTAGCGAACCTCTGGTTTGCATAAAAATTTAGCCACGAAAGATTTGTTTGCGATACTTTTGAAGCGTATATAAACTCTATAGTTATGTGCAATAACAAACGTTTCTTGCTTCCTTGAGGTTTTTCATGAATTATAGCTTTATGCGATTTGAATTAGTTATACTCAATTGCGAATTAACTACAGAATTTTCAAGACATTTTATATTCTCACTTTTGGAATGATTATAGTAATAATCTATATAATAATATAATCATAGTGATTATTATAATTACAATAATATAATAATTATTATAATAAAGACATTTTTAATTTAAGTGCATATGTGCTATAATTATAATAAAATCAAAATAACGATATAATAATAATTATAATAATAATAACAATAATACTATGGATATTGTCAAGTCCCACTCATAGTGATAGTAAACCATGTTAGGGACGTACCCATCTTTCTAGCATAGGCGTTGTGTGTATTTACACTAATGCAAGGCACCTACAGTTTAACGAGTTCTGATAATAATAATAATAATAATATACTTTAATGCAATAAATTAGCGATGGTTAATAATACATTAAGTATACAAAGTATCAAATGGTAAGAGTTTGATCGTAATGGTAAAAGTTATGGTACCTCTAACCAATACATACTAATAATACTAATCCCTATCATATCACTACTATCATACTATAATACATATTATTATCAACAATTTGCAATGTATGCGAATAAATTTTCCATTGCACGAATTGTTGGGAATGGCATGTTTCTCGACTGCACCTCTATAATTCATGGAATCGTAGTACGTATATTCGATCGGTTCCCAATGACCAATTTCAGTCACAGGCCACAGCAAGAACTCACCACAGTACTTTACTTTCACCGTTGTACGTACGCCACGTGAACAGAGTGTGTCATTGATCATGTTGCGTCACACCAGTCACCTCTGGCAATTGCCATGCGGAGTGGCAAGGCTCAAGAATGCGTTGTTTTCTCCACCGTATGCGAGCGAAGGTGTGCCTCTATGGTCTCTAATGATTCTAATGATAATTAACAACTGCCATTAGTACCGTGCAAAGTTGCCACTTTAGATCTCATTTCAGATATTGAGAAATTGCATGGACAAAAAGACATCACATGGCGTTTTCGTATTTATAGGCAGTGCAATTGAAGAGCTCTGTGCAAAGACCGGTCATATTTTGCGATTTTCGAAACTGTGACTTCTGAAGATACTAAAGATATTAGTACTAAAACTACTACATGTACTATAGATAGTAGTTACTAAAAATACGACTACTAAAGTTATTAGATACTAAAGGAATTACATCGTAAATATACTATAGATAGTACTTACTAAAAGTACGACTATTAAAAATACTAAAGTATCTGGATGGTAGATACTAAAGGTACTAGATACTAAAGCTACTAAAGGTACTAAAGATATTAGATACCATCGATATTAAATATACTAAACATATTGAAAGGTAAATAAATCACTTGGTTAAAGTTCCACGAATTTATAGATAAACTCAACAATTGTTTCGGTCTCGAAACCATTCGACCATTCTCAAGAGTGCAAATTACAACTTACAGAGTACAATTTTAACCAAGTGTTTTATTTATCTTTTGATTCACCATGTTTCACCAAGTGGTAACCACACATATATCTAATTTATCTAAATATTCGAAACTGCGACTACTAAAGATACTAAATGTACCATCTACTAAACTTACTAAACGTACAAAAGATACTAGATTCGAAACTGTGACTACTGAAGATACTAAAGATATTAGATACTAAAGCTACTAAATGTACTACAGATAGTAGTTACTAAAAATACGACTACTAAAGTTATTAGATACAAAAGGAATTAGATCCTAAATATACTATAGATAGTTTTTACTAAAAGTACGACTATTAAAGATACTATAGTATCTGGATGCTAGATACTAAGGGTACTAGATACTAAGGCTACTAAAGGTACTAAAGATATTATATACTATCGATATTAAATGTACTAAATATATCAAAAGGTTAATAAATCACTTGGTTAAAGTTCCACGAATTTATAGATAAACTCTACAATTGTTTCGGTTTCGAAACCATTCGACCATTCTCAAGAGTGCAAATTGCAACTTACAGAGTACAATTTTAACCAAGTGTTTTATTTATCTTTTGATTCACCATGTTTCACCAACTGGTAACCACACATATATCTAATTTATCTAAATATTCGAAACTGCGACTACTAAAGATACTAAATATACCATCTACTAAACCTACTAAAGGTAGAAAAGATACTAGATTCGAAACTGTGACAACTGAAGATACTAAAGATTTTTATTAGAGCTTTTATTAGATACTAAAACTACTAAATGTACTATAGATGTACTACATGATAGATGATAGATGTACTATAGATAGTAGTTACTAAAAATACGACTACTAAAGTTATTAGATACAAAAGGAATTAGATCCTAAATATACTATAGATAGTACTTACTAAAAGTACGACTATTGACGATACTAAAGTATCTGGATACTAGATACTAAAGGTACTAAGTACTAAAGCTACTAAAGGTACTAAAGATATTAGTTACTAAAGATACTAAAAAATATTATTTGTTCATCTCTCCTGAAGAAAAGCTCTTCTCTAGTTTTCTCAACAGAATATTACTGACCACTAAATTATGCAACTTTTTCCTAACTTAACAGCCTTTGTATAACTTTTACGGTTTCCGAGATCCCCATGCTGTTGATCCTTATCTTGGACATCCTGTATAAGTAATATTTTATTTTGAGTGAACTGTTATTACAGTATTTGTCATGTATGTAACCTAGTTTTCAAATCATGACGTACATAATTTACTTTGGATACAAATTTTAACCATATATTAAATCTATAATTTACTATCGAAAAATTAATTATTATTAATTTGTCGGTTTCGATAAAAGGCCAATTAAAGTTAATTATTAGTAATTTGCCGGGTCAAATAAGAGGCTAGTGGAAGTGTGCCGACTGACCCACCCATTAATTTTAACTATCGGTGCATTAAAAAATTGAAAGAATATTGAGGTCCAGTTTTACAATCATGGATTATCTTTGTTCGCAGTGACACAATTGTATCCTAGGCAAATGTACAACGAACAAAGATAATCCACGATTGTAAACTGTCCCTAAGTAATCTTAAAAATCCTAAAATAAAGTACCACGAACAAAGATAATCCACGATTGTAAAACTGGCCCTAAGTAATCTTAAAAATCCTAAAATAAAGTACCACGAACAAAGATAATCCACGATTGTAAAACTGGCCCTAAAGTAATCCTACAAATCCTAAAAAAGTACCACGAACAAAGACAATCCACGTTTGTAAAACTGTGCCATAAGTAATCCTAAAAATCCTAAAAAAAGTACCACGAACAAAGATAATTCACGTTTGTAAAACTGACCCTTAAGTAATCATAAAAATCCTAAAAAAGGTACCATGAACAAAGATAATTCACTATTGTAAAACTGGCCCTAAGTAATCATAAAAATCCTAAAAAAGTACCACGAATAAAGATAATTCACGATTGTAAAACTGGCCCAAAGTATTCCTAAGAATCCTAAAAAAAAGTACCACGAACAAAGATAATCCACGATTGTAAAACTGGGCCTAAGAAATCCTACAAATCCTAAACAAAAAGTACTACGAACAAAGATAATCCACGACTGTAAAACTAGCCCTAAGTAATAGTAAAAATCCTAAAAAAAGCACCACGAACAAAGATAATCCACGACTGTAAAACTGGCCCTTAAGTAATCCTAAAAATCCTAAAAATAGTACCACGAACAAAGATAATCCATGATCGTAAAACTAGCCGTAAGTAACCCTAAAAATTCTAAAAATAAATTTAACAAAAAGTACTAAGTACACCAATGCACAGAAAAATTAAATAAAACTTTTTAAATTGTTTTAAATATTTCATAAAATTGGTAAAGATGTAAAGGAGTTTCAGTAATTCAGAAGTATTGAATTTAATAATCACGTACACAAATGTAATGAAAGAAATAATTTAAACGCCTTAAATAGTCTCAAAGATCTTGAAATATCGAGGATCTTGCAAGGAGTAGAAGATGTAAAAGATAATCCACGATTGTAAAACTGGCCCTAAGTAATCCTAAAAATTCTAAAAATAAATTTAATAAAAAATATTAAGTACGCCATTGCACTGAAACATAAAAAAAACTGTCTTTTTTAAAAATGTCATGACATTGGTAAAGATATAAAGGAGTTTCAGTAATTCAGAAGTATTGAATTTAATAATCACGTACACAAATGTAATGAAAGAAATAATTTAAACGCCTTAAATAGTCTCAAAGATCTTGGAATATCGCGGATCTTGCAAGGAGTAGAAGATGTAAAAGATAATCCACGATTGTAAAACTGGCCCTAAGTAATCCTAAAAATTCTAAAAATGAATTTAATGAAAAATATTAAGTACGCCAATGCACTGAAACATAAAAAAAACTTTTTTTTATAAATATTTCATGAAATTGGCAAAGATGTAAAGGAGTTTAAGTAATTCAGAAGTATTTAATTTAATAATCACGTATACAATCGCAAAACGCACGTACGTAAACGCCTTAATTAGTCTCAAAGATCTTGGAATATCACGGATCTTGCAAGGAGCAAAGGAGCTTCGAAAATTCAAAAGTGTTTGACATAATAATCACTGAAAAAATATAAATAGAGAAATAACTGAAACAACTAAACTATGGCTAGTTTAGTTGATATTGTCTTGTATGATATTCAAGAATATCATACAATTTAATCACATTTATCTAGTAAAGATACTAGTCTTGTATGATATTTAAGGATATCATACAATTTAATCACATTTATCTACAATTGAAATTCGCACTAAAAATTCACTTCTAATTGGCGCTTGAAATTCATTTTGAATCGCATTTAAAACTCCCCGGGCAAACTTTTTTTTTTACTATTATTGTTGGCTTAATTGATTTTATTATGAACTTGCAGAAATATTGCAAGTCGCAGAAACCCGTTAATTCTCCAATACTTCGAACAAAAAAAAAACGGAAAGTTGTTGCCGGAATTCGCTTCTGTGCCAATTAATTTTCGCCTCGTTTAATCCGCGACAACAAAAACGAAATTGGAGCACCGGCAATCAATTATTCTTGTTTAATTTGTTACTAATTCGTTTTCCTTAATGCGGAGCTGCAATATGCAGTTTTCAATTGCCGCTTTGGTGCTAATCGATGCGAGAATGAGGCTTTATGGCCTGCATAATCAGTTTAATGATTCATTAACATGTCAAGACTATGAATGCGGGGAATTTGTTGGTCGTGTTGTGGGAATTTTATCGATACCAATCATTCTCCTGTGAGTATTTGCGTATAGCATGTAATATTACTTGTAATAAAATAACCCATGGGTTTGATTCTCTACCATAATAATATAAGTAATAATGGTAATGTTGATGACAATAATAGTAATAATTGTAATATTGATGATAATAATAATGTCATGAATATTAACAATAATAATGGTAGTATTGTCATAAATATTGACAATAATAATGGTAGTATAATATACTACCATTATATGGTAGTCAATATTGGATTACCATATTGACATGGAATATTGTCAATAATAGTAATAATTGTAATATTGACAATAATAATGGTAGTATTGTCATGAATATTGACAATAATAATGGTAGTATTGTCATGAATATTGACAATAATAATGGTAGTATTGTCATCAATACTACCATTATTATTATCAGTAGTACAATTATTACTATTATTGTCATCAATATTAATTTTATTATTATGGTAGAGAATCAAGCGAAAGATCGAACCGCCTTAAAAATATTTTCTTCAGTTTCCTGAAAATTATTTTTTAAAACGTGTTTAAATTTAAGGGCCAGCTTTTTCAATTTCCATTCACGTCTCTCGTCCTTGCGAGGATGAAAGCGTTGAAGGCTTTGCAGGAAAAATGCAAATGACTCGAGCGAATCCGGCCTTTTAGGGGCACACTAACGGCGACATCGCGTTAATTGCCCATTTTTAATTAATGCCGGGATTCAATTATTAACCGACAGGCGTTAATTGCGATTCAAAATTGCCGTTCCTGTTCTCGCCCGGCCGCTGATTGCATTTTGAAATGTTAATTTCAGGCCGAGCTTTTATGCGTATTCATGAAGGAGGGTCGGGAGAGATTTTTCGCTTTATTAACATCAAATTACTTATTAATGAGTGTATTATTTATGGGAGAAATCATGGATAAGGTTGTATTTTTTTTAGTTAAATAAAAATATTCGGGTTTTTTACAGGTTAATCATATTTTATCGCTTCATTAACATGCAATTATTTATTCATGAGTATATTGTTTATGGGTGAAATTAGGTTGTATTTTCTAAGTTCGGCAAAATACTTTGTATAAATTTCACAAAAACTGTACACGATCTTATTCCTTATAAGTAGAGCCTGAATATCCTGGCAGTAAAACGCATTAAAATAGGCAGGCAAAAAGGCACACAAAAGTGAAAAAAGGCATTAAAAAGTACGAAATAGGCATTTAAATTATTTATTAAAAGTGTATAATGTGGAACAGGCATAATAATAAAACTGATTTTACAATATTTCTTACAAAATAATTTGTTGCATATTTAAATTGCAGCTGATTACAAGGTGTTTTTAACATTTAATATTTTGGCGCATTTAGCCATCGCGCTATAATACAATGAGTGTTTTAAATCTTGCAAGGGTTTTTATTGCTTATTTAAAATACAATTAGCAACAATAGTTGCCTGGTAGTTATAGCTTATATAACTTATGTGAAAATTCTAGAAACTAGGAGTAGGTAAGTTATATTTCTTGAAACAGGCAATAATACAAAATAGGCGCTTATTAGTAAAAAATGCATTTATGCATAAATATTGTTAAAACAGGCATTTTTAGGCATTTTAGGTATTTTGCCTGAACATCCTGTCTCTACTTATAAGTATAGATGCATGTATAAGTGTTATTATTTTCATTAATTTAATATGTTCAGCAAGAGGCAGTCACATTATTATTTACATTTATTTAATGTAATGTGTAATGTTTCAGCAAGTTGCCGCCACACATTTTTTTAAATGATTTAATACTAGCAATGAATCAAGCGTAGGTTTGTGAGACTTTAATCTTATTCTTACGGTACACCAACCTTCACATTTTTGTGCAAGGTTTAGTGAGTTGTTTTTATGTGGGCAAACATCTGTTATACTTTTATGAAAGAATTGTATTGTTTTCAATTCAAAAGTTTAGTTAACTATAACCATATGTTGCTATATTGATAAATTGCTATAATTATATGTTGCTATAATGATAAATTGCTATAATCGTATGTTGCTATAATGATAAATTGCTATAATAATAAATTGCCATACACATGATTACTACAATTACTATAAAAAAGGGGCTCATACAATAAATCCAAATAAGCCAATAGCTATTATTGCATAAATTATTCCTAAAGCTCCAAAAGCTTCCTTTTTCCAGAAGCAAAATGTGGAAATAGGTTTGCGTTAAATAACTACACAATCCATTTATTTGCCAGTCGAATGCATATCCATCGCATTTCGACTAATACAAATAATTATGTCATCTAACTCTTTCCTATAATACTTGTATCCAGCGGATGCTGGCATACAACTCCTGATTGCCGAAATATGTCTTCCCTTCGCTTATCAGCTAATACTAATTCTTATGCCATCTTACTCGCTCCTATAAAACTTGTATTTGGCTGATTTCCCGTCGCTTATCAGCTAATACTAATTCTTATGCCATCTTACTTGCTACTATAACCCTTGTATTTGATTGATTTCCCGTCGCTTATCAGGTAATACTAATTGGCTGATAAATTGCTAACTATAATCATATGTTGCTATAATGATAAATAGCTATAATAATAAATTGCCGTACACATGATCACTACAATTACTATAAAAAAGGGGCTCATACAATAAATCCTAATAAGACTATAGCTATTATTGCATACATTATTCCTAAAGCTCCAAAAGCTTCCTCTTTCCAGAAGCAAAATATGGAAATAGGTTTGTGTTAAATAACTACACAATCCATTTATTTGCCAGTCGAATGCATATCCATCGCATTTCGACTAATACAAATAATTATGTCATCTAACTCTTTCCTATAATACTTGTATCCAGTGGATGCTGGCATACAACTCCTGATTGCCGAAATATGTCTTCCCATTGCTTATCAGCTAATACTAATTCTTATGTCATCTTACTCGCCCCAATAACACTTGTATTTGGCTGATTTCCCGTCGCTTATCAGCTAATACTAATTCTTATGTCATCTTACTCGTTCCTATAACACTTGTATTTGGCTGATTTCCCATCGCTTATCAGCCAATACTAATCCTTATGTCATCTTGCTCGCTCTTATAACACTTGTATTTGACTGATTGCCGTACTCCGACTGATGCGGCATAAATTCCTGCATGAATTACGTTTATTAAACATAACTTACAAGCAGGAGGAATGCAGTAATATGTATTCCCGTTGCATAGCAACTAATACAAATACTAATATCATCTCACTCGCTCCTATGATTCGCGTATCCGTTGGACGCTGGTTCCCGTGCTGTGTATTAGAATTAGAACATTAACTCCTGATAGTTATTACTTACATATTAAGTAGTAGTAGAAGTATTACTTACATTATAAATATGATGATTAAGTCGTAGAGATTCCCAGGCCGATAGTTTCAGCACATATTTCTTTGCTGCTATTGTAATTATGCATATTATTATTTAAATTATGCATAATGTATGTGGCATCCGTTTAATAAATAAACATTATTGAGGCGTGTCACTCGTTCGATAGAACCTTGCCTAAGCGAGCCATGGTACATTAATTATATACTTCTTATGTCTGGTCACGTGCTTATGTTCTGCACGCAAATCGCCACGAATTTGCGTTTTACTCGGAATGCGAGAATTCTTTAATGTTCGAGGAATTTCGGGCTGCCCGAGGGAGTTTTCTGCAAAGGAATGCCGTATTACTCATAAACGATATTGTCGTTAAGATCCTTAAATAGTTGTATGAGTTGTAATGCGGTATTCCGAGTGATGCGGCATAAATTCGTGCATGAATTACGTTAATTAAACATTACTTACAAGCAGGAGGAATGCTGTACCGTAAGTCGTACGACATTTCAATATCGATGTGATCACCGAGAGGTACCGATTATTGGTTACGACATTAGAACATGGCCCATTGTGTTGCTTTCAATAATAATAATATTTTAACATATTCTAAAATTTCGAGAAAATAAATCGAAAATGTCGCGTTTTTTACCACCTATTTCGAGAACGGCTCAACCGATTCGGACGAGATTTAGAGGGGCCGTAGAGGGCGCAAATACAAGTACAATGAGCCATAGTGTAATCTTGCTTTGAAAGATTTAACATCAAGGTCTCTTATACTATCTGGGAGTGCATTAAAGAATTTACAAGCGTAAAACCTTGCGCTGTTTTTAGTTCGGGAAACTCTATTACTCTCAGGACATATGTTGTTTCTAGTGTCGTGTACGTGAAATTGATTGTGGTGTTTAAACATTTCGGGATGCTGTTTCACGTACTACGACTAAATGCCCTTCGCACTCGTCCTAAGTACTCTGGCGAAACTAATTGTATTCATTCTATAGTTAACCTACAGATAGTCCGTACTCAGATGATCTCTGTTCCACGAATGAACAGAGTGGTCTGACTCATTCATTTTCGCATTGCAAGAAAAGCATATTTAAAAACTTTAACTTGGTGTACTTATTATTATTATTATTTGTTAAAATTTGTTTATTTAACGACATCCTAGTACTGCTTTTGCTGCTAATTATTATGATTATATAAGTATTATGAGCAATTTATCATATCAATCAACTTGCAATGTTGTTCAATAAGTTTCCGGGGTGAATAACTACAAAGTTTTATGCGGTTATAGCGGTGTATTTTTGTGCCCAAGCAGCAAAATTCTCCAGAGATGTTGGTTAAACATGAACCCGGCGCATTTAATTAATCCGTCTCGAGAGTCTGAGTGCGGTCACCGCATTATTTGTAGCCGCTGGTTTTTAAGCCCTTTGGTCAACGAAGTTAACTCCGGTACGGGCAAGAAACCGGAGTTTCCGGGGGCGCGCATACACACACACACAAACAATTCTCCTGTTGATGTTCGGGGGGTTTATATAAACAGCGTGGCGAACTTTATTCGCGACTTCCAGGCCGCGCCCGCCGAAAGTTGGGCCATAAATCTCCGGGAGAGCTGGTTAACCATGTACTGAAGCTAATTCAATTAATGTTAATAGAAGTCTTAGGGCCGAACAATTGTGTTAAGGGGAATCCGTCGCCGCCGCGTAATCTCAGCCGGCACGGAAGATCGCGAATTAATATGTTGTATTTAATAGCTCTGGTTGCGGGGAATTAATTGCGCCCTGTGCTTTCGGAGTAGTTGCGTCGCGCTACGCCTTCAGCGCGTGACGAGGGTCCATGTAACGAGTCAGTAATTACTCGGAACGGCGTTTTAACAATTCGCCGGGCATTGTTTTTCATTAATATCCGCTTCATTAGGATTTATCGCCTCAATTCGTGGCGTTTTGCGGAATTGAAACTTGCGCCCACGCGGGCTTTGACCGCCCCCACCCCCACCCGAGCGGGCATTAGACGTAATTACAGCCCTGCTGCTGACATACGCCACGTCGTTTCAATTAAGGTACTCGTCGCGTCCCGCCTGATAACCCAAAACCGACGCTCCCTTGTAATGAGCGACCGTTTGCCTGGAATAATAACAGCCCCCAAGATGAAAAGCCACCCGCCCCCGAAGGAATTTCCACGGGGAAACTCGACACATGCCCACGTCGCAGTGCATCGCCGAGGAAGATTTCCCAGCGTCGATCGCTGCCACGGTTCTTGTTGTGTTTATTTCATTTGCTACCGGCATCTCGTTTGCTTTGAGCTTCCCGTTTGATCTTCCCCTTTTTCTTCCGCCCCCACGTTACATGCGGCAAAAATCACGGCCGGTCCCGGGATACAACCAGGAAAGCACGAGCGCAGCAGGAATGGAACATCCAAACATCAATACATCAGTTATTTCCAATAAACAACAATCATCTCCACAAGTGGCCTAAAGCACACTCTGCCAATAAATCTGCTATAGATAGAGAACATACCTCCATGAAATGATGAAATTTAAAAAATAGTCATAATAATTTCCAGAAAGCGAAAATACCGAGAGCGCCAATTTCCCAGTACATATTTATTCTCATGTGTACAATAGGTATCTAAATTTTCGATAATTTTGCAAGCATTCATATAAATTTGATACATAACGAATTACTCGTTCCTAGAACTCATAGGCCTGTATCTATAGTCCGTACTTGAGCTTGAGTTCGACTCAAGTCGTATATTTGGTTGCGTTTGTTGCATATATGCGTATAGAAAATATGCAACCAAATATACGACTTGAGTCGAACTCAAGCTCAAGTACAGTCATGCTCACATAAATCTAGTACAAGAAATTAGGTAACAATAGCAATTTTATATAGCCATGTCAATATGTTTGTGCTAGATTTATGTGCGCATGACTGTACATCGAGTACTAAAATAAAGGTTTACTAACATTTCAATTGATAACATTTTAGTTGTTTCTATTAAATTCTATTTTCCTTAAAAATTTCAATCATTTTTGTATTTTTTGATCAAAATGCCAATGATGGCAACGATTGCTGTAAAAGTTTCTGTCATACCGACATTTTATTGTTTACTGACAAATTTTCAATATTTAGTAAGTACTACTGTACATTTTTAATAGTAAAAGTACATCGAGTGCTAAAATAAAAGTTTCAATTATACCTTACGATATTCAATTATACCTTAATTATACCAAATTTTATAGTTTCGTTAATTTTCAGTTATAGACGTCAATATTGCAACAATGACTGTCAAAATTTCAATAACTACTGCAAAATTGCAACGATTATTGTCAGAGTATTTTAGATCATTTGAATTTCCAAAGATAAACCATCAATGTTTGGTAAAATTACATTTTAAGTACTTTGACTAATCACATCTGTATAATGCAGCAACGTGAATAAATAAATATTATTATTATTACATCCATTACAGCCAAATTCTTAAAAGTTGCTGCAAATCTCTATAACTTGCGATATTCAATTATACCTTAATTATACCAAATTTTATAGTTTACTGCAAAATTTTCAGTGTTTCGTTAATTTTCAGTTATAAACGTCAATATTGCAACAATGACTGTCAAAATTTCAATAACTACTGCAAAATTGCAACGATTATTGTCAGAGTATTTTAGATCATTTGAATTTCCAAAGATAAACCATCAATGTTTAGTAAAATTAAATTTTAAGTACTTGACTAATCACATCTGTATAATGCAGCAACGTGAATAAATAAATATTATTATTATTACATCCATTACAGTCAAAATTTTAAAAGTTGCTGCAAAATTTTCAATATTAAGTAAAATTTCAGTCACTAAGTGAAGATTTAAAAAAGAACCGAAAAATTTTCATTTATTACTGACAAAACTTCAAAAATTCTCTTCAACTTTTCATAATTACATTCAGAATTTCGATCACATCTGCTCAGATTTCATTTATTACTACCAAATTTTCTGATCAGTCAAATTTACAAAGATTACCGATAAAACTTCAAAAATTATCTTAAACTTTTCATGACTACAACCAGAACTTCGATCATTTCTACTCAGATTTCAATTAATACTATTAAATTTTCAATAACTATTGCATTTTTCTTAATATTACTGAACAACTGGAATTATGAATTTCCATTTATTTGCGAAAACGTTTCAATTATTACTGTAAAAGTATCAGTTTTTCTGTCAACGTAACATTACTTCGAACAAAATTTTAATTATTACTATCAAAACTTCAATAATTGATGTCAATATTAGTAACATTTTATTTACTATTAAATTCAATTTTATCTATAAACAAAGCAACAATTGTTTCAGTGAACTGTAAGTAATCCAGAATGTCTTCTAAATTAATGACTTTTCCTCTGAAATTTTGTTTTTGGACTGTTGTTGAATCTGTTGAAGTTAGACTGAATGGTGTTTAATGTTTTTTCAATGATTCTGTGATCTTGTTTGACTAATTAATACTTACAGACACTCAATAAAGACACTAAAATTTCAGTGATATGTTGTCCAGACTATTGCTGCCACTATTAATAGAATTAAAAGACAAAACGTAATAGCATTCGAAGGCCAGTCTGAAATTTTCAATTTCATTAGAAAAAGTTAACGTACTATAGATACAGGCCTTAGCCATGTATAAAAATTTTAATATACAGGATACTGGGTGTCGCCAAACTGCTACTAAAGCCGAATGTAACCTTTTTCTAGCATAAAAGTTTAACATAAAACTGCAAAAGAATTGTCCTGCGTTTTCTTATAGTCTTCTTACTTCTTCTAGTTTTCTTATACTCTATGGTTACCTGAAGCTTTAGTGGGACTTTCTGGATGACTTGTGTCATACACTTGTGTGTGTGTGTGTTAGACTTATGCTTGAAACTCATGGCTGTGTATTACAGCGATGTGTTCACGTGTTGTTATACTCAGTTCCATATGCTTCCTAGATTCCAATTAGTCGGCACACAATTAAATAATTAAAGGTAAGCGGGTATCGTTAGTGCGAAATATTCCGTTACAATTGCGTAACTCGCGACTTGTGGAAGCGTCTCGTGTCAATTGGTTCAATTAACGCGATATTTATTACGTACGTGATACGTGCCTGGTTCGCAATTGCGACAATTGTAGGTGTCAAGTGGACACGTGAAAAGGTTAATCAACGACGCGAGACTGAGGATGAAATATAATAAAATAGGAATTACTGCACTGAAATAAACCATTTTAAAGTTTAACGTTAAAATTAAAAAAATATATACAGGGTGATTTTTTGAAAAAGTATCCACTTCGTATTTTTCAGAAAGTTAGCGTAAAATAAGAAAACTTCAATAAGGTAACACGTCAATTTTTATTTTGAGGGGGGCATCTTTGAATTTTATTTATAAGAATAATGGGTAGAAACAATTTTTAGACATTAATAAAATAACTACAAAACGTATTATCAATTTAAAGTAAGAAATATTCCAAATGGTTTTTATAGAATTGAGTGATATTATATATACAACAATTTTATAAGAGCTTCTTAGATGTAACAAAAACTAAACAAATATAAAAGAAACATAATATAAAATATAAAAGCATTTGACGTCCAGAATTATATATCTTTTATGTTTGTACCCCAGAGTCCTCAACGTTTTTGAAACACAATTTGACATTCACTGTTAATTTGAAATTGAATCGTTTATTTCAGAAACTGGCCAAGTGCACCTTTTCAAATTGTTGGGAAACCAAGAAAAACATTGTATCCTTGATATTTAAACAGATTTCCGCCTGAAAAAATTTCAGTATCAGTTAACATCTTCCCGAAGTTGATGCTGCTTGTAATTAAATTATAATATTTCTCCCTTAATTATAAAATAAAATATTGAAAATATTGCATTTTACTCGTTTTTGCAATAAAATGCGATATGTAGAAACATATATGTTTAATGGCAATTTCCTATTTTTTTTGTGGTATTATGATTTTTAACAAACAAGACACTATTATAAATTATATATGTTTTATTTGGACACAGAATAAAACACAAAATTTTCCAGAAATTTAAATTCAGAAAATTAATTTAAATTTCTGGAAATTTTTGTGTTTTATTCTCTGTTATTTGTTAAATTTTACAGAAATTTAAACTAATTTTCTGATTTGTTAAATATACCAAACTACTAAGCAATGGTAAGTAATGGTAAACCAATGGTAATTATTACCATGGTATTAGTATTTTACAAAATACTACAAGATCTTTACTGCAGACATTTAAATTTACTGCAGAAACACGCCATGTGATGTCACCCGCTTGGCAGGTTTATGCACTAAACGCGATATTCATTGTAAATTATATCCCATAAAACGGAATGGCAGTTGAAGTTATATTGCAGAAAAATATGCCCTGATAATAGCAGATACTGATTCCGCAAAAAAAGAAAAATCCATAAAAATGTCTGTTGACCAGTTTCTGAAATAAACGATTCAATTACGATTGTTGTTGGGAACAGTTTGGAATATTTTGATAGTTCATTAAATAGTTTGGATTTCAAATATGTTTTTAAATTCTTCACATATTTTAAGCAGGCATTCTGATACTTTAAGGTATTTTTCTTGCGGTTATTATTTTTTTAATTTTTAACTGATATTTCAGTTTATTTAGTTCAATAAATTGTAGCATCTAATGTACATCCTTAATTGTCATCAATTTCTTTATCGCAATTTGCAATATGCATTATCACAACCGGTTTCGAACCCAATTCATTTCGAAGATGAGCCCATGTTGGGTTTCAAACCGGTTGTGATAATACTACATAATTTATAACTTATTCTAATTAAACATGAAATAAAGAAATTTATTACAATTAAAGTGTACATTAGTTGCTACAATTATTGATTTTTCAAAGGCGCAAAAAACGTTTTTTATTTCATGATATCATTATTGGCTAAGTCAATTCCTGTTAATGAATTAAAATAAATTGTTTAAAAAAAAATCATTTGAATTATTCGATGTTTATTTTAATCAGTTGGATTCAAATGAATTTTTATATAATAGTTATTTTAAGAGGTATACTTTTTTTACTATTTACTAGTTTACTATTTCAGGAATTCTAACGATATTTTTTTAATTTTTTCTTGATTTTATTTATATATTGAATTGGGTCTTGTTATTGCTGTTATATTTTCTGATATTTTGAGCTGAGTTTTGCTATTTAAATAAAACAAACTCTTTTCTTTGGTTACATCACAGTTTATTAAAATTAGTGACTATAGTTTCGATCACATTCAGATCATTATCAAACTTAGACTCTGAGTCTAACAGTATGATATTAACAAAGATACGTGTTTATTTTATTTAGATAGCCAGTAAAGTTTGTTTATATATACAGGGTGAGTTTTTTTTTGGACATTTAGTATGGGGATTTTGGAAACTAGCCTATATAGAGGGACAATTAAATGGGAAAAGAATTGCAATTATTGAGCTTTTTGTTTTTTGGAACAATAGCATGGCTAACTAGATATCTCGAAAAATATTTTTTGTTATTTTGTACGGTGCCTATGGAATGGATCTGTTATTATTGACTTCAGAAAAAATATATGAAAAGGAAAAAGTTGTAGGTAATTATGTGCTTAATAACCGATTATTTTATGCTATAATTTTTGAGTTATGACACAAAGTTGAGTTTTTTCTAATGGTAACCATAGTCGGCCATGACTTTATAAAAAAGTCCTTTGAAATTGAAGAATTTTAATGATAGTTGCAACTTTTCAGTGTTTTTGTTAAATTTTCTGATATTTGACGTAGAGTTCTTTTTATTCTCTAAAATATTTTTAAACGCCCTAAGGTCACACACCCCTCCAAAACCCTGTACGAAAAAATACAGGAAGAATCATCAAACACAGACAGCGAATAGAATAGCCTACACACCTCCCATACATCTCATACACTTATCACTATCACTTATCACCCATTTGTCATATTCACCAAATTATAAAAAAGTTCACGGGCAGAAAGGCTTCGGCCGATAGCCCTTTTTAATAATAATAATCAAACCACCTATATAATCTAGTATGTACTACTTATACTGTATATCGTTGTATTATTAAAATAAACATATTCTATATATATTTTTAATATTCCGTGAAGTTTTGATTTGAATTTTATTAAATATTATTGATATTTTATTGTTGGAACTGGGATGAAAGTATCTAACATCATATCAATAATTTGAGGAATGCCAATGATATTTTCACCGTTTTACATATTTTATGTTATGAAGTGCTGTTATTTTGATTTTGATATTTGACTAATTACAAATTGACGAATTCAATGATATTTTCAATATTTTGGTGTTTTATCAACTGAGTTGTGCGATTTTTATAATTTGTACAAATTTTGAATCCGGTACTCATAAAGTAATCTAAAGTAAACTGTCACTATAATATAATTTATAATGTATGTTGTCTTCTAAGATTTATGTAAGTTTTGTTAGGATTTTTAAAATCAATCAAAGTATTTATAACACAGATACTATCGGTGAAGTATGGAGATAATTTTTTTAATGAATTTTTTAGAATAAATTGAGAAATTTCAATGTATTTTCAACTCTTTTTGATGTTTTTGTTGTTGTTATTTTCTTATATTTTGCCAGGTATTTTTTCGGGTTTTTCTGAGCTTCTCTGGACATTTATGTTTTTTTGCTTACTTTACTCTACTTTTGAGTTTACTGTGCTTCTCTGGGTTTTTCAAGTTTTTTCTGCTGTTAATATAAAAACAAACAATATAAAATGGAAAATATAAATTTATATTGGCTGTAATGCTTGTAATTATATGTATTACCAGTAAATGGTTAAAACCACCCCGGTGTTTTCCAAAGCGGTTTTATTTCTAAAACAACCCTGTAATTTAGCCAAATTTGTGTTTTTTAAGGAATTATAATATCATACATTTTTGAATATTCATTTTCTATTGCAGATTATACGAATTTATATGAAATTATCATTAAATATCAGTGTTTACATTACATTAGCAATTACCTCTAAATTGCTTGCAGCTTCTGGTTATTACGCCATGCCCCTCTTCAATTTTCTCGCTCGCGTTGAATTGATTTCGCTCTGGCATAGGAAGAGCGCTGCAGTTTAGAACATCCAAGACACAAATAGCTGTAATCTCCGGCCACTACAAATTACGGCGGCGTTTTTTTAATTAGCACTAAACTTCACTACCGTTACCCGGGAGCTGCAATTTAAAGTTAATTTTCTTCGAGAAATTCCCACAGCAGTATTAATCATAATTTCCTCAAAACGTGAGAACAGACGCGCCAAAGTGCACAAATGCGCTTCCATTACTCGTTTAATTACAGGAAAATACGAGAATGTGAAGTATGATAAAAACACACAACGAGCGTAATAATTTATTAAATAATTTTTAAATTTAATTAATTAAAGGTATATGTAAATAATGTACATTTAAACTCGTGGGCCCTTAAGTAATTCTTCATTGTAGTCTTTTAATGTACTTGGAAGCCGCAAGTATTGCTGAAACTAATAATAATTTAGTATTTGAGTAGTCAAATATCAAATGCCACAATAGAAATTTGAATTGCACGATGATAGCTTTTATTGCCATATTCGTGACTAATGAGTGTAAATGAAGTGCTTCAAAACTATTTTTACAGGAGCGGAACAAATATATTTGTTAAATATATTATACAAGCATTTTGATACACATTGTATTAAACAATGATTTGAAAATTTTCAATCTTAAAGTTATTAAAGTTTTCAAATTAAAATAATTAAAGCTTGTACTAGTTTATGTATATTTTCAATATACAGGGTGTCCGGAACAGGGCTCCTCAAGCGGAAATTGAATATTTTGAATGGTTCACTGTGTATTTTATTACATTTTCGAATTCCACGAATATTTATCAAGTTATATCTATCTAATTTTATTTCATGCTTTCCAAAACAAAGATGTCATGTCTGAAATTAGTATCCCTTGAATAGTACGTTTACTATTTCAAGTGAAATAGTAAATGAAGTGCTTCAAAACTATTTTTACTGGAGCGGAACAAGTATATTTTACATGGTGATGTAACTACAAGCATTTTGATACACCTTGTATTAAACAATGGTTAGAAAATTTTCAATCTTAAAGTTATTAAAGTTTTCAAATTAAAATAATTAAACCTTGTACTAGTTTATGTATATTTTCAATATACAGGGTGTCCGGAACAAGGCTCCTCATGCGGAAATTGAATATTTTGAATGGTTCACTGTGTGTTTTATTACATTTTCGAATTCCACCAATATTTATCAAGTTATACCTATCTAATTTTATTTCATGCTTTCCAAAACAAAGATTTCATGTCTGAAATTTGTATCCCTTGTATAGTACGTTTGCTATTTCACAATCAACCCTTAACCTTAACCTTAACCCTTAACCGCTAACCGCCTTAACTGTCTTAAGAGAATACACTGTTTTGTGGCTTTCTGTTTTACGTGTAAAGCTCAAAGCTCAATTGTCGGTGCACCGATTTGAATGCGCACGCAAAATCATTCGGCCTGCACATAAAAGGTTCTGGATTTCACATAATTAAGTCATCGATTTCAATTTTGCCCTGAAACGCTGACGTCTGAATATCGCACTTGGTGGTCCCTCGCAGGCACCCCGGGGGAGCGGAATCCGGAAAAGGAGAAGCATAATCGCACGCAATTTGTCATGCACACACTGACACTGATTTATACGCATCCACGCACGCAATAAAAAGCGGAGCGCAGATATTAAGGGGGAACGCACTTTATTTTTGCTGGCGACTTTTCAATTATTGAATAATGTTTCCAACACATCCGGACGTGCATCGGACGTAGTACAAAATTTAAAATATAATATTTTTCATCTCTACCTCACTTGTGCACAGTGCATATCAATTACTTGCTTTAGATATCCTATAGTAAGTCAGATGAATAATAATTCGCTTAGAGCGACGTTATGTTTACACTTTATTGGGAATGTTGTAATAGCTATGACACTCGGACGGCATCGTATTTTTCGGTAAATACCGCCTCTTACTTTTTTTTACTTAATCAGGGGGGGGGCTCCGAAGGAGGCGGCATTTCACCGACAAACGGATGCGGCAGCCGCATTATCCACAAAGGAATTATCACTGCGCCGCACACTGTGGCGGATGGGAAATCTGACTTTACTAAATTAATAACTAAGTAATGTGAATTAAATAATCAATTCTTATTTTCGATTTTCGGCTCTGATATTACCCACTCCTGCCTAGCCACCCCCACTTTGAAGTTTTATTAAAAGGCACGACCACCTTGCGATACCTCATTTTAAAGCTTAAAATAACAAATCTAGAGGCGTGATAAAAATAGATTTTTGTCCATAACATTGGTAAAAAAAATATATCGAACGAATGTATCGAATGTATTATGTATTATGTATTCAATGAAACAAAAAAAAAACAAGTCGAATCAGTTTTCGAGGTAGATGTTAAAAACCATGTTACTTGAATTTTAAATATCTGAAAATATATGTTTTTTTTGTTGCATAGAAAAGAACTTCGTTCAATGTAATTGTTTTGGAATTTTTCAGGTTCATATTTTTTCCAAAACGTGTGGACGAACATATTTTATTTCACCCCTCTAGATTAGCTTTTTTCAGCTTTAAAATGAGGTTTGCAAGGTGTCGGTGCCATTTGAAATTTTAAAGTGGTGGTGGCTATGGAGGAGGGGGTGACACTCAAAATTTATTTGACTTTAAAAAGTTGTTTTTAAATTTCCCCCTCGAAAAATCAATCGATGTGTTTTTTTTAAGTTTAAAGTAATGTTTAAAATTGGCATATTTTGAAATATACACCCGGTATGTACAGGGTGTCCCACACAAAGGATATTTGCTAGCAGGCCATATGCTCTGCTTTAGGTGAACTGCTGACGTGGTCCGGTGGTGTATCGTGGAGCCTTCATATGGGCGAGTTACATAACTCCCTGGCGCACTATTTGCAGAATTGTGTTACTTGAGAATTGTGATTTATTGTGTAGTGAATATGGGAAAGATATCCAAATTGTCTCTGTGTTCTTGGAGACGAAGCAGAAAAGTATTGTTTGCGAAAATAAGGTAGAGATATTATAAATATACTTTTTCCATTTACATTTTGAATACTAACAACCAGGGTTGGTGTATCAATTGATTTTTTTATATAAATCATTGATTTAAATCAAAATTATTATTTTTTAAATTAATCATTGCTTTTACACTGTTTATGCATTCCAATAGGTGAATAATTCAAAATATAATGTAACTATAGAGTCAATCACATTTTTTGTCCATCACATGGTACATGGAATGGTTTTGAATCATCAATTCTTGTTCATGGGATGCCAAAACAGGTCCCTTTTTTTCGCATGATTACAAAATTTGACCACGCTTCAATGTGACAAAACAAAATCAATCGATTTATTAAAATATATATATATATATATATATATATATATATATATATATATATATATATATATATATATATATATATATATATATATATATATATATATATATGATTATAATCGTAATTATAATGATTTATATCGTGAAGCAAATGAATTGATTTAAATCACAGTTATCCTGGTAAAAACTCACTGATGATTTTTGTTTAAATAATTGATTTTAGATTTATTTAAAAAAAATCTTGATTTATTCCAACCCTACTCACTTGCACCTTTTTCAATTGTAATTCGGAAAGCATCAAATGTAATACAGATTGGTCAATTGTATTTCAGAAAGCATCAAATGTAATTCAAATCAGTCAATTGTAATTCAGAAAACACCATTTTTTGTGGATAAAATCCACAAATGAAAAAAAAACGCATTTTATCTCGAGTAGGAAATGCTATTTTTTTCTACGATATTGCAGTTTATAAAATATTAGATATTAGAGTATGTACTTTCAAGTTGAAAACTTTCAAGTTCAATTTAATTCAAAATCAACTGTCACAGTCACAATGCAAATTACTGAAATTAATGTTTGTAAAGTCGTTTCCATCGAAATGAATGTATGTTTCCATTTAATTTTACGTGTTAATTTTCTTCTCTAGATGTAAAAATATTTTCACATCTACACTAAAAAAGTATCACTTTCATGAAATTCAATTTACGTTTTCTGAAATATATTTGACGCTATCTGAAATATATTTCACGCTATCTGAATTACAATTAACTAATCTGAATTACACTTGACGCTTTCTGAATTACATTTGACTGTTTCTGAATTACAATAGACTAATCAAAAATACATTTTACGGTTTTTTGAATTACAATTAGAAAAGGTATTGCTGGGTATCCTACAGTATAGGATCTCATTTTTTTGAGCAGATACGAAATTGGTAAAATTAGACCAACATTCTATAATGTAATTTATACTTTTACAAAATGTTCTGCACAGAATAAAAATAAAAATTCTGAATACCAAACATTTGATCGGCCAGAATCAGAAAATGTGTGTGGAGAAAATATTCAGTTGGAGGATCTGAGTCATTCCGAATCAAGCAATTTATATTTGTAATAATACATTTCACAATTCAATAACAATTTTTCAATAACATTGATAATTTTAGGAGAATTGAGAAATTGTAAGGACACCGAATTATGAATGTGGCGCATTTTGTAGAACAAATGCAAGCTTTTGAACATTGTGGCCTTTTCTCATGTAATTTTAAAGACATCATGATTATTAAAGAAGTAAAATAAAGACGACATTTTAAAAATATGTAGTTCTACAACAGACCAATCAGCCTGCGCGTTATGGATTGAGGAACGAAGAAAACGGATCACTGCGTCATCATTTGGAAAAATTTGCAAATTACGCAAAAATACAAATAGATAAAATACAATAAAATCGCTCCTCGGTAATAATTTTTATGCGAAAAGTACGCAACATGGAATTGATAATGAACCCATTGCTCGACACGAATTTGAAAATTTCATTGGAAAAAAAATCAAACGTTGCGGACTATACACTCACATAAATGATTTTTATTTGGGAGTAATCCCGGATGGATTAATTGAGGAAGACAATATAGTTGAAATAAAATGTCCTTACAATGCAAGAAATTTAACTCCTTCTGAGGCAATTAATGAAAAAATTATTAATTTCGCGATTTTAAAAGATGGTAAATTGATGCTGAAAACTCGGCACAACTACTACTATCAAGTTCAGGGACAGTTACATGTAGCTGAAAAACTGTTTTGTTACTTTGTAGTTTGGACTCCGTAAGGAATTTTGTTTCCGAAAATTTGCAGAAACACTGATTTCTTTAAAGAACATATGCACGCTAAATTAAAAGACCTTTATTTTATGCATTACTTGCCAGAACTATTAAAAATCGAGTATAAAGCTATACAATGGACAAATCACAGTGTTTCAGTATATTGTAATTATTGTAAAAATGTTTTTGGAAATATTATACATAATATAGATTTTAATAATAAAATGTTACTTCTTCGTTTTCGTATTGTTTTTGTGAATAATTTAGAGCTATGCCGATTTTAAATGAGGTTCAATGTGTATATTGTTTTAGAACACTTTTATACACACTATTATAGCTTATATCATTAACTATTTTCTGCATTTTTTGAAACAAATATAATTTATAACATAATTAAATAAATTATTTTTATTACAATTTCACTAAATCAAATAAGATAAAATAATATATACGTGTTAACTGCAGCATAGTTATGTGTTTTATTCATTTCTCTAAAATTTAATTAATACTCCATCATAATAAATTATTTTAATAAAGTAATCTTACACATATATACATGTACAATAACTCTTTGTTGAAATAATAATCTTAAACTGCATTTTTTTACCGTATGAAATTCGTTTTTACATATAATTATTTTTAATAAATAATAATTATAATTTTCTGAAATATGAGTTAATAATAATAATTATAAAACGAACAAGTAACTTAAATTTATGATATGTTAATTTATTTTAAAATTTAGTAGAAATTTCTAAAAAGAAAATGATCGCTGAAGTAGATTTATTAACATTTGTTTTAATGGTGGTAGCGTTAATATCGCGATACATTTTTATTAATTAAAATTAAATTAAACTATTTAAACAATTACTTCGCTACTATCACATACGATATATTAATTTGTGTAGTAGTTTCGAATGGCAACTAGTATAACTACCAATCTATAGTAGAGTAATTATTTGCTTTATTTTTTATAAGTAATATATTGTAGTCATGCGCAGTCCTTATCCGATTTTTTATTCGGTTCAGTATACAAGTATATCCGGTTACATCAGAATATCCCTACACTATATGCTATATGATTTCAGCAATGTCACAAAAAATGTTTAACCGCAATAGTACCGCTGCCAGGCCATAATATTGTAATGAAAGTTCGAGGTAAGTGTGTTCAAGAGCCGATCGTTGTCGATTGTAGTGCGAACCGTGCGAGAGGGACAATTGTAGGCGCGTCTTCCGAATGCCTAGAAACGCGACCTCAAATTACCGAGATTTTTCATGAGATATTACAGGAAAATGGCATTGTCAATTTTGCTGTTAATTATATGTATTTGTAGATAATAGATCTGCGGTGTTCCCTATAGAGCGTTTTTTGTTAATTTAATAGTTTGAAACGTTGAAATAGCATGTAGAAATACAGTTAATAATTCACAATTTTCAACATTTTTTTTTCATGCTAAAAATTTTTTTTTTCAAAAATCGGCTTCAATAGGGAACTTCTCATATACTTTAGGTAGGTCAGGAATATTTTTAATTTATTAAATCGAGCCTCATTGCCGCTCAATGTCTCATGAAAAATCGTTAAAAACTCCATAAGAAATGAGTAGGTGCGTTCCCCCTTAATGCACGCGGACGCACTGCGCCCAGCGCCTCCACCACCATGTACAATTTTACTCGCATTAAGTTATTAATTGTGGACGGCACATAAATGGGTTTTTAATGCATTCTTCGTAAATTCACGCGAGCATAAGTGGATTTGTTGAAATTTACGGTCAAAAAAACAGGAAACATTGAGAGCTGATTTAATTTATAATTTTTTGTTGCCTGTTGCATTTTTTTGTGTTTTCGTGGTTTCGTGTTTATCAAATGGGTTGTTGGCATTGGATCTCCCAGGAAAACGAGTCTAACGAGCGCCCGAGCAGATTCATAACTCTGATCGATGGAGCGAGCACGCGTCGTCCCCGCATTATCAACTTTGCTCCCGGCCGAAATTGCCGCCAAATTGAAATAATAATATGAATTCGCCGTTCGAAATTTCCTCCGGGGAACGGCAATTTGCAGCGTAATCTCTCCTCCCTGTTTCTCCCCTGCATGGGCAATCCCGTGCAGGGCCGACCTCGGTGTCGCCTTCCAAATTAATTTTCTCCCGATACGGCATCGATTTGCATGCGAGCTGCGTGCCAATTAAACAATCTGGAATTACACGCGGCCGTTCATTTTGTTATCCCCCCATTCTTGTTATCCCCCCCCCCCCCAGGGGGGGGGGGGGGGGGATAACAAGCCGTGGGTGAGTAAGGAGCGCAGGGATAATGTAAACCGTATGCCGCCGCATGCCAGGAGCAAGGTGTTCCCCGGCAAATCCGCTGGTACATGAATAATTTGGAAATTGTCTGGTTCATCCTGGATTCACGGCACATAAGCTCCACAGCTGTACGAGTGATTCCCAGCGTCATGAATTTCACCAGTGAACATTGTAAAACCGCCGATTACAACTAACTTTCCGGCTTCAGCTTCGCGATTATTATCGAAGAGTAATTTTAAGCTCTCTAAACGCAATTTCACGTTTCATCCACTCAAAGACGTAATCCATCTGAAAACTTTTGCGTTTGCCAGCTTTCTCATTTTTTTTTTAAGTTCCCTCATTTCATAATTTACTCGATACTTATCGATATTTCGTGTACAAATTGTGTGTACACAAAACACTGACTGGAAATTAAAAAATATGATAATTTAACGCAGGAAACCTTAAAATAAGTTTTCTTTCAAACATTTTTGCCATACAACCATGTACAGTCATGGAAAAGAATGCCAGGAAAGAGCCAGGGGTTCGCCATCCTTGTCTCGTGGAGCACGGTAGACACGAAGCTCCATTTACGATATTACTAAATATTTACATCTTCGTGCATTCTTGAAAACGCAAAATGAAGTCCTAACTAAAGAAGAAATTGATAATTTCCTGTCTAATGCTCCAGATAGAAAATATTTGGGGATAAAGGTAAAATTACTTTATGCCTTAAACTTTGAAATCATGCCTGTTTTTTTTAGGTTATTTTGATATTTGGGATACCTGGTGCCTGTCGGTGTGATGAGCTGGTAAAAATGAAAGTTCACGATATTGAAGACTTAGGATCGACTGTGCTAATAAAAATCCCTGATAGTAAAACTC
Source organism: Othius punctulatus (assembly GCA_951805005.1). Lineage (NCBI taxonomy): Eukaryota > Metazoa > Arthropoda > Insecta > Coleoptera > Staphylinidae > Othius > Othius punctulatus. The sequence continues at coordinate 18,273,536 of OX638145.1, forward strand.
CCCAGAAACGACCATTTACTGTCATTGGCGATGTATACATACATACATACATACATACATACATACATACATACATACATACATACATACATACATACATACGTACATGCATACATACATACATACATACATACGTACATGCATACATACATACATACATACATACATACATACATACATTCATATATACATACATACAGAAAATATGCTTCACTTAGACCAGCTGGTATGGAAGAGCAGAGATATTTCCTAAGACACCATAATTGAGTCTTCCATCGAATAGTAATGGGAATTCATAAAATTGGAGAAGCAGCCAAAGAGGTAGCATCTTATTTAAAGTTACCAAATTGGAAGGAATGCACTGGTCATTGCCCAGGACGAACTTCGGCGACATTGCTGGTAGACGGAGGCGCTGACATTACCTGTTTGAAACGCCATGGTGGATGGAAATCTAGCAATGTGGCTCAAGGCTACATCGAGGAATCTTTAACAAATAAGAAAGATATTGCAATGAAAATTCTGGAGCCTAACAACTTCATTGAAACAGTGAATGAACTTGAGACTCATCGTGAAACAGCACGACTCGTATCCTGGGTTAGAAATCTTATCATAGAAACGATTTGGAAAACCCAGATATCTATTATAAGATTTCTAACCCAGGATACGAGTCACAGTTCATTCACAGTTTCAATGAAGTTGATAGGCTCCAGGATTTTCGTTGCAATATCTTTAATATTTGTTAAAGATTCCTCGATGTACCCTTCAGCCTTCATGCCTCTAAATGACCCAATAGACAGTTTGGGAAAATCTTGGGAAAACAAATTATTTTTCATCAGAATCTCAACACTGGCTATAAACACATTAGATTGTATGAATCGGTGGTTAATACTTGGTGAAACATCTTTAAATTAGTATACATAAAGGACTTCTTTCTAATCCCTAAACTTCTAATCCCTGTAATCGTAAGGAAGGCACATAAATGTGCCTCCCATCACTATAAACTCCACTTTGTCAACAGTATGGCCTAGTTGCTTGAGCTAAAATAGTACTAAGTTGAAGCAAATTACTTTGGACAATATTTAGTTTGCTCATACTTTAAGCACTAAATTATTCTCATACCTGCTCAACACGATGCTTGGTTTGCAAGTATGGATCGTATCTAGCTCTTATGGCCCTCATAGAAGTTGGTGTGTAGCTTTGAGGCGAGTATTCAACATCAGAATCGGGACCACCAGGACAATACACACAAATATTTCCTGAGAAATTGAGCACCCCATACTCTTCTTATTCTTTGTATATCTTAATTTAACTAGAACGCTACTGTTGTTGTTTTCAAAATCCCCCACAATTAACTTAATTAATTCATCACGTATACAGGCTTCGAATATTCCGAACATTAATACAACCTAGGGAAAATATTCACAAAATTCACTTCGTTAAAAATAACAATAACAATAATTATTGTTTCTAACCTTTTCCAACAAGTAGGTGTCATTATCTGCCTGGATCAGAAACTTTGTAACTTCTTCCTCAGATAAAATCTTATATATATATATATATATATATATATATATATATATATATATAACTAATACTATATACTATATATATATATATATATATATATATATATATATATATAGTCAGGTGAGTTTGAAACAATTTCCTGGTTAAGTTTAATGTGCTAGGTACATATTATGTATATTTAATGATAGTATAAAAAAGCAGAAAATTTGATCAAATTAAAAAATAATATTATATAGTGACGTTTCGGTACTTAACAGTGCACCTTTTTCAAGGTGCACATCGTAAGTTTACTGGCGGTAAGTACTTTCCGCCAGTAAATTTTCCAAATGTAAACGAGACCTCAGAATAAGAAGTTTTGAACAAAAGTTTGATGGATAGATATTTGCCATAATTTGACAGTTTCAATTTTTTTGTAACGCGTCACTTTTTGAAAATGACATCATCGATACTGTTTTAAATGGTAACCTGATTTTTTCTAGAAACATATTTGATAGCATTTGTTTTTCTATTCACGAATATCTAAAAATATCATGAGGTTGCATAAAAAAATGTGAAAAATGAAAGATTGCTTTGAAGAAAAAACAGATACAAATTTAAAAAAAAATACATACATAATCCGGTCCTCTTGTATCCTGAGGGTGTCGAGGGAAATACGATTAAATTTTTATTTATTAAAAAAAAATACGATTCACTAATGCCAGTTGCAATTTCCAAAATAAGGTTGTAAATTAAACTGTAATAGAATGTGTTTCTTAATAATTATGGTACGTTTAAGAAAAACGGAACGCATATTATTGCCATAGTTAATGGACAACAATGCGAGAATTGTTTGTGATGAACTAGTATTGTTAAATTTTGTTTGTAATGATTTTAATGAAGTAGATCGTTTTATAGTAGTAGTAGTAGTGACTGTATTTGTTAGGGACATTATCCCTAACTGGCTATCGACCAACGTGGGTCCTTCTGCCGTGTGATTTGTGTAAATGTGTGTATTGAGTTAGGGCTTGTTGCTCTAGAAATTCGCCCCCGTTCTCTAGAGCGCCGTTAATGAGCTCCCAACGGCGAATGGTACTAGTTTCTCAGTACAAATTTACTACCTGTACTGGGGCTCGAACCCAGGTCTTCCTGCATGCTAAGCGAGCGCTCTAACCTGTCAGCCAAACTAGCGTTCTATCGTTTTATATTTTGTGCGACTTCCTGTTTTTTTAATATTTCAAAGTTATCATTATGTGGGTTACTTTTTTTATCTGGATTTTATTCGAAAAATTTAATTTTGGAAGTTTTATCAATATCTTACATTGGTTCTAATTTCGATCGATCTTAGTTCATCATCAAAATTTCGATGCGTTACGTTTCTGTTAAAGGTACCATAATTATTGAGAAACACTTTCTAATACAGTTTAATGTACAACCTTATTTGATAAAGACAAAGTAACATTAGTAATTCGTATTTAACTTGTATCATTTGTTTTCCCAGGAACTCTTTAATTTTTCACATTTTGGTCGTCAGGAATTAAACTCGATTTTCTCAGAATTTTCGTTATGCAACCTCATGGTATTTTTAGATATTCGTGAAGAGAAAAACAAATGCCATCAAATTTGTTTATAAAAAATTGGGTTATCATTTAAAAAAAGATTCGACGACATTTTGAAAAGGTGACGCGTAACAAAAAAAAAATGTGGGAAATAACACAGGCCAACAAAAACAAGGTTTCAAAAACTTTTTAAATCTCGATAGCTATTTTTTTAAGTTTTTTTTTTGTGCTAAATCCGTATCTGAACTCTGATCGTTTCCATCGCCCACAGTTTAGTCACAATTTGACCTAGTAAGATATGGGAAAATATGTAAAATATGCAATACGAATGGTAAACGACTTTTAAAATACCTACATAACTTTATTTAAACATAGAAGATGGATTTTAATTCTTAACATTACATTCTTCAAAGGCTTTACATGTCCATTGATGTATATTTTCTTTGTCTCTTCTCTTTTAAAGAAGAAACAGCTATATCAGGAATAGCTGTTTCTTCTATGCGCCGATTGCTGACTCTCTCGGTGAAGTGACCAACAGTAATCTCCCATCATGTTGGTGTTCCAGCGTGCCTGATAACGTTTTTCCATCACTATACCTAGCTATCACCTAGCTATACACCTGGCTGTAACTATCACATAGCTATCACCTAGCTATACAGAGAAAATGTTAAAATGTGAACAAATTGTGGATGACATGGCATTTTGATTGTTATTTTTGGAATAAGCACACTTAAAACGACAATAATTAGGTAAACACACTTAAACGGTTTTTTGGTGGTTGGCCTGTGTAATTAGCTATGAAACTTTTTTTTCTAAAAATAATAATAAAGGCTCAGGAGATGGGTCCTTATAATAATATAATAATAATCCGTACTACTCCTCCACCTATGGCGTAATTGGTTACTGTCATAATTTTTGACAGAGAATTCTGACCCAATTACATTTTATTTTACCATAGGCCCCTGAACTATTACTAGTTATGCAGGCGTTGAGAGGAGAGGGGCATTATTATTATTATTGCCTATCTGCGCCTGCATGCGACTTATAGATGGTAGAGGCACATTTCCAACATTTGTTGCAAGGAAGTGGGAAAACTACAGAAAAACCACCACAGAAATGCAGACCCAGGAATCGAACCCGGGACCTTGCGGTCTAGAAGTGAACGCGTTAACGCTCACTCCACCGCAGCCTTGAGCCTTAGCCTTACATTTTACTCACCCTGTAGATTACTTTACGAACACTTGTTATAAATTAGTCAAATAATTCCAAAGCCAAAGTCAAATCTTGGCTGCCATTCTTCTTTTTTTTATCCCACCTGGCTAAATGGACTCTTATTCGATTAACAGTGAACAGATAAAAAATAATTGCCGCTCAAGCCTCATCACTTGCGATGCGAAATCTCCTGGTCCTCCACTCTCCCCCATTGGAGCCGTTTCACAGGCGATGTACTCCACGTGAACGCAATTATTTCGAGTATGTGCTTAAATTGCGCCATTACTTTTAAGCGGGCGAAGGTATTTCGGCGGACATTTTAATAATTCTCCTCAATTACTCCGAGCACGACATTAACCTTCATTAGGGCGTAATTGCGCGAGATCGCGCAGACACGTTCAGATCGACGCCCAACCGTAAGGGCCCAAACACAGACGCAGAATTTGGAGAGAAAGAAGGAGGGAATGCGAGAATTGAAATTTGTTGCATGCTCATTTGCCGGAATCGCACCCGAAGAATTGGACTAACGGCCAGGAATTCAAGTATGATCACAGATAATCGCCAATTTGGTAATCAAGAATGGCGCAGGGCCCCATTTTCGCATGAGTTAATAATATTTATTTGATTTTAGTTAATACAAAATTTTAACTTCTTGGTGAGTGTACACTGAATCGAATTTGTTTTGACAGTGCCCGTGCGAGAAGGATCTTGCTTTTTTCCGATATGCTCAGCTCTCTCGGGGGCTAGTACTCCTCATAACGTATGTCGCTTCTGAAATCAGTCGGCATTTGATTAGTTCTTTCTCCCGCAAAAATATATACGTGCCTTCTCTAACAGTGGCTCGGTCAGAAACGTGACCGATGCCGACTGATTTCAGAAGGGACATACGTTATGAACAGTACTTGTCCCCGAGAGAGCTGAGCATATCGGAAAAGAAAGATCCTTCTCGCACGGGCACTGTCAAAAGAAATTCGATTCAGTGTACCTACATACATTGCTCGACATTGTCGTATTGGCCATCGGAGGTATTTAGTGGCGGACGCTGCTATCTTTGTCGGTATATCTGAAGACGGCCCGACAAAAGGGTATGGGTTCTGGAGAATCCCGGGCCCAACCATAGATAATTTGTTTTTACAACGTTTGACTCTTTGTGGCTACTATTCACTCGGACGTCCAGTTTCAGGATTATTTGATATAAGGTATTATTATACAGAGACTGCAAAAAACTGTGTATTAGATTATCTCAATGGGGTGCTCAATCAGTGCCGTTCCTGTGATAAAAATTTAATACCAGCAATTGGAGATATTGTTACACTTTTACGGCCCCTTGTACCTTAATAATTTTTATACGACTCGGGTCTCGATAAACTTTTCCGTAAACGCTGTGCCTCGCAGTATTTCCTCTTTAACACTCTAATTACTCGTAAATTCCTTGCGGACCTCTTTGCTTGGGCTTGTGAGCGCCGCGTTTTAATAATCGCCGTGTCGCGCGTTTCCTGGGATCATATACTACGGTCACGGTCAGCAGAGCCCAGAGATTAAAGTGTCGGAAGTATGCGGGAGCGCCCGAAACAAGATTTCAGATCAAATATGGGACGGCCGTAAAATTTTATCGGCCAATTTAACTTTTATTCCCGCCGTAATTTTCCATGTGAACATCGCCGCTGAAAATCTAAAGGAGGGGAGGCCGAAAATCTCTTGGTCCGGGGATGTGAAGTTTCTTTTCCATAAACCACGCGGAGAAAGATTAGCCCCGGGATCGATACCTGGCGGAGCGCGCGGCCCTAAAATTCCGCTTATTAACTTTATTGCCGCCTTAAATAAACTGGCAGTTTCGCCTTGGTTTAATACATTATAAAACGCGGCGAGTTAACACTCGGACGGGGTTGATGTGCCGGGGGCTGTTGGGAGTTGTTTGTTGCGAGGTGTCATATGCACGTTACAATTAGTACCGAAATTTAATTAACGTCAGGAATTTTAGCACTTAGCCCCGAATCAAATCCGACGTCTGAGAGTTCACGGGTTTAAGGAATTGCGTTATTAGTATCAAATTGTTATTTTTGTTTGCCAACAGAACTTCTTCAACAGCTTGTCAATCAATGCCTGAAATAGGGACAGGTAGAATAGAAGTGTCCGCCTCAGTACTGCGTTATTCTTCAATATTCATAAGTAATAATATATTATCATTGCTCCCTAGTTTTCAAAGATTTTCACTAGAATTCGATGGTCTAAAATCTACCATTTTTATTCGATTGAGCTAAAATTTTGCAGATATAATGTGTATGCATATTTTCATGAAATGGGAGTAGACGTTGTGGGACACCTTGTATTCTAGTATTTTTTACATTTTCATTTAATTTTGCCTTTCTTAACATGCTCCTATATTTATGCCACGAACTTGTACTTCATATGATTTGTAAAAGATATATACAGCGTGCCTACTTACGCTGGTTACATATGAGAACAAAAAAAATTCAAAACTGGAAGCACTCCCTATTGTTCAAGGTTTTCTGTCGATCAAATGTAAGTTTTAATGAAGTTCAAGAAATTTACAAAAAAAAATTAAGTATTGTATGTGTTCTGCTTAGTTTAACCTCGAATACTCAGAAACGCTTCATTTTTTCAGAGTTCAAGAAACATAACTTTTTTATAGAAATAAGAAAAACAAAACACCTTTTTCACAAAACACATTTATTCATCTAAATGTACATTTCAATCACTAGGCTTATCTTGGTGTGAAAAAGGTGTTTTGTTTTTCTTATTTCTACGAACCTTTGACAAGCTCCAAGATACTACTTAAAGTTTATGACAATAAAGCTAATTCACCGAAAAATAGTATATGATTAAAAAAAATCCTAACCTCAAAGTTTTTATGTAGCAATAACCGTAGAAAAAACCCTGTTTCTGCGACACTGTGTTTACTCAGATGATTGTAATTATTTGTGAATATGTGCATTGATAGTGGACTCGTCGCAAAATATCAGATTTCCAAAGCTACTATGGTAGAAATATTAATAAGAAAACTGATTTTCTATCTAACACTCTAAGGTCCTATATTTTGGAAACAAAAGCGTTTAGAAAAAAAAATACATTTTCATATACTTTTGCGTTTCTTAGCATGCTATTAAATTTATGCCACGAAGTTGTGTGACACCTTGAATAATAAAAAAATCCCTAAATTGTTACATTTTAAGACGATTTGACAAAAAAAATTAAAATGAAAAATGTCTCAATTATGGTTGAAAGAACTACGCAAACGTTTAATTCTATGAAGAATTTTCATGGGTTTTCATAGAAACTGATTTCGTAGATTGTTCAAATTGTAAAACTTTTACATTTACACTGATTAAAAAAGAATTTATGCCACGAAGTTGTGGGACACCTTGTATTCTAGAATTATTTAGATTTTCATTTAATTTTGCCTTTCTTAAAATGCTCCTGAATTTATGCCACGAAGTTGTGGGACACCTTGTATTCTAGAATTATTTATATTTTCATTTAATTTTGCCTTTCTTAGCCTTAATATGTTCCTAAATTTATGCCTCGAAGTTGTGGGACACGTTGTATTCTAGAATTATTTACATTTTCATTTAATTTTGCCTCTCTTAACATGCTCCTAAATTTATGCCACGAAGTTGTGAGACGTTGTATTCTAGAATTATTTATATTTTCATTTAATTTTGCCTTTCTTAAAATGCTCCTAAATTTATGCCACGAAGTTGTGGGACATCTTGTATTCTAGAATTATTTATATTTTCATTTAATTTTGCTTTTCTTAGCCTTAATATGTTCCTAAATTTATGCCACGAAGTTGTGGGACACGTTGTATTCTAGAATTATTTACATTTTCATTTAATTTTGCCTCTCTTAACATGCTCCTAAATTTATGCCACGAAGTTGTGAGACGTTGTATTCTAGAATTATTTATATTTTCATTTAATTTTGCCTTTCTTAACATGCTCCTAAATTTATGCCACAAAGTTGAGGGACACCTTGTATTCTAGAATTATTTATATTTTCATTTAATTTTGCCTTTCTTAGCCTTAATATGTTCCTAAATTTATGCCACGAAGTTGTGGGACACGCTGTATTCTAGAATTATTTACATTTTCATTTAATTTTGCCTCTCTTAACATGCTCCTAAATGTATGCCACGAAGTTGTAGGACACCTTGTATTCTAGAATTATTTACATTTACATTTAATTTTGCCTTTCTTAACATGCTCCTAAATTTATGCCACGAAGTTGTGGGACACCTTGAATTCTATATTTTTCTTCATATGATTTTTAAAAATATACAGGGTGAGTTTTTTTTTCATTTTAAACATTGGATCTCGGAAACTATAAGACATAGAGATTCGGTTAAATGAGAAAAATCAAAGCCCTTTTTATAAAAGTCAGTCATTTTAAAAATGTCAAAGCCAACTATGACTGCCATTAAAAAAAAAGAAGTTTGTATTATAACTCAAAAACTATGCTTTTTTTCAAAAAACGAAAGCATAACTTGCAGGCTTTTCTCTAAGCTCTCTAAGAGAGATTCAGTTAAATGAGAAAAGAGTGATCGTTTTAAGAGCTTATATGAGATATGCTTTTGTGTTTTGAAATAAGACCACAGGTTTTCAGTTATAATACACACTTTATTTCTTTTAAATGGCAGTTATAGTTGGCTTTGACATTTTTAAAAAGCATACATTTTTCTCTTTATAGCAATGCAAGGTTTGCTATATTTAGTTTGATAAATAAAGGCCATCTTCGAAAATTAACTTTATGACAATTATTACATACTTTGACAAATAAACACGATACAGGACTATTTCTATAAGTAGAGAGTAGCAAAAACAGGGTTTGCCATGGATTATTTTCCCTTCTACTACGAGAATTCTATTAATTTTTCTGTTCTAATTAAACTAAATTCTATTCAAATTAAACATCGAACATTCCTGCTCATCTCATTTATTTATGAAAGTTCGTATAGCAAACCTTACATCGTTATAAAGAAAAAAAATGTCCTTTTTAAAAATATCAAAGTTAACTATAACTGCCATTAAAAAAAAAGAAGTTTGTATTGTAACTCAAATTTTGTTTTTATTGGCATTTTTTCAAAAAAACAATAGCATATCCTGAATCATAAGCTCTTAACATGACAACTCTTTCCTCATTTAACTGAATCTCTATGTTTTATGGGTTCCGAGATCCCAATGCTTAAAATGAAAAAACCTCACCCTGTGTAACTTACACTAGCTACATATGGAAAACACAGACTAAATACTATCGGATTAAAAAAATTATCATGTCTTTACGGTAAACGGGGTTTGTTAGATAACATAAATTTTGTTTAAAAGTAAAACTTAAAAAAAATCTATAAAACTAGGAGAACATTTAATAAAAGACTGATAAATATACAGAAAGGAGAACAGTTACATGGAATTAAGTTGCATTATGGGAAAAGGAGTAGACATAATAGTAGAAATTAAAACAAAATCTCTCAAAAGATGTCATGTGAAGTGACGTAATTACTAAATGAGTACAAGGATGAATTATAAATGCACGCCTCTGTAATTGATTTTTTTCCAATATTCTCATAAATATGAGAGTTAATATTTTTAAAGACGTGGCAACTCAAGTTCGAAATTAGTATTATGTTGAATGAATGATAATGTGGAAATTATATGTACATGGTCCGTCATTTCACCTCCCGTCTTTATAGTTCAGTTACTAATTGAGTTAGGATTTTGATATTTTGCAGACTTTACTTGCATTCGTGGGCGTATTTCAGGAAAATATTTTTTATTATACAGGGTGTCCCAAAAAACGGTGACGTCATCATGATGTATATTTTTAGATTGCATGGTATTTTTTTTGTTTTGTACTTATTTGGGTGCCCTTTATGGATTCCTACATACCCATAAAATTTTATTGAAATCGGTTCAGTGATATTAGCACAAAACAATAAAAAGTGAAAAAAATCAGTTTTGCATCATTGGTTAAAAAAATTAATAAGAGATATGCATTGATAATAACACCATACAAGGTACTCATTTAATCAGGTCTGATAGTTGCGTTAACCAAGTTTTATTGATATGCATTATACAGAGTGTCCAAAATTTTCAAACTTTGAAGCACTTTATTTTTCTTATTTTAAAATGGAGCCTCTGTATATTTTTATGTCATTCCACGTGGAATTAAATGACAAACATTTTTCATAATTACAACTCTATGCCTATGTTAACTCCTTTAACAAACACAATTGTCGCTTTTGGTGTAAAAATAATGGTGATTTTTGAAAATAATCCACAACAGATTCAGGATGCAAGTCTTTGCATCCAGCAAAAGTTACTGTTTGGTGTGGTTTATGGCATGGTGGCATCATCGGACCATATTTTTTTTTGAAGATGCCAATGGAGATGCAGTAACAGTGGCTGATGAGCGTTATCGATCAATGTTAACGGATTTTTTGAGGCCAAAGCTGGAAGAAATTAATTTGCAAGACATGTTTTTCCAACAAGATGGTGCCACATATTGCCTCCATATGGAGTTACTGAGGGAAAAGTTTGGTGAGCGTAATCTTCAAAAATGAAACTGTTAATTGGCCTCCAAGAAGAAGTTTTCACACCTTTGGACTTCTTCCTGTGGAGTTATTTAAAGTCGTTGGTCTATGCCACTAAACCTCGAACTACAGACGATTGGCCTCCAAGAAGTTGTGATTTAACACCTTTGGGCTTCTTCCTGTGGGGTTATTTGAAGTCGTTGGTCTATGCTACTAAATCTCGAAGTACAGACGATTAGCCTCCAAGAAGTTGTGATTTAACACCTTTGGGCTTCTTCCTGTGGGGTTATTTGAAGTCGTTGGTCTATGCTACTAAATCTCGAAGTACAGACGATTAGCCTCCACGAAGTTGTGATTTAACAACTTTGGACTTCTTCCTGTGGGGTTATTTGAAGTCGTTGGACTATGGCACTAAATCTCGAAGTACAGACGATTAGCCTAGAAGAAGTTGTGATTTAACACCTTTGGACTTCTTCCCATTGGGCTATTTTGAGTCGTTGGTCTATGCCACTAAACCTCGAACTACCGACGATTTTCCTTCAAGAAGTTGTGATTTAACACCTTTGGACTTCTTCCTGTGGGGTTATTTAAAGTCGTTAGTCTATGCCACTAAACCTCAATGTGTTAAAACCGACGGTGATGGTCCGAAGAGCCGACTTCCTTTACTATCGCGAATATATAAGGTTCCCTGGATGAGTCCCGTCATAGCATCAGAAAATTGTGAAATCTACTTGTATAATTTATGATCTGTCTTCTGTCTGTTCCCACAAGTAATTCACTTATGGCGCTTTATGAAAATATGTTTGTTTAATCTATTTATTTAGTACGAATTGTAAATTAACAGTTTTTGCCATATAAAAAAAAATACTGTTAACATTTAATTACGTTTAATGATTGTAGAATCATCTCACCCATTCATGAATTGAATTCGGTTCTGTATGAATAACCACAATTCTTCTGGTATAATGATGAGAGAATGCGTCAATTTACGTACGAATCTTGCAAAAGTAAGCTGAAGAGTTGTTATGCCCCAGTTATCGTGCGAAACTCGTGTCTCGATTCGGTGTGGTGTTCTGAAAAATCAACCACGCTAATTGAATAACAACGTGAGAATCGGCGATTGAATAACGCAAATTGCGCAACTCCTCGATCCCACGATTCCGTTCTTCAGATTCCGACCGACTCCTAATTTCCTCGTTTCCGGCGAGCTTCGGCCGAGGAAAACCCTGCTTCCTGTTTTTTTTTACAGGCGGCGTTTTCGTTTTATGGGGGGATGTTTGCGCGACCCTGGGGCTGCGCGCTTCGCGGGTTTTATGGTCAACACGCGTCCGTCCGTTATGAAATGCAAACGCTAAGTGCCTGGATTTTTCCCAGTCTTAAATAAACCCCTCACAATGCGGATTTGATTAAGGAGAGTGTTTCCCAGGGAAATGCAAATCATCGGCGGGGCGTGGGGGGCGCCACCCCCGAGCGTGTGCACACACAATCGGCCCTCTTCAATATTTATACGCCTTAGCGCCCTTTTCCGATCCGCCGTTCCCATCGAGTATAAATACTAAAGGGGCTTATCCTGGGGATCTCGGTTCCATTTTCTCCTCTTAACGTCACGCGCGGATTGTACACTTTTTCCACTCCGGCAGATCCCGGCGCGAGTATATACGGCGGGGGCCCAATTGATTCGCTCAAGACTCAATTGAAATCTAATCGGGGATGAATTATATGCGCCCCCGCCGGCGGCGCCTGCGGGGGCGGTTTTTAATATAGTTCCGCGAGGGTGTGTGCACGGCCCCCGCGCCGCTCTATTTGCATACTGAAAAAGGACGGGTTGGGGAGCTCTACATTGAGCGGCGATATATGACAACCCCCAACAGATGAGCGGACCGAATTTCATATTGCGTGAAAAATAGATATCGACGGCAAATATTTAGCAAGCTCGGAAGTAGCACCAGTTCCACAGCAAAAACAGATTTGCAAAAATAGGTTAAATTTGTATCTAGTTTTTCTCTGATTACGATTTAAAACTAGTAAATTTTTATAGTAGTATTAGTTATTGTTTCGAGAAACCATTAAACCAGGGAACTTTTTGGCAGAAGGGCCACATAGGAATTTAGTAAATTCCACAACTTTTACCCCTATGTAACTATAAAAAAATTTAATGTATCTACACTAGGTTTCTTATAACTATAATAAATAATTTTAAAAAATCAAATTGTAGCAAATTTAGGAAAATTTGCAAACATTTATTAAACATTTTCCAAGTAGAAAGTTAAAAATTAGCCAAATTTTCATTCATTAATTTTCTAATACACCTAAAACATGCAATACAAATTTAAATATAAAAGAACAAAAACAATCCGGAAAATGTACACAAATTGCAATTAATTTACTACAAACATGAGAACTGAAAGCTTCGCACATACAAATACTTGAAGTTTTAGAAATGTTTCTAAATTTTCTGAAACATGGCAATATGTCTAAAAATTTATTAAACATTTTCCAAGTAGAAAGCTAAAAATTAGCCAAATTTTCATTCATTAATTTTCTAATACACCTAAAACATGCAATACAAATTTAAATATATCAGAACAAAAATAATCCGGAAAATGTACACAAATTGCAATTAATTTACTACAGACATCAGACTGAAATCTTCACACATACAAATACTGGAAGTTTCAGAAATGTTTCTAAATTTTCTGATACATGGCAATATGTCTGAACAAAAATTAAACTAAAAGAAACTGAAGAAAATGCTTACGTTTTATACCAAATGAAATGAAATCTATAAAATAAATAAACATTTATATTATGACTATTTATACTAGAAATGACAAAAACGAGAAAATTGTAGAAAATTTAGTTTTCATATCAAAATGTTCAAATAAAAAGTCCTGAATTTCAAGGATCTATTAGAAGATTTTAAAATTGCGAACATTACTGAACATTTCGAAACTTAAATGAATATGAAACGACGAATATGAAAAATTATAATATCGGATTGATGAGGCTAATACGTGATGAAACTCCATGTTAAGATATAAATAAAACACAATCGGTGTGAGTTTCACAAACATTTAATGTTGTACTGCAACAATTGTTTCGCCACACAGTGGCTTTATCAGGTAGATGAATACTTATATTCTACAACTAGTAAATATTTTGTGAAACTCACACCAATTGTGTTTCATTTATACGAGCCCTAACAACTATATGTTCGGCCATTTCATAATATCTACCTAAAAATTGTTATAACATAAACTATTACCAGCAAATCATATTTATTATAATTTTTTTCTTAAATTTTGCATCATCAGTATTCTGGCTGCACTTTGGTGATAAAATGTAATAAGAATCACAATTTATGTTTGTCAAAAAACAGTTTGATAAAAATAAAAACCGACAATTAAATATTCGGCCAAAATAGTATGCATTTTAGATACATCACCAAATTAAAATCTAGATTGCTTTAAATGCTGTTTTCACGTTTAAGCAAACAAGACGTCTTAATACCCCTGTCTTAGTGTGTTTGTCAACTTTAAGTGAACAGTTGGCTTAAAAATGGCTCGAGGTGTGGCAACTCCCAAAACAGGGAGAGATTTAATAATCAGCGTGTTTGGACGTGGTAAAAATTTAGAAAAATTGCCAGAGACGTATAATTACCAAAATCTAAGGTAACTTACATCATAAAATTATATGATGAAAACGGTAACACCGATATTAAGGGAAAAGGCTCAGGACGTCCCTGTTTAGTTTCGGATCGACAATGAAGAAAGCTAGTTAAAACCTGAAAAAAATAACAGAAGAGGCACTTAAGAGAAATAATGACTGAGTCGAATGAGGCTGCAGGATTATCTCTTTCCAGGGAAACTTGCAGAAAGTGGTTCATAAGAATGGCATCGGTTATTAGATAATTTTATCAATGTCAAATATTTCAATATGATAGGGATAAAACTATCTAACATTTTAGGCCAAAGAAAACCCATTATTAACCCAAAGTCAGAAAAAAAACCGTTTGGTTTGGTGTACAGAACAGCGACCATAGATAAATGGGCAGTGGAATTCGATTATTGTTAGTGACAAATCGAAATTTGATGTGTGTATGGAAGATAATTGAAACAGAGTGATTAGAAACAAGAAACAGGCTTTTAATAAGGGCGTTCATTGCTTAAAACGTACTGTCTCAAGTTTTCTTCGGGGTTTATGATATGTGGTTGTATGTTCGCAAAGGGCGTAAAAAATATCTAGTTCATCAATGAAACCGTTAACGCTGTAAAATACCAAAGGATACCCGAAAATAACTTAATTCCCAGTATTGAAAAATTGTTCGCTGCGGTGCCTTTTATCTTCCAACAAGATGAAGCAACAAGCCGTACAGCCAAAACAACAGAAAATGGTTGGAAAACCATTACAAGGCAGTATTGGATTCACCTTCCAGCAGCCCAGGCTTAAATGTCATCGAAACTCTTTGGCACAAAATGAAACTGCAACTGAGAAACAATCCACAAAGAACTCAGAAATGTTTGAGTGCTAAACTTCAAGAAGAATGGGTCTCAGTGATAGTAGAAGAATGTCACTGAGATCTCTTCTAAATTCCACACCTAGAAGCATTCGAGCAGTAATTGCAGCAAAATGCGATGTTACGCCGTATCAAATTGATAAATTGTTACGTCTTATTTTGAAGTTTTATTTTGGCCGAACATTTAATTGCCAATTTTTGTTCAATAAAATATTTTGTTTTCAAACGAAAAATGTAATGTTGTGTTATATATTATCATCATGAAGTAGCCAGAATAATGATTCTAAAATTAAAAACAAATACATTAATAAATATATTTGACTAGTAACACTAGTAAGACTAGTGACATAAAGAAAAACAAATTTAGGTAGTAATTATGAAGTAGCCGAACATATGGTTGTGAGGGCTCGTATAATATTTTTTATATAAGGTGTTTAAGCCGACCGAGTCATGAGTGTTAAATTATGATTGTTATGTGTAAATGTGACATGTTATTTGTAAATTCTGGTTTTAGCCCGAGCAATGAAGAAGTGTTAAAATCCTGATGTGATGACTTCTCAAATAAGAGAGATATTTTTAAACTGTTTCGTTGCCCCAGTTTTTTTGCAGATACTAACATAATAAAAACGTGAATTACTATTTTGATACATTGTGATTTGATACTTTTACAATCTGTACCTTGTACAACAAGTAAAATGTATGGCGGCTTATGGCGGCTACTAATTTATTCACTTAACTCGGAATTTATCGACACACATTTGTACATTTGTACATCTGCACATTTTGAATATAGAATAATTGCTAAGTAAGTGAGTAGATTATGCTAGTAATATTTCTTCGTATTTCTTCTATACTCGAAAGACTGATCGAAAGACTGACTGACTGACGAATCTGGTCAAGTAAAGAGTAGTTTTAAGGCAACCGTGCAGATGTACATACAAGCAGTGTTGTAACAAATACATGTTTTTTGTATCTAGATACAGATACAGATACTTTAGAAAAAATGTATCTAGATACATATCTAGATACAAATTTGAAAATGTATTTAGCTACAGTTACAAATACATTTGAAAAGTATTAGATACTTCTAGATACATTTCAAATACATGGAAAAGCAAACCAAAAATTGTTTTCTTTTTATATACGCATTTTACATTCATAAGAAAATGCTCATAATTATTTAATAAAATGTACAAACCTAAATTATTTTTTTATCGTCTCCTTATAGTTCTTGGTATACTCGTCCCGTCCTGACAAATACTCATCGATCCATATTGCATGAATTCGACATACGTTTCTAATTTCATTTCATTCTATTACATTTAGCTTAAGCTCACGAACAAGCATTAAAAACGCGATTGTTTATTCGAAAAAGCATGCGTCATTGTCAGCTTTCGACGGGCTACTATACGTAATAGATACAAGAATAACAATGAAATAGCAAATTACTGACTCAAACTTAAATTAAATACGAGAAAATTAATCGGAGCCCCAAGGTAAAAATTAAAAAAAAAATGCTCTCAACAATGAATCAATAGCTTTTGTATGTAATTAACGTGAAATCATTTCACGTTATGTACCTTGTAGAGTACAAGTACCTTGTACAGTAGAAGTACTACAGTCTTCGCACCTCAAAACTTTCTGCACACAAAAAACAGTAAGGAATCTGGTCTTTTATCTAAATGTTTCAACAAAAGGGTTTTAAGACTAAAACAGTAAGGAATCTGGTCTATTATCTAAAAGTTTCAACAAAAGAGTTTTAAGACCTTAGTCTTAAATGACTATGGTCATTCACGGACTTAATTGGACATGGACATGGGCTGTTTAATTTGGATTACGAGGGTTCAACAATATTTGAAATTTGTTCAAGAATACATGAACTGTTTCGAATGTGGTGATCTGGACTTTCGATTTCTTGCGTTCTGCTTGAAGCCCGTGAACGTCTCACTCCGCAGAGCATGAACAATTAACCGTTTTTTCGCCCGTTTTCCCTGCGGCGACACAAGGGACTCACTTGAAACTCCGCCGCAGATCAATTATGCAAGATGCATAATTGGCCGAATTAAAAGTCCCGTTTTCCACGTGGAAGGGCGGGCATTAATAATTCCGCTGGCGCCGATGCCATCAAAAATTACGACCGCAAACTTTCGGGGATTTTTAACCCTCCCAGCACGTTAATCCCGTTCGTGTGCAGCGCCGAAAATCAAGCAATAAAACCGTGAAACAGCCGTTTCGAGTTAATGAGTTTCGTGCAGATCGTAATCATTCAATTCCCAGGCGAAGTGGGTGTCGCTGGGAGAGAAAAAAGAGCGGACGCCCTATAAATCCATGTGTAATGTATTGCGGAAACTTTTCACGAACGGTAAATTCGAAGGCCGGACGGAAAAAAAGGTCACCCGAGCTGAGGTTTAATCCCTTCGCGAGGTCTGGGAAATCCAGCAGCAATATATTGATTGATTCGCCCTTACAAGCAAAGCTATAATATTTCATATGAACTACTCCTACTATTTTATGTACGAGTACAATACGGTTGCAACCAAATTACGGCAAACGTCACCAGACTTGTCCCATCCCAAATCACATCTCATTCTTACGGAGACAGCGGAGACGGATCCATTTGCACCTGTTAATAATTCATCCTCATTTGGGCGCGTGAATTATTGAGGCGGCTCTCGGTCGCGCGGCGGTAATTATAAATCAATAATTATCCGGCGTGTTTCCGGGGCGCCCGGACGTTATGTGTTCCGGTTTCCGGGAGAGCGAAAGGCCCCCAACGCTCTCGCGAACTATTTTCATATCTGGAAGTAATTCCGGTGCTTCAGACCTGTAACTTAAATTAAGTTGGGACTTTCAACTTTACTGCTTCCGGAATCGAATAGTTTGATGGTGCACCTTGAAATCAGCCGACAGGTCTTTTCAAGCACTAGTTTCCGGAATATTAAAGCAATATGCGCCCGGATTAGTTCGAAATGGAGTCCGGAAATATGGAGCGAATGCTTAAAGCTGGTTACTAATGTTTAGAAGTCATTAGAGATGTATCCAGTTGTGTGGAATTAGTGCTCAGAAACTTGCCGACATAGAAATATGAGGATTTTCTGGAGCACGCAAAGGATTCGCCAAAATGATGACAGAATTTTTGCTCGACTCTTATTATTTGACTTATTAAAGTGGGAGGCAGCATTAGGCGTTAGACTCATTAGAATTATTACAACAAATTATATATATATATATATATATATATATATATATATATATATATATATATATAAAATTAGATGCCCTTCTACCCCTATGTGGTGTAGGGTGTAAAGGGTGTATTACAACAAATGGTATATAAACTTCGACGTTATTCTGTTAGTGAGTTCCTTCTCATCTGTTCCATGATTGGATTGAGCTGTGCATGTATTTCGTATTTTCGTACTGTATTTTATATGTTTTTTTTCTGTTTTTGATTTTATGTACTATGACTAATCCATGTACGTAAATTAATAAATATTACTATAAAATAAATATTACTATTACTATTAAGGGCACACAGGAACATACAATTAAATTACTAAGCTGCTATATTTGTTTTGCCTATAATGTTAATTATTATTTATATAGAGAGATACGCCTCGTAGTTTTATCCAATATTTGATTTGCGATTTAAATTAGGATCGCGCAATTAAAGCCCATAGGAGCGACAATTAATTCCACCGCCCCTCAACAGTATTAGATTTATTTTGTGTTCCGAATCCTGCGAGGCCCATTAATTCAGGCTCCCCAGCGGAAGAGACCCCCTCCCCCCTGCGGGGCGCCCTGCGATCCGATAGCAATAATGGGGCCCGATTGTTCGAAGATCCGACTTGCCCGGGGGGCGGCGGGGGCGCCCGGGGGCGGCACGAACACATTCCAATTCCACTTATTCGATTACTCGCGCCCCCCTCGGTATTTACACGCTACTGATATTCGGCGTGGCGCGTAATTTTATTTTTCCGATAATGACGTTACACCAATTCCGTTTTGCTCCTTGTGCCACTTGACTCGAGTATTTGTGTTTGGAGGCGAGAGGCGTCCAAAGACTTTATTTTCCTGAGAGACGTTGTGTTATGATGTCTTGAGCAGCTGTATTCCACGTGGGAAGGAGTTGATGCGAGTTGAGGCTTGCTCTAGATGGGTTTGATGGAAGAAATGTTTACTTGTGACATGAAAATGATACCACCCAATTGATGAGGGATGAAGAACTACAAGAATGGACAAAAGGAGGGGACTTAGAATTTAGTGCATAACTATTAAAAAACCAAATATCAAAACATCATAATATTTAGAATTAGTAAATATTATTAAAAACCAAAGTATACAAGGAATGTATATTCCTTCCCAAAGACTTTATTTTCCTGAGAGACGTTGCGCTATGATGTCTGGGCAGCTGTATTCCACGTGGGAAGGAGTTGATGCGAGATGAGGCTTGCTCTAGATGGGTTTGATGGAAGAAGTGTTAACTTGTGACATTAAAACGATACCACCCAATTGACGAGGGATGAAGAACTATAAGAATGGACAAAACGAGGGACTTAGAATTTAGTGCATCACTATTAAGAAACCAAATACCAAAACATCATAATATTTAGAGTTAGTAAATATTATTAAAAATCAAAGTATACAAGGAAAGTATGTTCCTTCCTAAAGACATTTTTATATGGCCCGTAAATCAAAGTATTAAAGTATTTACTAATCTAAATATTGCTTCTTTGAATAAAAAAAACTAGTCAGGATTCTCGTCAGACGTAGAAGACTTTCTGAATATTCTTGCAAATAACTTATACTGATTCTACATATATTTTTCTATATTATTTTATATTCTTCTATAAATAAATTAAGCAGTGAGGAATCTGTTCGAATATAGAATATTCGAAAAATGATTTATTCCCTTTTTTTAAATTGTGTATCACACAATTTATGAAACAAAATCCTATTATCATTGCATTTGAAGATTTTTTGAATTAATGTTAAAAAGCGTTTGTATTAGAAAATTAAGGCTCCTACTTTCGTTGCTGTTTTCCTATTTATGTGCTCCAAAAAGAGATTTTTGGGGCACCTCAGTGGAGGTGGAGGGCATAGTTTAAGAAACACGGCCAGACAATCACCAGATCCCATAACGTGTGGTATAATTTATAAATTGTAAGCTAATATTTTAACATCACGCAAGTTTGTTCTTGCATAAAATTGTAGAACCGCACGATGGTAATAAATTTGCGAATGAAAACACTTTTAATTTCTGTGGAAGAAGCAAAAGCGTGCCGTAAACGCGTAATTAATCTGTTATGCTAAAATTGTTTTCAGATAATGAATACATTGAAATTCGAGTTCATTTGAGAGTAAATCAAAGCAAATTTCATCTACATTGTTGAGCTGCAAATATGGCGAATTGTTATTCAAATTTAATTTATGTGCTAATTTGTGTATTTATTAACGCAACCGTAACTAGTCCATAATTTGTGTATTTATAAATGTAAAAAAACTTCCCGGCAACTTTTCCGTTTAGCATAGGATACTGTTCATTCCGTCAGCTGAATAGTTTTAATGTTGTTTCTAATAAGTTTACGGAATTGTTTATTAGAATACTAAGTACATACAAACATTGTTGATGAATATTTGAGTAAATACCTTGTGTGCTATTTGCTAGGTTCGTGAGAATTTATAACAAATGTATTCTTATAGTGCACTCCATTACTGTATGTTTGTGATCATGTTATCAAAAGCTTATCTACTGATTTTAGTAATTTTTGGTCGAACAGTCATGCTGACATAAATCTAGTACAAACAATGCGACATTGCTATATACAGTTGCTATTGTAAACTAATTTCTTGTACTAGATTTATGTGAGCTTGACTGTGCATACCAGTCCAATCTCTGATTCTTCTGGCTACTCCTCTTTCCTCTACGGCTTTGAACCAGGGACCTTCCACTCAGTGGTTGCACTCCACCTGAGCTAGGCTGCTCTCTGCAGTATAAAGATATTTTAAATTGTGTCCGCATTGAAATTCTTCTGGAGAGATTATGTGTACGAGGGAGGATAAGTTTTCCATCCGGCGATGGGTAAAACAATCAATTACCCATCGGCCCCGGAAACCGATCACGATACATTATCGTCGGTTCGATTAATTCTGCCGGTATACGCACGGTACCGTAATTATAACAATCAATCGGCTGGCCAGATCAATTTCCGATATTATTCGGGACCGTGATTCACACGTGCACCTATGCGTGTGTGTATTTGTGGCGCGATAAAATTTTACGCGCTTCAATAAAATTAAATCCAATTATTGTGAGCGCCGCTCGCACTGTTTTAATGGCCTATTAAACGCTTTTTTTTATTTGCGCAATTAAAAAAACGCGCAGGCACAGGGGGCGGCAAAAACAACAGGCTGCCTCTCAGTCCAGCAGCGCTTTTTGCGCTCGCACAGAACGCCAAGTGCTTATTGGTTTCCGTGGTGTAATTAACGATTTCAATCCCGCACTGCCCCAATTTTTATTGTCCGCCTCATTAAAGCGCAGTTACTCCTAGTATTTTACCACGTTTTGACCTAAGGGTTGTAGTAGAGAGATATAATCTAGCTTGCAGTTAAAGACAAAATATGCGAGAAACACATGTAACAAACAAAAACCTGTCGTGCTAGTTTGATGAACTTCAAACTAGTTTGCCATGACAGGTTGAGGGATACTTGATATATAAAGGGCCAACAGCCTAATAAAGATTGCTCTCTCTCGCTCTAAAATTATTTAAGGGAATAATAGAAGTATCATAGAATTGAAAATAACTGTTTTCGAATAGTTGCCCATTTCGCTCATAAATTGTTATAAATGAGAGACATTTGTTATAAATGTTATGAAGACATTGTCCCAAAATATTTTCCAAAAATATCTCCCAATTCCTGCAGAAATTTAAATGTTATCCAGAAATTCTCTTCAAATCTCCCATAATCATTATACTTTCATGGCAATATTCTCCATTTCCTGTAGAAGTTATAACGTTGTGTAGAAACATTGCCGAATTCTCCTAGAATTTAATTTGTCTTAGAGACATCCAATTATCGAATAAATTTAATTGTTTCCTGAAAAACATTGAATTATTGTTGAACTGTCCCAACATATTTTTTCCTAGAAATATCTCCCAATTCTTGCAGAACTTTTAATGTTATTCCGAAATAGTGTTTAATTATCCCTTAATCGTTATACTTTCATAGCAATATTTTCCATTTCCTGTAGAAATTATAACGTTGTGTAGAAACATTGCCCACTTCTTATAGAATTTAGTTTGTTTTAGAGACATTCAATTCTCGAATATATTTAACTGTTTTCTGAAAAACGTTGAAATATTGTTCAATTGTTCCAAAATATTCTCCTAAATATATCTCCGAATTCCTGCAGAAATTTAAATGTTATCCAGAAATATTGTTCAGTTCTCCCATAATCATTATACTTTCACAGCAATATTTTCCATTTCCTGTAGAAATTATAATTAGGTTGTGTAGATACATTGCCCAATTCTTTTAGAATTTAATTTGCTTTAGAGACATTAAATATTTAATTGTTTTCTGAAAAGCATTGAAATATTGTTAAATTGTTCCAAAATATTTTTCTAGATATATCTCCCACTTCCTGCAGAAATTTAAATGTTATCCAGAAATATTGTTCAGTTCTCCCATAATCATTATACTTTCACAGCAATATTTTCCATTTCCTGTAGAAATTATAATTACGTTGTGTAGAAACATTTTCCAATACTTCTAGAATTTAATTTGTTTTAGAGACATCCAATTCTGGTATATATTTAATTGTTTCCTGAAAAACATTGAAATATTGTTCATTTGTCCCAAAATATTTTCCTAGAAATATTTCCCAATTCCTGTAGAAATTTGAATGTTATCCAGAAATATTGTTCAATTCTCCCATAATCATTATATTTTTTTAGCAATATTTTTCATTTCCTGTAGAAATTATAACGTTGTGTAGAAACATTGCCCTATTCTTCTAGAATTTAATTTGTTTTAGAGACATCCAATATTTAATTGTTTCCTGAAAAGCATTGAAATATTGTTCATTTGTCCCAAAATATTTCCCTAGAAATATCTCCCAATTCCAGCAGAAATTTAAATATTATCCAGAAATATTGTTCAATTCTCCCATAATCATTATACTTTCATAACAATATTTTCCATTTCTTGTAGAAGTTATAAAATTGTGTAGAATCATTGCAAAATCCTTATAGAATTTAAGTTACTTAAGAGAGCAAATTCTCGAATATATTTAATTTTTTCCTGAAAAACGTTGAAATATTGTTCAATTGTTCCAAAATATTTTCCTAGATATATCTCCCAATTCTTGCAGAACTTTTAATGTTATGAAGAAATATTGCCCAATTTTCCCATAATTTTCATTCTTTCCTTGAAATATTTCCCAATTCCTACAGAAATTGAAATGTAATAAAGAAATCACTGCTATCATAATCATTATACTTTCATAACAATATTTTCCAATTTCTGTAGAAGTTATAACGTTGTTTAGAAACATTGCCCTATTCTTCTAGAATTTAATTTGTTTTAGAGACATCCAATATTTAATTGTTTCCTGAAAAACACAAAAATATGGTTCAATTGTCCCAAAATACTTTCCTAGAAATATCTCCCAATTCCGGCAGAATTTTAATGTTATCCAGAAATACTGTTCAATTCTCCCATAATTATTATACTTTCATAGCAATATTTTCCATTTCCCGTTGAAGTTATAACGTTTTGTAGAAACAGTGCCCAATTCTTATAGAAGTTAATTTGTTTTAGAGACATCCAATTCTCAAATATTTTTAACTGAAAAACATTGTAATATTGTTCATTGTCCCAACATATTTTCCTAGAAATATCTCCCAAAAAATTTAAATGTTATCCAGAAATATTGTTCAGTTCTCCCATAATCATTATACTTTCACAGCAACATTTTCCATTTCCTGTAGAAATTCTAATTACGTTGTGTAGAAACATTGCCCAATTCTTCTAGAGTTTAATTTGTTTAAGAGACATCCAATTCTCAGAATTTAAATCGAAATGTCAAAACTACGTAGGTTTCTGATGGCTCACAAACTTCGACCATCATCAACCAGCTTTAGAAATATTTAAATTTGCCACAAAATGTTGTTGTTTAGTTTTTTCAAGAGTCTACAAAATCTATAAAAAAGAGTATCTTAATTGTTATGGAGCTTCCAGGAAATTGCACGAACCTTAACAACAAATCTGCGGAAGTTAATAAATATTAATATTTGGAAAAAAATTAAAACTACATGTATTTTTTAGCGTACCTAAATTTTTGAAAAATTCCAATGTAAAGGTGTCGACAACATAAAAAAACAACATTTTTTTCAATTCCAGGCACAATACTTTGACAATTATAAGAAAATAACATGTACAAAATTTGTAGATCCTTTTTTAGAATTACTAAAATATCCAACGCAATATCTGAGTTTTTTAACATTGCTAAGGCCACTCTCAATTATTTCATATAATAAAAAAAAAGAAAGATGTCGACAACTTCCGTTCGGTTAAATGAGGAAAGAGTTGTCGTTTTAAGAGTTTATACAAAATATGCTTGTATATATTTAATTGTTTCCTGCAAAACATTGAAATATTGTTCAATTGTCCCAAAATATTTTCCTAGAAATATCTCCCAATTCTTGCTGAACTTTTAATGTTATCAAGATATATTGCCCAATTTTCCCATAATTTTCATTCTTTCCTGGAAATATTTCCCAATTCCTGCAGAAATTTAAATGCTATAAAGAAATAACTTCTCCCATATTCGTTATACATTCATAGCAATATTTTCCATTTCATGTAGAAGTTATAACGATGTGTAGAAACATTGCACAATTCTTCTAGAATTTGATTTAGAGACATTCGATTCTTGAATATATTTAATTGTTTCCTGTAAAACACTAAAATATTGTTTAATTGTCCCAAAATACTTTCCTAGAAATATCTCCCAATTCCAGCAGAATGTTAAATGTTATCCAGAAGTATTGTCCAATTCTCCCATAATCATTATACTTTCATAGCAATATTTTCCATTCCCTGTAGAACTTACAACATTGTGTAGAAACATTGCAAAATCCTTATAGAATTTAATTTATTTAACAGAGCCAATTCTCGAATATATTTAATTGTTTCCTGAAAAACATTGAAATAATGCTCAAGTGCTCCAAAATATTTTCCTAGAAATATCTCCCAATTCCTGTAGAAATTTAAATGTTATCCAGAAATATTGTTCAATTATCCCATAATTATTATACTTTCATAGCAATATTTTCCATTTCCTGTAGAAATTATAACGTTGTATAGAAACATTTCCCAATTCTTATAGAATTTAATTTGTATTAGAGACATCCAATTCTCGAATATATTTAATAGTTTCCTGAAAACATTGGAAGATTGTTCAATTTAATTATTTAGCACAAATGTGTTCTATATTATTATATCATGTTTTTATTGGTAATATTAGAAAAGAAACATCGCATAGTAAAATGTTTGCCTTCTTGCTACATTATGTTATTAAAACGATCATTAGATGAGTATAAATAACTTGTGTACTATTTCCGTTTTGAAACATTTTTTAATTCTTTAATAATTTAATTTTATTCAGAAAGATTTACTAGATAATTATTTATAGTTTTTTCTTTAATATTAAAATTTCTCATAGGATCTATTTAGCAATTTTACTGTTATCACAGATAATTAATTCCTAGAGGCTGGAGGAAAAGTATGAGGAAAGTATGAGTATCATTACCCATGATACTTTCTTACTTTCATTAGAAATAATGCCAAAATGACAGAATCCTATGTTTTAATAATGTAAAATTTTTCGGTTATTTTAAACATTAATATAACTATTATAGAAGTTTTAATGTTGTTAAAGTTGCACAATGCTCTTTTAATGTTTATAGTGTTTTAGAAACAGTTCCCTAATCTCCGGGAACTTAAAATCTGAATATTCATAAGATCAGTATCATTGATGTCCAATAGTTTTGATTGTAATTAATGGATTATGTACTTCATCTAATAAATATAATAATCGTAAAGATAGTAGAGCAATAAATATTATTTTATTGTTATTTAATAATATTCCATATTTTTGAAGGTTTTTATTTTATTTTTTAGAAAGACTGCGACTTTTTTCAATGATTTTCGTTTAAACTTTGCTCAATTCTCCCTAAAGTTTTAATGTTACTGTTATACGATCGTGAATTATCTCTGATAATAAAGAAATAGAAATACTTTCAAATTGGAAAATGTATAAGGTTTATAAAAACTCATGCTGGGGACAGTTGCCATAAATTTTATTTTATTAGCTATTAAAATAATGATGATTAATCAGCGATGAAAGTTAATTGGAGATGAAAAACGATGCCTTAATAGTGCAGTGTATCTTACAAGGTGACATCCTACGAATTTAAGGGGCATATTTTATTAACCCAACGGCATCCCTTATTAATCTTAATTCACCGCTCCCTGCCTCACATTCGCGAATACTCACTTCCATAAAATAAACGCACACGCATACACAATGGGGGATGAAGTTTATGGTTACCCCCGATTTATAGCGTCGCCGTCGGTGCGGGGGAGGCTTTTAAGCGTCGACAGGTGAAATTTGTCATTTAGGGGGAGAGCGGGTACGCGTGTCGGTGCAATTATCAAATTACGCGAGGTGCGACATCCACCTGTGAAATTTAGCCCCGCGGGGGAGGTTTTTGCCGATCCTCCGCCGGAATTTACGGGCGCCGCGGCGCCGACGCTCCCCAGCAGCGTCTCTTTTTAATTTGCATAACGCGCCGCTCGCTCCACCGAGGAGCGCGTTTGCGGGCGTAAATCAAAAATGTTATTGCGAGCTTCTGTGCGGCAAATGTTAGCGTTTTAGGCGGCGTCAATTTGCCCGTATAAGTGACAAGATTGGATGGGAGAGACTATAAAACTGGTACAAATGTGCACGAGTGTGATTTGTTGCCTAGGCATTCATGCAGCTCGCGAATAACACGGTTTACTCCGCAGCAGCCGTGTTTCATTAGCTTACATCCATTAAGTTCCCCGCAGTAATCAGAATATTTCGCATGAAATTCAAACAAATATTTCAATTGCAATTTTGTATGAATTGTAAATTGCGGGAGTCACAAAAAATAAAAGCCTGCTCTAGCACCGCTGGACCAAATTGAAATTGAAATATTAATTTCAATTACAATTATACGAATAATCGAAATAACATTTAACTCAAGCACTACTGAAATTCAAATTGTTTTCAAAATAACAGATAATTAAAAACGTGTATAAAAAATTTAGTTAGGATTACTAATAGTGCAAAATTAATTACACCTCATACAAAATGCGAACTCTCTCAATTTCGTTAAATTTACTTCAATATCAACAAATATTGTACAATATAAAAAGCCATTGATATTATAAATATTGATGAATCGTTTACTTCCGCACACGTTAATTGCTTATAATTACTCTGTCCTGAGCTTCTATCTAGACCCCATTTGCTCACAAGAGTCAGCCGCCTAGTAGGAATGGAACAAATAACCTCTTCTTGTAATTTGCACAAGCGTTTCGATGTCAAATGAAGAAGATCTTCTAGATCGATTTCGTCTTCCACGAGATTTTGTCGCGCAATAAATTTGGTTTTTTCGAAAGAGACCACCGATCTTACCAAAAAGGAGACGGAAGCGATCGAAAGACAAGTTGCTGCTGTAAGCGACTATGTGTACGAGGGAAAATGTTCAGTAAGTTTTAAACTAATATTGACAATGGTGGATGGCAAAGTTTGCAACAGCCTAACTGATACAAAATAAGCCCAAATTTGTTACATATGCAATGCAAAGCCATTGGAAATGAACGACTTGGAGGACGTTAGTAGAGTACCTAGGAGAGTTCTGCCGCATTTTCCCATAAGGATTAACATAGTTTTGAAGTCATCGAGATGGAAGAGCCTTATTTGTACAACCGGTTGCCTATGGGCTAAGTATATTGAGGTGGTGGTGGTATCAGGGTGACCAATTGAGAGGGTATCAGGGTACGGTACTATCTATGGCGAACAGGTATTTGTACAAATAAGGCTCTTCCATCTCGATAACTTTAACAAACAAAATGGCTGAAAAGTGAATTTAGACCCGCTATGTTAATCCTTATGGAAAAATGCGGCAGAACTCTCCGAGGTACTCTACTTGCGTTGTTCAAAAATTGGCGACCGGAAAATTACAGTTTTGGGCTTTCGACCCTTCATTTATGGATTAGATTCTTCGAGTGTTGTTTGTATATGGGGTATAGACTCGAAATAAAGAGTAGGCAAGTAAGGGGAGACAATAGAACCAAAATAGAGATATCGAGTGCATAAGGCAAAAACTTGGAATATTGGTCGACCAACCGAAACCAGGATATGGATCCGCAAATACAGGCAATACCGCCAGAATATTTTTCCAAAACTCGAAGAGTTCTGCAGAAATTACTGGAGTTGACAAGGAACTTATAAAGAGATTCCATATTATTTTGCAAACAATTTCTTGCGGATATGAAGTTCATCGTGATGAGTTCGAAAAATATGCCATGAAAACAGCAGAAATGTTTGTAGTAAAATATCCGTGGTTCTATATGCCAACCAGTGGTTGGCATATAGAAGGCAGTGGTTGGCATTGTGGCCAACAAGGTGTTGATGTATGGTGCCCAAGTCATAAAATATGCTATATTGCCAATTGGACAACTCGGCGAGGAAGCTCAGGAAGCAAAGAATAAAGATTTTAAATTTATCAGGGAACATAGAAGTAGGAAAGATTCCGCAGTACACACAAATGAAGATTTATTGAAGTCTTTTTTATGTTCTTTTGATCGTATCATATCAGATTTATCGGTTGGAAAACATTGTAAAAAAAAGTTAAACCTGGAGACTGGAGCTGTGTCTTTACTGAAATGTCCATCAATCCTAAGAGAAAATGGGTGTTTATTCATATTTTTCGGAAAGTGAATAGGATGTAATAATTACATAAGTTCAATGCTCAATGTGTGTGTAATTTTTGTAAAGTTACTTAAATATAAAAGCTTAATGTTTGTGTAATTTTTGTAGTAATGTAAGTAATGTTTTATGCTAAATGTTTGTGTAATGGTATCTAATCAATCAAATATGTAGATTTTATGTTGCTATAAATTTATTTTTGACGTTATTATATATTGTTTATATCATAATAATCTGAAAGTATTTGAACAAAAAATGTTTGAAATTTGTATCAATATTGTTTTATATTTGTCGATTTATTTTTATTGATGATTTTTTTTGATTGATTTTGATTGATAATCTTTTTTTGATTGATTTTTATTGATGATTTTTGATTGATGTAGCAATTTATACATCGCTGAAAAGAGAATAAAATAAGTTTTCTATTATAATTTTAAAAAAAAAAAGGAGCCGGAAAGACCCCATATGGGGTCGATAGCCCAATAAAGATCGATTATATATATATATATATATAAAGAAAGATTACTATTTGCAAAATAAAAGTTGATAGGGATATCATGTGTATCGGGCTTTATAAAAATAGGTATTTATGGTATCAACCAGTATATTTAAACTAATTAAACTTGCATATGTTTTTTTTTCTAAAACTTATAATAAAGAAATTAAAGAGGGGCATGTTTCCTGAAACACCCTGTATAGTAAAAATATATTTAAGCATATAAAAATATAAAAACTAATAGGAAATTAAAAACGATAGGCATAATTTCACCGACGATTATAATTAATTCGCGCTACGATCGAGTTCTATCTAGACCACTGTGCGTCATGGGAATCACACCTAGCATAACCTTGCTTATTCTAACTTGACCCAATAGTAAAGTCCACGTGATTTAAAGAAATTAAAGTGGGGGCATGTTTCCACAATCACCCTGTATTGTAAAAATACGCCTAAGCCTAGAAAATGTGTTTAATTATTATCGTAATACAAACTAATAGGAAATTACAAACGATAGCCATAATTTCACCAACGATTATAATTAGACGTAATTAGATCACTGGGAATCACACCTAGCATAACCTTGCTAATTCTAACTTGACCTAATAGTAAAGTCCGCGTGATTTAAAGTTCATTTAAATTTTTTGCACTAAAATAGAGCCCATACAGTATGCAATCTACTGTACGATAAGTTGTACTGCAGATCGAAAAACAAAAGTGTTAACAAGTTGATACTTGTTTCATCTACAACTGACAATTGCAACGACTGCTTGTTTCTCCGATCTGCATTACAACTTGTCGTACAACAGATTGCATAGTGTATTGGTCGTTTTAGACCAGTTATTACGTAATTTTAGACATTGGAACAAAACCAAAAACCAAACTGTATTTCATCATTTGGTGTCAAATTGCCAATATCGAATATGCGAAAATTGCTAATTATTTGCCTTTTTGGGAACAATTATAAACTCAATTCACCAGTTTGCTACAATATTGTTAAATTAGTCGTGTCTCTCCTAAATAAGGATCATTCCATGCCAAGTGGACATGGATGTGTATGTATGTTTGAAAGGAACTGCTGTAAAGTTTTAGCTCTAGATATCAAATATCTCAAATATCAGTTGACATGAAAAGACCCATGAGTTATTCTGTTCCATTTTTATTTTCAACTAAGAAAGCTGTGGTTTCGTTTTATAAAGTTTTACACATGAACACCAACAAAAATGATCTGACAGTGAAAAAATTGTTAAATGTCAGGTTTCTAACAACGTTGCCTAATTCATATATTAAAATAATTAAAAGAATGCTTCAATTATTCAAGCGTTAATTAATTAGATTTATGCTTCAAATAAACCAATCATCAACTATATTTTATATTATAATTATATTGATTTGCTTTTGTAAAATAAAAATAGCAAATAATTCTGTACTCAATAGATACTAAATTTGATGGCAACATTGCCCATTGTCATAAAATATAACCACATTTTTTTTAAATATAACCTATTTTTTTTAAGTCTAGTGACTTTTTACATTGGCCAACAATACTGTCACCCTAACTTAGTTAAAAATAAAAATGAAACAGAGTTTATATGCGTTTTTATACTATTTTGAGCGTTGTGCAACAATAACTAGTTTTATGTACCTACCTTTCAAAGATTTGATATTTTCAGTTTTTTCTGTATTACATCAAACGAGCATATTTAAATCCTCGCCGATAGTTCGCTCGTGTGTTTCCATTCGAAGGTGTATTTACCGTTCATACATTTGCCTCGTTTCGCACGTCGTTAACACGACATGCATAATCCAGAGTTTGCAGCCAATCAATCCCCTGCAATTTTCCAGGACCGGCACATCCTCCGGGCTGCATATGCAAATGCCGGGGGGCCGTTAAGCCCGAATTTACGCTCGGACATCGGCGGCCGTTAGGCCTCCTGCACAATTTACACGTTCGGCAGAAACTGCGGCGACGCATTAAACGCGATAACGATATACTCTTCGCGTGCGAATCGCTGCCGGAATGGGCGATTAATTAGGTAATTGCGGCCTCTGTGCGGGTCTTGAATGCGCCCATCTCGGACTAATGGATTCCCCAATGGGGCTCTGGAGCTGATAATTCACGGACGAGGGGCTAATAGGCATCGATTATCGATTCATTTGCGAGGAGGGGCCATCGGCGTATATCTGCCGGATTGATTGCTCCGTGATATTTTGGTTTCGTCTATTATTAGCTGGGCACACATTGAGAGATCGTTCTGCCGTCTGGACTCTCAATAGTTCTTCGGCGAGGTTAACAAATCAGATTAACTTGAGCGTATTCAAGTTGGAAAACATTTCGTCGCTTAAGTTCAGAAGTATTCTTAGTCACAAACTGCAGATTTTACAGGAGACGTTTTCTCCATTTTTAATGAAAGCTGGGCATACTAATAACCTGTTTTGTTGGTATTCTATTGGATTTAGTTTTAATAATAATATTTAAAAAAGGTGGACATAGAATACTAAAGCATACTTTTTTATTCTATGTCAGCAACTACAATATAAGAAGGAACATGCGTTAGTTTTGATCATTTTCATTGTTTGCCTATTCAGTTATTCTATGTCAGCAACAACAATATAAGAAGGAACATGAGTTAGTTTTGATCATTTTCATTGTTTGACAATTCAGTTATAATGATATAAAGAAACTGTATATCAAGAAAAACAGCTGAACTTAAGGCAAGAAGCGCTAATGAAAGTGTAGAAAATTGTAGATACATGAAGAATTTGTATGTTGCGTTCTAATTTTTTGTTTGATGGAATCTAACATTAAAACTAAGAATGGAATATTTTCAATTTTTTTTTCAAAAACACTTATTTCATGAGTTATATTGTGACTTGGGCATAGAATCTGGTAAAAGTCTTCATAATTTTATGCATTTTATATCAATTTTCGTACTAAAGTAGAGATTAGGCCATTCTGGCGCAGTTTTGTAATTAAAATTTTGTTGACTGACATACCTGTTGTGCTTGAATTGTGACTAATATATACTCCGATTTTTCTAAACTGGCGTGCACGTCATCAAACAGCTGTGTAATGAGGTTTTTTTGTACCAACGTGATTGTTTTCGAGAATATGCATAACAATAGTTTAAGAATCGAAATTAATCTGAGGATCATTTGTTACATAACACTGATCACCGGTGGTTATAAATAGGTAATCGGTGTATTAACCGCGGACACAATTTTCGCCTGCCAATCATGTAATAAATCATGTTATGTTGGCAGGCGTGATATTTTTTCGGCGACGATGCCACATCTATGTCACTAACACATGCTCATACATGTGTGTATAACCAAACTTCTTTGACGTCCAACTTGTTACATTTGATCGATTAAAACAATGCATATTTTGCCATTGTAGATGTTAATCCATAACCACAGGATTGATATCTGTACGAAAAACGGCAGAGAAGTCGACGAATATGATACGACCCGCCCACTGTCGCACAAGATTGCACGGGCGGAACAGCTTATTGCAGCCATTTTTAAATACCCAGGACAGCTGGCAACCTTGTAAAATTGTGCCATCATTATTATGATTATTATTTTGATGACGTGCACGCCAGTTTAGAAAAATCAGAGTATACATTCACGACCTTTTTGCAACCGAGCAGGTCTGGGTTTTCTTTTTGTCATGTTGGGCAAACTGATTCAGTGATGCAACGAAAGTTAATTATTTTTTTGTGTCAATGTCTATTAGACATTTGCTTCCTACCACATTGTGAGGTTTATAATTTTTTTCACTACTAGCTTTTAAAGATATCATTATTTCTTTTACTGCACATTCGAACCCAGAAATAATTTTCACTTCTGTCAAAATGTTAATTAAAATGCCAAAAATTATCCAACTGCAACAAAAAGTATCAATTAAACGCTGCTACTGGCAGTTTAAGAAGGACAGGCCGGTCTTGAAGCAGCACGAACTGATCTCAAGACTGGAGAATATCTTTTCTGTACGTTAAAATGAAGTGCATTATTTGTTATTAAAATTTAAGAATCTTTGTAGTTGAGCCGATGCACATTAGAGATTATTTTAGGAACAAAAACAGAAAATTTACAAGTAGCATCCTCTGGCTAACGCAACAAAACGGAGGTTTTTGCTAATTTTATGTTTCGGAAAAACCTGCAACGACTAATTTGGCAATATTATGAAAACAACGAATATTTTACTTTGGATAGACTTTTGGCAGATTCGCGCGAAATATCAGAATTTGACGTACAGCGATTATTGTAGGAACAAAAACAGAAAATTTACAAGTAGGATCCTCTGGCAAACGCAACAAAATGTGACAAACGCAACAAAACGGATGTTTTTACAAATTTTATGTTTCGGAAAAACTTACGACTAATTTGGCAATATAATAAAAACAACGAATATTTTACTTTGGATAGACTTTTGGCAGATTAGAAATATTAGAATTTAAAGGGGGCGTACAACATTATTTAAAATTATTAAGTCAATGGGTTACAAACATAAGGTGGTTTTTAAATTTGATGTGAACAAAAGCATGTCATTGCAGCTAAAATGACCTTTTTGATAAACATTTTACAATTGAAAAATTATAGTGAAAATCTAACGTTTGCTTATCTTGACGAAACCTCGATCTACCAATAAGGTTCATCAATCCGTCGTTGGATACACGAGACAGATTTAAAAAGTAATCCTATCAAAATTAAAAATGAGGGGTCAAGATTTACAGTTTTACAAGCGGGTCATTTGTCATTAGGGGTTTTCAAATGGAGTATTATTAAATTCAAAAAACAACGATAGGGATTATCATAAGACAATGGGTGGAGAACTTTTTCAAAATTGAGTGGTTGAACAACTTATTCCTGCTTTGGCCAATTTGAAAGAAAACTGTTTAGTGGTCATGGATAATGCACCTTATCATTCCATGCAACTGTATGTTTGTTTTGCCCTTTTTATTAGAAAGTGTGGGTAGTTTATCCCACAGATAGCCACACTTTCTAATAAAAAGGGCAAAATTCAAAAATGGTTGCGTCAGCACAGTATTGAATTTAACACAAAATTTACGATGAAACAATTGTGGAATTTAATCAAACCTTTTTAATCAAACAACGATAGAGATTATCGTAAGACAATGGTTGGAGAACGTTTTCAAAATTGGGTGGTTGAACAACTTATTCCTGCTTGGGCCAATTTGAAAGAAAAATGTGTGGTGGTCATGGATGATGCACCTTACCATTTCATGCAGTTGGATGAACCACAGACATGTTCTAATAAAAAAGGCAAAATGCTAGAATGGTTGCGTAACCACAGTATTGAATTTAACACAAAATTTACCATGAAACAATTGTGGGATTTAATTAAACCTTTTTAATCAAACAACGATAGAGATTATCGTAAGACAATGGTTGGAGAATTTTTTCAAAATTGGGTGGTTGAACAACTTATTCCTGCTTTGGCCAATTTGAAAGAAAAATGTGGTGGTCATGGATAATGCACCTTACCATTCCATGCCCTTGGATAAACCACCCAAATTTTCTAATAAAAAAGGCAAGATGCAAGAATGGTTGTGTAACCACAGTATTGAATTTAACACAAAATTTATGAAGAAACAATTATGGGATTTGATCAAACCTTTTCGGAATAATAGGCAAAAACGATATTTAGTAGACATTGTATTACTAAGGTTCTTAATTTACCCCCACACCATTGTAAATATAATCCTATTGAAATGGCATGGGGGTTTTGTAAACCATCTTATAACAAGGACATAAATGACATAAAATAAGTTCTTTGCAATGTCTACAATAATTTTGCCACATTTCTGGAGTACATTTGGAAATGGATTCAAGCCATAACTTCTCAACCTTATCCTTTTATGAAACAATTGTGGGATTTAATCAAACCTTTTCGGAATAATCCTTTTATGAAGGTTGAGTCATAGAAGCATAAGGTTGAGAAGTTATGGCTTGAGTCCATTTCCAAATGTATTCCAGAAATGTGGCAAATTATTGTAGACGTTCTTTGCAAACTTATTTCGGCTGATTGGAAAAAAATACATGGGGAATTTGTCGTTTGAAAGCATACCTCCTTTTATTATTTCGCAGGGTGATCTGATTCAGAATAAGATGATGAAAGTTATTACTCTGATTCGCTTGGCGAAATAATAGAGGACGTAAATTGCACATACATATTTAAGCAAAATTTTAAGTTACTATTTATAATCATAAGATGTTTGTCAGGGGATGTTTTTTTTTTACAATTTCCAAATGTACTTCAGAAATGTGGCAAAATTATTGTAGACGTTCTTTGCAAACTTATTTTGGCCGATTGGAAAAAATACATGGGAAATTTGTCGTTTGAAAGCATACCTCATTTTATTATTTCGCTGGGTGAATCTCATTCAGAATCAGATGATGAAAATTATGGCTCTGATTCGCTTGGCTAAATAATAGAGGACGTGTAAATAGTACATACATATTTAAGCAAAATTTTAAGTTACTATTAATAATCATAAGATGTTTGTCAGGGGATGTTTTTTTTACAATTTCCAAATATACTCCAGAAATGTGGCAAAATTATTGTAGACGTTCTTTGCAAACTTATTTTGGCCGATTGTAAAAAAAACATGGACAATTTGTCGTTTGAAAGCATACCTCCTTTTATTATTTTGCTGGGTGAATCTGAATCAGAATAAGATGTTGAAAATTATGGCTCTGATTCGCTTGGCGAAATAATAGAGGACGTGTAAATAGTACATACATATTTAAGCAAAATTTTAAGTTACTATTTAAAATCATAAGATGTTTGTCAGACGATGTTTTTTTGTAGTTAATAACGTCATTAGGCCGATATGCAGCAAATAACGGACGCAGGTTTACAAACTTCAACCAAGTCTGTTATTTGCATTTCGGCCGTGTGTCGTTCAAGATGTTTCGTAATACGAATATTTTAGCAATAGCAAGATTTTTTTCTGTTTCATGACTAGTAGTTTTAATAGTTGACGTTGGGATTTTAGTAAAAACAAATAAATGATTATTAGTATTATTAGTAAATTTTATTACAACAGTAATTAATACACGTTCAATTGGAATATCATTTGATCGAATACCTTTATTTGTTTGATTAGTAGCAATTACAGCATTACTATTACTGCTATGTCTTCCAGTATTAGCAGGTGCTATTACTATACTTTTAACTGATCGATATTTAAATACATCATTTTTTGATCCATCAGGAGGAGATCCAATTTTATATCAACATTTATTTTTTGGACACCCAGAAGTTTATATTTTAATCTTCCAGGATTTGGAATAATCTCTCACATTATCAGACAAGAAAGAGGGAAAAAGGAAGCTTTGGAGCTTTTTTTTTCTCTCTAAACTTTATAATGAATATGAATGTGATATTCGCAGTCGCTGTTATCAAATATTTGCAATCCTTCAAAGGGAGTTTTAGCATCTGCTGTGACCACACTTGTCGATGTAGCTGGCGCATTTTCAGATTTTTCACTTGCTGATGTCAAACTTGAAGATGTTGTGGACGATGTAATTGATGCGTTCTCGGTGTTTTGAAATAGTTGTTTAGTTATCTTCATTCTTTTGGAAACTGATATTTCGATGTAGCTTTTTGATGGACTCATTTCAGTTTATCTTCTCATTTATAGTTTATTCTCATTTTATAGTGCCTTAAGGAAAGACATACTATCTGTACCTGTGATCTGTACATTATTATTGAAACAAACCGCAAAAAAAATGGTACCTACGTATGTACACTAGAGACAAGTTTGTGAAAATGAAAATAAGCTTAGGAAGGAAAACCTAGACTGGAAACCTTGGCGTCACATGAGGGAAATCGTTGAAGAAAGAGAGAAAAAAGAGGAAGAATTTGACTTGTCTATTTTACCACACCAGTAATTAGGGCAGCATTTAATACAAATTGGTATTCCTAATACTAAGTCTCCACACAATCCTCGTCCTAAGTGCAATTAGGATAAGGATTGTAAGTAGTTATACTAGGACAGTTCTACTCCACCCCCCGCGAAGATTTCGATTAATTTAATCCGCGTTTTAATCGAACTTTTGATTCGCGTTAGTCGGCTGAATTGCGCAGGTAATTACATTGTGGTGATTCGGACAAGTGCAATTACCAGGCGACCGCACCAGGGGGCCGTCGTGTGTCGTCCGTTGGTCGGCAAGGGGGGAGGCGGTGGGTGGGTCAAGGTTGTGTGGTACGCTGGTCAGCACTTGTCCGAATCACCACAATGTAATTACCTGCGCAATTCAGCCGATTAACGCGAATCAAAAGTTCGATTAAAACGCGGATTAAATTAATCGAAATCTTCGCGGGGGGTGGAGTAGAACTGTCCTAGTATAACTACTATTGTATCAATTCATTATTTTTCATTTTCTTTCCTGCCGTTCCATTTTCATCTCTAATACTTTAAACTTTACACCTGGCAAAAATGTTATTTAAAAAATATAACCTCAAATTGAAAACAACGTAACATAAAAAAAAACATTTTCTTCTCTAATACTTTAAACTTTACATCTGGCAAAAATGTTATTTAAAAAATATAACCTCAAATTGAAAACCACTTAACCTAAAAAAAATATGACAAGTTCCATTGTGGAATTCAGTTATTTCCGAAACACTAGCAACAAAATTACTAGATATTCATTTATAGACTCCCCTGACGCAAAAACGTCGTGAATGGCTATTAGGTACATCTGTACAGTATCCATTCCCTGGATAAATTTTCATCGGCATCAAGTTTCGCCGGCGTCGTCCACCCATTCATTGTCTTCCCTGCGAATTACTGGAGCGCGGCTAGTTCAACAAGAGCCAGAATTTGAGAACAACGGTGATATTGATGCGAAGAGCCGCGGGGGAAAGCCATGAATATGCAACGGTTTTTCGCCGCGCTTCCGGAGGTCCGAAAGCCGGAAGTATCCGGGTCGATCTTCGCCCCGGTCTCGTTCTCTCGCCAATTGACGGAGCTATTTACTTCCGCCGTGGGGGATTACGGAGATTACTATCCGGCAGCTGCCGCGGACTTTAGCCGGTATAGTGCCATTGGAAACCCGCGCGAGTACCCCGCCGGGCGTTCCCCAAGGCTCCGGGCTCGCCCCCTCGATTCTTCCGGGCCTTAAGAAAGGGCCCCTGAATCGGGCGCACTTCCGGTTTTTACTGGCCACGGGTCGATGCGAAGTTTACTCGCGCCCGATGGCCTCACTTACACTGACATCGTAATTTTGCTGACGGCAGCATAAAACTGTAACACTAAAGTTGAAGACCTTCGTAAACTTACAAGCTTTAGCGTTTGGTTCGTTCGGCACCAGAAATTGGGTGAGAAATATTTGTCCAAATGTAACAATAACGAATAACGCGCTACATGTAGAGAAGCAGTATGGCAATTATTATTATTTTATTGTACCACAGTATATCATTCAGTACTTTGAATGATTTTTTTTCATAAAATCAGTTCAAATTGTGATTGCTAAGATACAAATTTTCTAGTACTTAAAATCAAAATTTCTGTATCTATCTGCAACACTTGTCGTCACACACTCACTGAGAGGTAAATTAGTGATGTTCGAAGACCATTACCAACTATGCCTAACTTTGTAGATCTGAAGTTACCCAAAGAAACTCGAGAAAAAGAAACAAAGAAACCAGAAATGAAATGAAAATAACCAGTTTTTCCAAATCAATTTCCGCATAAAAATGCATTGCCCAGCGCATTCATTAAAACAAAGCAATTTTAGCCTACACGAGAGACATTATAATAAATGGGGCCCACCACATCGACAGTACAGTAAATTGCGCACCCACCACCGATAATGTAATAAATTATGCCCGCAATATCAGCACTATAATATATACACAATAACCTAACCCCGTGCACTTATGGCGGGGGCGAAGGGTGTCCTCGTGGCCCTTGATCAGACGTTATTAAAGGCCTGCCCAGGAGTTAACAGGACGTGATAAATTCGTATAGGAAGGAACTTCGGCGCCTCTCCGGCTTGTGTTCACTCGATTAATATTTCACTTAGAGGTGAAGCATTGCGGGCACTTTTAAATAACGGGGGCCCCACGCAGAGGCCGCCCGCGCAATTACCTTCCAGCGCGGGAGAATTATGATAATTGCGTCTATCCACAGTGAATTACCGAGCGAGGCTCGTAAATATTGAGCGAGTTAAGGGATGCGGATGTGGAGTACAGTAATACAGAAAATAAACAGCCAGTTTTATACAGAATGTATTATTATTGTTGCTATAAAAAAAATCATACTCCACCACTCCATATGCTTAAAACAATACAATTGTTAGGTATATCCCACGCTTATGGGCCATTAAAAATTTATGGGGCTCCCGAAGTGAAAAATAACTTTGAAAAAATTCATCCCTACATGGCTGATTACGTTCTCCTCAGGTGAAATACTCACTTCAAATCAGACCTTACTTCATGTCAAATAATCAACTTTTGTTTTTTTAAATGGAACACGCTATATATTTTTAGTTTCTGGCTTCCCCGTTTAATTTAACACAACTTTTGTATAGATGTATGTATACCTATATTTTTGACTCTCTGAGATATAAATTAAATCCCAAGATTTTGACCTGAAAAAGACGTTGAGGAAAATGGCTTCAATTTCTCTTACAAATAAGATACAAACGAAAAATGTATCTCGAATTGTACCTGAAAGGTACCTCTGTGACTGACATATTCTGCAGCTGAAAATGTTGACAATTAGTCATTCACAAATGTCATTAGTTAAGTGCCCACTTAACCAATCACTTCAAATCAGACCTCACTTCAAGTCAAATAATCAACTTTTGTTTTTTAAATGGAACACGCTATATATTTTTAGTTTCTGGCTTCACCGTTTAATTTAAATCAGCTTTTGTAGAGATGTATGTATACCTATCTTTTTGACTTTCTGAGATATAAATTAAATCCCAAGATATTGACCTGAAAAAAACGTTAAGAAAAATGGCTTCAATTTCTCTTACAAATAAGATAAAAACGAAAAATTTATCTCGAATTGTACCTGAAAGGTACCTCTGTGACTGACATATTCTGCAGCTGAAAATGTTGACAATTAGTCATTCACAAATGCCATTAGTTAAGTACCCACTTAAATTAAGCGTATTTCATTTTTTTTAAATAGAATGACATACTTTTTATCTCATAGAGCAATTGGCTTGACAATTTAGTACAAAAAAGTATTTTACAACCATATTCTTGAAATACGTAGTTTTTGAAATATTTCGAATTTCTGCATTATGTAATTTTCCTTTTGCTGTTTACACGTGCATAATAGTTTGCGAAACATGCTTATCTTTCGTAACTATAATAACTAATGTACTAATGTAACTAATAACAAAGAAATTTCACTTCTGAAAACTTTCCAAACTATATCATTTATTCCATCAAAAGGTCTAATTGACTGAATTTACTGGATAATTTGACTTCCGGCCTCTATAGCAAGCGAACTATAGCTTTTGTGGCAAACTGTGTAACTTAATTTCTAATAATAAAAAATTAATAACTAAAATAAAATTTCTAATAACTAATGTACTAATGTAACTAATAACAAAGAAATTTCACTTCTGAAAACTTCCCAAACTATATCATTTATTCCGCCAAAAAGTCTAATTGATAGGATTTACTGGATAATTTGACTTCCGGCCTCTATACCAAGCGGACTATAGCTTTTGTGGCAAACAGTGTAATTTAATTTCAGTTCAAAATTTTGTTTCCATCAACTGGATCAACTGGCGGGGCACCGCTTACGAAATAATTGCGAAAAATAAGTTATTTTCAATAATAAGTAATTTTAAATATTAAGGGATGAAGCCCCCACTGGGTTAGGGGAAATAATAATAATAATAATACCTTTATTCCTCGAGACACCAAGTATAGGAAACGTCCAAATATTGCAATTGTTTTACATATAATAATTACAGTTACATTACATATTATTAAATTATTTACATTACGTATTATATTACAAGATATAATATTTCATGAAACCTCATCGTGATCACAACAAATGTTCATTAAGTGAGTAATAGGATTTTTCCATTAAGAACACATTTAAGTCAGCCTTAAAATTCGGCCTTTCTGACTTAATACATTTTTACTTGTTAAAAATTAAATTGAATTGCATTGAAAAACTTAAAACTCAACACAAAGCGAGAGATAAATCCTTATTAAGATTTTTTAACAAAATCTTAATAAGGCCTTTCTGACTTAATACATTTTTACTTCTTTACATACTACATTTTAATACATTTTTATTTGTTTACATACCACATTTTCTTAAGTTTTTACATTTTGTTGGCTTTTCTTCAATACTACACACAAATTAAATTTCTAGAAATTATGCAGAATTTTTATAATTTTGTTTTATTTTGTGCTCTATTGATTTTATTATCGGCCTTTCTGACTTAATACATTGTTACTTGTTTAAAATTAAATTGAATTGAATTGAAAAACTTAAAACTCAACACAAAGCCAGAGATCAATACTTATTAAAGTTTTGTTCATCGGCCTTTCTGACTTAATACATTTTTACTTGTTAAAAATTAAATTGAATTGCATTGAAAAACTTAAAACTCAACACAAAGCGAGAGATCAATCCTTATTAAGATTTTTTAACAAAATCTTAATAAAGCCTTTCTGACTTAATACATTTTTACTTGTTTACATACTACATTTTAATACATTTTTACTTGTTTACATACTACATTTTCTTAAGTTTTTACATTTAGTTGGCTTTTCTTCAATACTACACAAAAATTTCATTTCTAGAAATACTGCAGAATTTTTATTATTTTGTTTTATTTTGTGCTCTATTGATTCTATTATCGGCCTTTCTGACTTAATACATTTTTACCTGTTTAAAATTAAATTGAATTGAATTGAAAAACTTAAAACTCAACACAAAGCCAGAGATCAATCATTATTAAAGTTTTGTTCATCGGCCTTTCTGACTTAATACATTTTTACTTGTTTAAAATTAAATTGAATTGAATTGAAAAACTTAAAACTTAACACAAAGCGAGAGATCAATCCTTATTAAGATTTTTTAACAAAATCTTAATAAGGCCTTTCTGACTTAATACATTTTTACTTGTTTACAAACTACATTTTCTTAAGTTTTTACATTTAGTTGGCTTTTCATCAATACTACACAAAAATTTCATTTCTAGAAATACTGCAGAATTTTTATAATTTTGGTGTATTTTGTGCTCTATTGATTTTATTATCGGCCTTTCTGACTTAATACATTTTTACTCGTTTAAAATTAAATTGAATTGAATTGAAAAACTTAAAACTCAACACAAAGCCAGAGATCAATCCTTATTAAGATTTTGTTTATCGGCCTTTCTAATTTAATACATTTTTACTTGTTTGCATACTACATTTTAATACATTTTTACTTCTTTACATACTACATTTTAATATATTTTTACTTGTTTACAAACTACATTTTCTTAAGTTTTTACATTTAGTTGGCTTTTCTTCAATACTACACAAAAAATTCATTTCTAGAAATACTGCAGAATTTTTATAATTTTGTTTTATTTTGTGCTCTATTGATTTTATTATCGGCCTTTCTGACTTAATACATTTTTACTTGTTTAAAATTAAATTGAATTGAATTGAAAAACTTAAAACTCAACACAAAGCCAGAGATCAATACTTATTAAAGTTTTGTTCATCGGCCTTTCTAATTTAATACATTTTTACTTGTTTGCATACTACATTTTAATACATTTTTACTTCTTTACATACTACATTTTAATATATTTTTACTTGTTTACAAACTACATTTTCTTAAGTTTTTACATTTAGTTGGCTTTTCTTCAATACTACACAAAAAATTCATTTCTAGAAATACTGCAGAATTTTTATAATTTTGTTTTATTTTGTGCTCTATTGATTTTATTATCGGCCTTTCTGACTTAATACATTTTTACTTGTTTAAAATTAAATTGAATTGAATTGAAAAACTTAAAACTCAACACAAAGCCAGAGATCAATACTTATTAAAGTTTTGTTCATCGGCCTTTCTAATTTAATACATTTTTACTTGTTTACATACATTTTAATACATTTTCACTTGTTTACATACTACATTTTCTTAAGTTTTTACATTTAGTTGGCTCTTCTTCAATACTACACAAAAATTTCATTTCTAGAAATACTGCAGAATTTTTATAATTTTGTTTTATTTTGTGCTCTATTGATTTTATTATCGGCCTTTCTGACTTAATACATTTTTACTTATTTAAAATTGAATTGAATTGAAAAACTTCAAACTCAACACAAAGCCAGAGATCAATCTTTATTAAGTTTTGTTCATCGGGCTTTCTGACTTAATACATTTTTACTTGTTTACATACTACATTTTAATACATTTTTACTTGTTTACATACTACATTTTCTCAAGTTTTTACATTTAGTTGGCTCTTCTTCAATACAATAAACATTTCTAGTTATACTGCAGAATGTTTATAATTTTAATGTTTTATTTTGTGCTTCTGTTGATTTTAAAATTTAAAAAAAAAGTTAGGTACTAATGATTTTTCT
This sequence comes from Othius punctulatus, assembly GCA_951805005.1. Classification (NCBI taxonomy): domain Eukaryota; kingdom Metazoa; phylum Arthropoda; class Insecta; order Coleoptera; family Staphylinidae; genus Othius; species Othius punctulatus. The sequence continues at coordinate 18,318,006 of OX638145.1, forward strand.
TCTTTCCAGATTAAATCCAGATTATAATAGTATTTCGAGGTAAGTGCACACATACAGCTGAATTAAAAAAAACTATAACTGATTTTTTTCCCACGCAAATTTAGTTGTAAGTATTTTTCAATTAATTGTCTACTTGACAGTTGCACCTATCAAAAAAATTAATAAAAATGCTTTTGCATTACATACATGGGTAATAAATAATGAACATAATTATTATTAATATCACCCATTATTGTATTATGTAAGTCCTACGGTTTCTGCATCGTCTCGTTGCAAAATATTAAGAAATATAATTTGTTCAAATTTTAAACTGACATACCGTCATATGAACATATTAAGAAATATAATTTGTTCAAATTTAACCTATTTATCTATAAACTGACATACCTTCAAATAAGTGTAACCTATTTCCAAAAACAGTTTTCAAACTATAACAAAAGTGGAAAAAGAACGTGTAATTTTTATTGACATTACCCGTTTTGTTTATATTAGCTGTACGTTTAATCCAATTAAACGTAAACTCTGTTCCATTTTTATTTTTAACTAAGAAGGTTGTGGTTTCGTTTGATAAAGTATTACACTTGAACACAAAAAAAAAGATCTGACAGTGAAAAAAATTATTATATGTCAGATTTCTAACAACGTTGCCTAATTCATACACTGCGTTTCAAAAAAAATGTACCACCTAGAAGGAGTTGACGTAGAACTCTGAAATTATGTGAAAATAGTTAGCATGTGTTGAGAAACAATTGATTAAATTTTCATCGAAAAATAATAATATTTATTAAGAAAATAATTAATAATGTGTTGCATCTCCGCGCACTCTTATGCATTCAGCAACCCTTCTGGGCATGCTGGAAATCAAATGGTCCAATGCATCTTGAGGCGCATCCTCCCAACAATTTAAATGAATCAAGACACCATCTTCAGATTGCCTGGGATGAGCTGCCTCAAGATGCATTGGACCATTTGATTTCCAGCATGCCCAGAAGGGTTGCTGAATGCATAAGAGTGCGCGGAGATGCAACACATTATTAATTATTTTCTTAATAAATATTATTATTTTTCGATGAAAATTTAATCAATTGTTTCTCAACACATACTAACTATTTTCACATAATTTCAGAGTTCTACGTCAACTCCTTCTAGGTGGTACATTTTTTTTGAAACGCAGTATATATTAAAATAATTAAATTATTGCTTCAATCATCAACTGTGTTTGTTTTTTAAATATTTAAAACATGCCAAAAATCATTGATGAAAATACGAAAAAATTTAAACTATTCTTTAATATATCTGATAAGTCATCTCCGGATAACTTCGGATAACTCGGATAACTACGGATATCTCGGATAACTACGGATAACTCTTATTAACGGCAATACATGTCCATAAAGGTACCTTAAATCTTTAGATAGACATACGCAAAAATAGGTAAGTTAATCCATTAGATGTGAACAATTTTACAGTTATTTTAATATTTTAGGGTTGGAACAATAGTATATTTTCTGCGGATGAAAAGTTATCTACAGGATAACTAAGGTGAAATATTATGGTCCATCAGTCTAATTACACAATTCGTGCTCAAAGTGCAAGGATCTTATGGACACGCGCTCGAAGGAATTACTCGATCACGCGCGAGAATTTCGCAGCGATAACTTACGTATCTCGCATATAAAATTTATACAGCAGCAGAAGACAGCGAACCGTATAACTCCCGGTGTTAAACAAAGAGGCACGAGGAAATAGTGGCCATCCCTGAAGGGTGTAGTCCATTTGGGACGGCGCCTGGATTATTTGCGGCCGCAATAAATAACGATTACGCTCGGCCGGATGTAAAAAGTAACCGGAACCGTGCGCGTTACAAAGTAATAGTTACGAAATAATGGCAGGGCCGGAGGCTCGATTCAAACGAGCACAAACTTACACATATGAATACGTGTCTTTGTATATCCATTGTATACGTACAAATTGTATACGAAATTTAAATTATTTGTTTCAAATAAAACCTCTACAAGTGTTTGAATCTTAAATTATCTGGTACAATTTTCGTTTTTCAAAAACACAAAATAATCTTTTCGAAATAAAAAAACATGTATTTTACTACATTTTAGATCGCTGTTTATTTTTACGTTTAACGCGAGTTCATTTTTGGCCCCAATTTGGTAATTCTCAGGCGAATTTGAAAAACTAAAAGGGTCGATCATCTAACAACTGCATACAAAATATTCTGTATTTAACAGTATAACTCTTATTGCACAGTATAACGTTTTTTTTTTCATAATATATTAGTTATAGGTTTGTGATTCAAATACCCTGTATATACAGTGTGACTGCGAACACGGCACCATACTCTTTTAAACTTTTTAGTTTTCGAGGAATATTTCTTGGTTTAAAGTTCTTGGTATGTTAAATACTCGTTCAAACTATTTATATTTCAAGGAATTTTTCTTGTTGTAAAGTTCTTGGTATGTTAAATACTCGTTTAAACTTTTTATATTTCGAGTAATTTTTCTTCTTGTAAAGTTCTTGGGATGTTAAATAGTAGTCACCAAGTTGCACTGCTGCCTCCATACAAATCTGCATATAATTATAACTCTGCACAATTCTCATGTTTGTGTACACGTACAGAGAGATATGTAATTGTAAGTAACATATTTGTTCGTGGATGTTAACACACACAAAAGGCTTAACACCGAGGCACATGCACAAAGTAACAAGTGTACGGACGCGTCGGCGTTATTTACGGATTTCGGCCCATTGTACGGCGAGGACGGGCGTTTCTCGCATCTGCTCGTTGTTCACGTCGACAATGCGTAATCTTTCATACAGGTAATTACGCAAATTACGGTTGGGCGGCTTTTGGCGGCGGTTTTGGCGGCGGCGCTGAAAACGCGCGCGCTTCTGTACTCCTCCACGCATGACTGGTCCAATTCTGCAAACCGTGATGAAGCTCGTTGCCTCTCCTTGTAATTTCTTGCTGCAGCTACAACTACTCGTTAATCCCATTGATCTAACACTTAAAGCTACGTTTGGTGGCGTTTTATAGACTACAGACTTCAAGTGGGCCCATAAAAAAAATCCAGCGGTATTAGATCTGGTGATCTAGTAAGCCATTTGATAGGACCTATTCTTCCAATCTTCTTCCAATTCTGATTTGGGTTGTGGATCAATGAATTGGAAAAAGAAATCCGTTAGAATGGTTTACTAGACCACCAGATCTCTTCTTCCAATCTTCTTCCAATTCTAATTTGGGTTGTGGATCAATGAATTGGAAGAAGAGATCCGTTAGAATGGTTTACTAGACCACCAGATCTCTTCTTCCAATCTTCTTCCAATTCTGATTTGGGTAGTGGATCAATGAATTGGAAGAAGAGATCCATTAGAAATGTTTACTAGACCACCAGATCTCTTCTTTCAATCTTCTTCCAATTCTGATTTGGGTAGTGGATCAATGAACTGGGAGAAGAGATCCGTTAGAATGGTTTACTAGACCACCAGATCCAACACCGCTAGATTTTTTGTATGGGCTCACTTGAAGTCTGTAGTTTATAAAACGCCACCGGATACAATTGAACATTATGACAAAAAATTACACAAGAATGTCAAGCTTTTACTAGACAAACCTTTCAGAAAGTTTGCAAGAAGTTTGAAAGCAGGCTGTATTTGTATTTACAAAACAATGGAAACCATTCTCAACATTTATTACAACATGTTAATTGAAATTTATTAATTGAACACTTTTGAACTTTTGCATTTAATGCCGAAATTAGCTCAGCAAGTTACGATGTATTAATACTCACATTTCATAATATTGCATTTTTCAACAGCTTTCCAACGATGTACGCATATTACAACTAGGGCGGTGCTATTTCATTTTTGTTGTTGGAGGTGGCTGTGATTCAAAACGTGGGGGTCAACTTTACCTACAACATTTTGGTTCTCCCTTCTGGAACACAAAAATGTGTTCTTCGAAAAAGGTCGATGGTAAATTTTCAAATTGAAACCCTGCATGTATTATTAAGAAATTTGAGCTTCAATTCATTTAAATTCTCTGAAAATTTATATTTCTCTTAAAAATAAAAATGCGTTATTTGAAAAAGGTCAATGGAAAACTTTCAAATTGACACCCTGTATAATACATAATACAGGATTTCATGATACAATTAAGAAAGTTCACCTTCAATTGATTTAAATTCTCCCCAACAATTTTCATCCTCTTGGATGATTATAATGAAGAATCATCATTTCATTATGGGTTTTCAATATCGATTTAGAAGAGGCGCTAATCTTTCTCTTTTTTGAATTTCGAGTTTCAAGAATTCTTGCGATTTAAACAATTTTGAACTTGGAAATGACGAGACTTTTTTGTTATTTCGGTATATCGCTATCGATTCTTATGGGATATCAGATCACCCATAACACACAATGGGGGAATCTCGATGATAACTTAACACCATTCATTTATGGTGATAAGTTATGGTTCGTACTATTCATATGGATTATTATTATGAAGTTTGATTAACAATTCTTACGAATTCGGGACGTATCAAGGTGCAAAGTATTGACGAATCAAGAATTTGCTTCTTGATTGAATGATTGATTGATGCATTATTGCTAATAATTCGTTTACAATCCCGTAGTTTCCACCCATAGATTCTTTGTAATAGTACTTACTCGATTTTTTTTAATTCTGGGTTAAAATGTTGAATCTCCACATTGATTCTAAAATTGGCATTTGACAACATTTTGGATCTCCAGAATGAGAATGTTTTTGTACTCTTGATATTCTCGAAAAGTACAGATTGTTTTTAAAACTTCGTAAAAAATAAATGATGTCTTAATCTCTCAATGAAGCAATCATATTTTTAAAAACATACTGTATTTTTTGTATTTTTGTATCAAGAATTTAGAAATTATCAACAAATTTCTTATAATCTCAAAACAATTATCAAATCTCAAATTTTGCCATTCTCGAGATGTATCTTTTTGTACATATAAGTAGACTCGATGTTTCTAATTCTGGAGTTAAATGTTGAATCTCCACATTAATTCAAAAATTAGCCTTTGACAACAACTCTTGATATTCTCGAAAAGTACAGATTTTTTGTTAAACTTCGTAAAAAAATAGTTTGTGATGTCCTAATCTCTCAATGAAGAATTATTATTTTTAAAAACATACTGTATTTTTTGTATTATTGTATCATGAATTTAGTGACAACATTTTGGATCCTCAGAACGAGAATGTTTTTGTACCCTTGATATTCTCGAAAAGTAGCTATATTTTTAAAACTTCGTAAAAAGTTGTTTGTGATGTCCTAATCTCTCAATGGAGAATAATTATTTTCAAAAACATACTGTATATTTTGTATTTTTTTATCAAAAATTTAAAAATTATGAACACATTTCTTACAATCTCAAAACAACTATCGAATCTCAAATTTTGACATTCTCGAGATGTACCTGGTCTGTAATGTAATAAGTAGACTCGATTTTTTTTTTAATCTAGAGTAAAACGTTGAATCTCCACATTGATTCAAAAATTGTCACTTGACAACATTTTGGATCTCCAGAATAAGCATGTTTTTGTACCCTTGATATTCTTGAAAAGAACCGATTTTTTTTAATACTTTGTAAAAACTAGTTTTGAATGTTCTAATCTCTCAATAAAGAATTATTATTTTCAAAAACATACTGTATTTTTTGTATTTTTGTATCAAGAATTTAAAAATTATCAACACATTTTTTACACTCTCAAGACAACTATCGAATCTAAAATTTTGTCATTCTCGGGATCTATCTGTTTTGTGGTTATAAGTAGACTCGTTTTTTTTTAATCTAGAGTAAAACGTTGAATCTCCACATTGATTCAAAAATTGTTACTTGACAACATTTTGGATCTCCAGAATAAGCATGTTTTTGTACCCTTGATATTCTCGAAAAAAACCGAATTTTTGAAATGCTTTGTAAAAACTAGTTTAGGATGTTCTAATCTCTCAATAAAGAATTATTATTTTCAAAAACATACTGTATTTTTTGAATTTTTGAATCAAGAATTTAGAAATTATCAACACATTTCTTACAATCTCAAAACAACTACCGAATCTCAAATTTTGTCATTCTCGAGATGTATGTGTTTTGTAGTTATAAGTAGACTCGATTTTTTTTTAAATTCTGGACTAAAATGTTGAATCTCCACATTGATTCTAAAATTGGCACTTGACAACATTTTGGATCTCCAGAATGAGAATGTTTTTGTCCTCTTGATATTCTCGTAAAGTACAGATTTTTTTTAAAACTTCGTAAAAACTAGTTTGTGATGTCCTAATCCCTCAATGAAGAATTATTATCTTTAAAAACATACTGAATATTTTCGTATTATTGTATGAAGAATTTAGTGACAATATTTTGGATCTTCAGAACGAGACTGATTTTGTACCCTTGATATTCTCGAAAAGTAGCGGTTTTTTTTTAAACTTCATAAAAAATAGTTTGTGATGTCCCTGTATGTTTTTGTATTTTTGTATCAAGAATTTAGAAATTTACAACAATTTTTTTCCAATCTCAAAACATTTATCAAATCTCAAATTTTGCCATTCTCGAGATGTATCTGTTTTGTACTTATAAGAAGATGCGATTATTTTTATTCTGGAGTAAAATGTTGAATCTCCACATCGATTTTAACATTGGCCTTTGATCGGTGTTGAATTGGTGTTTAGATCGATTCTGATTATGGTGAATTCAATAGTGAGGTTGAATTGGTGTTGAATTATAAATATACAGTATGTCCCCGGATTGAGTTTACAACAGGGATTTTTTTTTTAATTTTTTCTTTTAAGTAAAATTTTTATAGGAATTAAAGTCCCTGCCTGGTCTGAAACTACTATTCCAGTTATTAAAACATTGATTTATTTATACAGGGTATTTGCTAAATAAAAAATATCTGATTTTGTAACTTTAGAAAAATAACGTCATTTATACAATCCCCCACCATTTTCTTCACACAGTTCAAGCCTGGTGTGGAACTCCTGAAAACTGTTTTGTATTTCTACAATAGTTATCGATGTAAATGCCTCTCGTAGGCGATTTTTTTAAAATTTTGAGTATTATTTTCTGCATTTGGGGGATTGTTTGAATGATTATATTTTTCCATAATGTTATTAGATGTAATTTTAAATTGTTTTTGCAAATAGTAAATATCTAAGTGTCAAAATTAGATGTAAAATTTTCGATTTTGCCAACACCTTGTATAAATAAATCAAAGTTTTAATAACTGAACTGTTAGTTTCAGAGCATGCAGGAATTATAATTCCTATAACATGTTTACATAAAGTAAAAATTTTAAAAAAAATCGCTTTTGTAAACTCAATCCGGGGACATACTCTATATACTGTGAAACGTCAACCAAGTGTTTTATTGTTCCTATACTAATATGTTTCACTAAGTGGTAACCACTTACACATCCAATTTAATTTAAATGAATTATATGCTGTGTGTAATTCTATATCTCCTGAAATACAAGTTTTTGTTTTCTCGGTATATCGCCATTGATTCCTATGGGATATCAGATCAGCCATAACACACAATGGTGGAATCTCGATAATAACTTAACACCATAAATTATGATGATAAGTTATGTACTATTCTTATGAATTATTATTATAAAGTTTGATTACCAATTCTTATGAATTCGGGACATATCAAGGTGCAAACTCTTTAAGAATGTATGCCTCGTCAAGAGTTTGCTTCTTGCTTGAATGATTTATTCATGAATTATTGCTAATAATTCGTTCACATTCTTGCAGTTTCCACCCATCGATTTTTTGTAATAGTACTTAGTTGTAAGTAGACTCAATTTATTTATTTATTTTATTCTGGAGTAAAATGTAGAATCTCCATATTGATTCTAAAATTGGCTGTTCACAACATTTGGAGTCTATAGAATTAGAATGTTTTTGATAATCTCGAAAGTACTCAATTTTTTTAAAACTTCGTAAAAAATAGTTTGTTATGTCCTAATCTCTCAATTAAGAATTATTTATTTATTAAATTGTATGAGGAAGTGGTTACTTCTTGGTGAAAAACACTTTGATTAGATTAATAAAGAAAACACTTGGTAAAGTTTTACAAGTTTTATAGAATTGCTCTACAATTGTTTTGGCACTGCTGCCATTCTCAAGAGAGATAAACTTATCAAGAGTTTATCTCTCTTGAGAGTGGCAGCAGTGCCGAAACAATTGTAGAGCAAATCTATAAAACTTGTGGAACTTTACCAAGTGTTTTTGTTTATTAACCTGATCAAAATGTTTCACCAAGAAGTAACCAGCCATTTTAAATACCCAGGATGGCTGGCAACCTTGTAAAATGGTGTCATCATTATTATGATTATTATTTTGATGACGTGAACGCCAGTTTAGAAAAATTAGAGTATATCACATACAATTTTATTTGATTTTATGTGATACTAATAAAGTAATGTGTTTTATGTATAATGTATTTTTTAATATTCATGTGAATTTATTATCTTCGTATTTTATTCGTATGTTGTTCTATTTCTTAATAATTCAAATATCTGGATTGTAATTTCAGTTATATTAGGTCATTTGGTAATAAAATTAGATTTTCTTTTGTTGTGCTTATATTTCATCGTAAAGGATGAACGGAGGAGAGCATTGAAATAACAGGGCAATAAAAACGTTTCTATTTGCTTGTTTTATGTACAATACAAACAAATATCGCACATGCTGTGGCAACAATAGGTCTTTGTATGTTATTGACATATTACTTTTTTAGAGAGCGCTCGTAAACAGTGGTTTTTCCACAAAGCGTATCAGGTTTGAAACGGCATTTTTTCACGACTTATTTTGAAATATAGACGCCGCACCGCTCGCAATATTAAGACTGCATCCACAACGAATCAACCAAAGCGGCCGTTAATCAATCATATTGCATTTCATTTAGCATGCACGCGAGCGTCGCGTGCAGCGGGGGTGCGAATAATGAAATTCGCAATCAGGGCGAAGATATCGCAGCCGAATCCGCTCTGGTAACAAGTTCCTCCACACATATCGAGTCGCTAATATTCGTCCCACAAAATTTGCATAACCGTATAATACCATCGCAGAAACGTACACATCATCAGCGTGTTAATGTAAGCAAGTACGAATACGTTACAAACGTACACTCCTCGGGCACAAGACGTGATAGTTGTGTGAATTTTATTGGCGTATCGAGTAATGTTCGTGGGACGTGCAAGCAGTTGCATGTTTATCGTTGTTATCAGGCGATAGATTCGGGTGTCACCTCCAGGGCGAGCATCAGATGACCGGGAAACTAATCCTGCTTACATTATACCCAGTAATCAATACCTTGGTATTTGAGCGGCTTTATGCAACTTAATCGTGTTTTAAATTAGGGGATGCAAAATAAACTGGCAAGTCAGAAAAGAAGAATTTTTAGGCGAAACTGAAGAAATTGAAAGTATTACATCAGTAACTTATTACAGAGTGTCTAAAGCACTGATCAATAGAAAGAAAAAAAATAAAATTGAGAATTTCGGTATTCTGTTTTCTTGTTTTTTTTTGTTTTTTAATTAATGCAAAGTAAATCCAGGAATATACAATTGAGTCATTGATTAACAATTACCTCCATCTAATCATCTTTGTAGTTAAATATTTGCTAAGTTTAATGCATCTTCGACATACCATCGGAGGGTTGGAAGGGTGTGCACATTTTACCATCCCCTAAATTACTTGTAAACTAATTTCATAGTATAATTTAAATGAATAACATTTTCTGTTTGTAATAAAATCGTAGCAGATTTTTTTACAAGTATTTATACTTTGGGGCTGTTTATAAAATAACAGCGACTTTGTTTCCCAGTCGTTATGCACATTTGCTATTCCGTTCACACCGGAATGGCACGTAGATAATAAAAATGCACAACATATCTTGTGCTGTACCGCGACCTCTTATATTGTTTTAGCCGGGAAACGCTGCCTCCATATATATGGAAATGCACATTATTTTTGCCCCATCAAATACTGAAATTTATAGATATGCAAATGCCGGGGCGCCCAAGGACGCGCGGTCTGCGACGCCCTTTCGGAAAATTCGCGTGGCAGAAAAGCGACTTTTCCTTTCTGTTGCGCGTTCGCCCAAAAAATAAATTGTATTGTGCATGAATATTCATCGGCTGCACGGGGGTAGGCCTGATGTGCGCGTGAAGTGTCGACAATGGGGGATGAAAACCGTTTCATAACTTGCACTAATCAGACGCAGAAGGACTGTCAGCGATGAAATGTGGGAGCAATAATCACTGTATTCAGGCGAAGATTATACGCACGTCATATTGTACAATAGTGAGGAAAACCAACATCAAAGATTATACATATTAATGTACATGTTTTGGTGAATAATTTGAACGCCACAAAATGTGCAAGACTATAAAAAAAATTGCGTATTCCGCAATATTGGACAACAATTCTTGGATTCCCAAAGCATAATCAACATTAGTTCCGGACTAAATACTTCACTAGTGGAATCCAAAAAATTTCATGACACTTGCAGATAAACAACTGCTTATGACGTCTGTTAAGAGGTATAACATCAGTTTCAAACGTCAGAATTGAATAATAGTTATTTATATAACAATGAGTTATATAGTTAATAGAGATATTATGTATAATAAGTGAATGTATTCGAGTGAATTCGAATGAATTAGATGTTTTAAATTCACTAGTGGAATCAAGAAGTTACATATTCAACTGTAACTGTCATATTTTCAACTGTAAGTAGACACATTCGTCATATTTTTATCTATAGCTGTCGAAATTTGTCACATTTTCAACTGTAATTGGCATGTTTGTCACATTTTGAACTGTAACCGGCTATATTTCCCATTTTCTATTGTAACTGTCAAATTTTCAACACAATCATCATATTTTCATCTGTAACTGACAAAACTTGTCACATTTTCAACTGTAAGTGGCATATTTGTCACATAGTGAACTATAACTGCCTAGATTTATTACATTGTCAGCAGTAACTGTCAAAATTTCACCTGTAAGTGGACACATTCTGCATATTTTTTGTCAAATTTGTCAAAATTTGTCACATTTTCTGTTTACTGTAACTGTAACCGGCTATATTTCGCATATTTTCAACTGTAACTGTATATCTAGATTTATTACATTATTATCTGCAACTGTCAAAATTTGATATGTTCAACTGAAACTTTCAAAAGATGGCATATTTTCAACGGTGACTGGCAATAATTCTAATATTTTTAACAGAATCTGGCATATTTTTAATTTTAACCGGCTATATTTCTCATATTTCCAACTGTAACTATCAAAACTTGTTATATTTTCAACTGAAACTATCAAAATTTGTCACGTTTTCAAGTGTAAGTGGCATTATTGCCACATTTTCAACTGTAATCGCCTATATTTCGCATTTTTTCGATTGCAACTATCTAGATTTATTACATTATTAACTGTAAGTGTCCCAATTTGACATGTTCAACTGAAACTGTCAAAATATGGCATATTTTCAACAGTGACTGGCAATAATTCTAATATTTTTAACAGTAACTGTCAGACTTTGGCACACTTTCAACTCTAACCGGCTATATTTCACATATTTCTAAATGTAACTGCCAAAATTTGTTATATTTTCAACTGAAACTATCAAAATTTGTCACGTTTTCAACTATAAGTGGCATTATTGTCACATTTTCAACTGTAATCGCCTATATTTCGCATTTTTTCGATTGCAACTATTTCGATTTATTACATTATTAACTGTAAGCGTCCAAATTTGATATGTTCATCTGAAACTGTCAAAAGATGGCATATTTTCAACAGTGACTGTCATATTTGTAACTGTAAGTGGACACATTCGTCATATTTTCATCTGTAACTAGCAAAACTTTTCAACTGTAAGTTCCATATTTGTCCCATAGTCAACTGTAAATGAATTAGATGTTTTAAATTCACTAGTGGAATCAAGAAACTTTTATTTCACTTGAAGATAAACAACTGGTTGTGATGTCTGCTAAGAGGTATATAATGTCCCTTTAAAACGTCAGAATTGAATAAAATAATTGGTTCCAATACGGTTTTTTTGCGTATACTCATAATTTAATATTCCACGAGATCGACAGTTTTAGTTCCCCCCAAACGAAGTATTTTTATTGATATATTAATGGAGTTTTGCACTGTATTATAAAATTGGAATTTGCAGATTTAGAATTTGAAGTAAGTTGGAAAGTCACCCACCCTCGTATACGAGCATGACATGATGATAGTAACTTTTGAACCACAACTGCTCAAATATGTCGAAACTAAGCTTCGGTTGTGAAAATGTAACCTATTTTTAACTGTAACTGTCAAAATTTGTCAAATTTTCAACTGTAACTGACAAATTTTTAACTATAAATGGATACATTCGTCATATTATCAACTGTGACTGTCAATATTTCTAATATTTTTAGCCGTAACTGTCAAAATTTAACATATTTTCTACTGTAACCGGCAATATTTCCCATATTTTCAACTGTCACGGTCAAAATTTGACACATTTTCAATAGTAAGTCGCATGTTTGTCACATTTTGAACTGTAACCGGTTATATTTCCCATTTTCTATTGTAACTGTTAAATTTTCAACTGTAAGTAGACACATTCATCATATTTTCAACTGTAACTGTCAAAATTTGATACATTTTCAACAGTAAGTGGCATGTTTGTCACATTTTGAACTGTAACCGGTTATATTTCCCATTTTATATTGTAACTGTCAAATTTTCAACTATAAGTGGACACATTCATCATATTTTCATCTGTAACTGGCAAAACTTGTGACATATTTAACTGTAAGTGCCATATTTGTCACATAGTCAACTGTAACTGTCTAAATTTATTGCAATATCAACAGTAACTGTCACAATTTCAACTGTAAGTTGACACAAATTTGGCAGATTTTCAACTGTAACCGACTATATTCAACTGAAACTGTCAAAAGATGGCATATTTTCAACAGTGACTGGCAATAATTTTAATATTTTTAACAGTAACTATCAGAATTTGGCACATTTTCAATTTGAACCGGCTATATTTAACATATTTTCAACTGCAACTGTCAAAATTTGTTATATTTTCAACTGAAACAATCAAATTTTTTCACATTTTCAACTGTAATCGCCTATATTTCGCATTTTTTCGACTGCAACTATCTAGATTTATTACAGTATCAACTGTAAGTGTCCCAATTTGATATATTCAACTGAAACTGTCAAAAGATGGCATATTTTCAATGGTGACTGGCAAGAATTCTAATATTTTTAACAGTAACAGTCAGAATTTGGCACACTTTCAACTCTAACCGGCTATATTTCACATATTTCTAACTGTAACTCTCAAAATTTGTTATATTTTCAACTGAAACTATCAAAATTTGTTATGTTTTCAACTGTAAGTGGCATTATTGTCATATTTTCAACTGTAATCGCCTATATTTCGCATTTTTTCGACTGCAACTTTCTAGATTTATTACATTATCAACTATAAGTGTCCAAATTTGATATGTTCAACTGAAACTGTCAAAAGATGGCATATTTTCAACAGTGACTGGCAATAATTTTAATATTTTTAACAGTAACTGTCAGAATTTTGCACATTTTTAATTTTAACCGGCTATATTTCACATATTTTCAACTACAACTGTCAAAATTTGTTATATTTTTTCCTGAAACTATCAAAATTTGTTACGTTTTCAACTGTACGTGGCACTATTGTCATATTTTCAACTGTAATCGCCTTTATTTCGCATTTTTTCGATTGCAACTTTCTAGATTTATTACATTATCAACTGTAAGTGTCCCAATTTGATATGTTCAACTGAAACTGTCAAAATTTGTCATTATTTGCACATCTGTCAATATTTCTAATATTTATAACAGTAATTGTCTGAATGTGGCACATTTTCAACTGTAAATGGTAGTATTTCCCATATTTTCAACTGTAACTGTCAAATATGGTTATATATTCAACTGGTACTGTCATATTTTCAACTGTAAGTGGACACATTCATAATATTTTTAACTATAACTGTCGAAATTTGTCACATTTCTAATTGTAAGTATCTTATTTGTCACATTTTCAGTTATAACCACCGGCTATATTACGCGTGTTTTCAACTGTAACTGTAATTACATTACATTATCAACTATAACGGTAAAAAGTTGATTTATTATATTATCAACTGTAACTGTTAAAATTAGTTATGTACTGAAAGTGTTAAAATATGTCTTATTTTCAAGTGTGACCGTCAATATTTCTAATATTTTTATCAGTAACTCAAAATTTGACATAATATCAACTGTAGCTACCAAAATCTCTGAGGTTTTTATCATCAGCTGTGAAATTTTCTCAAAACAAGTAAATCGCTTAAAATTGATTTTTTTTATCTCGTACGACTACAAAACTTACAACATTGCAAAGACTATGAAATGAAGCAATGTCATAAAATAAAATTAATTACTAAACAAATCGTATGATTTAAGTCGTGATGTAGATTAATTGATTTAAATCACATTTACCCATTTATTTGATGATACAATCATGAAATATCAAGACCAATAAATCTAAGGCACATGTAAAAAATATAAATACTGTATTGGATTTATTCAAACTTTGATTATTATATTGGTGGATTGATTTTAAGTTAAAGTTCAATTATTTATACAAAAAAAGTCAACTTTTCAGTTAATCCTTCTTGATGCAGTACATCTCCTCTTTTGTGCAGAACAAGTATAAGTAAATTGTGTACCCCAATGATATTAACAGAAAAAACTATTATGCAATAATTGTAAAACACAAGTAACTTTGTTTATGCATACAGTTCTCAATAAGATACATTGCAAATGATTTACTCCTTAAGGTAATTGAGTAAGTTATTATATCTTTTAGTTGAAAGTCGTGACTATGTAAAATATAAACACTGTATTATATTTATTCAAACTTTGAATATTATATTGGGGGATTGATTTTAAGTAAAAGTTTTGTTTTTGAACAAAAAAAAGTCAACTTTCAGTTAATCCCTCTTAATACAGTATATGTCATCTTTTGTGCAGAAGAAGTATAAGTAAATTGTTTATCCCTATGATATTAACAGAAAACACTATTATGCAATAATTGTGAAACACAAGTAACTTTGTTTATGCATACAGTTCTCAATAAGATACATTGCAAATGAGTTTAATCCTTAAGGAAATTGAGTAAGTTATTATATCTTTTAGTTGAAAGTCGTGACTATGTAAAATATAAACACTGTATTCTATTTATTCAAACTTTGATTATTAGATCGGGGGATTGATTTTAAGTAAAAGTTCAGTTATTTAAACAAAATAAGCCAACTTTTGAGATAAACCCTCTTAATGCAGTATAGGTCATCTTTTGTGTAGAAGAAGTATAAGTAAATTGTGGTGTGTCGATTTGGTATTAACTACATATATTGTGTTTCGAAAGTATAATTAATTCATTCATTCATATTGTAGTTGTTCCTTCGGTAGTTGATGTTGACCTTTCGGTAGATCCAGTAGTAGATGGCGACGGATCTCCATGATTTGTAACTGTTGTAATCTCAGTTGGAGGCGAAATAGTTGTCTGTGGGCATGTTATGTTTAAAACGCCAAATACCTTGGTTAAAATGCACTCGCAATCGTCAATATCACAACTAAACAAATCATGCAGTCTCCAGGGATTTCTCTTGCCCACAGAATACAATTTTGTTATATATGTCCCCAAATCACTATCACGGCACTCATCTTCATCGAACAGATAGCACCGTTCTTTGATGTCAGCGCTATTTGTACAGCGGTAGTCCCCACATCTAAGCTGGTTTTTGATGGTTTCAATCGCTGGATGATCAGTTGGGCTGTATGGACATCTAAATTGGCCACATCTTAGTATGTTCTTCAGGTTAATTTCATATGGGACAATCGAGGCGTCTATTTTTGTCAAGAAAATGGCCCATGCTGATGTGAATGGGTCCGGTGTGTCATTATGTCCGCCAGTAACTATTCCAAAAGCACAAAGCAGCACAATCTGTAACAAACGCATTTTTAATTTTGGCAGCATTCAGAGTGCCCAATGCTTATATAGTGTTCGTATTTAGTAATAATATGTTAATATTTGTAATATGTTAATAAGTTCTGAGTGTGTTTATCAGCAACTATGTGTTTAAAAATGTAACAATTTGAATATTTGAACAATTTTGTAGAAGTTTGTCTGGTTATTCCCAATTTATAAGTCGATATTTTATGTGTAGGTAGCAAATTATCTGTTTACTACCTGCCGAAAATTTACTGGAAAATACTTTGAAAACAGTTGATAATGTTTTTAGATTGAACATTTTTATGGAAAACATGTTTTGTTTTCGAATTTTGTGTACAAACATTAATTAACAATACGCGGCCTTGCAAGAAAAAGTAAGCAAGTTGCGAGATTTGAAAATTCAATAATTTGTGATAAATCTATATAGTTTTCAATATTTATTCTTTATGTAAAGTTTTTATCAACATTCGAGTGAACGATACAACATAGAGACTTTTTCGTGATAAATTCAACGACTTTTTATGGTAATTGGTCATTCAACTCATTTTGTCACATTTTTACCTGGTCTTTTTTTCTTGTAAGCCCACGAATGTAATTGTAAGCCCACGTAAGCAGGATATTATTCAAAGAATTATTCTCAGAAGAGAAGTTGCGAGATTTGAAAATTCAATAATTTATGATAAATCTATATAGTTTTCAATATTTATTCTTTATGTAAAGTTTTTATCAACATTCGAGTGAACCATGATACAACATAGAGACTTTTTCGTGATAAATTCAACGACTTTTTATGGTAATTGGTCATTCAACTCATTTTGTCACATTTTTACCTGGTCTTTTTTTCTTGTAAGCCCACGAATTGTAATTGTAAGCCCACGTAAGCAGGATATTATTCAAAGAATATTTGTAGATCATCTAAATATGGTCAATTTAATTTAAACTTATAAAAAAAAGTCGCAGTAAGTTGAGCAAAAATGCACTTGCGTTGTGCGTTTTTCTGGATTCGTACTACAATTTTGTGCAGTTTGAATTGTGCGCATTGATGCAATTGCCCGTGGTAAATCTGCGCGCAGAGCGTTATCAATTCGAGTCTAATAAATCGGGCACGGATACAAATCATCGGGAAATCATTGCTGGCTGCTAAATGGAGCCTCCGCCGTTGTGGGGCGGTGAAAAACGCGCAATCTATCACGACGATCGAAATTTAATTGGAGCCGCGGAAAAATGTGCCAGAACTTGAGGACGGATCGCGCAATTCTCGCCGCCCCCGGGGGGGCCGCCGGTGATAATTCATTATCTCACCATCAATCATCGTCCTAGGGGCCCCCACAGGAGCCGCCGCCTCCGGCGCCGATCGCAGCGATCACCGCCGATACAGATTCCATTACATGCCCCCGGTGCAATTCCAGTGAGTGTTCGCCCCCATTCATCACCGGCCGGTAATGTGACAATTACGCGGAGGAACTGCGATAATCGCATACGCGCCCCCAGAAGCGCGCTTTTTCCATCGGAATCCCTTTGATGAAGGATATCCGCGTTTCTTCGTTTCCCGCTCGAGATTTATTAGCTTCGTATCGCGCGCGTGTGAAACAAAAGCCCGGAGGATATTGCGCCCGGGAAATCCAGGCGAGGATCCGGCCGCGGAATTTACGCAGATGAACGAATGTTTTACCGCCCGACAGCGCAAAGTCTGGATTCTCTGGATCATCCCCGTGACCCGCTTCCGGGGGCCCTCATTAGAATGGGCCCCGCGGCTCCTCCCTACGTGACCTTCGCGCGCGCCCGTAAAAATGATTAGCGGGCGCCGGCTCAAAGGTCGCCGCGGACGATTAGCATATAGAATGTGTTTGGGGCCCCGTTTTCCTTTGATATATTATCACCTCGCGGGCCGCTGAATACATAAAGGGGGCCCCAGACTAGGGGCGGCGTAAATCGACCTCGGAACCGGTGCGCTTTGCATCCGGAACGTTTTGCATTTTTGCCCATTTTGCGCGCGTGCTGATGATTCATCGCGCAACTGGTTTGGAGTTTATTGTATGCAAATATTGGCCTGATGTTTGTACCTACGTTTTAACCTATGTTAATAGCTAACCTCAAAATTTGTCTCCACAACTCCAACTCCAAACTGGTCTCATGGGTGATTTGATATTAAAAAAATTGCATTATCAAATTTGATAATGTAAGTTATGCTATGGATGAGTCAAAATTCTGTAAAACAATAAGTAAAGCATCTCATGAAAGTCATGTTAGCTTAAAATGTTAAAATGCAAACCATACGGTTACCAACGTTTGACAAGTACCAGTAGTGCGTTATCCTATAGGCAAATTGGGCATTTTCCTGGGGCAAATTTCGATTTTAGCTTTGCAGCTTCCTCTCTTACATCTTTAACTTTTTATCTTTTTTTTTTCGAATCCATACGTTTCTGTTCCTATCTGATAGTCGTATGTGGACCATCTGTCTTTCCATAGCTCTCTGAGCTGCAGCAGTTTTCTTTTTGGCCCTTGTGAATGTCCATATTTGTGCCCCGTATGTAAAGACATGAAGTATGCACTGATTAAAAATTCCTGTTTTTAGGTACTGTGGGTACTTCTTGTTTTTTAGGATAAAACTCCGCATTCCGAAAGCTACCCATGCAAGCCTAACTCTTCTTTTTATTTCGCTGCTTTGATTATCTTTGTTGAGTTTTATAAGTAACTTATAGGTAACTTGTTCTATTGATTTGTTTCCTATTTGTACTGTAGCATCTTCCTCTGTATTAGTTAGTATCTTTGTTTTCGAATAATTCATTTTAAGACCAATCTTTGAGGCATGATGGTCTAGCTCCCTTAACATCTTCTGTAGCTCTGCTTTATTGTTTACAAATAATGCTATGTCGTCCGCGTACCTTAAGTGATTTAGTCGTTGTCCACATATTTTAATGCCACATTCATCCCATTCAAAAATTTTAAAAACATCCTCCCATGCTTGACTAAATAATTTTGGTGATATAGTGTCTCCTGTCTTACGCCTCTTGCAATCGTTATTGGTTTAGTTGCTTCATATATTTGTACTGATGTTGTAGCATTTTGATAGATGTTTGACAGTAGGCTAGTGTATCTATAATCGATCCGGCTGTTTATTAGGGAGTTCTTTATTGCCCAATGTTCTACGCAATCGAAAGCTTTTTCGAAATCTACATATGCTACGAATAATGGTGTATTCGTTTACTCTATATATTAAGATCTGCATTGTCAGTAGATGGTCTTGTGTGCCGAATCTCTTCCTGAAGCCTGCTTGTTCTCTGGGTTGGTAATCATCGAATTTTCTGGTAAGTCGGTTTGTTAGTATTTTGGTTAGGAGCTTATACATGATACTTAGGAGGGTTATGGGACGATAGTTATGTAATTCTCTCTTGTCTCTTTTTTTGAATAGAAGTAATGTAATAGCTTCGTTCCAATTATCTGGAATTTTCTTTTGTTATAATTTGATTTAGGAGAAAGTGCAGACAATCAATAACAGGTTTTCCTCCAATTTTTATCATTTCGGCAGTTACTCCGTCCTTGCCCGCTGCCTTATTGTTCTTTAATTGTTTCAGTGACGCTCTTATTTCTGATTTGGATATTTCCGGTTCAAGTTCCAAATTTATGTTCACTATCTTTGATATAAGTCGATTTTTTACGTCTTCTTGTGGGTCTTTCTTTGAATGGTACAAGTCCGAGTAGTAATTTTCAATTATTCTAATAATTTCTGTTTTAGTATTTGCTTCATTGCCCTTTTCATCTTTGAGTTTATTTATTTCTGATTTGCCCGGTCTGGGTCTTAGACATTTCATGTTTTTGTTATTTTCGATGATGGATTGTACTCTGTCTTCTTGTATTCGCATTCTTTCTTCTTAATGGTTCTATTCAGCTCTGTATATTCTATTGATTGTCTCATCCCCTGTTCATTCAGTATTCTTCTATGTTCGATTTGTTTTCTTGTTGGTTCGTTAATGTAATTATCTTTTTTGCCCTCTGTTTTTGCTACTTCTTTTGCTGTGGTAACTAGTGTTTTTGTGAGTTCTTTTTCTATTCGGTTTATATCCTTCTCCTCCTGATTTATTTTTTCTGCCAGACAAGTTCTTATTTTTTCTATGTATAAACTTTTGTGTTGTTGCAGTTTATTCATATCAAGTTTTCCATTTCTGGCCTTTATATTTCGTATCGTGCCATGGTTAATGTCTACGCTTAATTTTAATCTAACCATCCTATGGTCGCTGCCGGTGTTAAATCTGTTAAGAACTGTTACATCTTTAACAGCGGATTTGTTAGTAGAGAGAATAAAATCGATTTCATTTTTTGTTGTCGAGTTTGGACTAATCCAGGTCCATTTCCTTTGAGGCCTTTTATTGAAAAATGAATTCATGGCATATAGTTCTCCTTCTTCCATAAAGTTTATTAGCCTAGCACCTCGCTCATTTCGATTTTCGTAGCCGAAGTTTCCCATTTTGGTCTCATCTTTGTCTAGGTTTTGCCTGGTTTCGCATTGAAATCGCCCATGTTGATAATCAGGTGAGTCTTATGTTGATCCATGGCTTTGGTGATATCTTCATAGAAAATTTCCACGTCTTCGTCTTCGTATGTACTTGTTGGGGCATACACCTGGATGATTTTTAGTGTTACTCTTTTTGATTTGATTATGAGGTAGGCCACACGGTTTGATAATCTCTTCAAGGCCTGTATGTTTTTGGATGGTTTCTTATGTACAATGATACCCGATGCCACCGTTGGTATAATTTTTGTTACCTTTCCAATAGAGTGTGTTACCTGAGTTTAGTATCATTCGTTGTTCGTCTTTCCGTCTCGTTTCTGCTAACCCTATTATGTCCCACTTTATGTTTGTGAGCTCTGCTTCTAGCTCGTGGATTTTGTCGTCGTGATTCATTGAACGGATGTTATATGTTCCGATTGTCAGACTCGGGGGTTCACTTCTTGTGAATACGGGGGTGGCAATCCCGAGGTACCCTAGCTGGATTCTCACTTTATTTCAACATGTCTTGGGTGAGATCCCTTCTATCTTTCAGCTTTCCTATGAGATCTCTCTTGATCAACTCTTGCTCGTTTCCGACCCCAACGCTATTAGAGCATTCGATGGCTAGGGGTCTCTATTTTCTTAAAACTTTTCTTTAACACTCCAACTCACCAACCCGTCTGGCCAGCGTGGTGTTTTACGGCTAAAATCCCCCCAAATATAATGTCGAATTATAAAACAAAGGAATTGAGCCCCTAGGTGGGTAAAGTCAAATTCCGCACCTCTAAGGTCTAAGATCATGGAAAGACCGTTGCCGAAATACTAAGAAGAATGGACAAAACGACAGAAATCCTGACCACGATTAAAACCAGGAAACTACAATACCTGGGACACATCATGCGCAACTCTAGTATATACGGACTCCTTTAGTACATACTACATGGCAAAGTTGAAGGAAAAAGAAACATTGGGAGACGAAAAATCTCGTGGTTTAAAAACTTGAGGAATTGGTTCTCCACGACAACCACAGGCCTCTTCCGGGCAGCTGTGAACAAAGTAAAGATAGCCAATATAATAGCCAACATCCGCAACGGATAGGCACTTGCAGAAAAGGTCTGCCTCACGGAATCTGGGGGAGGCAAAAAATCGCTTATGACTCCAAACAAACACCTGCGTAAACGTAAACTTAACTTGCAATCGGAACATAATTAAACTATTGATATTAAAACAGGTGAAATAAAATGTTTTTTTATTTTATATGTAACAACTTATTGACTTTTTTTGACACATGTATTTTGAGGAATTAATAAATACTGTATTGTGTTATAAAATATATCTAACACATCTAAATACCATAACTACAACAAGTCTATTATTAGTCTTATTCGCTAATAAATTTTGTAAAATAATGTTTATTGTAATGTTCTATCATACTGCCAATTATAGAATATACAATAAACACATTTTTACAAAATTTATTAGGAATAAGACTAATAATAGACTTGTGGTATTTAGATGTGTTAATTATATTTTATAACACAATACAGTAATTATTTATTCCTCAAAATACATTTGCCAGTCTGTTATCTAATTCTTATTATATATTTCTTGGCAACGTTTCTCACAGCATGGTAATTTCTGTCTATCAATATACGAATTGTAGTAGCTGCTACAGACTAATGGGTTTTAGAAATGTAATTGGTCCAATAATTATACATTGCTTTATCAAACGTTGCGTTGGTGTATACGGGCATTAATATTCGCTGGGTCCTAATTATTCTCTGACTATATGGAATTTCTTGATAACGCTCAGCTAAATTAATTTAATGGTAGATCTCTGCCTGATTTGCACTGTATAATAATTACGTTCTCCAATAGAAAATCAGTGTAATAGTCGTCGGAGTAATCCTAAGTGAGTGGCTATCAGGCCAATGCAGAAACCCACATTCACGGCATCATCGAGATGATTAAAAGGGTTGTTTTTCCGTTCCCCCATCGATTCATTTCGTCAGACTCGCCTCTCCCGGGGCAGGAATTCATTACGCGAGCGCCCTTTTAGCGCTCACAGCGGGCATCCACCTGCATTCATTAATTTTTCAACCCCAAGCCTGTAAGAAAACAGCGATCCCCAATGCATCCCCGGGGTGGCGGCGATCCCCCCCAAGTTCGTCAGGCCTGTTATTGACGACCCTCGTTCCGGGAGATGGAGATGGATGGGCTTGCAGTGTGGGCCGTGATCACCTGGACGTCCGATGATTTAATGAAGCCCAATAGAGCACCGCTCACACAATAAATATCCAATAATAATTAACCGAACGCGATAAATCCACGTCTAATATTAATACTTGGGGGGCGGCGCGCTTCCGGCATGATTTATTATTCCGCATTAGAGACGGCTGAAAATTACGCGCTAATGCGCCCCGGTTAATTGAATATAATTCACAATTAATAGCGACCACGTGAACCGCAGCACAGGCGGGGGTGCACTCGTTCGGTATTCAAAATCAGATATAGATTTTCAGGGTGTCAAAACCTATCGGTGTTACAGACGCGTGGAGAATTAATCCGTTTCAACTTATGCAGAGCCCGCATCTGGTGTCCTGAACGTACAGAATTCTAGATAGAAAGACAGTATAAATATCCATGACAGACTTATAGATGCGTTTCTTGTAAAACTACATCCAGAGATTGAATTTTTTTAAAATGAAAGAATTCCATGTCTGGGGATTATTTGCCCACGATGTACTGATATAAAATAATAGTACTATTAAAGTTAAAAAAGAAATGGTTTCATTTATAAACTTATCAATTTAATCAAGTTTTTTCAAGATTTTCAGTCAATAATTGTAATTGTAAATAGCTTTAAAAGATGTCTAGTAGTTGCAAGTTCATAAATTGCGCCATCAAATTTTTGTTTCATCTCTTGTCATAAAAAAAAATAAAATCTTTTTCTGCCAAACCTAGCAATTCTGTTGGTTAAAAGATTTAGCTTTAACTTTCAATTGCCTAAATATGTGTTTGAGTAGGCACACTTTAATAACCTGACCCAGTTCGCTTCCTCCCTAAAGACGGCTCTGGGCTGCCGCCCCCAACGCACGCAGTTTTTCTTCCCTCGTGTCATTTGCACCCCCCGTCAGATTCCTCCCTCCGGCACGCGCGCCCCGCCGAAATTTTGAAGGCATCATTCCGAATGACGGATGCTCGGCACGTCTCTTATGCGGCACATGCATGGGGGCCCTCCTCCCCCCGCGCGCGATAAATCTGTGAGTGCTCCATTACACGTCCCCCCATCGAAAACGCATCACGAATCGCAGTTCGGCGCCCCCCGCGCGATCCAGGTGCGATTATTCTGTATATGGCGGCGCGGGGGCCCGAGTAAATCAAAACGTAATGGATACGGCAGACGCGTCGGCGATTCCGGGGAAACTTCCGGGGCCGGATTTGTATTTGCCGCCGTCCGGGCGTCTCGCCGGGGGCGGCAAGGGCGTAATTTATTGTAATGAATTTCACACGGCCCGGCCCGGGCGCGTGGGGGCGCAATTAAACACTTGATGCGCCCCCTGCCATCCCGTGGGCTTGAAAAACTTAATTAATGCGCACTGTGGCTTGGGGTCTTCCTTAAATTACCAATGTGGTAAAGTGCACTGAATTTTCCAACTAAATCTGTGACACGATTGCAATTGAAGCCCTTAGTGCAAATACCGGTCAAGTCCAGTTTTGGGTCAAACCATGCAAGGAGCATGTTGGGTGTGTAAAAACTATGTATATTAGCAAGATAGTTAAAAGAGAATTACCATTGGCCAAAATCAAAGACACAAAATAATGGAACTTGCAAATAAATTATGTGGTTAGTACAAGAAGTGATATATTCCCGGCCGATGCGGCAATTGATGGCCGAGACATCAAGGCACTTCATGTTCGCACATACAATTTTTTCTCCCATCGCAATATATTTGCAAGTTTTGGAAAAATATGGAAGATTTAAGAAGAAATTATATGCTGTAGATCCCAGGAATAATTCATTTCCGGCCTAGACCGGGAATGTAATATTCCAGTACTGTTATTTCTCCATTACACAGTAACCGTCAGCACTAAAGGAATCGTCCATTTTCTGGGGTGCGTGTAGACTAGGAAACAACTGATCGTAGGACGATGGGAGAAAAAAGTATTACTTTACACTAGCATGAAATAAGCAAGAGATTTAAAAGATAATTACCATCTACCAAATGCAAGGATAAAAATAATGGAAATAACGAAATATAATGATTGTTCTTAAAATATCAATAGTTCTGCCAAATATCAAAAATATGTTATAATTTTAATTATTCTATCCAAATTTCAATGCTTACTAACAAAATTTTAATTATTACTGGCATATTTCACTAATTGATGTGAAAATTTAATTTAATTCTACTAAAACTTCAATTGTACTGTAAAGAGGAAATTATGGCTCTCATAATTTAAAATATTTTTAGTAAAATTATAATTACTTATTCTATCAAAATATCTACCATCTGTCAAAGTTACAATATTATATAACGAATAAAAAAGATCTCAAACTATCAATGATTTCAAATGATTTTAAATATTCTAAGAAAATTGCTATATTATTGTAAAACTTAAATAATTGCCCCTAAAATTTCAATTATGTTTACTAAAGTATCAATTATTCTGTAATTTTTTTAATTATTTTGCCAAATTGTAATGTTTCCTTTATAAACATTGCAACGATTATCGTCACATTTTCAATGATTGCTGTGGACATTTCTTCTACCAAAATTTCATTAGTTTTTCATCAAAATTTTAATTATACTGTGGGAAAGAAACAAAACTACAATTTTCAAATGTTTTTAATAAAATTTTAATTAATAAATAAAAACTTGGTAACGTTTTACAATATTTAATACAAAAGCTATACAATTGTTTCTGTCTTGTGACAATTATCCAGAGATACAATTAAACTCATTTTAACTCTAACCGCTGATTCATATAATCTAAAATTTGAATTATTCTAAGAAAATATAATTGATTTTCTGTTAAAATTGTAAATATTCTGTCAAAATTGTAATATTTCCTGTCAAAATTGCAATGTTTCCTGTCAAAATTGCAATGTTTCCTGTCAAAATTTCAATGATTACTGTCAAAATTTCAATGATTACTGTCACCTTTTCAATGATTGTCGTGAAATTTTTATTATTAATATCAACATTTGAATTGTGTTTCAACAATATTTCAATTGTACTCTAGGATTACTAGGTACAAAATTAATGCTAATACAATTTCAAATCATTTCAGTAAAAATTAATTTGTTCTGTCAAAATATCAATGCTTTCTGTCATAATTTTAATTATTTTATCAAAATTACAAACATTGCAATAATAATGGAAATAATGAATAATAAAGATCTCATGATATCAATGATATTCTGCCAAATTGTAATGTTTGCTATTAAAATTACAACGACTATCGCCACATTTTCAATGATTGCTGTGGACATTTCTTCTACCAAAATTTAATTAGTTTTTCATCAAAATTCTAATAATACTGTGGGAAAGAAACGAAACTACAATTTTCAAATGTCTTTAGTAAAATTTTAATTAATAAATAAAAACACTTGGTAACGTTTTACAATATTTAATACAAAAGCTATACAATTATTTCTGTCTTGTGACAATTATCCAGAGATACAATTAAATTCATTTTAACTCTAACCGCTGATTCATGTAATCTAAAATTTGAATTATTCTAAGAAAATATAAATGATTTCTGTCGGAATTTTAATTATTCTGTCAAAATTGCAATATTTTCTGTCAAAATTACAATGTTTCCTGTCAAACTTTCAATGATTACTGTCAAGATATCTACGATTTCTATCATAATTTACAAATTATCTGTCAAAATTGCAATATTTCTTGTTATAATTTCAATAACTGCTGTCACATATTCAACGATTGATTTTGTTGAATTGTTTAAAGAAAATGATTATTTAGAATCAGGATTTTTCATAATTTTTCCTGTTTTATACCATTATCTTTCGGCTGTCTCTTTACATTTTTTCTAAAATAGTATGCTTATATGTCAGTGGAGGTAGGGTAATTTAAATCGTAGTAATTTTAATGCCATTTTAATGATAATTTCAATTATCGTAATCAAGTTAATTATTTTAAGGTAATTGCAATAGTTTCAAGTAGTTATTGTAGTCAAGTTTCAATTATTTTCAGGTTATTTTAATTATTTTAAGCCAATTTCAATCTTGTTTAGAACATTTTCATTGTTTTCAATTGTTTTAAAGTCATAAAGTATCACAGTTTGGCTAAGTTTTCTCATGAAAATTATTCTACCAGTACAATAAGAAACTGAAAGCTTTATAGACTAATCAATTCAATTATACATTGCAATATTTTGATGACTTCATAAGTCAACATTTGGAAGTTATTTGGGAATTACGAATCTGAATCTTTCGGTTTGGATAAAATGCTACATCTTCAAAGTATAAAGACTTTGCAAAGACCAACTAGTAAAGAGTGTACTACCACTACTACTAAAAAATATAGATTTTCAATTGTTTTAAAGTATTTTTCGGCTGTTTTACAGTTTGTCATGGTTGTTTTAAAGAATTTTACGGTTGTTTTGAATATTTTCAAGTGGTTTTAGAATATTTTTAAATAATAGTCTCTGCTTTCTTGAAGTTTTAAAACATGTTTTTTTACAAATAACACAAGAATGTTGAACTATTACTAGACAAACCACCTCCAAAAAATTCGCGAAGAGTTTGAAAGGAGGCTATATTTTTGTTTAGAAAACAATGGAAGTCATTTCCAACATTTACTTTAACATGTTATTTTAATTTAATACATTGAACACTTTTGCACTTTATTTGCACTTAATTCCAAAACTAGTTCACCAAATCATATTGTATTATTAATGACTGGAAAGCATTTTTCTAAGTTTCCAACGATGCATTACAAGTAGGGGGTGCCATTTAATTTTTTTAGATGGAGGTGGCTGTAGCTTAAAGGGTGGGTAGGGGGTGGATACTACTTACGCCATTTTGGTTCCCCCTTCGAACCACCCAAACGGTTTTGAGTAATTTTAAAAATAATCATTAGTTCTATGAAAAAAGTCGGTGGCAACTTTTCAATTGACACCCTGTAAATATTTTATAAGGTACTCTGTTTTAAGATTGCCAACAATATTTAAAAGTGATTTTGTGTATATCTTCTTCCAAAAAAGTACGTCTGAGAGGTACGTCAAAACGATTCCGTAGGACGCTGGACCACGAGATGGATGTTTTTGCTGAAGTAGCAGAATCAGTCGGGATCCCAAACATGTGCTAAAAAGTGAAACTCGTGTGATTTTCTTATCGCCGCTGATTTCTGTAGAAACGCACGAAAAAGTTAATGTGCACCTAATCGAATTGGGCGAGGAATTTTAATGACCCGCTGGCTTCAGCCGCCGCAACAATGGAAAGTGCCGCAAAAACGCCTCGTGCTGCCTCCGATAATTTAGAAAGTGTTTTGTCACTGAACGACGCGGGGAAGCCGCAGAGCGAGAGGCGAAACGCCGGAGGGCCCTCGGCCCCCATAAATCCCGCGAAATAATAAAACGGCAATTAGGGGCAAAAATGGGGTGCGAGAGCAACTCGTGTTTCCCGGGGCCCCTCGGAGCTTCCCAACCCTTGCCTACACGGAACAAACATTTATACCTCGATGGGGAGTCGCCGCCCCTGGGGCACGTGCCGGCCCCACCTTCGTGGGGCTTAAAACAGATTCCGCCGCCCCGCAGCCGCCCCCCACCGACATCGGGCAATTCATCAGCGCCCGAGCTGCGGAGAGCGAGATTTGGAAGTTTTTTGCGGAATCCCCGCGGGGAGGTGGGGGCGCGCTTTTGCCCCCGGGGGGGAAGATAACGACGTTACATCCCGATCCCGGGGGCGGGGGGAGGTAAAGCAAAGAATCGGGCGGATTTCATACAAATCGACTTTTAAATTCTTGCAAAAACAAAAAGGGGTTCTTTAATATGGCGAGGATACAATGCTGGAATTTCAGGGAAATGCCCAGAAAAAATACACCTTGAAATAAACTTTCATTCGCGTTGAGATAAATTTCACACAAATCGATTTAATTTTCTGAAATATATTAAATCCAAAAAAAGACTAAATCTATAATTATATTCATTCATTTTAACAACATCATTTTCATTTTAACGTTAAAAGATACTGACGGATTGAATTAAAAGTTATATTTTCTCTGCCGGTGCGAAATGATTTATACCATCCATATATTAATCACCGGCAATTTTTCAAATTTAATCAATCAATATTCATGCGAAACCCTAAAGTTGACCCACAGAGCTGCAGGGTTTCAATCAATGCTGTTTCAATTTCAATAATTGCGCCCGCCGAAAGGTCCACGGTTTTTCCGCTCGGGTTATGAAATTAATGAAATATTCGCGGTTCCAGGTGGCGAGTTTTATTGATATCGAATTGCGGCCGGACGTGATTAATGGAGACATTAATCGGGCCGTTTCGGTGATTAAAAAAAGCGCCCGTTGGTTTATGAAAAGTGTGAATACAGTTTGGTTATTCGTTGCGATATAGGCGATATCGCGGCGAATGTATGTAATTAAAAGAGTGTTTTTTAAGCTTGACTTGGCTTGGCATAGGCTTTTAATGGGCGATTCAGAATTTGCGTTTTGTTTACCGAAAACGAAAGGTCAGGTCAGGTTAGGTTAGTTTCTTTTAGCGAGCACTCTGCTTAGGTTTCAGGTTTTCAGGGAGATGGTTTTTCGGGACTATCTTTCGGTTTGGATAAAATGCTGCATCTTTAAACTATAGAGACTTTGCATAGACCCACTAGTAAATAGTGTACCACCACTACTACTAAAAAATAAAGATTTTCCAATGAAATTTAGAAAATTGGTTGTTTTTGAAATTTTTTCAGCATCGTGAAAATCACGGTTTGGTTAAGTTTTCTCATGAAAATTATTCTACCAGTACAATAAGAAACTGCAAGCTTTATAGACTAACTAATTCAATTATATATTACATTATTTTGATGACTTCATAAGTCAACATTTAGGAGTCATTTGGGAATTACGAATCTGACTATATTGGGCTGATAAAATCAAATAAGATCGAAACCAATTGTCCGAGGAAAAAATTCCCAAATGCACATTGAAAATATGCGATTTATAGTTCACGTTTGTGAAAATTTAAATCGCGACATCCCGAGAGTGCATAAATTCAATAGTTATTAAATTCATGAGTTTTGTTAAGTAAAAAGTAATAATGTACCCGTTAAAAAAATTAATAAACGGATTTATAAAGCCCTAAAAAGGGCAAATTCATATATTTAAATTATTACAGGGTGCTATATATAAAAAACTAGGTCGAAGACTGCCCTGCAAAATTGGTACACCCTGTATATGGAAAAATAAATATACAAGCTGCACTCAGATCTCTAGTATGCAGTGCCGTTTGGTTCATTTCGATATCATTAACGGTTTAGGTGTAATCGCACCTGCCCGTCCTATTGACTCACCCTGTATAATTGGCCGGCTTCCTTGGCATAAATTGAGGTTTAGTCAAGTTAATGTTATTTTTTTTACTTTATACATAATTTATCATGAACTCAATCGACTGACACTTTTAAATATATGTTTTTTATACTTTATTTTTCACTTAACTATAATTGAATGATAATTCCCATGATATTAGATATGTAAACATGTTCGTAACAACTGGGACCTTATAAGAGAACGTAATGAATTCATTACGCGCTGGAGATGCCAATTTCATTTTTTTTTTAAGAAAAATTGTAAAATGACTTTATTGCGTCCTCTTATAAGGTCCCGGTTGATGTGGAAAAAACGAACGATGTCTATCTCTCGGCCTAAAGCCCTCGAGCTTTATGGATTTCATCGTTCTCTGGGCGTAATCATCGTAGTAACGCTCTTGGTGCATAATAGTATATTACATAACGAGAGTTGTAAGAAGCATATTACGCACGAAGAGAAAGTTTACGTACCGAGTCGTGCAGCGGCGAGGTGAATAATTTTTCGAGTGCCGTAATTGCCTTGCAACTCAAGTAATGTGCACAATATGTAACACTACACTCCGTGTGTAATTGACAACTTACTAATATGGGAGTAGAAAAGTAGCTATTACAACACTATTCTGAACAAGGGAATGTGATGCTTTGTTATTATGTCAGTTTGTTTTGATATCACTGTGCCGGTTTTGTTTTGATATTGTTGTCATATTGTGTTGCCATATTGTTATGTTTTGTTTTGTTTCTTATGTCACTTTGTAAATTTATTTACATATCACAGAGTGATTATTTTTTTATGGTGCTATAGCTTGCAGTCCATTCTTGTAAAAAGCTCTACTGAAGTGGTAATTATTAGTGATGGGCTAATTCGAATTATAATAACGCAATAATTCGATTGTTGCCATCATTCGGATTACGTCGATTAAGTTTTCGTGAAAAAACTTCGGATTATGATTCGTGAGAATCATCCGGATTAAGTCGATTACGTTTTCGTGAAAATACTTCGGATTATGATTCGTGAAAATCGTCCGGATTATCGATCATGAAAATCATTCGAATTAACATTCGTGAAAATCATTCGTTTTATATTTGGTTAGTTGGTCGGTATAGTCGGATTGTTACTGAAATAATGAAAAATAATTCGAATAATAATTCGATTATTTCAATAATTCGCATTCGCACAATTCGATTACGCCCAATACCATTGATTAAAGATCCTGTTTTTATGTCAACACCAGTAGTGTCTAAATGTTTTTGTGACGATTTTGATTCGATATTACCATTGATTATAATACCCTATTATTATTATAATTATTATTATAATCAATGATATTACTCTGGCTATGTCTGACATTACTCTTACCATGTCATTCAGACTTTGTTTGGATTCTGCTGAGGAGGTTTTGTTATTATTATTAATAATAATAATAATAATAATAATAAATGGTTGATGTCAAATGCCATTAAAGCTTACACAAGTCAGAGTACAAAAAATGTTAAAATAGAATATTATCTCACAGTGTAATTTTGTTTGTAAACCACTATAATCATAAAAATCTATAATAAAGGAGTATATTTGATGCACGCGTGTAAATGTCACTCTTACCAACCTGTACACTAACCTGGTAAGATGACGTTTACCAGCACCAAGCTTGTAAACATGACACGAGCCAGTGTAAAGATTTTATTCATTACACACGCGTAAATGTCACTCTAACCAGCCTACACACTGACCTTGTAAGATGACTTTTACAAGCACCATGCTTGTAAAGGTGTAACATTTTTGTTCTCGTACTATAGTGTGAAATTAATTTGATTGAACTCTTGCAATATTGTTCTACTTTCATTATGGCATTTTTGTTGTGCGATTTTATTTTGAAATTACTCTTGCAAATTTATTCTGATAAGTATATGGTGGCATGTATGCTCGTTATGTTATGCGACGGGGGTATGTTATGTGAATGGCTTGATGTAGGTAGCAAATCGTTTAGTATTTGAAGTCTTTAGATATTGTGCTTCTGAATCTGCAAAACTGATATGTTATGTTATTGAAATAAATTTATAATAGCGCTGTGGGTGTTTGGCGTGCATCGCATCCCTTGTGCATACACATAGAGCTCCGTGATATGAAAACATTTCAACGGGGCTGACGTGTGCAGCTTCCGCGACACATTCGCAGTATCCAACGTCGAATTAATGCGTTGTCTGCGGCAGGAAACGGCGAGGATCCGCGGGGCTGCTGCATTTATTCATGTAAGGTACGCCCTTACACTTCCCCCAAGTCTGCATACACTCACGGCTCAACAGTTGTACGGGAATTGTTTGCATAGTTTACGCTCCCCCAGGGAATGCATCGCAAAGAGCCCCCAAAATTCTGCCACGTAACCACCACATCAAGCCGTACGATTAAGTGCGTACTGCGCCAAGGATTATGATACCCACAAGGTAATGATTATCAAGTACCAATCTCCGGGCAACGTATCCCATCACAGCTTCCCAATTACAATCGGCGAGATGCCTGGAACGGTTCGATTTCATCCGCCCACATAACCCAGTTAACCGGGAATTACTCCGCCGTTACGAAGTCCCCGTTTTTTTTTTATTACGATCATAATTGCGCCCGCAGATGCTCCCATCTCCGGAGATATTAGTGCCTCTGGATTAATTAATTAACCCCCTGGGGGTAATTATCGGAAGAGCGGAGGGAAGAGCATTATTAAAAACGTAAACATACGTCTGCGTGCATGATGCTTTGTTATAATGCGAGAGAAGAGGCAAGTTCCGGTTTGCGCAACAACTTTCTCCGGAAACTTATCGATTGGTATAAATCATTTGCATTAATAGCTCTTGCCGGAGTCGTGCCTGGGTAATCTCTCCTAAGATACACCGCTGCAAATATTGATAGTAATTAACTATGACTACGCCAACAGTAATTTAAATTTAATAACCAAACTGATGAACAATACTGTTGAAACTAGTAATTGTAATTTATCACTGACACAGTAAAATAACTACACACTACACGAATGTAATATAGCGCAGTAGTATTAAACTGTGGTACCAAATAAAATAAAGTGTTGTTTAAGACGGTTCTGCAGTATCAATATATTTTTTATACATTAAATTAAAAAAAATAATAATCAATACTAATTTTAAAACCAAA
Source organism: Othius punctulatus (assembly GCA_951805005.1). NCBI lineage: Eukaryota > Metazoa > Arthropoda > Insecta > Coleoptera > Staphylinidae > Othius > Othius punctulatus. The sequence continues at coordinate 18,351,325 of OX638145.1, forward strand.
AAAAAAGCAGTTGAGCAAACGAAGAAATAAAAAAATTTAAACTTAAAATCAATTCTATTTTCAAATGTTTCAAAAACTACTCATTTTGGGAGTATGATTTTATAATACTTTTTGTAATAAATTGTCATGACAATAGCTCTATGAGATAAAAAGTATATCATTCTCTTAAAAAAAAAAGAAATACGCTTATTTAGACATGAACTAACAATTAACTAATGACATGAATAACTAATTTTCAAAAATTTAGCCGTAAAATACCTTTTACCTAAATTGTACCTTTTAGGTACAATTCAAGATACATTTTCCGCCTTTGTCTTAAATCTAAGAGAAATTAAAGCCACTGTTCATAACGACTTTTTGAGGTCAAAATATTGGAATTCAATTTTTATCTCACAAAAAAAGATAAATGTACAGTCATGCTCACATAAATCTAGTTCAAGAAATTAGGTTACAAGAGCAATTTTATATAGCAATGTCAGTTTGTTTCTACTAGATTTATGTGAGCTTGACTGTACATACATCTCTACAAAAGATGTTTCAAATTAAATAGGAAAGCCAAAAACATAATCATATACAGGGTGTCCAAGGTAAGGATCAACAGCAAGTGGATATAAAGAAATAAAGTTGATAACGGTTTTTTTCGAAACAAAACGTTGTACTGAAAATTTGTAAATGCTGACTAGTAGAGTTAAAAAAGTGGCAACGAGAAAGTACCTTTGGTTTTCTTATACCTTTTCAAATAACTTCAGAAAAAAATAAAAACGAAATCGCAAGATTTCGCATTTGGTCGAAAATCTCCGGAACTAAGCGAAAATTTCTGGTTTTATCCTACCTTAATTATCTTAATAAAAAATGCTTCCTAACATTCATTAGAAAAGTTAACCATTTTGAATAAGAGTTAGACTTATTTTACCTTTTTAAGACACAAATAACAAAAACTTGCAATTAAAATAGTTAGTCCGAGGAAATAACTCCCAAATGCATATTGAGAAATATGCGATTTACTGTTTACGTTTGTGAAAATTTAAGTTGCTACATTCTGAGAGTGCAGTAGTAGTAAAGTAGTAGAGTAAATTCAATACTTATTAAATCCATTAACTAAGAAACGATCTTTATATTTTCATAATTAAAATAATTTGACATTTGTAAATGTCTGTAAATGTCATTTACAGCTTTACAGCTCACAGCTTATAGCAATACTAGCAGCTTAGTCATTGTACTCTTCAAAAAGAGCTCTAGATCCCTTAGGAAGCATTTTTGAAATAGGGTAATTATTTTATTTATTTATTCCTTTGCCTATCTATCTTTCGGTGTGAGGCTGGATTAGGGTAATTTAGATTAAATCGACTTAAAATGGCGTCTAGAATGTGAAATTTCCGTTTGGCAGGAGGGTTTCTTGACATCCTGTTTATATTTGTTTGCAAAGTATTGCACTTTTACTATTCTGCAACATAGTTAAAAATCGTCAACTATTAAATATTTAGAAACTTTCCGTTCTCAATTATGGCTTTTATATTTGTTGGCGATATATTGCATTTTGATTATTCTTCAACATGGTTCAAAATCGTAAACTATTAAATATTCAGTACCTTTAAAAGTTTCCGTTCTCAATTATGCCTTTTATATTTGTTTGCGAAATATTGCATTTTGATTATTCTTCAACATAGTTCAACATAGAGTCAATTATTAAATATTTAAGACCTTTAAAACTTGTTTAGGATTATAGCCATTTTTATATTAGAGGGCATTATAATTTGCTTTGTATGCAAAAATACTGGTCATTGTTTGATTTATGGATTCATTAATCCTGGCTGATTACATTTGCTGCTGCTACGGACGATTACTATTATTATTAGACTTAAAAATGCAAAGGGGTACAAGCGACATTTTCTTTAAAATCGTGTTAAGTGAAGAATTAGAGACTTGAAGTTCATTTCAGTTTTGTGGTGGTGAGATATTTGTAAATATTAATTCATACATTATTGAATAAACTCGTAACAATGAATATTCTCTTGAATTTATGACCGTAGACTAACTTTAGTTGTCAGTTTTTCAATAATTTGATTTTGTCACTTGTTCCCATTTGCATCTAAGCCCCTCAATTCAAATTTAAAACGATGTTAGTATTGAAGAATGAATGAGGGGTACGTAGGCTTTCTTTGTAGTTAGTCCCCGTGATTGATTTATTGATTAATGTACTGCCTCTCACAAGTACTCCCCGACCATGTATGCACCCCCAGGTGCCCCCGGTGCATTTGCGTGGGGCCCACCCTCAGCACCAGGAGCTGGTACATACAAGGCCCTAGGTGCAGTAACGCCATCGCGCCGCTATCTCAAACAAAGTGGATTCGAACTGTGATCCTTTTACAACACGATAAAGGACGGGCGACTCGATTTATCCGGAAACTGCTGAACGTGAAGTGCCCCAACCTGTATTGGCCGGGCCATAAATCTAACAGAAATATTCGATTCCCCGCGCACTGACCTCATCTAAGTTTCGGGACGATGCGATGCTGCTCGTCAGAGTTTTCGGGTCGTTTTTCTCCCGCTGCATCCCCGCCGTCGCATCGCCTCGTTTCAGGGGTCAGTGCAGACGCTGCAAGAGATTGCACCCCCGTAAGTATCGTCTTCGTTTGGTGCATTGCCAAGGGTTCGCCGCAAAGATAATTCATTGAAAGCGAAAACGGCTTAAAAATCAATCAAAACTAACGTTAAATAATATTTAATATGCTTAGAATTTATGCCCGCTTTCAAGGTGTAAAAGTTAAATTGTTTCATTACGAAACTATGAGAACTATGAAATTATGAAAATGATAAGATAATCCGACTAAATTACAACTAATTACAACTATAAAAATATGTGATAAGTGCAGGAAGCACAACAACAAATCTGCAAAAGTGATGCTTTGATGAAACGAGGACGAAAATGAGAAAGATGACAATGACTTGGACGATGACGAGGTCGAACAAGGAATATGACGAATATGGTGACGAAGATAAAGAATATGATGAAGAAAAGTGATGCTTTGATGAAACGAGGACGAAAATGAGAAAGATGACATTGACTTGCACGATGACGAGGTCGAACAAGGAATACGACGAAGATGGTGATGAGGATAAAGAATATTATGAAGGTGATGACGAGGACGAGGAATATGACGAAGTACAGCCCTCCTCTAAGCGTCAAATTGTTGTTCAAAAACAGGTCATTTTTTAAAATCGTTTTAAAATGTTATATTTTTGTACCAATAATAAATTTAATAGATATATGTTGCTTATAATTTTTGTTAACTATAAGAGTGTTTTTGACAATTTTGTATTAATTATAAATTTTTAAATCATTTTTAGTTTACATGTTCCCTGCTAAAATAACTTAGCTTAAAATTATTCCTAATATCCGAGATTAGTTATCCGAGATATCCGGTAGTAGTTATCTAGTGCTGGTTCTGGACTACTTGCAGAAATCTAGGACCGCTTCTGGCTTCAGGGTGACTGATCTCCTTAATGACATGTGTCTGGGTTGCATCCAGTTCAATTGAGCTTATTTCCATTTGTGCAGCTTGCCAAAATTTCTAACTTTTCAATTTTATTCAAAATGCGTAAATATCATTTGCGGGATTTGAGTTGCCGCTAATGATATTCATGCATTTTGAATAAAATTGAAAAGTTATTGTTATCTACTGATCTTTGATCACTTCATATACCGATATCTATACCGCTCGAGAGTAATATTCATTGATCAGTACTCAATCAATGATCAATTATTGGCTTTTGAATACATCTGGGTTACTGTTCGTTTAGTCACATGCAGTTTATTGGGTTTTAAGGAAAGACATCGATTTTGCGTCCGTCGCGCTTGAGGTCGTTATTCAGTGGCGAACAGAATAATAACTTACATCAATGCAGGATCTCTGCAGTTAACGGCATGAATGGCTTGATTTTAATATCGCAGCGTCCACGTCGGGCCCGCGTAATGAACAAATTTAAAAACCCCCTTTGTCCACCCCCTCGCTTTCAGCCAACTTCCGACTCCATTTACATTACCGCCATTAATATCTGTTTTACCCGCTGTCAACCGGAAACTCTCGTGTATATTGCCTCAATTATAAGCGGCGCTTAATATTCAGCGGAATGTCTGCGGCGGGCGGCCTCATTTGCATGGAAAAGTGCAGCGAAAAATCCGCGCTAATCAAATTCCTCGTCCAAATGTAAATGAAAGGCGGCCTAATTCGGGCATTATGCTCCTAATTGAATCATCCGTTGGGCCGGAAAAATTGATATTAATGCGCCGGCGAGAGAATGGGGGGCGATTTGTATTCGTTATTCTGCGCGGTGAGAAAATGCTTTCCTCGCGCAATTAGCGCAATTTTCCGGAGTATAATTCCGCGTGTAAAATGATACGATTTCCTCAGGTTTTTCAATAAATTGGGCGCGCGGCAACTTTTAAGTGCAGTTCTCCACTGAGTTCGTTATAAGTGGGATATAATTGACGGCGAGGAGGGCGCCTTCTGGGGAACGCGCCCGCCATAAAGCACCCCGAAGGAGCGTGCCTCCCTTGTAAAAACCCTTAACGAGCCGCACGCGCGTCCCATATCTCCAACGCGAGAGCACCGGACGGTCCAGATAAATTACCATAGGATTTCGCGATACTTTATTTCCCATGCCCCATGGTAAATAGGCAATGCTGAGCTTTAATATCGTTTATGGATATGAATGGGCGTTCCGGGCGTTCCGTGCCGCATTATATTCGGCACATATTGAAATACATCTATACGTCCTGAATTATTTAATAAATAGCCGCGTCCGCTCCGGGCCCTCCCGGATCGATCCGGCCGCTCCGGACACATAATGTCGCGCTTTTGTCGCAGGAATTTTCTGCCCGGAGGCGGCGGGGGCGGCTACAAAGGTGGATATTGAAATCTCCTTTCACGGCCGAATGACGGCGATAAGCTTCAAGCCCAATGCAGCTGCAATGAACATACGCATTGAATGCAGTGAAGTAGTACAGCTCATGGACTCATGGACGCAGATGGACTCATGAACGAGTCATGAGACTCATGGACGCAGATGCCAGCGAGCCTCGGCATCTAAACCCAAAAAGTACGCAATTACAATAGTATATTTCATTACGACCTTGAAATAAGAATTTTTCTGGGTGACAAATTCTCGTGTGAGGCGAAGCTAACACGGGAAGCCATGCTAACACAGAAAAAAAACATTTCTGGACGAGTAATGAACGATACTTTATATTATACTTATACTTATAACCACTCTAATTTGAATAAATCTGCACGAGTACTTTTTTTTATAATTTTGCAAAACGCTGAATGGTACTTTGTCGTTTTACACCTGTGTAAAACGCTTGTTTTTACACTTGTGTCTTTTGTAGACTTGTTATACAGTGTCGTTGGCAAAAGTGGCTATCGTGTCAAGGTCTAATGCAGGTATATCGCTGGTGTATAATACGTAGAAGACTGGCCCTAACACACTGCCCTGTGGCACACCTACCTTTATTTCTTTTACTTCAGAGTAAATCTTCCAGCTTAACTCAAAAAACTCTATCTGACATGTATGATTCTAGTAATTGTGTATATGGTCTGGGCAGGGGTTTCTTAATTTGTATTTAAGTCCCTCGTGACACACTTTGTCAAAAGTTTGCCATACATCAAGCAAGACAGAAAGCAAATCTTTCTTTCTTCCAATGATTTTTCAATTACGTCTGTTATTCTATGGACTTCATCTATAGTTGAATGAGATTCTCTGAAACCATACTGATGTTGTGGTATTATGTTTTTGGCTTCAATAATTGGTTTTATCTACAGCTAATAAGTAACATTTATATTACTTGTATATTTTTGACAAATCGTCGGCGTGGTATTACATGGTTGTATGTGCAAATTTAATAAATTTGGGAAAATCGATTCTAAATATTGGGGTGTTACAACAAGTGCCGTACCATTCCTATTCGTTTAATTTCTGTTCTGACATTTTCATAAAATATCAGTATTCATAATCCCGAAATTTCAAGCTTCCAACATTCCAAATTTTTGAGTTATGAAAAAACAAAAAGTTACATACTACTCTGTTACATCATTTTTGTTTTTTCGTTAGTAACATACAACTCTGCAACTTTGAAAGTAAATACGAGTACGTAATGTTTACAAAATTAGATAATATTTTATTTACTAACACATTTAATGGGGTCAATAACTCAATAACTCAATAACAATATTTTAAATTTGTTAAATTTACATAGTTTTTCTTCCTTTCTTCCCTTTTTTGTCACCAGTTTTCGATTTCGGAAGAATTGCGTCAATATAGTCTTTATCTATATCTATTAAGTAACATTTACATTACCTGTATATTTTTGTCAAATAACGGCATATGTTACTTTCATAAATTGAGTAATGATGACGGCATAATTGAATAATATTATTCCAAGACAAACAATCGCTGTCACTGTCAATGTCACTTGTGTTTTCCGTTTCGAAGTTCTTTCATCGTGTTAATTTCATTAAGACATGTCCGATGAAAGTGAAATCTGTTCAACGCCCTAAGAGATATTGGAGCTGGCAAAAAATGCCACTGAAAAGTTGTTGCCGGAAAAATGGAAACGTAAATATGATGCGGCATATAAGAACTTCATGATTTGGCAAACGAAGAAAGAAACGTCTTCGTTTTCTGAAACCGTCATCCTGGTTTACTTCACCGAATTGGCAAAAACGTATATGTCGTCGTCTTTATGGCCTTTTTACTCTATGCTAAGAAGAACACTGTGTATTCACCACAATATTCATCTGGAAAATTATATGAAGTTGCAGTCATTCTTATGAGTCTTATGAGCTTGACTCATTATATGAGTCAAGCGTCAAGCTCAGGGTCATCGCCCAAAAATAGCCAAAGTTTTTACGCCGAAAGAAGTAAACAAATTTATTACCGACGCTCCGAACCACTCATTTCTTTTAACAAAGGTTTGTATTTTCAAAATCATTATTTCAATGTTCTCTAACAAAACTGTATTTTGCATAGCTAACATTAATCATGGGACTAATGGGAGCTTGCAGATGCAATGAGTTGCATGCTATAAAAAATGAAGATATACAAGACTATAATGGAGCGCTAATAGTATACATTACAAAAACTAAAACTACAAGGTCATGTCCGGTGAATTTTACGAAATTTGCAAAACATACACTAACATGCGACCACCGACTGCCAAGTGCGGCTAATTTTTTTTTAATTACCTGAATGGGAGATGTACTGCTCAAAAAGTAGGCATTAATAAGATATCAGCAACAGGCAAACAAATTGCTACATTTCTAAATCTGAAATATCCCGAATTATATGCAGGCCATTGACTTAGAAGGTCTTCTGCAACAATTTGTGTCAGCAGAGGCGGTGATATAACTGCGGTAAAAAAGCTTGGTGGATGGAAATCCACTACTGTAGCTGAGGGATATATTGAGGACGATATAAGCAGCAAGTTACCCAGAGGAAAAGCTATAGAAAATGGTTTAGCAAAAGTAACAAGCCTTATACTAGCACAAGCTCAACAATAAGTAGCAGTAGCACAAATACGACCAAGAATTATGATATCGTTGGAAATTCAACTCCAGTCATTAATTTCCATAATTGTTGTTTGAGAATTTTGCCTATAATTAAATCAAATCCCGGAGCTTTCTTAGTGTTAATGTTTTTCTTTAATTTCCATTGCAATTTCTTTAGGTGTGGGGGGGGGGGGGGGGCTGATTTCAGTTTCTTCCTGGGTAATATTTTCCCAGTCTAGAATGGCTTCACCCTCATTCGGTTTTAAAGTCCTTTCAAGATTTTCGGTAAATCTATTAGCCATTTGAGTACTGCTTTTTGCATATGTCCCATCTGCACTACTAATAGGAGAATTTTGCAAGATTGGTTACTAATAGGAGAATTTTGCAAGATTGGTCTCTTCAGTCTCTTAGTAGCTTTCCAAAGTGAATAATCAGCGTTACTGCCATTGAATAGTCCAATTATTTTTCAATAACTGAATAATTAATTTTTCACTAGTCACGAAAACACAAAATATTAATACAAACCTGGAAAGTATAACAAGTCAGCACAACAGAATAGTATTTTTTTAATTTTTTTAGTCTTTATTTTGAGTTCTTGTGTCGCGTTTTACATCGTGTTAAAAAAGAGTGTACAATATTTTACACTCTTTATCTGTAACTCTGTTCTTTGTTTTTCCTGACAGCTTAATGTGTTAAAAAAGGAGTGTAAAATATTTTACACTCTTTATCTGTAACTCTGTTATTTGTTTTTGCTTAAAGCTCCCATTCTTTGTTTGTACATTATCAATAAGTAATAAATAATTGCAAATAGGCAAATACATGTTTCAAACAAAAATAATCTTCCGAAACCTTTACTTTGAGGACTTTGTACACCAACAAGAACTGTCAAATACTAAAAGTTTATTTCAAAAAACATCATGTAACTATGATAAGAAAATGCAAGCTGTAGCAAAATAAAAAAAGGAGGTAAAATAGAAAAATCTTGCATATCGCCGAAACCGTTACTTTGAGGACCCATGTTTATCAAGACTTTTTTGTTTATTGTGGTTCATACTACTACCCCCTTAAATATTTTACATTCTTTTTTTAACACTCTGTATACTCCAGTTTCCATACTCTAAACAAATTTTTGCTATCTTATTTCGTTTATGCGATTGTGCGAAAAACTGTATACTCTACACCGTTGTTAAGTGCCTAACAGAATCTCGAAAATTGAAACATCTCGACTTCGTCTCGATTTTTCAAACTTTTTCTCGATTGTATATACAGGGTCCGTCATTTCACCTCCCGTCTTCTGTAGCTCAGTTACTAATTGAGTTAGGATTTTGATATTTTGCAGACTTTACTTGCATTCTGTGGCGTATTTTAAGAAAATATGTTTGATTATACAGGGTGTCCCAAAAAAGTGTGACGTCATGACGATGTGTATTTTTAAATTGCATGGTATATTTTTTGTTGTTTATTTGGATGCCCTTTATGGATGCCTTCATACCCATGAAATTTTATTAAAATCGGTTTAGTGATTTTAGCACAAAAAAATAAAAACTGAAAAAAATCACTTTTGCACCATTGGTTAAGAAAATTAATAAGAGATAAAAGTATGCCTTGTTAATAAAACCATACAAGGTACTCATTAAATAAGGTCTCATAGTTGCGTTAACCAAGTTTTATTGATATGCATTATGCAGAGTATCCAAAATTTAGTGTCAAACTTTTCAAACTTTAAAGCACTTTATTTTTCTTATTTTAAATTGGAGCCCCTGTATATTTTTATGTCATTCCATGTGGAATTACAAGACCAACATTTTTCCTAATTACAACTATATCACACTGTGAAACACATTGAAAGTTATGTGCAGAAAACTTGATTTATCAACTATTCCAATAGCCATTTTAATGAATAAAACTCGAAGGTGACTTTGAAAAACAATTTATTGACATAACATGTTTTGTAGTTACAATTAATATCTCGAAAGTATTTAAGGTTTCACATCTTCGTCTAAACCTATTACTCATCGTAATAGTATTAAGTTTTGTATAAAAAATAGTTTTAGTAATAAAATTTCATAAAAACATAACACAACTGTGCATTTGTAAAATTAATTAATTACTAGAACTTTGGTTCTATATGTCTTCCGCCCTCTTGATGGCACAAACGAAGACGAGTATGAAATGACATTGCCACTCTTCGCAATAGGTTGAAAGTAAAATTTTCAATTGCGAATATGAAAGTCATATCCACATTTGTCAATATAGGTCATAATATTTGTCATATTATGAAAATCATATTTTCCATGACAAAAAGTAATTTTGGTATCTTGGGTATAAAGACCTTAGCTAAAAAAGTTTTAAACTTTAATATTACTACAATCAACAATGGTTCTTGTCAATTTGTTAAACTTTAATGTCAATAAATTGTTTTTCAAACCCACCTTCGATTTTGATTAATTAAAATGGCCATTGGAATTGTTGATAAAACGAGTTTTCTGCAAATATCTTTGAATGTGATAGGAATTGAGGTAGGGTTGTAATTAGGAAAAATGTTTGTCTTCTAATTCCGCATGGAATTACATAAAAATATACATGGGTTCCAATTTAAAATAAGAAAAATAAAGTGCTATAAAGTTTGAAAAGTATGTCACTAAATTTTGGACACTCTGTATAATGCATATCAATAAAACTTGGTTAACGCAACTGTCAGAACTTATTTAATGAGTACCTTGTATGATTTTATTAACGAGGCACTATTTTTATCCCTTATTAATTTTCTTAACCAATGGTGTAAAACTGATTTTTTTCAGTTTTTATTTTTTTGTGCTAATGTCACTAAACAGATTTCAATCAACTTTTATGGGTATGTAGGCATCTATAAGAGGCACCCAAATAAGTAACAAAAAATATACCATGCAATCTAAAAATATACATCATGATGACGTCACACTTTTTTGGGACACCCTGTATAATCAAAAATATTTTCCTGAAAGATACCCTAGAAAGCAACTGAAGTCTGCAAAATATCAAAATCCTAACTCAATTAGTAACTGAGCTATTGAAGACGGGAGGTGAAATGACGGACCCTGTATATAAACAATCTTTATTGGGCTATCGACCCCATGGGGTCTTTCCGCCTTGTCTTACATAATACATTATACATTACATTCTACATACATTACATATTATATTATATAACGATATATATATATATATATATATATATATATATATATATATATATATATATATATATATATATCGATTCTGTTATAACGCACTTACCAACCTAATAGTGTAATATACTATAATCAATTGCCATTATACTGGCGTTTTCTGTACAGTTTTATTTTATACTCTATCACATTTGTCCTAATCTACTTGTTGCTATTTCTTTTTACTTTTTATTTACAATTTTTTTCCATTTGTCTCCATCTCTTGCTAGGTTCCTTGCTTCTCCTTTTGACATTCTTTCCTTTTCGAGTATTTTTGTAACCGTTTCATTCCATCCTATTCTGGGTCTTCCTCTTTTCTTCTTATCTATCGTCTTCGCTTCCTACGTTCTTTTTACTTAGCCTTTTCATCCATTCTTATTAAGTGACCCCACCAACTAATCTGCCTCTTTTCTATGTACTCCTGTATAGATTCAATTTCCAATTCTTTCCTGATTTCCTCATTTCTTACTCTATCCATTTTTGTCTTCCCTGCTACTCTTCTCAGATACTGCATTTCAGCCGCTTGGATTCTGCTTACATCTATTTTTGTCATTATCTATGTTTCACAGCCGTACGATAAGATACTCCGGTATATTGCTTTGTATACATTTAATTTGGTTTTTCTCGTTACTTCTTTTTTGTTTATTAGTATCTTATTCATTTGATAGTATTCTTTTATTGTCTTGTCGATTCTTATACTTATTTCTTTGTCATTTTCCCCTTCCTGTGTTATGTCTTCTCCTAGGAATTTAATATTGCGCTACCTGCTCGATTTCTTCATTTCCGATTAGTATTTTTCTTTTTTCTCTGTTTTTGCCTATCACCATTACTTTTGTCTTATGTTTGTTTATCTTCATATTATATTTTTATAACAACTCATTGTTTTTTTTTAAATTTGGCACACGGAAAATAATCTTAGATCGGGAAAAGGTTTCAGTGCGCTGTTCTGAAAATGCCACCTTTAAAATTTGAAGTGCCTACTGAGTGCACTTCAAATTTTAAAGGTTGCATTTTCAGAACAGTAGTCAGTTTTACTGAGTAGGATGATTTTTATATTTTGTTCCCATTTTTGTCTCAAAACTATTCTCCGTGACTACATGTAGATATATTAGCCTAGAGTGGTCAGCACAACATTCGAAACCTTAACTGAAATTAAAAAAATTAGTAAAAAATGTAAAAAAGGTGTGCCCGTTGTTTTCAGGGGAGGTTTGAAAATAGGCGTTACTGTGTTCTGCGGACTTTGCATGCGGCACAAATATCGTTTCGTGCGTAAAACGTTGATGCGATCTCGCGAATTGTGCCCTAATGCCCCCGCATTTCGCCCGCCACGCACCAAACCGGCCGGGCTGGCTCGGGTGGGTAATTCTCCTTCCGAATCAATGATCTGCGGCCGCCAGGATCATTGATTCACGAGCAAAATTGAAATACTAGATACATGGCTGGCCAGGCAGATATTCGCAATCAACTCAATTTTTAACGTAACTCACATGTGAAAAGCATTTCAAGAGCATTTATATTAATTGAAAACATCCGCGTGAAATGCAGGTATCAGCTACCAGATTGTTACAACGAAATCACCGGATTATAGAAATGCTAGCAGTTATTTGGTTATTGGTGCGCGTTTTATAAAATAAATTGTATAACGTTTTGATGTACATTGCCATCAGATATGCAGGTATAAACCAGCTCTATTTTCAACGTTAATCGTGAAATTAAATAATTTGCTTAAAATGGAAAATATTCACCAGCAGTAATAGTCTCACAGAAACTATTGGGTCATTCTCAGTTAAGAGTTTTTATGTATGAATAATCACTATCATGTAAACCAGTCGTTTTATGCCGTTGCTCCGGACCTCCCATTTGGTCATTTGGGAGCCCTTTGTTGAATGAACGACACATGATTGTTACCACCATCACTACCTTTATTTTTTATGTATCTACTTAGGGCTGTACACTTATTACTTTTGGTCTAATTACTTTTGTAATTATTTCTGTTTTCGTGTCTCTTGATATTACCTGATTTAAAACACGTTCAGCAGATTATGTAAGACAAAATTATATGAAAACAGTCTCGGCGTCCGTCGTCCCCGGGCGTCGGCGATATCAGGCGCCTCGCTCCACCACAAACCTCACCGTACTCCGAAAATCGATATAAATTGATGCGACGCACCAATTAGTGGCGCTGTCCATTTTATTCTGAGACAAATATGTCGTATTTTTTCCTCTATTATGAATGTACCTAGTTTTGCAGGCATAATGTAAGAGAACCCTCTTGTACAAAGAGATTATAATTAAACACGCAAAATTACAAGCGCGATCCAAAAGCTCAATGTTTCGCCCCAAAACACGCTTGTTAACCCCGCACGCGCTCCCACCCACGTCTCGCGATCCATTCGGCGCCATTCAATTAACCCGCATCACTTGGCCCCCGCAGACGTTGCTAATTAGCCGCCCCCTTGTGCGTGCAGGGGTGGCTTCCGGCGGGTGAGCGCGGAGACGTTTCAATTACGACTGCACGCCATAAAAAAATAACGGGGCCGCCGGGGGGCGGCCGCGGTATAATAAATAACGCAAATATGAATGTAAAATATTGCCGTGGCAGTACTTTCCGCCGGGACGTGATATATCACCTTTCAAATCTACGCCAACATTTGAACGGCGATATATCTGTTAGGTGGGCTCAACACTCGAACCGCTTATTGCGAGCGAGGGGGCCGTGGACGGGAGGGCGGCTGCTGGGGGGTAATTGAAAAAAGGGCGGCTGAGGTGTGCTCAGGGGGAGCAGGGCTTCGCCTGGTTTACATTTTATGTCCTTAGAGCACAAGTGGCACTAAATTATTTTTGAATCAACAGTCGTGAGTTCGATCCTCTCACCTGTTTCGCCTCACTGTAGGCAACACATGATGATACGTTTCTCTTCACTAATGAATCAGTCGGGTGTTCAGATCAGGAGTATTCATATGCAAATATTCGTAAAAGGCTATTTGCTGCAAATGTTCAGGTAACCGATGGCGAATACATACATGCACTCGCTATCCAACCTCCTTTTTGTGCCACATCCTATCTGAAACGGTAAGTTGCTATTCCGAAAATTTCAAAAATATATATATTTTTTTTTTAATCAGGTAATATCAAGAGACACAAAAACAGAAATAGTCAAGGAGTAATTAGACCAACACTAACTAACAGCAGCGAAACATGAACGATGACAGGAAAACAAATAAAAAGAATAAATACCATGAAGATGAGATTCCTAAGAAAAATAGAAAACAAAACAATAAGAGATAGGATAAGCAACGAGACGCCCAGAAAAAAAAATTAAAATAAAACCAATACAGGAAAACATAACAGAAGACCAAATGAGATGGTATGGACACATGAGACGAATGAAAGAAGAAAGAAACACCAAGAAAATATACGAGACAAGATTCAACATTAACACGTGAGAAGATATAAAGGAATTAACAAAAGATAGGAGGAAGTGGAGAGCATATTATAAACTTTAGGCCTTACACCCAAAGGTAGATAGGCAAAGGAATAAATAAATAAAATAATTAATGAAAGCGCAACAACAAAATAAAAAAATGGGAGTAAACGTATGCAAATTGCAAATATATGTAACATTTTCCGAAGTTGCTACTAGAAACCCTACAAACAACAATACAGGAAGTTTCAGAAGGGCTCATAAATTTACTAAAGAAATATCGGACGATATACTTCTTCAAAAGAGTTTTAATGAAGTTGCAATATTTCGGAAATCACCAAAATGGCAAGATTTAAGGAGATTTTAAAACAATCCAAAATTTTCAATTAAAATATCAAGAGTTAAATAGTCTCATATAGTTCAAATAGAATGTAATATCAACGTATCAAAAGTACGTAGGTATCTAAATGCTCACAGACTTCGACCTTTATATCAACCATCTTCACAAATAATTAAATTTGCCACAACATTTTGTTGTCTAGTTTTAGAGTCTACAAAATCTATAGAAAAAGAATATCTTAATTTTTCTCGGGTCACCAAGAAATTGCACGAAACTTACAACAAATCTGCAGAAGATAATCAATATATAAGCTTTTAAGGAAAAAAACTACATGTATTTTTTTTTACATACCCTATGCCCTGCTAATTTTTCAGTTCCCAAGGAAATTTGTCGACAACATACAAATCATGTAGACATTATTTTCAATTCCAGGCACAATACTTTGATAATTATAAGAAAATCAACATGTACAAAATTTGTAGATACATTTTTAAAGTTACTAAGTAAGTGCCTTGTAAATTTTTGGTAAAAAATCCAACGCTTAATCCAATTATTAAATATAATAGAAAAAAGAAAGATTCGACAACTTCGGTTCGGTTAAATGCAGAAAGAGTTGTCGTTTTAAGAGCATATACAAAATATGCTTTTGTTTTTTGAAGAAATAAACACAGATTTTGAGTTGGCTTTGACTTTTTAAAAAGGACGATTTTTTCTCTTTATAGCGATACAATACTGTTTGCTATACTTTGATAAATAAAGGCCATCTTCGAAAATTAATTTCCGCCAAAACGGCTTTTTGGGGCTAATATGACTATAAAGGCAAATCGATATCATAGTCAGTTAAAATTTTCAGTTTCAGGGTTAAAATAGTTTTAGTGAGTACTGATTCCGGGGGATGGGATTATGGATTATGGAGAGTAAATGTCTCGGCAATTTAAAAATTATGTGGGCAACTTTTCATAAATTTCCCTGTGTGTTTCAACATTGTTTATCAAATCTGAAGTAAGCCTGGAGAATTTTTAAAATATCTGAAACTTTTTTTAATTTTTTTTTAAATCTAGTAATATCAAATTTTCAGGAGAATTCGTTTCAGGTGTACTAAACACAAATCTAATAATAAATATGCGAATAATAAATTTTCAGAAATTTCAGTAATAGCTAACTAGTACTTGTCAATGCAGAAAGTTATATCCTCAATTTTATCACCTATTTAATACTCAAACTTTGTCAAATTTACAGGAGAATTAGCTTCAGGTGTACCCAATACAAATCTAATATTAAATATGCAATTAATAAATTTTCAGAAATTTCAGTAATGCTAACACATATTAGTCAATGCAGAACGTTATATCCTCGATTTTCTCACTTATTTAATACAGAAAGTGTGTCAAATTTTGAGGAGAATTAGTTTCAGGTGTACTAAATACCAATCTAATATTAAATATGCAAATAATAAATTTTCAGATATTTCAGTAATTGTTAACTGGTACTTGTCAATGCGGAATGTTATATGCTCGATTTTCTCACTTGTTTAATACTGAAAGTTTGTCAAATTTACAGGAGAATTAGTTGCAGGTGTACTAAACACAAATCTAATATTAAATATGCAAATAATAAATTTACAGAAATTTCAGTAATAGATAACTGGTACTTGTCAATGCAGAAACGTATATCCTCGATTTTCTCACTTATTTAATACTGAAACTTTGTCAAATTTTTAGGAGAATTAGTTTTAGGTGTGCTAAACACAAATCTGATATTAAATAAGCATATAATAAATTTTCAGAAATTTCAGTAATAGCTACTAGTACTTGTCAATGCAGAAAGTTATATCCTCGATTTTCTCACTTAATTAATAATGAAACTTTGTCAAATATTCAGGAGAATTAGTTTCAGGCGTACTAAATACCAATCTAATATTAAATATGCAAATAATAAATTTTCAAAAATTTCAGTAATAGTTAACTGGTACTTGTCAATGCAGGAAGCTATATCCTCGATTTTCTCACTTATTTAATACTGAAACTTTGTCAAATTTGCAGGAGAATTCGTTTCAGGTGTACTTAACACAAATCTAATAATAAGTAAGCAAATAATAAATTTTCAGAAATTTCAGTAATAGCTAACTAGTACCTGTCAAAGCAGAAAGTTATGCCCTTGATTTTCATACTTATTTAATACTGCAACTTTGTTAAATTTTGAGGCGAATTAGTTTCAGGTGTATTAAACACAAATCTAATAATAAATATGCAAATAATAAATTATCAGAAATTTCAGTACTAGCTAACTAGTACCTGTCAATGCAGAAAATTATATCCTCGATTATATCACTTATTTAATACTGAAACTTTGTCAAATTTTCAGGAGAATTAGTTTCAGGTGTACTAAACACAAATCTAATATTAAATATGCAAATTTTTTTTTTAAAGAAATTTCAGTAAAAGCTAACTGGTACTTGTCAATGCAGAAAGTTATATCCTCGATTTTCTCACTTATTTAATACTGAAACTTTGTCAAATTTTCATGAGAATTAGTTTCAGGTGTACCAAATACCAATCTAATATTAAATATGCAAATAATAAGGTTTCAGACATTTCAGTAATCAGCGAGTTTATGAGGATAATATTAAGCAATTGGCAGAGTCCTCGCGGAGGGGTTTACTGTGGAAACCCTTTTCCGAATTATTGCACTATCGCAAGTTCCGCATGGTGGACCGGAAGTGGCCGGAAGGATCGGGCGGTGGGCAAGAAGAGACAGACCAACAGGAAAAAAAATCGCTGCGAATTGAAAACGCAATCAATTTAATTGAAGCACGTGGTGTGGCCCTTGCGGTGTAATTCGCCGTGCCGGGATCGAATTCGTACGTGGCATGGGGGCTTGGGGGCAATCAAGCTGTTGCGTGCCCCCGCGAGGGGGCACGCCGCGGGGGCGGCATTGGGCGAACGCCGCGGGGGCGGCATTGTTTCCGGTCACAATGGAATCATTAAACCGGATTTGTACGCGGCCGCGTAGGGCGCATTAAAACGCAATAATTTACATTAACAAATTTGCCCGGCGGCGGCGGCGCGGCCCCCGCCGTAAATTACGCCGCCGGCGAGCTTATTAATTATGAACTATCGCGTAAACACGCGGGCCCCTTTCAATAAACACGCGGGACGCACGTAGCGGCCGCCGCCCCCGGGCCGGCGGGGCCCGCCGTAAACCGCCCCCAAGATTTATCGCAATGCGGGGGCCAACGGTTTACATATGGCCGCACTCTAATGGCGAGACGCGGATAAATATCACGGCCGTTCCTGCGATTTACCCTTTTCCGAGCTTACTTGCCGGGGGTAAATCCCTTATCTATATACTCCGCGCACAGCGCGTCTTCTTTTTTGCCGCCCCCTGGCGGCGCAGACTACCTACGAGCTCCGGATGGGGGCCACTTCCGGATTAAACCGGGACCTCTGCCGCCCGTATTAAAATCGACGCCGGAAGGGGCGGCGGGACGCCCCCCACCGCCGCCCCCCAACGCGCGCCGTTAAGATGATTACCGATCGGCATCAATTTCGCAATATGGTCCTCTTCCAGCGCGGAAACTTCGGGGGGATTTCCGGTTTGATTGGTTTCCCCCATACAAGGCCGGAACCTCCACATTCATAAATAATCGATGCGGCCTCCTTAATACTTGGGGAGGGTAAACGTACCGCAAAAAGATTGCCTTATCAGGAATGCCGCTTTCTTATACTGAGATGCCGACGAGACGATCGCGACAATCTTGGGATTACAAACACCGATAGCTCAACCAATACATTTCGTGCGGTATAGTAATTGTGCTGAATTCGTACATTTCACCAACAAATATTCGTCTTGAAATACATCTATATAATAATAATACAAATAAGAATAAGAATTCTACTGCTCCTCCTCGTCCACTTACCGTCCTCAATTTTGATTCAAATACTTCAAATTACAATTCTGCAATAGCTGCTTTCAGCTTTCAAGTCTTCATAAAACAAAACAGATTTGAGGCTGAACCTGAGAGTGCACCAGTTCAAAATTTATAATATATGAATTGAATATAAGAATGGATGGAAAAGAAGTACCAAACAAAAATAAGCAAAGGACAATTGGTAAGAAAAAAGAAATAGAAGATGACCTCAAGAACACCATGGACACAAATAACCTAAGAATAATTAGTAGATAAAAGAAATAGAAGAAGGAACCTCAAGAACGCCATGGAAAGATAACACACGGAAGGACAGGGACAGACTGGAGGCAAAAGTTAAACGAGTTCAAGGTCCAGTAGGACTGTACAGCCACAGGAAGAAGAAGAAGAATAAATGAAGAAAAAAGAAATAGAAGGCGACCTCAAGAATACCATGGAGACAAATAAGCAAAGAACAATTGGTAGATAAAAGAAATAGAAGAAGAAGCCTCAAGAACACCATGGAAAGATAACACATGGAAGGACAGGGACAGACTGGCCAGGAGGCAAACGTTAAAGGAGATTAAGGTCCAGTAGGACTGTACAGCCACAGAGAGAAGAAGAAGAATAAATAAAGAAAAAAGAAATAGAAGACGACCTCAAGAACACCATGGACACAAATAAGCAAAGAACAATTAGTAGATAAAAGAAATAGAAGAAGAAACTTCAAGAACACCAATAAAAGTAACACACGGAAGGACAGGGACAGACTTGAGGCAAAAGTTAAAGGAGGTCAATGTCTAGTAGGACTGTACAGCCACAAGAAGAAGAAGAAGAAGAAGAAGAAGAAGAAGAAGAAGAAGAAGAAGAAGAAGAAGAAGAAGAAGAATGAATAGCATACAATATTATAACATAAATAGATTTGATACTGATAATGGATTGTAAGAAGAAACTAGCACAAATCGACCAATCACAGGTGATCTAAATATGACTCACGTTGAAAAAAAATGTCCAAATCTAATTTTAGTTTCAAACCACTTCTTGTTACTTCATCTTCCAAAAAATATGCTGCTGAAAATCTTTCACCGACGGTTTTGAAATAGTTACATATTTTAATCTGTAACTACTTTAATTAATTTGATTGATCATAGAAAAAATCTAGCATTAATCTTGACAGTAAAACAAAATAATCGCATTAAATATTTATTTAGAATTAGAAAAACTATTTTACAAATGAATACTATTAAAAACAATGAACAGATTTTAGGAATTTAAAAGAAAATCCGGATGTGTTTCTGCTATTTTTGTATCTTATAGCTTGCCATATCTCCTTAAAATTGGCATGAACGGCTGCTCTTTTTCTCAAAATTTCTCCAATCCATTACCACCATGTTTGCAAAATTGTTCAATATGGTAAAATATACCATGATTTTTTCGGTTACAGTTATGTCCAGTTACATAATATCATTCTTAATATGTTGGATAACATTTTCAAAATTACTCGACAAACTGTTACCAAAACATGACTTAACAACCATTCAACCATTCAAAAGTACACAAACACTGAACATATTTTAAACAGTTAAGAGGACACATTGAATGTATAACATCTGAACATCACATATCACGTAAATGAACTTCCATGGAAGGGTTCTTTCTGCATATGCCAAATTCCTGGCTAATTTTCACAAACTTCTGGAAACTTTTTGTTCATAGCAGTATCAATATTATTAGCTACACCAAATAATATGCAATCCTCCACATAATGTATCTTCTTTGGAAACACCCATCATTAAGTGTAATTCTGGAGATGGAATTATTTGTAGAATTACTACGTTTTCAGCTGATTTTTCAGATCGTTTCGGATGATTAAATAATGGGAAGGAAAATGCAGTTGCCCAATTTCTTCAAATCATTTTTGTTTCCTCCACAAACTGATCAATTATTATAATTTGTTTAATAAGCAAGAAATAGTTTAAACTCAAAATTGGGCTTGGACATTTTTTTATATACATATAATTCATGGTTTGGCGAACTGTGCAATATTGTTTATTAACCTGAGAGTATAGTAGATTCAAATTCCATAAAAAATAAACCAAGACGGTTCCAAACACATACCAATAATTAGAATGTTCCTTAAATTGTTGCTTCCGAAATTATTAAAATTGTTCGAAGGTAACCTTAATTTATACTTAAACTACTTTTTTGTAGCAAATTATGCACCAGCGTTAATGGTCACAATTGGTATATAAAATCAAACAACAACAAAATGCAAGCTCTTGCCGTTTTTTTAATAACTCTCTAGCTTGTTTGAATTTTCGCTCTGAATGCAAATCGAACCCATGACTGTAGATTAAAGTCGGAGCCTTAACGCGTTATACCATACGAATCTTCCAGTTTAATTCGGCGTTTTTTTCTAATGTACTGAAAAAAAAAACGTTTTGAAAATTTTACAGAAGTTGCTGGTAAATTTTATTTAACCATAAGCTGGCGATTTTACACATCATTTTTTATTTTAAAGTTTGCGCTGATATTGTAACGCATCTCACCTCACTTTTATACAAAATGCAATTTTTATTATTGATTGGAAAAATTCATTGGCAACTACAAAATTTTCATAACAAAGTAGGTATCATATATTCTGAATTAATTATTATATTACTATGTTTTTACCACTTTTATTTTGTTTGAAATTCATAACTGGCTTCGACTTTTTACGGTCTTTATCAAGTGACAAATTATTAATATGTGACAAATTACAATGGTGTAATGATTAATTTATTTATTTAAAAAATTGAAAAGTTCAGACCAAACGCTATTTTCTTCATTAAGTAGATCAAATTTTGGAATTATTTGGAGATTGATATGCCATTGTACAACTTCTACCAGCAATTATAGATGTTCGTAGAGTTTAGAAATTATTTGCATAGGAATTATGAAAATATTATATAAATAAATCTAAGAATTTTACAGAAATTATGAAAATCATACAAAGAAAACAAATCAGTATATATTTCTAATGTTTCCTAAACAAGAATATGTCAGTGGAGAGAGTTGAACAAAGAAAAAACTTCTTGCAAAAATAAAATATCATTCTTGAGTATGGTTTCATTGTTTCATTCATAAATGTCATTGTAAACTATAAAATTTTCACTGGAAGTTCAAGATAAATTTTCACTGGAAGTTAAAAGTTTTACGAATTTCATTGAAAATGATCAAATGTGAGTTTTTAATTACAAACTTTCTAGGGAAATTCCAAGGTTTAATTACAAATTTCAACATTTCATTGGAAAATCATTCAAGTTGCTATGTAAGCTGTATTTTTTTTATATTGAAAAAAGAAATTTTATTTGTTTATTTTTTTTATACAATTTTTCATATAAAAAAGTACTAAAATAATATTTTTATATTCATAACATATATTTTCATAACAAAGTACATATCACCTTTGCGCTGTATTTTATAAATTTTCAGAGAAAATGGTTTTAATTATAAATTACTTCATGCAGTGGATATTACATATTATTTATTGCAAGTACAATATCTTAATGGAATTTGAGAAAGTCTCAATGTGAATTGCGAATTTTCATTATGGAAGTCTCAATATAAATTATGAAGTTTGATGAGCCATGATACAATTTCCACCAGAAATTATAAGATTTTCATAGAGATTTTGAAAATATCCTATTAAAAAAATATTTCTGTTTTGTTACAAAATTATGTGATTGGAGAATTGAACAAAGTGAACTTTCTTGTAGAAATTATAATATCCCTTGTAAGAATAGAATTTTCGTTGTAAATTACAGAAGTTTCACTGAAAATTACGAACATTTCTTTGGAAATTATCAAATTATTATAATGTATATTATTGCATAGAAAATATGTTGGTGAAAATTATTTATTTATATGTAAACTCTGAAATTGGGTTATAAAAATTGATCTCCAGCACTGTTTTACATAATTGCCTGCCATTTCGTTCCAGTTGCATATTTTTGTTTAAATTTTTGCAGAATCTGTAGCAGAATTCTGTTTGCAGAATTTGTAGCAGAATTCTGTTTGCAGAATCTGTAGCAGAATTCTGTTTGCAGAATCTGTAAGACAGATTATAAATTACTGTTGCATAAAAAAATTGTGTGCAAATTGTATATTAAATTATTTATTTATTTATAGTCTGAAATTGGGTAAATATTGCACGCGTATTCTGCTAGTCCAGCACTAAATATTTAGTTCATAGTTAATTTGACAGTTCAGTACTAAATATTTAGTCCAGACCTCATTGCTTCGCCTCTGCCATTCTGAAGAGGGAAAATTTACGAGAGCCATCCATACAGTTGACGAGCAACTTTCCCTTTTTAAATGAGAAATGCTCCGAGATACATTTTCCTACCGGCGATTGCGTTGCTAATGGCCTACCTCTAATTTGCGGCCGTGACGAGGGTCTGCGAAGGGCATTCTTCGCGTCCCGCGTCAAAAAATGCTGCCCTTAATAAAAGCGGCCTCCACGGGGTTGGGGGCGAACGTAAGTAGAGATGTAAGGGCAGTGTCATGGACGGCCGGCGTTTTTACGACCCCCGCGGAAAAGTGCGATTGAGTTAGAATGAGGGCGGTTTCCATTAGATGTCTGCTAGATTACTCCCGTGCGATAATGATGATTGGGGCTGCTCCTTCATCATTATCAAATTATTTGTAGGTGACGAGCGAAATTGTACTTTTGGGCATTTACGAAACTCCGATACTACCAGAAAGGGCTAATTGGAAAGTTGAAATTGAATAAATATTACGTTGTAATAAGTAAGAAGTTATAATGGAAAAGGGAACGACATCTAATATAACCCACGCCAAATGTTCCTGACAGTCTGACGAGTTCGTACCTGAAGATTTGACGGATTCCTGTGTAATACGTAATTGCGAAAAGAATTGCAAAATTGTAAATTCATTTCTTTTACTTCTGGAGCTGTAGATGAAAATACCGGAAAATCTGTGCATTCATTTTCTCCTATTCCCAACTTTCACCAATATTTTTTTAATGTAATAGATCATAACTTGATGACATTAATTAGCCATAGGCGTCGATAAAATAAATGAAAATTATGCGGAATTTTAAAGGCACTTTTTTTTCAAATGAAGGCACTCAATAATCCATCGCAGTCGAATTAAACCTTAAAAGGTGCCTACTTTGAAATGAGCCAACCCTTCAAAACTCAATCCATATCCACACACAGAAAGTTAATTATAGCCGACCTATATTCTAAGGATTACACAGTTCACGCCATTAGTTACCAATCCGAAAGGATATCCAAAAAAATAACCGCCACTCGTTTTATTTTTGTATTTTTTTTTACAGGTCAGTGCACAATTTTACTGTACGCAAATATTTGCTCGTACAGGTTTTGCAATCGCGTTTAGCATCGATTGAATATTTCAACTGCAAAATATATTTATTTTGCGGGATGATTTATTTCGTTGCACGGCGTTGAGAGCTGTAGCCAAACTAAATATTTTGCCGTGGGTATAAACAATTATTTGTTTGTTTGGCTTGTAACAAATCCGGTTTTGGAATGTTTTTAATTACTGTAACTTTTCAACTGTGCTATAATTTTAAATAACGAACGTGTAATATAATACATTATTGTCAACGAAAATATAGTGAAAATTAAATAATAACCAGATCAATATTATTTATAGATTTAGTTCTGTGTGTACAAAAATATGTGGAGTTTATTATGACATAAATACATAGTATTTGATTGTATATTAGAAGTTACGCATATAAAAAATTAGTGATATATATTTTTTTTAATGTAGATATTTTATTAATATTAAGTCATATTTAAAATTAGAGTAATTTGTATATCTGCATTTATATATGTAATTCCATTTGTATGTATGTGTATTGGTATGGCCCTGCCGTTAGCAATTAAATAAATAAATAAATATTTTATACTACGGAAAAAAAATATTCGAGACTATCTTGTCGTCTGTTTTAAGATTATTTACAAAATATGTTTATGTAAGACATACATATAATGACTGCATATTTTTTAAGTATTCTTAATTTTAGGAACAAAAAAAAGAATATTCATTTATTTGATTATTTAAAAACATAATTAAATAAATTAAAAGAATACTTTAAAAATCAATTAAAGAAAAGTAACAATTATCCCTTTTTCACAAAGACATATATTTAACTAAATGTACATTGCAACCACCACGTGGTCATCTTCAGTAGATATTTGATACTCTTGATTGATTTGATACTGATACAGTAACAAATATCTATTGAAGATGACCACGTGGAGATTGAAATGTGCATTTAGTTAAATAAATGTCTTTGTAAAAAAATGATAATTGTTACTTTTCTTTAATTGTTAATATTTCACAAGCTCCAACCGATTGATTAAAAAAATCAAGTTTTTTATTTACACTCGACATAAAAAACATGAAAATTTAAGTGATTTACTTATGAAATAAGACACCAAAACCTTTTAGTGGTCTATTAGAAACTATCGTAGAAGACTTAAATGAGAATTACTTTATTTAAAACAAATAGGAGTATTTGTTATAAATATTCTTTAATTGAAGAAATATTCTTTCGTTACTTTTCTTTGATTGTACACAAGCTCCAACCGATTAATTTAAAAAATCAGCTTTTATTGATTTTTTTATTTGATTATTGAAGTGATTTTTGTTTCCAAATTATGTTCCAAGGAATTTTAAGTTACTTATGAAATAATACACCTAATACTTTCAGTCGAATATTAGAAAGTATGTAGAAGACTTAAATGAGAATTACTTTATTTAAAACATATAGGAGTATTTGTTATAAATATTCTATACAACAACAAAGAAATGTTTGAGAATATTAACTTGTTTTCTATAGAAAGTTTAGTTAAACAATTATTAGTTATTTATTCGATATTTTCTCTGTTATTTATAACTAAAACTTTGTCAAATTTTCAAGAGAATTAGCTTCAGATGTACTAAATACAAATCTAATATTAAATATGCACTTAATAAATTTTCAGACTTTTCAGTAATAGCTGGGCCATAAGTGTCAATGCAGAAACTTATATCCTTGATTTTCTCACTTATTTATACCTAAAACTTCATCAAATTTCCTAGAGAATTAGCTTTAGATGTACTAAATACAAATCTAGTATTAAATATGCAATTAATAAATTTTCAGAAATTTCAGCAATAGCTAATCTATACTTGTCAATGCAGAAAGTTATATCCTCGATTGTCTCACTTATTTATAACTAAAACTTTATTGAATTTTCAGGAGAATTAGTTTTATGTGTACTAAATATAAGTCTAATATCAGATATGCAATTAATACATTTTCAGAAATTTCAATAATAGCTGAGGCATACTTGTCAATGCAGAAAGTTATATCCTCGATTTCTCACTTATTTATAACTAAAACTGTGTCAAATTTTCAGGAGAATTAGTTTTATGTGAACTAAATATAAGTCCAATATCAAATGTGCAATTAATATATTTTGAGAAATTTCAGTAATAGCTAACCCATATTTGTCATTGCATAAAGTTATGTCCTCGATTTTCTCACTTATTTACTACCAAAACTTTGTAAAATTTTCTATAGAATTAGCTTTATGTGTACTAAATACAAATCTAATATGAAATATGCAATAAATATATATTCAGAAATTTCTGTAATAGCTAATCCATACTTGTCAATGCAGAAAGTTATATCCTCGATTTACTCACTTATTTATAACTAAAACTGTGTCAAATTTTCAGGAGAATTAGTTTTATGTGAACTAAATATAAGTCCAATATCAAATGTGCAATTAATATATATATATTGAGAAATTTCAGTAATAGCTGAACCCATATTTGTCAATGCATAAAGTTATGTCCTCGATTTTCTCACTTATTTATAACTAAAACTTTGACACATTTTCTACAGAATTAGCTTCAGGTGTACTAAATACAAATCTAATATTAAATGTGCAATTTATAAATTTTCAAAAATTTCAGTAATAGCTAACTAGTACTAATTATATCCTTGACTTTCTCACTTACAAGATACCAGAAAGTACTTAAAATAACAAATAACAAATAATAATAAAAAATATCTTATAACAAGGACAAAATAGTAACAACATTTTTTAGATATCTTGTAAGTTTCATGAAATGTATTAAATTTCCAGAAAATTAGGTATCTCCAGTTTTCTGAACATTTCTGGGACACTGAAGTGCATACTTTCTACAAAAAACTTACAATATACCCCATAGAATATTCATCAAATTTTGCACCTTTATGTTGTCTTAAATTCAAGTAAATGCTTGATGATAATATTTACAATTCAAAGACAGCATATTCAATAAAAAATGTATATACTTAATGATACAGGGTGATTTATACCTGGAGGCGAAAAATTGAAATTCGTATTCGAGATTGTATTTTGAGCAAAAATGCGAAATAACTTTTCAATCGATTATCTTCCGATTTTTCGCGTCCTGGTATAAATCACACTGTATCATTAAGGATATACATTTTTCATTAAATATGCTGTCTTTGAGTTGAAAATATTATCATCAGGCATTTACTTGAATTTAAGAAATCATAAAGGTTTAAAATTTGATGAATATTTTATGGGGCAAATTGTAAGTTTTCTTAGAACGTAAGCACTACAATGTCTTAGAAATTTTCAGAAAATTGGTGGTTTTCATGAGCAGGGTATAAGTTCAGTTCTTATTGGTCAGTTAACCTTGTTGGTTCTTATTGGTCGGAAATGTATTAAATTTCCAGAAAATTAGGTCATAAATGAAACGTCAATAGTTATACAATTTTCCAATAAAATTTCCAATAAACAGAGCGATTGTAAGTAACAAACAAGTTTTAAAATTAAAAATATTACAAAATCTAGTGACGATTTTTACAATTCACAATGAATCATGCTCTGTACTGATATTATGTTTTTATAAGAAAATTAGAAAATTGATTTGGTAATTTATAAGAGATTTACATTGAAAAACTTATATTTTTTACTTATATTCCCAGTTATAGTGAGACTCATAAATGTCATTGATATATTGTACAAATAGCATAAATCGTTGCAAGATTCATTGTATTATTGTGTTTTGTGGTATTTAATTTGTTTTGAAGACAGCTTTTTTTAAGAAATCGTTGCAAGATTCATTATATTATTGGATTTTGTGGTATTTTATTTGTTTTGTAGACCGCTTTTTTAAGAAGAAACATTTAGATATTAATTTTTGTGAACACTTTTACTTCAACATTTTCTTATTTTGTAGTATTTTGATTTGATTTTGTTATAAGACAGCAAGATACATTTAATTTGTTATTTTTATGAACAATATTACCTCA
The DNA here is from genome assembly GCA_951805005.1 of Othius punctulatus. Lineage (NCBI taxonomy): Eukaryota > Metazoa > Arthropoda > Insecta > Coleoptera > Staphylinidae > Othius > Othius punctulatus. The sequence continues at coordinate 18,379,107 of OX638145.1, forward strand.
AAATTTAATGTGTTGTGTTTGTTATTTGTTTTTTATGACACTGCAAGAAACATTTAGATTGTTATAATTTTATTGTGTTTGTTATTTGTTTTTATGACACTGCAAGAAACATTTAGATTGTTATAATTTTATTGTGTTTGTTGTATTTCCTTAATGTTTGTAATGTTAACATTAAGGAAGTCTAGGAGGAAGTAAACTGTCACCTTAATATGAGGATCAACCATAACATTTAAATTGTTATTTTTATGAAGCTGATGATATTGCTATAGCTATGATATTAGTGGTATTTCAATAATTCACATTTTTTGTTTTTAATTTCATATGTAGTGCATAATGTTGACAAATAGATATTGTTGTGGTATTAGATATTTGAAATACAAATCAATCAATCGGATTCACAAATAATCGAAAACCGTTGCGATTTCGGGGAAACCCTATTGCGCAAATTAACTGCAATTAATCGGCGATTCGGCGATAAACGGGCTGGAAGTAATACGCGATAATTGGTTTGTGCGTCCGTGGAGGTTTTACGGTTCATTTGTAATTGCAATTATATCGCGTCGCGTTTAATTAAAGCGAAAGTGATTCCAAATCGGGCGCGACAGCTGCGGAACTCAGGCGAATCGATCGCACGGGCATCGGGCAGGTGCTTCCTTGTCCGGTCTTAATCCGCACTAATCCACACACAGCTCCGAGTTATAATCAATGAAACTGCCTAGGCCTCTGTGTGGTCCTTGTTAATTTGTAGATTAATTAATTGGCGATATCGATGTTACCGAAGAGTCGTAAATTGGGGGAGGAATCGCCTTTAGGCACTGGATAACAACTATTAATTGCTTGAAGTGATTCCAATACGTGTGAAACTAAATGGAGCAATTTTTCGATTCGATTAAAGTTAGGTACTATTGCTGCGATGTCATAAACGTTTCAAACCCGAGAACTACACGCTTGCTCCTATCCCATGAACTCTTCTAGATGGTACATACCTGCAACCAGTACCAGAGGCAGATCTGAGAACTACATATGCCCAATATCTAAATATGCCCAATGAATGAATGGGCACATGAAGAGAGGCTGAAAGGGCCCAACAGGACGCTCAATGAATATTCGTCATAAAGATGTTTATAAATATTTCATTCATAGCCCTTCCAATCATTAGCATTAGCATAATGATTAGCATTTCCAATACCTCCCAATGGTTTCTTTAAGGAGAAAATATTTTTTAATGATAAAAACACAATTTTAGTAAATCTAAAGGCTGCCCAGGTTTGAGTAACAGCGACACATTTTAATAAATATCTTCAATTAGCCCTGTAATCAAAGCCACCGAAGAGGGAGCATTTTACAATGGGCTCCGAAGCGGACACGGAGGATGCTCGGATCGATATCCAATTAAGATTTCATAATTGCCCCCGTTCCGAGTTCGTCTGGAGATAATTGATTGCGTGACGAAGAATTTTGGGCGTGAGGCGTGATAAGGAGCAGAATTTGGCGCAATGCGGCCGAGGAACATTGCGTTTTTAGGAAGAAACAACGAGGGCCCGTTTCTGCTGCTATAGCTAATTAAAATCACAAAATAGTGCTCTTGTTAGTGTCAGACGAATCTTTTAAAAACAAAACTTTTCCAGATTACAACCACGAAACTCCGAAAATGCGGCAAAGTTAATTTTACATTTGATTATTACCCATACAAATGAAAATTTCAAATACCATCGTTGGTATACAGGAGAAAGTGGCAATGTCCATTATTAAAAATTTCAAGTTCAGTTTTTCTCCTGTATATTTCACCTGTAAATTTAATTTAAAAAGGAACTTGGTCAATTATGAATAACAAAACATTTAAAATAATCCATTTAATCATCCAAATGACGTTCTAGTTCCACCACTGCATATAAAACTAGGTCCTTGTCAAAACTTTGTCAAGGCTCTGAATAAAGATGGTGCTGCTTTTAAACATTTGTTAGCAGTCTTTCCTACAATTTCATATGCTAAAATTAAAGAAGGCATATAAGTTGGTCCTCAGATCAGGAAGTTATTAAATGATGATTATTTCTTGCAATGTTTATCACAGAAAGAATCTGCAGCCTGGCAATCTTTCCAAAGCATCGTAGATGGTTTCCTTGTAAACAAGAAAAGTGATAACTACTGACAAATTGTTACTGAACTAATGAAAAGTTATTGTGAATTAGGTGCACGGATGTCACTCCAGATGCATTTTTTGCATTCTCATTTGAACTTTTTTCCACAAAACCTGGATGCGGTGAGTGATGAACAAAGAGAATGTGATCATCAAAATTGAATAAAAATTGAAAGAAATTATCAAGAATTTTGGGACAAAAGTATGCTGGGAGATCATTGCTTGACTCTAATACGTGAAACTGACCTAGATATATTGAAATACTGAAATAATTGTACAATAAAGTTATTTTTCCACTTTGATACGTATTTTCCGGACAAACCTCGTACAAGCGATGTTCAAACACTGCTATTTACGTTTGAAATTCCATTTATTTTTGAATAAATTAACGATTTTTTTATTAAAAACATCCGAAAATTATGATAATTCATATCTCGCAAAGCTGACCTGACAGAAAAAAAACAGTTGCAGATTCGAATTCAGCGCACTAAATTACCCTAAAAACACTATTTCGTTGCTCCAGTCCAAAACATTGTACACGAGTGTAATTGTAATTGCAATTGACATTAAAGAACGATATATAAAACATCTGTATTGCATAGGAATGACATTCAGTTGGGGATTTACAGATTTGTATGTCTACGATATCAATCATTGCAGATGTATTTTAAGCAAAATATTTACTTGCTGCTTATTTATTGAAATATTTTAAAAGTCATGAATAAATATGGATGTCAAAGTTGTTTATGTAAGCGAGGCGTCGTAAAAATAATTTGCAGATAAGGAATATTTATTAGTCGTAACTTTCCTAGTCTGCATGTTTTTGTTTTAAAAATTGCAGTATATTTGCTTAAACTTATTAGCAATGCTTCATTGTTAATGGATATTAAAACACAATGGTGCATGAATCGAGCCTTGGGGGAAAGCTGGATGAGTAAGGCATTTTCAGCTCGATAAGTAATAGCTATTTTGAGTATAAGTGAATAAAGTCGAATTTTATTCACGAAAAACAGTTTGGTGCAAGAGGCGAAGTCGAGTGCGATAATTTTTTCGAGTGGATAAAATTGCTTTATTCGCGTGTATCAGACAAGTTTTTTTCCAATTCGTTGTCAGAATTAAAGAATTTGCGTGAAGTGTCACATTGTCAGGTGACAACGAAAATTTCAAGGATAGTGCGAATTTACCATTTAAAAAAAACTTTATTCACGTTGTCAATGGTTATAGTGAATAAAGTGAAAATGTAAACATTTTATTCACCCATTCGATTAAAGTGTAGTTTTAACAATGAGATTCAATATACATAATGAGCATTTTAATAATGCGAATTGGAAAAAGTTTTTAATGTCGCCATTATGAGTAATTTCGTACAACCTTGGATTATGATCAAGATACAAAATAACTACAAAAAATACAAAAGAACAAATTTCGTAGAAATGGAAGTTGCGATTGGAATTTTTTCCATTATTTTACTGCTACGTAGATTCGTAGAAAATTGATGACAGTAAGTAGGTAATTCTAATAGTATCCTTTATTTCGCCTATGCTATGGCAGCTACAAAAGTACTTGCGTGTACATACGTAGTCATATTACAACGACAACTGCACTATTTATATAAAACTTAGGTACTTCTAATGCAAATACAAGAGGTGAATGCTTCAAAGACGAATATATAAAATATACACTCTAAAACTATCAGTACAGATAAAAGCGTAACATTTTTTTTTTTTTAATGGGAATGCAAAAAAAATTAAAGGTCATATACAGAGTGTCTCAGTTATTATGTTCAACATGGAGATTTCGCATACAATTAAGAAAGTTAGTGTCAATATCTCAATACCTGTATGTGATAGTCTGTTTTAATAATATAATTTAGTTATCCTCAAAAAAATGCCTTAATAATGTCAAAATATCATTGCGCATGGTTGATATTTCACAAAATATCAGTGACACACAGGTATTAATAAACATATTGTATAAATTAATATAAACGAGGAAAAATTGAAAAGCCCTTTTTTCCATTTTCGTCATTTTCAGCCAACTATTCCATCTTTCCTATTAAGTAGTTCTTGGCCTTAAGATTACCTTGCCTAATTTAACCAAATCTCTATTTCTTACCATTTACAAGATGTGATCCGAATGTTGAGCACGTTAACTGAGACTTATATAAAATGTGTACTTCAAACTTACCGATAGAGATAAATAAATAACTCCTTGAAACATTAACCTTCACATTTCTTTGCTCAATTAAACAACTAATCATCTACGAAAATTCAAACTTTGAAAATACTTATAAATTAATCAAATATTGCTTCAACCCACCGATATACAGGGTGATTCTTTAATATTGCGAAATACTTTATGAAACGATTTCTTGTCCAACCTTCACATTTCTTTGCTCAATTAAACTACTAATCATCTGCGAAAATTCAAACTTTCAAAATACTTATAAATTATTCAAATGTTGCTTCAACACACCGTTATACAGGGCGATTCTTTAATATTGCGAAAAACTTTAAGAAACGATTTCTTGTATAACCTTCACATTTCTTTGCTCAATTAAACAACTAATCATCTACAAAAATTCAAACTTTCAACATACTTATAAATTATTCAAATGTTGCTTTAACCCACCGATATACAGGGTGGTTCTTTAATATTGCGAAAAACTTTAAGAAACGATTTCTTGTCTAAGCTTCACATTTATTTGCTCAATAAAGCAACTAATCATCTACGAAAATTCAAACTTTCAAAATACTTATAAATTATTCAAATGTTGCTATAACCGACCGATATACAGGGTGAATTTTTAATATTGCGAAAAACTTTAAGAAACGATTTCTTGTCTAACCTTCACATTTATTTGCTCAATTAAACAACTAATCATCTGCGAAAATTCAAACTTTCAAAATACTTATAAATTATGTAAATGTTGCTTCAACCCACTGATATATAGGGTGATTCTTTAATTTTGCGAAAAACTTTAAGAAACGATTTCTTGTCTAACCTTCACATTTCTTTGCTCAATTAAACAACTAATCATCTACGAAAATTCAAAGTTTCAAAATACTTATAAATTATTCAAATGTTGCTCTAACCCACCAATATACAGGGTGGTTTTTTAATATTGCGAAAAACTTTACGAAACGGTTTCTTGTCAAGAAATAAGAGGGGTGTTTTATATAAAGTAGGTTGACATAAGTCAAATTTGACAAATTACTTAATAAAACTGTTTCGCCTTAAAATGTATAAGTACCCAAGCACATTATTATGTAAGTTATTCCACATCATATGCTGTTTTAAATAGCCATATCATCCTCTGTACGTCCTCTGTACAGTCTTAAGAGCACGGCCAGTTAAATGCTCGGCTGGCGCCTCGCATTTAATATTGCGCCCTCGTTCTTGAACATTTATTTAGATGACTTGTTGCATACTTAATAACTGTTAATCACTTTCTAAATTAATTTAAAGATCTGAATTTTTGTGAAATCTGGAATCTTGAAGATTTATTTAGATGACTTGTTACATACTTAAATAACTATGAATCAATTTCTAAATGAATTTAAAGGTCTGGATTTTAAGGTTGGCAAAAGTGTTTAATTTCATGGTTCATGTTTAAAAATTTTGCAGCTTCTAATGCAACATTCATTTTAATTTGCAATGGACATAATATGATTTCAATGAGAATTTTGTGGTTAGATGAGCTTTTTGCAATTTCGAATAAAATTTTGTAATTTAAGGAAATTGTAATCAGAATGTATTTAATGGTAAAATTTTCCTTAAAATGCTTCGAATGTCCAAGTGGCAAAAAGCTTAAGGTATTAAAAAAGAAATAATGAGCACCCCTTTCATTAAAGGTAAAAACAACTCATGTTCCATCAATACGGTTTTAATTAGAAGAACACAAAAACAACCCTCAGCCGCTATCTCCGGCTCCATTCGAGAGCAGAAAAACACGATCCCCATCCAACGGAGCCCCATTAATCCCAGAATCTCCGCAATCTCCGATACATCATCCCCTCTCATAATTGACGTCCGCCGTTCCGGATGCCGGAAAGGGTTGAGGCGACGCCGCTAGACGCGGGGCGTCGCGACGTCTGCGATTGCGATTATTGCGAGGCGTCGCTCGTAGCGCTCGCCTCGCCGGCCTCAACAAGTGTCACCGGAAGTCGCCCAGCGCGGCTTTCCCTAATGAAATTCATCACACCCAAAACGCACGCACCCATGGGGATGGGGGTGGATAGCTGCCGAAATTAATTTGTCCACAAATGCTCGCCATGTTCTACAGCCTATTGTTACAGCCAGATACAGCTAATCTACCATCAACATCTATATCGATTACCAGCATTATCTGAGCGATGGTACAGGGCGACACTTCATAGGGGCGGCTGCAAACCGCCCTTGATAATTTATTTTGATAAATGTGCTAATGCGGAATGAGAAGCAGTCTAAATAGCCATTTAGCCTCTGTACAGTCTTAAGAGCTCGCCGGTTAAATGCTCGGCTGACGCCTCGCATTTAGTATTTCGCCCTTGCTCTTGAACCCTCCCATAACGTTAACGATAAGCAAGTTATGATACGTGTGGACAATTCGTGTCCTGCAAGTAAGTAAAATTTCGGCGATGAGCAGAAAATAACGCGTGCAATTTGAATTTTGATAACGCAGCGATAAGCGTTCTTTTCGCATAGTTAAAAATTATCGCTCATGCATTATTCACGCGCTTCGTTTCAGGGGCGAAATTTGCGCGCCTTTTTTTGCTCCATTTGCTTCAATTGCGTGCCTTTTAAATTACCGGAACTGCGGTTCTGTATTTGGAGTGCCAGTGCAATGCGACATGTGCCTTTGCACGCCAATTAGATGATTTTATAAACTGCGATACAAGTTTTGCGTAGAATAAAGTTACTGCGGTCACTCCATTAATTGTACGCTAACAATCAATGGACCAATATCATCGTTTTCAGCCCAACAAATTGGCATGAAAAACTTCAAATCCGCGTATTGTATCAAATAATACAGACAATATACGGCACATTGGAAGGGTGTTTTTGAAATGAGAATAATGCGGCTCTTAATTCTGAGAAACGGAATTTGCTTTTGAAAATTATGCTTTTATTTTATTGCCTCATGGATTTGTATAAAATTAATAGCAGTAATTGTAATGCAAATGCAAACATTTTATTTTGAAAGTCGAATCTACATACAAATATACACTTTAATATTATTAATACAGATCAAAGAAATATCAAAGAAACAAGTACATATAAACGTATTTAGTATTCCTAATTAGTTATAAATAATCTTTATCAGAATGAATCCTTTCGTTTTAATCTCCGCTGTGTAGCGAAGAGATTTAGTTTCTGTGTAAATTATCCACGTTTATCTCCTCAATCGCCACGTCCTCCCCCTCTTTCTTCTTCTTGACTTCTTTCATCACTGGCTATACATCTACTTGGTTGACCGTTCCTCCTTGGTGCGTTTCTGGGTGGATAATTATCTTCATCTTGACAGGGTGGGTATGCAGGTTTCTTGGTTGTTGGCTTGGTTGTTGTTCTCCAATACGTAGGAGGCTTAGTTGTCGGTCTCCAATATATAGGTTGTTTCGTTGTTGTTCTCATAAATATTGGGCCCTTAGTTGTCGGTGTCCAATATATAGGTGGCTTGGTTGTTGTCTTTGTTGTTGGTTTCCAATATACAGGACTCTTAGTTGTCGGTCTCCAATATATAGGCTGCTTGGTTGTTGGCTTGGTTGTTGTTTTCCAATATATGGGTTGCTTGGTTGTTGTTTTCAAGTATATTGGACGCATAGTTGTCGTTTTCCAATATATAGGTTGCTTAGTTGTTGGCTTAGTTGTTGTTTTCGAATATGTAGGACGCTTAGTTGTCGGCGTCCAACGTGTGGGATACTTTATTGTTGCCACGGTTGTTGTTCTCCAATAATGCGGATACTTGGTTGTTGGTTTCCAAGATGTGGTTTTTGGACCCGTCACATAAGTTGGCTCAGTTACTTTTGTAGATATCTCGGTAGTGACTGTTGTTGCCTCGGTTGTCACTATTCCGTCAGTTGTGTCGGTTGTTCCGTCAGTCGTTACTGTTGTCACATCAGTAGTGGTTGTTGCTTCATCAGTGGTTGCAGTAGTCGGATTAGTTGTATCAGTCACTCCGTCCGGGGTGACAGTTGTGCCTGTAGGTACAGTAATTTCCTCGGTGGTTGTTAACTCAGTATTTACTGTTATTTCATCAGTCGTGGCAGTTATTGCATCATTTGTGGTCGAAGTCCCATCAGTTGTGATTGGGGTTTCCGTTGTTCCGTCAGTAGTGACCGCCACTTCCTCAGTGGTTGCTGTAGCTAGTTCACTAGTGGTAGTTACATCTGCAGTTTCAGTTATTCTATCGCTAGACACCGTTATCACATCAGTAGTAGTTGATCCTTCATCAGCTGTTACATCAATCGGAGCATTTGATACGGCAGCCCCATCGCCTGTTTCAGTTATTCCGTCAGTTGTGCCTGACGTTTCCGTAATTTCCGGCGTGGTTGCCGTTCTTAAATCAATATTTACCGTTGATTCATCAGACGTGACTGAAGTTAGATCAGTTGTGACAGTTATTCCTTCAGTTGTGAGTGGCGTTTCATTTGTCCCTTCAGTGACAACCTCAGTCGTTACTGTAGTTGGATCAGTTATTACAGACGCGTCTGTTGTGACGGTTGTCCCATCAGTTATGACTGTCGTTTCAGTTGTTCTATCAGTTGCAGCCGTTGTATCGTCAGTGATGACTGATGTTTCAGTTGTTCCACCGGTAGTTACCGTTGTTAAATCAATATTTACTGTTGTTTCATCATTCGTGACTGAAGTTAGATCAGTTGTGATAGTTATTCTTTCAGTTGTGACCGTACTCCCATCTGTTGTGAGTGGCGTTTCAGTTGTCCCTTCAGTGACTTCCTCGGTCGTTACTGTAGTTGGATCAGTTATAACAGACGTGTCTGTTGTGACGGTTGTCTCATCAGTTATGACTGTCGTTTCAGTTGTTCCTTCACTTGCAACCGTCGTATCGTCAGTGATGACTGATGTTTCAGTTGTTCCATCGGTAGTAACCGTTGTTAAATCAATATTTACTGTTGTTTCATCCTTCGTGACTGAAGTTAGATCAGTTGTGATAGTTATTCCTTCAGTTGTGACCGTACTCCCATCAGTTGTGAGTGGCGTTTCAGTTGTCCCTTCAGTGACAACCTCGGTCGTTACTGTAGTTGGATCAGTTATTACAGACGCATCCGTTGTGACGGTTGTCTCATCGGTTATGACTGTCGTTTCAGTTGTTCCATCAGTTGCAACCGTTGTATCCTCAGTGATGACTGATGTTTCAGTTGTTCCATCGGTGGTAACCGTTGTTAAATCAATATTTACTGTTGTTTCATCATTCGTGACTGAAGTTAGATCAGTTGTGATGGTTATTCCGTCAGTTGTAGCCGTACTCCCATCAGTTGTGAGTGGTGTTTCAGTTGTCCCATCAGTGACAATCTCAGCCGTTACTGTAGTTGGATCAGGTATTACAGTCGCGTCCGTTGTGACGGTTGTCTCATCAGTTATGACTGTCGTTTCAGTTGTTCCATCAGTCGCAACCGTTGTATCGTCAGTGATGACTGATGTTTCAGTTGTTCCATCGGTCGTAACCGTTGTTAAATCAATATTTACTGTTGTTTCATCAATCGTCACTGAAGTTAGATCAGTTGTGATAGTTATTCCGTCAGTTGTGACCGTACTCCCATCAGTTGTGAGTGGCGTTTCAGTTGTCCCTTCAGTGACTTCCTCGATCGTTACTATAGTTGGATCAGTTATTACAGACGCGACCGTTGCGACGGTTGTCTCATCAGTTGTGACTGACGTTTCAGTTGTTCCATCGCTAGACACCGTTATCACATCAGTAGTAGTTGATCCTTCATCAGCTGTTACATCAATCGGAGCATTTGATAGGGCAGCCCCATCGCCTGTTTCAGTTATTCCGTCAGTTGTGCCAGATGTTTCCGTAATTTCCGGCGTAGTTGCTGTTGTTAAATCAATATTTACCGTTGTTTCATCAGGCATGACTGAAGTTAGATCAGTTGTGATAGTTATTCCTTCAGTTGTAACCGTACTCCCATCAGTTGTGAGTGGCGTTTCAGTTGTCCCTTCAGTGACAACCTCAGTCGTTACTGTAGTTGGATCACTTATTACAGACGCGTCTGTTGTGACGGTTGTCCCATCAGTTATGACTGTCGTTTCAGTTGTTCTATCAGTTGCAGCCGTTGTATCGTCAGTGATGACTGATGTTTCAGTTGTTCCACCGGTAGTTACTGTTGTTAAATCAATATTTACTGTTGTTTCATCATCCACGACTGAAGTTAGATCAGTTGTGATAGTTATTCCGTCAGTTGTCACCGTACTCCCATCTGTTGTGAGTGGCATTACAGTTGTCTCTTCAGTGACAACCTCAGTTGTTACTGTAGTTGGATCAGTAATTACAGTCGCGTCCGTTGTGACGATTGTCTCATCAGTTATGACTGTAGTTTCAGTTGTTCCATCAGTTGCAGCCGTTGTATCGTCAGTGATGACTGATGTTTCAGTTGTTCCATCGGTAGTAACCGTTGTTAAATCAATATTTACTGTTGTTTCATCATTCGTGACTGAAGTTAGGTCAGTTGTGATAGTTATTCCTTCAGTTGTGACCGTACTCACATCAGTTGTAAGTGGCGTTTCAGTTGTCCCTTCAGTGACAACCTCAGTCGTTACTGTAGTTGGATCAGTTATTACAGACGCATCCGTTGTGACGGTTGTCTCATCAATTATGACTGTCGTTTCAGTTGTTCCATCAGTTGCAACCGTTGTATCCTCAGTGATGACTGATGTTTCAGTTGTTCCATCGGTAGTTACCGTTGTTAAATCAATATTTACTGTTGTTTCATCATTCGTGACTGAAGTTAGATCAGTTATGACAGTTATTCCTTCAGTTGTGACCGTACTCCCATCAGTTGTGAGTGGCGTTTCGGTTGTCCCTTCGGTGACAACTTCGGTCGTTACTGTAGTTGGATCAGTTATTACAGACGCGTCCGTTGTCTCATCTGATATGACTGTCGTTTCAGTTGTTCCATCAGTCGCAACCGTTGTATCGTCAGTGATGACTGATGTTTCAGTTGTTCCATCGGTCGTAACCGTTGTTAAATCAATATTTACTGTTGTTTCATCAATCGTCACTGAAGTTAGATCAGTTGTGATAGTTATTCCGTCAGTTGTGACCGTACTCCCATCAGTTGTGAGTGGCGTTTCAGTTGTCCCTTCAGTGACTTCCTCGATCGTTACTATAGTTGGATCAGTTATTACAGACGCGACCGTTGCGACGGTTGTCTCATCAGTTGTGACTGACGTTTCAGTTGTTCCATCGCTAGACACCGTTATCACATCAGTAGTAGTTGATCCTTCATCAGCTGTTACATCAATCGGAGCATTTGATAGGGCAGCCCCATCGCCTGTTTCAGTTATTCCGTCAGTTGTGCCAGATGTTTCCGTAATTTCCGGCGTAGTTGCCGTTGTTAAATCAATATTTACCGTTGTTTCATCAGACATGACTGAAGTTAGATCAGTTGTGATAGTTATTCCTTCAGTTGTAACCGTACTCCCATCAGTTGTGAGTGGCGTTTCAGTTGTCCCTTCAGTGACAACCTCAGTCGTTACTGTAGTTGGATCACTTATTACAGACGCGTCTGTTGTGACGGTTGTCCCATCAGTTATGACTGTCGTTTCAGTTGTTCTATCAGTTGCAGCCGTTGTATCGTCAGTGATGACTGATGTTTCAGTTGTTCCACCGGTAGTTACTGTTGTTAAATCAATATTTACTGTTGTTTCATCATCCACGACTGAAGTTAGATCAGTTGTGATAGTTATTCCGTCAGTTGTCACCGTACTCCCATCTGTTGTGAGTGGCATTACAGTTGTCTCTTCAGTGACAACCTCAGTTGTTACTGTAGTTGGATCAGTAATTACAGTCGCGTCCGTTGTGACGATTGTCTCATCAGTTATGACTGTAGTTTCAGTTGTTCCATCAGTTGCAGCCGTTGTATCGTCAGTGATGACTGATGTTTCAGTTGTTCCATCGGTAGTAACCGTTGTTAAATCAATATTTACTGTTGTTTCATCATTCGTGACTGAAGTTAGGTCAGTTGTGATAGTTATTCCTTCAGTTGTGACCGTACTCACATCAGTTGTAAGTGGCGTTTCAGTTGTCCCTTCAGTGACAACTTCAGTCGTTACTTTAGTTGGATCAGTTATTACAGACGCATCCGTTGTGACGGTTGTCTCATCAATTATGACTGTCGTTTCAGTTGTTCCATCAGTTGCAACCGTTGTATCCTCAGTGATGACTGATGTTTCAGTTGTTCCATCGGTGGTAACCGTTGTTAAATCAATATTTACTGTTTCATCTTTCGTGACTGAAGTTAGATCAGTTGTGACAGTTATTCCTTCAGTTGTGACCGTACTCCCATCAGTTGTGAGTGGCGTTTCGGTTGTCCCTTCAGTGACATCCTCAGTCGTTACTGTAGTTGGATCAGTTATTACAGACGTGTCCGTTGTGACGGTTGTCCCATCAGTTATGACTGTAGTTTCAGTTGTTCCATCAGTTGCAACCGTTGTATCGTCAGTGATGACTGATGTTTCAGTTGTTCCATCGGTCGTAACCGTTGTTAAATCACTATTTACTGTTGTTTCATCATTCGTCACTGAAGTTAGGTCAGTTGTGATAGTTATTCCTTCAGTTGTGACCGTACTCCCATCTGTTGTGAGTGGCGTTTCAGATGTCCTTTCAGTGACTTCCTCGGTCGTTACTGTAGTTGGATCAGTTATAACAGACGCGTCTGTTGTGACGGTTGTCTCATCAGTTGTGACTGTCGTTTCAGTTGTACCTTCAGTTGCAACCGTTGTATCGTCAGTGATGATTGATGTTTCAGTTGTTCCATCGATAGTAACCGTTGTTAAATCAACATTTACTGTTGTTTCATCATTCGTCACTAAAGTTAGGTCAGTTGTGATAGTTATTCCTTCAGTTGTGACCGTACTCCCATCTGTTGTGAGTGGCATTTCAGTTGTCCCTTCAGTGAGAACCTCAGTCGTTACTGTAGTTGGATCAGTTATTACAGACGTATCCGTTGTGACTGTTGTCTCATCAGTTATTACTGTCGTTTCAGTTGTTCCATCAGTTGCAACCGTTGTATCGTCAGTGATGACTGATGTTTCAGTTGTCCCATCGGTAGTTACCGTTGTTAAATCAATATTTACTGTTGTTTCATCATTCGTGATTGAAGTTAGGTCAGTTGTGATAGTTATTCCTTCAGTTGTGACCGTACTCCCATCAGTTGTGAGTGGCGTTTCAGTTGTTTCTTCAGTGACTTCCTCAGTCGTTACTGTAGTAGGATCAGTTATTACAGACGCGTCTGCTGTGATGGTTGTCTCATCAGTTATGACTGTCGTTTCAGTTGTTCCATCAGTTGCAACCGTTGTATCGTCAGTGATGACTGATGTTTCAGTTGTTCCATCGGTCGTAACCGTTGTTAAATCAATATTTACTGTTGTTTCATCATTCGTGATTGAAGTTAGATCAGTTGTGATAGTTATTCCTTCAGTTGTGACCGTACTCCCATCAGTTGTGAGTGGCGTTTCAGTTGTTTCTTCAGTGACTTCCTCAGTCGTTACTGTAGTAGGATCAGTTATTACAGACGCGTCTTCTGTGATGGTTGTCTCATCAGTTATGACTGTCGTTTCAGTTGTTCCATCAGTTGCAACCGTTGTATCGTCAGTGATGACTGCTGTTTCAGTTGTTCCATCGGTCGTAACCGTTGTTAAATCAATATTTACTGTTGTTTCATCATTCGTGACTGAAGTTAGATCAGTTGTTAGAGTCGTTTCCTCAGTAACGATCGTAGTATCATCAGTTGTGACCGTAGTTTCGTTAGTTGTAGCTGTTGTTACATCAATAGTTACCGTTGTGGGTTCATCTGTAACTGTTGTAGCGTCAGTCACCACCGTTGGATCAGTAGGCGCAGTAGTTTCTTCTGTTGTGGCCGGTGAATCTGTTGTTGTAATGGCTGTAGTTGTGCTCACAGTGGTTGTTAGTAGAGTAGTTGTTATCGGACAAGTTACTTCAACAATGGCGAATATTTTTTCCATAATACATACGCAATCACTCAATGCACATTCGAATACGCTGTCTAACCCCCACGTATATATCGTGCCAATTTCGTACAGCCTGGTCACATAGTTTCCTAAAATAGTTGTGGCGCAGTTGTTTCGATCTAGCAGCGAACATCTTTGAAGCAGATCGATCCTATGCCTCCGATCCGTACAAACGTTGCTTCCGCACTCCAACTCATTAACAATTGCTTCGATAGCCGGATGATCTAACGCCTCCACTTCGCATGTTGTAGTCCCGCATCGCAAGATGTTTATAAAGCTGGGAATGTGTGGGCTATTGCTGGCGCACAAATTCGTCACCAAAGCAACTACGTCTGAAGTTATTGGTTCCGGCGGTGATTCGTGAGTTGCTGCAGCAATTGCTAGTATGCATAGCTTCACAGCTATGAAGAGCAATCGCATGTTTAACAATGATGGATTTCAACGATGATTTAAGCTTATATACTGGCATATGTCACGAAAAATTCTATATATTCGCAATTTTTGCGAACAGTATTATGGGAGAATTATACAAAATTTGCATAGATAGTAATATTGCTCTATAGGCTATTGGGCATAGAAACGTTAAGATAACATGAAATAACATATGGTATGTGTAGATATTTATTGGTCTGAGCTGACTAACATAGTAATGTTGCTAATTATGATTTTCAGGCGTGAGCATTATAAGAATTTGCATTATAATTATTACTTGTTATCTTCGTTTCAACAAGTTGTGTTGAACTATGCCTACTGATTATTTGTAATTACTAATTTATTCAGATTCTATTAACATTTGACGTCAATAAAATGTGTTCCTCGTCTTTATTTCGAGTGAAATTTCCCACAAATTCTGAATATTTGCCACATCAAAACTCGGACGTCGGCTAGAAAATTGACGGAATGTTATCTCTATTTAAAACACAAATCGAAATTGGTTGCGCCGGCCAGCCCTGCTCCAATAACTCTCTATACTCAGCATAATTGCATTCGTTTTGAATTGCGTCATTCCGCTATTGCGCTTTTCGCTGATTGGAAAGGGCCGGACGAAATTCCGCTGCAATTTCCTTTGTACGGGCTTCGTAAAATTTGCCCACTGCCCTACATTCCGCTTTTCGCGATTTGCTTCCTCTGGGCCTCCGCTGGTTTGCCAACCCCGCCAGGGGGGGCGGCTATTTGCTCGGATAAATGGAGACGCAGAGAAAAAAATTACCCCTTTTCCTCTTCAAAATCCGCCGTGTCGGTCGCGGATGTCTGTAATTAGTCGCGATTTTCCGGGGGCGGACAGGTTCCACCTGCCCCAGTCGATAACGAGCGGAAAGATGTGAAAATAATGAGGGGCGGCCAAGAGTCAGCTGCAGGTATGAAATGGAGATATTCAAGATGTTTTTGTTTTTGGGTTAATAGTATTTTTTTAAATTTTTATTAATGATGGTGATGTGGTAAATGTAGCCCCATCGGGCATTGTGGAGCAGGCCAAAAGACCCACAAACAATGTATTACCAGTGAAATCGTTAAAAACTTACGAGAAATTTTATTATAATTTTATGGATTGGAGAAACACTAATAAGGTCAGCAGCTTTTCCAAAAACGTTTTATTTGTTTATTTTAATGAATTATCAAAGAAATTGAAATTTCCAACTTTATGGACACAATATTCAATTTTGAAATCTACGTTGGGTATCAAACATAACGTGAACATACAAATATCCTAAATTACATGCTTTATTAAAAAGAAAATCTGAAGGATATATACCTAAAAAGGCTAAAACGTTTGCGACCAACGAAATCAAGCAATTTATTACAGACGCCCCAGAAGTTAAATATTTATTATTATTTTTTATACTGTGTCGTAGAAAACATATTGTTAAATATATTAAAATTATTGTGTTGTACATTTACCTTTAATAAATTTTGACAATTGCCACTTCTCATGCTTTGTCGTAGAAAAAAGGCGTATGCAACTCGCATTTAATGGTTATTAAATGCTCGTTGCATAATATTCGATTAAAATGAGCCCTTTCAATAAAATATTAGTCATTTTTCATTGGTTTTATGATTTTCATTCCATACTTATCGACCTCTTGTAATTAAATTTAAAATGTCCTCCCATTCATATTTATACATTATTCAATAACGTAATAACGTATAAAACTATAATATGTGTTGGAATTCGGATGATAAATATTAGTTTGCCAACATGTGTAATTACAAATCAAATACGGTGGGGCAAATATCGCAAATAAAAACCAAACCTAAAATTCGATAAAAATGCAACAAAAACGCGAGTGCCATCCACTGGAAATAACATTCACAGAGAGTATTAATGAATGCAAACACAAATTTCCCAAAATATTTTATGCGGTTTGTTGATTCAGCATTTCCAATGCAACGCCGCCAAAACGCCCCCGAGCCTTCGCTTTTTAATAGCGAATTTAAATGTAAATTATAATAAATATTGCGAGGAATTATATACTAATAGTTGCTCGTTGCCAAAATATTAATTTTGCACTTATCTAGATTTGTTTGCTTTGCTGATTTTTTATTGTTGTTCCCTTATTTAATACTGAAACTTTGTCAAATTTTCAGGAGGATTAGTTTCAGGTGTACTGTACACGAAACTAATATCAAATTTGCAAATAATAAATTTTCAGAAATTTCAGTAATAGCTAATCCATACTTATCAATTGAGAAAGTTAAGTGTTTGATTTTCTCCCTTATTTAATACTGAAACTTTGTCAAATTTTTAGGAGAATTAGTTTTAGAAGTACTGTACACGAATCTAATATCAAATTTGCAAACAATAAATTTTCAGAAATTTCAGTAATAGCTAATCCATACTTGTCAATTAAGAAAGTTACGTGTTTGATTTTCTCCCTTATTTAATACTGAAACTTTACCAAATTTTCAGGAGAATTAGTTTTAGATATAGTCTATACGAATCTAATATCAAATTTGGAAATAATAAATTTTCATAAATTTCAGTAATAGCTAATCCATACTTGTCAATTGAGAAAATTAAGTGTTTGATTTTCTCCCTTATTTAATATTGAAACTTTGTCAAATTTTCAGGAGAATTAGTTTCAGATGTACTGTACACGAATCTAATATCAAATTTGCAAATAATAAATTTTCAGAAATTTCAGTAATAGCTAATCCATACTTGTCAATTGAGAAAGTTAAGTGTTTGATTTTCTCCCTTATTTAATACTGAAACTCCGTCAAATTTTCAGGAGAATTAGTTTCAGATGTACTGTATACGAATCTAATATCAAATTTGCACATAATAAATTTTCAGAAATTTCAGTAATAGCTAATCCATAGTTGTCAATTGAGAAAGTTAAGTGTTTGATTTTCTCCCTTATTTAATACTGAAACTTTGTCAAATTTTCAGGAGATTTAGTTTCAGATGTACTGTACACGTATCTGATATCAAATTTGCAAATAATAAATTTTCAGAAATTTCAGAAATAGCTAATCCATACTTGTCAATTGAGAAAGTTAAGTGTTTGATTTTCTCCCTTATTTAATACTGAAACTTTGTCAAATTTTCAGGAGAATTAGTTTCAGATGTACTGTACACGAATGTAATATCAAATTTGCATATACATAATTTTCAGAAATTTGAGTAATAGCTAATCCATACTTGTCAATTGAGAAAGTTAAGTGTTTGATTTTCTCCCTTAGTTAATACTGAAACTTTGTCAAATTTTCAGGAGAATTAGTTTCAGATGTACTGTATACGAATCTAATATCAAATTTGCAAATAATAAATTTTCAGAAATTTCAGTAATAGCTAATCCATACTTGACAATTGAGAAAGTTAAGTGTTTGACATTCTCCCTTATTTAATACTGAAACTTTGTCAAATTTTGAGGAGAATTAGTTTTAGAAGTACTGTACACGAATCTAATATAAAATTTGCAAATAATACATTTTCAGAAATTTCAGTAATAGCTAATCCATACTTGTCAATTTAGAAAGTTAAGTGTTTGATTTTCTCCCTTATTTAATACTGAAACTTTGTCAAATTTTCTGGAGAATTAGTTTTAGATGTACTGTACACGAATCTAATATCAAATTTGCAAATAATAAATTTTCAGATATTTCACTAATAGCTAATCTATACTGTGATTAACATCACATTTGTCGTATTCTACTTTTTACTATTACTCTTTACGTTTAGTTTACAAATTGTTTCCATTGTATAATTAATCCATTAAGAAGATAATGTGAAATTAGATAATAGTATATTATTATTTTTCTGTAGCCTTATCTCAGGATTTAAATTCTTTTGTATGATTAAACTTTTTAATGGAATCTTTAATTTTGTTAAGCTTTGTGGATGCTGAGTTGGATGGATTTTTTTAGAATTAATTGCACTTATTGTTTCGAGTATTATAATTGGCGTGTTCGTCGGCTCGGTAAGTTTAATTGATTGGCGAAGAAACCGTCCGCGTCTGTGGTTATTTAATCAATGAGAGAAGCCAATTCCGAAAAGTGATTTCACTTTTGGGAAACTTCTCGCGCCAGGCGGGCCGGTAATTCGATAATTGCGGGGGCGGGGCCGCCCGGAGATTGATTAGTTCCCCACGAAAGGATTCCATAAGTTGTTATTAAGCCATTAAGGGGCGGCAATAGTGCGAGGGGGCGCGCTATATATATATATATATAAAAGCCAAACTTATATAGACAGAATGAAATTTGCGAAACAATGGCAACTGTTTCCTTTATTGGTTTTAATAGCGGGGAAAAGTTTCCTTTCAAAGAAGTTGATAAAGTTCGTAATTCTCGAGGCCCATTCAGACGGGGCGCCAGGAAAAATTGCGAGCGATAATTAACGAGCGCCCGGATTGAGCCGTCCCGCATCTGCGCACGTCGCGCTGCTTATTTAATTTTCCGGGCGCCGGGGGTGGGTGTGGAGGCGGCCTCACGACACGGGGGGTTGATGCATCGGCTCCGGCGAGCGGAGCTCATCAATTAATAAATTACCCCGGGCGTTAATTGGCAGTATACACAAAGTTTTCGCCCAGCTCTGGGGGGCAAGAATTTAATTTTTCGCAACAAATGGAAATAAACGAGCCACGCAATTTTTCCCAAATTACCCCGATTCATCCGCGCCACGGCCCTAATCCCATCCCCACCCACTGAAGGGTGCGTGGGCCACCCTCCAGATTTCCTGTATTCATTTGTTGCCCGAATCGAATCATCTGCGTCTTATTACTGCGACCGAAACCGGACCGAAGCGAAGCCGGGATCAGCCATGTCCGACATGATATATCGAATTATTCCCTAGGGCTTCCTTTTTTCACCCCTACACAAGCACCACAGAAAAAAAAAACACGCTATCACTTATCAGATACTTAATACAAGAAACGGAAATATGGCAATGTTTCAATTATAACTGAGGATTAATTCCAAAAAATTAAACGCGAATATCTCGAAAAACTGAACCAATCACATAACAGTATGCAGTAAGTGAAAATGACTTGATATTCGGACTTACAAGAAAACTTTTAACAAATATATTATGTTGATTGACTCATCAAATTTCTGAAATCGAATGTAAAATTACAAAAAAAAAAGCAATAGTATATTGTGCAACTTGTTATGAACGAATTTGCAGTTTTAATTTTTAAGCAAATGATAAATAATTTGTTAAAAGATTTGCATAGCTGGTGCAGAAACCTGCTTAGTTACAGTTGAAAATATTTGAAAGTTGCTGATAAATGATAATGTTATTTAATCATACACTTATAATTTATTTGATTTATCAAGCAAATGAGTGAAAAAAAAATTAGATATGCAGAGACAGTTTGCGTATAAAGTTTCAAAATCTGGATCTATTTTTTCACAATTTCAAAAAAACACAATAGTATATTGTGCAACTCGTTATGAAAGTCATATTTTCTTGCACGAATTTGCATTTTGATTTTTTAAGCAAATGAGCAATAAAATGAGATATATGTGAGATTTTTAATTACAAAATTGCTAAAAAAAATCAGCAAAGGTACGTACGTAAAAAGCAGAAAAGGTACGTAATATACAAAAGGTAAATATATCCCTTATATATCCCTTTATCAAGCAAATGAGTGAAAACATGAGATCCACAGAGAGCGTATAAAGTTTCAAAATCTGGATTTATGTTTTCCCTTGTACAAATTTTGTGAAAACCGCTTGAAAAGGCCGTAATTAAATTTTTTCGATTTTTTTTATACTATTTTCATTTTTCGACTCCACTTCGTTTTGAAGTTATGACGTCAGAGCCATTTTCTAAAGAAATATGCACATGTTTAGCTTTCTGGCTACTTGTTCCCGAGATAAAAAATGACTGACGTCTTACCTTGAAAACAGAGAGAAGTGGAAAATCGAAAATGGTTCCAAAATATCAAAATATGTAAAAAAAATCATTTTGATCTATTTAAGCCTTTTTCGCAAAATTGTACAGGAGAATAATGTATCTAGGTTTTGAAACTTTATAAGCTATCTATTAACTGTGTCCACAGATTGGTCTTCAAAAAGTGATTTGTTTTTTTAGTTTTTTTTTTAAATATTTTATTTAAAAACGTCGAGTTAAGTATTCGTATTTTCTTGTCTTTGCATGTACATTAAATTTTTCATTGAAATTGTTAAAATTTATCATTTTCAAATGCATCTGCCAAAATATGTTAATATTTTGTTTTTATGTTTGTTTTTAAGCTCCGTGTGATAAGATTTGGCAGTTTTGATTGAAAAATGAACAGTTCAGTTCGGAAAATTTGGCAGTTTTCTATGGTATTTTATTATATATTTCATTAGTATCTTTTTTAGAGATTTGCACAGGGGAATAGCAATTGGAACTGCTTAGTTATATATTCTTCTCTGAGCTTAGTTACAGTTGAAAATATTTGGAAGTACGAGAAAAAACGTAAATTTTCAATTAAAATTGTTGAAAATTATCATTTTCAAATGCATCTATCAAAATCTGTTTACGGTATGTATAAGATTTGAACCATTATGATTGAAAATTTTACTATTATGTTTGGAAAATTTGGCAGTTTTCAATAATTTTCAATTTTGCACAGCTGGTTCTAAAGTCTTAGATAAGATACTTAGACTTAGATAAAAGACAGAGTTGAATATATTTTGCAGTTGCAGTTAAAGAATAATATTTTATTACCATACACGTATTGTGTGGTTTACAACTTAACATATACGAATATCATTTACGAATATTAGAAGAAAATGTCAATGTAAACGCCCTTTATAACCCTTTTTTTATTTTTTATTTCTTTTGCGATATTAGAATATTTAATAACAATGTGCTGTTGAAAATTTGTCAGATTATGATTGTCATACCTGTAAATTTGACAAATTTCTTTCTCTACTGCTGGTAATCATTTGACCAAACCTGTAAATTTGACAAATTTCTTTCTCTACTGCGGGTAATCATTTGACAAATTTTGATTATTATTCTCAAAATTTTGCGCATATTTGAAGCACACTCTAAAAAATGTGTTAATTACAATTATACATTTTAGATGCCGGTTGTGTTAAGTTGCAGTTGAACATTTGGACAAACAAATTACCTATCAATGGCAGTGGTAATTTTGTTGTCAAAATTGACATATTGACAATGGCAGCTGAAAATATAATACGTAGTATTTGACATAATTGTCTAGTTGTGGTGCTAAAATGACAGTTTCAGCCAAAAAGATGCCAGTTGTGTTAAGTTGCAGTTGAACATTTGGACAAAAAAGTTATCTATCAATGGCAGTGATAATTTTGTTGTCAAAATTGACATACTGATAGTGGCTGCTGAAAATGTAATAGGTAGTGATTGACACAATAGTCTAGTTGTGGTGCTAAAATTACAGTTTCAGACAAAAAGATGCCAGTTGTGTTAAGATGCAGTTGACCATTTGGACAAACAAATTACCTATCAATGGCAGTGGTTATTTTGTTGTCAAAATTGACATATTGACAGTGGCAGCTGAAAATATAATACGTAGTATTTGACATAATAGTCCAGTTGTGGTGCTAAAATGACAGTTTCAGACAAAAAATGCCAGTTGTGTTAAGTTGCAGTTGAAAATTTTGATAAAAAAATTACCTATCAACAGCAGTTGTATTTTTTTTAGAATGCAGCTAATACAATTCTAAAAGTATGTCGTCGTACCAAATCTACCAAAAACATCGATTATGGCGTACGTTTAAAAATAAACTATAGAAAATTGACAAAAAAATCTTTGCTTTATCATCATATCAAATCTATCAAAAATATCAATTTTCAATTACCATTTCCACCGCTTTTGATACATTGCACATTGAATAGATAATATAATAATAATAATAAAGAATATTTATTAGCAAAAAACGCTACATGTACTAATAAGGATTTCTTTAATTATCATTTCCACTGCTTTTGATACATTGCACATTGAATAGATAATATAATAATAATAATAAAGAATATTTATTAGCAAAATACGCTACATGTACTAATAATGATTTCTTTTACAGATACATCCCATAGATCACTTATAAGGACCGAAAGTTTACACGAGTAAGTTTTTTTTAACTATGTTTAACTACACCTATGGATAAAATTAACAAAATTAAAAATTATTTGATGACTATCTCATGTAACGTCACAATATATATATATATATATATATATATATATACATATATATATATATATATATATATATATATATATATATATATGTTCATGTGTATGTTTTCACGGACGAAATGTGTTTGAACATGTTCCGGGTCTTTGAACTTCCGTGTATTGTTTTGTGGAAACGTCGTGAAAAAGGTCCTTTTCAGGACACACAAAACAATCATGTTCAAACACATATATATATATATAACTTTTGCCAAAATTCTACCCTATTCCTATTATTGATTCCCCATATTCGAACATCCAAATCCATCCGAACCTCATCCACCTGTTATTCCTCCCCCTCGCGCCCATTATACGGGGGCATCAATTATTCCGCTCCCATTCCGCCCCCCTCCTCCAACTCCCGGAGTGAAAGCCTCGGGAGTGTAATTCCCTTGAAGACAACTGATACAAAACCAGACATAAAGGAAATGTAAACACACATACATACAAGCACACACGAGCGAATACGTTGGGGGGCACACACAAACACACGCTTGGGGGGCTCACCCCCCCTCACCGGGGGCTGCGGGGGATACTCGTGCGGAGAGGATACGACAAATAAAACTCCGGGCTCGATGCTTGTTCATCCGAAAAATGGAAAAAATGCAGGGCACCGGCCGCGTGCTTCTGTATTTTTTATATGAGCACGTGACGCGGCGCTCTTCGGCATGTAAATATTTCACATTTCAATTTCTGTTGCGAATCCTGTGTGCATGCAGACAGACGGAGGCGAGGAAATCATTTCTTAATAGTAAATATTTAGTCTAGTTTCGATGTATGTTTAATAAGTAAAATGTATGCATAGTGAACTATTACATCATGGGTAAAAGCTTGAGGTATTAAACATTAAGATAATTCATCCTGATGAATCCGTACAGTTTTAATATCGTTGACACGTGCATGCAATTTTTAAAATTACAATAACGTTCAAGATGGTTCATAAATTCCATGTTTCATAAATTCCACTACGTGCTGAGTGCAACACTATTACAGTGCAACAGTGCAACACTATTAGCGACACTATTATATCATCCACACGTGCATAAGTTCTTAAAAAATACAAGTAACAAATGCACATTGCAGTGTGCACATTGGTGCTGCTACATCGTCGATATGTGCATACATCTTTTTTAAATTTCTATTAGTCCTGATGGATTTATACAGTTTTAATATCGTTGACACGTGCATACAATTTTTAAAATTACAGATACGAATATTCAAGTGTGTACGGGCGAGCTTGTTCCGCGCTGTTCCTTTCTATGGGAAATAAAACGCACAGGCTTTGTTCCACAGAAAGTGTATATTATGATTAAAAAATGGACTGTATAAATAATAACAAAAATGAAAACGGGAGATTTTTATAAATTTCATATTGCATTCAACACCACGTACATGTATATCACCGATACGTGCATCTATTCTTAAAAATACAAGTATTGAATGCACATTGCAGTCTGTACATCGGTGCTGCTATATCGTCGACACGTGCATATACCTCTTTAACATTAAAATAACCATTAATGCTGACGAATCTGTACAGTTTTAATAACGTTGACACGTGTACGCAATTTAAAAAATTATAATTACGTTCAAGTTGGTTCATAAATTCCATATTGCACTCAGCACCACGTACTTTATTATATCACTCACACGTACATCAGTTCTTAAATGTACAAGAAGCGAATGCACATTGCAGTGTGCACATCGGTGATGTATATTTCAGATGGGTAATTAATTGCACAATTCAGTTAGCACCACGTGCTCCGTGCATCGCTTGCACGTGCATAAAACCTGTTATATCGTTTACACGTGCACACAAACCTGAAAATGTAACTAACTGGCACCACAGATTTCCTTATCACGAAGTCAACATTCCGCCTTGGAAATTCTCTTTAACTCGCTCGACGGACTTGTCGTTTCAGGACGAAGACGACTGGCACCGTTGCTCGGTAACGTGTCCCGTTCATCGTCCTTGTTCCGTGTGTTCTGCAGAGTGCTCATCAGGCCGTGCAATGCGGGACAATGTCTCGTGGTCCCGCTCCTTGGAGGGATTAATGACTGGAAATGCGCTTTGATGTTCCCACCCGACGGCTCAGCCGAGCCTAATTTGCCGCGTGAATGAACGATAAATATTCATACGTCACCTCGCGAATTACACACTTTGTGCCCCACGGGAGATGATTTGTATCGGGAGCAAGACTTCCAGTCGAGTTTGTTGCTGTGCTGTGATCCAATTTGATAACTTCAGATTTCGATCTCAGGAAATATATATAATGGCTTTCTTCGTACACAGTAACCCTACTTGGAAAATTGCTGCAGCTATCCATAGCTGACGCTGCTTGGAATTTTAAATAGCTAAATTAATCGAAAAGTGAAAAATTGCGAATAAAATTAATTTATTGGCTCAAATTTCCAGGAAATCAATGGCTTGGATTTGAACAAATCTTGTCAGTGACATTTGAGGCGTTGGAAAGGAAAGTGGTGAAGTCACCTTTTCTGCGAAAACGCGCTGATTATAGTTTCCGCATGTTGACAACATTTAGAATACAGTTACCACAATTAGTATAAATCGACTATTGTGTCACATATGTCGCTCAAAACATTGTCAAAAGTCGGTAACATTGTTTACAACGTATTTACAGGAAAAGTGGTGCAAATAAGACTTGCACTATTTTGCTTTTCAACCATTCGACTATACATAACTCTTACACAAAAAGTTAATAGAAATGAATGAATCTAGAGAATCGGAGCTACATCAAGAATCGGAATCAGAATTTGAACTGTCGATAAATGACAATAATGGAAGCACTACACAAAAAGTGAATAGAAATGAGTGAATCTAGTGAATCTAGTAAATCTGAGCTTCATCAAGAATCGGAATCAGAATTTGAACTGCCGATAAATGACAATACTGGATGCACAACAGGTATTTAGACGTATATTCATTAACCTTCACTACCTAACCCAACTTTTTTTTAAGATACAGAACCAGAAGATTTAGAGAATATTTCTAATCAAAGAAAAAAGGAAGGAAGGAATTCAGAGAACCTGAACAGCACCTTGAAAATGTACGGATTTTAGGACTTCCGTATACCAGTAAAAAAGGAAAAAAATGTTGATGGAAAACCATTTACCACCTTGAACTGCAATTGCCGATTTAAATGTTTTGATAACATTACCCTTGATGATAGGATGAAAGTATTTAATGCTTTCTGCAAAATGGGGAGTTTCTCTGGTCAGAACATCTATCTCGTGGTCTAGTAAAAAAATTACATTAAACAAAAACAACCAAGAAATAATTCTAGGCAAGGCAAAAGCTGTAGTAACACCTACTTTATTCATATAGAATCAAAGGCTGTTAAAGTGTGCAAATCATACTTTGTCAAGACATTACAAATTTTTGCAAAAAAATAATTTGCAAAAACTTCGAGATTTTTCACCGGGAGAAGATCTAAGAGGTATATAGTTACCAATACACAATTTGTATAAATCGACTATTCTGTCACATATGTCCCTCAAAACATAAAGTCGGTAACATAGTTTACAACATATTTAGAGGAGAAGTGGTGCAAGTCAGATTTACACCATTTTACTTTTCAACCATTCGACTATACGTAACTCTTACACAAAAAGTGAATAGAAATGAGTGAATCTAATGAATCGGAGCTTCTTCAAGAATCGGAATCAGAATTTGAACTGTCGATAAATGACAATAATGGAAGCACAACAGGTATTTAGACGTATATTCATTAACCTTCACTACCTAACTCAACTTGTTTCTCAAGATACAGAACCAGAAGATTTATAGATCAAAAGAAAAGAGGAAGAAAGCGATTCAGAGAACCTGAACAGCACCTTGAAAATGTACGCAATTTGGGACTTCCGTATACCAGTAAAAAATGAAAAAATGACATGTGAAACCGAAAAACTATTGAATTTATGTAAAGCAGAAAAAGCTCGCAGTTCGATGAAGGAAGACCAAACAAAAAGTATTTTGAACTCAGGAAAAATATACACATTTAGTTTTGATTTGGAGAAAGCATTACCCTTTCCAATTGTGTCTTGTTCTCTTGCACACTACAAGAGAAATATGTATGTTTATAATCTTGGTTCTCATAATCTTGGAAATAAAATTGGTTACATGTATGTTTGGGATGAGCCCATAGCATCCCGAGGTTCGCAAGAAATTTCTTCTTGCACAAAGAAACATATTTCAACTTATGCTTCTAACTGTGAACACATTATAGCTTAGAGTGATTCTTAATGTGGTTACAGATCGTGGCAGAATTCAAAAACGTTAAGACCATTGACCATAAGTTCCTGGTATCAGGACATTTCTATCTTTCTAATGATAGGGACCTTGATTTAGAAGAAATTTCTTCTTGCATAAAAACATATTTCAACTGATGCTTCTAACTGTGAACATATTATAGCTTACAGTGATGCTTAATGTGGTTACAGATGGTGGCAGAATTCAAAAATTGTAAGACTATTGACCATAAGTTCCTAGTGTCAGGACATTCCTATCTTCCCAATGATAGGGACTTTGGTTTAGAAGAAATTTCTTCTTGCATAAAAAAACATATTTCAACATATGCTTCTAACTGTGAACATATTATAGCTTACAGTGATGCTTAATGTGGTTACAGATGGTGGCAGAATTCAAAAATTGTAAGACTATTGACCATAAGTTCCCAGTATCAGGACATTCCTATCTTCCTAATGATAGGGACCTTGGTTTAGAAGAAATTTCTTCTTGCATAAAAACATATTTCAACTGATGCTTCTAACTGTGAACATATTATAGCTTACAGTGATGCTTAATGTGGTTACAGATGGTGGCAGAATTCAAAAATTGTAAGACTATTGACCATAAGTTCCCAGTATCAGGACATTCATATCTTCCTAATGATAGGGACTTTGGTTTAGAAGAAATTTCTTGAATAAAAAAACATATTTCAACTTATGCTTCTAACTGTGAACACATTATAGCTTACAGTGATGCTTAATGTAGTTACAGATGGTGGCAGAACTCAAAAACGTTAAGACTATTGACCATAAGTTCCCAGTATCCGGACATTCATATCTTCCTAATGATAGGGACTTTGGTTTAGAAGAAATTTCTTCTTGCACAAAAAACATATTTCAACTTATGCTTCTAACTGTGAACATATTATAGCTTACAGTAATGCTTAATGTGGTTACAGATGGTGGCAGAAATAAAAAATGTTAAGACTATTGACCATAAGTTCCTGGTATCAGGACATTTCTATCTTTCTAATGATAGGAACCTTGGTTTAGAAGAAATTTCTTCTTGCATAAAAACATATTTCAACTGATGCTTCTAACTGTGAACATATTATAGCTTACAGTGATGCTTCATGTGGTTAGAGATGGTGGCAGAATTCAAATATGTCAAGACTATTGACCATAAGTTTCTAGTATCAGGACATTCCTATCTTCCTAATGATAGGGACTTTGGTTTAGAAGAAATGTCTTGCATAAAAAACATATTTCAACTTATGCTTCTAACGGTGAACATATTATAGCTTACAGTGATGCTTAATGTGGCTACAGATGGTGGCAGAATTCAAAAATGTTAAGACTATTGACCATAAGTTTTTATTGTCAGGACATTCCTATCTTCCTAATGATAGGGACTTTTGTTTAGAAGAAATTTCTTCTTGCATAAAAACATATTTCAACTGATGCTTCTAACTGTGAACATATTATAGCTTACAGTGATGCTTAATGTGGTTACAGATGGTGGCAGAATTCAAAAATGTTAGACTATTGACCATAAGTTCCTAGTATCAGGACATTCCTACCTTCCTAATGACAGGGACTTAGGTACAATAGAAACTTACGCGAAGAGCAAAATTGTTTATGTAGCAGATGACTGGTTTAGAATCATACAAAAATCAAAGACAAAAAACCCTTCAGCTTTAATAAAATCCAAGTTGCTGATTTATTTTCGACAAAAAAACTGGAAGAAGCAATTTCCTAGTATCAGGACATTCCTATCTTCCTAATGATAGAGACTTTTGTACAATAGAAACTTACGCGAAGAGCAAAACTATATATGTGGCAGATGACTGGTTTAGAATTACATAAAAATCAAAGACATAAAAACTCTTCAGCTTTTATAAAAGCCAAGCTGCTGATTTCTTTTCGACAAAAAAACTGGAAGAAGCAATTTCAAAGCGCAAGAAAAACGAAAGGAACGAACCGGTCAATTGGCTTAAAATGCAATGGCCAAAATTCGTAAAGGATCGTCCATACAAGATATCATATAAGAAAACTTGGAATGAAGACTTCCCATTTGATTGCATACTTCCTGCAAAAAAAGGGCGATCTGCAGCGTTTGAAAACATTAAACTTGATCATCTGTATGCCGATTCCCTTCCTATATCGACCATGAAGAAGCAAAATATGTTGGAGTTGCTTCAATTTATACCTCCCATACATCCTAATTTCTTTCAAAGTTTAAACACTACACTAAATAATGCTGAAGATATCGGACTCCTACTGCACCACAGTGAGGAAGATTTTCAAGTCCATTTTATAACAACGCGATAATTGGTAAAAAGGTGAAAGTCAAAGTTCAAAATTTTCTAGAAATTTATGTTTCAGCGTCTAGTATTCATTTTACATTAATAAGTTGAATCATTTTATCTCTTATAGCGAGCAATGGTTACAAAATAACTAAGCCACATTTTTTAATGTTCTCTGAACTTTACACTCATTTATATTAGTTCGCTAAATAGTTGACTTACACCACCTTTCTTTTCAACGCCTCATTTAGAGAATATATAATTTTTTTGTCCATTGTAACAAATAAATAAACTGTTGCTCTGCTCCGATTTGACAACTTCAGATTTTGATCTCAGGAAATATATATACAGGGTGTCTACGCTAAACCGTTCGTTAAAAGTTTACGGAGTTGCCGTTACACTAATAATTTCAAAAAAATCCTTGTCATACGGTTGAATCAGTTATCTTCATGTGAAATATTTTTAACTTTCTATCACTTCCGGTTCCACCGGAAGTAGCAACAACTTTCTTATTTTAAATAGAACACCCCATATATTATTATATTTTTGAATTCCTCGCTTAAATTGGAACATATTTTGTAAGAACTTATGTACACTTATCTCTTCTAGTTTAAAAGAAAAAAATGTTTTTCTAAAATTTTGACCTTTTAAAGGTAACCTGAAATCTGTCTATAACTTCTCTTAGGAATAAGATAAAATTATGAGATACATCTCTAATTGTACCCAGAGGGTGCCTATATGAGTAAAATAATTGGAAACTGTCGATTTTGATAACAAGTGTTTATAAAATGTCAATATCTAAGTGCCATCTTAAATATCTCGTAATTCATTTTTTTTTTTAAAGGAATGACCCATTTTTTATCACATAGCACGATTGGGAAAAACATTTACTACAAAAAAGTATTATATAAATATACTCCTGAAGCAAGTATTTTTTTAATTATTTCGAGGATTACTTTTCGTCCTATTTCTGCAGGGTATAATTTCGCATTTCCGACCTAATGGACGGACAACAACAAAATACACTGGTAAGCGACTGAATGAATAATTAATCAACTATTGTTATAATTAGACTACATTAACGATGAGGACAGTAGATTAAAGCTCGCATTATTATTATTATCACAAAGTTTCGTGTAATTAGTAACTTCTAATTTTTACATGATGCTCGTGCACATTAATTATCATCAATTATTCACCCCCCAATAGACTAATGGCAGCCAATCCATTACAGGTATTCAATAGGTGATCGAAGCGTATATTATTGCGTGTATAATTCATAACTTTTATATTAATTTCCGTCATTAGTTCACGAGCTACAAATTGCGCGCACCGTGATTTACAATATAATTAAATTAATAATTATTACCACCAGAAATAACCGCGCAATAAAGGACAATGATAGTCAATTAATTTCAAATTTATTGCGCTTAACAAATTTGCGCCCTAAATTATTATTATTAAGTGCAGCAATTACATTATTATTTATTATATTTATAACGCTCGCCCTGCATTTGCAGTGTTGTACAAATAATTGCAGTGCAGCAGCAGTATTAATATTATTAGTTAATTTAATGGCGATTAATTTATATTGCAACTACCAATATTTTCGTATAGGGTTTGAGTCTTGAATAATAAAAGCTGCTGTAGCTTCATGATGTGCTTTTAACGAATAATATTGCACTAATAGAAGAAACTTCTCAATCCTTACTAATCTGTCGCGGATATATTATTAAATATTTTTGACACATTACACAGACGACCAAATTAATAACGAGAAATTGGCAACGTGGAAGTTCAATGTTAATGTTGCTGCAAAAATTAATTAAGGTAAATCAAACACTTGGTTGAAGTTTGACTATATTAATAGAAATTAATACTCATAGCCACCGAATAGATGCATTCACGATGTGCTGTTGGATAAGAATGTAGTTGAAAAATGTTGAATAGAACATCTCAATCTTTTGTAATCTGTCGCAGTTGTGTTATCAACTATTTTATTTGTTGTGTTATCAACTATTTTATTTGTTTCACACGCGTAAATGTCACTAACCAGTCTGCACACTTACCTGGTAAGGTAACCATTATATGCACCAAGCATGTAAATGTGACACGAGCCAGTGTAAATACTATTACACATTACACGAAGGACCAAAGCAACTTTGAGGAATTGGCAAAGTGGAATGGTTAGGTTCTTGTAATGAAATGAAATGAAATACATATATTTTTGTAACGTGGTAATAATTATGGTTTCAACATTCACGTTCAATGTGACACGAGCCAGTGTAAATACTATTACACGTTACACGAAGGACCAAAGCAACTTTGAGGAATTGGCAAAGTGGAATGGTTATGTTCTTGTAATGAAATGAAATGAAATTCACATATTTTTGTAACGTGGTAATAATTATGGTTTCAACATTCAAATGTATTGTTGTTTGCTTTCAATTTTCTATGCAAATTAAATGAAAACATGCATTTAGTCATTGCACCCTGCTCGCTTTAAACTGCGGCGGAATATAGCGCTGCCTTAACGTTTTTAATGGAAATTGCATCTCGCTCATAACAAATCCTCCCATTTTATGCCTCGATTTTCACAACGGTCTGGAAAATCGATCGGGATAAGACCACTACGGCACACACACACACAGAGACTCACACACCAACACACATTACGAGTCAACATCCTCCCTTTATCGACGCGTCCCGACGAAAAATACGTTTCGAGTCGGTTTCGGTTAATAAGCTCCAGAGCTTTCAATATAAAAAAGGAGTGTTGGATTGACTGGCGAGGAAAAGCGCCCAGGCTCAGTGCGAAACTGACTGGATCGGCGTTTTATTAAACTTTAAAAATTTGTCACGGGGTTTTCCCGGGGAAAGCGTCTGTGGAAATGGGGAAAAATCGATGGATTCAATGAAACACAATCCAATTTAAGGTGGATACCCGCTGTAAATATCAACAGTATCAAATCGAAAATCGATCGCCTAAATCAAATGTACTGTGCACTCGCCAATCGAATTATATCAATCAATTACGTTCAACACATCGACTCTGAGATACCAAACTTCCCATCGGACGGTTATAATTTATTTAGCAGCTTGTTAAAATTTAAAGCTTTAAATTTGCCACGACCAAAAAATTGGAAACCCAATCCATTAGAACTATTTAATACTTCCACGATTCTAATAATTTGAAGTTCATTTTATACGAGTTTAGTTTTCCCATTATTTATTTAAAAGTTAGTTATAGGAAAGAAAACCCATTTGTTCCAGATCTGCAGATTATTACGACCACAATTCTGTTTACTTTTATAAGACATTTAGCTGACGCGCGAAATTAATTTTCTTTGTTTAGCTACTTCACTCGGGATTGCATTTTTGTTGCTTCCCCAACATTTTATTTTACCAGTATGGCTCTTTTAAGTTTCTCTTCGCCAGTACATGGCCAAGACAAACGAGGCACTTTCCACAGGTAAACAATGTAAAAGGGCACAGAATTGGTGATAAATGATAACTTGCGAATTGCTAATTAATGAAAATAAATAACAAGTCAAATGATTCTTGCAATTGGATATACGAGAAAATTCGACAGAACACGAAAACGCGGTATTTAATTCTATTTTTTATTATTCATTCACCTATGGGAAGAAATTAAAAATACTTATAATTAAAAATATGTCATTGACAATATATTTTTTTGAAATTTTGTTTTGAATGTAACAAAAAATATCACTTGCCTACATCAACGTCTAAAGACCTATGGGTCACCCTGTATACATATATTGGTAGGTCGCTTTTTGTCGACTGCATGCCTTGGCAACATAAATAGGCCGTCGTTAATGAAACTAATAACAATAATAATTTTAGTTATATGCAAATTTTGCTAAAATCATTGTACGCTTTAAAATGCAGATAAGTTTAGTCAAATTAGTGGGAGTCAACAGTTACCACTTAATTATATCACTCCCAGAATATGAATCTGTTGGCCCACCATTTAACTTAGTATGCAGGAACACAATCCGCAAATTGCAGCCTCCCGAGGGGCCGCCGCCTCCTGTTAATCGCGGGCCCCAACAAGTGCCCAGATGAGAGGGTTTCGCCTAATCCGCCGACACCCAATTTATCCACCCCCACACCAGGGCCCCCGGCGGGCGTTCGTTAAATAACCGCCGCCCGGCGTCATTAGGGGGGCGGCTGGGACCCCCCACGTGGAGGCGGCGCCGTGCAGGAGGCGCTATTGATTTTGCCACTCCGCAGATGTTGTCGTAAGATAAAAATAATATGTGTACGAGGCTTGTGATAATAATGGGTCGGATTGTGCCAGGAGTTTTACGCCAGATGTATCATCGCGCCACAAGTTGGGGCCAGTCGAGGTTTTGCGGTGTTTAATCAAACGAAGCAAATATCGTCGTTATGGGTTCGAATCCAAGCGAAGGGCATGCCTATGGTACTGATTTGAATGTACTTAAAGCATATTATTAGCATCTCTTTAGTTTGTCACCTCACATACATATATAAAGGGCGCCCCAAAATTAGCTGACATTTTTAATTGACCGCCATTTTTGTCGCGTAGAAATTTGTATTTGCTATCATTAGTAATAGTTTGAGGT
Source organism: Othius punctulatus (assembly GCA_951805005.1). Taxonomy (NCBI): domain Eukaryota; kingdom Metazoa; phylum Arthropoda; class Insecta; order Coleoptera; family Staphylinidae; genus Othius; species Othius punctulatus. Next base: position 18,413,250 of record OX638145.1, read on the forward strand.
TAAATTGTAAAAGGTACACAATCGAACAATGCAGAAATTGTTAACTTTAGAAATGGTGAACATTTTGTGGAGCCTGCTCGCAAATGCCACACTTTGTTTTACAAATTGGGGTTTGGAGAAGCAACAGATTGATGGTAAGTTTAAAAATAATCTTGGATCCGAAAATCCAAAAGTTATTGAAGAGATTCCTAGGCATCCTAATCGGCCATAGTTTTGTGCGGATTTTTGGCTTTGATTGGAACTGGACCTTACTTCTTCGAAAATAGAACTGGAATTGTTATTACCGTCAATGAAATTCGATATCGTGAGATCATTCTTACCATTGATGTTTACCATTGATGCTTTTTGTTACCACAGCAACCTCAGCAACCTCATTATATAAGTTCTAACTACCCATAGGACACTATTTAAAAAATATTGATGCCAATTTCTCTAGAAAAACAAACTGAAATATGATGTATTTAAGCAGGCACTTAGTGATGGCATTTTTGAAATATTAATTGGTAAAACTTTCAGATTCAAAAAGAGATCATTGCTACCATTGATGTTTACCATTGTTGCTTTTTGTTACCACGACAACTTCAGCAACCTCATTATATAAGTTCTAACTACCCATAGGACACTATTTAAAAAAAAATATGCCAATTTCTCTGGAAAAACAAACTGAAATATGATATATTTAAGCAGGCACTTAAGTGATGGCATTTTTGAAATATTAATTGGCAAAACTTTCAGATTCAAACAAATCCACAGCTGAAAATGTAGTTTCAGGTATAATACGACATTTACGTTTGATTTTGTTTTATTTGTTTAATTTAAATAAGATATTTGTAAAACAAATTACCGCCATTTATCAAAATGTCTTTTTGGGGTAAAGTTTTTGGAATAGTATTTTTATCCAAGAAATTAGAAAAGAAAGATATCGGAAATTAAACGGGGAAGCCAAAAACGTAGGGTGTTCCGTGTAATTAACAAATTACCCCATTATTGGAGTTTTATTTAGAAAGCATATCCCTCACAAAGTTGTTAAAATGTTCATAGTTTATTCAACAGTTGATGTTGAAAATTTATTAAAAATGAAAAAAAATGTCATAATTAAAATATTAATAGATAATTTTTAACGTTATTACTAACAAATTTTAATTTTAAATTGCAAAATATTAATCAGAACACAAAATCATCATTTGAATTATACAATTTATATTGAAAATAATAATAATAATGTTTATTAGCGGGAGAACCTACGCATTGTACACTTAAATAAATATGAAAACTTACTAAATTACAATCACTATTGCAATTTTTGTATTGAAAGTACAAAATTTATATTATAATTCCAAACCTCCAAATACCTCAAACTCAAATAACAAAGTTGTCATGATAAACTATAGAATTTAGTTTTAGGAAATTAATAAATTCTTATTGTAAATACCAAAATGTGAATTATATATTTCAATGTTTAAATAAAACCTGAATTTCGTAGTATAAATTATAAAGAATATATCCACAAAGCATGTAACTTACTAAGTTATTAATATTTTGACAGAAATTATCAAAACTTTTAATGGAAAATACAAATTTTTTACTATAAATATTTTGTTTTTATATATAAATTATGAAATTTTCGTTGAAAATGACCAATTTTGAATGCAAAACTTTCCCTACAGATTAAGAAAATTTATTAATAATTATAATGATAATAAAAAAATCATTTATTATATTTGGATTCACAGAGAACATTACAGAGTCAAAATGTACAAATACAACGGGATACAAAAATGTTATGCTGTGAAATAATAAAACAGGATATAATAATAATAAAAATAATAATAATGGTTTATCAGTGCTTAGAACATATAGTTTTACACAGGTCATACATATTAATGATATTACAATGGAATACTTAAAATTAGCCAGTACATTGCATAGATATATACATACATATACATACATACATGCATACATACATAGTTACATACATACATGCATACGTACATACATGCATACATACTACATACATACATACATACGTACATACAACCATACATACAACATACATACATACATACATACATACATACATACATACATACAAACATACATACATATGCATACACTTACACACATATACACACATAAGACACATTATAATAGAAACATTACAAATTGCAAGTTAATCAAACCTCAAAATTGTCATTGAAATGATATCATTTCAATTGTAAATTACAATGAATATTCCATTTCTTTTGGAAATTACAAAATTTTCATTAGAATTGTTCAATATAATTACAAAAATTTTCATAAATTATAAAAATTAATCTAACCTGCGAGTTTTTTGTTGGAAATTATAACGTCTTTCCCCTTAAATCATATTCTTTGCAAAGGTATTAAAGTTTCATAGAAATTTGCAAAAAATATAATGGATGGTATGAAATTTTGATTATAAATTTAAAAAAAAAAACAATAGCAACTATGAATGTTTATTTTTACTACAAATTATAAAATTTCTTCGAAAACCCCATCAATAGTAACAACATTAAGGTGAATATTACAAAAAAATAATGATGGATTTCAAAATTTCCATACGAAGTATGAAATATTAATTGTAAATTACCAAATTTCTGTAGAATTTGCAAAATATTGAAGTTAAATTGGACCATTTCAATTGAATTAGAAAACAAATTTATTACAAATACAACATTTTAGACTCGAAATTAGAAAACAATCAAGTAATAAATAAGTTTTATTGGAATTATGTAATTTTCGTTGTGACTTGCAAAACTTTCAATGAATATTGCAAAATTTGCGTTCTAAATTACAAAATTGCAATAGCTTTATGAAAATTTTATTGTAAATTGATAAATCAATCAATTTATTTCACTATAAAATGTAAAATATCATTGGCAATTTCAACAGTCGTTTTATACATTACAAAATTTCAGCAACGATTATGATAATTTTATTGTAAATTGCCAAAATTTCACTGTAAAATGCAAAAGATCATTGGCATTTGCAAAATTTGTATGAAGTTGTTAAAATGTTTATAGTTATTAGTAGAACATTCAATCAAAATAAACTTAATTGGAAATTACCAACTTTCCGTACAAAATTTTCTATCTAGAGAGGACATCACTCATCAAGTTTATTAATATTTTAATAGAAATTTGCAAAACTTTTAAGATAAAATACAAAAATTTTATAATAAATGAAAACCTTCAATAGAAATTATGAAATTTTCGTTGCATTCAACAAATTTGTTATGCATATTTTCTACATTTTCATAATTAATTAATATGTTACTATGTTTTAACCACTTTATTACAATGGTTGATATTTAGTAAGATAATAATTATTTATGAATATACAGGATGTTTTAGGGTGAAATACAAATATTTTGGGATGTTGTAGTAAGGATGATTCTAAATAAAAAATGTCATGTGAGCATGTGTTCCATCGTTAATAGATACTGAGATAGTGTCATTATAAGATTTATTAAAGTACGAGAAATATATATAAACAATCTTTATTAGGCTATCGACCCCATAGGGTTATGAGAAATAATATTATTGATTTTTAATAATATCAATTTAAATTAAATAAATTTACTTTGTTGGTTCAAAAATTCCACAGCATGAATTGTGCGGCACTCATAAAGGAATGCTAAGATGCTATTAGAAAAGCAACGAGCAGCATTACTAATTTTCGTTGTGACTTGCAAAACTTTCAATGAATATTGCAAAATTTGCGTTCTAAATTACAAAATTGCAATAGCTTTATGAAAATTGTATTGTAAATTGATTAATCAATCAATTTCACTATAAAATGTAAAATATCATTGGCAATTTCAACAGTCGTTTTATAAATTACAAAATTTCAGCAACGATTATGAAAATTTTATTGAAAACTGCAAAAGTTTCACTGTTAAACGCAAAATGTCATTGGCATTTGCAAAACTTTTAACAGTCTTTCAATATTTTAGATTAGAGATTAGAAAACAATCAAGCTATCTTCTTCTGACAGTTCTTATCCGTTCCTGATGTTGTCAACCATTCTCGCTATAATAACTTTATTTACCCACAATAGCTCCGTGGTAGTCATGGTAAACCAAGTTCTCAGGTTTTTTAACCATGATATCCTTCTTCTCCCTATGTCTCCTATGTCTCTTCTCCCTACCACTTTTCCTCGTAGTATATTTTCGAGTAGGTGGAATCTGCTCTCATAACTCATTATGTGGCCAAGGTATTAAAGTTTCCTTCGTTTATAGTATTAAGCACTTCGTTTTCCTTTTTCATTCTATCGAGGATTTCGGCATTTGTTATGTGTTCTCTTCATGATACCCTTCACATTCTACGATACAGCCACATGTCAAACGCTTCTAGTTTTTTGCCAGTAGTATCCGCCTCTGCAGGAAATGATAGAAGGTTGAAAGTATGGCTGAAGGTTGTTTTTGAGGAAAATGGAAACAGCTGTTTTTGGAAAAAAATTATCAAATTTTTATTTAGTCTGGAATCCCATGAAAATTTGCGAGAGACACCCTGTAAACTATTCCTTATGAGAATTTTCATTTTATCCTATATTTAGTCGTCTGTTTGGTATGAAATTTCGGCAATGAATACAAACTACGGAACAGTGGCATAAAAACTGTCAATATAACCGGATTCATGAAATTCTAAGCGCATAAATCACGAAGCCGCGCATAATCCCCAGCAACACAACAACTTAGCGGAATTGGCAGCGATAATAACGTTTCCGCTCGCCGCAAAAACATTCCATAAATTTCTGGCGGGCCCGCTGCGGGGGCGGCGAAAAAATCGGGGGGCGAAATATTAATTTACATTAATAGTTTCCCCCGCTCATCCGCTGCATAATTCATGCGGCCCGTGTGATTTATGGCCGCATAAGAATTCCGCGCATGCGAACGGGGGGCGGTTATTTATGTCCGCCTCCCCCGGGGGGCGGCATCGAGGTTTTTTTTTAAATAAAAGTTTCCTTGAGGTCCTGGGGATAATTATCGCCGCTCGCGCTCGCAGGATCGATGCGCGGAAAACTTCACCGAGCATGACGACCCGCGAGTTCACCTACGCCGTGATGCGCGCTGCAGTTGACATCCAACCCCCATCCCCATGGGGGCAGGCGTCGGGGGTGGATTGCACTGGTACGTGCACAGAGACCGGCCGTGTCAACATTGATTTTTGAGCGGCCGCCGCCGGCTCAGGGGGGCGGCGGCGAATGAGACGAGTTATTAGACAGCAAAAATCCTGCAGGTGTGCAGGAATTAACCCCCGAGCTTTGCTCTGCGCAGAATAAATTTGAACTTCATTGTTCCCAAGTGTTCGGGCTAATATTTGTTGCTGAGCGTTTTTTTTGCGGTCCGTGGGGTGGGAAGTTAAACGGAACTCGCGCTTTTTAATGCACATGAGTTGCGCCCCACCGTGCAAACTGGGGTGCGCCAGAAATATGTTTGTCTGTTTTAAATCCCTACTGCACCCCGACGGGCAATCCAGAGAATAGTTTTGATGGCTGTTGCAGCGTATGTAAATTTGGAATTAAAACTAGCAGCGAAATTGGATAATACAGCTTTTTTGCTGTAATACAGAGAAATTACTAAATTACCAACTACGCAAGTTTGACTATAAAACTAATTGGACGAATAGTTTCATTTAATGCATCGCATTTCCACGTCGTGCTCCTGCGCAAATTTCTACTACATGTACCTAACTACTGTTTAATTTTCTTCCAGTGGGAATATATAAAATCCACAAATCCTTAGATATGGTGGATATTTTTTACAATTTCGTTAAAAGCTGTCATGTTTTTTTTTAACATTTGTTCATTTGTGTCAATGATTTATCTATCATCGAATGATCGTGCTCTTGTTTAAATTGCACAACTCATAAATGAGCACTCGTCTTAATAGACTACTACGTTTAAGCAGTAAAAAAAATAAGACTGTATTATACCACACGATTTCTTCTACTTTAATATATAAGGCGTTCAGAGCTTAAATTTATAAAGTCTAAAAGTATTAAAAATAGTATATTGTTTTATTAGGAGAAAAAGTTACACTTTGTGTGGTTATCTTACAGACTTATCTTATTTGCTTATTTGCTTATTTGACCGAACTGAAGCAGATGAACATAAAATGTTCGTCTATGTGGTCACAATACTCTATATTACGGACATTATTGAGTATTAAACAGTGAGTGGATATTAGTAAATATTTACATCTTCGTGCATTCTTTAAGAAACAAAATGAAGGCTACATACCAAAAAAGGCAAAAGTCCGAACTAAAGAAGAAATTGATAATTTCCTGTCTAATGCTCCAGATGGAAAATATTTGGGGATAAAGGTAAAATTGCTTTATGCCTTAAACTTTGAAATCATGCCTGTTTTTTTTTAGGTTATTTTGATATTTGGGATATCTAGTGCCTGTTGGTGTGATGAGCTGGTAAAAATGAAAGTTCACGATATTGAAGACTTAGGATCGACTCTAATAAAAATGATATGATTCCGATATAATAGCACATATCAAATCTTTTCCAGCGTATCAGAGCCACTATAGTAGAAAAATAAAAACCCGGAAAGGAAGTTTCTTCACCCTGATTTAAATATTAGAAAAATGTACGACTTACATGTTTAGAAATGCCAAAGTGAAAGCAAGCTTTGAAACAAAAGTATTACTATAATGTTTTTTCTATTAAGGCCCAGTTGTTCTAATGTGATCTATTTTTTATCGTGGTTCAGTTGCTAAGGATACCATTGTATTAACAATTCTATCCACTGACACTGAAGTGTCAACGCCTCATATTATATATGTGATTGGAATAGACAGTAAAAAACTTGAACGTGCATTTTTTTCTACTAGTGTTAAAGATAATCAAATTATTACAAAACCGCCACCAAAGTTTCGTCAAGCTCAGTATTTACACTTTGTGGGGGCTTGAAATGTTTGCGTGCCCGTCCCTCCCATTCCTTGCCCCCGGTGCTGCGCATTTTTCACTTAATTACACCCCGAGCCCCACAGAAATCGGACATTTCAACAAAATATATACGCGAGCCGGTCGGCGTTTAAAACGTGCGGAAAGTGAACATGCCGCTGGAGGCACGCCATGCGGCAATTATAATAAATTCAGAAAGGGTCGCTATCGTGCCACGCCATCGACGGAAAGTGGAAATCCACGCGTCGGGAAATCGCGGTCGGAAAATTCGAATCGTAATTGCCACGGCGTTTACGCCCACGCCGAGGTCCACGATTGTCGAGTGCTGATAATTGTCGCCCAGGATGCTGCGGCACCCGAAAAGCTGCTGCGCCCCAATTATAGTCCGCCAGGGGGATGATTTTGAGCAGCAAACGGCGAGGACGCAAATTTTCTCTACATTGCAATTGTACAGTACGATCAACAATCATTTAGAGGTGGTTATGACTGTATCAGTATTATGGAATCTGCCAAAAAAAAAATTAAGAACTTTGATATGGATCCCTAGAAAATACAGACCTATCATGAATTGCTGCAAACAATTTGGACATACAGGGCTGGAATTCCCGCATGGCAGCATACCGCGGAATGAATGTGTGCGAGAGAAATAGGGAGATGCGCAATATCATTGCTGCTCACTCTTTCTACTCCGAATAATGAAATTTCTTTATTCCACTAATGGAATAATGAAAAATAGAATCTTAAATCCATTAAATTTTATATATTTATTATTAATATCAACATTAACATTTATATCAATAGACAATTCGTTATTTGTTTCCAGATTTCACTTCCATTAATAACAAGCTTGTAGTTGTAATATTTCTTTATTCTACTAATGGAATAATGAAAAATACAATCCTAAATCAATTACATTTTATATATTTATTATTAATATTAACAGTAACATTTATATCAATACACAATTCGTTCTTTTTTTATCAGATTTCACTTCGCTTCCATTAATAACAAGCTTGTAGTTGTAATATTTTTTGAAGTAATTTCAATATTTTTTGACGTTAAAGCCGCTGTCAGAGTGAAATGTCAAATCATTTTTTGATGAAATCTGATTCTAAATGACCGTGATTGTGGATAAAACGTTGTATTGTATTCGTATTTTAGGTGCGTTTTATCCACTTAAGAAAATTTATTTAAATTAAATTAATTAAATTAATGAAAACATTAATTACACTTTCTTGCGTGGATAAAACGCTATCTAATACACGTATACAATAAATAACTACATTCTTATTTACTTTTTAGGAAATTTTCAATGCGTATCTTCCGTATTTACAATTTTTTTGAGAAATTATACAAAAACTTCAACCTGCTAGTTGACATACATACAGTTTACATAAAATTCAGTCGCCACATATTTACTACAAGTATTAATATTCTAACACAATTCTATCGAAATTTCAGACAAAGCTTTTGAAAAACGTTATTTAAAAAAATGGACCTTCTTTCTGTATTACTACAAAACTTGATCTGTGGAGATGTGTATTATACAGGATATCCAAAAAATGGTGGACTAACTCAACAGCATGCCACTCGGGAATGGCAACTGAGTCCTTAAAAAAATCTATAAAAATTTGTCGGGCTATACTTTTCGAAATATTACTAGTCAAAGGTGTCACATTACAACAAATTTAGAAGGGCTACTAGACGAAGTCGTCAACTTCAAATACATTGAAAAATTATCTACATCTATCGTTTTTATTCGTTATTTATTATTAATATTAACATTAACGTTTATATCAATAGACAATTCGTTCTTTGTTTCCAGATTTCACTTTGCTTCCATTAATAACAAGCTTGTAGTTGTAATATTTTTTGAACTAATTTCAATAACTTTTGACGTTACAGCCGCTATCAGAGTGAAATGTCAAATCATTTTTTGATGAAATCTGATTCTAAATGGCCGTGATTGTGTATAAAACGTTGTATTGCGTTGTATTATTAAAATATATGCATATTTTAGTAGACAAACTCAACAGCATGCCACTCGGGAATGGCAACTGAGTCCTTAAAAAAATCTATAAAAATTTGTCGGGCTATACTTTTTGAAATATTATTAGTCAAAGGTGTCACATTACAGCAAATTTAGAAGGGCTACTAGACGAAGTCGCCAACTTCAAATACATTGAAAAATTATCTACATCTATCGTTTTTAACTTTTTGTTTTGAAAACTTGTACAAAATCTTCAACAACTTGTTAAGATACATAAAATTCTGCCGTCATCTGTTTACTACAAGTATAATATTCTAACACAATTCTAACGAAATTGCCAATGATTGCCAAATTGCCAATCATTACCAATGATTTCGTCCATAACTTCTTGGCAATTCTTGCGAAATTTCAAAGTGAGAACCAAGCCTTTGAATAACGATATTTAAAAGAGTGGATGTTCTTTTTGTATTAACTACAAAAATGTATGTAATACATAGCTCAGTATTACGAAAATGATTTCGTCCATAACTTCTTGGCAATTCCTGCGAAATTTCTAAGTGAGAACCAAGCCTTTGAAAAACGATATTTGAAAAACTTGATGTTCCATTTGTTTCACTACAAAAATGTATCAAATACTAACCTCGGTATTACGAAAATGGTTTCGTCCATTGCTTTTCAAATTTCAAATTACGAAATTTAGGGCTTATGAAAGATTCCCAAATATTGATACCAAATTTTCATAACATTTGGATGCCATTTTCGTTTGTATTCTATAGCCTATTGTTTCTCTTTATAGTGATTCAAGGTTTGCTATACTTATTTTGATAAATAAAGGCCATCTTCAAAAACAAACTTTATGAAATGTTTACTTACTTTGACAAATACACACGATACAGGACTATTAGAATTATTGAGAGTCACAGAAACAGAGTTTTCCATAAAAAACTTTTTTTTTCTATTCCTACAAAAATTCTATTAATTTTTCTATTCTAAATATACTAAATTCTATTCAAATTATACTACGGAAATTCCTGTATCTCATTTATTTATGAATGTATGTATAGCAAATCTTGTATCGTTATAAATAGAAAAATATGTCCTTTTTAAAAATGCCAAAGCCAACTAGGACTTCCTTAGTTTGTATTATAACTCAAAAACTGTGTCAAATGTTCTGCGTAAAAATTATATAATCACTTTTGTCTTCGTTGCTATTAAATGAACAGAACAATTATCATACCACAGTAAAAAAATAATAACTTTGGTTGTAACTAGCTATAATGTTTCAATGTTTGACAAATATTTCAGTCAAATTAGTTTTAGTATTTTTAGTTACTATTTTGGTACTTATTGTGGGTTAAATTTAGATAATAATTTTGTTTTTCGTCATTTCAACGCCTACTTACTACAAGAAAATGTTCCAAATGTATTAATAAGATTTTTTCTGAATAAAAACGTGGGAAACCATACAGCTATATGTATAGATGAATTCGTAATATGAAATGGTATCTAATACAGGGTGCACATTTTTTACAGGCCATATAAAAAAATAAAGTTGATGATTTCATCGAAACGAAACGTTGTACTGAAAATCTGTAGACGCAGTCTTGTAGATCTAAAAATGTGGAAATGTGAAAGTGCCTTTGGTTTTGTTATATCTTTTCAAATAACTTCAGAAAAAATTTAAAACGAAATCGCAAGACAGAATATTATTGACAACTAAATTGCGCAACTTGCGGTTAGGTTTCAACCCCTATAACCCTGTAGTACCTAATTCTACCTAACCCTGTAGTACCTAATTTAGTAATTAATTATGTAGTACCTCAGGATCCAAAAATATAAGGATATACAGGGTGTCCAAGATAAGGACCAACAGCATGGTGATCTCGGAAACCGCAAAAGTTACAAAGGTGGTTAAATTACAAAAAAAGAGCAATTTAGTGATCAGTAATAGTCTACAATATATTTAGGTGCTCATTTGATGTATGTTGGGGAGATACCATTTGTAGCTTGAGAAAACCAGAAAATTCCGCATAATTTCGGCGATATTCGACAAAATCCGAAATCTTGTGATATTGTTTATATGTTTTTCTGAAGTTATTTGAAAAGGTGTAAAAAAACAAAAGTGACTTTCTCTTTGCCACTTTTTAGTTTCAGAAAATCATTTTAATTCAGTAGTAACACAGGATACAAAAATATATAGACTGTCCCATATAAAAAAAAAGTTTAGGCCGTAACTTTCATATGAACTACCATGTATAAATTTCAATATTTTTTGTTGTGCACAACTTTTGTATAAAACAATTTTTGATATTTTGATTAATAACTCCGTAGTTGGCCGGTGCTCATTTGATTTATATTAGGGAGATACCATTTGAAGCTTGAGAAGACTAGAAAATTCCGCATACTTTCGGAGATATTCGACAAAATCCGAAATCTTGTGATATTATTTTCATGTTTTTTTGAAGTTATTTGAAAAGGTGTAAAAAACAAAAGGCACTTTCTCATTGCCACTTTTTCGTTTCAGAAAATCATTTTAATTCAGTAGTAACACAGGATACAAATATATATATAGGGTGCCCCATATATAAAAAAAGTTTAGTCTGTAACTTTCATATGAACTACCCTGTATAAATTTCAATATTTTTGTTGTACACAACTTTTGTATAAAACAATTTTTGATATTTTTATTAATATCTCCGTAGTTGACCGGTGCTCATTTGATTTATATTAGGGAGATACCATTTGAAGCTTGAGAAAACTAGAAAATTCCGCATACTTTATATTCGACAAAATCCGAATCTTGTGATATTGTTTTTATGTTTTTCTGAAGTTATTTGGAAAGGTGTAAAAAAACAAAAGGTACTTTCTCATTGCCACTTTTTCGTTTCAGAAAATCATTTTAATTCAGTAGTAACACAGGATACAAAAATATATAGGCTGTCCCATATAAAAAAAAAGTTTAGTCTGTAACTTTCATATGAACTACCCTGTATAAATTTCAATATTTTTTGTTGTACACAACTATTGTATAAAACAATTTTTGATATTTTGAGTAATAACTCCGTAGTTGACCGGTGCTCATTTGATTTATCTTAGGGAGATACCATTTGAACCTTGAGAAAACTAGAAAATTCCGCATACTTTATATTCGACAAAATCCGAATCTTGTGATATTGTTTTTATGTTTTTCTGAAGTTATTTGGAAAGGTGTAAAAAAACAAAAGGCACTTTCTCATTGCCACTTTTTCGTTTCAGAAAATCATTTTAATTTAGTAGTAACACAGGATACAAAAATATATAGGCTGTCCCAAATAAAAAAAAGGTTTAGTCTGTAACTTTCATATGAGCTACCCTGTATAAATTTCAATATTTTTGTTGTACACAACTTTTGTATAAAACAATTTTTGATATTTTGATTAATAACTCCGTAGTTGACCGATTCCAGATGAGGAGGGCGTTAGGACACCCTGTATAATAAAAATAGGCATCCAAGGCATTTATCTGAGGGCTTACTGATGATATTAAGAAACTAAACTAAAAATAAACTAAGCTGAAAAAAAACTAAATTGTACACTACACAAGAAGACAACAAAAATCATTAGTATATTTATAAGACAATTTCAAATCATATAAAATCAGCATTACATTACATTAGGAAAGTATTACATATTATTATATTATGATTAATATTTTAGAAAGTTGCGAACTTTCGCAAAATGTTTATAAAACACCTAATCTTGAGAGTAGATATCTTAAACTATAAAAAAATAATAATCTAAATATTGAAAAAAATCAAAATAATTTTACCTGTGGATGTAAAGACCGGTGGTATAAAACACCTAATCTCCTTGAGAGTAGATATTTTAAACTATGAAAAAATAATAATCTAAATATTGAAAAATATCAAAATAATTTTATCTGTGGATGGAAAGACCAGGGGCTTTCGAGCATCAACGTCGTGCAAAAATTTTAATACGACACAACTAGTGGCCGGATTAACGAGCGCACATGCATATGCTTTGACTTAATGTAAATTTTTTAAATGGCTTTTAACACCACATATTAATGCCGCGCAGATAATGGGATTAAGTTATTAAAACTATTTGACTCCACTAATTTATCAGCGGGACTTTATTACTCGCAGTTTTTGAGACTTTTATGGCCCCGCTTTTTACACGTCTCATAACTTCGTGGGGCACTCACGGCTCAACTAATCAGAACAGTAACGCTCGTGGGGGTGGTCTTCGCCGGCGCTTTACAGCTTCTTAATTTTCGCCCCGTAAAAAGGGAGCGGTTTTACGTCCGGCGTCCGCTAATCACGATTCCGGTCGTCTTCCGGGATAACAGGGTCCGGGGCGACCCGGAGGAAACGACGCCGTAATCTGCGCGCTGTAAATGTTTACACCGGGTCCGGGGGTCCGGGACCTCCGGATCCCGGACCCGGGATGATTGGCGGCCGGAAGCGGCGGACGTGCCGGCGCGGGAATTGAATGTCGTGCCACTGGGGCCGGCGCGAAGGTGGAAAATGGGGGGAAATTCGGTTGAAATTTCGCACGTATTATGCCCGCCTTACAAAAATATATACCCGATATTAAGCCAATATATAAAGCTGTAAATTTCCTTTATAGTTGTCCTGCAGGAGGAACGTGTACATTTTTATGGGCGGCTTTAGTGCTCTTAACTAAAAGGGATATGAACGTTCACGTCTGCGTGCCCCGATTTATCGCGTTTGTAGATTTTTCTAATTCGCACGGCAGGCGGGGGAGATAATGTGCGAGGAGTGAATCACCGGGGACTTTAATTGCGATACAGTTGCGCCCTTAAGCCCAAACAGCGGGACTCGAATTGGCGAAAGTTAGAGATTTTTATTTAATCTGCATGCCATTGCTCACGTTTATTTCGGGCAATAAAAGATAATCAACAGGAAGCAATTAAAACGCTTTGCAATTCCATTTGAAATTGGTACAGTTCGAGCTTGAATTTGCAGCATTAAGTCTGCATAATTAATTATAAACATTTACACAAAACGCCCTTAACAATTTCCACCAACCCAATCAGATTTTTATCCATTAATTGTACTACAATTATTATAAAACCAATCAATTTCTCTCAATAATTTAAATTCTACCCAAACAATCTACATATTAATTAATAACCAATTTTATATAAACGAGCACTTTACATAAAATATTTCAAAACTAACTCAATTTATCTTGCAGCGCTGCAAAATCACTTCCACAAGTATTTCCTTGCTCTTATTTTAAGGCAGTGTCCTGCACAACCTCTCTGAGGTACCGTGCAATTTGCTCGTGGTAACTGCTCATATTTCTCATCCAGTTTGGACAGGAGGAAAACTACACGTGAACAAGCAAGTGGGAATTGCGAAAGTTTGAGGTCCGCGTAAGTCCGGGGAAAAATCGAGGCGAATCGGTGTGCACGATTTGAATATCCAAGGGGTCGCCTCTATGGCAAACCGGGGGTTGCATCCCCCGCTGCGCCCTGAATCCAGCGGCCGACCGCAGCCCCATAATTCGCAAAGACACACATATATTCCTATGATTAATTCAATTCCATGCCCGCAAGCAATTCCTAATTTATACGTAAGCGCATTAACGCGATCATTTCAGTTCAATCCGACTCGCGGTGTAATCTGCAAGACGGCGAAGAATAAATAAATAATAATCCAGAACGGTTAGAGCGCGTAAAAAGCGGGTCTTCATAATACCAACATTTTTGAATTCTAAATATTTTGCAACAATACTTTTATGAAAACGCAAAATATAGCAATATTCTGATAACTTTACTGATTACTTTAACGATTTACTTCAACTTTATCGATTGACTTTTGAGCAGGGATAGAATAATTCATGATTTAAATCAAAATCAAAATTGTTGATTATAAAAGAAATCATAAAAATCTAGATATATGTTTTAAAATTTTAATCAGTGAATTTCATCACCATTAAACCATAGAAATTTAGTGTTTAAGTATATTTATTTTTAAATTATTAATTTTGTTTTATCACACTGCTGCGAAGTCCTTGTAATTTTGTAAGTTTTGTAATCGTGCGAGAACAAAATATCGTATTTCAAGCGATTTACACATTTTGGCATCCTAGAAACAAGAATTTATTGAATGGTTTTTATTGAATATTGAAATGATGAAGTGCTCTTTCGGTGCTATCAAGAGGAGAATTGATTATTTTAAACTTTTTTAAAAGTCTTGAATTCTAACAACTAATCCATGACATGTTATCAGAGTGACATCCGATATGCGATGAAAATTAAATTGAAAAAGAAGTAAAAGTAAGTAGAAGTTAGTAAAATAAAGCTGAAAAAGAAGTAAAAACTCTGAGAGAATTTAAACAGAATTTAATATGTAACTAATTAAAATGATATGGCGTAAACATCCTGAAATACATTTCGTAGGCTAATTCTGAATGAAAGAAATGATTTTCCAAACAGCATTCGTCTATAGAAATGTGTTGGGTCATCATCAATAGTGAACGCAAATTTGCAGGCATCAAATTTCTCACGGCTAACAATGACAATTACTCGGCAAATGCATTTAAACATTTTTTAATAAAATTACAAAAACGATAAATCTGCAACACATAAATGATTATGATTCAACTTTCGATTTCGAAAGTTCCTGCTTCGGAAAGTTGACTATTAAAAAAACCTTTTTGTTTCCGAATACTTTATGTAATAAGTATATGAAATATTTAATTATATTTTTTATTGTTTTCTTTCTCTATTGAATATTCTCTATTTATTCTCTACTTCTCTATTCTCTATTCTCTATTTCTCTTATTTATATCTCTATATATTTTCTATCTTTATTGGAGTACAAAAACTAAGTCATTTTCAGAATACATAGAGTCATATTCTCCATAGGTGGAGGATACTGAGCTATGTATTACATTCATTTTTGTAGCAAATGCAAAAGGAAAATCCATTTTTTTTTAAATATCGTGTTTTAAAAGCTTTCCTTGCAATTTCGATAGAATTGTGTTAGAATATTATATAAATAGTTGTAGTGAATATATGACGTCAGAATTTTATGTCAACTTCGCAAGTAGTCGCAGTTTTTGTTTAATTTAAAAAAAATACGAAGATGTAAAAGATAATTTTTTAATGTATTTGAAGTTGATCACGCGGCGTTTAGCCGTTGTATCCTCTTGATTTGAAATTGAAGTTTGCATTGTCAGGATTAGACAATATCCACTGTCCTTTCTTTCTGTCCATTCTAATCCTGACAATACCCACTTCAATAATTTTTCAAAAAAATTATTTGGTATGTGAAACAAATGGTTTCTTAAGCAGATACAGATACAGAAAACATATACAGATAAAGATTCTGTGATACAGAAAATAATCCAAACATAAAAATTTTCAATTTAGTGTCACTCATTGGTTTTTTTTTCGTTCAATAAAATTCCTAAATATTCGCAGTATTTAAAAAGAGAATACCGTAACATAAGTCACCATAACCATAACATAAGTCAATTCAGACCAAAATTATCCTAACGTCCGTAAAATTTATTGTCACTATTTGTTTTTTTTTTTTAATAATTACACTAAATTCTCATAATACTTAAAAAAATACTCACGCGTATTAATATATGTCAATTTTAGAATTCACAGACTTATACACATAGTTGTGACAATTTTTATGGGTCACTTTTGGGTCAGTATTTTATAATTCATATTACAGAGATTTATTTAATAAATCTTTGTACTTCCTCCACTTTATTGAATAGTTAGAAAAATCTTAAGATGAGTACAATATACAAGAAATTATAGACAAAATCTTAAAATTAGTACAATGTACACGAAATTATAGAAAAAACCTTAAAATGAGTACAATATACAAGAAATTATAGAAGAAACCTTAAAATGAGTACAATATACAAGAAATTATAGAAATTTGTTGTCACTTTCGAAGTTTAGAATATTGTTTCTGATTTTTTTGTTGAAAATTTTGAAAACATTATCAAGCTATCAGATAACGCAGATCATTTTGCTTATCAATATTGATAGCTGCACGGGCAGAGTTTTGTAGTTAAAACAAATTCAAATTTTATGTAAATTTATTGTCACTATTTAGAATTCTATTATAATTTGTCTATTAAATATTTATACTTATATATTTTGTAGTGAATTCTACAATTATCAAAAATTACATCAACACAATGCCATATCATTTAAATGTATATTTTGTATTTTCTTCTATATGTCCATTCTTCTACAGCATATTCTTAAACCGAAAAATAAAGTCAAATTGATAAACTTCAAATTTTATAGTATTTTGTTGAAAATTACTAAACATTTACTAATTGCATATTTAATATAAGATTTGTGTTTAGTACATCTTAAGCTAATTCTCCTGAAAATTTGACAAAGTTGCGGTATTAAATAAGTGAGAAAATCAAAAGTATGACAAGTATGAGTTACTAATAGCTGATATTTTTGAAAATGTATTAATTACGTATTTGATACTAGATTTGAGTTTAGTATACCTGAAGCTAATTCTAAAAAAAAAATGACGTAGTACACTGTATTAAATGAATGAGAAAATCTAAAGTGTAACTTTCTGCACTGACAAGTATGGGTTACTAATTACTGAAATTTCTGAAAATTAATTAATTGTATATTTGATATTAGATTTGTATTTAGTATACTTGAAGATAATCCTTCCTAAAATTTGACAAAGTTGCTGTACTAAATAAGTGAGAAAATCTAAAGTATAACTTTCTGTATTAATTACTGAAATGTCTCAAATTTTATTAATTGCGTATTTGATACTAGATATGTGTTTAGTACACCTGAATCTTATTCTCCTGAAAATTTGTACTGGATTTTTAATTCTTTTGCTATTATGTTTGTATATTCTAGAAATGTTTTTAAAACTTTGTGACAGTTTCTGAAATATTTGTGAAGTTTAGTGTAACTTATTTATTTGTTCATATTCATATTTTAGTTAAATATTGTGCAATTTTAAGTATCTTGTTAACTATCCGCAAAACCCAAAATTTATCTAGAAAATTGCTGACCAATAAAATATGACAGATATTTACGTGTAATGCTATTTTTGTCTAAATTATTAACTCAATTGTGAAGTGAAATGTTATAAACCAAAATTTCGGATTTACGTGTGAATAACCACACAATTTTATAAGATGGGGAAACATTTTATTTTGAGAGATTAATAATCAATTATCTGGCTTTCAAATTCCGAAAACGGTTTAAATTATTTCAATCCTGACGGAAATGACGTGCCTTAATGCAACATGGCGCTGGAGACCCTATGCTCCTATTGCTAGGTCAAGCGACGAACCCAACTGAAAATTTGCAAATTTGAAGTTATTTAACTATTGCACTGTCGGTTTTGCTAGTTCTTCGTTAAGCGCTCGGTCTAAAGCCTGATTCACTTACTGATATTTGTTGATAATAATAATAAAAATATTAAACAACACAAACGATTTCTTTGTTTATATCACACTGTATATTATGAAGTTTACTAGTTTCGATCACGTTCTGAGCATTATCAAACTTAAGCTGTTTGATAATGATCAGAACGTGATCGAAACTAGTTTTTTTAATTATAAACAGTGCGATATAACAAAAAAATCGTTTGTTTTATTTAATTTCATTATTGTATCATGAACTAGAAGTCTCCATTATTAACCAAATAATAATAATACTTTATTTATGCTATAACTTGGATATATCTATAGATATATACTTGGTATACTCTTGGCAACCTTTGGCAGCAAATATTGTAGCAGAAGGCACATCTCTGCAACTGGAATTATGTGAATTGCAGACAGATCCAGATACTTTCAGGAAGTAACGACAGAGGTGGATCATGGTATCGGTGGATCATCAAGGGATTGAATCACATAGAACCAGTAGTTTCAAGCTTCCTTGTGGATACGTATATCGGGCTAATTACTTAGGCTCAAGTTTGGAAAGCCCAGCCCTAATTCTTGGATGCGGAAGAAAATTACGTAGTATTAGTCAGAAAATTGCGATTTAGATAACATAATTAAAAAATGTACTTCACCATATTTGGTTCTAAAACTGACACAAATTTATTTCCCCATTTTTTTTTTAATTTATACGTTCCTAACACTGAAACAAAATATACCAAGAATCGCCTAAATTACTGGATGTTATTAGAAAAAATAGCAGTGAAAGCAATATCTGGCTCATGGAAAATTCTTCGCCGGAAATTTTGTCCTTCGTCCAGATGCTACATTGCTTGCGTTTTTCATAACCTCGTCCTTAACCGAATTAAAAAAAACCCTGTAAGCAGAGATAACCGCCGAAAAGCGGCACAATTAAATCTGAATTATTGGTATTAAACGGCGGTTCTCGTGCCGAAATGCCCTCCTTTGCGCCGAAGAGCCCCAAACGGGAGGGCTGTTTTCATTGCTGGTCTAATTTAGATAAGACTTCAGCGGTAACTGAAGTAGTGGCTCCGCATTCAGAATCGAACGGAATAAAAGGCTCCCAGGGCTTTGATGTGCACAGGTAAAGTAGCCTTCATTTGCGCCGAGCGCAAAGTAACCGAGCATACGGCGAAGACAAATATTAATTTGATATGTTTCCTCTGGGAAGCGCTTCGCGTGATCCCCCGAGATTCATTATTTTGTGGGATTACGGGAGAAGCAGAGGTCGATACGTATAGTAAAGGGATAAAATTAAGATTTGCAATTTTATCCGTCTGAAGGCTCAAAGGTACGCCTTCACCAGAACTGTGTAACTCAAAAGACTCTCATATATTTTTAAGTGCCTTTTTAATGGACTCACGAACAGGATTATCCTTATTATAAATATAATTTTTTTTTTTAAATATCAAATTAACGTTAATAAGTGGCTCATATTTAAATAATACTTATCTGAAACAATAACGAACTCATATATCTACCCCAAATTGTTATTGATAAACCAATATGTAATGAATCTATAGCTAATTCAAACCAATGTATTTTAGTGTTTGGTATCAAAATGTTGATTATAAACGCAATATGTTTTGTTCGATATAACGTAAATAGTAGGTAATTGATTCGATTACAGTTAAATTTCACAGGCAATATATTGTGGAGTTGAAAATCCATTACAGTAAATGCAATTAACTAACTATTCCGCCAATTACAAGATGAAGTTGTACTCCGATTCTAAGCTGCAGCAATTTATGCAAGCATTTGAGTTTAATTGTGCAATGCAACACTAAAGTCGGTAATTAATTAAATATGTAACTTTGGATGTAATCGGCTTAATGTGGATATGTAGTTAGTGACTAATGAATTAGCTTTTTATTAAATTTATTATTTGCAAATTTAATGTTAGATTCGTGTACAGTACACCTGAAACTATTACTCCTGAAAATTTGACAAGGTTTCAGTATTAAATAAAGGAGAAAATCAAACACTTAATTTTCTGCATTGACAAGTATAGGTTAGCTATTACTGAAATTTCAGAAAATTTAATATTTCCAAATTTGATATTAGATTCGTATGCAGTACACCTGAAACTAATTCTTTTCAAAATTTGACAAAGTTTCAGTATTCATTAAGGGAGAAAATCATACATATAACTTCCTCATTGACAAGAATGCGTTAGCTATTACTGAAATTTCTGAAAATATATTATTTGCAAATTTTATATTAGATTCGTGTATATTTCACCTAAAACTATTACTCCTGAAAATTTGACAAAGTTTCAGTATTAAAAAAAGGAGATAATCAAACACTTAACTTTCTGGATTGACAAGTATGGGTTAGCTATAACTGAAATTTCTGAAAATGTATTATTTGCAGATTTGATATGAGATTCGTGCACAGTACACCTGAAACTATTACTTCTGAAAATTTGACAAAGTGTCAGTATTAAAGAAAGGAGAAAAGCAAACGCTTAACTTTCTGGATTGACAAGTATGGGTTAGCTATTACTGAAATTTCTGAAAATTTATTATTTGGAAATTTCATATTAGATTCGTGTACAGTACACTTGAAACTATTACTCCTGAAAATTTGACAAAGTTTCGGTATTAAGAAAAGGAGAAAATCAAATACTTAACTTTCTGGATTGACAAGTATGGGTTAGCTTTTACTGAAATTTCTGAAAATTTAATTTTTGCAAATTTGATATCAGATTTACAGTACACCTGAAACCATTACTCTTGAAAATTTGACAAAGTTTCACTATTAAAAAAAGGAGAAAATCAAACACTGAACTCTCTGGATTGACAAGTATGGGTTAGCTATTACTGAAATTTCAGAAAATTTATTATTTGCAAATTTGATATCAGATTCGTGTACAGTACGCCTGAAACTATTACTCCTGAAAATTTGACAAAGTTTCAGTATTAAATAAAGGAGAAAATCAAACACCCTACTTTCTGGATTGACAAGTATGGGTTAGCTATAACTGAAATTTCTGAAAATTTATTATTTGCAAATTTGATATTAGATTCGTGTACAGTACACCTGAATCTCTTACTCCTGAAAATTTGACAAAGTTTCAGTATTAAATAAAGGAGAAAATCAAACACTTAACTTTCTAGATTGACAAGTATGGCTTAGCTATTACTGAAATTTCTGAAAATTTATTATTTGCAAATTTTATATTAAATTCGTATACAGTGCACCTGAAACTATTACTTCTGAAAATTTGACAAAGTTTCAGTATTAAACAAAGGAGAAAATCAAACACTTAACTTTCTGGATTGACAAGTATGGCTTAGCTATAACTGAAATTTTTGAAAATGTATTATTTGCAAACTTGATATTAAATTCGTGTATAGTACACCTGAAACTATTACTCCTGAAAATTTGACAAACTTTCAGTATTAAATAAAGGAGAAAATCAAACACTTAACTTTCTGCATTGACAAGTATGGGTTAGCTATTACCGAAATTTCTGAAAATGTATTATTTGCAGATTTGATGCTAGATTCGTGTACAGTATACCTAAAACTATTACTTCTGAAAATTTGACAAAGTTTCAGTATTAAATAAAGGATAAAATCAAACACTTAATTGTCTGGATTGCTAAGTATGGGTTAGCTATTACTGAAATTTCTGAAAATTTATATTTTGCAAATTTGATATTAGATTCGTCTACAGTACACCTGAAATTATTACTCTTGAAAATTTGACAAAGTTTCAGTATTAAAAAAAGGAGAAAATCAAACACTTAACTTTCTGGATTGACAAGTATGGGTTAGCTATTACTGAAATTTCCGAAAATTTATTATTTGCAAATTTTATATTAGATTCGTATACAGTTCACCTAAAACTAATTCTCCTGAAAATTTCACAAAGTGTCAGTATTAAATAAAGGAGAAAATTAAACACTTAACTTTCTGGATTGACAAGTATGGGTTAGCTATTACTGAAATTTCTGAAAATTTAATATTTGCAAAGTTGATATTAAATTAGTGTATAGTACACCTGAAGCTATTACTCCTGAAAATTTGACAAAGTTTCAGTATTAAATAAAGGAGAAAATCAAACAATTAACTTTCTCGACTGACAAGTATGGGTTAGCTATTACTGAAATTTCTGAAAATTTAGTATTCGCAGATTTGATATGAGATTCGTGTACAGTATACCTGAAACTGTCACTTCTGAAAATTTGACAAAGTTTCAGTATTAAATAAAAGAGAAATTCAAACACTTTACTTTCTAGATTGACAAGTATGTGTTAGCTATTACTGAAATTTCCGAAAATTTATTATTTGCAAATTTGATATTAGATTCGTGTACAGTACACCTGAAACTATTACTCCTGAAAATTTGACAAAGGTTTAGTATTAAATAAAGGAGAAAAACAAACACTTAACTTTCTGAATTGACAAGTATGTGTTGGCTATTAATGAAAATTCTGAAAATTAATTATTTGCAAATTTGATATTAGATTCGTGTACAGTACACCTGAAACTATTACTCCTGAAAATTTGACAAAGTTTCAGTATTAAAAAAAGGAGAAAATCAAACACTTAACTTTCTGGATTGACAAGTATGGGTTAGCTATTACTGAAATTTCTGAAAATTTAGTATTCGCAGATTTGATATGAGATTCGTGTACAGTATACCTGAAACTGTCACTTCTGAAAATTTGACAAAGTTTCAGTATTAAATAAAAGAGAAATTCAAACACTTTACTTTCTAGATTGACAAGTATGTGTTAGCTATTACTGAAATTTCTGAAAATTTATTATTTGCAAATTTGATATTAGATTCGTGCACAGTTCACCTCAAACTATTACTCCTGAAAATTTGACAAAGTTTCAGTATTAAATAAAGTTGGCTATGGAGTCTCTATAGTTTTTCTCTAGTCTCTTTCAAACAAAGGGGTCGAAACTTTTGAACGGTAGTAGTTTTATGTTAAAATTAATTTCTGAAGCAATGTTCATGTTCATAAATTTGTGGATGTGCTTCGCACATGAGATTTACTTTGTGTGTAGTTCGGTCTGCTTGTGTTGTGAGTTAGCGCTGACATGGGGAATAAATGTAGTGGCGAATTTTAAGTTTCCGCGATGTTAGTAGAAAGGGTTGCAGTGTCGTAATTAACGGGTATTAGAAAGTTTATGGAGTTTTAGTACGTCGTGGCTGCAGGGAATTACCGCCTGGCGTTTCTGGAGTTGGCAAAAACGCGCACAATAGAGTCTTCCGGCGAATTCTCGCCCCATAATGAAGACGTTCCCGAGGAGCGGCGACAGTTTAAGCACCCCTCACACAGACACCCCCTTGGTATCGACCCAAGGAGACGAGCGCACTTGGTGGGATGAAGGATGTGCAGTTGCCGCCAGGCTCGGGCCAAATTTATGGTCCTCGAGGATGGCTGCGTGTCCTCCAGGTGGACCATGCAGGAAACTTTGGCGGAGTTTGGCGGCGGCGCGCGGGGCTTTGAGCGCCCCTGCGGTCGCGTCGGCAAAGCTCGCCAGATACGAGAGGGAGGAGGGCCCAGCCGCCAGTCTGCCGCCGTCAGCCACGTGTTTCGGTCGCGCCCACGCTCTCCCACGCAAATATCGTCAGCGTAAGCTCGCACCCTCAGCCGCCCCCGAACTCGCAGCGTCGCGACGCCAGCCCGCGCGCCGTCTACGCCGTTAATTATGCACACGCGGCCCCATTAAGCACGTGGGCCCCCGCGATGACCACGGCCGTGCCGCCGGTTTAACAGTGCGCCCCCGCCAGATTAACAGCCGCCGCCAGCAGCCCCCGCAGCCGTCAGCGTGAGCCGTGCACCTGGGGGATTATGTCGCCTTGAGCGCACGTGAGTATTCCCGCCGCCTCCGCCACCGGAAGACAGCCGGCATACAGATGGAAAATTAAGACGCGCCTCTTCGCGTGCTTTGCATGCGAAGTGCTCACGGGGCCATCTCTTATGCGGAAAAATTGCGGCCCTAATTCGGCCGGCGAGATCTTACCTGCATATTTATTCGCGGCCCGTGCCGCACCGCCGCCCCCAATGCAAATCGCAGGTACCGCAATCCCCCTAAGTAGCGGCACGGAAAATTAAAGCGGAGTTATGCGGCTCCGCGCAAGGAAAACAGATTTAAATCTCCCCATATATAAACAGTAAATTTAAAGAACGGCCCCCATAACTCGCGGTCGCTATAAGTTCCTCCAGAATATTGTGTTGCCTGAGTAATCCACTTGACAAAATTATTACCCGGCACGCAATTTTTGCATAAATATGTATATCGTTACTTACACTAAAAAAACAGATTTTACACAAAAATTACTACATTAGTACCATTAAATTTCTAGTACCAATAAAGAATGGAATTATAATCATAATAATTTAATTAATACAAAATAAATAATGCGAGCACTAACAATAGATTTGATGCTACTTATTATCCACATATTCACTCCTAATGAATGGAACAGCTACCTAATATTATAATAATATATTTAACAATATATTATATACACAAAACATTGTAACTATTAAATTGCATGGAATTATAATCATAATAATTAAATTATTTATTACAAAAATATTGCAAAATGTTATGGCAGCAAATAAAATATAAACAAATTATTGTATAATATACTATAATAGAAGGTATAACTACGTTTTATTAACATTGCAATAAATATGTGTACTGTTTTGTTTTCATATTACTATCGCATCAATATGTTATTTAATATTTTTGGTACGTAAATAGTAAGATGTAAATTATACACAATATACAAGTTGTCTCACAACTTCGAGGCATAAATGTTAAGAAAGGCAAAATTAAATGAAAATGTAATTTTTTTTTCTAATCGCATTTGTTTCCAAAATATAGGACCTTATAGTGTTATTTAGCTAATCAATTTTCTTATTACTATTTCTACTAGAGCAGAGAACTTTGATGTTAGGATTTTTTTTCAAATCATATACCATTTTTCGGTGAATTAGCTTTATTGTCATAAAAAAACGTGTACCTCTTATCAAAAAAATTAAACTTTTCTGAGATATTTGAGGTTAAACTCGACAGAACACATAAAGTAACAAAAAAAATCTAATAATAATGTAGTGTGCTTAGAAGCATACCATAATTGTTTAATAATATTAGTTGACATTAGAAAAAACTGATTAGTTTTACTCTGTTTAGAAAAGAAGAATTTTGAGTGTTATTCTGTAAAAAGTAAAAATACGTAAATCTGTAAAGAAGTAAATTACACCAACAGTGAATATACGGATATACTTTTGATACTGGGCGATTACCAAGGAAATCCAGCAGCCACAAGAAGACTGTACACGGACAGATTCATCAATTTTTTTATAAATATGTTATGTGTTCTGCCCAGTTTAACCTCGAATATCTCATTCATACAAATTTAAGCCGCGCTTTAACATTAGTAACCTTGGTAACCCTTTGTAAAACCGCTAAATCACGGTGTTTTTTTTATGAATAACGTTGTTATGCTTCATATGCTATTGCTTAAGAAGTGATGTACGAGAAAGCGGACCCCAGACATTTTTTTCAATTTCAATATCAACCACTTTAAAATTAAAATTTAGATTTTGCGATTGAAATTTCTAGTTCCAGTCAACATTTTAATTTTTTTTAATCAATTGCCATTTTACATTGCTGTGTTGGCGTTTTGTGTACAGTGTTATTTTATTTACATTACATTTTTCCTATTCTTCTACTTTTTACTATTTTTTTTAATTTTTATTTACATTTTTTTTCCATTCGTCTCTATCTCTTGCTAGTTTCCTTGCTTCTCCTTCTGACAAAGTTGCCACCTCTATGTTGATTTTAACCTGCTGGAGTTCAGTTTCATAATTAGTTTTATGATGGCTCTAAAATTCATTTAACTCGGCCAACCAATGTTATCTTTATCGACTGCGGGTCGATTTATCTTTATCGAGTTCAATTTGCCAATTTTATGATAACGGTCTCTTAACTTTCAAATTATGTATATTTTGCCAATTGTAGTTCAGTTTTTTATTTATTTATTATTATTTATATATAAAGATATTTTAAGAAGAAAACAATAAAATAATATATTAATAAAAATATTATGTACTAGCTCGGCTGTAAAATTGAAATCTATTTTAGCAAGTCCATTATTAACATGTCTATCTTTGCTGTAGCAATTTTCATGCCTGTTCTGTAATTAAATATACACCATCTCTAATATTTTATTGAATATAACTTCTAGAAGTTCAGTTTCATAATTATTCTTATAACTATAAAATACAGTTCATTCAACTAATCAGTATTATTTTTACGTCTACACTTTATTGAACTAATTTAGCAACTTTACGCTCTGCCAACTTTAAAATAAGTATATTTTTGCGAATTGTATATTTTTTTAATATTTTTGATTTAGCGTTTTTTCCGTAGTCCCTCATTATTATTTATAACAAAGGACAATGTAAAATACAGCTTTATAATATTATTAACTTGGCTATAAAAGTCTGTTTTAGCCAATTTAATTAGTAACTTTATTTAATTCTGTTAAGAAAACACAAACCTTACATCAATTTCTGAGGTTATGAAAAATTTGACTTTTCTATATAAAAAAAACTATCACGCATGAGTTATGCAATGTAGTTATGTAAAAACATTACATAATTGCAGTTCCCTCCAAGCTTCAAACTTGTTGTAGGCTACAGCTTATCTATTTCTGCATTTTTCTGGTAGTATACTACCCATGGCAATATTAGCAGAGTCTTTAACATCAGAAGTTAGTTCTGAATGGGTATTTGAGGACATTTTTAGGTATTATTATTAAATTTATGAATTATTTTAGTTTCCTGACAAATGTGTTCATGTCAGTGCAATTATGTTTCTGTAGAAACAATAGGTATAAGATGATCTGATTCAGTGATGTAGTAAGGAACGTTATTATTCAAATAGTAGATTAGATATTTCTGACAGAATTATATAAAGTTTTGTACGTAACCAGTTATGAAATATGCGATATTGTTTGAGTCGTATACTTAATTTTAAAGTTGTCGTATCGCTTTCATGAAACTGCTAAAATGAAATATAAAGTTCAGACGTAATTTGATTGGTCAAGTGAACTGTTTTTTAGAGTCATCAAATCATTAAGCTAAGCCTGAAAGTGCCAATATAATTTTAGACATGTGGTGTTGAGTATAGAACATGCATTAAAATTGCTACACCAAACGTTGTTTTAGTGTTAGCATAATAGTTATTTACGTAACCAGTTATAAAAAGTGTTGATATTGTTTATTGTTGTGGAAATTTATACCCGTCAAACAATATCACACTTTTCATAACTGGTTACGTAAATAACTATTATGCCAACTCTAAAACAACGATTGGTGTAGCAATTTTAAAGCATGTTCTATACTCATCACCACATCTCTAAAATTATATTGGCACTTTCAGTCTCAGTTTAATAATTTGATGACTCTAAAAAACAGTTCACTTGACCAATCAATTTACGTCTGAACTTTATACTTCATTTTAGCAGTTTCATGAAAGGGATCTGACAACTTTAAAATTAAATGTATTTTCAGCCAATTGAAGACCACTTAACATTTTAACTTTATATGGACTCGAACATAAAGTTTGAAATGAAGCCATTTGAAAACTAGTTAGATAATTAACTTTGTTTCTACTTTCAATGAGTAGTTATAGATATATAATAACAAGTAATTTTTGTAATATAATGTTTTTAGTAATTTTCAGGAATTGACTTTATTTGATACAGCATTTCACAGAAATGTAAACGAAACCCGACAGATTTTTTTATGAGTTTTAAGTAGATATAGAAATTTTAATAATTTTCAGGAATTGATTTTATTTGTTGCAGTACTTCACAAAAATGTTAATAAAACACAGAAGTTTTACGAGTTGGGCGATATTCACATTTCATTTTTGCATATGTGTGTAATTTTTATACAGTTTTATCTGAAAATGAATTTTATTCAAAACATGTAAATAAACGCGTTGGATTTTTTTTTAAGTTTTGCGATAGTTGCGTTAAATCCCAAAGGTTTTATATAGTTTTATCTGAAAATGTATGCATTACTAGAAAAGCAAATTAAATAAAACACTTCATAAAAATGAAGATAAAAATAAATTAAAAATAGGAGAAAAATAATGTTTATATCATAGGATAAATTCTTTCTTAATTGCTAAAAATAACTTAATTGCATCACTCAAATGCTGAGGAATTCCTATAAATTATTTGGACCTTTACGAATTTGAATATATCCTAAAACTTTACGCTCTAATAAAGTTAAAAAAGCAACACCAACTAAAATACAAATAACTAAAATTAAGCCTGAAACAATAATCAATCATAAATCTAACAAAAACAATTATTATTTGTATAATATACATAATTAAATTCTAAATATTTATAACACATAATAAAAGATATAACCTGATTATGTTCTTTAAAGCCTGGCGCACATTTGAGACGCAGAGAATGCAGGGAAGTGAAGTGCAGTTATTTTCTCAGCCAATAACAAAGGCGAGATCACCAATCTCGCCTTTCTTATTGGCTGCCCTGCGTTGCCTGCGTCACCTGCGTTGCCTAAGTCACCTGCGTTGCCTGCGTCACCTGTGTGCCTGGGTTTAAAGTCATACTTCGTTTTTGTTGTATTTATTTTTAGTTTTCTATTAAACTTTTTAGTTTTCCATAATACTTTTTAGTTTTCTATTAAACTTTTTAGTTTTCTATTAAACTTTTTATTTTTCTATTAAACTATTTAGTTTTCTATTAAACTTTTTAGTTTTCTGTAAAACCATAGAATTGGGACGTACGAATATACACTTTTGGGTGCATTAATCAACTTGAACATTAATAATTAATTACCAGGTTTAAAGTCATACTTCGTTTTTAGTTTGTTGTATTTGTTTTTAGTTTTCTATTAAACTTTTTTGTTTTCCATAATACTTTTTAGTTTTCTATTAAACTTTTTAGTTTTCTATTAAACTTTTTATTTTTCTATTAAAGTATTTAGTTTTCTATTAAACTTTTTAGTTTTCTGTAAAACCACAGAATTGGGACGTACGAGTATGCCTTTTTGGTTGCATTAATCAACTTGAACATTAATAATTAATTACCAGGTTTAAAGTCATACTTCGTTTTTAGTTTGTTGTATTTGTTTTTAGTTTTCTATTAAACTTTTTAGTTTTCCATAATACTTTTTAGTTTTCTATTAAACTTTTTAGTTTTCTATTAAACTTTTTATTTTTCTATTAAACTATTTAGTTTTCTATTAAACTTTTTAGTTTTCTGTAAAACCACAGAATTGGGACGTACGAGTATGCCCTTTTGGGTGCATTAATCAACTTGAACATTAATAATTAATTACCAGGTTTAAAGTCATACTTCGTTTTTAGTTTGTTGTATTTGTTTTTAGTTTTCTATTAAACTTTTTAGTTTTCCATAATACTTTTTAGTTTTCTATTAAACTTTTTAGTTTTCCATAATACTTTTTTGTTTTCTATAAAACTTTTTAGTTTTCCATAATACTTTTTAGTTTTCTATTAAACTTTTTAGTTTTCTATTAAACTTTTTAGTTTTCTGTAAAACCACAGAATTGGGACGTACGAATATACCCTTTTGGGTGCATTATTCAACTTGAACATTAATAATTAATTACCAGGTTTAAAGTCATACTTCGTTTTTAGTTTGTTGTATTTGTTTTTAATTTTCTATTAAACTTTTTAGTTTTCCATAATACTTTTTAGTTTTCTATTAAACTTTTTATTTTTATATTAAACTATTTAGTTTTCTATTAAACTTTTTAGTTTTCTGTAAAACCACAGAATTGGGACGTACGAGTATGCCCTTTTGGGTGCATTAATCAACTTGAACATTAATAATTAATTACCAGGTTTAAAGTCATACTTCGTTTTTAGTTTGTTGTATTTGTTTTTAGTTTTCTATTAAACTTTTTAGTTTTCCATAATACTTTTTAGTTTTCCATAATACTTTTTAGTTTTCTATTAAACTTTTTAGTTTTCTATTAAACTTTTTAGTTATCTGTAAAACCACAGAATTGGGTCGTACGAGTATACCCTTTTGGGTGCATTAATCAACTTGAACGCTTGGTAATAACTAATTACGACTTAAATGTTACTGAACCGTTCAGCAAAAAAAATAGGCTTCCCGAAGGATGGCTTTATTACCGTGCCATTTGTGTATTTGATGAGTTTTTTTTTGCGGACGAAAGTAGACGACCGTAAAAAGGCCATTCGGCTCGCTGCCCATTCGACGTGTGCTCTACGTTTGATGCCCATCTCTTCTTGCCTCCGCCGAGTAATTGGCCATAAAAGGTCAATTAGTTTATTAGGCTTCCGTTCCATATATTTCCTTAGGGCACGACGGCCAATACAAAAGAAACGAAAGTTTATAGTATCAATTAAAGATGCTTGATATGGGACACTAAATCTCGTAAAATGGGACGAATGGAACTATTAAAGGAACCGTATGGGGAAATATTAATTGTGTATTATCTAATTGGAATTTTCTTATTAATGTTTGTGTGTGTATAAAATGATATTTAATTATTGCTTATATAATGAAAATTATTTTGAATTCACTATACACAAACAATAAATGTCGTTAAACTTCAATTGTTTGAGATTTTTTTAAAGTTTGTAACAAAACACTAAGTTTAATGTCCGAGCTAATACTGGACGGCTGGCTGAATCAAGATTTGGGTATTCAAGATTTTGTTTCCTTTTTTTGTTATAACCCTTAGTCTTCATTACGCAAAAATATTAATCGTCTATGTGATTTTTAGGCTCTCGCCATATCATTGGGATACCAGAAGATCGTTTTTCTTGCTTTCCTTTAATCCACAGTCGTAAACTTTCCGCACACTTGCTTTTGAGCCCAAGACTTCTCTTCGCCTCTAAGTCTAACTTGAAAATAAGCCAAGTACATCTTCATTGAAAATACGCTAATGTTCATCCTTTGGTTCGGTAGAGTGTAGCTTCCATATATATAACAAAATGCATTCGGACTATTTAAACACTTTCTGCGAACAGCAGCCATCATCTATTTTATTTGTGTAGGTACTGGAAATTATATTGAAAGATATCGCACTGAACACGTCTTAAAGATACGATTTTAGTAACACAACTGACCATGTCAAGGGATTAACGGTAATGCGTACCTTGGCCCTTCATTTGCACCCCCACCAATGCAAAATTGTCAGCGATAAGTACCTGCAAGTTAACTGCTACCAAGTTCGAACCCCTGTGCCCAATATCAATGGATATTGGTGATATAAATGCCATTATTGGTATTGGCATTCATCTGTTCAAATGATTTTTCTATAAAAAATCTGATCACTTTGCATCATGTTTAAATAAAAATCACAAAATTGCTGTCTTCGACCAGGATAATTTTCCTCCAATCTATGTACTTTTTGAGGTATTTGTGTTTCTTAAGAATTGCATTTACAGTTCGTTTTGATGTGCCACTGTTATTTGCAATGTCCCGAATAGATGTTCTTGAATTTTTTTGCACACTAAGAAGTACATCTAATTCCACATTTCCGCGAAATTTCGTTCCTCTCCGGTTTCTTTATAGCACCATACTTTCTTAAATTTTTCTTTAAAGTCTTCCAAATTTTCTCGGCTCTGAGACTTCGCCGTTCGGAAAACAGTCATGTACAGGAGCACTGATTTTTATTGCTTT
Organism: Othius punctulatus; assembly: GCA_951805005.1. Lineage (NCBI taxonomy): Eukaryota > Metazoa > Arthropoda > Insecta > Coleoptera > Staphylinidae > Othius > Othius punctulatus. The sequence continues at coordinate 18,445,335 of OX638145.1, forward strand.
CGAAATACACTTGTAACATGTCTGTCAATCAATTGTTTATATTGTTAGCCATCACTTGAGTTATTTCACAAAAATTGGACCGACAAAAAAGAGAATTTGACACGCTATCACTTAGATGACTTTTACTGGTTTTTGTGTTCACTTTTTTTTCCATGGCACACTTGATAAACTTACAAAAAACAACATAAGTTAACAAACATTATTTTTTCGTAATGAATATTCCTTCAAAGCCAACTTGTACATCTTTGGATCCAGAAAAATAATCTCTACCAGAAAAAATTAAGAAAATATATGTAACCATTTGAAGAAAAAAAGTTGGCTATCGCTGAAATGAAAGTTTATTTTGCATTAAAAAAAAATTAGGGCCATTTGTAGAACATGTGGAGCTATTTCATTTTGGTTTTGTTTGATTGAAATCGGCCAATAAGTAAATCCGCTCGTCTCATTTCAGAAGGCAATGGCAAACCACTGAGAGTAATCTGCCCAGGGATGTTTCCCCAGAAACCAGTCGTTCGCAGCCGACGTTAAACTGTAGGTGCCATACGTCACTGTAACTTCGATACAGACACTCATACACTGACGTATGCGGGGAAATCCCCTACGCTCGAGGGATCGAGTATGGCACTCCTAGAAGAAAAATAAATAAATGAGTTATGGCCAGCGGCGTTTTTTAGGAGACACCCTGTATATATGTTCAGTTATCAAACAATATCAGTTTTGTAAATTTAATAATAAGTATCTAGGTCTGTTTGTTGTAAAAAAGAATCGTAATTTGTGTAATCTGTTCCATACAATTATATTGTCGATCTGTTGCTTTCCATGAACAGGGATTACCGGGAAAGTCATTTGAGGCTTTAATTCCGTTTTATCCGCGAATGAGTCCCGAAGTGATTTTCGACCTATTGTGATTTATAAGCGCTTCCCATTTAGAAATTTACAATTCTCTCGCCTCGCTCGAGCCTTTTTGGCGCGGCGCGAAATAAAACACCACGCAAATCCCCGCGTCGATGATTCTATCGGGCGAACACAGCTCAATTTATTATCATTACCAGTGCGCTTTATTTGCCCTTGTTAGCGATGGAAAAGTGCGGATTGGATCGGGAAATTGCACACGCGCAGGGCGCGCCGCTGTTTAACGAACGAAAATTCGGAAGAATAAAAAAACGGCGCACAATCGACGCCTTTATTAAGCGTAATTAAAAAACTTTCCCCCGCGGAAATTCATAAACACGCGGAGAGGAGTTTTTTAATTAGTTTCCACCCCTTGGTTTAATTGATGTTTAAAGTTTTTCTTTCGGCGTACAAATTGTGTTTATGTGCCCGGGGTGGGTGGGTTTTCCACCGGGGCGCCTCCGCTTGCGGGCTTTTAGTTCTGATATTTTCGTGATTTATAGGGCGAGCACCGTCGCACCATTGGGGAAGTCCCCCCATTTGTATTACAAAACGAGAATTTCGCGTTTAACGCACATCCACACGCGGGGACGATTGTGTTGTCAACGTGAAACGTTAAAAGCTTCGAATCTCGTTAGCGGACGCTCGGATGATGGGGAGACATCAAACTGAAAACGGATTTGTGCGAGTTTATATGATAATCAAAGCACGAATATAATTGAACGCAAAATATGGAAATACATGCACATAATGACGTAATTAATAATACAATTAACAAATGTACCAACTGTTTAAAAACAAGTAGTGATAAAAACGACAGTAGTGTAGTTACCGGGCTTACAGGACGTGTCCATCAGGAGAGACAATTTTAGTGAAAATTGTTGGCTGAAGAAGTGTTGTCGACAATGACCAGAAGGTTCTTTCAAGATCATTTGCAAGAAGTGTTTTCGGCAATGACCATAAGGTTCTTTCAAGGTCATTTGCAGAAGAAGTCGTCAATGACCAGAAGGTTTTTTCAGGGTAATTTGCTGAATAAGTTGACAATATCCAGAAGGTCTTCGGCGAAGAAGACTTTTTCTTTTCCTGAAGCAGTCAGCAATGACCAGAAAGTTCTTTCAATGCCATTTGCAGAAGAAGTGTTTTTGGTCATAACCATAGGCTTCTTTCAAGGTCATATGCAGACGAAGTCGTCAATGACCCGAAGGTTTTTTCAGGGTAATTTGCTGAAGAAGTTGACAATGTCCAGAAGGTCTTCGGCAAAGAAGACTTTCTTTTCCTGAAGCAGTCAGCAATGACCAGAAGGTTGTTTAAATGCCATTTGCAGAAGAAGTGTTTTTGGTCATAACCATAGGCTTCTTTCAAGGTCATTTGCAGAAGAAGTCGTCAATGACCAGAAGATTCTCTCAGGGTAATTTGCTGAAGAAGTTGACAATGCCAGAAGGTCTTCGGCGAAGAAGACTTTTTCTTTTCCTGAAGCAGTCAGCAATGACCAGAAGGTTCTTTCAAGGTCATTTGCAGAAGAAGTGTTTTTGGTCATAACCATAGGCTTCTTTCAAGGTCATTTGCAGAAGAAGTCGTCAATGACCAGAAGGTTCTTTCAGGGTAATTTGCTGACGAAGTTGACAATGTCCAGAATTTTTTGGGCGAAGAAGACTTATTCTTTTCCTGAAGCAGTCAGCAATGACCAGAAGGAACGACCGCGATAAATTCAAACTACACTCGCGTGTTCTATAATTGTATAAAATGAATTGAATGTTTTCTTTTAAATTTTATTCAGAGTACAATAAGATACTCTAATAAAATGTCTACAAAGATGTTCAACGCAATAGGAAATAAAAAATAAATTATACATGAATCAATTTAAATATATAAGACATTTTTTATTAGATAAAGCTACTTAAATAGAATATCTACAAAATTATACATGAAATATGTTATTGATGTTTCCGGTTTTTTGTTGTTGGTGGAAATTCTTTGTAGCAATTTGGTGACGCTGAAAGAGGACTTAATCCTTCGTGACAAGTTAAACTAATTGGTGTTCTTTCTTTGTTACCATTTAAATTAAAAATATTATTTTCAATTTTCACAAAGAATAGTATGTGTTTTCTTCAAACGTCACAAACGTGACACATTGTGTCCTTGGATACGCAAATTTAAAGTCACTTTTTCTCATAGGAGAAAAAGTGTTTATTTTGTCTGCTGGCGGTGAAAAAGTAAAAAATACTCATAACTATAGTTTTATTTGTGATTTTCTTTATTTAAAAAAATAACACTAAATGTACTGCTAGTTAAATTAAAAAATACTCCTAACTACAGTTGAAGAAAAACACCTTTAATTGAAAATATTATGTTTTTCAAGTAATTTTTTACAAAAACAAAATACTGGATGACAATAATTGCAATAGTATGACATGCTATTGTTAATTGCTAATATTGTTTTCTGAAATATTTTGCATGCAGTGGGAGGTGGATAAATTATCACCCTCCTAAATTTATAGATCCTTCCCTAAAAAATAATAATGTCAATAATGTAGTGTTTGCAAAATAATAAATATTGTACCTGCTTGCTTTAGATAGAAGATAGTAATTTTTGTATCTATACCTTTTCAAGTTCAAATTGAGACCAATCAAGTTCAAATTGAGACCAATCAATTTCAAATTGAGGCCAATGAAATTCAAATTGATACCAATCAATTTCAAATTGAGAGCAATCAATTTCAAATTGAGACTAAACAAAATCAAGTTGAAACTAAACAATATCAAGTTGTCATGATAAATTTTATTTGTTTTCTCTCAACTTGATATTGTTTAGTGTCAACTTGATTTGGTTTAGTCTCAATTTGAAATTGATTGGTCTCAATTTGAAATTGAATGGTATCAATTTGAACTTGATTGCCTTAAATTTGTAATTGATTGGTCTCAATTTGAACTTGATTGGTCTCAATTTGAACTTGAAAAAGTATAGAACGCGAAATGCCACTTTTGCGTTCAAGAATGGAAGTTATTTTGCTGAGGTTTTGGTAACCCTTGGTTACCGATCGATATTTTGAATACCGAGGCAAAATAACCATTCGAGAATGTAAAAGCATTTGGCGTTCGAGATACAAACAATGTTTTTTTTTCGAAAACTGCAGAAAACTGCAATACAACAAGACAATTTTGTTATGCACAATAATTCATTTACATTTGAAATTGTTGTGTTTAAATCCAGACGGTTTAAGTGCGGTGTCTATCGTATCGGTAGCGACAAAATAAACAATAAAAATCAGTTGTTTTAAAAATCAGTTCTATTAATAATTATTCTAATTCGCGTTCTAAGAGTGTATAATTATTTAAAATGAGTTCGGAAAGCGAAGAATAGCGTTTACCAGAAGAAGTTTTTGAACAACAACTGTTGCACAATTGATCCTGAAGAAATCGTCCAGACAATATGAGACTGCATAGAACGAATTTAAAGGTTCGTGTAGTTTGAAGATAATTGAGAAAGTGCCCGAAGCCGTATTATTGGCATATTTCGAACACAAAGTGAAGAAAATTAAACCTTTCACTTTGTGGTCGGTATATTTGATGTTAAAAAGTACATTGAATGTCAAAGAAAATGTAGATGTCAGAAAATTTACGAAACTTAAAGGTTGGTGTAGTTTGAAGAAAATTGAGAAAGTGTTCGAAGCCGTATTATTGACATATTTCGAACACAAAGTGAAGAAAATTAAACCTTTCACTTTGTGGTCGGTATATTTGATGTTAAAAAGTACATTGAATGTCAAAGAAAATGTAAATTTCAGAAAATTTACGAAACTAATACCATATTTGAAAATCAAATCAGTTGGATACCGCCCGAAAAAGTCCAAAATTCTTATGAAAGAAGAAATTGAGAGATTTTAGAAAGAAGCACCCGATAATAGATTTCTTCTAGAAAAGGTAATTCAAACCTAAATAAATCAATCGATTCAACTAATTTTTAACATTTTTTCAGGTTATTTTAATAATTGGTGTTTGTGGAGCTTTAAGAAGAGATGAGCTATTAAAGATAACGATCGATGATATAGAAGACGAAGATTATTTTGACATTTGTTTTATGTTCTAAAACGAAAAAGACTTTGGCGTTTTAGAACATAAAAATACTTCGCGGCTACTTTTTCTCCTAACAAAACAATATGCTATTATTAGGACAAAAAGTTACACTTTGTGTGGTGAGTCTGTAAGTAGTGCAAATACAGACGAAGCACACAATAATGCTTTTTCTCCGAATAAAACATGTTACTTTTTCTTCAAACGCAAGAATAGTTTTCTTCAAGAACATATTAAAGAAAAAAGGCGAAAAATACAAAACAAGCATCATGCCAGCTGTGGTTGCTATGGATGTATTTGTAATAAACAGAACAATTTGAAATTGTCATTTACAGTTTTTAGTTGTTCAAAACGATATTAAAAAGTACATTAAATGTCAAAGAAAATGTAGATATCAGAAAATTTACGAAACTAATACCATATTTGAAAAGCAAATCAGTTGAATACCGCCCGAAAAAGTCCAAAATTCTTATGAAAGAAGAAATTGAGAGATTTTTGAAAGAAGCACCCGATAATAGATTTCTTCTAGAAAAGGTAATTCAAACCTAAATAAATCAATCGATTCAACTAATTTTGCACATTTTTTCAGGTTATTATAATAATTGGTGTTTGTGGAGCTTTAAGAAGAGATGAGCTAATAAAGATGACGATCGATGATGGGATCGAGAAGACAAAGATTATTTTGGCATTTGTTTTATGTTCTAGAACAAAAAAGACTTTGGCGTTCTAGAACATAAAAATACTTCGCAGCTAGGTGACAAAAAAAAACTCACTTTATCAACTGAAAATTCAGTAGTATTCAGTAGTAGGCATTGAAATGATGACGACGAAGAAAAGAACATATTATCGAATTTTAGCCCAGAATAGGTACCAAAATAGTAACTAAAAATAATTTTCCTAATAGTTGTTAAACATTTAAACATTATAGCTATGTAGAACTACACTTATTATTTTTTTACTGTGATATGAAAATCGTTCTGTTCATTTAATGACGACGAAGACAACAATTATTACTTAATTTTAGCCCAGAATAGGTACCAAAATAGTAACTAAAAACAATTTAGCACGAATAGTCGTTAAACATAGAAACATTAGAGTTATTCAGAACCACACTTATTTTTTTTTTTTTACTGTGGTATTATGAGATTTTTTCTGTTCATTTAGTTAGCTTAAAATCATAAAACTAGGGGATACATTTTGTCTTCGTCGCTTATTTAAAAGCCTACTACACCAAAATGTTCGTAATGTATTAACAAGATTTTTTTCTGAATAAAAACACGAGAAACCATACTGTGATATAAATCGTTGAATTCGTAATAGGAAATGCTATTTAACATGAGAAATCATACTCTGATACAAATCGTTGAATTCGTAATAGGAAATGCTATTTAACATGAGAAATCATACTGTGATACAAATCGTTGAATTCGTAATAGGAAATGCTATTTAATACAGGATGTACTTTTTGTACGTGCCATATAAAAATATAAAGTTGATGATGATTTCTTCGAAACGAAACGTTGTGCTGAAAATTTATAAACGTTGTCTTGTAGAGCTAAAAAAGTGGCAATGAGAAAGTGTCTTTTATTTTATTTTATACCTTTTCAAATAACTTCTGCAAAACATAAACACGATATCGCAAAATTTCGGATTTTGTCGAATATCTCCGGAAGTAAGCAGAATTTTCTGGTTTTCTCAAAAGAATATTCTAACCTCTAAATTGCGCTTTTTTTTAAAATAATTTAATCCCCTCTGTAACTTTTACGGCTTCCGAGATCCCTATGCTGTTGATCCTTATCTTGGACATCTTGTATAATGAAATGTATGATAATATCGTATAACAAAAATCTACTCACGATTGGATTATTTGAGTTTCAACAGGCTTGAAATGATAATAAAGAGCTTGGAATTGGCATGCTACAAGGATGGACGACCACCACTTTGTAACCCAATCCCCGTTGTAACTTTTACGGTTTCCCAGATCCCCATGCTGTTGATCCTTATCTTCAACACCCTGTGGAATGAAATGTATGATAATATTGTATAAACAAAATCTATTTTTTGAGTTTCAACAGGCAATGATAAAGAGCTTGGAATTGGCATGCTACAAGGATGGAAGACTACCACCTTGTAGAGATAGTGAAAGATGGAAGATCAGAAATCCGTAAACAGCGTCAACCTACCGAGAAAAATAAGAGCTGCCGCAAGTTCGTGGAAATAAGCCGAAGGCTTGAAATAAGTGGAACAAGCAAAATAATAGTTTCGAACAAATTCATTTTAAAGCTCCTTCAATTATAAGGAACAGGATTATACGCGACACACGTATAAGCTTAAAACAAGAGCAGAGAGAACACGATGGTTAACAACAATTTAATTATCCTGGAACTGTCTGAAATTGGATGAAAGGTATTACATTTGCAGGTTTGAAACAGGAAGAGTGGCAACAGTTTTATTGGAGGATTTCTGTAACTTCTAAAACAGGATAAAACGCAGCGAATTTTCATGGTTAAAACCAGATGAGGCAAAGCAACAAGAGTTTCAATAATATCATTGGAGGATTCCTGTAACTGTCTGAAACATGATGAAACTTAGTGTTGCCATATGTCTACGTAAAAGATTGCTTTTAGAAATAGTTTTACTAAACACATTTAAATATTGATGTAAATCAATAAATGTATGTGGATCCATACTGAGTGCATAAACATTGTTCTATTGCCTTTATATATGCAGGATAATTGCAGGATAAATAGAACAGCAATTTCGCAAACAAAAAAAAATGTTTAGCTTTGCGCCATTAAAACGTAATTTTCTGCAATACTTTTCATTTCCTGTTTGTGCATGGCGATTCCGAATTCGTGCAGAATTCCGTCTTCTCTGACTGACGTATAGAATTTAATCCGACATGCCTAATCCGATTTGCCTCGCTCGCACCTATCCCTTCTCATATCCGAGGCAGTGTTCAATATTAGCAGAGACGAGACGTGTCTGAGCGAGGCACATACACACCGCCAGTACTCACTTACGTAATGAACTCGTAGCTTCGTGTATGACACGTATCACTTGGCTCCGGTTCAATTTTAAGCAGTAACTAAAGCAAGGCACGTAGTTTATAGTCGCGGGAGTACGTTGGTCGCTCGTTGTTCTCGCCGTTAGCCGGCTCTCGAGCTCTTAACAACAACCATCGCTCTCCTCCGGCGAAGAATAAATTGCCGGAATTGATGAGTGCAGAGAATTGGATATTATGTTACAATTTGGCGACGCAATTATTCTGCAGCATGGATTTTACAGGTCCAAGTATTCCATTTTGAACATTTCACTTCACAGATGACAAGCATCTGCATACCACTGTAGAGATGTTAGTTTTCCTGTACTAAGATCTAGTAATGCTTTTAATAGTATATTATTTCACGCGGAGGAGAAGTAAGACTTTTCATGGCCCGCCTTCTATTATGCACCTCACTTCGTTCGGCGCGTAAACTCAGGCGCGCCTTGAAACTTCTGAAAACTTATTAATTGCATGTTTGATATTAGATTTTTGTTAAGTACTCCTGATGCCAATCCTCCTGAAAATTTGACAAAGTTTCAGTATTAAACAAGTGAGAAAATCAAAAGTATAGCTTTCTGCATTGACTTGTATGGGTTAGCTGTTATTGAAATTTCTGAAAATTTATTAATTGCATGTTTAATATTATATTTTTATTTAGTAGACCTGAAGCTAATTCTCCTGAAAATTTGACAAAGTTTCAGTATTATGTAAGTGAGAAAATCAAAACGATAACTTTCTGCATTGACTGGTATGGGTTTGCTATTACTGAAATTTCTGAAAATGTATTAATTGCATATCTAATACTTGATTTGTATTTAGTACACCTGAAGCTAATTCTCCTAAAAATTTGACAAAGTTTCAGTATTAAATAAGTGAGAAAATCGAAAGGATTACTTTCTGCATTGTCTAGTATGGGTTAGCTGTTATTGAAATTTCGGATTTTTTTTAATTGCAAATTTTATATTAGATTTGTATTTAGTACACCTGAAGCTAATTCTCCTGAAAATTTGATATAGTTTCATTATGAAAAAAGTGAGAAAATCCAATGTATAACTTTGTGCATTGACTGGTATGGGTTTCCTATTACTGAAATTTCTGAAAATGTATTAATTGCAAGGAGTAATAGTTTCAGGTATACTGTACACGAATCTAATATCAAATTTGCAAATAATAAATTTTCAGAAATTTCAGTAATAGCTAACTCATACTTGTCAATCGGGAAAGTTAAGTGTTTGATTTTCTCCTTTATTTAATACTGAAACTTTGTCAAATTTTCAGGAGTAATAGCTTCAGGTATACTGTACACGAATCTAATATAAAATTTACAAATAATAAATTTTCAGAAATTTCGGTAATAGCTAACCCATACTTGTCAATCCAGAAAGTTAAGTGTTTGATTTTTTCTTCATATAATCCTGAAACTTTGTCAAATTTTCAGGAGTAATAGTTTTAGGTGTACTGTACACGAATCTACTATCAAATTTGCAAATAGTAAACTTTCAGAAATTTCAGTAATAGCTCATCCATACCTGTCAACCAGAAAGTTAAGTGTTTGATTTTCTCCTTTATTTAATGCTGAAACTTTGCCAAATTTTCAGGAGAATTAGTTTCAGGTGTACTGTACACAAATCTTATATCAAATTTGCAATTAATACATTTTCAGAAATTTCGGTAATAGCTAACCCATACTTGTCAATCCAGAAGGTTAAGTGTTTGATTTTCTCCTTTATTTAATACTGAAACATTGTCAAATTTTCAGGAGTAATAGCTTCAGGTATACTGTACACGAATCTAATATCAAATTTGCAAATAATCAATTTTGAGAATTTTCATTAATAGCTAACCCATACTTGTCAATCCAGAAAGTTAAGTGTTTGATTTTCTCCTTTTGTTAATACTGAAACTATGTCAAATTTTCAGGAGAATTAGTTTCAAGTGTACTGTACACGAATCTTATATCAAATTTGCAATTAATAAATTTTCAGAAATTTCAGTAATAGCTAAATCATACTTGTCAATCCAGAAGGTTAAGTGTTTGATTTTCTCCTTTATTTAATACTGAAACTTTGTCAAATTTTCAGGAGTAATAGCTTCAGGTGTACTGTACACGAATCTAATATCAAATTTGCAAATAATAAATTTTCAGAAATTTCAGTTATAGCTAACCCATACTTGTCAATCCAGAAAGTTAAGTGTTTGATGTTCTCCTTTATTTAATACTGAAATTTTGTCAAATTTTCAGGAGTAATAGTTTTATGTGCACTGTACACGAATATGATATCAAATTTGCAAATAATAAACTTTCAAAAATTTCAGTAATAGCTAACCCATACTTGTCAATCCTGAAAGTTAAGTGTTTGATTTTCTCCTTTATTTAATATTGAAACTCTGTCAAATTTTTAGGAGTAATAGTTTCAGGTGTACTGTACACGAATCTAATATCAAATTTGCAAATAATAAACTTTCAGAAATTTCAGTAATAGCTAACCCATACTTGTCAATCCGGAAAGTTAAGTGTTAGATTTTTTCCTTCATTTAATACTGAAACTTTGTCAAATTTTCAGGAGTAATAGTTTCAGGTGTATTTTACACGAATCTAATATCAAATTTGCAAATAATAATCTTTCAGAAATTTCAGTAATAGCTAACCCATACTTGTCAATCCAGAAAGTTAAGTGTTTGATTTTCTCCTTCATTTAATACTGAAACTGTGTCAAATTTTCAGGAGTAATAGTTTCAGGTGTACTGTACACGAATCTAATATCAAATTTGCAAATCATCAATTTTCAGAATTTTCATTAATAGCTAACCCATACTTGTCAATCCAGAAAGTTAAGTGTTTGATTTCTCCTTTATTTACTACTGAAACTTTGTCAAGTTTTCAGGAGTAATAGTTTCAAGTGTACTGTACACGAATCTAATATCAAATTTGCAAATAATAATTTTTCAGAAATTTCAGGAATAGCTAACCCATACTTGTCAATCCAGAACGTTAAGTGTTTGATTTTCTCCTTTTGTTAATACTGAAACTATGTCAAATTTTCAGGAGTAATAGTTTCAGGTGTACTGTACACGAATCTAATATCAAATTTGCAAATAATCAATTTTCAGAATTTTCATTAATAGCTAATTCATACTTGTCAATCTAGAAAGTTAAGTGTTTGATTTTCTCCTTTATTTAATACTGAAACTTTGTCAAATTTTTAGGAGTAATAGTTTTAGGTGTACTGAACACGAATCTAATATCAAATTTGCAAATAATAAATTTTCAGAAATTTCAGTAATAGCTAACCCATACTTGTCAATCCAGAAAGTTAAGTGTTTGATATTCTCCTTTTTTTTAATACTGAAACTATGTCAAATATTCAGGAGTAATAGTTTCATGTGTACTGAACACGAATCTAATCCTCCCAAACGACTTACGAATATGATATTTTGACGTTACCACTTTCTTTAACAAAATATGATAATCCAAACGTTCCAAAAATACATGAGCAAGAAATAATTGATTTTGAAGTTTTTATATTAATTGTTTAAACTAATTATAGTATTGTAGACGCATAAGTGATCAAGGTAGTTCTTAAAACTGCGGTATCAGAGGAATCGCTCAAGCAGCATAATAAGTACAGGTTAACAACTTTCCACGCTTTGATAGGTGATAGTAGAGATCAAAACAAACGCCAAATTCTAATAAACCCAGGTCCAGAAGTCAATGGTTTTTTAAGTATAAAATTTTATTACACCTTCCAATTTCATTAAATCTAACAGAATCATATTACCGTAAGCACAACTTGAGAGTAATGAATTCATTTGTTTTCGCGTGCTATCCGCGCGCAAATTTTGTACAATTAGTTACCTAGTGTTGAATACCGCGTTCACGGTTATTTCACGCTAGCTAATGTGGAATCATTGCATGTGGAGTACTTTTCAATCAACGCAAGACGGGTATTTGCCAAAATTAGCTTGCCAAAATATTTTTGCGCGTTTTTAACTACTGAAACTAATATTGTATGCAAATTATTGAGGCGAACCTTCAAATCGTCGACTTTGAAACTTCATCCCCAATCCATTCGGAAAAGTCAGAGTTTCATTCAAATGATAAATACTCCGTACATTTTTATACGTTTTCCTATTACACTGTAAGTCATTTTAGTTGCAAATACTCAGCATTTTCCATTGAACTTAAATATTTTAAACACCTCAATGCCATTCCCTCAGTCCGCACATTTTTCATTTTTCTCGCCCCCCAGCCTTAAATATTCATATCACCTTTTACATTCTCGTCTTAGAACGTAGCAGCATTCTGCTCGCCTTGCGCTTTAATGCTAACAGGTCTCAATTTGCAATTTTTATGGGAAACGGCTCTGCGATGTTCCCGGGCGCGTTTTAACCTCGATCGCCTGAAATATTCATCCCGCCTGCTGGACGTTCACCCCACCTTTAGAATTTCCCGGAAGATGAATGTTTACGGGAAATGCAGGGGATGCAATATTAATCAGCCATAGAGGCCTGCCGGGCTTTAAAAATGCATCCGCTTCGGCAGTTTTACTTATTCAGGCAGCAGAGGATTGAAAATGCCCGGACATAGTTCCTGGCGTCGCATTTGATATCGTTAAAGCGATTTCGCCTCGTAATGAGGGCAATAATAATTTAAAGCCACTAAGATGGTTGTACGATTTACTTTATGTCGGCCTTAAAATATAGTTGAGGACATATGTTTCGTATTTCACTTTATGACGAGCTTAATAAAGTTCAGTTTGAAAATTTCAATGCTAGTTTCTTAATCAACTTTATCTCCACTTGTGGATCCTTTTACATATTTTACTAGACGAATTTAGGTTTTGTAATTTAATTTTTACTTTCCGCGGTACTGTAGTGGTTTGTAGTCCGGAAATAGTTGGCTTTGCACCGCGACTATAGCAATGAAAAATAAATAAAATAATTTTGGATTATGTTGTAAAATTTAGTAAATTTGTACTACCCTCCTACCAATAATTTATCCCTCACACATACAACATAACTGGTTTGAACTGGTTTACTTCTTTTTTCTGATGAGGGGTAGTGAAGTGGTTTGCAGTCCGGAAATAGTTGGTGTTGCAGCGCAATTATAGTAATGAAAACATATACAGGGTGGCCCACCTATCCTCACTCGGACCATTGTTGCTAGACCAATGAAAATTGAGGAAAACATCCGATTGGAAGTTATTGGACACTTGATGTGCTACTTTTAAAATTTATTTTCTAGTATACAGAGTGTACCATAAATCCGGGATACAAAATTTGGTATCATTTTTAAATGGTACACTCTGTATATTCTTTCATTTTTGGAATCTGCTTCATGTGGGCTTCACAAATCAGTTTTATTTCTAGGGATCAGATGCAACATTGCCAAGTTATTCACATTGTAATAAAATTTAACATAAATCATGGACCTGGAAAAAGATTCACCAAAACCTTATTATAAGAGATCAATGAAAGAATCTGTGTATGCAAGAACCCAATTATGCACGTCATTTCGCGTATGCATTTTTGGATCTTTCAATTTTAGGAAACACATCCTCGACCCCCAATGGGTAAATGAGGGATGGATTATGTATGTATGTATCCTGTGGAAATATATTTGTATTATTATTTGTTACATTGTTATGTGCGTTCTTAGTTCTAATATTGTAATTCGTCGCACCTGCTTTTTTGCGCGAGTCGCCCATCTCTGTGGCTATTAAATTCTGCCGTGTAAGAAATTAGAAACGTGCCGTGCACAAAACCTCCGAATCGAGCGAGAAAAGTGGAAAAAGCGTGGAATCGATACGTGGTTTTTGCGGAGACCGATAAGCATTGTAAAAACGCCAAGCCAGGCGCTGTGCTCTCGTACTTTATTTTGTGTCCGCGTTTCGCGTCGCAAGTATTAACTGTATGTTAAAGGTATTCGGGTTTGAAATGCGTGCAGTTGTGGGATTTTCTACGTTTTTAAACCCAACGCGCAGCAGCGAATGGGGTGAATAAAGATTTCATGGCTGAATTTTATTTTCGCTCTGGTGTGGATGTAGAGCAAAATTCCACCAGTTTATAATCGGTCTTCCAGTCTGTGATTAACTTTAAGCGGTGGTTAGTTTCCATAACTATAAATGTGCACTGTTTTATTTAATTTAATTTAAGACGTCGATTGTCATAAGCATTATTTGCCCATCAATGACAATGTTCTGTAACATCTTATCCAGTCTGTGATTAACTTTAACCGGTGATTAGTTTCCATAACTTAAAAAGTAGTTAATTATTAAAAAAATAGTTCGGAATTCGAGTTATGACATAAAGTTCTGGTTTTTTATATGGACCTCATAGTTGGCTGTCACTTAGCTAAAAAGAAGGAATTTTTCTCTTTTCAGCAATATACGACATGGCAATCTTAATTTGTAATCTGATTTTATCAAAAATTCTTATTTTTGCAGGTAGATGCTTTTTTTCACGTTTTTCGAAAAACAGTTCGAAATTCGAGTTATGACATAAAGTTCTGGTTTTTTATATGGACCTCATAGTTGGCTGTCACTTAGCTAAAAAGAAGGATTTTTTCTTTTTTCAGCAATATACGACATGCTAATCTTAATTTGTAATCTGATTTTATCAAAAATTCTTATTTTTGCAGGTAGATGCTTTTTTTCACGTTTAGTTTTAGTAGGCTTGTGTCTCATCTGTCATTGCGTTGTTACAATACCGATCGTTTGATTGACAGAATTAATCACATTTAATTGTTTTGTTGTTTGATTGCTGCTTATAATATTTCACCTTTAAAAGTTTGAAATGGCTTATGAAAAAGTTACGAAAAGTTTGATATGTTAAATGTTTTATTCTGAGTAATAATAATTCTGAAGCTGCAAGTGAAAATAAGAGTTTTTGATAAAATCAGATTGAAAATTCAAAAAATTGGTGAAATTCAAAAGTGGGGTAAAGAATTGGCCCCACATGTCTCTTTGAATTTCTATGCAACTATGAGTTCCGTATAAAAAACCAGAACTTTGTCATGGCTCGAATTTCGAACTGTTTTGAAAAATTAACTACGCCGCTGCATTCTTATCAAAAAAATGCCTCAAGAACGTAGAAATATTTTTTTTCTATTCTCATAAATAGGCGACCTACAGCCATAAAACCAATTGTAAAAAAATCGTTTTTTGCGAATAACTCCAAAACAAAAGACAATAGCCAGATTTGGTTTTCTCCATTAAGTTTTTCTCGGAAGAAAAAATCGGGGGAGGGGGTCCATTTTATCATACCCGTTATAGTTCCCAGGTACTTGAATTCTTCTACTTGTTCCAATCTTATGCTGTCTTTCTCGATCTTAATTTGTTTTTCTTCTTGTGTTATCCCCAGTATTTTTGTTTTTGTTACATTTATTTTCATGTTGTACTGAGATAAGACTTATTTCCATCTTTTAATACTTTTCTCTAGTTCTTTTTCCGTTGGTGTCAGTAATGTTATTTCGTCAGCGAATGCACATTCCGAAATCAGTACCTCTTTCATGTTTTTATTCCCAATCGATAGTTTTTTTTTTAGTTTCTCTCTGCATTTCCTTGTTATGTCGTCTATTATAATGATGAAGAGAATTGGGCTATCGAGATTCCTTATTAAATCATCGAAATTTGTCCACCCTGTACATTCATTCATACGATTGATTCTGATTGGAATGCTTGAATATCGGAGCACTGAACAATTTTATTTACGAAATTACGTTGACCCAGAATATCATTGAATTGTTTAAGTTGGACGATTTATACAGGGTAATCTATTTCATGCATTGGTAACTAGTTTGATTTTAGTTAATAAACTTGATTCATTATATCGTCATTTAAGTATTTCGTAGTTGTGAAGGATGGAATGTTTCCTACTTTCTTCTACTGTCTTGATGAAAATATTGCCAGGACAAGGTATAAAGTGCAGTTAAGCTCGATCCACTATACCAATGTTGAATGTATCTAGATACATTTCAAGTATCTAGATACATTCTTGCTTGAGTACCTAAAGTTGTTTCTAGCTACATTTTTTCTGAAGTATATATTTGTATGTAGATACAAAAAAATGCATCTGTTACAACACTGCATTTCACGTAAATTACATACAATTAGCTATTGATTCATTATTGAGAGCTTTATATTATTTCAAGTATCTAGATACATTCTTGCTTGAGTACCTAAAGTTCTATCTAGCTACCTTTTTCTGAAGTATCTGTATTTGTATCTAGATACAAAAAAAAAATGTATCTGTTACAAGACTGCATTTCACGTAAATTACATACAATTAGCTTTTGACTCATTATTGAGAGCTTTATATTATTTCAAGTATCTAGATACATTCTTGCTTGAGTACCTAAAGTTGTATCTAGCTACATTTTTTCTGAAGTATCTGTATTTGTATCTAGATACAAAAAAAAATGTATCTGTTACAAGACTGCATTTCACGTAAATTACATACAATTAGCTATTGACTCATTACTGAGAGCTTTATCTTATTTCAAGTATCTAGATACATTCTTGCTTGAGTACCTAATGTTGTATCTAGCTACATTTTTTCTGATGTATCTATTTTTATGTAGATACAAAAAAAAAGTATCTGTTACAACACTGCATTTCACGTAAATTACATACAATTAGCTATTGATTCATTATTGAGAGCTTTATATTATTTTAAGTATCTAGATGCGTATCTAGATACATTCTTGCTTGGGTACCTAAGTTGTATCTAGCTACATTTTTTTTGAAGTATCTGTATTTCTATCTAGATACAAAAAAATGTATCTGTTACTACACTGCATTTTACGTAAATTACATACAATTAGCTATTGATTCATTATTGCGAGCTTTATATTATTTCAAGTATCTAGATACATTCTTACTTGAGTACCTAAAGTTGTTATCTCGCTACATTTTTTCTGAAGTATCTATTTGTATGTAGATACAAAAAAATGTATCTGTTACAACACTGCATTTCACGTAAATTACATACAATTAGCTATTGATTCATTATTGAGAGCTTTATATTATTTTAAGTATCTAGATGCGTATCTAGATACATTCTTGCTTGGGTACCTAAGTTGTATCTAGCTAAATTTTTTTTGAAGTATCTGTATTTCTATCTAGATACAAAAAAATGTATCTGTTACTACACTGCATTTTACGTAAATTACTTACAATTAGCTATTGATTCATTATTGAGAGCTTTATATTATTTCAAGTATCTAGATACCTATCTAGATACATTCTTGCTTGAGTACCTAAAGTTGTGTCTAGCTACATCTTTTCTGAAGTATCTATTTGTATGTAGATACAAAAAAAAATGTATCTGTTACAACATTGCATTTTACGTAAATTACATACAATTAGCTTTTCATTCATTATTGAGAGCTTTATTATAATTTTTTTAAATTTTTACCTTGTGGCTTCGATTAATTTTCTCGTATTTAATTTAAGTTTGAGTCAGTAATTTGCTACTTCTTTGTGTATTATTCTTGTATCTATTACGATTAGTAGCCCCTCGAGAGCTGACAATGACGCATGCTTTTTCGAATAAATAATCGCGTTTTTAATGCTGGTTCGTGCGATTAAGCTAAATGCAATAGAATGAAATGAAATTAGAAACGTATGTCAAATTCATGCAATATTGATCGATGAGTCATTGTCAGTATAGGACGAGTATACCTATATCTATAAGCATACGATGAAACATAAATTTAGTTTTGCACATTTTATTAAATATTTATGCGCATTTTCTATTTCATGTAAAATGCGTATGTAAAAAAACAATTTTTGGTTTGGTTTTCCAAGAAATATCTAGATACTTTTCAAATGTATTTCTAGATCTGTAACTAGATACATTTTCAAATTTGTATCTAGAAATGTATCTAGATACATTTTTTCTAAAGTATATGCATCTGTATCTAAATACCAAATAAATTGTATGTGTTACAACACAGGCAATAACCAGTTTTATGTTTGGTTTTCCATGTACCTATCTGAAATATATCTAGAAATATCTCGATACTTTTCAAATGTATTTGTAGCTAGATAGATTTTGAAATTTGTATCTAGATATGTATCTAGATACTTTTTTTATAAAGTATCTCTATCTGTATGTAAATACCAACTAAATTGTATGTGTTACAACACTGGCAATAACCAGTTTTATGTTCCTATCTGAACCTATCTGAAATATATCTAGAAATATCTAGATACTTTTCAAATGTATTTGTAGCTAGATAGATTTTGAAATTTGTATCTAGATATGTATCTAGATACATTTTTTCTAAAGTATATGTATCTGTATATAAATACCAAATAAATTGTATATGTTACAACACTGGCAATAACCAGTTTTATGTTTGGTTTTCCATGTACCTATCTGAAATATATCTAGAAATATCTAGATACTTTTCAAATGTATTTGTAGCTAGATAGATTTTGAAATTTGTATTTAGATATGTATCTAGATACATTTTTTCTAAAGTATCTATATCTGTATATAAATACCAAATAAATTGTATATGTTACAACACTGGCAATAACCAGTTTTATGTTTGGTTTTCCATGTACCTATCTGAAATGTATCTAGAAATATCTAGATACTTTTCAAATGTATTTGTATCTGTAGCTAGAGACATTTTCAAATTTGTATCTAGATATGTATCTAGATACATATCTACTATATATGTATCTAGATAATATTTTTTCTAAAGTATCTGTATCTGTATCTAATTACCAAATAAATTGTATGTGTTACAACACTGGCAATAACCAGTTTTATGTTTCGTTTTCCATGTACCTATCTGAAATGTATCTAGAAATATCTAGATACTTTTCAAATGTACTTGTATCTGTAGCTAGATACATTTTGAAATTTGTATCTAGATATGTATCTAGATACATTTTTTCTAATGTATCTGTATCTGTATCTAAGTATAAAAAAAATATATATCTGTTACAAAACTGCACTACGCAGTATTCGGCGATAGGAACCTGCATTTCTACCTTTATTAAATTTTTATCCACTCATAAGCGGCATGGCGCTGCAGTGTCACTAGATAGGTTTTCTCATTACTATGGAAATTGACTTTAGAATTGGTTAATAAGGTGTACATTTGATATCGTCTTTTATATAATTACCTGAGAAATTAATGCTCAACTTTTGAGATAGATAGGTTTACTCATTAGTATGGAAATTGACTTTAGAATTGGTTAATAAGGTGTATATTTGATATCGTCTTTTATATAATTACCTGAGAAATTAATGCTCAACTTCTCAGATAGATAGGTTTTCTCATTAGTATGGAAATTGACTTTAGAATTGGTTAATAAGGAATACATTTGATATCGTCTTTTATATAATTACCTGAGAAATTAATGCTGAGACTTAGTCGAGCAGGGTAACTCTCTGCGCTGGTGATGACTTCTAACTGATCTGAGTATGTTCCGAATTTCAGAATTTATAGTTTTTCTCCTTCCACATTCTAACACACATGTCCCTATTTTTGCTGTTTTTCTGAAATTGATCTCTCTCTCTCTCGCTCTCTCTCTCCTCTCTCTGTCTCTCTCGTATGCACCACCCAAGGTTACAATGCGGGTGGCGAACTCAGCCTCCCCGTTATCTGAAGATGTAGATAGTTTAAAATTCGAGTTGAGGTTAGTTAATGCGTTCCCATTAATATATGTCCGCTTCCCTCAATTGTGCAAGTCGGAAAATGCGGGTGGTCGCATGCCTTACCATGCCCTCTAAAACCTTTACGTATGCCTTTTTGTATTATACGTTTTAATTATAGAAATTAATGTTAAATATTAATTGGGTCCTTGCATATTCTTTGAAATTTTTTTCCAAGAAAAATATATTCAAAAATACTGCACAAAATAGTCAGAAATTACATTTTCATTATACACTCAAATGCAAAAAAAACGGGTCATTGGGTCGTTGTTTGCAAAAAAACATTTTTTTAATTTTTTTTATCTTGGTATAGTCCTTAGAATGAAAGTTTTAGTATTTTACAATCAAAGAGACCATCAGGATGTAGAAAAAACAACATATGATACTTATCAGTTTATTTAATAAGCGAAAATAACATTTAAAGGTATGCGTTCTTCACTACCTATTGCTCATTCGGCATTATGCATAGAGGATCAAGGTAGCTACTGGGTTTTGACTTTTGTTTTCGATTAACTGTCATTTTCATTATTAATCTCTGTTAAGTTTATTTTGCAGAAATGCATTTTATTTCGTATATACGTACATTATCGTTTTCGCTTATTATGGTTCATTAAATAAATAATAAGTACCACATGTTGCTTCTTTCTACATCCTGACGGTCTCTTTGATTGTAAAACACTAAAAATTTTATTCCAAGGACTATACCAACATTAAAATTTAAAAAAAATGGTTCTTTTGCAAACAATGTCCCAATGACCCGGTTTGTTTGCATCTGAGTGTACATACTTTCAGAAGATTTTCGCACCTGTTATTAATGATTTTTTTCTTGTTTCAGATTGCACACAGGAATGATATAAAACATCTTCAAGGTATGTGTAAACTATGCTTTATTATACAGAGTGATTATTTAAATTTCATATCTTGCATTTCGAATTTGTTATTCATTTATTTCCATACTATGTAATTAGTTAATTAATTCACTTTATTATCAGGTATATATTTTATGATTTATGATTTACAATTTTAGTATCTTTTCTAACATTTATTATGTGGTTGGTGAAGCTCCGTGTTATTGCCAGACGTAGCAGATTTCTACAATATTAAAAACAAATCTATTTGTAAAAAGTGCAAAACAATCCGTCCACTAGATGCTTGCGTTATTAACAAATATCGTTCATATAAGGCGAAAACAAGTCGTTTTTGTCATAGTCTAGCCTCTGGCTTTGTCGCTTCTGCCATAATCCGGCGGAAATAAAAAAATCTCTTGTTTACGTGAACGTTATTACTCGTCTTGCGGCAATGTCTGCATGAAATGAAGAAGGCATTTCATGAGACATAAAACTAAATGTATTAAATATTTGCTAATATATATGTTTTTTAATTGTGTTAGTATTTTTGTTAGTATTCCATTTTTATTAGTAAGAAATGTTTTAAAATTAATGTTTATCACTAAAGTTTACTTATAAAAACTGTAATCAAGTTAATATGCATTAATTTTATAGCGCAATAAAATGCACTTTGTAGATATTTGCAAATTGACGAGGATATACATATGTTTTAATAACGTTTTAATATGAAAATAATTATTTCATATTAAAACGATATTAAAACCTCAAGTGTTGCATATCACTGTAACAGTATAGACGAGTATAACTCAAAATAAAAATATAAAATTCAGGTCCGTATTTAAATTTTCTAACTTGATGACGGTTGCACTCACACGAAACGTCTGATCCAAAATCTAAAATTCCCATGTTGTAGATGAGGAACGGTGGCAATGAAGATGTATGTATATTTTTTTAATATCTCTTTAAGTAACGACAGGACAACATAAATAGATTTTGCACAATTTCTTCTTTTTTTTTAATCTCAGCAATCATTAAAAATTTTTAAATTATCTTTTTTGAATATTATTCCCCATATAATTTATACGCAACTTTGCCCCAATTTAACCGACTTCGTATCTCTTACCGTCTCCGATATCCCCATAGTGGTAATCGAATTTGAATAATCCTGTATATGAATATTTTAACACTCTTTATACGATATTATAGAATTTTGATCCGAACAGTACATCTTGGTATTTATTGAATTTTCATCCGGTTGCAGCCCCCATCAATCAAAAGGCGGCGCGATGACGCAGCAAATTTATGATCGAAAACCCATTAATTACCCATAATAAAAATTGGAGGGTAACATGCGCATTTCATATTTCGACTGACTATTCGACTGGCTGCGTTAGATTTAATTATCGCGCCGTTAATTAACGTATTTAAAGTTACATACGTGGCTCTAATTACCGTACAGCGCCGCAGGTCGGATGTTGTTTTCCCAGGTGCGGTTTGGTCCAATTAAAAATTCCCGCACGCTTCAAAGCCTGCCCTGGACCAGACGATCGACCCCACCCCCCCATAACTCCATTAGCCGGCCATTCGGCCGCCGCCGCCCGCTGCCTAACGAAGTTTCAAGCACACAGAGGCATGGAGGTGGAATGATCAAAAGATCGGCCTCGCTGCTGCTTCCACAGGCGTAATTTATTTACGGGTAATGTTATTGAAAGCAGGCAATAATCTGAAATTTGATCAGAGGATTGGTACGCAATAGCCAGGAAGCAGAGTGGATCATCTATTTATCATTATTTCAATATAATTTGCGAGAGACTATGTCGAAACATGTAACATCTATTTGTATGCCAGATAGGAAATGTGCTGCTTTTGCGGAACGAGTGGAAGTTTGTAGCACGAGCGAAGAGCGTGTCCCCAGAAATTCACATGATCACAATCATGTGAATGGGGTCAACATTTACATGGCGATTTTTTTGCCATTTTCCCAACATTTGCAAAATTTTGGCCATTTTGCCAATATTTGCAAAAAAATTGCCATTTTGCCAACATTTTCGAAATGTTGGCCAAACATTTCCAAAAAGTTATTAACTTCCTACTTAGTTACTGGTTGAAAGTGAGTGCATGAATTATAGAGGAATTGCACTATTGAATGTAATGTATAAGGTCCTTGCCACTTGCATAAAAAATAAATTAGAAATGAATGTAGAGGAGAATGTAGGGAATATCAGTGCGGATTCCGAGCCAATAAATCAGTGGTAGACCAATTGTTTGCGTTAAGAGAGATACAAGCAGAAAGCTACGACCACAGTAAAGATACGTATGTACTATTCGTTGATTTTAGAAAGGCATACGATAGAATAAAGAGCGACATTTTTAACATTTTTCAATTTATGGCTTTTGAAAAATGTATCATTAAAATTAAACATATACCTGAAAATGTCACCTAGTATCCAGAGTTCAAAATATGAAGTATTCAAGGAAAAGTCTGATATTTTATTAGTATATCAATATCGACTATCGACTATACACCAGTACATTTCCTACTACATTTGATTGTGGTAAAATTTCCGAAAATTTTGCCCAGTTTCAAGATTTCACAAGTTCTCTTAAAATTGTATAAACTATTCAAGAACAATGCATAAGATTTTGATATATTCCACAACAATTAATAAAAAATACGTGAAAATTTCACTTAATGGGAAGATATTTAAAAGAAGTTGAAGAAAATCTCAATAAATATCAAAATTGGTAACTTATCTTTCTTTTGTCCAGAGTAATTCATCACAAAATTTGGTGAAATTTCCACATTTAAAATCTGTACCTGAGAAGCCGAAGGATGTATGTCCAAAAACTAAAATTTCCAGAAAAGGCAAAAATGTGGCAGAGTTTTGCGGTGCTTATATAATCTACTGCATTGTAGATAGCTTAAACCATAGTGCTTAATTACCTCCCAACTATTATAAAGTAAATTTAATTATTTTTATTACTTTTAGCATTAAATTTTATGTTATACCTATAAAATGTATAAAAAAATAATACACCTTTACACCTTTACCTCATTTCTGGATTGATTGGACATACATCTTACTGCTTTTCAGGTACAGAAATATTTCTGGATAATTCAGTACAAAATGGAAAAAAATTAATGAATGATTTGAAATTTTGTTAAAATATCCTTGAGTCCAGAGTTCAAATTACGAAGTATTCAAGGAAAAGTGTGCGATTTTGATAAGTATATCACTATCGACTATATCGACTATATCGACTATACTCTACTACATATACTATATCATTAGATAGTGTGGCAAAATTTCCGAAAATTTTGCCCAGTTTCAAGATTTTACAAGTTCTCTTAAAATTGTATAAACTATTCAAGAAAAATGCATAAGATTTTGATATATTCCACAACAATTAATGAAAAATACGTGAAAATTTCACTTAATGTGAAGATATTTAAAAGAAGTTGAAGAAAATCTCAATTAATATCAAAATTAGTAACTTATTTTCTTTTGTTCAGAGTAATTCATCACAAAATTGGGGGGAAATTGTCAAAAGTGTACAGGATTGTATCAAAATTTCATCAATTATTTTGAAATTTTCTTGAATTTTCCTTGAATTTCGAAACATGTATTTTGCATGTTGAAAAATTAACTGATTTGTCAAAATTGTTTATTACTAAAAATGGGGAAGATTACTGAACATTTGACTCAATGTCAGGATTTCAAAAGTTCCTGTAAAATTTTGTAAACCATTCTAGGAAAATACCTCAGATTTTGATATATTTCGTGGTAGTTAATGAAAACATACAAGAAAATTTCACTTAATTTGAAGATTTTAAAACTCCAGAGAGAAGCAGAAGGGAATGTATGTCCAAAAACTAAAATTTTCAGGATAGGCAAAAAGGTGGCAGAGTTTTGCGGTGCTTATAAAATCTACTAAATTGTAGATAGCTTAAACAATAGTTCTAAATTACCTCCCAACTATTATAAAGTAAATTTAATTATTTTTTATTACTTTTAGCATTAAATTTTATGTTATACCTATAAAATGTTAAAAAAAATAATACACCTTTACACCTTTACCTCATTTCTGCATATATTGGACATTCATCCTTCTGCTTTTCCGGTACAGAAATATTTCTAGATAATTCAGTACACAATGGAAGAAAATTAATGAATAATTTGAAATTTTGTTGAAATTTCCATGCAATATTTCAAATGTAGAAAAAAATTCCCGATTTTGTCAAATTTGTCAAATGTGTACAGGATTGTATCAAAATTTCATGAATTATTTTGAAATTTTCTTGAATTTTCCTTGAATTTCGAAACATGTATTTTGCATGTTGAAAAATTACCTGATTTGACAAAATTGTTTTAAACTAAAAAGGGGGGAAATTCCTGAAAGTTTTACTCAGTGTCAAGATTGTAAAAGTTCCTGTAAAATTGTATAAACCATTCAATGAAATGGCTGAGATTTTGATATATTCCACAGTAATTAATAAAATCATACAAGAAAACTTTACTTAATTTGAAGATTTAAAAAAAATGTAACTCCAGATGATACTTTACAAAATCTGGAAAAAAATCCACATTTGAAATATTTCCAGATAATTTAATCCGAAAGAAACTTGAAAAATTGATTGAAATTTTCTTGAATTTTCTTTGAATATCGTATGTGGAAATAATAAATATGTAAAGAATACAGATTTTGTCGAAATTATTTTATTTTGGTATACAGGAATATATCATTCAATTAAATTAAAAATGATTTTGTAGTGGATTAGCTTGTATTAGCGTTTGATTGTATCAAAATTTCATCAATTATGTTGAAATTTTCTTGAATTTTTCTTGAATTTCGAAACATGTATTTTGCATGTTGAAAAATTACCTGATTTGTCAAAATTGTTTATGACTAATAATGGGTAAAATTCCTGAATGTTTTACTCAATGTCAGGATTTCAAAAGCTCCTGTAAAATTTTGTAAACCATCCTAGGAAAATACCTGAGATTTTGATATATTCCGCGGTAATTAATGAAAACATACAAGAAAATTTCACTTAATTTGAAGATTTTTAAACTCCAGAAAATACTGACTCAACTCTTGAAATATTTCCAGCTAATTCAATCTGAAACTCAAAGAAAATTGAAGAATTGATTGAAATTTTCTTAAACTTTCTTTGAATATCGTATGTGGAAATAATAAATATGTAAAAAAATCCAGATTTTGTCAAAATTGTTCTTGTTTTGGTACACAGGAACATATCATAATGCTATGTTTGTTGTAGAAAAATCCATGCATAAGCACCTACTTTATGGAATAGTGCCGTAAAGTGGGCCATAAAGTAGCCATAACAACAAAATAAGCACAGGAGCCATAACAGGATTTCAAAAATTCCTGTAAAATTTTGTAAACCATTCTAGGAAAATATCTCAGATTTTGATATATTTCGCGGTAATTAATGAAAACATACAAGAAAATGTCACTTAATTATAAGATTTTAAAACTCCAGAATGATTCATTTCAAAATGTAGAAAAAATTCACATTTGAAATATTTCCAGGTAATTCAATCCGAAACTCCGCAGGAAAATTGAAAAATTGATTGAAATTTTCTTAAACTTTCCTTGAATATCGTATGTGGAAATAATAAATATGTAAAAAAATCCAGAATTTGTCAAAATTGTTCTTGTTTTGGTACACAGGAACATCATAATGCTATGTTTTTTGTAGAAAACTTCATGCATAAGCACCTACTTTATGGAATTGTGCCGTAAAGTGTGCCATAAAGTAGCCATAACAACAAAATAAGCACAGTGAAAGATTAAATTGTCTTTTATTCGTAGCATGCATTTCAACTTCGAGAACATACACCATAACAAAGAAGACTTGTTAAGTTTTAACTAGTAAAAGAAAGTGCGATGAATTAGTGGATAAATAATTTAATCTAAATTCGAACAATTACCTGATCTAAAAGGTATGCAAGCATAACCTTTTCTGTAATTTTCCCCGCGTTTTTGATCCTTAGCTATTGCCAAAACTTGTCATACTCTTTCTTATAAAAATCTTCCGACGTTTTAGGAATCAGACTCAGCTCAGCTTCTGCAGCTTTTTCCAAAATTTCATCACTTATTAAATCTTCGTCACAACTATTCATTTTGGCAGAATTTGAGAAAAATGGTTACCATATACAACAGCTTAGTAACCACATCACTTATTAAATCTTCGTCACAACTATTCATTTTGGCAGAATTTGAGAAAAATGGTTACCATATACAACAGCTTAGTAACCACATCAATCAGATCATCATAGAAATTATGTCAGCACAGGTAACCTCTATACTTGGTACTTGGGTCCAGTCATTTTTTTTATACGCGGATTAGTTTTAAACAATTATTTGTCAGAAGTTTAAAATAATGCTCTAGTCGACTACAAAATAGTATATGCACGTTTATAATTCCGAATTATGCCATTCGTGAAATTGGCGCATGAGCGAAGCGAACCTTTCACTCATGCCATAATCCTATGAATTATAAACTAATTTTGTAATATACTATTATAACAAATCATTGCAAAGTAATCATTACAAAATCAGAAAAAAAAATCCACATTTAAAATATTTCTAGATAATTAAATAGGAATTCAATCAGAAAATTCAAAGAAACACATTTTTAGGGCTTATGAAAAAATATATCGTCAAGCCACAGGCTCCGATATCAATGACCCCATATCAATGACCTCGCGTGTGCAATAGTAATCATTAGCACGAAATTTGATGATGCCCCGCATCATCGTGGTCCCTCAGGAATCATCCTCGCACCCCGGGAAATCACGGTGCGATCGGGCAATTACCAATAAATCACCGCAGCGAAAAAATTATCGTAAATTTTCGTGGGGCGGCCGGCGCCTGAAAACGCCGCCTCCGGCCTCCTGGTTTCGGCACGAGTAACGAGTCGAGCGGGGGCGGCCGGCGGGCGGCACGGGGGCCGATCCATCAATCGGCGGAGGGCTCATTTGAAACGTGGCAAAGGCGTAATCACGTAAAAACCGTGGGGGCCGGGGGCGAATTAACGGCCCGGCTCTCCCTGAGGGCCGACAAATTCGTCGCGATAACGTTCGAGTGGGGGCGGCAGCAGTTGAAGGGAGGCCGAGAAAATGACGTGGAAAACGTCGACATACACTGAACGCCAGTGATTATTAATTATATGGTATGGGGTAATATTTGGTGCGGACACCAATTCGATCGTTGTTTCAGAACACCCTGTGTATTCAACGTGACTCCAAATATTGTGTATGTTTCGGCACATTTCTTGGGTACTTGCATTCGCAGATTCTTTCATTGATCTCTTATAATAAGGTTTTGTTGATTTTTTTTGCGTTTTTTTTTTTAACTTTTCCTCCATTGTTTTTAATAAACTCACATAAACGTTGAAAATGAAATATTTACACAACAAATAACTCTCTTGCTTGAATCTACAGTCAACATTTATTATAATATTTTCCTTTCTTCCAACGATTTATAACGAGTTTTATTTTAATGCCTCAATGTTTCATTGCGTGATCGCAATTTACAATTTTTTTTCCTCTCTTGCTCACATTAAATGGAATTTATGAAAACGGATTGCCTAACTGCTAAATAATGGGCGTCGATGTTGATTACACTACCGCGAAATCTCCATTAATGCATTAAAACACAATGCACGGGCAATAATAATATTGCCCCCCTCCTCTTAACGCCCGCATAACTAGTTATAATAATAATAAGGGGTAATAGTTCAGGGGCCTATAGTAAAATAAAATGTAATTTGGTCAGAATTCTCTGTCAAATAATTACAGTAACCAATTATTATGCCATAGGTGGAGTAGTAGTAGGGATTATTATTACTATATTATTATGATGACTTTTGCACTTAACTGATACAAAAAAAATATTTTAAATATCTTAAGAAAAGGTACCACAATTATTATTTTCGTATATATACAATTTATTAAAACTTATTAAAACACAATTTGTGTGAGTTTCACAAACTATTTTGTGAAACTTACACCAATTGTGTTTTATTTATACAGAGAACGCATAAAGAATTAAGACTTGACTTTATTTTTCCCCTGTATACATTTTCGAAAAACGAAATGGAAAAAATATAATGGTCTCAAAATATTTGTTTGGAATAAAATCATTTTGACCTGTTGAAGCGTTTTTCGAAAATTTATACAGGGGAAAAATAAAGCCAGGTCTTAATATTTTATGCGCTCTCTGTATATTAAAATGGGGTTTCATCGTATATCAGCCTAATCAATCCGATATTATTTTCGTGTTTTACAGTACATTCTCAACTATTACTGTTACTTTAACAGCGATAACATGGAAATAGATTTAGCGGATACTTGTTTAAACTCCATTATTATGACAATAATATCATTATTCATCTGCCCGATAAAGACACTGTGTGTCGAAACATGTCGCAGACAAGAAAATAATTTTCTTTAAACTCACAACGTGCGTTATTTAGCCAGTCTTAACAGCGATATCTCTTAAACTAGCGTATCCATATACCTACATTTTGTTTTTTACGTAGACCAATACATGTTTACTTAATTTGGATTAATATCTATTGTGTGATTCTTGAGATATTCACTGTTAGGTGATATGTATAATTAGGTTAAATACATATAACTCAAAAGTGCGTCCTCTGTAGAGCTACATTCCCACCCACATTGTAACTCCTTGTTTACTGCATTGAGTTTGGTTATGTTAATTCTCATAATTGTTCGCCATATTCCCACCAGTGCATACATTACATACTAAATACAGTTATTTATCGCTGCTTCATTTCTAATTTAATGGCAAGTCTCACGCCTACCGTCTATTATACTTAGTAACTATTGTACTGTCCGCATCTTCACACAATGAGAAACCACTGGCCACGAAATTAATTAAATTACCGTATCTTGCGTAAGAGTTGCACAATCGCACTGCTTTAAATGCTCCATTATCTACACACACAGAAAAAAAAACAGTAATTACATGCATTAAGTAATCTCATGCGGGCTCGATCGGAAACTTTCTCCGCACACGATGCGCACATATGGAGGCCTTTCATTCTTACGCATTTAACATGGATAGATTGTATAATTGAGATAAGTAGAATCACTTTCTCTGCACCTCGTGGCAGCGTGTATACGCAGCGATGTATTAAATCGTGGCATAAAAGTGGGTAAAGTACCAAAACGGGTTTCATGTGAGGCTGAAATTTTGAAGTACTAATAGAAGATTGGGGCAATTCAGTAATATGGGTAAATGAAACACTTGGTTGAAGTTTCACTATATTAATAGAATTTACTCTACAATCGTTTCTGTCTCACGACCATTGTCAAGAGTAACAGAGATACTAACATTAAAATCCAATAAGATACGTTTTTATCACTTTTTATTATCTTATAGCTAAAAGCATAATAAAGCAGTGAAATGAAGAAATTTTGAAAAATGAAAAGCTGAATAACACCGAAACGTCGACATAAGGATGCACAGATGATCCAAATGGAATCCGCAAATGTATTCCAGTTCTTGTTGGAATGCGCGGGATGAAAACCTATCAAGAAAATCGCTCCTCTGTTTCGGAATGATCGTGGCGGAGCGCGGTTTTACTTTGTGCAGCCGCCCCCAGTCGCGCGTACCGGCGAATCTATCTTTCATCTGCCGCCCCCTTTATCCTCGGCGGCAGCGGAGCGCTCAGGCTCGCACGGGCGCACATGTGGATGCACGCGCCCCCGGCCAGGGGGGCCGGAACACCATCGAGATACGTTTAATTCCGCCGAGTGCGGGATGAAAGCGTCCGCAGAGGATTCTTTTGTTCCCGGACGTTGCGGGGGCGCCGTCCGATTTTCGATCGCGCCCCCGCGATAATCAGATAAGCGGGTCGCCGATATTAAACCGGGGGCGGGCGCAATATCTCAGCGGAGATTTATGCCCTGCGGCCTGCGCGTTATTATTCCGCCGTACATTTCCGCCGCTGAAATATTAAGCGGGCGGAAAAAACGCGGCGGTTTCTCGTCCGGGTTTTTGCTGCCCGGAATTTATCAGCCCATCAGAAATTATCGGGGCATAAATATTAATCTGCGGCCCCCGGGGGCGGCTTAACGCGATCAGGGAGCGTATTGTAGCTTAACTGCCGCCTCGTGCACCGCACAGTCTACGGCTGGTAAATTTTAATTAATCAATTTGCAGGATATTCTACGGGCCCAGCCAATCTCACGTTCTGCAATAAGACCGCAAAGTCACAAGAGATGCTTCTAGAAACACTTGCCGAGGTTTTGTTGCTGTTACAAAGAATATAATTATATTAATATGTTAAGAGGGTGGTATTACCACAAAATTTACTGCCATCAGATATTTCATATTATCAGTCAAAGCCAGTTATTTATATTATTCGTGGGATATAAGCATTACTACAGGATAGCTATTGCGACCAGTTTTTAATTTTACGATATCGATTGAAAAATGCACTTTTAGTAATTGCCGAGTAACATGTGTTGGCCGTTTAAACAAAAAACTATTGTCATTTTGTATTTGGTAAAATTCCATCCTTAATTTATTATTATATAAACATTTCTTTATAAAAAAAACATCTTTAACTAAACTTTACTAAAACTTTTAACTCTAAACTTTACACTGTTAATATGGGCAATTCTGGAAAATGTTATTTACATATTCATTATTGATTTAATTAAAACACACGTACAATAAATGAGACCAAAACAAATTACATGGTATTCAACCCTGACAGACAAAGCATCCGATTAAATATAACACTAAACAAGACCAAGTTAACAAAAACAATACAAACAACCTACATAGGCCTTACCATCAATAACAAATTGATGGTTGAGCTTCACATGCTCAAAAAACATATATTATAACAACAAATTGACTTGGAACGAGCATATTAACAACCTAACAGCAAAAAACGCAACAACTATCTATATGCTAATTAAATCAAAACCTGCATACCACAACACCTCAATAAAATAATATACCACTCACTATTCAGCGCAAACATGTAGTAGCTAATAAATATATGGAGCAATACCACGCAGAAAACCCTAAATCAAATACAAAGACAACAAAATTAAATACTTAAAATCCTCGATAATTTACCACACTTAACACCTACCACAATGGTGAAATACGCAAAAGAAACGAGCATGCAAAGCATATAGCTACATAACCTGATACTATTACACAAAATCAAAAATGGACTGATAAGGAGCAATATTATATTTACAACAAATAAAGACAATCACAAGTACAACACAAGAAACAGAAGCTATATAAGTACACACAGAAACCACAGAAGGAAATATCAGTTGGACCTAACAGGAAATGCAATCAACGCATACAATAAATTAAGCTAAAACATAAAATCAAGTAGCGTCAAAAAAATTAAGCAAGAAGTAACAGCATTACTGCTGTCAAATGCTTCTAAATAATTCCAGCTCCAATCCCATTAACCCGGAAGCAGTCCAAATTGGTCAGCTGTTCGTGACGAAGAGTGGAGTTTTTTACATTGTATTGACGTATGTATAAATGTGTATTTATATTAATAAACATTTCCGAAAAAAGACAACAAATAAACCAATCAAATTTGTATGCAAATAAGTAAGCAACTCATATTAGTTAAATACTTGAATATTAGTTATACAAGGTATCAAATTAGTTTACTATTTTATGTGTTCTGCCTAGTTTAACCTCGAATATATCAGAAACACTTAATTTGTTCAAAGTTCAAGAGGTATACCTTTTTTATAACAATAAACCTAATTCACAGAAAAATGGTATTTGAGTTAAAAAAATTCTAACCCCTGTTTCTACGGCACTGTGTTTACTCAGAAAATTGTAATTATTTGTGAATATGTGTATTTATTGATAGTGGGCGACTCGTCGCAAAATATCAGATCTCCAAGTCTACTCTAGCAGAAATGTTAATAAAAAAACTGATTTTCTAAGTTTCAATTTAAGGTCCTATATTTTGGAACCAAAAGCGAGTAGAAAAAAAAATACATTTTCATGTAGTTTTGCCTTTCTTAACATGCTCCTACATTTATGCGACGAAGTTGTGGGACACCTTGTATGTTACTGTTAAACCAGTGAGTGTTAATAATATGCTTAAATTGTTAAAGTGTTTGGGAAATATTATTGTAGGCAGATATGAAAAGAACAAATGAATAAGTGAACAAAATATAAACGTGTGTATGATTGTCAGTTAATAATAAAAATGAAAACAACTATAAAACATTAACACAAAAAGTGGACAAAATGTAACAAATATTGTAATAAATAATAAACAATAATAAATATTGTAACAAGTCAGTTATTGCAAGTTAAAAATATTAATAACGAACAAATAATGTTCACAAAATATGATTTACAAATACACTATTCTAAAGAATTATCGCATATTCCAAAGATACTCATTATTATGTTTTTTTAGTTGCCGATGTAACTCGTGTTTGTAGGTAGAAACAAAGATGGCCAAAAAAAATAAAAATATGCGATAATTATTTTGAGTAGTGTAGATATTTAATTAATACTACATGGATTTGTGCATAAAGTTAAAAAAAATTAAAAAGTAAATTTTATTTGATTTTTCTTCTTTTTTCTGCTTAATGGTCAAATGCAATATCTCTTCATTTGATGTTGTGTTGTTTCTACAGCATATACTATCTTCAGACGAATCGTCACATCTTATGTTTAATTGTTGAAGGAGAGACACAATAGTTTTACAAATGGCAGATTCGTTCACCTGAAATAAATTATAATCATCGTCTAGATAACATCTAGAAGATTGAGCAATTATTGAACAACATCCGAAAAGTTTGACTTAGCTCTTGAATACGTAAAGGTATCATTAAATACATAATTTTAACCCAGAATATGTACCGATATAGTAACAAAAAATAATTTAGCAAGAATAGTGGTTAAACATTGAAACATTATAGTTATTCAGAACTATACCTTTTCAAGTTCAAATTGAGACCAATCAAGTTCAAATTGAGACCAATCAATTTCAAATTGAGACCAATCTAGTTCAAATCGAGACCAATCAATTACAAATTGAGGACAATCAAGTTCAAATTGATACCAATCAATGTCAGATTGAGACCAATCAATTTCAAATTAAGACTAAATAAAATCAAGTTGATACCAAACAATATCAAGTTGAGAGTAATTAAATCAAATTTATTAGGACAACTTGATATTGTTAATCTAAGAGTAAATATCTCAAGAATCATCCAATGAGTACTAATTCAACTAATAACACCGAGTAGCTCATTGGGGAAAGAGGTGGGGGGGGGGGTGGATCACGAAAATCTGGGAAAAGAAGAAAACAAATTGATGAAAGATATTTATAGCCTGGCGTGCCCTCGTGCGCTCGTTGGAATGCTCTCAAGAATTATGCATTGGATATGAATCATTAAATACATTAAATACCAACATAACACTGCATATTGTTTTATCAATATTGAGATACTGGAATTTGAGATATCGTCAAAATTGAAGCAATGTAGAGAATGCTACGAAAGCGTATATCTCAGAATCGTTCAATGATTCAACTAAATATCACCTACAAATTAACGTGGCGCTAAGGTCAAGGTGGCCGAACCAATGCGTTTGCAAATGTTGTTACGAAATATGGCTCCGTCCTACGCGCAAGCAAGAGCTGCCCACCGACCATCGTGGGAGGCGACGCGTTTAGGAGCTTATCTTCGCGGGAGCTACGCAATATTGATTTTACCTTTTCCCTACAACTGCATAGGAAACGTTTTTTTTTCTTTCCATATAACGGTATGACTTGAGCTGTTTTCATGTCGAACTTCCCGAAGGATCGAGTTTCTCGTTAGCTGCGAGAAAAGGGGGGGACACGTTTCAATTATTTTTTCCGTGGGGGTGAATTGCCCCTTCGTCCGCTGGTAATGAATTTTCGGACCTCGCGAGATTGGCAGCGTGGGCAATTGACCGTGAGAGACCGATGATGACGGAGCGACGTCAAAGACGAGCCCGCCTCTACCCCTCGCCTGTCCGGCAGAAACTTCCCTCGGCCGCCCCCGCATCCGGGCGCCATCCTGCGAATTTCACGCTTAATTATCCCGAACTTCCTACAC
Organism: Othius punctulatus; assembly: GCA_951805005.1. Classification (NCBI taxonomy): domain Eukaryota; kingdom Metazoa; phylum Arthropoda; class Insecta; order Coleoptera; family Staphylinidae; genus Othius; species Othius punctulatus. Next base: position 18,480,023 of record OX638145.1, read on the forward strand.
GTTAATAAACCTTTTTCGTCCGTTATTTTAATTAAGGGCCGGCGCCGGACCGAACGTGTTTACCACGCGGCGCGTTAATCCATCGCGGGAGGAGTCTGGATGTGGGGGTGTAATTAATTCATCCGGCGCGTAATTAAAACTTTTGTGCAGCTATCACTCCAGAGATTTATACGGGAATCACGCACTAGTTTGTATTTGTTTTAGTTATAACCGGAATTAATTACTCTGATCATTCATCACATCTCAACCAATTTTTGAAACATCTAGAGGTTAAAACTCTACAGGTCGCAGAAATTTTTTTTCATCAAATCTAATTATTTTGCCCGATTCAAATGACGAATTAAGCCAGAAATGCACATAATTTAGCTTAGCTAACAATCGTAGCCTCAACGCAAAGCATTCTCGCTGCGCTACTCATCAATTTGGTTAATTTCCAAAGCCAGGTGATTGAACATTTTGGGGACCTCAATTGCTCCCCACTGAATGACCGAGCTTCCTGCGGGCGAGGAAAATTTTTCCGGAAGTGGCCTCGTTACTTCCGGATCGCACTCCCCGTGATTAATTAAAAAGGGGGGAGCCGCAGTGCGGATTAGATCGTCCGAGGTCCTTCGCGGCCCGAATTAAGCGTCCCCCGGGAGGAGATAATCTCGATTCGGCGTGGCGACGGGGAAACAATTAACTTAATGCACCGACGCTGCGGAAGACCCGAGGAGATAAAACAAGTGAACGACGCGCGAACAAATGATGCAAATGGATGCGATGCACCCTCGCTGCACGGGGCGCCCCGAGGCGCGGCCGAGATTTAGGGGTGTATTAATCAGGGGGATAAAGTGGAGCCGGCGTGCCGACTTGGCACTCTATAAATTTATTTATTTATTTATTTGCATACTAATAGTCGCCAGAAAAATCGCCCGAATAGAAGTGGAATAAGATGAATATAAGGAGGGGCAATTTATTACTGAGGTCTTCGCCGTTTTTCCCCAAAACGCTTTTACATTCCGGACTAAATTAACTTGGGTCTAACCCGGTGCTGAAAATAAAACACTTAACTTTCTGGATTGACAAGTATGGGTTAGGTATTACTGAAATTTCTGAAAATTTATTATTTGCAAATTTAATGTTAGATTCGTGTACAGTCCACCTGAAACTATTACTCCTGAAAATTTAACAAAGTTTCAGTATTAAATAAAGGAGTAAATAAAACATATAACTTTCAGCGTTGACAAGTATGGGTTAGCTATTAATGAAAATTCTGAAAATTTATTATTTGCAAATTTGATATAAGATTCGTGTACAGTACACCTGAAACTATTACTCCTGAAAACTTGGCAGAGTTTCAATATGAAATAAAGGATAAAATCAAACACTTAACTTTCTGATTGACAAGTATTTGTTAGCTATTACTGAAATTTCTGAAAATTAATTATTTGCAAATTTGATATTAGATTCGTGTACAGTATACCTTTAACTATTACTCCTGAAAATTTAACAAAGTTTCAGTATTAAATAAAGGAGAAAATCAAACATATAACTTTCAGCATTGACAAGTAATGGTTAGCTGTTACTGAAATTTCTGAAAATGTATTATTTGCAAATTTGATATTAGCTTCGTGTACAGTACACCTGAAACTATTACTCTTGAAAATTTAACAACGTTTCAGTATTAAATAACGGAGAAAATCAAACATATAATTTTCAGCATTGACAAGTAATGGTTAGCTGTTACTGACATTTCTGAATATTTATTATTTGCTAATTTGATATCAGATTCGTGTACAGTACACCTGAAACTATTACTCCACAAAATTTGACAACGTTTCAGTATTAAATAAAGGAGAAAATCAAACACTTAACTTTCCCGATTGACAAGTATGGGTTAGCTATTACTGAAATTTCTGAAAATTTATTATTTGCAAATTTGATATTAAATTCGTGTACAGTACACCTGAAACTATTACTCCTAAATAGTTAACAACGTTTCAGTATTAAATAAAGGAGAACATCAAACACTTAACTTTCTGGATTGACAAGTATGGCTTAGCTATAACTGAAATTTCTGAAAATTTATTATTTGCAAATTTGATATTAAATTCGTGTACAGTATACCTGAAACTATTACTCCTGAAAACTTGATAGAGTTTCAATATGAAATAAAGGAGAAAATCAAACACTTAACTTTCTGATTGACAAGTATGGATTAGCAAATACTGAAATTTTTGAAAATTTATTATTTTGATATTAGATTCATGTTCAGTACACTTGAAACTAATACACCTGAAAATTTGACATAGTATCAGTATTAAAAAAAGGAGAAAATCAAACACTTAACTTTCTGGATTGACAAGAATGGGTTCGCTATAACTGAAATTTTTGAAAATTTATAATTTGCAAATTTGATATTAAATTCGTGTACAGTACACCTGAAACTATTACTCCTGAAAATTTAACAAAGTCTCAGTATTAAATAAAGGAGAAAATCAAACATATAACTTTCTGAATTGACAAGTATGTGTTAGCTGTTACTGAAATTTCTAAAAATGTATTATTTGCAAATTTGATATAAGATTCGTGTACAGTACACCTGAAACTATTCCTCCTGAAAATTTGACAAAGTTTCAGTATTAAATAAAGGAGAAAATCAAACACTTAACTTTCTGGATTGACAAGTATGGGTTAGCTATTACTGAAATTTCTGAAATTTTATTATTTGCAAATTTGATATTAGATTCGTATACAGTACGCCTGAAACTATAACTCCTGAAAATTTGGCAAAGTTTCAGTTTTAAATAAAGGAGAAAATCAAACACTTAACTTGCCCGATTGACAAGTATGGGTTAGCTATTACTGAAATTTCTGAAAATTTATTATTTGCAAATTTCATATTAAATTCGTCTACAGTACACCTGAAACTATTACTCCTGAAAATTTAACAAAGTTTCAGTATTAAATAAAGAAGATAATTAAACATATAACTTTCAGCATTGACAAGTAATGGTTAGTTGTTACTGAAATTTCTGAAAATTTATTATTTACAAATTTGATATTACATTCGTGTAGAGTACACCTGAAACTATTACTCCTGAAAATTTGACAAAGTTTCAGTATTAAATAAAGGAGAAAATCAAACACTTAACTTTCTGGATTGACAAGTATGGGTTAGCTATTACTGAAATTTCAGAAAATTTATTATTTGCAAATTTGATATTAAATTCGTGTACAGTACACCTGAAACTATTACTCCTAAAAATTTAACAACGTTTCAGTATTAAATAAAGGAGAAAATCAAACACTAAACTTTCTGGATTTACAAGTATGGGTAGCTGTTGCTGAAATTTATGAAAATTTATTATTTGCAAATTTGATATTAGATTCGTGTACAGTACACTTGAAACTATTACTGCTGAAAATTTGACAAAGTTTCAGTATTAAATAACGGAGAACATCAAACACTTAACTTTCTGGATTGACAAGTATGGGTTAGCTATTACTGAAATTTCTGAAAATTTATTATTTGCAAATTTGATATCAGATTCGTGTACAGTACACCCAAAACTATTACTCCTGAAAATTTGACAAAGTTTCAGTATTAAATAAAGGAGAACATCAAACACTTAACTTTCTGGATTGACAAGTATGGGTTAGCTATTACTGAAATTTCTGAAATTTTATTATTTGCAAATTTGATATTAGATTCGTATACAGTACGCCTGAAACTATAACTCCTGAAAATTTGGCAAAGTTTCAGTTTTAAATAAAGGAGAAAATCAAACACTTAACTTTCTGAATTGACAAGTATGTGTTAGCTGTTACTGAAATTTCTAAAAATGTATTATTTGCCAATTTGATATGAGATTCGTGTACAGTACACCTGAAACTATTACTCCTAAAAATTTGACAAAGTTTCAGTTTTAAATAAAGGAGAAAATCAAACACTTAACTTTCTAGATTGACAAGTATGAGTTAGCTATTACTGAAATTTCAGAAAATTTATTATTTGCAAATTTGATATCAGATTCGTGTACAATACACCTAAAACTATTACTCCTGAAAATTTGACAAAGTTTCAGTATTAAATAAAGGAGAAAATCAAATACTTACCTGTCCCGATTGACAAGTATGGGTTAGCTATTACTGAAATTTCAGAAAATTTATTATTTGAAAATTTAGTATTAGATTCGTGTACAGTACACCTAAAACTATTACTCCTGAAAATTTGACCGAGTTTCAGTATTAAATAAAGGAGAAAATCAAATACTTGACTTTCTGGATTGACAAGTATGGGTTAGCTATAACTGAAATTTCTGAAAATTTATTATTTGCAAATTTGATATCAGATTCGTGTACAGTACACCTGAAACTATTACTCCTGAAAATTTGACAAAGTTTCAGTATTAAATAAAGGAGAAAATCAAACACTTATCTTTCTGGATTGACAAGTATGGGTTAGCTATTACTGAAATTTCTGAAATTTTATTATTTGCAAATTTGATATTAGATTCGTATACAGTACACCTGAAACTAATTCTCCCGAAAATTTGACGAAGTTTCAGTATTAAATAAAGGAGAAAATCAAACACTAAACTTTCTGGATTGACAATTATGGGTTAGCTATAACTGAAATTTCAGAAAATTTATTATTTGCAAATTTGAAATTTTAAATATATGAAAAGTACAAAATTCTAGGAAAACTGTATTAAAGGGTTTTGAAGAAATTGTTTAAAGCGCTTAAGCAAAGATATGGCGAAAAAGTGGTGGCTGATGGGTGGATGTTGGTTTATAATTGACGCGAAATGTGCGCGAAAAGCCGAGCGGAACAACTGCTAATTTCACCCTTTACAGAGCGTGGAAATAATTAAAAGAGAAGCGCGCGCCTTTGTTTCGCGCGAAGATTGATCGCTTCCTGCGGTTGATAAAATTTTCACGCCCCCGCGGAGGCGGCGCGCGAGACGGGGCAAAAATTAATTTCATTTCCCCGGCAGGCCCCGCAGGCAATTATCAAGTGAAAAATCCGCTTACGGCCGACTCAATTTTTCCGCCCCGAGGGCCGCGAGGAACCGCACACGGGCCTCGCATTAATTACTTCTCGCCGCCCCTTCGCCGCCGCCCCCTCCGGGGCAGCCGATCGCTCGGGATTTTCCTCCGGTGGGATTTACGGCCGCCCCATTTTTTACGCCCCCGCCGCCGCCCGCCCTGAAGCGGTGCTAAAAAACACCGGCCCCGACCGTAAAATTCAAATTGCCCCGCGGCCTCCACATGTACCGGTCCTAAATTCGCTTTATGCGGCCGCGTTTGGCTAATCTCGATGTAGCACACAACCAAAAAATGTATAAATAACTGAATGGAATGGGGGCGGCGAGGGCGGCTGGCTGAAAGTGACCCCAAGGCGGCCGCGCGGTTAATAAATCAGGGCCTTAACAGCGCGCACAACATCGACCTGATGTGCACCAGGCTACTGCCTTGCGGGCGACATCAAGACGTTGAGACATAAACTTTGCTTTATGCAATGGCAAGGCTGACATTAGCAGAAAAAAATAGTTTCGAGTGTGATCAAATAAAGAATTAAAAGTATTTACACCTCATATATCTATGCCGTTTTTCAGCACTCATTCTCGCCCAAAAAAAAAAAATCAACACGAGCAGAGATGACACAAGCATGAAAAAACACAATAATGGCAACACAAATGACACGCTGACAGACAAAAAGGCTGAGGGCTAATATCCTAAAATAGATAAACTCTTCACAAATGACACCTTTTCCCCACATCAAAACTTATCCGGATGGATTTTGCAGTGTAAGTTGCCAGCATTACAAGATGAGAAGTGGCTGAGCCGTGGGACACTCAATAGACGTTTGAGATTGTAGTATGCGATACTCAATTCTTAGATATAGTGGAAATTCTTCACAAATGACACTTTGTCTGTACTCCAAAACTTCTCCAGATAAATCTTGTAGTGTTAGTTTTCAGCATTATAAGTGAGAAGTGGCTGAGCACACTCAACAGACCTTTGCGATTCTAGTGTGCGATACCCAAACCCCAGATATAGTGAAAACTCTTCACAAATGATACTTTTCCCCACATCAAAACTTCTCCAGATAGATCTTGCAGTGTAAGTTGCTAGCATTACAAGATGAGAAGTGGTTGAATCGAGTGACACTCAATAGGCGTTTGAGATTGTAATGTGTGATACTCAATCTTGAGATATAGTGGAAATTCTTCACAAATGACACTTTGTACTTCAAAACTTCTCCAGATAGATCTTGTACATTTCAGTATTATAAGTGAGAAGTGGCTGAGTATATCCAACAGACCTATGAGATTATAGTGTGCGATACCCAAACCCCAGATATGGTGAAAACTCTTCACAAATAACACTTTTGCCCCACATCAAAAGTTTTCCAGATAAATCTTGCACTGAAAGTTGCCAGCATTACAAGATGAAAAGTGAAGTGAAACTTGATTGCCAGCATACTAATAGGCAGAAAATTGATTGCTGAAAATTGATCTCTGCAAAATCTGAAACTGGACTGCTTGAGTAAAACTTTTCTTACTTTTGCCTCACATCAAAAGTTTTCCGTATAAATCTTGCACTGAAAGTTGCCAGCATTACAAGATGAGAAGTGAAGTGAAACTTGATTGCCAGCATACTAATAGGTAGAAAATTGATTGCTGAAAATTGATCTCTGCAAAATCTGAAACTGGACTGCTTGAGTAAAACTTTTCTTACTTTTGCCTCACATCAAAAGTTTTCCGTATAAATCTTGCACTGAAAGTTGCCAGCATTACAAGATGAAAAGTGAAGTGAAACTTGATTGCCAGCATACTAATAGGCAGAAAATTGATTGCTGAAAATTGATCTCTGCAAAATCTGAAACTGGACTGCTTGAGTAAAACTTTTCTTACTTTTGCCTCACATCAAAAGTTTTCCGGATAAATCTTGCACTGAAAGTTGCCAGCATTACAAGATGAGAAGTGAAGTGAAACTTGATTGCCAGCATACTAATAGGTAGAAAATTGATTGCTGAAAATTGATCTCTACAAAATCTGAAACTGGACTGCTTGAGTAAAACTTTTCCTACTTTTGCCTCACATCAAAAGTTTTCCGGATAAATCTTGCACTGAAAGTTGCCAGCATTACAAGATGAGACCTGAAGTGAAACTTGATTGCCAGCATACTAATAGGCAGAAAATTGATTGCTGAAAATTGATCTCTGCAAAATCTGAAACTGGACTGCTTGACTAAAACTTTTCTTACTTTTGCCCCACATCAAAAGTTTTCCAAATAAATCTTGCACTGAAAGTTGCCAGCATTACAAGATGAAAAGTGAAGTGAAACTTGATTGCCAGCATACTAATAGGCAGAAAATTGATTGCTGAAAATTGATCTCTGCAAAATCTGAAACTGGACTGCTTGAGTAAAACTTTTCTTACTTTTGCCTCACATCAAAAGTTTTCCGGATAAATCTTGCACTGAAAGTTGCCACCATTACAAGATGAGAAGTGAAGTGAAACTTGATTGCCAGCATACTAATAGGCAGAAAATTGATTGCTGAAAATTGATCTCTGCAAAATCTGAAACTGGACTGCTTGAGTAAAACTTTTCTTACTTTTGCCTCACATCAAAAGTTTTCCGTATAAATCTTGCACTGAAAGTTGCCAGCATTACAAGATGAGAAGTGAAGTGAAATTTGATTGCCAGCATACTAGTAGGTAGAAAATTGATTGCTGAAAATTGATCTCTGCGAAACCTGAAACTGGAGTGTTTGAGTAAAACTTTTCTTATAGAAAATTTATGGAAAATTGAGAGCAGACAATTGAATGGTCGAAAATTGAGTGCAGATAATTGAATGGTTCAGTTCAGTTCAGTTTACTCATCCCTAAAAAGCAACATACATTGTTGATTGGACAAGTCAGGTACAATATAATATTAAAATATACATAAAAAAATATAATACAAAATTATATAATACTTTAAACAATATGGATACTTTGTTATATTCATTCAAACTCAGAGGTATGAGTAGAGACACTATTCAATGATAAAAGCTCTGAGTTGATTTTTAAAAACATTGATAATTTGATTTGCCTTTATACAGGGTGGCCCTGTATAAAGCTCGCTCGGACCATTGCTGCTAGACTAATGAAAATTGAGAAAAAAACTCTGATTGAATGTTATTGGACACTTGATGTGCTACTTTATTTACTTTACTTTATATTGTGCTATATATTTTCAAGTGTACAGAGTGTATCATAAATCCGAGACACAGCATTTGGTCCCTTTTTTAAATGGAACACCCTGTATGTGCTACACTTGATGTGCTACTTTTTGAAATTATTTTCTTTCGAGTGTTCAGACTGTATCATAAATCGGAAACACAACATTTCGTCTCATTTTCAAATGGAACACCCTATATATTCTTTCATTTTTGGAATCTGCTTCATGTTCAAAGATTTGTTGAAAACTGATAGCAGATAATTGAATGATCGCAAATGATTCTAAGGAAATCGATTACCAGCAAAATTATAACTAGAAAATTGATTACTGAATATTTATCTTTGCGAAATCTGAAAATTTACTGCTTCATTAAAATTGGCTTTCGAAATATTTATGGAAAGTCTATCGTGGTGAATAATTGACTGCAGAAAATTTATCGTTGTAAGATTAATCTCAAATACACTGAAACCCAGAAAATAGCGCTCGAAAATTTCATATACCTGTTGTTCATTTAAAAACTAAATTAACTTGATCGTAAAACAAACTTGTTGATTGAATTTTCAGTAAAGTTTAAAAAAAGGTTAACAAGCGCGAAACGATTAAAAGTTAAGTTGACTGCTCTTCCCTAGCCGCCACCACTTTGAAATTTCAATTTGCCCCGAATTCCATCGTTAACGAATTGAAGTTCGTTCGTCACAAATGACACTTTTGCCCCACATCAAAACTTTTCCAGATAGATCTTGCAGTGTAAGTTTCCAGCATTACAAGATGAGAAGTGGCTGAGTTGTCCCCCAATAGACACTTAATAGACGTTTGAGATTATAATGTGCGATACTCAATCCAGAGATATAGTGGAAATTCTTCACAAATGATGACACTTTATCTCCCTTCAAAACTTCTTCATATAGATTTTGTAGTTACCAACATTATAAGATGAGTAGTTGCTTAGCCGGCGAAAGGTTTTAGGTTTCAGTGTGCGATACTCAAACCCAAGAAATAGTGAAAACTCTTCACCAATTTCACTTTTTCCTCACATTAAAACTTCCCCAAAAGATCCTGAAGTGTAAGTTGCCAGCAATATAAGATGAGAAGTGGCTGAGTCGGGGGACACTCAATAGACGTTTGAGATTATAATGTGCGATACTCAATCCCGAGATATAGTGGAAATTCTTCACAAATGATGACACTTTGTCTCCACTTCAAAACTTCTCCAGATAGATCTTGTAGTGTAGGTTGCCAGCATTATAAGTGAAAAGTGGTTGAGCCGGGGATATGATATACAATAGACCTTTGATGCTGCAAAGGGCGATACTTGTGTCCCGGCCTTAGAAGAGCAATTAATTAAAATCATGATTCTCATTTAAATTATGCTTTAATGCGGTGTTTGTACATTGCATCCTTATTTCCACAAATAATGAATACCCTAGTTAGTACATATTGTCAACATTATTACTATCTATTGTGATCATTATCACTATTTATATTATATGTAGAGGAGGTCGTAAATATTTGTCTCCGCTTTTCCGCACTTCGGTGGGATTAAAGATCCATAAAACTAAATCCTGTTAATCTTTGTCCTCTCGCAATTTATTTACAATTCCGAATTTTCTTCCCTTCCTGGTTGGAAACAATGAAACCGCGCGGTCGTAAAATTCCCGCCATCTAATTAATGAGTAATTAATGTGGGCAATTAATTATTTTCGTGCGTGGGCAGGGGTGCCTTATTGTACTCACCCTCGCCCCATCCACGGGGCAAATAGCGCTTTAATTGGCGGTTATTAGTTGGCCGGAAATTATAGCTCGTGAAATTGACTTTATGACCCATCCACTCACGCGTTAACCCCGGGGTCAAGTGCCGCCCCCGGCGCCCTTCCAGTGGGGCGCAGGTAAAAATCGCCCCCCGCCGCCCGCACTAACCGCAGGCAGGGGCGCCCCCGAATAGTTTACGGTCCCGCCGTGATATACTGCAATTCATATCTCTAGTTTGCACATAATTTTCCTTAATTGATAAAGTTGGGGCAAGTATTTCCATCTGGGGGTTGTTGTGCGCGCTCTTGCGCCCGGCCCGCAAAAATCGCCCCACCGATAACCGGGTGATTTATGTCGGGGGCTTTTTTTCGCGGCCTCGCCTCGCTATTTGCGCTGCCGTGAATGCCACACTGGGGAGGAATAAAATCTGGGCTAATTACTGCATTTAATAATATCGCGATAAGTAAGCCACTTGCAAGAACAAAGGAATGAAATGTTCTACTTGCAGAATTATCTCATGAAAATCAATTGAAATGTAAGTGGTTTGCATCTATGTATTATTTTTGTCCAAGACTATCTCATAATACACTTATTATACTTATATTTCCTCAATTATAATAATATCTATTAATCACTAGTGAATAATAATCGTATTCACTACTGGTGATAGGTAGAAAAAATATTGCTCAATATTGATCTCTAAAAATTCTGAAAATTGACCGCTTGAATAAAGCTTTACTTATAGAAGATTCACGGAAAATTGATGGCAGACAATTGAAGGCTGGGAAATTTGTTACGATCAAACCGATAACTAGAATCGTTATTGCTGAAAATTGATCTCTGTAAAATTTGAAAATTACCTACTGGAGTAAAATTTTACATCTGAAAGATTTTCTGAAAGTTGATAAAAGAAATTTGAATGATCGAAAATTGATTTATCAGTATGTTGGTATTCAATTTTCGATCACAAAAATTGATTTCTCAATATCTGCAAAATCTGAAAATTTACTGCTCGAGTAAAACTGAACTGAAGGAAAATTCACGGAAAATTGAAGGCAGACAATTGAATAGTGGAACATTAATTGCTATCAAACCGATGACTAGAAAATTGATCTCTGTTAAATTTCAAACTTACTACTGGAGTAAAATTTACGTGCGAAAGATTTGCCGAAAGTTGATAGCAGAAATTTGAATGATCGAAACTTGATTGCCAGCATACTAGTAGGTATAAAGTTGATTGCTGAATATTGATCTCTTCAAAATCCGAAACTGCACTGCTTGAGTAAAACTTTACTTACGAAAAATTGAATGGTGAAACATTAATTGCGATCAAATCGATAACTAGAAAATTGATCTCTGTTATATTTCAAACTCACTACTGGAGTAAAATTTTACTTACGAAAGATTTGCTGAAAGTTGATAGCAGAAACTTGAATGATCGGAACTTAGTTAAAAATAAAAATGGAACAGAGTTTAGGTGGTAACACAAAAAAAAGGAGTAGTGCTTGATGGAAAATCTTAAGATTAGAAAGAAAATAATCTTGTAATTTTGGCAAATAAATATGAAAAACAAAATAACAAATAACAATAAACAAAATAACAAAAAAAAATATATCAACTTTGACCTCGTGTAACTCGTAAGAGACTCCTGAGTCGAATGAGACTAAAAGCAGATACTTTGGACCGATTGGCGGTTCTCAAAATGTAATTTAGTCAATTAGACCCTAGGAATATGCCCCAAAAAGTCCTGGCAGCAACTTTAAAATTCGCTAAAATCGCATTTTTATTCGTTAGGAGATTTGATCGTAGTTTAAAGGACTGTCCGTTTTCCAAACACTACAATAAAAGACTCTCAGAGATTTCGGGTTATACCAACTTCCTTATTTTTTTACCCTATATTTTATAATCATTTTTAATTCTATTAAATACTAAAATACTATTTCTATTTCATGTAGCTGAACCTTTAATTATATCCAATATTTAGATGTATTATTAAATTTAGACGAATTTAATAAACATTTTTAATAAATTTCGGATAATTAATTTAATGGTTAAAATTAATTCCCGTCAGATTCCCGTCTACATCATCAGACGGGAATCTGATGATATATCACCGTCACTTCCAGTGTACTATTCACTTTTAATAATTGACTTGCTATTTGCGATAATGGAGAGTCTTTTACCTGTGGTGCTAGTCTTGAGTTGATGTTTGCGATAATTGAGTTGCTGTTTGCGATAATGGAGAGTCTTTTACCTGTGGTACTAGTCTTGAGTTGCTAATTGCGATAATTGAGTTGTTGTTTGCGATAATGGAGAGTCTTTTACCCGTGGCAACAGTCTTTTGGAAGTTACTAGAGGATCTGACGATACACAAAGCGCATGCATGGTAAGATGGTATTCTTACATGTTTTTTTTTTCTGGTGTGATTTTCACGATATCTCTCGTAATCCTTGTTTTTTAATTCTTGCCCTTCTTCCGAAAATTCAGCAATAGGTAACATCGAATATTTAATTAACAAAGACCCATGTATTAAAATTTTATCGACGCTAGGAGGCAGTCCGCTGTTTTTTAGGTAAAATTTTCAAATTTCTCGTAATTTATTTCATGTCCGGTTGCTATAACCGAAAGAATAACACCAAATCTTATTCAATTTATATCGATTTCTGTTGTTCCTCCAGCTTTGGCAAAATCTTTAAAAGACCGCATGGCAACATTTCCTGCATTTGATGTCCCTTTCCCTTGAATAAAATTATCAACTTTAATTCCCATTCTAGTCCAGATTTTTGTTTTAACGTTTGTTTTCTCTCTGCTAGAAGATTTCGTTCTTCTTCATTTGCGTGCCTTGTTGTATATGCACGCAAATCCAATTTATACGTAATACCAAGATTGAATTCTATAAATTTAATCCAAACATGAACAGTAGATTATTTTAGACCTGCGAAAATTATTTTTTCAAGATTAATTACGTAGGTTAATTGCTTTATCTTTCTCCGTTGCGACTGAGAGTGGTGAAGGACCACAGTTAGCAGATGGCTGAGGAGTATTATGGATTACAGGGTTTCGTACACAAAGTTTAAACTCTAATTTAATCCATGATTCTTGTTTTTTCTTAACATTTGAAATAATTCTGCTCCATACATTCCATTTTTTTAACAATGTAGAACACAATCCGCTGAATTTATTTCTTATTTGTTTCTCATACTGTCCATGTTCGTCATGCCATTGATCATAGTGTCCTTTATAAACAAAATCAAATAACATCTTCTTAGCATCCTTTGAGGTTGCCTTCGACAATTCTATTTCTCCCGCATGAAATCAACAAGTGCACCATTTCTAAATAAGTCAAATCAGTCAATTGAAATGACTGAAATGAAATGAAATAGAGGAATCTTATACTCGTAGCAGTTTCTCTGTATTTCTTTAAGAGTAAAATTTTGATCGGTTACGGATATATTAGGCCTAAATCTGCATTGGTATTCGCCAGTTATCTTTTCTGAGTGAGCTGTTAGTCGATTTTTCAGTATTGTTGCTGATGTGATATATCTTGTATATCACATACAATAAAGCAATTCCTCAGTAATTTTTGCACTCCATTGGATCTCCTTTTTTTAATTATTGGGTGTATTATTGCTTTTCCTCAGTCTGCCGGATTTTTTTCCTCCTTTCCGCCCCCGTTTTTTTAGCATTTCTGTAGTTATTTCATTGTCCCAGGGACTTTTGTTGTTTTTAAGGTTACTTCTCTGACTTTCAGTTCTGTGGGTTCTTGCACTTCAGCTACATTTCTCGCTTCCGTATTTGTATCTTCGTTATTTTCAGAAAGTTTCATTTCTACATTCAATAAATCTATAAAGTACTCTTCCCATATCTTTAATTGCTCTTCCAGCTCTCCCGTCAGTTCCCCGGCTTTATTTCTGACGTATATGGCAACCGTCGTCATTGCTTCGAAGGGATACTGCGATGTGTTGAAAGCCCTGCGGGGGCGACACAATTTCACCGATAATAAGTCACTTTGAGGTTAGGTTTTTCTGTAAATTTAATAATTCACTGCAAATACCTACTATGTGAATATTTATTACTGTTTCATCTAACGTCGATTTTATCATTTTTTAAATACTTCTTTTACAATTCTTGGCCGTATAGAACCTCGATTTCGCCCACTGTGCGGCGTCACTAAGCACTTGATGAATGCAGAGGTTTCGTATTTAATGCGTCCTGAGCTCCGGCAAGTTACGAGAGCCTTGGTTTTTTTATGAAGTGGCGCAGTTCCAGTGGCAAATGCATTTTGCACTCTGCTGCTTATAGGTCGTCCTCATTAAAATTAAGTCGCCCGTTAATGCGGGGCATAAAAGTGCGCCGGGCAAATTTCAACGTGCCACTTTCCGCATTATGGCTCAAATAGCGATCGCTGCTTAACTGGCAAGCACATAAATCCCCTTGGCTGTATTATGATGTTAAAAGGAAGCTGTGCGACTTTGCAAACAACAATATTTAATTGAAAAACGTCGGAAGCAAAATAATTAATAATTCATATTTTATTGAACGAGGTCAAAAGCAGAATGAATGGATAATAAGGGAAGAATGAAAATAATGGAATAATAAAACATTTCTGCTGCCTTCACTACATAAGAGGCATTTCATTGCAACGAGTGTTACTGCGGCACGGATAAAATAACTTAATCGGTAAGTGAAAGAACATCTACAAAGTGACACCATTTTAAGAAAATCTTAATAAACTATACAAATAAGCAAATACTGGTATTTTGGCATTTTATTGTGGACCACGCCATTCAATACAACATCATTATCATAATCGCCAGTCTAAAAATTTTGGGGTTTTGTTGGAATGATTTGTCTATTAGTGGTTAGGCGTCTGCCAAACTCTTTTCGCCCAAACTACGAAAGTCCACAATTGGCTTCAGCACTCGCATTCTACATAAGGCGAGTGCGCAACAACAGCTCTGCTTTTGCACGGAGTTATCATGAATGCCAATGAAACTGGATCGCTACAATGTAAGTTACAATCATTCTAAATTTACCTTCGATGGTATTAAATGCATTTTAAATTATGTTTGCAACATATCTTGTATCCACCCGGGCTTCACGTTATTATTCATGAAACATTATGGGGATATATGTGGAGATACATTTCCAGAAAATACGGTCGTGGCGGTGGGTTGACTAACAAGAGCAGCTGATAATCCATGATGTTTTGTGGTGGATACACGTTACACAATGCTGTCTGCGGGGAGTGATATTAATTCAGACCGCGTGCACGCAACGTGGAGAAAAAGCTGCTGCTCGATTACGCAGGCGGCCGCAACAAAAACAAACAATTGAATTTGGGAAATTATGCGGGGTTCGAGTGACGCCGACCGGAAAATGCGCACGGAACAAATGAGGACCGCGGGGGCGGCGGGGGCGGTTAGGAACTGCGAGTTCTCCCCCTCATTCGGGCAGGCGATAAATTATAATAATCGAGACGTTATTCATCGCCGCCGCCGCCGCCGCCAATGTTTGACGCCCCCCACCCCCCATGACAGGCGCTTTGTTTATCGCGGGCGTCGTTAATTACGCGCGTTAACGTTTCGTCACAGCAAACGGCGGATCGCTAATCGTCGTGTTTGCGGGGCCCGTTTTCGCGCGGCGTATCATAATTCAAAAGCGGCCCCCTCGAAGGACGCTGAAGAGGGCTTCATTATCAAAGGCGTGGGATGCGGCGGTGGGCACGTCGGGGTATCGATCAAGGGTCCGTTTGTTTGGCCGAAGTCGCCTCCTAATTGTGGGCCTGTCCGATTGAGCGTCGCAGATGTTGATGAAGAAGGGCCTCGCGGGTCATTAATTCCCGAACTGTCGCGCAGCGAAACTTTTCCGGAAAGGACGAGGGACGTGCCGGAGCTCGGCCGAGTGTGGAAGGGGGCCGCCGGAGTGATTGCTTAATTTTTGCCAGCGGCGAGTTGACGTGGAAAGTTTTGTCCCACTAGTTGGCAAGAAAATTACCTGCGGATAAAATAAGAAACCCGAATGGGGCTTGACGGGTAATTAATGGAGTGCAAAGGATTACAAACGGCGTGGGACGTTTAATTTGTCAGCAGCCTTCACCTCAAATGTTTTTTTTTATTTGATCACAAGCTAAGCATGTTTGAACAAAAATAAAAGCACAAGCAAAGTGATTTATGTATTTTCGTAATTTAATTAAATTTCCGCGGGTCCACCCTCCCACCTTGTATTTAAATTACGTGGAGCCACACCCCCAAAAGCTGAAGGAGCGCACACGCCGTCTTCACTGAGCAAAGCCTGTGCCGAGGCGGTCCATTTTAAGGTTGGACCCAAGTTCAACAACACCGGAAAAGTAGAGTACAGGGGAGGAAAAAGAGAAGGGGTGGGAGGGGGGCGACAATGTGCTTCGAAAAACTGCTTCGACTTGGTTTTTGTTTCATTGCAAGGAACTTAAATTCGTCCAATATAAATTCTTTAGGAATTTTTCTAGTTCATTTCAATATGTATTGACAAACATCTTTTTTATCACGCCTCTACATTACGTTTTTTAAAAAGCTATGGAGAAGGACATTTCTAATGTTACCCCCAACGTTAATGTTAATTGAAGTATTCAATTAACATAATTTTTATCATTTTTAAGAAGCTACGGAGAGCTGGGAACATTTCTAATTCAATCAACATAATTTTTATCATCTGCCTTGAAACCTCCTCCGACTTGGTTTTTGTTTCATTTAAAGGACATCAATTCGTTAACGATGGAATTCGGGGCAAATTGAAATTTCAAAGTGGTGGTGGTACGAGAAAAGCAGTAAACTTAACTTTTAATCGTTTCGTTTTTGTTACCTTTCTTTAAACTTTACTCAAAAATCAATCGACAAGTTTGTTTTACGATCAAGTTAATTTACATTAACGTCAATAAATAATTAAGTTAATCATTATTGAGATTGGCTAGTTTTTAAATGAACAACAGATCATCCATTATAGATATGAATTTGCAAAGGTCGGCCAAAATGTCACATTGTATAATAATATTGACAGTGTACTTGTAATAGTATATAACGCCATTAGGCCGATATGTAGCAAATAACAGGCCCGGGTTGAAGTTTGTAAACCGAGGCGAAGCGAAGCGGAGCGGAGCGCAGCCGAGGTTTATATTCAACCAAGCCTGTTATTTGCATATCGGCCGTATGTTGTTCGATACTTTTTGTAATACCTAAATTACAAAAACTGGTCAATTTATCAATATTAAATTTCAAAATTAATAAACTAGTTATCCAGGCGCAATTTGATACCATAGCAACATCAACGGTTCAAATACAAACAAACAAATCAAAGTGAAATTAGAATAATAATGTCAGATGTGCAAAGTTCTTCGTTTTGTGGTATCCCCGAAGATGTACTAAATGAAGCAAATGCTGCCACAATCGATTTACTTCCCCAAAAAAGCAGCAGCAGGTATGAGAAAATATATGAAGACTTTATTGCTCATAAATTTGCGTTGTCATTTAAATAACGTCCACGGCCGTTATTATAACGGCCAAGGCCTTTACGCCTGTCATATAGATCAAGCAGACAGTACTGATAAATGTCAATAACACAGAGGTATTACAAAAAACTAGTAACAAATATATCACTGATGTCAATATGTGCGTTGAGGTTATGAGAACTCAATGAATAATCATATTAATTTCGCCCAATGGCACTTTGACAATTCATATCTATAATTCATGATCTGTAAGAAGATGTTATTTAATTTTGTTTATAAAGGACACTGTGATCAATGGCATGACGAAGATGGGCAGTACGAGAAACAAATAGAAAATAAAATTACAGGATTGTGTTCTACATTATTAAAAAAATGGAATGAATCGAGCAGAATTCTTTCAAAATTTAAGAAAAACACAAGAATCATGTCTTAAATTGAAGTTTAAACTTCGTGTACGAAACCTGGTAATCGATAATACTGCTAACTGCGGTTGCCCACGCAAGTCATTCGCCACTCTGTCAGAGCTCACAACGCGGAGGGTTAAGCAATTAACCAACGTAATTCCTCCTGAAGAAATACTTTTGGCAGGAAAATCTAGATCTAGATTCGTACTTACGTGGAAGTCGTATGGTGCCCACATCATTTTTTTAATATCATGTTAATTTTGTTTATATTTTGATATTCTTTCAAATGTTATATAGGTCAGGGTAGATTTAGTTAGGTTATGCTAGGTTGGGTTAGGTTAGATATACCGTATGTCCCTGGATTGAGTTTACAAGAGGTATATTCTTTTTAATTTTTACTTTTAAGTAAAAATGTTATAGGAATTATAATTCCTGCTTGGTCTGAAACTGCCAGTTCAGTTATTGAAACTTTGATTTATTTATACAGGGTGTTGGCAAAATCACAATTTTTAAATCTTATTTTGACACTTATATATTTACTATTTGCCAAAGGAATTTAAAATTACATTTAACAGCATTAAAGAAAAATAAAATCATTTAAACAATCCCCCAAATGCAGAAAATGATACTGAAAATTTCAAAAGTTGCCTACGACAGGCATTTTCATCAGGAACTATTGAAGAAATCTAAAGCAATCTTCAGGAGTTCCATACCAGGCTTGAACTGTGTGAAGAAAATTGTGGGGGATTGTTTAAATGGTGTTATTTTTCATAATTACTTGACACAAAGTGTCAAAATGAGATTGAATTTTTTATATTTTGCCAACACCCTGTGTAAATAAATCAATGTTTTAATAACTGAAATGGTAGTTTCAGACCAAGCAGGAATTTTAATTCCTATAACATTTTTACTTAAAAGTAACAATTAAAAAAAAATCCCTCATGTAAACCCAATCCGGGGACATACTGTATATGTAGTTGTTTAAAATGATTTATTGCTACAATATACACAAATTAATCAGAAACTAGTGGTACTAATTCAATAAAATATTATATCTGATTTGTACACCACAGTTCAAGTCGACAACTCGAGAACCGTCAGCTAGAGGGCACTTAGCTATTTGCATCTTTTGTTTTTTCAAGTTTTTTCAAAAACGCTAGCAACGAAGTTTATTTTTTATTTTTATAAATGTTTTGCAAAGTGCCTTTTCGATGACATAAATTGCATCTTGATTGAAATTTTGGAAAGGGATTATTTATACTATACAATTTTTTTATTTTTTTTTACTTTGTCTACATTTGAGACTGAACGGCTGAACCTACAATTTTTTTTTCTATAAATGAATTTGTGGGCAGTAAAATTTTCTAAATCTTTTGTTTTCGTTATTTTTTTGGATTAGATTCGTACTTACGTGGAAGTCGTGTAGTGCCCACATCATTTTTTTAATATCAATGTTAATTTTGTTTATATTTTGATATTCTTTCAAATGTTATTTAGGTCAGGTTTGATTTGGTTAGGTTATGCTAGGTTTCGTTATGTTAGATTAATATGTAGTTGCTTAAAATCATTTATTTATAGAATATACACAAATTAATCAGAAACGAGTGGTACTAATTCAGTAAAATTTTATATCTGGATTTGTACACCACAGTTCAAGTCGACAACTCGAGAACCGTCATCAAGAGGGCACTTAGCTATTTGCATCTTTTGTTTTTTCAAGTTTTTTCAAAAACGCTAGCAACGACGTTTTCTGTTTTAATTTTCTTAAAATGTTTTGCAAAGTGCCTCTTCGATGACATAAATTGCATCTTGATTGAAATTTTGGAAGGGGATAATTTACACTATACAATTTTTTTTTTTTTAACTTTGAATACATTTGAGACTGAACGGCTGAACCTACAATTTTTTTTTTATATAAATCAATTTGTGGGCAATCAAATTTTCCAAATGTTTTGTTTTTGTTATTTTTTTGATTAGATTCGTACTTACGTGGAAGTCGTATGGTGCCCACATCATTTTTTTTAAATCAATGTTAATTTCGTTAATATGTTGATATTCTTTCAAAAGTTATTTAGGTCAGGTTAGATTTGGTTAGGTTATGCTAGGTTGGGTTAGGTTAGATTAATATGTAGTTGCTTAAAATGATTTATTGATAGAATATACACAAATAACTGAGAAACGAGTGGAACAAATTCAATAAAATTTTATATCTGATTTGTACTCCACAGTTCAAGGCGACAACTCGAAAACCATTGAAAATATCGTCCGCTAGAGGGTACTTAGCTATTTGCATTTTTGTTTTTTCAAGTTTTTTTTTTCAAAAACGTCGTTAGCAACGTCGTTGTATAAGTGTATTTGTTGTCTTTATCATGATTTGCATGTTCTTCAATTTTTAACTGTATCTGTATTTTGACATATGTAAATCCTTTTTGGATACTGGCATGAATAAACATTATTATTATCAGCTTTCTTTTGGCCCAAAGAAGCTTCCCGTAAATTAGTTACACCTCATTATAAATCACCCTGAATACACTACGGTTGTGAATAATATTATAGCCGTGGGTCATGGGTCGCTCGGCACGTGCCTCGCTATGCAACAGACCTCGACTATAATAGTATATTTCACAACTTTTATGTATTTTACAATAGTTAAAAACATTATTTTCACCCTGTATTTTTGTTAAGGGAGCATTTGGGTACTAGAGTACATTAGTGAAACAGTTTTCTTTTGGCCTAATGAAGCTTCCCGTAACTGCCTTACTCCTCATTATAGATCACCCTGTGTACACCACGGATGTGAATACTATTATAGCTGTGTGTCATGTATCGCTCGGAATGTGCCTCGTCAGCTTTCTTTTGGCCTAAAGAAGCTTCCTGTAAATTTGTTACACCTCATTATAAATCAGCCTGTATACACTGCGGTTGTGAATACTATTATAGGGTCGCTCGGCACGTGCCTCGCAATGCAACAGACCTCGGTTGTACTAGTATACTTCACAACCTTTATGTATTTTACGTAAATCAATTTTTTTTTTTGCAAATTTATTAATCCTTATCTGTGGTCACAATGATATAGCATCTGGGATTGTAAATCTAATCATATTACTCAATAGGGTGGGACTTATTTTTATGGTTAGCCAAGCGTGCGACGTGAATTCCGCTGTAGCTTTTCTTCTGTATTCCGCCGTTTCGCGGCCGCACTAATCACCAAGCTAAATTATTAAAAACGGGCGGTACGTGCCCGGTAAACATCGCACTGCCTCGTGCATATTTCACGTGCACGTACGGCGTCCGCGTCGCGACGCTATAATAAAGTCGCGGACGCTCTCCGGCAATTCCCGGCGTATTTACGGCTGGCGTCCCGCTTCATGCACGAACAAGAATATTCCCGCTCGCAGATAAATTCCAGATGGTTATATCCCGAGCCAAAAGCGTGGCATAATGCGGGCCATTACGTTTTCTTTGTGGAAACGTGAATGCGCGCGCGCGCGTTTGTGTGTGGGTGTGTGTGTATTTGAGCGTTTCCCACGTGTGTTGGGGTGCGTGTGTAAGGCGAATTTCCCTCTTCCTTCTTGATTGAGTGGGAGGATATTAACGCGTTCATAACTAACTGCCTCTCTGTTACGGCGCACTCGAGACGTTGATCAATACGCCGTTAATTATTCATGGGGCGCAATTTGGGCCGGCCGCTTGGGGTGGAAAAAATTATTGCCATTGGAATATCTTCGCAGAAATTAAATTAAGTTGCGGCGGACGTGCCGAATTAATCCTGGGCGTCGATTTCCGGCCGGCGCCTCGACCACATTCCGACGTCCAACGCGCTCTGGACACATCGGATGCGGCAAGCGGGGAATAGCGTCCCGACGCCATCACATTGCCGGCACCCTGGGGAGGCGCCGTCGGGGCGAATCTTGCAGCCACCTCGTCAACGGGTTACACCATGCCGGCAAAAATCTTCTCGTGCCTATTGGCAATGCGGGCGCAACTGGGGCAGCACCTGATTGATTTGTTTTGCCGAGTGCTGCTGGTGAATCCATCACGGATCCAAAGAACTCTGGTGCATTTGCGAGATGAACGATCGCACCCCCACGTTCGATTTGAGGGATTGAGGCGTTCGAATGCATTTCCGCACAGTTCATCCCTCATCCACCGACAATGACGCGACCACCCCTGCCCAGCTACGGGGGGATGAACAGGGATTGCCTCGTTTTTCTCGGAGGGATCGATCCGTGGAAATAATAAGCACCCCGAGCTTTTGGGGGTCACTTGTGCATGTCGACGACGACGTTAAACTTCGCCCACAAAGCTCTCCCTACACTTCTTCAGCAAACTTGACTTTGCAGGAACTTCGCGGTCCTGTAATTACAGCGGCGACGTGGACCGTCACCGTAATCAGAGAAAATAACACTAAAGCTGATGCAACTACAGCGCAAACTTATTAGTGTTAAATATTGAAATAAAAACTGACATACTTATTTAGAAAAAACCAAAAAGGCTCCGACTGAATCAAAGAATCTGTAGATGTTTCGTGTTTGTTCATGTTTTTTATTAAGTGTTTTTTAGGTGTGCAATTTTTCTCATACATAAATGACAGAAACTCGAAAACCAGCGTGTCAAAGTGAATGTAATTTATTACTGCGATTGAGCAGCATATATGTGCAGCATATATGTGTATATGGTATGTGTAATTACAATCAAATTTAATGAGCGGTTATCGAGATATTTTTTGTTTTGTTTGAACAGTCGATATTTTGTAGTCGTTTAAGTGTTACTCTGATCAGTCGCGCATGTAAATAATGATATCTCAAAAACCAGCGTACCGATATGACTGAAATTTATTACATACATTAAGTGATATGCTGGTATTAAAACTGTGTAATTTAATTTATATACAATGAGTGATTCTTAAAATATTTTTAATTTGATGAGAAATTGATGCTTTTTTAAGTGTATCTGCAAAGCATTTCGCATTTATATGACGTATTTATATTTATATCTCTAAAAGTGGCGTATTAAAAGACTTAGTTAGATATTACATTACAAGAAAATTAAAAAAAATATATATGAGATATATCAATTTTGTTTGAAAATATCATATATTTGAACGATTTTAGCTGCCACTCCAATGAGGCTCATTTTTAAATAACGATATCTCGAAAACCACCGTATCAATATTAATGCAATTTATTTCAGTGATTTACCGATATTAAATGGGTATAATTAAACTTAAATCCTATGATGAATTCTTGAGATATATATTTTTTAGTTTAAAAGCGTCGTTTAAGTATTTTTTAGGTGCAATTTTTCTCATACATAAATGACAGAACCTCAAAAATGGGCGTGTCAAAATGAATGTAATTTATTACTGTTATTGAGTCATATATTTGTATATGGTACGTGTAATTGCAATAAAATTCAATGAGCGGTTATCAAGATATTAATTTTTTTGTTTGAACCATCGATATTTTGTGTTTGTTTAAGTGTTACTCTGATCAGTCTCGCATGTAAATAATGATATCTCAAAAACCAGCGTACCGATATGAATGAAATTTATTACTTATATTAAGTGATATGCTGGTATTGAAACTGTGTAATTTAATTTAAATACAATGAGTGATTCTTAAAATATTTTTAATTTTATGAGAAATTGATGCTATTTTAAGTGTATCTACAAAGCATTTCGTATTTATATGACGTATATGTATTTATATCTCTAAAAGGGGCGTATTAAAATACTTAGTTAGATATTACTTTTCAAGAAAATTTACAAAAAATATATGAGATGTATCAATTTTTGTTTGAAAATATCACATATTTGAACGATTTTAGCTGCCACTCCAATGAGGCTCATATTTAAATAACGATATCTCAAAAACCACCGTATCAATATTAATGCAATTTATTGCAGTGATTTACCGATATTGAATGGGTATAATTAAACTTAAATCCTGTGATGAATTCTTGAGATATATATTTTTTTGTTTAAAAATGTCGATTAAATGTTTTTAGGTGTGCAAATTTTCTCATACATAAATGACAGAATCTCGAAAATGGGCGTGTGAAAATGAATGTAATTTATTACTGTTATTGAGTCGTATATTTGTATATGGTACGTGTAATTGCAATAAAATTCAATGAGCGGCTATCGAGATATTACTTTTTTTGTGTGAGCAGTCGATATTTTGTGGTCGTTTAAGTGTTTCTCTGATCAGTCTCGGATGTAAATAATGATATCTCAAAAACTAGCGTACTGATATGACTGAAATTTATTACCTATATTAAGTGATATGCTGGTATTGAAACTGTGTAATTTAATTTATATCCAATGAGTGGTTCTTAAAATGTTTTTAACTTTTCGAGAAATTGATGACATTTTAATTGTATCTACAAAGCATTTCGTATTTATATGACGTATTTATATTTATATCTCTAAAAGTCGCGTATTAAAATACTTAGTTAGATATTACTTTTCAAGAAAATTTAAAAAAATATATATGAGATATATCAATTTTGTTTGAAAATATCATATATTTGAACGATTTTAGCTGTCAATCCAATGAGCCTCATATTTAAATAACGATATCTCAAAAACCACCGTAGCAATATTAATGCAATTTATTGCAGTGATTTACTGATATTGAATGGGTATAATTAAACTTAAATCCTGTGATGAATTCTTGAGATATATATTTTTTTGTTTAAAAATGTCGATTAAATGTTTTTAGGTGTGCAATTTTTCTCATACATAAATGGCAGAATCTCGAAAATGGGCGTGTCAAAATGAATGTAATTTATTTCTGTTATTGAGTCATATATTTGGATATGGTACATGTAATTTCAATAAAATTCAATGAGCGGTTATCAAGATATTATTTTTTTGTTTGAACAGTCGATATTTTGTGGTCGTTTAAGTGTGTCTCTAATCTGTCTCGCATGTAAATAATGATATCTCAAAAACTAGCCTACCGATATGACTGAAATTTATTACCTGTATTAAGTAATATGCTGGTATTGAAACTGTGTAATTTAATTTATATGCAATGAGTGATTATTAAAATATTTTTAATTTTAAGAGAAATTGATGCTATTTTAAATGTATCTACAATGCATTTCGTATTTATATGACGTATTTATATTTATATCTCTAAAAGTGGCGTATAAAAATACTTAGTTAGATATTACTTTTCAAGAAAATTTAAAAAAATATATATGATATATAAATTTTTGATTGAAAATATCACATATTTGAATGATTTTAGATGTCACTCCATTGAGGCTCATATTTAAATGACGATATCTCAAAAACCACCGTATCAATATTAATACAATTTATTGCAGTGATTTACTGATATTGAATGGGTATAATTAGACTAAAATCCTATGATGAATTCTTGAGATATATATTTTTTTGTTTAAAAATGTCGATTAAGTGTTTTTTAGGTGTGCAACTTTTCTCATACATAAATGACAGAATCTCGAAAATGGGCATGTCAAAATGAATATAATTTATTACTGTTATTGAGTCAAATATTTGTATATGGTACGTGTAATTGCAATAAAATTAAATGTGTGATTTAAATCACACCAACCCTGGATATACATAACAGTTGTGTTCCTGAACAAGATCCTGAAACATTTTGCTTAGGTTTAGTACTTAGACTCCGGGTAAACCGTAGAACGTAGCTTTCATCTCTACACGCACAAATAAAAACCGCGCCATTCCAATCCACCGATTTACCTCTTCTAGGTAGGAAGAGGAGGAAGGAGGAGGAAGACGTTTTCGCTGAAAGCGCGTGCAGAAGTACAGTCTTAAGAGCGCCGGCTTAATATCCCCGTCCCGGGGGAGTGTAATTAGACGCCGGAGGAAGTCGGCATTTAATTGTAGTGCGGCGGAGGGCTTTATGGGGGCGGCGAGAGTGAACTGGCTCGTGGGGGCCGCGCTCTCCGGAGAGGGCGCAAGGTTAACGGGTCTCGTCGGGAGGCGCATTACCGCCGCTATAATTTAAGTGCTCCACTATCCGTCTCACTAACTCACCCCGCACGGCCATCGGGTCGGGCCGTAGGCGCTGCCGCCCCCGCGGTCGCAATTAACCGCCCCCTCATGCACTGGCCCTCCACTAAGTAGAAAACTCTTAGCGCTTTCAGCTATGAGCTAAGAGGTTTTATACAGGGTGTAACTGAATTGCTTGGTCAAATTTTGATCTTTGGTCACATTTCACTTTGGTGTTTTGGTCACTTTATTTGTCACTTTTGGTTACAATTTCTTGTATGCCCCCAATATACAAATTATACTAATTAATTTGTACATGGCTTTTACAACTGCAATAAAACTGATGATTGCAAGCTCCCTGCATAATGTACACACAGCATAAAGTCTGTATATTCATAATCAAGTTAAATTACGTTTGAAACGTTATTCGTGTGATTTTAATTAACAGTTCCCTCTAATCAGATCGGCTTGATCATCGTTTCGCCCTGTAATCACATATTACGTCTGAGAACCTCGGCTCGTTGCCTTTGAAGTCCGTCTCGTTTTACTTGGTGTGTGTCTCCGTGTACCACCATATCGCGTGTTCACAACGAAACGGGCGCATTTAGATGTACCTGTCGCCTGTCGTGGACGTTAATTCATCAAAGTCTGTTCGTAACGTCTGGAGTAATCCCGTTAAATATGTACACTGCGGAGGATCTGCGGATCCCGGATCGTCCGCCTCGCGGTGTCCCGCTTCCTCCCGGCCGATACATTTATCCCGGGGGCCCGTCCTATCAGGGGGATCCATTTGGCAAATGAATATTTTTCGCCATGCACCCCGCGGCGCCGGGGGTGGCCGCCGCCCCCTCGCCGTGACTAACTGCCCGTGGAGCCGGCGCGGCCAGATTCTCATGATTAAAGACGCCATGAATCAAAGTTTCGCGCCGGTTCATTACATTAATAACGACGTCGCTCTTTTATCCGCCGTCCGGGCACATAAATAAACAGCCGCCCCCGGGGGTCTGGGCGGGGGCGGCTCATTAGGCGCGCGCGCGCCCCCCGCGGGAGCACCGGAAGGGGGAAAGCGGCCCGTTTCCGGGGGACGATGTTTCCGATTCAATCGTCAAACGGGAAAGGGAATTTGGTATTTTGTAGCTTTCAGATTCCGGCGATCAATAGGCCAATGAATAAAATTTACGTAGCAGATTTTAGTGATTTCGGCTGATAAAATTATGCATCAGCATTCCGATTATATTATCGCATATATCAATTGAAACCCAGATATTTTACCAACATATCTCGTGCTATGGAGGGAGCTCGTGCCTATTCGAAACACAAAAAATATTAATAATCACTAGTCAATATTATATTTATAACACAGTAGAAGTGATAGAATTCGAGCACAACAAAATTTTGGAAATCCAGCACAGACATCACACAACATCTGTAGGCTGTCTAAAAAATGTAACACAAAAATAACACTAAATACAAATTATTATAATTTGAACACAAATATGAGATAAAATCATAAATAGTCTTCCAATTTCCGACAAAAATGGCACGAAGTTAAATGACATATGACAAATTATAAAAATGACATAAAAAACTAGACCTTCTTGAAATTCTAACACTATTTCTATTCTACTTCTAATAAGCCTTAATTTCTCTATATCATAAAAGTTACGCAGCTATTTTACCAACATATCTTGTGCTATGGAGGGCCTATTCGAAGCACAAAAAATATTAATAATCACTAGTCAATATTTTAATTATAACACAGTAGATGCGATAGAATTCGAACACAACAAAATCTTGGAATTCCAACACAAACATCACACAACATCTATAGGCTGTCTAAAAAATGTAACACAAAAATAACACAAAAAATAAGTTATTATAATTCGAATACAAATATGAGATAAAATCAGTAAATAGTCTTCCAATTTTCGACAAAAATTGCACGAAATTAAATGACATATGACAAATGATAAAAATGACATAAAAAAACCTTCTTGAAATTCTAACACTATTTCTGTGCTACCTCTAATAAGCCTTACTTTCTCTATATCATAAAAGTTACGCAAAACACAAATGTTCCTTATGCCCTAACACAAAAATGATATAAAATCACTTCTTAATACAAAAATACGTTCTTAGTTTATTACAATGCTAGTTTACAAATATAATGTGTAATGTATATTACATATAAATAAAAGTAGAAAATACAACCATCATTGCAAATCAGGTGCAAACATTTCTAGAAACGGAGCTAAAAGTGAAAGCAAGAGTAAAGGAAACAAACGTAGTAAACAGGGACCAAACACCGATAATAGTAGCCAAATTAGAGACTTTCGACGAGAAAATTGAGATAATGAAGAACAAGAACAAACTCAAAGATACAAAGATATACATAGAAAACGACCTCAGGAAGGAAGAAAGAGAGGTACAAGCAAAAATAAGGATAATCACAAGGGAGGAAAAACAAAAAGGAAAAACTAAATACAGAAAAATAATCACAAACGGAATAACATGGCAATGGAATGAGGAAAGGGAACAAATACAAAAAAAAGAATAATGGAGAATGGAGAAGAAGGTGCCAGAAACAGAAAACACACAGCAAGAAGACAGGACATGGGCACGAACAATCTAAATGGAAATGGGGGAAACGACCGAGCGAATAAAAACGAAACATGGCGAATTGGAACATGGAACATAAGAAGTATAAAAGGAAGAACTAGAGGAAGAATTTGAAGAAGCAAAACTAGACATACTAACAATAACGGAAACAAAGAAGAAATGAAAAGGAATAATAAAATCTGGAAATGGACACACACTAATTTACAGTGGAATGGAAGACGAAACGAGAGCGGCAAAAGGAGTGACATGCCTTATACACAGGAAGGGAGAAACGGAGATAGAAAAATGGGAACAGATAAACAAGAGACTACTAACAGTGAAACTAACCAACAAAACAACGAAGAAAACAAACACAATTATAACGGCATATAGGCCAAACGATGATGACACCACCGCCAAGAAAGAAGAATTCTGGACACAACTAGAAAAAGCAGTAGAGGCAGCAGAAGGAAACATATGTACCTATAGGAGGCGACCTAAATAGCAGAGTTGGAAAACAAGACCCTACATATAAAGCCGCAATAGAGAAGTACGGAGAAAACACCAGACACGACAACGGAAGAAAACTGCTAAACTTCTGCATAGTACACAACCTAATAATCACGAACACTTTCTTCAGACACAAAAACATACACACATTCACCAGAACAGAACAAACGAGAAATAGAAATTCTATAATAGATTATATAATAACGGAAGAGACAAACAAAAAACAAATAATGGACACAAGAGTAAGAAGGGGGCCGGAAATAGGGAGCAAGTAAACCTAGTATCTAGTGATAACACAAATAAGAGAAAACAACAACAACGTAACAAATACAGAACAGCAAACAAAGATAACGAGAGTATGCACCAAAATAAAAGACTAATAAGCTGAACAATGAAGACATGCAAACAGAATACAAAGAAGAAATGGAGAGAGAACTCAAAAAAATACAACACAAAAGGCAACGAAAACAGAAAATTTAGAACAAATGTGGAAAAACGTCAAAGAAAGCATAATAAAAGTGGCAAGTAGAATATGCGGCACCAGCAAGAAAGAAACAAACAAAAAACGAATAGCCAGGTGGTCAACTGAAGTAAGAGACCAGGTAAAAACAAAGAAACAGGCATGGAAAAAATACCTCAACAACAATACAAGGGAGAAATACGAAGAATATAAAACCGCAAGAAACAAGGTAAAGCAGATAATACTCAAGAACAAACAGAAGCAATGGGAAGAATTTGAAGACAAACTCGAGGCAGGACGGAAAACCAAAAACTACTCTACAGCGTACTCAAAAGGAACAGACAAGACAAAGAAGCAACAGAGAGGGTCATAAAAAACAAAAACGGAGCAGTACTAAGGGAGGAAAAAGAAATAGCAGAAAGATGGAAGGAATACTTTGAAGAACTATTGGGAACCACAGAAGATAAAGAGAAAAAGAACAAAGAAACAAATGGGAGAGAAGCAGATAAAGAAGAGGGAGAAGATATAACAGAAGATTCAATATTTTTCAAAAATATATTGAAACCATATCTACCCTAGATGTGGATGGAACAATTAATACATGTTATCAATCATGTTGAAGATTTTTCGTTCAATTCAACTTAGGTATTTTTCATCAAATATATCTGGAAAATGCAAAAATTGAGCATGTCAGTTATAGTAAATATCATTGATCATTTTAAAGAAATTTACTTGAATTTCTTGTTAAATTTTTGGAACACATGATGCATGGCACAATTTCGGAAATCACATTTTCAGGAATCTTTTTGTTTTGTTGTAGAAATTTATCGGATTCTTTCAAAATTAAAATTACTATAAATATTTATGGTAAAAATAAGATAAAGATATATATACATGGCAAAATACACATGTCATGCCTCTGATGATGGTTTGTGAGAAACTGAAACTAGTTAGGCAAAAAAAAATTCTACCAGTAAGTATCCATTAATAATACCTTAAAGACATAACTACTAACTTATGGATAAAACCTTAAACTTAATTAAAGTTATTTTACTTAATTTACTTACTTACTTATTTAATTTAGTTACTTAATTAAATGTATGCTTATAAAAAGATAAAACAAATAAAATAAGAATTATGAAATATTAATAATATTAATATTTAAGTAAATACACATAGTTCAAGTGCAGTAAAATAACAATAAAATTGCAAATTTAACATACTTCCTGTTGCTGCTCTCGCGCAGATTGTTTTATCGTTGGGGACATAATTCATCGTTTTGATGTGTTGGTATGAGGAACAAAGTGCACTGCCTCGTATAAGCACATCGCACATGAAAACCTTGAATTATAGTGTGCAAGTTGCATAATACAAAATTTAAATATATTACCCGACTTGCTCAACTCCCCCAGTAACCCTAGCGAATAATCACCACCTTATAAATAATTCCAGTATCATATTCTTTCTACGCGAAAATTAGGGGAGAGCACACCCTTATAACCACAGGGGGGTTTCATCCCGCGCCTTCGGGTTTTTACCAATTTTCCGAAACAGCCCCGTTCATGACGCGCTCCCGGCCGACGGAATTTCACTTGTTAATTTAATCAACCCCCTCATGCACACACGCGCAGCGCGAAGGAAGGAAGCTCCCCCGGCTATATTATACGAGGCTTAATTAAATTAATTAGCGAGTGTGTGCGATTAGAGATGCGCTGAGATGTGGGAGAGTTTTTCACTCTGTATCGTTCCTCCGCTACGGAAATCTGCTGTAACTACGTTATTAATATTGCTAGTCAATTTAACGTGCCTCGACATATGAATATGCTGAAGCATATTCTAAGAAATTCATATTGTTAATATAACTGCTTTAGCACTTGTAATTGCTAAAAACTACTGCAGTTTCAACAAAAATTAATAACTTCCGAAAATTATGAAGAATGATTGTAGAAAATGTAGAATTGTAGAATATTTTTTTAGGGAAAGTTTAATGCTTGAAATTTTTAAAATTAGGTGTATATATATTTTTTCCATTCCCTTCATGGTAAGTACACTGTTGTGACATTGATTTGATGGAAGTAAGCTCCACTTACCGATTAAGCTTTGATTACTATGAACAACGGGAAGTAAGTAAAAACTTACCTCCCTCAGGGAAGTAGGTAAAATAATTTCAATAACGTTCTTTCTCTGCCATCACTCTTTAAAACACTTATACGCACTTTGATAACGCCCCTTCGACTTCTACGGCAGTAGAAAGGAACATGCAGCAACTGCAGCTTTTTCAATTGCTATAAAAAACGATTAAACATATTTATTGGGTAATTTATTACTAATTGCAATTTTAATAATGACCGTACAAGGTGAAGGCAAAATTTAGGTCTTTCTCCCGCAAAATAAGCCGTGCAAGGTGAAGGCAGAATTTAGGTCTTTCACCCACAAAATAACCTCGCAAAAATATATACCTGCCTTCTCTAACAGTGGCACGGTCAGAAACGATGCTGACCGATTTCAGAAGGGACATACGTTATGAACAGTACTTGCCCCCAGAGAGCTGAGCATATCGGTAAAGAAAAAGCCCTTTTCGCACGGGCACTGTCAAAACAAATTCGATTCAGTGTACTACTTATGTACAGTCATGCTCACATAAATCTAGTACAAGAAATTAGGTTACAATAGCAATTTTATATAGCAATGTCAAATTTTTTGTACTAGATTTATGTGAGCATGACCGTACATGTATGGGGTATTGGATGGTATTGGGGGTATGGGAAGTTTGCGAAACGCTGGTTTACCTAAAGGGCTGGGGGTAATATTGACGACTACTATCTCATAGCAGAAAGCAAAAAAAAATATGTTTCTTCTCAAAACACCCTATAGAAATTTGGCTGTCATCTCGTATAATCCCAAACATTTTTTCATAATCGATTGCAGGGGTGGCGTATAATCGCGTTAAGCAAACAAAGACGCGACCCCGACGAATGGAAAAAAAGGGGAACGACCGGGATTTCGCCGCATTTTCCACCGTTCATCTTGATTTCACCCCTAAACGAAAGGAATCGTCCCTAAAGCCTGGCCCGGGGTGGCCGGGGGGAGGATTGCGATATACTCGCCCGACATGAGCGTGGGGCGGGTTGTTGATTCCCCACGTCCAAATTACCGGGAAATGTGCCCGAAACGCGCTCGGTTCTCAGGATGAATTATTAATTCGGCGATCCTGCGTGTGCGGATGGGTACACATGTGCGAGGAGAGCGGCGTCCCTGGGCGAGGATCGCGCAGGGAATAGCCCCCCGGGGGTGTGGGGGGCTAAGCGCCCTCGTCACGAGCTCCCCGTTCCATCGCGACGGCAAAGCCGTAATTGCCCCAATTCCGTAACCGTCGCCAGATCTGCACTTAATAAGAATATAATTGAAACGGGACAATTGAAAATTTAAATCTGCGTTCCGTGTAATTCCTGGTGCGTCCCTAATTGCCCTACACAGCTTCGACATCCCTGAAACGTAAGACGGTAAGTGCCGCCCCCGGGGGCACGAAACTTAACAATGCCGCGCCGCCCTGGGAATAATTAAAGGTATTGTTTTTTGAGAGCCGCCTCACCTGGAGGCAGTCTGCTTGGATTCGCGTGTATATATTTAATTATAAATAAGGGCGCGGCCATTAATAATGCCGTCGCCGAAGCAACATTAAAAGGATTACTGTTGATCCTCTAGCGTGTACACAGACCCAAGCAGGAGTGTATATAATCCTGGGGGATTAAGAAATTTAGCGCTCGTTAAGGATAACTGTGTCTGGGTCGGGATGACGCTGGAGCATTGCAGCCCCCCGAGCTCCCTCTAATTAATTAAAACGTCTGCATGAGCTGCAATTGTTCGTCCTCCAATTAGGCCCATTGACTCCGCACACTACGAAATAATCGCCTCCCCCTGCAGCAGACCCGATCGCTTCGCGCCGAAGGAAAAAAAACGCGGAAAAAAAGCGAGCCCGCACTCCCACGTAATTAATGACGCCCCCTGTAATTAATCTCCCTCCGCTCCGCCGGGCAAATAAAGAATTCCACCGGCGATGATTTATTTCGCCCGCCCCCCGCCGACGCAATTATTACATTGTTGTTACGGATAATTAATAATCTTAATTAAGACGGTGTTTAAAACTTTTTTTCCGACGTTCACGGGACGCTTTAACACGCGATTAATGTGCTGCGACAGGAATTAATCTGCCGCGTTTGACGCGAGGATGTTTAATGATTTTACGCGGAAGCTAGTGTAACTGGATAACACGTAACGCTTTGGAACGTTCAGGGCTCCGAAATCCTGACGAGCCTTCGCTCATATTAATTTGAGACTCGCGAGTGTGACTCGCTTCGTCGGTTTGGCGGCTTAGGATCATCCAGCTTCAAGCTCTCCAACTTGAGCCAAGTAAGAAATTCTGGTAACCGTAATGACAAACATGCAAACGGAGCGTTAATGATCTCTTTCCCTAGGCATTTAGTGCCGGCCTTCTCGTTAAATGCATGCATTCATTACTAGCCTCCGATGAACCCAATCAGGATCCGCCCGAATAGCACGTGGCAATTCGCTGTCAATTTGTGCGTTGTGCGAAGTCCGCGACGCAATTTTCCGCAAAAACGCTCGACGCTAGACGAATGTGATCACTAGGCATAACTTTCGGCACCAAAAATAAATGCAAGACACACACTCGGACAAAGACAGAATCATTAAACGCTCGAAACCCTTCTGACGTACAAAAATCAAGGCATTTCAACACATACAGCAGCAAAAATCTACAAAGCAATATGCAGATCTATCATGACTACGGATACCTCATTTTAAGCAACACCACATAACTCTGGATTCTGGATTCTGGATTTGGTTCGGAGGGTGATCCATCGATCAAGTACTTAGGCCTCATTAGGCCCTTGTACCACCTCCTTTAGGGATCCTCTTCCCGTGCGCTTCTAGCTGTCCAGCCACCCAAGGTGGTGGACGAGGGAGAGTATGGCACTGGGAGAGGTTTCCCTAATGCCACAGAACTCACAAAACGCACAATACAAAGGCAAACGAAAATCCATCAGAGTCATCTCTAAACTCAAACACCCCGACAACCCCCTTCACAATATATCCAACGTAGCATTATACAACATTGCAAACATCCCACCAATTCTGGACAGACACGAAAAACTCAGACAGAAATTTAAACAAAACGAAACAAACTGGACAATCATGGACAAATTATGCATCGAACGAGCCACCAGAAGCACAAACATAAAACACCCTACAAACACCCTACGAGAAATATTAAAAAAGTCACTTTGGCATATCTAACACACATCACCCCCACCCATCATCCACCATTACATAATATATCTGCAAATGTAACGATATCGGGTAGGTCGATAGCGAAAAAAAGATCCATTGGAGGTCCATTGAAGACTCACCGGGGCTAAAATCCCATCCCACAAGAAACCGGCCTAAAGATAGGCCTGAGATATCTGTAGCTACATTTTGAAATTTATATCTAGATATGTATCTAGAGATACATTTTTTTTTCTAAAGTATCTGTATCTGTATCAAGAACACTGCAGCCATCTTGTGCTATCTGCACTCAACCATGAATCCCAATATTTGTGGTTTCTGGTAGATCTTCCGTAGCTTCTCAAAAAATCTGAACGCCATATGAATGATCAAAGCACCGAACAAATAAATAAAAACTCGGGATTATTATTTCTTGTTGTCCATGATTGCTAGCAAATTATTTATTATTATGGTTGTTTGGGGACTAATGTATGGCCGTGTGGGAACGGCGAAGAATATTTCCACCGCATGATCTTGCGTGTCGTAAAAGGCGACTAATAGATCTGCGCCTTATACCGGGCTTTTTTTTCGTTTTTACACATATGATTGACAATGTATAACTGGTTGCCTGCATCTACCCGCAAGGAATTTCCTATGTGTAATTCTAAAAAAAAAAAAACAACTCATTAACGGCGTCGGTGCAGGCAACCTGTCAATTTTGGCATATATTACACAGAGAGGTTATGTTTTTATTCAAGACAATACACGAGAGTATTCGTAATGTATCAAGATCAGCTGATATGTCCACAAATGATTATTTTCTTTGGGGTTACCTGAAAAGGAAAATTTTTAATGACGTACAAATACATAACGTAGATGAATTGAAAGGCCGTATACGTACTGCATGTAATGGCATAAATCCACAATACATTACGAATACTCTGCGTGTCTTCAAAAACCCTGTCGTGTATTGCCTTGAATAAAAACATAACCTCTATGTGTAACATATGCCAAAATTGACAGGTTGCTTGCACCGACGCCGCTAAAGAGTTGTTTTTTTTTTTAGAATTACACATAGGAAATTCCTTGCGGGTAGATGCAGGCAACCAGTTATACAGTGTCCATCATATGTGTAATAAAGAAAAAAAAGCCCGGTATATTTAGCCTCATCAAGTAAAATTATTTTCAATCCTCGTTTTTTTATATATTGTGTGTCATCAGGTAAAATGCCATTTTCTTATTAATTTTTGTGGTCAGCGTAGCATGATGATGATGAGAAACTTCATGAATGGTAGTTTTTACGGAGTATGTATAATCGGCTATTATACAGGGTGATTTATTAGCGACAACTTTGCAACCAAATTACTAGATCTTGTTGGTAGTGTTTCGGAAACAACTGAATTCCCCAATGAAACTCGGCCACTAAAATTTCTGAAAATTTATCTGTTGGATATTTGAAAAAAAATTATGCCAGATTTGTATACAGTATGCCTGCAGATAAATCTTCTGAAAATTTGACCACAAGCATATCTCGCATAAGTGAGAAAATCGAGCTATTAAGTTTCCGAGTTGGCAAGTATAAGTTATCAGCCACCGACATTTCTGAAAATTTATCTGTTGGATATTTTGAAAATTTTATACCAGATTTATATACAGTATGCCTAAAGATAAATCTTCTGAAAATTTGACCATGAGGATGTCTCACATAAGTGAGAAAATCGAGTTATTAACTTTCCGAGTATACTAGTAACACTTACAGAATACTGTAACAGGTTTGGTGTGATTTAAATCATTTGATTAAAATATTGAAAATATCAAGTTGAAAGTCGACCAACATTTTTTACCACAGTTTCTGGTAAAAGATGCTCAATTTTCTAAAAGTGTTATTAATTACTTTTATAATTCTTGCATCTAAAACACAACGATCGTGCAATATAAAGCGAAAATTACAGTAATTGTATGCAAATTACAGAAAATTTAATAGAAACACCAAATGTTGCAAATAAACACTCTACAAATAAAATTACCAGAAATGTTTCTAAATTTTCTGAAACACATCAGTAATTCTGAAAACAATTCGGCGAAAGTACAATTGAAACTGAAAAATACAAGAATTACAGAATACTGTATGCAGGGTTGGTGTGATTTAAATCAATTGATTAAAATATTGAAAATATCAAGTTGAAAGTCTATCAACATTTTCTACCAGATAACATAATGATCGTTCAATACAAAGCGAAAATTACAGAAAATTTAAGAGAAATGTCGCAAATAAACACCCTACAAATAAAATTACCAGGAGTTCCAGAAACGTTTCTAAATTTTCTGAAACATATCAGTAATTCTGAAAAGAACTTGGTGAAAGTGCAGTTGAAACTGAAGAATACAAAAATACACAGTACTCTGTAATTTTTGTAAATATTGAAAATATCAAGTTGAAAGTCTACCAAAATTTTCTACCACTGTTACTGGTAAAAGATACTCAATTTTATAAAAGTTTTATTAATTACTTTTATAATACATGCATCTAAAACACAATGATTCGTGCAATACAATGTGAAAATTACAGTAATTTTATGCAAATTACAGAAAATTTAATAGAACACCAAATATTGCAAATAAACACCCTACAAATAAAATTATCAGAACTGTTTCTAAATTTTCTGAAAGAAATCGGTAATTCTGAAAAGAACTCGGCGAAAGTGCAGTTGAAACTCCAGAATACAAAAATTACAGAATTCTGTATGCAAGGTTGGTGTCATGAAAATCAATTGATTAAAATATTGAAAATATTGAATATTGCAATCAAGTTGCAAGTCTACCAAAATATTCTACCACAGTTTCTGGTAAAAGATGCTCAATTTTCTGAAAGTTTTATTAATTACTTGTATAATACTTCCATCTAAAACACAATGATCGTTCAATACAAAGCGAAAATTACAGAAAAGTTAATAGAAACACCAAATGTAATACAAAAATATACAGTTCCCTGTAATTTTTGTAAATATTGAAAATATCAAGTTGAAAGTCTACCAAAATATTCTACCACAGTTTCTGGTAAAAGTAGCTCAATTTTCTGAAAGTTTTATTAATTACTTTCATAATACTTGCATCTAAAACACATTGATCGTGCAATACAAAGCGAAGATTACAGTGATTGTATGCAAATTACAGAAACTTTAAAATCAAAAACACCAAATGTCGCAAATAAACACCCTACAAATAAAATTACCAGGAGTTCAAGAAATGTTTCTAAATATTCTGAAACATATCAGTAATTCTGAAAAGAACTTGGCGAAAGTGCAATTAAAACTGAAAAATACACAATAAATATTGATAACTAGATTTATCATGAAGTGTTGAAGTTTTCAAAAGCATTTATCTCGAGTATTTTTTGATTTGGTCATTTTTTCTTGTAAGCTCACGATTTCTTCATCTAGAATTACAGAAAAAAATTACAGAAAAAGTTGCAAATAAACACCCTGCAAATAAAATTACTTGAAATGTTTCTAAATTTTCTTAAACATATCTGTAATTCTGAAAAGAACTCGGCGAAATTGCAGTTGAAACTCCAGAATACAAAAATTACAGAATTCTGTATGCAGGCTTGGTGTGATCTAAAGCAATATGATTTAAATCATGAAATATAATAATAGTAATATAAAAAATCCTCAATTTTTCTGAAATATTGCGTAAACCTCAAAAAAATACAACTCGACAAAAGTGCTCTTGATAGTTCCTTTCTTCAATTTCAACCACTAAAGAAAGCAAAAAACGAGAATTTTGCGGAAAATTTATTTGTAATATGAAAATATACAAATTTATAAGTCACACAAATTTCATGAGGATTTCAGAGAATGCCAAAAATATATACGTGTATAAACTATTGAACCCCTATTATCTGTAGCTGCAACTAATAAATTTAGGGTTTAGTACATTTAGGTAAGTTTGTTGTACAGGTATATTCGCGATTTTTATCGAGCAACTGCCGTGATAAAATCACGAGCCTGCAGGCGACTGATTTTTTTCTCTCATGTCGCCAAGCAATAAACTTTCATGCAAAAACTAATGTGGGATAAAAATCATATATAGTATGTATGAATATTTAGTGAACATTTCTAAAATGTGCCATCAAAAGAGTTAAAAGTTTAGATTTTCCATAAAAATATAAAAAGTAAGCTTAGAACAATATTTAGAAATTGATGACATTGCAGTGAAATTCAAAAACATGCCAACACTTTTAAAAATTAATGCGATCTGCAGCCGAAAAAAGTAGAAAACCAGAAAAGGTTGTTGATATTCCAGAAAAATTAATCACATTTATCACAAGCAATTTTCAAAATATATAAAAAAAATTGCTAAACTTTTAGCAATTTGAATTGAATTCGTTCAGTTTCGCTGAAATGACACAACATTTCTTAAAGATATAATATAGTTCCAAAAAGTTGGAGATTGGAAATTTGTAAAATTTGCAATGTAGTTTTAA
Source organism: Othius punctulatus (assembly GCA_951805005.1). Taxonomy (NCBI): domain Eukaryota; kingdom Metazoa; phylum Arthropoda; class Insecta; order Coleoptera; family Staphylinidae; genus Othius; species Othius punctulatus. The sequence goes on from OX638145.1 coordinate 18,519,203, forward strand.
AACCAGTTAAAACAAGCCTCACCTGTCACAGATTAAGTTATATTGACGGTTAGCAATTTCTGCCATAGAAGAGTCCCGGTGGCGTAGCGGCCGTTTTAGGCCTATATCTATAGTCTAGACTTGAGCTTGAGTTCGACTCAAGTTGTATATTTGGTTGCGCATTTTCTATAAACGTTTATGGGCTAAATGTAATAAAATGTACGACTTGAGTCGAACTCAAGCTCAAGTACGGACTATAGATACTGGCCTATGAAACATAAATTTGCAGACTACCCAATTCCCATATTTCACCGAATTAACAATATCAATAACGTATTTATAAGTCCGTTCTTCATAAATACATTATTAATTCCACTGATTTCATGAAATATGTGTGAAATGATTGTAAAACTGTGCATTTTGATACATTGGCCACGCATTTGACATTTCAAATCGACCATCCCCATGAACGCATCCTCATAACGTATCGCATATTCAAGTTGCAAAAAAATAGAACCTGATAGTTTGATACAACGGCTTTGAGTAATATCAGTTTTCGTTTGTTTATGTACTTTACGTCCCGGTGTGGTTTTAATTAAAATTCATTAGTTGCGAGGGAGCTGAGCTTCCGTAAGTAGTTTCACGTTTAATTGCACAAGCAGCGTCTAAAGTTGGAATGCAAAAATATTTTTAATTAACGGCGTGACTACGCCTTCCTGTGTGCAATATGTATTATTAATTTTAAAAAAACGCTTCATTAAACCGAGCTTTACATTATTTTAAGCAAATATGTTTTATTATACAATATTACCATAAAAATATTTACTTTATATCTTACAATGCTAAATTGTTGCTATTCTGCTGCATTGCAATTATTGCCAAATGTCATTAATGCTCTAAGAAATATATCGTCGGTATACAGGAGAAAGTGGCCAAGTTAGTCTCATAATTTCAAGTTCATTTTTCTCCTCTACATTAAAGTTAAAAATGGACTTGGTCAATTATAAATTTACAGAAAAAAGTAGGAATTTCTTGGAAAATGGATTTAGTAAATGTTTCTTGAAATGATAAGTATGTTTTAGATACATTATGTTAAAAAATCAAAATATTTAAATTTTGGACTTAGCCACTTACTCAGGTATACCAACGATATCAATATTTCTATTACCAACAAAATATTTACTGCACAGGAACTGGAACAGTTGAAGGCAAATTCAGTACTATTCTATTATACCTTTAATATACCTTAGAAATATATCAATATTTTCCACCCCTGCTGGGAAAAGATCACAAATTCGCGCTTTTGTGTGCATCCACTTTTGAACCCCTCGCACAAGTCATGACAGATCATAGAATAAAGCTTCTTCCCTGCGAGTTAACCCTGACACAGTGCCTTAATGCGCGAACAAATCTCCATATTGCCCGCCCCTGCTATGGCTGGGGGCGGCGGGGGCAGACTCCTGCCCGATCCCATCGGGGCCAATAAAAATAATCCCGTCTGCCGAACTGCAGGCTGAGCGTGGGGCGGCAAGGGAGGGCGTGTGGGAAATACCCTACAAGAAACTAGACTCTTACAGCCCCCATTCCATGAATAGTAATGATGATTAGATCGTGAGTAGGTGATGCAGCGATCCAATCATTAAGATGGTAACAAGTGGAGATATAAATGCAGCAACCTTTTAGGTTTCTAATTTTAATTTCAGAAGTTTTTTTTTAAAATCGATTGCATGGAAATATTGAATTCAATAGAATTATTATTAGCTTATTACTTAATAATATTCTATAAAATCAAAGATGATTAATCCATTACTTTACAATGTTTTATTGAATCTAACCACTACGTGATAACATTGTACATAATCAAATGATACTGTTATTTATTTGATAACACTGTATTGAATGGAATGATAAGTCCACCAATCGAATTATGATTTGTTCGGTATTTGATAGCAGTGTATTCAATCGAATGATAATTGGTGCATTACTTGCCAACATTACTTGATAATATTTAAATCAATCGAATTATGATTAGTTTGTAATTTAGAAACATTTGAATATTGTAGTATTAGAATTAGTCGTCTGAGTATTGAATTACATGACCATTAGTTCATTACTTGATAATATTTTATGGAATCGATTCAATACACGATGAATATTATCTACTGATGATTATCGAATAATTAGTTCCTCCAACAAATTACGATTATTTTGTTATTTTGCCTTGAATTCACTAGAATGATGATGAATGATGACTTGATAATATTGTATTGGTTCGATTAATTAGTTCCAACATTCGAATTATGATTAGGTTGTTCACATTGTATTGATGATATTTTACTGAATCGAATGCTTATTAGTTCATTAAGTCATAACTTTATAATATTATCATTATAGCACGATAATATCAAATTAAATGGAGTAATTTTAAATAAGTAAATTAAATAAAACAACTTTGTTATTTACACCCACATTTTATTTTTGAAAAATATTTCAAACTTTGTAAGGAGTAATTTTAGTTTATAATTTGATAACATATAAGTAAATAAAATGACGATTGGTTTATTACTTTATAACACTTAATTGACTCGAATCATCAGTTAATCCCTTGTTAGTATTTAAATCAATCGATGATTAGTTCATTATGTCATAATATCGTGTGATAATATTAAATTCAATCGAATTATGACTAGTTTATGATTTATGATGATTATCAATCTAATGATGATTTTTACTTTAGTTTCACTGAATAGATTATGATTGGTTTATGATTTATGATGATTATCAATCTAATGATGATTGGTGCATTAGTTTCACTGATTCGTATCATGATTAGTTCATTACGCGATAAAATTTTATAATAATATTTCATTCAATCGAATTATAATTAGTTTGTTATTTAATAACAATTTATCGCATGATGATTAGTTCATTATTTGATAATATTTTATGGAATCTCATCAGGTGATGTACATAATCGAATGATGATTAGTTCCTTAATCGATAATAATGAATTTGATCAAATGAGTAGTTGTTTCTTCTATCGAATTATGATTAGTTTGTTATGTGATAACATTGTCTTCAATCAAATTATGTATAGTTCATTACTTGATCATCTGTCCAATTCTCTATGCACATTGCTAATAGTAAGCAAGATCATATCTTGATATCCTTAATATTTAGTGTTACTTAATAGCAATATTTTCAATATTCGATTCTAAGTAACACAAAATATTAAGAATAGCAAGATATGATCTTGCTTACTATTAGCAATGTGCATAGAGAATTGGACAGAATGTCTTACTAAACCGATTAGATTATTACATGGTAAGATTGTATTGACTCAAATGATGATTAATGCTTCATTTGGTAACACTGCATTGGACCGAATGATCAGTTCCACTAATCTAAATATGATTAGTACATTATATTTAATCGAATAATGATTAGTTCATTGCTTGATAATATTTTACCGAATCGAATGATGAATAGTTAATTATCTGATAACATCGTACTGAAAGGTGACTTCCTCACTTGGATAGCATCACATTCGAATGTCAGATGCATATATAACATTGAGCAATTTTTTTTTGTGCGCAATATACCTGATTATCTAATTTCAAATGATATTTTTATTCTATGAAAATCTAAGAAAGATATCTGAATGCCAGTGCTGATGTTCAGTGCTTTTAGAAAACCAATATTATCCAACTGCAAGTGATATTTTTATTCTATGAAAATGAAGAACGTTCTGTAAATGCCAGTACTGATATTCTGTGATTTTAGAAAACCAATATTGTAAAACTGCAAGCGATATTTTAATTCTGTGAAAATGAAGAACGTTTTGTGAATGCCATATGTTCAGTGCTTTTTGAAAATCTAATATTATCTAATGGCAAGTGCAAGTGCTTCAGTGCTTTTAGAGAAGAAAGGTGATATTTTTATACTATGAAATTCTAAGAAAGTTCTGTGAATGCAGTGCTGATGTACAGTGCTTTTTGGAAACCTAATATTATCTAATTGCAAGTGATATTTTTATTCAATGAAAATCTATACAGTTCTGTGAATGCCAGTGCTGACGTTCTGTGCTTTTAAAAAATCAATATATTGCAAGTGATATTTTTATTCTATGAAAATCTAAGAACGTTCTGTAAACGCCAATGCTGATGTTCAGTGCTTTTAGAGAAGAAAGGTGATATTTTTATACTATGAAATTCTAAGAAAGTTCTGTGAATGCAGTGCTGATGTACAGTGCTTTGTGGAAACCTAATATTGTCTAATTGCAAGTGATATTTTTATTCAATGAAAATCTATACAGTTCTGTGAATGCCAGTGCTGACGTTCTGTGCTTTTAAAAAATCTAATATTATCTAATTGCAAGTGATATTTTTATTCTATGAGAATCTAAGAAAGATATCTGAATGCCAGTGCTAATGTTCTGTGCTTTTAGAAACTCTAATATTATCTAATTGCAAGTGATTATTTTATTCTATGATTATGTAAGAAAGTTCTGTGAATGCTAGTTTGATGTTCAGTGCCTTTAGAAAATCTAATATTATCTAATTGCAAGTGATATTTTTATTCTATGAACATTTAAGATCTGAATGCCAGTGCTGATGTTCAGTGCTTTTAGAAAAGAAAAGTGATATTTTTATACTATGAAAATCTAAGAAGGTTCTATGAATGCCGTGCTGATGTACAGTGCTTTTAGAAAACCTAATTCTATTGCAAGTGATATTTTTATTCAATCAAAATCTAGAAAGTTCCTTGAATGCCATTTCTGATGTTCTGTGCCTTTAGAAAATCAATCTGTTGCAAGTGATATTTTTATTTTATGAAAATCTAAGAACGATATCTGAATGCCAGTGCTAATGTTCAGTTCTTTTAGAAAATCAATATTAATATATTAACTACAAGTGAATTATTTTTATTCTATGAAAATGTAAGAAAGTTCTGTGAACGCCAGTCCCGATGTTCAGTGCTTTTACAAAATCTAATATTATCTAATTGCAAGTGATATTTTTATTCTATGAGAATCTAAGAAAGATATCTGAATGCCAGTGCTAATGTTCTGTGCTTTTAGAAACTCTAATATTATCTAATTGCAAGTGATTATTTTATTCTATGATTATGTAAGAAAGTTCTGTGAATGCTAGTTTGATGTTCAGTGCCTTTAGAAAATCTAATATTATCTAATTGCAAGTGATATTTTTATTCTATGAACATTTAAGATCTGAATGCCAGTGCTGATGTTCAGTGCTTTTAGAAAAGAAAAGTGATATTTTTATACTATGAAAATCTAAGAAGGTTCTATGAATGCCGTGCTGATGTACAGTGCTTTTAGAAAACCTAATTCTATTGCAAGTGATATTTTTATTCAATCAAAATCTAGAAAGTTCCTTGAATGCCATTTCTGATGTTCTGTGCCTTTAGAAAATCAATCTGTTGCAAGTGATATTTTTATTCTATGAAAATCTAAGAACGTTCTGTAAATGCCAATGCTGATGTTCAGTGCTTTTAGAGAAGAAAGGTGATATTTTTATACTATGAAATTCTAAGAAAGTTCTGTGAATGCAGTGCTGATGTACAGTGCTTTTTGGAAACCTAATATTATCTAATTGCAAGTGATATTTTTATTCAATGAAAATCTATACAGTTCTGTGAATGCCAGTGCTGACGTTCTGTGCTTTTAAAAAATCAATGTATTGCAAGTGATATTTTTATTCTATGAAAATCTAAGAACGTTCTGTAAACGCCAATGCTGATGTTCAGTGCTTTTAGAGAAGAAAGGTGATATTTTTATACTATGAAATTCTAAGAAAGTTCTGTGAATGCAGTGCTGATGTACAGTGCTTTGTGGAAACCTAATATTGTCTAATTGCAAGTGATATTTTTATTCAATGAAAATCTATACAGTTCTGTGAATGCCAGTGCTGACGTTCTGTGCTTTTAAAAAATCAATATATTGCAAGTGATATTTTTATTCTATGAAAATCTAAGAACGTTCTGTAAACGCCAATGCTGATGTTCAGTGCTTTTAGAGAAGAAAGGTGATATTTTTATACTATGAAATTCTAAGAAAGTTCTGTGAATGCAGTGCTGATGTACAGTGCTTTTTGGAAACCTAATATTATCTAATTGCAAGTGATATTTTTATTCAATGAAAATCTATACAGTTCTGTGAATGCCAGTGCTGACGTTCTGTGCTTTTAAAAAATCAATATATTGCAAGTGATATTTTTATTCTATGAAAATCTAAGAACGTTCTGTAAACGCCAATGCTGATGTTCAGTGCTTTTAGAGAAGAAAGGTGATATTTTTATACTATGAAATTCTAAGAAAGTTCTGTGAATGCAGTGCTGATGTACAGTGCTTTTTGGAAACCTAATATTATCTAATTGCAAGTGATATTTTTATTCAATGAAAATCTATACAGTTCTGTGAATGCCAGTGCTGACGTTCTGTGCTTTTAAAAAATCAATGTATTGCAAGTGATATTTTTATTCTATGAAAATCTAAGAACGTTCTGTAAACGCCAATGCTGATGTTCAGTGCTTTTAGAGAAGAAAGGTGATATTTTTATACTATGAAATTCTAAGAAAGTTCTGTGAATGCAGTGCTGATGTACAGTGCTTTTTGGAAACCTAATATTATCTAATTGCAAGTGATATTTTTATTCAATGAAAATCTATACAGTTCTGTGAATGCCAGTGCTGACGTTCTGTGCTTTTAAAAAATCAATATATTGCAAGTGATATTTTTATTCTATGAAAATCTAAGAACGTTCTGTAAACGCCAATGCTGATGTTCTTTTAGAAAAGAAAAGTGATTTTTTTATACTATGAAAATCTAAGAAGGTTCTGTGAATATCTACGTGTATAAATTTATGAAAATAATTAGTGCAAGGTTTGATAGATTAGGTAGCAATAGGTACTTTTATTGATGTATGTTATCGCAATTTGTCTCTTCTTCTGCTTCGTTGAGCTCTGCAACCTAATATGGGTACGTCTATGGCCGTGGTATGGGTATCAATGGTACCTCTGAATGGTACTTGAAAATTATCAAATAGTTTCAAAGTTTCAATATCTTTTGCTGTTATAATATAAAAAATGTCACAATTTTTACACATAGAAACCTTATTTTTTTCTATGGCGTTACAACTTTTTGTGGGTTTTGACCGACACAACCAATATTGGAAATTCTTGATAATGTGGCTATCCAACCGCTAGTTTGGCTGACAGGTTAGAACGCTTGCTTAGCATGCACGAAGACTTGGGTTCGAGCCCCAGTACAGGTAGTACATTTGTACTGAGAAACTAGTGTCATTCGCCGTTGGGAGCTCATTAACGGCGCTCTAGAGATCGGGGGCGAATTTCTAGAGTAACAAGCCCTAACTCAATACATACACTTACACAAAACACACGGCAGAAGGACCCCCGTTGGTCGATAGCCAGTTAGGGATAATATCCCTAACAAATACAGTCACTACTACTGTGGCTATCCAGAGTTTTCAGTATTGGAGAACCTCTCTCTAGTTCTTTTTTCCAAAGTTTCTTTTCGATCACTTCCTATTTACAGTTTTTTCTAGGACTTGCTCGATTTCTCTTCCACATGGTTTCCAGTGTACATTCGAGTATTCCATAGTTACATTTTTGTAGATCCCATCCTCTCCTATTCTCATTATGTGACCAAACCATTCCAGATTTTGGGCTTTAATGAACCGCGCAATATTTTCTCCATACATTCTCTAGTTCTTTATTCCAAAGTTTCTTTTCGATCACTTCCATTTTACAGTTTTTTCTAGGACTTGCTCGATTTCTCTTCCACATGGTTTCCAGTGTGCATTCGAGTATTCCATAGTTACATTTTTTCAGATCCCATCCTCTCCTATTCTCATTATGTGACCAAACCATTCCAGATTTTGGGCTTTAATGAACCGCCCAATATTTTCTCCATACATTCTCTAGTTCTTTATTCCAAAGTTTCTTTTCGATCACTTTCTTTTTACAGTATTTTCCAGGACTTGCTCGATTTCTCTTCCACATGGTTTCCAGTGTACATTCCAGGATTCCAGAGTTACACTTTTGCAGATCCCATCCTCTCAAATTCTCATTATGTGATCAAACCATTCCAGATTTTGGGCTTTAATGAACCGCGCAATATTTTCTCCATACATTCTACTTCGCGGTTCAAACTTATTTTACAACCAACCTGAGTTGATCCCAACATATTGTTTTAATATCTTCCTCTCAGCTATTCCCAGCAACGTGAATGGTCTTAAAAATATGGCATTTTTTATCCAGTTTCCTTTCCACGCAATATTTAAAATTCCGCACAATAAAAAATGATATACAGCACAAAACTATGGCAAATTTAATATACGGGTCCTCTCAAACTTCTCTTCACGTCTACGCTCAGGAAAAAAAATTCTAAAGAGTTCAGCGGCAGGAAACTAATCCGCCATGGGACGCCTTTTTTTTGTGCAGGTACACACACACACTTACACAAGGGCGCGCACAATGACTGCCGCCCCCCATTCAAATCACAACTTCGCAGAAACTCCCCGTCAGGACGGCGGCGGAAAAGGGGGAAAACTTTTAACATTATTTACGTGAATCGCGCCCCCGACCCTCCGCCGCGAGACGCGGGGGCGTACATAATAATAATAATATTAATAATAATAGCCGGAAGCCGGGCGATTTTCCCGGCTCCGAAGCATCGATTGCGGCGGAGGGAGGAGGCCAACTTTTTCGGGCCCACGCTCATTCATCCGAGCCGTAACTTAATCTGACTTCTGAGTGAACAACGGAGTTTGCAGTGTGAGAACCGCTGCACGTTATCTGTTGGTTGTGAATTATTTAAATGGATTAGGGCATATACATAATCGCATTAGGTGCCTCGCGCTGTGGAACATTGAATTCGTAAAGTTCTGCGAATGCAACAGTGAGGACGTATACGGCCCATGAAAATAGTTTGAGGTAATTGGGTGGACGTTGGGGGCTTAAAGTTTAAAGCGAGCTGCAGATTAGGTACCAGAAAACCTGATTAAAGTTCAGTGGTACAATCGTCTATTAACTTTAATCGCTGTTCAGTTTCCATGCACACCATTGTGTCGACAACTTGTTAACTGATCTCCAATCAGTGGTTGTCATTAATGATAAACACATTAAAATTAATGCCCAAGTTGAGATAGAGATTAAAAAAACTCTCATCAACATCGAACGAAAAGACATATCTTTGGCATTCTTATGAGAATTAGCAAAATAGGCCGATTAAAGTTATGGCCAACAAACTGTACCATTCCAAAAACCCAGATCATATTGTCCAGGAAATGAAAAAAACGTGGCTACAAACTCATTGCAGCCACCCCTAAACTAAAATACTACAAGCAGTCAACAAACTAAAATGCGAAACAGAAACAGAATCTTCCTGATTTTTTTTAATAGCAATCAACTAAAATGATATGAAATATTACAATAATTACTTGCTTAATACTTTCTCTATAGTGTAATAAAATTTTAATTAGGTCTTCAGTAGAAAATTATATATTTAGTTATTTAGACTGTATTTGCTTGATTACAGAGAAATTCATTACAATAATGTTCCGTAATATTTGTACATCTCCTTGTTTACATATTAGTTGTCTGTGTTTCCTGTGTAATCCACACTATGTACTAAAGCTGCGCTACACCAACCGATAAAGTAGAGAATCTAGCTGAAGCCGAGCAACTGTAAGCACACACATTTGCTTACTCTACAAACGATCGGTTGCGTTTACTGCATTGCCCTGCAGTTAGTTAATCTCCTTCAGAATTTCGATGAGTCTGAGTACCTACCCTCGAGCACTAAATCCGTCTTGCGGGAATCGGGGCAACGAAATCCTCTCCGAATTTTTCTTATCAACCCGCGAAGGCATTATTGAGACACATGTGCTTCGCCCAGCGTCGCAGCTGTAATTAGATTAGCCGCCCCCCACCCCCGACGCCGTCGCGACGCTCGCTCGAGCGTCGCCCGCCCGACAGCTTCCTGAAGAGACGCGATAATTACGCCCCGAAATCGACGTGGATGTAATTGCCACCGAGGCTGCCAGCGGTTTTTCCGGGGGCGGCGAATCTGTCGTTATTACTGATGAATGGCGGTCGTGAACAGATGACACATTAATGAGAATTGGGGGCAATCAATAAAGCATTCCCGAATAACTAGGAATGAAAAAGGCACCACTCGACTTTTATTCCCTCTCATCGCATCTTCACCTCAATATCTCATCGTTACAGGATCTTTTCGAAAACCTACTGTGGTACTTACATGGTACTCACTTACAGTAAGTACTTATTTACATCCCCGGTTAAAGTTAAGGACAAGCTATCTGCCGCACAAACACACATACACAGACATCTAAAGTTAGAAATATTTACTTCAAGGCGTTATTGATAACTTTGTGATTTACTTAAACGGTAAAGTAATCCCAACATATATAGGGTATGGAAAGACTGGAAGTAATGGAAAATAAGTTAATGGCCCTGGTTTTTATAAATCTTTACATACTCGTGTAGCATAGTTTTGTTTATTTTCGAAGATATTTTTCAATAAAACAGTAATGAGTAAGTAAGTTGGTACTTAGTAGGTTAGTAGTTAGTTAGTAAGTTAGTAGGTTTGTAGTTAGTAAGTTTGTAGTTAGTTAGTAAGTTAGTTGTTAGTTAATAAGTTAGTAAGTATGTAAGTAAATAATTAAGTAAGTACGTAACTAAATAACTAAGCAAGTAGATTCAATCATGAAAATGTACAAGATCTGACATTGAAAATTTTAAGTTTGTTACAAACAAAAAATCGATATTCTTGAATATTATGCACAAAATTCCATACTTAACAATCGTGGCAGTTCTAATCATTATCAAACAGCGTAAGTTTGATAATGATCAGAACGTGATTGAAACTAGTCACTTCAAGTAAATAATTAAATAAGTACGTACCTAAATAACTAAGCAAGTAGGTTCAATCATTAAAATGTACAAGTTCTGACATTAAAATTTAAAACTCTTCTGTTTATTACAAACAAAATATCGATATTCTTGAATGTTATGCACAAAATTCGTTACTTAACAACCGTGACAGTTCTAATCATTATCCAACAGCTTAAGTTTGATATTGATCAGGACGTGATCGAAACTAATCACTTCATAATATACAGTGTGATATAAACAAAGAAATCGTTTGTTTTTTGTTTATTATTATTATTATCAACAAATATCAGTAAGGGAATTAGGCTATAGAGCGAGCACTTAACCGAGGACTAGCAAAACCGGCAGTGCAATAGTTAAATATCTTCAAATTTGCATATTTTCAGTTGGGTTCGTCGCTTGACCTAGCAATAGGAGCATAGGGTCTCTAGCGCCATGTTACATTAAGGCACGTCATTTCCTTCAGGATTGAAATTATTCAAACCGTTTCCGGAATTTGAAAGCCAGATAATTGATTATTATCTCTCAAAAAAAAAAATTTCACCATCTTATGAAATTGTATGGTTATTCACTCGTAAATCCAAAATTTTGGTATATAACATTTCACTTCGCAATTGAGCTAATAATTTAGGTAAAAATAACATTACACGTAAATATCTGTCATATTTTTTTCTCGGCAATTTTCTGGATAAATTTTAGGTTTTGCGGATAGTTGACAAGATACGTAATATGGCAGAATATTGAACTAAAATATAAATAAAAATAAAATTGACAAGTAATGGTTAGCTGTTACTGAAATTTTTGAAAATTATTATTTACTGAAATTTCTGAAAATTTATTATTTGCAAATTTGATATCAGATTCGTGTACAGTACACCTAAAACTATTACTCCTGAAAAATTGACAAAGTTTCAATCTTAAATAAAGAAGAAAATCAAACACTTAACTTTCTGGATTGACAAGTATGGGTTAGCTATTACTGAAATATCTGAAAATTTATTATTTGCAAATTTGATATTATATTCGTGTACAGTGCACCTGAAACTATTACTCATGAAAATTTGACAAAGTTTCAGTATTAAATAAAGGAGAAAATGAAACATATAACTTTCAGCATTGACAGGTATGGGTTAGCTATTACTGAAATTTTTGAAAAATTTATTATTTGCAAATTTAATATTAGATTCGTGTACAGTACACCTAAAACTATTACTCCTGAAAATTTGACAAAGTTGTAGTATTAAATAAAGGAGAAAATCTAACACTTAACTTTCTGGATTGACAAGTATGGGTTAGCTATTACTTAAATTTCTGAAAATTTATTAGTTGCAAATTTGATATTAGATATGTGTACAGTACACCTGAAACTATTAGTCCTGAAAGTTTGACCAAGTTTCAGTATTAAATAAAGGAGAAAATCAAACATATAACTTTCAGCATTGACAGGTATGGGTTAGCTATTACTGAAAGTTCTGAAAATTTATTATTTGCAAATTTGATATTAGATTCGTGTACAGTACACTTGAAACTAATACTCCTGAATATTTGACAAAGTTTCAGTATTAAATAAAGGAGAAAATCAAACACTTAACTTTCTGGAATGACAAGTATGGGTTCGCTATAACTGAAATTTCTGAATATTTATTATTTGCAAATTTAATATTAGATTCGTGTACAGTACACTTAAAACTATTACTACCGAAAATTTGACAAAGTTTCAGTGTTAAATATAGGAGAAAATCAAACACTTAACTTTCTGGATTGACAAGTATGGGTTAGCTATTACTGAAATTTCTGAAAATTTATTATTTGCAAATTTGATATTAGATTCGTGTACAGTACACCTAAAACTATTACTCCTGAAAATTTGACAAAGTTTCATATTAAATAAAGGAGAAAATCAAACACTTAACTTTCTGTATTGTCAAGTATGGGTTAGCTATTACTGAAATTTCTGAAATTTTATTATTTGCAAATTTGATATTAGATTCGTGTACAGTACACCTGAAACTATTACTCCTGAAAATTTGACAAAGTTTCAGTATTAAATAAAGGAGAAAATTAAACACTTAACTTTCTGGATTGACAAGTATGGGTTAGCTATTACTGAAATTTCTGAAAATTTATTATTTGCAAATTTGATATTAGATTCGTGTACAATACACCTAAAACTATAACTCCTGAATATTTTACAATCTTTCAGTATTAAATAAAGGAGAAAATCAAACACTAAACTTTCTGGATTGACAAGTATGGGTTAGCTTTTACTCAAATTTCTGAAAATTTATTATTTGCAAATTTGATACTAGATTCCTGTACAGTACACCTGTATCTATTACTCCTGAAAATTTGACAAAGTTTCAGTATTAAATAAAGGAGAAAATCAAACACTTAACTTTCTGGATTGACAAGTATGGGTTAGCTATTATTGAAATTTCGGAAAATTTATTATTTCCAAATTTGATATTAGATTCGTGCACAGTACACCTACATCTATTACTCCTGAAAATTTGACAAAGTTTCAGTATTAAATAAAGGTGAAAATCAAACACTTAACTTTCTGGATTGAGAAGTATGGGTCAGCTATTACTGAAATTTCTGAAAATTTATTATTTGCAAATTTGATATTAGATTCGTGTACAGTACACCTAAAACTATTACTCCTCAAAATTTGACAAACTTTCAGTATTAAATAAAGGAGAAAATAAACACTTAACTTTCTGGATTGACAAGTATGGGTTTGCTATTACTGAAATTTCTGAAAATTTCTTATTTGCAAATTTGATATTAGATTCGTGTACAGTACACCTGAAACTATTACTCCTGAAAATTTGACAAAATTTCAGTATCAAATAAAGGAGAAAATAAACACTTAACTTTCTGAATTGGCAAGTATGGGTTAGCTATTACTGAAATTTCTGAAAATTTATTATTTGCAAATTCGATATTATATTCGTATACAGTACACCTAAAACTATTACTCCTGAAAATTTGACAAAGTTTCAGTATTAAATAAAGGAGAAAATGAAACACTTAACTTTCTGGATTGACAAGTATGGGTTAGCTATTACTGAAATTTCTGAAAATTTATTTTTTGAAAATTTGCTATTAGATTCGTATACAGTACACCTAAAACTATTACTACCGAAAATTTGACAAAGTTTCAGTATTAAATAAAGGAGAAAATCAAACACTTAACTTTCTGGATTGACAAGTATGGGTTAGCTATTACTGAAATTTCTGAAAATTTATTATTTGCAAATTTGATATTAGATTCGTGTACAGTACACCTGAAACTATTACTCCTGAAAGTTTGACCAAGTTTCAGTATTAAATAAAGGAGAAAATCAAACATATAACTTTCAGCATTGACAGGTATGGGTTAGCTATTACTGAAAGTTCTGAAAATTTATTATTTGCAAATTTGATATTAGATTCGTGTACAGTACACTTGAAACTAATACTCCTGAATATTTGACAAAGTTTCAGTATTAAATAAAGGAGAAAATCAAACACTTAACTTTCTGGATTGACAAGTATGGGTTAGCTATTACTCAAATTTCTGAAAACTTATTAGTTGCAAATTTGATATTAGATTTGTGTTCAGTACACCTAAAACTATTACTTTTTAAAATTTGACAAAGTTTCAGTATTAAATAAAGGAGAAAATCAAACACTTAACTTTCTGTATCGACAAGTATAAGTTAGCTATAACTGAAATTTCTGAAAATTTATTATTTGCAAATTTGATATTAGATTCGTGTACAGTATACCTAAAACTATTACTCCTGAAAATTTGCTAAAGTTTCAGAATTAAATAAAAGAGAAAATCACACGTTAACTTTCTGCATTGACAAGTATGGGTTAGCTATTACTGAAATTTCTGAAAATTTATTATTTGCAAATTTGATATTATATTCGTGTACAGTATACCTGAAACTATTACTCCTGAAAATTTGACAAAGTTTCAGTATTAAATAAAGAAGAAAATCAAACACTTAACTTTCTGGATTGACATGTATGGGTTAGCTATTACTGAAATTTCTGAAAATTTATTAATAGCATATTTCATTTTAGATTTGTGTTCAGTATACCTGAAACTATTACTCCTGAACATTTGACAAAATTTCAGTATTAAATAAAAGAGAAAATCACACATATAACTTTCTGCATTGACATGTATGGGTTAGCTATTACTGAAATTTCTGAAAATTTATTATTTGCAAATTTGATATGAGATTCATGTACAGTACACCTGAATATATTACTCCTGAAAAATTGACAAAGTTTCAATCTTAAATAAAGAAGAAAATCAAACACTTAACTTTCTGGATTGACAAGTATGGGTTAGCTATTACAGGCATTTCTGAAAATGTATTATTTGCAAATTTGATATTAGAATCGTGTACAGTACACCTAAAACTATTACTCCTGAAAATTTGACAAACTTTCAGTATTAAATAAAGGAGAAAATCAAACACTTAACTTTCTGCATTGACAAGTATTGGTTTGTTATTACTGAAATTTCTGAAAATTTATTATTTGTAAATTTGATATTAGATTCGTGTAGTGCTCAACCATATGGCACATTTTCAAATCATTCTAAGGGGACATACATTATTCTGGCGCCCCTGTCCCAATTAAACAGAGCTATGTTCATTATTTCTGTTTATTTTTTTAATGGGGCACCCCCGTCATGTCGGCTCCTGGTGCGTGGGCACTGTTGGCACTACCCTTGCTACGCTACTGCCCGATTCCACTCCACTAGAGTCTTTAATAGTTGCAGAGAACTCTAAACGAGCCCAGTTTGCGATCTATACAACGTAACGAGAATTGTTGCAGCTTACTGTGGCGCCCTAACTAACGACTTGGGGAAGTAACTCGAGGCAATTCCGAACGCCGATAATGACCAAATAATCCGCATAAACAATTTGTACGAGAAATGCAAGAACTATCTTTATTTAATTAGCAAAATTTTCCAAGAAATAAATTGCTAGTCGCTCCCAGGGAAACGTGAGCGCTACCGGCGGAATACCACTGTAGCTCATATTACTCGTTAATGGACAGTAGCAGTAATGGACATAAGTCGCTGCAGATACCTAAATCTTAGAATCATTCGATTCATTAATTCCACTTCTACGAGATGGTTCGTTAGCGGCAGATAAATGCTCAGAAAATCATTACCTAGCGGCAATGTTGAGGTATGTCAATGCCAAGTATATTTACCCACACTCTCTCTGAGCCTTAGATACTGGCACAAATGATTAATAAACCCTCCCGAGTCCACTTCCAGGGGCTGCTACTGTTTTTATTAACTGACGCAAACGTTGTTACCCTTCCGACGTAAAATGATAGTCCCTAGTGATTAGCTAGCGGAAATGTTGAGGTCACTCCACACAAAACATTTATTCTCATCGGCAGTTCATACTATTACATTACATTCAGTTACGTGCGACTGCCACAAATTACATTTCCATAATCTGCGTAACTTTCCAGGCTCATAAATACAATCCCAAATCTGTTATTAACTACCACATTATATTAAAATCAAATTATAGTTACGTCTATTACGATCACCCTTGCCATTGCTATTTTACAGATACGCCGATGCAAAACACCATTGTCATCTGTACGCTGATAATGCAGTGCATTACACACATGCATACATGCGATTAGCAGTGTAATAATATAATTTCGATCGTAACGAGTGCTGTATTTAAACTAGTGAACTCGCCGTCCGCCGTTAATTCGGTACAGCTGTAGGAATTTAATAACGCGGCATATTAACGCGAAATCGCTTAATAATGGGTTTAATTTACTGCCACTGCAGTTGAAACAATGGCAGCGATTTGAGTGAGCGAATGTCTACGAGAAAATTAATTAATGCACTCGAGCACCTGTAGTTCCGATTTACACGAGAAGTGTTAAAATATATGCTGATCCCGTACAATGGGTGAAAATGTCGGATTTCGTTATACGGTTGTCAGGTATAAAAAAATTGAGTTATTTCATGTGAGATTTTTGTTCTTACTTGTACTATAAATAAGAACTAAAATCACACATGAAATAGCTGTCTAGCGAATACTGTATATACTTAAATTGCCACATACAATTTTTGCATCACCTTGTAATGAGTAGATCACTTGATATAACTACAACCAAAGTAATAATTTTTATGTTATTAGCAACATTTCGGACGTTATTTGTGTGTAAATTATCAAACCTGCGAATCATTTTAGCAAGAAATGGCGTGTAAAAGTGAATAACGAGTGAACAAATACATTAAAAGTGAAAAATAATGCTTCGCGTTATTTTTGTACTATACTATACTACTTACTTGTACTATACGTAAGAACCATAATCACACATGAAATCGCTGTCTAGCTAATATTATAGCTAAAATAATGATACAAAATTGTGTTCTTGTCACATATATTTTTTGCATCACATTGTAATGAGTAGATAACTTGAAATAATTACAACCAAAGTTATAATTCTTATGTTATAAGCAACATTTCGGACGTTATTTGTGTGTAAATTATCAAACCTGCATATCATTTTAGCAACAAATGGCGTGTAAAAGTGAATAACGAGTGAACAAATACATTAAAAGCGAAAAATAATGCTTCGCGTTATTTCATAAAAAGATAGGCATACAACGTAAAGGCAATAACGTTGATATAACGCCTGTTTTTATAGCGTGCGATTACAAACGTTGCGCGATAAATCGGCAGAAATGTGAAGTTATTGCATGCCAATTATTACTGTGACATAATAATCCATAATACATTAAAAATTTTAATCACCTATATATGTTAAGTGGATTTTTAATGGATAATGAATATTTGATAAATAAGCGCGTAATATGTTATTAGGAGTATTATTTTTAAGTGAAAAACTAAAAAAAAATATTTAAGCTTTCTTTAATAAGTACTTACTGGTATTAGTTTATTTATTTTATTATTTATTTTTATCGCCTGACTAATAGAAACTAGTCAAACTATAAAAACCAGTCGAAACTATTAAAATAAATATAAAATAAATAAACAAATAACAGTAAATACGTATTAAAACAACCTTAAATATTAATTATATACTTAATATTATACCTATTATACTTTACTTACTTTACTTTAATCCTCTTCGCTCCCAGTGGAGCATAGGGCGTCAACTATACCTTTTCAAGTTCAAATTGAGACCTATCAAGTTCAAATTAAGACTAATTAATTTCAAATTGAGGCCAATCAAGTTCAAATTGATACCAATCAATTTCAAATTGAGACCAATCAATTTCAAATTGAGACCAATCAAGTTCAAATTGAGACCAATCAATTTCAAATTGAGGCCAATTAAGTTCAAATTGATACCAATTAATTTCAAATTGAGACCTATCAATTTGAAATTTAGTCTAAACAAAATCAAGTTGACACTAAACAATATCAAGTTGTCACAATATCAATAACAAATTTTATTTGTTTACTCTTAACTTGATATTGTTAGTGTCAACTTTATTTTGTTTAGTCTCAATTTGAAATTGATTGATATCAATTTGAACTATACCTTCTCAAGTTCAAATTGAGACCAATCAAGTTTAAATTGCGACGAATCAATTGCAAATTGAGGCCAATCAAGTTCAAATTGATACCAATCAATTTCAAATTGAGACCAATCAATTTCAAATAGAGACTAAACAATATCAAGTTGAGGGTAAACAAGTAAAATTTATCATGACAACTTCATATTGTTTAGTGTCAACTTGATTATGCTTAGTCTCAATTTGAAATTGATTGATCTCAATTTGAAATTGATTGGTATCAATTTGAACTTGATTGGCCTCAATTTGTAATTGATTGGTCTCAATTTGAACTTGATTGGTTTCAATTTGAACTTGAAAAGGTATAGATTGGCCTCAATTTTAAATTGATTCATCTCAATTTGAAATTGATTCGTCTCAATTTGAGCTTGATTGGTCTCAATTTGAACTTGTAGAGGTAAGGTCTTGTTGAGGTTTCTTGAACTGTGTGGGTTTTTTATGTACATTTATGTACATGTATAATACCTATTATAATACCTTAATACTATATAACAGGTAAATATAGATAAAACCTTACACTTAAAAAAACTATTGGGGGGGGGGGGGGGAGGCTCCACCCTATCTGCGTGGGTTGACGGGAGACAGTCAGCGAAGTTCAGAAATTAGGAAATGTCGCAACGGCTGACCATCTGGCGCCCACACCACCAGATTTAAATCTCGCAAGGAGAAAAATAAGTGAAATTGTAAAGAATGCCCGATTGAGAAAACGTGGGGGAACAAAAAATAACAGATGCGAGTTTTGTCGTTGTAAATATGTTTTCTAATTTTATTTAAGGCTCCGACTGCTGGGTTAATTGCTTTATCGTGGGCAATTTAGTAGTATATGGTTAGGTAAGGTTAGGTAATTACGTTATATTTGTTTTATTTTATTTAAGGAGTCAACAGCTGCTATATTGGTCATACCTATGTTTTAAGCACACGGCTTTATTATTTGAAGGAAACTGGTCCATTTTTAATATTGCTGTAGATAAGAATTGAACCCACGTCTATTGATACATCGGATCCTTAATTTATTACATTGAACTCACTATGCTTCTGATGATATTTCAATTTTCCAAGATCTGAAATGGGTGATTTTTGAAGCTGCTCATTACTTTTTTTAGAAATAGCTCGCCAAATACGTCACAATTCGTTTGACATTAGCGCACATTGTGACCCTTGGCGAATCTAGCTCATCTTTATTCAAAATTGTAAAGTTAAGAAAAATATTAAGTAGATATCGTAATATATAGTCAACTCCATGTTCTTCAATAAGCAGCAAAGAATTTTTCGATATCGCCTCTATAGTTCGAATGGCCACGTCCTAAACTTGATATTTTATTTTCTATTATATTTATATTTTTTATCTGTAAATCTATATATATATATATCTATATATATCTATATATATATATTTTCTATCTGTAAAAATTTAGTACATATTTCATTAAAGTATAGAACTTATTCGTGACCCCTGACTCAAATTCTAATAATGGAATAGTTTTCTCTATACTTTAAAGTCATGTAAAATCTAAGAATATATTAGAAAAGGTAATTATATTGTTGTACATGATGTTTTTATTGAATGTGTTTATTTCTTTACGAAATATTAAATTCAACTTGAGATATAAAAAAATCTTCGCAAAATTCACTTTTGATTCTTAATAAAAATGAAAGAGTAGACATTCCTTTATAAGACCACATAATAATTGGCTGCCCATGTTTGCCCCTCTTGATTTTTTAAATATATACAGGGTGATTTTTTTCCGATGTTTAGTATGGGGATCTCGGAAACTATAGGAGATAGAGGAACGATTAAATGGGGAAAGAATTGCAGTTTTACGAGTTCAATTTCATGAGCTTTTTATTTTTAGGAAAAATTGATTGGCTAGCTAGATATCTCGAAAAAGTATATTTTTTGATATTACATCACAAAAAATACTATTTTTAAACATATAAAATTTGACCCCAAGTGCCATTCAAAAACAAACAAGTAACAGCCCATTTCATAATAAATTACTTTAAAACGCTTTAACAAAACTGAACTTTAAGTAAGCTTTAAGCTCCTTAAAATTTGGTCCGTTCCAGTGGCGTTCACATTAAAGTCAACTTTAAAGGATAAATATGTGTTATTTTGAAAATTAAATTGTGCTTTAAAATTTAAAGTCACTTTAAGTTGATTATGAAATTGGCTGTTAGTCTTGAATCTCCAAAACAACTGACATCAATTATTTGAAAAATATCTCAGATTCAAATACATTTAGGCTCGTATCTATAGTCCGTACTTGAGCTTGAGTTCAACTCAAGTCGTATATTTGGTTGCGCTTGGTGCATAAACGTTTATAGAAGATACGCAACCAAATATACGACTTGAGTTGAACTCAAGCTCAAGTACGGACTATAGATACGGGCCTTAGGCGTGTACCAAATTTCAACAATGGTCGATAAACCGTTTTCGAAATATTAATAAAGTTAAGCTAGATCGGGCATCTGTCACAGCGTGCGGCGTACGAAAATAGATTCCAAATGAAGATGCACAAAATTTACATGCAATTATTAATATTGTTACATTCCAGACTATACGTGTAAATCTGCCGTTCCCCATTTTATTGTTTCGCACTGACTAAGCGGGCTTACATATTTCATTTATTGTTTTAAGTTACCATTTTGGTAATCCTTCGGTTTTACTGTTAATGTTGAGGTGTTTACATTGTTTTTGGAAATGTCGTCAATGATTTTATTTTTATGGAGTCCCTTAATTAAGCTCTAAGTAACCGGTTAGGGAAAATTACGTGGAGCCCGTTTTCACCCACCCCACTCTCCGATATCGAGAGCTAGCAACTCTCCTCGTTGCTCCGAAGGCATACTCCAGATTGCCTCCAAGTGTTGAAAGCCCTTAAAACGAAATCATTATTTATTCTAACCCTGTTTATTACTAAATGCTGAAAATATGCAACTAAAACATTCATTTTTAATAAATATGGGTAATCTGATAGTGGAAGATTAAGTTGTCATCGAATCTCTTTTGAGAGTAGGCGAAGGGAGAGGATGTGTATTCCCGTAAAACCGGACCAGGTGTACTTAAGCAATATCCGGAGTGAAATTGAATCATTTTGATACTTATGGTGGTTCTGCACGATCAGGTTTAATTTATATGTGTTGATTGCAAAATCAGAAATTTTAATATTGCCTGGGGTGAATCGAACCCGCGCCTATTGATTTCCCGGAACTTCGGCTTACCGTGATGAGTTAAACATAAGCCGGCACGACCCTCGAGGCAACTTGCACTCGAAGCGTTGCAAAATCTGATTGCGAAGCGATCGCACGTCCACTGGCCATTCATGAGGCCTCATTACTGCGCTGTGTATGCGCGGCACATACAGTTATGGCTCGGACCGCGTCTGTGGGGGGCCTGATTCGGCCGTTTCGGCGGGGATTCCCGCAATTTGTGGCCGACGTGTCCGAATTTGAATCCGGAATGGCCCGCCGGTAATGCGGCTGCGGAAATTCTCGATAATAACACGGCCGGGGGCAGGGGGTAATGTATTCACGTTGGCGGCCCCGGAAAATGGGGCTTGTGGGAAATCGCGGGCGAAATATATCAATTGCGTCGGACGCCGATAAAAACAATTTTTGATGTATACACGCGGGCGTGCAAAACGCGCCATTTGCATAACCAACCCCCGGAAGCGACGTCGGCGTCGGCATCGGCGTCCTCACACACACACACACACACACATGCACACACACACGCGGCCGCACAGATAGAAACCACCCCTCGACTCAGTGGCCTTGTTTTTTTTTCAGGCGGTATTCGATTCCTCTCCTGCGGAAAGTAACAAATGGCACACACACTATACACATACGAGGTTGGGGGTGTGATGCCCCCTGGGGGATTAGAGACTATCTTTGGGGCGAAAAGTAATATTTCAGAGCCGCCCTCGTTTGCATGCGTTCCACTAAACGTGGCCCACCGTACAAAGGACATTTTTATTAGAGGGCGACAGGAGAAATGAATATATTACGCGAAATTGCGAAATGAGCCCCGACATTCGCATGCTAATCCATGCACCAAGGCATCCCCTCACATCTCAGCGAACTAATGAAAGTGGACCCCGATTAGGTCACATCCTTCGTGCTCAAGAATGTATTGAGAGTAATTGGGGCTCGTATACTCCTCAGGGCAGACGATGACAAATTTACATTTTATGCAACATAATAACACCACCGCCTCCAATATACGTACAACTTTCCCACAAATAGTCCTTAACAAGAAGAAGAACTAAACAACAGAGATTGCAATATCAATCACAAGACATACACCCACTGGCGTGCTTGACTACAATTTAGATAAGATTATACAATAAATCAAGTAGTCTTCTTCTTCTTTTAGTGCATTTATCCATTAATGGATGTTTGCGACAATGTGGTGCATTTCTTGACAGTTTCTGAGGGTATGAGCCAAACTACCGATAGTATTTAGTGCAGTCCATAGGAACGATAGTATTAGAGGGAGGATATATACTATACTATATCGGAGTGAGTGAAACCGAAACGCTGAAGAAAAAAGGGAAGAGTTGGGAAGCAAGCAAAAGAACTAACAGGCAACAGAAAAGAATGGACAAAATTCTATTAAAAATAGAATTACACCTCAACATCCAAAAGGCTAAAAGAGGGAAACATTATGAAAGAAAGATTTCTACAAATACTTATTATACTAAGCAACGGTAACTTAAAACAGACCATCATAGCTCAGATGGGGCTCTCTGAGATTTATCACGGCATCTTTAGCCGTTTCTGACTCGAACAGGTGATAACAATGAGCACCTCGCTCGATCCAGACCGTTGCACAGGTTATGGCCTGGAATCAAATAGCTTATCGGATCACATGCCATGTCTAATCCTGCGGTCGCTCAGGTGATGATGTGCCATTTCATCCGCAGGGTCGTAACTAGCGGCTGCCACGGTTATTGTTAAAGGCGTTCAATGCCATTGAAATTAGACGTGCCATTTCTATTAATTACAAAATGCGCCACAAATATTCCATCATTGCAATTTGTGCAATATATACATTGCAAATTTGACAAAATTGCTGTATTAAATAAGAGAGAATATCGAAAGTATAACTTTCTGCATTGACAAGTACGGGTTACTAATTACTGAATTTTCTGAAAATTTATTAATAGCATATTTCATTTTAGATTTGTGTTCAGTACACCTGAAGCTAATACTCCTGAAAATTTGACAAAGTTTCTGTATTAAATCAATTATAAAATCGAAAGAATAACTTTCTGCATTGACAAGTATGGGTTAGCTATTACTGAAATTTCTGAAAATTTATTATTTGCAAATTTGATATTAGATTCGTGTACAGTACACCTGAAACTAATTCTCCTGAAAATTTGACAAAGTTTCAGTATTAAATTAGAACGAAAATCAAACACTTAACTTTCTGGATTGACAAGTATGGGTCAGCTATTACTGAAATTTCAGAAAATTTATTATTTGCAAATTTGATATTAGATTCGTGTACAGTACACCTGAAACTAATTCTGCTGAAAATTTGACAAAGTGTCAGTATTAAATAAGAGCGAAAATCAAACACTTAACTTTCTGGATTGACATGTATAGGTTAGCTATTACTGAAATTTCTGAAAATTTATTATTTGCAAATTTGATATTAGATTCGAGTCCAGTACACCTGAAACTATTACTCCTGAAAATTTGACAAAGTTTCAGTATTAAATAAAGTAGAAAATCAAACACTTAACTTTCTGGATTGACAAGTATGGGTTAGGTATTACTAAAATTTCTGAAAAGTTATGATTTGCAAATTTGATATTAGATTCGTGTACAGTATACCTAAAACTAATTCTCCTGAAAATTTGACATTGTTTCTGTATTAAATCAATGAGAAAATCGAAAGAATAACTTTCTGCATTGACAAGTATGGGTTAGCTATTACTGAAATTTCTGAAAATTTATTATTTGCAAATTTGATATTATATTCGTGTACAGTACTTCTGAAACTAATTCTCCTGTAAATTTGACAAGTTTCAGTATTAAATGAGAGCGAAAATCAAACACTTAACTTTCTGGATTGACAAGTACGGGTTAGCTATTACTGAAATTTCTGAAAATTTATTATTTGCAAATTTGATATTAGATTCGTATACATTACACCTGAAACTAATGCTCCTGAAAATTTGACAAAGTTTCTCAATTAAATCAATCAAAAAATCGAAAGAATAACTTTCTGCATTGACAAGTATGGGTTAGCTATTACTGATATTTCTGAAAATTTATTATTTGCAAATTTAATATTAAATTCATGTACAGTATACCTGAAACTAATTCTCCTGAAAATTTGACAAAATATCAGCATTAAATAAGAGCGAAAATCAAACACTTAACTTTCTGGATTGACAAGTATGGGTTAGCTATTACTGAAATTTCTGAAAATTTATTATGTGTAACTTTGATATTAGATTCGTATGCAATACACCTGAAGCTAATTCTCCTGAAAATTTGACAAAGTTTCAGTATTAAATAAGAGCGAAAATCAAGCACTTAACTTTCTGGATTGAAAAGTATGGGTTAGCTATTACTGAAATTTCTGAAAATTTATTATTTGCAAATTTGATATTAGATTCGTGTACAGTACACCTGAAACTAATTCTCCTGAAAATTTGACAAAGTTTCAGTATTAAATAAGAGCGAAAATCAAACACTTAATTTTCTGGATTGACAAGTATGTGTTAGTTATTACTGAAATTTCTGAAAAATTATTATTTGCAAATTTGATATTAGATTCGTGTACAGTACACCTGAAACTAATTCTCCTGAAAATTTGACAAAGTTTCAGTATTAAATAAGAGCGAAAATTAAACACTTAACTTTCTGGATTGATAAGTATGGGTTAGCTATTACTGAAATTTCTGAAAATTTATTATGTGTAAATTTGATTTTAGATTCGTGTACCGTACACCTGAAACTAATTCTTCTGAAAATTTTACAAAGTTTCAGTATTAAATAAGAACGAAAATCAAACACTTAACTTTCTGCATTGACAAGTATGGGTTAGCTATTACTGAAATTTCTGAAAATGTATTAATAGCATATTTCATTTTATATTTATGTTCAGTACACTTGAAACTAATTCTCCTGAAAATTTGACAAAGTTTCTGTATTAAATCAATGAGAAAATCGAAAGAATAACTTTCTGCATTGACAAGTATGGGTTAGCTATTGCTAAAATTTCTGAAAATTTATTATTTGCAAATTTTATATTAGATTCGTGTACAGTACACCTTAAACTAATTCTCCTGAAAATTTGACAAAGTTTCAGTATTAAATAAGAGCGAAAATCAAACACTTAACTTTCTGGATTGAAAGTATGGGTGAGCTATTACTGAAATTTCTGAAAATTTATTATTTGCAAATTTGATATTAGATTCGTGTACAGTACACCTGAAACTAATTCTCCTGAAAATTTGACTAAGTTTCAGTATTAAATTGGAGTGAAAATCAAACACTTAACTTTCTGTATTGACAAGTATGGGTTACTTATTACTGAAATTTCTGAAAATTAATTATTTGAAAATTTTATATTACATTCGTGTACAGTACACCTGAAACTAATTCTCCTGAAAATTTGACAAAGTTGCAGTATTAAATGAGAGCGAAAATCAAACACTTAACTTTCTGGATTGACAAGTATTAGTTTATTACTGAAATTTCTGAAAATTTATTATTTGCAAATTTGATATTAGATTCGTGTACAGTACACCTGAAACTAATTCTCCTGAAAATTTGACAAAGTTTCAGTATTATATAAGAGCGAAAGTCAAACACTTAACTTTCTGGATTGATAAGTATGGGTTAGATATTACTGAAATTTCTGAAAATTTATTATTTGCAAATTTGATATTAGATTCGTGTACAGTATACCTGGAACTAATTCTCCTGAAAATTTAACAAAGTTTCAGTATTAAATAAGAGCGAAAATCAAACACTTAACTTTCTGGATTGACAAGTATGGGTTAGCTATTACTGAAATTTCTGAAAATGTATTAATAGCATATTTCATTTTATATTTATGTTCAGTACACTTGAAACTAATTCTCCTGAAAATTTGACAAAGTTTCTGTATTAAATCAATGAGAAAATCGAAAGAATAACTTTCTGCATTGACAAGTATGGGTTAGCTATTGCTGAAATTTCTGAAAATTTATTATTTGCAAATTTGATATTAGATTCGTGTACAGTACACCTTAAACTAATTCTCCTGAAAATTTGACAAAGTTTCAGTATTAAATAAGAGCGAAAATCAAACACTTAACTTTCTGGATTGAAAGTATGGGTGAGCTATTCCTGAAATTTCTGAAAATTTATTATTTGCAAATTTGATATTAGATTCGTGTACAGTACACCTGAAAATAATTCTCCTGAAAATTTGACTAAGTTTCAGTATTAAATAAGAGCGAAAATCAAACACTTAATTTTCTGGATTGACAAGTATGTGTTAGTTATTACTGAAATTTCTGAAAAATTATTATTTGCAAATTTGATATTAGATTCGTGTACAGTACACCTGAAACTAATTCTCCTGAAAATTTGACAAAGTTTCAGTATTAAATAAGAGCGAAAATTAAACACTTAACTTTCTGGATTGATAAGTATGGGTTAGCTATTACTGAAATTTCTGAAAATTTATTATGTGTAAATTTGATTTTAGATTCGTGTACCGTACACCTGAAACTAATTCTTCTGAAAATTTTACAAAGTTTCAGTATTAAATAAGAACGAAAATCAAACACTTAACTTTCTGCATTGACAAGTATGGGTTAGCTATTACTGAAATTTCTGAAAATGTATTAATAGCATATTTCATTTTATATTTATGTTCAGTACACTTGAAACTAATTCTCCTGAAAATTTGACAAAGTTTCTGTATTAAATCAATGAGAAAATCGAAAGAATAACTTTCTGCATTGACAAGTATGGGTTAGCTATTGCTAAAATTTCTGAAAATTTATTATTTGCAAATTTGATATTAGATTCGTGTACAGTACACCTGAAACTAATTCTCCTGAAAATTTGACAAAGTTTCAGTATTAAATAAGAGCGAAAATTAAACACTTAACTTTCTGGATTGATAAGTATGGGTTAGCTATTACTGAAATTTCTGAAAATTTATTATGTGTAAATTTGATTTTAGATTCGTGTACCGTACACCTGAAACTAATTCTTCTGAAAATTTTACAAAGTTTCAGTATTAAATAAGAACGAAAATCAAACACTTAACTTTCTGCATTGACAAGTATGGGTTAGCTATTACTGAAATTTCTGAAAATGTATTAATAGCATATTTCATTTTATATTTATGTTCAGTACACTTGAAACTAATTCTCCTGAAAATTTGACAAAGTTTCTGTATTAAATCAATGAGAAAATCGAAAGAATAACTTTCTGCATTGACAAGTATGGGTTAGCTATTGCTAAAATTTCTGAAAATTTATTATTTGCAAATTTTATATTAGATTCGTGTACAGTACACCTTAAACTAATTCTCCTGAAAATTTGACAAAGTTTCAGTATTAAATAAGAGCGAAAATCAAACACTTAACTTTCTGGATTGAAAGTATGGGTGAGCTATTACTGAAATTTCTGAAAATTTATTATTTGCAAATTTGATATTAGATTCGTGTACAGTACACCTGAAACTAATTCTCCTGAAAATTTGACTAAGTTTCAGTATTAAATTGGAGTGAAAATCAAACACTTAACTTTCTGTATTGACAAGTATGGGTTACTTATTACTGAAATTTCTGAAAATTAATTATTTGAAAATTTTATATTACATTCGTGTACAGTACACCTGAAACTAATTCTCCTGAAAATTTGACAAAGTTGCAGTATTAAATGAGAGCGAAAATCAAACACTTAACTTTCTGGATTGACAAGTATTAGTTTATTACTGAAATTTCTGAAAATTTATTATTTGCAAATTTGATATTAGATTCGTGTACAGTACACCTGAAACTAATTCTCCTGAAAATTTGACAAAGTTTCAGTATTATATAAGAGCGAAAGTCAAACACTTAACTTTCTGGATTGATAAGTATGGGTTAGATATTACTGAAATTTCTGAAAATTTATTATTTGCAAATTTGATATTAGATTCGTGTACAGTATACCTGGAACTAATTCTCCTGAAAATTTAACAAAGTTTCAGTATTAAATAAGAGCGAAAATCAAACACTTAACTTTCTGGATTGACAAGTATGGGTTAGCTATTACTGAAATTTCTGAAAATGTATTAATAGCATATTTCATTTTATATTTATGTTCAGTACACTTGAAACTAATTCTCCTGAAAATTTGACAAAGTTTCTGTATTAAATCAATGAGAAAATCGAAAGAATAACTTTCTGCATTGACAAGTATGGGTTAGCTATTGCTGAAATTTCTGAAAATTTATTATTTGCAAATTTGATATTAGATTCGTGTACAGTACACCTTAAACTAATTCTCCTGAAAATTTGACAAAGTTTCAGTATTAAATAAGAGCGAAAATCAAACACTTAACTTTCTGGATTGAAAGTATGGGTGAGCTATTCCTGAAATTTCTGAAAATTTATTATTTGCAAATTTGATATTAGATTCGTGTACAGTACACCTGAAAATAATTCTCCTGAAAATTTGACTAAGTTTCAGTATTAAATTGGAGTGAAAATCAAACACTTAACTTTCTGTATTGACAAGTATGGGTTACTTATTACTGAAATTTCTAAAAATTAATTATTTGAAAATTTGATATTACATTCGTGTACAGTACACCTGAAACTAATTCTCCTGAAAATTTGACAAAGTTGCAGTATTAAATGAGAGCGAAAATCAAACACTTAACTTTCTGGATTGACAAGTATTAGTTTATTACTGAAATTTCTGAAAATTTATTATTTGCAAATTTGATATTAGATTCGTGTACAGTACACCTGAAACTAATTCTCCTGAAACTTTGACAAAGTTTCAGTATTATATAAGAGCGAAAGTCAAACACTTAACTTTCTGGATTGATAAGTATGGGTTAGATATTACTGAAATTTCTGAAAATTTATTATTTGCAAATTTGATATTAGATTCGTGTACAGTATACCTGGAACTAATTCTCCTGAAAATTTAACAAAGTTTCAGTATTAAATAAGAGCGAAAATCAAACACTTAACTTTCTGGATTGACAAGTATGGGTTAGCTATTACTGAAATTTCTGAAAACTCATTATTTGCAAATTTGATATTAGATTCGTGTACAGTATACCTGAAACTAATTCTCCTGAAAATTTGACTAAGTTTCAGTATTATATAAAGCGAATATCAAGCACTGAACTTTCTGGATTGACAAGTATGGGTTAGCTATTACTGAAATTTCTGAAAATCTATTAATAGCATATTTCATTTTAGATTTGTGTTCAGTACACCTGATGCTAATACTCCTGAAAATTTGACAAAGTTTCTGTATTAAATAAAGGAGAAAATCAATCACTAACCTTTCTCGATTGACAAGTATGAGTTAGCTATTACTGAAATTTCTGAAAATTTTTGATTTGCGTATTTAATATTAAATTTCAGTTTAGTACCCCTGAAGCTAATTCTCCTCAAATTAGACAAACTTGCTCTAATAAATAAATGGAAAAATCGAAAGTATAACTTTCTGCATTGACAAGTATGGGTTACTAATTACTGAAATTTCTGAAAATTTATTAATTGCGTATTTAATATTACAATTAAGTTCAGTACACCTGAAGGTAATTTTTCTGAAAATTTGACACAGTTGATGTGTTAAATATGATATAACTTTCTGCATGGAATAATTAATGAAATTTCTGAAAATGTATTAATTGCGTATTTGATACTAGATATGTGTTTAGTACACCTGAATCTAGTCCTCCTGAAATTTGTGTGAAAGAGCAGTGACATTTGCACTGGTTATTTAATTCTATTCTTATTATGATTGCATATTCTAGAAATGTTTTAAAAACTTTATGGCAGTTTCTGTAATCTTTGTGAAATTTAGTGTAACTTATTTATCTATTTGTACATATTCATGTTATAATTAAATATTCTCTAATTTTACGTGTCTTGTCAACTATCTACAAAACCTAAAATTTATCCAGAAAATTGCTGACCAAAAAAATATGACAGATATTTACGCCGTAATGTTATTTTTACCTAAATTATTAACTCAATTGTGAAGTGAAATGTTATATACCAAAATTTCGGATTTACACTTGAATAACCGTACAATTTCATAAGATGGCGACACATTTTTTTTTTTGAGAGATAATAATCAATTATCTGGCTTTTAAATTCCGGAAACTGTTTAAATAGTTTCAATCCTGAAGGAAATGACGTGCCTTAATGTAACATGGCGCTGGAGACCCTATGCCTCTTGACCTATAGCTAGGTCAAGCGACGAACCCAACCGCAAATTTACAAATTTGAAGATATTTAACTATTTCACTGCCGGTTTTGCTAATCCTCGGTTAAGCGCTCGCTCTATAGCCCGATTCCTGTACTGATATTTGTTGATAATAATAATAATAATTAAAATAAAATAAAACGATTTCTTTGTTTATATCACACTCTATATTATAAAGTGACTAGTTTACCTCCCCACATAATAACAAATTATTACGTAAGTTTTTCTTCGTCTTTAGCAGTGTGGACTGTGGACCTCCTCTATTAAATATTACATATTATACAAAAACCAATTATCACTCCCTCATGTCTGATACATGATATGATATGGCTTTGGCGCATATTAATCGTTGAAATGAAGCGGAAGCCGGAGATACCCAAATCCCAATTATCTGAACGAGGGTGTGTACAGATTTATATTCCGGGGGGGGGAGGTCAGGTCAATGGAGTAATTTTGCTAAGAAAAGCGGCAAGAAGTTTGAAGAGACACGGGGGCACGGGGGCTGGGGCGCCAATTCTTTACCTAATTAAATCTAATAAAACCCCCCTCACGCCCTCGACAATAACGCCAATTGTGCCACGGCAGAGGGGTGAAAGTTTTTGGGAAACTTGAGACGGGAACGCTCCGATTATTAGCGCCTTTTGTGCGACAAAGCGTATTGATACATTTAATAAATACGAGACGCTCGTGAATATTGCGCCGCTTTGTACCTCGATAAGCAATTAAAACACAAAGTAGATGCCAACAATAGACTTTGATTAAGAGATACGAATTCCTTCGTCAAATATACGCATAACAATATAAATGCGCGTACACAATTAATTGTTTTTCTTTTGTGTACAATTTCTGCTGCTTTGGCTAATTATCTTCAAATGCCATCGTGCCGGAGCAATATTACAGCAATAGTTTTATTGTGGATTTTTTTAAGGTTTCTTTGCACAAATATTTAAATTATAAATTATGACCGAAATAATTAATGACATTTACACATGTTTTCATCTTATGAAGTTTGATGATTTATTAATAGCGTATTTCATTTTAGATTTGTGTTCAGTACACCTGAAGCTAATACTCCTGAAAATTTTACAAAATTTCTGTATTAAATCAATGAGAAATTCGAAAGAATAACTTTCTGCATTGACAAGTATGGGTTAGCTATTACTGAAATTCTGAAAATTTATTATTTGCAAATTTGATATTAGATTCGTGTACAGTACACCTGAAACTAATTCTCCTGAAAATTTGACAAAGTTTCAGTATTAAATAAGAGTGAAAATCAAACACTTAACTTTCTGAATTGACAAGTATGGGTTAGCTATTACTGAAATTTCTGAAAATTTATTATTTGCATATTTGATATTAGATTTGTGTACAGTACACCTGAAACTAATTCTCCTGAAAATTTGACAAAGTTTCAGAATTACATAACAGCGAAAATCAAACACTTAACTTTCTGGATTGACAAGTGTGGGTTAGGTATTACTAAAATTTCTGAAAATTTATTAATAGCATATTTCATTTTAGATTTGTGTTCAGTACACCTGAAGCTGATACTTCAGAAAATTTGACTAATTTTCTGTATTAAATCGATGAGAAGATCAAAAGAATAACTTTCTGCATTGACAAGTATAGGTTAGCTATTACTGAAATTTCTGAAAATTTATTATTTACAAATTTTATATAAGATTCGTATACAGTACACCTGAAACTAATTCTCCTGTAAATTTGACAAAGTTTAAGTATTAAATTAGAGCAAAAATCAAACACTTAACTTTCTGGATTGACAAGCATGGGTTAGCTATTACTGACATTTCTGAAAATGTATTATTTGCAAATTTGATATTAGATTCGTGTACAGTACACCTGAAACTAATTCTCGTGAAAATTTGACAAAGTTTCAGTATTAAATAAGAGCGAAAATCAAACACTTACTTTCTGGATTGACAAGTATGGGTTTGCTATTACTGAAATTTCTGAAAATTTATTATTTGCAAATTTGATATTAGATTCGTGTACAGTACACCTGAAACTAATTCTCCTGAAAATTTGACAAAGTTTCGGTATTAAAATAGAGCGAAAATGAAACACTTAACTTTCTGGATTGACAAGTATGGGTTAGCTATTACTGAAATTTCGGAAAATTTATTAATAGCATATTTCATTTTAGATTTGTGTTCAGTACACCTGAAACTAATACTCCTGAATATTTGACAATATTTCTGTATTAAATCAATGAGAAAATCGAAAGAATAACTTTCTGCATTGACAAGTATGGGTTAGCTATTACTGAAATTTCTGAAAATTTATTAATAGCATATTTCATTTTAGATTTGTGTTCAATACACCTGAAGCTAATGCTCCTGAAAATTTGAGAAAGTTTCTGTATTAAATCAATGAGAAAATCAAACACTTAACTTTCTGGATTGACAAGTATGGGTTAGCTATTACTGAAATTTCTGAAAATTTATTATTTGCAAATATGATATTAGATTCGTGTACAGTACACCTGAAACTAATTCTCCTGAAAATTTGACAAAGTTTCAGTATTAAATTAGAGCGAAAATCAAACACTTAACTTTCCGGATTGACTAGTATGGGTTAGCTATTATTGAAATTTCTGAAAATTTATTATTTGCAAATTTGATATTAGATTCAGGTACAGTACACCTGAAACTAATTCTCCTGAAAATTTGACAAAGTTTCAGTATTAAAATAGCGCGAAAATCAAACACTTATCTTTCTGGATTGACAATTATGGGTTAGCTATTACTGAAATTTCTGAAAATTTATTATTTGCAATTTGATATTAGATTCGTGTACAGTGCACCTGAAACTAATTCTCCTAAAAATTTGACAAAGTTTCAGTATTAAATTAGAGCGGAAATCAAACACTTAACTTTCTGGATTGACAAGTATGGGTTAGCTATTACTGAAATTTCAGAAAATTTATTATTTGCAAATTTGTTATTATATTCGTGTACAGTACACCTGAAGCTAATTCTCCTGAAAATTTGACAAAGTTTCAGTATTAAATAAGAGCGAAAATCAAACACTTAACTTTCTGGATTGACAAGTATGGGTTAGCTATTACTGAAATTTCTGAAAATTTATTATTTGCAAATTTGTTATTATATTCGTGTACAGTACACCTGAAACTAATTCTCCTGAAAATTTGACAAAGTTTTAGTATTAAATAAGAGCGAATATCAAACACTTAACTTTCTGGATTGACAAGTATGGGTTAGCTATTACTGAAATTTCTGAAAATTTATTATTTGCAAATTTGATATTAGTTTCGTGTACAGTACACCTGAAACTAATTCTCCTGAAAACTTGACAAAGTGTCAGTATTAAATAAGAGCTAAAATCAAACACTTAACTTGCTGGATTGATAAGTATGGGTCAGCTATTACTGAAATTTCTGAAAATTTATTAATAGCATATTTCATTTTAGATTTGTGTTCAGTACACCTGAAGCTAATACTCCTGAAGATTTGACACAGTTTCTGTATTAAATCAATGAGAAAATCGAAAGAATAACTTTCAGCATTGACAAGAATGGGTTAGCTTTTACTGAAATTTCTGAAAATTTATTATTTACAAATTTGATATTAGATTCGTATACAGTACACCTGAAACTAATTGTCCTGAAAATTTGATAAAGTTTCAGTATTAAATAAGAGCGAAAATCGAACATTTAACTTTGTGGATTGACAAGTATGGGTTAGCCATTACTAAAAATTTCTGAAAATTTATTATTTGCAAATTTGATATTAGCTTCGTGTACAGTACACCTGAAACTAATTCTCATGAAAATTTGACAAAGTTTCAGTATTAAATTAGACCGAAAATCAAACACTTAACTTTCTGGATTGACAAGTATGGGTTAGCTATTACTGATATTTCTGAAAAATTATTATTTGCAAATTTCATTTTAGATTTGTGTACAGTACACCTGAAACTAATTCTCCTGAAAATTTGACAGAGTTTCAGGATTAAGTAAGAGCGAAAATCAAACACTTAACTTTCTGGATTGACAAGTATGGGTTAGTTATTACTGAAATTTCTGAAAATTTATTATTTGCAAATTCGATATTAGATTCACATACAGTACACCTGAAACTAATTCTCCTGAAAATTTGACAAAGTTTCAGTATTAAATTAGAGGGAAAATCAAACACTTAACTTTCTGGATTGACAAGTATGGGTTAGCAATTACAGAAATTTCTGAAAATTTATTATTTGCAAATTTGATATTAGCTTCATGTACAGTGCACCTAAATCTAATTCTCCTAAAAATTTGACAAAGTTTCCGTATTAAATAAGAGCGAAATCAAACACTTAACTTTCTGGATTGACAAGTATGGGTTAGCTATTACTGAAATTTCTGAAAATTTATTATTTGCAAATTTGATATTAGATTCGTGTACAGTACACCTGAAACTAATTCTCCTGAAAATTTGACAAAGTTTCAGGATTAAGTAAGAGCGAAAATCAAACACTTAACTTTCTGGATTGACAAGTATGGGTTAGCTATTACTGAAATTTCTGAAAATTTATTATTTGCAAATTCGATATTAGATTCACATACAGTACACCTGAAACTAATTCTCCTGAAAATTTGACAAAGTTTCAGTATTAAATTAGAGGGAAAATCAAACACTTAACTTTCTGGATTGACAAGTATGGGTTAGCAATTACAGAAATTTCTGAAAATTTATTATTTGCAAATTTGATATTAGCTTCATGTACAGTGCACCTAAATCTAATTCTCCTAAAAATTTGACAAAGTTTCCGTATTAAATAAGAGCGAAATCAAACACTTAACTTTCTGGATTGACAAGTATGGGTTAGCTATTACTGAAATTTCTGAAAATTTATTATTTGCAAATTTGATATTAGATTCGTGTACAGTACACCTGAAACTAATTATGATGAGTATGGGTGAGCTATTACTGAAATATCTGAAAATTTATTTATAGCATGTTTCATTTTAGATTTGTGTTCAGTATACATGAAGCTAATACTCCTGAAAATTTGACAAAGTTTCTGTATTAAATCAATGAGAAAATCGAAGGAATAACTTTCTGCATTGACAAGTATGGGTTTGCTATTACTGAAATTTCTGAAAATTTATTATTTGCATATTTGATATTAGATTCGTGTACAGTACACCTGAAACTAATTCTCCTGAAAATTTGACAAAGTTTCGGTCTTAAAATAGAGCGAAAATGAAACACTTAACTTTCTGGATTGACAAGTATGGGTTAGCTATTACTGAAATTTCGGAAAATTTATTAATAGCAAATTTGATATTAGATTCGTGTACAGTTCATCTGAAACTAATTCTCCTGAAAATTTGACAAGGTTTCCGTATTAAATAAGAGCGAAATCAAACACTTAACTTTCTGGATTGACTAGTATCGGTTAGCTATTACTGAAATTTCTGAAAATTTATTATTTGCAAATTTGATATTAGATTCGTGTACAGTACACCTGAAACTAATTCTCCTGAAAATTTGACAAAGTTATTTAAAAGTATAAGAGCGAAAATCAAACACTTAACTTTCTGGATTGACAAGTATGGGTTAGCTATTACTGAAATTTCTGAAAATTTATTAATAGCATATTTCATTTTAGATTTGTGTTCAGTACACCTGAAACTAATTCTCCTGAATATTTGACAATGTT
This sequence comes from Othius punctulatus, assembly GCA_951805005.1. Lineage (NCBI taxonomy): Eukaryota > Metazoa > Arthropoda > Insecta > Coleoptera > Staphylinidae > Othius > Othius punctulatus. The sequence continues at coordinate 18,555,884 of OX638145.1, forward strand.
TCTGTATTAAATCAATGAGAAAATCGAAAGAATAACTTTCTGCATTGACAAGTATGGGTTAGCTATTACTGAAATTTCTGAAAATTTATTAATAGCATATTTCATTTTAGATTTGTGTTCAATACACCTGAAGCTAATGCTCCTGAAAATTTGACAAAGTTTCTGTGTTAAATCAATGAGAAAATCAAACACTTAACTTTCTGGATTGACAAGTATGGGTTAGCTATTACTGAAATTTCTGAAAATTTATTATTTGCAAATTTGATATTAGATTCGTGTACAGTACACCTGAAACTAATTCTCCTGAAAATTTTACAAAGTTTCCGTATTAAATAAGAGCGAAATCAAACACTTAACTTTCTGGATTGACTAGTATGGGTTAGCTATTACTGAAATTTCTGAAAATTTATTATTTGCAAATTTGATATTAGATTCGTGTACAGTACACCTGAAACTAATTCTCCTGAAAATTTGACAAAGTTTCAGTTTTAAATAAGAGCGAAAATCAAACACTTAACTTTCTGGATTGACAAGTATGGGTTAGCTATTACTGAAATTTCTGAAAATTTATTATTTGCAAATTTGATATTAGATTCGTGTACAGTACACCTGAAACTAATTCTCCTGAAAATTTGACAAAGTTTCAGGATTAAGTAAGAGATTAAGTAAATATTTCTGAAAAATTATTATTTGCAAATTTCATTTTAGATTTGTGTACAGTACACCTGAAACTAATTCTCCTGAAAATTTGACAAAGTTTCAGGATTAAGTAAGAGCGAAAATCAAACACTTAACTTTCTGGATTGACAAGTATGGGTTGGCTATTACTGAAATTTCTGAAAATTTATTATTTGCAAATTTGTTATTAGATTCGTGTACAGTACACCTGAAACTAATTCTCCTGAAAATTTGACAAAGTTTCGGTATTAAAATAGAGCGAAAATGAAACACTTAACTTTCTGGATTGACAAGTATGGGTTAGCTATTAGTGAAATTTCTGGAAATTTATTAGTTGCATATTTCATTTTAGATTTGTGTTCAGTACACCTGAAGCTAATACTCCTGAAAATTTGACAAAGTTTCAGTATTAAATTAGAGCGAAAATCAAACACTTAACTTTCTGGATTGACTAGTATGGGTTAGCTATTACTGAAATTTCTGAAAATTTATTATTTGCAAATTTGTTATTAGATTCCTGTACAGTACACCTGAAACTAATTCTCCTGAAAATTTGACAAAGTTTCAGTTTTAAATAAGAGCGAAATCAAACACTTAACTTTCTGGATTGACAAGTATGGGTTAGCTATTACTGAAATTTCTGAAAATTTATTATTTGCAAATTTGATATTAGATTCGTGTACAGTACACCCGAAACTAATTCTCCTGGAAATTTGACAAAGTTTCAGTATTAAATAAGAGCGAAAATCAAACACTTAACTTTCTGGATTGACAAGTATGGGTTAGCAATTACAGAAATATCTGAAAATTTATTATTTGCAAATTTGATATTAGCTTCATGTACAGTGCACCCAAAACTAATTCTCCTAAAAATTTGACAAAGTTTCCGTATTAAATAAGAGCGAACTCAAACACTTAACTTTCTGGATTGACAAGTATGGGTTGGCTAATACTGAAATTTCTGAAAAGTTATTATTTGCAAATTTGATATTTGATTCGTGTACAGTACACCTGAAACTAATTATGACGAGTATGGGTGAGCTATTACTGAAATATCTGAAAATTTATTTATAGCATGTTTCATTTTAGATTTGTGTTCAGTAAACCTGTCACTAATTCTCCTGAAAATTTGACAAAGTTTCAGTATTAAATAAGAGCGAAAATCAAACACTTAACTTTTTGGATTGACAAGTATTTGTTAGCTATTACTGAAATTTCTGAAAATTTATTATTTGCATATTTCATTTTAGTTTTGTGTTCAGTATACCGGAAGCTAATACTCCTGAAAATTTGACAAAGTTTCAGTATTAAATAAGAGCGAAAATCAAACACTTAACTTGCTGGATTGATAAGTATGGGTCAGCTATTACTGAAATTTCTGAAAATGTATTAATAGCATATTTCATTTTAGATTTGTATTCAGTACACCTGAAGCTAATACGCCTGAAAATTTGACAAAGTTTCAGTATTAAATTAGAGCGAAAATCAAACACTTAACTTTCTGGATTGACTAGTATGGGTTAGCTATTACTGAAATTTCTGAAAATTTATTATTTTCAAATTTGTTATATGATTCGTGTACAGTACATCTGAAACTAATACTCCTGAAAATTTGACAGAGTTTCAGTATTAAATAAGAGCGAAAATCAAACACTTAACTTTCTGGATTGACAAGTATGGGTTAGCTATTACTGAAATTTCAGAAAATTTATTATTTGCAAATTTGTTATTATATTCGTGTACAGTACACCTGAAGCTAATTCTCCTGAAAATTTGACAAAGTTTCAGTATTAAATAAGAGCGAAAATCAAACACTTAACTTTCTGGATTGACAAGTATGGGTTAGCTATTACTGAAATTTCTGAAAATTTATTATTTGCAAATTTGTTATTATATTCGTGTACAGTACACCTGAAGCTAATTCTCCTGAAAATTTGACAAAGTTTCAGTATTAAATAAGAGCTAAAATCAAACACTTAACTTTCTGGATTGACAAGTATGGGTTAGCTATTACTGAAATTTCTGAAAATTTATTATTTGCAAATTTGATATTAGATTCGTGTACAGTACACCTGATTCTGTATTCACAGTCGCGGCATTAATTTGCCCCAACTGAGCCACCGCCTCGTCCAAGCCAGCTTCAACGTGTTTAAAACAACACATGACGATGTTTATGAGGGGGTGGCATTAATCTGGTCCTACACTAATATCGATCATACGTTTTAAAATAACACAAACATTTAATGGTGTATATGAGGGGGCGGCGTTAATCTGGTAGAAACTAAAAGGAGAAACATGAAACATTTGAAAAATGAGTTCCCGCAGGAAGTAGGTCGCCTACCTGGGCGCATAAAGAAGGCAACAAATCCCCGATTCATCCCGGGATCGCGTTTTCGGTTTTAATAAAAGGCGGAGGACGCCCGCGTGGGCGGATAGTGCATACTTCATCTGTCCCACGGCGGGCTGCAAACACTCCTGACAAAGAGCCCCGCCGTAACAGATCGCACAAATCCCCCTTTACACATGTACTGTCTGTCTACATAAACTTACTGCGCGCTGTCGCGCTCGGGGAGGAATCAGGGTGGCCGACCAACTCCTGCCCCAGATTATATAATACATTCCCTCAGGTTCCGGCCCATAAATAACCGCGCTCCTCTAATTCCTGCATCCCAGCGAAATTCCCGGTGGCAGCGCAGCAGTCCGCGCCGCCCAATTCCCTACGTGGATTCCACCTGCGAGAGGGAATCGAGTGCCGGCTCCTTAGGTGTTGTTTTTTTTCTTCGTCTCATCCCCGGGGAGCTTTATGCAAATCCCGCATCCGTCACACTAATATGAAATCTCTCTTGTTCCAGAATGACGCACTTCAATTGCAAATCCATTCTCGTCCACGTCGTCCTGCTGCTGATAAAAGGTAAGGCTCCAGGATAAATATGTGCGAGGGTGCGGCCGATAATGGCCGCGCGTTTCGTATATAAATGTAAATGCGGATCGGTTACGCTCCGCAGCCCCCGAGGGGGCGGCGATGTGTTTGCAGAAGGTAAAATTGCGTTATTTAGAACGACTGCCTGACGTCCTAATATTTGCGCAACGAAATTTGCCATGAATTCATAAAAAGTTTAAAATTAGAACGGCAAATATTGACACGCATTCAGGTAAATATAAGCATCAAGATGTAATAAAGCACTCAGTAATCACATTAGCTTTTCATCGCGTTTTGATTTTAATCATATGCAATCAACGAAACCTAACCTTAACAGATTTTATTAAAAAATAACGCATAGAAGACTCGCATTCTCAGCCTAAAGAGCCAACATTGAGTTCGTAAGATTAGTCGAGCTTGCGACGCCGGCTTTTTACCTGGGAGGATTATAACTTTGTAAAAATTGTTATTTTTTTTTCAAAACTTCAAAAACTTCTTCTAAACAGTTTCCACGAGTTGTACTTTCAGCCTTTCATTATGGCTCTAAACAAAACAAATTTGGTGTTTGTTTTGTGATAAAACAATTTCTACATTTGAGAGAGCTATTAAAAAGAGACCATTTTTGCATAGCGACTCTACGATACTCAAAATCTCGATGTACTTGATAACTTCTCAAGCTTTCTTCCAATTTTTAAAGCCGAATGAGATGAAAACTGGTCCAGTATAATATTTTGTTGTTAAAATAGCCTGTATAGGAAGCAGAATGCTGAATTTTGCCGGACGCTGCATTCTAGCCTAAAATAGTCCCAAAACCATTTATGTACTTTGGAAACTTTTTTGTTTTATACATCCTGCTGCATACGGATAATAATAATAAGTGTTTAGGTATATTAAAAAATTACCACCTCCTTGCTGGTTCAATTGTCAGTAACAATAGGTGTTTGATGGCCAAGAAACCAAGAAAACGGAGGAGAAAAACACTTGTAAGGATGTAAGCTGACTCGACTCGAGCGGGGTGGTACTCAAGCGCTCCCTTCAGAGAGGCGTATACATATTTATTTTTATTTTTGAAAGGAAGAGAACAAAACATGTCCAAAAACAATAGGTACTTAAATATTTGCGAAGTGCTACATGATAACAAACTACCGCTATGTCGACATCGGATTGAGACTTTTTTTGACGATGCCTGCGTCCAACTGTTCAGCAGAAAGGTCGTTTTCCATGTTGAAAAAAATAAAAAAATATACAAGCTCTAGTCTACAATGACCGAAGAACGCCTGAAGGATGTGGCAATTCTGACCATCGAATCCGAGCTTGATATGTTATATCACATGATATATGTTATGATATTATGGATTCATTTTCAATCTCTACTTCATGAAAGAAGTTGTTTCAAACATTTCTCCATTAGTTTGTATTACTATCAGAACAATTAAAATTTATTTGAGAACTTTTTTTTATTTGCTCTTAATGCAATAATTACAAAATGTGGCTTGGTTCTTTTATGCATAAGTACATCCAATTGATCATGGCTCTAGCTGTAAAATTTGGTGTTTATAAATTAATGTTGTGAGGCCCACGAAGCCTGCAATAATTTATATCTCAGGTATCGTACGCACCACTCCAGAAAAACCTCCAGAATTGATACAACAACAGATCTGTTTAAGAGACTACTGATTAGTTCAGATCTGCATGTCTCAAAATTTAGAAAGATTCCAATACTAAAAAAAGATGAAAGTCCGAAGAAGTATTGTAACTTGTGGATGAAGAATATAATTCGGAAGAAGACGAGTTAGATATTGAAGAAGAAGAAGAAGAAAAGTAAAAGGACGAGGAAGAGGAAAATTCAGATAATGGTTTCATATACTCTAGATTTCTTGAATGAGTTAACTTTGGCTATACAATTATATAAAATGATTGAAAATTTATATACTGTATACTGGTAGCCGTTACTTTGTGGAACATGGTAAATGAATGAAATAAAACAATTTTACTTTGTTGCTTCCACTAACACATTTATTTTACAAAAATAATTTAGTTACTGCAGTTTCGACTACTTTATAGTCATTGTCAAACTAAGTACGTTTGGTTTAGAAAATTTATAATTTGTTCTAAACGCCATTTGATGATTTTTTTTAATTTAAGCATTTTTTTTTAATAATAAATGACATATTCACCAAAATATGTAAATATTTATTTTATTAAATTTTAAAATTTTGGATAAATGTGGCAAATTGTATTTTTATATCTATTTTAATTTATTACCTTTTCAATAATATTTGTTGGGCAACCATTATTAGTCCCAATTAGTATAATTTTATTTAGTTCTATGCTAAAATTATTTTCTGATAATTCTATCGAGAAGGCTCTGTGAATTGTATTTGCATTAATTAAATATTATTATAAATATATTACAATGTTTATTAACACAAAGTGCTATTTACTTGTTTCACTTCAGTTCAGTTCAGTTAAGTTTATTCATCCTTAAAAAGCAGCATGCATTGTTTGTTGATTGGACAAGTCAGGTATAATATAATATAATATAAAAATATACATATAGCGCGTTTTTTTAATTTCTGAACATAGGCCATGTTCAGTTTTAAAACGACAGTATCAATTGCAACCAGTTATGCAACCAAAATTACATGCGCCTGCAACTCGATGATTTGAAATGTCAAAACTGTTGACAGAAAATGTATTCAACGCAAGAATTATCCTGAGACACCAATCCCATCATTCCTGTTCAAATAGGAATCATCAACTGTTAATCCCGATATAGTAACTCATTTGTGAAGGTGCCCTATGTAAACACTTTCTTGCATTGAATACATTTTCTGTCAATAGTTTTGACATTTCAAATGATCAAGTAGCACGTGCATGTAATTTTGGTTGCATAAAAATTGCATTCTAGCGACGCAATTGATACTGTCGTTTTAATACTGAACATAGCCCATGTTCAGCGATAAAAAAAACGCGCGGTATACAAAAACATAATACAAAATTATATAACACTTTTAAAAAAATGGATACTTGGTTACATACATTAAATCTCAAAGTATGAGTAGAGACACTTTTCAATGATAAAAGCTCTGAGTTGATTTTTAAAAACATTGATATTTTTATGTGCCTTTATATGGTTTGGGATTTAGTTAAAAAAAATAAAAATTGATACTTGGTTACATACATTAAATCTCAAAGTATGAGTAGTGACACTTTTCAATGATAAAAGCTCTGAGTTGATTTTTAAAAACATTGATATTTTGATTCACCTTTATATGGTTTGGGATTTAGTTAAAAATTTAAAAAATGGATACTTGGTTACATACATTAAATCCCAAAGTATGAGTAGAGACACTTTTCAATGATAAAAGCTCTGAGTTGATTTTTAAAAACATTAATATTTTGATTTGCCTTTATATGGTTTGGGATTTAGTTAAAAATTTAAAAAAATGGATACTTGGTTACATACATTAAATCTCAAAGTATGAGTGAGACACTTTTCAATGATAAAAGCTATGAGTTGATTTTTAAAAACATTGATATTTTGATTTGCCTTTATATGGTTTGGGATTTTGTTATATGAGTTGTATAGAATAAAAACTCAAAATATCCAAAATCATATGCTTTTATTATTAAAATGCTATATAAAAAAACATATTTTTTTTAAATTTTACAATTCATTTTGTAGAGCTAACAGGATGTAAAAAATTCATTTTCAAAATTCGGGGAATTAGAATGTCGAGTAGAGCGGTTTTAGGTTTATTCGCAAAATTTCTGTATTTTGATATTATGATATTTGATTCTTCAGTATGTCCCCGGATTGAGTTTACAAAAGGGATATTTTTTTCATTTTTAGTTTTAAGTAAAAATGTTATAGGAATTATGATTCCTGCTTGGTCTGAAACTATCAGTTCAGTTATTGAAACTTTGATTTATTTATACAGAGTGTTGGCAAAATGAAAATTTTTAAATCTAATTTCGACACTTATTTACTTACTAGTTGCCAAAGGAATTTAAAATTACATTTAACTGCATTAAAGAAAAATAAAATCATTCAAACAATCCCCCAAATGCAGACAATGACACTGAAAATTTAAAAAGTCGCCTACGAGAGGCATTTGCATCAATACCTATTGAAGAAATCTAAAAAAGTCTTCAGGAGATCCATACCAGACTTGAAATGTGTGATGAAAATGATGGGGGATTGTTTAAATGATGTTATTTTTCATAATTATTTGACATAAAGAGTCAAAATTTAGATTTTTTTTTTAATTTACCCAACACCCTGTATAAATAAATCAATGTTTTAATAACTGAAATGGTAGTTTCAGACCAAGCAGGGATTTTAATTCCTATAACATTTTTACTCAATAGTAAAAATTAAAAAAATCCCTGTTGTAAACTCAATCCGGGGACATACTGTATATGACTCATGTGTAGATATACATGAATACATTGTTGATTCAATAACCGTTTGCCATTTTTAACGACTTAAGATAAACATATGCAAGAATTTGAAAAAAAAAAAAACTTTCATATAATAACTTACCATTTTATATGAATCACCTTACATATTGCTAAAACCAAATGCTTTTTCTTCATAATAATTAGATGTAGATTTACTTTTCTAAGAAAATAATAACAAAAAGTGAAGTTATTCTAAACTTTTAATTTGATATCTAAGGTTGGTCGCACTGTATAACAGCCATATTTATATACCTTATGTTTTAAATTATCCCATTCAGTATTGAATGTATTCAGAATTTGTATTCTGAATTTGATTCAGAATTCAGAATTGTATTCAGTGTATTCAGAATTTGATGAAATTCCGACCATTTATTACATTTTTCTTTCTTACGTACCACCCTGTATATTGGAATTTACTATGAAATGTTCATTGGATCAGTAAAAAAAACAACGAAATAAGCATGGCATATGTGTATAACTAAAAACCTGCTATGAATTAAGTAAATTTAAGTTAAATAGTCTAGCTGGGTTGATTTAGCAGACACACAGGTACAAAAAAATCGATCGCTGTCGAACGGGCAAAGTTAGAGAAAATATTTTTGGTATGCAAATAAAAAATGTAGCTTTAGACTGCATAATGATTCAAATCTCTAATTTTGCATGTGATTAATTGCGGCTCCATCAATTTCCTCTTCATATAAAATAAATTATGAAGTTGCTTTATTTATCAGACTTTTCTAAACAAATGACATTCGTTAAACTGAACAGTATAATCAAGGAGATATGTCCCTCTATCCAGGCAATATAATAGCATAAGTCGATGGTTTGGCATTGCGAATTGTTTCGGTTAAATTAGTTAACCATCCTCAAGCAAAATTGTCTAAAAACTATGAAGAGCTGCAATCTATTGTGTTACACATACAATGAAATATTTGGCACTATTTGTTGTAACTGTTTAGTCTAAATGTTATCTGTATATTACATACTTTTTTTTCTTCTTCGGAATTAAATATTTTGGGAAGCATACTTGTCACAGAAATTAGTAACATACTAACTACCCTCTATGGGTTTATGTGTCTTTTAATTCGTTATTGGATGTTCAAATTAAACAATTTCAATTATTTTGAACTGCAACATAGTAAAACATAGTAGTATAATACATATTTTAGTAATACAACTCACCGTCAATAAATGGGGTTACTTACGTATTTGTGCCTATTATTACTAAATTGAAGTCCCATATTTGTTCAATATATATTTTTTACACTTTAAGTTTCCTAATTTAAAACATCACATTTTTAAATTAATTAGCTATATTGCTGATCTTTTTTCTGCAGGGGGGGGGCATCTTAATCATTCCACGTAAATTTTCTGAAGGTATGTTCGATAGCGAAAATTGAGCCTAACAATAGTTGTATGTCTCCAAGAGGGCCATCTGATGATGTCACATCTGATGATGCAACATCACGTTGCATCACGTAATCGTGCAAAGCTATGTTGGCACAAATAAAATAATATTTATTTGGTCCAATTTTCACATATTCAATAATCGATGGACGGTTTCTTAAGCACCCAATGCAAACGTTTATAATTGTGACTTCCAGCACTACAGCGCTCCCCATTCCTTCCGATCTAATCAAATTCCGAGGAGACATGCGGGTCGTTTCTTTACGGGGTGCATATGGGGGGTTGTACGCAGTCGTAGAGAAGGGGGCAATTTCAGCCGGGGATGTCCCGGATTCCACGCGGAGCAGATTCTCGGGGATCGCGACGCTCACATATTGGACATTTTTCGCGAGTGCCTCGGAGCCTCGCAGATTCAGCGGATCCGAATTACTGGGGGGATCCCCCCCTCTGAATTGCTGGGGGGACCCCCCCTCCCCCCCTCGGTCCATTCGGGAGATAATTCCGAATAACTCCGGCGACGCGGACGCTAAAAGGGGAGTGATCGAGGGGGGAAACTTTGCGAATAACATTAAGCGAGTTATAACAGTAATCGTTAGAATTAATTTTTTCGAATAGTATTGCGAAATTTTTACCATTAAGTTTGTCTGAATTCGCAAATTTTAAACGGTATATACATATTTAACAGTTAATGCTTATTACAATATGATGTAACTAAGAGTTTTAAACGTTTTAATATTTATTGTTTTATGTTTAAGAATCTTTTAGTGATTACATCAAATTTTTATAAACAAATAGGAGAACAAAGAAGCACTTTTTGTATGAAATAAACTTTCATGTGACTCTTGGTTTACAGATTACAATATTTTGTGTTGGCCAAAAATGTGTGACAGTGTAATGAAATAAAAAGTTGATATATAGACCCAATAATTAACTAATTAACGCCCAGGGATAGATGAAATACCACAATTCGCTCACATCATTCAAACTACACACATAACTTATAGATAGAAATAACGGTTAGAGTAGAGACCGAGTATCAATATAAAGATAACGTTAAACTTATCACATTGACGATGGCAAGTTGTGATTTTCAAAACTGTTCCAATATGTAATATAGATAAAGAATATATTTCCTAAGCCGAGTATCATTATAAAAATAACGTTAAACGTAATACATTGACGATGAAAAGTTGTGATATTGAAAACTGTTCCAATACGAATTATAGATCAACAATATATTTGTTAATAATATCTGCATGGATTGGTCTTGCTTTCAATCACGAAACCAGATGCAGTTGTTTATCGCCCAATAAAACTTTGGTGCGCCCCGGGCGGGGATTTTTAATTGTGAACTCGACTGAACGGGGATTAATAACTTTTTTAATCAGCCGCGCCGGAGATTGGGGCCCAGATATCCGATTTTCCGTCGGGCGCACCTGAAATCTTTATTGAATCCATCGGCCGGGATTAAAACGGATCAGCGCTGCGTGTGTCGCCGGTTGTAAATCCCGATTTGCCCGCGGAGTTTTTTCTATCATTTCATTTGTTTTTTGTGCGCCCAGTCCGTTCCATTTCCTGATTGTGATTTGTTGCGTCCGCGGGTTTTCACGGATCGCCGAGGACATACAATGACAGCGCCTAACATACACGGCCATTGTGTGCGAATTTATTGCGGACCCAGTAGTTTTCAGCTATGAATTATCCCCACCTATAACATTTGGTAGGTAATTACTTAACATTTATTTAATTTTTACATTTATTTTTATAAATAAATATAAAATTACGTGAAGATAAATTTTACATTTTACATAGTTTTTAGGTTTTCTGCTCTACTCGATTAATTAACACGTATAACTAGAATACTAGGATTTGATGGGCAATGGGCAACGTCCGGACTCTGTACTTCACGGTACCTGTCGCTTTTTTCTACAATACTGGCAACTTACAATACAGCTTTCTATGCAGACGAGTATTTGAGGTAAACTAAAATGACACTGGTCAACAAATTTTTACGAATGTGTTGTCCCTTCAATTTAAATGAATTTTTCGGAAAGTAATTACTATGCATATGTACTATGTGCAAACAAAATTTGGTGTTGGTGGTCATTTTTTTTTTTAGATTTTTTTACATCGTTTTTGACTAATTACTTACAAGCTAGCCTACAATGCTGGCAACTTACAATACTGGTTTCTATGCAGAGGAATATTTGAGGCAAACTAAAATGACACTGGTCAACAAATTTTTACGAATGTGTTGTCCCTTCAATTTAAATGAATTTTTCGGAAAGTAATTACTAGACATATGTCATTTTTAAAAAAAATGTATTGGAGGTCATTTTTTTCAGATCTTTTACATAGTTTTTCACTAATTACTTACGAAAATACGTTATCAGTTTAAGAGAAGCTAGAAAAGTGATACCGGTAACTGTCGAACTGAAATTTGAATCCAGTATTGCCTTAAAAAAACATCGTAATCGGTCTTCCATACTGAAAAAAATTTAGTTATACATTTGGCAAAAATTGAAATATCACAAAAAACTGACATAATTTCCAATCATAATCGACTATTTAAGTCTAAGGGACAAAAATTGAGTTGACCAGTGTGCTTAGTAAACGCATTTTGTTGTGAAAAACTTTAATAACAATGCCCTGTGGTTCGCTATTGAACTTCTATATTATAATTCATCTTAATTTTATTATAATATTTGGATTCCTATTTCTTTGATTACGAGATTTTGATTTCAAATCATGGGTCAGGTAACTAATTATTAACTTTAGTGAGTAATAAGTCTAATTACTTCAATAAATAATGTGTTCCTGTTTACTAAAATATTGATATAATAAATTACCAATCTAGTGCTTGCTAATGATGCGGGAAATAATTCGAATCTATTTTCGTTGAAAATTATATTCAACGAAATAAAACTCAAAGGTAAAACTAATAAGATTGTAAAATTGTGTCCCGGTTAAGTCTGGCTTTAACTGGGACATAATTTTACAATCTCCAGTTAACCATAATCGGCGATTATGTATAATTGTTGCCACAAAAATGTCGAAACTTGTCGGTTATTCTGGTTGATTGTCATATATAATACGAGTGGAATCATGACATATCAATAATCGCATGTTGAAACATGTTGTCAAATATTAATTCCACGAGTCTGAAAGACGAAAAAAATTAAATACTCCCACACTTCGAGCCATTTCTAAGCAAACTGTTCACTTAAAGTTGACAAACACACGAGAAATGGGTTAACGAGCATCCGTTAACAGCATCCAAAGCTATCTAGATTTTAATTTCGTGATGTATCTAAAATGCATAATATTTTGGCCGAACATTTAATTGTCGGTTTTAGCGCAACAAAAATGTTTTTTCGACAAACATAAACTGTGATTCTTATTACATTTTATCACCAAACCGCAGCCAGAATGCTGCTGATCGAAAATTTACGAAAAAAATTATAATAAATATGATTTGCTGGCAACAGTTTATCTTAAAACCATTTTTAGATAGAAATTATGAAATGACCGAACATATAGTTGTTAGGGCTCGTAATAGTTATACTCGTACTTTTTCATAAGTCGCCGATTTATTTATGGGTAATTTTCTTACCAAAATTTTTGATATTTCTTGACATATTTTGAACTGTTTAAAAATCATTGATTACCTATGTTGTAGTCTATATTTGATTATTTCTAGATTCTGGTGGAATTTTTTGATTTGTGTGTTTTTGATCAATCTTTTAAAGTGTTTACATTTTATCACCAAACTGCAGCCAGAATGTTGCTGATCCAAAATTTACGAAAAGAATTATAATAAATATGATTTGCTGGCAACAGTTTATCTTAAAACCATTTTTAGATAGAAATTATGAAATGACCGAACACATAGTTGTTAGGGCTCGTAATAGTTATACTCGTACTTTTTCATAAGTCGCCGATTTATTTATGGGTAATTTTCTTACCAAAATTTTTGATATTTCTTGACATATTTTGAACTGTTTAAAAATCATTGATTACCTATGTTGTAGTCTATATTTGATTATTTCTAGATTCTGGTGGAATTTTCTGATTTGTGTGTTTTTGATCAATCTTTTAAAGTGTTTACATTTTATCACCAAACTGCAGTCAGAATGTTGCTGATCTAAAATTTACGAAAAGAATTATAATAAATATGATTTGCTGGCAACAGTTTATCTTAAAACCATTTTTAGATAGAAATTATGAAATGACCGAACATATAGTTGTTAGGGCTCGTAATAGTAATACTCGTACTTTTTTATAAGTCGCCGATTTATTTATGGGTAATTTTCTTACCAAAACTTTTGAAATTTCTTCACATATTTTGAACTGTTTAAGAATCATTGATTACCTACCTGTTGTAGTCTATATTTGACTATTTCTGGATTCTGGTGGAATTTTCTGATTTGTGTGTTTTTGATCAATTTTTTAACGTGTTCATAGTACTTTTTCTAAATACATTTTGTTATAACTATTTTTATTCAGGTTATTTTGTGTGACTTCTTTAAGTAGTTTATAGCGTTTCGTCTTTCTTGATAATTTTAGGAATAATCTTAATATTTAGTAATTTTGGTATTCGTTTCTCCATATTCGTTAAGATTATTTTATAAATACTAAGATATTTATTATTTGTTCATTTCGCGATTTTTATCATTTTTTTGTTCGTATACATACTGATATTAGTTTTTAGTAAGAAATAAATTATTTTATTGTAATTTATAATTGAATATTTTGGAAGTGTAACGACATTTTCTGAATTTTCTTCATTCTTATTGAATTTTCAAATATTTGTACTGAGCCTTCTCATATATTAATTCAGCAATATTAAATTGGATTAAACCTAATTATTTACTCATCCAATCATTCACTTTGTCGATTACAAGTTTTCAAGAATCAGTTTGGATGGAGTGTTTCAGTTATTCTGTTATAGTTAATTGCGATTCGACGTTAATAATGAATTAGCATTTTGAGTTTTAACTGCATTAATAATGTTCAAGTTGAAGAAACTTTTTTATCCCAAAGCGTGAAACTAATATTTCTACCGATGTCTGGAGCTGCTTGATAATAGCTGCAAGTTCAGAGACTAGTTTCCAATCTGTGGTCACTTTATTTCTCGATATTCGTTAAGATTAGTTTATAAATACTAAGATATTTATTATTTGTTCATTTCTCGATTTTTATCATTTGTTTGTTCGTTAATAAGCGATACATACTGATATTAGTTTTTCGTACTAAATAAATTATTTTATTGTAATTTATAATTGAATATTTTGGAAGTGTAACGACATTTTCTGAATTTTCGTCATTCTTATTGAATTTTCAAATATTTGTACTGAGCCGTCTCATATATTAATTCAGCAATATTAAATTGGATTAAACCTAATTCATTACTCTCCCAATCATTCAGTTTGTTGATTACAGTTTTCAAGAATCAGTTTGGATGGAGTGTTTCAGTTATTCTGTTATAGTTAATTGCGATTCGACGTTAATAATGAATTAGCATTTTGAGTTTTAACTGCATTAATAATGTTCAAGTTGAAGAAACTTTTTTATCCCAAAGCGTGAAACTAATGTTGCGGTTGATGTCTGGAGGTGGTTGATAATAGCTGTAAGATCAGAGACTAGTTTTCAATCTGTAGTCACTTCATGGCTGGTTTTTATATATTCTTTATATGGATTAGGATTAATTAATAAAATATTTTTCTTATTGATAAAGGTTGCATTTTTATTAAGTTGGGCGTCTGTAATCATTTACGTATTCACGTACAGTTGACATTCGTCCTATTTCCAGGTTCCTTGCTCTCGTTCCTGCCTGGTTTGGCGTGTTTTGCAGTTTTCAGGCGAAATCAAATCACTTTCAGCCGCGTTAACGAGGTGAAACGCGCGCCCCCAGCTCGTGAGGTGTTAATAATTTTTCTCCCTCGCGCCGTCGACGAAAGGGCGGCTTTCAAAAATCGCGGCCCCCGCCGTAAATAATTCCGTTGGTATTTACACTCCTTTATGCGCGATAAACCTCGCCCCCATTCAGCGTCCCCAGCCGGTCGGGGGGCGCCTTTTATCAAGACATCTGTAGTGAGCTCACGGCCGTAAACGCTGATTCCCTTTCGATTTACAGTAATGAACCCCCGGCCGTATCTTTTTTACGCCTCGTCTCGCACAGGCCCGCCGCCTCCGCCACCCCCCAGGCCGCCGCGCTTTTTGCGGCGGCGTGCGTGAGGGGCGGGCGGCGTGATAGATAAGTGACTTCCAGAGGGTGGATGGGGGAGCCCCAAATCTGCCGCAGCCGCGCGAAAATGATTTCCCGGCTTCCCCGGGATTTATCCCTCGCCGGTTTCCCCAGTGAAAATCGAGTTATGTTCCCGGTGTGAACTCGAAACTCCTAAATGCACCAGGAGACGAGCGCTCGAGATGCGCTTACGGGATTGCAGGCTCGAGCCCGAAGCCAAGAACATGCCGCCCCCCCAAAAAACTTCCAAGCACTCGGAGTCGTTAAAAATTTACCACTCAATTCCCGTACCCACTTCAGTAATAATCGGGGGGAGTTTCGGAAGTTCGCGATTCATCCTGGAATATGTCAGCTTTATTACGGCCTGTCAAATTTGCGCCGGGGCTATTATATATAGTCGTCTCGCATGCGAATCTCCCCGACAAATATATTACAATATTTCCCGCTGGTGAATGCATAAATGATGCCGTCCGTTTTTTTCCTCGGACGACGACGTCGTCGTCGCGGCGTTCCTTTCTTGCCGATGCACGAAATGTAATTGTGCCCCGCCGCAATAAATCAAACCTGCGAATTCAACGCCGCGCCGTGATTTATAGCTGCGATTTATGCACGCGAATTTAATCCTTAAAATATGAATGAGCTGGTACAAATGCAGCGCCCATTACTCAGGAAATATTAAAAATTGATAATACGTCTGCGAATGCGGAATAATAGTGCGCCATCCGTAACTTAATCACGACGACTGATTTAAAATAAAAGGCAACCACAACAATGTCAAGCAAAAGTGAACGGGGGATGTGTCCTTATTAACCTATTAATGAAATAAAAAATTGAAAATAA
This sequence comes from Othius punctulatus, assembly GCA_951805005.1. Classification (NCBI taxonomy): domain Eukaryota; kingdom Metazoa; phylum Arthropoda; class Insecta; order Coleoptera; family Staphylinidae; genus Othius; species Othius punctulatus. The sequence goes on from OX638145.1 coordinate 18,572,443, forward strand.
GTACCTCATTCACAGTTTTGCCACAATAAGTATTCAACTAAAAACATACAATCTAATCTACAAACATCTAAAATTCGTTAACGCCAACATCCGGAACAGATAGGCACTTCCAGAAGAAGAAGAAGAAGAAGAAACAGTAGAAAAACTGTGTCTACTGTTTCTACTGCCTTAAAACTGGTCTTCACTTTTGTAGGCCAATACTTCAATGAACGTTCTTCACATTTATAGAAGTATACTCAATAGATATTTTTCAAGTTTGCAACTGAATACTTCAAAAACAGTATTTTCTGATGTTGTGGCATATTCACATTTTGTAAAATTTAACAGAAATTCTTCAGTTTGTAATATTTTAATAAATGTTGTTCACCTTAAAATCTCGTGGCTTAAAAACTTGAGGAGTTGGTTCTCCACGACACTCACAGGCCTCTTCCGGGCAGCTGTGAACAAAGTAAAGATAGCCAATATGATAGAAAACATTCGGAACGGATAGGCACTTGCAGAAGAAGAAGAGGAAACAGTATAAAAACGGTGTCTACTGTTTCTACTGCCTTAAAACTAGTCTTCACTGTTGTAGACCAATACTTCAATGGACATTCTTCATATTTATAGAAGTATACGCAATAGATATTTTTCAAGTTTGCAACTGAATACTTCAAAAACAGTATTCTCAATAGATATTTTTCAAGTTTGCAACTGAATACTTCAAAAACATTATCTTCTGATGTTGTGGCATTTTGTAAAATTTAACAGAAATTCTTCAGTTTGTAATATTTTAATAAATGTTGTTCACCTTAGAATCTCGTGGCTTAAAAACTTGAGGAGTTGGTTCTCCATGACACCCACAGGCCTCTTCCGGGCAGCTGTGAATAAAGTAAAGATAGCCAATATGATAGCCAACATCCGGAACGGATAGGCACTTGCAGAAGAAGAAGAAGAAACAGTATAAAAACGGTGTCTACTGTTTCTACTGCCTTAAAACTAATCTTCACTGTTGTAGACCAATACTTCAATGGACATTCTTCATATTTATAGAAGTATAGGCAATAGATATTTTTTAAGTTTGCAACTGAATACTTCAAAAACAGTATTCTCAATAGATATTTTTCAAGGTTGCAACTGAATACTTCAAAAACATTATTTTCTGATGTTGTGGCATATTCACATTTTGTAAAATTTAACAGAAATTCTTCAGTTTGTAATATTTTAATAAATGTTGTTCACCTTAAAATCTCGTGGCTTAAAAACTTGAGGAGTTGGTTCTCCATGACACCCACAGGCCTCTTCCGGGCAGCTGTGAATAAAGTAAAGATAGCCAATATGATAGCCAGCATCCGGAACGGATAGGCACTTGCAGAAGAAGAAGAAGAAACAGTATAAAAACGGTGTCTACTGTTTCTACTGCCTTAAAACTAGTCTTCACTGTTGTAGACCAATACTTCAATGGACATTCTTCATATTTATAGAAGTATAGGCAATAGATATTTTTTAAGTTTGCAACTGAATACTTCAAAAACAGTATTCTCAATAGCTATTTTTCAAGTTTGCAACTGAATACTTCAAAAACAGTATTTTCTGATGTTGTGGCATATTCACATTTTGTAAAATTTAACAGAAATTCTTCACTTTGTAATATTTTAATAGATGTTGTTCACCTTAAAATCTCGTGGCTTAAAAACTTGAGGAGTTGGTTCTCCACGACACTCACAGGCCTCTTCCGGGCAGCTGTGAACAAAGTAAAGATAGCCAATATGATAGAAAACATCCGGAACGGATAGGCACTTGCAGAAGAAGAAGAGGAAACAGTATAAAAACGGTGTCTACTGTTTCTACTGCCTTAAAACTAGTCTTCACTGTTGTAGACCAATACTTCAATGGACATTCTTCATATTTATAGAAGTATACGCAATAGATATTTTTCAAGTTTGCAACTGAATACTTCAAAAACAGTATTCTCAATAGATATTTTTCAAGTTTGCAACTGAATACTTCAAAAACATTATCTTCTGATGTTGTGGCATTTTGTAAAATTTAACAGAAATTCTTCAGTTTGTAATATTTTAATAAATGTTGTTCACCTTAAAATCTCGTGGCTTAAAAACTTGAGGAGTTGGTTCTCCATGACACCCACAGGCCTCTTCCGGGCAGCTGTGAATAAAGTAAAGATAGCCAATATGATAGCCAACATCCGGAACGGATAGGCACTTGCAGAAGAAGAAGAAGAAACAGTATAAAAACGGTGTCTACTGTTTCTACTGCCTTAAAACTAGTCTTCACTGTTGTAGACCAATACTTCAATGGACATTCTTCATATTTATAGAAGTATAGGCAATAGATATTTTTTAAGTTTGCAACTGAATACTTCAAAAACAGTATTCTCAATAGATATTTTTCAAGGTTGCAACTGAATACTTCAAAAACATTATTTTCTGATGTTGTGGCATATTCACATTTTGTAAAATTTAACAGAAATTCTTCAGTTTGTAATATTTTAATAAATGTTGTTCACCTTAAAATCTCGTGGCTTAAAAACTTGAGGAGTTGGTTCTCCATGACACCCACAGGCCTCTTCCGGGCAGCTGTGAATAAAGTAAAGATAGCCAATATGATAGCCAACATCCGGAACGGATAGGCACTTGCAGAAGAAGAAGAAGAAACAGTATAAAAACGGTGTCTACTGTTTCTACTGCCTTAAAACTAGTCTTCACTGTTGTAGACCAATACTTCAATGGACATTCTTCATATTTATAGAAGTATAGGCAATAGATATTTTTTAAGTTTGCAACTGAATACTTCAAAAACAGTATTCTCAATAGCTATTTTTCAAGTTTGCAACTGAATACTTCAAAAACAGTATTTTCTGATGTTGTGGCATATTCACATTTTGTAAAATTTAACAGAAATTCTTCACTTTGTAATATTTTAATAGATGTTGTTCACCTTAAAATCTCGTGGCTTAAAAACTTGAGGAGTTGGTTCTCCACGACACTCACAGGCCTCTTCCGGGCAGCTGTGAACAAAGTAAAGATAGCCAATATGATAGAAAACATCCGGAACGGATAGGCACTTGCAGAAGAAGAAGAGCAAACAGTATAAAAACGGTGTCTACTGTTTCTACTGCCTTAAAACTAGTCTTCACTGTTGTAGACCAATACTTCAATGGACATTCTTCATATTTATAGAAGTATACGCAATAGATATTTTTCAAGTTTGCAACTGAATACTTCAAAAACAGTATTCTCAATAGATATTTTTCAAGTTTGCAACTGAATACTTCAAAAACATTATCTTCTGATGTTGTGGCATTTTGTAAAATTTAACAGAAATTCTTCAGTTTGTAATATTTTAATAAATGTTGTTCACCTTAAAATCTCGTGGCTTAAAAACTTGAGGAGTTGGTTCTCCATGACACCCACAGGCCTCTTCCGGGCAGCTGTGAATAAAGTAAAGATAGCCAATATGATAGCCAACATCCGGAACGGATAGGCACTTGCAGAAGAAGAAGAAGAAACAGTATAAAAACGGTGTCTACTGTTTCTACTGCCTTAAAACTAATCTTCACTGTTGTAGACCAATACTTCAATGGACATTCTTCATATTTATAGAAGTATAGGCAATAGATATTTTTTAAGTTTGCAACTGAATACTTCAAAAACAGTATTCTCAATAGATATTTTTCAAGGTTGCAACTGAATACTTCAAAAACATTATTTTCTGATGTTGTGGCATATTCACATTTTGTAAAATTTAACAGAAATTCTTCAGTTTGTAATATTTTAATAAATGTTGTTCACCTTAAAATCTCGTGGCTTAAAAACTTGAGGAGTTGGTTCTCCATGACACCCACAGGCCTCTTCCGGGCAGCTGTGAATAAAGTAAAGATAGCCAATATGATAGCCAGCATCCGGAACGGATAGGCACTTGCAGAAGAAGAAGAAGAAACAGTATAAAAACGGTGTCTACTGTTTCTACTGCCTTAAAACTAGTCTTCACTGTTGTAGACCAATACTTCAATGGACATTCTTCATATTTATAGAAGTATAGGCAATAGATATTTTTTAAGTTTGCAACTGAATACTTCAAAAACAGTATTCTCAATAGCTATTTTTCAAGTTTGCAACTGAATACTTCAAAAACAGTATTTTCTGATGTTGTGGCATATTCACATTTTGTAAAATTTAACAGAAATTCTTCACTTTGTAATATTTTAATAGATGTTGTTCACCTTAAAATCTCGTGGCTTAAAAACTTGAGGAGTTGGTTCTCCACGACACTCACAGGCCTCTTCCGGGCAGCTGTGAACAAAGTAAAGATAGCCAATATGATAGAAAACATCCGGAACGGATAGGCACTTGCAGAAGAAGAAGAGGAAACAGTATAAAAACGGTGTCTACTGTTTCTACTGCCTTAAAACTAGTCTTCACTGTTGTAGACCAATACTTCAATGGACATTCTTCATATTTATAGAAGTATACGCAATAGATATTTTTCAAGTTTGCAACTGAATACTTCAAAAACAGTATTCTCAATAGATATTTTTCAAGTTTGCAACTGAATACTTCAAAAACATTATCTTCTGATGTTGTGGCATTTTGTAAAATTTAACAGAAATTCTTCAGTTTGTAATATTTTAATAAATGTTGTTCACCTTAAAATCTCGTGGCTTAAAAACTTGAGGAGTTGGTTCTCCATGACACCCACAGGCCTCTTCCGGGCAGCTGTGAATAAAGTAAAGATAGCCAATATGATAGCCAACATCCGGAACGGATAGGCACTTGCAGAAGAAGAAGAAGAAACAGTATAAAAACGGTGTCTACTGTTTCTACTGCCTTAAAACTAGTCTTCACTGTTGTAGACCAATACTTCAATGGACATTCTTCATATTTATAGAAGTATAGGCAATAGATATTTTTTAAGTTTGCAACTGAATACTTCAAAAACAGTATTCTCAATAGCTATTTTTCAAGTTTGCAACTGAATACTTCAAAAACAGTATTTTCTGATGTTGTGGCATATTCACATTTTGTAAAATTTAACAGAAATTCTTCACTTTGTAATATTTTAATAGATGTTGTTCACCTTAAAATCTCGTGGCTTAAAAACTTGAGGAGTTGGTTCTCCACGACACTCACAGGCCTCTTCCGGGCAGCTGTGAACAAAGTAAAGATAGCCAATATGATAGAAAACATCCGGAACGGATAGGCACTTGCAGAAGAAGAAGAGCAAACAGTATAAAAACGGTGTCTACTGTTTCTACTGCCTTAAAACTAGTCTTCACTGTTGTAGACCAATACTTCAATGGACATTCTTCATATTTATAGAAGTATACGCAATAGATATTTTTCAAGTTTGCAACTGAATACTTCAAAAACAGTATTCTCAATAGATATTTTTCAAGTTTGCAACTGAATACTTCAAAAACATTATTTTCTGATGTTGTGGCATTTTGTAAAATTTAACAGAAATTCTTCAGTTTGTAATATTTTAATAAATGTTGTTCACCTTAAAATCTCGTGGCTTAAAAACTTGAGGAGTTGGTTCTCCATGACACCCACAGGCCTCTTCCGGGCAGCTGTGAATAAAGTAAAGATAGCCAATATGATAGCCAACATCCGGAACGGATAGGCACTTGCAGAAGTAGAAGAAGAAACAGTATAAAAACGGTGTCTACTGTTTCTACTGCCTTAAAACTAGTCTTCACTGTTGTAGACCAATACTTCAATGGAAATTCTTCATATTTATAGAAGTATAGGCAATAGATATTTTTTAAGTTTGCAACTGAATACTTCAAAAACAGTATTCTCAATAGATATTTTTCAAGTATGCAACTGAATACTTCAAAAACAGTATTTTCTGATGTTGTGGCATATTCACATTTTGTAAAATTTAACAGAAATTCTTCACTTTGTAATATTTTAATAGATGTTGTTCACCTTAAAATCTCGTGGCTTAAAAACTTGAGGGTTGGTTCTCCACGACAACCTTAGGCCTCTTCCGTGCAGCTGTGAAGAAAGTAAAGACAGCCAATATGATAGCCAACATCCGGAACGGATAGGCACTTGCAGAAAAAGAAGCAGAAGATACAGTAGAAAAAACTGTTTTGAAGAACCCATTTATAAACTAAAAAACCTTATTCCACAAAAGCGAAGAACGCTAATTGAAATATTTAAGTACAAAAGTGAAGACTAGTTTTACGGTATTTATTCATAAATAGGGGTTAGGCAGGGTTAACCTGAAGTTCTTCCATTTATTCCTGCCTTTCCATGTTTTCCCTCTTTCTTCTATTATTGTTTTCATTCTGTCATCCAATGACTTTCTCGAGCTTCCTTTCTTTTTCTTATACACTTTTTTCACTATTCTTTGGTTGTCCATTCTTTGCATATATTCCCACCATCTGAGCATCTGAGCTGCCGTTTTTTGATGTATTGTTGTATTGGCTCCATGTCTAATTCTTCTCTTATTTTGTGCTTCTTATTTTGTCTATTTTCATTACTTCTTTCATTTTTCCTATGACTTTCATTTCGCTTGCTTGTTTTTTTATTTTTTCCCGTTCTGTCCAGCTTCCACGTTTCGCATCCACATGTTAGTATTGGTCGGTATATTGTTTTGTACACTGTTATCTTTGTTTCTTTACTTATTTATTTTTTGTTTATGATTGTGTTTTTGATTGCCTGGTATAGTTTTTGAGTTTTTCTTATTCTGCTGTTTATTTCCGTATGTCTCTACTTGTTAAAGTTTTGTGTTGTCAATTTCTATTTGTACCTGCTCCTGTTTAGGCACTTGCAGAAGAAGAAGAAGAAGAAGAAACAGTAGAAAAAATGGTTTTGAAGAACCCATTTATAAACTGAAAAACCCTATTCCACAAAAGCGAAGAACGCTTATTGTAATATTTAAGTACAAAAGTGAAGACTAGTTTTAAGGTATTTATTCATAAATAGGGGTTAGGCAGGGTTAGCTACCCTGCATACAGGGTTATTCACGCTATACGGCACGGAATATTGTGGCCAAAATAAGTGACTTTCAAATAGTTTAACTTTTGGGATATATGGGGATTTATTATGGTTACTTTTTAACAGTAATTTCATATAATACAGGGTGTTCCAAAATCCCTAAAAGTATCAAAGTTGTATTTTTTTTATAGAACCCTTTATATAACTTTGCATATTTTAATTTTCCCCATTTTAGGTTTTATAAATCCGTTTAGTTTTTGAAATTCGCTCTAGCCGTTCAGAAGTTTTTTTTTTTTATGCGTTTGCAGGCACGAATAACCGCGTATATTTGTGCAACAATGTTAAAAAATTGTTTAAAAAAGTTTTTTTTTTAAATGATTGCAAAATTGAGGCGGTGATGGATAAAAATGTATGATGATGATAGAATTTAGGGGATGATTATCGTTACGTACAAATTTCGCCCATTGTTTCTTGTTTGTTTATGACTATGGTTCTTCCAGGGGGTTTTCCCCCTGTCCTTGATTTCCATTGTCACTGCAGCTTCCCAACTTTCACCCCTGCCTCTCTTCTTACTGATTTATTGATAGCCTCTTCTCATACTCTTACTTGTTTTTCTTCCGTCATGCTACCTAGGCGACCGCTCAACAATATTTTCTTACTAAAATCCAATATTTCTGATATTTCTGTCTTTTCCCTCATATTTATGTTGATTGCCCACCTATTTATTAGTACTAAATACACCATATGATTTTAGTATCTTTGTGTCTAATGTTCGTCCATTGTTTCTTGTTTGTTTATGACTATGGTTCTTCCAGGGGGTTTTCCCCTGTCGTTGATTTCCTTTATCACTGCAGCTTCCCAACTTTCACCCCAGCCTGTCTTCTTATTGATAGCCGCTTCTCATACTCTTGTCATTCTTTCCTCATGCTACCTAGGCGAGCGCTCGACAGTATTTTCTTAATAAAATCCAATACTTCTGATATTTCGGTCTCTTCCCTTATATTTATGTTGATTGCCCTCCTATTTATTAGTACTAAATACAGCATATGATTTTAGTGTCTTATCTTTGTGATGGAAAATGTTGGCAAATATGGTGGGCGTTTTATGAAGTTTCGTCCGTCACAACTGAAGGAAATTTTCGTTTTCATTATATATGGAGCAGGTTTTAGTGTGTTAAATTTATACATTCATGCAGTGTGGTTTTTGCGAGTGGTTTTAGTGAATGAGAGCCCGGCCTCATTGTAAGTCAGCGTCTAGTGTTTACATGGGACGGAATGAAATTTAAATCGCTCCGGAAATATCGTGGATCCCTCCGAGGGAAATCGACTGCGCTTGGTGAAGATTTACATGCTCCCCGGGATGGGGGCGAAAACCTCTTTAGCGGCGAATTAGCGCGGCTGTAAATAAGAAAAACGCTTAATCGCCTCCAGGAATTACGGCGGGGCTTCATCGGTACAGAATTGATTTAGCCCGGGGAATTCGCACCTAGCCCATTTGCATAAACCTGAAAAAAAAAACAGGCCGCCGCTAATGCATTCTGCGCCGGGGATTTTCCCGGCCGCGCAAATAGATTGGATCGCGTTCATTACGCGGTTTAAGAAGGCGAACCGGGAAATGCGGCGGGAAAGCGTTATCCTTCATCCTCGGAGACGTCCCGCGGCGCGTCGCATTTCACGACGCCTATTTGTCATCCGCTCCTGTTTACGGCGTCATCCCGGGGCCCCTAAATCCTTTGATATTTACACACTTTCGCCGGGACCTTTTCCGTGTTCCGGGCCTGAGCGATGGCGACGCCGGGAACACGAGATTTCACTTAGGGGGGCGCCGACGCCGGTCTCCCGGAGCCAATAAAAGTCTTCTTCGCAGCCACTCTCGGCGAAAAGATCACCCGGGAACACAACCCGGCGCCCCCGTTTCCCGTCCCCCCAGATAATTCCGGCGACAATCAATCAGCCTGGTGTCGTGAGGGGGCGCAGGCCGGGTCATTATATAATTAATACATGCGCCGCGAGAAGCGCAATCCAATTTGCGAACTTTCTTAATTAAATATTTCGGACGAGTGTCAAACGAGATTAATCGGCGCGCCGATTAATTAATTAATTAACAACGCCCTATTAATCAATCGCGGTCGAATTTAATCACGCGCCCGCATCAGCCAGCGTCTTTGCATTTCCGCGTTCCTCTCTTCCTCAGCGCCTTCAAACGCTTCGAATACATACGGCAAACCTACGTCTCGCTCGCAAAGAAATTGTTTCAGTTATATGCAAATTCGCTGAATTAATCAAGCGCTAATGTGGCACTACACACGGCACAAACGCAGCTCACCCTGTAATTGGAGTTAAATTAGGTGCTTGGGTCTCTTTGAGCGTCGGACGACGGAAATGGCGGACGCTTGGATCGTGACCAAGCGCAAACCCTCTGCTTAATTATTAAATAAACAACACACAGTAAATTAATACGCAGAGACATGTGCACCAGCAACCATTGCGAACGATACACATTTGCTTTTACAATTAATTTGTGTATCTTCTATGCAAGAATATCTACCACCCACTCGTCTTGAGGGCCTATCACTAAAATTAAACTTATATGCAATCCTAGTATTTAATTAATAAATTGGTGGGTTGTTTCATCCATTGCGAATGTTATTTTAACTAATGAAATGATTTCAGTTTTCAATCTTCAGACTCATATACACGATGTCCTAAACGCTCTGGGAACGGTCAACTACGGGGTTATTAATCAAAATATAAAAAATGGTTTTATGCAATAACTGTGTACAATAGTAATGTCAATAATGAGTTGCATTTCATAAAAATATTGAAATTTATTCTACGGTAGGGGTAGTTCAGGTAGGGGGTAGGGGGTAGTAACAGGTTAGTTCATATGAAAGTTAGACTAAACTTGTTTAGTCTTCGAAGTTAAGTCTTAATTAAGTTTAGTACTTAATGTTTTTTTTTTAATGGAACACCCTATATATCTTTACATTTTTGGATCCTGTGTTACTACAGAATTAAAATGATAATGGGTTATAGGGATTGAAACCTAACCGTTTGCATGTTATTCAGATGTTTACACAGAAATTTATATAATTTTATTATTTTTTTTTAGTCCTTGCCACTTCCATAAAAAAAATTAGTAATGAATGTAGAAGAGAAGGTTGGGGACTATCAGTGCGGATTCCGAGCCAATAGATCAGTGGTAGACCAATTGTTTGCGTTAAGAGAGATCCAAGCAGAAAGCTACGAGCACAGTACTATTCGTTGATTTTAAACAGGCATACGATAGAATAAAGAGAGACTATTTGTACAAAGCCTTGGAAGAACTGGGAGTAAAGAAGAAATTAATAAACCTAATCGAACTATCACTAAGGCCCAGTTGTGTGAACGGAGATCAGCTTGATCGTGGTTCAGTCACCTACGATACAATTGGGTCAATAATGGTATCCTAGGTAACTGAACCATAGTCAAACTGATCTACGTTCATACAACTGGGCCTAAGAAGGACAACTAGCCGAGTAAGAATTGGAGGAAAGCTGTCTGAGAGTTTTATGGTCCAGGAAGGAGTAAAGCATGGTGACCCCCTATCACCGGCACTATTCAACTGCTCATTGAAATACGTAAATTAGGAAAGGCGGGCTAAGAATATCTGGACTGATATACCATAACCTCCACCAGTGTATGGCTTTTGCAGATGACCTAGCAATAGTGACCAGATTCAGAAGATATACCATAGAGTCCAGGTAGATATACCAGTCCAAGATGGACTGATATACCATAACCTCCACCAGTGTATGGCTTTTGCAGATGACCTAGCAATGGTGACCAGATTCAGAAGAGAACTGCAGAGCACACTAATGAAGTAAGAAAGAGAAGCACTGCTAGTGGGACTAGAGATAAACGAGAAAAAGTATATGGAATGGGCAGACGAACAGTTCAAGCAACGGAATCTGACAGTAACAACGGAAAAAGGAAGGACGTATCATTTCGAACAGGTAGAGCAGATGACCTACTTAGGATCGGAACACCAAAGAACACCATGAGTAACGAATGAAATACGGACAATAATTATGGCCGGGAACAGGTGTGTGTTTGCACTTTAGAGAATTAAATTGAATTTACGAAAAACAAAAATCAGAGAAAACGACTTTTATTTTTGTAACATTTTTCAATTTGTGGCTTTTGAAAAATGTATCATTAAAATTAAACATATTCCAGAAAATGTCACCTAGTGTCCAGAGTTCAATATATGAAGTATTCAAGGAAAAGTCTGATATTTTGATTAGTATATCAATATCGACTATCGACTATATCGACTATACACCAGTATATTTCCTACTATATCATTTGATTGCGGTAAAATTCCCGAAAATTTTGCTCAGTTCAAGATTTCACAAGTTCTCTAAAATTGTGTGAACTATTCAAGAAAAATGATTAAGATTTTGATATATTCCATAACAATTAATGGGTAATACGTGAAAATTTCACTTAATATGAAGATGTTTAAAAGAAGTTGAAGAAAATCTCAATTAATATCAATGACTGTAGATATAAAGGACACAAGGACATACCTCACCTTAATTCAATGACTGTAGATATAAAGGACACAAGGTCATACCTCTACTTTATATAATTATTGTAGATATAAAGGACATAAGGGCACACCTTTTCCTTCATGTGATTCCTGTGGTTATAAAGAACACAAGGACATACCTCTTCTTTATACAATCACTAGGACATACCCCCCCTTATTTCAAATACTAGGACATACTCCTGTTAAGGTAGTTTTTTTTCCAACCTGTACGTGAATTATCCAGTCAACCTTCATGTGGATGGACACTTCTCTTTCCTCCACATGAGTACTCCAGTTCTTACTATCATGTAAGGACTCTTCTCCTTTACATGAGTACCCTAATTATAAAGGACACAAGGATACCTCTCTTTTTAATGCAATTATTGTAGTGGCAAAGGACGCACGAACATACCTCTCCCTTATACAATCACTAGGACATACCTCTTCTTAATTCAATTACCAGGACATACAGTCATGCTCACAAAAATCTAGTACAAACAATTTGACATTGCCATATAAAATTGCTATTATAACCTAATTTCTTGTACTAGATTTATGTGAGCATGACTGTACCTCTGCTTAATTCAAATACTAGGACATACTCCTGTTAAGGTAGTTTTTTTTTCAACCTGTACGTGAATTATCCAGTCAACCTTCATGTGGATGGACACTTCTTTTTCCTCCACATGAGTACTCCAGTTCTTACTATTATGTAAGGACTCTTCTCCTTTACATGAGTACCCTAATTATAAAGGACACAAGGATACCCCTCTTTTTAATGCAATTATTGTAGTGATAAAGGACGCACGAACATACCGCTCCCTTATACAATCACTAGGACATACCTCTTCTTAATTCAATTACCAGGACATACAGTCATGCTCACAAAAATCTAGTACAAACAATTTGACATTGCCATATAAAATTGCTATTATAACCTAATTTCTTGTACTAGATTTATGTGAGCATGACTGTACCTCTGCTTAATTCAAATACTAGGACATACTCCTGTTAAGGTAGTTTTTTTTCAACCTGTACGTGAATTATCCAGTCAACCTTCATGTGGATGGACACTTCTTTTTCCTCCACATGAGTACTCCAGTTCTTACTATTATGTAAGGACTCTTCTCCTTTACATGAGTACCCTAATTATAAAGGACACAAGGATACCCCTCTTTTTAATGCAATTATTGTAGTGATAAAGGACGCACGAACATACCGCTCCCTTATACAATCACTAGGACATACCTCTTCTTAATTCAATTACCAGGACATACAGTCATGCTCACAAAAATCTAGTACAAACAATTTGACATTGCCATATAAAATTGCTATTATAACCTAATTTATTGTACTAGATTTATGTGAGCATGACTGTACCTCTCCTTAATTCAAATACTAGGTCATCTTCTTCTTCTTTATATGGCATCTCCATTCAGGAGGTTTGCAATCATCATCGCTATCTTCACCTTGGAGGCGGCAGCTCGGAATAACTCTTGGGATGTGGTATCATATAATTCTCTCAGGTTAAGCAGCCATGAGCATCTGCGTCTACCGATGTTTCTCTTGCCCATAACTTTCCCATTACAAATGTATGTCCTCACTAGGACATACCTCTCCTTAATGCGTAAATTACTACTATTACTGTAAATATAAAGGACATAAGGACATACCTCTCCTTACTTCAATGACTGTAGATATAAAGGACACAAGGACATACCTCAACTTAATTCAATGACTGTAGATATAAAGGACACAAGGACATACCTCAACTTAATTCAATGGCTGTACATATAAAGGACACAAGGGCATACCTCTCCTTTATATGATAATTGTAGGTATAAAGGACATAAGCCCATACATTTTCCTTTATGTGATTACTGTATTTATAAAGAACACAAGGACATACTTCTCATTTATACAATCACTAGGACATACCTCCCCTTAATTCAAATACTAGGACATACCTCTCCTTAATGCGTAAATTACTACAATTACTGTAGATATAAAGGACACAAGGACATACCTCTCCTTACTTCAATGACTGTAGATATAAAGGACACAAGGACATACCTCAACTTAATTCAATGACTGTAGATATAAAGGACACAAGGACATACCTCAACTTAATTCAATGACTGTAGATATAAAAGACACAAGAACATACCTCAACTTAATTCAATGACTGTAGATATAAAGGGCACAAGGGCATACCTCTCTTTTATATGATAATTGTAGATATAAAGGACATAAGGCCATACATTTTCCTTTATGTGATTACTGTATTTATAAAGAACACAAGGACATACCTCTCATTTATACAATCACTAGGACATACCTCCCCTTAATTCAAATACTAGGACATACCTTTCCTTAATGCAATTGCTGTACATATAAAGGATACAATGACATACCTTTCCTTCCTTTCCTTTATGTAACCCCGCAATTGCAAAGGATCACACCTCTCCTTAATGTGAATATTACAATCTAATTGCATATGTCGGAACACCTCAATCTGATATACATATTGTACTTTCGGTACTGACCTTTCATCCATTCCAACACCTAATCCATAATTGCCCACGTTGTAACGCACACCAAAACAATAGGTCACACATCATCTTTCCATAATCAGAACCCGAACTTGTATATTCATTCTAGTCTCTCAACTTTAGATAACTAGAACTAAGAACATTTATATACCTAAGTAAATGAACAAATTGACGTTTACATCTCGTTGAAAATATTTCAATAAATCCGCATAAAATGCCAACAGCGGCCGTCGGATTTTTTCCACGAAGCGTCCCCAATTTCCTCCGAATTTTCCATTTAATCCATTTTTGCATTCGTATCGAGTTATGCCGATGAAAGGCCGATTTCCACACGTGTATGTGCTCGGCAGGGGAGAACGCAATTTCCGCGGATTTTCCTCTGCCCCCGGCCCATTAAAACCCGCCCCGAGCGAGGGGCGGCCAACTTTTCCGCGGCATTTGCATATTTTGATGATACGTGTAAAATATAGTTGTGCCATTTGCATTTTTCGCCCCCGCCCCCTCCCCCTTCTCGCGCTAATTGGATAAAGTTTTAATGCAGTTTTTCCCCGCTGATGGGTTTTTTATTCGGCCGCCCTCCTGTGTATGAATTTTTAAGTGGATTATTGGGCCGGCGGGGGCGGCTAAAAATAGGCTCGCCACGTTGCCCCGGCCGGCGCTGAAATTAATTCGCCCTTAGGTGGCTGTGATAAATTCGAAACGCGGACACTTTTCACGGGGTCGCGGGCTTCGCCGATTCCACCCCCAACCCCACCCACCGCCACCCCCTTTCGCGCATTAATTGAGATTCTGTGCAAATCCCTTGATGGGGGAAGCACGGTTTTTAATTTAAGATTTTCGTTCGGAATAATTCGTCAATCAAAATTCAATTAATTAATACAAATTTTAAAGGTAGGTACGTATTATGTAGCAATTACGTATTAAAAAAAACTCCCTGGATTAAAATATAATCCATTTTCGAGCGACTGCTTTCTATATGTAAGGGATCGGGATATCCATATTTTTTAATCTAATTGATCAAATAAATATGCTAATGAAACTTTAAATTGATGCCGTGACCAGGATATGGCTCACACCTTACATATACTCATTTAATATGTTTGCCTGCTGTTTTTGCTTGTACATTATTTCAATTAGCAAGTGGCAGCGTATGTTAACTTTCCATCCATAAATGTTAATCTTGTTGATAATCTTTGACAAGGATTTATAATAAATTTAGTTGCCTAATTCATATTGGCCTTTACATTTATTGCAAAAGCACTTGAAATCTAGATCTAAAAAAAATATCTAAAATGTTGTATGTACAATCGCGGCCATCCAAAAGTGAATGTTATTTTTTCGATAGATTGATTATTACTTTAAATAATAGGCGTTCTAAAATGTCACAGTTTGAATAGTAAACTCATGCTGCACGAACGTCAATTTTCAACTAAAATTTTTACTATTAGTTTTCACAAGTATCGTTTACTTTTGAAACCTTGTTGTACCTTGTTGTAGATACCTTGTTAAATAGGTTCGTATTGATATTTATGATCAGGAATTAATAGTTTCTACGTACACCAAACGCTTATAAATAATTACTTTCACTCCAGTGGAAGTTGCACTGGAAACAAATCCAAGCGGGGCTTTAAAGTTATGCTTATAACAGGCAATAGCTTACCATTGATACGTTCAACTCGTTCAAGGGGTTAACGTTAATTACCCTTAATTTATCTCCCCGCAGCGCCAAATCCGCAATCGCTGATAAAATAATCCCCGAAATAATTTTAAACCGGAATTTATGTGCGCCGCCGCCCGGAAACTAATTTTCGCCGGGGTTTTGTTCCCCATTACGGCGCCGCCGCTGGTACACGGGAACACCCCCGCGACCGGCCGCCCCCTATCCATCAGCCGGCAATTAGCATCACAATTGCCGGCGCGCCTGTGCCCCCGTTTAACCGGCGCAATAATCTGATAATCCCGGTCAAGTGCGCCCCCCGATAAATTCCGGCATTAATGTGATCAGATCTCGGGAGCGGCGTTAATATAAATTATTAATGTGCCCGCCCCCCGGCTGGGGGTTAATCCGCAGCCGCCGCTCGTTATATTTAATAAAGCGCGCGTCCCCAGTGAAAAATTAAGGCGGATAATGGGGGCCCCGGGTTAATGTGGCGCGACACCCTAAATATTGCTTAAAATTTCATACTTTCGCCGCCCCCGGCCCCCCGCAAGGCGTCTATTAAATGGCGCTCGTAATTGTGAGCGATGCGCACCTTGCGACTGCCCCACGATATTGCTTTATTTATATGCATCATTAGTGGAGGAAAAAACGACGGCGGCTCAGGTGTAAATTTTCATTTTTCTTTATGTCGTGTGAAATGTGTCATTCTTTAAATTTCCCAGAGAAAAATATAACAATTTTGAGGAAAATACGTCCTCACTCAGTCTGGCCCCATTCAATACATTCAAAACTAACATTTCTTTAAAAACAATATGATGCACGCTCACATAAACCTACACAAGAAATTAGGTTATAATAGCAATTTTATATAGCAATGTCAAATTATTTCTACTAGATTTATGCGAGCATGAATGTACATCAATAAATAGAAATTATATGATACACAGAGGATAATGTGAAGACTTGAAATGAAAACAGGGATATGTGCCAAAAACTTAAAACCGTTCTAAATTCCATCGACTATAGCCTGAAAAGCGGACTATGAGGTAGCTCCATGCATTACTTTATATTGTAATTTATTGTTTGTTTAACGTGGGCATGTAAGCTGCATTAGATTTATAAAAAGCAAAAAACTCAAAACTATGATTTTGGACCTTATCCCGGTTTTCATTTCAAGTCTTCATGTGTAAAACTAATGCTCTTGTAAATTGTGGTCGACCGAGAACTGCAAGGTGATTTGGAAGATGCTGAATATGGTGGTGGATGATCCATTTTTCGAAGTCGAAGGAATTGGCCATTTGGACATTAGAAAATTTAAGTATTTTGATTGCCAGCTTCGTCTATTGTGGTTCCTAAGTTTGGTAGCTATCTACTTGCTCTCAATCAGGAAACGGAAATCAACAAGAGACTAGATAAAGTCAACAGGGTAAACTACGTATTAATGAACAATAAGGAGATAAATAAGCAGATGAAGATGACAGCGTACAGAGTAGTGTATAGACCGATACTCACGTACGGCTGTGAAACATGGATGTTAACAAAGAAGGACAAAAGGAAGATGGAGGTAGCTGAAATGAAAGTGTTAAAAAGAATTAAAGGGATAACTAAGAGACAGAATAAGAAGTAAAAAGACAAGAGAAGAACTGGGAATCGAGGCAATAGACGAATTTATAGAAAGAAGGCAACTTCTCGGATAGTGGGGACATCTACAGAGAATGGAGAAATCTGTGCCAACAAAAAGGATATGAGAAGCAAAGGCGATAGGAAAAAGGAAGAGAGGCAGACCAAAGGATACATGGGACATTGTGATAAGGAAAGTACTAGATAAGAGAGGAAAATCGTTCAGCGAAGCCAAAGAACTGGCTCTAGATAGGAAAATGAGGAAGGAATTTATTAAGGGCCAATAAGGCCAAACACCCTACACCCCATAGGGGTAGAAGGGCATCTGATTATATATATATATATATATATATATATATATATATATATATATACAGGGTGTCTTAAATTGTGTGGAAATGGCTTAACCACAGATTACTGGGATCAAAAAAAGACGATTTAACAAAACATATCTATATACAAATGCGTTTGGTTTAGCCAGAATTCAGCTTCAAAGTTAATTTAAAAAAAACAAAATTTGCTTACAAAAAGAAAACGTTTACATTGATTTTAATGTTGTTTGGTGTGACACTTTATACGGGTATAACTTATATTTTGACATAATATTGTTATTATCACTAGACCGGTTGTGCATAAAACAAGTGAGGCCAACATTAATACATTCATATTTTTTAAAGACAAAAGCAAATCAATTTAAAAAAAAACAAATCGGACGCAGGCATTCATTATTAAGTTTTTTTTGTATCTTTATAGTTTTTGATATCTGTTACAGTTTCGACACAAAAAAATAAAATATGAGTGACTGCGCTACACGTTCGTTAGTTCTTTCGCTTCTTTCCATGTTTTCCCTCTTTCTTCTATTATTGTTTTCATTCTGTCATCCCATGACTTTCTCAGGCTTCCTTTCTTTTTCTTCCACACTTTTTCCACTATTCTTTGGTTGTCCATTGTTTGCATATGTCCCCTCCATCTGAGCTGTCATTTTTCCATGTATTGTTGTATTGGCTCTATGACTAATTCTTGTCTTACTTTTGTGCTTCTTATTTTATCTATTTTCATTACTCCTTTCATGTTTCCTAGGACCTTCATTTCGCTTGCTTGTTTTTTTATTTTTTCCCGTTCCGTCTAGCTTCCACGTTTCGAATCCACATGTTAGTATTGGTGTAAGTGTACAAGTTTTACCTTTGTTTCTTTACTTATTTATTTTTGTTTATGATTGTGTTTTTGATTGCCTGGAATAGTTTTTGAGTTATTTTGCTGTGTATTTCCGTCTCTTCATTTCCGTCTGCATTCAGTTCTAGTCCCAGGTATTTGTATGTCTCTACTTGTTCAAGTTTTTTGTTGTCAATTTCTATTTGTATCTGCTCCTGTTTCGCATCCACATGTTAGTATTGGTGTAAGTGTATAAGTTTTATCTTTGTTTCTTTACTTATTCCTTTTTTGTTTATGATTGTGTTTTTGTTTGCCTGGAATAGTTTTTGAGTTATTTTGCTGTTTATTTCCGCCTCTTCATTTCCGTCTGCATTCAGTTCTACTCCCATGTATTTGTATGTCTCTACTTGTTCAAGTTTTTTGTTGTCAATTTCTATTTGTATCTGCTCCTGTTTCCCTAATACCATTACTTTTGTTTTTTTGATGTTCAGCTTCATTCCTTTTGCCTTTAGTTCTGTGTTTCATAAGTTTACTGTTTCTTGTAGCTGTTTTAATGTTCTTGTTATTATTATTACATCATCTGCAAATGCTCCTTCCGATATTCCTATTTTTTTCATGTTTTTGTAGCCTACTATCCATTTCTTGTTGCTCTCTGGTGTGCATTTCTTTATTATGTCGCCCATGTATACTCATGGGTATACTCACTTCATACTCATATGACATTTTTTACTTAGAATCATCCATACTACAACTTCCCAAAATATTTGCACTTCCTCCTGAAAAATCCTGTATAAGGTGTTCCATTAAAAAAAATCAAATGATGCAGTTTGCGAATATTGATCACACTGTATGATGAGTTATGTGTCAAATGAAAATTTATTTTTGAAGGTCAACTATCAATAAAAGTATACACCTAATTAGAGCTTACTAGCTGCACCAATAAGAGCAGAAAAAATAATATGTATAAATTAGCACTCCAGGCCTAACAGGCCCATGGCTTTGTTGATAAGCTGTCTCCATTCCATCCTGTTCTTCACTTTGTCTTTGTAATTTGTTATTTTACATTCTGCTAGGTCCTTTTCCACTTCCTTCATCCATCTAGATTTTGGTCTTCCAGTTCTTTTTCTTCCACCTCTCCTTGTCTGTAGTACTCTCCTTGTCGTTCGGCTTACCCCATCCTCTTCACATGTCCTAGCCATCTTAGCCTTTGCGCCATCACTACTCCCACGATATCCGGCTCTTCGTACAGTTCCATTAGTTCCCTGTTGGTTCTTCTTACCCATTCCCCCTGGACACATTTTCCACCATATACTTTCCGGAGAATCTTCGAATTTTGACGTGTTTTGTAAGACTATTATTGTTGTAATATGGTGTAATTACACTTCCTCACAAAATGAACTTATGATGAAAGATTAAGAGTGGAAGACATGTATTTTGGCGGAAATTCGATGGTAAAAAAAGATAATGGTACGTGCTACGATAAAACTGTTATGATTTTCGAAATCAGCACCCCAAAATTAGCATAAACACCTATTATGGTGTGCACCGCAAAAAGTCGCAGGCCCTGTGTACTTAACGGGGAGTTGGAGCTTGTGAAAGTATGTTTAGAAATAAAACGTAGCACCTTTTTCACAAAAAACATTTATTTTTACTAAATGTACATTTCAGTCGCCAAGCGACCATCTTCAGTAGTAGATACGTACTGTACGTATCTACGTATAGTATACTGAAGATGGTCGCTTGGCGACTGAAATGTACATTTAGTAAAAATAAATGTTTTTTTCTGAAAAAGGTGCTACGTTATATCCCTGTGTACTTAATCTATCTGTTTATCAGATGTTTTTAATCAATATTTGATTTTTTATGTATTTGGTTGGTTTAGATGTTATTTTGTATGATTAATAGCTGCTTGCATTAATGGTGTCTTTATTTGGGAAGATTGCGAAAACTGATGGAACTAATAAAAGTCATCTCGAAGTTTTCGCATTCATCCCCAGGGCGATTGCCTCGCGCCTGAGTGCGACATTGACTGAGGTGGTCTGGGGCTTAATGACCGCCGGCCACTCGGATGGGGCCGTCGAGGGGCGGCTGCAAAAAACTGCCCATTTCTCATCTTTATTATCTGCCAATACAAGCTGTTACATATCTCCTCGGGAATTGATGTAAGCCGACAATCAGGACGTGCGATTGGAGAGGTCTCGCTGAAATATCGGCCGTGGAGGGATAATGGACGTCGGGCAGTTACTCGCCGATATTGAAAATCACCCATTTAGCGTCCGGATTTACAGGCCCTCAGGGAGCCCAGTGTCTATCAGGCCGCCTCCTCTGGACGTTTAATTTCCACTGAGAGTTTGAAGATGTACTGCATAACGCTCTCGTCAATTACTTATGGAGTACATGACTTCAGGAAAAACATATTTTTAGTTTTCATCAGATTTTCATCAGAAGAAATTTGCCTCAGTTGATAGACGTCATTAAAATCTACTTATGACCATAACGTCATTAAAATCTACGTATGACCATAAATCTTCAAATGTTACTTAGTAAACTATCAGTCCGCCTTCTACCACAATGGTGTAGGTGTGTTGTTTTCTTTTCTACTTTCTTACTGATTTACGTTACTGATTTTCGTTCATGGAAGTTTTTCCATTTAGGCCTGTCCTCGAGATAAGCCCTTTTCGAAATTTGCAATTCATTTGTTACAGGTATAATTTTTTTATCTCATAGCTTAAAAGTTGTATTTTAAAAAATAGTTTTGATTGAAAAATGAAGCTGCTGGTGTTTTAATTGTGCTACCAAATTCTAGTTTATGTTTTGTAACGAACATGAATTATTTGGGGCTGAAATTTTGATGTACAAATATCAATTTTGACGGCTTACAACTTATTAAGACATTAAATATGTTTTTGGTGCTCGATTCCAAGTCCAGGTCCAATAAATATCTGCATGTGTGCTATTTAGCATCCCTACATGGAATTAAAAACAAGCGCTCTTCTGGAATCAAATATTTAATAATTAATTGGAGATTCTTTAAAATATTACGTGTTGATTTACTACTCTCCTACGGCAAATTGGAAAGTTCCACTTATACATTATATTGATAGACCCTTCATGACTAATATTCATTGAATCAATATCTAATAGTATCAATAATGCATGTCTCCAATAAACTTTAATTGAAACCTATTTCAGTGCATGGCTTGTACGGATGAACGTCCCAGTGATCTCGTATATGAATAATACGTTATTTAATTTGCGCAAGTGCTTGTACTGTTGATAAAGGGATTTGTTGTATTGTGCCGAATTGCGGGATTTACATTGCTCCGATATTGATGTGCGGTTTGGAATTTAGACCGGCAGCATCAACCGCACAATCAAGGACTGTGATGAAATCGAACTGCGAACTCGAATGAGCTGCCATTGCAGGCGGGCCAAAGCGTTTCAGAAGTTTGTGCACACGAAGGGCAGTAATTAAGTTTACACCTCCGACACTTTCGAGTGGTTTGCGCAGTAAATAATTTCACTTAGGTGTAACTCATCGCAGTATTAAGTAAACTCAATAACACAATTTGATATAAGTCAATCGATAAGATAAAAAAAAGTTTGTTTTTCGAAAATTGAAACTCGTCCATGGCTTTGGATTTGCATAATCTTGAAACCGTAATACTTTGTCACGTGTCACTTGACCAAAAAACGCAAACGCAAGTTTTAATTTACCAAGAACTAGGATTAATGTGACAATTACTGTAAATTGTTTCGCAACTTTTGCAAATCAAATGCATCTATTATACAACAATACTGCACCATTCTACGATCGTTACGTTGCTAATAGCGTTAAAAAATAGTTATTTATGGTATAAGTGAATAAAGTCGAATTTTACAGACTACAGAAGAAATACTATAGAGTGCAGAATGCTACAAAAACCAAAATATAAAAACGATCACAAACTGCGACCATTACATCAACCAATATTACAATTAGAAGTAACGAAAATTGACACAACACATTATTGTTTAATTTTTTAAACGAGTCGAATAGTGCAATAAAACAACTTATTAAAAAAAATGTAGACAATTATCTGAAAATGAAAATATTTTCATAATTTCCCAGAAAATAACTCGACAATGCAAAAAAAATCGAAAGGAATAAAATGCCTCGGTATTTTTTTTTTAGCATTAGTAAGTAAGTATCTTGTCAATGTTTGAAACAATTCAAAGCAATGTCCGATGTCCAAATGAAATTTTGAGTATTATTTTAATAAATACACTGTCAAAATTTGAAAAAAAAATTTTTTTTTAATTTTAAATTTTGATTTAGTTATAGATGATAATGTGTAACTATCAAAATTTAAAAATTAATTCAAATAACATCAGGATATATACGTACTAAAATACTAAAATAAAATATATTACTAAAATATATGCCTCTGAAGGTGGTTTGTTAATTAAACCGAAACTGGTCAGGCAATATAAATGAATAATAAAATAAAATAAAAATAAATACTACCAGTAAGTACTTAAATATAAATAACTGGAAAACATGGATAATAGCTATTTATGGTATAAGTGAATAAAGTCGAATTTCATCCACGAAAAAACAGTTTAGCGCAAGAGGCAAAGCCGAGTGCGATAATGTTTTCGTGTGGATAAAATTGCTTTATTCACCTGTATCATACAAGATTTATTTCTAATTCGTTATCAGAATTGAAGAATATGCGTGAAGTATCACATTGGCACGTGACAACAAAAATTTCAAGGCTAGTGCTAATTTACCTATTTATTTACTTTATTCACGTTGTCAATGGTTATAGTGAAAATGTAAACATTTTATTCACCCATTCGATTAAAGTGTAGTTTTAACGATGAGATTCAATATACATAATGAGCATTTTAATAATGCCAATTGGAAGATAGGTATTTATTGTGATCTCTCTTCTTTTGAAAGATCTTTCAAAATCCAAATAAATTACAAATATTTATGGTCAAAATAAGATCAAAATATATACATAGCAAAATACACATATCATGCCTCTGGTGATGGTTTTTTAGAAACTGAAACTAGTCGGGAAAAATAAAATAAATAAATACGAAAATAAAATAAAAATAACTCTACCAGTAAGTACGCAATAATAATAATACCTTAAATAAATGTTAATGTAAATATTAATAATAAATAAATAATATACAGTATGTCCCCGGATTGAGTTTACAAGAGGGATTTTTTTAATTTGTTCTCTTAAGTAAAAATGTCATAGGAATTAAAGTTCCTGCTTGGTCTGAAACTACCATTTCAGTTATTAAAACATTGATTTATTTATACAGGGTGTTGGCTAAATTTAAAAAAATCCAATTTTGCCAATTTATGTCAAATAATTATGAAAAATAACATAATTTAAACAATCCCCCACCATTTTCTTCACACAGTTTAAGTTTGGTATGGAACTCCTGAAGACTGTCTTAGATTTATTCAATAGTTATTGATGCAAATGCCTCTTGTATGCGAGTTTTTTTAATTTTTTGGTTTCATTTTCTGCATTTAGGGGATTGTTTGAATAATTTTCTTTTTCTTTAATGCTGTTAAATGTAATTTTAAATTCATTTGGCAAATACTAAATAAATAAGTGTCAAAATTTTAATTTTGCCAATACCCTGTATAAATAAATCAAAGTTTCAATAACTAAACTGGTAGTTTCAGACCAAGCAGGAATTATAATTCCTATAACATTTTTAATTAAAACTAAAAATTTAAAAAATATTCCTCTTGTAAACTCAATCTGGGGACATACTGTATAATTGATTTGAGATTGTATTTTTCATTATTCCATTATTGAAATAAAATAATTTCATTATTCCACTACTGGATAAAGTAATTTCATTATTCCACTACTGGATAAAGTAATTTCATTATTCCACTACTGGATAAAGTGGTACTTTATATGCTTCATAAGTAAGGTGACCAGACGTCCCGATTTTAGCGTGACAGGTCCGATTATTAGAAATTTGTCACACGACGTTTTAAAAAAAGTCCCGACTTTTGAATGATTTTTTTTTTCGGGGTGACTTTTTATTGGCTATTTTGAAGCTATAGGTACTTAAATATAAAATATTTTTGATTGAAACATTTGTTTTTATTCATGGCAATCTTTCATAAGAAAATCTACGGACCTAACTTTTTGAAAACATTGAAACTATACAATCAAATATGTTTAAAGTCAATTAATTTTAATTGCAATAATATAAAACACATTTCTTAAAACCATCGAATCTAGAAACACTGAATAACTTTTTTCCTGTGAAAAAAATGTTTATTAATAGGTTACTTATTTAAATACTGTATACTGGTAGCCGTTACTTTGTGGAACATGGTAAATGAATGAAATAAAACAATTTTACTTTGTTGCTTCCACTATCACATTTATTTTACAAAAATAATTTAGTTACTGCAGTTTAGACTACTTTATAGTCATTGTCAAACTTAACAATTTTTTTAAAGTTTGACCATGACTATAAAGTAGTCGAAACTGCAGTAACTAAATTATTTTTGTAAAATAAATGTGTTAGTGGAAGCAACAAAGTAAAATTGTTTTATTTCATTCGGTTACTTATTTCTACATTCCCCCCCCCCCCCAATAGCGTTCCGCTTTTCTATTGTTAGAATCTGGTCACCTTATTCATAAGTATGTACAAAACCAAAATTGTGGATAAAATAATTTAAATTGTAAATACTTTTAAAACAATTATACCAGTTCACCAGCAACTTAAATTCACTGAACGAAAACAATACAATAAGTGCAAAATATTTATATTCTTTGACCGCATGTTGTGTCCTGTATGGGTAAGTTCTGAAACATCCTGTAGAAACATGCTCATCTGGACCTTGTAACGCGAAATAGTTGTTTATAATTGTAATAACATGCCCAGATGTACACAACAAATTATAATGTGATTGTGGATAAAATAATTTAAATTGTAAATACTTTTAAAACAATTATACCAGTTCACCAGCAACTTAAATTCACTGAACGAAAACAATGCAATATGTGCAAAATATTTATATTCTTTGGCCGCATGTTGTGTCCTGTATGGGTAAGTTCTGAAACATCCTGTAGAAACGTGCTCATCTGGACCATGTAACGCAAAATAGTTGTTTATAATTGTAATAACATGCCCATATGTACACAACAAATGTAAACCAGGCTTGTTTGCCGGTGGTGGAATTTCAATTTAAATTAACTGGGCAAACAGACGGATGAAACTAAATCTGATTGTAATTATAGAACACCAGGTCCTATATCGAACATAAACATAACTGTGTTATATAATAAATTGAATAATCAATGGGATTGTTATTATTAATGGGGTTTAGAATTAACTTATTAACAGATTAGCTTATAATGTTAATTTGATTTCAATTATTAATAATTAGTAAATTTAATATTGGTATAGTAGTAGAATATAAAGTATAGTAGTATTTGTTTTGTACTGTATGTAGTATTTTTTCTTGATTACAAGACCAACAAGAATAATGTGTTTCAATACTTAACTGTATGTAGTATTTTTTCGTGATTATAAGATAAACAAGAATAATGTGTTTCAATACTTAACTGTATGTAGTATTTTTTCGTGATTATAAGACAAACAAGAATAATGTGTTTCAATACTTAAGCCTTTCAGGCCCGATTTTTTTTTGCGAAATTTTTCATAAAGGTGGTGCATGATAACCACTGGGCCGCAAACAATTGACTATTATATTGGTGGTATGGACATGGTATGGACATGACCATTGGTCCTCAAAGGGTTAAGTATTCATTTTGAGTTTTTTAAAATGGAATATTTTTCGATTACATTAAACAATTAAGTAATGGATGGAAGTTATTAATAAAATAGTTTCGGCATAACATTATGATTTTTGGAAATATTTTTGAAAATAAACTAAATATTTGACGGATTTGCTGCAAGAACCATATATGAGAAGTACTATGTTTGAACGTCATCTGAGTTGACTATGAACATTTCAGAACAAGAACAGTCAATATACGAGGGCTGTTTGACGGAAGAGTGACTTTTTAATGTAAACGTTATTTTTCTGTTAAAAATATATTTTATTTTTCAACATAACACCCTTTCAACTGTACACACTTAGCCTAGCGAGTTTACAGTTTCTTTAAACCTTCCAAAAAGTAATCTTTCGGAAAGTCTTCAAAATATACATTTGTCTCGGTTATCACCTCTTCATTTGCCCGAAATCTTTTTCCACCCAGCCATTTTTTAAAATTTGGAAATAAGAAGAAATCACTGGGAGCCAGATCTGGCGAATATGGCGGATAAAGCAGTAATTTGTAATGCAATTCAGCCTATTTAGTGGTAGCAATTGCAGACGAATGAGATGGCGCATTATCGTGATGGAACAACACTTTTTTCTTCATCAAATGCGGTCATTGTTTTTCAAGTTCGGCATCAAAACGTGTCGGCATAATCAGCATAATACTGGCTAGTTATCGTTTTTCCTGTTTGCAAACAATTAATAAAGATTATACCTTTAGAATCCCAAAAAAAATGTCGCCATGACCTTATTGGCCGAATAAAGTGTGTTTGCCATTTTGGGAGCATGTTCGCATGGAGAAATCCATTATTTAGACTGTATTCTTGTTTCTGGAGTATAATGATGTATCCAAGTTTCATCTACTGTGACATATCGACGAAAAAAATCCTTTGAATTACGTTGAAGACGGCCAAACATTCTTCTTAATTCTTAATGCGAGCGCGCATTTGATCACCATTAAGCAAACGCGGCAACCATCTCGCGGATAGCTTTTTCATATTGAAATGTTCATGCAAAATATTGTATACCCGTTCGGTTGAGATGTTTACTTCATTAGCTATCTCACGAACTTTTCTTCGACGATTGCCAATTACAAGGCCATAGAGTTTATTAACCACTTCTGGAGTAGTCACAGTAAATGATGGTTTCGGACGATCTGCATCAACCGTGCTCATATGACCACTTTTAAAAGCAGAAACCACTTACAAATCATTCCATGGGACAGAGCAGATTCTGGATAATATTTACGTAACTTTTCCTCGGTTTCTTTAATTGTTTTTTCACGTAGAAAATAATGTTAAATCAACACTCGAAATTATTTTTTCTCCATATTTACACAACAACGAAAACAGTTTTCTTCAAATAAGTATAAAACATAATCTATCTGTCAGATTGGTGCCAAATTTTGACAGTGGACCTCCGAAAGACCCCAGGAGTTTGCAACATAATCATTATAGCGAAAGTGTTACCAACCTTTGAAAAGTCACTCTTCCGTCAAACCGCCCTCGTAGATCAAAATAAATTTTTATTAATAGGATAAAATTGAATTTAGAATAAAACACTACTATGTTTTATCTACACAATTTCACCTGGTTAAACCTGGTTGGTGGTTAAAACATAGTAGTGTTTTATTCTAAATTTAATATGGATTACCACAAAGTAAAGGTCTCAACCATCTTAAGGATAAAATTGATTTCTTTGATTTTTTTTTTAATTTGAGAAGGTGCAAACAGTCGATGTGTATGGATGCATAGATGTATTGCTGTATAGATGTATGGATGTGTTGATGTATGGATGGATGGCTGTAGATGTGGATATGCGTCTGTAGAAACTTTTTTGTGGACACAATAATTAAAAAATCACCCAATATTAAGAACAAAATTAGATTTAACAAAGTTCTGGAATAAAAAGTCA
The DNA here is from genome assembly GCA_951805005.1 of Othius punctulatus. Classification (NCBI taxonomy): domain Eukaryota; kingdom Metazoa; phylum Arthropoda; class Insecta; order Coleoptera; family Staphylinidae; genus Othius; species Othius punctulatus. The sequence continues at coordinate 18,600,682 of OX638145.1, forward strand.
TAGGGTGGTTACTTCAGGTTTTTTTTTATGTTATTAGTTCTGTCATTGAGTTATTATTTCTACAAAACTGAAGGCTTACAAGTCTACAAAAATTTATGAAGCCATTTATTATGGCTTCATAAAATATTGCCTGTTTTTTTATTACGCATAATGATAATGCATTAAATATGTTACAGCCAACCATTTCCCCGGGTTAAATGAATCACACGTATACAAATCTATACAGTGCATTAATATTTAATTTCTGTCATAAATCCGAGCGCTTAGATATTCCACAGCAGCATTAAAATGGTAGTCCCCATTCACAATGCAAAGCATAATTAACTCGCACGTTATAAATATCTATTAATCTGGCCTGCAGTGAACTGCCGCGTTTTGTAATCATATCTGTGCACACATACGAAAAAAAGAACGTAATGCATTTACTCAGTGATAAATACCACAGCGCAGCACATAACCGCAACGCTGCAATCAATACCGGATACCGACTTCCATGCACCATTTTTTTGTTGTTGTTGTTAAAACTCCACCGAATTTAAAATTCACCGCCCCCGCAACCGGTTGGGGCTGTGCTCTGCGTACATATATAATAATGGAGCCGGTCGGACGTAATGAGTTTCGGCTCGAACAGGTCCGAGCCGATCAGTATGCGTGCGGCAAATATCATAGACACACTGGCGCATACGTAATCACTGATTATGCAGATCGGGCCGAATTCGAAACGGGCCGTTAATGTATACGGGGCCCGCGTCGGCGGGCATTAGCCTGTCGCTCATCGATACCCAAAAATTAAGTGCTAAAGCTCCAGTGGACCTGTTGGATATCGAGCGCGCACATTCTATGTGAGCCCCCTGTATATGAGAGCACTCGGGGCATTTAAATAATGGCATTCGTTATCGCTTTTAGTGGTGACATTAAGCTGAATCACTTGCCGGATTGAATTAGATAAAGGTGGAAATTATTTCAGTAGTAAACACCAGCGTAATGGTAATGTTCGGTGGTAGGTTTGTAGGTGGACGTACTTAATTTCGAACAGATAATTTAGTACATAATAATAATAATAATGGCATTGGAGGCTAAAATGTTTCAGCCTGATTTTCAGCCTGATTATTTTCTAATAGTAGCAGTAAAGTAATGTTTATCAACGCTACCGACATTTCTGTCTTTTTGCGTAATCATCATCTGTTATTTTAAGGTTTTATTTATTCAATTTAGTGATGCTATTAAGATACCTATAACACAAATCACGGTTGGAAACAAATGTTTCCAACCGATTACGTGATATACAAATTATACCCTCCAATGCAAATAAATCCATATTTATATATTTGATAATAATATATTTACAAATACATAAAATATATTTGTGTAGTAAATGCCGGTTAAAATAAATAAAACATAGAAAGTTAAAATATTGTTAAAACAAAATAAATTGCATATAAATTACAAACCAAGTGCCCTGCAATTTTTTGAATAAGTGCCTGCAAACGCATAAAAAATTAAATAACGTCTGAACAGTTAGAGCAAATTTCAAATAATAAACGAATTTATAAAGCCTAAAAAGGGGCAAATTCAAATATGCAAAGTTATACAGTGGGTTCCATTTAAAAAATCACAACTTCGATACTTTTCGGGATTTCGGAACACCCTGTATAACATGACATTAACTTTAAAACGTAGCCATAATAGACCCCCATATATCCCAAAAGTGAAATTTATAATACATATAAATTACAAACCAATGCGATTTTTGAATAAGTGCCTGAAAACGCATAAAAAATTAAATAACTTCTGAACGCTTAGAGCAAATTTCAAAAACTAAACGAATTTATAAAGCCTAAAAAGGGGCAAATTCAAATATGCAAAATTATACAGTGGGTTCCATTTAAAAAATCACAACTTCGATACTTTTCGGGCTTTTAGAACACCCTGTATAAAATGACATTAACTTTAAAAAGTAGCCATAATACACCCCCATATATCCCAAAAGTGAAATTTATAATACATATAAATTACAAACCAATGCGATTTTTTAATAAGTGCCTGCAAACGCATAAAAAATTAAATAACTTCTGAACGCTTAGAGCAAATTTCAAAAACTAAACGAATTTATAAAGCCTAAAAAGGGGCAAATTCAAATATGCAAAATTATACAGTGGGTTCCATTTAAAAAATCACAACTTCGATACTTTTCGGGCTTTTAGAACACCCTGTATAAAATGACATTAACTTTAAAAAGTAGCCATAATACACCCCCATATATCCCAAAAGTGAAATTTATAATACATATAAATTACAAACCAATGCGATTTTTTGAATAAGTGCCTGCAAACGCATAAAAAATTAAATAACTTCTGAACGGTTAGATCAAATTTCAAAAACTAAACGAATTTATAAAGCCTAAAAAGGGGCAAATTTAAATATGCAAAGTTATACAGTGGGTTCCATTTAAAAAATCACAACTTCGATACTTTTCGGGCTTTCGGAACACCCTGTATAACAAGACATTAATTTTAAAATGTAGCCATAATACACCCCCATACATCCCAAAAGTGAAATTTTTTAAAAGTCATGTGTTTTACCCACAATGCGTGCCGAAAGCGCGAATACCTTGCATAAGTACCCGGCGCATCCACCAAAAGTGAGGATTTCCCATTTTATACCCGGCGCATCCACCAAAAGTTTTAGTGTTGTTTAATTGTATATTTATTTGGCGACGACTTATTTTGATGGTACTGTGCTTATCTACGGTTACGAATACTTCGGAATTTCGTCTCTCACAGCATTTATTACAACAAAGTACCTGCTAGGAACGAAACAATTGTTTAATTGAAAGGTGGAATAACATGAAAAAACACGAAGAATCGAAATATTTTTATTATGACTGAAATTTATTGGAATAAATTGAAAATAATTGTTTTATCTGCGACTAATTTTTAATGTAAGTATTATACTTGAAGTTTTTGCAGTATAATGCTACATATTATTCCCTTAGGGAATCCGCTTTTATATCCATTGTTTTTAGCAATGGTTTTAATAGTCGTTATTTCGTTATCAAACGCATTTTTTATGGGAGCAATGTTAATGCTCGGTGAATCACGGAATGGAACGCTACAGTTTTTTTATTGTAAGCATGCCGGAAAGTAAAAGGGATAACTGAATCTGTGAATTTTGGTTTCCTATATATTTCGAAGTACAGTTTTTCCCTATATTTCGTAATTGAGAAATCTAAGAATTTGATGTTGGCCTTATTTTCTATTTCTACTGTAAAGTCAAAGGAAGGGTGGATCGAGTTAACAAATGTGACAAAATTATCTAATTATCGGTCGGTTCCAGTGAAGCTGAAATATCATGAAAAAACACGAAGAATCGAAATATTTTTATTATGACTGAAATTTATTGGAATAAATTGAAAATAATTGTTTTATCTGCGACTAATTTTTAATGTAAGTATTATACTTGAAGTTTTTGCAGTATAATGCTACATATTATTCCCTTAGGGAATCCGCTTTTATATCCATTGTTTTTAGCAATGGTTTTAATAGTCGTTATTTCGTTATCAAACGCATTTTTTATGGGAGCAATGTTAATGCTCGGTGAATCATGGAATAGAACGCTGCAGTTTTTTTGATTGTAAGCATGCCGGGAAGTAAAGGGGATAACTGAATTTGTGAATGTTGGTTTCCTATATATTTCGAAGTACAGTTTTCCCTATATCTCGTAATTGAGAAATCTAAGAATTTGATGTTGGCCTTATTTTCTATTTCTACTGTAAAGTCAAAGGATGGGTGGATCGAGTTAATAAATGTGACAAAATTATCTAATTATCGGTCGGTTCCAGTGAAGCTGAAATATCATAAAAAAACACGAAGAATCGAAATATTTTTATTATGACTGAAATTATTTGGAATAAATTGAAAGTAATTGTTTTATCTGGGACTAATTTTTAATGTTAAGTATTATACTTGAGGTTTTTGTGTTATAATGCTACATATTATTCCCTTATGGAATCCGCTTTTATATCCATTGTTTTTAGCAATGGTTTTAATAGTCGTAATTTCGTTATCAAACGCATTTTTTATGGGGGCAATGTTGATGCTCGGTGAATCATGGAATTTAACGCTGCAGTTTTTTGATTGTGAGCATGCCGGGAAGTAAAGGGGATAACTGAATCTGTGAATGTTGGTTTCCTATATATTTCGAAGTACAGTTTTTCCCTATATTTCGTAATTGAGAAATCTAAGAATTTGATGTTGGCCTTATTTTCTATTTCTACTGTAAAGTCAAAGGAAGGGTGGATCGAGTTAACAAATGTGACAAAATTATCTAATTATCGGTCGGTTCCAGTGAAGCTGAAATATCATGAAAAAACACGAAGAATCGAAATATTTTTATTATGACTGAAATTTATTGGAATAAATTGAAAATAATTGTTTTATCTGCGACTAATTTTTAATGTAAGTATTATACTGGGGGTTTTTGCAGTATAGTGCTACATATTATTCCCTTGGGGAATCCGCTTTTATATCCATTGTTTTTAGCAATGGTTTTAATAGTCGTTATTTCGTTATCAAACGCATTTTTTATGGGAGCAATGTTAATGCTCGGTGAATCACGGAATGGAACGCTACAGTTTTTTTATTGTAAGCATGCCGGAAAGTAAAAGGGATAACTGAATCTGTGAATTTTGGTTTCCTATATATTTCGAAGTACAGTTTTTCCCTATATTTCGTCATTGAGAAATCTAAGAATTTGATGTTGGCCTTATTTTCTATTTCTACTGTAAAGTCAAAGGAAGGGTGGATCGAGTTAACAAATGTGACAAAATTATCTAATTATCGGTCGGTTCCAGTGAAGCTGAAATATCATGAAAAAACACGAAGAATCGAAATATTTTTATTATGACTGAAATTTATTGGAATAAATTGAAAATAATTGTTTTATCTGCGACTAATTTTTAATGTAAGTATTATACTGGGGGTTTTTGCAGTATAGTGCTACATATTATTCCCTTGGGGAATCCGCTTTTATATCCATTGTTTTTAGCAATGGTTTTAATAGTCGTTATTATTTTCTACTGTATTTTTTCTACCTTATTTTCTATTTCTACTGTAAAGTCAAAGGAAGGGTGGATCGAGTTAACAAATGTGACAAAATTATCTAATTATCGGTCGGTTCCAGTGAAGCTGAAATATCATGAAAAAACACGAAGAATCGAAATATTTTTATTATGACTGAAATTTATTGGAATAAATTGAAAATAATTGTTTTATCTGCGACTAATTTTTAATGTAAGTATTATACTGGGGGTTTTTGCAGTATAGTGCTACATATTATTCCCTTGGGGAATCCGCTTTTATATCCATTGTTTTTAGCAATGGTTTTAATAGTCGTTATTTCGTTATCAAACGCATTTTTTATGGGAGCAATGTTAATGCTCGGTGAATCACGGAATGGAACGCTACAGTTTTTTTATTGTAAGCATGCCGGAAAGTAAAAGGGATAACTGAATCTGTGAATTTTGGTTTCCTATATATTTCGAAGTACAGTTTTTCCCTATATTTCGTAATTGAGAAATCTAAGAATTTGATGTTGGCCTTATTTTCTATTTCTACTGTAAAGTCAAAGGAAGGGTGGATCGAGTTAACAAATGTGACAAAATTATCTAATTATCGGTCGGTTCCAGTGAAGCTGAAATATCATGAAAAAACACGAAGAATCGAAATATTTTTATTATGACTGAAATTTATTGGAATAAATTGAAAATAATTGTTTTATCTGCGACTAATTTTTAATGTAAGTATTATACTTGAAGTTTTTGCAGTATAATGCTACATATTATTCCCTTAGGGAATCCGCTTTTATATCCATTGTTTTTAGCAATGGTTTTAATAGTCGTTATTTCGTTATCAAACGCATTTTTTATGGGAGCAATGTTAATGCTCGGTGAATCACGGAATGGAACGCTACAGTTTTTTTATTGTAAGCATGCCGGAAAGTAAAAGGGATAACTGAATCTGTGAATTTTGGTTTCCTATATATTTCGAAGTACAGTTTTTCCCTATATTTCGTAATTGAGAAATCTAAGAATTTGATGTTGGCCTTATTTTCTATTTCTACTGTAAAGTCAAAGGAAGGGTGGATCGAGTTAACAAATGTGACAAAATTATCTAATTATCGGTCGGTTCCAGTGAAGCTGAAATATCATGAAAAAACACGAAGAATCGAAATATTTTTATTATGACTGAAATTTATTGGAATAAATTGAAAATAATTGTTTTATCTACGACTAATTTTTAATGTAAGTATTATACTGGGGGTTTTTGCAGTATAGTGCTACATATTATTCCCTTAGGGAATCCGCTTTTATATCCATTGTTTTTAGCAATGGTTTTAATAGTCGTTATTTCGTTATCAAACGCAATTTTTGATAGGGGAAATCTTGATGCTCGGTGAATCATGGAATTTAACGCCGCAGTTTTTTTATTGTGAGCATGCCCATAAAAAAATGAGGCTTATCAGTTGTTATCTCTGTAGAAGTTTAACAAAGGTAAAAAATGTGAGTCTGTGACGCCGAAAACTGCGAAGTTTCAGAACTTAAATGCATTTTATACTTTGTCCTGATCATATTTTCGTACTGACAGAAGAAAATTGTAAGTCGCAAAACATTTGATGGTCATTTGATGGTCGTCATATTTTATTAATTAATTTGCAACAAAATGTAGACAAAAATTACAACCAAATTCGCTAATTATAAACATGATACTTTATTATTATTATTATAAAGTTAACAATTCAAAAGAAAAATAATTGTTATTCACAAATAAAGTAAAGAAAGTGGACTTAAAAAAATTGCTACTCTGAAGGAAGTTAATTTCCTCTATTCATAGAGAGGCTCGTCATCTTCATCAGTATTATCTTCTGTATTATCAATGCGATTTTGTCTTGTTTTGGATGCGATAGGTAGGTTTTTGAAATATGTATGGTTTTTGAAAAATGTAACTAAAGCACATTGTCAATTGGGGTGCTCAGAGGAGAAATGGATCAAGTCCATAAAATTCTTTGTTAAGTCATCAAGCCTTAAAGCGGTTTTTACTTTATTAATTTGCAACAAAATGTAGACAAAAATTACAAACAAATTCGCTAATTATAAACATGATGCTTTATTATCCTATAGCAAAAAGTTAACAATTCAAAAGAAAAATAATTTTTATTCACAAATAAAATAAAGACAGTGGACTTAAACCATTGCTACTCTGAAGGAAGTTAATTTCCTCTATTCATAGAAAGGCTCGTCATCTTCATCAGTATTACTTCTGTATTGTCAATACGATTTTGTCATGTTTTGGATGCAATGGGTAGGTTTTTGAAATATGTATGGTATATTGGTGGTATATAGGACAGTAAATCCATCATGTGCTGTTTTTTTTTAGTGTGCCACAATTCGCCTTGTTGGATTTTTTGTTTTTTTAGAATAACTTCTAAACTGCTCGGGCTTTTGAAAAAATTTCAACATAATCTGAACCAGCATATAAAACTGCACACTATTGCTCATTTAACCATATCTTAAGCTTTAAGAATGCAATCCTACTCTATTTAGGACACCCTGTATATGGTAACTGAACGATAATTAAAGTTCTTTCGAAATTGTCCAACTACAATTGCTCTTGTTCTATATTAAGTGAAGTTCTTGGTCGACCACACACAATTTTACTAAGATTTACTTTATCAAAATCAACAGCTTCATTCAAAGTCTGTTTAAATTTGAATGAAGTCGGCGAGGTCTTCTCAAATCTTAACCAACGGATATTCAGCCAACTGAATGCGTATCCATCAACAGTTTTTTTTTTCGATTGTGTATTGCTGATTCCAAGTTTTTTGTAGAAAAAAATCTTTTCTTTTCATTTCAAAAACTATAAATTTTGGATCCTGCTTTTTAGCAGTCCGTGCAATATCCATCCAGTGTTGAGGGGAGTAAATATGTGTATTCTTGCGACTTGCCTTTTCCGATCCACTTGATGATAAAGTTCTTGAGATGATGTTGACGAATCCATTGTTGAACATATAAACACGCAGATTTTATAGGTTAGAACATACTGGACATAAATCCACTATTACACTTATAAACCATTACTACACCGAACGACATAAGCTTTTTGTCAGTGCACAAGGAGGACGACTGGATAAACAGCAATCATTTCTCTACTGAACGTAGAATGTACTAATGTGTACTGTGAGTGTGTTATCGACGAAATTTAGAAAAATTGGGTTGATCTACTTCTCTTATGGGCACCTCAATTCATGGTCAGACGTATTTTCGGTTTCTTCACGGGGATACATATCTCAATATAACTAATTGAATCATATTTTTGGTCATATTATTTTCATAAATAAAATTGTTCAGCACTCCGATATTCAAGTAATCTCAGCATTATGAATGAAACAACTGTATGTATGTATGTGCTTAAGTAGTTACAAAATTAGAAGTAGAATGTAACTTTATCATACGAAACTATAATAAATTTTGAATAACATTGCCTTTTAAAGTTTTTCCGATCACATGGCTGAAATTTTTGGTAGACACAAATGCTAATATTTCACGCGATGATGACATACATGAAAGTACCTTCTCTACACAATTTGAAGATTTTACTGTGTGAATTCATGTATGTGATGCGTTCCTACCCACAAAGTGGCGTTGAAATTCATTGGTAGACACAAATGCTAATGAATTTCTATGCAGTGGTGACCTGTATTGAAGGAACTTGTCGTTATATGAATGGTGTAGATGAAAATGGTATGAATATCGTGTTCCTGGTATTGTAAGCTGTAATTTTTGGGCAGTAATTGTTTGCGTTATTTGGACATTTCAGTGCGTAGATTCCGATCTGGTGGGCCCCAATCTGCACGCGACGTACTCGTGCGCACTATCGTTTGCCGTTTGCCCGGTGTTCCAGGCATAATTGAATAGTAATTCGAGTTGCATGCTGGGCCCCACGTCTCGCACAGCCGCCCCCCACACACGACCACCGCCGTACGGGGGGCGGCGCTGATTAGGCGATGAATAAAGCATAAAAAGCACGTACCCAAAGCGGCGGTTCGTGCTCGATATTGTAGCTGTTACTCGTACACGCGCTCGCGTGTACCCCAATTACGCCCCCGGAATCGCGCCGACTTAGTCACCTGGCGTCGTACACATGCATCGATGTCCCGCGGTGTATCTGGCGGTGTATGCCGCCCCCGCTTTTTGTTAATAACGTATGCAGGCGGTGATAAGATAGAGCCGCTGAATTACGCCGCCGCCGCCGAAGGGGCGGCTGGGGGTGGTTTTTGTGCGCCGCCGCATTATCTGGCATATGCAGGGCTCCGCTCTGGAGCACATGAGCGCGGCTGCAGTTAATGCACTAATTATAATGCCACACAAATCTTGAATTAGGTCCTCGTGTACGTGCCAACGTCAGCGGGGGCGGCGCAGAGGGCGAAAAACGCCGGGGACGGCGCTGTTGCTCGCCGGGGTTAACTCCGCGGGACGCGAGGCTTTAATTATGCCATGTCTGCGGCGGCGTTTATGGTTGTAGTTTTGTTTTTTACCACGGAATTCCGGCGAGCACTCACTCACTGGGACAGAAAAAACATGCTCGGATTGAAACGTTGCTTTGAAGTTTCCGACGGAACATGTTAACACTCTGCAGACTAGTGGGACTAAAACAAAACTTCTTGGATTATAAACACTATAGCTTCGTATCTCCGTCATTCGTAACTGAAAACAATTAAAATCATCAATTGTAGAGAAATATATTAGAATCAGTAAAACTCGACCAATTGTTTTTATTTCTAGTTCATCTAACTAATTAATTAAACACATTATTGATTAATATATTCATTTATTATCACAAAATCGAGCCAAAAGCGAACCCAAATTCAAAATAATTACATAAGACCTAATTTCAAAATGCGTTTGTTTCCTTTATTAAACAGGAAAATTGTGCTACACATAACACAAAATAGACGCCTTATAAACACAATATTTCAAATGGTTAAGTTATCGAATTTCGTTCAATATAAAAATATAAAATACGAACAATATGTATTTGCAATCGATACGACCAGTTGTACAATCTCCAAATAATTTTCAATGCAGAGTAATTCCTACGAAATAAATTGGTGACACAGTGGTATATATGGTGGTAACTGAACTATGATAAATCAGCTTTACACAATCTAGAAACAAGTCTTCAAAGTATTTGTCTAAAATATATCTGTTCTGGACACAGTTTCCTTCCGAACGATACAGATTTTATCGATATTAAATCCGCTATTAAACGCCAAAAAACAATATACACACCTGACGATTATTAGACATTATGAAAACGTGTAGGAAAAAAAGACCTTTGATAGTCACTCAAATGGCTGCAGAAGATTTTATGGGAGTTTTTTTCTCCTGGAGAGGTTCCCTAAAGCCCCTCAGCACTTGGCCTCTGTAGTCCTTTTGTGCTTTCCCCTGTGGACTCAGCTTTCATCCATGAGCCCTGTTCTCCTTTAAAGAAGTTCAGAATCACTTTGGGTGTAAAGCTGCTGACTGTCTTTGGTACCACGATAGGGTTTCCAAAGTTTCCATTCGCATAGGACGTGGAGGGAGCTACAAATATAAAAAAATGTTAATACTAATTACTAAATTACAGATAGCAAGGAAAAAATTAACTGGTTAAAAGTAAGAGAAATAAAAATTGAAAAAGAAGCACCTTTTATATTAATGATGAAGGAGAATGAATATTCAAAACCTTACAAAAAAATTTCGATTCTCAAATCTGTTCGTGGGAGACCTATACAAACAAGATATTTTCCAAGACTTAATACCCCTGTGGCCAAATGGAAAACGCATCGTAGATGCAAAATTATAAAACTTACGCGAAATGCTGCACCTATCCCGTCAGATGCAAGATTATTTTATGAAAATTTACAAAGTGCCGATATTATTGAAGATGTTGGTATTGTAGATTTGGATTTTGAAATTGATGCAGAATGAAAGCTATTAAGAAATAATGTTTCGTTTGTTGTTATATTTGTATAACTAATTAATACAAAAATAAGTTTCGCATTTTGTTCAAAAAATGTTTGATTTTATTGTTTTTAAAAAGAGCAGAAAGCTACTTACCCTCAAAACACCGCTATATTTAGCACAATTTAAATCTTACAGGGAAATATTTTGTTCAAATTTTTTATTCATTAGTTTCAAAACAATGAAAATATGAAATATTAATTTAAAGTTGTCAAAAATTAATTATAACAATTAAAACTGTAAAATCTGATATCTCGTTCTAATGTGGGTAGCTTTCTGCATAACGCGATCCAAGTCACTTCGAAATTGTCCAACTGATCCTTAGTACTTACAATCAAAACTTTCTAAAAGAGTAGGATGTTCTCTAGAAATAACAAAAATAGATTCAAAGCTTCAAAAGTTTTGAGACATTCTAATTGTTTTGGAAAATACAGGAAATACGTAGAGACAGTTCATAAATAAATCACAGAAACATCTACAGTTTCTAAGGATGTATATTTAAAAAAAAAAACAGAGAAAATGCAGCCTACAAACTTTGTATCGACACTAGTAAAATCATACCAAATCTATACTGTTCCATTTTTATTTTTAACTAAGTTGTTTTTGTTAGGGTGACAGTATTGTTGGCCAATGTAAAAAGTCACTAGACTTGAAAACATAGGTTATATTTAAAATAAAAGAGGTTATATTTTATGACAGTGGGCAATGTTGCCATCAAATTGAGTATCTATTGAGTACCAAATTTATTTACTATTTATACTTTACAAAAGCAAATTAGTCAAATTATAATATAAAATATAGTTGGTGGTTGCTTTACTTAAAAAAACTGCACACTTGAATGATTGAAGCAATAATTTTATTATTGTAATATATGAATTAGGCAACGTTGTTAGAAATCTGACATTTAATAATTTTTTCACTGTCAGATCATTTTTGTTGGTGTTCATGTGTTAAACTTTATAAAATGAAACCACAGCCTTCTTAGTTAAAAATTATAATGGTAATTGTTATAAAATACTATCCAATAGTTCAATGTTAATTGTTATAAAATACTATCCAATAGTTCAAAAATTAACTTTATTCTATTTTTGTAATATAGAAAAAAGTATATCGTAAGTATGCAGGGTTCACGCTCATGGACCGTTAAAATTTTATGGGGTTCCCGATTAGCTAAAAATAAAAATAAACATTTAAACATAGCTGATTCCGTTGTCCTCAGGTGATATACTTTCAACCTTCTATCACTTCCGGTTGAAGCGGATGTAGCTATCAGCTTTTGTTTTTTTAAATGGAACAGTAAAACTATGATGCATGTGTAAATAGCATAGGCGAAATTACATAATGTAGCTGTTTGAATACCTAAGTGTACGAGTATAAGTAATTGAAATTCTGGATAAAATTTTTAAAGTCATTCAACAAGTTTTATATATATTTTTTTAATTCTTCCAGTTTCAATAAGTTATTTATGAATTTTAAAAGCTATTAGTGAATTAAATTTTAATGAATGTTAATGAAATTTCTAGGGAATTACATTGTTCTTTTTACATAATTCGACATTATACAGTGTGTTTCCTGCTAAGGTACCACACTCTTGTAAAGTTATATTTCATAATTTTAATTATTCGAGAAAAGTACTAGAGATTTATAATATCGTAAGCTAAGAAAAACTTCATTAATGACATGAAAATAAAAAAATCGAATGATTACACAGCACTGCCCATACCGATTATTTCCTATATTTATAAGTTTTAAGTAAATGTGGATTTTTCAACACATAATACAACCAGAATGTACCCAAACACATAGCAATAATATTTATGAACATCGATTAGATATCAACTAATTCGAAAGACATATTAATGAAATTACGTTGGAATTTTATATGAAACATCTATAACTTACATTATTAAGGTTCGAATCTGGTCACGGAATAATAAAATCAATTATTCATAAAATGTTATGGCTCGATATTTCCGATATTAACGCGAGCGACCGTCTATTTAATAAAGCGCGGATCGCACGTCCGTGCTGTTTATTTTTTATGCGCACACCCACCCCTCGGCGATCGCCCTTTAGGAAAGCCCCAGATGCCGTCGGAATCCTTAATCCGCAATTCACGACGTGTGAAAATATTTTTTTACGCGCCGCCGAGGAATTTACGGCCGACATAAAAGCCGGGTAAATCGAACCGAAGCCCACGATGGATATGCACGCCAAGACCGCGGAGATATATATATATATATATATATATATATATATATATATATATATATATATATATATATATATATATATATATATATATATATATATATAGCAGGAGACTTGTATAGCAGAGGTAAAAGAAGCAATGTAAGCGAAGTAGTAATTTCTTAATTACGAAGAAACAATAAGGAATAATAACGGGAACAGAATGATAGATTATTGCCACCAACACGGATTACTCATAACGAACACCTTCTACCAGCACAAGGAAATACATAAATACGCGAGATTGCGACCTAATAGAAATGAAAAATTAATTATAAACTACATAACAGTACAACAATGAAATCGAAAAGAAATAACGGACGTGAGAGTAAGTAGTAGTCTCCTAGTCACAAATCAAAGACAAAATAACAAAAGAGGAAATTATACAAAAGAGTAAACATTCATCAATAAGAACATATAAACTTAGAAATGAGGAGACAGCAAATAATTATTCTAAGAAAATATTCTAAGCAAAAAGCTAGACGAGAAATCAATTACGTATTTCTCGTATGTATTTTGTAAAAGAAACTGAGCTAGACAAAAAATGGAAGATATTCGGAGAGACCCTAATAAATTCCGCAATTAAAGTTTGCTGAAGATGTAATACAAACAATGGACGAAAACAGGCAGCGTGGTGGAGCGATGAAACCAAAGAAAAAGTCAGAATAAAAAAAATAGCATGGCCAAAATACTTACAACTAAGCACACCTGATCAATACAAAGTATATAACGAGAAAAGTAAAGGAAATGATAAGAGGAGCCAAACAAACATTATTGATGGAATTTGGAAACATAATGGAAACAAACAGCAAAGAAAACCAAAAACTATATTATAAGATACTAACATCATTTAGAAAAAAAAACAGCCAAAGAAACATATATCAAAAACAAGGAAAAGGAAATAAAAACTAACGAACAAGAGATATTGAAAAAATGGCGAGAATATTTCCAAAAACTATTAGGCACAGAAAAACCAAGCAGAGAAGAAACAGAACAGAGAAAAGGAAACAAACCAGAAAACGTGATCACAGAAAAAGCATCAGAAATCGCAATGAAAGAACAATTAAACAATGAAAGTTTGCTGAAGATGTAATACAACTAAACACACCTGATCAATACAAAGTATATAACGAAATAAGTAAAGAAAATGATAAGAGGAGCCAAAGAAAAAATATTGACGGAATTTGGAAACATAATGGAAACAAACAGCGAAGAAAACCAAAAACTATTTTATAAGATACTAAAATCATTTAGAAAAAAAAACAGCCAAAGAAACATATATCAAAAACAAGGAAAAGGAAATAATGACTAACGAAGAAGAGATAATAAAAAAAAAGGCGAGAATATTTTCAAGAACACTTAGGCACAGAAAAACCAAGCAGAGAGGAAACAGAACAGAGAAAAGAAAACAAACCAGAAAACGTAGTCACAGAAAAAGCATCACAAATCACAATGAAAGAACTCGAAGAAATAATCAGGAATTTAAAAAAACGTAAAGATACCTGGAAGATGGTGGTAATGGTGGTATAAGTATCATCGGAGATGATAAAATATATGTGCAAAACCGCCAAAGAGATTCTACTTCATATACTAGACACAAACTGGGAACAAGAAAAATTACCAGAAGAATTAGAAGTAGCACTTATTATGCCAATTTATAAAAGGGGGATCACCATGATTGCACTAACTATAGATGAATTACGATACTTAATACAATAGTCAAAATAATAATAATAATATTTATTAGCAGAAAGCTACATAGCTAAATATACGAACAAATATTGAAAAACAGAGTAACAGCAATCACAGAACCACAATTAAGAGAAGCACAAAGTGGATTTAGACCTGGTCGAAGCACACAAGACCATATATGTGTTTGTAACTGTTTGTAAAGTGTACTATAATGGGTAAGTTAAGAATAAGCGAGTTAAAAATTTTGGAAATTAAAAATCACCTGGGGAAATTGGGGCATTCAAAAAATGGAAATAAGGAAGTCTTGTCAAATAGATTGAGAGAAGCATTAAATTCTAGTTTTTTAATGGAGGACGATAACCTGGATGATTCCGACTCGAGCATTAATACTATAGTCAATCGTGAAAAATCAACCAAAAGGAAAAACAAATCTATTTGTAAACTTCAGAATGAAATAAAGAACTTACAACAACAAATAAGGTTTCTTCATGTTTCAGTAACAAAATTAAAGCGATATTGTGACAATAAGATTAAAAAAATTACTCCACATAATATGGATGGAAAGAAAAACGCGAAAACTGAATTGAAACCTACACCGCCAAAAATTCAACCAAAAAATCAATTACTCACAACTGAAACAAATAAATCTAATAGAAATAAAATATTAATACTAGCAGACAGTTATGGCAGGAATGTGGCAAATATGTTACAAGAATCTCTATCGGACACAAAATTTGAGGTGTCCGCTATTATTAAAACAAACGCATTTTTTAATGATGTTACCTCAGATGTAAGTAAATTAACAAGAAATTTCACAAAGAAAGATACCTTGATAATTATGGCTGGTAGTTATGATGCCATAAGAGGTAAATCAATCAACGAAGCATATACTGAAGAATTGTTTAGCAAGCTGAAACATACAAACATAATTGCTATAGGCACGCCATACTGGCACAATCTAAATGTGTTGAACGACCTCTTGTATAAAATGAATACATCACTATACAATACTTGCAACGTATTTAGTCCTTACTCAACTTATATTGATATAAATGCAATAGTTAAAATTCATTATAAGGATAGAGTTGTTTCGTTCAACAAACACGGCAAAGGAATTGTGATGAAACAAATAGCTAGTTTGATAACAAACACTGATATTTCCTACAGTAACTCTAAAGCTAACGGTAATTTAATTTACATAGACCTAGCGCCAAATATGGTCAGCTGTGATGAAAATAATACAACGCATTTGCATCGATCTATACCAGACAATCTATCGTCAAATATTAATTTAAGCATCAACCAAAATCCAAGACAAAGGAACCATAATAACATAGACAGTAATTCCTCTACTTTTTTAGGACAAGACATAAACTAATTCACATGAACATACAAAATATGAGCAATAAGTTAGATGAAATCGACATTTTTTGTACAGAGTATAATCCTCAAATACTGTGTCTAACAGAAACCTGGTGTAAGGATGTAAATATAGAGCTTATGACCCCTTGTGGTTATGGTCTCAGTTCATACTACTGCAGGCCCATACGCCTGCATGGTGGTACTGCTATATATGTAAAGAAGGATATACAATGCAAACAATTGTCTTGCATAAATAATCTTTCAGTGGAAATGGAATTAGAAGTGTCTGCTGTCTTGCTGCACACTATCAAAGTTTGTGTAATCGTCATCTATAGACCACCTTCGGGTGATGTGGGCATTTTTATTGACGGTCTAGCTCACATTTTAATCCTCGCTAACCGATTTGCAGAGTTTATAGTTCTATGCGGGGATTTCAACATAAACAATCTTGTAAGCAGTATCAATAGAAATGTGTTGTTGGATCTATTTGACTCTTTTCATCTGTTAAACAAAATATCAGGACCGACAAGAGTTACTTACAATAAAAATGGAAGAGTTACGTCAAGCGGCATAGATTATATTGTCTCAAATATTAAGGAGGAATTAACATCATGCTCAATAATTACTTCTAACTTATCCGACCACTACGCTCAAGAAATATGTTTTAAAGTAGCAAATGAAACAAGAGTCAGGAGTTCTGAATATAAATCAACGCAAAGTAGACTAATAAATGAAACCAATTTGGGAACATTAAAAAATATGATAAAGATTGACTTAGTTGGTGTTGACTTGACCGATAATGTAGATAAATCATTTGACGAATTCATGCAATGTCTTCTTCACAATTTTAATATGGCCTGTCCAATTAGAAATATAAACAGACAAATTATTAGAAAATCAAATGCTAAATGGGTTGACGCATCCATAAGACAATCTAGCATTTGCCTTAGAGAAAAATTTATAGCTCTAAAAGAAAATTACACCGCTGATAGAAATGAAAGGTATAAACAACAACGAAAAATACATAAGGAATTAATTAGGAAGACCAAAATAGCATATTATGAGAATGAGATAGAAACCTCGGGTAACAAAGCAAAAAAGGTATGGGAGGTGGTTAACGATGTTACAAATAGAAAAAACAGAAAATCTCACATTACCATTACAAGTAATGATAAAATTATACAAGATGCGAGGGATGTTGCAGACGAGTTTAGTAGTTACTTTTCCACAATTGCTGAGAAGAAAGTCCAAAATAATTTTGGATCAAATATATCAAGTTCCTGTACTGCGGGATTGCATCAGGATCATACAATAACTCTATATGAGACTACAGACGAAGAGATAAAGACTATAATATTAAAATTGAAACATAAGAACTCCGTAGGCCCCGACGGTATTTCAACGAGAATCATTAAATATATCAGTGATGTTATTGTTGGACCACTAACCCACCTAATAAACAATACATTAGCCCAAGGGAAATTTCCTACCTCACTAAAGATCGCAAGGGTAGTTCCTGTATATAAAAAGGGAAGTGAACAACAGATTGAGAACTACAGACCTATATCAGTGTTGAATGTGATTTCTAAGATATACGAGAAGACAATATACAATCAAATATATGGTTTTATTACCAAGTATAAATTACTGAGTCCCTGTCAGCACGGTTTTACTGGCAAGCGGTCCACAGAAACTGCAACTTTTGAATTTATCGAGTGCGTTCAAAGACTAATGGATACAAACAGTTATGTCGCCGGAATGTTTTTTGATCTGTCGAGCGCATTCGATGTTGTCAACGCGAAATTTGTGGAAAGCAAGTTATGGAACATTGGAATAAGGGGCCATGCATTGGATTTGGTAAAATCATTCCTTACTGGTCGCAAAATGTATGTCAACATAGAGAGCGCTGACTCTAATATATGTAACTTGTCTCTAGGAGTAGCGCAAGGATCTGTGCTAGGACCACTAATATTCTTACTATATATTAATGACTTGCCAATACATATGACGTGTGGGCATACTGTTATCTTTGCCGATGACATTTCCATAGTGATCGATGCACCAACGAAAGAAGAGCTTGATGCCAGGTTGCAATCAGTAGCAGTTAGTGTCAAACAATGGTGCAATCAAAATAATTTGATTTTAAATGGAGACAAGACAGTCCATCTTCAGTTTTTCAAGAACAGGTGTTCGCAACAACTTATACCTACCAGCGCTGCATCTGCAAAATTCTTGGGATGTTATTTGGACCAGGGACTCAAGTGGTCAATTCATGTGGAACATCTAGTGAAACAACTAAATAGCACCTATTACGCCATATTGAAACTGAAAAATACAATATCAAGAAAATATCTTGTGCAAGTATACCATGCATTAGCTTCCAGTCATATGTCGTATAATGTAATTATGTGGGGGAAATCATTTGATTCATATCGGGTTAAAGTAGCCCAAAAACGGATAATTCGGTTAATTTTCAATTTAGGCAAGAGGGAATCGTGTAGATCTAGTTTCAGGGAGCACAACATATTGCCATTTATTTGTATCTACATCATGAAGTGTGCTATGTATGTGTACAATCATATCGGAACTTTTCAAAAGAATGCTGAGCATCATGTTCATGCCACAAGGCATTGCAATATGCTCCGTGTTCCCTTACATCGTACATCATTTTATAAAAATTCTCCATATTATTCATGTGTAGAGATATACAATCATTTACCTGATTTTATCAAAAAATGTAAAAACCCCATAGTATTTAAGAGTAAGTTAAGAGTATTTTTAATTGAGAATACATTTTATACCCTGGACGAGTTTTTGAATGTTTAATGAATATTAAGATATGTTTAATATATAATTTTGATATGTACGTGCTATGTTGTGGAATGTAATAATATGTAATATTGACTTGACAAATATCATGTAAATGATCTAGTGTTGCAAATAAATCTAATCTAATCTAATCTAATCTATATTTAGTATCAAGCAAATAATAGAAAAAAGAAAACTACATAACAAAAAGTTACACCTAGCCTTCTTAGACATGGAAAATACATTTGATAAAGTGCCAAGAACAAAAGTATGGAAAATAAGATTATTAGCAAGAAAATAATAAGAATAATACAATATGTATAATAGTATGTACTTATGATTATATGACTATATGACGAGTATGTACAATAACAATATACAATATGTCATCAAAACAACAGGCTATCAAAAGAGTTTAGAATAAATATAGGATTGAGACAAGGTGGCAGCCTAAGCCCGACACTTTTCAATATATACATGGAGGAAATAATAAAGAAGTGTGAACAAAAAACTACAAAAATGTTTTTGTTGGATACAAAAAACTAAGGAGAATAGAAATATCGGAAGGAGTGTTCGCGGACGATGTAGTACTAATATCTGGAAGTACAGAAAAGTTGCAGAAAAATATAAACATCTTTAATGAAGTACTTAATGACGAATGTATCAAAATAAATATAGAAAAGACCAAAATAATGACAATAGGAAATGAAAAATTAAACCTAAAAATAGGAGAGAACAATTTAGAACAAAAGTATGGAAAAGTATGGAAAATAAGATTATTAGCAAGAAAATAATTAGATAATACAAAGTATGTACAATAACAATATACAATATGTCATCAAAAACAACACGCTAAGGGAATAGTTTAGAATAAATATAGGATTGTGACAAGGTGGCAGCCTAAGCCTGACACTTTTCAATATATACATGGATGAAATAATAAAGTGTGAACAAAAAACTACATAAATGTTTATGTTGGGAAAAACTAAGGAGAATAGAAATATTGGAAGGAGTGTTCGCGGACGATGTAGTACTAATATCTGGAAGTACAGAAAAGTTGCAAAAATATATAAACATCTACAAGTACTTAATGAAGAAAGAATGAAAATAAACATAGAAAAGACCAAAATATTGACAATAGGAAATGAAAAATTAAACATAAAAATTGGAGAGAATAGGTAAAAGAATTTAAATACTTGGCAATACTCTTAGATGATAATCAAACAATATTATTATTAATCTTGCAGAAACTGTTGCCAAACCTATTTAAATAAAAACGAAATTAATAAAAAAGTTTCCATTATTATGCAGTTGCAGTTGACAGAAAATAATAATTGAAGATAATTATAGGTACTTATTCCCTTAATTGTGGGGGAAAGTCTATTTAAATGTATCTACACTGCATAATATGTGCCAGCATATACTGTAAGCTATACAAGGACGATTTACAGAAACACAGCCATAAATGCTCACCCGCATAACACTTTGAACCCAAATCGACTGCAGCAGAGATTAATGAAAGATTACAAAAAAAAAAAAAACTTATACTACAATACGAAAAGCAAATTTATAAATAAAAAAGAAATAGCGAAACAGACAAAACTAAAAGTATTTAAAACAATTTACAAACCAATACTAACATACGGTTGCGAATTGTGGACTGTACATAATACAAGCTACAAGCTGTGGAATACAAGCTACTGAAATGAAGTTCCTTAGAAGGGTACAAGGAGTATCAATAATGGATAAAATAATAAGTGAACAAATAAGACAAGATCTATCGCTACAGCCAATATTAAAGTACATCATAGAGAGAGCTCAGCTGGTGGGGCCATATCCACAGAATGAAGGAAGAAATACAGGTGAGACGAATATACGAAGCGAAAAGGCAAGGGAAAACCGGGAGAGACCAAACCAGACGTGGAAGAACCAAATAAGTAAGCTGCTACAGAAGAAAGATACAAACTGGCAAGAAGCAGAAGCCATTTGACAATAGCAAAATTCGATCGTTGATCAGAACACATTGTGTATTTAACGTGACTCCAGATATTGTGTATGTTTTGGTACATTGCTTGGGTACTGGCAAGATTATTTCATTCATCTCTTATAATAAGGTTTTGTCGAATGTTTTTTCACGTCCAAGATTTTTCGTTAAATTTGATTAAAATGTGAATAACTTGGCAGCGTTGCATCTGATAAAAAAAATGATTTGTGAAGCCCACATAAAGCAGATTCTAAAAATGTAAGAATATACAGGGTGATCCATTTAGAAAAGCATTTTTATCATTGATGCATCATATTGCTTGTTTAAAACATCGTGTAGCGTGCATAAAACAGGCTTTCAAAAACGCGCGTTTCCTGTAAAGGTTTCCATGGATACAAATGGAATGTATTGCCCACATTGTTGACGCCTTATAGCATGTAGACATTTTCTGCATGTAAGCAAGAATCATTCTTTCATCTACAGTTTTCACCTCCTGTTCGTCCATCCATTTTACCAATTTATCGTATTCCTTCTTATATGCCAATTCCGATTTTTGGGGAATTAAACGCCTCTCTGCTTCTGAGCTTAATTGATCAATGTTTCGTTGCATTTTCAACCAAAATCAAAACTGACGCCAAATTGAAAGATTGTTACATACGATATTCAACACTTTGACAACCAAGGCTAGAACGATTGCATAGTATCAGCCGCCATGTTAGCTAGTTATTTATTCAGTATCTTAGCAACGATACTAAAACTGTACGGCAAAATCGACGGCACATCAGATAGAAATTATAATTACAAATGTTTAGGCCAATTTACGGCATCAATGATAAAAAATAGCGTAAAGTATGCGTGGATATCTGGCCTTTCAAGCACTCACTCTATTCAAAAAACTCCCCGCCTCCCCGCGCAGCGTGGAGCGACGGGTCGGTTTTTTGAAAAACGTTCGTGCTTGAAAGGCCTTGATATCCACTTATACTTTAATATACTATTTGGGTCCTGGATTTATGGTACACTCTGTACACTCGAAAATAATTTTAAAAAGTAGGACAGATCTCCAATAACTTCCAATCAATTGTTTTCCTCAATCTTCATTAGTCTAGCAACGAGGATAGATGGGCCACCCTGTATATTGCCTGCAATTTTACCACGTTCAGTATTAATAAATGCTCTACATTACTTTAGATTTATCTTTTGGCATACGAATTCGGTCTGCATATATTTTTTTTAATTCATATTTAATGTTTCTTTGTAAATCTTTTGATTTTATAGTCTTTTAAATTTGAGATTTATAAATTATAGCTTCTGTAGTGTGGAAACAATATGTTTTAATGGTAATGATTCAAGAGTAATATGTTTATTTCTACGAATATTTTTATTTTGAATAAGTTTAGTAGTTTTCGGAAAATATGTAATGTAATGATGGTTGAATGTATTTAATAATTGATTACATTTTACGTTCACGTCATATACCCATAATACTCATAATACCCAAATGTATAAATATTTCGTTGTGATAAAGAAAACAAATATTGCAGATACTGCATATTGAAAATATAGAGTTTGTGTGTAGATTTGTGTAAGTATTTATGACTTTATGAGTATTTTGTGTGTGTAGGTGAATGTGTATAAATGAGTGTTTGCGAGTGCGATTGTGTGTGTATGCGGGGGTGTCGGATGGGTGTTAGGGTGTGCGTTAAGGTATGTAATGTATGTGAGGGTATTTCTGAGCGGGTGTGTGTGGGTGTTATCTCGTGCTCCCTCGCAGCCTCTCGCCCGCCCCTGCCGAGATTAAAGTTGCTTTTCTGCGAACGTACACAAAACCGGGAATTTATGGTCCGCAGGATCCGGCGGCCCATTATTGCCCGACAGATGGAAACTCCTGGAGGTGGATATTTGCTTTCCACGTCGAATGCATCTGTTATCCATTAAGCTTGTAAAATATTTTCCCTTTGTTTTTCGCGCCCGGTATATATTGGATCCCCTTTATTGGCGTCGCGCTCCGTTAATAAACTGCGGGAATCAGACGCCGGCTCACGTATTATCCCCCCGCGATACATCACCCAGAAAACTGCGCTCCCCATTTATAAACTTCGCCTCGCGTACATAAACTTCGCCCACCCCCCATTACCCATTAGCAGGGCACCGTAAATAGATCTCGCTTTAAACTCACCGCTAGGAGATGAGTTTTACGCGAAACTATTTCAATTAGTGCGCTGGATTGCGGTTACTACGCGCTCAGGAGCAATCTGATTTGCATAGTGCTGCATTTTTTCGGCACGCCGATTAATCCTTGCACCCCCTGAACCCCACAATATCCGCGGGGCCGGGGGTCTGGTAACCGGTATTTACGACCGCGTCTGGTCCGGTTATGTTTTATTTAAGCCGCAATTTTCTCCGGTTCAGCGCTAGGAGACGTCGAGGGTCCGTAAAGTGTGAGGTTTTACTAGAGCGGATTAATACGGGCCCCCAATTGTGCCATTACAGAACCCCCCCGCGCCCATTTTCTTCACAACTGGAATCAGGAGTTTCCACTCTAAAATTATGGCACAGCCGAAATGGTTGCATGTGAAGTAATAAAGAAGTTGCACCTTCGCAATCTTTTTTTGCTGGGAGACGTTCAATTTTATAAAACAGTTTATTACTTTAAAATGCTTCATTATTATTGTGATTTTTTTTCTCTCTAACTTATTTATTATTGCCAACATCAAATACACCCGCATATTGGAAACAAAACATAAACGAGGGGAGTTGTAAAGCTGCTAACTAACGTCTCTGCAAAGAATAAAAGCAATATCTAGTCGTCCATTAATACTATGCAATCCTATTAATATTAATGGACTGCTGAATTGATCCACAATCATAAATTTGCACAAAACATGAACGATTTTTTTCCATCCATAATACATACAGATGCATACCAACCATTGTACACATATCATATTTCTTGTAATCAATTTACAATGGAACGCAAAACGCCCGCAGTAACTAAAACCACGGCGGAATTAATAATCCTTATAATCCCATGCAATATGCTGTAAAATACAACATGCAAGCAAGACACATTGAAACATGCATGTGATTTGAGTGGACTTAACGTTGCAGGGTATCTACGGCAGAATTGGCCGAGGCACCCACATCAGCTTTGTATTAATATTCCAGGGCCAACTTCGATGTAAAATCCACAAGCTTGCACTTCCTCAATTTCTCGTTAAAACCTCATGCCTCTTCCTATATGTAAACGGGCGAAAATTTCCCCAGCGACCCATAGCGAAAATCCCAAAACGTTAACTCGTGTTCGCCAACATGTCGGTCGTGATTAATTAGCTTAGCCGCAGCCACCTAACTTTTACCCACCGAAGCCATGCAGAATTTTCAACTTCTACGTCAATATTAGCTGTGGAAATACCAGTAATCTCATATTCATGATAATGTATGGTGCTTCTATGCAATTTTACGTATACTCTATTTCATTTTTAACTAAGATGGCTGTGGTTTCATTTTATAACCTTTTACACATGAATAGCAACAAAAATTATCTGACAGGGAAAAAATTATTAAACGTTAGATTTCTAACAACGTTGCCTAATTCATATATTAAAATAACTAAATTATTGCTTCAATCATTCAAGTGTGCTGGTTTTTTTAGTATTTAAAAAATGCCAAAAATCATTGCTGAAAATGCGAAAAATTCAATCCAAAATAGTTTAACATAAATTCTGTACACAATAGATACTAAATTTGATGGCAATTGCGTCATAAAATATAAGCTTTTTTAATTTTTTAAATATAACCTGTTTTCAAATCTAGGGACTTTTTACATTGGCCAACAATACTGTCACCCTACTGGGGGTGCTGGCTTTTTTTTTTTAGTATTTAAAAAATGCCAAATATCATTGATGAAAATACGAAAAATTCAATTCAAAATTGTCTAACATAAATTCTGTACTCAATAGATACTCAATTTGATGGCAATTGCGTACTGTCATAAAATATAACCTCTGTTTTTTTTTTAATATAACCTTTTTTTTCAAATCTGGTGACTTTACATAGGCCAACAATACTGTCACCCTAACAGAACCAACTTGGTTGAAAATAAAAATGGAACAGAGTATATGTATGTAAACAGTTTCGTTCATATGCATGGTTGACCTTTGTAGCTACTATACTAAGCTTTAGTAGCTACTAATGTTCATCAGAATGTGTAGAAATAATATTAAGTGATGTCCTTTCTTTACCGTTTTAGTATCTACCAAGGTTTCTACTTACTATCTATTACTATCTAGTCACTATCTATTTTAGATGTTTCTAAGTACTCAGTGTACATTAACAGATAGATACATATCTGTTAATGAGAGAAATTTCTGAAAAAAAAATCTGCAGTACATTTTGGTTTTTTTTCTTGGTCAGATTTGTATGCAGTATACCTGATGATAATTGCTGTGAAAATTTGACGACTAGTATGTCTAATATAAGCGAGAAGATCTAATGTAGAACGTTCCCAGTTGACCTCTCTGTAGTCACTGAAATTTCTAAAAATTTATCTGATGGTTATTTGAAAATTGTATGCCAGATTTTCATACAGTATACCTGAAGATAATTCCTCTGAAAATTTGACGACGAGTAACTCCTTAATAAGTGAGAAAAAGCAATATAACTTTCCCTGTTAACCAATCTATCTGTTAGTCACTCAATATTTTTAAAATTTGTCTTATGGATATTTTAAAAATGTTATGCCAGATTTGTATAGAAAATACCTAATGATAATTTCTCTGAAAATTTGACGACGAGTAAGTCCCTAATAAGTGAGAAAATCGAATGCATAACTTTCCGAGTTGACCAATACCTATATGTTAGTTACTCAAATTTCAGAAAATTTATCTACTGGATATTTTAAAAATGTTAAGCCAGATTTGCATAGAGTATGCCTGGAGATAATTACTCTGAAAATTTGACGACAAGTAAGTCCTTAATATGTGAGAAAATCGAATGTATAACTTTCCGAGTTGACCAATACCTATATGTTAGTTACTGATATTTCTGAAAATGTATCTACTAGATATTTGAAAATTGTATGCCAGATTTGTATACAGTATACCTGAAGATAATTCCTCTGAAAATTTGACGACTAATATGTCTTAAATAAGTGAGAAAATCGAATGTAACTTTCCCAATTAACCAATCTATCTTTTAGTACTGAAATTTCTGAAAATTTAACTAATGGATATTTTGAAAATGTTATGTTAGATTTGTATAGAGTATGCCTGACGATAATTCCTCTGAAAATTTGACGACTAAGTACCTAGGGAGTGAGAAAATCGAATGTATAACTTTTCGAGTTGACCAATACATATATATGTTAGTTACTGAAATTACTGAAAATGTATCTACTAGATATCTTGAAAATTGTATGCCAGATTTTTATACAGTATACCTGAAGATCATTCCTCTGAAAATTTGACGACAAATAAGTCCTTAATAAGTGATAAAATCGAATATATAACTTTCCGAGTTAACCAATCCCTATATGTTAGTTACTGAAATTTCTGAAAATTTATTTACTGGATATTTTGAAACTTTTATGCCGGATTTGTAGTTTGTGCCAGAGTATGCCTGAAAATAGTTCCACTGAAAATTTGACAACGAGTAAGTCCCTAATAAATGAGAAAATCGAATGTATAACTTTCCGAGTTGACCAATACCTATCTGTTAGTCACTGAAATTTCTGAAAATTTAACTAATGGATATTTTGAAAATGTTATGTCAGATTTGTTAGAGTATGCTTGACGATAATTTCTCTGAAAATTTGAAGACGAGTAAGTCCTTAATCAGTGAGAAAATCGAATGTATAACTTTCAGAGTTATACATACCTATGTCACTGAAATTTCTGAAAATTTATCTTTCTGTCAGTCACTGAAACTTGTGAAAAGATATCTAATGGATATTTTAAAATTTGTATACCAGATTTGTATACAGTATGCCGGAAGATAATTCCTCTGAAAATTTGACGACAAATAAGTCCTTAATAAGTGAGAAAATCGAATGTATAACTTTCCGAGTTGACCTATACCTATCTGTTAGTCACTGAAATTTCTGAAAATTTAACTAATGGATATTTTGAAAATGTTATGTTAGATTTGTATAGAGTATGCCTGACGATAATTCCTCTGAAAATTTGACGACTAAGTACCTAGGGAGTGAGAAAATCGAATGTATAACTTTTCGAGTTGACCAATACATATATATGTTAGTTACTGAAATTACTGAAAATGTATCTACTAGATATCTTGAAAATTGTATGCCAGATTTTTATACAGTATGCCTGATGATAATTCCTCTGAAAATTTGACGAAGAGTAAGTCAATAATAAGTGAGAAAATCGAATGTAACTTCCCCAGTTAACCAATCTATCTGTTAGTTACTGAAATTTCTGAAAATGTATCTACTGGATATTTTCAAAATTTCATGCCAGATTTGTATAGAGTATGTCTGAAGGTAATTCCTCTGAAAATTTGACGAGTAAGTCCCTAATAAGTGAGAAAATCGAATGTAACTTTCCAAGTTAACCAATCTATCTGTTAGTACTGAAATTTCTGAAAATTTATTTAATGGATATCTTGAAAATGTTATGCCAGATTTGTATAGAGTATGCCGGAAAATAATTCCTCTGAAAAAGTGACGATGAGTATGTCTTAAATAAGTGAGAAAATCTAACGAATATCTTTCAGAGTCGACCAATACCTATATGTTAGTTACTGAAATTTCTGTAAATTTATCTATCGGATATTTTGAAAATTTTATGCCAGCTTTGTGTAGAGAATGCCTGAAGATAATTCCTGTGAAAATTGACGACGAGTAAGTTCTTTATAAGTGAGAAAATCGAATGTAACTTTCCCAGTTAGCCAATCTATCTGTTAGTTACTGAAATTTCTAAAAATGTATTGTAAAATGCGCAATATTTTTAGTTTTTCGCCAGCGACGGCTAAAACATTCAGGTTTTGAAACATTTACTTTCCCTGTTATGTAGGCTTTGTATTTTGTCTAATTTAAGCATATTTCTATCGCTTACTGTTTACGAGATCCTCGTGTAGAGCATAATAACTAGGACACCCTGTATAATTCTTATTCCGCAGGCTTTAATTATCAGGCCCATTTGGCTGTCCATTAAATACGCACAAATATTAATTACATTATTTGGCAAATATTATGTGTGGCGTTAGTTGTATAATTGGAGCTTAGCTTGGCAAGTTTTACAGTGGTTTAGTGGCTAATAAGGATCAGTGTGTAGGATTGTCGCGGATTAAGGATCAAAAATGTTGTCCGTAGGAACACGCATGTTATTAAATTTCAGTCAG
This sequence comes from Othius punctulatus, assembly GCA_951805005.1. Classification (NCBI taxonomy): domain Eukaryota; kingdom Metazoa; phylum Arthropoda; class Insecta; order Coleoptera; family Staphylinidae; genus Othius; species Othius punctulatus. Next base: position 18,629,196 of record OX638145.1, read on the forward strand.
GTGTTGTGGGGATTACGAACGTAAAGGGTTTAGTGCTGCGAGGCGTCATCATCGCAAATGCCCGAGGATTACACCCGGGGCTCGGTTCGTCTGTTATTTTGCCGGAGGGGGCGCGGGCCCCCGGGCCAACCCTTCCGTCCGTCGGGTGATCCCGCCGGATCCCGTGTCATCTGCTCCGGGGGCGGCAGGACGAAGTAATGTGGGGTTAATTATGCGCGCCCCCTTACCAATTCATTACGTCGAACGGCAACGCAATAATTCCGGAAGCCTATGCCGGGGGCGGCGGCTGCCGGGGGGCTAATAAAACCGGAACCCGGCCGCCGCCGTGTTGATACAGTGTAGTGTATATCCGGACGGCATTAGAGCAAACACCTTGTTAACAGGGGCGGCGCCGGGAAGTGACGGGTCAACTTCCTGCCGTGATTACATCAGTGTCGGTGCGCGATAAGCGCAAGGACAGCACGTCAGGCAGGAACAGGCCATCCGAGGCGGCGGCGGCGGCGGCGGGGGGCTCGGATTACGGCCTCACACTCGCCAGGATTACATTACCGATGCTGTTGATGGGGGGCCTTGGGGGCGGCGTGGGGCCGCCCGGGGCGCGCGATACCCTGAATACAAATGCCACACGTACTACGGCCACTCCACCGCCACCCCCCACCCACACATACACACACACACATGCATGCAAACATCACACCCCCACGTACACACTCAGCCGGATCAGCACTCATAATCATTATCATCGCTGGGGATGATGTTATGTTGGTCATCATAGCCGTTCTGAGTGAGTGCCAGGCGGGGGTGGGGTTCAGAGAAAGAAAAACGTCAATTAATACCCCCGTGAGCGGCAGGGGGGACTTGAGAGCCGCCAGAGAGGATTTTAATAATTCATAACGGTATCGCCATGGCAACGTATGAATACAAAAAGGGCAGAAATGTTATTGAGCCGGGATAACGAGGGATTTTTACCGAGCACGTTGGCAGTATTGAAGTACTGTCATTCATAAAACGGCTGAACACTATACATTGCGATTGATCATAAAGCTTTTTGTTTACAATTTTTGGCCATTCCCTAATGCAGTGGTCCCCTATCTACAATCTAGATATTTCAGGATCTGGACAATACCCAGTTCAGGATTTACGTAGAAGCTACACAAGCTATAGCTTAGCCCCCCCCCCCCGCCCATCTTGAGGAGGGGGCAACAATTCTCCGAGTGTGCAATTGTCATATATACTTAAATATCGGTCCGGACCTTACAAAATAGATTTTAGTAAGTGTTGAGGCCACTCATATGATAATACTCCCAATATGTCTGGCAAATGCAACGGTACGCAAGAAATAATATTGAAGATTAACAAGTATGCTAGGTATATTCCATGTGCTGGTCATTCCCTGAATCTTGTTGGTACAGCAGTAGTTGACTGTCGTTTAGATGCAATAAACTTTTTTGGAATTGTTCAAAAAATATATAATTTATTTTCTTCATCTACGCATAGATGGGCAGTACTTCTTCAAAGATGATTCAAAAGTTCCAAAGTCTTTGTCAAAGACTAGATGGAAAGCACATTCAATGGCCCCAAGTGCAATACTTAATAGTTATGATGCAATAATTTCTGCATTGCATCAGCTGCATACTGATACTACAGAGAAAGGCGAAACAAGAATTCAAGCCAAAAACATGTTGAATAAAATAGAGGAATTTATGGAAATGTTATATTTGTGGAGTTCCTTCCTGCATGAATTTCACAAGACTATTCAATCACTGCAAGACCCCAAATTAGTCTAGATGAAGTATGTAGGAAATTGTATGCTTCACTTTAAGATTTAGTTATAGGAATTTGTTCCATCAGTTTGAAGAAAAAGCAAAGGCAAAATTTCCTGATGTTGATTACAATAAAAGTAGATATAGAAGAAGGCATATCAATGATGGTGAATATGATGCTTTAGAGAACCTTAAGCCAAGAGACAAGTTTAGTATCAAAACATTTATACATCTGTGATGGATGATTTAGAGTAAAATCTGGCACCGAGGGCCTCAGTATACAATGATGCTGCAAAAAAGTTTTCATTCTTTACAAAATTAGAAGAGATTCGTGAAAGAGTTCGTGCTTTATTTCAATCATATCCTGAAGATGTGGACATGAATCTTGTAGGAAAAGTCGAGTATTTTCATCAATATGTTTAGACATAGTCAAGCCTATGGTTCAGCCTGACACATCAGGATCTGTATAGGGTTATATTTAACGATCTTGTCCAATCAGAATTCCCTAATGTAGAAGCAATTTTGATTGCTTCTTAATATGATGGTTGCAAACTGCTCTGGTGAAAGATCTTTTTTTCAGCTGAAGAGGATAAAAAATGAATTTAGAACAAGAATGACTCAAGATAAATTATTACAGTTAACTACAATTACAATTATTTTTTTCTAAGATCAATATTTTACTTAATTTTACCAAATCTAAAACTTGTTGGAGTTTGGAGTTTAGGTTTTTTAAGTTTGATTACATTCTTCTTATTAACTATTGCAGATTTGTTACAATTTTAGTATTAAATAGAATAGAAAGAGTTAAAGTTTCGAACAATTTTCTGAAAATTTGAGTAATGCCCCAGCGTAAAATCAAATGAGAAGATTTATATTAAATAGATTGATTTAGACTTATACTTTATACTTTACTTTTATACTATTTATATTATATTTTTACTGTGTACTTTAGACATATATTTATAGAGAATTTTTAGAAACATTTCAACAATCAACTTTGATGTTGATGGTTGATGTTTCCATTTTTTATACTTCTGATACTTTTCCTATTTTGATTAGACGTTCTGCATTTTTTTATCTATATTAATATTTTGATTGCATATTTTGCAAATGTTTGCTGAAGCTTCATTCAACTTTGTGGTAATCGTTGTCAACTGTTTTGTTACTTCTACATTTATTTGTATATTAATGAATAATGTTTTTATTATGTTGAAATTAATTAATTACTAAAATACTGAAATTGCTGAAACTTTAGTTTCATTCGTAATATTTGTATATTTTGATACTATGACGAAGTTTTAGTATTTATGCTTTACTTCAAAATATTTTCGATATTGACATTCTTCTGTTTCCTAGCGCTATCATTATTTTTTTTTTTAAGAATTATTGCTATTGTTCATTGATTTTGCAAATGTTTACTGAAGCTTCATTAAACTTTGTGGTAATCTTTGTCAACTGTTTTGTTACTTCTATATTTATTTGTATATTTATGAATATTTTTTTATTATGTTGAAATTAATTAATTACTAAAACACTGAAATTGCTGAAACTTTAGTTTCATTCGTATTATTTGTATATGTTGATACTATGGTGAAGTTTTATGCTTTGATGTTTTGATTAAATATTCTGGACTTATTACTCTTTTTATGTTTTGATTGCAAATCTGAATTTGTCATTCAAGATTCCATCTGAGGGAACATGAGTTTGTTTTTACATAATCTTCATAAACGAATTTGTATTTTAACATAAGTTTCTTATCTACGTAAATTCGGTGTATTTTTCTTCGTTGAAATTTTAGAAAAGTAACTGCTTAAAAAAATCAATTATTATTCTTTATATTAATATTAACATTAATTTACTCCGTAGCGCACTTCCATATTAATTAGTTTACCATTGCCATTATTAAATCAAATCAGAAAATCATGTAATCAGATTACATCACTACTCCTCTATTAAAACGTATGCAAATTAATTCCAAATTCGTTGTAAACAAGTTTACAATGTTTTGTTCGCTGTTAAAAACTGTCATCAATATTCAATTGCGTCAATTAATTGCAACTACATGCCTGCCCAACGCAAATTGGCAACTAATGTGGGAGCCTGTGGGAGATAATTGGCATGCCAATGCAAGCCCTGGAAATTTTGAAAACGCTGAAAATCTGAAAATAGCGTGTCACAGTTTTGCTGCGCCGCGGAATTAACAGGGTTAAAACGGCGCGCACAACTTGTTTCCGGGATGGCATGACAGATGCACACCGGAAGCGGTGCATATGCACGGACGCCACTGGCGCCGGCGTCGCGACGCTCAACCGTAGCACGCCGCGAAGCGCGAGCGTCCGCTCGATTATCCCGTGTTTGCCGGGATAATCGAGCGATCCTCCTCGGTTTTTCAGTGGCCACGAATGCCAGGTGAAATTTATCTTCGTGGCAATTTTAGAAAACTAACTTAAAAAAATCAATTAATATTCTTAATATTAATATTAATATTAATTAAATCCGTATCGCAATTCCATATTAATTTGTTTACCTGTACCATTATTAAATCAAATTATAACTTAATTATAGTACGTTTTATTTTCACTTTAGCACAGTAAAAATCTGTATTCAAAAGGGGAAAACAAGAAAATCTGAAAATTTGGTGAAAATTTGATGAAAATATGGTATCTCAAATGTATCTAATTCATTTTTTACTATGACCTAACATTTTTTTAACGAATTGCTACGTACAGTCATGCTCACATAAATCTAGTACAAAAAATTGACATTGCTATATAAAATTGCTATTGTAACCTAATATCTTGTACTAGATTTATGTGAGCATGACTGTACATACGGAGTGCAGTAAAATATGTATTGTACTTTAAAGGTAATACATACAAGAAAATTTTAAAATGATCAAAATATAATAACTGCTATTGACTTAGAAAATCCATTATGAAATGAAAACTAACAAAATTCTACAAAAAACTTTGGAGTTTTATTGCAGTAAATTGCAGTAAAATTATTTAGCTTCGTTGATATAAATTTGTAAAAGTGTGTAAGCTTCACTTTTGTAAAGCTTCAGACTTTTGAATGTAATTAAAACTTGAACATTTGATAGTTGATTTTACATGAATTTGTAACTTGATACATGTAAACTTGTAACATAATAACCTCGTAAACTATTACCTCATAGCTATTTTCTGTCGGATATTCTAAACCGTTGCCTTGCGAATTTTCCGGTTTTCCCGTGCTCCACTTTTTGCCGTGGTCATGAATTCGGTAAATCGCGCGGTGTTACACGGGATTTTCCCGGCTGTCCATTTTTTCCGTGGGAAATGGGAAGCGTGTGAGCCGGCCATCAAAAAACAATCATTCCGGAATCGAGACGAATTGCTGGGCTCTGGCCGATAGCGCCGATACAAAATTACCCTTCGGGGATGAAGACGAGTTTTACGAGGGCGGGGGTGGACGTATTTTACGCTCGTTTATGCATTGCGATATATGGATGGCAAGGTAGCCCCAAGAAGTATTCTTTCCGGAATAGCGGGAGGATGCTACTTCCGTTGAATAGAGATGAACACAGATTATTATATCCACGTAGTATTTTCCCCCGAAAATTAATAAATTTCTAGGGGTAATATAACAAGTGGTGTTCTCAATATCGATAATGATTTTATAAATACAACGAATTTCAACCCCAACGACGAAAATGCACCGAGCCCGAAGGGCGAGTACATCTTGTAGAGCTAATAATGAGGCAATGAAAAAGTGCCTTTGGTTTTCTTATACCTTTTCAAATAACTTCAGAAAAAAATAAAAACGAAATCGCAAGATTTCGGATTTTGTCGAATATCTCCGGAAGTAAGCGGAGATATTCGGTTACGAATATTCGGTTAGTATATTGGGGTTTTCTTAAAAGAATATTACTGACCACTAAATTGTGCAATTTGTTTGTAATTTAACCGCCTTTGTAACTTTTACGGTTTCCGAGATCCCCATGCTGTTGATCCTTACCTTGGACACCCTGTATAACATTCTGAATTGATCAATATTGGTCAATTTTCATCTTTTTAATCACTGAAATTTCTCGAAATTAATTTCACGCATATTTTGAAATTATTTGTTTAGAGTATACCTGAAGACAATTCTTCTGAAAATTAACTATTTTGAATAAGTGAGAAAATGAAGTATATAACTTTCTGAATTGAGAGGATTTTTTTTTTAATATTTAATGCACATCTTCCATATTTTAGGCCAGTTTTGTAGGTATACAGTATACCTGAAGAAATATTTGTCTTCAAGACAATTATGTTTTGTGGAGAAAGCTATTTTGAAATTTAATGTTTTTATTGTTTTGTCCATAATAGTTAATAAATAATAGTTACCTGGTGTTAATAACAAATGAAATGAGCTTGACTTAAACTTATTAACAGCAATATTAATTTAAAACCTAATATTTTCCATATAAATAAATATATGGACAAAATCATGTGAAGCCTACATAAGATTTGTTAATGTTATGACATCTTAACTCTGTAATCTAAATTTTGTTCTTACTTTCGTCTTTGCCTTGGCATTGTAGGTTGTTGGACTCTGCAAAGCCTTTTTTTGTGTTATTTACTTCCATAAAAGTAAAAACAAATAAGCTAATTGTGGTTTTTCAAATTAGTTCCAAATCCGAAAGTAGTTGTACGTTGCAACTTTAATGCGCAGTTCACTACAAGTACTTTTTTTTTGTTAAACGAGGGAATAACAATTGACGATATCGTGGCCCAGTGTATTCATTCCCCTTTCAGTTGTTTACGTCCAACGCCAACGTCGTTTTCTTACGTAAATGAAACAAACACAGTCGCCTCGCATCCGGAACGAGATTCTGCACTCGTGCAGGGGTGGAATGGTTGTAGGGGCGCCTTTTATGTGATATAAAGGGGATGCACTTTTGCGCCTTCGCCCGGAGCGGCGCCTAATTGCAGCGGCTCTAAACATCACAGCAAAAATTTTCGCAAAAAAAACCCAGGATCATTATGATTCTTTTACTGCATGCCGAAGCCCTCGTACTTCACCCTATGCGTCTCCCTTGGCCACCCCTTCCGCGCGCGGCTCATAAATTATTCACGATCCATATCTGCTCTCCGTAATGCGCGTTTCTCGTTATCCATCGCTCTTGAATAAACATGTCGTTTTTTTCCCCTGCCCCTTTCACCAAGTGTGCGCAGCTCGTATTCATCGCGGTGATTAAAAAGCGAGCAAAAAGGGACGACGCGAAATCTCGTAGGCGCCGAAACCACGAATAAACAAGACGCGAAGTTTGGCTAAGTTACTTAATCAAGTTACTCCTTTTCTAGCGTTGCATGAATTTGAGTGGGCGACAGTGTACTCTGCAACAGGATGAGCTAATGTTTGCTAATAAACTTAATACTTTATCCGCAAATTGAATCCATTTACATAACAGTCGTTCGTGAATGCAGCGCCTACGAGACGCTGCATCGATTCTTCAGGAAGGTCGCAAGGGCGAAGGTGTGGGGAGGGCGGTTTTCACAATCCGCTTCCGGGTCTACTGGTGGCGGCAGAGTTTACCGGTGGCGGATTGCGGTGGCGCAGAAATAAATGAGGCACGGTCAAAAGCGAAAGGTCCAAATGCTCTGCCAAAATCGATATTTATCACGAACTTAGGCAAAAAATGCTTCCTGCAGTGTTAAAAGGATATTCGAACTCTTTCTAAAACACCCTCATTGGCTCGGATTTGTTGGCATTTAAAATTAATTTTTAGATGCAGCTCCTCGAGGCTATTTACAGGAGCACCATAAACTTTATGGAATATTTTGTAGTTCGCATACTTTTCTATAGTTTTAATGAAGTTTTTTGTTTATCTTCTTACTTTAATAAAGATTATCTGTAGCTATATTATTTTTTTATTTTCATTATGTTTCATAATTTTGTACTTCTGGCTATTTATTTCGACTGCTCTGTTGCAACCTGGACCTTTTTGGTTCGTCTTTTGACCGTTTTCAGGTTTTCGTATTTTTGCTTCTCTGCACTGTCATGTACCTGTTTCTATTTTAGATTGTTTTGACATATGTAAACATTTTTTTTGTGTAACATTAATAAATTTGAATTTGAATTTGAACTTCTGCAGTTTTCATTTTTTTTTCGTGGTGTCTACGAAGATTTCTGTTATCTCTGTGAAGTTTTCTACAAATTACCTGTTCTTCTTTCCTTCTCGATCGATAACCTCTTTTACCTATGTTGGGTGTTAAGGTTCTACAGCTTGTAGAATTCAATCCATTATCTCCTATCTTTCGCAAATTTCTAGGCCTGGCTGCAGCTTTTGCCCTTACATTTGATTGTTTTGGCAACTGAGGTATTCCAGGTCTCTCGTAGTCTTGCCTTTGATTTTTCCCCATAGGTCTCGCTTCCCATGCTTATTTCACTTGTCTGCCATTGCTCATTCTGCCCAACATATAGAACCAACGACCTCAGTTACTCCTCTTCTATGTTCTTTTGTATTGTCGTTAGTCCGAGCCTTATATAGAATAAAGGCAATTTAAAAATAGGCAATACACAGATAAAAATATGCTTAGTTTTTATGATTTTTTTGGTTTTTGAGCCCAAGTTTCTGAAGATATTTCCGACTATATTAGTTTTGCATATTGGCTTTTATAAAATTTTGTACGTTATGATCTTCTTTTCTATAGGTTTTTGTAGTTTTGTGCAGTTTTCTGAAGCATTGCTCCTGTTATTTCTATAGTTTTTCTTTAAGTTTTTCTCACATTTCTATAGTTTGTGTAGAGTTTTCATACGATTTCGTATACTTTTGTTTATGTTTCTAGTTTGTCTTATGTCACTGTCCTTTAGATTTTCAAATATATATATATTAAAGCATTTTGAAAGTTGCTTTACTTTCATTTTTAATTTAATTTATTGAAAGCTGTTCATTGAAAGCTTTCTATTTTATCTTTTTTATGTTTCTAGCTTGTCTGTAGCTTTCTGCAGTTTTTAAACAGTTTTCTATAATATGCTCACATTCTGATATTTCTGTTATTTCTATAAATTTATTTGTTATTTATCTCACTTTTCTATAGTTTCTACGCAGTCTACTGATAGTTTGATCACTGTTTTGTAGATTTGCTAAGTTTCTATGGTTTCTTTTATTATTCTCACATTTCTATAGTTTCTATGGAGTTTACTGATAGTTTGGTCACTATTTTGTGGTTGTATTTTTTTCTCAATTCGTTGATCTCACACATGCGTATTTTATTGTTATCAAAATCTCAAAAAATGAACTTTTATTGAACGAATACGATTTGAAAAAAAAAACATTTAGTTAGCCTTGAAAATGTTGTCATGCTTTGCTCTTTCTATCTTATAAAATGCTAAAACTTCAAAATTTAGGTTAAAATAACTTTCAATTAGCCATATCATAATAATTTTTTTAAAAACTTGAAAATGTCAAGGTGTTCTTCTATGCTTTAGATTTTTAAATATATATATTAAGGCATATTGAAAGTTGCTTTACTTTCATTTTTAATTTAATTTATTGAAAGCTGTTCATTGAAAGCTTTCTATTTTATCTTTTTTATGTTTCTAGCTTGTCTGTAGCTTTCTGCAGTTTTTAAACAGTTTTCTATAATATGCTCACATTCTGTTCTGTTATTTCTATAAATTTATTTGTTATTTATCTCACTTTTCTATAGTTTCTACGCAGTCTACTGATAGTTTGATCACTGTTTTGTAGATTTGCTAAGTTTCTATGGTTTCTTTTATTATTCTCACATTTCTATAGTTTCTATGGAGTTTACTGATAGTTTGGTCACTATTTTGTGGTTGTATTTTTTTCTTAATTCATTGATCTTACACATGCATATGTTATTGTTATCAAAATCTAAAAAAAAATGAACTTTTATTAAACGAATACGATTTGAAAAAAAAAACATTTAGTTAGCCTTGAAAATGTTTGATCACTGTTTTGTAGATTTGCTTAGTTTTCTATGGTTTCTTTTATTTTTCTCACATTTCTATAGTTTCTATGGAGTTTACTGATAGTTTGGTCACTATTTTGTGGTTGTATTTTTTTCTTAATTCATTGAACTTACACATGCATATTTTATTGTTATCAAAATCTCAAAAAAATTAACATTTATTGAACAAATACGATTTCAAAAAATATAACATTCAGTTAGCCTTGAAAATGTTGTCATGCTTTGTTTTTTCAAACTTATAAAATGCTAAAACTTCAAAATTTAGGTTAAAATTACTTCCAATTAGCCATATCATAATTTATTTATTTTTTTACTTGAAAATGTCAAGGTGTTCTTCTATGCTTTAGATTTTTAAATATATATATTAAGGCATATTGAAAATTGCTTTACTTTCATTTTTAATTTAATTTATTGAAAGCTTTTCATTTAAAGCTTTCTATTTTATCTTTTTTATGTTTCTAGCTTGTCTGTAGCTTTCTGCAGTTTTTATACAGTTTTCTATAATATGCTCACTTTCTGATATTTCTGTTATTTCTATAAATTTATTGGTTATTTATCTCACTTTTCTACAGTTTCTACGCAGTCTACTGATAGTTTGATCACTGTTTTGTAGATTTGCTTAGTTTTCTATGGGTTCTTTTATTATTCTCATATTTCTATAGTTTCTATGGAGTTTACTGATAGTTTAGTCACTATTTTGTGGTTGTATTTTTTTCTTAATTCATTGATCTTACACATGCATATGTTATTGTTATCAAAATCTCAAAAATATTAACTTTTATTGAACGAATACGATTTGAAAAAATATAACATTTAGTTAGCCTTGAAAATGTTGTCATGCTTTGCTTTTTCTAACTTATAAAATGCTAAAACTTCAAAATTTAGGTTAAAATTACTTCCAATTAGCCGTATCGTAATTATTTTTAAAAAAAACTTGAAAATGTCTAGGTGTTCTTCTATGCTTTAGATTTTCAAATATATATATTAAAGCATATTGAAAGTTGCTTTACTTTCATTTTTAATTTAATTTATTGAAAGCTTTTCATTGAAAGCTTTCTATTTTATCTTTTTTATGTTTCTAGCTTGTCTGTAGCTTTCTGCAGTTTTTAAACAGTTTTCTATAATATGCTCACTTTCTGATATTTCTGTTATTTCTATAAATTTATTTGTTATTTATCTCACTTTTCTATAGTTTCTACGCAGTCTACTGATAGTTTGATCACTGTTTTGTAGATTTGCTTAGTTTTCTATGGTTTCTTTTATTATTCTCACATTTCTATAGTTTCTATGGAGTTTACTGATAGTTTGGTCACTATTTTGTGGTTGTATTTTTTTCTTAATTCATTGAACTTACACATGCATATGTTATTGTTATCAAAATCTCAAAATATTAACTTTTATTGAACGAATACGATTTGAAAAAAAGTAACATTTAGTTAGCCTTGAAAATGTTGTCATGCTTTGCTTTTTCTATCCTATAATATGGTAAAACTTCAAAATTTAGGTTAAAATAACTTTCAATTTGCCATATCATAATTATTTTTAAAAAAACTTGAAAATGTCAAGATGTTTTTCTATGCTTTAGATTTTTAAATATATATTAAGTTGTTTTACTTTCATTTTTGATTTAATTCATTGCAAGCTTTTCATTGAAAGCTTTGTATTTTATCTTTTTTATGTTTCTAGCTTGTCTGTAGCTTTCTGCAGTTTTTATACAGTTTTCTATAATATGCTCACATTTCTCATATTTCTGTTATTTCTATAAATTTATTTGTCACTTTTCTATAGTTTCTACGGCTTTACTGATAGTTTAATGACTGTTTTGCAGATTTGCATAGTTTTCTATGGTTTATTTTATGTTTCTCACCATTCTATAGTTTTTGTGGAGTTTACTGATAGTTTCATCACTTTTTTGTAGATGTGCATAGTTTTCTATGGTTTCTTTTCTGTCTATATATTTTTCTCTAGTTTCTTTACTTGTCTTTAGTTCTTGTGAAGTTTGCTTTAGTTTCATGTAGTTCCTATTCATTATTGAATAAGAATTTAGCTAAGAATTTATTCTTAAGAATCCAAGAATTTGTAATCCAATTTATTCGTAAGAATCCAAGAATTCATTTTTTGGAATATGTATGTAGCTTTCTGCTAATAAATATTATTATTATTATTACTAGAATTATGAATAATATTATCTTATTCTTTATGTACTTGTGCTCATTTTTTAATTGTGCCGCTGTAGTCTATTTGCTATTTCGCGGATTTTTTTCTGTAGTTTGCCCATTTTTCTACAGTTTCTATGTAACACACGTGATGTCGTGCCCACTTTTTATAACTTTTCTCACTTTCTGAGGTTTTACTGAAGATTTCTGAATATATTAGTTTTGAGGTAAATCAAACACTTGGTTGAAGTTTCACTATATTGATAGAATTTACTCTACAATCGTTTCGGTCTCGCGACCATTGTCAAGAGTAACAGAGATACTAGTATCTAAGATAGTTTCTGTGTTTCTGAGGTTGTAGTGAAGGTTTCTGAATATATTAGTTTTGAGGTAAATCAAACACTTGGTTGAAGTTTCACTATATTGATAGAATTTACTCTACAATGGTTTCGGTCTCACGACCATTGTCAAGAGTAACAGAGATACTAGTAATATCTCAGAAACTATCTCAGATACTAGTATCTCTGATACTATTGACAATGGTCGTGAGACAGAAACGATTGTAGAGTAAATTCTATCAATATAGTGAAACTTCAACCAAGTGTTTGATTTACCTTAATTATCATGTTTCACCAAGTGGTATCCACGCATACTTTCAACTTAATATTAGTTTTGATCAATGTTTCAGGCATCTACTTCGCGATACATGATGAAATTTAATAAAACAAACAGTGTTTTTGTTTATATCACACTGTTTATTAAAATTAGTGACTATAATTTCGATAATGATCACAACGTGATCGAAACTATAGTGACTAATTTTAATAAACAGTGTGATATAAACAAAGAAAAGTGTTTAAACTATAGTTTCGATAATGATCAGAACATGATCGAAACTATAGTCACTAATTTTAATAAACAGTGTGATATAAACAAAGAAAAGTGTTTGTTTTATTTAATATTAGTTTTTCCTTCCAAGTTTTTATGAATTTTTCTATATTTTTGTTTTCTCTTCTGTAGTAGTTGTTCTTCTGTTATGCGAAGTTTCCGTTAGTTGATCCCTCTTTTCTATAGTTTTTGTAAAATGATTAACTAAGTTACAGTCTTGGTTCTATTCACATTTCTATATGTGAACGAATCTAAATCAGAATTTAACATATATGTCTTCAAGATATGTTATATAGATAATGACGACTATAGATGGGATTTTAAGCATGGTGTCTTTTCTATATATTGCAAGAATGAAAATTTGTTTGGATTGTTGCAGGATTTTTATCAATAATTCATTATTTGGAAGTTTTTTATGCCTTTATACTTATTTTTTGCTAATGTTTTCCGTTAATGTAATTTTTTTTTATATTTGATTAATAACTGATAAACTGATTTAGCGCAAAATTATATTTACGAATTTGTTTAAATGTTTGGTTTTTGCATTAATTTTATGCCTTTTTTAATTTTCTTTAAAGCCTTTGTAAGCAATTTCTCCGCACCCTTACAAACTTTTAAAAGCTTATTTTTCGTATCCATAATGATTACGATGAAAGTGGAGAGGATCCGTTTGAGGAAAAATTATTTTTCAATATTCTGCACGTGTATCCGTTTCACTTTTAATCCAATTTCCCTTGTGCGCATTAATTCTCCTCCCGACGGCAGTGCCGCCCCCAAATCGAATGCCGCCCCGCTCGCTCAAAAATTATTGAAACTTTCTTTACGTGCGTGCGGATTAAAGGGCCGCGTTTGAAACCCCCACGACATCAAAGCGGGAATCCTGAATTAAAAGTTAATAATTTATCATGCCGCCCCCATCCCTTGCTTAATACGCGACCCGGACGCCGAACCACCCTCCGAGGCCGCTGATGAAAATTGATGGGGCGCGTTCTGCCCGGCGACGCGCGCCCCCCTCGGCAGTCTGCACGGTGTTAAATCCGCACACAACAAGGGTCAACGGTCAAGGGTGCGCCAGGAAATTGGAGGTCGCGGGATGGAGGCCGCGCTAACAGGAATTTATTGCTATTGATGTTTAAATGGTGTAATTCAGTAAGGTTGTTCAGAAAGATGATTGTTTAGGGTCTGTAATGTTTATTTTAAATGTATTTCAAATATCCGCTTTATTTGGTCGTTGATTTAGGACGACAGTTGCTGTTGGTTGTTTTCATGTACTACACAAAATATATTCGGGGAGAATTTTAGCTATTAAAATTTAAGTATACTTAATAAAGTTATCTTATCATCCAACAATTGGTAAAATATCTTCACAATTAAAGAATTGGTGTACTTTTTATGATATATATTAGTTTTATCTTGAGACAATTCTCAAGGGTTAATAAAAATGTTATAGGAATGATAAAAATGTGCTCCTCAAAAATGATATTTGGCTCCTTATTTTTGGTTTCAATTAAAACATAAGGATCACCGTAGGCTATGCTTCGTCATACAAATTAAATATTTCAAACCTGAGCTCTCGTGGAAAGCAAGGAGAACGGAAATTACGACTTCTGACTGGTGCTCACGCGAGTCGGTGCTTTGGCTGGAACGAAGCACGACGCTCTTGTAGATTGAAGGATAAATGACACTGAAACGGCGTGCACCGGTTTCCCAGAGCGGACGCCACTTAGAAGGGACGCAAATTGATTCCGGTGCTGTATCGGGGCGCGCATCGGCCCGCAATTAGTCACGCCACTCTTCGGCGCACGATCGCAACCGGAAAACGCACCCTGCTCGGCCGGAAGTCGCGCAATCATCGGCCCCATCAGCGAAATCATTGGGAACTCGGTAATGGGTTCCGGAATGATTTCAATTTTGCACACACTGAAATGTACCTGTATACGAGAACGCATCTATGAACAGCTTATATGTTTTTAAGTTGTTTATTAGACGGATTTATTAGACCGAAGAAAAAAATAACGAAAAAGTGGAATCCTTCTACAAAGACATTGATGAGGTCATGAAATTAACTATGAACAAGGATGTAACTTTACTCCTGGGGGACATAAATGCAAAGATTGGACAAGGTTCATATGACAAGTAGATTGGGCCGTACGGACTGGGCGAACTAAATTAACTAGGAGATCGTCTCCTACAATTCTGTCAAGAAAAATCGATGGTAATAACTAATACCTTTTTCAAATTACCAAAACGTCACCTGTACACTTGGAAATCGCCACGAGACAATGAAAAACGTATAGTCAGGAATCAAATCGATTATATTCTCGTCAATCAGAGATACAGAAATGGAATGAAAAGTGCCAAAGCATACCCAGGAGCAGGTGTAGGCTCAGATCAGAATCTTCTTGTGGCGGAGATTATGGTGAAGCTCAAGAAGATTAATGTCTCGTCAAACCAAAGACCTATTGATACCAGCCTACTAAGAAATACTAACGTGAAAGCGAAGGTGCACCACGAGATAAATGAAAACCTAAACCTAAACTAAACACCCGTTCGGCAACTCAGAATTAACCTGAAGACATGTGGCAAAATTTAAAGTCGGCCATCATAGAACCTTGTAAGAAACACCTGAAACCTGAGAAAAGAACAAACCGAAGAGATTGGATGACCAACGAAATATTAAGGCTTATAGAAGAAAGCAGAAACCTAAAGAATTCAGACACACAGAAGTATAAAGAAGTACAGAAGGAGATCAAATATAAATGTCGACAAGCCAAGGAATTTAAGTCGGCCATCATAGAACCTTGTAAGAAACACCTGAAACCTGAGAAAAGAACAAACCGAAGAGATTGGATGACCAACGAAATATTAAGGCTTATAGAAGAAAGCAGAAACCTAAAGAATTCAGACACACAGAAGTATAAAGAAGTACAGAAGGAGATCAAATATAAATGTCGACAAACCAAGGAATTTAAGTCGGCCATCATAGAACCTTGTAAGAAACACCTGAAACCTGAGAAAAGAACAAACCGAAGAGATTGGATGACCAACGAAATATTAAGGCTTATAGAAGAAAGCAGAAACCTAAAGAATTCAGACACACAGAAGTATAAAGAGGTACAGAAGGAGATCAAATATAAATGTCGACAAGCCAAGGAATTTAAGTCGGCCATCATAGAACCTTGTAAGAAACACCTGAAACCTGAGAAAAGAACAAACCGAAGAGATTGGATGACCAACGAAATATTAAGGCTTATAGAAGAAAGCAGAAACCTAAAGAATTCAGACACACAGAAGTATAAAGAAGTACAGAAGGAGATCAAATATAAATGTCGATAAGCCAAGGAATTTAAGTCGGCCATCATAGAACCTTGTAAGAAACACCTGAAACCTGAGAAAAGAACAAACCGAAGAGATTGGATGACCAACGAAATATTAAGGCTTATAGAAGAAAGCAGAAACCTAAAGAATTCAGACACACAGAAGTATAAAGAAGTACAGAAGGAGATCAAATATAAATGTCGATAAGCCAAGGAATTTAAGTCGGCCATCATAGAACCTTGTAAGAAACACCTGAAACCTGAGAAAAGAACAAACCGAAGAGATTGGATGACCAACGAAATATTAAGGCTTATAGAAGAAAGCAGAAACCTAAAGAATTCAGACACACAGAAGTATAAAAAAGTACAGAAGGAGATCAAATATAAATGTCGACAAGCCAAGGAATTTAAGTCGGCCATCATAGAACCTTGTAAGAAACACCTGAAACCTGAGAAAAGAACAAACCGAAGAGATTGGATGACCAACGAAATATTAAGGCTTATAGAAGAAAGCAGAAACCTAAAGAATTCAGACACACAGAAGTATAAAGAAGTACAGATGGAGATCAAATATAAATGTCGACAAGCTAAGGAAGAGTGGCTGAAAGAGAAATGTACTGCGATAGAAAATCTGCAGAAACTGCACGACTCTCATAATGTGCATAAGAAAGTAAAAGAGTTCACTGGAATTGGTCGGAAACAAAGATCACACATCCTTACAAATGAGGAAGGAAACATTATGCCGAATATTGAAGATCCTTTTCCTTCTCATTCCTTTTCAATGATCAAAGAGAGAAATAACTACCAGCGGTAACAAATACACTGGACCATCTATTTTAAAAGAAGAAGTACAAACAGCAATAAAATCAGCCAAAACGGAAAAGCTCCTAGCTCTAACGACCTACTGCAGATGTGCTGAAGCTGATTAAAGAGAAACATTTAGATGCTAACCTCCCTATTTAGTAAGATCTATGAAACAGGAATAATACCACAAGAATGGCTTCAGTCAACGTTTGTCACAATTCCTAAGAAGCATAATGCCAAAAAATGCAAAGAACACTGTACGATTAGCCTAATGAGCCATACTCTAAAGATCTTTCTCAAAGTCATCCACCGTAGGATTTACAAGAAACTGGAAGAAGGTATAGCAGATACCCAGTTTGGCTTTAGAAAAGGAGTTGGCACAAGGGAAGCCATGTTTGCCTTCAATGGCTTGATGCAACTCCTGAATCACTTACCAGGTACTTTATGGCGCAAAAGGAAACTAGAAACGCAGGAATGGCAAAATAAAATTTTAAAGAGGGTTCCCAAAATTACAACATTCTTTACACGGGATGAAAATCAAGCAGGCAACAGTAAAAATGAACCCCAACCCGGGCCTAGTAAAGTTGCAAACGATTGGTTGCTACAGATGAATCTGTTTTGGAGGTTTCCTCTTCACCTGCACACCTTCAGACTTGAGAGTCATCTGAGTTGGATTCGTATGTTCTAAATAACGCAGCCAAATTAGAAACAGAAACCAATAGTGGAGGAAAACCCAGCATCAGTATTGCTTTTGAAGAAATGCAGGAACGTAACACTAATTTAAGAAATGGCAAATGCATAGAATTAATAATAAGCTAAATACATTAGGTAATTTTTATTTCATTTCATTGTAGATCCAAGTATACAGGATTTACCAGATTTAAAGGAAGGATGCCCACAATCATGTAGAAATACTTTTAGAAAACTGGATCGAACAAAATTTTACAGAAATAGACTTTTCAATATCAAAAATAAATTTTGGTGATCAAAGCAGGTATGCAAGTAAGAGAATATTTTATAAGAAATTAGTTAATGGAGAAATGGTTCGGCGAGATTGGGCACTTTATTCAGAAAGCACTGGAAACATATTTCGTCTCTATTGTTACTTTTTGGCAAAAAAAAACTAGTTAAAACCGGATTTTCGTTAAAGTAAAGTAAAGTATTTTATTGGTGTTAAGTAACATTAACGTTTTACACAAGTCAAATTACACATTTAAAGTTCCAGCAGTTGTTAACACTACAACAGTTGTGTATCACGGAAGTTTTCATTAAAATATTTGCCACTTATAATATAAAGCTGTGTATAGCTCTACAGGAAACACATAAAGAAAGCCAGACAAACTAGCAGTAAATACAAGTATATGCAACATATTACGGACACTCTAAAACAGCTCAAGATGCTTTGGCTCCCATTGATAACACATTAAAAAAAGAATAAATTAACAATCAAAGTAGGACGATGTCAAAAACTGCATAAGAATTCTTCCCAACTGCAATAAGCATGTATGTAATGTGACTAATTTACTGTATTTCAACTAACATAATGAAATAAAACTTAATGCAATCTCCCTCGCTCTTACGTTTTTATTATCAGCCACTCATTAAAAAACACACTGTTTATGCATATAAGTACTTGAAAGTCTTTGTGAATTTCTATGCTTGCATTTTAAAATAACGCTGCCACCAAGCATGTCAGGATATTATTGCTTTGCTATTGCGATGCCGTTGCTGTAGCCAATCTATATTCCCTTTGTGTGCACGTGAAGCCTTCCAATGCACAATATAATAAACACACTCATTCTTTTATGTTCCTCGATAGCGAACAAATTTATTTAAAGCCTCCATCACAACAGTTCAGAGCTACTGGTTTAAATGTCTGTAAATATCCACTGAATTCAACATGATTGCAATATAATAATAACTACGCTTAGCGAATTGATTTTATAATTAGACAGCGCACAAACTGGAGGTTATACACATGTGTACTGTACTTACACATTGCAGGTAATAATTTATATTAAAATTTCAAGTCGTTTTCTTGAGTTCATTGACTTGTTTTCTGTAAAAAAAATCTATCTATTTTCAGTCAAAATGTTTTGTGAACATTTCAAGCTATTATTGTGAACGTTTCAAGCTGTTATTAATCTAAAGTTCACGATATTGTCTTTGTAAATTTGAAGCTGTTTTCAGTCAAAATTCCAAGCGGTTTTCAGTTAAAATGTTGGTTTGTTATCGAACCAATTCTATTATTTCCATTGCTAGAATTATAGTAGTTATTGGTATAGAATTTTAAAAGCTGTTTATTGCTTTTATCGATGCTGTCAACATAAGCCCATGCCCGATGCTTGTGTATTAAAAGCACACGCTCTGTCTAGTTGTTATTTTTCTATCGGGGATATTTCGAGAGCGACGTGTGATTAATGCTCCTCGTCGTCTGGCCGGGGGTGGCTCAGCCCCGAAAAAAAAACCCTGGCACACACATGCCGTCCACCCGGCCCAAAAGTATCAATCAATTCGCGCGCGACGCCGGAATAATTTATATCCCGGCGGCGGCGGCGTTCGCGCGCGCCCCTCTGCCGGCACATTAATTAAATCCGTGGAAGACGGCGAACAAACGACACACATAATTGATGATTATTTATCCCGCTTCTTTCGCCGCCCCCGGAGGCGGGAAGCCGGACGGAAAATTGGCGGCGGAAGACAAATGGAGGGAGCGGATGGGCGAGACGCCGACGCGGGTTTGACAGGTGTCGTTGTCTCGTTACCGCCGGGGGCGGCGAGGATCAGATTAAAATATTACCGGGAGCGGCCGTTTGACAGGACGTGTAACAGAGTCTACTTCCGTCGCTCCAGACAAGTCAGGAATTCAATATTTTATCCGAGCTTGTGCGAGCGAGCTCTCAGATTAACACTGGAAAAAGCATTGAAATAAAAGATAATAAAATATGGTTTCCATAAACAATTGAAGCATCAAAGTAAATATAGTAGTGGTAATAGTCATAGTAAAGTAATGATAAATAATAGTAAATTAATTGAGGTTTGCAAATTTACTGCTGCTTCTTCGTGATCTTTGCCTACAGCCAATATAGCAGTGTCGACGGCAAAAGTGCCTATCGTATTATGGTCTATATGGCAGGTATATCGCTGGTGTATGACAGGTGGAGGAATGGCCCTAACACACTGCCCTGTGGCACACCTGCCTTTATTTCTTTAGTTCAAAATAAGCATCCTCCTGCTTAATTCTAAAAACTCCATCTGATATGTATGATTCTAGTAGTTGTGTATATGGAATGGGCATAAGTTTTCTTAATTTGTATTTAAGTCCCTCGTGCCACACATTATCAAAACCTTGCGCTACATCAAGAAATATAGTAGAGCAAACCTTTCTTTCTTCCAATGATTTTTCAATTACTTCTGCTATTCTATGGACTTGATCTACAGTTGAATGAGATTCTCTGAAACCAAACTGATATTCTGGTATTATGTTTTTGCCTTCGATAACTGATTTTATTCTTTTAACAAGTATTTTTTCGAACAGTTTTGAGATTACAGGTAATAACGAGATTGGTCTGTAAGAAGAAACTTCATTTGGTGGTTTAGGAATCATTATCACTTCTGCTACGTTCCATATCTTAGGTACATATTTTAATCTTAAAGATGCATTAAAAAGATATGTAAGTTTTACGATTGCTTTACGATGTAGTTGTTTGAGAATTTTGCCAGTAATTAAGTCAAATCCTGGAGCTTTCTTAGTGTTAATGTTTTTTTTTATATCCATTGCAATTTCTTTAGGGGTCTGATTTCACATTTTTCCTGGGTAATATTTTCCCCAGAAAAGGGGAAGGGAAGGAAGGGTATGGGCATAAGTTTTCTTAATTTGTATTTAAGTCCCTCGTGTTACACTTTATCAAAACCTTGCGCTACATCAAGAAAGTAGAGCAAACCTTTCTTTCTTCCAATGATTTTCCAGTTGCGTATGTTATTCTATGGACTTGATCTACAGTTGAATGAGATTTTCTGAAACCAAACTGATGTTCTGGAATTATGTTTTTGCCTTCGATAACTGATTTTATTCTTTTAAGAAGTATTTTTTCGAACAGTTTTGAGATTACAGGTAATAACGAGATTGGTCTGTAAGAAGAAACTTCATTTGGTGGTTTAGGAATCATTATCACTTCTGCTGCGTTCCATATCTTAGGTACATATTTTAATCTTAAAGATGCATTAAAAAGATATGTAAGTTTTACGATTGCTTTACGATGTAGTTGTTTGAGAATTTTGCCAGCAATTAAGTCAAATCCTGGAGCTTTCTTAGTGTTAATGTTTTTTTTTTATTTCCATTGCAATTTCTTTAGGGGTAGAGGGTCTGATTTCACCTTCTTCCTGGCTAATATTTTCCCCAGGAAAGGGGAAGGGAAGGAAGGGTATGGGCATAAGTTTTCTTAATTTGTATTTAATTTCCATTGCTAGGATTGCTTGCAATTCTTGTTGGTGTTGCAAGAGCCCATTGGCATTCTATTCCATAATCGGCATATTACTTGACATTGCTGTTTTTGGGAATAGCTCATTTAGTGCTATGTTCAAGCCTGCTTATACGTTCATCTATTTTTGCTAATTTCCCCATAATTTGCTGAAGGGAGTTTTGAATGAAAGCCTTTTGATCTTGCTTTTGGGTTTCATTTTTATTATTATTTTCGGACTTGTTAATGACTGCTTGCCTGTATGACTTTTTCTCTGTACTTGTGCTGGCTACATGCATTTGTTGGCTATTTCTCTGACACGAACGAGTGAATTTGCTAAAAAAAAAACATTGCTGCAAAGAATAAAATAAAAATCTACAGCACAAATCGTCCATTAAAACAATGCAATCCTATTACCGTTGTTGGACTGCTGAATTGATCCACAATCACAAGTTCGCATCGAGCCGAGTCGCGCCCTCAATCTAATTTTCCCGTAACGAATGGCCCTCCTAGAAAACAATATCGCAGTAAAATACCGCAGGCGCCCAGTTTCGAATTTCCACGGCTCCGTCCTGCTGGAAACAAATGAGGCGCTCCGATTAAACTGCAATCAGCGTGCATTAACCAGCCACCGTGCCTGCCCTTAATTAATTGATCTCTCGAGTGGCGTGCAAAGCGATTTGTGCTTCCCGCGTCCGGCGCAAATTGGATAGAATTGCAAGAAAATTAATTTTGATTGGATGGTATTGGATTTGGCAATTGATAATTGCATAAATTATTTCGTTTCAGCGTGACGGTTTCAGTAAAGGTCTAATTTCTAATCAATAGCCATGGGTTAGATTCTTGTGGAATAATGGATGAGTTCATGAGCTTCAACACAGATATCCAGAACCGTGTCTAACGCAAATCAGCATGTTTTAGTGTTTGAGAGTAGCCCGACACATTCAAATATTTTATTATGACATTAATCAACATCATCAGAGCAAATATTAACCACATTAACATGGCAATTTTTTACGACTGAATCCTGAAAAGACTCATCTTAAGGACTTAATGTACAAAAAAGTCTAAAGCGAGACACAATTGGGTTTACGATGCTTTTGAAGCTTGCTGCAAATCTAAGACCGTTAGAAGAATTACAGAAGAATCGCTCCGGTTTCAGAATAATTCCTTTATTGGTGCAACTACCAATACATAATCGCCTTCATAAAACATGAGTGAAACCTTTGTGAAACACGAGTGTTTTATAAAAAAAATCGATTTTTTTTTATTTTTTTCTAAATTTTAACAATATTAGATTTACATTGTCATTACATTACGCTGTCGGGGTGGATATCGGGCATCTCGTCTTTAGTGGATCGCTGCCTTTCTTATTGTTCGTTTGAAGGTGTTTATATTTTGTGTTATAAAACACGAGTGTTTTATAAAAAAAAAACGATTTTTTTAAAATTTGTAATAAATTTTAACAATATTAGATTTACATTGTCAAATTTTACAAAAAATCGATTTTTTTTAATTTGTAATAAATTTTAACAATATTAAATTTACATTGTCATTACATCACGCTGTCGGGGTGAATGTCGGGCATCTCGTGTTTAGTAGATCGCTGCCTTTCTTATTGTTCGTTTGAAGGTGTTTATATTTTGTGTTTTTGTCATGTTGCTCAGTTTGTTGTATTGTATTATTGATGTGGTTGTCAGTTCCAAGGATCGATATTTGTTTTTGTGTGTGTATGTTAATATTTCATTTCTTGTTCTTGTAAGGTGTCTATGCGTTTCATCCTAACAGAGCCAACTTTGTTAAAAATAAAAATGCAACAGAGTGTATGTATTTTTTCGTCCTAACAGAGCCAACTTTGTTAAAAATAAAAATGTAACAGAGTGTATGTATTTTTTCGCAATTCATGAAATTGTAAATAATATAAACCAAATATCAACTTGAATCAAAGGCGATTTATGTGCGTTTATACTTCTGATATTCAATTTATATTTGACTTTTATTAGTATATTATGAAATGAGTTTATAATGTAATATAAAGGTATTATGGCATAAGTGAATTTATCGTATGAGCGAAACGAATATAATAATTTCACGAATGGCGTAATCCTGCATTATAAACGATTTTCATACATTATTTTATCGTCGAACTAGCTTTTTGCCAAACAATTCAATTATAAAAATAATTCATTCCAAATGTCATTGATGTCATGCATTCATTCAATTCATTCATTCAATGTCAATTAGTGTATTTATTTCGTTAACAAGACGACTTTATGGAAAAATGGTGGTCATTTTATGGCACAATATTCTCACTTTATGGCACAATAATGCCATACTGTGCCTTAAAGTGACAGATTATTAATGATTTTGACATTCACAATCGTAGCATTATAATGCTGGTCGACGATAAAATGTATTTTTCTACTCCTACACTTTAATTGATATATTCAAAATTCGCTACCTGTACCTAAATGAGTCATTTAGATAAAAAAAATTGAATAAGATACAAGTTCATCTAAAAACCATGACAATGACAGATATAAAATTAATTAGTTTAAAAATAAATATTCAACACAATAATTTTAATATATTTAATAATATATTTTCTACGACACAGCATAAAAACTAATAATAAATATTTAACATCTGAAGCATCTGTAATATATTGCTTCATTTGGTTGGTCGCAAAGGTTTTAGCTTTTTAAGGTTCATATCCTTCAGATTTTCTTTTTAATAAAGCATGTAATTTGGGATATTTGGATATATATATTTGGATTTTGTTCGGAAAAATTTCATTTCCCATTTTATACCAATTTTGTTCTACCAAGGTACCGTCAGGTAGACAATTGATAAATACTTTACCAAATTTACCTTAGGAAAAATTTCATTTCCCGTTTTTTTTTTTAATTAGGTGTAAGTAAATGTCATGAACCGACATCACAATTAATATTTTTTATTTAATTTCTATTTCATAACAGCGAATTTAAAAATATCACAACACATAATGTAAAGTTTGTTAGACGTGAGTTGTTCCATTCGAAATTTGATTACGAAACTATTCAGATCGACGTGAATGATTTGAACTTCTGATGCGGCGAAATTGTAATTACAAGCTACGAAGTGTAAACTGATATAGTTCTGTAGACCCATTGACTTCAGTTTATGAAATCATATACCAACAATAATAATATGTAACTCGCGGTATTTGTAGGTGATTAGAGAGATTGATTATTGACTAGTTTCATGCGAAAACAAATTAATTCAGCCAAATTCTGTGTTCAGGCAAACTATTTCGTTTTGCTCGTACGAATGAATTGATCATAGTTGGTTTCTTATTTGTTGATTGCTGAAACTCGCCATATTTTATCCATGCTGAGATTTTATACTGGTTTTCAAGTATGTTTTACGTCTCGATGTAATAACGTTAAAATGAAGTACTGAAGTCAATATCTACAAATTAATTCACCATCAAATCAATACTGAGCATTTGCAATTGTATTATACAGTATAACTAGGCACACGTTAATTTCTAGCATGAAACGATACTCTGCAATCATTCACATATTTGTTTACAGAAAATTATATTTTCCAACAAATGTTACTTTTCTTAACTCTGCAATCATTCATATATTTGATTACAGAAAATTATATATATAATCGATATTTATCGGGCTATCGACCCCATATGGGGTCTTTCCGCCTTATTATAATTATAATTATATTTTTAAACAAATGTTACTTTTCTTTTTTTTTAACGTCATTTCATCATTTGTCACTTCGTGGCAATTTGCGATGGTGTAATAAAATTATGAAATTATTATTTTTAGCCCTTAATGATAGTAACACACTCGTATATTTTTGGTGTAAATAAAGTACGTAAAAAATTGCATTATATTTTAACGAAGTACCACGTGCTTTTACCTGGTATTAAAACCTTAATTATCTAGATGTTGCGAAAAATGATGCATAAAATATTACAGCAATATAGCTAATGTAAAACCATCTCATGTCTCTATTGGAAATAAAACCTGCGACGTGACATTTAGCTCGGCTTGCCTGAGAGCTGCCACACAGTAAATGTGCAAAACATCTTCGTGTCCCTCTGCATATTTGATGCGAATATAGAAATGGCAATCGAAGCCGCTCTTCGCGGCTTGACGTAACATCACTGCCACCAATCGAGCACCAGCTCCTCATTTATTATTTACAAAATTCCCGGCTTTCAGGAGCGTGCTCGTTTTCAAGAGCAACAAGTGATGCAGTCGGCCCGGCCGCTGAAAAATCGCACTGTGCGAGGGGCGAACGCGAAATTCGACATAAATTATTATCCCATTTGCATAAGCGGCCCAGGCCTCCGCCTAAATAACGCAATTATAGCAACAAACGTTTCCTGAAGACCCCGAGGGACCCCAGAGGGCCCGACGGGCGCCCGTTATTTGATTCGTTTCACGCGCAGTTGGGCTGAAAAAATGCTAATCGCCACATTCCTTTTTGCTGCTTGCTCTTTCAGGCACCTCCTGAAAGAGTAGATTCTTATATTGTTATTGCCTCCTTTTACATCTACAAAGCTTAGATTCGCTGTTGTTGCTGTTATTTTTCAGGACGTAATTGTATCATTCTTGCCTACTGAAATACTTATTTTATTTTATTACTTCTTACCTCCTGAAACTCATTACTCTTCTGTTGGTGATGTCCTTCAGTATTTGTTGTAATTATGTTATTTGTCTCTTTTTCCTCATTGTCCAACCAAAGATTTTGAGGTTAAAAAAACTCATTTATTTTCCGTAGAAATCATCAAGTGTTTTGTTAGATTGCTTTACTTTAGATTTGGTTTTGTTTAGCATTATTCCTTTGATATAATGCTGGCTTCATGAAACGTCTATTATTTTAAATAAGTTGATTTCCGTGAATGCAATTGCTCGAAATCATTTGCTCGATAACAATTGCTCGAAAATATAATACCTCTAGTGAAACTTTCTCTCGAATACAGTATTCTCTCGAATACTCGAAATACAAAAAGGTCAGGGTAGGTAAGGTTCGGTAAGTTAATTTAGTTACGTTGTAGTTTTTGGAGCAATTTACCTACTTCAAAATTAGTTTCCATTGTTATAATGGTGGTTTATTTTTGTTGTTACAGTGTGCGCTGCCAACCTGCCGCCCTCCTTCACGTTGGACATCAACAATCTTGCCCTGTCGGAGAGGACACCCGTTGGTGAGGTCGTCTTCAAGCTGGAGGGCACCGACCCAGAGAATGGACCCGTGCACTTTGGCCTTCGCGGCACTGACCTTCTCAAGGTGAACAGAGACTCCGGGGAGGTCACGGTTGTAAAGCCCTTGGACCGCGAGGTATGCATAATTCAGCAAGAATAATATATTTCTTCCAGCAGACACATTCAAAGACTAAGTTGTAATAGTTCGAAACCAGGTGTTGTACAAATTCTCATCATTTGAAATATTTATTTTTCATTGCATTTATTTAACTACAATTTATGCTTAAGTGCAATTGAATACATTTAATTTCTTTAACTGTATATTACATGAATCTTATAAGTTAAGTAGTATTTGAGTTTTGTAAACTTTTGGCTTGTGCTTAGTGATAGTACTTTACGTTATGTTTATTTTTTTATATCGTTTTCGTGACAACTGCATTTGGAATATTTTATGGGAACAATAATATATTTCTTCCAGCAGACACATTCAAAGACTAAGTTGTAATAGTTCAAAACTAGGTGTTGTACAAATTCTCATAATTTGTAATATTTATTTTTCATTGCATTTATTTAACAGCAATTTATGCTTAAATGCAATTGAATACATTAAATTTATTTAACTGTATATTACATTAATTCTTATAAGTTAAGTAATATTTGAGTTTTGTAAACTTTTGGCTTGTGATTTAGTGATAGTACTTTACGTTATGTTTATTTTTTTATATCTTTTTCGTGACAACTTCATTTGGGTCGTTTTATGGGTAATGTGTCTCTTAGTAATTCTTGTTAGTGAATAAAAGACAAATATATAGATATATTGTCGGCTTGGTGTTATAAGGTTGCATGTAACATTTTTTCAATTTTTAGGTCTATAGCTTTACAGGGCTATATGTTTTCAAAGTGGGACTTTTCAACTTGTTGGAAGGTTACATTCGGATTATTAAGAATCTGTGATAGCAAATCAAATTCCAGTGCACAATACATCATTTTCTATAATAACAAACATATTTAAAGCCATTATTCCCAAATTTACAAATTTGCACATACAACGTTGTAACATTAAGCCGAAGATGTTAATTCAATATGATTTATTCATTTTTAAAAGGTTGTGCAAACAATAGGTAAATAAAATACCCATTTATGACTAACATTCATCAGTTATTCTTTATTGAATTGATTTTATATTTTTATTTTTATTAATAATTCTTTCATACCAATCAATTGATATAAGAAATGATTGAAGTACAGTAAACCAACCTTTTCAACCACCGTTCGTTTATCCATCTTTTATCTTTTATTAACTTGATTTGATGTATTCAATTAAGAGGTGATTTATAAGCTCTGATTTAGGCAAGATGATCGTATGTGCCCGATAGTAACAGGGTGAAGCAAGCAGCAAGACTGTACAATCAGAAGCTCGTTCATAAACAAGAGAGAAATATCAAAAAAGACAAAACTGACGGTATTCAAAACATTCGATCATGATCACGATTATGAAAACGCTAAAGAGTAGAGGTTAAAGCTGGAAACAGGCAAAGGACCAGCATAAAAATAATATATACACCAATTTTAACATACGGGAGTGAAACCTGGGTTATGAATGAGAAACAAATATCAAGGATACGGGCGTACGAAATGAAATTCCTAAGAAGAATAGAAGGCATCACGAAGAGAGACAAAATCAGAAATGTGGACATAAGAGAAAGGCTTGAAGTGAAAGCAACCCAAAAAAAATAGAAGGACAACTAAGGTGGTTAGGACATATAAGCAAAATGGGCAGCGATAATCATGTGAAGAAAGCATGAGAAGCAAAAGCAGAAGGAAATAAGTTAAAAGGTAGATCGAGAGAAACGTGGAATGACATGATCATGAAAACGCTAAAGAGTAGAGGTAAAAGCTGGAAGCAGGTAAAAGACCTAACAAAAGAGAGAAAACAGTGGATAGATTTCTACAAGCAGTAGAGCAAAACCCCGACATCCAAGAAGGTACAAGGGGTCAATGACTAAGAAAGAAAGAAAGATTCATCCTCTTTTCAAAATGTTTTATCTGTTTTTCTGCCGTATAGACGTTGCAGTAATTGACAAAAATAAGTGAAAATAAACCGAGAGAAACGTGGAATGACACGATCATGAAAACGCTAAAGAGTAGAGGTAAAAGCTGGAAACAGGAAAAGAACCTAACAAAAAAGAAAAAAAAAGTGGATATAGTTCTACAAACAGTAGAGCAAAACCCCGTCACCCAAGAAGGTACAAGGGATTAATGGCTAAGAAAGAAAGAAAGATTAATCCTCTTTTCCAAGTGTTTTATCTGTTTTTCTGCCGTATAGACGTTGCAGTAATTGACACCTTAATTCAATTACAGAACTTATCATCTAACCCAAATATTCCGCGATTCTTGAAAAATTATATTCGCGTATTGCTGATAATCAAGAATTTGCAACAACTACCCGAATTAAATATTTAATTGGTCTGAAACTGAAATATTCCAATGTATCTCTTGTCATTGAAATACACTGGCGAGCAAAAAATGGAGGTCACTTTAAAATTATAACTTATTTTTGGATTTTTTTTGTTTTAACCTTATGTTTGCAAATTGTAAACCAAAGTAAGCGTTTAATAATACATTTCCTGACAAATGTTATCTATCTGTCAGTTACTATCTATCTAATACTAATTGAAAACCTAAGTTTCGTTATGGTTTTCTTAATTAGTGTTGATTTTTCTCGGCGAAACTTGTCATTCACACGTCATTTTTTTCATTATTTTTTGTTTCATATTAGTCCTAGGAACAAATATTCGTACTTCGTCTGAACTGTAACTTTGTGATATTTCCAAAATAGGCAATAAAAACAATAAATATGCTTTACGATTCAACATTGCTTTTTTAATTTAGTGTGCAAAATACAGTACAATTGTTTACAATTTGCAAACATAAAGCTAAAACAAAAAAAATCCAAAAATAAGTCATAATTTTAAAGTGGCCTCTAGTTTTTGCTCGCCAGTGTATATAACTATAAACATGTTCCACTCTTCGAAAACCGCGAGATCAACTAAGATGTGTGTTTGTATAAAACTGTAACACTATTTCCAGGTGAATGATACGCTCAACTTCTTTGTGACCATAGAGGACGAGGTGCAGGACGCCCCCTTAGGCGGCAACAATATCGTCGAGGTGCCTGTGACAGTGATCGTTCTGGATGAGAACGACAACGCTCCACTTTTTGAAAATGTAAGTTGTTGACGTAAGACTTTACGACTAAAAATATTATTCATATAAAATTTCTAAAATCTATACAACAATAAAAATGCCTGCATGCCTAGCACCAGAGTAATACAGCATACTAATAGCTATTTATGGTGTAAGTGAGTAAAGTCGAATTTTATCCACGAAAAGCAGTTTAGCTATAAATTCTTGAAAAATTATTGTTGAACGTACTAATTCGTCCTAAGTACGCCAAGTATGATTTTAAAATTTAAATAAGATTTTGTTTTTATTAGTCTTTTAAATTTCTATTGATTTTATTTTAATATATTATAATAATATATATATATATATATATATATATATATATATATATATAATATATTTTAAGATTCTATTGATCTATTGAGAAATGAGAATACATTATCTGGTGAACATTCCATTGGATTCTTCAAGATATTTTACTACCTTAAAAATGATTGATAATAACTATTTATGGTATAAGTGAGTAAAGTCGAATTTTATCCACGACAAAACAGTTTAGCTGAAGAGTCGAAGCCGAGTGCGATAATGTTTTCGAGTGGATAAAATTGCTTTATTCACGTGTACCATACAAGATTTTTTCCAATTAGTTATCAGAATTGAAGAATTTGCGTGAAGTGTCACATTGTCAGGTGACAACGAAAATTTCAACGATAGTGCGAATTTACCTATTTTTTTACTTTATTCACGTTGTCAATGGTTATAGTGAATAAAGTGAACATGTAAATATTTTATTCACCCATTCGATTAAAGTGTAGTTTTAACAATGAGATTCAATATACATAATGAGCATTTTAATAATGCCAATTGGAAGATAGTTATTTATTGATATCTCTCTTCTTTTGAAAATGTATTTACAGGTGCCATACAAGATATCAGTGATGGAGGACGCCCCCATGGGTTCAACGGTGTTCTCCAGGATCCAGCTCAGCGACCCTGACTCGGTGGGGTCTACCATTGAAGTGGAGTGCGTGAACCTTCCAGGTTTCGAAGAGGCCTGCGACATCTTCAGGCTGGAGACACTGGAGAGCCCGCAGAGCAGTTACAAGGGCGCCTTGGTCCTGCAACGCAAGCTGAACTACACGATACAGGACACCTATGAGATGCTCCTGAGGGCAACGGTGAGTCCTGCAATATACAATCAAAAGTGTAAGAAATTTTCAGGCATACAATTAGATAATTACAACGTTTGAGTTATGCACCATGTCTGTGTGGTCGGGCTGTAACACGTGTGCGCTACATACAGTGTCTCTCACTTCAAGCTGTCCATAGGTAATTTATATGATCGTTACAACAAATATATGTATATTCTAGCCTTATTTGATTATTGTGTCTATTCCACTTATGACAGAGAGCATAAGGATTGGATGAAATGAAAGGCACTGTATGCACATTATATTCAGATGTCCAGAACACGTGCTAGGAAGTTTTTAACTACTAGAACTGTTCGAGTTTTTATGATTTTGGTGGTGATGATCTGATGGTGATGTCTAGGATGGGGATCTGACGAGTACGGTGAAGGTGGACGTGAACGTGGGCGATGTGCAGGACACTCCTCCAAAGTTCTCCGGGGAACTGAAAGCCGAGGTGTATGAGAATGCTCCTATTAACACACTGATAATGACTGTGCATGCTGAAGATGGGGATCGCCAGCATCCAAGGAAGATAGTCTACGAGCTAGTCAACAGTAAGTATTAGTTTGAAAGACAGGCTATGGTTTCAGTGCAGCTAAGTTTTTAGTTTATGCAAAAAATCCCAAAATCGCATAGCTTTATAACAGAAACAAATTCAAAAGCCTATAGAAACATACAAAAAGAATTTTGGTCAATAATATATTTAAATAATGTTCGTGTTTTTGGGCACCTTTTAAATCTTCTTCTTCTGTTGCCATACATCCATGCGCGTTGGCGAATTGTCTTCTACTGGATAATAGCTAAAGTTCTGTATATTGCTGCTTTACATAGTTCTCCAAAGTTATACCCATCCAGATTCTTGTAATCCGGAGACATTCTGCTCCAAATACAATTATAGAATTAGGGAAAAATGGAAAAGATATATTTTTTAAAAATTTAATTTCGGCATCGACTACTATGAGCTATGTGATTACATTTATGTGATTACATTTTACAAATATTATTATATTTTTTGATATATAAATCTTTAATAAATTTAACAATTGCCTTGGACGAGAACCCACAGCTGTAGATTAAAAGTTCACTGTACCATACTAGACGTATGAATGGAATCTGCCAAGTAAAATGATATTAAATCCAGCTCTAGGCACATTCCTGGATTATACACATCACTGTTTGATGTGG
The DNA here is from genome assembly GCA_951805005.1 of Othius punctulatus. Taxonomy (NCBI): domain Eukaryota; kingdom Metazoa; phylum Arthropoda; class Insecta; order Coleoptera; family Staphylinidae; genus Othius; species Othius punctulatus. The sequence goes on from OX638145.1 coordinate 18,661,316, forward strand.
CGGAGCTTTTGTATCTCATCTTACTCACAGATCCAATGAACTACTTCCTGCTGGATGCCATCACCGGGGAATTGCGGACGGCGAAGCCCCTGGACAGGGAAGCCCTCGACAATCCCACCGGCGTTCTAGTCTTGAATATTAAGGTAAGCAAACTCGAAGCTCGATTATAGGGCACGTGCATAATACACGTGCAAAAGCTCGTCCTTTTGTGACCTTTATTCTAATCTCGGCATCGCATTGTTGTTGCAGGCTAGGGAGTTGATCGAGGGCCAGAAGGGATCCGACCCGTTGACGGTATCCACGGCGGAGGCAACGATTATTATAAAGGACGTCAACGATGAGCCCCCGACGTTCAACAAAAGGGATTATTACGTCGAAATCCCGGAGAACATAGCCGAGGGATCTCCGCTGCCCAACCTCGACATGACCGTACAAGATCCGGACGTTGTAAGTGTACTTGTGCATGAATTTACTTACAGAAAAGCACATCGTGCGTTTATACGATGTTCTACAACAGCTCCGCGCTCTAAAACAGGAATATTATACATGCTTTAATAACACAGCAAACATTCGTCATCAAATGAATTACTTTAGTAAAACTCCTCGTCAATTCATGTGCTGCACGCAAGATAAATAATACTAATTAAACTGCTTGCCATTCTACTTCTCTTAAAAAAACTGCATACTGAATTATACATTAGTTAATTGATAAATTTTAATGTAATTACACTAGTCACAAACTATCTATTACTTTCAAGCTATCCGAGTTAAAAATTAAAAATTGATTAAGAGGATTATATTGATCGATGTGGCTTTTATTTGTTGAAAATTCATAATTACTAATGTATGAAATAAAGTTACGCACTTTTTAAAATTTTCAAAATTGTTTTTTATTGTTCACGACGGTTTCTTCACCTGAAGAAGCCACAGTGTGGCGAAACAATTGTCGTGAACAATAAAAAACAATTTTGAAAATTTTAAAAAGTGCGTAACTTTATTTCATACATTAGGATTATATTATTGAAAATTCTTAAAATCAAATTCGAAAACAAAATATCTGACCTATTTAGACATACTAATAGTAAATAGTAGTAATAGTAGTAGTAGTAGTAGTAGTAGTAGTAGTAATCGTAATGGTATTAAATAGTAATACTAAAGCGTACAGTTAGTAACTCTATATGAATCGATATTATTTTTAACAATCATTTAATTTTTAATACCGCCAATAGAAAATATATTTGCAAGTTATAATATCGTCGTTATAATTCAAATACAGTAGTTTTAAGAGAGGTGCATTTCAAAAGTTTAAACTCGTCCATAACTTTAGATTGGCATCATCTTAAAACTCGATTCCACTTTACCTTTCCTGTAGGGACAGTAGAGAATGTGCCATCTAATCTTACCGTGGAATTATTTTCACGAGTTATTAAGTTGTAGTGTTGACGTGACGATATACTTCCAAGAAAGTACATTTGGTATATTACCTTTCGATATAATTTTTATTATAAAATAAACACTATATGGAATAATATTGCGATAAAATTATCAACAATTTTATTGCACATAAAGCTAATTCCAACTTTAATTACGAGCAAATTTGTACACATAAAAATATAATTAATGCATGCACGCCAAAACGTGCACTGGCCTATAAATGTATACTTATATTATAGAGAATTCAGTCAGTTGGTTATTTAGCCATATATTGTGTTTACAAATAATACAATTATCACAACACAGAGTCAATGATTTTAGCTATAAAAAGAGACATGAATCAAACTATCATACTATCCAGTAATAAACAAGGTTGGTGTGATTTAAATCATGATTTAAATCAAGTGTTTTTTTTTAAATAAATCATTGATTTAAATCGAAATTGACTATTTCTTTTAAATTAATCATTGTTTTTGCACAGTTTGTGCTTTCCAATAGGAGTACAATTAAAAATATAATGTAACTATAGAGTTAGCATGCTTTAAAATAGATAATTGGAAGTAATTTTTTTCCATTGTTGGTCCATCACATAGCACAGATACACAGATATTTTTTTTAAATCATCAATTCTTGCTCAAATCTTAGACTTTAGTAAACAAAATATAATTTGCTTTAAATCTTGATGTAAATCAATTGATTTAAATAACATCTACACTAGCAAACACTCTCAGAAATATAAAAAACCAATTGAAAAATCATTAAATCATGATTTATATCAACCCTGGTAATAACCAATTCAAACATTAAATTCACAATGTTTATTTCCTAACAGTTGTCTGAAAATGTGTGTAATTGGTTAGAATTCAATTAAATACATTCGTTCTCATAAAAATCTATAAAATTGAATAAATTGTGATTGTGAATTTTTATAATTCACATTACAATAATTTCTTAATTTGCAAGTTTTACGTAAATATACCGGGTGATTCAAGTTTTATTACCACTCCAAAAATGGCGACTTCTAATTGAAATAAAAAATCCAAAATAAGTACACATGTTTAGATATTGATGAAGCCCAATCTGACGATAAAAAAGTTAACCATCCGTTTGTTTATACGTTATTTCACAAATAATTCGTAATTTTATTTATATAGTTTTTGTCAGAACATACTTTAATGCTATTCCAAACATTCCAGTGTAATCTAAGTCAAAAAAATTGCACCAATTATTGAATTAAATGAATTTTGATATTGCAACAGTAAGATTTATTACTAAATAGTAAAATATAACGGGTGCTACCAGTAATAGTTCCTATAATGGATTTTATGGGTTTTATGATACACAATCGTCCTGCAAGGCCCGTTCAACCCACGGGCGACTGGCGGAATCATAAAAAGTCATAAAACGTTCCAACCGCACCGCCGCAGTCAATGCTTTGTAGGGCTCTTGACTTACAAAATCATAAATCATACCGAGGAAAGTTGGTCAGTAATGTAAAAAATGCTTTAGTTTGAAATCTAATCATTTTCGTTAATTTTTGATTTCATAAATGGGTTCTATGAATAAAATAAAACAGTTTAGGGTAAAAATAACGATAGAGAATTTTGCCCGAAAAGAGTTTGTTTTAATTTTATAACCGTCTATATAATTATATCGAAGAAGTCAAACTACCTTTCCGTAGATTAGTATCAGACCTATATAAATCCAAATTATCATATTTTTTGGGAACTCCAAATGCCTAAAAATCCCATGGTAATAAAACTTGAATCAACCGGTATACGTGTAAGAGATCTCTTACATATCACTGGCTTTATAAATGTTTTTTTTTTGCTATAACAGTTATTGTTTTCTAAATATTTTTACACACATATTTTTATATTTTGGAATTTTCTAAATTATTGCAGATATATAGATAAGTAGATAATAATACTATTTAAATGTAAACATTATTTGCCATGTAAGGACGAATATTCTTGCATTGATACTGTGAATTATTAACTTAAGTGATGTAGATTGCAATACTAAATTACTAGGTAATTTAGTACTGCAATTGTGCAATTATGTTTGCTAACTGACTAAATGATAAAAAATTTAAAACATTACTCTCATGATCAGTATTTCTATCATAATCGATTATTTGATAAAGATATGACGGAATACACTTTAGAAATCAATGTAATGATTAAATTTAAACAATATAATAATTATGGGTACATTTGGTTGCCTATAATTTGCAGAGTGGACGCCATCGCAGAAACTGGTTAACTTTATACTTAGGATATAAATTGCAATAATCGAGCAAAAACCATACCACGTGAAAGGGCGTCTAGATTAATTACTAATCGTGCCATTTTTAATCAGTAGAACTACATATATTTCGTGATATATGTATAGGTTAAAAGTTAGACTTATTATTAGGCAACCTAATGCACAAATTTGTCAAATCTTGCCTTCCACATTTAGGCAATTCAATTTACTTGGTTGGCGTTCTTTAAATTGCCTATATACGTAAAACTGCATCTCATCAATGGTGTATCAATATTATCCCAGAAGCGGTCATTCGATTATTGGTAGTAAATACGTACGTGGTAAATGTACCAAATTAAATTACTTATAAAATTATAAGTGATAAGTGTATAGGCAATACAAATAACACCTTCCAAGTAAATTGAATTGCCTATGTCCGGAATAAGATTTCACAATTTGTGCATTGGGTTGCCTAATAATAAGTCGTTACTTTAACCCGCTTTATACCTAAATATACGGCGTTTTATTGATTAAAAGTTGCATAATTGGTCAGAAATTAAGTTGCGCTTTCACGTGGTATATTTTTTTTAGTCGATTATTGATGTTTATTTTATAGGTATAAAGTTCACCAGTTTCTGCGCTGGCGTCGCCGCGCTGTTTCTAACTATAGGCAACCCAATAACCACATTTGTAATACTAGTACATTTTTTTTTAGATTTTTTTATTCTTTTCAATTTTTTTAGACTATCTACTTAAACGGTCTATTTTTATTGATTTTAAATATTGCATTGCCAGTTAAATTGCGTCTATATGTTTGGTGTAATGGTATAATGTTTGGTATAATCACGATGAGAACCGTGCTTTAACTTATGATTTCTAAGTCAACAGAGATTTTTATGTAAGAATACAAAAATACTCTGCATTAGTAAATAATCAGGAATATTTTGTAACTGTGTATTTTTTATTTTCAGGGTAATAATTCTGAGTTCTCCCTATCACTAAATGACATATCAAACGCTTTCTCCGTGGAGCCCGAGATAGCCAGCGGCTCAACACCGGTGACGATACGAGTGAACAACAGCTCCCTAGACTATGAGAACCTGAACCAGCGCAAATTCATCATACTGGTCGTTGCCAAGGAGCTATACACCGATCAGCATCTCTCATCGACAGCCACAGTGACCATCACAGTGACCGATGCCAATGACAATGCGCCAAGCTTTGATCAAGACAGTTACCTGGCCACGATATCAGAGATTTCTTCACCTGGCAGTCTCGTGACAACAATCGTGGCCAGAGACAGGGACAGTGGGAAGTTCGGGGAGAACGGTCTAATCTACTCGTTGGTCGGTAATGGGGCAGAGAAGTTTAACGTGAACAATCGAACAGGGGCAGTTACAGTGGCAAATTGTGAGCATCCCGGTGAGGAGGATTGTTTGGATTTTGAAACCAAATCAGAATATTTATTGTCGTTTAAGGTAATTCGTAATTAAATTTTAATATGTATGACACAAAGATCTCCAATTCGTATACAAAAGATTATGGCTTTAATTCAGAGAGTTTTTTTATTAATATTATGGATTAATTTTACAATTCTTGTAAATATGGATCCTATTTTCAGGCTACTGACGATGACGGCAAAGGACAAACATCGATGGTGCCTTTAAAGATAATGTTAACTGACAACAACGACAATGCCCCAATGTTCAGCCAATCTATTTATAAAGTGTTTGTGGATGAAGGAGCTATCCGGTTCGATCCCGAGCTTGTGATAACTGCGATGGATAGAGACAAAACTTCGCACTTAACCTACTCTATAATTGCCGGGAATATTGACAACCTGTTCTACATTGATCCAAACACGGGAAAGATCCGTATTACCAGGAACACAGGTTTGGATATGAGCAACGATACAAAATCTGATGACAACATTATTTTAACGATTGAGGTTAGTTTATTTGCTGTTTTAATGCTTTTCAAATCGTTATTTTGATCAGATTAAATTGTTTCAACTAGCGGGTGATGTGCTTTTAGGTAAACATAGATTCTGGACACTGTCAAACAAAATATTTATAAACAGAGGTTGTCTGTGCCTTCCATATATAAATCCGTCTCTGGTTGTGGCTTAAAATTGTTTGTAAAATTTTAATGAGGGAACTTTTTTCAGGCGAATGACGGGAAATTCACAACCAGTGCGTTAGTGAATATTAATGTTAGGGATATAAATAACAATGCACCCATTTTCGAGAAGGAGAGCTACATTGTGTCTATTAAAGAGGATGCAGCAGCTGGTAAGTTTTAATTTAATTACTTTGATTTGTGATATTAATGATTTTTTTATAGAATCGTCAATAATTGAGCTGAGAGCCACTGATGCGGACACCGGTGTGAATTCAGAACTGACTTACAAGTTACAGAAAGGAGCGTTTGACGATTTCGTAATTGACCCAGATTCTGGGATTGTAACAATTGCCAGTAAACTTGACTATGACAGAAGGAATACGTATAACATTGAAGTGGTTGCAATGGATAGGGGTTTTCCTTCGTTAACAGGGACGACTATGTTGACTGTTACTGTCATAAATACTAATGATAAGCTTCCTTATTTCGTCCCAACAACACAAAAAGCTGAGGTATTGTACATATAATATGTTATTGAAATTTTTGTGAGTATTGGTCTCGTTGCAGGTATTAGAAGATGCTCCGGTGGGCACTTTAGTGCACACACTATTAGCCATGGATCCTGACGTAAACAGCTCTGAAGCTCTGAATTACGCAGCAACAGAACCGATCACAGCATTGGACAAGCACGGTCGGCAGGTTCTAGGCAGCGAAGAATTTAAAGAATTTTTCTCGGTGCATAAAAACAGTGGCAAAGTGACACTTATCAACCCATTAATAAGAGATATAGCTGCTGTTGTGCGTATAACTGTCCTAGTAACTGACATTACAGCCCCTAGCATACAGCAAGGCGAAGGGATGCTCATTATAACAATAACCGATGTCAATGACTCGCCTCCATCATTCACACCTCCGTGGACCCCACAAAATCCGTTCTACACTTTAGAATTGAAGGAGGAGCAGCCAGTGGGGACGATTGTTGCTACTTATGCCGCATTTGATGAGGACTCTGAAATTGCTGGGTATACAATTAATCCGAAAAGTGAATATTTCGAGATTAACAATGGGACGGGCATTGTGCAGATCAAGAAACAGATTGATTATGAAATGACTCAGAAACTGAATTTTACTATAATAGCTTACGATTCTGGTTTTCCGCAGTTAAACACAACAGCTGTGGTGTATGTGAATATTAATAATCTCAATGATAACGATCCAATTTTCGATCAAACCGAATATAACGTGACTGTTTATGAAAATCTGCCTCAAGGCTCGCATGTGGTTACGGTGAGAGCGGTGGATGCTGATGCAGGGGATTTCGGTGTGGTGACTTACAACCTTACGGGGGAGCACAGCGAGCACTTTAAGATGAACTCGGTCACTGGGGAGATCACGGTGAGACACACCGACTTCCTGGACAGGGAGGTGATCGGAGAAACCACTATACAAGTGGTGGCCAGTGACGGGGGAAAGGGGGTCTTGAAACGAATGATGACTGTGCCTGTACATATCGAGATTTTAGACGTAAACGATAACTCACCGAAATTTAATCAAACCACTTACAATATCAGCGTCGTTGAGAATGTACGTCTGAACCCTCCAATGCCACTGTTGACAATCAATGCCACCGATGGGGATGTTGGTATTAATGGGAACATCCGGTATAAGATAATTTCAGGGAATGAAAAAGGTATTTCTTATTTTCTAATGATATAATAATTGTAATATAAATTATAAATACCGAATAAATTATAATGTTACTTATTTTTTATTGTGTTGTTTTTTTAGATATTTTTCTTCTTGGCGAGGACACCGGCATACTCTATCCGCATAAGTCTTTAGTTGATGGTTCACACAAGTACCAGTTAATAGTCGAAGCTAGAGATGGTGAGGGTAACGGGGCGTTATCTGACAGAGCCTTGATTAACATTGATGTACAAAACGTGAATGAGTACAAACCCATATTCATATTACCTGCACTTTCCAATGCTACTGTAGAAGTAACAGAGGTACATAAATATAGTATAATTTACACTTTTTCGTCAATCGTATTTCACAATTTATTAATAACTTTCCATTTTATCGAGTGTCAAATTACATTGCTGAAGTGTGTTGAATTGACAAAATTAATCATTTTTGATCTAATATGATTTTTTTAACGGTGCCAGATTCAAATTAATGGTTGATTTTTAGGCGGCCGCTTCTGTTGACTTCCTGATAATGACAGTGAAAGCCACCGATAAAGATCTTGGTGAAAACGGGAGGATTACATACCATCTCAAAGTAAATGAGAGCAATGTTCAAGAAACCGATGAGTTCGCAATTGATATCAACACTGGAGAGCTGAAGAGTAAAAAGATCCTGGATAGGGAAGTGCAGGGGCGTTACGAGGTTTATATAAAATTGACATACTATTTCTAAAAACAAAATAATTACATTTCATTTTATAAAAATCCTTGATCACCCTAGAAATTGCTATTTATGTGTTATTAATAAATATCTTTACAGTTAATTCTAGTGGCCAGAGATCACGGGATGCCAAAATGGTACGAAACACTGCGGTACTTAACAATCCTCCTGGTTGATATGAATGACAACAGACCAGAATTTCCAGACTCGAAGAGCACAAATCCGTACACATTCTTCATAACGGAGAACGACAGCAAAGGCATCCGTATAGGGCAGGTCAAAGCTTTGGACCGTGATCTGGGCAAACACGCGAGGGTGTACTACTATGTGCTCTCAGGAAACGACGGCTTCGCCTTCACACTGGACAAGCTAGATGGTTACCTGTACACAAACAAATCATTTGATAGAGAGGAGAAGAGCGAGTACAATCTTTTTATACTGGCAAACAATGACCCGGACTTCTACTTGACGGACGAAGACCGAAACAGACTGTCTGATGATGAAATAATGCACGACAGCAGCGTGGCTAAAGTTAAAGTAATCATCAATGATTTAAATGACAACCCGCCCCGGTTTGGGCAGGAAATTTACTTCGCCGCGGTAAACGCCATGGCAAGTGTAAACAATTTTATCATGAATATTACTGCGACTGACCCTGACTTCGGAAGAAACGGCTCTATAACATACTACATTAAAGCATCGAATTTGTATAAGTACGGATCAGATAAGAGCTCGGGGTCCATTATACCGTCCCCGTTTAATATCAGCCAACACGGTCAGTTGAATACGGCTACCTATTTGGCAGAGAACAATCAGCACCGGTTCGTCGTTGATGTAGTTGCTCGGGAAAATGCCTATCCTGAAAGGGAAACTATTGCAAAAGTTCATGTAAGTAGAGAAATCTGCAATGGCAATACATAATTTCTTCAAAAGACAATTTGTACATTACAATCACCTATTTTTAAGATATGGATATTTGAACCGAACCAACTGAACAGAATTATATTATCACGCCCTGTGGAAGAAGTCACTAGAGAAAGGGAGGAAATCATTGCTGAATTAAGCAATGCTACTCAGAGTTTAGTAATTGTGGATGAGATTCGGTACCACACAGATGATTTGGGCCACAAAAATGAAGAATGGTAAGTTTGTACATAGTTGACCTATAACATAGGTCAACCCAATATCGGCATTCACTAGAACTAAATGTTATAAAAAAATGCATACTCTTGTATCTCCGACTCATTTTGTATTATTTTTTCCAAGATAAGAACATTTCTGATTTGATTTTCTTTAGAGTAGCTTTGATTTGACCATGAATTATATTAATGGTTTCAGGAGTGACATGTACATATTAGTAGTAGACCCGCATACACAGACCGTGATCCCCGTTCCCGAGGTGCTGAAGACAATAGACTCTAAGTACGACTTCCTCAAAGACTATTATGCCGGCTTTGCCATCGAGAACGTGGTGCCAGCATTCGCCGCCGAAAAGGTGGAGTCGTTCGACCCAGCGCTAGCTGCTCTCATCGCACTCCTGATTGTTCTGATCGTAGGCATCGTGACATTTGTGACGGTTTGCTGTTGCCTGAGGCACTGGGGCATTTCGCCGAACAGCATCAAGAAGAAAGACGCCCTGATCAAGAAGGCGATCATCGATGACTTGAACACGACGGAAAATCCGCTGTGGATCGAACAGTGCGTTTCAGCTGGGCTATTTGTTTCGTCGTTATAAGCATTTTTGTTGCAGGAAACTAAAGATCTACGAGGAACAGGAGCTTACCATGCAGGTCTTCAATGAACCCGAACAGAACGGGTTGACTAGAAGAGATAGTGAAGATTTCATTCCTGTTAGTATTCCGTATTTTCTTGAAAGATTGAACGGTTGATAAAAGCACTATTTACAATTAGGAATGACTATTACATATGAACCTTGCAAATTTTATTGGTGTTTTTGAAAGCTATAGTATTACTCTGAATCAAATTTGCAGGATGAAAATACTTATGCGACAATTCAGCACCCGAACCGACGGGGTTCGGTGCACATGGCGACCTTGTCGATGGCAGATGACTTGGCAGATTATGCTACTCTGTCGGGGATCCCCCACCACTCGAACAGCAGCACTATAAGAGGCTCGCCAAACGTGAGTTAACATTCTCTACACGCTGCATTCACTTCCAGTGTGTTTTCTGTTTTAGTATTACGAGGCGGCGATGGGCTTTCAGGGCTCAACGTTCCAGGTGCCGGAGCCTGTGAGCAACTCGACGGAGGACTTTAACACGTTCAACAGGAGCAGATTTAAACATTCCGGGCTGGGCGGCGGCGACAAGCAACCAGAGTACGTTGCGGAACTGATATAAAAAGAGATTTTAAAGCGCTGAGTGAATGTGTGTGATAAGACAATACATGTTACGAGAACAGCACAGTACCAAATTGATTTTTTTTTGGGTGTCTTTTGTTTTGTCCGACCGGCCGGGTCACACGGGGCGGCTCGCGGGAGCCTGTTTTTATTTTGTATAAACTTTGTCGGGGCGGGGTGTGCCCCCCCGTGCGGCCCGCAGTTATTGAGTGCTGTTCTTCCCGGGGTCATTTTGATTTCACATGGGTTTGCCGATGTGAGCGAGTTGTAAGAAGTGATATTTACCGATTAACCCTAATTGAATTAAGTCGTAATTGTTTGTAACGATTAATTTATTTTTTTAAACAGTAATTTAGTTTTTAATGTTTAGGGAGCGTTTTTGTAATTTAATCGAACAACAAAACTACTTTTAGCCATATCAAATTAAATTTCATTTCTCTTTAGTAAAACATATTTTAATTCCCTTTAAAATGCATATAAAATTGTATACATTTGTATATAAATATATATATAAATAAATATGTTTGTGTATATGGGGGTGTTTTTGGTTTCGACAGGTTTATTAATAGTTTTACATACATTAATTAAATAATCCTAAATTTAAAATACATGCTTCTTATATGTTTAAGGTACCTTCTAGAACTAATTGGCAATTATACTCTCGACATATATATTTCAATATGGATATTGCAAACCACTTACTGACTAATTATAAATGAAGGAAAGGAATAAGTTATAATAGATGTATATTTTAAGACTGAATGATGGATTCCCCATTAGAAACAGTGTTTACGTTTCTATGTGTGGCCTTTAGTTGGGTTTGAGTGGTCGTAGGTGGACGCAAAAAGTCTTGTTTTGTGTTACCATGGTAGTGTTGTTTTGCTTTTGAAGACTTTTCGGCTGCCGGAGGTGGCGGTAATGGAATGGGCACCGAATTTGTGACCGAAATTGAAGTGACGGATGCTTTTTGAGCCTGATGGTTGCTCTGCGCTGTGAGCATCAGTGCGAGCTGCTCCTGTAAACAAAATGCCACATTAACAAATTATTAAATCGGTGTTGGTTGTTAGCAGAAGTACAGATTGAAGGTATTATATGTGTATTGTGTAAACTTACCAACAAATCTGTGGTGTGGATATTAAACTCTTTTAGAGCTAATGAAAATGATTGCGTGTAGTTTCTGGCTCCAGTTGAGATAGCCTGGCGGACACCATCCAAATGTACTGTCTATGAAATTGAACATTGTTACACTTGATAATTTAATGACTATTATCTTGGTAGTGGAAGCAGCCGAGCACGATCAAATGAATGCGTAACGCATTGTGTAACATTATATTAGGTGCTGACGGTTTGACTCTAACTGTTTTCACTTCGAAAGATACCGAGTCCTCATGCTAGAACAAGTGTTGTTTACTGTAACACACCGATTTACGCAGGGAGCACACTAACGCACATATAGCTACCTTCAATCTACCTAGATGCCTAATTTTGACGTCTTTAGCAGAAGCACAAGCAACAAAGCCACTACATCTTACATACCTTGATTATTGAATCCAGCAACTGGAAACACGACGACGTTATTGTGTTCAAAAGTGAATTGACCGTCCTGGGCACCTTTCCAATACGGGTGGTTGTGAAATTTACCAGGTGTACCACACGACGGGCCGTCTCTCTTGTCAGTAGCACGATCAACTGCTCCAGGGACTCTGGACGTGCCTGGTTCTCCGGCTCATTCTTACTCAGCGTTGCCCACAGCTCCTTACCCTTTTGGAACGCCAGTTTTGGATCCTTCGCAATCTACAGAAACAACTACATTGTAATGCACACCCAATCAATTTGAAGATCCACTTACTAGTTCAGCTACGTAGACCAGCACGTGGATGGCCTCCGCGCTTTGCTCTTTCAGAGCCTTCGCTTCCTGGAGAGTACGTCTCGTCAGTCTGCGCTGCAATTTCTTCGAGAAACGATACATGTGCTGACTGGTTTGGAGCGCCTTACCTCCTGGACCATCAACACGTTTTGTAACTACATCTGAAATGCATAATCATAATAAATTATTACATATCCAACTGTGTTCATAACAGTCAATCAATACATCTTTAAACTTGTAAAGGCATTATTGGGGATGTCTAAAATTATCCAAACATTCTGGACATCTCTGTAGTTAAATATGTTCGTAGAAATTTTGCAATATTTTCCCAAATCATTTTTTGCTTTTAGCCATTACATCTGTGTACAATATCCATTAAAGTATGAATCTATTTTAATTATTTAATTTGTATTGCACGGAATACAGTATTATGTATAATTATGTTAATTAGTTATATAACAATGACTCTTGGAAACAACAAATATCTTACAAATGTATTGCTCGTTGCATCACTATATTGTATAATTAGTTTTTTATATTATAATTGTTACCATCGATCCCTGGATTATCAAAGACATCAGCGGGCAAGTATTTGTCCACATACTTATCGGCAACATCTAGAGCACCGTCCAGCTTGTCGGCAGCGAAAGTAGTATATTTGCTTGCAAGCACCGAGTTCCCAATGTGCTTGACGGAATCCGCCCTCTTCAGGACGGGACGAACGAGCTTCGTGCCCACGTCACTCACATACTGCTTCGTGTTGAAGTAGATCTGAAAGCGTGACGGATTAGAATGCGGTCTCTAGGGCGGGGTCGACTAACTCACCATTTGCGGGGGCAAGTTGATGGACGGCACCTTGCTCTCGACCATATCCAGGCTCTTGCAGATGATTTTGTCGATGGTGGTGAGGGGGCCTTCGAGGAGGAAGACCGCTGGGGCCGCCGTGTCCAGGACGGTGTAGATGGAGGTCTCTGCCTGGTCTAGGGTCCATGAGATTAAATTGTTGGAGTTCTAAGGAATTCAGCAAAAGTTATGTGAGGGTAGTTGCAATAAAAGAGTTATTTAATATTGGCATCCCAATAAATATAAATGTCTGGCTGAGCACTAGCCATTATTGAGCCATTGCTCGGTCAGACATGTATGTTTATTGGGTTTGTGGATTCGTCAAATCTAATTTAATCCCAATCGAAAGTTCAATGAAATTGTCCAAAATTGTATTATCTTTTATGTCAGTGCAACTAAAATATGTAGATGTAATATCGACACCTTTTCGGCAGAACATTGTAAGTAACAAATTCCATATAATGGCATTTATATGAGTTTAAACTAAATGAAAAAGTGATTACAATTTATTCTTAATAATAATGTAGGATTGCTTACAAGTGATTGGGTTTCTAGTTATTTTGCTGGAAAACGAAGATTTTTATCATACCTTTAGCCTGCTGTAAATTTGCCCTGCATACTGCCAGCTTGTCTCAACTATCGGGATGTTGTTGATTCTGGTAACTGCCTGCAGCTCGGGCAGGTTTATCTGCCTGTGTTTTGACTGTATTTGCACCACTGGAATAAAATTATATTTTATGTTCAATTTCATAATTAAAAAAAAATATATTTCCATGTAAACATATCCACAACTTCCACAGGTTCAACAAATTAATACGTTTTTAATATTTCTACTGCTATGGCTAATTACAGTCCCCTAGAACTGATCAACTGAACAATAATCACTGTCAGTTTTTACAAAGTTAAGGATAATTTATCTGCCAAAACTCGCCGACGAGAATGTTAGATATTAGCCGTCCAATGAGTTTCAAATTTCCTTGTGGTAACTTAGACCATCATATCGATGGTGTTGCGCACAAATGTTGTAAGTGCATTTTCGTATAAAATTGTGTTAAATGCGTATAAATGTTTTAATTGATAAGCAAATAAAATTAGTTCAATTATTTTCTTTAAAGGCATAGTTTATTTCCACTAATAGCATTTCATTGTATCGTAATCTTAATTACTATGCACAGATGTGTAAATAAAATAAAAAAATGAATGTTTAATTTTAGCACTTACAATGTGTGAGCACTACACCATCGATATAACTATAAGCAACTTTATCAGTGAATGAAAAGACGATAACAATTGTTTCTCTATATTTTAAATATAGTTTATTGATCATATAATGTTTTAAATTAAAATATTATATTATTGCAAATTTATTATGGCAATGTACCTACAAATAATATTGTAGAATATTGCACATACCTATACATTATAAGTATATATCATGAAAATTATACCGAGTGTCTGGGATAAGGGGCGAACATAGGAATTTAACATGTAAAATTAAATATGTGTAATTATTAGCTCCCCTATTAATTTTACAGGAAAATCGCAAAGGAATATTTTTTAACTATTAAAGTAGGAGTATTAAAAACTGTAAATGCATCATCCATTTATTTTACGTTTCTACCAGAATCCACCACAGAAATAACAAAAATAAGTTGAACAATGTACCATAAAAACCCTAAAAAATATTCCTTTGCGATTTTTCTCTAAAATTAACAGGCGAGATAATAATTACACATATTTAATTTTACATGTCAAATTCCTATGTTCGCCCCTTATTCCAGACACTCAGTATAATATTTCATATTTATCTGCATGAAAAAGCTGAAGTATCAATGGCCCAGTATTGGCCATAGTATTGGCCATTGCTCTGAAAATCTCTATGAAAATTGTAAATTTGAGACTTGTACACGAAAAATGCCGTACTTATTGCATAGGTACTTGTTTCTTTCTTTGTTGGAATTGCGTACTTAAAACGTAACAAAAAATTTTTTGGGTCACGCACGCAAACTAATTTATCAAATTTTGTAACACCAACAGATCATTACAAGTTCATTAATAAGCGCATTGATTCCAGTTCACCCACACAATTTTCCATCAGTCTAATCAATGCATTGGCATTAAGTTGTCAATCACCAGCCCGATTAATAGGTCTCGCTTTTCATATCTCCTTGTTAGTCATGGTCCCTGGAAGTTTCACGGTGAACTTTGTAATTCCTGATAGTGACATTTCGATTGGTGCCGTTAGTCGACTTAATTTGTTACATTTTTCACAGGCCGTTGTTAACATATTAACCCCGGACGTCTAGACGGCTCGATGATATCTTCTCGATATCTGTGTCTTTGAACCAGAACGAATTACTTGCCACTCGTCCAGCAAATACCACTTTTTGCAGACGTGGTGTGCAAGAGTCACCTCGAAGTATCAATGTTGCTAATTGCGTTTTTCTATAGCGTGCGGTTAGTGTGAAGTAACACTCTATAATGCAATATTATTAAAACACCTTATGAAAAAGAAAAGGTTTAAATGTTGAAGAATTCCGTAATCTGTCTTGATTTTTGCACAAATTTCTAGTTAAGCCTCCAAGAAAAAAATCGATTCCATGTTTGTGTATTTAGGAGTGATGAAAATCAAGGAGGATCTTTGAGGTGCTGAGTTGGCTGGCGTTTTGTGTTTGTTGTCCACTGGAGTGGAACTCTGATCCCGGATCGGAGATAACAGACAACGAAACTCTTTGAAACCATAAACAAGAGACATGCCGTGTGAAGGGCGTTCCTCGTTCAATTAATCCACGACTTATCATGGTGGCCTAGATAAGGTGGAAGATCGCTTTTTGGCGTCGATAAAAGTGCACTCAAAAATAACTCCAAATACTTAAAATGAATAAAATCATGATCACAAAAAGTCAGTAAATAAGTACTATTTTACTATTTATTCAACAAAATCTGCATGTGTAAAATTAAAGAAGTGTCATTTAAATTACACACAATTAAAAACAATGCAATTTAAATTGAAAGTTATATAAATTTCATTTTAGATAATTGGAAAGTTGGTTTTTAAATTATCGCGTGTGTAATGTAAATAACACTTCTTTAATTTTACACATGAAGATTTTGTTGAATAAATAGTAAAACAGCGTTCCATATATGTACAATTCAAATATTTCGTAAATACCACATGAAAACATAACTGATTCTCATAAACAGAATAGATCAATTCTACACATTAAGCAGCAGATAATTTAGCAGCATAGATGTACCCCATCTAAGTAAAAATAAAACAAAAACTATACATATAACATGTGTGTAATAAATAATTTATTATAATATTCGACTAGGAAAAAAAAGTTAGTAAATAAGAAGCACAGCATTAAATTTTGTGAAACTCACAGGTAGTGTTTTATTTTTACATTTATCATGGAATTTCAGCAAGTATCATAATTGTTTCATTCTCAAGAAGATTATGATACTAAAATAGATGTGTTTAAAAAAATGTGTTTATTATTGCAGAAAGATCACGCTCCTTAAGCTGTGTGTGATAATGAAACACATCTGAAGTTCTGAATTAAAACATGTGATATTTAATATTGCGCAAAGAACACGCTCCCGAAGTTGCTTAATTTTGACCGTTTTAATCACAGAATTGTTTTTCTGAAACCATCATTTAGGGGGGAAGGTTATAATAATAGTTATTGTTATTGTAAAAGATTGCTTTACGCTATTAATATAAAATGCCCGATTTTTTATTTCGCAAATTTCATACAATTTGTTGCGATTACTTGCACCAGTGCACTTTATGTTGTTTAATTTCTGGCGATTGCATTATTTATTCGACAGTGCTAATCTATTGCCAACAATAACACAGCTAACAAAGCCAAAGATCAAAGTTCGTACAGATTGTCAATTTGGATTTAGACACTTCTCCCTCTTCTGTTGCTGTGCTGATCTTTGTAGGTGTGAATTGCTCTTCCTTAATGTATATGTATAGGCATATACATATCATACTTACATGCATATATGCATACATACGTATTCATACATATACACACATTCATACATACAACGAACTTTATATATATATATATAATATATATATATATATATATATATATATATATATATATATATATATACTTATAAACGGTATCTTGTGTGGCCCACTATATAAACAGGTCGTTCTTCCACCCGGCACTTTAGCTGTGTATAAAATTGTGGGAATTTCATTTTTAAGAACTACTTCTCTGTGAAATTAAAGGCATCAAATGAGGGGAAACTTTTTTCACATCTATTTTATTCTATATAATTATAGTACGCTGCGAATCCCCGATATAGGAATAGGTTCTTCTGTGGCCCAGTTGTATATAATACAAACTATTAGCACGTTGTACAGCCCGACAGCGTTGCTAGAGTAAAATGCTGATTGTGCACAATATTCGCAATATTCATTCGTAATATACCCTCATCGTGCGCGGTGTAGTTTCAAGTGAATGCATAAAAATGAACGAGAGTCGAGGTAAAATGTTAGTGCATCTAGCGAATATGAACAAAGGTAAGTAATTAGATCATATATAACTTAGGGTTATCTATAAAAATTACTATTTACGCTTGTTTCGCATTTTACATTAGATATATAATTAGTTAGAAGGGTCAGCAGGCAAAGTTGTCAGTAACATTTTTCTGGAACGTGATTTTGCAGCATTTTCAAATTTGCAACATTTGCATACTTTGTATGCAAATAGGTGTATAATGAAGGTCTAGTTCTTAGTTGTTACCTGGGCAATTTTTTGTCGATTTACTCCGTTCAATGTTTTTGCTACATATAACGTTATGCCGGCCGACCCTTCAATTAAAACAATATCAAAGCGACACTTTAGAAGTTTAAAACATATTTATTTCTTATGGGTATCGAAATTTATGAAACTAAGTCCTACACAGGTTAACAACCAAATTGATGTTCATACGCACTTTTAGCAAAAAGTTCATGTATTACCTTTTTAGATTTTTCTAAAAGTACCTACACACATTTTCTTTTATTTAGAAAATTCTCCTCCAACAAAGAAATATAACTTAAGAGAAGAAACACAGGTGAGTTTATTATTTCTTGTTAATAATGTAAAGAAATGTACATTTATTTTAAATAAGAAAATTGCGATTTTCCCATGTGAATCAGTATATGTATTTTGCAAAAGGTACAGAAAACAAAAAGATATGACCTTTAAATTATTCAGTAATCTAAACCTAACATGCAATAAAAAAATCTCATTGATATGATCGTAAAATTGCGTTGGGTGATTTCGTAAAATTAGCACTATTTTGATTTTTATAATTTTGAAAAACAAGGTTTTGTAGGAAAATACAAATCACTTGTTAAGTCTAAATTAATTCCGCAGAAAAGTTTTTGGAAAAATCAATCAAAAAAAAACCTGTTTTTGTTTCAAACTCTTTTCTCCGATCTGTTTCAAACACGGTTGTCAAAACCTGAAACGGATAATAGTCCTACAAATAACTATTTTTCTTCCGAATATAATAATACATAATAATACATATAAGAACATTTTTTTAGATAAATTATGCCATAAATAATTTTGACAGTCCAGAAAGCGTTGCAGATTCATCACAAGATGTTGACTACTCTTGTTTATCAAATGAAACTTCTGAATCATATCAGTCAGATGTGCCTTCATCACATTTACAAACGGTACGTAATTTAAATTCTCGCAGTGGTATGCTCGGGTGATATATACATTTCTTCTCGAAAATTATCTTTCGACATTATTTTTTGTCAACAGCTGTGTTTACTGTTACAATCGAGGAACAGTTTTGTAAGTTAAAATATAATTTGATTTTGCAATTTATTTTATATAAAATTTGTAATTTAGTTCTAGAATTTTGAAATATTTTTTTATATCATATTCAATCCGACATGATCTATTAACGGCATTGCCAATTGAATTTGAAACAAATAATACGCTGTTTCAGGTCAAATCAAGTAATTAACTAACTGTAATACTTATTTAACGGCGAACATGATACCACTTTTGGAAACAATACTTGCGAAATTTGTTATCAGTCGCCACAACCATACCATAAATTCGATCACCAGTAAGAATACTGTATGAATAATATTAAATATTTTACTGAGACAGAAACAACGATTGTAATAACTTGTTATAACTTATTGACTTTCTAGGAGGAAAATGAATCAGATATTCACAACAGTGAAAATTTGGATGGGACTTCATTCAATCTTTTAACATATATTGAAACGGGTCCGAATGACGTGATGTCAATTTGTTCAGATTCAGTTAGTCCAGAATCACATACATCAGATCTCCCAATTCCATGCATAAAAGAAGTAAATACTTAATTTGTTTTGTATTTACAACAATATTTAATACGTTATAATTTCAGATTTCTGTCAATATCGTAGATAATCTAAATCTACCAATAAACAACTGTAACGTAAATAAGACGCCTTGCAAAATTACAAGTACTTTAAAAAAGAACATTGATGGAGTTATTATGAAATTTGGTAAAATAGTACAAGTAAGTTGCCAAAATAAATAATATGATACTCTCTCTTAATTTTTGTTGTTGAATCTCGTAATTACTGCTAAAAATGTTCAAACCTCTTACATTACTAGAGAAGTACAAGTACATATTGTAACAATTTACTTGCAGGATTAAAAATCTGGTTTATCGGATATAAAATAATGTAATAATAATATTTGCAGGAACCTCTAGATGGTATTGAGCATTATCGAAATGCACGACCGTGGACAAAGAAAAATGCATGCCCTTATTGTTTTCAAGAAGTAACACATTTTCCTCGTCATTTAGAGCGAAACCATGCCAGCGAAGGTGCAGTTAAAGAATTATTAGCTTTATCGTTAAAAGATCCCAACAGAAAAGATTTACTCAACATTATTCGAAGACAAGAAAATTATTTTCTCAGTAATCAAACGAATGTAGTGCGTCCGGTGAGAAGACCTAGGGAATCTTATGATGGAAATGTTGATAGGGTTGCATCTCAAAATAAGGAAGACGGAAAAGATCAATATGTTGTATGCCAAGACTGTTTCGGATACTTCAAACGAAATTTTTTAAGAAGACATAGGAATTCCTGCAAATTACGTTCAGGGAATAAAGATTTATCTAAACGTAAAAATCATTTATCAGAGTCACAAATGTTTACAATTTGTGCAGGTGCATACAGTGAATTTTATAACACCTTAAGACTAAAAGAAGAGGTGTTCAAAATTATGAGAGCGGATGAGAAGTCACAGGTGGCAATGAACGATGTACTTATTTGTAGTTACGCTGAAAGTATATTACGTAAACATAAACGTCCTCAGATTAGAACAACCATATCTAATAAAATGAGAGAACTTGGAAGACTTCTAATAATACTACGAGAAATGACTGGTGTAAAACGGTTTGTTGACATATTAAAACTTGATTTTTTTGACAACATAGTTTCGGCTACGAAAGTCATAAGTGGGTATGATGAGCAAACTAAAACGTACAAAGCAAGCAGCTTAGCTTTGCATATGGGCACAACATTAAAACAAGTTTGCGACATAGCGACTAAATTAATTATTAAAAAGAGTCGCTTTCTACTTTGCGACGAACCCGAAAGTGCACTAAAATGTATAAAACGGCTTAGAAACCTAATTATTAATAATTGGAATTCGGAAGTGTCTAGTCTAGCATTAAAAGATTTAAACGAAAAGCATTGGGAAAAGCAAAAATTGATGCCGCTAAAAGTGATGTGATACACTTTCAACAATTTGCATTAAAAGAAGCTGAGGAAGCAAGTGAAAATATTTTACAAGGAAACCTAATTAAGAGGAACTATAGAATACTCTCTGAAAATGTCTTAGCATTAACATTACTTCTCAATAGAAAACGAATTGGCGAAGTTCAATATTTAAAGGTTACAACTTATAACTCCGAGGTCCCACCTAGCCAGCAAGAAGAATTTTTACAAACACTGTCCGAAAGTGAAAAGATTCTCACTAAGAGCTTCAAACGAATTATAAGTGGAGGAAAAGGCTCGAAACCAGTCCCTTTATTGTTTCCAAAGAATATTCAGAAATTTATTCGTGTAATGTTAAATGCTAGAAATAAATGTGTATCGGATACCAATGAATACCTGTTTGGAAATCCAGCGACTAAAAATAGTTCGTTGAGTGGATATCATGTAATAAAAAAATAGCGCATCGATCTGGTGTAAAGGATCCAGATTTGTTTACTTCAACACGGCTTAGAAAACAAATAGCCACTGTATTGCAAGTAATGAATCTAACTGAGGCAGAAATAGAGCAGTTTGCGACATTCATGGGTCATACAAAAAAAACTCATGAAACATAGTATAGGTAAATATTGACTACACTTAATGCGCAAGAAAGTACTCTCAGTATAAGAAGAAAGTGAATCAAATATTAAAATACAATGAATTTTTATATTATTTTTTAGATTGCCACAAGACGTTTATCAAACTGCAAAGGTATCTAAACTATTAATGGCGATAAATAAAGGAAATATTGCACTTTATAAGGGTAGATCCTTGGACGAAATAGAGTTTTCAGATGCTGCAGTTTCAGACTCAGACTCCGATTCTATTCAGCATATATCTAGAATGGATGGCGATAATTTTGAAAACACGGATGTTCTTGCGAGTGGACCACAAAATGACGTTGAGCTAGAAGATGAAATTGCCTGCTCTTCTTCTACACCTTCAGGTAGCGTAATAAAATAAATTATGTTGGGATGATTGGGAAAAATTGGGATAATTAATCTTCGTAAAGTTAATATATAAATCTATAATTTATCTATTATTTATTTATTTAATAATTTTCTGTTCAATCATTTTCATCTATTTAATTTACAGATACGACTTTTAAAGATAAATATAAGAAGGCAAAAATCGAAAGAATCAGATGGACCGAAGAGCAAAGACTTATAATAACTAATTTTTTTAGAAATCATATACAATCGAAAAAACCCCCCAAGAAAAAAGAAGTTGAAGAGCTCCTTGCAAAACACAAGCAATTATTCAAAGAAAAAAATTGGGTCAAAATCAAAGCCTTCGTTTACAATTGCTACAAAAATAAATAGGTTTTAATAAGTATATAGATCCATTCTGATTATAGGTGAATTCATGAGTGAAGGTTAGCATTATCAGGTATAGATAAAGTCAGTCTTTAGTTTACATGGACTAGTTTCGACCGGGGGTCGTCATCAGCATCGTCCAAATATTTATTCAACACCAAAAAAATTTAATAAGAATTAGTACATTTACAGGTACAACAGAAATGTACCTTCACCAATTCTTATTATAATTTCTTGGGGTTGAATAAAGATTTGGACGATCGACATCACCCCCTGGTCTAAACTAGTCCTTGTAAACTAAAGACCGACTTTAACTTTACCTGATAGTGTAATCTCTGTAATAGTGTTCACTCGTAAATAGCATTTCTTCAATTTTTCTGTGTGTTTAATACCTATGTAGTATTTATATAATAAACCATATTTTGTTGTACCAAATTCGTGATATGCTTTTACTTTTAATAGCTGTTATTATTATATGTTTAATATCTAATTTATGAGATACTTAACATAAAGGCACATTTTTATGTTCTGAGAATGAAATAGCAATAAATAAATAGCAATGTTTGTCTCGTTTTAAATATATATATATTAAGGGAAAAAAAATTTTTTTTTGTGTTTATAGTATTTTTGAAAAAAATATTCACTTGAAGATTCTCGTTTTGCTTTTATTAAAGTATTTTTCATTTATCTAATATTTTTGAAATGATTGACAAAAATTGAAGTGTACTGCCAGATCTCAGATTAACGATACTATATTAGCTCTTTCGTTCCATCATTCCGTTTTTGCCAGGTTCTTGCAGAATAAATAAAATCGAAATAATGAGAAGTGTGCATTGCCGCGGCAAAATATAAGAAAATATCCTTGAATGAGCTACCGAGTAGTCACGAGGTGACACTTCAGCGTTGCCAGATCTCGGGCTACATAACGCAGTGTTTCCATCCATGTGCGCATAGGTATACACTGTATATAAGTATCTACTGACGCGCCCTCTGAGTCCACTAATATGAACTACAAGGTGTATCTTGTATATGTAAATATGTCCTAATGTCGCCCACACAAAAATGTATATTTGCGATATCATGATATTCCTACCATGTGTGGTATTGAAATAAACAACGATGCGCTGTGTAGCCCGGGACCGGGCTAAACAACGTACTTTTGGGCTGCACAATGTCGGTTAATATATTCAAAGGGCTTCACAATGACCGTGCATATGTCTATATATATATATATATATATTGCTAAATTGTACATGCACGATAAATAACCGGATATGGATGAAGCAAAATGAGGCAAAATCTCAAAAAACCAAAAAAGTTGAATACTTTAGCATTATTTTAAAAATCAACTATAATCGACTATTTTAATCGACCAATATAAAAAAAAAATAATAAACTTTAGCACTAACTTATAAGGTAATTAAAATTAAAATATCAATATTTTATTATATCCTGCTAATATCCTGCTAGGCGGAAAGACCACATAGGTCGAAGCCTAATAGAGATTGTCTACTACTACTAATAGTTGCATTATAGTTTTAACACGTCAGGAGATGAGATGAAGAGATAGATAGTATATAATTAATATAATTAGACTATAAGATATAATTAAATTTTATAGAAACACTCTCAATTAATTTTATTCCAAGTACCTACACATTTGTTAAGGTTGAATCCAAAATATATCGAAACAAATTTCGAGCAATAATTTAAAAAAAATTGGAATGAATTCTCATTATTTTAAGAATAAAAAAATATTAGCCTATTAAATCAGAAAATATTGTAATGGGAATAAATTGGCTTTTTGAGAAAAAGTTACAACTTCTAATCTAACAAAGTGAACTTTAATAAAATACATACTTCATAGATTCAATTTCAAATATGATTCGTACAAGTCAAGATTCTTTAAAACTTTGATAAAAACTGCATTAAAAATCATCTATAACGCCGAAATTCCCATTCTAAAGACACCATTTTTATCGGTGTTTTAATAACTTGAATATTCGTTTGTTTGTTTATTTGTTGATTAATAGATTTGTGTATGAATTTGTTTCTCTATTTATCTATTTACGTGATTATTTATGTGTGTGCTTGTTTATTTATTTATCGACGCCGCATTTATGTTGATACGCCAAATAATAATCATCTGTGCTTCTATAGAATACTCTGCCCAATCTCATACAAGCGATTCTTGTGTGCATAAGGACAACTTCTTAATGTAATTAATGAACACGATTACTCTTTTGGTTTCCTTCCCTTGTATACTTTGGCATAGTATAGTGGATTCCTTAATATAGTTTAGGCTTAAGTATTGTTGCAGAATATTATAGACTATTTCAGAACTGAACAGATGAAATTTAGACAGACTTTATTCAGAATTATTTATATGTATTTGTACAGATCCTACATTCTCTTATAAATTTTAGGATAGAGTAAGGTGGTACTATAGGGACTTGTATATTTCTACATAAATATATTGGCGTGTACACATATAGTACCTACTACATTATCTTTTGTATAAACTGTAGTTTTACAGCAGTATACATATAAGCTCTATTGTACAGTATATTATAGTATATAGTATAAAACAAAATAGAGTTTTCGAATATAGCAAATGTACTATATGGAAATAGATTTGGCGGATACTTGTTTAAACACCCAGTTAAATTACCAGTCAAATGTAGTATAGTTTAGTGTAACGTAGAATACTGCAATAAAGCAAGATAAGATAAGATAGTTTATTTCATACTTGTAAGATAAGTGATAATATCGGTTTTTAAAAATAAGCGAAATGACAACTATTCGCAGATTGCAAAGTCAATTACAATATTCACATTCAAATTTATTATTATTTTCTTGTATATATTCTCGTGGAATGTGCAAGGTATAAAAAAGTATACTACATTATAGTCGTAATTACTCAAAGTATAAAATGCAGAATATTATTATATTATTATTGTCAAATGTAGTATAGTTTAGTGTAACGTAGAATACTGCAATAAAGCAAGATAAGATAAGATAGTTTATTTCATACTTGTAAGATAAGTGATAATATCGGTTCTTAAAAATAAGCGAAATGACAACTATTCGCAGATTGCAAAGTCAATGACAATATTCACATTCAAATTTATTATTATTTTCTTGTATGCATTCTCGTGGAATGTGCAAGGTATAAAAAAGTATACTACATTATAGTCGTAATTACTCAAAGTATAAAATGCAGAATATTATTATATTATTGATAACAATTCCTCTGAGAAGTGTTACAAGTTGCAACATCAGTTACAACTAAACTGTAAGTCATAATTACATAGTTTTTCACTGTAGAATTATCTAGTATGCACATATAGTACAGTATGGTACAATACAGTTAAGTAGAATAGTACAATGCAGTACTATTCATTCAGTTGAGTTCAGTTGAATTATAATCATAATTCAACTGCATAAGAACTAATTGATAACTCAAAAACTAACGCATTAAGGACATTTGTATGAAATATTATTAAAGCACAGTTCAACAAATTATAGATAGCACAGTGTTGTATAGTATAGTCAAATAAAGTATAATGTAATAATATTGTTGCAAATCAACTGTAAAATCTAACTACTTAATAATGTAGTTTAAAATAGTACAGTACGAAATCGTATAGTACCTATATTTTAATACAAGTATTTCATTTCATCTTTTCAATTTCATCCTTTATTCGCAAGATTTGTATTAAATTTGAAAATATTATATTATAGTACATTGCATTAGAAAACAGTGTAGTATTGTATTAAGAAATATATTTCTACAAGTAATTCTAATAGAATAAGTTATATTTACGTGTGTGACTAGATTAAAATATTTAATTACACGGTGCCATAATTATAGATTATAGAATGATATTGTACTTTACAAAAAAAAGGTCTAGTTCACTGCAGTACTTACTCTATGGTATAGTAAAGTGTTACTTAATGAGTTTTACTTCTAAACCCACGATATAACGTTTAGGCCCAGTTTAACAATTATGGATTAACTTTGTTCCTGGTACATGTGCTTAGGATACTATTGTATCAACAATGGTAACAAGAGAAATGTGCCACTAACAAAGATAATCCACGAATGTAAAACTGGGTCTAAATGGCAGTACAATAATCCAAAATACTTTGTAAACTTTAGTTATACTTAGAATTAAACACCAAACAAATGTCAATCACCTAAAATCCATCTTAATAATAATGATCTTAATGGCTAATTTAATTACTGTATATAAACTGTACTGACTCAAAAATTATCAAACAATAGTGTTTTAGACGAAAATAGTGTTTTGATTTAATCAATTATGTTTCTAAGATTAGACTCAAGCTACAGTTTTCTTTAGTGATTGAATGAAGAAGATACTCACTTGTGATCACATTCAATCGGTTTCACTGACTGAAGACAAGCGTCTAACGAGTTCGCTCTTACTGTTGCCCTTTGGCATAACACGATGATTGCATTACAGCTGCGATAAGACAGGATAGCCTCGTTGCACTCAGCGTCGCGACGTTTTATTTCTAAGAAAGAGCTTCGAGTTTTACACTCATTTTTACTTTCTGCCTATAATCTAGCACGGGGACAGTGAAACTTTTTTTTTTCTTATCAATGTCTGAACAATATAATATGATCATTATGTAAAGAAAAATATGATTATTGGCAGAAAGTAAAAATGACCAGATAAGTTTTATAATTATTTATGATATAAACTATAATTTAATAATCTCTATTTGTTTTTATTATTTCTATATTAACAATTTCGAAATTATTCATGGAAAAATGGAAAAACATAAAATTGAAAACGGAAAACAAAAAATATATCTACTTCCTTGTATGTGTATGTATTGTAGGCATGTTGTCGTTTTTTTTAAAGATTTTTTTAAATCTACTTTATTATTTCTAAAATCTTACTTTAATTTTTGTTTTAATTATCTTGAGCACTTTTTTTAATATCATGTCTACAAAAAATTAATTCATTGGTCAAATGGAATTTAAATCAAATATTTCTTCATAAAACAGGATCAATACAAATCTGTATCTGAATCTAAATTTGAAGAATTGTATTCTGTTTATTACTACCTTAATTGTTATTTGCAGCACTAAGAGTCACCGTGTGTGATCCTGAAAAACTGTTGCATGTCATTTTTTGCTGGTATGGGTGATAATCAATTTCATAACACGGATGTTGTATTCTATTCAAAATTTGGACATGATGTATGCTGCCGTTTTATCTCGCTCGATTACTCATACTTTATCACCAAATAATGTCATCATGTTGCGCAAAAGCTACTTCAGGACTTTCTGCTAAAACAATGTACAATATCCCAATATCAGATAAAGAGAAAATAAAATTACAAAACATCCATGAAATTTGTAACCAATTGCTTTTAAAACAATCTTACAGAACATTTAGGCCCGGTTTTACATTCGTGGATTATCTTTGTTCGTGCTAGATTTGCCTAGGATACCATTGTGACAAACGTACCACGAACAAATATAATCTACGATTGTAAAACTGGACCTTAATAATTATGTAACAAAAATAAGGAATTACTTTTTGATGGGTTCTTAAAGTAAAGATGGTATAATATCAAACAATTAAATTGCTACAAAAAATGTGCAGGTTTTGAAATATTATCGAATACTGAACATAGTACATTTTGGATTAAAATGTACTATGTACAAATGTATGTGTTAAAAACTAAGATAACGTGCAAAATTAGGCACAGTGTGTCTGGATTTCTGATATCAAATACACTCTTCCGCAAATACTTATGCAAAAATACTATGCTTTAATAAAACATTTGTTTAGAAATATGGAATATTGATCAAATCAATTTGAGAAGAACTGACAGAGTTTAAATTAATCAAAATTAAATTGAGCTTGAATTTAATTAGAAACAATAGTTTTGAGTGCCTGATAGTTATTTTACAGGTAATACATCGTATTTAAGCTTATATATTCCATCTCTTATCGCTTATCGGATTCGATTCAATTGATCAGCACTCAGAGATAATCGAAGCGTTTTTAAAGCCAAATCGCGGATATCGCAGCTGATAATAGAGATTACAGAGATATAACCAGTTGCCCGAAATATTGATGCGTTTCGTATTCATTGGCAGTTCTGAAATCTTAAACGATGCGGCTCCAAATTTTCCTCTTGATCTTCGCGCAGACTATGCGCTTTATACACGGTAAGCCAAATTACTTACGGAGTCTTTGGACTAATGTCTATAATTGTTTTAGCACAATCAACATGGGAACCTCCATATATCACTGTAGCTGAAGGTGTTACCTTATTGCCGTCGGCTGGTAATGCATTTATAATCGAAGTTGACGAGAATAACCCCCGGAATATGATTTTGGGCACGCTGACGTACAAAGGTGAGTTAAATTCAATAGTTTTCCCACCCGAAAGTGATGCACAATTATTTTAGGTGATAAACCTTTTGTACTTGACGATGAGTCTGGTAAATTGAGCATAGAAAAGAGCACAAACAATTTATTAGCCCTGGATAGGTTTGATTACGAGATTAAACCAATCTATTCGGGAGTCATTATGGTAGGAAAAGATTTCATCACATATACAATTAACATCGGCAATTTAAACGACAACCCTATTACAATCCGTGCACTGGATGAATGCAAGATCGACGTAAGCAACCGAGTTATATACAGACTCTGTTCTTATTAATGGTATCTAAATATTTTAAGGAAAACCTAATTCCCCACCAAACTACATGCAGCGTTATAATCGAAGATCTTGATGGATTATCAGATAAATTTAAACTCGAGCAGCCCTCAAAAGTTAGTATAAAAAATATCTCGATTCGTGCATCGTATGATGCTTAATGCAGAAGAAAAACTCAAGTAATTTAGTAGTAATTTAAAGTATACAAAAATCATACACCAACCAACGCCTATGTCTGCTGATAACCAACGCCTGCCGGACACAGAAAACATAAGAGCGAGCGAGATAGTATAAAATTGTATTACTCGGCATATGGTGGGAATATATAGTTGCGTTAGAGACACATCTCTGAACCATGTCTTCGTACTCGTACTGATTATTTTTGATTCAGATAATCTTTATCCGGCGAACGATAGTTAACATAGTGACTACTGTTTCTAATGCTATTCATCTAACAGCTTCGGCAACTCTTTATAAAATCTACTTCTTGGTGAAATAATTAATTAGCCGCAACATCGAAAGTAGACATTGAATAAATAAGCAAACAAATGCATTATGTTATTTAAAAACTGCACTGTAATACTTTTCGAAATATTACACTGCTACTACTAATGCGAGTAGTGCAAAGATGAATCGTTTTCAGTTTGGTGACATATTTCAATTCGACTGCGAACTTGGGTGCAAAAAAGATGTCAAGTCGGAGAAAGCTATAATGACCACTCTAAAATATCTGGACTTTGAAGAGACGCGCATGTACAGCTTTGACTTGAAAGTACACGTAAGTCTAAATTCCTCTCTGCTAACAGCTCGCCTCGTACATGTTTTTGACTTCAGGATGAGCTGCCAAGCTCGGATGGCAAGTTGAAAATGGAAGTGTCGGTAAACGATAAGCCTGACATGGAACCCAAATGGACTGCGATATTCGCTTCCCAGCAGTTCGACGAGCAAACGGAGAAGGTAATCCAAGCTTATAAGTACTAAATCATTCTGACTTTAAAAATTATTCTGGATGTGGTTATGATTATTTTATACGTTTATTGTAAATGTTCCAGCAATTCAACGTATCTGCAGTCGACGGCGATGTTGACATTGATGCCCCAATAATGTACGAATGCTCCAAAAAAATAGATGAGAGTAAGCCACAATTGTGTGGTCATCTGATTGTCATCTCTTCTAATATGTCTTCGTTTCAGTCACGTGTGAGAAAGATCCAAATGAGAATTTGTTTTTCATAAATGTAGCACGTATAGATAGAGACAAAGATCAAACTAACACTCTAGAGTTTACTGTGACGGCGTACGAAAGGGATAATATAACTAGCAAAGTCGAACAGAGCATAATATTCATTATAAATGACCTCAACAATAATTGGCCAGTAATCAAGGCAAGCGCTAGTGAGTTGACTTTCTATGAGAACAAGTTTGTGAAGCTGAATGATCTAATCAAAATCACGGCAGAGGACAGGGATATGGTGAGTTATTTAAGAGTTGGCGCGAAATTCGGGAACGTTTAATTTTATTTCAGCTCGATAAAGGCACCTTCAGCATGTCTTTGAAAAGCGATAAGGTCCCAGATATCGATCAAATATTCCAAATCATACCGGACAACGCTTACCAAGAGGGCGAATTCTCTCTTTCAATTATCAACGCCGAAGCACTCGACTACGAGAATGAAAAGATGAGAAATTTTGATTTGAAGGTAATGAAAAATCTGCAAATAAAGTGCGACACCTTTATAAAACAGATGTCAATGCAAATCGGTATAAATTTAAGCGGCTGTTATTTTTTACAAATAGGCCATGTATGCATTAAATCGTGCATCTATGATAATTGATTCTATTACTGTAACAGATACAGGAAAGCGACCACAGATCACACAAGTTTTAGATAGTTTCTGTATTCTGGATCGTGTTTTGGACAGTGAGCTGCAAAATTCGTAACACCTAAGACTCATCAATCTGCCAATTCTTCATTCATCCAACCACCCTATTTAGTTAATAATATAATCATAATACATTATCTGATTAACGCAGAGAACTTTTTGTGCCTTTATTAGCTTCCTCGTTTTACTATTTTGCGTAGTTGTTTTGCAATCTATCGATATTGTTTTTGTCGGAAATTTAATCTATTTACTGGTGACCTTGATCAATTATATTTAATAATTCATCTTAAAACAATTCGCATTATCACCAACTTATCAGTTCGTAGAAGTATTCTAATTCAGCGATAACGAATATTTCCTTCGTATGTCGTTATCTGGATGCATACCTGAAGATAGCTGTGGCGAATTTTTTTTTTGAGAATTTTTATAGTTGAAAATATTTTTATTTTAGGAGACAAGAAAATAATTATTATATAATAAATATGAATTGTATATTACTTAACAAAAAACTCATGGGAATATTAGACATTTTTTTATTGTGAAACATTTATTTAAATTTTAGATTGTTGCTATAGAAAAAGCCGACATTTCACACTTTCATGAAGTTGAAATATCTATAAAGTTAGAGAATTGGAACGATGAAACGCCCAGATTTGACAACGAAGACTCCAAATACGAGATACGTGTTCCAGAAACAATTGGCCGTAAGGGTGAATACCAGCTTCCTGGCCTGGAGAAACTGATCGCCTATGACACCGATGAAGGCGATAAATTGGAGTGAGTATATTGAGGTCGGACTTTACAACATCTACCAAATCTCTTTAGTTACAAGCTGGTAGGCAGCAGTTCTGAAAGGATTCTCCAACTGAAGTACGATAGAGACCCAAACGGCACCATCACACTAGTGAAGATCTTCACAAAGGAACAGAACAATCCGAATGTTCAGTTATTTGACTACGAGAATGATAAGAAGGTTGAATTACAGTTGGAGGTACGAGACACTCTCGATTTACCTGCTGGCACGCCGAAACACCGGGTTTATGCCGAGCTCATTATAAACTTAGATGATGTCAATGATGAGACTCCCTCTATATCAATGGTATTTATAAAAAAATGTAAGTAAAAGGTTTTTTTTATTGACTACTGTTTACTATTAGAATATGCAATCGGTGACAATCGATGAGAATCTAAAGGATGGATATGAAATCAAGAATCTGGTAGTGACAGGCGAAGATTTGGATGAAGATTCTGTGCTAGAATTTGGGATCGACTGGGACAAGAGTTATGCTACAAAGTACGGTGTCCGTGTGGACAAGGATTTTAAACAATACCAAGGGTAAATTAGTGATTTGTTGGGAACAGCACATTAATTAATATTATTTCAGTTGCTTTGTTTTTAAGGATACCATGCAAAAGCAAGCAAAGAAAAAGGAGGCAATCATAGTTATCAAAGACAAAATCAAAGATAATACACCAGACTACGAACTTTTCGACACTATTTATCTCTCCTTATACGTCAAAGATACCGACCAGACTGAAGGGACAACTACAAGCGAAGGTATGCATTTTGGTTGCACGAAACTGCCTTTACTAATTTTATTTTATTACACTCACAGCTGTTCTCATCGTGTACATACAAAACGTCAACGACGAGGAACCAATTTTTAACAAAGACCTGGTGGAAAAGCTTAAGCAAATCATCGAAAATTCCGACCCAGATGTGTTAATCGGTACCATTAGCGCTTCCGACAAAGACATCGATGCCAATATCACGTATTCTTTGGAGTAAGCGTTTTCGTGCAAACCAAACTTCCTCTCACGTAGTTAACTATTTCAGACCCATATACGGTACCCCCAAAGGTCTGGTGAAAGTTGACCCACAGACCGGCGATATTCGAACCGACAGCATACGGATTGATGCCGAAGCAAAAGACGATTTTTTCATCTTAGAATACAATATTATAGCTAAAGACAACGATGAAACCCACACTACTACAACAAATGTAAATATATTAACTTAGCTTTGAAATGTCCGATCATGGGTAAATTTGCAGACAGAAATAGCCTCAAAAATAGTAGATCACGCTCTGCAACTTTGCCAGTGGATGGGAAGACCAACCCCAAGTTTCAGTGCGTAACTTGTCTATTAATATTTATCCACAGTTCACCATTAAGGTGCTTGATGATAACGACATTGATCCGAAGTTCGTCGAAAACCTAACCAATGTAGAAATTAAGGAGCACTCACCACTGGACCTTGTAGTTTTTGAAGTGAAAGCAGATGATAAGGACCGCGATAGTAAGAAAAGTAATTTTCATTTGGAATGCATATTTTTTATTACCTGATTTTAGACCCAAACAATCAAATTATCTACACATTGGAGAATGACCAAGCCAAACTATATCTCCAGATTGACCAATCGGGAAAAATCATCATTAAGAATGATATGGACAGAGAGGGCGACGATCCGACAATTTTGGTCAAAGTGATGATCAAAGATAATCCGGGTACGTTCACGAGTTCAACTGTTGGCACCTCACTCGCTTTCAGAAATTACCAAACTTTAATTTAATAAATTAACAACCATTTCTTGATATCTTTGAGATATTACTTAAGG
This sequence comes from Othius punctulatus, assembly GCA_951805005.1. Taxonomy (NCBI): domain Eukaryota; kingdom Metazoa; phylum Arthropoda; class Insecta; order Coleoptera; family Staphylinidae; genus Othius; species Othius punctulatus. Next base: position 18,694,918 of record OX638145.1, read on the forward strand.
AGCAATTCCTCGGATGCGATTGAAGGCGACTTCCTCATTTATGCTAGTGGCTATTGCTTTATTCCACCAGCGGGATCGAATTGCTTTGTAGCTACTTACTACTAAGCCAACTGATTAATATTCTACAATTTATAATTGAAAATGGTTTTGTCCTACTCATTCTAAATTAGTTAATTCATTTAAAGACTGCGCCAAAAGAATTATAACACTTCTAAGCTTGTGACACTCTTGATCTTGTTCTTGTATTATTTTATCATACAGTGCGATATAGATATTTCAAAAAAATATTTGAAATCAGTATTACATTCCCGGACATATAAATTCGTAATTGTCGTTTTCGTTGCATAAAATGGGTTCCATGGTGAATTGCTTAGGGCTCCGTAATTAACTGTATTCGGTACGGTTTCAGGTGTAGAATTGTAGATCTTTTGTTGCAGATGACCCCGTAAAGATGCGCAGCTCGAGTCAGGAATTTACATTGACTTTGCTGGACATAAATGACAAGGAACCATCAATTACAACTGATACTATCTCGACGTCGGAAGATATGAAGAAGGTAGCGGTTTACATTTTCATCTGTTATCTGTTGAGTATGTTAGAAAATAGATATTGAGAGAAACTGAAATATGAGTATGTCTGGTGATATCCATTCAATGCAGTCGCGGTTACAATGGCAGCCAAAAATCACCCCTATATTCGCGTTTTATATTTTTGCCTTACAAGCGACGGATGATCCTTCGTAGGGTGTAAATGCAAGGCCTTGTAAACCGTAAACGTACAGTGGTAACGTAATTGGCAAATGCAAATAATACATAAAATAAATTGGAAAAAATGACAATTCACACAACGCACTTAAGGTGGCCCAGGACCTATGGGGTACACACACGCCTACTCTCCAACAAACACAACTGATTTGGATACTTTGGTATAGCAACATATGCACTTTTGAACCATAACTTTGTATTCCCATTATCGTTTTGTATTCACATTATATTACAGTATTGCTATTATCTAGGGCGCCGAGATAGCTTCGATCGAAGCTACAGACATGGATGACCCCAATAATCCTAACAGCGAGATGGAATTGGTGATCGTGGAGGTCCTTACTAACGACAATAAACTGGATGATACCTTCTTCACAATGACTACAACGTCCGTTAAGGGCCACGCGACGGCTAAAATCACTCTTGAGAAGGATTTGCGAAAGTACTTCGGAAAGTACAAGCTGAGAGTGCGTGTCACCGATAAAGGTGACATACCTAAATCGACCTGCAAAGACATCAATCTAGAAATAAACAAGTTCAGTTTTGGGCCGCCAGTGTTTACGTTTCCAGTGGACGGTACATCTATAAACCTTAAGCCGGTAGGTACCTCAGAATTATATGCAGAGCTGAATTGTATTTGCAATGATCTTATAGGGTCAGGATTTGGAGACAACCCTTCAAACTCACCTCGGGAGTCAACTGGACCTTATTAAAGCTGAACACGAGGTGCCGAATAAGTATGAAATAGAGTATTCCATTTTGGGTAAGCAATTGATTATAATTACGGACTGTAATTATTCAAGCGATGTTCACAGAAAATGGACAAGCTTCTGCCGTGTTTGCTATTAAAAAAGTCGACACGCAGCATGGGAAATTGGTTTTAAAGAGTAAGCCAGATGAGGAACAGGATTACGGTGTAAGTAAATATGAGTCGGGTTGATAAGTTAAATAATTAAGGAATCTAGGTGACGATAGTTGCTATAGATGAGGAAGGGAAGAAAGTCGAGCTAAATACGCGTATCAGATTCATTGACAAAAATGCTGAGCCAACTTATAGCGTGGAAGAAGTGACGGTGACTTTCACAGAAACGGAAGCAGGCGTGGGACACAAGGAAGCTACCGCCACTGCCACGTACAAGACAAATGAAGGAATCATGCCAGATATACATTATTTCATTTTATCTGGTAATGGTGATGGAGCTTTCATTTGCAACATATCAACAGGGGAGCTTGAGATGGTGAGCCCCCTCTGGGTACTTAACATGACTGACGACACTATAAGAATCGTCGCCACGCAGAACCAGATAGGCAACAACAATCCAAGACCAGAGTCGGTGCTCACCGTCAAACTGGACGTTAGTACACAACTCACAAGTCGCCTACATTGAATATACATACCTTGTGGTCATTTTAGATCATCGATATTAACGATAACGCGCCAAAATTCGACCAACAGGAGTACTTCGCCGGCATTATGACATCCTACGACCAGGACAAAGTGGTCCGATCGATCCACGTAAGTTATCCTCTCGTATGCAACACTATAGATTCCCACACAAGCTTATTACAGGCTGATGATCTTGACGAAGATGGTACCACGCTGACCTACTCAATTGACCAAACTTCGTTTGAAGCAGTTGGCAACGGTATCTCTACAAAAAATAAGTTTAACATTAACCCTGACACCGGCGACATCACGCTTGGCTTTGATGTGAAGGAGAACATGGATGGGTACTTCGGCTTCGACGTCGAGGTGACCGATAGCTGTGAGCACGCAAATTAATGTTGTCTGTTCCCACGAATGAAACCAAATATGATTTCAGTATGGAAAGACAAGGCCAAGGTCAAGATCTACATCATCGTCCTCGATAACCTGGTGCGCATGGTTTTCGAGAACACTAAGGACGAAGTGGTCGAGAAGAAGAAAGAAGTACGATAATTATTATAAAATATACCGGGCAGAATACAGAACGATGAACTTATTGGGATTTATAAGAACCCAAGTGCTCACACCTAATACTTTGAACGCAAGTCCAACTAAGAAATTTTTGGTCCTAATATTGTATTGGTCTCTAGGTTACTATAATCTGGCAAATTCCAAGATAGAGCGCGCGTAAACCTGATCGCGTGATCGGCACGTGAAAACTTCTACACAAGCATACGATTGGTCGACCCCAGTCTGTAGTCTACACTCGGCCCTGTAAATTGTCGCCGTGCACGCGAAATTGTTGCACCCTATCTTAGAATTGGACAGACTATAGGGTATAGCTACAATTCAGTACTGCCCGCGGAGTCCTCAGAACAATTCAAGCCTCTTTCCTTCACTACGATCCATTCGAAGCAGGTTCTGGCAATACTATTATCTAAACCAGGCCTGATCAAAACGTACATTGTAATTTGATCCATCGTACCCATATAGCCACTCGTACCTTGCATGCAATTAACACTTTTACATAACAGATCGAGGATATCATGACGAACGTGATGGAGTACAAGTGCACAATCCAGTCGGTCGCAGAGGCCTCAGATGAAAACGGCCTTCCACTTCTGGACTCCACCGAAGTGAAAGTCAGCTTCGTAGACCTTAAGACTAACATGCCAGTGGAGAAGGATGTCATCATGAGGTCTGCGCGACCAGTCCGCCACCAACACCAAAATGTCTACCCTTTTCTGATATTTCCAGCTCACTAAACATCCAAGTCCAAGGCAAGCTGCGGACGGCGTTCATGAAGGAGTCCCTGACGCTCCAACAGATTGTCGAGCCGAATGTACAAAATGCCGACGATGATACCCTGTTCATAGTGCTCATCAGCGTCTCCGTGATCCTAGGCTCTTGCTGCGTCTTGCTCATCACCGCATTCATCTTGAAAACTAGGAGGTAAATCTGACGATTGTTCACTGAAGATGATTATCAATTATACACAAGCTCATGGCGTTTGCGGCGCTGGTGGCATTTTCTGTGTCAGGCCTCAAGCCAAACTGCAAGAACTTGCATTTCAGTAAATAATTCTTTCAATTTCTAAGCCAATGGTTCGTCCTGGATGGGTCCAAACTGGTTCCAGGGGTTCCACTGGTGGCTTTACAGTTCTATTTATAGGGTTCTAAATTCGTCAGAGTTGGAACTTCATAATCCTAATTATTTCAAACTTTACGTTAAGCTTCAAATTTATCAGAAGGCAGTACTAATAATGTTTCTCCCAAATCAAAATCAGTCATATTTTCGCGTTTGCATACACGGAATGTAACGTTACTATGCACCTGTTGAAAGAAAGACAAAAATGCACATAACCAAAGTAGAAGTCGGCGATCTTTCCACAGTCAATGATAAGTTATCTACCGAAAAGGTATACCCACAAGGAGGCCATAATGTACGAAGGTTCGGACAGCATGGAGGGTGTTCAAGTATATTCCTGAACAAATCCACAAGTTGTTGTCGGGTTCAGTTGTTGTCGGCTTTCGGGCTTCCCATGGTATATCACCCCTTTAGCCAACCCTATCTACAACAACCTATAGCCATACCCCGCTCCGCTCTTCCGATGGCGCGTAAAAAAAATTGATTCACCCTCGTACATGCAAAATGCATTTCTATTCTTCCTATTAGTGTATCCAACAAAGACTCGTATCTTTTACCAAAGGGTTGAAAAACTGCCGCTAGTCAAAAGTGATTTCAGTTTTTTCGCCAAATTTGCGAGATTTGTTATCGACACTCAAGCCATTTTGAGATATCTTTGAGACTATGAAAGAAATTGGGTTTAAAGGCCCGTGATCAGAAAGAGTGGAACAAAAATTAGGAAAGGACCAATATTAACCTTCTGTTCTTCTCCTTAATATTGGCTGCACTAAATATTTCTAACAAATATACAATTCAGTACTTAGATTAATTTGAGTGCGACTCATAGCACTTATTCGTTACCATCTATCTGGCAATATATTGCATTGTGTTTGTAACGTAAAGGCTGACTCATAGATTTCTTCAGTGTGTCTTAAAAATGCCCCTAGCCCCTAAGAAATCTATGTCTTAAAACAAAACAAAATTATTTATCACATTGAAACTAATATATAATTGCATTGTGTTTCGCCCAAGTTTATTTGGTTTCAAATATATGCCTAACATCCCAAGGAGGAAATCGAGGAAATCAAATGTCGAGTATATCTGCAGATATAGTTTCGTCTTCCTTCTTCTTCCTATAGTACTTTAACCATATGTATTAGCCACAACCTCTACCCAGTTATTTATTGCAATATTCTGAAGATCCTCTAACAAGTCTTCCCTCCATCTATTTTGGGCCTTCCACGTATATCGAGGAAATCCAATGTCGAGTATATCTGCAGATATACTTTCGTCTTCCTTCTTCTTCCTATAGTACTTTAATAATATGTATTAGCCACAACCTCTACAAAGTTATTTATTGCAATCTTCTGAAGGTCCTCTAACAAGTCTTCCCTCCATCTATTTTGGGCCTTCCACGTATATACATACCCACAAAGACATTAAAAACTATCTGTCCAAGCGTTTATATTTTCACTATGGATATCTCAAGCCCCCAGCTAACTATTAGCAACTGTATCGAGAGTGGAAAGACCGGCCAGTGTACACCTACATCCCACGAAATTAAGATCCGACGCCAGGAAAGCTCATGTGCTCCATTTACATATCGAATCTTTGAAGATGTTTAAGCTAGCTTTGTCCACAGCTTAACCAGCCGCATCAACAAACTCTCAGCCGTGGAGTTCAAGTCCAACGAGTCCCTGCATGTCGCGGCTGCCCCCAATACGAACAGACGGGCGGCCGAGAGTTCAAATCCCATCTTCAACACAACCCCAGAGGTCAAGGAAATGCCGCAGTTCGATAACGAAAGGTATTAGTGCACAATGCAGTATGTGAAGATCGCACATGTTCGCTTTTCTGCAGTAAATTCACTCTGTATCACGTAAGAACACTGCAGTTGACTTAACGATTTGAAAGTGGTTTACAGGCAACGTTACTCAAAAAATTATTACTTGCCTTTAAAGTATTTTTTGTACATGCTCCCAAAAATAGCCATTTTACGGAATCTCGTAAATAGTCCGTAAAATAAGTCTCTTCCGGACTCAATCCCAAATAGTTGCCATGGTTAAAACAATGTGGTCACTATGGTGGCATGGTAATTAAAATCCGGTGCTCACTATTTTCGAGAAATATTTGCTCTGATCACATTAATCATACACAATAAAAGTTTTTAATGTGTTTTTGGGAGCAAATACAAAATAATGTTGTTTGTAACACGTACCTAAACTAAGTTTCTATCGGACTCGTCTGCTATGACAGCACAAAAATAACTATATAATCCAATAATATATGTGAAGTAAGTACCAAAAATTCAGAAGCCACATAACTTTCATTATATTAATTATATAAAAATAGTTGTTCTTGTAATGGTCGAACATTTGTGGAGGCTAATTATTTGGTCACAATTCAAATCCACTCGAAGATAAACGCATTAACTTTGCAGCTGGAATTTGGTATTGATAACACATGTTTAGTTTTGTTTATCTATAGATTACATCAATAGCAACTGATCATTTATATTTTTATTTGCAGTATTTCCAGCGCGGATTCGGACTTGATTGGCATCGAGAACAATGATTTCTTTATGAATTGAGCTATAACAATGTATTTGTAACTATTTATTATTGTATTATCTACTGTTGGCTTACATGATTATAAGCTTTTATCTCCAGTTTTCATGCCAATGAAAATCCTCCACTTGAAAATGAATTTATGTATAATATATAAATCATAGGAAACATCGCACGTTATTTTCACGTTAATGTTCTATGTGAAAATTAATACATTTTCAAATCAAGCATATTCTAATATTTACTTTATTTGTAGATAGTGTGGCAGAAATTATAGAGAATTATGTATTACAAATGATGATACATTATTCTCAGTAATTTCCGCCACACTATCTACAAATAAAGTGAATATTAGAATATCCTTGATTTGAAAATGTTTTAATTCTCACATGGAACATTAACGTGAAAATAATGTGTCTAAGCGCTGAGTGAAGCAGTTTGTAACGAGACGCAGCTATGTGAGAATTAAGCGTGTCCGAAACTAGTGTTGACATCCAGCGGGCGCAGTTAATAACATTAATTCGTGTATGCTGAAAATGAATCAAGAATCCGTTTTTCAATACGATGCGTGGATTGCGAGAAAAGTGAGCAGATCCAGAAATAATTCACGCTAAATTGTATGCATTCTCGCCCGACGATGAAGCCGTATTTCCAAGACATTTGCCCGTAAAATAAAGTAACTTTTAATTGCGCACATTGACAAATTTTACATCAGGATTTACTATAATGCGTATGCTAAGCACGAATATTAAGTCATTTTTCAAATTCAAAAATGGTTCTCGAATATTTTTTTTGCAAAAACTAATTGTTTTCTTGTTAAATAATATTAATTCGTGTATGATAAAAACGAATCAAGGATCTGTTTTTCAATAGGATGTGTGGTTTGCGAGAAAACTGAGCAGATCCAGAAATAATTCACGCTAAATTGTATGCATTCTCGCCCGACGATGAAGTCGTATTTCCGAGACATTTGCCCGTAAAATAAATTAACTTTTAATTGCGCACATTGACAAATTTTATATGAGGATTGACTATAATGCGTATGCTAAGCACGAATATTAAGTTATTATTCAAATTCAAAAATTGGTTCTCAATTTTTTTTTGCAAAAACAATTTTTTGTTTGTTAAATATTGAGAATCATTAATTGGTGTATGCTGATAACGAATAATGAATCCGTTTTTCAATACCATGCGTGGTTTGCGAGAAAAGTGAGCAGATCCAGAAATAATTCACGCTAAATTGTATGCATTCTCGCCCGACGATGAAGCCGTATTTCCAAGACATTTACCCGTAAAATAAAGTAACTTTTAATTGCGCACATTGACAAATTCTATATGAGGATTCACTATAATGCGTATGCTGAGCACGAATATCAAGTTATTATTCAAATTCAAAAATTGGTTCTCAATTTTTTTTTTGCAAAAACAAATTTTTGTTTGTTAAATATTGAGAATCATTAATTGGTGTATGCTGATAACGAATAATGAATCCGTTTTTCAATACCATGCGTGGTTTGCGAGAAAAGTGAGCAGATCCAGAAATAATTCACGCTAAATTGTATGCATTCTCGCCCGACGATGAAGTCGTATTTCCGAGACATTTGCCCGTAAAATAAATTAACTTTTAGTTGCACACATTGACAAATTTCACATGAGGATTCACTATAAAGCGTATGCTAAGCGCGAATATTAATATATTTTTCAAATTCAAAAATTAGTTCTCGAATTTTTTTTGCAAAAACATTTTTTTTTTTTGTTAAATATTGAGAATCATTAATTCGTGTATGCTGATAGCGAATAATGAATCCGTTTTTCAATACGATGCGTGGTTTGCGAGAAAAGTGAGCAGATCCAGAAATAATTCACGCTAAATAATATGCTTTCGCACCCGACGATGAAGTCGTATTTCCGAGACATTTGCCCGTAAAATAAAGTAACTTTTAATTGCGCACATTGAAAAATTTCATATGTGGATTCACTATAATGCGTATGCTAAACACGAATATCTAGTTATTTTTCAAATTCAAAAATTTGTTCTCAAAATTTTATTGCAAAAACAATTTTTTGTTTGTTAAATATTGCGAATCATTAATTCGTGTATGCTGATAACGAATAATGAATCCGTTTTTCAATACGATGCGTGGATTGCGAGGAATGTGAGCAGATCCAGAAATAATTCACGCTAAATTGTATGCATTCTCGCCCGACGATGAAGCCGTATTTCCAAGACATTTACCCGTAAAATAAAGTAACTTTTAATTGCGCACATTGACAAATTCTATATGAGGATTCACTATAATGCGTATGCTGAGCACGAATATCAAGTTATTATTCAAATTCAAAAATTGGTTCTCAATTTTTTTTTTGCAAAAACAAATTTTTGTTTGTTAAATATTGAGAATCATTAATTGGTGTATGCTGTTTACGAATAATGAATCCGTTTTTCAATACCATGCGTGGTTTGCGAGAAAAGTGAGCAGATCCAGAAATAACTCACGCTAAATAATATGCTTTCGCACCCGACGATGAAGTGATATTTCCGAGACATTTACCCGTAAAATAAAGTAACTTTTAATTGCGCACATTGACAAATTCTATATGAGGATTCACTATAATGCGTATGCTGAGCACGAATATCAAGTTATTATTCAAATTCAAAAATTGGTTCTCAATTTTTTTTTTTTTGCAAAAACAAATTTTTGTTTGTTAAATATTGAGAATCATTAATTGGTGTATGCTGTTTACGAATAATGAATCCGTTTTTTAATACCATGCGTGGTTTGCGAGAAAAGTGAGCAGATCCAGAAATAATTCACGCTAAATAATATGCTTTCGCACCCGACGATGAACTCGTATTTCCGAGACATTTGCCCGTAAAATAAAGCAACCTTTAATTGCGCACATTGACAAATTTTATATGAGGATTCACTATAATGTGTATGCTAACACGAATATCATGTTATTTTTCAAATTCAAAAATACGTTCTCAAAATTTTTTTGCAAAAACAATTTTTTTTTTTGTTAAATATTGAGAAACATTAATTCGTGTATGCTGATAGCGAATAATGAATCCGTTTTTCAATACGATGCGTGGATTGCGAGAAAAGTGAGCAGATCCAGAAATAATTCACGCTAAATAATATGCTTTCGCACCCGACGATGAAGTCGTATATCCAAGACATTTGCCCGTAAAATAAAGTAACTTTTAATTGCGCACATTGACAAATTTTATATGACGATTCACTATAATCTGTATGCTAAACACGAATATCAAGTTATTTTTCAAATTCAAAAATTGATTCTCAATTTTTTTTTGCAAAAACAAATTTTTGTTTGTTAAATATTGAGAATCATTAATTGGTATATGCTGATAACGAGTAATGAATCCGTTTTTCGATACGATGCGTGGATTGCGAGAAAAGTGAGCAGATGAAGTCGAATTTGCAAGACATTTGCCCGTATAATTAATTATCGTTTAATTGCGCACTTTGACAAATTTTATATGAGGATTGACCATAATCAATGCATCCGCATTTAGTGACCGCTAACAAAAATTTAATAAAATTTACAACGTCAAGGAAATAAATGTTGTATTATTGCGATAGGACTGGGCACTTTTTTTTATATAGGCTGCTCGCTTCCACATTTTTTATGGGTTTTAAATGTGTTTATTGGGGCCATAAACTCGAGCTCCAGTATTTTTACGACCTATTCTTAAGAAGTCAGTCAAGCGTGAATGAGTACACATATAATAACAGGGCAGGTTATTTGCGGGTATATTAAAATAAAATATGTAGTGTTTGCTATTATGCCGATTTGACGAAATTACATAATTTCTTCGACCTAAGGCGCTGATTAATAAAAATTTGTATTTATCAATTTATATCAAACCCTCCCCATGAAGAAATACCGTTAGAATATAACTTTTATTTGCCTACATTAGCATGTTTTATAGGTAGATTAACTATAATACGAATTTTGATCGCAAAAATTTGATTGATTATTTGATAAATTAAAAAAATGATCTTTGATAAATTAGGTAAAACTCAAAATTGACATTTCCATGTTCTTCGAAATATGGCACCATACATCACATCTCACGAATTTGGGGATGCTGGATATGAATCGGAAAATAGATCTCCGGTATTTTTTTTAGTTTTCGCTGAAAATTGAAATAAAAAATTTACAAAATATATTTTCTTTTATAATTCAATGCGGAGTCTTGTTGTTTGGTGTATGCCGGAAACGAATATAAATTTTGTTTTTTTATACGATGTTTGGTTTGCGAGAAAATCGAGCTGCCCCAGAAATAATTCACGTTATTTTTTAAAAGTTGCAGCCGGCCAGGACGCTCTAATTCCAATACATCTGCCCGTAAAATAAAGTAACTTTTAATTGCGCACATTGACAAACTTCATATAAGGATTCATTATAATGCGTATTCTAAACATGAATATCAAGTTATTTTTGAAATTTAAAAAAAAAACTCAATTTTTTTTTTGCAAAAACAATTTTTTGTTTGTTAAATATTGAGAATCATTAATTCGTGTATGCTGATAACGAATAATGAATCCGTTTTTCAATACGATGCGTGGTTTGCGAGAAAGGTGAGCAGATCCAGAAATAATTCACGCTAAATTGTATGCATTCTCACCCGACGATGAAGCCCTATTTCCAAGACATTTGCCCGTAAAATAAAGTAATTTTTAATTGCGCACATTGACAAATTTTATATGAGGATTCACTATAATGCGTATGCTAAGCACGAATATCAAGTTATTATTCAAATTCAAAAATTGGTTCTCATTTTTTTTTGGCAAAAACAAATTTTTGTTTGTTAAATATTGAGAATCATTAATTGGTGTATGCTGATAACGAATAATGAATCCGTTTTTCAATACCATGCGTGGTTTGCGAGAAAAGTGAGCAGATCCAGAAATAATTCACGCTAAATTGTATGCATTCTCGCCCGACGATGAAGCCGTATTTCCAAGACATTTGCCCGTAAAATAAAGGAACTTTTAATTGCGCACATTGACAAATTTTATATGAGGATTCACTATAATGCGTATGCTAAGCACGAATATCAAGTTATTTTTCAAATTCAAAAATTGATTCTCAATTTTTTTTTGCAAAAATAATTTTTTGTTTGTTAAATATTGAGAATCATTAATTCGTGTATGCTGATAACGAATAATAAATCCGTTTTTCAATACGATGCGTGGATTGCGAGAAAAGTGAGCAGATCCAGATATAATTCACGCTAAATTGTATGCATTCACACCCGACGATGAAGTCGTATTTCCAAGACATTTGCCCGTATAATTAATTATCGTTTAATTCCGCACTTTGACAAATTTTATATGAGGATTGACCATAATCAATGCATCCGCATTTGGTGACCGCTAACAAAAATTTATTAAAATTTACAACGTGAAGGAAATAAATGTTGTATTATTGAGATAGGACTGGGCACTTTTTTTATATAGGCTGCTCGCTTACACATTTTTTATGGGTTTTATGTGTTTATTGGGGCCATAAACTCGAAGCTCGGCACGAGCTCCGGTAATTTTACGACCTATTCTTAAGAAGTCAGTCAAGCGTGAATGAGTACACATAGAATAGCAGGGCAGGTTATTTGCGGGTATATTAAAATAAAATATGTAGTGTTTGCCATTACGCCGATTTGACGAAATTACATAATTTCTTCGACCTAAGGCGCTGATTAATAAAAATTTGTATTTATCAATTTATATCAATTACTCCCCATAAAGAAATCACGTTAGAATATAACTTTTATTTGCCCACATTTGCAAGTTTTATAAGTAGATTCACTGTAATACGTATTTTGATCGCAAAAATTTGATTGATTATTTGATAACTTCAAAAATTGATTTTCGATAAATTAGGTAAAACTCAAAATTTACTTTTCCTATGTTCTTCGAAATATGGCACTATACATCACAACTCATGAATTTTGGGATGCTGGATCTGAATCGGTAAATAGATATCCAGATTTTTTTTAGTTTCGCTGAAAATTGTAATAAAAATATGACAATATATATTTTCTTTTATAATTAAATACGAAGTTTTGTTGTTTCGTGTATGCCGGAAACGATTATGAAGTTTGTTTTTTATACGATGTTTGGTTTGGGAGAAAATTGGGCTGCTCCAGAAATAATTCACGCTTTATTTTAAAAGTTGCACCCGGCAAGGACGCTCTAATTCCAATACATTTGCCCGTAAAATAAAGTAACTTTTAATTGCGCACATTGACAAATTTTATATGAGGATTCACTATAATGCGTATGCTAAACACGAATATCAAGTTATTATTCAAATTCAAAAATTGGTTCTCAATTTTTTTTTTTTTGCAAAAACAAATTTTTGTTTGTTAAATATTGAGAATCATTAATTGGTGTATGCTGATAACGAATAATGTATCCGTTTTTCAATACGATGCGTGGTTTACGAGAAAAGTGAGCAGATCCAGAAATAATTCACCCTAAATTGTATGCATTCTCGCCCGACGATGAAGTCGTATTTCCGAGACATTTGCCCGTAAAATAAATAAACTTTTAGTTGCACACATTGACAAATTTCACATGAGGATTCACTATAAAGCGTATGCTAAGCGCGAATATTAATATATTTTACAAATTCAAAAATTGGTTCTCAAATTTTTTTTGCAAAAACAATTTTTTGTTTGTTAAATATTGAGAATCATTAATTGGTGTATGCTGATAACGAATATTGAATCTGTTTTTCAATACGATGCGTGGTTTACGAGAAAAGTGAGCAGATCCAGAAATAATTCACGCTAAATTGTATGCATTCTCGCCCGACGATGAAGTCGAATTTCCGAGACATTTGCCCGTAAAATAAAGTAACTTTTAATTGCGCACATTGACAAATCTCACATGACGATTCACTATAAAGTGTATGCTAAGCACGAATATCAAGTTATATTTCAAATTCAAAAATTGGTTCTCAATTTTTTTTTGCAAAAATAATTTTTTGTTTGCTAAATATTGAGAATCATTAATTAGTGTATGCTGATAACGAATAATGAATCCGTTTTTCAATACGATGCGTGGTTTACGAGAAAAGTGAGCAGATCCTGAAATAATTCACGCTAAATAATATGCTTTCGCACCCGACGATGAAGTCGTGTTTCCAAGACATTTGCCTGTATAATTTATTATCGTTTAATTGCGCACTTTGACAAATTTTATATGAGGACTGACCATAATCAATGCATCCGCATTTAGTGACCGCTAACATAAATTTAATAAAATTTACAACGTCAAGAAAATAAATGTTGTATTATTGAGATAGGACTGGGCACTTTTTTTTATATAGGCTCCTCGCTTCCACATTTTTTATGGGTTTTAAATGTGTTTATTGGGGTCATAAACGAAGCTCGGCACGAGCTCCAGTAATTTTACGACCTATTCTTAAGAAGTCAGTCAAGCGTGAATGAGTACACATATAATAACAGGGCAGGTTATTTGCGGGTATATTAAATTAAAATATGTAGTGTTTGCCATTACGCCGATTTGACGAAATTACATAATTTCTTCGACCAAAGGCGCTGATTAATAAAAATTTGTATTTATCAAATTATATCAAACACTCCCCATAAAGAAATTCCGTTAGAATATAACTTTTATTTGCCCTCATTTGCAAGTTTTATAAGTAGATTCACTGTAATACGTATTTTAATCGCAAAAATTTGATTGATTATTTGATAAATTCAAAAATTGATTTTCGATAAATTAGGTAAAACTCATAATTGACTTTTCCTATGTTCTTCCAAATATGGCACTATACATCACATCTCATGAATTTTGGGATGCTGGATCTGAATCGGTAAATAGATATCCAATTTTTTTTTTAGTTTCGCTGAAAATTGTAATAAAAATATGACAATTTATATTTTCTTTTATAATTAAACACGAAGTCTTGTTGTTTGGTGTATGCCGGAAACGAATATAATTTTGTTTTTTTATACGATGTTTGGTTTGCGAGAAAATCGAGCTGCTCCAGAAATAATTCACGCTATTTTTTAAAAGTTGCGCCCGGCCAGGACGCTCTAATTCCAATACATTTGCCCGTAAAATAAAGTAACTTTTAATTGCGCACATTGACAAATTTTATATGAGGATTCACTATAATGCGTATGCTAAGCACGAATATCAAGTTATTATTCAAATTCAAAAATTGGTTCTCAATTTTTTTTTGCAAAAACAAATTTTTGTTTGTTAAATATTGAGAATCATTAATTGGTGTATGCTGATAACGAATAATGAATCCGTTTTTCAATACCATGCGTGGTTTGCGAGAAAAGTGAGCATATCCAGAAATAATTCACGCTAAATTGTATGCATTCTCGCCCGACGATGAAACCGTATTTCCAAGACATTTGCCCGTAAAATAAAGGAACTTTTAATTGCGCACATTGACAAATTTTATATGAGGATTCACTATAATGCGTATGCTAAGCACGAATATCAAGTTATTATTCAAATTCAAAAATTGGTTCTCATTTTTTTTTTGCAAAAACAATTTTTTGTTTGTTAAATATTGAGAATCATTAATTCGTGTATGCTGATAACGAATAATGAATCCGTTTTTCAATACGATGCGTGGTTTGCGAGAAAAGTGAGCAGATCCAGAAATAATTCACGCTAAATTGTATGCATCCTCGCCCGACGATGAAGCCGTATATCCAAGACATTTGCCCGTAAAATAAATTAACTTTTAGTTGCACACATTGACAAATTTCACATGAGGATTCACTATAAAGCGTATGCTAAGCGCGAATATTAAAATATTTTTCAAATTCAAAAATTAGTTCTCGAATTTTTTTTGCAAAAACAATTTTTTGTTTGTTAAATATTGAGAATCATTAATTGGTGTATGCTGATAACGAATAATGAATCCGTTTTTCAATACGATGCGTGGATTGCGAGAAAAGTGAGCAGATCCAGAAATAATTCACGCTAAATAATATGCTTTCGCACCCGACGATGAAGCCGTATTTCCAAGACATTTGCCCGTAAAATAAATTAACTTTTAGGTGCACACATTGACAAATTTCACATGAGGATTCACTATAAAGCGTATGCTAAGCGCGAATCTTAAAATATTTTTCAAATTCAAATATTAGTTCTCGAAATTTTTTTGCAAAAACAATTTTTTGTTTGTTAAATATTGAGAATCATTAATTCGTGTATGCTGATAACGAATAATGAATCCGTTTTTCAATACGATGCGTGGTTTGCGAGAAAAGTGAGCAGATCCAGAAATAATTCACGCTAAATTGTATGCATCCTCGCCCGACGATGAAGCCGTATTTCCAAGACATTTGCCCGTAAAATAAATTAACTTTTAGTTGCACACATTGACAAATTTCACATGAGGATTCACTATAAAGCGTATGCTAAGCGCGAATATTAAAATATTTTTCAAATTCAAAAATTAGTTCTCGAAATTTTTTTGCAAAAACAATTTTTTGTTTGTTAAATATTGAGAATCATTAATTCGTGTATGCTGATAACGAATAATGAATCCGTTTTTCAATACGATGCGTGGTTTGCGAGAAAAGTGAGCAGATCCAGAAATAATTCACGCTAAATTGTATGCATCCTCGCCCGACGATGAAGCCGTATACCAAGACATTTGCCCGTAAAATAAATTAACTTTTAGTTGCACACATTGACAAATTTCACATGAGGATTCACTATAAAGCGTATGCTAAGCGCGAATATTAAAATATTTTTCAAATTCAAAAATTAGTTCTCGAATTTTTTTTGCAAAAACAATTTTTTGTTTGTTAAATATTGAGAATCATTAATTGGTGTATGCTGATAACGAATAATGAATCCGTTTTTCAATACGATGCGTGGATTGCGAGAAAAGTGAGCAGATCCAGAAATAATTCACGCTAAATTGTATGCATTCACACCCGACGATGAAGTCGTATTTCCAAGACATTTGCCCGTATAATTATTTATCGTTTAATTTCGCACTTTGGCAAATTTTATATGAGGATTGACCATAATCAATGCATCCGCATTTGGTGACCGCTAACAAAAATTTATTAAAATTTACACCGTGAAGGAAATAAATGTTGTATTATTGAGATAGGACTGGGCACTTTTTTTATATAGGCTGCTCGCTTCCACTTTTTTTATGGGTTTTAAATGTGTTTATTGGGGCAATAAACTCGAGCTCCAGTATTTTTACGACCTATTCTTACGAAGTCAGTCAAGCGTGAATGAGTACACATATAATAACAGGGCAGGTTATTTGCGGGTATATTAAAATAAAATATGTAGTGTTTGCCATTACGCCGATTTGAGGAAATTACATAATTTCTTCGACCTAAGGCGCTGATTAATAAAAATTTGTATTTATCAATTTATATCAAACACTCCCCATAAAGAAATTCCGTTAGAATATAACTTTTATTTGCCCACATTTGCAAGTTTTATAAGTAGATTCACTGTAATACGTATTTTGATCGCAAAAATTTGATTGATTATTTGATAACTTCAAAAATTGATTTTCGATAAATTAGGTAAAACTCAAAATTTACTTTTCCTATGTTCTTCGAAATATGGCACTATACATCACAACTCATGAATTTTGGGATGCTGGATCTGAATCGGTAAATAGATATCCAGATTTTTTTTAGTTTCGCTGAAAATTGTAATAAAAATATGACAATATATATTTTCTTTTATAATTAAATACGAAGTCTTGTTGTTTCGTGTATGCCGGAAACGAGTATGAAGTTTATTTTTTTATACGATGTTTGGTTTGGGAGAAAATTGAGCTGCTCCAGAAATAATTCACGCTTTATTTTAAAAGTTGCACCCGGCAAGGACGCTCTAATTCCAATACATTTGCCCTTAAAATGAATTAACTTTTAGTTGCACACATTGACAAATTTCACATGAGGATTCACTATAAAGCGTATGCTAAGCGCGAATATTAAAATATTTTTCAAATTCAAAAATTAGTTCTCGAAATTTTTTTGCAAAAACAATTTTTTGTTTGTTAAATATTGAGAATCATTAATTCGTGTGTGCTGATAGCGAATACTGAATCCGTTTTTCAATACGATGCGTGGTTTACGAGAAAAGTGAGCAGATCCAGAAATAATTCACGCTAAATTGTATGCATTCTCGCCCGACGATGAAGTCGTATTTCCGAGACATTTGCCCGTAAAATAAATTAACTTTTAGTTGCACACATTGACAAATTTCACATGAGGATTCACTATAAAGCGTATGCTAAGCGCGAATATTAATATATTTTTCAAATTCGAAAATTGGTTCTAAAATTTTTTTTGCAAAAACAATTTTTTGTTTGTTAAATATTGAGAATCATTAATTGGTGTATGCTAATAACGAATAATGAATCCGTTTTTCAATACGATGCGTGGTTTGCGAGAAAAGTGAGCAGATCCAGAAATAATTCACGCTAAATAATATGCTTTCGCACCCGACGATGAAGTCGTATTTCCAAGACATTTGCCTGTATAATTTATTATCGTTTAATTGCGCACTTTGACAAATTTTATATGAGGACTGACCATAATCAATGCATCCGCATTTAGTGACCGCTAACAAAAATTTAATAAAATTTACAACGTCAAGAAAGTAAATGTTGTATTATTGAGATAGGACTGGGCACTTTTTTTTATATAGGCTCCTCGGTTCCACATTTTTTATGGGTTTTAAATTGTTTATTGGGGCCATAAACGAAGCTCGGCACGAGCTCCAGTAATTTTACGACCTATTCTTAAGAAGTCAGTCAAGCGTGAATGAGTACACATATAATAACAGGGCAGGTTATTTGCGGGTATATTAAAATAAAATATGTAGTGTTTGCCATTACGCCGATTTGACGAAATTACTTAATTTCTTCGACCTAAGGCGCTAATTAATAAAAATTTGTATTTATCAATTTATATCAATCACTCCCCATAAAGAAATTCCGTTAGAATATAACTTTTATTTGCCCACATTAGCACGTTTTATAGGTAGATTTATTATAATGCGTATGTTGATCGCGAAAATGGTCTTATTTGATAAATTCAAATTGTGATTTTCGATAAATTAGGTAAAACTAAAAAAAGGACTTTTCCTATTTTCATCGAAATATGGGATCATACATCAAATCTCATCAATTTGGGGATGCTGGATCCGAATCGGTAAACAGATATCCAGTATTTTTATTAGTTTTCGCAAAAAATTGAAATAAAAATTTTACAAAATCCATTTTATTTTTAATTAAATACGGAGTGCTGTTGTTTCGTGTATGCCGGAACCAAATATTAAGTCTGTTTTTTTTATAAGAAGTTCGGTGTGTGAGAAAATCGAGCTGCTCCAGAAATAATTCAGGCCATACTTTAAAAGTTGAACCTGGCGATGACGCTCCAATTCCAATACATTTTACGGGTAAAATCAATTTACTTTTATTTGCACACAGTGACAAATTTTATATGAAGATGCACTATAATGCGTATGCTTAGCACGAATATTAAGTCATTTTTCAAAATCAAAATTTGGTTCTCAAAATTTATTTGCAAAAACAAGTTTTTTTTTGTTAAATATTGAGAAACAATAATTAGTGTATGCTGAAAATGAATCAATAATCCGTATTTCAATACGATGCGTGGTTTGCGAGAAAACTGAGCAGATCCAGAAATGATTCACGCTAAATTCTATGCAATCGTACGACGACGATGAAGATGAGACATTTGCCCGTAAAATAAAGTAACTTTTAATTGCGCACATTGACAAATTTCATATGAGGATTCACTATAATGCGTATGCTAAGCACGAATATCAAGTTATTTTTCAAATTCAAAAATTGATTCTCAAATTTTTTTTGCAAAAACAATTTTTTGTTAGTTAAATATTGAGAAACATTAACTCGTGTATGCTGAAAACGAATCGAGAATCCGTATTTTAATACGATGCGTGGTTTGCGAGAAAACTGAGCAGATCCAGAAATAATTCAAAATAATATTTTAAACGTTAAACCTGTCGAGGAAGCTCTAATTGCGAATTTTTGTTGCAAAATCAATTGTTTGTTTTTGTTAAATATTGAGAATCATTAAACTCCTTCACTCAACGGTCTAAGGTAGTTTCGACTTAAAACTACCTGAGGAATACACCCTTGAGCTATCGCTGTCAAGTAGCGGAACGCCCTGTATATAAATATACAACGTGTCCCCTTTAAAGCGTAACTCTGAAGATTGGCAACCAATCAATCAATTTCGAAAATAGCCATATTACAGAAGAAGAATGGGTTGCCCATTCCAAAATCTTCAAGGAGTCTCTTTGAAGTGGTGTATTATATTATATTTTTAAATCTCAAACCAGCTAAGGCAAACTTCCATAGCAAAACACCCATGAGCTATGGCTGTCGAGTAGGGGAAAACCCTGTTCATAAATATACACCGTATCCACTTTAAAACGTAACCCTGAGATTGGCAACCAACCAATCAATTCAGAAAATAGCCCTATTACAGAAGACCAATAGGTTGGCTATTCCAAAATGTTCAAAGAGTCGCGGTTTAAAGTGGTGTATTATAATTATATTTTTAAATCTCAAACCAGCTAGTAACAACCTTTTCGCTTACTTTTTTTTAACCATTTGGGCATAATTTATTAATCTAGATGACTAAGGACCGGTTTTACAATCATGGAACATCCTTGTTCCTGGTTCAATTACCTAGGATACAATTGTTGAAACAATTGTATCTTAAGTAATTGTACCAGGAACAAGGATGTTCCACGATTGTAAAACTGGGCCTAAGACTTCTTGAAAAAAATTTACTCCTTAAATTTTGAATTGAAAAACCCGGGCGACGCCTCTGGTTCCCATCGTTGTTGCCAACAGTGCGAAATAAAAATCCCCATGTCGCAGTAAATACGAAAACGCAGTGGAACGATGACATATTTATTTTTGTTTTGAAACGATCACACAATCACAATTAAAGAATGCGATAAGAGGGGCATCCATTGCAGCAAAACGCTCATAAATGAAGTTGCCCAAGAAGTTGGAGAAGATGTCATCCAACAGGAGCGTAATAAATATAAGGTTCAACCAGGACCAAGGTTAGGACCCCTTTGTTGTGTTCCCCAACCCAGTTGCTCTTCTAACGTTCCTTTATTTGTTACAGGTTGCTTTGTTAGTTGCATGGAGACGGGACTGAGGATATACAACGTCGAACCACTCGTCGAAAAGGCACACTATGGTAAGCATATTTTCCCTTGACCATAGCGCCGATGCAGTTCTTGATAACATGTTGACACTTCGTAAAGGTCAACACCTTGTTGACTGGACATGAGTAAACACAATTTTGCACTGCAGATATAGAGTTGATGGGCAGCGTGGCACAATGCGAGATGCTGTATCGCACAAACATAATCGCCGTAGTATCAGGCGGCTCGAGACCCAAGTTCGCCGACAACACACTCCTTCTCTACGATGATGCGGCAAAGAAATTCATTCTGGAACTCACCTTCAACTCATCTATACGTGCTGTCCGCCTCCGGAGGGATAAGTAAGCCTCGCCGCCCGACAAACAGACTTCCACTCACACTCCGCTTTTAGGCTCGTCGTCGCTCTTCTGACACAGATCCACGTGTTCTCTTTCCCGACACCAACACAGAGACTCTTCTCGCTGGAGACGAAGGAGAACCCGCGCGGGCTGTGCGAGATGAGCCCCATGTCCTCCGCCGAGAAGCAGATCGTTGTGTTCCCCGGCCACAAGGTCGGCAGCGTGCAGATTGTGGTAATGAGACTAGTTGCGCATTTGTTGTCGTTGTTTAGCCGGTGAATCGGTGCAGGACCTGTCCAGCACGGAGATCGGGGTGTCGAGCGCACCTATTTGGATCGGGGCGCACAGGAACGAGCTGGCCTGCCTCGCGCTCAACCAACAGGGCACACGGATCGCGACCGCCTCCAACAAGGGCACACTGATCAGAGTCTGGGACTCGTCCACCAGGAACCAGCTCGTCGAGTTGCGGAGAGGGTCAGATCCGGCGACGGTTTATTGGTAAGCTAGTCGGAACAGAACCACAATTGACTTGAAGCGGAAATGTGTTTTTTGTAGCATTAACTTCAGCTGTGATTCTGATTTCTTGTGCTGCTCCAGTGACAAGGGTACTGTTCATATATTCGCTATTAAAAACACAAATCTCAACAAGAAGATGACGTAAGTATAAGAAACTTTCAATTGAACACAGCTAGAAAAGTGATGAAGATAATGGTTTATATTTTTAATCCATCTATTTTGGTAATGCGGCTTTAAGTATTTCACTGTATGGCTTTAATTGTAGATTATCCAATTTGAAAATTCTTGGAAACTATGGTGACTCCCAGTGGGCGCTGGCAAACTTCACGGTACCCCCGGAGTGTGCTTGTGTTTGTGCATTTGGCCCAAATAGTTCTGTTGTGGGTGAGTTCGGCAAAATAACGATTGTTTATTTTAATGCTTTGATGTGATCAAGCGATTGGAACAATTATAATACTTATATCCATTTTTAGCACAAAAACAATAGATCTTTTAACTACATGACTTCACTGCTGTAGAGCACAACACAATGGTGCAAGCAGGTGTGGGTTCATATTAACTCGAGCCTTTGGTCTGACTGATGAAATTTTGTTTCCATGATCCATTGATTGTTTATTGATGGCAATTCCATCTTCATTTATATTTTTTCGTTTCAGCGGTTTGCCTGGATGGCACTTTTCACAAGTACGTCTTCAACCTGGACGGCAACTGCAATCGGGAGGCGTTCGATGTGTTCCTGGACGTCTGTGACGACGACGACAATATACAGTAGGCCACCCACCACTTCCGAAGGAGCAGCGAGTGCAATCGTTTAATGTTTCCCTGTACATACTATTGCTGATTATTATTTTTTATAATGTACTGAAAATTTTTATACATTGTCAGTTTTAACTAAACGTACGAACTAATTACGGAGTAAGTAAGGTAATCGTGTAATTATCAAATACATTTTCTAATCTATTTCATTGTTTACGGTCCATTATTACACTTAATTTGAAATTAGCAAACGGCCGACTTATTTCCTCTCAAACGGGTCGCTCCATACCTTCATGTCTGAAACACAGAAGCAACAATTAAAATGGTGGCTTGCTGGGCCCGAGACTATGACGCACTTCCCGGCTGCACCTCTTCCTGACTGACGCCTCTCCTATTCCGCTTCTGAATTTCCTCTGCAACAAGAATAATTTATAAATAGTAATGGTCTCCTTGGCAGTTGTAGAAGACGTTATTAAACAATGAGAAGCAGAATTACCAATGAATTTTACATAAAATATGCATCCTAACATAACAACATTTGTATTGGGCTGCACCATCCATGAACCAACTTTTTTACGGAGTTAATTTTTGATGCTATGGCTAACTACTGTCGTGGAAATTTTGTTTCTACGAAAGGAATCATTTATTTAGTATTTTAGGATTTGTTTCATTTCCAATATCGTAATGAAACACAATGACAATGGCCAATACCCAATACTAGACATTGCATGGCCAGACGTTTGAGTTTACTAGGATATTTAAATGGGTGAAGATTTCTTCAATAAAGGTAAACAAACTACAATTATTGATTACCGAATCACCAGAGTTGTGGCACAGCCTTCCTTGGCCCTAACAACAGATCGTCGCAATGATATGTATGTTCACACAAGACCGGACCAAGCAGCCGCTTCATGTATATATATAAATAATCGGGCAAGCAAATATGAGTGCCTAGCGTTTGCAGGTTAACAAAAATAATGATTTATCAAATAACAGCTAATTCAATTTACTTCAACAAAAATCATTTCAAATAGTAGTAACGTTTACAGCATCGTAATAAAATTTAATGCAAATTGAAATCTTTTCAGAGGTTACTTTTATTATTTGTACTGAACGTATTGCTTTACGAACTAAATGAATGCCCTCTTTGCAATAATACTATGGCATTGTGTATTTGCTGGGTATGTACTCAACTGTATTCATCGATATGCATCATAGGGTAGACGGCAATGGGATACGCAACAGCGCCAATGACCCCAACGAGTCCACCGATTAGGGCTGCATATCTCCAGCCTCTCCAGTAAGCCATTTCAAATATGTATGGACATTTAGGACTTAACTTAACTTTACTTAATTAAAGCTGAGCTGAAGTGTGAGGTTTATTGGTTATATTGATTCTATTATGTCACTTCTTGGGGCAACACCAAATATTTAAACTTATAAAATTAATATATTTGAAAAAGAAACTTGAAAAACTCATCTCATGATCATAAAAGTGTAATTACAATTTTGTTTTAAACAAACTAATCACAATGTTTGAGATAACCTCCAAAATATTAAAAATTGCAATATTTGCTTTAAAATCTATTGTTTAAATTTTTAGCAAAAATTTCAAACGTTTCAATATTCTAAAATTACGACAAATCTAAAATCTCACTGAGCAATTTTTTTTTAATATTTAAAAAAAAATTATAACATAAAATCCTCACGATCCAGAAGAAATTAAAAAATATTCATTGTGATTGCTGGACGGATTAATTACTAGTTAATAAATTAATTACAATTTAGCATAAAAGATTTTTTTTATATAGTTTTCATGAGGTTCTCACACAAATGTTAGTGGCCGAGTAATGGCCCATTGCTCGCTACGATTCATCGGCAAGTCATTTGTATTTATTGGGTATGACTAGTGCAATAATTTTAGAATCAAAGTTTAAAATTTCATCATTTAAATTTCAACTTTCTAGTGATTTTTAAAAGTAACATCATCCAGAGATCACCCTGGTGAATTATGAAATATGATGTTACCCTGTTCCATTAGACGGAAATTTATACAAGAAAATTTTACAGGAGACAAAATTCGATTGTTAAACGAAATTTTCAATGAAATTATAAGCTTCTTTTAACATTCGTGTTACAATTTTGTTTTAATTATTTCCAATTGTACTGCCGTATTAACAAAATGTTGTATTGTATTGTAATTTACTATGGTACAAATGTACAAAGCAAAATTTAGATTTTTGAGCTTTTATGAAAGAATGCATCATTATTTGTACTTAGAAACTGTTTTTTGCCATCTTTTCAACTTCACTCCAGATATTAGGGGCAAATTTTTAAACGGACAAGCCGTAACTTAATACATAATATAAAAACACATAGCTGAAGCACCTATTGGGAGATAGCTAGTTAATTGTTGAAAGTACATCTACTATTACTATTACAATAATTTTATCATTTGAGAAATATTCACTTTATTACAAGTACAACACCAGTTAAAAAAAGCCTAGCACAACTCTCAATAGTAACCGTTCTTAAATAACTTTATGGATACGTCGACAATGAGCAACGGCAGCAGCACCCAGAACGGGATGAGCACGTGGTACAGCTCCAAATTGAGGACGGCGTACTCGAGCTTCAGGCAGACCAATATTTGGGCGACGATCTTCAGCACAACGATAAACACGATGTAGTTGTCCTTCTTGCCGACAATGTCGCGCAGCGTGTCGTGCTTGCAGTGGACGATGACGTGCACCAGGCCGTCCATGAAGAGGATCACGTCGTAGATCCACATCGGCAGGAAGATGAGGAACCAGTTCCAGTGCATGCGCGACTCCAGCTGCAGGCACAGGAAGATGAAGAAGATCAGCAGGATGAACCAGGTGAACAGCGCCCTATGCATAACCATCTTCACCAGCCGGCGTAACAGTTACCGAGTCGTACGGATCATTTGATCGTCCCAGAGAGTTGGACGACGAATTTTTCTACATTTAAACAAATTCGTGCATTATAACTTTTTAAACTGCAAGCAGATTTAACACATTATTTTAAGCAAATACCAAACAATAACAATGTCTATAGGTTAACGAGAAACAACAGAACTGACAGTTGGGGTAATGGTGTTAAATGTTCATCAATTAATGAATTTTTCTCACCCAAAGATTAATATTTAATTATTTACATTTAAGCACTGTAAATATCAAAATAGTACAAATGCTTTTGCTGAAAATTTTATTTTATTGCAAAAATAAGGCGCGTGGGCAACCCAAGCACACAAATATGTACTGTGTAGCCTACCTCGCTTTATAAAAATTTCTGTTTGTAAGTATAATTGTTTGTTGTAATTGGTATTTAAATAACGAATACAATCTCCAATGAATTACCTAATGTTTAAATTACATAAATGTGTATTGTAAACTGTTGTATCAGTTGTATTTTCTATAGTTTTAGAGTTCGTACAAAGATTGTGGTTATGTTCTCGTAAACACCCAAAAACACCGAATCGCAAGATTTGCTGATTACAAAGTTGGACATATGTTAGGACGACGAGAAAATGATATGGACTGCTGGTGTGCTGATAACTTGCGTGAAACTGCTGTTTCTTCCCTCCTAGTAAGTTACCCAATAGCCTAAAGGATATTTGTACTCGCTGTATGTAGAGCTCCGTCATTTGCTTGCTTTCAGTCAATCCCCATTGTGTGGGGGGTATAGAATTGTCTAGTAATGATTGGCACAATTACATTTTATGCTGCGACCACTTGCAATCTACTCGCATCAAACAATTTTTTTGTTTCTTTTTAGTCGATCGACTGACTTTGAGGTACACAGGAATTGGCTGGCTGTTACTCACAGCCTTCCTCTGAACAAGTGGTACTTTGAAGACACGTCGGAATGGACCCTCGACTACCCGCCTTTGTTCGCCTGGTTCGAGTACATTCTATCGCTGTTCGCGCAGTTCTTCGACTCCGATATGCTGATCGTGAAGAACCTGAATTACGCTTCAGAGAGGACTATCGTCTTCCAGAAGCTTTCTGTGATTGTGACAGATTTAATTTACTTTTACGGAATTTATGAGTAAGAGCGAGCAAATTTTTTAAATCTCTTATTTGTCGCTGTAGTACATTGTTATTCAAGCACAATTTTGTTTTTGCAGATGCTCAAAGCTTTTTCCGAAAGGCAAGCGATCTGAGATTATACTGACAATTTTATTGATTACGAATCCAGGGCTGCTCATGGTTGACCATATTCACTTTCAGTACAACGGAATTATGTATGGGATACTTTTGCTATCAATAGCTAATATTATGCAGGTACAGAATTTAAAATTGTTCGATTTACTAGATCTCATGACCCTTGATTTAATTTAGCTTCCAAAACTATCATGCATCCAATCTATATTCCATTTTAAATAATTTTATATATTTATTCGTCCAATTATGACTACAATGCTCTAAACAGCAATTCCATTATTCAATTGGTGTACGAGTTCGTTCAAATGTTTGCTCTGTTTTTAGGATAAATTTCTCGCCGGTGCTTACTGGTTCGCTTTTTTACTCAACATGAAGCACATCTACATTTATGTAGCGCCCGCCTACTTTGTGTACCTGCTGCGGAACTACTGCTTCACCAGCAAGAGCGACAAGAAGTCAGACATACTCAAATCCATCGACTTCAGCAACATACTGCACTTGGGGACCAGCGTGCTCGTGGTGTTTTTCGTCACGTTTGCGCCATTCATTGACCACGTCGGACAGGTGATTTTTACTCATGATCTACCAAAAGCCTCGATGATTGTGCCTAGGTGCGGCACGAATGCTGCACTGGGGCCGTTTTTAATAACACTTGTGTAATTTCTTTACCTGAGATAATTGTTAAGCACGAGGATTATTATATTGAATGGCAATTGCAATTATGACCATCGCTATTTTGGTTTTTCCACTTTTCAGGTTTTGTTACTTTGGTTTAATTACGTTTTATTTTAGGTACTGACTAGGTTGTTCCCGTTCAAAAGAGGGTTGTGCCATGCTTATTGGGCCCCAAATTTTTGGGCGCTATACAATGCTGGGGACAAAGTTGCAGTTACAATTGGTAATGTTTTGCTTAAATTTATACCGAGTGATCATTTAAATTTTTTCAAATCCATGGAAATTTAAGCAGCGAATAATAAAGGCGAGACCGGTAATTTCGTCTTTCTTATTGGCTGCTTAAATTTCCATGGATAACTAGAGCTGAAATTTAACTGATCACTCAGTATATTGGCGAAATTTGAATTGTTTTGTCTTGAAATTATTACTGGATCTTGCAATACCTAAAAATTGCTATTTTGGGGTGTATTGGATTACAAGCGTGTTATTCGTCATATATGTGTCTAATAAGTGTGGGAAATAATCCATAGTATTTATTCCTTGCAGCTTCCAAAATGGGAGTCAGTGTGAACGCATCGACGGCTTCAATGACTGGAGGTTTGGTGCAGGAATTTTCACACACACTACTGCCAAACATAACCCCTTTACATACTATAATCATTACGGGTGCTGTAATGCTGCCTGCAATGGTAAAACTATGGCTCGTTGGACCTAAGCCGAGGAATTTCATTCGGTGCATCGTGATCTGCGCACTATCATCGTTCATGTTCGGATGGCACGTTCACGAAAAAGCAATCTTGATGGCCATCATCCCAATGAGGTAAATAATAATAATTATTATAGCCCTAGCGACTTAACGCTCTAAAATGCGTATTATTCCGGCGTAAATCTGAAATTAATTTCTACTTGCGTTTTAAGCAGTGAGCTAAGGCTCCAACTACCATTGAGTTGTCAAATTGTTACCGCCGAAATCTGCGTGTACAAAATTTCTTGTGTTTTAAGTATTGTAACCATCATGGAGCCTGGGGACGCCAAGGTGTTCTTGCTGCTCTCGACGGTGGGACACTTCTCGCTGTTCCCACTGCTCTACCCTCAGAACCTGCTATTCATCAAACTCTTCCTGCTGCTCATCCACTCGATGTACGCTTTCTACAGCCTGT
This sequence comes from Othius punctulatus, assembly GCA_951805005.1. Taxonomy (NCBI): domain Eukaryota; kingdom Metazoa; phylum Arthropoda; class Insecta; order Coleoptera; family Staphylinidae; genus Othius; species Othius punctulatus. The sequence continues at coordinate 18,723,182 of OX638145.1, forward strand.
TCAACTTGTACCCGTTCCAGTTCTGCAAGATCACCCTGCCGCTACTCAACACCCTCGAAAGTGTGTACCTGATGGGCCTCGTGCCGGTGTTTGTCTACACAGAGATCGTGCACCACTTATTGCCTTTCACCCAGATTTTGCCGTTTTTGCCGTTGCTGGTGACGTCTGTCTATTGCGCCGTTGGGGTGCTGTACTGTTGGATCAAGTACTACATGTACTTTCTGGTCAAGTGTAGGTAGGTGATGGCAACATAGTTAAGTCTGGGTGTTAATTAAATTTGTGTGTTTCACTTGTGCTGTGATAGAAGATGTCTAGTTAATTGGTGCGTTCCATTAATTTTATCGTGTTGTGTTTTCTAGTGAAAATTTTATAGGTGATTATTTGTTCACGTGGATGCGTTTTATATTAGGTTGGCAAACCAGTGGGGTATTCAAGGCTCTACCACTAAAAGAAGCCATAAACGTTTGCAATTTGTTTGTATACAGGATGTTTTTGAACTTGGCGATAGACGTTTAATGCGAGAAAATAAAAATATAATTTGTCTAGTTTATAAGTTGTTTGAGTATCTTCGTCTGAACGTGGCTATTTGTTACTAATTGTTAGCAACCATCATGGAAATCATTACCTGGTTAACTGCTATAAAAACTGCTGTATGAAATGAATTCAAATTGAGAGTCACAGGTATGAATGTGCTGCTGCATATAATTTTATCAGAAGCAGAAGTCTTGAAAAAAAATATTTTACTAGTTCTGTAATATCTGGATAATGGATAATCAGGTATAATTCTAGATTGATTAATTGCTGAAATAAAGACTTAATTTTTAACAATGCGAAACAGGCTTATCAAATAATCATGTAATTTTCTTCTACCAATGGCTGTACGGCCGTCGTCTCCAATCATCTGGGTCCACAGTAGCTGCCTTTCGGGTATCCGTCTTTAGCATCTCTCCGGACTTCGGTCGGATAAGCGGCTTGGCAACTGTTAAGTATCTGTCCATGGTTGAATAGGTTAAAAAGAAAACGCACATTTACAACCAATTATAATTTATTCATAAATACATTGCACATTTTTCACTCGACCCAAATGATGCCAGCCTGTCTGGTGAAGCACCTGCGTGAATGCTGCCTGTGAGTCTATGTGCGTGTGTGTGCAGAATATAGGTCAACGACGAGCAGGTGGGGCACCTGCGTGGCTTCCCCGGGATCGCGTCCCCTTCCCGAAATGAAATCCCCCTAACGGTTTCCAGCCACGGAAGCAATTAGTGCACAGGTTGTGTTTCAGGGGCCTGGGGAGGGGGGCGCGCGTCCGGGGGCTTCCTCCCCAATTAGACGAACTTTGTGTACCGCTTGTTGGTGGGGCAGTACTCGGCGTACTCCTCCCAGGTGCACCCCGTCGAGCTGCAGCACTCCGCCGTGATGGAGGAGCCCGAACGCCTACTGGCGCCCCGTCTGGTCCTCAGCATCTTGCGGGCGCTGCTCTCCGCTATCCAGGGGAAATCAACTGAAAATGGATCCATTGAAATACATCGTTTTTAAAATTCATACATGCAGGGGTTTATCAAAATCAATCAAAAATAATTGCTTTCCGCATTTAAAAAGTTTCAACACTTGAAATAATTTTTGACCTAATTTAGTACTAGAAATAAAATGGCAGATGATATGTTTCATCTATTACATGCAGAATAACATTAATGTTATTTACATATAAAATGGTGGCTAATAATATAGATCAGCATTATCGTTTTTTATTATTATTACTATTTTCAGGAGTAGGTACTAAATGTAGATAGAAATTTCTGTATTTTAATTAATTCAATTTGTGTTTTTGTTCAAATAGTTTTTTTACAATTCACTATACAATACAGGGTGGCTGTTTTTCATTGCCCAGGTTATATCTACAAAAACCTTTTTTCAATTTTTAAAACGCAATATTTTTTTGGAGAAATATCTATCTTTGATTTTTAAATGAAGTGTCCTGTATACTTTTACAGAATTTGAACAAGTACAATTTTGCTTTTAAATTATTCTCAATATTTCAAATCAGAATTATTATAGTAGGCTATGATATTATTTTGTTTATTGTAATTATTTACCATATTTGTTTACATCTGTAAATACTTACAAGTATCAGTATTATAATAACTACTAGTAAAGAAATATGTGTTTATTAGTACAAAACAGCAGAGCATATCAACGTTTTCATTATTTGTCTATTCATTATCAATTTTTCTTAATTAAGTAAGAACAATTACACAAATAAACACTTATTTCTGTCTGATTTGACAAGTATTTGCTGATCTAAATAAAATTTGACAGGTATTTACAATAAATAAAACAATATCATAACCGACTGTATAATAATGTTATAAAAAAATTGTACATAATTTTGTTGAAGGCATTAATACAAATAAATCAACGTTCACAATGGCATTAATGGCACACTCAATTTTACTTGATACCTTTTTAAAGCATCACTATTTTTTAACAGTTCAAGAATTTATTCTTTGCTCTGATTTTTATTTATTTTACAATTTACTCTATAAAAAGGCGAATTAGTACTACGTGTGTAGGTAAATACAATAAACACAAATGTCGAGCAATGGCCTCTTACTTGCCTGACATTTGCTTTTATTAGATATACCTATAATACTCCAATAGAAACATTCCTCAACACAAACAACACGGTATCTCTAGATTATTGCGCATTCCCAAGTCAAATATCAGTTGAACGCGTATCTACTAGTCATGAGTAATGCCAAAGAATAGTAATGCATGTACAGGGCCATCAAGATTAATTGCCAATAGCACTGACTTGTAATTGTTAACTACTGATTAACCTACATGTCTCGAAGTCTTGGGTCTGCAGCATCTCGGGATCACTCCTGCGCGTGATCCGGTATATGTCCTTCTCACAGGCCCAATAGAGGTGCCTAAGAAGCTTCTCCCTGCACCTGGTGTACCTCTCTTGGTGCCATGCTTGCTGCCATTCGGATTTCGACCTGTCGACAAGCTCCAGGGTTAACAATGATTTGTTATAAGTACTCGCCTAAAATTATCGATTACGCGACATCCTGCTGTAGGCAAAATAAACGACGAGATTTGGTGAATTTTTCGTATTCGCGTAAAACTTTACTATCTTAGTATGGAACTTTGACAAATTTTCTCAAAAGGAATTTTAAATGAATGCAATGTTTTCGAATTTGTGCATTTTATAGAATAAATGATGATTGTTTAAAGCGGAATAAACAGATTTAATCCATTTTTCTTAGAATTATAGTAATATTTTCGTATTTTGTAACCATTTGATGTTATGATGCATAACATTATTCAAGAGGAACATATGTTTGATTAAATGTTAGTGTTTGTAATTTCGGGGAATAAGTAATTTTAACTGATTCAGTTTAAACCATTTTTGGAATTGTGGGTGAATTTTTTGTATTTTCGTAATACATTATTATTTGCAGAATTATTATTTTATATTGCACTATCTGAATGCAGAACATTGCATAAGAATATTTTCCAAGAGGAATTGTAAATTTAGAATTGTAGTTAGAGTTTAGTGTTTTAATTTAGACTTTTCATCAAGGATTATGCATCCTACGGAATAAATGATTTATTCTGTGTAGTTTATAATTTTACGAATTTTATGTTATTTTAGTCCCTTAGAAAATTTCCATCGTTAAAGTAACTACTATTAGATGCTAGTTTAGTTTCTACATGTATTATGTTTTCATTCAATTTTCTGATATTTTAATTAGTTAAAACGATCCGCATGAAAAAAGTTCATCTTTTAATTCATATTTGTAGGCGTTCTTAACTTTTATGATATTTAATTTTCCAAAAGAAAGTATTAGACTATTTGAAGTACATATTAGAATAATTGATTAATTTCCAATGGGATTCTCAGATTTTTCTCGTATTGATTAAATTTTCTTATAATTTCTTCAAGTTCAATATCAAGGAATCCGCAGATTTTTCATCAATTATGGGAAAGTTCTTATTTTTTAATTGATTTCCAATGGGATTCTCAGATGTTTCTCGTATTGATTAAATTTTCTGATAATTTCTTCTAGTTCAATACAACGGAACTGTAATTTTTGCCGTTTTAGCGGAATCCGCAGATTTTTCATCAATTATGGGAAAGTTCTTAATTTTTTATTGATTATTCGTTGATCATGTTGTAGTATTTTTAGTATTTACATAGAATTTTCTTGAATGCTAATAATTTTTCATTGAAATCCCTGTGGATCTCCCTGGATTTTGTTATTTGAATGGAATTTACAGAATTTTCATCAATTATTTATTAACAAGTGTTACTGAGTGAATATAATACATTTCATATAAATTCCAATGGATCTCCCATAATTTTGTTTTTTAGAGGAATTTACATCTTTTTCATGAGAGTTCTTAAATTTTGATTGAATATTCGATGGTATTTTTAGTATATTTATCGAATTTTCTTAAATTTTAATAAACCTCCACTCAAATTCCAATATACCTCTGTAGTTTTTGTTATTTGAATAGAATTTATCGATTTTAACCCAATTATTTGTTGGAAAGTTTAATTTTATTAAATATAATATACATATAAACAATTTTTATTGGCTAGGAAGTCTTCCCGCCTTATATTTTATTAAATTATCTTGAATTTTGAGAAATTTTCATATACGTACAGTTATGCTCACATAAATGTAGTACAAAAAAATTGAAATTGCTATATAAAATTGCTATTGTAAACTAATTTCTTGTACTAGATTTATGTGAGCATGACTGTACATTCCAATGGACCTCTCTTGATTTTGTTTTTACTTAAAAGTAAAAATTTAAAAAATAATCCGTTTTGTAAACTCAATCCGGGGACATACTGTATATTCGGGTTATTTCCATGCGTTTTTGAATTTTTATTAAGTTGTCTTGAATTTTAATAACTTTAGTGGTTTCAATTGAAAGTTTTTTTATTAAATATTCGTTTTTGTACTTTTGTGACATTTCAATATAATTTTCAAAATTTTTAATTTATCATCGCTCCCATTTCAGCCGAACTCTTTATGTTCTTTTTTATTTCATTACATTTTCCTAAATATTCAATTATTTGTGTTTCCATTTGCGTCTAGCAATTTTGTATGTATACTCGGAGACATTTGAAGGGTACCTACACGGAAAAAACCGGCCAAGTCACAAATTATGGTTTTCGAGGCGTTCAAATTCGAATATAGGCGTTCAAATTCGTTATAACTTGTATTGAATTAACGTTTTAACTGGTAACTAAATAAGATGAATGTTCAATAAAAAAATGTGTACTTCGTTAATTTAAAAAATATATATATTTATATGCGACAGGTTTTGGTGTGTAGACCATCATCGCTCAAAATGTTGCAAAATGAGTTGTAAATAAAAATAAAAAAATTAACATAATGACATAATGACATAATGAGTGACATAATCAGAGAAATTTAAGGAACTTTATCATGTTGTTTGTATTGTATACAGATTTGAACCCAACAGAGGAACGAATGTTCACAGGAATCAAGATGACATCTATAGGATAAGCGTGATTTTTAATTTGGCTGTATCTTGTGACTTGGCTGACTTTTCTTCTGCGTTATTGGCTCAGTAGAGACAGCGGAAAATTTAGCACAAGATCGTGCTGCTATCGTATTTTCTATAAAAATGGACCGGTTTTTCGTATGTACCTTCACTTATATTAAATTTTCTCGATTATCGTAAAGTTCTGCAATTTTGATTGAATATTTGTAGAACTGTATTTTAATGAAAAATCATCAAACAGTTTCTGTTTACATTGATTTTCCAGAAATTAAAAAAAAAACTGGAATACTCTACATTTTTTATTGAATATTCGACTTTTTATGGCGTTTCTGTTTAGGTTTATAAATCTCCATATATTTTCAGTATTGTTAGAATAGGACTAATTTTGTTTTATTTTTTGTTTGTTAATCTATATTTTCATCAAATTCTTAGACAGTTCTTAGATCTTAGAATGTATTCTTCTGGACAAAAAAAAACCTTATGAGCCATGTTCGATCTTTGAAAATGGTTTTGGTTTAGGAAAACGAAGGAAATACAAATGGCTACATGTTGACAAAATCTGTCCATTTGTATTATACACGTAAATGATCCGCATAATTCACACTTTTGAATAATTTTAATCCCCATTAGAATAAATTTGATGCTATTATTAATAACATTATTAATAACATAACAAGTAGCCATTTTCGTGCGTAAATGTCCCTGATTATTTTGCACAGCAGTGTACCATGACCGTCTTACTTTTTGACAATTCTAAGTTTCTAGTATGTATTTCAGTAAATTCGCACTTTAAACCCAGTAGAAATTCTGCATCTTTCTTATTCGTTAAATTTTGTGATATTTTTAACAATTCCTTAAATGTTCCGTATATTTTATGATCTACACTGTTAAGGCAAGATTTATTAAAACAAATTTTAATTTTGATATAAGATTTTCTAAAATCTTAATGTAATTATCATAAAGTTCTGCAATTTTGATTCACTATTTGTAGAACTGCATCCGCATAATTCACACTTTTAAATAAGTTTATTCCCCATTAGAATAAATTTGATGTTATTATTAATAACATAACAAGTGACCAGTTTTGGTGCGTAAATGTCCCTGATTTCGGTATTTCAGGTATTTCAGTAAATTCACACTTCAAACCCAGTAGAAATTCTGCATGTTCCTTATTCGTTAAATTTTCTGATATTAGTAACAATTCCTTAAATTTTCCGTATATTTTATGTCCTACACTTTTATGGCAACATTATACTTACATTTCGAACATTTTCTTTTAGTAAGCATTGAAATGATGACGACGAAGAAAAAAAAATCTAATTTTAATCTCGAATAGGTACCAAAATAGTAACTATAAATAGCTTAGCAAGAATAGTAGTTAAACATTATAGTTATTTAGACCCACAATTATTATTTTTTTACTATGATATGAGAATAGTTCTGTTCATTTAATGGCGACGAAGGCAAAATTTTGTAACCCAGAGTAGTTATCAAAATAGATACAAAAAATAATTTCGCAAGAATAGTTGTTAAACATTGAAACATTATAGTTATTTACAACTACACTTATTATTCTTTTACTGTGGTAGGAGAATTGTTCTGTTCATTTAACGGTGACGACGACAACAATATTTGCCTAATTTTCACCCAGAAGAGGTACCAAAATAGTAACTAAAAACAATTTAGCAAGAATAGTGTAAAAGAATAGTTGTTAAATATTGAAACATGATTATTGAGAACCACACTTACTTTTTTTTGCTGTGGTATGAGAAATATTCTGTTCATCTAATTATCTTAAAACCTGAAACTTAGGTCATAAATTTTGTCTACGTCGCTCATATCAACGCCTACTACACCAAAATGTTCGAATGTATTAACAAACCTTTTTTTCGGATTCAAAAACATGATAAACTATACTGTGATATAAATCGTTGAATTTATTATAAAAAGTTTTAATTGTAATATAGTATTTTCTAAAGTCTTAATTTAATTATCATAAAGTTCTGCAATTTTGATTGCATATTTGTAGAACTGTACTTTTATGAGATTTTCATTAAATTATTGGAATATTTTGCAATGTATATTGATTGTTTTTAGACCTACATTTGTATGAGAAAATCGTAAAAAAATATATTTCATTCCATTTTCGTCTGCAAATTTTTAATGTATATTTGGAGACACTTTAAATTAAAATTTTCTGAAACCTTAATAAATAATAACGTTTACTGCAGTGAGATTGTCTACGCACTCTAGATTTTTGTTTATCCTTCGAATTCGGTAACTTTATTCAATATTCGATGCCCAATACTTTTGTGTGTATCTATTGAATTTTATCCTAATACAGTTGGGTTTTCTACATCTTTGTTAAATTGTTTGAAAATTCTGCAATTTGTATGACGGAAATTATCTTTAAGTTTTAGGTTTTGGTATTTCGTTTTGAGGAAAACGAAGGAAATACAAATGGCTACATGTTTACAAAATCTGTCCATTTATATTATTCTCGTGAAAAATCCGCATAATTCACACTTTTAAGTAATTTTGATCCCCATTAGAATAAATTTGATGTTATTATTAATAACATAACAAGTGACCAGTTTTGGTGCGTAATGATGTTATTATTAATAACATAACAAGTGACCAGTTTTGGTGTGTAAATGTCCCTGATTATTTTGCACAGCAGTGAAGTAAGAAGACCATCTTACTTTTTGACAATTTTAAGTTTCTACTAGGTATTTCAGTAAATTCACACTTTGTACCCAGCAGAAATTTTCCATGTTCCTTATTCGTTAAATTTTCTGATATTAGTAACAATTCCTTAAATTTTCCGTATATTGTATGTCCTACACTTTTATGGCAACATTTATTAAAAACAGTTTTAATTTTCATATAGTACTTTCTAAAGTCTTAATTTAATTATCATAAAGTTCTGCAATTTTGATTGCATATTTGTAGAACTGTACTTTTATGAGATTTTCATTAAATTATAGGAATATTTTGCAATGTATATTGAATGTTTTTAGACCTACATTTGTATGAGAAAATCGTCAAAAATTGTATTTCTTACCATTTTCGTCTTCAAATTTTTAATGTATATTTGGAGACATTTTAAATTAAAATTTTCTAAAACCTTGATGAATAATAACGTTTACTGCAGTGAGATTGTCTACGCACTCTAGATTTTTGTGTTTCCCTCGAATTCCGTAACTTTATTGAATATTCGATGCCCAATACTTTTGTGTGTATCTATTGAATTTTATCCTAATACAGTTGGGTTTTCTACATCTTTGTTAAATTGTTTGAAAATTCTGCAATTTGTATGACGGAAATTATCTTTAAGTTTTAAGTTTTGGTATTTCGTTTTGAGGAAAACGAAGGAAATACAAATGGCTTCATGTTTACAAAATCTGTCCATTTATATTATTCTCGTGAAAAATCCGCATAATTCACACTTTTAAATAATTTTAATCCCCATTAGAATAAATTTGATGTTATTATTAATAACATAACAAGTGACCAGTTTTGGTGCGTAATGATGTTATTATTAATAACATAACAAGTGACCAGTTTTGGTGTGTAAATGCCCCTGATTATTTTGCACAGCAGTGAACTAAGAAGACCATCTTCCTTTTTGACAATTTTAAGTTTCTACTAGGTATTTCAGTAAATTCACACTTTGTACCCAGCAGAAATTTTCCATGTTCCTTATTCGTTAAATTTTCTGATATTTTTAACAATTCCTTAAATGTTCCGTATATTTTATGACCTACACATTTATTATAACAAGTTTTAATTTTAATATAAGATTTTCTTAAATCTTAATTGAATTATCAGAAAGTTCTGCAATTTTGATTGCATATTTGTAGAACTGTACTTTTATGAGATTTTCATTAAATTATTGGAATATTTTGCAATGTATATTGATTGTTTTTAGACCTACATTTTTATGAGAAAATCGTAAAAAAATATATTTCTTTCCATTTTCATCTGCAAATTTTTAATGTATATTTGGAGACATTTTAAATTAAAATTTTCTGAAACCTTAATAAATAATAACGTTTACTGCAGTGAGATTGTCTATGCACTCTAGATTTTTGTTTATCCTTCGAATTCCGTAACTTTATTGAATATTCGATGCCCAATACTTTTGTGTGTATCTATTGAATTTTATCCTAATACACTTGGGTTTTCTACATCTTTATTAAATTGTTGGAAAATTCTGCAACTTGTATGACGGAAATTATCTTTAAGTTTTAGGTTTTGGTATTTCGTTTTGAGAAAAACGAAGGAAATACAAATGGCTTCATGTTTACAAAATCTGTCCATTTATATTATTCTCGTGAAAAATCCGCATAATTCACACTTTTAAATAATTTTAATCCCCATTAGAATAAATGGCGAAGAATTGTTTTCTGCTCTCTCGTTCAATTTCAACCCTCGGAATATGTATATTTCTTTAAAAAATAAAAACTATTGACCTGTCTTTGAAGATGAGGTCCAGCTCCTTGTCGGCGGCGGTCGCGTCGGCCACGTCCAGGAGAACACAGAGGGCGGCGACCGTCGACACCGGCAGCCACATCTGGGTGGTGCACTCCTTCGCGTATTCCTCGGGGGGCTTGTGGGACACACGCGTGTGCCTCTCTTGCGCCGGCCGGATTAAAAAGAAGCGCACCCGGCGCCTCCACCACAGTATGCCATGCCGCCCCCGGGCGCAGCCGCCTCGGACGCCCCCTGCCCCCACCGGAGGGCCGGCAAATTGAATGGTAAACAGCGGTCCCGGCCCGATTGACACCCATAAATTCCGCGACACCCCACCTAATTTACGACCTCTTCGTGGAAGGGTGGCCCGGGGGCCGGGCGACGTCGTCATCGCCGTCTTCGCCGCCTCTTGCCGTCATAATTTTTAGCACAACCACCCACGCACACCGCCGAAGGGGGGCGTAATTGTTCTTGCGGGGACGGCTGTTGACACACCGTTCGACGGGCATATTAAAAGTGACCAAGAGTGCCCTCATAACGCCGGAGCGCAAATGTTTAAACGCTCCGGGTTTTATTACCTACAGGATCATCATATATACGACCGGAAGTAAACTCGTGCTACAAACATTTATGTTGACAACATTGTTAACAACTCCCAAGCTTTGAAACTTTTCATGAGCTAATCCTCAACTTCATATAGATCTCCTGTGTTCAGAGAAACTATTAATGCACTACTATTATTTCATTGATTTTTGAAAAAAAAAAAATCTCCAGAGACTATCAATAACTAAAGTGAGTCATCCCCTGATTTGACTTTGTTGTTTACAATCTTACAAATCACTGAACAATTCAAAATTTTCTGTGGATACAAAGATAGTTCTGAATCTTCTAATCTTCAAAAACACCAAGAGCACTTCTCCCTTTCGAGGCGGAAATACCTTGAGGTTGGTTAAAATATCCTCGTGTCTATATTAAAGCAACATAGAAAATGTAGTATAAAATGGCCTCAATGTTTCGCAATATTTAACGTGCGCAACGGCGCAGTTCTCATTTTGAGAAAATATAATGCGTGGGTGGCACAAATTTTAACAAAAATTATTAATTCCTGGCAGTATCCACTTAACTTTACTCATCAATTAACTCGCTTCGCTTGGATTGTGGAGACTGTAAAGGAGGAAAACCTCAAAACCTTCAACCCCATCTTCCATTGTCAATCTCCGCCACCATTCTGGAATACTCAGCTGCCCACCCAGTTGCGGATTTATACTTCTACCCCTTAGGGGCTACCGGCATCTTGCCGCCCGTGGATTTTGCCGCCCTGGGCTATAGCCCTCATACACCCCCCTGCCACTAAATCCGCCATTGTGCCCACCTGAATATTACGCGTTCAAAATATCATCTCGGTCAGGAAAGCGAACACCCAAACCCACTTAAATCCGATATCGTCTGTCCCTGCCCTCGTGTTTGCCCTCGTGCTCCGGTCTTCCTTGCATTGTTGCCCACAATTATCTTATAATTTCATTTTTCTTCGTAATTATTCTTTGAATTGGGCTTTATCATGAATGAAAGGACCAAGAATAACAATTATTCTATTAAATTTCCTTATTATTGTACACTCTACTTTTCTCAAGTCTCAAAACAGACGGCCATCAATTTCTTTTAAAACGCCGCACTCGCCGATGGAGAGTAATGACAGTTCGATGCCGCAATAAACGGCCTTCCAATACCAATTTAACACGTTCCACCGCCGAGATTTATGTGAACTAATAGAGAGGTCTGTGTACACGGGGATTCCCAGCGCTCGGCGAAGATAATTATTATTACACTGCACTGAGAAGTGTTGATAACATTTGTTCCGAGTTATGCACACCAGTGGATTGCGTCCAGACATAATGGAATAATGATATCAAAACGTTATTTGAGAAAGCTGCGAATGAAAAAATGTAGAAAATATAACTCAAGATATGTTTCTGTTTTGTGCCTTCTTCGGTGAAATTCGCCAATGCTGGTTTCTACCATCTGCGATTATCTTAGCTGGTGTTACTGATGCTGTTTTTGTCATCTGTGGGCATCTCATACAATGTTGATGATGATGTTTTTTATCATCTGACAATTTCTTATCCAATATTGCTGATGCGGTTTCTATATTTTGCGATTATCTCTTTTAATGATACTGATACTATTTTGTATAATCTGCGATTATCTTATTTGATAGTGCTGTCTTTAACGGAAGGTGACCCATGCATTTTCAAACGGTATTCAACATGCATTTTTACTATTATTACTGAAAACGCATTTGGGATTTAGATAATATCGTCGGCTTACAAGTGAAATACACGTCAATTTTTGGCTGTTTTTAGTTAAGTTTTATTTTGACGGTTTACTAAATTGTAACAAATCTCAGGCTCAGGGGTATAGTAAAGGGTCCTGTAGCCGAACTTCCTAATTCTTAACTCATTAAATAACTGAGTAGGAAAGGTAACAGCAGAATATAAAACTGTAATTGCAGTTTCTCACATTTTATAGTTTTTTACTTAAGTGATTTCACTTGCAAGCCGACGATATATGCATAATAATGTCAATATCGTAGGGTTGGAGATGAATAAATAAATAAATAATCATAATACCCACTTGCCTGACTAATGTCCAAAGGGTCATGAAAGAACTAGGATTGAGAGAAAACGCATTCGACCGAAAGGCGTGGCGAAACATGATTAGGAAAGCTGACCCCGAGTAACGGGAAAATGCGAGGATAAAGAAGAAGAAGAACTAAACGTGCTTACGTGACTTTATTTTGGTAAAATATTCGATCTCATTATCCAAATTTACTTTCCTCTTCTTTTCAATGGACAATATGGAAAGATTGGTAAGTCACAATTGGCTCATTGTTGATCTTAAGTAAGATTTTATCAACTTAAATTTTGAGAAACTTCTTTCACAAGAAGCCACCGAAACACAAGCAGTTAAAAAAAATCTTAGACACAGCGCTAGACTCGGAACAGACTCAGAATAGTCCCATTTTACAATGAATTTCAGAAGCTCCATTATTATTCCATTAGTATTCCATTGCACCGCTTCTTGGAAAGAAAGGCAGGCTTTAAAGTCTTAAAATCTCCAAAATAATGTCCTCTGCAGAAAATTCATCATAGATTTTTGTCACATTTGAAACTATACCTCGAAGGTCTTCTTCTGTTGACGTAAGCAGCGTTTTAGGCTGAACAACACCAAATGTTATGAGAATGTCACCCATTGCCCTGTAACGATGCTCTAGTTCTCCGTAAAATCTATCAAGACATTCTAACATAGCTCTCTGCAGCTCTTCCGGCAATGTTAGTCCATCGTCTTGGGCCATTTCTCCTGGCATACGTTTTCGGAATCTCCGCCTTCCTCTTCTTTCAATCGAAATATCCAAGTCCTCACATTTTTCAGTTGCTTAGGAAATAGCTCTTTCCACTATTTGGATACGTTGGCTTTGAAGCAAAATTTTTAGAGCTTTGATTTGTATGACACACTTTTCCAGCGATAGCCCAGATGTTTGTATATACTTTTGTGTCGGGTTAACTTCTTCTAGGACTGCACACCAAAAACAAAGGTAGCATAAAAAACTGAAGTCACACATAGCTGGTAAAAGTGTGGATGCTGCTTCTCTTGAGTAGATAAGCAACAAGAGTTCTAGATCGCCCCCAGCAGAGATCTTGATTCACGGTTTTAATCGGCGGTCTAATCACCGCGGGCAATTATCCTATTGTGAATGTGAATGTGAATGTGAATCCATATTTAATCCAATTGTAATTAGAGTACTTGCAATTGTTACAATTATCCTATTATAATTGCCCGCGGTGATTAGACCGCCGATTAAAACCGCGAATCAAGATCTCTGCTGGGGGCGATCTAGAACTCTTGTTGCTTATCTACTCTCTTGTAGCGACGTTTTCTCTGCTGGGATCACACATGTCTTCAAGTATTGATACAAGTTTCTCAAAATTATTCTTCATTGGTTTAAGAGCGCCGTGATGAGCACTCCATCTTGTCTCTACTAGTCTTTTGACCGATACGCTTACACTATTCATTAAAATTTCCCATCGATGTGTGGATGACGAAAACAACGTGTAAACTCTTAGGCGACTCAAAATCACGCCACTTATTTTTTCTTAGTCAAAAACCATTTGATGTTCACGGACAATGGTTTTTTGCAGCCTCAGTCCATTTTCCAAGATTTTCCATGTTTCAAAACAGTAGAGATGGTTCTCACAATTATCTTGTTCAGACACATTCGGATTTAGTTTCCACAATGAATTAAGCCTGTTGCTAAAACTCTGATGTTTTGTTTTATGGTTTCAACAGTGTGCAGCAAAAACAGTATAAACTGTTTTTTGTTGGAAAGTATACCATCCATTTTCTGACTACTGTTTCTCCATTTGGCAACACTTTATAAAACCATTCTGAATTGAAATGTCGGCTCTTTCCTTTTATTTTATCTCCAGATCTTTGGACAGTATCTAAAAATGGGCCATCTCTATTTTTATAGGGTTCACTTCTCGTTTTAACAATTTCAACTCTCAAATCAACTGCAAAAACAGTATAAACTGTTTTTTGTTGGAAAGTATACCATCCATTTTCTGACTACTGTTTCTCCATTTGGCAACACTTTATAAAACCATTCTGAATTGAAATGTCGGCTCTTTCCTTTTATTTTATCTCCAGATCTTTGGACAGTATCTAAAAATGGGCCATCTCTATTTTTATAGGGTTCACTTCTCGTTTTAACAATTTCAACTCTCAAATCAACAAGCATTGGTGTTGGCCAAGTAGCAACATCGAAACGAGTTAAATAAGATGAATTTGTTTTGTCATTATCATGTAGCTCTTCTTCATCGTTTTCAAAATGCTCTGATTCTTCTTCATTGTCGCTATTCCATCCTTTTTCTTGGTCATATCCTTCTTGATGTTGATCTTCTCCACATTTTCTTTCGTCTTGTATGTCAGGCTCTCTTCCCAGCGTCCCTCCATCCAATGCATTTTTGCACTGTCTTTCTACATCATCTGTTTCATCAAGAAGGTCACTTTCAACACTTTGTTATGTTGTATTTCATACCAATGAAGCCGAAGGTGCTACATACTTAAAAATGGATCCACATCTTTCCACGTCTATTTCGCTTCATATTGAAGTTTTATTCTGTAAAGATCGATAAATAAAAAACAGAGAAACAACTTGCTATGTTTTTACCACAAAATGTAATATGGACGACAACGATACAATTTTGCTATTTTCAAATGGCTAAAACTCTTTTTTTTTCAAATGGAACTCCCTGTATATAGCATCATATTCTGAGTGCTCATCTAATTAACTATTCAATGGTAGCATATGGACTGTAATCTAATAATACTTTTTAATAGGTAAATAACGATCAATCTCAATAAGTTTTAGCCATTTGAAAATAGCAAAATTCGATCGTTAGTTAATGATTTTTTACTCTAAGTAGCAATAATTGAAGCAATTATTTTAGTGATGTTAGAAATCTGACATTTAATAATTGTTTCAGTCAGATCATTTCGTTCGTGTTCATGTGTAAAACAGGAAACCACAGCCTTTTTTAGTTAAATATATAAACGGAACAGAGTATATGCTTCCAACTTTTTGGCAGTCACTATAATATTTCTGATGCTGTTTTTTTATTATGACGATATGATTTTGCGGTTATCATATTTAATGTTACTTGTGTTACCTACTATTACTTCCCTGATATTGCTGATGCTGTTTTTAACGTGATTATTATGTCGCTGATTTTGCTGATACTGCTATTATTTTATTATAGTAGTGAATTTCGTTACATATGTATCAATATCGAATAACTGAAACAAAAAATAAACTATTCTGATTCAGTTTGTGTCATGCTCACATAAACCTGGTACAAGAAATTATGTTACAATAGCAATTTTATATAGCAACGTCAATTTGTTTGTACTAGATTTATGTAATCATCACTGTACCTTCTGCTATTATCTTTATCTGTTTTTATCTTCTGCAATTTATCTCTTTTGATATTACTGATACAGTTTATTTCTTGC
Source organism: Othius punctulatus (assembly GCA_951805005.1). NCBI lineage: Eukaryota > Metazoa > Arthropoda > Insecta > Coleoptera > Staphylinidae > Othius > Othius punctulatus. The sequence continues at coordinate 18,739,274 of OX638145.1, forward strand.
GATTCTGATTTAATTCTTCTACTTATATTATCCGCAGTTGCTGATGCTGTATTGGAGTTTCTTGATTATTAGTCGTTGACTTTGCTGGTACTGCTGATACTGCTTTGATATTAGGTACCTGGTGTTGTGAATGGTGTTTTTTCTTATATCTTCTGCATTATTTTATAGTAGTAATGAATAGTAATCGTTACAGATGCCAATATCATAGGGTTACATATGAATAAATAAAACAGTAAATAATCTAATCAGATGTACTGGTGCTGTTTACATATCTTCTGCAATTGTGATGGTCTGATTTTGTGATTGTTATTGTGGTATTGTGTATTCTATATTTAAAAAATATATTCAATATTCTGCAGCTCCGATATTGTCTATATACTGTGGATTTGATGCGGATTTTGCTGCCTAGGTTTTAATTAGGCGAGAATACTAATAACAACGTTATAATAGTAAGCTGCGCGGGGCAGATGCAGTCAATTAAAAGCGGAAAATTGTGTCCCGAGAATTCCTCCGGGATAAATAAAATGTCTCCCGCCTCTGTTCTGTCGCATTCTAGTAATTAGGTCACTTTCCTGGAGGCAATGATTTAAAATAGTTTTCTACTGTCCGGTGCATTGAAGCAATATAAAACGGTCGGAGGATTCATAACTATTTCTCTTATTCGAGGATTAAATTGACTTTTGTATCAAATAAAATAAAACACTTTTGCAATTTTCAAAACGGTTTTTATGGTTTAATAGCAACAATTGTTTCGCCACACTGTGGCTTCTTCAGGTATAATAATTGTTCCATTTCCATTTCCATTTCTTCTTTCAATCGTGGCGTGAAGATGTTGCAGTGTTGCGAAACAATTGTTGCGAATAAACAATATAATGAGTGCTAATAAGTGTACTAAAAGTGCTTTACTTTATTTCATACACTTTGATTATACATTTTGAACAAATAGCAGCCACATACATGAACCTATTATTTGACTTGGTTTATAAATAAAACAAAATAAATTAATTTATTGCTCAATAATAGATGATTATAATAATAATGTGACTATGAGACATTGTAAGTCAAGATTCTGTGTAATCAATAGTTTGGGTTCGATTATCTGTCAAGGAATCTTAAAATGGTTCAATTTCACTCCGCTTATTCATATCCCATTGCAGTGATCTTAACAATCGGAGTCTTAGATCTAACACTAACAAAAATGGCAATATTGAAATTGTCAGGAATGCAGGAGATTCAGAAACTTATACAGTGTCAAAAAATGGCGACATAATTTTTGGCAATTTATTGTTGCCAACGTAAACTTATATTTAAAGACCATTTTCTTTTCTCGCTAACTATTGACGAAGCTGCACATCATTTGCACTGAATAGCTACTACTTGAAATACCGGATGTGCCAGAAATACTGTTTAATTTCTCGCATGTTCGATACATTTGCCATATTGGTGCGTTAGGTTTATGTTAGGTTAGGGTCAAGGTCTTCTTTTCAAGTCAATTTGAAATTGGGCACATAACTGATTTGACATCGGTACAAAACAAAAGAAAACGGCAATGGCATACCGACCGACCAATCGGCGTGCTGGCGTAGCCAACAGTAACTCGTGAATATTTCTATTTCTGCTCCACCCGAAATATAGGCTTCTGGGTTAATGGTTCGCCAGGTATTACAGACCATACATTACTTTATTGCTCTTAGAGTTTGTTTTTCAATCCCAAAACTAATACAATTGAAGCGAATTTCTATGCTTAGGCAATTTTGTTTTATTGTTTCAAGCACCTTCTATGGACGAGTTACATTTTTTTTTTGTATTTTTTTATGCAACAATATTTTTTGGTATGGAAAAAAATATAATTACCTATCTACGACTTCTACTGATGGTATCAGACTATTTAGATGTTGTACACCTCCATGGAGCACCTAGAATGGATTGTACTTATCAGTGGCATGCAGGATGTCCAGCGCCTTGATGAACGCCCTGTAGTCAATCTCGTCCCTCATCCCCCGCTCGAAGCAGAAGCATTTGCAGATCATATCGAACTCGGTGCTCGAGATCAGGTTGTACATGCCCCTGAGGCTGAGCGCCTTCAGGAAGTGCTCCTGCGAGATGGTGCCGCAGTTGGTCTTATCGTAGTCCTGAAAATCGATTGCTCACGTGAGAAACGTGTCGGTTTTGCGCCGCAACAAAGGGAAACAGACGTCCTTATCCTGTTTTCTTAGGCGGCCGTAACTTTTAATAAGGACGATCCTGTGGGAGGCCACCCCCGCTCTGAGATACTCCGGGGTTACCGAGCAACAAGTTGAGCTCCCACGCTGCCCGCCAATTTTCTATAAACCGCGATAATCCCGTCGTAACTCGATCCTATTAAGTACGAATGGGGCCCTCGTCGGCCGCAAAAAAGCCCTCCATTGTGGAGGACAATGGGGGCCAACAAAACGCATCTAAACCTTTGTTTTATGCGGTGCGGGGGTGCGAGGGGCGCCATAAATATCGACCGTAAACTGCTTATTTATAGACACCTTCGGAGTCTCGCATCGCGACTAATTAGGATGGGGAAAGACGTGCTTGCAGAGGAGACGCCTTTTAAAGATGTTTGTTAATTGGAAAATGGAAAATGGCACTGAAGGGTTACAAGTGCGCATTTAAGGTGTTCCAGTTTCCAGTTGAAATTAAATATTTTGATTCTAAAATAGATATAGGCTTACAATTACTTCGGGACAAGAGAGCAAATTTAATTTGTTCTTGGGTGTATTGTGAGATTCCCCAGGACAACTATAAAAACTTATATTTAACAATCAGAACCATCGCTATACAAATTGTGTGGCGCCCTAACCCCCTGGGTCAGCCAGTCATCAATAATCGTAATAGTGCTTAGGTCGACCCCAAATAAGTTATATGGCGCCCAAACCCATTTTCCACTATTGCCAGCCTAGTCAGAAAACAGCACCACAGTGCCTTCACATTTACCTTGAAAATTGCCATGAGATTCATCTGGAGCTCAGGCTTCTTGGACAGCTTCTGGATGCCTATAGACAGCGTCCTCCTCTCGTCGAAGTTGAGGAAGTTCCTCTCGCAATCCCTGGTTGGTACGTGCTGTATGGGTATCAGAAGCGGCGCCCTCTCCAAGCAACTCTGCGTGAAGGCTTCCTCGATGACCTCGGAGAATCGTTTGTAGTCAATGCAACCAGGTCTAAGGGGCGACTCGAACCTGCAACCAGCCGGTGTTAGCTTAGTGAGTCAAGGCTCGGACTTGCAATCAGCAATAGTGAGAACATTGAAATCGTTCAATGGCACCGAGAAAGTGGAAGACCAAGAAAAAGAAGACGTCGAACACTTACACGTTCATCAGCGTCTCGACCTCGGCTTCTGTGAGGTCGAAGCCGCACGGGGCCAGGCCCCTCTGGAAGTTGGGCCTGCTGATCACCTGCTGGTTGCAGGTATCGTAGTCCCTCAGGAACTCCATCACTCTTATGCGCTCGCGCACCACCTTCCCCTTGATCTTCGCCAGGATTAGGATGATGTCCTTCTCCCTGCGGTCCGCCGGCTTCGGGGCCCGGGGAGCGTTGACCTTCTGCATGTCCGCGAGGAAGCCTGTGTACTAATCAGGTTGGGTTACAAAACGCACTGGTGTTGCCTTTTAACGTTATAGAGATGACAAGAACGTTATCAAATAAAAAAAAGTGTCCTGAAAGTTTGAAATGGTTAATTGGAAGATAAGAATTTTGTCACGTGTTTTGGACATCTCTATAAAATGGAACCCCGGGGTGGTAACAGAGGCCACATAATTTAGTTACCAAAGCTTCTTCATGGGGTTTGGGTTCCACCTCTTTCATGAACCAGAAATAGTTGAAACCCATGTCGTCGTTGTAGCGCTTCTCCAGGGCGTACAGCTCCTCGTCGGACAGCAGAATCCCGTTGGGGAAGAGCGCCTGTCTCATCTGCGACCTGGACACGTGCCCGTTCAAGTACCTGCCGGAAAGACATTGCGATCACCCCGTATGCAACCCAGCGAAACCGCCAACTTGTCGAAATCCCTGAAGACGGGTTTGAGGAGTATCCTGCGCCTCATGATGCGGTCCTTCACCTTCTGCACGGTGTCCTCGCAGAGGTCCCTCATGGACGGCTCGATGCTGCCCCACGGCGTCGTCCCTTTCCTTGGAAGATCCGCGACGTCCGTCGGCAGACTCTTGACCTCCAGAGTGGGCGCCTTCTCCAGTTCCTGCGCGCGATCGCGTTGCTCGCGTTAATTTGATTTGCAATTTAATATTGCGTAAGCGGACCTTTATCGTGAAGATGTGATCGATGTCGTCCTCGAAGGTCCTCCAGCAGACGCGCGTCGGGTCGATGGGGTCGGCGTACTGTATGGAGATGGTCTTGATCTCTGGCAGCGAGAGGTACAGCCGCTGCAGCCCGCTGATGCCCAGGGCGTCCAGCCCCCGGTGGAACTGCGAGCAGGTGACCTTCCCCGACCCCAGGGCGTCGTAATCCTGAAACGGCCGACGGTAATTCCCACGGTGCTTTGCGCGGCGGCGATGGCGTTACCCTGAAGAACTCGCTGACCCTGATCCGGTTCTCGTAGACGTACCGCTGTATCCGCTTGATGAGCCCCATGAGGTTCTGTACCTGGGGCGGCGGGTTCAGCGCCGGGTGGAAGATGCTCTGCATGCCGAAGATCCTCGCCGAGCTGATCTTGCCGATCTCCGGCCTGGGCAGCTTCGGCAGCTCCGCGTTGATCACCCTTCCAGGGAACTGGGTCATTAGGTCCTACGGGGGCATAATATGGCAACATAAAGGGTGTCTGCGAGGGTCGCTTGTTGACGAAGTGGAAAAAGGGCGGTAGGTATCTTACCCCGCCTAAGTCGAGCACGCCGTGCTGCTCCAGATACTGCACCGTCTCCTCGATGGCTGCCACAAAAGCCACGTAGTTCAGGGTGTACGAGTCCTTCAGATACTTTTTGACCAGAAGGTTAAAGTCGTCGGAGGACACCGTTATATTTAGGTAGGCCAACACTCGAGCGAAATGAGCTATTGTGACTGTACCATTGTTCTTGGCCACCTAAATTGAACAATTAAGTAAGATAAGATAAGGGTGTCACTTCCTTGTCAGGTTACAGAAACATGTTAAGGAACACGTGTATAAGGGAAGAGCAAAGTATCTCAACTATTGTATTTTATAATATATTTATAAAGAAAAACAGCTAAGATGGCTAAGATCAGGTACTTAATGAAGGAAATATATGTATACAGGGTGAGTCACAGTACAACAACAAACTTTGTTTAATCAAAGTTTGACAGTATGCAAGGAAGACATTTTTGACTCAACAAGTGCATACAAACAAAGGTCCTAATCCTCATAGTTGACGAACAACAAGAAAGTTTTAGTTAGTAAATTTTAAATATAACATCAAGTAGGTCATTTAATATTTTAATAACAATACATTTACAAAGTTATATGTCGGTACATATTACTTAAGATCAATTTCCTCAAATGGCAGATTTTACTGTGGCTGACTGTGCAGATATCGTTTACGTGTCACAGTCCGGTACGACTACTGTCCATCCACTGCTCTCATTTACGTGTACGATTACTGCGAGGACAATGGTCCAAGAGGTGCCAAAAGAAATACAGGAAGACCTGATGAGGTGGATAGACGATGTAAAGATGATATCGGAGAGGAATTGGATAAGAACGACACAGGACAAGAAAACACGAAATGAACTAGAAGAAGCCTATATTCAGCATTGGATGATCCAAGCCTGAAGAAGAAGAAGAAGAAGAAGAAGAAGAATGAGAATGAAATAAGATCATAGGTGACATGGTGATTAACGTGACGTCACAGCCAATCACAGTCCGGTACGACTACTGTCCATCCGATGCTCTCATTTACGTGTACGATTACTGCGAGGACAACGGTCCAAGAGGTGCCAAAAGAAATACAGGAAGACCTGATGAGGTGGATAGACGATGTAAAGATGATATCGGAGAGGAATTGGATAAGAACAACAAAGGACAAGAAAACATGAAATGAACTAGAAGAGGCCTATATTCACCATTGGATGATCCAGGCCAGAAGAAGAAGAAGAAGAATGAGAATGAAATAAGATCATAGGTGACATGGTGATTAACGTGACGTCACAGCCAATCACAGTCCGGAACGACTACTGTCCATCCGATGCTCTCATTTACGTGTACGATTCTGCGAGGACAATGGTCCAAGAGGTGCCAAAAGAAATACAGGAAGACCTGATGAGGTGGATAGACGATGTAAAGATGATATCGGAGAGGAATTGGATAAGGACAACACAGGACAAGAAAACACGAAAAGAACTAGAAGAGGCCTATATCCAGCATTGGATGATCCAGGCCTGAAGAAGAAGAAGAGGAATGAGAATGCAATTAGGACATAGGTGACATGGTGATTAACGTGACGTCACAGCCAATCACAGTCCGGTACGACTACTGTCCATCCGATGCTCTCATTTAGGTGTACGATTACTGCGAGGACAATGGTCCAAGAGGTGCCAAAAGAAATACAGGAAGACCTGATGAGGTGGATAGACGATGTAAAGATGATATCGGAGAGGAATTGGATAAGAACAACACAGGACAAGAAAACATGAAAAGAACTAGAATAGGCCTATATCCAGAATTAGATGATCCAGGCCTGAAGTAGAAGAATGAGAATGAAATAAGAACATAGGTGACATGGTGATTAACGTGACGTCACAGCCAATCACAATCCGGTAGGACTACTGTGCAACCGATGCTCTCGCCAAGTTACGCCGGCCGGACTGTAAATAAATTTCAATCCATTTAAACCTCTGACTCCATTTATATTATTAATAATAAAGTCGTCCCAGGACTTCAAACTACCCCAAGAAAAACCTACCAGCTCATAATCCTGGAAAAAAGGCCTCAGCACCAGCTTCTTCAGATTTACCAGGACCGCGATCTTGGTGATCAGCAGGCTCAGCCTCCTCTCCTCGCTGATGCTGAGCCTGTTCACCTGCATCGGGTCCTCCCATTCCAACCCAGTGACCAGATTTGCGTTCTTTGCAAACTCGGGGACTAAAAACCAGAAACGTGGCAACATAATTACTCTCCATTCACGATGTTTTTGCGTCAGGGGAGTCTATGAATATCTAGTAATTTTGTTGGTAGCGTTTCGGAAATAACTGGAATGGAACTTGTCAATTATTTTAGGTTAACTTGTATTCAGTTTGAGGTTATATTTTTTAAATAACATTGTTGCCAGATGTAAACTTTAAATACTTTTTGTTGCAGTTGTATAATTTTTGGCATTTGGTTAATATTTGACAGAAGCGAAAATTATTTCTGGGTTCGAAAATGCAGTAAAAAAATAAATAATGATATCTTTAAAAGCTAGTAGTGAAAAAAATTATAAATCTGACATTGTGGTAGGAAGCAAATGTCTAATAGACATCGACACAAAAAACTTCCGTTGCATCACTGAATCAGTTTGTCCAACATGACAATAATAAAACCCAGCCAACTCGGTTGCAAAAAGATCGTGAATGTTTAATAGTAAAGTCGCAGAAATTGGTGAGTACTCGAAATAAAGAAAACAAGACATAAGGCCCAGTGCATTTTGGGATATTGATTATAAGGCCCAGTGCATTTTGGGATATTGATTATAAGGCCCATTGCATATTGGCATAATGATTAAACTTGATTGGAATATTTCAACGTTTTCAAACGATTCAATTACTAGAAAATTTTTAATAGAACAGGAATAGTCGATTATTTTTTAATGAAAATTAGAAAATATACAGGGTCTTTTTTAAATATGGAACCAAAACGCATGTTTATGGAACCCAAAACGCAAATGGAACGCATGCAGGCGCAGATGGGCAATAATAATGATGCCCCTCTCCTCTTAACGCCCGCATAACTACTAATACTTCAGGGGCCTATGGTAAAATAAAATGTAATTGGGTCAGAATTATCTGTCAAATAATGATGACAGTAACCAATTACGCCATAGGTGGAGGAGAAGTAGTAATTATTATTATTATTATAAAGCGTGACTTTTTTTTTTAAATAGAACTTTCTATTTATTTATTTCACAACTTTTGTAGGGCTTTTAATTCTCTTTACAGTCACATCTTTTTTTTGCAAAAGTACTTCTCTTTTTCTTCACCAAGTGGATTTTTGGATCTACCAAACATATGCATAATATTGCATTTTGTATGTAATTTATATCCATACTTGATTAAATAAATATTTTATACGTATCTGGCAGATAATTTAGCTTTGGAAAGATATTCGTATCAATTGCCACGTACTGCTGTTCTGGATAACCTCGCAGAACTGCGTGTAGAAAATGCGCCCATCCTGAACCCTGAAGTAATCTGTAAGCTCTGCTATTTCAAAATCCGAAAGACCAATGGTCGTCCTCAAGGGACCAGAGAGTACGGAGACAAACGCAGCCTCTGAAATTTAAAAAAAAAAGTAAAATTCTGCGTTTCTCATTTATTTTTATTTAACAGTCTACTGATAGTTATTAAATAGTTTTTCTCATATACAGGGGTAACTGAATTGCTTAGCCAAACTTTACCAACGTGGCGTATGGAACAGAACTGTGAAAAGAGTTCTTATAGAAATGTTGTGTCCAGAAATGGTTACTTAAAAAGTACACGCGAATTTTAAAATTATCAATTGTGGTGAACTCGAATTAGATATTGCTTATCTGTTCCTTGGAGGTATTCAATAAAATTTTACGTTTTCAAAGTTTTGAAGAAAAAAAAATGGCACATGTCTATAGGAACTTTTTTCGCCATGTTGTGCGCCACACATCACGTTCGTGATGTTTTGCCAAGGATTTCAGTTGTGTCCTGTATGTTATAATATTTTCAACATTAATGCGGATTTAATCACAATTGACTTTGAGTTGTACTGAGCACGTCTGCAAGTCTTGATTGATTCTGGAAATACGGCTTAACGCGTAAACCATTATTTCGCACTTAATTCTTACGTTAAAAGTTAATCCCTATACGACCCGATCCTCTAATTACCACCTAATTTGCATGCTCAGCTGGCGCCTGTTCTTTTATTGCTGCACGAGGATCGTCTACCTAAGCTTAGAATCTCGTCTCAATGTCACCGTTGGAACCCTTGGCTTTTCAGCACCATTAGACTGCCGCTTCTCAGAAGCGAGGCTATTGTTGCAGTGGAATTTCAGTTGGGGCCATAACCGTTAATGGTTTCTTACCTGAAATCAGGCAGTTTTTGTGAGGGTCCAGAGGTAGGTAGTAATCCCACAGATCGAAACCGACCCGAAATATCGCCGCACGAATTTTGTTGCATATCCTCCACACGTCTATCAATTTTGTTTGCTGAAAAACGATTGCAAATTGCACAGGATTAGTTTTTCAACATTAAAATGCATCGAAGTTTGCATAACACAAGCGGCCTAATGAGGAGCACGATTTCGCCTTCCAAATCCCAATTCAGATCCATATAAGAAAATGATAACTTTTAAACATTTTTCACATTTATTCCGGAGATTTCATTATATTTTGGAAATTTTATCCGCACCAATTTCGTTTTGTGTAATCCACACTATTCACAATTATATGCCATAAATTGTGTTTCACGAGAGAGACAAAATTTGTTAAAATACGAATATAGGCTTTTTATTTTCGTCATTTTTATGAATGCTTGGTCATATTTTGACCCGACAGACTGGTGACTTTAAGAAAACATTAATATTTCGTACATAATAATTTTTTGTGCTGGATGTAAACATTTCGTTCATCAGACATACCATACATTATATAATTCATCAAATTTGTGAATTTTGTTGCATGTATTTCACCCATGTTTCAAGCAATCTGATGTGCTGAAATCAACCACAAATTATGTAAAATTATTATTCATAAAAATTAACATTCATGCGAGGCCAGGCAATCAATAACTGCACAGGTTTTGCTCTTTGTTGTGCCATTCCTTGTGGCAATTTCACCATAATTTGGAACTTTAAGTACCTTGAAGTATTATTTCATTAAATCCACAGAAAGAACCATCAAATAAACTCAATAATTTAATGTGCTTCCACAGTACTCATCACTACAATATATTTTTGCTTGTGGACGTTAAAATATAATGAAAATCAGATTGGTTATTAAAGGGAACTGGTAATGGTACATACCTTGTAATGCATTTTGGAAAAAATACAGAAATTTCCTTCCTACACTAGAGCGGGTCACATCTACGTGACGTCAATTTGACATTTGCTTAGATCATTACACAGTGACCTGCGGTAAACAATAGATTTTTAGTTCCTTTGTTTGGTTATGGATATGGCCAGATTTGATCTGGAATTACTACTAATTACTAATGAAGGTGTTACTAATTTGAAGGTACACCAAAGTCATCATAAGTTGATAATTTACACGTAAACTCTTACCAATCCGAATTATTACAGAGTCCCGATAGTATATTGCTAATAAATAATTTGAACCGATATTTGTAAACTTCAAACTAGAAATTATATTTATTTTAATATCGTCATCATGGTGATTAATAGCGAAATATGCTGACACAGCGAACAGCCTTGCGAACAATCGGTAACATTTGTTGCACTTCGATTGTCGGCGATTGTAGTACAGACAAATTGTAATACTGAAACATGTTTCTCAGTCATATTTCAAACGGAAAATCAATCGGTTAATGCACATTTTAAAAGTTATATAATTTTTTTTAATTATCAAATAACAATTATATTATATAAATTATATTAAAAATAAAACATATTTAAAAAAAAACAGCAAATTACTAATGATGTGATGATATCGACAATACGAAATACTTAATTGCGTATCTTCTTGTGCTTATCCTACACCATGGTTATCATAGAACTGAGATGACGAGCAAACAGCCTCACAAAGCGGAATATTCGGAAATTTTATGTTTAGTTCTTTACTGAAAAGGTTAATGAGGGCAATGACCATGGCAATCAATGCTGGAAAAGTACAATAACATCTACTTATTTATTAAAATATTGTACAGAATATGGAGAAGCAATGCAAGTAATATGTATAATTCAAATAAGTTTCAAAATACATTCACTTTCCATAAGTAAATAAATTATAGATATGGATGTAGTTTAACGTATTCAAGAAAACATGTAGATCCCTACATTCATATATGTAGCCTTTCAGTATGTATTGGATCTCATTAATTTGTCCTTAATCGAGTTTATAACATACTGGCAAACATATATTTTCCAGCTATAATAGAACTCAAGTATGTTTTCAACTTTACTGTTGTATATCACTGACACGATTTCTACAGTGTTTATACGTTTATAACTTAATCCATTTCTGGCAAACATATATTTTCCAGCTATAATAGAACTCAAGTATGTTTTCAACTTTACTGGTGTATATCACTGACACGATTTCTACAGTGTTTATACGTTTATTACTTAATCCATTTCTACTGTGACTTCTGCTGAAGTTACCGCTGACTCTATTTCTATTGTCAATTTTTCAGCGGTTTAATTTTAAGTTTTACTAGCATTTCATAATTATAATCAATCTATATCTAATATCTAAATAGAAGAATAAATATCTAATAAAGCACATCGATTTATTAGAACATTAGAACATGAAAACGTGTTTTGTAACTATGTTATAAATGTGCCCCGATTCTTTACAATCAATAACGATTACATATCTTATTTATATTTAACTTGAGACTGAAATGTATGGAGCAGATGGTTCACTCACAGTGGCACACTCATTTTCTGAAGCCATGCTCTGTATGATATTTCATCATAACTGAAGACATAAATATGTACATTAGTACATAAAATAACAGAATACGGCCCATAAAAAGGCAAAATAATTACTTTTACATTTAAAACTAGAGAAATGATATTTAAAATATTGATTTAAATAAATATTATTGTAATAATTATATACTACACGGTGTTCCATTCGTAATGTATTAATTATGTAAATCCTGGTAGAAAAATATTTACAGAAGAGGCTTTGGCAGCCCAACTAATCTATATTTTTTCTTGTTTGATTTTTTTTGCAATTTTGATAAACGCTGTAACGTGATCGAGATATGAATGAAATAAAACAATTTTACTTTGTTGCTTCCATTAACACATTTATTTTACAAAAAATAATTTAGTTACTGCAGTTTCGACTACTTTATAGTCATTGTCAAACTGTAATGTTTACAGTTGTAACATTGTACAGTTGTAATGTTGTAACAATAAAGTAGTCGAAACTGCAGTAACTAAATTATTTTTTGTAAAATAAATGTGTTAGTGGAAGCAACAAAGTAAAATTGTTTTATTTCATTCATTTACCATGTTCCACAAAGTAACGGCTACCAGTATACAGTATGATCGATATAGTTTATAAATGAAATCACCAGTCTTTAGGTCAGCCATTGAATATCGAATATAGTTTTAAAATGTTTTTTTTTTGTACTTTCATTAAAATATTTTTCATGTATTTTTGGTATTTGAAATTTGGGCACTCTCAAATACCAAATTATCACACTCTGGGTGGATCTTTGCACATATCAATTTTTCATATTGTTTTCAATTTTTGAAAATTTATATTTTAATTACTTAATCTAGCATTGCTTAAACTAGCAATATTTTAACGATATATTTTCTACTCGATGTTTACCGATTGACATTTTTTACCAAAGCCTCAAAAAACGTAGAAATTGCAAAGTTTTATTTCATTATCTTAATTAGCTTTGATGTTTCTGTCCACAATAAAGTTGTGAGAGACGCAGACTCAAATACAGATAATTGTTTTTTTTTTCAAAATGGGCAAAAACCTTTCAAGAAAGTCCAAAATGATTAATTTGCAAAAAAAAAATGGTTTGTACTTATTATAAATGTAATAACGATTGGTGGGCAATTAGAATTAATATGATTAGCAACAACTTGCTAATAACTTGCGATAGTAAAGTATGTCGAAATAATCGTTATTGTAATTAAAAAATAATGATAGCGCTTAAAGTAATAATTATAATACTAATTAATTATTTGTTATTGTAGATTATCATAAAATCCCGCACATACTGGATGCCCGGAAAATTGGCTGCTATAATTTAATAGGACATAGGTACTATACTAAAAGAACACAAAAAGTAAAAAAAAACATAAATACGCAAAATCGTTATGCCCAAAACAAAAAAAAGTTTCCCAATTTCTATGGAAAAAATTCTAAGCCTGGGAAATTTGAACATTTGCTTGAGCTAATTTGATGTACATACTTACGAGCGCTAATGCCCATATAGTGAGGCACTATTTCTGTTGATTGGCCATCGTAGATTGATCATCATTTGACTGACCAAAATATGAAAAAACGGTTGCGGTTGAAACTAAAAAAAAAAAATTGATGATGTTGCGTTGCGATGTTTGCGTTAATACAAACGCAGACTAATAAAGATAAAGTAAGAAATAGTGATGAAGAAAAATGAGGTTCAAAAACAACAACCTTTTTGGGGAAAATATGAAATAACAAATTATATTTCTTTTCTGGAATAATTTCAGCACCCATTATAATAAAATCATCAGGATGGTTTCGAGCTTTACTACGTGGTAGTCCATATTAACAAACAGATAAACAACTTGCTATGTTTTTACCACAAAATGTGTATTGATATACAGGGTGTATCAGCCAAATGGAATAAATTCAATAATAAATAAATTTGAACATCTCCTCCATTGAAATTTATTGTTTTTTTTTTGTTTTTTTACATTATCCAGAAATAAACAGTATTACTTATTAGTTTTTGAGTGTGTTGTAACGAATTTCTGTAATCAAATAATTTTCTTTTTTTAATGTTAATTTTTGCAATAAATCTGAAAACACTTAATATTTCCGAAACAGTTGAAGATAGGTATAGGACATTGTACATGAAATATGTCTAGAATTTTCTGAAGAATCCAAAAATTGAATAATATACCAGGTGTTGCATTTAAAATAAGAAAGTTGGTATTGGCCACGGTCACATGACACACCCTGTATAAAAAGTTTTTGTTGAAAAAAATGCGCAACTAAAAATAACAATCGACGTGTCCGAGCGTTTTTTCGAACACGCCCCCATTTATTTATTATCGAATTTATTCCATTTGGCTGATACACAGTGTATAGACAATACACAATCTATATATCAATACACATTTTGTGGTAAAAACATATGAAGTTGTTTCTCTGTTTAGCATTATAATAAAGTTTTTATATTTAATATTCATTTTGAACACTTTCAAGAAGTCGTAAATTGCAACAATAAATTTTATTAAGATACAATTTGATGTGAGCCAGTTAAAAATTATTCAGTCAAGCTACATCGTAAAGCACATTTTTATGATCAAATTTTATGATTCTCTAGATCGGATGCTTGGAGAGGTCAAGGAAGAGCGGCACAATACAATGACCTTACCAACTTGTTTTTGTAAAAGTGTACAAACCTGTAATATATTTGGTGTGGCGGATAATACGTATAATCTATTTATATTCGGTTTTGGCTATTTGCTAGACTTTGACTAGATTTACGGGTTTCTTATAAGTTTGTCTTGATATACGAACATTTAATAATGATTAAATTAAGCTACCAATGACGACATTTGTACCATATTTCCACTACAATTTATACAGAATAAAAAAAAAAAGTTTACTAAAGGCGGCTGCACGACAGTTGAAATATGCGTTTAAATTTTTTTTATCAAGAATTTGCTCAACTTCCAAAAGTCCATAGAAATAATTATTTTCATTTATTCCTACAAAGAAGTATTGTAACTATTTGTGGAATATAGTTTCAACTTTCAAAAGTCAATACAAATTAACGTACCTAATATAATTTTTATATATTATTTATTTTATATAATATTATATATTTTTTAATTATTTTTGCTTGTTCCTACAAAAACGCATTTTAATATATATATATATATAATCGAAAACCTATGTACCCTAAGGTATTAGGTGTTTAGGTTAGGTTAGGTTAGGTTAGGTTAGGTTAGGTATTTTAATGATGTAATCAATATCGAAACTGAGATTTTCAAAAGCTAGGTATATGCAAATAGTGTAATTAACCAATTAATGTTTGTGAACGTTTATCCGGAAATTGGCGAAATTATGCGATTCAAAAATAAAATTAAAAACTAAAATTTAATTAGTTTTGTTTCGGCTTGCAGTTAGTCTTGTAATGATGTTAAAAATAACCGTATAGTTAACATCTATCTAAATACTACCTTACAAAAACTAATGATACAAATAAAAAAAATGTATACAAATATATTTAAAACCCAGTTATTTTCATAAACAAGTATCCAAAGAAAATGATCAACGAGCTATGGTTTAAAAAACTGCAAATTAATGTTATAAGTTTAAATGCATAAAAACGTGGGCCTACTTGAAATCTTATTATGTATGCACGTACAAAAACTAATGATACAAACAAAATAAATGTATATAAATAATTTTAAAACGCAGCGATTTTTATAAACATGTATCCAAAGAAAGTGATCAACAAGCTATGGTTTAAAATACTGCAAAATAAATGTCATCAAGTTCAAATGCATAAAAACGTGAGCCTGAGTCCAGAACTTGAGGTTTTGAAATATATTTGAAGGCGATAAACCAAGTCTGTTATAGACTGACTATTGTGCTTATAAAAATTTAAAAAATAATAATAATACATAGTAACACGTATGTGTGCCTTCAAAAAGAAGCCATTCTATCAACTAGTTGCTATCTAGGTAATAACAATTTTAATTATTTTATTAAAATGTACATTCAATGCATGTACATTTTTATGCGCATAAAAACCAGCTATATTACTGTGGTATTATAGTAAATTAATAATAATAATAATAATAATATGATATAGGTATATATGCAGAGTGGCTGGTTTTTCATTATCAGCTTAATTCTCATACAATATTAAAGATACAATAAAAAGTTTAACAAAAATACTGTTTAAACGCAACCTAGTCTACAAAATGACGTAAATATTTGTAATAACTGCAATGTAATTGTATTAAATGTGTAGGTGCTGAAATATTCTTGAGCACACAGAGTTTCATTTTTATAATACATAATATTATCTGTACATTGTAATGATAACATTGTAACAAAGTATTGGCAGGATACTTTTTCAATGATGTAAGGCGTAAGATCGCCAAACCAGAATCTCTTTGATACGTTACATATAATTTTTCATAGGTAATTTACACAAAATATGTGCGAACGTAATACATGAGCGTAGTGCGTATAAATTATAGCACATTGTTTCGTAGAAACGAAAATGTTTCACACAGTCATCATTAATTAAAATTCTGCAAGTCGCAATGTGGAGTATCGAGGCGGCTCGTGCTGCTCGTCGACTGTTTTTCAATGGCCGCCGTTGGGGGCAAACAAACGACGCCTGGCAGCCGATCCAGGTTTGGCTGAAATCCGCGAAATTTCTCGCGAAATTCGCAAGTTGTGGGCAGCCGCATTATAAATAGCGGTTTAAAATTCGGTACCCTTGAACCTGGCGCAAACCTTCAAGGACGACGCGCCATTAAAAATTATTTAGCGAGCATTATTGTTAAGCCGTTTAAATGACGGTTTGATGAAATATGAAATAATTGTGCCCAAATTGATTGGGAAATGTTTATGTTTGGCGATAAACTAGGAGGGACGTTGCGAAATCGAAAAACGGGCCGTTATCGCTGTGGCCAGATAAGCCGGCCGGCAAACGTTGTTTACATAGATAAAAAGGATTAAAACGTTAAATTTAGGTGTAGATTGCGAATGTGTTGTTCAGTTAAAAAATAACGGCCGAGTTGTTTATGATTTAATTTTTTTTTGCGTTTTGTTGCTTCGTAATGGGTTTTAGGGTGCCTATTAGCCGCTGTTGTGTACTAAATAGGGTCGTGGTTGCCGTTTGTGCATCCGGTAATGGTGGTTACAGCCTGTTTAGCTATATATACGTGATTGCGTGAATAACGTTTGAATTTGGCGGGCTTTCGATGACCCCGCGCTAGTTCACTGCGCTCGCGCGGCGCTGCGTCGCTTCCGGTAAATGCACCGCCCTGATTGGCCGTCCGGGAAAGACGCCGTAGCGCTCCCAGAATTCAGCGGGCAAGCTTTCCGGCAGCCTCTTCTCTTTGTGCACTCGTCAGGAGCGGTTGTTTGTGTGACTGTTGCGGCGTCTCTTGGTAGTAACGGTGCCCCTTCGAGCTGATTCAGAGAGGAAAATATGGCAAACAGTCAGGACGCGAATATGGAAAACGGCGAGGACTTCTCACAGGACGTGAACACAGACCAGAGTTTCCAGGATGACCAGGTTAACGGGCAGAACGGCGGCGGCGACGCACCCCCGGCCGACAGTGGAAGCGCCGACGCCCCCGGCCGCGACGATGATAGGTAAGCATGCTGTATTCCAGTGCCCCCGACGATAAAGGGGGCCTCGGCCCCCTTCACACCACTTTGCAGCGCCTGTTTTCAATCGATTCTCACACGCTTAGCTGTTTGTAAAAGTCGAACGACGCTAAGCCGGCAAAATTTTATCCTGTTCCATCGGCGCAGTTACTTGCGATTTTACTGATCGGAGACGGAATCCCCAAAGAGTATTAAACGCAACGCAAGAGCATCACGATATTTTTCCACCCGTTTGCGAGGAACACGTAAATACCGGATCGATTTTGTTGAGTGGCTTTGTTGAAGAAAATGGCGTCCCCCAAGCCACGACGGTTATCTCTTTGATCTCTAGCTTTTCCAGGCTTGTCTGCTATGCAAGTCGTTGGGCATTTGTTGTGTTGGAACGCAATCCTCATTATAAATAAAATAAAATTTCATTACAGCAATCTATACACTCTAACGTAATGTAGCGCTCAATTTTCCACTCCACGGCGTCCATCTATGTGAAAGGTTAACGGAGTTATCACTACAAAAAATGCTCCTTTATGTACTTATTTAGCTTATCAATATCGACAAGATAAATTTTGTGTGTTTATGTTATTGGTCTGCATTGGTTCAACTTGTATACTGTAATTGGCTTGTCCAACCACTTACATAGTTTAAAAAGAGTCTCTATAAATGTTTTTATTTTCTATCTAGATTAATCTTAATGTAAATAAATGAAATCACTATATTTTTCCAGTATTTTCAGCTTTTCCATATTCAAAATAATTCTATTTCAGAATCGGAACTTGTTTTTCAGTGTAGCTTTATCACTCGTTTGCAAATTGTAATCTGTAATGTACACACTTTTTTCAAATCGAAATTGCTCCGATTCACTGGGCGGTGTAGGCTGGCAGGGTTTACTAGCGATGTCTATACATTAACCAGGCTTCCTTTCCTCCAGGTGTATGCTGTTACCCTAAGGGAAGGCGAGAGGAGTGGACGACGACTTCTGGGACCCATGGTATTTATCCTTGGGCACCTCTACTGCCAAACCTAGTAACACCTATAGTTACATTAATATAAACTGGCGTTCAAGCCGCACAAATTCTTTTCTAAAAATGTCTCTTAGATTCTCTCATAATTAAATTCTTTGTAACTTGTTAAATTTTTGCAGATCACTCTTAAACTTACAGATTCACATTCAAAGATTGCAGATCCAATTGATTGAACTAGGATCAGTTCATTTTGTTTGCTGTTGCTATTATAACCTATTTTTTGTAATTTTCCTTGTATTAAACAGTAAATGTTCACATACAAGCATTATTTCAAACGGTCTAGTAATGCTTACTGAAACCACAACTGCAAGACAATTATTTAATTTCTATTATTTTGTCCACAGGAAATTATTTGTTGGCGGTTTGAGCTGGGAAACCACAGACAGTAAGTTTCTTTTCTATTTATTACTTGCGCAACTTTATTATGCAGATAAATATATCGTGGGCTTACAAGAAAGTGCCCAAGTGAAAACGGCAGTTTAGAGATTAATGCATTTGTAAGTTCAACTTATTTAGTTTCAATATTTATTGTTTTTTTTTTTTCAAATCGGAAACATGGGAATATGTTTTTCCCTGGCAAATGCAATGAACTCGTATGGTACCTGATATTTCCACCTTATTTTCGTCATGTTGATCACTTTTTTTATGCCCACAATATACCAATCTAAAATAGTATTGAAAACTTTGAAGAAAAAAAAAACTGGACAAGTCTTTTTTTATGCCCACAATATACCAATCTAAAATAGTATTGAAAACTTTGAAAAAAAAAGACAAGTCTGTATTTTAAGAATTTAAAGAAATCAAAAATTCTTGCTTCCAGGTGCAACTTTGGCCAAGTCCTTAAATTAATTACAGTTTTTTTCTTTTGTATACTGAACATGACAGATTTTTGAAGAAAACAAATGGCAACTTTAAAACTTAATTTCACTATATAAATGGACTTACCTGGTTTTTGTGCCAAGGTCTTCAATAGGCTGAAAGTTAATACTACTGAACAAAAAAAAACAGGCAGAATGTATTACAAACTGATTATTTAATCAACCATTAAAGGTACAGCATAAAATAATCTATATTAGCGTTTCTCGAACTTGTACATCTTCCTCAAGTGCTATGCGACTGAAATTGTCAAAATATGGCAATTGCAATAAATTGGTAACATAAATCCTCATTCTGCAGTTTAATGGATTTATGCTATTGCCCGGTACACTACTCGCAGCATTACCTTTGTAATTCGTACAAGTGCCCATATTAAACTACCATGGAGCCTCCAAAAATGCTCTTTTAGCGTTCCCTTTGTTCACTTTTTAACATCACCATTGCGAATTTACCTAATATTTTAAGAGAGAGGATATTTTTTCGTGTACTTAATGGAAATAAGTGAAGAAATATGCTACTTTACCAGTTAGTTACACATTTCTTCATAGCAACCACCTAAACAAGAATCACTTTTCTCATGTGTGGAACATGCAACTTTTTTGTGACATAGGCTTCCGCAACTCTGTTTAATCGCCAGCCCCTGTGTCTTTTTAACACTTTGATGTCATGGATGCTTCACTGTCGGCCAAGACAGTTACTGACGTTTTGTAATGTCAGCTCACGCTTGACATACCTTGATTCATTACTTTCGAATGATATATTATTTACTTGATTTTCATTAAGTACACGAAAAGATAGCATGTTCCACGTGTTAGAAAAGTGATTTTCCATTCTCGTGTAAACTTATCTTTGTGTAAACTAAATCGTACATTTCTTAACTTGTAAAACAATCTATTACTGATTCGAAAGAAATTATAATAGTGGAATGCAATTTTTTTTTTCCCCTTTTCTGCAAGCCATAAATGTTTTTCTTGCATTGCTGTCCATCACAGATCATTATTTATATCCGTGGACCCTACAATAATTATGAGGAAGAAAGTCTGACTTTTGAGAAACATTGGTATAACCTTAGGTATCTATAAAATGTTGATTTGCTAATATTTTGTTTAAAGTGAAATATAATTACCACTGCAGTGAATTGCAACAGATAACCACCCAGCCGTATTCGTTTCACAAAAAAACATGTTCTTAATTATAACGTTTTTAATGGGCCTGTAAATTAAATTGGGGGCAGCCCATAGCGATACTTAAGAATTAACCATTCTGTGGTTCAAGACTTGATTTTTTTTTTTTTCATGGGTTCAAGCCACGGTGAATGTATGTGCTCTTTGGTATCTCAAGTTTCAATATTTTTGTTGAAGCAAAGGCACATGCTGCTCCTTAGCCGCTTGACCCAAATATTGCATCAAGTTATAATTTAATAGGCACGCACACACGTGGGGGATTTTCAACCGATCTGTCCTGCCGTCCGCATTGAGCAATCAAAGATATGGTGTTTTCCTTTGCTTTCCAAAAATTTAAAATCTACTGAAAATTTGGAAAAGTACACTTGCGACTGTATTCACCACCGTCCTACTGTGTGAGCAAAAATTATTTTCATCCAAGAGGGCATTAAGCTCTACCGCTAAGCTATAAGGCCTTAGATGCAAAGCAAACGTTGATGATAATAATTTTCGCTCGCACTGTATAAAGCTATTAATCAATCCTTTAGATGTCAAATACGTCATACTGACCGTTTAATTGAAATACTGCAATAATATTCCACTTGATACTGTATGAAA
Organism: Othius punctulatus; assembly: GCA_951805005.1. Lineage (NCBI taxonomy): Eukaryota > Metazoa > Arthropoda > Insecta > Coleoptera > Staphylinidae > Othius > Othius punctulatus. The sequence goes on from OX638145.1 coordinate 18,760,380, forward strand.
TATTATTGGTCAAATAGTTATACATTGCATTATCGGACATTGGTGAATACAACCTTTACCAGGTTTTTGAAATAAAACTTGTGTGCGTGCTGTTTGTGATGCATCCTATATTTTTTGCGTTATTATTCAATAACTTCTTGATCATTAGGGACAAAGGATACAATTTTAGATGTTTTAATAATTTTGTATTGTTTTGACGGTTTCCACAACAAATGGACATCAGATGTATGCCACAATAAATCTAATAGTGTTGACGTGGTTTGAGCTTTTGTTGCAATGCCAATTGACTGACCGTTGTAGTAATTGGCACATGTCCAGCTGTTACGATTCTATGACAATTTAAAATTGTTTCGTAATAAGCCCGAAACTGATTTGAATGCATTAGAATATTGTGCTTTCAACTATTTTTAAAGTATTATGCGGGCACAATCTTTCCATCCATTGCTGCACTGGAATATCGATATCGGACGGTTTCAAATACTTGCAAAGAGATTGGATTAATTGGAGAGGTATTCTACGAAGATTTTTTCCCCTTGAATAACAAAAATTTTACCAGCTGTTAACTTTAACTAGTAAGGCTATATCTGAACTTAACTGAGTATGGAAAGACCGGTGCTTGGTAGTTCATTATATGAAAACTATACGTGCTGTGCATGTTTGAACCTTATTATGGGACTTTATTCTCCCATGTTGCAATGACTAAGTGTGAAATGAAAAACTATGGCACTGTTATTCTTCTTAATGCTGCATACTACCATACGGCAGTGCAAGAAAAGTTACCAACTGCCATGAGAATTTTCACTCTGATTAAGAAATTTTGTCTGATGGTCACCTATTTTTAAGTGAAAATTGTGATTTTCCTCTGGACAAATCTACAATGTGGGTTTTCTCTTGTGAACTTTCAGAGGAACTGCGGGAACACTTTGGGAAGTATGGAGAAATCGAAAGCATTAACGTCAAAACAGACCCGAACACAGGAAGATCAAGGGGATTCGCCTTCATCGTTTTTAACTGTGCTGAAGCAATCGACAAAGTGGTCGCTGCCGGCGATCACGTGATCAATAACAAAAAGGTAGACCCAAAGAAGGCGAAGGCGAGACACGGCAAAATATTCGTGGGAGGACTTACGAATGAACTAAGCGATGATGATATTAAAAACTATTTTAACCAATTTGGAACCGTAAGTTTGAGATGGCTGATGCACCAGCTGGACGTGGGTGTAATTATTTTTGTCATTTGTGTGCAGATCGTCGAGGTCGAGATGCCTTTCGACAAGACGAAGAACCAGAGGAAGGGCTTCTGTTTTATCACATTTGAATCTGAGCAGGTGGTCAATGAGCTTCTCAAAACACCAAAACAGACAATAAATGATAAAGAAGTAAGTTGTTTATCCATTTGTATGATGCGAAGGTATATGATTCGGTTAAACTTGTACGAATACCTTATTAAAACATTAAAATTGATACACAATTCAAATTTTGATCATCGTATAACTCTGTCATTTATTACCCACAGGAAGGTTGGAAACTACTACTTTTTCATGTAAACATTATTTTACCAGATTCCCAGTTTAAATATTAGTTAATTGATTTTTTGGGGCGAATTTGATACATATTTATAATATAATCCTATATAGTTAGCAGAATTTTTACTCTAAGTGTAGCTAGTCGAGGAACTAATTATTTAGTACCAAGCAACTTTAATAACGAGAAGTTATAAAATTTGTTAGTATTTCTTTGTTATAAATTCGTTAGTGATACAATCGTAAATATAATTAGTTTTAGAAGAATTTTAATTTTGTAAGGGTTTTATGAAGTTTATAATTGTTTATCTTGCATTATCTGGTTAACTTTAGTAGCAGTTAGTTTCCACGAGTAGAGATGAACTTTCAATAATAGCAAAAACAACCATATGGTCTTATTGACTACAAGATTTTATAAGTTATTAGAAAATTTTATAATTAATTTTATCAACTAATATGATATTTTGTAAGGAATAATGGTATAAAGTTTCCGCTTGAACAGAGAACAAAGATGCATTTTGCCAGTAATTTGAATATATCCCATAACATATCATTGAAAATTAAGCTCCGATTGTAGTAAATGCAAGATTATGTAAATTTCAGTGTAGGTCTTGTCTTGCGTGTTTCATAGTTTATAAATATTACAGTTGAAAAAAGCCAAAATGCACATTCCTCTTTGAGAATTTTGAACATTAATTCAATAGTATTTATAATTACTGTTCAGTTTATTAATTGTTCAACTGTTCAAAGTTTATTTTTCTGGAGGCATGTATTTTGTCGCTAATGGGCAAGAGTATTATGGGTCTTGTTTTCCGAGTTAAGTTTTAAAATAATTTTGATTGATTTGAAAGATGCATAATGTGTCATGTTATAGTGCAAGTTTTTATGATGATATTTATATCCAGTTCTGCTTCTGATAGTTATGAAGAGAACACTGTGTCCTGATGAGCCATATCAATTTGCGTTGTTGTAAATGTTTGTTGTGGTGGATTGTAATTAGTGTTATCTGTGCAGGTGGATGTGAAAAAAGCGACTCCAAAGCCAGATGCCATGGGCAACATGAGAGGCGGTCGAATGATGCGAGGTGGCGGTCGAGGACGTGGCCGAGGCAACTACGGTGGCAACCAGAACTGGGGTAACCAAGGATATGGAGCCTATGGTGGATACGGCCAGGGATATGGGGGCGGATACGACGGATATGGGGGTGGGTACGACTATTATGGTGGAGGATACGGAGGCTATGGAGGCTACGACTACTCAAGCTATGGCAATTATGGTAAATACTCGAACAGGCATTAAGTTACCTAAGTAGCGTTGGCGTTCAGTAGGACATTTATGTGATACATTATAGACACTAGTGAGTGCTGCCATCTGCCGTTACTGCATGCCAACGTAGTTTTGTTAATTAAGCCAACAGCAGAGTATTTGCACATATAATATACATATTTTATCAAACAAACTTGTTTTGTTCCTATATGATACTATATTATTTTTGCATGTTGACCTTTATATGGAAATACATTGTGAAATATCTAAGGCTTGAATAAAGCATTTGTTGAAACCAATTTCATAATGTGTTTTCCATTCATTTTACCTCCGAAACGATCCTCGGCATGAATATAAGTTTGGATTTGTGTTGAAAATGATTTAAAATTTTCAAGAAGTCAATTTAAAAGTACAGCTTTTTACATAGCTATAAATTTAATTGAGCCCTAACATTATTTTATTGTGCGGATGCAGATTATGGCTACGGTAACTATGATGGTGGCTACGGAGGCGGACGCAGTGGCAATCGCGGCAAAGGTATAGAAAAACTATTTCCAATGTGCTCGTGATTGACATTTTCAAATTTATAGTTATAGAGTACCTTTCAGGCTTAAAAACAAACACAAAATGTACGCAAAATTAGGACTTGTATTCATACAAAAAGCTATATGTATATTATAAACCACTTCTAATAGTTCCGCATTCTCTATTAATTGTTTATGTTTGCCCATCACTGCTGCTAAACGGTTTAGCTTACAAATTAATTATTATTTTACAGGATCTGGAGGCAACAGTGGTTACACAGGAGGCAAACAGAGAGGAGGCGGTGGTGGTGGTCGCCAAAGGCATCAACCCTATTAAATTTATATTGTGATCAGTACTTGGTAAATATTTTCATAACACAGTTCCAGGTTATTATTATTTTATTAATATATATATCCTCAATATCAGACGTAAATTTCAACAATGAAATAATATTCCAGTTCTGCTACTGATGTACTTTGATGTATTTAACAAGCTGACATAATTTATGTTGCGAAACATAAATGCAGCTAGTCAGTTGATCTTCTATATCGTTGCTATTTCTTTTGTTGCAGAATTCATCTCATCTGTTTCAACGCAAAATAGTTAATTTAAGTCATTCCATTTGCAACAAATATCATGATAATGTATTACTTAGCCAATTAAGTAATGTATGAAAAACGATTTGAAGTCATTTGTACAATTTACGTTTACCAGCTAAATAAGTAAGAATGTCCTTTTATTTTTTGATATTTTAATTCTCATTAACATGAACAGACTTAGTATCTTCCTGTATTACTTTTAATATTATGTAAACGACTAGTTGTAAGTATTTGTATTGTACGAGTGCAAACGGGGCTTTGTACTTCTTCCGTGTTAATTAAAAATAATTGTGTATATATTTTGTGTGTTTTTTCTTTAATTTATGATGCTGTTTATTTGTATTTTTAAAACTAATTATTTGGAAAAACAGATTATATGGACACAAAAAACTGTAGTAATTTATCATAAATGTACACAAAATCGTGGATTTTGTCTAAAGATAATAAATTTTCAGAAAACACTAAACCTATTATTAATTAACACACTTACACGCTTTCTAATGGTCAAACCGGTAGCGGAAGTACACAGTGCCCTTTTTAACACGTAATTAACATGTCAAACACAGTGTACACATTTCACCAAGAGGGGAAGTGTATAGAAATGCATGCACTGTGTTTCCCTGTGCAAGTCTAATACAGTATTTATGTCCGATGTAGATAGGTACAGAGCGAAGCGGCCCGTGCTGAACACGCTGTTATTTTTACAATGTCTAGTAGTACACCTCTCGTATTTGCAACGACCCAAAACTATTCAGCTGTAAAGTTATGATAGTGAACATTACAAATGTATGCAGGACAAGTGGAATTTCAATTTTTTTTCATTTCTGTAGTCCATAGTACCTGCACAATTTCTTTTCTTTTCAGTTCTATTTGATCGTAAATCCCACCGCTCCTCTACCTGTGCCGTAATGTGTTGACCATTTTTGACCAATGATGCATATACAAATGAGAAGTTTGGTATATACAAATTTTATAGTGCTTTATTCCTTGCTTTCGAATTTTACAGGAATATCTGGCCCAGCTTTGCAATCTCCAGTTCGATTCAACAGATACCTCTGTATCTAAAGAATTTAACTTCCTGTTGATATGAACCCGAAATGATTAAATTAATTCGTAAAGTTTACTTGAAAAATTAACTGAAGATTAATTTTAATCGTAAAGTTAACTAGGGACTTTCAAACCCAGCCAAAAGTTCAAAACTTGTAGAAAAAGGTGTATAACTGCAATTAACTTTAATTTGATTCATATCTGTAAACAAAAGTAATCTATCATGTTCATGCTGATAATAGGCCGATTAAAATTAACTGGAAATTGAAATACTGCCTCTGAAGCATCAAAAATTGTTGTTGCCCATTATTTGGTGAAACTATTCCGAGGATTGGCTGTTGCTACCGATTAAGCTGACCAGATATTAGAAAACCGGACCTTGGTGTTGTTTTTTTTAATCCACATTTAATTTTTGTTAATATAATTTAAAATTATCTGATTAAAGCTAACTGGAGATTGAAAAATCCTGGTTTAAAAAAGATCCGCCTGTAATATCTGCTTATTTAGTGAAGAAGTAAAGACTAGTCACATTTTGCTGCTAATTAAAATTGACAGCAGATTATAAAACTTCTTATGCCTAGTTTTTTTGATCAGTTAATTTCCGTTTATAAAATTTTAATGAACTTTAATAATTGAAGCAAATAATCTTGCCAGTTAACTTACTGGCAATTAAAAACTCCAAAAATTCTGTTTGCTGCTGCCATTATTTGGTGATGTGATTGTAAATATTATACTATGTTAGTTGTTGACTTTGATTGAAGATTGCAAGGAAGATTGGAGATTTTATTTTCGGCGAATATAATTATAAACTGATCGACATTTAAGCAAACCACCTATGAATCAAGTTAAGCTTAGATTGGAATACACGGCTATAAGAAAGATCAATCATGTACCCCTATTGCGTGACTTGACCATAAAATTAACAGGAGGATGACCACAGCCTCTGCTACAAACTGCTGTGCAAGGAAGTGTGCGACCAATTCAACTATGATGCCTTGAAACAAAGTATATTCAAAGAAAAATTATGAACTACCTAATTTTTCGATTTTGAATAGACGGTAAGATCAATTTGATACGTTTCTTTGTGAAATAGTGTCTTTGGGTGCTTTACGTCTACCAATTAAATCTGAACTGAAAGGTGCACTTCACTTTTTTTTTTCAAAAGTAATGCTAAAGTTGTTATGGGTCAATATTTTTGTAATATATTTATAGTTGAGTTCATTCTGGTGTAAAACATATAAATTTCAGAATTTTTTACTGAATTTGCGCATTCTTGCAAGTATAGGTATGCAGTTTTATTACATTTAATCTCATTTTGGTAAAGTTTCCTGAAATTATTCCTATAAAAATATTGTTTAAACTCTTCTTATTTTCTTAGTTATGAAGTTTCGCCACCACGTGGCACACTTCTCATGTACATGGCAAATACTATATTTTTGCAACGTCGCGTATTGCAAAATATTTAATTTTCATGGTTGGTAATCTTCGAAGTCTGATTAATGTATGAAAAATACCTCTGTAATAATTAATAATGTTTGTGTAAGAATCACGGGCAGAACATGCAAGAAACTATTTTTTAATCGGGGTAAGCGTTGGCTTTTAATTTTTGAAAACGTTTGTAGTGTTCTGATTAGTGGAATTTATGCAGTTATAATTGGTTTTTTGAATTTTTGTGTTCGAATTCAAACCCGCGCCAAACGTCGCATCTGCCGGAAGTGGGCCGTGGACGGCGCAAGCGCAGTCTGCAAAAGATACTCTCGAACACCCGAGCTGCTGGGTTCGAGGCTAATAAAATGGCAGGTCGACGGTAGCGCCCCCGCCGGCCAGACACAGTAATCACAGAACGACAGAAAATATATGAAGTTTACACCCTGTACATTTGCGGCGTTTCTAGAATATCACTTTCATTCAACTTTATAGTGCACCCAGGACGGCCACCGCGCACATTTAATGCCTTTTGCTGCAGCCCCGTGACCGGCGAGACAGGTAAGTGGCCGGGGGCCGTAAATACCTGACGTTTTCGCCGGATCGGTCGTGGGGGGACCCATTCAAATCCGCAAACACACGCTAGCCAGCGAGGGCGCGAACCGGCGGGGTAGCGACCCCGCCGGCCTTACCCGGGGGACCTATCGACCCCGCCGAAGCCCCGCGGCATCCGGGGGCCGCGTAAGCTGACGGCCGCGCAAGGCGTCCGCAGCCCGTCTCCCATGTGCTGCCCGTTGTTCCGGGGTGGCCTTTGTTTGGGTCGCGAATTCCGGACTGGGGCCTTGGGCGCCCCCGCCGACACGCGCAGATGGCCCCGAGGGGGACGACCTCATCGAATCCCACATGTGCGAAAAAACCGTGAAGATTAGATTAGTGGTGCATTATGCAAGGTGTGCATTTTTTTTTGTGCAAACATCAAAAGATGCTCCATTTTTGGGAAGTTTCAGCTCCAGCAGTAACAATATCTTGTGCTGCACTGAATTGTTCGCTCGGTACGCGGCGGCATTGTGTGCTAAATAACCTCTCGTGTGGTTTTCATGATTAATAACGGTACTGACCGGATTATAGGAACCTTCATTTAATAGTCATGACTATTTCTGGATGTAATTATGTAACGGAAGCTGCAACAAATGTATAGGTGGAAATATCACCTTTTCTATTTATTTATTTTTTTCTCGATAATTTTTATATCAAGAGTTTACAGAGTTAGAATTTTCTAATACGCAACAAGTGTTACCAACTGTACCGTTTAATTAAGCCCATGTGGCGCAATGTGTTTAATGTGATACTTTCAGTCTATCGAGTTCAATTCCCGTCTCTGCAATACTGAATTTTTTTAGTTTTCTCCTTGGATATGTATTTTTTTTTCTACGGTGTTGCTCAAACTTGGTTCTATAGAGCAGCCTTGATAATCCCATAAGTGGGTTTTGACTGATTCGATTACTGCTTAAATAATTTATTGCTCTACGGGACCACCAACTAAGTTTTCCTCTAAATGAAAAGCAATTTTGGTGCTAATTAATTTGAACATCCACTTTCTTGCTCACAGTCTATAAGTAACAAGCAGCAACAATAACGGTAGTAAATAATACTGGAATTCTAAATCAATATAGTTGTCAGTTTTAAGGTATCTTCATGATTAGATAATAACAATGAAATCATTTACTTATAACACTTTATAGTAACAATAACAAAAGCTATGTTTTGTTTCTTTTGTGATAAGTCTTGTTTAACCTTTAGAATTGATAAATAACCAAGAACAACTGCAGTTAATAATTCTACCATTTTAAATCAATCATAGACAATTTCTTGTTTTGTATTTTATAATATCTGGTCTTTGCATCGACTGATATAGTTGTGAGTAGGTATCTGAAAGTGTTAAGACAAAAAGATTAGATAATAATAATCAAATCATTTGTTTACAATAAATTTTGTAGTAACATCAATTACATCTATATATTTTGTTCCTTTCTTTTGTGATCGCCTGTAGGGGTTTCTTCCTTCATCTCAGAAGAGTACATTAAAACATTCTGGGGCTGCAATTTCTATCATCCGTGTGGCCTTGGGTCTATCTTTAGAGTCAATAAATAACCAAGCAAAACAGTAGTAAATAATTTATTGTTTTGTATTTTTCAATAACTTTTTATGGGCCGTTCTTTGCATCCAATGATCCAATGAAGTAGTTATTTGAGAGTTTTAAGATACCTTTAAAGAGGTTAGATAATAATAATCACTGCTTTTATTTATAATATTTTTTGTAGTAAAATCAATCACATACTATAAATTTTGGGCTGTCTGTAAACAGTTTTTAATCTATCCTAATTAGGCGAGCTTAAAAACATTGGGTGTTTCAACCACTGGTAAAGTTCCAAATAATGATCTGATTAGTCCGACAGGTAGTTCACATTGGCACTTTCATCAGACAGATAGCGTATCCTCAATTTCAACAATAGATGAAAGGTGTCTATGCGATTTAAAAATAATGACAAAATTCTGATGGTTTCTTCTACCCAATTTTTTTTTTAAAGTATTCTTGAGGCTTTAAATTTTAATTCTGAATTGGACCGTTCATACCTTAAACTGCCAGCTCAGACTTTTTTTTGTCGAACTACTTTTCTGTTAAATAGATTATTAAATGCTTACATAGAAAACTTTACAACGGGATGGATCTTAACACCTACAACAAGAATAGAACTAGTTGGAGGATTGGGAGTTGAGTAATAAAATTTATTAACCTAAATGATGAAAGCAGGCAGCCTGAAAATACTTTTGCCATTTCCTGTATACTTGACGTGACTCAGCCTAACCAGACCCAATACAGCACTTCAATGGATCACCATGACTGTGGTTTTTTCATCTCCTGTGAAGCATACCAAAGAAACATAACCTAGAATTTGTTTGAGAGCACAAACAAAATTGAATTTTACCAAAAATATTCGTTCATATCTGTATAAAAAAAAATTAATAAATAGCTGTTATATATTTACTTAGTTTGTGACGCATTTACACACATAGGCTACAATATCTCACACATTGTTCTTATAACGAGGATAACTTGGACAATTTGTGGCTAATTGCGATTTACTGAGTGTATTGGATTAGGCTTCCACGATTCACTATCTTATCATATTTCGGCTACTTCCACACTCAAAACTGCTGATTTCCTAATTTCACTGCACAAGCCTAGACCCTATCAGCGACTAATCGCTTCCAATGATTACGGTGTCAACGAGCTTTACACATTAAGTTTTGCATACTTCATTCGTGCACTGATGAAAGCTGTAATTCTGTTAGGCCCGTCATTACTGCAGGTATTCTAATAGATTAATGTTTGTCAGCTGCCAATTAGCAATGTTTGCCCATATTCACACTTATTGATTATTTGATTATTCACTCGGAAAGCCATATTATTTTCATCCAAGCTATATACTACTGTAACTTTTTTATTATTTTATCTGTCAAAAGCCTATGTGTGACACATTTACGATATGATTTATTGAACGGTTCTGGGACTTTGTTTTATAGCTACGTATCCTGTCCTACAGGAAATATTCACCTTACAATTCTCAATTCTATTTTACTGTACAAGTGAACTTGTGCACATTAAATCCCTTTCATAAGCTCAAAATTTAATAAGCTGCTGTATTTTGCTGGAATATGACGACTTTTTGTTGGAATGAATTATATTAAATGCTTTATTGACGACAGTTCCATTTACGTTGCCAGCTATGCCAGTGTTTTTGTTTTGTTGATTCTAACCTTTATTTTGCCGATTTTGTTAAACAGTTGCATCTCAACAAATAATGTCCAACTTTTACACCATTATTTTAATGTAGTTCATTTCCTACGGTGTTTTTGAACAATTTTTGTCATTGCTGTGAATATATTTGATTTAGAAATGGTTATAAATTTAAACATAAATTCCGACGGAAACTTAATTTTAATGACCATTTATTCTATGAGTAATGTTTGTGCCCTACATTCTTATCATATAAACCGGATATAATTATTGTTAACTTCAATGCCAAGTCCGTGATTCCACTTCTCTCCTCTTACAATTGAACCGGTATCGGCCCAATTAATCATAAGTGATTACTGATTACGCAAGTGATGCCACGAAAAACTACTTGCCATGTGGAAAACGTCCAGCACGCTATCTGCGTCCGTGAAAATTTGATGATATGAATAACACTGATAGTGACGAGCTGAAGCGTACTGTGTTAATGTGTGATGTTCTTTCCAGATATCAAACACAAGACTCGAATCTCAGGATTCCTCTCTAGTTTCTTCGGCAGTTTCGTGGTACATCAGTCACCTTGCAGTCAGGAATGGTAATGGAGGCCCCCCCATCTCCCGATAGCGTTGGACGGGAATTTGTCCGACAGTACTACACTTTGCTGAACAAGGCGCCAACTCACCTGCATAGGTAAATATACACCTTTGATTGCATAGGTGGTACCATTGGCATGCAAGAAAACACATTTAATTGTAACATATGGTTTTGTTTTAATATTTTAAACGCACACTGCTTTTAATATCAAAGCAAATTTTTATTCAAACCTGGCAATAATTTAATCTTCAGCCGGTATGGTGACATACACCAAATTGACATAACAGTAATTTGATGTGCGGTATACCAATTATGTGTGAAATCTCTTTACAATGTCTCATGTACTGAATAAGGGCTTTAAAAAATTTAGGGTGACTTTAGTCTTGCATTATGTCATTTCTAGATTTTACAACAACCAATCGTCGTTTGTCCATGGAGGTCTGGACCCCCCGCATCGAGAGACGAGCCCGATGATCGGCCAGAAGCAGATCCACCAGAAGATCCAGCAGCTGAACTTCCAGGACTGCCATGCGAAGATCGCCCAGGTTGATGCGCAGGCAACCCTGGGCAACGGCGTCGTCGTACAGGTGACCGGCGAGCTGTCAAATGCGGGCCAGCCGATGCGCCGGTTCACGCAGACCTTCGTGCTGGCCGCCCAGAGCCCCAAGAAGTACTACGTGCACAATGACATCTTCCGCTATCAGGACGAGATCATCTCCGATGAGGAGTGCGAGAACGAGACCCGGTCGGATGTGGAGGATGATGTCGGCCAAGACCGTCCCACCCTCAACGAGATGCCCCCGCTCAACCAGCAGCCCATTCCGTACTACAGCCCCAATACTGCCACCCCCCTGCCAACAAACATCCCACCCGCCGTACCTCACCACCATGCCCAGCCCGCTCCCCATGTCCTTCCTCCTCAACCGATGCCTACTGTCAATGGAGCCGTGCACCCTGATGAACTCAATATTATGTCAGGTAATATAATTGCTCCTCATGTCTATAAGTCCCTGGAAGGTCTTATTTCAAATTAGTATATGATTGCCACTGAACAATACTACTTTAATTTAGACAAACATTAGATCATCAACTTCTGTATATTCAAGTCATTGATAATAGTTATAGACTGTGCAAAACATAGAATATGTAAGAAAATATTTTTGTTATCGTGTTAAATATTTACATAAATGCATAATGTTATCACTTCACAAATAATACGATGCAGTACCAACATCTACGGGGTTCTACATCATTGTTGTTGCCGCTCTAGTAAAATTGGATTGAATTATTTTAATATATTAATTATTTTGTTTGGTTGGTACAAGCCAACGATTACGGTTTGTGGCCATATCTTATTAATATCATATCTAGTAGCTAATATCCCACAACATGTGAGCACCGGCCAGACTCCGCCGATGAACGCTGCCCCAATCCTCCAGCCTACCAGCATCAGCCAACCCCAGGTGCCGGTGGTAACTTCGCCAGCGCCTATTGAGGAAATTGCACAGCCAATTGAGGAAGGTGCCGGTGACATCGCTGACAACTACTCTGATCCTCCTCAACAGGAAATCGAGCAGCTGGACATCTCCTCTGAACCAGGTAACTGGTTTTGGAAACTTTAATTGCTTGAATGAACAGACAGTAATTACATTTCACTCCTAATAAATCGACAAGTTTTATTATTATTGCTTGAATTCAGAACCGAGGTACTGATGTCTTCCCCTCTAACGATTTATTTATTTATACATTTACTTTTTCCAAACTTTGAAAATAGAACATAATCCTCTGAATGTGAAGTTAAGAAGATTTTTTTGCACTGTAAAATTGTTGGTACTTTTCCGCTGCTGACAGAAAATTTTGAAAACACTGTAAATCTGATATAATTGTCGGCTGACCTTTGAATATAATGTGCTAAACATCTATAAAATACTTCCAATTCGATCCTATATGCTGCAAAATTTCCGCTTTTAAAATTGTTTTTTTAAAAAATTTTTTTTTTAATGATTCTGTCTACATGTTTGTTTTACAGTTACTAATGAACCAAAAACCTATGCCACTTTGCTGAAATCTGGCGGAAGTGTGGGTTACGCTGCCGCCACTCAAATGAATGCTGTTCAGAATATCCCCCCTAAGTCTGTGTCGCCAGTAAGTTGGAATGATTCTGCCGTGGTAAGTTTAAATTTTTTATTTCTTTATTACGTTACAAACTTCACTACAAATTTAAGGTTATTGCTTTATATTTATAAGTACTGAGGACCAACTACTATCTAACTGGTGAAAAAATATTGTAGTAGTCCAATCTTATTATCCTATCGACTGAATCAACTTTTTGCCAAAAAATATAGATTTGTCAATTTTTCTTGTGATTTTTTCAAACCATATTTGCCATGATTATTGGACCATATCCTTCTTAATTGTTTTAAATTTGCAACAGAATGGGTAGTGGTGAATGAAATTTATTCTGGTTTTCGGAATTGCCAACTTTTAAAATTTGCACAAATTTACACCTTATATTTGGCAAAATTTGACCCGTACAAGTTCTGCCATTCGCTGGAAATGAACCAATTAACGGTTTCGACTTGCAGCCTCTGCCGAATCGTTTTGATAACCGTGATGGGCAGCCCGGTCAGGGCACTCAGCCGAGGAACCGTGGGGACAACAACCGCACCCCTAGGCCGACGCAGCCCCAGAGGATGCCCAGGCAGGATTCTCGTGGCGGTCCACCTAGGAACAGCCTGAACGAGGACGGCAATAATTTTGGTTGGTGTATAAAACTTGCTATATAGTGTCGCAGTATAGTTGTCTACAATATATTTATACAGCACGCAAACTAGACCTGCCACTATTCACAATACTTGATGTGATGGGGAATATTGCGTGCAAGATTAAAAATTGGTTTGAATAAGTTGTCACTTGTCTCTTTTGATGGGTAATGTTTTTCAAATCAAGACATGTTTTTTGGTATCCTATCATTAATCATTGTTTATTATGGTGAAAATACATTTGAAAGTGCGATATTCTGATCTGAGCACCAGCAATTGAAATTCTTTTGAGGGTAACTGCATTTTTCTGCATCACCATCGCAATTCACTGCAAATCGATTGTGACTGTTATTGTCCTTGCAGAGGAACGCAGGCGTTCCCAAGGTACGTTCGGCGACAGCAACCAGCTGTTCCTGGGCAACCTGCCGCACCGTGCAACCGAAGACGACCTGAGGGAGATCTTTGTGCAGTTTGGCCCCATCGCCGACCTCAGGATCCACAGCAAGCCCAACAACAAGGCCGGCCCGCCAGGAGCCCGGGCACCAGCTAACTATGGTTTCATCACCTACGAGAACCAGACCGGCGTGCAGAATTGTCTTGCAGCAAAGGTAACAAACCACTAACAATCGGGTCTTGTCTTGATTTCATATTCTAGACCAGCGCTACATTTAAAAAAATATATTAACATAAGTTTTAATAATTTTCATTAAAAATACTCACAAATTCTTTACATACAAAAGTTTACAAAAACGTAGATAAATTGGTATGATGGTGGATTTTTGTACATACTTAGTATTACATAGGGCTGCAGAAACCAGCCATGCATTTAGTTAAGGCATTTGGTATTTAATGTGCTTTTTTTTTTACTTTCCGACCAAACAGGGCTCTTGTAGCGATTCGTCTTATGAATTCTCCACAGAAATGTTCATGTCAAATAATCGGGACTCGACTGAATAGATCACCACAAGTTTATGTCACAGCATTGTATTTTTCGTCTTCTGTGAGGCACAAAGCAGGATAGCACCTAGAAATTATATGATTGTTTTTTTTTTTTCGAGTGTTGGGCCGCATCAAGGCCAATGATCAATTGAACTTGATTCGCGAGGACGCGCCTTTACCGGTATTTGTAAGTTCTTGAACCGCAAATAGTTTGATTTGATAATTTCGTGCGCTTGACATATACTATACGTTATGTTATTTTATGAGTTTTATCTCTAAACTAACGAAATGGTCAATTCTTCAGACTACATGACAGCATGGAAACTTTTTGGCATCTGTAGTTGCAATTTTGCAAATATTTTTGAGAATTATGAATGTATATATCTATGTGATTAAGTGCCCTAGCACAAAGGGATCCTTGGAGCTTCAATCCCTTGTCCATCCCGTTAAGAAATGTAGGCAAGTTCAAAATTATCTGTGCGGTAGGTACTTGTTTTTTAGTAGTTTATATTTATGTGACTATTTTCCATATCATGGCCTTTTAACTGTTTTATATTTTATTAGTATTCTTAAGACATGTCTGCTGATAGAATTATAAATGAAATGGTAGCCAGCAACTGTTGGAATTATTCGGTGACACTTGTGGTATGAATGGCAACTGGGGATTTGAAGAAACACAGTCTTATGAATTTGACTATTATCGCCAGGTTCAGAAGAGTCCACTCTCCATACGTTATCATATTATTACCTTGCAGCCCATCTACTTCCCCGCCAACGACAAGAACGGTGTGACGTTGAACGTTGAGGAGAAGAAGACAAAGGATCGCCCGTCGTACGGCAGCAGCGGGGGGCGCGTGAGCATGGACAACAGCATGGGCCCGAGGCCGAGGGACAGCAATGGCCCCCGGCGTGGCCCCACCGGTCTGCCGGGCGGGCAACCCAGGGGAGGGGGCACGGCCGGCGGGCCGATGGGCACCGGCACCACGGGTGGTAACAGACCCAACAGCTTCAACAGGGGCCCGCCGAACCGCAACCCAAACGGCACATACAACAACAACCGTCGCTAGCCGGCCAATTCTCACAGCTGCCGCTCTGGCGGACAAAAACACTTATCATTCTAGTTCGTGTGGACGGATAGTGTGTGGGATGTGTACAGTGTTCTTAAGTCGGTTGGAATAGAGCTGTTTAATGGATACATTGGTGCCAATAGTGACTTGCGTAAAAAATAATACTTGCAGGGGTTTGTTAACGCCAGTCGGGGCCCGGCCCTTTCATCCTACTCGGGAGTTTCGGGTGTCATTGCGTTAGCTAGCTCTTAAGTTTACTTCATTGATTTATATTCAAACCATTAGGAAATTTGTTTCATACTTTCCTGCAATTCATACAGAGATTGAGGTATTTTAGAAGCAGCATTTTTCACGGCTGTGCATATTTGGGGAATATATTTTTAACACCTGTCTATTGCATTTATATCAAATACAGTATACCTATTATATATACATATATATTTAAAGTTTGGATTGTATAATGGAAGTATATATAGTGCATGATTCCATGACACATCCCAGTAATGGTTTGTCTATGAATATAGCTCGTCACATTTTACATTGTAAAACTATTTTATTTCTTGTAGTATTGTTTTTTTTTTTTTTTGTATAAATATGATCTTAAATAACAGACCCAATTTGGAAATTTTAGTTTGTTTTTACTAAAAACTATTACAAAAGTATCTTAACCACTGATTTGTATTTATATATATATTTTTTTGTAATATACCTGTTTTATACCGATATTTAATTTTATATTTAGTGCAGTGGTTACGCTTTACTTTGACATGGATTATATGTTATACAGAGTGTGATTGATTGTTCTTTTTAAGCAGCTACTGATATTGTACTATTCCCAGAATGGCCAATCCAGTGACTTAAGGTATTCGCTTACGTTTTGTAGCCGGTCAGACTATGAGCGGCGCCCCCCCAAGAGTTTTTTCACTGTAAGGTTACTAATTTAAAATTCATTTGTATTTGGCTTGTACTGACTGTAGCATTATAGAATTGTTTCCTCGTTTCTCGGATGATCCCATAATGCAAGATTTGGTTCAAGTTGAAGACCGAATGAACTATCATTAAGGCTGAAACTTCTTGTTTCTTTGATAATAAATAGAATTTGCAATTAACTGTGTGCCTGTGTTTTTATTTTCTGAACTGTACTGTGTCTTAGAGTGTAAGTAACAGAGGCGGCGATCACATCCTTTACGTGTTGTAGCGTGTTTGTCTGTTAGTTGCGACGTTTTTCCTATAGTTTCGTCCCCTCGACGCCCCACCCGGTCGGACCACGGACGTTACATGCGGTGTCGTAGGCCCCTTAGTTGACTGTGTACGTGCATAAATAAACGTTTTTTATTTGAAACAACTTTTTTCTAAATTTGTGGACATTTTTACCGAGGATACTTATTTTCTATGTAATGTTGTGAAATTGTTAAACTAGCAACCATTAAATAATATTGTTGATAAACCCTTTATTTGTGTTAACGTCCCACCTGCATCACGTTGTTCCACCCAAACGACCGGAAAATTGTTTGTAATGATTAAAGGTACATTCATGGTTTCCGTAACTAGATGGTATGCCACAGTGTTACAGCGACTATGAATGCAACTTGATGTAGAATTTATAACTGAACCCTTTAATAAATTATTAATGTTCCCTTAATTGCATGCACAAAACCTTTGATACAAATTTTTAGCATTAAAAAAGCTTCGGACCCTTGGTTATTAGAACATAGAGGCTTTGGATCCTTGGGTATCCTAAGATGGTGACTTTGGATACTTTGATATCTCAAGATTATAGATTTGGATACTGTGGTGACAGATAGTGACTGATAATCTTTTTGTGTCAAGACAGTAAATTTGGGTACGAGGGATCCATTTTTCCTAATTTTTGGGAAAGTGCAGCATTAATACCCAATAATTAGGTAAATCTATTAAAAATATAAAATTTGCAATTGGTGAGGAAGATCAAATCCCATTTTACTTCGTGTGCAACTCGGTATAAATATGTACAATTAGCAATTGGTGCAGATGAAAGATCACATCGAAATTTCTACATCCTATAAGTTGCTTACTCTTAGGTGCTTTGTAACCATGAGACCACATGATCCTTGTAAATGTATTATGAAGATCTGCTCTAAACATAGCTCTTTACATTTGGTCCATTATATTTAATAAGCAATTGGTGCAGATAAATAAAAATATCACAAATAAATAAAAATTATAGTTATTTATATATTTAGGGCATGTAGTTTTTCAGTTCAAAAACATTTGATCAATTTGCTCGTCCTGAAAAATTGAATTTTTGAATGAAATCACTTCTTCTGGATAGACGTATATTCCCCATATGCATCACATCTTTCATGGATTTAAGGTAAGATCGTGTGCAAATCTCGATCATTCCTAATTCTGGTCTTCTTTTGAGGCCGCGCCCGTGGAAGAAGAGGACAATGAACGTGTGCGTATGTACATACAAGTGTGGGACAGCACGTGCACTTGTTGGAGGCGGCGCGCTCTCTCGCACCCAAGAGCTAGACGGCTCGCCACTCCATGCAGATCAGTTCAATCTTCAATCAGTTTGCTGCGTGCTGCGAGTGCGAGAAGAGCAACTGAAGAAGGAGGCGACCCGCCCGACTGGTAAGTTCACGTACGCGATTGTCGCTCCCGAAGGGACGTGGGGGCCCTCGAACTTGGCGAAAAGAAAGTCGCGCCCAATTCTGGCCCACAGCTGCCTAATCACGGAGGAATTACGGTGGTACTGGGTGGGAATATTTGTATTGTAAACGCAGATGAAGTTGGAATAGTTAAAACTGTTTTAAAATTTAAAATTTTGGGCATTTTGGGCGCTATCATACAGCAGGTGATTAGTCGATGGTGAGAAATTTCGGGATTAGAGAGGAATTGGCTGGAATTATGTTTCTTACATACGCAAAAATTTGAATAAATTAAACGGTAAGGAAAAGTTGTGGGTATGTTACACCATGTTCTACATCCAAATGCCTCCAAATAATTTGAATAGATGGCTATTTTCAAACGGTACCTTTAGTGCCTTTAGTAGTCGATACGTTTTTTCTTTAAAATTCAAAAAGATAGTTGTGAATATTTAAAAGCCTTTCTACAAACTTTCATCTATTTACTATTTTGCATTTGCATAAAAAGTAAAAATGCTGAAAGCAAATTGTTACAAGCTACATAAAAAATTTAAGTATCTTAGGCCTTGTCTTGCAGTAAGGTAGAATTTAAATAGTTTAAAGATACATAAAACTTTTGGGTATCTTATCCCCTATCTCCTGCCCAGGAAATCGGAATTGAAATAGTATAAAGTGCACAGAACATTTTTGCGTGTCTTCGTCCTGTCTTACAGCCTCCGAATAATTTCAATGGATGGTTATTTACCATAAGGTAATCACGGAAAATAACCATTGGTTTAGAAACGTTTCTTCCAAATGCAAAATTGTAATTAAAATAGTTTGAAAGATTTTTGTTGTTTTTGATCTTACAGTTTAATTCATTTAGGTGGACGGTTAGTTTCCATGTCTACCTTTGTGTATGCATGCTGAATTTCGGGATTATGGAGCTACTAGTTTATATATTGGTTCTTGTAAATGAAAAATTTGAATTTGAACAGTAGAAATTATATGGGAGATCTTTGGCACTTTGTGTCCTGGGTTACAATCTCTGGTAATTTTAAGCGTTAGTCCATGCATTTTAATCTATGATTAATCTCCATCGTTACTATTTTGTGAGGAATTTTGAGATTTGGGAGATACTGTTTAAACAATAATGTGTTCTTATAAACGCATTGCAATAATAGAAAGTGTATAGGATTTTTTTTGCGTCTTGGGCTCTGCCTTAATTTCTGATTAATTTGAATCAATTGCCATGGTTATCTTTTGCAAAAAAAAAATCGGCATAACGGAAGTAGCATGCAAATTTGTTCAGCAAACGCAAAATTGGAATTGCCTGCTCAAAGTTTTGATCCTTAGTTTCTGATTAATATTAATTAATTGAGGGTTTAGAAAACTGTGTTCATATTTTAGACTAAAATATGAACACAGTTTTCTAAACTTATTCCTGGAATTTTGAAATTCTAGTAACATCAAAGCCATTTATCTCATAACTACCAAAAATGCACTAGAAGTAAAAGGTTTTAACCTTTTACTTCTAGACCCCTCAATTGTAAGTTTCCATTATGACTAACTACGCACTCCACAATGGTATGCAAGGAAATTAATGACGAAATTAAGTTAATCAGATAATGCATTAATCAGATATAAACTACTAAAACCGCCAGACTATCAAACTCGAGTCAATAATCAAGTCGTAAATAATAGTTTTGAACCTACATTGATATGAGTTTACTCTCCAATGTTAATCAACTTGGACGTTCAAACAATAACCCTATAGAAGATATTTGCCCACCTTTATCACCAGCTACTTAAAACATGCTCTAGAAACGGAAAATATTCGCGCGAAATGTCTAAAAATAATGCACTTTGCGATGACTCAGTGGACGCACGATGCAGTTTCCTTTGCTTTGATCGTAAACTTATTAATACCACCCATTTATTGTTATTGGTGCGAGCCGGTCACCATCTGCTGCATAAATCGCTCGCATTCATAATTAACCACATGGAGCAGAACAGAAGGATTCAATGTTACTTATAGTGGGTGCGTTTATCAATCAAGCGCTCATCCGTCGCGCTATCTGCGTTTCCTGGTGATAGGTTGGGCAATTATTTATATTGTGTGGCAATATTTTTCCTTCTCGGAAGACGACCTCTTTCAGTGGAAAAAAAACGGGGTCACGATTACTGGTGATAAGTTGACGGCGAAGCGTTGAGGATTTTTTTGCACACATGTGTTCTATTCGTCTCGCGCTTTGAGCATGTGCTGGACGCATTGCCGAGTGTCCTCGATGATGAAACTTTTTATCACCGCCACGAATCCAATAAACAATATTCGGGCTCATTAAAATATCTATTTTCGGTTTCGTCATCCCAGAGACTTCGGCTTGTTTAACCTATTTACAGCGTATCGGAGCGGGTTTACTAGGACGCTCACTGGGTTTAATTGGTCTCGATTTCTTATAAACAACCATCTGCCTCTATCTCGGCTATAAAAAGTTGCGCGCAATTGATTTGTTAAGCATAAGCTGGATCAAATTGAATTCCTGCAAGAAAATACAATTTAATTATGAATTTTGATTGATTTGTGATTCTACTGATAACAATAAATCGATATTATATTCCAGAGCGAAATTTTTAATTTATATATTTAAAAAATATATATTACAAAGTAATCTGATGGAATTTCTTGAACTTTAAATCTATAAATTCTTAATATTTTGCAACATGTGATGGATGTTTTGAGAACGATTTTCAAGTAGGTCTTGGGAACGATTGAGTGCAATTAATTGCCGTTTCTATTAGATGAATGAAATAATGAGCATGGCAGTTTGTTGTCTTCATTGAATCAATGAGATTCAATGCGTGTTAATGAGCATATGTGCAGGCAAACAGTTGCACAGTAAGTAAGAGTCCACTTTACTAACTTGTTAATGCAGTACAATTGAACTAGTTTTTGGCAACTACCCATACAAGGATTTTACGTGACCTTTCTGTGAGATTTTGCTACAATGTTCTAATGCCATTTTATATAATAGCCGTTGAATACCAGAGAGGGTTAAGTCCATTTTATTTTTTTATTTAGATATGCACAGAAATGGATCCCGGGACACGTACCTAGTATATTTCTTGGCTGCTCTGAATTAAAAAGAATGGACTTACACCACTCTGGTTTTCAATAGGTTAGGGAGATAATCATATAATGAAATAATACCAGTACCAGTGCAAAATTTTGTTATTAACTATTCGTAACATTGTCAGTGCATACAAAGACCTGTCCCAAACCAAAATCCAACTAGAAAAAAAAAAAAAAAACACAAGTACTTTCTCTCAAAACCTTTAGCTATTCTCAAAACCTATTCTCAACTTTAAAAGTAAAAGGAAAGCCATGCCCTACCCCCAATTTTCACCTGATCAAATTATCTAACAGTTTCCCTAAAAACAGTTAATGCACTGGACTTTTCGAATTGTTAACATCCAGCTGCGTCCTCTTTCCACAATAAAACCACCAACGTGTCTATTTTGTATAATTTCTTCGCAAATTCGGCAAATCACGGCCGTTCTTCATGTGGGTAAACGGGTTTACAAATCCGACATTCGTCGGGCCTGGTGTAGGATTACGTTTCCGTACGTGACCATATGCCACCATATAGCTGAACGTAAACAGCAAATGCAGCACAAATGCATGTTCCACGAAAACGGGGAGAAGATTTAATCAGAAGCAATGCAAACGTGAGGTTCCCAGTAGTTTAAATGAATTTGTAAAAATAATCAAAAAAAAACCGCAAAATACGCGTGGTTTTTTTTTAAATATGTGAGTACAAACATTTTTATTTCGACCAAATGTTGTGTAGAAGTTTCAAAACTTATTAATTTCAAAAGATATTTGTATGTAAACTCAGAAGAAATGTATAGGCGATTGGATAAACAATTATTTGTTTATAAATATCTTGCGGTAATACTTCATGTTTGGAATCAATATGATTATCTACATATGACTATTTTTTTGCCGCATCTAAATTTCCACAGTTCTTGCAAATAAAAAAATTATTTATTAAACCATGAAGGTGATTTCCCTGCTTCAGTGAGTTACGCCTCACACTTCTAAATAGTCATTGGTTCCATTCTCATTCCTAGAAATGGCAAAACCATCTACAATAACCTGCAACATAGTAAATTCTATAAGTATAATTACGCTCCAACAAACATTAACCTAATGAAATATGTGATAATATTCAACAAAAATGATCAAACTTGTGCAAACATATGAGAATATGTTTTTTTGGTCAAACAGTATGAGAATATATTTATGATCATCAAATTCTAATAACAGTGTTTTACAGCTTTCCACATAACGATGTCGTATAATATCTTGTATTATGTGTGCGTGATCGGCCGAGTGCTTATGCGTGGGTTCATACTAAAACAATCATTCCTATAAATAAATATTGCAAGGCTGTTTTCTAATTGTTGACAATTTGCGGTCTGATTTCAAATAATTGAGCACTCTTGCAAACTTAACGGTAACTCCGGTAAACAAATCACTCAGTTTACAATCAAACAGAGACATCAATAATGTATGGAATGAAACATGAAAAACCGAAGAAATTGTATTAATTTCCAAAAACAAAAATACAGATGGCCGAATAGCCCAGAACTCACCATTGCACAAACAGCAATGGCCACCAATATTGTTGATAAAATACTCTATCTATGGACATAGCACTTGAGGAATTTTGTTAAATATGACTAAATTTTGTTGGAAATAATTGAAAATAACTGATCATTGAAATTTTGAGAGAAATGATTGAAAATTTGACTGTAAACATTATAATTTTGACAAAATAATGATAAAATACTCTATCTATGGACATTAGCACTTGAGGAATATTGTTAAATATGACTAAATTTTGTTGGAAATAATTGAAAATAACTGATCATTGAAATTTTGATAGAAATGATTGAAAATTTGGCTGTAAACATTATAATTTTGACAAAATATATAAAATTCTTACAGTCCTTGGTGAAGGTTTGGCAGAAAAATTTAAATTTTGTGAAATTCAACTGAAATTATAGTAGAAATAACTGAAAATTTGACAAATAATTAGCAGTTGCTTTTTTTTTTGTTGAATTGAATTGCTCTTTTTTATTGCAGAAGATGAAGTGCCATCAGTTCCTGTTGGTGCTATGCCTAGCATTGGTGCTATGCGACACATTAGCTGAAAAACCGGTAAGTAACTTTTTGCATTGACAATACATTTGGGAGTAGAAAACTTCGCTAGCTATTACAAATCTCTGCACTTGATCATGTGATGATCCTGGTAAGGGAAATATTCCATGGTGACTTTTTGGCCATATGAAGCACAATATGTACCCAAAGTATTTGCAAATCATCAATAAATTGCTTTGGTATTAAACAAGCTTGCATTTGAAATTTTCGATGCAGTCTATTAAAAAAAAAAACGAAGAAAGCCACTAGTTGAAATACTAAAGGTAGACAGAGCATAGACCAATAACATTTAAACAAACTCCAAATACAATGGGGATCTGGTATATTGGCTTCGTCTGTATCACCTCAATTCAAACCAGTAAAAGAGTAAAAACTCAAACTGCCTCCACTTTAAAAACTTCTCTCGATGGTTACTGTAGTCTAATTTGCACTAAAGGCTGAATATTGGCTCAGAATAGGTACATATTTGGCTTTCGAGGCTTAAGTCGGCTGCAATAACTTAAAATTAAATTTGTAAATTTTCAGAGGAAGCATAAGAAAGTCCGTAGGATCAGGAAGCCTGCCATCCTGGCAGTCGACCCTGAAGCAGCTGAGATCACTTCTGATGAAGATGACGTGATCAATATGTTGGATAAGGATGAGGAGTTTGAAAACGCCAATAAGGGGTCAGTCGATATCCCACCGGAGGAGATAACAGACAACAGGGTTTCACTTTCAGGTGACTTATTACTCTCACAGTAATAATAATTAAATTGAGGACAAGAATCTGTAACGTTGACAGTCTTATTGAATAAATTAGCCCGGAGCTACCAATTTTGGTCTGGGCAAGATATTTACCCATAAGTTAAATACTTCTAGAATTAAATATTTAAACCTGAACCAGCATTGTTTTTTAAATTTGAAGTTGTTATTATTTTTGTTGTTAGATATCTGTGCGAAGGTGCACTGCGGTGCCGGAAGAGTGTGTGAGGTGGACGGTAATGAGGAGCCCCAGTGCGTATGCATCTCGGCCTGCCCCATAGAGACAGAGCCCCGTCGCAAGGTCTGCTCGAATCACAACGAGACCTGGACTTCGGACTGTGCTGTCTACCAGATGCGGTGCTGGTGTGACAAGGGTGATGAGAGGTGCAAGGGCGAGGAGTACAAGCATGTCCACATTGAGTATTACGGGGAGTGCAGGGAAATGCCTGTACGTACATAAAAATGCGATTTTAACCAGACTACCGAATAAAAAGAATTAGTTTGTCCTTTATGGTAGCGGTTGAGCACCTAATTTTATATTCAGCCATCTAGTCCTAGAAGAACAGGCTATATTCACTCTCTATATTTTTTTCTTGTGGTGATCTATGCGGCTGATTTTTTCAATTATCTATTACTCCTCGCCATCCATTTTTGCGTCCACTGCTGGACATTGGCCTCTTCTAAAGACATCCACATTTTTCGGTTCAATGCCACTTTTATCCAGTTTTCTGCAATACGTCGTCATTGTCATCAGTATTAGGGGCCACCAAAAGTATTACCTGGCAGTAATATTCCTACTGTCTGATGCTGAGACCTTGACAAAAATTGATCACCAAAAGTGTTTCTGCCTACATTTGTATATTACATGCCGTCCTATTTGTACTACTTAGGAGTGTTCCGAAGGTGAGATGGCCGACTTCCCCCGTCGCATGCGCGACTGGCTCTTCAACATCATGAGGGACCTCGCTGACCGCCAAGAACTGCCAGCTTACTACCTGAAGATGGAGAGGGAGGCCGAGACTAACATGACCCGCAGGTGGGCGAATGCCGCCGTTTGGAAGTGGTGCGATTTGGACGGACATCCCGCGGACAGGTACATTCCTACTAACCTCCGAATTGCCACTTCGTTCCAATGCCTAGATATAAATGGTTTACCCGAGTTGTATGTTACATTAGGTCCGTTTCTCGTCACGAGCTCTTCCCGATCCGAGCGCCGCTCATGGCTTTGGAGCATTGTATTGCACCGTTCCTAAACAACTGCGACACGGACAACAACCACCGCATTACACTGTCAGAGTGGGCCAAGTGCCTGGAGATTGACGAGGTTTGTATTTGAATCGTTTATTTTAGAAACCCGCTAATTGTACTTTTTCAAATAATCTTTCATACATTGTAAATACATTGTAAATAAATATCCCATTAAACGGAATGTGAAATGAACGGATAATGCAGAAAAATATGCGTTCTGGTTACCGTTCTGAGTTTCTGAAATAAACTATTCATTTGTGTAATCACTGATATACCGAGTGTCTGGGATAAGGGGCGAACATAGGAATTTAACATGTAAAATTAAATATGTGTAATTATTAGCTTAGTTAGCCTGTTGCAGCCCTCGCTACGCTCCCGCTTAGCGGGTGTAGAGTCTAAGACTAGAGTAAATCCCGCTTCCTTCCCTTGTAATGTAATATACTATTCACAATAACATGACATTTCGTCGGCTTAATGTTATAAGGTTGTATGTGCAAATTTGCAAAGTTGGAAATTAGGATTTTAAATATGTTTGCTATTACAGAAAATGAAATATTTTGCTGTGTAAATAGATATGTTTTTATGACAGATTTCTAATGAACCGATTTTAACCTTCCAGCAAGTTGAAAGGTCCCATGCTGAAAACTTAGACCCTGGTAATACTATAGACCTAAACATTGAAAAAATGTTACATGCAACCTTGTAACACCAAGCACACGATTTGTCAAACTAACGGCAATTGTTTTTATGGTACAATGTTCAACTTATTTTTATTAATTCTGAGGTGGATTCTGGTACAAACGAATATTAAATGGATTTTTTTGGACAGTTTTTAATACTCTAAAAAATATTCATTTGCGATTTTTCTCTAAAATTAATAATTACACATATTTAATTTTACATGTTAAATTCCTATGTTCGCCCCTTATCCCAGACACTCGATATAATGAGTAACAAGAATCAAGCTTTGCTTCTTGGTTGATTCAGGTAAATCTTTATTTATTATTTTACAAGTTACAAAATTTGGTACAGTTTTTTTTTCATTTAAATTACACGATTTTGAATATTCTTATATGGCTCCCTCTGGCAGCTAGACAGGACTGTATGGGTCACTTTGTGACATTTTTTATTAGGTCATAGCATTCTGGGCATATCTACTGCCCAATATTTTTAACATAGAGCCCAATGGCCACAAACGTGACAGATGTGTTATATTTTGTTTAATAAATTTTAGTTTCATTAAAATTTATTTTGTACACTTCGCTCGGTCTGCAGTCTAAGCTGGAATTAACGATTTATAGCCCAATTACACCTAAAAGTATGTATCAATACACAATCAGTTATTTTATTTTATTTTTGCAAGATGCAGGTGTTAATTACGCATCTGCAATGATACGATTGAAATTTTAGATTATGTATACAAAACAAAAAAGTATGTGGTGGTTAACATGTTTAATCTAAACTTTCAGAGCACGGTTTTTAAAATTAACTCTTGGTTTTTCAGACGGAAATTGACGACAAGTGTGCCGAAATC
Source organism: Othius punctulatus (assembly GCA_951805005.1). Lineage (NCBI taxonomy): Eukaryota > Metazoa > Arthropoda > Insecta > Coleoptera > Staphylinidae > Othius > Othius punctulatus. Next base: position 18,787,281 of record OX638145.1, read on the forward strand.
GAGGAGGAGTCCTAAACGAGTGTGAAAGTCTAGTTTAACAGTGTTAATAGTTACTAATTCATATAAAGATGGGTAATTTTATCGATAAGATAAGCCGAATGCAGAATGTAATGGTGCTAAATATTTGTATACTTAATTTGTTGTTAGTTATATGTGCGTGTGACTTTTGTAGTCTAATTATCGACAGACCTACCTAATGTAATATATATGACATATATTTTCAATACTTTTGTAACATGATGTAATAAAGTTTGTTAATCATCATACATTCCTGTAATCTTTCTCGGTTGAGTTATTCTGTATACAACTGCTGCTACTGTGTCAACTGCCAGTTATGCGTCTATGTATATTTACTATTTCTGCATTTTCGGTTGTTTAGTTCATATTAGTTTAGCTAATTTTAGTTAGAAGTAGAAAACGTAATGATTACCACTCATTCTATTGAATGATTCATTCACATTGAATCATTGCCATTGAAGATGAGTCGACGATAAGGATAAACTGTTAATTTGAGAATATTTTACTAGCTCAAGTTTGGGTGAATAGTTAATACCAATCCAGTATTACCAAAATTGTTTATAAAAAAAAATCAGTTCTAGTTTTGGCAACCATAAGTTGTTCGCAAGGCTACTGATTAAAATTTGAAAATATATAATTTTAGCAGGTAATTTGAGTAAGTACAATGCACACGCGCGGTTGTGGCAAGTCAGGTGTCCCTTTTGGCGAATTAATATTTTAGGCGCCCCTGTGGGTAAAATTTCTGGTGACGCCAATGGTGGCAATTGTTAGAAATTGAGGATGCTTTGAATGTTGTAAACAATTTTTGTCTGAGTTATTAGAGTTATTTGCAGGCGTTCACGTTCACTGGGAACTTGGAAGCATCGGCTTTGTTGGGCTGTTTGCGTTAGCTTTGAGGGGGTGAGTTTGAGATAATCGAGCGCCTCTATAAATAACTGTCCCATTGACTTAAAGCTACGATTCTGTAATTTTCCATTCGCGTTGTTTATTTTCCAACAGATCCGATCCCGTGCCGAGTGAGGAATTGAGGAGACTCGCCCGCCTCGAATGGCCGGCCGTACGAGATAGACGCGGACTCCCTCACTTCCCCCCGCGCCCCTGCGGGGCACCAGGAGCCCGCTTCGCCGTTATAAAAGTTTTCCCTCCAAATCTCCATGAAGAAAAGGAACGAAACAGACGCATATGGAACAATCGATAACGGCCATATTGGCGTCTCGGCGTTCCAGTGAGCGCGATTGGACGAGCGCGGACACGTGACCGGTTTGCGCAGGCCCCATTGGCCAACGCGGCAGTTTGGCGCGCGTAGCGTATTTCAGAGAAGCCGTTCGCTAGGGGAGCATCAGTGAATTGGAAGCCCACGAAAATGGTGAGTTTTGTGCCGTCCAAAGGCGCCAGACAGGCCTGAAAATAACGCCGAACGAAGGCCATGGGCCCCCTCGAGGTCCCGGCGCGTTTTCAGCCCCGTAACCCCGGAATAATCAGTGTTTTTCGTTAAATTCCAGGCTGGCGGTAAAGCAGGCAAAGACTCTGGCAAAGCAAAGGCCAAAGCTGTTTCTCGTTCGGCTCGCGCCGGATTACAGGTATTTATTATTAATTGAGCGTCTCATTTGGCGTGATCGTAATTGACTTTTTTCAACCGCCGATTTTTTTCTCTGAAGACGCCGTTTAGGTTAGGCACTCATGTTTGGTTATGTTTTTGTTTAGTTCCCCGTAGGGAGGATACACAGACACTTGAAGAACCGTACCACCAGCCACGGACGCGTGGGGGCCACCGCGGCCGTGTACTCCGCTGCTATCCTGGAGTACCTCACCGCCGAGGTGAGTCGCTTTTTTCCACCTCAACCACCCGCACACTTGTAGGTTAAATTGCCTCCCGATGACGCACACCAGAGACAGCCTTACCAAAAACAACAATAGTCCTACAAACCACATCAATGCATTATTGCAATACCAGCACAAGACAACTCATTCATACACTATTATTCAAGGAACCAAAATCTGCAGGCATATTCAATTAATTAATATTGCTCAAGGTTAAATTCAAATACACTGTGCTTGTTAATGTGAATTACATTTATCCAGAGTGCCGAACATTACGATCCGCCACTTAAATTTGTTAACCCTCAAGTTTTCTTTTACCATGCCATTTGATCTACAAAAATAAAGGGTATTTATAATTTGCTTTTATATAATAACAAATACAATTGAAGCTGTCCAATTTAATTCTTTGCAGTTTGCACAAATATTAATGTTTGGCTGAAAATACGTGGTGTCTATAGTACCATAAGTACCATGTAAAAGCCATTTGCATTCTTTGAATGTAACATACCAGCATTTGTATTGAAATCTAACCTAATAATTTATAAACGATGAGTACATTTTAAGCTAGGTGGCGATTCTATGCATGTCTTGAAATTTCTCATCGTCTAGACGATTTGAATTTTTCATTGTCTAGTAGAATTAAGTTTATCGACTGTCAGTATAATTGAGCAACCCAATCCTACCGACTGCGGATAGAATTTTCACTTCCTGGTTGTAAGGTTCGACTTTGTTAAGCCTAAGCCTCATATGCCTGACAATTATTATATTAGGTATCAATAAAAATGCTAACATTCAATGATTACCAGGTTGTTTTTAAGATTCAGTATATGTACTATGCACAACAACAAAAACTGCGACCACTCTTAAAAGAGATTTTAGCAGTATTTTATCAGATTTATACCAGTATTTACCATGCGTGATAAATCAATGTATGACTGTTGGACCAGTAATATTTATATAATATTTTTAATACCCCAGCGGAATAGTGCCATCTATCTATTATCTGTAATTTGAATGAAACAAAAAATTTGCTAAAATAAAGGAAAGTCGAATATTATTGCAGTAATGTCAATTTATCTGTCAGTGTCACATAAAACTTCTTGCGATATAAATGTTACTGGTCAACTAGTTACTTATTGCTTCATCGGAGTTGGTGAATTCAGTCATGAAAGAGGCGTTAAATAATTTTGATAGATAAATAAGACGTCTTTAAAATTAATTAATATTCGGCACATTCGTTTATGATATAAATTTTGTATGAGCTCATGCATAGCTTCTTTGCGCATTTAGTAAATAGCAGATTAATTTTAAAAAAATGGTCGAGTCTTGTGTTTTTTTACGAGTTCCACAGAGCTCATCACCATTTGGTAATTAGTTATACGCAAGGCCGCCTTACAAATTATTTCTACATTTGGTCAGGGTATAATTTGTCTGTACTGCTACATTCTGTATGATATATAATTATTATAATAAAAAATATATAAACAATCATTACTAATTAAAATTTATTTAGGATTTTACAATAAATTTAATCAGCTAGGTAATGTTGTTACCTTCTTAACGGACAAATAATTTGAAAAATTTCATTGGCAATTAATGTATTTTCTGTCTATGATTTTAAAACTGAATATTTAATGTTTTTTCGTAATTAGATATTCTGATGTCTGTAGGACCACTTACCAAAATGCCAAATTTTGTGTACAACCGTTCTTGATTGTTCTCGCAGTAGAAATCCATTTTACTTGCCTATGTTGTCAAAAATATGTACTACACTTTACGTTGAAGTGCTTAATGTCAATCACCCATATACCCTGGCATTGTGCTGCTTAGATGCATTAAGCTGATGTGAATTTTTATTTTGAGAATATCCTAAAATTTATGAATGGTTTAAATTACGTCGTTTATTTAATTTTAAATGAATGTTTTAATTGTGTTTTAGGTGCTGGAATTGGCAGGCAATGCGTCGAAGGATCTTAAAGTGAAACGTATCACGCCGCGTCACTTGCAGCTGGCAATCAGAGGAGACGAGGAGCTGGACAGTCTCATTAAAGCAACGATCGCTGGCGGCGGCGTGATCCCGCACATCCACAAGTCCCTGATCGGCAAGAAAGGAGGCACACACTCCCAGCCCGCCTAGAGTAATATAGAGAATAAGGAATGTACAAAATTTATGTTTAACGATGTGTCGATAATGTGTTTTAATATTGTTGGGCACATTCTATTATCTTTTGCCATACCATTGGAACTTTTCCAATTTTATATTGATGGTATTTTACTTCGTTCAATTTTGATATTAATATATTGAAAGATATATATATAAATAAAGGTTTAATGTAAACTAAAAAAATATTCAGTTAATGTGCCTTCATCCTTGATAATTTTAGCACTTGACTTTTCTGATTCCCCGTGGAATTTCGTTTTCAATTTTTAATGTGTAATGTTTAAGTGTTTAGATTTATGTTCAGTTTTTCATTAGAAATGTATCTCATTTGTTCTTTAAATTATCATAATTATTTCCATAATGTAATTTTTACTATATTACTATAGATGTGTTCATGACTACAAAACTAATCTTTTATGTAATTGAAGCGTTAATAATATAATTATAAAAACTGTACAATTTCTTTCGACTTGTTCCTACAATTCGAGGCTACTTTATTCTATATCAAAAGTATGTCTTAACAGGATTTAAACTAGTAAGCCTAACAGCAATGATGTAAATTCATACCCTCCATATTTGTATGAAATTGCCCTGTTATGTATATATTTTCACCTGGGCCTTTGTGCTACTTATTGATACAGTAATGTTCATATGTAGTAACATGATTGTGCAACAATTAATAACCGACATAATTTATTATTATTGTAATTGCTGCAATTATCATTAGCCGGATTTTTATACTGTAAATTTGGAACTGATATTTCAATTTTATTGTCTTTTTTTCAGTTAGCTCGACCAAGCTTTGTGAGAAAATAAACAAACCAGTGCGAAACTATTGGACAAGATACAAAACAATCTGTGTCATGACATTTCCATTATTAACTATTATTTGTGTCATTTGTCATTTCAACATAACCTTATTAATAACCCTTCTTACAATGCAAAAATTGAAAGTTCGCAACACAAGATTAAAGCACATTAAAGTTACTAGAATTGGTTACACATATTTAACAAAATCTGGCTATATAAAGGTAATTTCTTCATTCTATTATATATTTTTTCTCGGTTGTGTGTGTCTTTTGTATCCTTTTATTTTCCCTTATATTGGTGACACTGCTTTGACCTTGAATTTTGAAAAAGTCAGAAAAAACGTTCCGTTACGAAAAATCGTAACGTCCAATAACGTCAAATCGTTTCAAAATGAGTTTTGATAACTACGTTGTATTAAAATGCTACTATCCATCTTATTTACAGGGTATATTCCGCCAACAACAAGAAATCACCCTAATTCACGCCAAAGTAAGTTAAATATCAAGTTCACAACTGTTTCCACAATATGTAACATTTTCGTTTCAGAGCAAACCATTTGTCGACGAGTCTTTCATTTCTACAGATCCCCGTTTCAAAAGTGAGCCTGAAGGTTCTTCTGCAGACTTAACAGGCAACCCTCTTATTCTAGATTTAAAAGACGATGAAGACTGGATCAATGCATCCAGCCAAATTCAGCAGCTAGACAATTGGACGGAAGAGGAGAACGAACATTACCCTATGAATTTATCAGAGGGACGGTAAGTCAAGTATCTTCAGCTGTTCAAGATTAACTGTTTACTTCACGCGCAGGTCAATGCTGAATATCCTCAATAAGGAACAGGTGAGATGTGGAGGAGTCGAAAACGTGTTGGCACCGATGATGTATTGTGTTCTCGAACCGAAGAAACTAAATCCGTTAGTCTTAATGGGCTCTAATCTTTTTACCAACACTCGGGTGATGGTGTACATTAAAGGATGCCACTCTAGAAGCCACGGAAGCATGAAAATCAGTGAGATGGTTGCCAAGCACCAGAAAAATTGTGGCCACAGTTCAGTGGTAATTTAGAAGCTGCAATCAAAATGTTGTTATTAATAATTAATTTGCAGATCAATAGTGAAGTGTCTGCCGTGTATTCTATAGCAGGGAGGCACATACGGAAGGGCACAAGCCTGGCTGGAATGACTTTGGGCTCTATACTCCTGGAGACATCGTGGGACAATCTCGTATATGATCCAGTAGCTGCATACATAAAAGATATTAAAATTGTAAGTTTCGATAGAAAAAATCAAACCAATATTAAATAGTTGTTTAGAAATTGCAGACAATGGTGGGACACCCAGATTCATCACTCAACATCTTCTGGGAGCAACTCAATACTATACAGAGCTGTATAGATATGTTTTCCAGGGACATCAACCTGGATAAAATGGAAATTTCAAGCACGCCAATGGAAATCTCAGAGATTTTAGACTCCTTAAGGAATATTTCCTGCAAGAACCAGAATAGGAAAATTTTGATGATGCAGAAATTTGAGTTTAAGGATCTGAATTTGGACAAGCTAAGAGATGAGGACTTCTTAGATCAGCTGTGGGGATTGTTGATAAGTAAGTTTGATATGGGATTTTTAATCTTCGGTAACTACTCTTTATTTATTTATCGACGGCCTATTTCTGCTGATATGATTACCATTGCCAAGGAGCGATTTACCCCACTTTTTCTGTATTTGAAAAGTAATAGTTGTTTAAATAAATAGTGCAATTTTGACTTTGTTGGTATCATACTTTATTATATTACGGTGACTATAGTTTCGATCGAACAGTCGGACTTAAGTCTTATCCTAAACTGGCCGCGCCACCGTCACCTTTAGGTACTTCTTAGACAGAGATATTAATGTAATTTAAAAATTGATTTAGCTGTCGAGCTTGCCTCAAAACATGCAAAGATATAGTCTACATCTCTGTACCATAACTTAATATGTTTTAAACCTAGTGGGGAATTTAGTATATTTTCAGTTATGCTATTCATAAAGATATCTGCCAACAGCGGGCTAGGTAGAGAACTCATTGCTAGACCTGTTCTTTGTTCATAAAACAATTATTGAAGGAAAAATAATTATGTTTGAGTATGACTTCTTAAGTGAGATAAATAATCTCACTTTACATAACCGGGTTTGTGTTGTTTTTGTCCAATATGTTTCTTATTAATTTAATGCAATCATGTGGAGGAATTTCTGAGAACATCGTTTAATTTAAAACATATAAGTTTGATAATCATCGACTGTTCGGTCGAATCTATAGTCACCGAAACGTAATAAAGTGTGATACCAGCATAAAAATTGCATTATTTATTTATACATTATGTATCACGAAGTAAAAGCCTCCAGTGTTAATGAAATTAATAACAGTTTATTTTAGATTGCAAAAATGTTGCTGACATCCGCGAATGTTTAATATACATATTTGTGGAATGTGCTCAATGTTTATCCATTCGTTATAAGGTAAGTTTTTATAAAATTTGTATGCGCGGTATATCATACAAATATTGCAATTAATTATAGGTACCAGAAGATAACACAACTTCTGTTGGTAACATTTTGAATGGCATCTTAGAGGGAACGCTAGCAGTCCCAACTATATCGTCTTCGCTAGCCTTAACTTACCTCATCGAACTGGGATTGCAGAAACTGAGAAATGACTACTTCTATCTTATGAATTACTTCGATCAGCTGCAGAGACAACATTTGCAGAATCAGTGGAAGTAAGAATTGTTTTTAACTACAAAATTACTTGGCATGAAATAATATAAGCGTTGGTCATGTTCTAAACTATTTTAGTGAATTACTGGTGGATGTGATGAAGGTGAGCAAGATAAACCATGGCGCCATGGTGGCTATTGACACAATTGCCATGGCCTCGAGGATGACGCGCATGACGATTGCCAAGGGACCGACTGCGCTGAACCATGTTATTGTTAAGCAGGTCGACCACCTGGCCAACCTGCACGTGGCTTTGCAGTTCTTGTATCTCGCCAAGACCAATGATTTGCCAGAGGAAATGTTCAGTGACTTGGTCAAGGCTGTGTTTAGCAGTTACTCATTTAACAATCCACTGTGTTTCAAGACATTGCAAAATGATAGGCTGTGTGAGATCGATGTTGCCAGCTTATGCAGTGTGAATACGGAAACGTTAGTATTATGTAGATTGATCAACTGTAACAATTTTCACTTTACACAATTGAAACATTTACTGTACTTTTAGTTAATATCAATCAGTTTTTAAATAATATGCCCTTATATTTAGCATTCGTCACACACTTTGGGATTCGAGTACTTTTTATAACTACTCCATTTGCCTCGAATGGGGATTCATTGAATTTATTTTGGGTTTCTTTGGGTTTCTTCGATTAGTTCTTTAACAATTGTCTGTTTCTGCTACTGATAACGATAATAAATTTGCTCGGCGTTTTAGTTTGAACGTAGTCTCGTGGAATTTAAAGATGGTTTCAAATAAAGGATCGTCCTTTGTGACAACGATATTTCACCATTCCGAAAACCCCATTATTCCATCTTGTATTTATAAGGATTACAGTAAGTTTGGGATTTTAGATATTTCATAATAAATTATTGAATTCTGTCTTAATTGTTTATTAATTTTTTTATTTTCTTTCAGATATTCCACTAGAAGATAACAAGGAGAAAATGTATTATGTAATAGAAGCTGCTGTGTACACAAAATAAAATTGTGGAAATGTTTAAGTTTATTGTGCTACGGGAATTTAATTTACATTTAATATTCAAATGTTTACGTAAACTAGCGTGGATTACTGGTTTATTTTATTGGATCTGCAGATAGTTGCAAACAACATGCCATGTTACTGGAAATTCAATCCATTCATTGATTACTTGTGTAGTTTTCGAGCGAGACTTGTTTCAAATTATGATGTTTGTACAAAACTATAAATATGTAAAAATTAATTTGTTGCTTCTAATTTACATATACATATAGAGTTAATGATGGTTAGTTACAGGAAATATAATACATTCATTGATTACTTCAGTCCTAAAATATGCTGAATCCAAAAATGCAAACCGCATTGCTGTGAGGTCCTTAGTTATTGAGAAATAAAATTAAAAACGTATGAAAACTTACACACAAACTAACAGGAATGCAGTCAACTTTTATGTTGGAAACGATAGAGTGGTGAATGCTGATTCCAAATATGCAAACCGCATTGCTGTGAGGTGCTTAGTTATCGAGAAATAAAATAAAAACCGTATGAAAACTTACACACAAACTTACATTAATGCAGTCAATTTTTAAGTTGGAAACGATAGATCAGTGAATGCTGAATCCAAAAATGCAAACCGCATTGCTATGCGATGCTTAGTTACCGAGCTAAAAATTAAAAACCAATAAACGTTCTCTCGCCACTTCTGTGATCCTGGTACGAAATCCGAAAATTACAAAATAAAGTCTGAAAATTTCTATTTCAACTGAGGGGGCTCAGTGAGTGGGCAGTATGATAGACTTGTGAATGCTGAATCCAAACATGAAAACCGCATTTCTGTGAGGTCCTTAGTTACTGAGAAAAAAAATTAAAACCGTATGAAAACTTACACACAAACTAACAGAAAATCAGTCAATTTATCTTTTGGAAACGATAGACTAGTGAATGCTGAATCCAAAAATGCAAACCGCATTACTGTGAGGTCCTTAGTTATCGAGAAATAAAATAAAAACCGTATGAAAACTTTCACACAAACTTACGAATGCAGTCAACTTCTTTTATATTGGAAACGGTAGAGTGATGAATGCTGAATCCAAAAATGCAAACCGCATTTCTGTGCGATGCTTAGTTACCGAGATAAAAATTAAAAACCAATAAACGATCTCTCGCCACTTCTGTGATCCTGGTACGAGATCCGAAAATTACGAAGTATAGTTGGAAAATTTCTATTTCAAGTGAGTGGGCTCAGTGAGTGGGCGGTATGATAGAGAAGTGAATGCTGAATCCAAAAATGCAAACCGCATTGCCGTGCGATGCTTACTTATCAAGAAAATGATTAAAAACGTACCATAATGTAATACTATACTAATACTACTAAAAATTTTAGCAAATTTAATAAGTTACGGCCTCCGCTTTGTGAAAATCCGCCACGTATTGCGTATGTTTGACGAAAAACTGCAAAATTACTTCACACAGCGATTAATTTATAATTCACTTGCATCTTATTCAGTCGTCTAGCGAAATACGTCTATTTACTTTATAAATGCGCAATCAGATTGTAAAAATATTAAGTTTCTGCCAAGTTATTTAGGTTTTTAAGAGCACTTATCAGAGTCATTTCCGATCATCCTGTATATAGCGATAATGGCGCCCTCTTTACCGAGGTGGCGGAATTTTGCCGGAAACTCTAGTACAGAAGCGCCCACGGGATGTTTTGGCGCTGTAAACCCAATGTACAGGGCACGTCGAAAACGCTACTAAAAATGTTAAATTACGGCATAACCGGACTCTTCGTGGGAATATAATTGCCGAAGGGGCAAACTGCAGCCATCCATTCAGTTTCCTGCAACATCACGAGCCTCAAATAAATTCGGTAAGCGTTTTCTAATACGTTTTTTGTTAGCGGCGTTTTTGGGGTTAAACTCTACAGACTCTCGCACAGGCGAGTTTATTATTATTCGATGTGATGCATTGGTGCATTCTTTGAGGAAGATAATGGTAATTACATAGTGCAGGTGTAGTTCATAGAATCTGGTGATTGCCATTCTAGTTGTGTGCAATTTTAAACTCGCTGTTACAGTTATAATGGTTCTAGCTGGGTTCTAGTTAAATCAAACAGGTGAGTACCCAGTTATTGTTCGTTATATCCTAAATGATCCAAGTGATCCAAATGATCACTTGTACTACCAATTCTTGCATTAGTAGTTATTGGCCGTCCACTCCTTGAGCGAAAGATGTACATCAGTTAAAACGAATAAATACATTCATTATAGGTTAACGTATAATGCCGCGTTGATTTTTCATTTGAGCACCTTCACTGGATGGCACATCACTGACAATACCCTTCAGAATGAAACGCAGTTGTCCGATGAAGGAGGTGTGCAAATAACTCTGGTCTAATGTAACAAGGGTTATTGATACAGTTTATATTATACATCATTATTATACATCATTATTGTGTTACGGTGAATGTATTTATAATCATCGTATGAAGCCTTACATTGTAGATATTCTTGCAATGAACCTGTTCAATCCGATTTCAAGTAAACAACATAGATTTTGTGAATTTGGAACTTGCTCCGTAAAGTAGCTCCGTACCTTGCTTAATATTGTGTATGTTTTTAGCACCACTCGTTAGGACAAAGACCTGACGTAAGGATTGCATTGGTCAGCCAGAAACGGCTTCAAGACACAATTCCTAAGCGTCGAAGAGCGCTTTCATATCATTGTCGGCGTTTTCACTAGCCCAGAAACGACCATTAATTCATTAGGAACATATTATAGACTTGTATGCTTTTGCATGGATGCTCCTCAATTATTACGATCAGTGATAATTTACCATACATCTGAGTCTGGGGTAAGTTCTACCGCCCTTCAATACTCTCATGATATAGACGAGCAAGCTCTATAAATCTGCCTATATGTTAATCAATCAATGGAAGATCATTTATTAAGAGTAGAGATAATATATTATTATTACAGGTGAAATTTATTAAACATAAATGATGCTTTTAATCTTAATTATGTATTTCCTTACTACAGCTAATCTTGTTTTTACTTTTAGGACGTTAATGTTTGGTCATGGAAAAACAGGATGTTCTATGTTCTGATATGATTATGGATTACAAATGAGGTGTTGCATCACGAAAACTGCACTATTGTGGAAGATGTTACTCTTTATACTATATACAATGGATACGTTTATTCTGCTTATGTGAAAGCCATTACTGAGTTGATTTAAATTTTGGCTTCTGCGCAAATTCATGTAATTTAAAATTTAATTTGTTGCTTAACCGTTAATGTCATCGCTGCTGTGTTTGTATACATATAGAGCTGATGAAGGGTAGTTATTTCAAATGCAAACAAGCACTTATTGATTGCTCTTATAATTTTCGAACATAGCTGTTTTAAACTTAGCATTATGCGCAATATCTTGTAATTTAAAAATTGATTTAATGCTTAACCATAAATGTTATCGCCACTCTCTTTGTATACATGTAGGGCTGATGAAGGGTAGTTATTGAAAATGCAAGCCATTTATTGATTGCTCCCATGGTTTTCTAAACCACATCTGTTTTAAAATTGGAATTTTCAACAATATCTTGTAATTTAAAACTTGATATATTGCTTAACCATAAATGTTATCGCTGCTTTCTTAGTATACATATAGAGCTGATGAAAGGTAGTTATTGGAAATGCAAACCATTTATTGATTGCTGCCATGGTTTTCGAACCACAGCTATTTTAAATTTGGAATTTTCAACAATATCTTGTAATTTAAAAATTGATTTGTAGCTTAATTATAAATGCCATCGCTGCTTTCTTTGTATACATGTAGAGCTGATGAAGGGTAGTTATCGGAAATGCAAACCATTTATTGATTGCTCCTATGGTTTTCGAACTACATCTGTTTTAAAATTGGAATTTTCAACAATATCTTGTAATTTAAAACTTGATTTATTGCTTAACCATAAATGTTATCGCTGCTTTCTTTGTATACATATAGAGCTGATGAAAGGTAGTTATTGGAAATGCAAACCATTTATTGATTGCTGCCATGGTTTTCGAACCACAGCTGTTTTAAATTTGGAATTTTCAACAATATCTTGTAATTTAAAAATTGATTTGTAGCTTAATTATAAATGCCATCGCTGCTTTCTTTGTATACATGTAGAGTTGATGAAGGGTAGTTATCGGAAATGCAAACCATTTATTGATTGCTCCTATGGTTTTCGAACGACCATCTGTTTTAAAATTGGAATTTTCAAAAATATCTTGTAAATTAAAAATTGATTTATTGCTTAACCATAACGGTTATCGCTGCTTTCTTTGTATACATATAGAGCTGATGAAGGGTAGTTATTGGAAATGCAAACCATTTATTGATTGCTCCCATGGTTTTCGAAATACAGCTGTTTTAAAATTGTAATTTTCAACAATATCTTTTAATTTAAAAATTGATTTGTAGCTTAACCATAAATGTTATCGCTGCTTTCTTTGTATACATGTAGAGCTGATGAAGGGTAGTTACTGGAAATGCAAACCATTTATTGATTGCTCCCATGGTTTTCGAACTACATCTGTTTTAAAATTGGAATTTTTAACAATATCTTGTAATTTAAAACTTGATTTATTGCTTAACCATAAATGTTATCGCTGCTTTCTTTGTATACATATAGAGCTGATGAAAGGTAGTTATTGGAAATGCAAACCATTTATTGATTGCTCCCATGGTTTTCGAATGACAGCCGTTTTAAATTTGGAATTTTCAACAATATCTTGTAATTTAAAAATTGATTTGTAGCTTAACCATAAATGCCATCGCTGCTTTCTTTGTATACATGTAGAGCTGATGAAGGGTAGTTATAGAAGATGCAAACCATTTATTGATTGCTCCCATGGTTTTTGGACCACAGATGTTTTAAAATTAGGATTTTGGGCAATATCTTGATTTATTGGTTTTCCTTTGGATGAGGTAAGTTTAAGAGCTGTCCGTAGATGATCATTTGACATTCGATATGAATATCTTATGATAAAGCTGCGCTGACGAGTCCTATAAGGACGAAACAGCTACGTCATTCCAGATTCAATCTTTCCAAGTTGAAGAGCTTCAGCAGCGATTCAGGTGAGCAGTACCCTTCTGGTTATAGTACATGTAAGTATTAATTGTGATGTATTAACATTTACCACTAAATACTGTATTGATGTATATGTTTCATGGGCATTAAAAGTTCTCCTGACCATCAACCCTAAATCGGCGTGTATATTGGGTTGCCGCATGTGCCTAAAACCTAATAAACATCTCCGAATTGGTGCAATGGTGTAAGGCCTCTGATTTTCATAACATGCAACATACACCTGGATCGATTCCGACATAATAATTGTTTTTTAATAATTATTATAACGTTGGATACAGCTATATACCACTTTTATAATTATAAAACTTATAGTTATCAATATTTATGTTGCAAACGATAGATTAGTGAATGCTGAATCCAAATATGCAGATCGCAATGCTGTGAAGTCTTTAGATACCGAGAAAAAAAATAAAAACCGTATGAAAACTTACACACAAACTTACAGGAATGCAGTCAACTTTTATGTTTAAAACGATAGATTAGTGAATGCTGAATCCAAATATGCAAACCGCATTGCTGTGCGATGCTTAGTTACCGAGATAAAAATTAAAAACCAATAAACGATCTCTCGCCACTTCTGTGATCCTGGTACGAGATCCGAAAATTACGAAGTATAGTTGGAAAATTTCTATTTCAAGTGAGTGGGCTCAGTGAGTGGGCAGTATGATAGAGAAGTGAATGCTGAATCCAAAAATGCAAACAGCATTGCTGTGAGGTCCTTAGTTATCGAGAAATAAAATAAAAACCGTATGAAAACTTACACACAAACTAACAGGAATCCAGTCAACTGTTATGTTGGAAACGATAGATTAGTGAATGCTGAATCCAAATATGCAAACCGCATTGCAGTGAGGTGCTTAGTTATCGAGAAATAAAATAAAAACCGTATGAAAACTTACACACAAACTTACATTAATGCAGTCATTTTTTAAGTTGGAAACGATAGATTTGTGAATGCTGAATCCAAATATGCAAACCGCAATGCTGTGCGATGCTTAGTTACCGAGATAAAAATTTAAAACGATTAAAAGATCTCATGCACCTTCTGTGATCCTGGTACGAGATCCGAGAATTACAAAATAAAGTTTGAAAATTTCTATTTCAACTGAGGGGGCTCAGTGAGTGGGCAGTATGATAGACTTGTGAATGCTGAATCCAAACATGAAAACCTTATTGCTGTGAGGTCCTTAGTTACCGAGAAAAAAAATAAAAACCGTATCAAAACTTTCACACAAACTTACAGGAATGCAGTCCCTTTTATGTTGGAAACGATAGAGTGGTGAATGCTGATTCCAAATATGCAAACCGCATTGCTGTGAGGTGCTTAGTTATCGAGAAATAACATAAAAACCGTATGAAAACTTTCACACAAACTTATAGGAATGCAGTCAACTTTTATGTTGGAAACGATAGATTAGTGAATGCTGAATCCAAATATGCATACCGCAATGCTGTGCGATGCTTAGTTACCGAGATAAAAATTAAAAACCAATAAACGATCTCTTGCCACTTCTGTGATCCTGGTACGAGATCCGAAAATTACAAAATAAAGTTTGAAAATTTCTATTTCAACTGAGGGGGCTCAGTGAGTGGGCAGTATAATAGATTTGAGAATGCTGAATCCAAACATGAAAACCGCATTGCTGTGAGGTCCATAGTTACCGAGAAAAACAATAAAAACCGTATGAAAACTTTCACACAAACTTACAGGAATGCAGTCAACTTTTATGTTGGAAACGATAGAGTAATAAATGCTGATTCAAAATATGCAAACCGCATTGCCGTGAGGTGCTTAGTTATCGAGAAATAAAATAATAAGACCGTATGAAAACTTACACACAAACTTACATTAATGCAGTCAATTTTTAAGTTGGAGACGATAGATTAGTGAATGCTGAATCCAAATATGCAAACCGCAATGCTGTGCGATGCTTAGTTACCGAGATAAAAATTAAAAACCAATACACGATCTCTTGCCACTTCTGTGATCCTGATACGAGATCCGAAAATTACAAAATAAAGTTTGAAAATTTCTATTTCAACTGAGGGGGCTCAGTGAGTGGGCAGTGTGATAGACTTGTGAATGCTGAATCCAAACATGTAAACCGCACTGCTGTGAGGTCCTTAGTTACCGAAAAAAAAAATAAAAACCGTATGAAAACTTTCACACAAACTATCAGAAAATCAATCTACTTTTTTATTGGAAACGATAGACTGGTGAATGCTGAATCGAAATATGCAAATCGCATTGCTGTGCGATCTGTAGTTATTGAGATAAAAATTATAAAAGATATGAAATATGGCATATTAAAGTACTTCCCACGCAAAAACGAAAAGGATATGCGCGATACTGTTTTGGGAAAAGTCCTACCTAATGACCCTCTATCGATTGCCATAGGAAATTTTCAAATCCATTTTTTTCACGAGAATTCTATAAGGTTAACCCCTTGGAACTTTACACGAAATCGTTGAAATTTTTTGATTCAAACTGAGTGCACAGCACGATAGAGTGGCAAATGCTGAATCCAAAAATGCAAACCGCATTGCTGTGAGGTCCTTAGTTATCGAGAAATAAAATAAAAACCGTATGAAAACTTTCACACAAACTTACAGGAATGCAGTCAACTTTTATGTTGGAAACGATAGATTAGTGAATGCTGAATCCAAATATGCAAACCGCAATGCTGTGCGATGCTTAGTTACCGAGATAAAAATTAAAAACCAATAAACGATCTCTTACCATTTCTGTGATCCTGGTACGAGATCCGAAAATTACAAAATAAAGTTTGAAAATTTCTATTTCAACTGAGGGGGCTCAGTGAGTGGGTAGTATGATAGACTTGTGAATGCTGAATCCAAACATGAAAATCGCATTACTGTGAGGTCCTTAGTTACCGAGAAAAAAAATAAAAACCGTATGAAATCTTTCACACAAACTTACAGGAATGCAGTCAACTTTTATGTTGGAAACGATAGAGTGGTGAATGCTGATTCTAAATATGCAAACCGCATTGCTGTGAGGTGCTTAGTTATCGAGAAATAAAATATAAACCGTATGAAAACTTACACACAAACATACATTAATGCAGTCAACTTTTATGTTGGAAACGATAGATTAGTGAATGCTGAATCCAAATATGCAAACCGCAATGCTGTGCGATGCTTAGTTACCGAGATAAAAATTAAAAACCAATAAACGATCTCTTACCATTTCTGTGATCCTGGTACGAGATCCGAAAATTACAAAATAAAGTTTAAAAATTTCTATTTCAACTGAGGGGGCTCAGTGAGTGGGTAGTATGATAGACTTGTGAATGCTGAATCCAAACATGAAAACCGCATTACTGTGAGGTCCTTAGTTACCGAGAAAAAAATAAAAACCGTATGAAAACTTTCACACAAACTTACAGGAATGCAGTCAACTTTTATGTTGGAAACGATAGAGTAATAAATGCTGATTCCAAATATGCAAACCGCATTGCTGTGAGGTGCTTAGTTATCGAGAAATAAAATAAAAACCGTACGAAAACTTACACACAAACTAAAAGGAATGCAGTCAACTTTTATGTTGGAAACGATAGATTAGTGAATGCTGAATCCAAATATGCAAACCGCAAAGCTGTGCGATGCTTAGTTACCGAGATAAAAATTAAAAACCAATAAACGATCTCTTGCCACTTCTGTGATCCTGGTACGAGATCCGAAAATTACAAAATAAAGTTTGAAAATTTCTATTTCAACTGAGGGGGCTCAGTGAGTGGGCAGTATGATAGACTTGAGAATGCTGAATCCAAACATGAAAACCGCATTGCTGTGAGGTCCTTAGTTACTGAGAAAAAAAAAATAAAAACCGTATGAAAACTTTCACACAAACTATCAGAAAATCAATCTACTTTTTTATTGGAAACGATAGACTGGTGAATGCTGAATCGAAATATGCAAATCGCATTGCTGTGCGATCTGTAGTTATTGAGATAAAAATTATAAAAGATATGAAATATGGCATATTAAAGTCCTTCCCACGCAAAAACGAAAAGGATATGCGCGATACTGTTTTGGGAAAAGTCCTACGTAATGACCCTCTATCGATTGCCATAGGAAATTTTCAAATCCATTTTTTTCACGAGAATTCCATAAGGTTAACTAACCCCTTGGAACTTTACACGAAATCGTTGAAATTTTTTGATTCAAACTGAGTGCACAGCACGATAGAGTGGCAAATGCTGAAGCCAAAAATGCAAACCGCATTGCTGTGAGGTCCTTAGTTATCGAGAAATAAAATAAAAACCGTATGAAAACTTTCACACAAACTTACAGGAATGCAGTCAACTTTTATGTTGGAAAACGATAGATTAGTGAATGCTGAATCCAAATATGCAAACCGCAATGCTGTGCGATGCTTAGTTACCGAGATAAAAATTAAAAACCAATAAACGATCTCTTGCCATTTCTGTGATCCTGGTACGAGATCCGAAAATTACAAAATAAAGTTTGAAAATTTCTATTTCAACTGAGGGGGCTCAGTGAGTGGGTAGTATGATAGACTTGTGAATGCTGAATCCAAACATGAAAACCGCATTACTGTGAGGTCCTTAGTTACCGAGAAAAAAAATAAAAACCGTATGAAAACTTTCACACAAACTTACAGGAATGCAGTCAACTTTTATGTTGGAAACGATAGAGTGGTGAATGCTGATTCTAAATATGCAAACCGCATTGCTGTGAGGTGCTTAGGTATCGAGAAATAAAATATAAACCGTATGAAAACTTACACACAAACTTACATTAATGCAGTCAATTTTTAAGTTGGAAACGATAGATTAGTCAATGCTGAATCCAAATATGCAAACCGCAATGCTGTGCGATGCTTAGTTACCGAGATAAAAATTAAAAACCAATAAACGATCTCTTGCCACTTCTGTGATCCTGGTACGAGATCCGAAAATTACAAAATAAAGTTTGAAAATTTCTATTTCAACTGAAGGGGCTCAGTGAGTGGGCAGTATGATAGACTTGAGAATGCTGAATCCAAACATGAAAACCGCATTGCTGTGAGGTCCTTAGTTACTGAGAAAAAAAAATAAAAACCGTATGAAAACTTTCACACAAACTATCAGAAAATCAATCTACTTTTTTATTGGAAACGATAGACTGGTGAATGCTGAATCGAAATATGCAAATCGCATTGCTGTGCGATCTGTAGTTATTGAGATAAAAATTATAAAATATATGAAATATGGCATATTAAAGTCCTTCCCACGCAAAAACGAAAAGGATATGCGCGATACTGTTTTGGGAAAAGTCCTACCTAATGACCCTCTATCGATTGCCATAGGAAATTTTCAAATCCATTTTTTTCACGAGAATTCCATAACGTTAACCCCTTGGAACTTTACACGAAATCGTTGAAATTTTTTGATTCAAACTGAGTGCACAGCACGATAGAGTGGCAAATGCTGAATCCAAAAATGCAAACCGCATTGCTGTGAGGTCCTTAGTTATCGAGAAATAAAATAAAAACCGTATGAAAACTTTCACACAAACTTACAGGAATGCAGTCAACTTTTATGTTGGAAACGATAGATTAGTGAATGCTGAATCCAAATATGCAAACCGCAATGCTGTGCGATGCTTAGTTATCGAGAAATAAAATATAAACCGTATGAAAACTTACGCACAAACTTACATTAATGCAGTCAACTTTTATGTTGGAAACGATAGATTAGTGAATGCTGAATCCAAATATGCAAACCGCAATGCTGTGCGATGCTTAGTTACCGAGATAAAAATTAAAAACCAATAAACGATCTCTTACCATTTCTGTGATCCTGGTACGAGATCCGAAAATTACAAAATAAAGTTTGAAATTTTTTATTTCAACTGAGGGGGCTCAGTGAGTGGGTAGTATGATAGACTTGTGAATGCTGAATCCAAACATGAAAACCGCATTACTGTGAGGTCCTTAGTTACCGAGAAAAAAAATAAAAACCGTATGAAAACTTTCACACAAACTTACAGGAATGCAGTCAACTTTTATGTTGGAAACGATAGAGTAATAAATGCTGATTCTAAATATGCAAACCGCATTGCTGTGAGGTGCTTAGTTATCGAGAAATAAAATATAAACCGTATGAAAACTTACACACAAACTTACATTAATGCAGTCAACTTTTATGTTGGAAACGATAGATTAGTGAATGCTGAATCCAAATATGCAAACCGCAAAGCTGTGCGATGCTTAGTTACCGAGATAAAAATTAAAAACCAATAAACGATCTCTTGCCACTTCTGTGATCCTGGTACGAGATCCGAGAATTACAAAATAAAGTTTGAAAATTTCTATTTCAACTGAGGGGGCTCAGTGGGTGGGCAGTGTGATAGACTTGTGAATGCTGAATCCAAACATGAAAACCGCACTGCTGTGAGGTCCTTAGTTACAAAAAAAAAAAAAACCGTATGAAAACTTTCACACAAACTATCAGAAAATCAATATACTTTTTTATTGGAAACGATAGACTGGTGAATGCTAAATCGAATTATGGAAATCGCATTGCTGTGCGATCTGTAGTTATTGAGATAAAAATTATAAAAGATATGAAATATGGCATATTAAAGTCCTTCCCACGCAAAAACGAAAAGGATATGCGCGATGCTGTTTTGGGAAAAGTCCTACCTAATGACCCTCTATCGATTGCCATAGGAAATTTTCAAATCCATTTTTTTCACGAGAATTCCATAAGTTCCCTTGGAACTTTACACGAAATCGTTGAAATTTTTTGATTCAAACTCAGTGCACAGCACGATAGAGTGGCAAATGCTGAATCCAAAAATGCAAACCGCATTGCTGTGAGGTCCTTAGTTATCGAGAAATAAAATAAAAACCGTATGAAAACTTTCACACAAACTTACAGGAATGCAGTCAACTTTTATGTTGGAAACGATAGATTAGTGAATGCTGAATCCAAATATGCAAACCGCAATGCTGTGCGATGCTTAGTTACCGAGATAAAAATTAAAAACCAATAAACGATCTCTTGCCATTTCTGTGATCCAGGTACGAGATCCGAAAATTACAAAATAAAGTTTGAAAATTTCTATTTCAACTGAGGGGGCTCAGTGAGTGGGTAGTATGATAGACTTGTGAATGCTGAATCCAAACATGAAAACCGCATTACTGTGAGGTCCTTAGTTACCGAGAAAAAAAATAAAAACCGTATGAAAACTTTCACACAAACTTACAGGAATGCAGTCAACTTTAATGTTGGAAACGATAGAGTAATAAATGCTGATTCTAAATATGCAAACCGCATTGCTGTGAGGTGCTTAGTTATCGAGAAATAAAATATAAACCGTATGAAAACTTACACACAAACTTACATTAATGCAGTCAACTTTTATGTTGGAAACGATAGATTAGTGAATGCTGAATCCAAATATGCAAACCGCAAAGCTGTGCGATGCTTAGTTACCGAGATAAAAATTAAAAACCAATAAACGATCTCTTGCCACTTCTGTGATCCTGGTACGAGATCCGAGAATTACAAAATAAAGTTTGAAAATTTCTATTTCAACTGAGGGGGCTCAGTGGGTGGGCAGTGTGATAGACTTGTGAATGCTGAATCCAAACATGAAAACCGCACTGCTGTGAGGTCCTTAGTTACAAAAAAAAAAAAAAACCGTATGAAAACTTTCACACAAACTATCAGAAAATCAATATACTTTTTTATTGGAAACGATAGACTGGTGAATGCTAAATCGAATTATGGAAATCGCATTGCTGTGCGATCTGTAGTTATTGAGATAAAAATTATAAAAGATATGAAATATGGCATATTAAAGTCCTTCCCACGCAAAAACGAAAAGGATATGCGCGATGCTGTTTTGGGA
The DNA here is from genome assembly GCA_951805005.1 of Othius punctulatus. Taxonomy (NCBI): domain Eukaryota; kingdom Metazoa; phylum Arthropoda; class Insecta; order Coleoptera; family Staphylinidae; genus Othius; species Othius punctulatus. The sequence goes on from OX638145.1 coordinate 18,808,843, forward strand.
AAAGTCCTACCTAATGACCCTCTATCGATTGCCATAGGAAATTTTCAAATCCATTTTTTTCACGAGAATTCCATAAGTTCCCTTGGAACTTTACACGAAATCGTTGAAATTTTTTGATTCAAACTCAGTGCACAGCACGATAGAGTGGCAAATGCTGAATCCAAAAATGCAAACCGCATTGCTGTGAGGTCCTTAGTTATCGAGAAATAAAATAAAAACCGTATGAAAACTTTCACACAAACTTACAGGAATGCAGTCAACTTTTATGTTGGAAACGATAGATTAGTGAATGCTGAATCCAAATATGCAAACCGCAATGCTGTGCGATGCTTAGTTACCGAGATAAAAATTAAAAACCAATAAACGATCTCTTGCCATTTCTGTGATCCAGGTACGAGATCCGAAAATTACAAAATAAAGTTTGAAAATTTCTATTTCAACTGAGGGGGCTCAGTGAGTGGGTAGTATGATAGACTTGTGAATGCTGAATCCAAACATGAAAACCGCATTACTGTGAGGTCCTTAGTTACCGAGAAAAAAAATAAAAACCGTATGAAAACTTTCACACAAACTATCAGAAAATCAATCTACTTTTTTATTGGAAACGATAGACTGGTGAATGCTGAATCGAAATATGCAAATCGCATTGCTGTGCGATCTGTAGTTATTGAGATAAAAATTATAAAAGATATGAAATATGGCATATTAAAGTCCTTCCCACGCAAAAACGAAAAGGATATGCGCGATACTGTTTTGGGAAAAGTCTTACCTAATGACCCTCTATCGGTTGCCATAGGAAATTTTCAAATCCATTTTTTTCACGAGAATTCCATATAACCCCTTGGAACTTTACACGAAATCGTTGAAATTTTTTGATTCAAACTGAGTGCACAGCACGATAGAGTGGCAAATGCTGAATCCAAAAATCCAAAAATGCAAACCGTATTGCTGTGAGGTCCTTAGTTATCGAGAAATAAAATAAAAACCGTATGAAAACTTTCACACAAACTTACAGGAATGCAGTCAACTTTTATGTTGGAAACGATAGATTAGTGAATGCTGAATCCAAATATGCAAACCGCAATGCTGTGCGATGCTTAGTTACCGAGATAAAAATTAAAAACCAATAAACGATCTCCTGCCATTTCTGTGATCCTGGTACGAGATCCGAAAATTACAAAATAAAGTTTGAAAATTTCTATTTCAACTGAAGGGGCTCAGTGAGTGGGCAGTATGATAGACTTGTTAATGCTGAATCCAAACATGAAAACCGCATTGCGGTGAGGTCCTTAGTTACCGAGAAAAAAAATAAAAACCGTATGAAAACTTTCACACAAACTTACAGGAATGCAGTTAACTTTTATGTTGGAAACGATAGAGTAATAAATGCTGATTCCAAATATGCAAACCGCATTGCTGTGAGGTGCTTAGTTATCGAGAAATAAAATAAAAACCGTACGAAAACTTACACACAAACTAACAGGAATGCAGTCATCTTTTATGTTGGAAACGATAGATTAGTGAATGCTGAATCCAAATATGCAAACCGCAAAGCTGTGCGATGCTTAGTTACCGAGATAAAAATTAAAAACCAATAAACGATCTCTTGCCACTTCTGTGATCCTGATACGAGATCCGAAAATTACAAAATAAAGTTTGAAAATTTCTATTTCAACTGAGGGGGCTCAGTGAGTGGGCAGTGTGATAGACTTGTGAATGCTGAATCCAAACATGAAAACCGCATTACTGTGAGGTCCTTAGTTACCGAGAAGAAAAAAAAACCGTATGAAAACTTTCACACAAACTTACAGGAATGCAGTCAACTTTTATGTTGGAAACGATAGAGTGGTGAATGCTGATTCTAAATATGCAAACCGCATTGCTGTGAGGTGCTTAGTTATCGAGAAATAAAATATAAACCGTATGAAAACTTACACACAAACTTACATTAATGCAGTCAATTTTTAAGTTGGAAACGATAGACTAGTGAATGCTGAATCCAAATATGCAAACCGCAATGCTGTGCGATGCTTAGTTGCCGAGATAAAAATTAAAAACCCATAAACGATCTCTTGCCATTTCTGTGATCCTGGTACGAGATCCGAAAATTACAAAATAAAGTTTGAAAATTTCTATTTCAACTGAGGGGGCTCAGTGAGTGGGCAGTGTGATAGACTTGTGAATGCTGAATCCAAACATGAAAACCGCATTGCGGTGAGGTCCTTAGTTACCGAGAAAAAAAATAAAAACCGTATGAAAACTTTCACACAAACTTACAGGAATGCAGTCAACTTTTATGTTGGAAACGATAGATTAGTGAATGCTGAATCCAAATATGCAAACTGCAATGCTGTGCGATGCTTAGTTACCGAGATAAAAATTAAAAACCAATAAACGATCTCTTGCCACTTCTGTGATCCTGATACGAGATCCGAAAATTACAAAATAAAGTTTGAAAATTTCTATTTCAACTGAGGGGGCTCAGTGAGTGGGCAGTGTGATAGACTTGTGAATGCTGAATCCAAACATGAAAACCGCATTGCGGTGAGGTCCTTAGTTACCGAGAAAAAAAATAAAAACCGTATGAAAACTTTCACACAAACTTACAGGAATGCAGTCAACTTTTATGTTGGAAACGATAGATTAGTGAATGCTGAATCCAAATATGCAAACCGCAATGCTGTGCGATGCTTAGTTACCGAGATAAAAAATAAAAACCAATAAACGATCTCTTGCCACTTCTGTGATCCTGATACGAGATCCGAAAATTACAAAATAAAGTTTGAAAATTTCTATTTCAACTGAAGGGGCTCAGTGAGTGGGCAGTATGATAGACTTGTTAATGCTGAATCCAAACATGAAAACCGCATTGCGGTGAGGTCCTTAGTTACCGAGAAAAAAAATAAAAACCGTATGAAAACTTTCACACAAACTTACAGGAATGCAGTCAACTTTTATGTTGGAAACGATAGAGTAATAAATGCTGATTCCAAATATGCAAACCGCATTGCTGTGAGGTGCTTAGTTATCGAGAAATAAAATAAAAACCGTACGAAAACTTACACACAAACTAACAGGAATGCAGTCAACTTTTATGTTGGAAACGATAGATTAGTGAATGCTGAATCCAAATATGCAAACCGCAAAGCTGTGCGATGCTTAGTTACCGAGATAAAAATTAAAAACCAATAAACGATCTCTTGCCACTTCTGTGATCCTGATACGAGATCCGAAAATTACAAAATAAAGTTTGAAAATTTCTATTTCAACTGAGGGGGCTCAGTGAGTGGGCAGTGTGATAGACTTGTGAATGCTGAATCCAAACATGAAAACCGCACTGCTGTGAGGTCCTTAGTTACCGAGAAAAAAAATAAAAACCGTATGAAAACTTTCACACAAACTTACAGGAATGCAGTCAACTTTTATGTTGGAAACGATAGATTAGTGAATGCTGAATCCAAATATGCAAACCGCAATGCTGTGCGATGCTTAGTTACCGAGATAAAAATTAAAAACCAATAAACGATCTCCTGCCATTTCTGTGATCCTGGTACGAGATCCGAAAATTACAAAATAAAGTTTGAAAATTTCTATTTCAACTGAGGGGGCTCAGTGAGTGGGTAGTATGATAGACTTGTGAATTCTGAATCCAAACATGAAAACCGCATTACTGTGAGGTCCTTAGTTACCGAGAAAAAAAAAAAAACCGTATGAAAACTTTCACACAAACTTACAGGAATGCAGTCAACTTTTATGTTGGAAACGATAGAGTGGTGAATGCTGATTCTAAATATGCAAACCGCATTGCTGTGAGGTGCTTAGTTATCGAGAAATAAAATATAAACCGTATGAAAACTTACACACAAACTTACATTAATGCAGTCAATTTTTAAGTTGGAAACGATAGATTAGTGAATGCTGAATCCAAATATGCAAACCGCAATGCTGTGCGATGCTTAGTTGCCGAGATAAAAATTAAAAACCCATAAACGATCTCTTGCCATTTCTGTGATCCTGATACGAGATCCGAAAATTACAAAATAAAGTTTGAAAGTTTCTATTTCAACTGAGGGGGCTCAGTGAGTGGGCAGTGTGATAGACTTGTGAATGCTGAATCCAAACATGAAAACCGCACTGCTGTGAGGTCCTTAGTTACCGAAAAAAAAAAAAAAAAACGTATGAAAACTTTCACACAAACTATCAGAAAATCAATCTACTTTTTTATTGGAAACGATAGACTGGTGAATGCTAAATCGAAATATGGAAATCGCATTGCTGTGCGATCTGTAGTTATTGAGATAAAAATTATAAAAGATATGAAATATGGCATATTAAAGTCCTTCCCACGCAAAAACGAAAAGGATATGCGCGATACTGTTTTGGGAAAAGTCTTACCTAATGACCCTCTATCGATTGCCATAGGAAATTTTCAAATCCATTTTTTTCACGAGAATTCCATAAGGTTAACCCCTTGGAACTTTACACGAAATCGTTGAAATTTTTTGATTCAAACTGAGTGCACAGCACGATAGAGTGGCAAATGCTGAATCCAAAAATGCAAACCGCATTGCTGTGAGGTCCTTAGTTATCGAGAAATAAAATAAAAACCGTATGAAAACTTTCACACAAACTTACAGGAATGCAGTCAACTTTTATGTTGGAAACGATAGATTAGTGAATGCTGAATCCAAATATGCAAACCGCAATGCTGTGCGATGCTTAGTTACCGAGATAAAAATTAAAAACCAATAAACGATCTCCTGCCATTTCTGTGATCCTGGTACGAGATCCGAAAATTACAAAATAAAGTTTGAAAATTTCTATTTCAACTGAGGGGGCTCAGTGAGTGGGTAGTATGATAGACTTGTGAATGCTGAATCCAAACATGAAAACCGCATTACTGTGAGGTCCTTAGTTACCGAGAAAAAAAAAAAAACCGTATGAAAACTTTCACACAAACTTACAGGAATGCAGTCAACTTTTATGTTGGAAACGATAGAGTGGTGAATGCTGATTCTAAATATGCAAACCGCATTGCTGTGAGGTGCTTAGTTATCGAGAAATAAAATATAAACCGTATGAAAACTTACACACAAACTTACATTAATGCAGTCAATTTTTAAGTTGGAAACGATAGATTAGTGAATGCTGAATCCAAATATGCAAACCGCAATGCTGTGCGATGCTTAGTTGCCGAGATAAAAATTAAAAACCCATAAACGATCTCTTGCCATTTCTGTGATCCTGATACGAGATCCGAAAATTACAAAATAAAGTTTGAAAATTTCTATTTCAACTGAGGGGGCTCAGTGAGTGGGCAGTGTGATAGACTTGTGAATGCTGAATCCAAACATGAAAACCGCACTGCTGTGAGGTCCTTAGTTACCGAAAAAAAAAAAAAAAACGTATGAAAACTTTCACACAAACTATCAGAAAATCAATCTACTTTTTTATTGGAAACGATAGACTGGTGAATGCTAAATCGAAATATGGAAATCGCATTGCTGTGCGATCTGTAGTTATTGAGATAAAAATTATAAAAGATATGAAGTATGGCATATTAAAGTCCTTCCCACGCAAAAACGAAAAGGATATGCGCGATACTGTTTTGGGAAAAGTCTTACCTAATGACCCTCTATCGATTGCCATAGGAAATTTTCAAATCCATTTTTTTCACGAGAATTCCATAAGGTTAACCCCTTGGAACTTTACACGAAATCGTTGAAATTTTTTGATTCAAACTGAGTGCACAGCACGATAGAGTGGCAAATGCTGAATCCAAAAATGCAAACCGCATTGCTGTGAGGTCCTTAGTTATCGAGAAATAAAATAAAAACCGTATGAAAACTTTCACACAAACTTACAGGAATGCAGTCAACTTTTATGTTGGAAACGATAGATTAGTGAATGCTGAATCCAAATATGCAAACCGCAAAGCTGTGCGATGCTTAGTTACCGAGATAAAAATTAAAAACCAATAAACGATCTCTTGCCACTTCTGTGATCCTGATACGAGATCCGAAAATTACAAAATAAAGTTTGAAAATTTCTATTTCAACTGAGGGGGCTCAGTGAGTGGGCAGTGTGATAGACTTGTGAATGCTGAATCCAAACATGAAAACCGCACTGCTGTGAGGTCCTTAGTTACCGAAAAAAAAAAAAAAAACCGTATGAAAACTTTCACACAAACTATCAGAAAATCAATCTACTCTTTTATTGGAAACGATAGACTGGTGAATGCTAAATCGAAATATGGAAATCGCATTGCTGTGCGATCTGTAGTTATTGAGATAAAAATTATAAAAGATATGAAATATGGCATATTAAAGTCCTTCCCACGCAAAAACGAAAAGGATATGCGCGATACTGTTTTGGGAAAAGTCTTACCTAATGACCCTCTATCGATTGCCATAGGAAATTTTCAAATCCATTTTTTTCACGAGAATTCCATAAGGTTAACCCCTTGGAACTTTACACGAAATCGTTGAAATTTTTTGATTCAAACTGAGTGCACAGCACGATAGAGTGGCAAATGCTGAATCCAAAAATCCAAAAATGCAAACCGTATTGCTGTGAGGTCCTTAGTTATCGAGAAATAAAATAAAAACCGTATGAAAACTTTCACACAAACTTACAGGAATGCAGTCAACTTTTATGTTGGAAACGATAGATTAGTGAATGCTGAATCCAAATATGCAAACCGCAATGCTGTGCGATGCTTAGTTACCGAGATAAAAATTAAAAACCAATAAACGATCTCCTGCCATTTCTGTGATCCTGGTACGAGATCCGAAAATTACAAAATAAAGTTTGAAAATTTCTATTTCAACTGAGGGGGCTCAGTGAGTGGGTAGTATGATAGACTTGTGAATGCTGAATCCAAACATGAAAACCGCATTACTGTGAGGTCCTTAGTTACCGAGAAAAAAAATAAAAACCGTATGAAAACTTTCACACAAACTTACAGGAATGCAGTCAACTTTTATGTTGGAAACGATAGAGTGGTGAATGCTGATTCTAAATATGCAAACCGCATTGCTGTGAGGTGCTTAGTTATCGAGAAATAAAATATAAACCGTATGAAAACTTACACACAAACTTACATTAATGCAGTCAATTTTTAAGTTGGAAACGATAGATTAGTGAATGCTGAATCCAAATATGCAAACCGCAATGCTGTGCGATGCTTAGTTGCCGAGATAAAAATTAAAAACCCATAAACGATCTCTTGCCATTTCTGTGATCCTGGTACGAGATCCGAAAATTACAAAATAAAGTTTGAAAATTTCTATTTCAACTGAAGGGGCTCAGTGAGTGGGCAGTATGATAGACTTGTTAATGCTGAATCCAAACATGAAAACCGCATTGCGGTGAGGTCCTTAGTTACCGAGAAAAAAAATAAAAACCGTATGAAAACTTTCACACAAACTTACAGGAATGCAGTCAACTTTTATGTTGGAAACGATAGAGTAATAAATGCTGATTCCAAATATGCAAACCGCATTGCTGTGAGGTGCTTAGTTATCGAGAAATAAAATAAAAACCGTACGAAAACTTACACACAAACTAACAGGAATGCAGTCAACTTTTATGTTGGAAACGATAGATTAGTGAATGCTGAATCCAAATATGCAAACCGCAAAGCTGTGCGATGCTTAGTTACCGAGATAAAAATTAAAAACCAATAAACGATCTCTTGCCACTTCTGTGATCCTGATACGAGATCCGAAAATTACAAAATAAAGTTTGAAAATTTCTATTTCAACTGAGGGGCCTCAGTGAGTGGGCAGTGTGATAGACTTGTGAATGCTGAATCCAAACATGAAAACCGCACTGCTGTGAGGTCCTTAGTTACCGAAAAAAAAAAAAAAACGTATGAAAACTTTCACACAAACTATCAGAAAATCAATCTACTTTTTTATTGGAAACGATAGACTGGTGAATGCTAAATCGAAATATGGAAATCGCATTGCTGTGCGATCTGTAGTTATTGAGATAAAAATTATAAAAGATATGAAATATGGCATATTAAAGTCCTTCCCACGCAAAAACGAAAAGGATATGCGCGATACTGTTTTGGGAAAAGTCTTACCTAATGACCCTCTATCGATTGCCATAGGAAATTTTCAAATCCATTTTTTTCATGAGAATTCCCTTGGAACTTTACACGAAATCGTTGAAATTTTTTGATTCAAACTGAGTGCACAGCACGATAGAGTGGCAAATGCTGAATCCAAAAATGCAAACCGCATTGCTGTGAGGTGCTTAGTTATCGAGAAATAAAATAAAAACCGTATGAAAACTTACATACAAACTTACATTAATGCAGTCAATTTTTAAGGTGGAAACGATAGATTAGTGAATGCTGAATCCAAATATGCAAACCGCAATGCTGTGCGAAGCTTCTATGATCCTGGTACGAAATCTGAAAATTATAAAATATGTAGATGAAAATTTTCTATTTACATTGAGTGGGCAGTATATGAATAAAAGATCTGTTGCGCCTTCTGTGATCCTGGTACGAAATCCGAAAATTATAAAATATGTAGACAAAAATTTTCTATTTACATTGAGTGGGCAGTATATGAATAAAAGATCTCTTGCACCTTCTGTGATCCTGGTACGAAATCAAAAATTATAAAATATTCTCTATCATACTGCCCACTCAGTTTGAATCGAAAATTTTCATACGGCTAGTGCTCACCTGAATTGCAGTTGAAGCTCTTTAACTCGGGAAGAATCTAGAAGGACGTAAGTTGTTTCGTCCTTATAGGACTCATCAGCGCAGCTTTATCATAAGATATTCATATCGAATGTCAAATGATCATCTACGGACAACTCTTACACTTACCTTAACCAAAGGAAAATTTGTGGAAATGAAGAATTATTCATCCCACAGTATTACCTAATTGAAGTAGAAACCATCCTAAAATATCTTCGGAAATAAAGAAATATTCATCCCACAGTATAACATAATCGACGTACAAACTGTCCTAAAATATCTGCGGAAATGAAGAATTATTCACCCCGCAGTATAAACTAATCGACGTATAAACCTTCCTAAAATATCTGTGGAAATGAAGATTTATTCACCCCATACTATAATCTAATAGACGTATAAACCGTCCAAAAATATTTGCGGAAATGAATAATTATTTATCCCGCAGTATAACATTATAAAGTGTAAACTGTCCTAAAAGATCTGCAGAAATGAAGAATTATTCATCCGCCAGTATAAACTAATCGACGTATAAACCGTCATAAAATATCTGCGGAAATGAAAAATTCTGCATCCCACACGATAATCTAATCGATGAATAAACTGCGCTAAAATATCTACGGAAATGAAGAATTATTCATCCCGCAGTATAAACTAATCGACGTATAAACTGTCCTAAAATATCTGCGGAAACGAAGAATTATTCATCCCGCAGTATAAACTAATCGACTTATAAACAGTCCTAAAATATGTGCGGAAACAAACAATTATTCATCCCACAGTATTATTTAATCATCGTATAAACACTCCTAAAATATCTGCGGAAATGAAGAATTATTCATCCAACAGTATAATTTAATCGACTTATAAACTGTCCTAAAATATCTGCGAAAATGAAAAATTATACATCCCACAGTATGACTGAATCGACGTATAAACAGTCCTTAAATATCTGCGGAAACAAAGAATTATTCATCCCACAGTATAATTTAATCGACTTATAAACTGACCTAAAATGACTGCGGAAATGAAAAATTATTTATCCCACAGTATAATTTAATCTACGTATAAACAGTCCTAAAATATCTGCGGAAATGAAGAATTATTCATCCCACAGTAAGACCTAATTGACTTATAAGTCGTCCTAAAATATCTGCGGAATTGAAGAAAAAATCATCCCACAGTATAATTTAATCGACGTAGAAACCGTCCTAAAATATCTGCGGAAATGAAGAATTATACATCCCAGAGTATGACCTAATAGACATGTAAACCGTCCTAAAATATCCAGGGAAATGAAGAATTATTCATCCCACAGTATAACTTAATAGACGTGTAAACCGTCCTAAAATATATGCGGAAATGAAGAATTATTCATCCCGCAGTATTATCAAATCAACGTATAAACCGTCCTAAAATATCTAGCAATTAACTTATGTTGTGAAGGCCTGACAATGTCAGAGAAAAAGTGATTCCATCTTATTTCTTGTTTAAAACGATAGTAAATGTGGAAATTATGAACTCACAAGCACAAGGAGTTTCTGTCACAAATAACATTGAACAAAGTTGAAACACGCCGAACACTGCTTATTTATGGAACAACTTAATCGCTTATATAATGAAACGATACGTTTATAAAACATTTGCAGGACATCTACAACAGCTTGAATCGTTAGTTTTAATTTTAAGCCCTATGTACCATCATGCAATGAGGTGAACAAGCTATATGCAACCATTTAGTTCAAGTAGTGATCTCTCAATTTCCTTAAAGGGGATTGACAAACTATTTATAATGCATTTGATGTGAAATGAGAAGCCAAATTAATGATAATAGTTACTTACCAAAATGGGGAGCTTCCATCAGCTCTACATGTATACAAAGAAAGCAGCGATTGAATTCATGGTTAAGCAACAAATTAATATTTTAATTACATGAAATTGGTAAAAATTGTAATTTTGTAACAGCTGTGGTTCAAAAACTATCAGAGCAATCAACAATTGATTTGCATTTCCAAAAACTAGCTTCATCTGGTCTACGTCTATACAAAGAATGCAGCGATGACATTAACGGTTAAGCAACAAATCAATTTTTAAATTACATGATATTGCGTAAAATCCTAATTTTAAAACAGCTGTGGTTCGAAAACCATTAGAGCAATCAATACATGGTTTGTGTTTCCAATAACTACCATTCATCAGCTCTATACATATACAAAGAAAGCAGCGATGACATTAAGAGTAAGAAACAAATTAATATTTAAATTACATGCAAGTGTATACAAAGAAAGCAGCGCAAATATTAATGGCTAAGCAACAAAATATTTTTAAATCACATGATTTTGAACCAATACTTCAATGTGTAATTAAAGCGACACATTAACAAAACTAAAAGTTATTATTAATTACATGTTATGCAAATTGTTACAGTTTTGCTACCAACTTTACACAAGCAGAATAAACGTATCCGTATAAGCAGGAACTGGAGCATTTTCCCCGAAGCAGCACTACATTTGTAATCCATAATCATCCCAGAACATACAATATCCGGTTTCTTCATGATCAAACATTAACGTCCTAAAAGTAAAAGCAAGATTAGCTGTAGTAACCAATTTCAAAATTAAGTTTAAAAACATCATTTATGTATAATAATCATCACCTATGATAATAATAAATTTTCTCTACTTTATAAAAACGATATTCCATTGATTTACTAATGTATTAAACATTATTTATTCGCTCAGTTTGAAAACAACAAATAGCAGTAAAGAATTAATAATACTGTAATCATTTTACCTTGCGGATTCCTGTGTCTGGGCCACTGAAAACGCCGACAATTTTATGAACGTGCTCTGCGACGCCATGGAATACAGTGTCTTGAATCCGGTTCTGGTCAATCAATGAAATCTTGAAGTCAGAATTTTGTGGGACTGAGTGGTGCTAAGAACATACATAATATTTGGCGAGGTACATGGGGAACTTTCAAATTCACAAAAACCAAGTTGTGTACTTGAAAACAGGTTGAACACATTCATATCTAATAATATTTGCAATGAAAGGCTTCTTAAGATGATTATAAACGCATTCGTTGCAACACAAATATTAATAGTTATGCACAGAAGAGCGTTGATAATCCAAATTGAAAATCAACATGGCATGGCATGTTAACACTGGCAAGGCGCAGTATCATCTTGAAAGGACGTATTTAGTTTGCATGAGCATCAGGGTGGGTGGAATTGTACAGCATACGGATACACTTACGTTTCTGAAGGTTGATGTAGTTGTAGGCGATTGTAAGCAGCTTCTTCCACTAGCAGCTACATGATATACGGCCAGAAATTCCCGAGGAAGTCACCTGTATGTTTCCCATCGCAGCCCACAATGACGTAGCCATTGAGGACTAGACAATCCAGTTCTTCGATACTGACTGTTCTCCTGCACTATCTAAAAACTCACTAAATTTCACAATCATAAGAAGCATTTGTGAGGTATACAATACAAGGCACGGACAACTAATCATTGGTTATATTCTTTCTCAACCGCAACCAATAACTTCACTGCACTAAACTGCGAGTTTATTGTGATTGTAGGATATTAAATACTACAACACTAACGTAAAGAATCAATTGAATGTGATGTGAATAAAAGTCGAACAACATTTGACATTCACATGGAACGTTTCTTCACCTATAAAATTCGATCGATAAAAATGTAAAATAATCGTGAATACGATATTATTACGACTATTGCATGCACATAATTAATAATTATCGACAAAACCTTCATATTGCGGTCATTTAAGCGGTTTACAAGCATAATAATAGATTAGGTGTAATAAGAAAAAAATAGGTGTAATGGAAAAACATGCACCATCACTTTTTAAATACTGCACAAAAACTAAATTTAATTGCACATCTCATGAAGTTACGACTGCAGATTTATGGCATTGCAATTTAAATTTAATTTTATGTCGTCGTAAATGAAATAAAAATCAGCCGTCACTAATGGAAATTGGGTGCATTAACTGCAATTTCCATAAGTTATAAAGGTTACTTCACCCATTTTCCATTAGCAAAAGACGATTTTTATTTCATTTATTTAGACATCATATGAACTTTTAATTGCTACTCGATAAATTCGTAGTTGTTAATTGATGATGTGTATTATCAAATTCAGTTTTTATGCAGTATTTAAAAAGTGATTGTGCACGTTTTTGCATTACACCCAATTTTTTCTTATTACACCTAATCTATTATTACGCTTGTAAACCGCTTAAAACACCGTAATATGACCGCAAAAAGAAGCTATTGTTGATAACTTACGAATACGTGAATGCAAACAGCGAAATAATAACGAAATATTGAATTAAATAATGTTGAGGCATATAACCTAACATTGTGTTGTTGCCCTGTATTGTATTAAGAATCCAGGAGATGGTCAATAATACTCATCGATGCGACTCAGTGACCATATATAAAGTGTGTCAACAATACTCATTGATCATGTACGAATCGATTAGTCAATTAATCGCATTTCAACTAAAACCGTATATATATGACTGTCTCCAGGTTACTTTACTCACAAACGCATCTTTGTATGGTGCGGTAAGACAAACTCATTACTGTGTATTAACAGAAAAACTTAAGCAACTTACGCACCCGAAAGTCCACAAGTACAACTAAACATCACTGCGAGCAAGTATTCGTACTCTGCAAACATAGCAGAGGAGGAAGATCCGTTGACAAAGAAAAAACGAAGAGACAGGCCTCTGAATGAGCGAAGGATTTCGCTGCCACAAGTTTATCTGCAACCGCCACGAGAACTGAAGATTATGCCTGGCGGTAAGCGTCCTGAGGCAACAGCACTTCGGGAATCCCTTTGTGGTACCAAAGATGGTCAGCAGCTTTGCACCTAAAGAGATTCACAAGTTTATCTGCAGCGGCCACGAGATCCGAAGATTTACAACGATTTGCATGTGTATTGGACGCGTGAGCTTGGTTAAATATTAAAATAATAATGTACCAATAAATAGTTTTTTTTTTAATTATCAAGAGTAATTGATGTGTCAAAAAATCGACTTCAAAGGAATTACAAAATCTTAATAATTTGTAATTAAAACTAACAGTGTTATTCATAAAAATTTTAGACGTGGTTTAACGGTGGTTTCATCTTGGTAACCTTGGTAACCCTTTGTAAAACCTTGCAAAACCACAGTTTAAATTTGCATGAATAACACCAATAAAGTTTGCGTAAGAAATGTAGCTTTATTACGTTTAAGGTTTTATCCACAAATTACCAGTTATGTATTTAATGTTGTAATATTATTATTTAGTACTTACTAGTAAAAACAAAAAAAAATTATTAAAAAAAATATATTTTATTTCGCCCGACTAGTTTCGGTTAGATATAGAACCATCACCAGAGGTATGTATTCAATGTTCATAAATCTCGAATTCACTTGAAATGCAATTTTAAAAATTTGAATACATGAATAAATTAATTAAATAAAACTTTTTAAAATTGCATTTCAAGTGAATTTGAGATATAATGAACATTAAACACATGCCTCTGGTACATACATATGCCACTGTATATACAGTGTGTTCGATAAAAAGAGCCCAATAGTGTAGTGTATATTATATGGTATATAACAGAAACTAGTCAGGCGAAATAAAATAAATAAATCATAAAATAAAATACTAATGGCCACTAATGGCCTGTATCGAAAATCCGATCAATTCAATGCAGATTTGCTAATTAAAGTAAATAAGGATAATTAAACACTTCCAGATTCATGTTTGATGTTACATATAATATAAACTAATTAAATTAAATAAAAGTGATATAAAACGTAGTAAAATGTGTGTTTCTATTGCCGATAACAATATACAGAGTTTTCCGATTGCTTTTCACCATGTATCAGTTGGTTTCAGTTTATCTCAAATGGTTCTCCCTCTTGTCAACACTTGTCAATATTGTTTCAAATGTATTCCTCACATGTCAAATTGTTTGAACTATTTATCACATGCTTTTCCCTCTGGTCGAGATGGTTTAAATATTAGATTACGGAAAATCATTTTATAAATAGTGAAAAGAATTTGACACATGGGGAATACATTTGATACAATATTGACAAGTGTTGACAAGAGGGTAAAGCATTTGAGTTAAAGTGAAACACAACTGATACATGGTGAAAAGAAATCGGAAAACTCTGTAATAATAAGCATTTATTTATGTTATAAAAATACAAATGTTATATTATATACATGGTTCATATAAGCTTTCAATTAAACTTAGCAGAGTAATGTTTGGGATTCAACACTTAACGGTGATGAAGCACTAACATTATTCGATTGAAAAGTATTTAAAAACGAACTCTCCGATAGTTCAGACCTCCTAAGACGCTGTTGCATATTACTTGATATAACACCTACATTATCACCTGAAACAGATTAAAACCAATACTTCTAAAATGTTAAATTTTACAAACCCACAATTGATATTTCAGAAACCCATAGTCATTTTTATAGATTTTAATTTTTTTACAGTATCAGTACATCAGTAAACAGAATGCACATTTTTCTACATTATCTATTCAACTGACATTTCGTTTTATGGGATATTTAATCAAAATATATTAAATATGAAAGATGTGTTTTTCTTTATTTCCCAAAAAATGAAAAAGTACACTTAGCAGGTTTCTGAAATAAACGATTCAATTAGCAATGAGTCAAGTCAGTATTTTCTTACCAGAATTGCAATTATTCATGCTATCAGGATATTTCAATTTTCGCACATTATTAAACAATACAGCACAGTTCTTGCAGAATTGCTGCGAATGTTCCGTATATCTTGTTAAAGTCTGAATAAATTCTTTGTTCTGCGCCAAGTCCAAATCCCCATTGTTTGTCATGATACTGCCATAGTATTCAAATACAGTCTCGATTCCTTTTATTATCGAATGAATATTTTGCGAACACTTTCTGTCGATGCAGATACAATTTGCCTGGCTTCTTTTCAACCCTTCCTTTAGTTTCTGTTTATGTGCGACGATATACTTGCAGCAATCATTAATATCTGTTATGTTTCCATATAAATCGGCTCTCAGTGCCTTCACTGTGTGCAATGTTTTTGCTAGCACTTGATTTTCTAATTTACATTTTAATGCCTTCAGCTCACTTTCAGATTCCTCAAGTTCCTTCATGTACTGATAATAATTCGTCTGATCCATTATTCAGCCACAAAGCACACAAAAGGTTAACGTTTTAAAATGTGTTCAAACTGACAAAATATCTTGTATTTTGTTTGGTTAGGTCGGTCTGAGAAACAGGATTTTACAATATGCAGATTGAGTTGCCTAGTTTCAAATCGTAACTTTAGTTTAAGTTAGGTTCTTTAAATGATAGGCACCCCAATGTTCTATCTATTAATATTTAAATTGAATGCTGATTTTTCAATTTAAATTGCGTGTTAATGCACATCAAATGAACGATTGTGATTAAAATTATCATGATGACAGATGTGTTTTAACTATCTTTTGCCATTTTATGAGTCAACAAACATTACTTCACATGTTACTGCACTTTCCGTATCTACTTTAATAAAATTAATACATGTGTGTCATTAACAATTATTTATATAAGGGGCGGCTATGACTGTGTCAGTATTATGACTGGTAAAAAAATTGAAGGACTTGAATATCTATTCCTACAAAATACAGGGCTATCATAAATTGCTGCCACCAGATTTTAACAGGTTGTACAGTAGCAGACACCCTTCCAACATTTCAAGGGCTTCTTTTATCTAAATAATTATTGATCGCATGGTACTTCACTGCATCAATGCAGCTGTATTCTTCACCACATGGGCGAAACATAGTTAGATTTAAATAACTAAATATTTGTAATGAATCGGTAATATTTCAGAAAATATCTATAAAACACAAAAATATGATTGTAAACATTCACTTGCCATTGTAAATTTGTTTCAAAAACCTCAACCAAGTTAGATATGTCATATAATGTAATTCAATTATTTTTGATAGTTTTTTACTTATCATTTCATTGTCTCGGAACTAAACGAATTATGTGGCTCAAGCAACACAACAGGTTAAAAAGTAGTACATTTTTAAATGTTCCTTCACAAAATGTAAGAGGCAACATTAAAACCACTTTAAATAATAGGGCGTGTTGTTTATGGAAATAATCTGTGTTTATTCACAAAACAAACAAGTTATTAAGTTCGCAATATGTGTGCAGTTAGGATATTTGGCAGTCTAGAGAGTGAAACAATAATAGTTATTTTGGTATCTAGAACGCGAAATTTCACTTTTTCATTAAGAATGGAAGTTATTTTGCCGAGGGTTACCGAGGCAAAATATCCATTCGAGAACGCAAAAGAATTTCGCGTTCGAGATACAAATAAGATTTTTTCGAAAACTGCAGAAAACTGCAATGCATCAAGACAATTTTGTTATTTTGACCCTACGGAAGTTGCCAATAATACAACGTGTGCAGTAAACTTGAACAATTACAGCATCGAACATCCAGAACTGAACGCTACGATACCGGACAGCATTGGATCTGGCATAAATATGACTCAGGGCAATATCGGCACTTTCAATTTACATGTAGTAGGTACAAAATAGTTTTCGTATGTTATGTATTTAATTAATAAAATTATAAATGTAAGTTGAATAATTGACAAATTATTTTGACATTTGTTTTATGTTCTAGAATGAAAAAGACTTTGGCGTTCTAGAACATAAAAATACTTCGCACTAGGTGACACTTTGTCAACTGAATATTCAACGTAAATGTCAACTTTTGATGATAGTTTTCGAAAAAACATGTTGTAAGAATTCGACATACGTTTCTAATTTAATTTTATTCTATTGCATAGAAAACGCGATTCTTTGTTCGAAAAGCCATGTCATAGTCAGCTCTCGGTGGGAGACCATACACTCTGCAGAATTTATTTATTTTGTTTCCCTCTATTGCAGCAGAATCTAAATAGCTCAGATGCAGCTACTATAAGAAAAACATTATTTTCTTATATAACAAATACAAAATTAAAAGCAAATTAATTTCATAGAAAACCAGTTTTCCATTATGAAATGTAATTTGTTTTATTTCGTAGTGTGAATGATGTGTGGAATTAAGTCGACGGATTAAAGGTAAAGCAACATATTCGCATGTCCATTATTTTTAACCATACGACTGCTGGAGGATTTTGTTTAGTACCTACTATTTTTATAATTATAAATGTTAACCTGTATTTAAACCCTAAATAACTATATATTTTAATAGTAATTTTGATATTCTTTGTACATTTACACTTATTATATTGTTTAATATCATCACTCACATGCATGAAATATATAAAATATATTTCATAAATATAATTCAATCCGAATTACAGTGAAATACTTCCGAGCATAACAAAGACAAATGATGTTATAAAAAATACAATTTTGAACACATGTGAAAGTAATAAATATCAAGTACCCCCCATTAGGGCAACCTACGTTCATACGTGCGTAATATTCATAAAAATAACAATTAACGCAAATTACGTGCTTAGACAATTTTTAAACGCACCAACAACTTCAATGGAAACAAACATAATTCCCATGCAAAACCCACTTTCGCGAGATTCGATTACAGGCCGACATTAACTGAGGTCGTCCTGTAGGGCAGGACAGTCCTGAAACTACCAACACGGTTATCAAAATTAAACATCCTGTGCTGTGTGCCCGTTTAGAATCTCGGGAAGTACGTTGGGATTACGCGAGGCTCGGCTCTAAATTCCCGCAGGATTAGTTGGTATAATCGCCGAAATTGATTATTTATAGACAATTGGAGTCGATTTTCAAAGCGGAGAACATAATTTCGTTCCATGTTATTAATGATCCGCAATTGATGATGGCAAATTAATCATTTATGATTCTGTCGCTGCCGGTGTTTTCCATCGAATGATTTATGCAGATTTAATTTGGGGTGATGAATTTCGTTTCGTAAATGAAGGCACCCGCGTTAATGCGACATGGAGGTTGCGGCAATAAAGCTAATAGTCAGGCTATAGAGCATGTTATTAATTAAAATTAATCCCACCGCAGAGACCGACACCAACGCTATATAAAGTAGTGTGGTAATTATGAACAGTAATAGTATTCGTGCAGAAATGTGTTTTAACTCGCAAAGTTCCTTTTAACATTTTAACTCAATGAAACCTGTTCATCTCGTGTTTAGTATAATACTTCGAGGAATTAAATTTAGTTACAAACTGTTAGAAATGTGCAATCCGCAAATTAAGTAATTTGTTTTAATGTAAATTTCAATGCGGAAAAGTAGTAAAAAATGTTATTAAAAATGCTATGAAGGAATTTTGGCAACAAAGAAATTGGTTTACTAAAAACCAATAGTTATTTCCAGTCGTCCAAGGTGTTTTAAAACATTAAAAAAGGTGTATTAGTTCACAAACGTGAACTATACAGTCAACGTTTGTGAAAATGTAAATTGCTACATTCTGAGAGTGCATAAATTCAATACTTATTAAATTCATTAACTCAAAAAGGATCATTATATATTTTCATTAAAAAAGGTACTTATGTTAAAATGTGATATAAAAATGATTATTGATACAACAATGTAATGTAAAATAGCTGTAAAACCGGTTATTAAAAATGAAAAATTAACACAAATGAGTACTAAAAATAAATGGTCTAACTAAATAATGTCTTTAATAATGTTATAATTATATATATATATATATATATATATATATATATATATATATATATATATATATATATATTTATTTTGGAAATTTCTCGATAATCACGAGGATATGATGAAATTAGATACGAAAAATAAGCATTCTTGGCATCAGGTTTGAGTGTTTGAATTATTGATATCCAACATACTAAGAGGCTAGAGAACTGGAAAAAGATGAAGAGTCGTCTATTTTCCGCTCGTAGTTAGAACTTTGAAGTAAAGAAGAATGCAATAAGGCAATGAAATTAGTAGTGTGTAGTTCACACATGTCTTTTTCATTATCTAGATTTCTAAATATACTCGAGAATATAATGAAATTAGGCACAAAAATCGCAGCCTGGATTACAGGTTTGAATGCTTGAATTTTCAATTTCTTCATTTTATTAGAATATAATTAGAATATTAGAATATAAAGACGGAAAGGACCCATGGGATCGATAGCCCAATAAAGATTGTTTGCATTTAAATTGAATGGACAACACATTCGGCAAAAATTGTCGACCAGTGTTATTCTATATATATATATATATTGACATTAGAATATGTCAATAACACTGGTTAGTAAACAATTTATAACATAGTTGTAACATAACAATTTATGCATAGTGAATACTTTCCCGAAAATGCATTTAAATTGAAGGGACAACCCATTCGTCAAAATTTGTCGACCAGTGTTATTCTATATATATATATATATATATATATTAGAATATGTCAATAACACTAGTCGACAAATTTTGACGAATGGGTTGTCCCTTCAATTTAAATGCATTTTTGGGAAAGTATTCACTATGCATAAATACGAAATGCAAAAAAATGTGTTGCAGATCTTTTTCTTACATTTTTGACATGTTTTTGCACAATTACTTACAAAAACATGTTCTGAGTTGAAGTTAGGTTAGAAAAGTGATACCGGTAACTGTAAACTGAAATTTGGATCCAGTATTGCCATAAAATATCA
Source organism: Othius punctulatus (assembly GCA_951805005.1). NCBI lineage: Eukaryota > Metazoa > Arthropoda > Insecta > Coleoptera > Staphylinidae > Othius > Othius punctulatus. The sequence continues at coordinate 18,829,295 of OX638145.1, forward strand.
TCTTCCACACCAAAAAAAAAAAAAAAAAATAAGTTACACATTTTGAAAAAACTGAAATAATGATATTTCAGTTTTTGACGTGCTAGAAAAACCTGACGTGATAGAAATTTTTGTTTGACGTTTCTGAAAATTTTCTATTGGAAACGGCTATTTACGTCTAAGGGACAAAAGTTTTGTTGACCAGTGTATGTCTCACATATCGCTCGAGTTTTATCTCCTTTTAAAGAGAAGTGTTAGAACATCCCAAATATCATTTCAGGTTTCCAAAGTTATCGTACAGTTCAGCGCAGCGCATTTGCATATATCACGAAAGGATGACCTGCAGTTTAGAATAGAATATTCAGAGGGAAATTGAACAATTTTAATAATGCCCCGGGCGGGATTTGAACCAACGATTATTGAGTAATCGTGGCATTAGCTGGGCACGCCACACACACTAGATTTGTTAAATTATTTATTGTGTTTGTTGCCCTACCAGGTTTTATGGTCTCAGGGTAGGTGAGTGAGACCATTTGAATTCGTCTGTTGTCAGTAGTGAGGTTGAATATGGAATATGCGAAATAAACAGAGATGAATATATTTGAAGCAAGACTAGTTACACATGCTTAGACAAGTATCACATAAATCAGGTACACATACAGGAAGTACATCCGAAAAAAATCGAGAGGAATGGTGGGTTTCCAATGTACAGTCCTAGTATTGGATGGGCGAAGCTTAAACCTTAACAACGATAACAATCAACATTGAAGCTCAATACAAATGGCATTCTCTTCTGGCTAATCTCACTTTCGTTTGTATCACAATCAGTGCCGTCGGGGTGTCGGTCATAGCCTAGGTGACATGTATGACGATGCCCTTGGAGCCAATCTTGGGGACCTCCAGCTGGGAGCAGCTGCTGCTCCTGTCGTTCACCTGCCCGTCGTCGGGGCGGAGGGTCGTCGGGGAGATGGTAATGTGGGGCATGGTGCAGGACTTGGTGAGGCTGTGGACGGCGTCCTCGTCGATGCGCCTGTGGTGGTGGCGGCCGCGCCTGTCTTCCCGGCGCGCGTCCCTCAGGAACCTAGGAGACCTGGAGCGCCCGTTCACGGGGCAGTTGTGCGTCGGCTCCAGGCTGTGCACCTCGACGAACGAGAACGCCGTCGACGCTTCGGACTCGTAGGGACCGGCGTCGTACTGGGGGCTGCTGCCCCGCAGGTCGAAGGGCTCGCGCCTGCCGGTGTCCTCGCGGAGGTTGTTGAGCGCGTCCTGCAGCTCGGCGTCCAGGATGGTCACCTGCTTCGGCCGCTTCGAGTACTGGGAGCGCTTCCTGCGGAACGAGACGACCAACGGGCGCTTGGAGTCGTGCAGCCTTGCCATCTCGGCCTCCAGATAGCGCAGGGAGCTCTGCCTGCTGCAGGAGTCCGTGTTGCTGTGGCTGTTTACCTGCGACGATCTTCCCGAGAGTGTGGAATAGCATCTGTTTGATTTTGGGTGTCCTCGGCGCCCGAAGAGGTCCTTGAATGTGTCCTGGAAACATGGCATATAATAGATAATATTTGCGCAGCCTTGAATTGAATGACTTATATGCATTTATTGTATATGACGGACCTTGAATGCCTCGCGAAATTTGTGAGACATGATGTGGTAGAGAAATGGATTCACCGATGTCGAAAGAAAATACAGTATGCCGCTGATGTACGTCAGGATGCGAAATGCCGTGACCATGTTATTGGAGCTCTGCTTTCCATAGATAGCGAGCAGACGCTGTGCATGGAATGGGGCCCAGCAGATGAAGAAGGCCACCACGACCGCCACTGAAAAAATACATGTTTCAGCGTTTTATTTTTGTGTCGCTTTAATGGCTATTTAAGCGGACATTTGTAGCATTCAAGTCATGATTAACTGGCTTATTTATAGGCGCAGCAAATCCACGACCACGAGAGACGCTATTTATAAAAAAAAACTTCACCACCCTCGCAATATTCCTCGGTAGCGATACGGTTGCGTGCATCCCGGCACTCCATTAAGAGGCGGCGTCGCGTGGGTGGACACAACTGGGGCAGCGAGACGCCGAGAGACGGCTTTTAAATGTACTGCAAAACTATGCAAAACTTCGTTATGAAAATGCCGTGCATTTCCTGGTGTCGTTTATAGACGTCCCGCTGCCCCCATCTTACAGCACCGCAACAAGGAACCTCGTTGCATTGCGGGGGCAACTTTCGGGATTTAAGACCAACAGTTTGCCCCGACCGTTTAGTATATGCACGAACGTGCAGGAACCGCTCAATTCACTTCGTGAAGAGCCATTTGCATTTAACAAACTGTTATGCTGATGGAGGCGGACTTTATTACGTGAACGTACCCCAGCTGAAATTAAGAGGAGTAAAAGTATATGTTCCACAGCTGCTGCTGCACGCATATGCAAAAGTATCTACGGAATTGTTTCCTTGGAATCAACATTATTTCTACGTTACACAATATAAGGGGACCATGTACACAATTTAACTAAACTGTAATAACGAAAACCTAATTTATTTGGTTTTAGTTTTTTTAAACATATTTCGGGAAAACATATAAAAACAAACTCGAATAAATTACCCCTTCCACGCGCCTTCGGCTCGTGTCGCAAATTTTATTCTCATGGAAATGGCCATTTCTCACGAGTTCAATACTATACTTTTTCTAATCATATTAAAGACTTAAGTGATAATTGTAATATTTTTTTTAATATATCTTTTTTATTATCAACATATACATTACATAGAATATTGAGACCATAATGGAGAGGATTTGTATTTTCTGCTAGTCCGGAGAAATACGCCAAGAGAACATTTTCGGAGAATGAATTCGCGTTCTTTGTGCTATGCCATGAAAGTATTGTAACTTAACTCGTATTTCTTTCTCGACTTTTGTGGCAAGAGGTTAAGTGTTGTTAGTTTGGCAGCCTCTTACACGTCTGGCAGTGTACAATTCTCTATATCATCCATAATTTCCATTTTTTCTTGATATTTTGAAGAGGTGGAACAACCAGATTCCATGACTAATGTCAATGTCAATTAATTTTAATATTAACGATAAATACTACCCGTGGAAAAAGTAAATTCTCGTCTTCACATTCAGTAACCCGTGGAGAAAGTGTTCAATTTTCTCCACAGTTGAAGAATGAACAACTTTCTCAATTAAAAATGTATAAGAAATGTACAGATTCTTTAATATGATTAGAAAAAGATTATTTCATAAAAGTGAAAAAATGTTCACAATTCGTGAATGAAATTCCAGAACCAGGTCTTTGTGGAAGTAGAAATATGGTTATTATTTACGTTAACCTCTTCATTATTGAAAGCAGAACAATCTTGGCTCCGCTATTTAATTTAGAAATAATTTAAAAATATTAAAATTATCTAAATTTAATTTATTTTACAAACTCTAGTAGAAAAAATCATGTGTGCAACACGTAGGATATCCATTTTTTTCGTACACGGCATGTTTTTAATCTCAACTATCGCCTCGATCAAAAATCCCATGCCAAGTACGGAAAAAATTAAATTTCCTAACTTATTGCGCAAATAGCTATTTTTCTGATCGATAAAAACTAATGTATTTATAGCAGTGAAAAAAAGATTTTTAAATAAAAATGTAAAAAATGTAATTTATAAAATTCGAGAGTTTTTTCTTTAGTCAAAAAAAGAAAAGTTTGAATGATTTGGCTGGTCCATATTTGAACTCCATTATCGCAAATAAAGTAGCACAGGGCCTGAGTTTTAATGGATGTATTGTAGAAACTATACGGATTCTAAAAGTTGAAGCCCTTTTAAAACTGCATATTGTTGTCACAAAGCCATACTTCAACACCGATTGCTTTTATAACAAATTGTGTTAAAAATATTTTAACATAATTTTAAACTTACAAAAAACCTATTTTAGCTGAATGTTGTGTTACAAAATAGTATACATACTTAAAGCATATTTTAACTTGGATTACAGACTAAATTGTTTGTATTTTTGTAACATAATTTAATAAGTAATATTATTGCAATCTAGATTATTATAAAATAATGAACAAGAGTAAACATGATTACATAATCGCATGATCATAAAAAAGCATGATAAAAGCATGATCATAAGATATTCATTGCATATGATAATAAGATAATCTCCAATAATTAGTCTCTTACACGACGAAATTCAAGTTTCTAATTGATTAATTGATTAGTGTGATTGAAATACAAGGGTTTTGCTATTAATAATTTCAAGTAGTACCCGCAATTAAGAAGTTTCCATTGCAACGGGATGAAATATCAAAATTCAAGTCCTGTAAACTGACGTTTCTTGGATGTAGTAGGCCTTTGTTTGTAATATTTGATGGATTAGCTGGAGCAGGATTGCAGTCATTAGGCATGATCAATCGGCGTAGATTTATTTCAGCCGGCAAGTGCGGCCCGCCCGGGAGTGAGCCTATCAAATAACATTAAGCTTAAGATGAAAGATTCAGGGGAGACTTGATGGATGAAGCGACGTCCTAATAACGCGCAAAGATCCACAGAAAACGAAAAAAAAGGGAGAAATTTTAATATATCGAAATAAAAACATTACCAGCGATAGGTGACATTTTCCAATGTCACGTGTACCTACATTTCTAACGGAAAATGTATTACTCATTATTAATGAGATTTAATATCTATCTATATTCATCTTTAAATTTAATAAAAAAGAAATTAATTGACGCAGCGTTTAAAATACTTCGTCCGAGAAGTAACTTTCTGACGAAGTTACAGCTTTCAAAGTTTTTAATAAGTTATACAAATTTAAGCGAAATAAAAAAATACAAAAATATATTACCCATCATGCATGCCACATTCTTAAAACTTAAACAGCTTTTGTATCCCAGTATACTGGTTTGCTGTTCATTCAGAACGTACATATTGCTCATAATCGATCAATACATGTCAATTTACGGGGCCCCGTTTGGCGTATCGCAGCCAATTTTGCTCGTCCCCGCTCAAAAGCTCAGTCTAATCTCGCCTTAATTTAACCAATAATCCACCCTTAAATACATATAATACCGAATATTTAATTAAGCACTCGTGGAAAATGCGCAGATAATTTTGTGAAGAAATATACGAACGCCAATTACGCATTTATGATAAATATATACGACTTGTGTTAACACCCTGCTAGATTATACTCTTAGCTGGTTGATTGGTATTCAATAATCCGATGATGTGTTTCATTAATTTTATATGCTGTCACAAATCGATAACTGTCACGGCTATAATTTCCACACCAAATACCATTCTGGGCAGCTTGTGTGGATATTAAAACTTAAATGAGTTACGAAGAAAACTCATTTATCATTACATACAGTGTTTCTGACTTGTAACCATTAATAAAGTGATTGATTTCAAGTAACAATTTTTATATTTGCGAACAAAATTTATAAGCCGAATAAATTCAATCTACCGTACTTTATTATACAATTTAACAAGTTTATAAGAAATCCCTGATATTTGAATAGACGATGTAAGCAATAATTTTACAAACAGGTCTATAATACGCAGAGAAAGAAGTAACACACAAATACACTTATAATATAAAATTATAACATATTGTGCGATTATAAGTGGGAGCAAAGATAAAGCTTAGACTGATTAGCTGATTGGAGCAAGTTTGCGAAGATTTGCTTATCGAAACAAGTTACTTCCATATTAAAGTTTTTCATATCTTTTGTAGTTAACGAAAACAAAAATTATTTACATTTAGAAAAAGTCGTGAAACCTAGGTTATTAGGTGATATATTTACTATAATTTTAAATTAGCCAAATTTTTTGGGTTTTTTTTTCTGCTTTTTTTGCCATCTTGATGCATTTCCAGATCGAGAGACTAAACAAATAATATGCATGAGATATTTTTAATCAAAATAAAATCCTTACCCAACATTTTAACTACATGCTTGGTGGCCTGCGCGTTTCTGGCGAAGTTCTTCCTGCCCTCCTCCTCGTGCTTGTTGAGCTGGACATTCTCGGCGTTGGCCGCGTTGACCACGAGGACGGCCTGAGTGGAACTCGGCGTGTAAGCGACGACCGGTTTGTAGACCCTGTGCTTGAGACGGACGCTGTTGCCCCTGGACGGACCCACGGTCGACCTGTGCAGCTGCAGCCCGATCAGAATGTAGAGGACGGTGATGAGGGACATGGGGGCCACGAAGAAGAGGCACGTGGATATGCCGAAGGCGTGCGGGATGACGGTGCGCTTCACAATGCAGACGTAGTGCTCCTCGTTCACGGGGGTGCCGTCGGCCTCCTCGTAGACGATGCCGAAGGACATGGCCTGAGGTATGGCCAGGCACATGGCCACGATCCACACCGCGATGACGAACTTGATGGCCCTGGAGAGCTTCGACATGGTGTGGGAGAGAAACGGGTGGCAGATTGCCACGTAACGCTCCACCGTGAAAGCCGTTATCGTTAACACCGTGGCGTTCGCTGAAGTTTCAGCGGCAAACCCCTGCATTACGCAGAAAGCCTCTCCGAAAACGTACGGGTATTTGAACCAAATCATGTAGATTTCCGGAGGCAACCCTGACACCAATAGCAGGAGGTCGGAGATCGCCAGGCTGAATAAGTAGTAATTGGTAGCTGTGTGCATCGATTTATTCCTGCTGATGACCACGCAGGTACTTATATTCCCCAAAACACCAGTTATGAAGATGACGACATACAGTATGGTAATTGGGATCACTATGTAAAGAGGATCGCGTTTAGGCCCCCAGTCTGTGGCGCTTACTGGTATCTTGGTGCTGAACTCCAGCACTCTTGGGTACACATCCTCGCTCTCATTCCCGAACTGAAGAACGTCGCTCCCATTAACCGTCAGCATTTCCATTGTGCGTATTTATTCGTGGTTTTCAGCGCAGAGCGGTGGTTCTGTTGTCCCCAACCCCGGAGTTTCCATAGTGCCTGAAAGCCGTAAAAAAAATACAAGGTAATTTTACAACTTTGACCACGCCCGCGTACTAATTAAAATTCATCCCGTCCACTCTATTAACATGGGCATCATTAAAGTAGCAGTTTTAATAACCAATTTTCCGCGGCATTACATTTTAATTAATTTTTAAAGCGCGCATCCGAGACTTCCGTGCAGGAACCGCGGAAAATTATGGCAGACGTAATTTCATCTCTATTTCCAGGAGCGTGCTCGAGGCGCTTTGCGAACAAATATGTGAAGTCGATGTCGAGTCCCATTGTGCCAGGAGGATTTAAAATTTAACAGAGCACGGCTTTGAGCGCTGCTAATGTTGAGGGACGGTTTTAATAAGTTGAATGCATAGGGGGACTCAAACGCTTTCAAGAAGTTGCAAGAAGTTGTTGGAACTTAAGCACTCTCTGAGCGGCACGTCGAGACCAGTGGCAGTGAAAAATCTTGAATTACTAACTTTGCTTGGAATATGTAGCGGTTAAAAGGTAGCGCAAAATACGTGAAATATTTACAGAATGCACAAAAGTTTCTACTTAAAAAAGGTTTTGTTAAATAAGTTTCGACCATGTAAGGTTAGGATAGTTTGCTTCGTGGTCACGAAAATCTTAATATGCGATTATTTTTTTAATGTTTACCATTTAATTGAACAAGAGGTAATCTTATAGAATGCATGCACACACCAAATGTACCAAAATCTATATCAATAAAACCTTGTACACTGGTTCAACGCTGCATCGTTATAGTATATAACGGTATTAGGCTGATATGGGTTATATAACAGACGAGGATGAGATGTTATAATCAACCGAGTCTGTTATATCCATATCGGCTGTATGTTGTTTTATAGTTTTCGTGATACTAAAATAAAAAAAATTAAATTTTGCGAAATTATTTTCATAAATCATAATGACATATTTCAAGCAGCTGTAATGGTTGTGTAGTAACGCTTGTGAACACCAAAATAAATAAATGAACAAAATGTCAGGTAAAAGTGGTGAAAGTGTTTCTCCTGAATGTTATTCGTTTCAGCGAGTCGAGAGTTACTGCATTCGAAGACAAAAAATAGATACGAAAAAATATACGAAGAATTTTCCGAACGGAGAAAAGGCAGGACAGTTAAAGGTACTAACGAAGATATGTTACTGTGTTGTATCCTCACTATCAACAAATTTTGCCCCAAATAATTTATGGAGTAAAATGTCAATGCTGAAAACCTGCTTAAAGTTGTATGAAAATGTTGATATTTCTAGGTAAAATTCACACTCAAAATGTAATATTTATTATGGAAATTAATGATTTATAAGTATGGAAAAGTATTCACCTTCTTAAAACGTAAATAGGAGTCGTACAAACCCAAGAAGGCAAATTTATTAACAGAGGAACAAATTACGATTTTTTTTATGGAAGCAGCAGATGAAGCTTTTCTATTGGAGAAACTAATTTTATTATTTGGAATATATAGCGCTTGTAGACGTAAAGAACTTGTCACATTGTCTGTTGATAATATTGAGGATAGTGGCAAATTCATAACAACCTTGCAAGACACGAAAAACAAATCTTCACGAAGGTTTGCAACTACTGATGGTAATACACATTTCAAAGGCTGCGAGTTATACAGGAAATATGCAGCGCTTAGACCTTCCGATTTACAAGGTCGTCGTTTTTATGTCGATTTCAGAAAAGGCAAGTGTACTAGACAATTCGCGTGTGTGCACAAAATAGGAGGAGTTCGTAGGAAGATAGCGAAATTCTTACAGTTGGAAAGTCCTGAAAATTTTACAGGGCATACATTTCGAAGGTCGAGTGCTGAAAACCTGCTTAAAGTTGTATGAAAATGTTGACATTTCTAGGTAAAATTTACACTCAAAGTGTAATATTTATTATGGAAATTAATGATAAAAATGTTGGCAAATAATGGTGGTGACCTCCTCACGTTAAAGCAATTTGGGGGTTGGAAGTTCTCATCGGTGGCCGAATCATATGTGGAAGAATCGGTCAGTAAGAAAATCAAAGTTAACAACTTTTTAATGCAGAACCACAAAATTCAGAAATTACTTATTGTGCAAATAATGAAAAACGAGAAAATCCCGGACAAAATTATGCTAGGAAAATTGTCATTTCAGGAAATGCAAATTGTACTATAAATATAATTTAATTTTCTTCAAATGTTATATTGTGATATGTTGTTCAAATAAATAAGAATTTATAAAAAAAAAAACATTGGTGTGATAGTATTGTTGTTAAAAAATATCGTCCACGCCTGTTAAATTTTAATGGTTGTGACTGATATCAGTTAAAGAACAACCATGACAGTACCGATAATATGTAATTACAATCAAGCATCACGAAAATAAACTTCAATAAAAGTGTGAAAACCGTAAAGGTCACTGTCGAATTCCTTTACCATATAAGGTTCATAGAAAAATGTCCCACCCTCTAGAAAGTATATTATATTACAAGGGAAGGAAGCGGGATTTACTCTACCGAGTCAAGCTTGCAGCCTGAGCGTAGCAAGGGTGAAAATGAAGAGTCTTTTACTTGTACACCTCCAGAAATTGTCCAACTCTCTACAGCAACAATATCTATCGTAATACCGGAAACATCGAATTCCGTTTACAATTAAACGTAAGCACCTTCAATAAATGGCGTCTTCGAAAGAACGCAAACTCATTTTACGAAAATGTTCTACTAGCCTATTTAGTCGTAGATAAAGTAGGGTATACTGCTCGCAATAATGGCTATTATTACTTCCGAATGTTACTTCCTCGCCGCTTACGCGGCTCGGTTAGTAAATATTTCTCGGGAATAATAGCTATCGTTATTGACTCGTGGTATAATCTACTATTACTTCGCTGGTGTCATGACAACCACAAATCATGTTGTAAAATCAACCTACTTGGTTAAAATGTGACATCGAAAGTGTTTGTTACTAGATTGGTAGTGAAAAAAAAATCATAATATTCAATATTAATCTCCAATTTTTAATTTTTGGCTGTTAATTGGCTGTTAAATTTGTTTCTTAATTTTTGTCTGTTAGTTGTTCTGTAAAGAATTTATAATTGAATCAACTATTTTACGAAAACAAACAACAGACTGTAAACCGTTTTAAAATCCAGCTTTATGTTGGTAAATGCTTATACAGCATGGGTTTCAATAGCTGTAAACATTTAAGCGTTATTTTTTTCATTTCATGGCAGGATTTATAGTGGTTCTAATGGGAGCAATCTATCATCTATAACGAGAGTCATCAGATTTTTTATGATGATGGTTTATTAACGAATATGCATCTGCTAATTACAATTAGGGCTGTAATAGCTTTCGGATGTATTTAAGGCATTCGATCCCTACAACGTATAGTAAGTCTGTAGTAATTTATAATAAATGAAATTTTAACAGATTGTAAGTGCAAAATCAATTTCAATGTTCTATTTTTATACTATAAGTGGACCCACATTTCACTCAATTACTTGGAGGAATTAGGTACCAGTTTGAAAGCAATGCTTTGGGACCTCTATTCAATTAGACCGCAGACAATCCGCGGACGGAAGATTTCCCAGGCACATCCCCACCTCGGCCATTAAAAAAACGTGCCGAAAGCGTCGCCCTTAATTAAATCGCGTCGGACGACTCCAATTCGGGGCCCACCCTGCCGGCCCTAATCCCCGCTTATATTTCGTCCCTCGTCAGCGTCGGGGCGCCCATTAGACCGATTTCGGGCAAATAATTAACAGCCCTGGGTAAATATTTGGGCGTCGCAGTCCTCCGGGAGAGACGTGCTATGTGCGGCCGGCTAAATGGCGTGCGAGAAACGACGCCGGCAGCAGCGTCGGGACGCAGGAGTTCGCGAAGTTTCACTTTTGGATTGCCTCAACGCGGAAAATTGCGCCATGCGATAACAGCGATTGCTAATTAAAACGTATTAAGCTATAGAAGCTTACTTTGCGCACAGCAGGCGATCAAGGAGCGCGAGATAATTGCGATTTACTGCGTTAAATGGGGACCGCTTTAAAAATCACGTGGAAGCAAGCACCATCCCGATATAGATACGAAGTACAAGCGCGCAAAATTTATAACGTAATTTGGGCGAAAATTTACAGCGCAAAACGCACCCGTAAATGCTCATTATTAAAAGTCAATGGTGGCCATTAATTAACAGAATTTCGCTCACAATTATCTTATCCCTATAGCTGAATTTATTGATGGGGGGGCGCTCGTGATTCCAGGTGATCAATTCTGGGGAGCTCGCCTGCGCCCAATAAATATCGGACACAATCGGCCTTAAAGGATAACTTAATCTGAACGGTATCCGCTATTTCGCAAAGCACTGCGTCCAATCGATTTGCCGGAGGATAATACTCGTCTCGGGATTATGGGAATAATAATCCTGGAGGGAAACAGCTTTTCCTCCTCGAGGAGCTTTAATGGTCGCACACAGCGACACCGCTTAATCAGCGCGTGAGATGTGTCGGGTGGACATTCATCTTAAGGAGAAGGTGACTTCTGGCTGCTCCCAGGCATTCCAGACGATTACCAAGACGGATCGCGCGAGAGTGGAGTGTCTCCGTGCGCAAACTTTCAAATGGGCAAAGTGATTAGTTCCGCAGTGATCAAGTGTCAGAGAGTACTACACTTGATGAAAATCAAACGCCATGCATAATTAGACCCAGTGCACACTCCCACGCGAGTGAATGCGCGACTAATTATAAACACACGCTATGCGATCGGGCTTCATAAAGTGCCAATTAGAATTACAGCACGAGGCTCCAATTTTATTCATTTCCAGTTAGAACCAACGTAAAATTGCCGACGCGCATAATAGTTTTGTTTACACACATTTAGTGACAGTAAAAGTATAGTGTATAGTAAAATAAATTGCACTGGAAATGAACTGAACAAAAACATTAACACTAAGAAAGCACCAGGATTTGACTTAATTACTGGCGCGAAGTTCTCAAACAATTACCTCGTAAAGCAATCGTATAACTTACGTATCTTATTAATGCATCTTTAAGATTAAAATATACCTGGAAAACCACCAAATGTAGTTTCTTCTTACAGACCAATCTCGTTATTACCGGTAATCTGGAAACTGTTCGAAAAAATACTCCTTAATAGAATAAAACCAATTATCGAAGGCAACAACATAATACCAGAATATATGTTTAGTTTCAGAGAATCTCATTCAACTGTAGATCAAGTCCATAGAATAACAGACGTAATCGAAAAATCATTGGAAGAAAGAAAGGTTTGCTCTACTATATTTCTTGATGTAGCGCAAGCTTTTGACCAAGTGTGGCACGAGGGACTTAAATGCAAATTAAGAACACTTCTGAACAGACCATATACACAATTACTAGAATAATACATGTTAGATAGAGTTTTTAGAATTAAGCAGGAAGATGCTTACTGTTAAATACTAGCCACCCCCTGCGCGGGGTGCGAGCGGTAAACCGACCCTTCGTGGAGGTACCGAGTCTGTAGAGACAGAGAGATGCTGCCTGACCACTGCAGCTTAAACACCTATTAAAAATACAGTCCACAAACAAGTGTTTCGATGGTGTTTAGCACACCATCGAAAGTAAGCAAGGAGTTTTGTCCAAGCACTCAAATCGTAACACTTACTCTGAACTAAAAGAAATAAAGGCAGGTGGCCACAGGGCAGTGTGTTAGGGCCAGTCCTCTACCTATTATATACCAGCGATATACCTGCATTAGACCATAATACGATAGCCACTTTCGCCGACGACACTGCCATATTGGCTGTAGGCAAAAATTACGAAGAAGCAGCAGTAAATCTGCAAAACTCAATTAATAAAATTAACAACTGGACTAAGCAATGGCGAATCAAATTGAATGAGAATAAATCGGTCCATGTCAATTTCACAAATAAAAGAAATCAACCTATCCTTGTTGGTATGCATGATATCCAGGTACACTACGCTGATACTGCAAAATATTTGGGTATTACATTGGACGCTAAGCTACGCTGGAGAGCTCATGTCAAAAATAAAAAAGAAGAATTGAACATCAGTTTCGAAAAATGTATTGGCTGTTTGGTCGGAATTCCACATCTATAATAAAATACTTCTGTATAAACAAATTCTTAAGCCCGTATGGACATATGGCATCCAGCTGTGGGGTTGTGCCAAAAAGAGCAATGTAGAAATAATCCAGCGATACCAAAACAAAGAACTAATGAGTATTGTCAATGCACCTTGATATTTCCGGAACAGTGACATCCACAGGGACTTGGAAATGGACAATGTTAATGAAACAATAAACAAATTTGTCAAGAGTCACGAACAGCGACTTCTTCAACACGTCAACGTTGAAGCCATCCAGCTCATCGATAACACGAATTTGACCAGAAGACTACAGCGTACCAAACCGTTCGAGTTAGTTTAATATTGTTTTAGTGCAAAAGCAGAGCATAGTGCTAGTGTACACGCTAATATTAGTGTAATTAAGTGATTAGAATCTAAGGGATACTAATGAGTAGGGCCTTAGCATTAAACTTTCACTTAGTAATTTAAGTTGGCATAACATTACTCATTGATCCATCTTTGATCAGATTGTAATAATTACAGTAAAATACGATTAAGTGTTTGCATAATGAAAAAAAAAGTAAAAGTATAGTAATAGATTGATTTGCCAAAGAACTCAGTTCATACAGCTTTCATATTATCAGCCCTTACGCGCGCTTAGATATAGATTTTAATATTAACGTTAAATGGTCTAGCCATAATTGATTCCTATCATAGTTCTTTTTTAATTATCATTTATTTATTACTATAGTAGTACTTTTCTCAGGCCCGGACTAACATAGGTGCTAGACGGAGCCATTGCATAGGGCGGCACTTCATAGGCAACCCGCCTTTGATAATTTATTTTGATAAAGGTAACGATGATGATGGTCATGATTGGTATGATAAAATTGAATGATAAAAACTGTACCCTGACTGTACTTATATTAGTTACTATCATTGTTTTAGTTCTAGGGCTTATAACCTAGTGTCGCCCATATCTGTTAATATTTTAACCCACATATTACGGAATACTTTTATGAAGGCTATTTCTGCTCATTCTTGCTATTTTCATTCATATCACATAGTTTGTTCATTTAACTTTAACTTTATATTTTCTTTTTGACACATTATTACTAGGTACTTAATTATATTGCTATTATCCAACCCATTATTTGGTTGGACCTTTTCGAACCATATCTAATGAGCGGCGTCACAAATGCGGGCGCACCATGAACATATGAATGAGGCCAATATTCTGACGGGAACAAGTATAGGCTCAAAACCGTTTACAAATATGCTCCCGGGGTCATCGATTTTTAAAAAAATTGCTGGTAAAATTAATTTTAGCACTACATTTTCGTACTAATAAATACACAAAAAGTGCTGCTTTACATTAGACTGTTTTTGCGAAATTGAGTTGTTTATCCAAAATAAAATTTAATTATCTGAGCGAAGTTTCAATATGAACAAAGGACGTAATTACGATTTGTTTTTATTTGCATTCCACAAGAATATCAACAGTGAATTTAATTACCGAAAAAATACGGGTATGTTTAGTTTCATTTTCATTTCTTGGCAAAAACAATGGCAAGAAATATTCTCAAAATGTTCACTTCATAACGATAGCAAATCACTTGTAAAAAGTAGGTACCAAAAAACTCATGCACACTTTTTTTGACAAGAAAAATGATTTTATTAACAAATAGTATGAAAAAAGACAATTGTTGCGTTGCTACTGTCTGCATTGATTTACCACTTCATTTAAAATAATTGGATCCGTTGTACCTATAAAAACCCAATTGCATTGTAGGTAGATGAGCGCCAACTGCTAATATACAGGGTATCCAAGATAAGGATTAGCAGCATGGGGATCTTGGAAACCGTAAAAGTTAAAAAGGCGGTTAAATTACAAAAAAGCAATGTAGTGGTCAGTAATATTCTCCATCCAATCTAAGTCCAAACATCCAATTTAAGTAATATTCTGTTGAGAAAACCAAAATATTCCGCTTACTTCCGGAGATATTCGACAACATCCGAAATTTCGCTATATCGTTTTTATGTTTTGCTGAAGTTATTTGAAAAGGTATAAAGGAACAAAAGACACTTTCGAAATGTATTAACAAGTTTTTTTTTCTGAATAAAAACACTAGAAATCATAATGTGATATAAATTGTTGAATTCGTAATAGGAAATGCTATTAAATACAGGGTGTACTTTATTTACAGGCCATATAAAAATATAAAGTTGATTTCTTCGAAAGGAAACGTTGTACTGAAAATTTATAAACGCTGTCTTGTAGAGCTAAAAAAGTGGCAACGAGAAAGTGTCTTTTGTTTTTTTATACCTTTCCAAATAACTTAAAACATACAACAACATAACAAAACATAAAAACGATACGGCAAAATTTCGGATGTTGTCGAATATCTCCGGAAGTAAGCGGAATATTTTGGTTTTCGTAACAGAATATTACTTAAATTGGATGTTTGGACTTAGATTGGACTTAGATTGGATGGAGAATATTACTGACCACTACATTGCGCAACTTTTTTATTATTTAACCGCCTTTGTAACTTTTACGGTTTCCGAGATCCCCATGCTGTTGATCCTTATGTTGGACACCCAGTATGACGAGTTTTAATAAATTCCTTTAATTATCTTTCCTATTTTTATTGATTGTTTTATAAATTATATTTAAAATATCATAATAAGTAGATTTCAAATCTTTCAATCAAATTCAAAATTGCATTGTAAATCAGTTCACACCATAATTCTCCGTCACTTGAATGGATGTACACGATATTACCTACTACCAGAAAAATAATGTCCATACAGTATTATATTAATACAGGTATAGCGCACCAAAAATTTCATATTGTAAATTAATTTCATAAGAGGCAACGCATTTTTCCAACTCAATACAATTTACGTATATTATGTATATTATGTATATCTCGCTTGAGGTGGAACAAATATAAAATATTAATTTTATTTCAGAATTGAAAGTAATTTTATATCTATATAGGTGTCTGCTGTTTTTTCAGTTCGGAATATTTTGTTCCTTCTTTTAAGAAATCTACAGACGCCCGCCCACAATGAATACTGTGCTTTTTTTTTCATTATAAAAGCTTACTTGAAGGTAGCGCAAAATTACGTTTACGTTATGTAATAATAACAGTAATAATTGAAAATTGAATATTAAATTTTGCCTAGAGTAAGTTGCCTTGATTTAATAAAGTAAATATCTGTTGGTCACATCTCGCACTTAGTTACATATATTGAGTTATTGACGTTTCTATAGATAATCCTCACCATCATCACTGCACACTACATTGGTCAATTCACGCACGTACATGCATTCAATGGATTTGATGCGAATTGTAGATAACAAGAATTCAATTATATGAATTTAGCGGAAAGTTACGTTTCCGTTATATCAATAACAGTAATAATTGAAAATTGAATATTAAATATTTGCCTAGAACTGAGCTCTTGGTGTGTACATTCTGATGCTGGATGTAAAGAAAACATCGACGGCGATGGATTCGTGGCCTGCTCCGTATCCTGAAAGTGTAGAGCTGTAATTGCGAGGACGAAAATAAACGTAACTGGGAGAAGCCGTTGGTAGGTAATAACAAATGTGGCAATTCACGTTTCCGTGAAAATAGCGGTTCTACGCTTTCCCAGTGCCTGACGGTTACCTTGGGTAATTGCTGTACTCTAAGGGTTGAAATAAAGACAATTTTTATGGGAATCGGAAATAATTTTCTATTATAGACAATTTTTGTGGGAATCGTAAATTATTTTCTAATTTAATATTTTAAACACAAAAATCAATAATTTGATTAAATATATTATATTTAGGCTGAAAGGCTCCGGCTGATGGCCAATTGAAGCACCCCCGTCACCATCATACACTTGTAATAAAACAATATTTTTGTAAAAATAAAAATGCTTCAATAAATTATATATACTACTACTATATTATATTTAAATTAGTAGTAGTCAATAACAGTAAATTAAATCTAAAAAACAGGATAATTTTTTTCTAGGTGCCTTTTGTTTGAACATGAAGCATTCGGCAATTTTAAAATCTATTGGTTAATCAATATAAATATACAGGTTCATTTTTTTCTAGTGCAACTAGGTGCCTTCTGTTTGAACATAGAAGCATTAGGCAATTGGAAAATGTATTGGTTAATCAATATAAATATTTGAACTCTTCCAATGATTGTGGCAATTATTAAATTAACGATTTACTATTTCGTAACCGTCTACAAATTAATAAAAGTACCTAGTTTTGTAAATTACAGATTATATTTAAGCTTTGGACTTATTTTTTTGGAAAATGAATCAGCTTGGGTACATTATTATATAACACATTAATAATTACTCAACACATTGCACAGTAAACAGATTAGAAAGAACTAAACACCAGACTAAAGAGTGCATAAAATTCTAAAATGTCTATAATTTTTCGTGATTAAAAAACTGTCAATATTTAGTCGTTAAACATTGCACGTTAATAAGTTGCAGTGGAACGTTTTATATGAAGATTATCATGAACATTTTATAAGGTGCTCTGAAAATCACCAGCGTGAATAATTGAGGCTTTAATTCACGGGGCGCAGATTTAAACTAAGTGATTATTAATTTATCATAGGAATTTCATCGTCGTTGAACGGAGGTATCAAAGCAAATTCAGGAGGCGGAATCTGGGTTGATGACGGCTTTAAAATTCCAACGGAATAATTAAGATTTTTCCTTCATGTGAAGACATAATTAAACAGCTTAATTAATACGCAAGTATTTGACGATTGATGCGGAATGTGTTGCTTGACAAACATTGATTTGATATAGATCACGACGTTAAAAGACCCAATGTGCAGAAGCGTCCCTAATGCCAGTCAACCGGGCGTATGCCCAGGGCTCCGGAGTCTATGGGACCCCACACCTAGCTACTTCTTGTATCTTGTATACTCCATATTTACAATATACAGTCTATTTTTATTTTACTTTTCCCCTTTATTGTGAATTATTTCACAATTTCTCAAATGGCTTTACAATTTATCAAATGTCAAGAAGAAAGAAATTCGTTTTTTTGTCAAATCATGTTTTAGTTTATCTTTCCCCATATTTGGGTATACTATGTAGGTATAATATAAATACAATAAACATAATAAGTACAAAACTTACAATTGTAGAAAATTTTCCTAAACTATAAAAACACCCAAACTTAAACCAAGTATTTTTATTTATATTTATAATACACAAAAGGGGCAAACCAAAAGAAAAAGGCTGTATTGTGGCAGACAAGATATACGTAAAATTCAGACGTAGCAATATAACGTTATCTCTGATAATTTTATACAAAAATTATTTGCCAATAAAAACTAGAACTTCGGCAGTATAGACCAATAGTATCAATTTATGTCTGAAGAGTTCTCGGAGTATTGGCAACAAAATTTTTTCAATAATCTAAGGCGAGGTGAATATATTCGCAGTCACGGTAACTAGATAAATAAAAGTAGACGTGTTCGAAAATTTGATAGCTCTACTTCGTTTTAGTTTGAAAGGTAATATTTGCAGGCAGAATAAATAATCTCAACATTTTAAATGCATTAAATATTTTAGTAAGGGCGACAAAGCTCATTGAAGCGATTGTGATGTTAAATTTACTAAATTGCTCTACAATTGTTTCGGCACTGCTGCCATTCTCAAGAGAGATAAAACTGAGACAGAAACAGTTTTATCTCTCTTGAGAATGGCCGCAGTGCCGAAACAATTGTAGAGCAATTCTATAAAACTTGTGAAACTTTACCAAGTGTTTTCTTTATTAATCTAATTTTGAAACTTTATGTCAAATAATTATGAAAAATAACATCATTTAAACAATCCTCGTATGGAACTCCTGAAGACTGTTTTAGATTTCTTCAATAGTTGTTGATGCAAATGCCTCTCATA
This sequence comes from Othius punctulatus, assembly GCA_951805005.1. Classification (NCBI taxonomy): domain Eukaryota; kingdom Metazoa; phylum Arthropoda; class Insecta; order Coleoptera; family Staphylinidae; genus Othius; species Othius punctulatus. Next base: position 18,848,236 of record OX638145.1, read on the forward strand.
GGCGACTTTTGAAATTTTCAGTATCATTTTCTGCATTTGAGGGATTGTTTGAATGATTTTATTTTTCTGTAATGCAGCTAAATGTAATTTTAAATTCCCTTTGGTAAATAGTAAATAAATATGTGTCAAAATAAGATTTAAAATTTTTGATTTTGCCTGTATAATTGCCTAATAACACCCTGTATAAATAAATAAAAGTTTCAATAACTGAACTCGTAGTTTCAGACCAAGCAGGAATTATAATTCGTATAAAATTTTTACTTAAAACTAAAAATGAAAAAATATCCCTCTTGTAAACTCAATCCGGGGACATACTGTATAATAACCTGAAGTTGTAAGTAGAAATTATGATATTAAGTAGTGGACAACTCTCAATAATTAATTGTGTCAAATTAGCCTCTAAATATTGGCCCGGCATATTTTTTACTGTTCTTCTTAATCTTCCGAGTTCCGAGGTTTGTATAAATATAGAAATAAAATATTTAACTTTTTCTGCACATTTTCTATACCATTTATCTTACTATCGACCACACAAGTATTGGGTATTTGTATAAATGTAAAGGGTAAATCCGACTTTAAATCATGTATCGCCGATGTTATGTACATGAATACAGACGAGATATAGTATCTATATTTCATTCCACGTCCAACTGAAAATAAATATACTGGCTGCTCATTATCTACTAACAATCTATAAACATGTTTCGTAGGGATACCGTTGGGATATTTTATGTTTTTCAGTCGTGGTTTTGTTTGTTACTAATAATACAAATAAAAGGGCTCAACTGATGCAAATGGTGGAGGCGTATGATATTCCAGCCACATACAGGGATGGGTAAATGTGTCGGAACACCTGATTTCTGTCTTAAAGTTTTTATTATTATTATTACTGTTAAAACAAATTCTAGTAGCTTTCATTCTCTATTCAGTGGCGTATTTTGTTGTCCAACAGCTAACCTACTTTTCGAGATATGACGTCATTGAATTTTTTTTTTCAGCAACCTAACAATATCCTAATTGATCAACGAAGGCTCTTAATGAGTACCATCATATCTTAATGCTATTATTAATATCGTATCTGTTTCACGTTCAGTTATTTCACCCATAATTGAACGGCAATATTATTATTTTTTCATATGGAAACTATCTGTCAGTAAAACAGGATTTTTTTACTCATCCACTGATAATTGACACTTTCCAGTTACGTTTGACAGAAACGTCAAATTTCCAGTTGAGTTCTATTCCAGGTTCTCGAGAACGAGAGGGGAAAATATAACCATTTTTAACATACAAACAAAATAACCATATTTTAAACACAAGTCGCACACCCACCAAATCCCATATCATCATAGTTGTTGTAAAAGGGTCTATTAGAAAATGTAAAAATATACAGGGTAATCCATTAAAAAAAAACAGTCAATGACGATCTCAAAAATTAGGTTAGCTTTTGGAAAACAAAGTACGCCACAGAATAGAGAAAATAAAACTACGAAAATTTGGTTCACGAGTAATAATATTAATAATCACGTTTGGGCAGAAATCAGGTTTTCCAACACATTTGCCCAACCCTGTATATCTAATATATTTGTAATACGCACGCATTCCTGATAAATACATTCTAGTAATTTTGCACAACTTAGGAATTTGACGGTTTTTCGCATAGTGTTGTAGATGTATGTATTACGTTATGTTGCTAATTAAAAGAAAATTTTAATTGAATGCCGAAATCGTATGATTTCTGTGGTTGTTCGTTTTGTATTAACTTGCAGGCAATTTATACCTTGTTATACACTTAATAACGCCTGAGTGATATAAAAAATTTCATTTAATCGCAGTTTTTTTTTTTAATAAAATATTCATTGTGTATTCAAATATAACGGACAATGTTTGTGCAGTGCTGCCAATTATAGTAGATATAATATTTGTATTCAGTTATTTCTCAAGCAAGTTATTATTTAATCATTACAGCGCAGGGTTTTAAATATAGCCCTATTCAAAATGATGTGGGATTATGTGTGAAGGGATCGAGGCTGAAATAATTGCGTGTATAATCCCTGTTTGTTCTGAAATTCATCTCCATTCCGCCCTAATTCATCCGCCGTCTACTTTATTCGTCACGGTCAGGAGGAAATCAATTCGTCGCCCTTGAAAATCCCTTCCACCGGGGCGAATTAACCCCCAAAATGCTTTATTATTTTTTATAGGGCCACGTGAACTGTGGGAATCGTCACTCCGCCGCCCCCCACGACAGCTATAAATACCGTCGTTTAACCGAAACGGGCGTCAAATTGCTCGCGAACTTTCTAAGTTTTCGCGCCCACGCACTTCATAAAATGTATGCGTGTGCGTGCCATAAACAGCCACCCATTCCGCATACACACATTCAAAGCCGTTTCGAGGCGGCGCCTTTTATGAACGCGAATAAAGTACTGTAAAATTGTTACGCGAAAAAGCAATTCGGGGACGGAATGGGAAAACATTTCCCTCTGTGTGTATTGTGCGCTGGGTAATTTGTTTTCCATCCGGAAAATCCGGCAATTAGCTCAGACGCGATCTCCAGACGGAGTTTTATGGCAAACACGAGCGGATCGTGGCGCAAACCGCGTGCTCGCTTCTGCAGGCGCTGGATTGAGATTGGGCTAATTTCTATTAGAGCGCTCGTCTAATATTAATTAGCGCGATCTAATTATGCGCCGCAACTTACCGTCTCGCACACGTTTAACGAAAGCGACCTCAGCTTCAGGTTGCCGAGCCGCGGTTTTCCTGGAACGGCGGCGGGGGCGTATTTGCAATTCCTGCGGACGCGACGCCGCGCCGGCCGGCCACTTAACGCTGAACGTGCCGGCCCCAAGCGAGGGCGTAATGGCATGCACCAGGAGGCGCGTGTAATCTCATTAAACTCGCACTTTGACGGCAACGGTTCGCACGCTCGAGGGCGGACTTCAAACGGGGGATGAGTTTCAGCAGATTGGAAACGAGGAAAAATGCAGCGGATTTAAATATTTGTATCGATCAAACGAACGCAACGATGTAAGAAGCGCCTCTTCAATGCTCGGATCGCCAATCATAAATCCATTTCTACAGCTTGTTAAATTTAATGCCAGCCGGACTGACTTTTATGAAGATATATTATGATTAATGATTAAAAAAATAAAAATAGACCTCCTGTGGAGAAGTGCACAAAGAGATGGAGAGGGGTGGGGGTATTTCGTAGCTTCGGGCATAATTTATTATGCAATAGTAGCTACTAAATTATTAGCCCTGAGAGTCGATACATATAACAAACGTTATAATCTTGTTTGTAAAGTTAGTTTTTACTACCCAAGTCTCTCCGCGACTGTGGATTCTAACATCGTGGGCTTACAAGAAAAAGTCAAAAAAGACATTTTCAAGATAAATGCATTTGAAAATTCAACAGTTTCTGACTAATTCAACAAATTTTTAACAAGTATGACTGCTATGGCCAATTTTTCAGAATGAAATTCAATATCTTAAGTAAAGTTTCCAATAGATGTAAAATTTCTGTTTATGTTTTAAGCAAACCTTTTGAAATTTTCGTGGAAAATATGTCTCCACTTATAATTTTGTACCATATAAATAATACTTGGGAAATTTGGCACATCTTAGAATTCTGTGATACAAAAGCTGCAAAATTTTCAAAAGTGGTACACATTGGAATTAATACTTGCTATTTTGTTAAATTTTATCGGAAGTCTGTTTCCGCTGCTATACATAATTATTGTCCCAAATGAGAGATTAACCACAATTGAAAAGTTGTTGGCGTATAAATATGCAAATCTTTTGTGAAATTACCAAATCAGTTAAAAAAAATATATTTGAGAATGGGGCTGTAGTGAGCAACACATGAATTTATACTATGTTTTGTTCGCAAAAACTTTGTTTTCTACAAAATGCATGCTGTTCAATATTGTTATTAGATTTATCAAAATATTTTTTAAATGCTAATCTGTATTAAGATTATAATTTATGTTCGTTTTATATATAATGTATGTTCGAAATTATCGATAAAAATACAAAAATGTAATAACAGTAAATACGGCTTTCGTATTGTTTCTAAAATTACTAAAATATGGACTGTATTCCATTGTTTTGAGCCTTATTGTGTTCACAAGCAAAGTATAACATTTCCCCACACACAGGCAAATATTTAAAAAAAATGGTCGTAATGAACTCCAAGGATCTCGAAAATACGATTCGAAATATAGATCTGGACTAAAAATTAAAAATAGATTTAACATTTCTGTTCAAGTTTCAAGCAAACTTTCTGAAATTTTCGTGGAAAATGTGCCTCCACTTAGAATTTTGTAGCATACAAAAATACTTGGAAAATTTGGCACATCTTAGAATTTGGCGATACAAAAAGCAGTAAAATTTTCAAAAGTGGTACACGTTGGAATTAATTCTATTTGTACTACTAATAATGGACTCCAGATCTCGAAAATACGATTTAAAATATAGATCTGGACTAAAAATTAGAAAATAGTTTTACAAAGCAGATAGACATCCATCAATCATTCATCAAACATTCTGAAATTTTCGTGGAAAATGTGCCTCCACTTAGAATTTTGTAGCATACAAAAAATACTTGGAATATTTGGCACATCTTAGAGTTCGGTGATACAAAAAGCAGTAAAATTCACAAAAGTGGTACACATTGGAATTAATACTATTTTTACTACTAATAATGGACTCCGAGGATCTCAAAAATACGATTTAAAATACAGGGTGTCGACGCTAAACCGTTCGTTAAAAGTTTACGGGGTTGCCGTTGTCCTAAAAATTTCAAAAAAATCCTCGTCACACTGTTGAATCAGTTATCCTCATGTGAAATATTTTCAAGTTTCTATCACTTCCGGTTCCACCGGAAGTAGCACCAATTTTCTTATTTTAAATAGAAATAGAAATATATTATTATATTTTTGAATTCCTCGCTTAAATTGGAACATATTTTGTAAGAACGTATGTACACTTGTCTCTTCTAGTTTTCAAGAAAAAAAATGTTTTTCTAAAATTTTGACCTCTAAAAGGTAGCCTGAAATCTGTCTATATCTTCTCTTAGGAATGAGGTAAAATTATGAGTTAAATTTTTAATTATACATAAAGGATGCCTCTATGAGTAAAATAATTGGAAACTGTCAATTTTGATAATAAGTGTTCATAAAATGCCAATATCTAAGTGCCCTCTTAAATATCCTGTAATTCAATTTTTTTAAATGGAATGACCCATTTTTTATCGAATAGCACGATTGGGACAAAAAATAACTACAAAAAAGTATAATACAACCATACTCCTAAAGCAAGTATTTTTTGAATTATTTCGAGGATTACCTTTTCGTCGCATTTCTGCAGGGTATAATTTTGCATGTCACAAGTGCAATTTAGTAGGCGTGTGAAATGCTTTTGTTTTGTCGCTATTGTAATGCAAACTGTCAAATAATAAAACCATTTAGAATAAAGTATTACAGAAATCAAAATCAACAAAATGAATCATTACACAAATCAACAAATTATCAATTTATTTTTTATACATGGCACTGCGATAAAATTGTTGCAAGCAGATAGACATTCATCAAAGGATCGATAAATGGCACATGAGAAGTTAGGATAATCAAAAATAAGTTACTGCAGACAGATGTACTAAAGTCCATACTTATAGATTTCTCCAATATTTTCCGAACTGTTTTGTGGTAATAATCTGAAATCTGACAGGTCTTCAAATATTCTACTGTTAGAGTATAGAATATAGAGTAGATCAATATAAAAACAATGTCGAAATGTATGCATGTTATATCGAGTGATCAATTAAATCTCAGCTCTAGTTATCCATGGAAATTTAAGCAGTCAATAACAAAGGCGAGATCAGCGCTCCAGATCCGCATTTCCATTGAAACTAGAGCTGAAATTTAAATGATCACTCGGTATTTAGTAATTTCATTGTTTAGCACCACTTCACTTTTTTTGTTTCGAGAAATTGGAAGCCTTATTGTATCCACAAGAAAAGTATCACATTCCCCAACACATAGGCAAATATTTTTCAAAAAAGGTCGAAATAGACTACGAGGATCTCGAAAATACGATTTAAAATATAGATCAGGACTAAAACTTAGAAAATAGTTTTGCAAAGCAGATAGACATTCATCAAAGGATCGATAAATGGCACATGAGAAGTTGGGATAATAACAAAAAGTTACTGCAGACAGAGGCACTAAAGTCCATACATATAGATTTGTCCAATATTTTCCGAACTGTTTTGTGGTAATGATCTGAAAACTGACAGGTCTTCAAATATTCTACTGTTAGAGTATAGAATATAGAGTAGATCAATATAAAAATAATGTCGAAATGTATGCATGTTATATCGAGTGATCAATTTAATTTCAGCTCTAATTATCCATGGAAATTTAAGCAGCCAATAACAAAGGCGAGATCAGCGGTCCAGATCCGCATTTCCATGGAAACTAGAGCTGAAATTTAAATGATCGCTCGGTATTTAGTAATTTCATTGTTTAGCACCACTTCACTTTTTGTTTCGAGAAATTGGAAGCCTTATTGTGTCCACAAGAAAAGTATCACATTCCCCAACACACAGGCAACTATTTTTCAAAAATGGTTGTAATGGACTACGAGTATCTCGAAAATACGATTTAAAATATAGATTTGGACTAAAAATTAGAAAATAGTTTTGCAAAGCAGATAGACATCCATCAAAGGATCGATAAATGGCACATGAGAAGTTGGGATAATAAAAAATAAGTTACTGCAGACAGAGGCACTAAAGTCCATACATATAGATTTCTCCAATATTTTGCGAACTGTTTTGTGGTAATGATCTGAAATCTGACAGGTCTTCAAATATTCTACTGTTAGGGTATAGAAAATAGAGTAGATCAATATAAAAATAATTTCGAAATGCATGCATGTTATATCGAGTGATCAATTAAATTTCAGCTCTAGTTATCCATGGAAATTTAAGCAGCCAATAACAAAGATGAGATCAGCGGTCCAGATCCGCATTTCCATGGAAACTAGAGCTTATATTTAAATGATCGCTCGGTATTTAGTAATTTCATTGTTTAGCACCACTTCACTTTTTGTTTCGAGAAATTGGAAGCCTTATTGTGTCCACAAGAAAAGTATCACATTCCCCAACACACAGGCAACTATTTTTCAAAAATGATCGTAATGAACTACGAGAATCTCGAAAATACGATTTAAAATATAGATCAGGACTAAAAATTAGAAAATAGTTTTGCAAAGCAGATAGACATCCATCAAAGGATCGATAAATGGCACATGAGAAGTTGGGATAATAAAAAATAAGTTACTGCAGACAGAGGCACTAAAGTCCATACCTATAGATTTCTCCAATATCTTCTGAACTGTTTTATGGTAATGATCTGAAATCTGACAGGTCTTCAAATATTCAAATATATAATAAATAAGGGAAAAATTTAAAGGCCAAATTGAACATTGTTTTATTTTAAACGTAAGCAAAAACATTATTCTTCATAAAAAATATATATTTCAATATGTCTTGTTCTTTGTTTTAATAATGATGTAACACTTTACTTTTCTGGGGGTTGTACATACATGTACATATCTTTTCTCTAACTATGTCTGTTGGGTATGTCTATGTACAGCAATTCTATAATTTGTATGGTACAATATTTTTTGTATGTTGTAGGTTCTAGTAATATTAGTATTTATAAAGGGATTAAGGTATAATGTTATAATAAATTGGAAACATTCGCTATTACACTAATGATGAACGTGCAAGCCTGCATTTGCATGAGTGCCAATGCAATTTGCATGTCCTATGAAGAGCAACATCCATTTACATCTAAAGAGCTGAATGCGCAGTCCTAACAAGGTTGGGCGGTCAAGGGAATTCCTGAATTAGCGATAAATCTGGGAACCGCTGAGGAGCTCCGCTCATAAAGCGCCAGGTCGAAGGTCGCAGGTGGCGTAAAGCGGTTTTACAGGACGGAAAACCGGCCACCCTTGATGATCGAAGGGAGATTAAGTGTTCAGAAGCTGACGTGAGGTGGCGGCCAAAATCGTGGGGCATTTACACGATTGTGGCCCACCCGCTCCTTGCAGTTAGCCCTTCAGGTGGGTAAATAAGATAAAATCCGCCCTTCATGCTAAGATTAATCACCACGAAAGTGCGTACTCGTAGGAAGATGAAAGGAAGTTAATGAGCTCGCTTTATTAAGGCAGAAGGGGGGGGTAAGTTTGTATTTGTGTTGTATTTTACACGGCGTGTTGTATTTTCCGCGCGTAAATACCTACACAAGGTTGTGGTGGTTGCTCTCAATCCAACTACAATAGTGCTAATTACTCCGAGTATAAGGGGGCGAAATTTATCGTGTCATGCACGTTCTATTCTTTTATTTTCAGCGCTCGTCCCGTGGCGCGCATTATCATAATTCACGTTTTATTGTCGCCAAAGTGTAACAGCGCTCGGGAATTTTAATAAATTCCAGGCCGGATTAAAGGGGCGCATTATCCCTGCCGCCCCCGTATTCCCGGATCGCACTCGTCTCGACTGGCGCGGATCAGGTGATCGGTTTGTTTGCACAGTTCATATTAATTTGCATAATGTGCCTCCCCCGCAATGCCCACCCCTGGGGAACAATAGACACAGGGCGCATCGGAACACGAAGCCGTAACCCGATGTTACAGTGGCACGGACGGGGGAGATATGCGGGTATAAATTGGCGATATTTTTCGCAAATAGGATAAGAGATAGCTGGGGTTTATCGTGGCAACTTTTTTGCCAAAATATGGACAGGAGTTTGCGCGTTTGGTGAATGCGGGAGAGCGAGAAGTGCAATTCTCTAGTCTGCTGCAATCCAACTTTTCCAATGCCGCAGGAAATATTTTGGTACGCGAATATTTCGAGGGCCACAAAAGAATAGGGTAAGGTGGATATGACTATACAGGGTATTACATGATATACAACACAACCGTACAAAGTAAAGCAGCCAACTAAAGCCATTTTAAGTAGAAAATGTTTATGGGTCAAAATTCGCAACGATGTATGGTTGCGTTGGTTGTCAGAAAAATATATGGCTAAAGCAGGAAAGAACATTATAGCATACTTCGCGCAACGATAGTTTGTTTGTATGACATTAGGCAGGCACACACGTACGGGATTTTCAGCCGATCTGGCCTGCCGTCCGCGTTTGGCATCCTTGTCACGCCGATTTGGGACATATGTGCATGACAGGGATGCCAGATGCTGACTGCGGGACAGATCGGTTGAAAATCCCCTACGTGTGTGCCTGCCTATTGACTTGCAATAAAAATTATAAGGGTGGGATTGTTAAACCACTTCAAGTTAGGTATCATAAAAGTCCAGGTATCGGCCTGCCCTTTGTCACTGGCAACTCTTTGGTGCATCAACATTCAAGCCAAAGCCTGGACTGGATACCTGGACTTTTATCAAGTAGACCTAGACAAAAATGGTCTCATTCTAATAACTCTCTCAAATATATTCACTGTAGAAGTTGTTTTATTACAAAACAAACGCGAAATTTGTTTTGTTTAGAGGCCATAATGAAAGGCCGAAAGTACAAATCGCGGAAACTGTTTAGAAGAAGTTTTTGAAGTTTTGAAAAAAAATTAACCATTTAAAAAAAGTTATAATCCTCCCAAGAATTGTGTCTAAATGATGTGTATCTAAATGTAATTGTAGACAGTACCGCTCTAATTGCTTATTAAATATGTTTGTAAAAAAAAAACTATTGTCGCATATTATTTTGCTATTATGGCCGATGATAGTAGAACAGAAGATAAATTAAGAATGATGGTAAGTCATATTTATGCCACTAAGGCCGTTAAATTAAGGGGGAACGCACCTACTCATTTCTTATGGAGTTTTTAACAATTTTTCATGAGACATTGAGCGATAATGAGGCTCGATTTAATAAATTAAAAATATCCATGATCAACCTGAAGTATCTGAGAAGTTCCCTATTGAAGCCGATTTTTGAAAAAAAAAAAAATTTTAGCATGAAAACAAATTTTTGAAAATTGTAAATTATTAACTGTATTTCTACATGCTATTTCAACGTTTCAAACTATTAAATTAACAAAAGCGCTCTATAGGGAACACCGCAGATCTATTATCTAAAAATACATATAATTAACAGCAAAATTGACAATGCCATTTTCCTGTAATATCTCATGAAAAACCTCGGTAATTTGAGGTCGCGTTTCTAGGCATTCGGAAGACGCGCCTACAATTGTCCCTCTCGCACGGTTCGCACTACAATCGACAACGATCGGCTCTTGAACACCCTTACCTAGAACTTTCATTACAATGTATGGCCTGGCATAACATATCCGACAACTTAAGAATATTTTAAAGAATATCTGATGCAACGGCAAAAAGGTTAGACGCGTTGCTCATTAAAAATTGTCCAATTTTGTGTTTGATCTTATATTTGAACAAATTTTTGAAGTCGTTTCAGGAGTTCATCAATTGCTTTAGAGTGAAAAGTTTGATTCATCTAAAGCTTCTCTTGGTATAAAAACTTTAATTGTAACCTTTGAAACTCTGGGGGGAAATAAACAAACAGTTTGATAAATTATATAAAAATAAATAAATTTTATAGTTTAAGTAAAAATTGTACGTTCTTAATCTTATTACTTAAATTATAGAATTAATGAATCTTAATATGAGAAATATCACGGAAATAAATTTGAGATCGAACTGCAATTTTTCATTTTTTTTTTAATTTGAAAAAGGATTCTAAGAGTTCTTTATATCTACTAATGTACCAAGCCCAATTTTTAAATTTTATTTTTTATTTTGCTAGGTTTTCAAGTTTTTCTCGAAAATTAAATCAATATTAGGAAAAACAGCCTGGTACTTTCCAAGGTAATTTGGAATTACGTCTGAACATGTATACGAAATTTAAAGCAAATCTGTTCAGAAATAACGGCGATTTGTTGGAATTACGAAACGCTACATTTTGGGCGACTGCGAAAACACCCTTAATGATTAAAGATTTAAAACAGCGCCAAGAAAGCGAAAACGTCCAAAAACATTACACTCATTCTTGTAGTATGATGATACTTATTCAATTGACAAAGTTATTTTTCGAAGTAATATTTACGACTAAATACTAGATAAAATGTTCATAGAATTTACAGTGAAATTTTCCGGAAAAGTACAATATTCTAAGGGTACCTCCTGAAGCTTTGCACACAATGTCAAAGTGCTTCTTGGACGTTGAAATTTTAAAGAATTTTAGTACTCTTGATTGATTCTGAAATTTTCTGTACCAATTAACTCATCTCCTGCTCTGGTTTCATCTGGCTGGATTTTTCTGTTTTTTTTCTGTTCGTTTCATCTTTATACTAAGTTACGTTCGTTTTCATTAGTGCTCTAATTTTGTTCTTATACATTGTATACTGATACGGTTGATAGATCGATCTCAGATTATTGCAGCTTATGACTTTATACGTTAAATCGAGATAACATATCTCAGCATAAAATAGACAAAACAGTCGTTTCTAATCTTTGAAGTTGAAGGAGGTAGTTGCATGCTTCACTTCTTGTATTTGCCATGTTTCATTCGTCATTAATTTATTTATTTATTTGTATATTTATTTTTATGGTTTAGATAAAGCGGAAAAATCGTTTTTCTCGAGATTAAGTCTTCTCGAGAAAAACGATTTTTGTATAACAACATGCCCTGTCACATAAAAAATGAGATAAATTTTCATAAGTTTAAATCTCAGGTGAGGGAATATGTGTTCAAATTGATTGACTGTAAATAGAAAATAGTAGTTGTAGTAAATATAATAAAATATATGTTAATATGAAAATTGTAGTTGCTATTTGTGTGTTTTATTTTGTTGTTTTGTTGAAATTTTGTATATTATGTAGCGTTTTTTGCTAATAAATATTCTTTATATTATATTTATGGCGTTTTTCCAAAAATTTTCCGCCCCTGGATTTTGCCGCTCAGGACTATAGCCCTCATAGCCCCCCCCCTTCCCCTAAATACGCCACTGCATGTACATTTTCGAGGTTGGATGAATTGATTGTACTGCCTAGCACCTACGTATTGTACTGGAATGGTCAAGCAGTAAGCACGCCTTGGAACAGTAATATTTTCAATGATCGGAGAAAAGTGTAGTACCTATTTAGAAAATACTTCAAAGCTGAGTGCACGCCACTTCCTGTAATTTCCGAAAATCGAAACTAGTATCATTACATTCTTCAGGCAAGCTTATGACATGCTATTTTTTTCACAATCCTCTAAGACGTCATATTACCGAGAAAAAGGCCTGTTCCCTGGTGGTAACACCAAGCACCACCTGGTGCTTGGCCAGGCACCTGGTGCACCTGGTGCCTGGTAAAGGCCTGGTGGTCTGGGACACCCTGTATATTCTGGATACCTGTTCAAAATGTTGGCATTCTTAACCCTAAATAAGAGCCATCTGGTGGCTAGCAATAGCGATTTTTGTGGTTTAATTCGAAACACCTTGTATGTTTAATATCAGAAAAACCACACTTCCGAACATACAAATTATTTTTAGTACAAATCCTTCCATTTATTGCCAGATTTATTATTCATTCACATACATCATATTTGCAGCAGTTGAATTAGGTATCCAATAATAAATTAATACTTACAAATGAAAAGTTACACAAAGTTCATAGCAGGCTACATTGACAAGCATTGGCTGCAACTAATGAATAACAAATGACTTATAAGCAGCACGAAAGGGCTTTAATTCAAAATGCTCGATGCAGCACGCCATGCTAAATTATGCACCACTTCCTGCTTAACCGTTGGGAGCGTCGCGACGCGTAACAAGTGTCCCCGGGTACGTGCCTCGCAATAAAACCCACCAACTGCGCGTTTGCATATAATCGAGAAATATCCGTAAAATACACAAAACGCGCGTGCAATGCAAACTTGCGAGTTTGCACCGTTTCAAGCGCACTTCAGCTGAACTCATGCATTGTGAATAACCACAAAGTGTCCGATTTATGAAGGAAATGCGTATTTGCTTGATTCGCAGAGAAAGCCGCTATCAAAGGAATTGCGGTGCTTTTGAGATGTATTTCTTAGTGGACCAAGAGCGAAACAGATTGCTTACATTTATTTGAAATGTGCAAATGTAAATATTTAATGCTGCCACGAAACTTATATTCCGATTACATTTTCAATCGTATATCATATATATTTTTTTATTCGATTGCAATAACTTTACTAACTACAAAATTTAAAAAAAATTAAAAATTAATGTGTCGCAACAAGTTGATGCCACAATGCAGAGCCTCTTGCCACCAGAAGATACGTCGGTCAGTTGTTTAGGCTCAGTCAAAGTCCCAACTTGATATCCCATAAACTAAGTGCCCTGCGATTTTTTAAGTAAGTACCTGTAAATGCATGAAATTTTAAAAAAACATAAACAACTTCTGCACGGTTAAAGTTAATTGCAAAAACTAAACGGATTTATAAAGCCCAAAAAAAGGGAAAATTCAAATATATAAATTTATACAGGGGGTGCTATTTAAAAAAACTAAGTCCAAGGCTGCCCTGCAAAAATGGAACACCCTGTATATGGCAAAATAATTTTACAAACTACACTTTGGTCTCTAGTTTGCAGTGACGTTTGGTTCATTTCGATATCACTAACGGTGTAGGTGTAATGGAGCCTGCAAGTCCTATTGACTCACCCTGTATAGACATATACATTAAAAAAACGACTCTAGTTTCGACTTCTTACGGTTATTTTCAAGTGACTTGACTTGAAAATGACCGTAAGAAGTCGAAACTTGAGTCGTTTTATTTATTGTATATGTCTTTATATCAATAAACATTTTGTGTTAAAACATAGCAAGTTGTTTCTCTGTTTTTTAATATGGACTACCACGTAGTACAGGTCGAAACCATTCTGATGATTAAATGTAAAGTAGCACTTTTACTGCTTTGCCAGCAAAATAAGATAAGACTTGAGAGCGAGGCAAGTCGCAAAAGTTTGGTACTACATCGTATAGGTGGACCTACAATTTTAAATTGATTCTGAACCACTGGAGATTGTAGTGCTCGGGTTTGCACTCGAACTATTTGCATACGAATCGAATAGTTATATCATGCGGTTACACATGTTTTAGAGCATTTTAAAAAGTATTGGCAAGAAAATAAGTTAGTATCTTCGGGTGTACAATTATCACCAGCAAATAAATTTGTACAAAGTTCTACATTGCATTCGACATTTAACAATTTGTATTTCGTTGCTAGTCATTGGGGTAAAATTGTAGGCACACGCAATTTTAAATCTATATAATAGGGTTTTAATTTTCTGGGAAAACATTACTTAAAAGCGCCCAAAATTTTTTCCTAAATTATTTACATATAAATGCCTCAATTATGCGCAATACCGAGATAAATTCAATTTGATAGTCGCAATCGCACGCCATGAATTAGCACGAAATCAAGGCCCGCAGTTTTTCGTAACGCTGCCTAACCAGGAATCGTGAATTATTGCGTAATTACAAGTTAATTCGACCCTATGACTGATCACGTTGCATCTTAATACTGCAGTCAGAGTCGCAATCGCATTTTATAATTGGATGTCGGTAGCAATTAGCCCGGCGCACAGTGGTCGGAGAGCGGAAATAAATCAGTTTTTGGAAGGTCAATTAATCGTCTAACTGATGTAGTATTTCTATAATAGCGACTTAAAAAAATGTACCTCAAAAGATGTCTAACATAATGTGTAATATTGTAGGAGTATCATGGTATCGAAGCAAAACTACGGAGCACTCACAATTTTACAATATAATAATAGAAAAATGCTATTTACATATACAAAGTATTCGGTACTTATTTCATGTTCGCAGAACTTTTTATTTATTTTTGTTTAGGTTAACTATAGACTATTAAAATATATAGAAAAAATATAGATATTTATTATTGACTAAGTCAAAAAACAATTTTAAAGAAATATATAATTTTACTACTAGTTTTTATCAAACCAATGACTGATAGTTATTTTCGCTGTCGACCGCTGTCTTCTAATATACCTTAAAAAATTCTCTGAAATCTTATGCACATATTACAATTGATTCCAGTTGCAATAAACTGCGGTCTTAGAATTGCAAGCCACTCAAATTAATGACCTCGTTAATGTAAGAAAAAAAACGTGCGATGAACAAACTCTTCGATCAAGTAGCTTGGCGTGTGCTTTTGTTCGTACACGTTGTGATGGAAGTAAACAACAACTTCAGCCTCCCTTGACTACAGATTTTGTTTTGTTTATTATTGATAAACAGTTACTGATTACCTGCTAAAAAATAAGTAATTTAATGTTATCCATTTCATTTAAATCTATTTATCAGAAAGTACTGTCATTTTGTGAACCATGGCGAGTTTTACCATTTTATACACGGAATTAGTTGAAATCGTACTTTCGAGCAATCGTGACGTATATAAGTGTCTCGACAATATCAGACGCTCCTATCCGAACCTGAAGGAGATAGTTTTGGAGGAAATTTACAAGGAATTGAGTCGAAATTTCTTGCCCAAATTCACGAAGAGATGGCAAGCGGCTGCAAGGAATAAGAAGACATTTCTTAATAAATATCAGAAATGGTTGCAGAATACTTTTGTTATCACTGTAAATCCTATACAACCTGATATTGCAGAAAATGAACCAGGGCCTTCGAAGAAATCACGCAGCGGTCGTCCAGAAAAACCTTTTGATGAGTGTTGTGACCGAACCAAACGCTATAAAGTCAAAAGTTTGTGTGAGAGTTTTCCAGAAAAACTCATTACTAGAGCTGCAGATAAATTTAATGACAAATCTATCACATCTATATCATTAACACCAGAGAAAGCATTGGCTTTATTGTTAGATGCATCATTATCAAAACATCAATATCAAATTATTAGAAATGCGGTAAAAGATTTAGGATGTGATATTTTTCCAAGTTATGATAAAGTATTAGACGCTAAGAAAGAATGTTACCCTGCGGATATTGAAATCACTGAAAGTTACGCTTGTATAGGTTTACAAGATTTGCTGGACCATACTACAAAAAGAATTTTTAAGACCAAAACAGAAGACGAACTGGCAAGTATGGGTGAAGAATGTGTCCTTATTTCCAAATGGGGATGCGATGGTTCATCCGGCCACACCGAGTATAAACAAACTTTTAACGAGGAAAACATTACAGATGCAAATATGTTTTTAACATCACTAGTTCCTCTTTGTTTATCAACAAAAGATAACGATACTTCAGTTCATTGGAAAAATACATGTCCATCTTCGACAAGATACTGTAGACCCGTACAGTTTCAATTCAGTAAAGAAACGACAATGGGCACAGAAAACGAAATTTCAAGGATGTATTCAGAAATAGCAAACCTAGACGAAACCGTGATATCATTGAATGGAAAAACTTACAAAGTGCATCACCAGCTTCTCTTGACAATGATTGATGGCAAAATTGCACAAACTATCACCGACACATCTTCTAATGCAGTATGTTTCATTTGTAAAGCAAAACCAACAGAAATGAACGAGTTAAATAAGGTGCGTAGCAAAATTGAAGACGAAGTTGCCTTAAAGGTGGGCTTGGCACCCCTCCATGCGCGCATCAAATTCATGGAGTGTATACTCCATATTGCATACAATAAATCTTTTAAGAGCTGGAGAACCAATCAAACTACTAAGCCGCAGAAAGAAGTGGAGAAGAAAAGGATTCAAGAAGAATTCTTTAAACAGTTGGGCCTTAAAGTGGACTTCGTGAAACAAGGAATGGGCACGAGTAATGACGGCAACACATCTAGAAGATTTTTCAATAACCCAGCTATAACAGCCGAAATCACAGCAGTAGATGAAAATTTAATTCACAGATTTGGTATAATTTTACAAATAATAAACTCGGGTGCGACAATTGACGCCGAAAAATTTGACAACTATTGCACCGAAACTGCTGAATTGTACGTCAGTCTATATAGCTGGTACTACATGCCCAATACGGTTCATAAAGTCCTCATGCATGGCAGTAAAATAATAAATATGGCTGTGCTACCGATCGGCATGTTGACAGAAGAAGCTCAAGAAGCTCGGAATAAAGACTACCGTCATTACAGGTTAAGCCACTCTAGAAAATGTAATCGAGAATCTACAAATGAAGATATTATTAATATGCTACTGGCTTCCTCGGACCCATTCATCAGTAGACTTAGAACAAAACTCAATCGAAAATATGTACCCCTACATGAAGATGCCCAAGCTTTAGTATTAAGCGATAAGTAACTCTCTAATGTCCAATTTATTTGAATTTAACATTATATGGGATTTAGTATTGTCCACCTTGAGGCGGAGTTGGGAATTAGAGGGTTAAGGTATTTATTTTTATTATCATGTATATTTATGCCATTCACATTTCATGTAGTCATTAAGTCTTCGATTTTTGTTTTGTTTTTTAGTTGTACTTTTTTCTGCAATATAATTTTATTTTTATTTAACGATACATTTATGCGCTGTATTCCCATCCCGACAAATACCGTTTAGTTTTAATAAATAATACATTGAAAATACTTAATGAGCTATATTTAGAGTGATTACATAATTATTTCCGTGATCCTATACTACTCCGACCACTGTGCGGCGTGTTAATTAACTGATTACGCTACAGCGTTTGTAATCCTGAAAACGGCTATATCGAAATGTAAGTTGCAATTTGTTTGCCGCTTTTTATGTGCAAACACGGCAGAATGCTCCG
Organism: Othius punctulatus; assembly: GCA_951805005.1. NCBI lineage: Eukaryota > Metazoa > Arthropoda > Insecta > Coleoptera > Staphylinidae > Othius > Othius punctulatus. Next base: position 18,866,024 of record OX638145.1, read on the forward strand.
TGATGAATTTATTTGCATCACTTGTTTCCGAGCACGCCTGTGTTGAATATTTATGCAGCGATTGTGCTCGATTTTGAGCTAATAACGTTCAGTGCCGCTTGTTCAAAGGCTCGAAATTGAGATTCAAGCAATCCGGAAATTGTTGCAACGTTATGTATCTGCAATACATAAAAAGCTTCCATTGCCAAATCGTCAAACAAGTTAATTTATCTGCGGAAACTAATACAGAGCGTATCTGATGCTCTTTTGTAGATGACAATAACGTATGCAACAGTGATTTCATGAGTTTAGTTGCAATTATGAATTATTTACGAAGAAGCAAGTCCTATGTCGATAAAAAAATATTTTCAGTTTTCAGTATTTCAGATGACATACATTTGTTATCATAAACTCAAAATTATAATTGTATTGTAAATTTCGAAAACTCCAAAAAAAAAAAAAATCAGGAGACTGAATTTCAGAATAGAACGAAAAAGTCAATTTTTAATCCTTCATGAGCGGAGCCGTTTTCGAAATTTGCAATTCAACTGTGGTGTGGCGAGTATAATCTCTTCTGATTTATTAATTAAAAATCAATTAACAGAAAGAGAGTAAAAAATTCAAATATGATATTTGTTTTAACATTAAGTCGATATTACTAATTAATTATTATTAATTAAGAAAGTATAGATGCATATCCTAACTACATTAAAGAACATAATATAAGAAACTCCCCTACTGTTTTTTTAACGTTTATGAAATATATTATGCGAGCCTCATATTTACTATGTAAATCTAAGATACTCCGAACAAGAGTTTCAAGGGCTTTGAGGATGTCGTCGCTGGCCTAGGGCAATTAATCTTTGATAAAAAGGCTTTTGATATGCAAAGAGCATCTGCTGGGATACAAGTCGTACTCGTAGTTCTGCGAAGGGTTTGCATAATGTGACACCAGCTGCTGTTTTAAGAGGCTCTCGCATAACGGGTCTGAGTTAGGTAAACCCGGAAGTCTGCCTTCGTCAAAAAATATTATTTTTATGCCAATTGTATGCACAGACCGGAGATTGCAAATGGAAAATCTCTCGTTTTCGCTTGTAAAATTTAAGTGCACCAAAACCAAATATGTAAAAAAATATAATAAATTTTAACAAATATGCATTCAGCGAGTTCCCCCTTTTTTAAGATTTATTTAAAATTTCTGCTTATTAATAGTTAGACCTATCCTGAAAAAATATTTAGACTATGTTATACAATTTAGAATTTAAATACATATGAGAATAAAAATACAATTTACAATTGATCCTGACAAAATATTTAGACTTCGTTATACAATTTAGAATTTAAATACATATTAGAATAAAAATACAATTTATAATTGGTAGAAGATTCATTTATTAAGAATATTATCCCTGATTCATATATTAAGCATATTATCCCTAACCAGTTATTGTCCAACAGGTGCTTCAGCCGTGTGTTTGTCACGTTTCATATTTTCTGCGTTTAAGATTAAATCAATATATTTTTACCGTTCCGCGATTATATTGAAGTTGTATTGATTCCGAGTTGTATTGAATTTAGCAAAATAAAGCAAACAAAATTCTGAAATATAATTTTTTCTACTCCTACACTTTAATTGATATATTAAACATTCGCTACCTGTAACTAAATAATAGTCATTTAGATAAAAAAAAAATCATTAAGATACAAGTTTATCTAAAAAGCCATGACAATGACAAATATAAAATTAATTAGTTTTGACAGCTGTGCATACGGAATTGGTGATTCGTATTCTTAATAAATTGTTGCTTTTTAAATAAAATCATTAAACATGTCGAATTGTGATAGTGATATGGAAAATTTAACCCCACCGGAGATTTTGGAGCAGGCCACAAGAGTCTCAAACAATTTATTACCAGTGAAATTGTTAAAAACTTCCGAGAAATTTTTATGGATTGAAGAAACACAAATAAGGTCAGCAGCTTTTCCAAAAACGTCTTCCTTGTTTATTTTAATGAATTATCAAAAAAATTGAAATCTCCAACTTTATGGACATAATATTCAATTTTGAAGGTGATATGGAAAATATAACCCCACTCGACATTGTGGAACAGGCCACAAGAGCCACAAACAATTTATTACCAGTGAAGTCGTTAATAACATACGAAAAATTTTACTCTAATTTTATGGATTAGAGAAACACAAATAAGGTCAGCAGGTTTTCCGAAAACGTCTTCCTTGTTTATTTTAATGAATTATCAAAAAAATTGAAATCTCCAACGTTATGGACACAATATTCAATTTTGAAATCTACTTGGGTACCAAACATAATGTGGACATAGCGAAATATCCCAAATTACATGATATATTATAAAGAAAATCTGAAGGATATAAACCTAAAAAAGCTATAACGTTTGCGACCAACGAAATCAAGCTATTTATTACAGATGCCCCAGATGTTAAATATATATTATTATTTTTTGTGCTGTGTCGTAGAACACATACATGTTAAATATATTAAAATTATTGTGTTGTATATTTACTTTTAATAACTTTTGACAAATACTACTTTTCATGCTTTGTTGTAGAAAAAAATAGTGTATGCAACTCGTATTAAATGGTTATTAAGACCCTCGAATTCGTTACGAAACTCGCCAAGGCCCGTTTTATAATTATCATACTCGTGTCTTAATAACCACCATTAAATGCTCGTTGCATAATATACTATTAAAATAATCCATTATTCTATGATTTTATACAAGTTGGGCGGTCTGCATAATATGCCACATAACATAATATCATTAAATTTGTTCAGCCCTGCTCATATATATTATTATAACAACAAGTTCGAAAATCAAAGCATATGTATATAAATATTTACTTCAGTAATATATTATCTGATAATGAGTACACGCAAATATCGTATATCCTCGGTTTAGAGGTAAACCTCATTAAGTAACATTTAAGCGAGTAATATATGTTTACATTCGTTATATTTCTTTTTCTTTTTCATAATTAACTCACAAATACAGGTAAGTAACAATTATTGTTTTATGTTGACAGAATGTGACTGTTATGTTATACAGAACTTCTTAAGTAATTTCGTTTTTTTACGACCAAGTTATTATTAATATAAAAATGTTATAGTTATCCGGACGAGAGATGACAATGACTCGTGCTTTCCGAACAAAGAATCGTGTTATATATGTTCGTTCGCACACTTAAGGTAAATGTAATAGAGTGAAATGTAGTATGAAACGTATGTCGAATTTCGGCAATATGGGTCGATGAGTCATTGTCAGCTCTGGACGGGTGACTATAGTTAAAGATTTTTATCTTCACACGAATGATATGGTTGTTTTCAGAATGTGACTGTAATGTTGTATAGGACTTCTTAAGTAATTTCGTTTTTTTTTTACGGCAAAGTTATTATTAATATATCTCAGATATCTCAGAAATATAAAAATGTTATATTAATCTGATGAGAGGTGACAATGACTCGTGCTTTCCGAACTAAGAATCGCGTTACATATGTTCGTTCGCACACTTAAGATAAATGTAATAGAGTAAAATGTAGTATGAAACGTATGTCGAATTTCGGCAGTATGGGCCGATGAGTCATTGTCAGCTCTGGACGGGGTGACTATATTTAATGATTTTTATCTCCACACGAACGATATGTTTGTTTTCAGAATGTGACTGTAATGTTATACAGAACTTCTTAAGTAATTTCGTATTATTTACGGCGAAGTTATTAAGTTATTATTAATATATCTTAGATATCTCAGTAATATAAAAATGTTATAGTTATCCTGATTAGAGATGACAATGACTCGTGCTTTCCGAAAAAAGAATCACGTTATATATGTTCGTTCGCACACTTAAGATAAATGTAATAGAGTGAAATGAAGTATGAAACGTATGTCGAATTTCGGCAGTCTGGGCCGATGAATTGTTATACGTGTGACAGTTCTAAACTATAATAATTTAATTAATGATGTCACAACTCTTTACACCTGATAATCTCTTAATTATTTTACTGTTAATTACTTTTTAATAATGTCCTAAGGAGAATTGTTATACGTGTGACAGTTCTAAACTATAATAATTTAATTAATGATGTCAGAACTCTTAACACCTGATACTCTCTTATTTATTTTACTGTTAATTACTTTTTAATAATGTCCTAAGGAGAATTGTTATACGTGTGACAGATCTAAACTATAATAATTTAATTAATGATGTCACAATTCGTAATACCAGATAATCTCTAATTTTTATAATTTTAATTTGTATATTTATATTTGTTTGATAATTTATAACTTGGGCAAATTTAAGCTATTTCAGTTATGTATTTTTAAATTTGTATATTTAACAGCAGTCTACATTTGCTGCTGTGTCTAATTAGCGTAATCAACGAGTGATCTACCATATAGACGTAGATGCTTCTTTAGATTTTGTTTCGTCCATATCACGTACAATTTAACAGAACACGGGAACACCAGTTTCAGTTTCCCTTCAATGGAACAGCACTTTTTAAAAAATCTCTTACAAATTGGAGTGCTTTTGGAGTGAACTAATAATTCAATTATCGGATGGCTGAGGCTGATTCATGATGAAACTCCATGATAATATATAAATAAAACACAATTGGTGTGAGTTTCACAAAATGTTTAATGTTTACTACAACAATTGTTTCGCACTGTTCATTACAGTTTTCATCTGCCTGAAAATCCTCATCTGCCTGTGAAAACACAGTTTTCATCTACCTGATGAAGCCACTGTGTGGCGAAACAAATGTCGTAGTACAATATTTAACATTTTGTGAAACTCACACCAATTGTGTATTATTTAAATATTTCAATTCACACAAATCTACCTTCAATTCAAATGAAGTGAAACTTCCGTGTAAAGTTACGGGCTTGCGTGTAAATTGTGTCGCCACTTATTAAGCAACTTTACGTTGTTATGGCTGATTAATATCGCCAAGGAATAATCTGCATTTCAGGTGTAATTACTCGGCAACAGTAAAGTAATATAGCTTCATAAGTCGGGGTACAATTTACAAGCCTTACATTTTGTTACTCGTCTACAATTCTGGTGAAAATTTTCGGAAAAAACACTGTTACCTCGGAAAAATTGTACTATAGACTTTTTTTTTGAGAATTGTTGAGGGACATCTTGAGGGACAAGTCTAAAACAAAAAAGGCGTATCCCTGCGAGAGTGCCGGCAATTTGAAAAAATTGTAAAAGTCGCTTTATCTCGTTTTCTATTGGCGGCATTTTGAAAAATTGTAAAAGTCTAAAAGATTTATCTCGTTTTCTTTTGGTTGTAGACAAAAACGTTTTAGACAAGAAATATTGCACATAAAATTTTACACATTTCTTATCATTAGCGCGATACTGAATAGTTGATATTTCGAACGGTAGAGGTCGTCAAAGTTATCAAAAATCAGTTTTTCCCCTTTTTCTTCCCGTAATTTTGAATCATAAATATAAAAGTCTTATTTATCTTATCTTATTATATCTTATTTATACAATATTCGACTAAATGAATTTCATAACTTATTCGTCAAGGTGACGCTCATGCAAATCAAGCCGTCCCATTGGTCCAACAAGTGATTCGGGCAATAATCATTTAAAATTTCTGGGATTCGCGAGATTCATAACTGTGGCCTTTGTCTTGAAAGTTTTTGACCACAATGAGGCTAGTAATCACGTCAGTGGATGCATTAAGTAAGAATAATAGTAACCTGAGATTACGTTTACTTATAGAAAGTGCATTTATGCACCACTTCCGGCTCACAATTTCATTGAACCGATAGCCTTATCTTATTATATCTTATTTATACAATACTCGACTACATGAATTTCAAAACTTATACGTCAAGGTGACGCTGATGCAAATCAAGTCGTCCCATTGGTCCAATAAGTGATTCGGGCAATAATCGCTTAAAATTCTGGGATTCGCGAGATATATAACTGTGGCATTTGTCTCGATAAGTTTTTGACCACAATGTGGCTAGTAATTACGTCAATGGTAAGAATAATAGTAACCGGAGATAACATTTACTTATAGAAAGTGCATTTATGCACCACTTCCGGCTCACAATTTCATTGAACCGATTGCTAATCGCATCCCTAACAGGCGCTCCGAGTATAATGCCAAACTTCAAAGTTTCTTATCGATAAGCAGCTTGATATTTGCACGTCATTGGCGTTACGAAGCTCGGCAGCTTACAGCCACCGAGATTCCTCTTAATAGCACATAAATGATACAAACACCCCGTGAACAGTACCGCATTTACTGTCAGTTAAACGCTATCTAACCACACACGTTTTAGTCGCACAAAGCCCACCCCTCCCCAATTGAGGAGTCATAGCTGAAAACGTTTTTGTCTGCAGGATTACAGCTGGAAATGTAATTAGTCTGTGGGCGTTTGTTGGAGCATGTTTTTGAGGTGCAATTACGAGCGTTTGTTGTCCGTTTACGGTGTAAGTCAGCGGCTCACTCGTAAATGCAAATTGAACCAGTCTAAGGTAATTATAGGTAGGCTAATTATGAGGAATTTGATAATCACGATTGAATTGATGTAAATTTGTAAATATAATAAAATAATATAAGGGGTGTTATACAAAAAATATGTCAATCCAATAAAAAAATTAAATCTGTGGTTTTGAAGTATACCTTCAACTAATTAATTTTTTGAAATAGTAGTAGTAAAATATCAACACGTATGAATTATAGTAATAATCCATGCTTCAGCTACAATATGCAAAAAAGTTTAAGTTTCTATTTCATTCATAAGAGAAATTATGAATATGTTTTAAATCGTCGATTTGAAGCAAAAATTTCTGAATTTTTTTTCCTCCAAAGCTACTACAGATTAATGCTCAATTGGTTTAACAAAATGTGTTCAAAATTAAACGAGCAATCTGAATATGTATAAATATAAAATATATAAGGTTTTCCATTTAAAATAACAAAGTTGATGGCCACTTCCGATGGAACCGGAAGTGATAAAAACATGTACCTATTTTCTTTTGGGATATCACGTTAAACCATGCTGAGATTTTTTTTCAATTTTTTGTGTGAATTTCATTTCATTAGGACGCCGTGAGTTACCCTGTATGTATACATTGACTAGTGAATGCAGTCTGAATGCATTTCACACTTCCTGAACAGCTAAATGTATACGTTTGCTATTATACATGCATCCACGGTTTCGGAAACGGATTTGACTCAACATTTGTCGTACGTGTTGAAACTAATCAAAGAAACGTCCCGTATGCAACTCGTGGAAGTTTGCTCATTGTCGCTGTCGCGCCGAAACTCACGGATTCAATTTTCCTAAGACAACAGTCGGGAAATCCGGCGAGAGCGCAGTGATTTCAGCTGGTTAATTGCCGTTTCGTGACCGCCTTTCTTCGCCTCACGTGCTCGATTTATCAAACACCATACGCCAAAATCGCGCTGCTGAATATTCATTAAGCCAGCCGCGATCTAATTTAAATATTTTACGATACACGAAAACTCGGAAATGATGAGCGGATTTACAATTGTAATTTTCAAGTGAAAATTTCGCCTCGTAATGAATGCGCTTAATTTTTTTAACGTCTAACTTTATTTGTACAAAGCCGTGCTTACTGATCTTATACATTATAATATGCTGAAATATTCAAAAGATTTGCACCAGCAAAGGCATGCATACTTATGGCGCAGTTTTGTTCGCGGCGAATATTCGTGGTGTACACAACATGGTGCTTGTAATAATTGCAGAAATACGAGCAAGGTGTGAATGGAAACCGTAACGTCGTTGACATGGAAATTCAATATCGCATTTCTGAGCTTCCCGTGTTTGTAACTTCAATTTACAATGCATTCGAGGCGTAAACAATGCGAGGCAATTGATCCGAGCTTTATTGCGTCGTGAGTTCCAACTGCATAAAGAAAATAATATGCCATAGCTACTTGAGTGAGTAAATACGGCTGAAATAAAATTATTTCCAAGAATGTATCATATTTTCTAAAGTAAATTGTTTTCAGTTTCTACTCCTTCGTCGGAGAGAATCGTGAAAATTATTTCCAAGAATGTATCATATTTTCTAAAGTAAATTATGTTCAATGTCTACTCCTTCCTCGAAGAGAATCGTGAAAATGTAGCCTTGGAGGGTGCATACACTTTAAGTATTCGCCCAATCCCACTAATCATTCAGCCTGAGTAATTTATATCAGAAACATTTCAAATCCCACATCGAACATATCTCCTTCTTAATTAAAGGGATCTATTGCCGGCCTCCATGATCAAGAATGATTCCTTGCCGGATAGATTAAAGGATAAGGGTTAGACACTGATTGGCAGTGTACAGTTCATCAGCTGTTAGCGCAAGGTAACGATCACATAGAGATGGATATTCCCGAAAATGGCCTCTAAAAAATGACGGTACCCAAGGCGAGCCACTGTGGCTCATTTTTTCATCGATGCTTTATTCAACGCAAATTTCTGAAGGGCCTGGTCCAGAATCCCCATAGTATATCTACTTTACAATTCTTATCAGCAGATATGCTAAACTAGTCTAAGGTAGATGCTAGACACAGAGCTGCTCACGACAGTGAAACGCAAGAAAGCAGGATAAATATACTGGATAAGTATCCTGCTTTCTTGCGTTTCACTGTCGTGAGCAACTCTGTGTCTAGCATCTAGCTTAGACTAGTTTAGCATATCTGCTGATAAAAATTGTGGTCATGTGCCCGAAGTGGGGCACATCTTCCGGAATGACAAATATCAATTCCTGCAATAATCAGGAAGGGGGAATACAAGGCAAACGGAGAATCAGAAGGAGGAGGTTCTCCTGGCTAAAAAATCTTAGACAATGGATCGGAGTCAGGGATGCTCCTACACTAATACGACTCGCACAAGATCGGAAGGAGTTCAAACATATGGTAGCCAACCTCTTTTGAGGAGAAGGCACTGGATGAAGAAGTCTACGCTAGTCTAAGTATTAATTTTGGAATATCTTCGTTCGTCACAACCCTTAATCTAAAATTTGGGTAGAATGAGAATTATTTTAAACTATTTGAATGGGATAATCATCGTTTTCATGTTTTCTGTTCCACAATCGCTGTTTAAATTTTGCAGTATATATTTTAGTAATAGCTAAATTAAATTAAACCTTGCAATATGCGCAACATAGTTTCTGGTAAATATTGAATGCATTAATTATAATTACACCACAGCATTAGCAAAATTCGGCGTTAAATAACAAAGTAGACACACAAAAAGTGCGCGAAAATTGTTCTAATTAGAAACTTGCAGTGCAGTGCGAAAATTTCCATGAAAAATACATTTCATTTTAAAACACTCTGCTTTTTTGAAATCGCAGGAATTCCGCCCCGACTCCCCGAGGCCGCTGTATTGGCACGAGCTCGCGGTTAAACGCTTAAAAATTCATACGTGCTGGGCTTAATATTCGGAAAGTTCCTCTGAAAACGACACACTTGGCGGAAGCGAAATAACGGCATTTATTTATTCAGCTTACTGTTCCGAACGGGCCGATTGCACAACCCTCGTCCTTGCGAGTGCGACAGCCCTCACCTCCGATATCATTCTGCTCACGTTTTTTTATCAGTCGCTTTCATATACAGAACTACGTACGCAGACGGTCCAATACGGATGTGCAAAACAAAATGAGAAAACGCCGATCCGGAGCGTGGGGATAACTGCTAATGTGCACCGAGTAATAACACCAGAAGCGAAATGGATATAGAGAGACTATGATACTGATTGAAATCCAGTCGAACCGTTTAAAGGGAAACAGAAACACACACACAGAGGTAGACAGAGTGGCGGATTTAGAGGGGGGGGGCTATGAGGGCTATTGCCCAGGGCGGCAATATCCTAGGTAGCCCCTAGAAGTATAAATCCGTTACTAGGTAGACACGAGAAATTAATAAGGTATATCTAGTCAGTGATAATTAATGGTTAAATAGTTAAATAGTCATCAGCAACATTTTGCAGTGAAATCTTGTTAGGTTAGGTTTTAGATTAAGGCTGTTCGAACCCCCTCAAATTTCAGTTTCCTAAATTTCTTCAAATAAAAATTAACATAAAGCCACCAAATTTTGCATAGCTTTCTAAAATATGATTATCTACAATGTGACAAAGCATTTTTTTAAATAAACATTATTGTTAATAAAATATATCAATCAATGTGACATATTGGAAACACTTCTTTTGTGAAGCTGTCAGCAATTCAATTTTCAACCCTATTTCTTTTTTGAGTTTTTTTATATTACTAATAATTAATCAATCATTTGAAAAATACAATTGCAAAAATGAGCATCCATCTTGGATGTACTGAGCGTGGGATGTGACTGCGCATGACACAACGCGGACCGTCGTCTTTGAGATCAGCCCACCCTCCTGATTTTCGATTTTCACTACCTCACGTCGTACCCCTGGACCCCAGAGAAACTCCGCTAGACCCTCCCGAACACCCTTAAGTAAAGAAACACTTAAGGGTAGAAAACAAAAATCGTATCCTGGGGATGCTACTAATATACACATGTATGTACAGACATTTTCTTTTGTAAATGAGTAGATAAGCAACAAGAGTTCTGCCGCATTTTCCCATAAGGATTTACATAGGGGTCTAAATTCACAATTTCGCCATTTTGCTTTTTCAAGTCACCGAGTTGGTTGTGGTGGTGGTGGTGGTGGTGGTGAATCCTCCCTATACCCTCCCGATACCCTCTCGATACCCTCCCGATACGATCCCGATTGATGTCTTAAATTAACCACAGTTTTGTTTATGTTTTTCTTGATCTTGACTCCAGTCGGGTGGGCATCGAGAGAGTATCGGGAGGGTTCGCCACCGCCACCACCATCACCACCATCATCACCACCACCACCAACACCACCAACTCGGTGACTTGAAAAAGCAAAATGGCGAAAATGTGAATTTAGGCCCCTGTGTAAATCCTTATGGGAAAATGCGGCAGAACTCTTGTTGCTTATCTACTTAAATGCTCATTTTATGAGCCGTGAGCCTTCAAGACCGCCGATAGATTCTATACTCTAGAATTTTCGAAATTTGATTTCGACACTTTATATTTTACCATTACATACTCTTTACGTTTTAAATTATGTACCTCTGCATTCTAGAGGTACATTGTACAATTTTAAATATTGCTGTAAATAGCACGTATTAACGTTTGATGTAGAAGCAGAAAAATTTGCAGTGATATTGAGATTTGCATAATGCAACAAGTAACACGTTTCACTTTACTTTGCGTTTCTTCGTAATTGTTTGTAATTTATTACCAACCGCCTCGGGGTGAATATAAACCACACAATATGGTTACTTACCCCGACAGTTAGTTGGAAATTTCGGTCACGTAGTGCGGGATCCTCGGGGCGACTCTTTCGATTGCAACTTAAGGGATGTATAAATTTCTTGGCGGTTAATGCAATGGGCCATAATGGATTGGGTCGTTTCGAGGCGCGCCCTGCAGATACGGCAGTCGCCCTGGCCAACGCATGTAAATCCGGGGGTGGCGATAACGGGGCCTTTTACGACCCCCTTTGGACGTATTGAATGGGTTTTCTTTTCTCAAACATCCGCGCACAGCGCTCAGATTTCGGCGATAATTCGTGTCCTCCTTTTCCGCGTTAATTAATAAATTTACGGGCGAAAAGATAGAATGCTCAAATTTCGCCTGATCAAAAGGTTGTTTTCGCTCGCTGAATTAGAAGAGTCCGCTTTTTTTGTATAAATGAGACCCGTAAAGGAAATGAAGGAACGCACTCCCGCCCTCCCCGTCACGCTTTGGAATTTATTATTGCAACTTTATTCGCGGCGTCGTGAAAGAGCGAAACAGCTGCGTGATCGTAAACCACCCCCCGGGCCGGATGACGGTCTGGGGGTGTTTTTATGCCGCTTTAAATTTTATATTCGCCCTTAAACGTGTCCACACCTCCGCCTGTATTGAAGCAATCCCCGGGCCAGCAAGGGCGTAATAATATGTCGCTGTTTACCAAATGCGACGAAATCATAGCGAAGCACCCTCAGGCGCTGAGCGTTTAAATTCGACCCCACCATCAAAACACACTATAATTAAGCCCACGGGAGGTAAAATAGTGTGGAAAAACAGCGGGCTGTAATTAAAGCAACCATAAATTACTGAGCCCTTGAAAAGCAACTTTCCACAGACGAGTGGCGCAGGGAGCGTAAATGATTCTCGCATTCCCCACAGGAATATCAGCAACAGACAGCGTGCATCGAAGCAACCCAAATTCAATTATGATTTTTTTGCAACCTCTAATTTCCAGCAAAAATCGGAGGGCTAATAAACACCCCCCAGCCATTCATATTTATTCTATTATGCGATGGATGATTAATTGTGAACGGCCAGGCATGGGCAGTTTTGGGGCGCTCGTGGTGCGATTACCGAGCCAATAACAATTACCGACGACAATTAACGACCACCGCCCCGGTTTTTAATAAAACCCAGATATTTACGACAAAAAATTCGCACAAATGAATTCAACAGAACACATTTTTGTAATTATAATCCGAACTAAACTCTTATGTTACGAGTTAAACTCATTGAAAAAACTAATTGCATTTCTAGTTATAAAACACAAATATACAAGATGTCCCAAGCATAAGTAATAAAATACGCGGATTTTCCACGAAAAACGAATTTTTAGTATTTTTTTCAAATGCAGTTGTTTTCGTTAAATTGCCAGGCAACAAAATTCTCATGAAATTTCAAGTTTACTTCGACAAAAAAAAGCTCGAGTAATTATAAGTGACAATAATTTGCGTTTAGTGCCAGGTATTTCCGCAGATACTATTTTTTCCTCGTGTATGTATGTTATTATTACATTACACTGAATGCAATTTGAAACAGATCGTCGCGTCGTCGCGTTAAATGCACTTTAAGCAAACTGAATTTCCAGTTGTGCAACATCACACGTCGCCCGTCAAAGCGATTGAATTTGGCGTTGTGCACCGTGATTTGTAACGCAATTCGCCTTTCCACGCTTTCGTTGAGTTAATTACGGCCGGGGCGCGTTTTAAAAATGGGGGCCCCGAATTTCCAGCCCTCAACGTTTTGCGAAGCGAATTGGGCCCACGTGCCGCCCGTAAAAATGCAAAATCGTATTTCATTGAGCACCGCCGCCCCCACCTGGGGGGCGATTGCCTGAGTCGCGCCGCAATTTCATTTTAATACGCCCAGATAGGGGATCAATGGAAGTTTTAATGCAAAAACTTTGATGCGCGCCGGCACGTCGCGTGGGATGATTTATGCAGACGTTTAAATAATCAAAGGCGGCGCATATTTTTTCATTGTGGGCTTCAGAAAAGAAGTATTTAAATTAAGATTAAATTAAGAGAACATAATGTAAAGTTGAAACTCATCCGCAGCTGCATCTCGATCTTATTCTTTTTCATCTTGGAGTCTCGTCCCATTAAAGGCATTGATGACTTTTCAGCACATATAAGGCCCGTATCTCAGAATGGAAGAAGAAGGTGCAAGAGAGAAAGGAATGGAAGAAAATAATACAAGAAGCAAAAACACACAAGAACTTATGAAGGAAAAATAGAAAATGTGGACTGATCCACCGCAAAAAAAGGATCAAAAGAGCACCAGGAAAGGAGCGGCTAATACTCCGCTAGGAGTCTAAGGCCATATATATATATATAAGGCCCGTATCTACAGTCCGTACTTGAGACGCAGTGAATTTGCTCGTTTTTAAGATCAACGATGGCTAAAATCAACAAGCAATAACAATTAATAATTGCCGGCCGGAACCGACGTTATAAAAGGGCCAAGTGCTTGAAACGCGTGGACTTCATGCCTTATCCCCCACTAGTCTGTGTCGCTACACTAACAAAGGAAGAAAGTATTCAAAACAAGTGACGATCCGATACTTCTTACCATTATTAAGCGCCACCGAAAAAAAAGTGTCGTTAGTGTTTACGCAACATAACCCAATAATTTGATAAACAGTTAGTAGTCGCGTACGACGTTAATCAGGGAAAATTGGAAATTGCTGAACAGCTGATCGTGTATCAGTGAAGATTCGTCAAGGAGGAATCTAGCAGGACGTCACCACAACGTGGGAGTCTGCAACATCATGGATTGAGTTGGAAACAGCCAGGAGTTCGACTACCACAACAGATTCCAGTGCACCGTGAAGAAATAAAAAAAATGCAAGGTAGAATTGCAAAATTGGTATAATTACCAATTACATAACTCAAAGTAGATTAATTGTGCAAATTAGGTTTATATAGGGAAATATTGTTAAAATTAATTAGGTAGTACAAGTTTTCAATTAGTGTTAGTTTCTTTTCTTTTGTGCGCAATTTCATATTTATTTTAGCTTACTTTTATTTATATTTTATATTATTATTAGAATAAATTTTGTTAAGAATTCAACACATTTTTTTCGTATCTAATTTATTGGAATCCACTCGAGACCCTGAGATAAGAGAGCGAACCCAACGTAATATTGAATCTACAAAACAGTAAGTGAGGTTAAGTAAGTCATAAAATACCATTTTAACAACCCGAACGTGGGCAAATAATAATTAATAATCATAAGCAAATTCCAGTGCACCGTGAAGAAATAAAAAATTGCAAGGTAGAATTGTACCAATTACATAACTCAAAGTAGATTAATTGTGCAAATTAGGTTTATATAGGGAAATATTGATAACATTAATTCGGTAGTACAAGTTTTCAATTAGCGTTACTTCGTTTTCTTTTGTGCGAAAGTTTCATATTTAATTGGAATACTTAGTCAAAGACTTATTATAACATTGCAGTTTGTCACCCACAACGTTTTTTTTTAAATTTTATTTGCTGCAAAGAGATTTGCAATCTGCCCGAAGGCAATAAGCAAATGTTAGTTACATTGTGCCTAGCGAGTTGTTTGCTAGGCAAGCGAACCCACAACGTGGGGCAAATTATTAATAATAACTTATTAAATTAAAAGCAAATAAAAACCCACATTATAACATTGCAATATATAACATACTTTACAAAGCCCAGGGCTGGTGTAATACCGAAAAAATGGTTTCTGGGACAAAACGCTTAAGAACGTGAACGAGAGTGTGCGCTCATTACACCCTCGGGGTTATCAAGATTTAATTAATTCGCGGGCTATATCGGCTAATTAGGGGGCGCGCAGCCATGCGGACCGCCGCCGGTGGGGCGCGCTAATTTTTCAATTGTTTTCGCCGCGCAGGAGATCAAACGGGTCACGTTCAGCGGCGGCCGGGGGCGGCTCGATTCACCGACGGGGGCGGCGATCCCACCGCCAGATGTTGTGGGTCAGGATTCCCGCGGGGGCGCGATAAGTCACCCCCGGGGCGAGCCCAGACATAAACCACGCGGTTTTTAATAAAAAAGCGCGATTTCGATAGCCCCCGTTCACTTTCATTGAGCGATGAATACTGCGAAACTTTTAAATTGGACGCCGATTTTTCAGCATCGACGTTTGCGAGGGAGTATTAAAATTCGAGTGTATTATTAGGCTGCCGAAACTAATGGAATATTACTTTATAACTCAATTTTTAAACCGTCCTTTGCAATATCGAGTTCCTAACTTATAGCAGGATGGAAAACTCCTTAAAGGGAAAGACGGACACATCAAATATATTTCTTTATAAATATTATTTTAGCTATTTGAAATTGTGAATCATACCATAAAAAATAATTTAGCTTAGAATTAGAATTGAAACGACCTTGTAAGTTAAAAATTCAAAGACCCTTTTAGCCCTGCAAATGTTCGAAAAATAATCGAAATAGCTTCGGAGTGATTTGCGTGTAATGATTAAGATACCCTACCCTGTATAAGTAACTAGTGCTACTTGAAGAAGGAATTCATTATATTGTTATACATAATATAAATAATAGCTGCACCACTATACAAATTTGCTCAGAGAAGCTCAGTTTGAAAATTTTATTAGACTATTCTTCTCTTTTGCGGTGAGCGAGTTTGCAGTGATGATTAAAGGCTATATCCCTAGGAAGTTGGAGAAACTGCGGAACACAGGACGCTTCATTACCGCTGCAAATAATCGGGAGAGAAGATTCAGATAAAACTTCAAAAAGCGGAGCAGTGAGTGTAATTGGAAAGTAGCGGGACCACACGGGACAAGTTCTACAATGCAATCTGCCGAGGTAGTATAGATCAGAAACTCACGTTGGAGTTTCATAATTTTTTCAAGTACATTACGGATTTTGCCAACGTTCTAAGTTTGTTATGCATTAGGGAATTAAATTCGTCTCATTGCTAGTCACAGTTTACAGTTACAATATTTATGTACGAGTATGTACTCGTACTCGTGCTCGTACTCGTACTCGTACTCGTGCTCGTACTCGTACGAGTACGAGAATGACAATGGATATCAAACAAAAAAATAATGCAACTGTAAACATTAATAATTTATTAACTAAAATATAATATTAGCTATATATTACGTATAAAGTAGCAACCGCTAGTGATTGGATAAAACTTTCATTTGTTTCGCACGCTTAGTTGTCACTCTAACCAGCCTGTACAGTTTCCTGGTAAAGTAACCATTACATGCATGTAATGGTTGACACCAGCCAGTGTAAAATTTTTACTTCTCTCGTGTCGAATATATACTCTCCCTTGTCATGTTTATATTATTTTAACTCAGTTAATTTTCAATTATTATTATTTGATATGTTTGTTTCAACTTTACGGTCAACCGATTTAAATGTAAAAGTGCAATTGTGATTAAAATTATGACATTGTGCTTATGAAAGTTTTGACATTGACAGATGATATATTTTATAGAGTCATGTTTTTATCTAAATTTAACAATTTACTCCTGTTTAACAAATAAAATATTGTACATTATACGCCGAGTAATAGTTTTTACTGGCTCTACGAGGTGACAGACTCGCCTGCGGCTCGTCAGTCATTCCCTTGTATCG
The DNA here is from genome assembly GCA_951805005.1 of Othius punctulatus. NCBI lineage: Eukaryota > Metazoa > Arthropoda > Insecta > Coleoptera > Staphylinidae > Othius > Othius punctulatus. The sequence continues at coordinate 18,882,981 of OX638145.1, forward strand.
CCAGTAAAAACCTTATTACCCGGCTTATAATGTAATAGTACATTACATACCGAGCGGGGAAACGGTTCATTACAGCTAAGTGCTTCTTTAGATGCCCGAGGTGCGAAGGGCCGAGGGTAGCTATAAGCACGAGGCTGGAATGATCTTTCCCGCGAGGTTTGTATACTATTTTACTCACAATCTAGCATGGTTTATAAAAATTTAATAAATTATTTCATCAATAAGATGAGTGAAATTGTTGCCAAGGGAAAATAACAAATTTGTCATTTTGACAGATGCAAATATTTTGTCAATAAAAAATTCTTAATACCATATAGACTTCCAAATCGGCAATATAATTTACATGAAAAGCACGGCTTGACGTTAACAGTCAATAGCAATCATAATAGTAATGTAACCGTTAACATTAATTGTTCTAAATAGTTTAATACTGTTCTTAGTTTACTTTAAAAGTGTTATGATTTATCAAAGTCACAGTGACATTTGCTAGCTGGGAAAATGTGTTCCCTCCAAGCCGGGGAAAAAAAATTATACAATGAGTCGTGACCGCTTTAAAAGGCATAAATGCACCTATTTTCAACTGATTGTGAGTAAAATACTATTACAGAGTTATGAATATGTAATTACGAAGAGAGCTTGTATTCATTTATCGATTCGATTTCTGGTAAACTTTTCTCAATATATTATTTTCGTTTCTGTTGCGTTTTTATTTTCCACGCGAAGAAGCAATATGGAACATCGGTATACTAATGGATTTCTTATGTATTTATATCTATCCAAGGAAAACTTCCATCAAATCAGAATGATGAAGAAGTCAAGTGTAAAATAAGACGTCGCAAGTGCATACGCGAAACATTAATTCAAACTGCTGTATATAAAATGCGCATAAATTTGTTCAAACTGGAATATAAAGACAATGCCTGATAAATTGCGATTTGTATATTAATGACATATGATAATGATAATGATAAGAGGACCAGTATAAAAATTCCTACAGACCATGCATACATAGTAATTTAAAATAATATTTAGTTGCATGAATATTTCATACTAGGTTTGCCGAAAGATTAACAATAGTTTTGATTTGCAATAAAAATTAAATTTGGAGATTTGTAGTAAAAAAAAAAACTGCATTCAAATACCAGAGGTCAATATTTGTTGAAAGCTATGATACTACACTCCATTTTTATTTTTAACTAACATGAATATTTCATACTAGGTTTGCCGAAAGATCTGGAACAATAGTTTTGATTAGCAAAAAAATTTAAATTTTGAGATTTGTAGTAAAAAAAAAAAAAAAAACTGCAATCTAATACCAGTGGTCAATAATTGTTCAAAGCTATGATACTAAATTCTCTTCCATTTTTATTTTAAACTAAGTTGGCTCTGTTAGGGTGACAGTATTGTTGGACAAAGTAAAAAGTTACTAAACTTGAAAAAAAAAGGTTATATTTAAAAAAAAAGGTTATATCTTATGACAGTGGGCAATGTTGCCATCAAATTGAGTATCTATTGAGTTCAGAATTTATTTGCTATTTTTATTTTACAAAAGCAAATCAGTCAAAATATAATATAAAATATATTTGATGATTGACTTACTAATAATTAAAAAACCAGAACACTTAATGATTGAAGCAATAATTTAATTATTTTAATATAAGAATTATTAAAAGTTGTTAAGAATCTGACATTTAATAATGTTTTCACTGGCAGATCATTTTACGCCCGTATCTATAGTCCGTACTTGTGCTTGAGTCCGACTCAAGTCGTATATTTGGTTGCGTATTTTCTATATACGTTTATGCACCAAACGCAACAAAATATACGACTTGAGTCGTACTCAAGTTCAAGTACGGACTATAGATACGGGCCTCGGTGTTCCAGGAATACTAGGAGATATTCTAAAGTGCAGAAATTCTGAGAGGAAACAAATTTCGAAATAACTCAAAAACCAATTGCTCTAGGTATAGGGTTGCGTAATACTTTTTTGTAGCAAATTGTCTTGCCCATCGCCCTGTGATATAAAATATTTGTCATTCTATTTGTAAAAATTAAAATATGATATTTCTAAGTGGGCACTGAAATATTGACATTTTTAAAATACCTATTGTCAAAATTGACAGATGTCAATTTTTTTAATTGTAGAGGGTTATATTAGTCACAATTTAAGATGCATCTCGTGTTTCTATCTTGTTCCTACTAGATGTTATAAGCATTTTTCAAGGTCTTTTTGAGGTCTAAATTTGACAAATAAATTTTAACTCAAAACCTATAAAAGTTAAGTGGACATAAGTTGATATAGGAATGTAGGCAATTGAACAGGGAATCACAAAATGTAATTATATACAGGATGTTCCATTTTAAATAACAAAGTTGGTAGCCATTTCCGGTAGAACCGGAAGTGATAGAAAGTCGAAAATATTTTCCTAGAGGAGATCGTATTCAACCATGCAATGCTGATTTTTTTTCAAATTTTTCCCCCAGGAGGAACCCCGTAAACTTTCAATGACCATTATTCGTGACCCACCCTGTATAGATTCAGGATCTGAAATTTTTTTCTTGACTGTCATTATGTTTTTAAGATATCGACCGTAACATCCTTTTTAAAGAACGTATTATAGATAAACTCGGTAGAATTAAAAAGTTTATATCTATAATGTTGACCGATGTTGACCGTAACATCCTCTTTAAAGAACGTAATATAGATAGACTCGGTAGAATTTAAAACTTTATATATTTAATGTTTTTCATATTAAGGTACAGTTAGCAACACTACCAACAGTATAATTTTAAAAGTTTATCTTTTGAAATAGAGAAAGAAATAGCTAAAAAACTGATTTATGATAAAAGGTCATGGAACTATGTTAGAAATAAAAATCTGCGTCCATACAATGTAGGTAATGTAATAACTAGTAGGTAACTGGGCAGAAATGTGGGTTTATTGGGTTTTATCAATTATTATTTTCAAATCAATTATATAATTGAACATTCTTTAAATACCTAAAAAAAACCTATTCTTTGGTTTATGTGGAAATCATTATATTTATTTTTACGAATTTTAACAGGAGAATCTTGCTCAAAATCCTAGCATGAACACAAACTAGTAATTCATGCAACTGTATTTACTCAAACCCAATATGCATTCACCTTGCCCTGAGGTCTTCGTACACAATCATCATATGGCATTCGGTCATGCATAATTTTCACAACCAAATTGCCATATTACACTGTAGTTACAAGTTCGTGATATTGGCTACCAGCTAGCAGATAATAATTTTGGACGGAATTTCCTCGCAACAAATAATCTAGGCCATGAGAGATCCATATCCGCATTTGTCAGGCGAATTCGTAAATTCGCATATTAATATGTAATTATGTTATGTTATTAATATTAAAACTTTGTGCTAATTGAATCGTTTATTTCAGAAACTAGTCAAGTGCACCTTTTGAAATTGTTGGGAAACAAAGAAAAACATTCTATCATTGATATTTAAGCAGATTATCGCATGAAAAAATTTCTAGTATTAGTTAAAATCTTCCCGAAGTTGATGCTGCCTGTAATTAAATTATAATATTTCTCCCTTAATTGTAATAATAATGAAAATATTGGAGTTGACTCGTTTCTACAATAAAATAAAGTAAAGTAAAATTTTGGTAGACTGGGCTTACAACATGCGAAAAGTTAATGGTGAAGATTATAAAGAAGGAGTATTGAAAACACTCTGGAATCTCACAGCTAAGCATATTCAACTTACCTATTATAATAAATTCAAAAGAGTTATAGATCGTTTTAAAAGCGTTATATTTCAAAAAGCAAGGAATGCTCGCAATTCAAAGAGGACAATTTTACAACGCAATTTGGAAAAAAGAAAACGCAGTTCCTCAGCTTTAACTCATGAAGAACAAACAAGAATTATAAATTCTTTTAATGGAAATAGACCCGATGGTCTACAGCGAAAGTTTTACCATATTGCGTCTGTTGAACTTGCGTGGAGAGGAGGAGAAGCAAGTGCTTGCTTGACAGAATATTTCAAAGAAGAAATAAACAATTACGGTTTGCCAACAGGTCGGATGGAATACAACATAACTTTCTCCAAAATAGCACAAGGAGGTGATAAGAAAATTGCAGATAGTAAATGGGCTACCCCAAATTCAAACAATATAGACATGTACCCCGTTCGACTTCTAAAGAAAATGTTTTCTAAACGGACATCTAACATAAAAACTAATCGCCTGTTTCTTACAGTAAATAAAGATTGGGAAAAACATGAAAATAGCTATTGGTATAAAAACATGCCCTTAGGATACAATCAGATTAGTAAATGGACAAAAAGTGCTGCTAAAAGCATCGGAATAAATACCAAACTTGTAAAAATAACAAATCATTCTAACAGATCGTCTACAGACAGTTATCAAGTACGGGTATTAACGCTGAAGAAACTATAAACATAACTGGACACAACAATACTGCTTCAATTCAACCTTATTTGAATCTAAGTGAAAATCATCTTAAAAATCTAATTTCAAATTTAAGAAGTGAATCAATGGAATCGGAAATTGAAAATTCTTCCATCAATAATTCTTCGTCAGTTTCTCTTGATTCATCTAATAATAATAATAATAATTCCAGTGGCTCTGGAAAAAATAGTATACAGGGTATTTTTTCTATGTATTTTAAATGGGAAATTTCAATTAATTACTGACACGTATTAACATCAATCAACTGAAATGATATACGACACAATATTTTTGTTTGTATAAAACTTCCAAATTTTTTACATGTCCATCAGATTATAACATTTCATCACCGCAAAATAATTTCCCGTTACACTATCGCTGCGGTCCAGCTTTTCAGATTTTTTTTGTGTGTGTTATAATCCATGTCTGGTCCGCACAGGAGTCCCTTCTGGGCGTTAATCTCCGTAAAAACCGGCCTCGCGGAATAAATTCAACGAAACCGTCGTTATTCAGAGCATTACCGGCGGCTCGATCAATTCTAGGAGGCTTACACGTAGATACGTACAGCAGACGACAATAGGAAAGTACGCAAAGCGCGTGATTTAGTGTCTTAAGCGCCGACGAAAAAATTTTCAATTTGCTGCTCGCTATACATTCAACCAGTATTCATTGCCTCTTTGTGTAGCCACAAATCCAATGTGATGTGGAAATTGCCGCAATTACTTCTAACTAGCTGCAATTTGCAATTTCAATCGCGAATATTTTCTCGTGCTTATAATGAAAACTGGGATTGGGAAGGAAATGGCGATGAGGTGGGGGCTGTAACAATATTGCAATATACTTTTTTGTAAGTTATTAATTTATGGTTTTTATATTTATTTATATTTTTATATTAATTTACTTCTCTGGAATTGGGGGTTCTCAATATAGCAAATACATAAGATTGCATGTTTTACTTTATTCTGATTTAAAAAAATAGATTAATTTTTCCAATAAACTAAAATTTCGATTTGATGGATTTTAATCTAGATTTAGTCATTTTGTGAATGACACTATTATAATTGCGTCCATCCAAAGTTGAGAATAATTTATCTGCTGGTTAGATATATCCATAAGACGTTTAAAAGTTATCATAGTAATGGGTTTTTAATCTCTTAGTCTTCGTAAATTTCCTGATTGATTTCCGAGCTGAGGTTATTAGTATTTACATGCATGATGTAATTCATTCTCTTGTAAATGCTGTTATGTCGAGGTTAGCAATTAGAGTTACTTAGAAGTAAATCGAGCGTGATATCGAAACGATTTCATATACGTAACTCAACTCACTATGTATATCGGGGATTGGCATCCGTCAAATTAGAGCAACCGGAGCGGCATTTGAGAGCTTCTGGACCGTTAGGTCTGATTCCACTTTCAATATACTTCCACGCTTAATATTCTCGTTCGGGCCCATTCAGCAAAGCCATCCCGGCGTGATCGCCGTGGAGGCTGAACGCGTTGTGCCGGGGCGCAATTCCGACGACTCCTATCCTCCCCCGCAAATTGAAACGGGACGCGCACATTCTCGAGGCACGAAGGCGTAAGCGTTAATTATTAACGGCACGCCATTTAATCAGCCGCCACCTTGCATGGGTGCACCCCCGAGGGAGCCGTGGCTTAGGGGGGCTGCATCCGAATATGTATGGAAAAGCGGGCGTCGCCGGAGAAATGCAAATGGGACGGTTTTTCTCAACGGAAAAGCGCGCCCGCGGTTTCCACATCTGTTTTTCTTTTTATTTTGCGGCGGGGACTTCTGATAAAAGCAAACATTCGCCAGGCGAGAGTGCGCGATTGTGTGTGCATGAGAAATTGGGTTTCCAATCGGCACTTTTGCAGAGAAATAAAAATAATATATTGCCAGCTCTCAACAAAGACCCCAATTTGGTACGTAAACTTTAAACTCTATGTTTTCATCCAAGAAAAAACCACCATACTTTTCTAATAAACGAATGTGAATATAAATGTAATTAATAATAAAATTATTTATCTATAATAAATTTTGTGATACATATTTTTGTCAACCTCAACTATTGATTAAAATATTCAATAATGCGTAACATTCTAAGAGATTTTCAGTACAAGCAAAAATTCAATAGCCAAAGCGCAAACATCTACTTTCTGTTAGCAAATGATGTGTAAAAACGTATTTTTACCGGGCGCAGAAAATAATATTTTAACCCTCACGATACTGCCAGACTATTTGTATTGTGATGATATTTATTAGTTAATGTTATAGTTATTTAGGAATTTAGTTGATAGTTTTATTTAAATTAATAGAGTAGGAATAGGTATAGTTAGATAGTTATCGAGTTAGATAATTAATTAGATAGTGCTATTTAGTTAATATTGTGAATCATTACGGCACAATTAATAATTAATAACAGTAATGAGTTAATTAAAATTTGTAATTACAATGAAAACCTCAAATATGACGTATAAGGACGTACGACATTTCATTGGAAGCGGAAAATTATCATATACAAGGTGTTAATACTAAGTTGTAATGCCCGAAAATGGCAGTTAGGACTCATTGAAACAAACAACTTTTCTTAGTCCAAATTCTTGAATTGGAGCCCAAGTTCATAGTTATTGGCGTTCTTTTGTTTTTCGAAAAATTGTTATTACTCCCTTATTTTAAGAAATATTTAAAAATACAAAAAAGTTCAGCAGGCGCTTTCAGTTCTCTAAAACATTTGCATTTACAATTATTTGCAATTTTATCAAATAACAAAATGGCGACCGATCAAAAATTTCAAAGCAAAATATTTTGAAAATCAATCGATCGATTTTTGAAAATAAAACATTTATAAAATCCTTGAACTATCTTATAACATTTGTCTGTAAATTTTTTTCGATCTGTCCAAAAAAGTTTTTATTCAAATCGAATTTCAAGATAAATTTTAACAAACTGCAACTATCATTTATAAGAAAGTAGGCTTACTGCCATTAAACAAGAAAACTAAACAAGAGGAACTAGAAACAAATGAACAAAAAAACAAGAAAAATAAAACAACAAACAATAATACAACAAGGGATAAACTTTTCAGAAAATAAATTAGATTTTCAAAATGGCCACCATTCACAGCAACGCAAGCCCGGCAGCGTGTTTTAATATTAGAAGAGACACTTCGTCGGCTTGGTGTTACACGGTTGCATGTAACATATTTTTAATTTTTAGTACTATGGCTTTGCAGGGCTATATGTTTTCAAAGCAGGACCTTTCAACTTGTTGGAAGATTAAAAGTGGATCATTAGGAACCTGTGATAAAAACATATCTATTGACAGTGCAAAATTTGTCATATTTTGATATAGCAAACATATTTAAAATCCTTATTCCCAAATTTACAAATTTGCACATACAACCTTGTAACATTAAGCCGACGACTTGCAAGAGCTGCCTGCTTCTTGTCTTTTATATCTTCTGCTGCAGCTACTATTCTAGCCACCAGTTCTAAACGAATAAATATTGCGTGGGGATTTTGATCACACTACAGGTGATTATTGCGCGAATTAAATACACCGTCTCTTGTGACACAAGCTTCGACTGTAAATAAAATAAACTTTTCAAAACGACTCTGAAGATTGCAACGTTCAATAAACCAATGGCAAAATAATAATCTTGGCTGGAAATCTTCAGGTCCCAAAGCTTGCACTTTTTGTCTAGAAAATGGACAAAGACCTTGTTCCTTCAGAACTTGCCTATCTGTCACGTGATTTACACCTAATCTATTTGCTATTACTATTGTACTCGTCGATGGCTCATCTTCAATAATATTGAGAACAGCTTCTTCAAATGCAATGGTTCGACGTAATCTATTGGAATTCCCACCAATTATTGGGGGAAAAACTTCCAATCTCTGACAAATGTCTACATATTCTTCTAAAAATGCGACAATTTGGTTGCTGACGATTTGGATATCTTCTCCTATAAATTCTACGAGCTACGTGCATTACGCCTTGCCTCTCCGAAAACCAAAAGCATGCCTAGAAGTTCAGCGTTTTGATAATTATGCATTTTCATACACAAATTATGTTAAATATGCACACAAATGATAAACGCGACAGAAACTTTTCAAGATGAAGCAGAAATTTCTAAAGAACAAGATCAAAAAGTATTTTTGAAAAACGTTTAAATTTGAACGTACAAACTAGAAAACACGTGCCTCAACTTGTTTAATAGCAGCAAGCCTACTTTGTTTCAAATGATTGTTGCAATTTGTTAAAATTTATCTTGTAATTCAATTTGAATAAAAACTTTTTTTGTATAGATAAAAAAAATGTTTCATACAAATGTTATAATATAGTTCAAGGATTTCATAAATGTTTTATTTTCAAAAATCAATCGAGTGGTTTTCAAAATATCTTGTTTTTTTTATCGATCGCCACTTTGTTATTTGATAAAATAGAAAATAATTGTAAATTCAAAGTTTTAGAGAACCGAAAGCGCATGCTGAAAGTTTTTGTATTTTTTAAATATCCCTTAAAATAAGGGTGTAATGACGATTTTTCGAAAAACAAAAGAACGCCAATAACTATGAACTTGGGCTTCAATTCAAAAATTGGAACTAAGAAAAGTTATTTGTTTCAATGAGTTCTAACTGCCATTTTTGGGTGTTACAACTTAGTATTAACACCCTGTATAATACAACTAGCGGAATCATGACTATCGATAATCGCGTGAGTTGGGACACGAAACATGTTGTCAAATATTAATTCCACTAGTCTGAAAGACCAGTGGAATTATTCGCGTTGTTTACATACACACGAAACATGTTGTCAAATATTAATTCCACGAGTCTGAAAGACGAGTGGAATTATTTGACAACATGTTGAGTGCATCAACTAATGCGATTAACAATAGTCATGATTCCAAGAGTTGTATTCGTCAGATTATATCACGAATTTTTATCTAATTGTGACATTTCAATTCACAGCATAGCACACCAGATGTGCAGAGTACCAAGTGTGATTATCACTTATTAGTCTATTGGAGTTCTGATTATCAGCTATTAGGCGGTCGCTAGGATAGGGAAGTAAAGCATTATGCGTGATATAATCAGCATAATGAATATCGTATTCAATTTTGGATTGGTCATTTGGATGTGCGAGAATTTGAAAAAGTAAATTAGAAATGATACATTATTGAATGATCACCATGGCAACGATTATGAATTGTCGGACAGCGCTGTAAATTTTCTAGTTCTGAAGAACGAAAAACGAAAAATCAATAATAGAAAAGTGCCTGTCTGGTCGGTGTTTATAAATATGACCGATGACACCGGACGCCTCAGTTTACATTCGTTCCCAGTAAAGCTCACGTCTCAAAGAAACGGAAGATAGTTCAAAAACAAACAGTATCGTTACGCCCATAATTGTTTCCCTTGTGGAAAGTAACAGTAAGTGCTACAAGTGTGAGTGTACACATGAACAACCATTTAAACACAGTAATCATTTCGCATTGGATCAAATCTCTTGTTTCACTTTGAATTAAAGTTGAACATTTGTTTTAACATGAAATTACTTAAACGCTGATTACAATTATTTAAACAAATTTGCCTCACTAAGCACATTCCCACTAAAACAGCGCCACACTTGTTCGACAGAAATTAGACACGGACATTTCTGCGGGTCACGATTCTTGCTCGCATATTGCACAGAACCCACGCATATTCACCGCAGATATTCCGACCCTTACGCTCTGCTGACAATGCGAATACAACAGCGAGTGGTGCCGTCCTGTGCACGACGCGCCCCTATTTACTGCCGTAAAAGTTTGGAACAGTTTTCAGGTTGGCTGTTCTCGTCGCACGTTCGCATATGACAAGCCCAGTAGTTTCTATGAGCAGATTAAAATTCAATTATTGTGATGTTCAGGAGCGAAACCATAACGTTGCACTGTGTTGAAAATCGTTTGCCTCTATTGATATAGAGCATTTAGAGGATAAAGGGATGATGCCATGGTGATTTGTAAAGGGACGTTTTTCTGAAAGCTTTCGAGTCATTTGCACGAGCGTTTTGTTAGTTGACGCGATGCTTTTTTGGTCCATGCGCCGGGTTTGGATTTAAAAACTACTCGGCTTTTTAGTGGACGCCACAAAATTTTATAATTAAATATGACCTGGCTACCACGTGACATTACCAAACGTTGTATTCGTGCAATTGCAAATATAATAACTGCATAAAAAACTTTTTCTACTCCCACATTAGTACGTTATAAATTACACACGGACTTTGTTATAATTTAATCGCCTTAGTAACTTTTATAGAGATCTCCATGCAGTGCATCCTTAACATGTACACCTTGTATGAACTTCGGTAACAGGTTTATTGAAATATTGGGCAAAACTCAAAATACACATTTATATAATATGTATTTTACTTAACTAATAATTACTTTTCGGTACTAATACTGACATCAATCTTCTCACTATTTATTCAAGCGTAATTTGAACTGCATTTACGTTGTTAAGTTTGCTTCTGTAGTACGACGCGCAACTTAAAGCCGGGCTTTCCGTTACACAGGCACCTATTTTGTTTACCCGACCTTTCAGTTGCACCACTTTCGCGTTTGTTAAAGTGTATCGTTCCCTAATAGGGCTTTCCCCTATGGGATGTTCTGTCAGTTAAATACCTTATGCATACACATTTACCGCAGATCTCTTTGAAACTGCCGACGATTCGAGGAATCACAAAACTACTTAGGTGAATATGAATTCCCTAGACCCTCCGGCATTGTTGGGGCGCTCCGGGGTATGATGATGATAAATAAATGCCATAATTCATTCATCATATATTATTATTTATTAAACATTTATTTACTATTGTAACAATTGATACTTTGCACAAGTAAATAAATTCATTATTTAAAAAATAATGTGAGACAATTAGCACACACAAAAAAATAATTGCGATTGGAGGTTCGTGTTCGCCTCGTCCATTTCAATAGCGCTTAAGTGCGGCTGCATGAGTGCTTACCTAACAATTTCCTCTCACATGAAAATGCCTATTCTGGCAGTCAAATTACCCTCGGGCTCCCGTTCACGCTCTATGTCGCCCCAGTTTCCCATTATAACGCATCATTTTCCCCCGTACAGGCGATAAATATTAACACCCAGCACGATACTGGGCTCTTTGATACGAAAATGGGTGCACACAAGGTGAGTCGATGTAATCCTCACTTGCCTTCAATAACGTCAAGAATAAATAAATCCGTATATGACTTTAATATGCCAGTAATAATATATTATATTACTAATGAGCAGTTCCTGAAACTATTGTCATATTGGTAAAGATACATTATACAAGTTGAAAAATCTGATTTCTTGACACTAAGAACTGTAATTGCGTTCGTATGAACGCGATGTTATTATTTGTATTTATTATTTGAAAATTTGATATTAGATTCGTGTACAGTACACCTGAAACTAATTCTCCTGAAAATTTGACAAAGTTTCAGTATTAAATAAGGGAGAAAATCAAACACTTGACTTTCTCAATTGACAAGTATGGATTAGCTATTACTGAAATTTCTGAAAATTTATTATTTGCAAATTTGATATTAGATTCGTGTACAGTACACCCGAAACTAATTCTCCTAAAAATTTGACAAAGTTTCAGTATAAAATAAGGGAGAAAATCAAATACTTAACTTTCTCAATTGACAAGTATGGATTAGCTATTACTGAAATTTCTGAAAATTTCTGATTTGCAAATTTGATATTGGATTCGTGTACAGTACACCTGAAACTAATTCTCCTGAAAATTTGACAAAGTTTCAGTATTAAATAAGGGAGAAAATCAAACACTTAACTTTATCAATTGACAAGTATGGATTAGCTATTACTGAAATTTCTGAAAATTTATTATTTGCAAATTTGATATTAGATTCGTGTACAGTACACCTGAAACTAATTCTCCTGAAAATTTGACAAAGTTTCAGTATTAAATAAGGGAGAAAATCAAATACTTAACTTTCTCAATTGACAAGTATGGATTAGCTATTACTGAAATTTCTGAAAATTTATTATTTGCAAATTTGATATTAGATTCGTGTACTGTACACCTGAAACTAATTCTCCTGAAAATTTGACAAAGTTTCAGTATTAAATAAGGGAGAAAATCAAACACTTAACTTTATCAATTGACAAGTATGGATTAGCTATTACTGAAATTTCTAAAAATTTATTATTTGCAAATTTGATATTAGATTCGTGTACAGTACATCTGAAACTAATTCTCCTGAAAATTTGACAAAGTTTCAGTATTAAATACGGGAGAAAATCAAACACTTAACTTTCTCAATTGACAAGTATGGATTAGCTATTACTGAAATTTCTGAAAATTTATTATTTGCAAATTTGATATTAGATTCGTGTACAGTACACCCGAAACTAATTCTCCTAAAAATTTGACAAAGTTTCAGTATAAAATAAGGGAGAAAATCAAATACTTAACTTTCTCAATTGACAAGTATGGATTAGCTATTACTGAAATTTCTGAAAATTTCTGATTTGCAAATTTGATATTGGATTCGTGTACAGTACACCTGAAACTAATTCTCCTGAAAATTTGACAAAGTTGCAATATTAAATAAGGGAGAAAATCAAACACTTAACTTTCTCAATTGACAACTAAGGATTAGTTAATACTGAACTTTCTGAAAATTTATTATTTGCAAATTTGGTATTAGATTCGTGTACAGTACATCTGAAACTAATTCTCCTGAAAATTTGACAAAGTTTCAGTATTAAATAAAGGAGAAAATCAAACACTTAACCTTGTCAATTGACAATTATGGATTAGCTATTACTGAAATTTCTGAAAATTTATTATTTGCAAATTTGATATTAGATTCGTGTACAGTACATCTGAAACTAATTCTACTGAAAAGTTGACAAAGTTTCAGTATTAAATAAGGGAGAAAATCAAACACTTAATTTTCTGCATTGACAAGTATGGGTTAGGTATTACTGACATTTCTAAAAATGTATTATTTGCAAATTTGGTATTAGATTCGTGTACAGTACACCTGAAACTAATTCTCCTGAAAATTTGACAAAGTTTCAGTATTAAATAAAGGAGAAAATCAAACACTTAACCTTGTCAATTGACAATTATGGATTAGCTATTACTGAAATTTCTGAAAATTTATTATTTGCAAATTTGATATTAGATTCGTGTACAGTACATCTGAAACTAATTCTCCTGAAAATTTGACAAAGTTTCAGTATTAAATAAGGGAGAAAATCAAACACTTAACTTTCTCAATTGACAAGTATGGATTAGTTATTACTGAAATTTCTGAAAATATATTATTTGCGAATTTGATATTAGATTCCAGTACAGCACACCTGAAACTAATTCTCCTGAAAATTTGACAAAGTTTCAGTATTAAATAAGGTAGGAAATCAAACACTTAACTTTCTCAATTGACAAGTATGGATTAGTTATTACTGAAATTTCTGAAAATTTATTATTTGCAAATGTGATATTAGAGATATTAAAGTTCCAGTGCTTGGAATGCTGACTTCTAAAAAGAGCCTCATACATATAGAAAAGTTATTAAAATGTACACAGCTTTGGGAATGCAACGGGCTCCAGTCTATCCAATATGAACTTATATTCACATTCCTTCAGTGGATACTTTGAGACGTGGATGTAAACGTGCAGTCGACATCCGATTCGAATTGCATTTGGAAGTGCACCGGCAACAGGAGGAACTGGATAAAAAAGGAATCAACGCTTTGCTCCGGGAGGGCGAGCAATTTCCTCCTGAGGGAAGTTCGTGTTCACGCAAGGGCGCTTAATGGACAGCCGCCGGGGCGCTCACGGGATCACGAAATTTATCTTCGGCTGGCAGGAGATGATCGGCCTCCCTGTTTGTTTTTTCGCCCGGCCTGTCTGCCGAGTAATTTCATGCCCAAGCGCCCCAAGACGGGGGCGCCGCCTAATAAACGAAAATTCCGCCGAAGAGTTCGCTAACGAGGCGATCGCGTTGTGAGCAATTAAATGTTTTCAGGCAAAAGTAATAGGGGCGGGACTCACAGGACGTGTTATCCCTCGGCGCAAATTAAGGCAATCTTATACAGACAGATAACCAACCGTCCAATATAATGTGAGATAAACTTATAAAGCATCATAGCAAACAGAGGCGATATTTGAAATCGCCAAAACAGCAGATTTAAAATAAACAAAATCAATATTGCCCTGGGGAGTATTTGAAACCACGACTATTGCATAGTCGAAGCCTTAACTTGCTACACCGCACGAGCGTATCTAAACGTTATGATTATTCTTCATTACAGGTATTATAAATTGCAATCATTGAAATTCTGGAAACTGCAGATTTATCAAATCTGTCATTTCTGAAATTAAAACTCAAATTGATTGAAATTGCGTAAAACGAATGTTGTCATGTTTCTTCATCTAATTTTGCTTTATGCATAGCACCATTTGTTGAAATCAGCCATCAACAAGTTCTTCGCATGTTTTTGTTTATTGCTCTCGGTTGGTCTAAAAAGATACAGTCATATTGTTATTTGCTTTGTCATTAAAAAATATGAATATATTAATGTTGGGCCACCCTTGTTTTGTACGCAACCGGTCTACTGATAATAACAATATTATGTCAAAATATGAGTTATACCCGTATAGAGTGTCATACCAAAGTACATCCAAATCAATGTAAACGTTCTCTTGTTATAAGCAAATTTTGTTTTTTTTAAATTAATTTTGAAGCTGAATACTGGCTAAACCAAACGCATTTGTATATAGATAAGTTTTGTTAAATCGTCTTTTTTTGATCCCAGTAATCTGTGGTTAAGCCATGTCCACGTAATTTAGAGACACCCTGTATAAAAATAAACACATTAATTTATAAATTAAACTCGTCTAAATTAATTTTAACAACTCAAACGAAAACCTTCTTTGCGTAATTAGTTAATATGTTTTGATGATTAAAAGGGAAATGCGGAGGCCTGGTTTTATTTCGCATTTATTAGTGCAGAAAATTTGATGGAAATAATACAAAAAACTGTTTTGCGCGCAAAGCCGGTGACGTTTGTGTAATTAATCTTCTTTATTAAAACAATATTTTACGGTGACTTGTTCCACAGCTGCGTTTGAGTAACTCAATTTTAGTGTAGCTTTCCTATTTTCTAAATAATTATTCATCGGTGCTTGGTTAAAAATGTTGTACCTGATTAATTAAAAATCTCGATTTATGCTTATTTTCATGATAAATTTTTATCGTCATTTTTAACGTTATGCCACATATTTAACTGAATAACGTACACTGATATAACACCATATTTCATCAAAATTCACTGGGAATCTACAAATATTAAGAAAATGAAATTACGGGGTTAAAAAATTTCAATGCAATATCTCAAAGTTTTTACAAACACAATATAACACTGATATAACTGATATAACACAATATTTCAACAAAATTCACTGGGAATATACAAATTTTAAGAAAATGAAATTACGGAGTTACAAAATTTCAATGTAATATCTCAAAGTTTTTACAAAGACAATATAACACTGATATAACTGATATAACAGAATATTTCAACAACATACGAAAATTTGATTACGTATGTACATAATTTGAGAAAAGTGCTAGAAAAGTTTTCACAAAATTTCATGATAATAATAATTTTTATAATTAATTTTATTAATAATCTATAACAACATTGAACTAGCATAATTCAAAAAAATGTAAATTTCAATACTAATTTACAAATTTTTAGGGATATATATATCACAACATTTCTATAAAATGCACTGATGTAGCGCATTATTTGAACAAAATTCGAGAATTTTGTTAATAATCAATAAATTTTAAGAAAACATAATTACGAATTTACAAAATTTCAACGAATTACTAAAAATTTCCATAAACATACAGGGTGTCTAAGATAAGGATCAACAGCATGGGGATCTCGGAAACCGTAAATGTTATAAAGGCAGTTAAATTACAAAAAAAGTTAATATTAGTATTCTGTTGAGAAAACCAGAAAAATCTGCTTACTTTCGGAGATATTCGAAAAATTCAGAAATCTTGGTTTTCTCAACAGAATAATACCCGACCACTAAATTGCGCAACTTTTTTGTAATTTAAAAGCTTTTGTAACTTTTGCGGTTTCGAAGATCCCCATGCTGTTGATCGTTATCTTGGACACCCTGTATGTTATGAAGATGATTGTCTTTGAGTCTTAGTTTGGTGAGAGAAAGTACTGTTTACCCAGCAAGTTTCTCGTGAGTATAAATCCCCAACAATCTACAGTATTTCATTTTATACCTAATTAATAAAAATCTATGAAAAAGTTCCTAATTATAACAAATAATAAAAAGAAAACGTTTAATGTAAAAAGTTGTGTAAAAATCTATAGAATTCCTGAATGAAAATT
The DNA here is from genome assembly GCA_951805005.1 of Othius punctulatus. Lineage (NCBI taxonomy): Eukaryota > Metazoa > Arthropoda > Insecta > Coleoptera > Staphylinidae > Othius > Othius punctulatus. The sequence goes on from OX638145.1 coordinate 18,899,892, forward strand.
GGCCCTTTAACTAAAGTTAAAAGGCTATTTCTGGCGAACGGCGATTCAAAAGCCGTTTAGTACGTTAACTAGATTTTTTGCCGCAGATTGTGTCCGCGGCACGTGCAATTCCAATAACGCCCCGCTCAATTAGCATTTCGCCACGGAATTTAATAATCTCCAATGATATTTAATAACGGCTTTAAAAATTCTCTCTCAGGCCAGAATACAGATTTCCATGGCAAGGGCTGTCGCCAGTCGGTGCCAGACCGCGCCAGTGCTCGCTAATTTCAGGTAAACAAAGCCTCGCCGGTCGAGTGCAAAATAAACATCCACACCAGTTGTATAGTGTGCTTGAAGAGATTGATGGTTATTTTCCCCGCCAACAGGGGATGCAAGGAAATATGGTTTCATAATTTAACCATTACGGCTGTAATTGCGGTCGTTGCCATTAGGCATGGGAATGTGTGAAAGGTGGGTGTTAAATTAAGGTATCGAGCTGTAACCTATCTAGTGGTAGTGGCAAGTGGTAATGGCAAATAATTCACCTTCGTGAATTATAGCCTACATTATATGCTCGTTCAATAATATACTATTAAATTACTAGAAACTTAACAATTACTGCTGTAATTGTGGTCGTTGCCAATAGGCATGGGAATGTGTAAAAGGTGGGTGTTAAATTAAGGTATCGAGCTGCAACCTAGCTAGTGGTAATGGTAAGTGGTAATGGCAAATGCTTTACCTTCGTGAATTATAGCCTACATTATATGCTCGTTAAATAATATACTATTAAATTATTAGAAATTTGCATCAAATAAAATTGATTTATTTTTCATCAATTCATATGTAGCTTCGATCATGGATGAAAAGATCATCTTATCACCATTTACAATTTTGTGAAATGTTTAGTGAGATATTGGAGTGATACAAATCTCCAATGTTCAGAAAAATATAGCAACCTCACAAATTGAAAGCATGATATGAAAACAATATTTAAATGGTGCTAACTACTTAAATCTACCTGTAAATTATGTGAATCCTAGGATTGCAATATATTTCGTAGTTAGCATCAATCTCTGAGAATGTTTGTCACAAATTACAGGTGAATCAAAATTTAATCAAAAAAAGTAAATTCTACTTGTCGGGCTAACCATGTAAAATTGTCTTAAAAACAGCGTTAAAAAATGTTAGGACGAAAATTATATAACTATTGAAAAAAATGAAATAGTTTTAACATCTAAAATTTATTCAAAAAAAGTTTTGAGTAGGTTAATTACTAATTTGAACACATAAAGCCATACATACATTGTGTCGTCCCAAAAATTTGACAACTTTGATAAAAAAAACAGCTGCCATGATAAAAAAAAACTCAAGCCTGATTTGAGCAAAGAGAAATTAACCATCGACAACTTTTATTAGTCAAGCCGGGCGACCATACCTCTGGCATAATCATCGCCATAATGCCCTTTGTACATAACAGTTATTTACTTTTTAAGAGCGTTATGCCGATGAGAACAACAAAATACGAAAGAGTTTTATTTACAGGTTTACATTTCCGATATCTTTGTATTTATACTTTGTTTATACAAAGCGTTCAAGAAAGTATTGCCAACTTTTCAAACTAGTTCCAACGAAATAATGACAAATAATAACATTTGAAAGAATCTAGTCAAATTATTTGCTTGCATCCTATGAAACATTTCAGCAATGTTGCAAAACATATCTGATTTGCATCTTGAACAGTGTATCTATGATATGAAAACAAGATTTAAATGGTGCTAACTACTTAAATCTACCTGTTAATTGTGTGAATCCTAGGATTGCAATATTTTTCGTAGTTTGCATTAATCTCTGAGAATATTTGTCACAAATTACAGGAGAATCAAAATTTAATCTAAAAAATTAAATTTTACTTGTTGGGCTAACCATGTAAAATTGTCTTAAAAACAGCGTTAAAAAATGTTACGACGAAAATTATATAACTATTGAAAAAAAATATATAGTTATAACATCTAAGAGTATCCAGCAAAAAAGTTGGCGCAACTTTCTTGAACGCCCTGTATATGAGGAAAGTACTGTTTACCTAGCAAGTTTCTCGTGAGTATAAATCCAGTAGCAGAGCAGTAAGTATATAATAGTTATTTATGCAATAAGAGCGCAAAGTGGTACATTGTTGCTCTCGGGGGAAAGTTGCCGGGCACGTATCGCAACGTATCGGAGAGAACATATTAAAAAATATATTTGGATTGAATCAAGTACATGATAGAGATAATAAGTTCTAAAATATTTCCTTTGTCCAAGAAAATTAATCGTGAAGTATGAAATGGTCAAAAAAAACAAGCAAAATAAAAAGTATCAAATCAGTAGTTATACTGTGACAGGCATGTGCATTGGAAATGTTCGTCAAACCGTTTCTAAGTTTCTGTTGGAACATTCGTCATATACTTTCAATTTCTCAGGTTTTTTTGAATTTTCATTGATTTGAGTAGTTATACTGTGACAGTTCCACTTCACCCTCAGCAGAGATTTCGATTAATTTAATTGACGCTTTTAATTCGCGGTTTTAATCAATCACCGCGAGCAGTAACAATAGGTTGATTGTGGAAATTGCGAGTAATGTAATTACAATTGCAGGATAACAATGGGATAATTAAACTAATCGAAATCTCTGGCGGGGGTGAAGTGGAACTGTTACAGTATAAGTACTCAAATCAATGAAAAATTAAAAAAACCTCAGAAATTGAAAGTCATATACTTTGTTTGTTCCAACAGAAACTTAGAAACGGTTTGACGAACATTTCCAACCTCGGAAATTGAAAGTATATGACATTTGTTCCAACAGTTGCACAATTGCAGGATAACAATGGGATAATTAAATTAATCGAAATCTCTGCTGGGGGTGAAGTGGAACTGTCACAGTATAACTACTCAAATCAATGAAAATTCAAAAAGTATCAGAAATTGAAAGTCATATACATTGTTTGTTCCAATAGAAACTTAGTAACGGTTTGACGAACATTTCCAACCTCAGAAATTGAAAGTATATGACGTTAGTTCTAACAGAAACTTAGAAACGGTTTAACGAACATTTCCAATGCGCATGCCTGAATGCAAACGGGTTGGAAACTGATTCCGATTATCGGCTGCTGGAAAGCCATCTGTCATGTTGCAATATCTAATAAAAAAAACTAATGTCGCAATACAACTCAAATTTGCAGAAAGACAAATTAGCGACTTGTCAAATAAACCAAGAATTATTTCTAACCTCGAAAAACCTGTGCGTAAGTCCGTCAGAAAAAATCATAATAAAATTCCAGACTTTTCTGACGGTCAGAAATCAGTTGGTAAAAAAATCTCATAGACCTTTTGGACTTTTAATCTGAATCACGCATTTGTCTCTGTCGGGATGCTTGTTTTATTTTTGCGCATGAGTCGAATAGTTTCTAGCCAATTCTGAGCGCTGCTGGAACGAACCTAATTATAAATCGAGTCCAGCCAATAAGATTTTTCTAATACTTGAATTTTGAATGCCTATTTTTCAAGCGACACCAAATTTTTAATTATTGATTACGAAATTTTGTTCAATTTACTGTATTTCATTACATAAAAATTATCACAAAGTGACCCATACAGTCCTGTCTAGCTGCCAGAGGGAGCCAAAATAAGAATTTTCAAAATCGTGTAATTAAAATGAAAAAAAAAAAACTGTACCAAATTTTGTAACTTGTAAAATAATAAATAAAGATTCACCTAAATCAACCAAGAAGTATATCTTGATTCTTGTTACTCATTATATCGAGTGTCTGGGATAAGCGGCGAACATAGGAATTTAACATGTAAAATTAAATATGTGTAATTATTAGCTCCCCTATTAATTTTAGAGAAAAATCTATTTATTATCTATTTAATTTACGTTTGTACGTTTATGTTTAATTTACGTTTTACGGTAAAAAACATATTTTGAGGAAAACTCAAAAGACATTTTTTTGGGGGTATTTAATTATTGCTGAAAACATGTAATAAGTGCATTGATGTCAGGGGTGATTATATTGAAAAATAAAATTATATTGTGAATATACGCAGTTTCTTTCATAGTGAGGCAGAGAAATTTTGGCGCTTACATCGGATTACTTTTATTACTTCAATATTTTTGCTCGCATGAATAACATCCTGTTCTTCTATAATACACAAACTATTTTGTTAAAAATGTAAGTGGAAGTATCTAATTATAAACAAAATCAGCATATTTTTATAGAAAACAACATTTCATAGAACTTCTTGTTTACTGAGTTTACTGAGAATATTGCTATTTTAAAATTTAAGTTATATCGTTTTATGAATAGTGTAATTATTATTTGTTTATTTACTTCACAAAATTGTTATCGAATACATAATAGATTGCCGTTTATTATAGAACTAGTATTGTAAATCATACAAAATATATATATTACAAATTTGATGCTAAAAGTAATTGTATACTATATCTTTTATTATTATATAAGATAGACTTGAGAAAGTCTCGTGCGACGAATATCTGATTTTTCATTATACAACAGACGCGCTATTCAAATAATATTTGCTGTGAAAGAAGAGCTACCTTTTGATTAAGGTCGCATCTCCGTAGAAACGAAATGAAAGAAGTTGCGAAATTCTATATTTACTTAAAGCTGCAGGAGATTCTAGGAATATAATGATTAATCATTATTTTCGTGCAATATTCTGCAGTCTTGTAACGATATATGGTACGGAGGATTATTAATACTTCTGATTTAAGATCCCCGTATTCTCAGTAGATCTCAGTAGAAAAATAATTTGATAAAAATTGTATTTAATTATACGTTAGCTGGTTGAAGCATACCTGTGTTGAAGCATAAGCCATGTTATATTGTTACGAGCTGTACATGCAAGTCTAATCATATTTATACTTCGCGCAACGATAGTTTGTTTTTATGACATTGACTTGCAATAAAAATAATAAGGGTGGGATTGTTAGACCACTTGAAGTTAGGTATCATAATAGTCCAGGTATCCAGTCCAGGCTTTGGCTTGAATGTTGATGCACCAAAGAGTTGCCAGTGACAAAGGGCCTGCCGATACCTGGACTTTTATGATACCTAACTTGAAGTGGTTTAACAATCCCACCCTTATAATTTTTATTGCAAGTCAATGTCATAAAAACAAACTATCGTTGCACGAAGTATACCAATGATTTTGTTGTTGTAAGTACTGACGTGAGAGTATATTAGTTAATTATTTTATAAGTAATTATATACAATTATAAATAATAATTGTTGGTTGTTTTTATGATATTTGTCATTACGTAGGTAATATACAAATACAAAGCAAATACAGTGGCAGAAGTACGATTAATCATCTCCTTCACGTAATTGTTAATACCTATACGTGTTTGTCAATATAACTGTAATCATATTTGAGTAGGATTATTATGAAGTTATCAATTTCTCGCAGTGAGAAGCAAAGTCCTGTTTACGACGTAAACACGTAACGGAGACGTGACGGGCATGTATCTGGCCAACCGCACCCCAATGTTTACAACTCCGAATTGAAACTTGCCTGCTTAGCGGTCCACCTGAGCCCCTTCGCAATTTACAAGCCCAAGAGAAATACGTCCGGCTGCGCAATAATTCCGACCCCCCATCAGGTCAATTCCAGAACCTTCGGACCTTCGGACTCGGTGCGGTCTGGGAAGCGCCGTAAAAAGCCGGGAAGTTCGGCTCGGGCATTAATAAACGTCTGCTAAGCCTGCCATAAGCGATAGCCGTTAATGGATAAGGTGCGATCGTTTTTTTAATCACCCTGTAAAGTTCGTCCCAAGTTTCAGCGTGGGCATAAATTGTTTTACGCGCCTGAATAAATTTTAATGCGAGGGTCTAAAAAATATTAAGGGCACAGTAAGCGAGGCTCTCGATGGTCGTAAAATTAATTAATTATTAATTTGTGGTGAATATTTAACTAGAGCATTGTATTTACATTTTTAACTCATTTTATTCTATAGTCTTTTTATATATCTACCAACATCTTTGACATTTCTGACCTGACGCAATAAACGATATAGTCTGTTACAAAACAACGCCAACTCGTTTTTCGATTTCTATTTTCTATCATTTGTTTTTAATTTTACTAAATTTCTTAATAATTCTACAAATTATTTTATACACCAAATAATGTTGTTATGATATTAGTTTTCGCAAATTTTATCAAGATTTAACAAATTCGGCAAAAAAAATGTTTATCATCTTTCGAGAAATTTTATAATTCTACCAATTTGATAAATCATCTTTAAATTGTTGTAGCATCCTACAAATTGCATTAAAATAATAATCAAAATTCTTTAATATTAATATACAGTGTCCGCCAGAAAGTGTTAGAAAAATGTTTTAATATTAACTTCCCACAAAATTTTATTCTTTCAAAAAGTTTCTGTATTTTTTCAAACTCGATAAGCAATCATCGAAGTAAAATTATCTTCTCGCGTATGCAAGGTATAACAAAAAATAGCTAGATCTTAAAAACCAAGAGTAGTTTATTCTTATCTTTGTTTTTTTTAAGATATTTAAAAACGTTATTTGGAACAAATACTTCTATACTAAAAATACTAAATAATGACTGGAAAGTATTTTTCAAGAGCTTTCCAACGATGTATCACAAGTAGGGGGGTGCCATTTAAATTTTTAAGATGAAGGTGGCTGTGGCTTAAAGGGTGGGTAGGAGGTCGACACTACCTACGCCATTTTGGTTCCCCCTCCAAACCACCCAAACGGTTTTGAGCAATTTTAAAAATAATCATTAGTTCTATAAAAAAACTCGGTGGCAACCTTTCAAATTGACACCCTACATGTGTACAATTAAGAGATTAACTTCTTTATACACTAAAACTTATACTATCAGAATTCATTATATCCAAATAATTTTTGATATTTACCCAATAAATGCCCGGTTGCATAAACATTGTTTTAAGTTATATTAGTTATATTTATGTCAGAATGTGTTACGAATCAGTAACATCAAAATTTGATGATGTGTAGTAACTTATAGCAATAAAACTCCTCGGGTATAATAAAACGGGTCACTTGTAAATGAACAAGTTCTTGTAACTTGCAATTTATGTTTTATTTCAGATCTGGTGTAAGTCATTTTTCAGGTTAACTCCAAGTTAAATTTATAATCATTACCAAGACCATTACCATTGGGCATTACCAAAATTTGTATATTTTCAAAATTCTATAAATTTTATGTAAACTCCACAAATTAATAATTAGAGTGATATAAATTTTATTGGACAGAAATGAATACTTCTTAAAATACTTAAAATTCCGATTTGACTATGAGAATTCTAACAAATTTCGCATTGATGGTATCAATTTGTTATTAATCTACAAATTTGATGTAACTTCACCAAATTTTATGAGAATTGTAAAAATTTAATTAGATTTCTAGAAATTTCTTTATCCATTATTTTGAGAAAAAATATGTTTAAGACTGAAATGAATACTTCTTAAAATACTTAAAATTCCGATTTGACTATGAGAATTCTAACAAATTTCGCATTGATGGTATCAATTTGTTATTAATCTACAAATTTGATGTAACTTCACCAAATTTTATGAGAATTATAAAAATTTAATTAGATTTCTAGAAATGTCTTTATCCATTATTTTGAGAAAAAATATCTATAAGACAGAAATGAATACTTCTTAAAATATTTATAATTCCGATTTGACTATGAGAATTTTAACAAATTTCGCATTGATGGTATCAATTTGTTATTTATCTACAAATTTGATGTAACTTCACCAAATTTTATGAGAATTATAAAAATTTAATTAGATTTCTAGAAATTTCTTTATCCATTATTTTGAGAAAAAATATGTTTAAGACAGAAATGAATACTTCTTAAAATACTTAAAATTCCGATTTCACTATGAGAATTCTGACAAATTTCGCATTGATGGTATCAATTTGTTTTTAATCTACAAATTGGATGTAACTTCACCAAATTTTATGAGAATTATATAAATTTAATGAGATTTCTAGAAATTTGTTTATCCACTATTTTGAGAAAAAATATGCTTTAAGTTCTAACATCCTACAAACTGAATTAAAAGTTTACACACTTCATAAAATCCTACATACTCTATATGTAAGTATTTCATAAAGATGTTAGTCAAATTCTGGAAATATCATTTATTTGTTTCACATGCGTAAATGTCACTATAACCAGCCTGTACACTAACCTGGTAAGGTGACGTTTACAAGCATCAAGCATGTAAAAGTGACACGCAAGTGTAAAAATTTTACTAGTCCCGTGTCAAATTTTCCTCCCTTGTCATTTTTATATTATTTTAATTGACGTAATTTTCAATTATTATTAAGCGATGAACATCTAGGTATATATGTTTGTATAATTTCAAAATTCTATAAATTTTATGTAAACTCTACAAATTAATAATTAGAGTGATATATTTTTCTTGGACACAAATGAATACTTCTTAAAATACTTAAAATTCCGATTTGACTATGAATATTCTAACAAATTTCGCATTGATGGTTTTCAATTTGTTGTATGAGCACTATATAAATTTAATCAGATTTCTAGAAATTTCTTTATTCTTTACAGGGTGAGTAAAAAGTAAGGAACCACCTCTCTGGAGCCATCATCATTGTCTCTAGAAAAAAAAGTTTAAAAAGTTTAATTAGCCATTAAACTTTTAAAAGTTTGATGGCTAATTATTTGCCTCAATTTGACGGATTCAATTTTTTTTGTTACGCTCCACTTTTCGGATATGGCATCATCGATGCTTTCTTAAATGGTAACCAAAAGTGATAAGATTTGTTTTTCTCTTCACGAAGATCTAAAAATACTATGAGGTTGCATAACAAACATTTCTAAGACATCCGAGTATAATGCCTGATGATAGAAATGCGAAAAATTAATGACTACTTTGGAAAACAAATGATACAAGTTAAAGATACAATTTACTACAGTTTATGTTTAAAAATAAGGTTACGAAAAATTAAAGACTGTTTTGGAAAACAAAGTTAAAAAAATACGATTTACTAATGTCAGTTTCTGTTTAAAAAATAAGGTTGCAAATTAAACTGTATTAAAAAGTGTATCTAAAGAATTATGGTACGTTTAACAGAAATGAAACTCATATTGTTGAGGACAACACATCTTTTGTGATGAACTAGTAATGTTAAATTTTGCTTGTAATGGTTTTAATAAAGTAGTTCATTTCTTTTTGTGTTAAAAATACGACCTTTTTTTTATACATTTTTGTTGCAATTTCGATGAATCTTTGTTCATCATCAAAATTTCGATGGGTTTTGTTTCTGTTAAACGTACCATAATTATTGAGAAACACTTTCTAATACAGTTTAATTGACAATCTTATTTTGGAAACAGAAAGTGACATAAGTAAATTGAATTTGTTTAACTTGTTTCATTTGTTTTCCAAGGCAGTCTTTAATTTTTCACAATTTTGTCTTCAGGCATTAAACTAGATTTTCTTAGAAAGTTTTGTTATGCAACCTCATGGTATTTTTAGATATCCGTGAAGAGAAAAACAAATGTTATCAAATATGCGAATTGAAACAAATAAGTTACCATTTAAAAAAAGTATCGATTGTCATTTTAAAACGTGACACGTCACAAAAAAAATGGAATCCGGTAAATTGTGCCAAATAATTAGCCATCAAACTTCTGTTTAAACCTTTTTTTTTCTAATAATAATAATGAAGTCTTCAGAGAGGTGGTTCCTTACTTATTACTCACACTGTATATAAATGTATACTAAATTTTGAGTGTTTAAGTTTAAACAAATTACAATTTTTTGTAAAATGTCAGAAAGTGACATTAGTAAATTGTATTTGTTTAACTTGTTTCATTTGTTTTCCAAGGCAGTCTTTAATTTTTCACAATTTTGTCTTCAGGCATTAAACTCGATTTTCTTAGAAATTTGTGTTATGCAACCTCATGGTATCTTTAGATATTCGTGAAGAGAAAAACAAATAATATCAAATTTGCTAATTAAAAAAAAAAATATCTACCATTTAAAATAAGTATGTCATTTTCAAAAAGTGATACGTCACAAAAAAAAATGAATCCGTCAAATTGTGGCAAATAATTAGCCATCAAACTTCTGTTTAAACCTTTTTTAACCTTTTTTCCCTAACCTAACCTTTTTTCTAATAATAATAATAAAGTCTCCAGAGAGGTGGTTCCTTACTTATACCTCACACTGTATATTGTAAACACTGTAAACAATTTTTTTTTTAATTTCTTAAAAATGATAACAAATTAGAACCTATATAATCAAAATTCTACAAACAAATTCTAGAAGCTTAATAATAACTCCTATTAATTTTAGTTCTCCTTGAAATATACAACCCACATATAAAAATAGTAATATCTTGTTTATTACTCCTATTTTTTTAAATTAATGATCCACGTTGAAACATTAATTAGGTGCTTGTTGTTGGTATATCTTATCTTAAAATAAATATGAATGTTGGTGAATCTGTAATATTCTGCGGATAGTTCACACGTAACCACATTTTCGGTTTCAGAATTACTTATTTCAGCGCATTGGTGTTAAAAAGTGAAAATTATCCCGATGACTTGAATTAAGTAAAATTCAACTAACTTTGGACGGGATCAAATCTAATTGTCCCGTCCTTCATCGAGTTAAAACTATTTGTACTCCGAAGAGTGATACGTAACAAATTAAATGGAATCCGTCAAATTATGGCAAATAGTTAGCCATAAAACTTCTGTTTAAAACATTTTTTTCTAACAATAATAATAAAGGCTCCAGAGCGGTGGTTCCTTACTTATTACTCACACTGTATATAAATGTATATATACATTATATATACTGTATATAATGTGTTCGAAAAAACGCTCGGACACGTCGATTGTTATTTTTAGTTGCGCATTTTTTTCAACAAAAACTTTTTATACAGGGTGTGTCATGTGACCGTGGCCAATACCAACTTTCTTATTTTAAATGCAACACCTGGTATATTATTCAATTTTTGGATTCTTCAGAAAATTCTAGACATATTTCGTGTACAATGTCCTATACCTATCTTCAACTGTTTCGGAAATATTAAGTGTTTTCAGATTTATTGTAAAAATTAACATTAAAAAAAGAAAATTATTTGATTACAGAAATTCGTTACAACACACTCAAAAACTAATAAGTAATACTTTTTATTTCTTGATAATGTAAAAAAACAAAAAAAAAAAAAACAATAAATTTCAATGGAGGAGATGTTCAAAATGCTCGCCGTGAACGTCTTGGCAACATCCTAATCTTAAATAGAAATTTCTTCTAACGTTACCCAACATCTCAGGCGTGACCGATCTAATCGCAAGCATTATTCGTCTTAATATACACACTTAATATTTCCGAAACAGTTGAAGATAGGTATAGGACATTGTACATGAAATATGTCTAGAATTTTCTGAAGAATCTAAAAATTGAATAATATACCAGGTGTTGCGTTTAAAATAAGAAAGTTGGTATTGGCCACGGCCACATGACACACCCTGTATAAAAAGTTTTTGTGGAAAAAAATGCGCAACTAAAAATAACAATCGAAGTGTCCGAGCGTTTTTTCGAACACGCCCCCATTTATTTATTATTGAATTTATTCCATTTGGCTGATACACCCTGTATACTAAATATATACTAAAATTTTGAGTGTACTCCGAAAACGGCGTAATATTTTCTCGTGAAAAATGTAAACGTTAAATCTTGTATATACGTTTTACATAAAATGTGTTCCCTGTTAAAATTCGTCCACGTAGAACACATTTTTTACGCGAAGTTGATCATAATATGCGCCGTTATTTACTTTTACTTTTCTTTGCAAGGAATTTTTTTATGTGTTTACGCCGGAATTGTGCTTCACGAAATTAATTAATCCTTGCAAAAATGTGCCGCCTTTTAATTTATAAATATTATTAATTCGGCAAAAAAGTAAATCGTAACGACTAGTATGTAATTATTTACAAATACGTGATAACATAAACCCGTAATTATTGTAGAATGATGTTTGATTTATTTGGCAATGCGTTTATACGGGCGTATATAAATGTGCCACCACAAATCTGCATTTGGCAGTAAATATTGAAACGGGGTGCATTTTAAATGTTTGTATTTACAACTAAAACGTACAAAAACAATAAACGTTTTAAGTTATTACCGAATTTTGCGATAATTGAGTCGTGGACCGTGTTTATGGACTCGCTAATGCATTTATTGGATTTGCTTCGCGGATTAATGGCGTAAATAGGATGTAGATTTCCGCGTAGGGAGTTATGAGCATTATCAAACTAATGAAGGTTTGCTTAATGCAATTGCAAATTAATTTCAAATTTGCTCCTCATAGTTGATGATCAGAACGCATTGGTGCTGAGCACACATTTTATCTGCAAGAGGAAAGAGATAAATTGGAAAGCATCATGCGAACACACAGCATATATTGAAAGAGACACTAGTGTTTTCAAAGTTGTGGATAAGTTATCTAGTGGTTAGTAGTGGTTAGGCCTGCTTACAAGGAGTTTAGAAATTTACTGCCTAACGATTATGACTCCTTGAGGATATCTAACAGTGTCAGTGAATTAATTGCTGTTTTATCAATGGGTAGAAAAATCACCCCTAAAGCTTAAAAATTGATTTCTCATTGCTATAAATTTCATATACAGGGTGTGTGTTGGACAACGCATCATATGGATTTACATGTAAAAATTTAAATCATTAAATATTGTCTTTCCAAATTATTTTAGAGAAAAACTGTAATGAACGTTTTAGCCTAATAACGTTAATACCTAAAGATTATGACTCCTTGACGATATCTAACAGTGTCAGTGAATTAATTGCTGTTTTAACAATGGGTAGAAAAATCATCCCTAAAGCTTAAAAATTGAATTCTCATTGCTATAAATTTCATATACAGGGTGTGTGTTGGACAATGCATCATATCGATTTACATGTAAAAATTTAAATCTTTATATATTGTCTTTCCAAATTATTTTCGAGAAAAACTGTAATGTACGTTTTTGCCTAATAACGTTAATGCCTAAAGATTATGACTCCTTGAGGATATCTAACAGTGTCAGTGAATTAATTGCTGTTTTAACAATGGGTAGAAAAATCACCCCTAAAGCTTAAAAATTGAATTCTCATTGCTATAAATTTCATATACAGGGTGTGTGTTGGACAATGTATCATATGGATTTCCATGTAAAAATTTAAATCTTTTAATATTGTCTTTCCAAATTATTTTCGAGAAAAACTGTAATGTACGTTTTTGCCTAATAACGTTAATGCCTAAAGATTATGACTCCTTGAGGATATCTAACAGTGTCAGTGAATTAATTGCTGTTTTAACAATGGGTAGAAAAATCACCCCTAAAGCTTAAAAATTGAATTCTCATTGCTATAAATTTCATATACAGGGTGTGTGTTGGACAATGCATCATATGGATTTAGATGTAAAAATTTAAATCTTAATATATTGTCTTTCCAAATTATTTTGGAGAAAAACTGTAATGTACGTTTTTGTCTAATAACGTTAAAGCCTAAAGATTATGACTCCTTGAGGATATCTAACAGTGTCAGTGGATTCATTGCTGTTTTATCAATGGGTAGAAAAATCACCCCTAAAGCTTAAAAATTGAATTCTCATTGCTATAAATTTCATATACAGGGTGTGTGTTGTACAATGTATCATATGGATTTCCATGTAAAAATTTAAATCTTTAAATATTGTCTTTCCAAATTATTTTAGAGAAAAACTGTAATGTACGTTTTTGCCTAATAACGTTAATGCCTAAAGATTATGACTCCTTGAGGATATCTAACAGTGTCAGTGAATTAATTGCTGTTTTAACAATGGGTAGAAAAATCACCCCTAAAGCTTAAAAATTGAATTCTCATTGCTATAAATTTCATATACAGGGCGTATGTTGGACAATGTATCATATGGATTTCCATGTAAAAATTTAAATCTTTTAATATTGTCTTTCCAAATTATTTTAGAGAAAAACTGTAATGAACATTTTTGCCTAATAACGTTAAAGCCTAAAGATTATGACTCCTTGAAGATATCTAACAGTGTCAGTGAATTAATTGCTGTTTTATCAATGGGTAGAAAAATCACCCCTAAAGCTTAAAAATTGATTTCTCATTGCTATAAATTTCATATACAGGGCGTATGTTGGACAATGCATCATATGGATTTACATGTAAAAATTTAAATCTTTATATATTGTCTTTCCAAATTATTTTGGAGAAAAACTGTAATGAACATTTTTGCCTAATAACGTTAAAGCCTAAAGATTATGACTCCTTGAAGATATCTAACAGTGTCAGTGGATTCATTGCTGTTTTATCAATGGGTAGAAAAATCACCCCTAAAGCTTAAAAATTGAATTCTCATTGCTATAAATTTCATATACAGGGTGTGTGTTGGACAATGTATCATATGGATTTCCATGTAAAAATTTAAATCTTTAAATATTGTCTTTCCAAATTATTTTAGAGAAAAACTGTAATGTACGTTTTTGCCTAATAACGTTAATGCCTACAGATTATGACTCCTTGAGGATATCTAACAGTGTCAGTGAATTAATTGTTGTTTTATCAATTTACAGGGTGGTGTGTTGGACAACGCACCATAGGGATTTACATGTAAAAATTTTAATCTTTAAATATTGTCTTCCCAAATTATTTTAGAGAAAAACTGTAATGAACTTTTTACAGAAGTAAAAAATACTAAGTTAATCTATGAGGTTACTTTTAATTTTTTATTATCCATAACGTTGAAAATCGACGAAGGTGCGTGTTATGGTGTGTTTTCCGACGCAGCATCTTGAATAAGGTTTATTATGAAAATTTCAAAGAAGAGTGTATTCACAATAGGATAAATCTTTCTATTTTCGATTTTTCAAAACATGACAGTCTTTATGAACAGTTTTGCTTGTTCTCAAAATCCCAAGAAAGTCATGAAATGTTGAGAGTAAAATTGTAATAAACTTTTTAGAAAAGTAAAAAATACTACGTTAATCTATGTGGTTACTTTTAATTTTTCATTATCCATAATGTTGAAAATCACCTAAGGTGCGTGTTATGGTGCGTTGTCCGACGCAGCACCTTGTATAAGGTTTATTATGAAAATATCAAAGAGGAGTGTGTTCACAATAGGATGAACCTTTCTATTTTCGATTTTTCAAAATATGACATTCTTAATGAAAAGTTTTGCTTGTTCTCAAAATCCCAAGAAAGTCATGAAATGTTGAAAATCTCTATTAATAGTTGAAAAAACTCGAAAATGGTGTAGTATCTTCTTAAAATTATAGGTATTGGTCTCACGAAAATCAAATTTCGTTATTTGCAATTTTGGTATTGATAATACAAGAACTAGGAATAACTTTCAAATATTAACATAAAAACTACCTCATTTTTCTACTACTAGGTGTCTATACGAGTCAGCGTTTTCTCTGGGTACTCTTTCATGTATATTTGAATTACCTAACTTGTAGTTGATTTTTCTGATTTAGCAAATATTTGAGTTTAAACTGGTCCTGCGAAAATATGCAGTTGATTCAATATTTTAGCAACCCAACAATTATGTAATCATTCTCGCCACACGTTTTAGAAACAATTCGACTAAAAATTTCACCTCATATTTAACTCTTCCATCCCTTGGCCCAATTTGCTGGAAGGTTTTTAAAACACATTTATCGCATTAAAAACAGCTCTCACGCAATTATCCGGTGGCAGCTTCGCACCGTGGCAAACCTGCCGTACCGACGAAGATTAATGCAAATCCTGCGTATTTTTTTCTGGTATTACCAGTTTTTCCCAGGATTCTGCGAACGATACGGTTTTGAGTGAAGCTGCCATACGTTTTCATCAGTCATTTAGCCTCGCCATATCACGTCAACGCGATTTCCGCCATCGAGCCGACAGCCCAGCCCTAGATCTATAATTTGTGGAATGTTTTGTATAGCTAGAAACGCCAGGATTTGATTACGTAGGTGGTCATTGGCAGTACGTTATTACCGTGTCGCGTGTTACATAACAACGTCGCCCCCACAAAGGCAAAGCCACCCTGTTTGCAAAGCGAGGCGCAAGCAATCATCCTTCATTGGGTCAAATAAAGTATAAGAATTGAGCCAGAATGTTTTTGTCAGTTTAGCATCTGCTATGAAAATTAGTGAATACATATTGGAGTTATATTTATAACAGCACAATATTTATTTTATATCTAATATACTTACATACTTATATCTTCAGTAGTTGGCAGACTACTTCAGATTTTTATATTTGGACCAACTATAGTACAATTCAAACTATTTCATCTAAGCTCCCAGAAATGCCATTACGATTCTAAACATAGTTGTTAAGCATCTTTTCGGTTCAGACAGAAAAACGCCTCAAGATGGATTTATCTGCATCTTTACAAATCCACAAAGAAAATTTTATAGGAAACGGCGATTATGAACGGACTGAACTCTTGCGCACTCTTGTACACCTTCCTATTGAAATTTTTATAAAATATCTGTGTGCACACACACATACACCTGCATTTTCTGCGCGTTTTGATACTATGAAAAACGAGAGTACAATAAAGTCCAGACGATATTTCATGTGCGCCATATATACGGACGGGCGGCTCACAAAGCAGCTTTGATATTGGATTACACATTTTTTCATATTTTCATACGCCTCGGTCCCGGATTTTGCAGCGCTGAGCAGGAAATTAATGATTCAGAATACGTGAACAGTTCATAAAACGAAACTTATTGGAAGGGCGAAGTTTAAAAGTGGGTGCTGCCGAATTGTGCCGGTGCAATATTTAATTCATAGAGCGGCTGACGCTGGAATATTGTCGCGGGAATTTGCATTTGGCGGTTGTTTTGCAGGGTGCTTAATTTTGAGTTAATTGTAATGAAATTTAATATTACATTCATCCACGTATTCCATTGGCACACTAGCAACAGTGAACGCATAAAATAAAATATTAGTATGTAACTAATTCACA
This sequence comes from Othius punctulatus, assembly GCA_951805005.1. Classification (NCBI taxonomy): domain Eukaryota; kingdom Metazoa; phylum Arthropoda; class Insecta; order Coleoptera; family Staphylinidae; genus Othius; species Othius punctulatus. Next base: position 18,916,950 of record OX638145.1, read on the forward strand.
ACATTAAAATTTATGGAACTTATACAGGGTGTTAGGGAAGTCGACCGAAAACTTTCTAGGGCTGAATCAGGGCGCAAAATGAAGTTGTGCAATGTGAATCAATGTAGAAAATGCAAGTTATCCAGATAATAGTCATCAATAATCCCAGATTGTATTCCATTGATTTTAGAAATTATAGAAAATGTAAGTCGTAATGGTTCGTAGGTATTATAGTTGCGAAGAGTGTGACTTTAAGACTTAGAAAGTCTGACTTTCTTGGTCAGACTTTTCTTTCTTGGTCAAGAAAGTTTGGTTTGACAGAAAGCTTGACATAAAGCTTGGTTTGACAGAAAACTTGACAAAAAGCTTGATAGAAAGCTTGGTTTGACTGAAAGATTGACAAAAAGCTGTGACTTTAGAAACTTAGAGTCTTTTCAGGTATTAGTCACAAATATTTTGATTCAAATCCAAAATTATCTTAAATGAATGAAAGCTTGGTTTGACAGAAAGCTTAACAGAAAGCTGTGACTTTAGAAACTTAGAAAGTCTTTTCAGGTATTAGTCACAAATATTTTGATTCAAATCCAAAATTATCTTCAATGAATGAGTCATTCCAGACAATACTCAACAATCACCATCACCATTAACTAAAAAAACTCAAGAAATTGCGCAAGGCAATGATGACTTGTAGTCTTGTGATTTATCCCCACGAAATTAACAAAAATTAGGAATTGCAAGTCATTTCAAATATGAATCAGTAATGATGCAATTAATATCATGAATTGCAGAAAGTATAGAAAACACGAGTGATCCAATTTTTGGCCAGGAGTTGGTCAAGAACAAGAAATTGAGAATAATCATAAGAAACGAGAGTACTGCAAACATAGTAATGAACACAGTGGTATAAAATTGTAATTTGCACAAAATTTAGAAAAGTGAATCTTGATTTTAGTCAGTCATCAATAAGGCTAGACTTCAAATGCAGAAGATGTAGAAATGTAGAAGATGTACAAGTGTAGAATATTAAAGTCATTCAAGATATAAGTAACGTTTCACATTTCAGTAAGAAGATTTTCACTTCATGCGTTGCTGAAATTCTAATAATACTCTCTTATAAAACTTCTCATAATACCTCACGTTTCAGTAAGAAGATTTTCACTTCTTGCGTTGCTGAAATTCTAATAATACTCTCTAATAAAACTTCTCATAATACCAAGTCCCTAATGGCGTGATTTATTTCCATTGATTGCAAAAATAAAATAAAAACCTTTCCATGGAATGCAAAAATTTAAAAAATCAAGTCGTTCTAGATATAAGTTAAAAAACTCTGGTTATATTATAATCAAATGCAAGGGTTAATAAAAAATATAAGGCATATTAGTTGAAAGTCATAAAACTGCAAGTCACCTCTGAGATTTGCATAAATTATGGTGCACACAAGTATACTCAAGTTCTATCTTTATTTTTAACTAATAAGGCTGTGGTTTCGTTTGGTTGCTCTCGTAGTAAATCTCTTGCTGCAGACCATCTACTCAAATTGCATTTAATATGGACTATACAAATCATTCCAGATATAAGTCAACAAGTATGCCAGTCATAACATGGAAAACATAAGCCATTTCACAATTGAGTCAATTCGAGTTATTCGAAATATTAGTTAAGAGTGAAGCGATTGAATGCCATTATCGTAGAAAATCGATCAAATCCAAGTCATTGTAGATAAAGAGTCACTTATACTGAAATTCGCCTGTACAAATTGTTGAAAAGTTAAGACAATGCAAGTCACTAAAGCTATGATGTGAAATCATACGATTTGCAGAAAATCCAGAAAACGGTGATCATTCCTGGTACTAGTTTCGATTCGTTAGATTGGTATAATAAATTGCGAGTTATCTCCAAGATTTATGTCTAGAAAATATCAGTCATTCCAGATACTAGTCAGAAATGTTATAATAAATTCCATGTATTGATAAACAAAATGTAAGTCATTCTAGTGATTATTCAGATAGTAGATAAGATTTGTATAAATGTGTAATATACAAATTATTCCTGTTAACAATATTGTGATATATCTCGATGACTTAGTAGTAAGTCATCACTAAGACCAGAAAAATATCTAAGTCGTTCCAACTACTTACAGCCGTGATTCATTCCCACGAATTCCAGAGAAATCTTGAGTTTCATTCCAGATACAGATCAATCTCGATGACTTAATAGTAAGTCATCACCGAGACCTGAAAAATATCTAAGTCCTTCCAACTACAGCCGTGATTAATTCCCACGAATTCCAGAAAACATTTCAGTTTCACCTGTATATTTCAGGAAAGTCAAGATATAAGTCATTCTAGATACAGATCAATCTCGATGACTTAGTAGTAAGTCATCAGTAAGACCAGAAAAATATCTAAGTCATTCCAACTACAGCCGTCATTCATCCCCACGAATTGCAGATAAATCTTGAGTTTCACCTCTAGATTTCAGGAAAGTCAAGATATAAGTCATTCCAGATACAGATCAAAATTGATAACTTAGTAAGTCAAGTCTGGTCAAGACCAGAAAAATATCTAAGTAATTCCAACCACAGCCGTGATTCATCCCCTGTATATTTCAGGAAAGTCAAGATATAAGTCATTCCAGATACAGATCAATCTTGATAACTTAGTAGTAAGTCATCAGTAAGACCAGAAAAATATCTAAGTCATTCCTTCTACAGCCGTCATTCATCCCCACGAATTGCAGAGAAATCGTGAGTTTCACCTCTATATTTCAGGAAAGTTAAGATGAAAGTCATTCCAGATACAGATAAATCTTGATGACTTAGTAGTAAGTCATCAGTACGACCAAAAAAATATCAAAGTCATTCCAACTAGAGCCGCGATTCATCCCCACGAATTGCAGAGAAATCTTGAGTTTCACCGCTATATTTCAGGAAAGTTAAGATGAAAGTCATTCCAGATACAGATCAAACTCGATTACTTAGTAGTAAGTCATCAGTAAGACCAGAAAAATATCTAAGTAATTCCAACTACAGGCGTCACTCATCCCCACGAATTTCAGAGCAATCTTGAGTTTCACCTCTATATTTCAGTAAAGTTAAGATGAAAGTCATTCCAGATACAGATAAATCTTGATGACTTAGTAGTAAGTCATCAGTACGACCAAAAAAATATCTAAGTCATTCCAACTAGAGCCGCGATTCATCCCCACGCATTGCAGAGAAATCTTGAGTTTCACCACTATATTTCAGGAAAGTCAAGATGTAAGTCATTCCAGATACAAATAAATTACAAAATTTCATGCCATGAGAAAATGAAAATAAAATAAAATAAAATAGAATGTGCACGAGTGCACATTTTCACGGCAACAAGCTCTCGTGCCACTATAGTGGGTATTATTGGCAAGTTACTATGCACATAACATTACTATTGAAAATTGCACTTATAGATTCATTGATTTATAAGAAAATTGCTGGCAAAATTTATTTTAATACTAATATTTTATATAAATAAATTTGGAGAGAAGGAGCTTATATAAGAATTTTCCTGAAATTGTTCTTTAGAATATTCGTAATATCCTTTTTTACTAGCAAGTAATACTACAATCAGATAAAATGAGTTTTATATTTTTTGTTGATACGAAGACTCCAGTGCACTTATCGCTTCAGTATTCGTAAATGGATGGGAACGAGTTTGTGATAAAAATTGCACTTGGGGCAGCATTGTGGTGAGGAAAATGTGGATTAAACGGGTGATAAAATACGTTCTCTAGAGAAATCTGCGTTCTCATGCTGGAATAAATAGTTTTAAAATAGAGCAAACGATAAAACGGGCTATAATACTAACAATGGGGTTCATTAGTATACCTCGGCCATGCTAAATTGCTATTCGCAGTCTACTATTGGTCATTGGATGTTGTTTTCCAAAATTATAATATTATTAGTTTTATGTAATAATAAGCTCAGCGCCTAGAGTGTGATTAAATATTATATAGGTGGATGTGAAATATGCGTTGGTATAAATTTCAATAGCAATATATCAGTGCCCAATTAAAAACGCATTAAAATCTAATTTATCCGGGCTACAAATTCTCTCCCAGGGGCAACCGGACGCTTAAGGACAGACGCGTGGCTTGGTTTACTTATAATCCCTCCGCCGTTGACTAGAGCACCGGAAACTTTCTGCACGGAGGCCCAATAATTGATTTTGCATCCTGTTGGTTTTATCCGGGCCGCTACCCGCACAGAATGCGTAATCGCGATGGAATGAAAATGTTTGCACACTTAATCGAAGAATAATCGAAATCGCATTAAGACGTCCGCGGAGCCTCCCAGGGGACCACCGAGACATGGAAAAAAGTGGAAAGGCGCAGACATCCTGGAGAATGGGAAAATCGGATTATGCAAGTAGGGGGAGTTTAATGCGGAAATTATACTGTTGGCACCTGTTGACGGTGGCTGAATTAAAACCCGAATTTTGATTTATTATTATTTGATTAATATCGATTAATAAATCGATTAAAAAACGAGGCGGGAATACATTTATCTTCAGTGTGCCAAATAAAGATATAGAAAATATTGACATATGTCTTCATTCCGAAACCCATTTTACAAGAGAGTCATTCATCAAATTCAAAGCATATAAGGTATATGCAATGCAATCAAAATCAAGGAAACAATTGAACATAACCAAAAGACGGGATATAAAACAGATGAATTTCAAGCTGCTTCTGTAAATGTTAAAACAAAAATATACAATATCACTGTCTCTGGAGTTTACTGTCCGCCTGGACATGCTCTCAAAAAAGAACAATATTTAGACTTCCCCAAATAAACAGGGATATAGATTTATCATTGGAGGCGACTTTAATGCTAAACACATTCAACGGGGAACTAGACTAACAAATACAAAAGTAAAGGAACTATTCCAAATAGTCTGTGGTGGAATGCAATACAAATACAGGTCAAGGCATTGTTGTGCTGACGACAACAATAACAGAATACTGCAAGCATGCAACGTTACCAGTATTGCATACGACCAGTACGCAAGGAACCTACACGGCCATCGCAGTAGATATAAATACCTAGGGTAAGATAGACAGGATATAGTTAGTGTAGAGAGGTGACACTTTCGTGTCACTCTAGCTGTACGCTGTCACGCTGACCATTTAGTAAATAAACATGTACTACTACCCGTAAGTGTCTAATTGATCCCACTGCACCGAGATCAGGAATCACCACCGTGATACATCGGAATCCCGTCTGATCTCACATGGCGATCCAAGCGACCCTAAGCCGGTCATCACAAGTCAACTAACTAAAATGCGAAACAATTTCAACTCAAAAACCAACATTTTGGCCTATTGGAATTAATAAGGAAGATGTTTACACTGAACTAAAAGAAATAAAGGCAGGTGGCCACAGCGCAGTGTGTTAGGGCCAGTCCTCTACCTATTATACTCCAGCGACATACCTGCATTAGACCATAATACGATAGCCACTTTTGCCGACGACACTGCCATATTGGCTGTAGGCAAAGATCACGAAGAAGCAGCACTAAATCTGCAAACCTCAATTAATAAAATTAACAACTGGACTAAGCAATGGCGAATCTAAATGAATGAGACTAAATCGGTCCATATCAATTTCACAAATAAAATAAATCAATATATCGCTGTTGGTATGAATGATATCCAGGTACCCTACGCAGATACAGCAAAATATTTGGGTATTACATTGGACGCTGGAGAGCTCATGTCAAAAAGAAAAAAGAAGAATTGGACATCAATTTCGACAAATGTATTGGCTACTTGGTCGGAATTCCTCCCTATCAATCTATAATAAAATACTTCTGTATAAACAAATTCTTAAGCCCGTATGGACATATGTCATCCAGCTGTGGGGTTGTGGCAAAAAGAGCAATATAGAAATAATCCAGCGATACCAAAACAAAGTACTAATGAGTATTGTCAATGCACCTTGATATTTCCGGAACAGTGACCTCCACAGGGACTTGGAAATGGACAATGTTAATGAGACAATAAACAAATTTGTCAAGAGTCACGAACAGCGACTTCTTCAACACGTGAACATTGAAGCCATTCAGCTCCTCGATAACACGAATTTGACCAGAAGACAACAGCGGACCAAACCGTTCGAGTTAGTTTAATATTGTGGTAGTGCAAAAGCAGAGCATAGTGCTAGTGTACATGCAAATATTAGTGTAATTAAGTGATTAGAATCTAAGGGGTACTAATGAGTAGGCCCTTAGCATTAAACCTTCATTTAGTAATTTAAGTTGGCATAACATTACTCATTGATCCATCTTTGATCAGATTGTAATAATTACAAAAGCAGAGCATAGTGCAAGTGTACGCGCTAATATTAGTGTAATTAAGTGATTAGAATCTAAGGGGTACTAATGAGTAGGCCCTTAGCATTAAACCATCATTTAGTAATTTAAGTTGGCATAACATTACTCATTGATCCATCTTTGATCAGATTGTAATAATTATAGTAAAATGCGATTAAGTGTTTGCATAAGGAAAAAAAAAAGTAATAGATTGATTTGCCAAAGAACTCATTTCTTACAGCTTTCATATTATCAGCCCTTACGTGCGCTTAGATATAGATTTTAATATTAACGTTAAATAGTCTAGCCATAATTGATTCCTATCATAGTTCTTTTTTAATTATCATTCATTTATTACTATAGTAGTACTTTTCTCAGGCCCGGACTAACGTAGGTGCTAGACGGAGCGATTGCATAGGGCGGCACTTCATAGTCAACCCGCCTTTGACAATTTATTTTGATAAAGGTAACGATGATGATGGTCATGATTGGTATGATAAAATGGAATTATAAAAACTGTACCCTGACTGTACTTATATTAGTTACTATCATTGTTTTAGTTCTAGGGCTTATAACCTAATGGCGCCCATAGCTGTTAATATTTTTTTGTAATACCTCTGTGTTATTGACATTTATCAGTACTGTCTGCTTGATCGATATGACAGGCGTAAAGGCCTTGGCCGTTATAATAACGGCCGTGGACGTTATTTAAATGACAACGCAAATTTATGAGCAATAAAGTCTTCATATTCTTTCTCATACCTGCTGCTGCTTTTTTGGGGAAGTAAATCGATTGTGGTAGCATTTGCTTCATTTAGTACATCTTCGGGGATACCACAAAACGAAGAACTTTGCACATCTGACATTATTTTTCTAATTTCACTTTGATTTGTTTGTTTGTGTTTGAACCGTTGATGTTGCTATGGTATCAAATTGCGCCTGGATAACTAGTTTATTAATTTTAAAATTTAATATTGATAAATTGACCAGTTTTTGTAATTTAGGTATTACAAAAAGTATCGAACAACATACGGCCGATATGCAAATAACAGGCTTGGTTGAATATAAACCTCGGCTGCGCTCCGCTCCGCTTCGCTTCGCCTCGGTTTACAAACTTCAACCCGCGCCTGTTATTTGCTACATATCGGCCTAATGGCGTTATATACTATAACCCACATATTACGGAATACTTTTATGAAGGCTATTTCTTGCTATTTTCATTCAATCACATAGTTTGTTCATTTAACTTCAACTTTAAATTTCCTTTATGATACATTATTACTACTTAATTATATTGGTATTATCCAACACATTATTTGGTTGGACCTTTTCGAACCATATCTAATGAGCTGCGTCACAAATGTGGGCGCACAAGTGTTTCTCATAATAATAATAATAAAAAAAAGTGTGCCAAATAGTATTGTTTTCTTTCTCTGTTGAATCTGTGCAGAAAAGCATTTGCAATCTGCTACGAAAAACAAAGTGTAATGCAATAACTAGGAGCAACACAGCAGCGCGCTTTTGTGTGTACACAGCACGGAAATTCCATTGTATAGAAACAATGAGTAAACAGTAATTTCAGATCGTATCTAATTATTCCTCTATCCGAGGAGGCCGCAAATTGTGTAATCGGTTCTAATGGAGCCTCTAAGCATGTACATTGTCCCGGCGCCTCCACCAGTTCCACAGGCAGTTTTTTAATGCAGAAAGTTGTGCGCCTCCACAAGGCGGCATTATTATTCTTAATTAATCGACAGCGGAGTACAGGGGATTACCCGGGGAGGCTCATTAAAGAAATTTACGGCGATGATACAGTCGCTCGAGCGCCAGCACGTTCAACTTAATGGGCGAGATAATATTCCGTCTGCAGTGTTTAAGCTGTCAGATCAGTGACGACTTACGCGCCTGCGAGGATTCTTTCGATCCCAGATTACAGAAAGAAGCGGATAACAGTCACCACTTATCGCATTAAGGTCGCCCCTTTGCCATCTGGCGCGATCAAGCGCGCGACGCCCATCTTAATTAATGAAAACGAATTTTTGCCGAGGTGCACACAAAAGTTGCGCTAATTATAATTTGTGCCGGCCCACTGAATAGCAAATTTAATGCCGTTGCGAGGCGCGTCCTGAATTACTTTGTAATTGTTGCGCGTTTTGCGCGTGGCAGAATATACGTGAGCTACATAATTGCCCAGTAAACCAGAGAGCAACACAACTGCAACTATGATACAATGTAGAGTTATATGGGGAAAGTTTGGAAACTTACACCGCGATTTCCCGTGCTCCGCGGCTTTCCGGGCTTGCTCCACACATCTGCACATATTTAGCACCGCCGTGGAACTGAGGAGGACGCGCACTTGGGGGCGGCAGATGGAGGCGGTGGCGGCGGAAGGCGCGGGCGCGCCGCCGTTGGGCCTGTTCATGAAAGCGGACCCGCGCTCTCCTTTGTAAATCATTAGCCCAAGTCTGCAGCCATGAATGAACGCCCACGAAAAACCGTCAGGCCCCCCAGGGGCAACTGCCCGAATTCTAAATGCCTCTTTCGGGATCCTCTTTCGCATGCCCTTGAGGTGGTAACGAAACTTGCCCATTTGTATTAACACAGGACACAACTGCTCAAATAGACAGGATCATGTATTACAAGCCATGTTCAATGTTTTCTTGAAGATATGCCCGTAATAAAAACGTACCCTCCGCAATGAATAATAAAACTGGGAGACATATTCAAGAAACCTTACCATTTTTATAAATAATGAATAATTCGCTAACATATTTTCCGTTCCATCCGTTTCATATTTTAAATCAACAACCTACGAAGGAATAGTAGAAACTTATGAGAAAAACATACAATTTGTGCAGTTTGATACAATATATTGTGATGTTATTTAATAGATTTAATTTGTTGTTTTATAGTGTACGTTAGATAGGATTTTATTTATAGAAAATTATACTCAATATTTAGAGTATTTAGATATTAATAGGATTACTTAGGTAGCCAAATAGGATTTGTATAGCTAGAATTATAATTAATTCAGGGCACAATTAACGTAAAATAATTGTTATGAGTCAGTAATATGTATAAAATTCAATGGAAAATTCAAACTCATCGTATAAAGACGTTCGACATTCGTATAGAAGCAGAAAAATACAAGGATCTTGAATATCAGATTAAAATAACAATTCACCGGTATATGGATAATTATAATCTTAGATATAATTTGTTGATTCGTTGCCGTGGTTACAAGCTGGATTCGGGTAGCAACTCGACAATTTACACGCTGATTTGAATCAACGTAGGCGGATTTTAACAAGCGAAAATCACTTGTTTACCCGAGGTTTTAAAAAGGCTGAACGCCGATAAACAATCAGATTCGCTTTAGATCCCGGAGAATCTGCTGTAAGCAGTTGTACAGAAACAAATATCCTCGAACAATAGTTATTTACATTCACGCGCTATTCAAAATCAGTTTGATTTACGTTTTGTTTACGCGGATATAATCAATTTCGGGACAGTAATTATTTGCGTCGAGTAAACACTCGACGCAAACTAGGGAATCATTATCAACATGGAACAGCTGAAAGGGGTCCAAGAGGATTCAACGCGAACTTCAACCCCAAAGACGATTCAGCGAGAACGTCAACTATAGAAGAGGATCAACCGATGACCACAGGACTTTGAATCGAGGGAATTGGAGCCGTCTTGACAGAATTTACTGATTCGACATCTGCAATCAGGTTTGCTGATCACCACTGCGAGTTGCCGCTATTCACCAGGAATATAAATATGAATGCTAGGTGGAATTTACTAAAATACTACTCAATTAGGGAGTTAATTGTTCGAAATAGGAATTTAGGGAATTATTGTTATTAAATATTGATCAGTCATCTAATGTAAATTTCTCTTATGTTAGAAATTCATTTAATAAAATAATTAGGAGAAATTCTTTCTATAACAATAGGCATAAAGCTATGGTTATCCCCACAAATTTCAGAACATTGACCAAAGAATATTCCTGTTTGGTTAAGAAAAAAACCAATTTGATTTAATCGTATAAAATAATTAGGAGAAATTCTTTTTATAACAATAGGCATAAAGCTATGGTTAGCCCCACAAATTTCAGAACATTGACCAAAGAATATTCCTGTTTGGTTAAGAAAAAAACTAATTTGATTTAATCGTCCAGGAGTTTCATCGATTTTAACTCTTAAAGCTGGAATAGTTCAAGAATGAAGAACATCTGCCGCAGTCACTATTATTCGAATTTGGGAGTTATAAGGGACTGCGATACGATTATCAACATCTAGAAGACGAAAATTAAAAGAATTTGCTTTATTTAAAGCTATTATATAAGAATCAAATTCAATATTTTTAAAATCTGAATATTCATAAGATCAGTATCATTGATGTCCAATAGTTTTGATTATAATTAATGGATTATTTACTTAGTGTAAATCTTTAATAGATTATTTACTTAGTGTTAGTTTGTTAATTAGTAATAGGGCTTTCTATTGTCAAGCGTACATTTTGTTTCATATTGAATTAGTGTAGTGTTTGTTTTGTTATCAAGTATCTAAATATTTAATATTATAATAAATATTAATTAAAATTAACATTCTTTGCCTGCCATCTAATTTATTTTGATCCCACTTTTTGACCTTGAGTAAAGAGAAAAACAAAATAATAAAATTCATGACAACAAAAGTAAGACTTTTTGAAAATTACTACTCAATTAGGGAGTTAACTGTTCGAAATAGGAATTTAGGGAATTATTGTTATTAAATATTGATAGTGTTAGTTTGTTAATTAGTGATAGGACTTGCTTTCTATTGTCAAGCGTACATTTTGTTTCATATTGAATTAGTGTAGTGTTTGTTTTGTTATCAATTATCTAAATATTTAATATTATAATAAATATTAATTAAAATTAATATTGTTTGCCTGCCAACTGATTTATTTTGATCCCACTTTTTGACCTTGAGTAAAGAGAAAAACAAAATAATAAAATTCATAACAACAAAAGTAAGTAACAATTTTATGATTCTTAATTATCAACCCAATAATAAATCTACGCAGTTAATAGACTTAGTATAATAGCACATTTTAAACACCCGAACGTAGGCATTGTCTATAACGTAGCATTTGGCACCCTCAACGTGGGGTAAATCATAATTATTGTGTTAAAATAATTAAACCTTAACAATAACATAGCAATATACAGGGTGTCCAAAATAGAATAGAATTGCATGGGTTCTTATTATGAAAGCTAGAGATCTGGTTAAACAGGCAATGTCATGCAGTTTTGTATGTTGGTTCAGATTATGTTGAAAAATTTGCAAAAGTCCGAGCAGTTTAGAAATTATTCTCAAAAAAATAAAAATTGTGATTTTCTAACAACTTTTTTTTCTAACAAGTTTAAAATAAAACTTACTTGGTTTGATCGTATAAACTTTATAATTAAGTCAAAACAAAGTCAAGATGGTGGTTTCCGAGATATTAATAGCAACTTTCTTATTTTAAATGGGCGCCATATTTGCTTTTTACACGTCTAAATCGACATTTTTTCTCTTTTCAACGATGTATAACAATCTATGTCAAACTAAAAAAATATGGGATATGTCAATTGTTCCAATTTTTATTTATATTCTATAAATTATTTTTAAAATAAATGTAAAAAAAAAAATAAAAAAAAGCGTAATACAAAAATATGGGATATGCCAATTGTTCCAATTTTTATTTGTTCTTTAAATTATTTTTAAAACAAATGTAAAAAAAAATAAAAAAACACAATACAACTAAGTAGTGAAATAGCAATAAATTATAAAAATATGCTCAAAATGCTGATAGTTATTCCCTAAAAACAATTGATAGCATTAAATGTTCGCTAATCCGAACATTTCAACTTGGTAATTAGAAAATCAAGTTAACGTATCTAAATGTAGCGCATCAACAATTTTAAAAAGCATAAGTTTTACCCTTATAAATTTTTTTTACATGTTTTCAAAATAAATTAAAATATTAAAATAAAAATTGGAATAATTAATACTTCCTATATTTTTCATTTTGACATAGGTTGTTATACATTTCCATATATCAAAATTTTCACTGAAAGTTTGTAATTAACGTGGAAATGTCACAATTCTGTAAGAGAATTGCTAATAAAATTATGTAATCGGTAATGAAAAAACAATTTCAACTCGTAAAGATATATTTATATTTGCCAATAAAATTTTGCCTTTATAAATTATAATTCAATTGAAAATGCACTTTTAGGTGGAAATTGTACAATCAACTGTCAAATTTCGTAATTTGTAGTGAACATTTTCCAATTCATTAGACTCACAAAGTCCATTGAAATATTGTACGTGTACTTAGTTAGGCAATATCCACTGAAGTTATAATAAAACTAGTTTCGCTGAAAATTTGTAAAATACAATGCAAATGTAATATATGTAATAATTTGTCATGAAAATTTTGTAGGTGCCTATAAGATTGTCTAATCAATAAAGAAAATTTACAAATTACATAGAAAGTTTTATAAATTTTCAATGAAATGCTGACATGTGTATAAAAAAATGTGCAATTTGCACTGTAAGTTTGAAATTAATAACAAAAATTTGATAATTTCCAATGACATATTCGTAACTACCGCTGAAATTTATAATTGAATCACATTTTTGAATATTGATTGCAGGAACGGTACAAGTCATTTTTTAAGCATTGCGTGATTATGATTTTGAATGTCTCTAAGTCCTAAGCTATTAAAGCAAATAAGATAAGGTGTTGCTGAATCAGACAATGCAAATGTAATAAATGTAATAATTTGTCATGAAAATTTTGTAGGTGCCTATGAGATTGTCTGATCAATAAAGAAAATTTACAAATTACATCGAAAGTTTTATAATTTTCCAATGAAATGTTGATATTTGTATAAAAAATGTGCAATTTGCACTGTAAGTTTGTAATTAAGAACAAAAATTTGATAATTTCCAATGTGAAATTATCACATTGGAACTTCCAGTGAAATTTATAATTGATCACATTTTTGAATTTTGATTGCAGGAACGGTACAAGTCATTTTTCTAGCATTGTGGGATTATGATTTTGAATGTCTCTAAGTCCTAAGCTATTAAAGCAAATAAGATAAGGTGTTGCTGAATCAGACAATGCAAATGTAATAAATGTAATAATTTGTCATGAAAATTTTGTAGGTGCCTATGAGATTGTCTGATCAATAAAGAAAATTTACAAATTACATCGAAAGTTTTATAATTTTCCAATGAAATGTTGATATTTGTATAAAAAATGTGCAATTTGCACTGTAAGTTTGTAATTAAGAACAAAAATTTGATAATTTCCAATGTGAAATTATCACATTGGAACTTCCAGTGAAATTTATAATTGATCACATTTTTGAATTTTGATTGCAGGAACGGTACAAGTCATTTTTCTAGCATTGTGGGATTATGATTTTGAATGTCTCTAAGTCCTAAGCTATTAAAACAAATAAGATAAGGCGTTCCTGAATCAGACAATGCAAATGTAATAAATGTAATAATTTGTCATGAAAATTTTGTAGGTGCCTATGAGATTGTCTAATCAATAAAGAAAATTTACAAATTACATGGAAAGTTTTATAATTTTCTAATGAAATGTTGACATTTGTATAAAAAAATGTGCAATTTGCACTGTAAGTTTGTAATTAAGAACAAAAATTTGCTAATTTCCAATGACATATTCGTAACTTCCACTGACATTTATAACTGAATCACATTTTTGAATTTTGATTACAGGAACTGTACAAGTCATTTCTAACATTGTGGGATTATGATTTTGAATGTCTGCAAGTCCTAAGCTATTAAGGCCCAGTAGTATGAACGTAGATCAGTTTGACTATGGTTTAGTTACCTAGGATACCATTATTGACACAACTGTATCCTAGGTGACTGAACCACGATCAAGCTGATCTCCGTTCATACAACTGGGCCTTAAGCAAATAAGATAAAGTGTTACTGAATCAGACAGTGAAACAGTTTTTGGATTTGTGCATTCAATTTCTTCAATTATTATACACAAGCCCAAATAAACAGGTTTTGGATTTGTGCACTCAATTTCTTCAATTATAATACACAAGTCCAAAAAAACAGGTTTTGTTTTTCTCCAAACTTCAATTCACTGACTTGTACCTTTTCTGCAATTAGCGATTCAATTAAACTTTCGTACACACGACTGATATTTTATTTTTGTAAGAAAAACAAATTGAATCATCTGAAATTTTCATAATCTGCAGTGAAAATATAATTTCCAGTGAAAATTTTGTAATTAATTCAAAATAGCGTTCATGCGAGAAAATTGTGTTCCCGCACTTCGTTCGTAAATAACTAATATTTGTGATATGTGTAATTCCTGCCTAATTAGTTCAAGTCAACCCCAAATTTATAGATCTGCGCTTATTGGAAGAAATTTGGAAACTCCTGGCATCTACTATAGTTACAAAAGCCGCCTAATAAAGTAAAACACTTACATAACTGAAACTAAAAAAACTAAAAGATAGATTACTTTAGATTGTACGAATCGGTGGTTAATACTTGGTGAAACATCTATAAATTAGTATAAATTAAGCACTTGGTTAAGTTTCACATTTTGTTTAATAGAAAAACTCTACAATTGTTTCGATCTCACGACCATTATCAGTCTTATTTGTCTCTTGATATTGATCGTGAGACCGAAATAATGGTAGAGTTTTTCACATTTTTTTTAATAGGAAAACTTTACAATTGTTTCGGTCTCACCACCATTATCAGTCTTATTTGTCTCATGATATTGGTCGTGAGACCGAAATAATGGTAGAGTTTTCCTATTAAAAAAAAAATGTGAAACTTAACCACGTGCTTTATTTATACTAATAGATTTCTTTGCTGGCCACCACAAGAATATAAATATAAAATAAACCTAGTGATTTTTATAAAGTAATTTCTTGTAACTATACTACTATACTTTGTGTAATGGAAAATATCAAAGTTCAATAATATACAATTTTACATATAAAGTACGACTAATTTATCTCTTTGGGAATTTGTCATTTTCGCCTTGGACAATAAACTTGAATCACCCGGTATAAATTAATCTAGTGATACAATACTCTGTTATTATGTTGTTATTTATTTTATAATATTTCACAAAATATAGATCAGCCAGTTCTTAGGATATCACCAGTAAGTGGGTCTCTAAATTAATAACTATAGAATACTGAAGCCATGATTATAGAGCAGACTGTACTTCAGCATAACTAATTATATGCCTTTCCATGTCGTCAAGGCGCATTAAGTTGCTCACGCCAGACGAGTGGTGGAGATAAAGCTTAATAACTTAGAAGTTATGGTTGTTTGACATACCATAAGTCCAGAATGCATGCACAGAAATGTCTATGGCGATCACTAACCACACTTCTAGATGTACGAAGACGACTGAAGGTGCACGAGATCGATACACGCGCACATTAAACGCAAAGAAATGGGAGAGAAAAAGTGCATATATTAAACTCACATCAAAAGAGATAGGCGAGCATTGAAAATAAATTGGTTCGCCGAAAGGAATGCTATTGTTGGATGTAACAATAGAAGAAATACTTTACTCGTGAATTTGCGAAAACGCAAATTTGTCCGCACGGCAAGGTCAAAATCATGCAGAATATACATGGTGTCTAAAAAATATTGACAGTTATAAACGTATCGTGCAATTTGCTTATACTGTGATACGATTTTATATTATATTCCATCAGTATCAGAAATGCTCGAGTATTAAAAGCACACAAACATGTGTGCATTTTCAATTATTTTCGTGGTTTGTAAATTGTTGCAGATTTGTTTGTATTGTGTTTAATTAAATTTCATGCACAAATAAATTGGTATAAACTAAAATAAACTTGAATGAAAAATATATTTTTATGAAGAAGAATATGGTATTGTTATGTTTTGGTTTTCAATTTGGTTGATACCTTTTGGTCCTGAATTATATATCTAATGCTTATACAAGCTAGATATTTAAAAGTTCATAGTAGCCATTAAGCTGGGACACTAAACTGGACAAGGGTATGACGGCCATACATCACTCCATAGAGTCCCACACGAATTGTATAATTGATGAATACACGGAAAATGTTTTAGTTAATGTAGTAAAACATGTACTAAAATAAACGTAATTATTTTATATTAACGAATTGCACATCCCGTGCAAAACAAGATCGTATAAATAATATACTGGCTTAGTTTGATGCAATTTTGGGCTAAACTTACTATTTGATATTAAATTCAATGTCGCCCATGCCATCAATTATCTGCGATAATCGATTATCTTACAATTACGATTATCTCGTATAGTCGAGAATTGCTCTCCATTGTCATCACGTAATCATCCCTTGCATCAGGGAGATTGCGACGTACAATGGGATGATTATAATGGTTTAAAATTCCGCAGCTGCACAATCTGGGCAGTCCAGGGAATGCACATTTCCGGATGTAGATAGCTTCCGAAAAGCACGACAAAAGCACTGCGAAACAGGAAAAGGACATAATACGCGAAAAACTGGGCCACACAGTAACATAGAGTCTCATAAGCGCGCCGATAAATAAGGGGATAATTGGAGCAGCGACGCGCTTATAATTTAATACGATTATTTAGGCACTAATGCAATGAGAGTGTAATTAGTCTGTGATTGAACATGGCGCACATTTATTGATTATGTATTGGTTCAGTATATTAAAATATAAAATTTCCAGGCTGATTTCATCAATGTGCAATAAAAGTATATCATAATACAGTAAAAATTCGAAAAATGAAAGTCATGTGAATGCAACATTCTCTATTAGCAACTCTTTATAAGAACAACAATTTTTGATTCATTTTTTACATAACTGCAACTCATGACATTTGACACATCTAACTTTAACTGGTTGTAATTGTTTGTGTTCTACCTTATGTTCACATTCAAATTAACTTCATAAAAAATACGTACGTTTGGCATTACTTTCTATATGTATTATCATCGGTAAATTCTCATTTGCGTTTAAATTTTTTTATAATCAATTCGATAATAGCAAAACTCGTTAAAAGCAACTTGTTTTGATAAATGGAATCAGGCCTGTTGCATTTATCGAATATTTACTGTATAGTGAGTGGCTCGATTTTCGCTTAGAACGTTATTGAGTTTATTGATTTCGATTGAATTTCATGCAAAGTTACTTTACCATATCTTGTACAACAATTATTATTGTAAACGGCTTGCCATATACGGCTGTGTTATGTTGGTAGCCGGAAATAGTTTTAGTTTGCTTTCAAAGTAAACAAGTTTTGAATTAGTAAACTTTTCTGTAATTTTTTCTCGAAAATTTTCTTGTGTACGGTATTGAAATTTTTACGCAGCTGGAGTAACCAGTAACCATGCACATTTCTGTGCATGCATTCTGGACTTATGGTATGTCAAACAACCATAACTTCTAAGTTATTAAGCTTTTGCTCCGCCACTCGTTTGGCGTGAGCAACTAAATGACCCTCTTTCAAAATAAAAATTCAAAAATTAGGATTACCATTTAAAAAAATTAAGTTGGCTTTGAAATGACCGTGAAAGCCAACTTCAAGGTCTAGTTGAAGGTCATCGTCAGATGTCCCCCTTGTAGCCATGCAACGTTTGTTAGGTTAATTTTCACTATCGAACATATCTTTGCAATTTGTATGGACTGATTAAGCTGGCTTACCGCATATAATTAAAATTCTACTTTCATATAATAATTTAAAAAAAACTGTTTGAAATTCATGAAACTTTATTGCAATTTTTGTATTAAGTATTTCAAATTCTTCTTTGAATTTTTTTATGAGAATAAAATCAATTGTAAGTTAACAGAAATTTTATATAAATTTTACTTAGTTATGATATCAATGCGCATCGAGAAAAATATTTATTAAAATTCGTTAAAACTTGATAATTAATTCAAATCTTATATAACCTTGATGTGTTGATTCATAGTCTACCTTAATAAATAAATAAAAAATAAATAAATATTCTCTAAGAAATTCACGATAGTCAACAGAAATTTTACTAAACATCGAAGGCCTAATTAAAATTCTTTAAGAAATTCACGATAGTGAACAGAAATTTTACTAAAATCGATGGCTTAATTAAAATTCTACCTTTAGTAACAAGATAGTATGAATGGTTTCTCAGAAATTGAATAAATAATTAATTTAACAATTAAAATATTATTTTAAACAGTTTTAAATTCTGTAGTAGTTAATTGTTCCCAGAAATTTTATATAATTTCTAGGAAGTCATTAAAATATAGCGTCTTCAAAAATTAATTCATGTAAATTCACTAAAATATGACGATTAATTGAATTTTTTTATCACTTCGTGGTAATGTGGTAATTGAAAATCTGCCTTAGAGCGAAATTTGTATCAATATTCTGTAAGAAATTCACGTTAGTTGCTTGAAATTTTATAAAAGAAATCGATACCTTAATTAAAATTCTTTATCTTTTCTCTACAAAGTTTCTTTAAAAGTTTGTAAAGGAAGTTATGAGAGTTTGATAGAAACAGTGCTAAATTTCTCTACAAAATACATAATGTGCACAAAAATTATATAAATATTTGATTTCACAATTAAAATTTTATTTTCATGCAACCGTTTTATAAAAGTCTTATGAAACAATTCTGGTAGCTCAACAGAAACAACATTTATACTAATGTTATCTAAGAAATTCACGATCATTTATAGATATTTTATTAAAATGTCATTTTAACTTTCCTTTTAACCTACATTTCTAACCTAACCTGATCAAATTTCTACCAATTTCTACAAATAAATCGCTTAAGTAATGATACTTTCATAAACAAGTAAATTAAATAAAACAACTTTGTTATTTCAACTCACACTTTTTTTTTTTTTATATTTAGTGACTGCAGTTTCGGTCTAGGTCTAGTCATTATCAAACTAAGTTTGATAATGACCAGACCTTAGTTTGATTATCAAACATAGTTTGATAATTAATTTCATTATCAAACTTAGTTTGAAAAAAGTTGCTAGGCGATTCATGATAATTTGATAAGACATTTTGTACAAATCCCATTTGGTGACTAAAATTGTTTGAACGTTCTGTAAAAAAGTTATGTGTTCACAGGTATTCTTATGTAAAATTCTGTGTGGTCCTTCAAACTTTACTTTAGGGTGACATTTCTATCAAAACTATCAAGAAACTGAACACCAAACCAGGAAGAAATATTTGAGAGTTCATAAAACTTTATGAAAAATCGATGTCACAATTAATACACTAGTTTTGAAAAGAATAATAATAAAAAAAAACTTCTATAAAAAGTTGCTGAGGGATTCATGATAATTTGATAAGACATTTTGTACAAATCCCATCTGGTGACTAAAATTGTTTGAAGGTTCTGTAAAAAAGTCACGTGTTCACAGATATTCTTACAAAAAATTCTGTGTGGACCTTCAAACTTTACTTTAGGGTGACATTTCTATCAAAACTATCAATAAACTGAAATCTTGCTGTTCTAATGTTTGTTTACAATTTTTTTAGTATACAGTTTGTTCCATAAAAGCGCCCATGACTATAGCGACTTCATTTGTTATTTAATCATCAACAAACCATATATATTATTAAATGGGACAGTATTAGCTACAAATTGTAGCTACTACTTGTAGCTAATACTATTCCATTTAATAATATATATGGTTTGTTGATGATTAAAAACAAATGAAGTCGCTACAATCTTGGACCCTTTTTATGGGACACATTGTATATTATGTGGCGAAACACAATAATAACAATATAATTTACAATTTGAGGTTGAATTGTATAATCAATAGACGCTGGAGTCTCTAACTATTTTTTATTGAAATAAATATTAAATACGCACGTACTATTGCTGGAAATCTGAAAACCAGAAACAGGAAGCTTCATACCCCTTATTATTGGTTATTAAAACTAGCGGTTTTAACCTTCAGAATTTCGTTGATGATATTGACGTCTTAAGCAGCCTGGTAAAATGTATGTGAATGTTAATAAAGAAAAAAAACACCTTTTTCACAAAACATGTAAACATGTATGTAAAAATAAGATAAAATAAATGTGTTTTGTGAAAAAGGTGTTTTTTTCTTTATTAATACGAACCTTTCACAAGCTCCAAGATACCATTTATGTGAATGTTTATTATTTTCTCTTTACTTCCATATTGTAGTGCAGATATAATAAAAAAAACAACGGATCATTACCCATGCATAAGGGCTTCTAAAGCAGTGCACGGTTAAAAACACTTGTGATATTAAACCCGTAGCGCGTTTTTAAGGCTCTCTTATGCACTCGTATCATAATATACAATTTTTATTGCATTATTGCCTGATTAGATTTATAAATGTTAATCTTGGAGAGACATAAATAACATTTGCAATAACAGGCGCAGAAATGTAACAGCGGTAATAATTTTCAGGCCGTTTTCCTTTCTCTTATCGAGTTTATGGTCCATGGCGCGTATTTTTTTCCGGCAAAGGAGGCTTTTTGAAGCGCTGCAGATGTCGCAAATACCTTGGACGAAGGAGTGCAGAGTGTATTAGCGTTGTTAAAGAAGATTACGTCGCAAAAAGTTTTCTTTTAAACGCTGTGTAACGTAGCGTATACATCTTAGGTTATAACATATATTACTCACAAAATAATAAAGCATAAACAGAAGAGGATTCATATTTTCTTTCGATGCAAATCTCATATCCAATTTTAATTTGCTTTTAAATGTTTATGTTGTGTAATACATATTCGAATTTGTTTACAGATATTTATTATTTATAGATTACAACGTATATGGGTATGTATTGATTTTGTGAATATTTTATAATTCGAGATATAATGTGAAATATTTGTCTACTGAGTGTTTAATAAAACAATTTTTAGTCTTTGTTATAACCTCTTTGTCAGTACTATAAATCATGAAACTGCTCAAGATTGTTTTAAAAAAAATTGCAATTAATATTTTTGTGGCATAAGCCTGAACATTTCATTTAAAATGAATATTCTTACTAAATTATCATATTAAAAAATATAGAAAAAAAATGTTGTTCACATTAATTTTTTCAGGAATTATTATTTTGAACATTTAAAAAAAAATATATTCAGACGAAGTGAGTTCTATATTACACTGGGATCGCATTATTCATTAAAATTGTTTGGTTTCACTTTTTTTTTCCAAAAAATAATACTAAGAATATTCAGATGAATGTGAGTTTTATATAACACTTTGATAGGAACGAGTTTATGTTGAAACTGCACTTAGAGGCGGCTTTGTGACGAAAGCGAGGATTATGCGAGGAAATAAAATGCGCTCTCCAGAGAAATCTGCATTCTTTTGCCGCAATAAATAGTTTCAAAATAGAACGGAAAATACATAAATGGAGCCGTAGTTCTCATAGTGGGTTTCACAGCATAGTTTGCTTGCTTCATTATCAAGTTCACACTTCGTTCGGTCGGGGACGAGAGGCGGCAGACTAATAGGACCGTTATGACGTCCTGGTGTCAAACAGAGAAAATCCACGCCAACAAAGTGCCCACCGTTCGCCGCCCCCGACGAAGATTAACCGCCCCAATCAATAAGACGAAGTTGGCGCTCAATTATGTCAGGATTAACGAATCGGCCGGAAAGTATAAAGATGACATGAGGGTTGCGCGGGGGCGGCGTTTTTTCGGTGAGGGCGGCAGAACTTGCGAAAAAACACTTATCGCCGCCGCTTCGTCACAGATCATCGCGGCTTCGTGTTGAGTGCTGCGATTCAAGAAGCACCGTGAGCGTAAAACGCAGACCAAAATAACAAAGGCAGATTGAGACAAACGGGTCTATTTATTTGACAAGCTGTGATTGAAATGTTGCGGATTGAAGGTTTTGTCAACTGATTTTATATTGTTAGCAGCGTATGTGCCCACACGTTCACATTCGCTTGTGTGTTAATTGAGCATAACGATCTTTATTCACACATTGTCGAGTTTAACGTGTTTCACGGCGACCTCAGTATTTGTTTGTGTCTGCGTTTTTGCATGTCTACACTGATTGGATAGACGCAAAAAGTTGCATTATTCGAGTATTCTGTATCAGAGATGAGGCTTGCTTATACATAACAGATTCGTGTTTACACGACGAGATGGAATAATCCCTCGACCTTTTTTATGCATGAAATTTGATTTTGTATGTAAACCGTGATTCGTGAAAATTAAATATTACATTATTCAGAGAATATGGAAAAAATCACAACAGTATAGTGTATCTGATTTTAACATGGCTCAGGGCAGGCTTTACTTTTCAATATATTTTTATTTTTACCGAGAAAAGGGGTGGTCTGAAACACCCTGTATATTCAACTGTAACTGTAACTGTAACTAAATTAGACTGAAAAACTATCCTATTTTCATTTCATATTTCATTAACAAGATTGTACGTTTTATACAGGGTGGTCACATTTACGACGCCCACCATTAGGATATATTAAACGGAAGTACATACAGTGACCAACTCTGTTGGGAAAAAAAATCATGTTTTCATGCCTTTTAATATTCTGCAAGGAAATCCGTGATATCTTGCACAGTTCTTGAAATATCGCTGAAATACCGAAAAAGTGCACTTTCCTTTTCCTTTTATAACTTTTCTACTTTTGAAGGAAATTTTACGAAACTTGGCCCTCTTACATTTTTCGACGTGAGCTTCCTGATGACAGTGCCAAACATTTTCTGCGCCAACTAGATGCCCAAATTTTCATAGTCAACGTTTGATTTTCTTATGGCCGCCATATTGCATATTAATAGCATTTAAAACAGCGAAAAATCCCGATTTCAACCATGTGTAACACCCATGTGGGTTGAAATCGGACACAGAATGACAGAGAAAATAAAAAAGTTGACTATGAAAATTTGACCATCTAGTTGGCGCAGAAAATGTTTGGCACTGTCATCAGAAAGCTCACGTTAAAAAATGTAAGAGCGTCAAGTTTCGTAAAATTTCCTTGAAAAGTAGAAAAGTTATAAAACGAAAAGGAAAGTGCACTTTTTCGGTTTTTCAGTGATATTTCAGGAACTGTACAAGATATCACGGATTTCTTTTCAGAATATTAAAAGTCATGAAAATAAGAAACTTTTTTCCCATTTGATTAACTTTGTATATATTTCCATTTAATAGATCCTAATGGTGGGCATCGTAAAAGTGACCACCCTGTATATTTAATTATATTTCTTTAATGTCGTCATTTTAAGTGGTTGCACAGCTGAGGCACATTATACACTTCCTCAACTTTTAAAAGTTGAGCAAGCATACAACATACCACAATTATACAACCAAGTAATTATATTTATTCAAAATTTGGAACTGATTTAATATAATAATTATTGAATCTTTATTATATTCTTTGACTTTGAATGATTTATTTTATTTTGAAAACTAAGTTAAGAGTTACATAACTAATTAAACATACTTCATGTTTGAATTACAAAGTGAATCACGTATCAACATCTTCAAATTGTGCCGAAAAGGTAATATATCGTCGTCTTGGTGTTACAAGGTTGTATGCGCAAATTTCATAAATTTGGTAAAATCGATTCTAAATATTGGGGTGTTACAAAAAGTGTTGCACCATTCCTATTCGTTTGATTTATTTTTTGACATTTTCATAAAATTTCAATATTAAATAATCCCGATATTTCAAGCACCCAACATTCAAAATTTTTGAGTGACGAAAAAACAAAAAATTACATACAAGTCTGTTATATCATTTTTGTTTTTTCGTTAGTAGCATACAACTATGCAATTTTGAAAGAAAATACGAGTACGTAATATCTAGAAAATTAGATAATATTTTATTTACTAACAAATGTAATGGGGTCAATAACTCAATAACTCAATAACAAATTTTAAATTTGTTAAATTTATATAGATTTCCTTCCTTTCTTCCTATTTTTGTTTTTTGTTGATTTTCAAAATGTTACATACAACCTTGTAACACCAAGCTGACGATATGTCCTCACTGCATAGAAATTCATTAGCATTTGTGTCTACCAATGTATTTCAACACCATCTTGTGGATAGGAACGAATCTCATATATGAATTCAGACAGTAAAATAATTCATATGATACGGAGAAGGTGCTCTAATGTATGTCATCATCGCGTGATATTATTAGCATGTATGGTAAAAACTTAAAGAGGTAATGTTATTGAAAATTGCCAGTTTAGTATGATAAAGCTCTATTTTACTTTAAATTTTCCAACTACTTAAGCACATGCATACATTCAGTTGATTCATTTATAATGCTGAGATTACTTGAACACTGGAGCGCTGAGCAAGTTTATTCATAGCATTTAATGACTCAGAATATTATTAATATGAATTATTTATATGGAAATAATTAGGTATTGCAAATTAATCTGCAAACGGCCTTTTGAAACCATATTTTATCATGATGAAACTTCCAGAATCAAAACTATACTTTACGTTTTTGATTAATGAAGCCACAAGTTTATCAAATGTTTTCAACGAGGAAAGGAACAAATTTTACTATATTCTCCTGTTAGTACGAAAATATTGTCAGGACAAAGTATAAAATGCAGTTAATCTCTGAAACTTCGGTTTTCACCAGCGGCAGGGCGCAGTGGTCCAGCTACAAGTTCTAGGTGGACAAAAATCTATAAATCACTAAATCAACCCTAAATGTTAGTAAGATAACGAGAGAAATACTGAAAAAAATTAAGCACTATGGGGCGATTTTTAGAGGGGAGGATGAAAATATATATTTTCGAAAAATTCTGAAACTTTGTAAAAATATCCTTATCACACTAAGGGGTGGTTTTTATGAAGGGATGAACATTTTTTTGTTGTCAAAAATCCTTGATCTGGTACTGGCATAAAAGTTAAGCGTGTACGCCCACACAGCTAAGCTAATATTCTCAAAATCAGCGAAAATCAGTAGATTACATCACATCAAAAAAATACTTTTTGGTATGTACTATATTATTGGTATAGATTATAACTATTTAATATAGTCTGGAAGCACAACACGTAAAATAAAGAAATATTTGAAAATATGTCAATTTATGTTAATTTTATTTCCTTTAACGCAAGTGGTTAAAGGAAACAATTCAAGTATCAAAATATATGCAATCTTGTACAAGACTAGCGCGCCAGTGTTTAATATTTAGGCACTGTGGGGCGCGGTAATATCACTGGAAAAGTTACATTATTATGGATAATTGACTTTAGAATTGATAGTAGAAAATGTTTGATCAAATTTTTTGTGACGAAGGAAAGGAACGTATGTTACAATATTCTCCTGTCAGTTTGAAAAAATTGTCACGACAAAGTATAAAATGCAGTTAAGTTCTGAAACTCCGCAGTTTTCGGCGTAAGGAACCCACATTTGATATCTTTCTTAAACTTCGATCTTTACCAGCGGCAAGGAGCGCTAAAATTACTAGAAAGGTTACACTTTTATGGACAATTGACTTTAGAATTGTTAGTCGAAAATATTTGATCAAATTTTTTGTGACGAAGGAAAGGAACGTATGTTACAATATTCTCCTGTCAGTTTGAAAAAATTGTCACGACAAAGTATAAAATGCAGTTAAGTTCTGAAACTCCGCAGTTTTCGGCGTAAGGAACCCACATTTCATACCTTTCTTAAACTACGATCTTTATCAGCGGCAAGCAGCGGTAAAATAACTAGAAAGGTTACACTTTTATAGACAATTGACTTTAGAATTGTTAGTAGAACAAATTTGATCAATATTTTTGTGACGAAGGAAAGGAACGTATGTTACAATATTCTCCTGTCAGTAGAAAAATATTGTCAGGACAAAGTATAAAATGCAGTGCAATGCAGTGCAGAAATTTAAAAGACAAAAAATGGATCGCACAACCAAATACATAGGAAGTTGGAAAATTTAGCTTAACCTAAGTGGAAAATTGCAATCACGCAAATTGGAAACTCGTCATAATTATTGTTGATACTTTTCAAAGGATCCAATTACATTTTGATTGCGTGGGATTTCGTCTGCAATTGTTAATTGAATCGAATTGCTGTGTACTTCTCCTTTTATACGGGTTTTATATATAAAAAATGCCTCCCCCAAAGTACAGGGTACCGTGAAATAATTACTCAATTAATCTGGCGAATAATAGCAGCGAACTCGCGAAATTTTCCAATTGAAAACTCGCGGAGAGAAGCGCGCGAAATTTTCCAATTGAAAACTCGCGGCGAGACGCCCAACGAGCCGCAACTTTCGATGAAATTAATTAAACAAGAAACAAGGGGTAACGCCGCCCCCGTGATCCTGGCGGTGATTTTTCTGCCCCCCGGCGCGGGCCGATTTCGAACCTGGGGTTAAAGAACGGGCCGCCCCCGCCAAACGGAGGGTGGACGTGTAGCGCCTAACGGGAGGGCGTGAGTCGCAGGATTAAAGTTTTAATTTTTAATCCGCCGCCGGATCACCCGAAGCGTTAAAAATCCGCGGATGTTTACGCAGCTAGACGGCTAATTGGGCCCCGGATAAATTCGAGGGGGCTAACTCGACACGCACAAATGGGCAACGCGTTCATTTGTAGCGCATTGTTCCATTGGATCGGCGGGGTTTTATGTGAATTGATCGACAATAGACGATGTACGTTCTATTGTGAAAACTGAATGCACTGCTTTCTTAATGCTTTGTCTAAGCAAAGATTACTACTTACAACTTGCCAACAAAATTTTCACTTGGAACTAATTAGGTATTGAATTAAAGACATAATAGAGTTGACATAGACATATAGATAGAAGACATAGTAGATCATCGCTCTTAAAATCGAAATCTTCTACATTTTAAGCTTTTCTTGCTACACTATGATTTTTTTTTCGCGGTTTCTGGATGTATGAACTAGAACTAGATAAGATGCTATGCAATTAGCCATTAGGCACTAGCGTAGCTTCGAAGTATATAGATAAGGAAAAATAAAGAAAACATTTGAAAAGTAATAAAACCGTTAGAAGATATCTCAATCATCAACACATAACTAAATATAACTACACTGCGTTTCAAAAAAAATGTACCACCTAGAAGGAGTTGACGTAGAACTCTGAAATTATGTGAAAATAGTTAGTATGTGTTGAGAAACAATTGATTAAATTTTCATCGAAAAATAATAATATTTATTAAGAAAATAATTAATAATGTGTTGCATCTCCGCGCACTCTTATGCATTCAGCAACCCTTCTGGGCATGCTGGAAATCAAATGGTCCAATGCATCTTGAGGCAGCTCATCCCAGGCAATCTGAAGATGGTGTCTTAATTCATTTAAATTGTTGGGAGGATGCGCCTCAAGATGCATTGGACCATTTGATTTCCAGCATGCCCAGAAGGGTTGCTGAATGCATAAGAGTGCGCGGAGATGCAACACATTATTAATTATTTTCTTAATAAATATTATTATTTTTCGATGAAAATTTAATCAATTGTTTCTCAACACATACTAACTATTTTCACATAATTTCAGAGTTCTACGTCAACTCCTTCTAGGTGGTACATTTTTTTTGAAACGCAGTATATGTCGCTTATTCAGCTGTATCAAAGGCCTCTATTGCAAATTTTAGTTATATTTATTACCCACTGATTTCAAAATAAATCAACACTTTTACAAAATTTAGTATCCCAACCAGTTACCAAATTTTCGAAATTATTTAGAAAGGATGGCGTGGTTGACAAACACAATTTTCATCAGTACCACAAGGATACAACTCATTTTGCAGATAACTTCATCAGAACTTTTGAAAATCCAAGCGTGATATTAGGAATATAATAGATGAGCAAAGTTTGAAAAAAATACAAGAAAATCGACATAGACTGAAGCCGATTATAGAAAGTATAATTTTTTTAGGACGACAAAATATAGCATTGAGAGGACATAAAGATGGCCCAGTATTAGCAGAAGGGCGTCTCTAATAATAACGAAGGGAACTTTCGTAAACTATTAAGATTCAGGGTAAAATTTGAATTTGAAATTACATCTATTGAACACTTCCTCACGTGCCACATATATAAGTAAAAGAACACAAAATGAAATCATATCGTGCTGCAAAGACGAAATAATGAAAACTATTTTAGGATTAGGATTAGGATATTTTAGGATTAGGATTCAGAGTAAAATTTGAATTTAAAATTACATCTATTGAACACTTCCTCACGTGCCACATATATAAGTAAAGGAACATAAAATGAAATAATATCATGCTGCAAAGACGAAATAATGAAAACTATTTTAGAAAGTATTAAATGTAAAGCAATCTATTTGAACATTCCTCGACACCCAATGGGTAAACAAGGGATGGATTATGGATGGATGGATCTATTTGAATGGTTTTTTTTTTTCCAAAATTACGTACATTTGAAGATTGGCAAGTTTGATAGTCCATTTCAAATAATGTGGACTTAAAACTTTTTATATTAGTTCAAGAATATTCAGATTGCAATTTGCATTTGTTAATATGACAGATAGATATTGTTTATTACACAGGTACATATGGATCACAGTATTCAACGATATTATTATAGAATATTGACGTTTTAAAATGGAAAGAATCTTTGAATGGGAGGAAATTCAGACGGAAGGTGTTTTTTTAAAGAAACATACAGGGTGTTTTTCAACCTACGCAATTGATTCCTTCGTAATTATCTCTATTGAGGAATATTAAGAATATGTTTTCAAGATTTTTTTTTAATGGAACCCAGCTTAATCACGTGCAACTTTTATACTTTCACCATGACAACAATAATGAAGAATATCGGAAAATGCCTATACAGAGCGGTTAAGAAATGGGTGTCCACTTTTACGATAGATACTAATACACTGTTCAATATGCAAAATAAATATGTAATGCAACATTGCTGAAATGTTTCCTAGGATAACAAGAAAATAATATAACATGAATATTTTGCAAATGTTATTATTTGTAATATTAGGTTTGATGCTGTTTATAAATGGATTTAAGCTTGACCAATCCGTAAATACTAAATAATGCGTTAATACTAAAATGGGTAAAATGCACCTAATTCTACTCCTCTATTAAAGATTAAAATTCTGAAAAAACTAGAGATGGGTATAATCTGATTTTTACATTTTCTAATGTACTTAATTAGTGCATAACGTTTGAACTTTATGGAAGTACTATATTTGTACAAAAAAATGCAAAATCGTGTAAAACGTTATTAGTGTATAACGTTTGAACTTTATGGAAGTACTATATTTGTACAAAAAAAAATGCAAAATCGTAATTTTGCACCTCTAATTTTGGATGAAATTTCTGGAAAAACTATAGTTTTTCAACATCAACTTGGGACTAATCACATTCAAGTTGGCTTTAATTATTATCAATTTGGCATTAATCAAATCCACGTTGGCATTAAACAAAATCATGTAGTCATTGTTTAATGCCAACAATCAAAACAATTAATGCCAAACTGATATTGATTAATACCAACTTGACTGTGATTAGTGCCAAGTTGAAGTTGAAAAGGTATAGAGATGGGGTTTTCTGATTCGGATTTTTACATTTCCTGATAGTAATATATGTACTCAATAAGTGTATGAAATTGGAGTTTCTTAAAGTACCAAATGTTTGCAAAAAATAATGAAATTTCTGGAAAAACTATACCTTTTCAACTTCAACTTGGCACTAATCACATTCAAGTTGGCTTTAATTATTATCAATTTGGCATTCATCAAATCCACGTTGAAATTGGAGTTTCTTAAAGTACCAAATGTTTGCAAAAAATAATGAAATTTCTGGAAAAACTATACCTTTTCAACTTCAACTTGGCACTAATCACATTCAAGTTGGCTTTAATTATTATCAATTTGGCATTAATCAAATCCACGTTGGCATTAAACAAAATCATGTTGTCATTGTTTAATGCCAACAATCAAAACAATTAATGCCAAACTGATAATGATTAATGCCAACTTGACTGTGACTAGTGCCAAGTTGAAGTTGAAAAGGTATGGAGATGGAGTTTTCTGATTCTGATTTTTACATTTCCTGATAGTAATATCTGTACTCAATAAGTGTAAGAAATGGGAGTTTCTTAAAGTACCAAATGTTTGCAAAAAATAATGAAATTTCTGGAAAAACTATACCTTTTCAACTTCAACTTGGCACTAATCACATTCAAGTTGGCTTTAATTATTATCAATTTGGCATTAATCAAATCCACGTTGAAATTGGAGTTTCTTAAAGTACCAAATGTTTGCAAAAAATAATGAAATTTCTGGAAAAACTATACCTTTTCAACTTCAACTTGGCACTAATCACATTCAAGTTGGCTTTAATTATTAATTTGGCATTAATCAAATCCACGTTGCCATTAAACAAAATCATGTTGTCATTGTTTAATGCCAACAATCAAAACAATTAATGCCAAACTGATAATGATTAATGCCAACTTGTCTGTGACTAGTGCCAAGTTGAAGTTGAAAAGGTATAGAGATGGAGTTTTCTGATTCTGATTTTTACATTTCCTGATAGTAACATCTGTACTCAATAAGTGTATGAAATTGGAGTTTCTAAAAGTACCAAATCTTTGCAAAAAATAATAATCGAGAAACGTCTAAAATGCATGTTTACGTAATTTTACTCCACTACCCTTAGATGAACATTTTGGAAAAACTAGAGATTAGTAGACTAGTAGACTAGAATTTCTGATATTTGTGTTTCCTAATAGTGACAAGTATGCTTACTATGTATAGCAAATTTGGAATTTGTTGAGGTACTAAAAGTGTGCAGAAATATAATATGACAAAACGTGAAAAATGCACTTTTTTCTAAGACTAAGCTAAGTTTTTACGCACTGTTCACAGTACGTAAAGTGATATTTTTATCACAAGTACGTAAAAAAACCTGTGCGTAAAAACATAAACTAAAATTACTTTTACACACAATTCATTCACTCACAAATTTAAAAAAAGATAGTATTTTGCATCCAATTTTAGCTGTATTTAATAATAGCTGTCGTAGAAAAAACTTTGTATGATACATTTTCGTAGAGCAGTGTTTTTATGCACTAGCGTTTTTTTCACTGTCATACAAAAAAGCACTATTTTATGAATTTTTAGCATAAATAATTATTACGTATTTTCATTCCTCTAACTTCAGATGAACATTCTGAAAAAACTATGCGTGGAGTACTTTCTGATTTTTACGTTTCCTGATAGTGATGAGTGAACTTAATACGTATATAACGTTTGGACCGTATGGAAATACTATCTGTGCACAAAAAAAATTAATACATAATGGTTTAAAATATTATTTTAAGTTACGTATTTTTTTCCCTCTAACTTCAGATGAAAATTCTGGAAAGACTAGAGAAGGGTATATTCTTTTTTTTTTCATTTGCTAATAGTAATAAGTGTACTTAGTAAGTATATACAATTTGGACTTTGTTACAGTGTTATGTTTGATGAAACTACAGATGTTTCCAACATTTCCCAAATGTTCCCAATGGTTAACATTTACGTGGCGCCCTCTTTACTATTGGGAATCTTTCCTACTCTCCGTATGCAGGAGCTAGTCATAGACGACCTAAAAGAGGCACCATGAGCTTTTACGTGTGAGAGCATCATATTATTCGAGCAAAAGTCTTTCTAAAGTTATTTGTCTCGTAATTATATATTCCGGAAACTTCATCGTTGCAGTCTAGATTTAATTAAAACAATCCGGTAACACAATAATGTAAATTTTCGAGCTACATATTTTCCGACAAAATCCTTAACGTTTTCACTCCTAAACTTTCTAATTCCGCCGAAATTACACGGATCCATATTTTTAAGTGGAGCTGTTCTCCGTCAGCCGTCCGTGCAAGTCCTCGAGTATAAATTCCTGTGAGCTACAACCATGGAAATTCCCAAATTAAAAAGGGCACCGTCGTTAATCCGCTCAAGGGGGGCACTATAAGAGACGTCCAGGACGTCCTAGAAACTCCATTCTCCCTCTGGCCAAGAAAACGCAGTTTGCTGTTCAATTCAATTTAATTTTTAATAAAGTCTCGAACTCGCCAGGAGAGAATTGCCGTAATTTAATTAACGCTTTAGTTGCCGGAGGAGTTGATGAAGTGCGGTGGGTTGTCGGGGCGTCGATTATAATCGATCTTATTCGCTTCCAAATTAATTTTACTCCATCTACTTATCAATATCTCATCACCGCCCCCGCTCAGGCTTATTACTTGTTCAATTTATATGAGAAATAAATAATTTCATCAGCGATATGCATGGCTATAATATGATGGCACAAATTAACAACGTACAAACAAGATCATTAAGTAGAAATATTTATATTGTACGCAATATTAATTGTCGCAAAATATTTCTATGACGGTTTCTTGGGTCGCATTATTTAGAGTAGGTCTTTCCAACCACCGATACAGTTGTGAATATTACCTTACAGTCACCTTAAATCATTTCTTAAGTATATTATCCATTGTTATTTCATCTTTCATCTTCACTTGCAGATTAGGTTATATATTTGGAATGTTACTAACGAAGTCACTTAATCTTTGGCTTCCGTCTTGCGGAAAGAGATCTGCTGTAACCAGCAGCTCTCGTCGATTACATCCAGAAATGCGTGCGATCAATAGCGAACACGCAGCCGACTCACGTTTTCAATTAAAATAATTTTTAATGAAGCCCAACTTTACGGCTTCCCCGAGCCGTGGGGATCGAATCGTAAAAACGTCCACAGTATTTTTTTCCTTTAATTAGCCTTTCCTCGCCTCGCTCGAGGCAGCTTTGGTCCTCATTTGCATGCTACTTTCCGTGCGTCGCGAATAATTGGGGCTTTCTGAGAATTTATAATAGAACATAACAGAGCTGCACTCTAGAAATTAATATTTCTTAATTTATTATTTCACATTATTTTATGCGCATTTGAGTGCAAGTTTATTACTTTCTGTTCTCATCTCCCTGAAAGCCCCAATTATTCACGACGCATAGAAAGGAGTAAGCATTTCAGGATCAAAGCCTTCTCGAGGCGATGCGAGGATTTGAGAAAAAAAAAATCACTGAAATTCAATATTTTGTGTACGCCAAGAAGTAATTAAGATTATCAAAAGAATAATGAATTTCAATATTTCATAACCAAATCTAAATTTGAAGAATTTTTTTATTCAACTTTTTTTTAATAAAAATAAGAATATCTATTAGCCTAATAGTATACAGGATGTCCTAAATAAAGTAGGATTTCATGGGTATCTTTGTTATTTTGAAAGCTAGAGATCTGGTTAAATGGTCAATGTCATGAGTAGTTATACTAGGACAGTTCTGGATCGCCCCCCGCGAAGATTTCGATTAATTTAATTCGCGGTTTGATTCGCGGTTATCGGTAAAATTTGCGGGTAATTACATCATTAAAGTGCCGGATTCGCGTTTTAATGGGATAATTGCGAAAATTATCCGCGGAACTTACACCACAATTACTCTAATTACGACAGCTATTTGAGTATCCGCCACTTTAATGATGTTATTACCCGCATATTCAGCCAATAACCGCGAATCAAACCGCGAATTAAATTAATCGAAATCTTCGCGGGGGCGATCCAGAACTGTCCTAGTATAACTACTGTCATGCAGTTTTGTATACTGGTTCAGATTATGTAGAAAATTTTTCAAAAGTCCAAACAGTTTAGAAATTATTCTAAATACATGAACATTACATGCTTTCACGGGCATTGGAATTCTGACACTGCCATGTCTGTTAATCTTGGAGTGTCTGCTGTTTATCTATAGAAACATATCTAGCTTTAAAAACTGCTCCGATTTACATCAACATAGCACTCGGCAATTTAACCACATATATGTGCAAAGTAACAGACTGACAAGGACCCAGAATGCCACCAGGTTCTATGCGCCAAAGTTCTATAATACTCTGCCACTGTCAGTTAAAGCCCTTGACTTCAATACTTTCAAGGATAAAATTAAATCTCTGTTAATTTCTAAAGCCTACTTCAGCTGGAATGAGTACC
Organism: Othius punctulatus; assembly: GCA_951805005.1. Classification (NCBI taxonomy): domain Eukaryota; kingdom Metazoa; phylum Arthropoda; class Insecta; order Coleoptera; family Staphylinidae; genus Othius; species Othius punctulatus. The sequence goes on from OX638145.1 coordinate 18,951,342, forward strand.
TCGACAGCATAAGCAATAATGCTCTGTAGTATACTCAATCAAGCATCAGGGCATTGTTGGGTGCACCTCTCATTTGGCGCGTCTTATTGTTGTGTTTGCTTGTTAAGACTAATTTATGTATTAATATTGGCAATTCTGTATATTTTGTCTCTGTAAGGGTGATCTCATGTGACTCAAATTTAATGTGTTTTTATATCAATGTATGTGTCTGACCTATGTAAACATTTTAATGTATTGACATCAATAAATATTATTATTATTATTATTATTATTATTATTATTATCATTAAATAACTAAAAATTGCGATTTTATAAAAACTACGATATTTCCATAATTATAAAAGATGCGGAAATAAGTTTCAAATAAAAGTTACAAAGGTTCGATCGCACAAACTTAAGAATCAAGTCAAAACAAAGTCAAGATGGCGGTTTCCGAGATATAAATAGCAACTTTCTTATTTTTAATGGCCGCCATATTTGATTTTTATACGTCTAATCTTTTATACTCTATATATTTTTTTCTCTTTTCAACGATGTATAACAACCTATATCACAATGGAAAAATATGGGATGTATCAATTGTTTCAATTTTTATTTTTGTTCTTTAAGAGAGAGTATTGAGTCGCGCAGCGGCGAGGTGCGTAACTTCTTGAGTGCGTAATTGCCTTACACATGTTTTCTACTCCCAGTCGTAATGATGAAAAATGACTTTTACGTTATAACTGATTTACTAGCCATGAAATCCGTGCGTAATTGACAACTTACTAATGTGGGAGTAGAAAATAGTATATTATTTAACGAACATATAATGTAGGCTATTGTTCATGAGGATGAATATTATATATAATATTCAGAGTGAATTATAACTATTATGTGTGATTAAAATGCGACGTTTTATCTATGTCTTTTTAAATTCTCATTTGTTACTTTGTTAATTCTTATTAACAAATTTTTGTCACTAAGAAACCAATTGTTAGCAACCAAATGTACATATCGCATACACATGGCATACACAAACATGATTATTGATATAATTTTACGAGTAGCTCTTATCGTAATTAGAAGGCTATGATGTCAGGAGATCGTACGGGTTCAACTATTGTTTGGCCGACAGTTGTCCTTTAGCGTTACCCTTGGTGTTCCACGAGGAAGGAGGTGAATTATTAAGAAAGTATATGAAGGGGTTATAATATAACCCCTGTTGTATAATGAAATCATTATACAACCCCTGTTATGTAACGAAGTACATTATATTACCATAGTTATGTAGATAATGAAGAATGATTTCTTTGCATCGGATAAATAAAAAATAATTGCAAAACACCACAAAAAAAAAACTTTTTTTTTATATTTAAAATTATTACATTCAAGTTTTATTTAAAGATGCCTGCTTAAATGGTTAAATGTTAATAAATGGTTATTTATGGAAAACGTATTCAGAGTTTAGCGAATTATAAACTTCTCAAGTCTCCAATCTCTAAGACTAACACTTAATTGTGTAATTATTATGAGCTCATGAATAGAGCTCCTGCAGGTGCTAACCACTTACTATAAAAATAAATCGATTTATTTAAATTAGGATCAAGATAACTATAATTAAAGAATTAGTTTATCCTTATCCATTTTACAGAGTGCGCAGGAGGGAAACGAAATTTCCGGACTCAGCCAGAATCTGTAATTACGTTCAATAAAAGTGCAAAATACATCAGCAAGGTTGTACAACGACTAACGAGCACCATATACCAACGCACATGTAGTACATCGATAACAACATTATAATTAGTAATGTAGATTGGAATTATCAAACGAAGCACGCCTATGTTTCTGTGGATGCATATGCGATATTTTTAATTAACATTTTAATTGGAGATCGATAAAATAATGCGCTTCAAACCAATTATGGAGAACAGACACAAAACTTGCAAAATTAGCTATATAGTTAAGGAGTAATTAAGTGAAAATTAAAATAATTTGAAAATACAACTTAAAGATGTCATCAAATCAAAAGTTCCGAGGATCAATAAGTCAAAAACAAAAAAATATAATTGAAGCATTTGAAACATTCTAAGATTGTACCTTTATACAAAAACGAAGACAAAATTGTGAGAAATTAAGGCCCCAAATAACTGACAGTAAAAATTAACATTTTTTTTCTGCCAGTTATAATATTGCCAGTAGGTATACACAGTTCATTAGTTGATAATAGCAAAGTACTAGATTTCTTTAAAAAAATGAATTGTTATGACGTGACCACAGCTCCAAAGTTATATCTAAGATAAATGAAAGTATTTGCGTCGTTAAACAACTTCAAGGTATTGTTGATAAGCGCGCATTGAAAAGTTATGGACTCGTTTATGGGGGTACATTAAAACTACTTTGATATTAATGTTTCGTACATTTTACGAGAATAATTTTGTGTGTGTATTGTCAGAAAAAAGTGAGTCTTATATTTTTCTTTTCGTTCCTTATTACCTCCCTCTTAACTGTAGCACCGGGTGCTCTTCAGTTAAAAAATAGCTCAATTTTCGCCACTCATTCAATTCACCCTCCCGAACATTTTTCAGCGTGCGTCTAAGCACCAATTTCCGCCGACATCGCCCCATTTAGCGCGAAGCCGACACCCTGTGAACCGCCCTCAATTAACCCGCAGGATTCCGTGGCTGATTAATAAATCACGCATCGATTTCTAATTACGCGCCCACGGATAGCGTGATCGAGTGCCATCGGCGGCACGCAACGGCACTAAATGGTGTTAACGGCGGCTTTTATCTCTGAAACGCCGACGGGAGGCGGTAGCCGCGGAAGACTACGCGCTCGTAAAAATTTTAACGATCCGTAAACGCCCTGTAAGGGAATAGTGATAAAGGCAGCGGAAGCGGTGTAAAACTGGTGTAGTTTGTCAGACGTGTGAGATTTCCGGTTCGCACAGGAACATGAACGGCTTGAGGGGGGTGGGGGATTTGTGTAGTCGTCGGGTCTTTTCAGCGGCACTGAAAACCTTCCCAACCCCCTTTTTATGGCCTAGCATTTACACAGACTAACGTGTGTACTTTAGTGAATGCATCAAGCCCATATGACACGATCCCATGCACTTGTAATATCAATTGTTAAATTTCGTGACCTTGGAATATGTGAAACTGTATTAAGATATTTTGTAAGATGAAACTTTCTAAAAGATGATCAAATCGTATTTGAACTGCCGATTAGATTGTCAGATAAGAAGGCATGTATTCTATGGGGATCCAGTATCACTAAATTGTACCCCTCACGTCCCGCAGGTATTCACAGCTGATACATTAATTCGTTTTGGGTTTCATTTGCTCCTGCAAAGGTCAAGAATGTGCATGTGTCCATATACTTGGGCCGTCCGTCGAGGGTTGCGTACACGTAGGTGGTACTCCATACTGTTGTTGTTGGTGTTACTGTGTGTGGTTTTCGGTTATTGTTGCATCATTCTGGCTGATGAGGGAACACACATACTCATATACTGAGTCAGTAGTGAGTCAGGTGTATATACAGTGCTGTCGTTTCGAAAGTATTAAAATCGATGAGTCAACACTGTTGAGTAGTATGCGCGGGTTTCATTTGCTCCTGCAAAGGTAAAGAATGTGCATGTGTCCATATACTTGGGCCGTCCGTCGAGGGTTGCGTACACGTAGGTGGTACTCCATACTGTTGTTGTTGGTGTTACTGTGTGTGGTGTTCGGTTATTGTTGCATCATTCTGGCTGATGAGGGAACACATATACTCATATACTGAGTCAGTAGTGAGCCAGGTGTATATACAGTGCTGTCGTTGGGAAAGTATTAAATTCGATGAGTCAACACTGTTGAGTAGTATGCGCGGGTTTCATTTGCTCCTGCAAAGGTAAAGAATGTGCATGTGTCCATATACTTGGGCCGTCCGTCGAGGGTTGCGTACACGTAGGTGGTACTCCATACTGTTGTTGTTGGTGTTACTGTGTGTGGTGTTCGGTTATTGTTGCATCATTCTGGCTGATGAGGGAACACATATACTCATATACTGAGTCAGTAGTGAGCCAGGTGTATATACAGTGCTGTCGTTGGGAAAGTATTAAATTCGATGAGTCAACACTGTTGATTAGTATGCGCGGGTTTCATTTGCTCCTGCAAAGGTGAAGAATGTGCATGTGTCCATATACTTGGGCCGTCCGTCGAGGGTTGTGAACACGTAGGTGGTACTCCATACTGTTGTTGTTGGTGTTACTGTGTGTGGTGTTCGGTTATTGTTGCATCATTCTGGCTGATGAGGGAACACATATACTCATATACTGAGTCAGTAGTAAGTCAGGTGTATATACAGTGCTGTGGTTGGGAAAGTATTAAAATCGATGAGTCAACACTGTTGAGTAGTATGCGCAGGTTTCATTTGCTCCTGCAAAGGTGAAGAATGTGCATGTGTCCATATACTTGGGCCGTCCGTCGAGGGTTGCGTACACGTAGGTGGTACTCCATACTGTTGCTGTTGGTAATATTGTGTGTGATGTTCGGTTAATGTTGCATCATTCTGGCTGATGTGGGAACTAATGCGAGGTGCGTTTTCTGTTTTCAAAGAGGCCTTTTGGGTCTTTAACACTTTCCCGGGCGGCAGCGCGACAGGGCTTCTTGCGGAGGGGTTAAGTACCGACTCAGGCTGATCATAAACCCTCTCTGAAACGGAGGTAGTCAGCTATTACGAGTGAGTCAGGTATATACAGTGCTGTCGTTGGGAAAGTATTAAGATCGAAGGGTCAACACTGGTGAGTAGTATGCGCGCGTTTAATTTGCTCCTGTAAAGGTCAAGAAAGCGCATGTGTCCATATACTTGGGCCGTCCGTCGAGGGTTGCGTACACGTAGGTGGTACTCCATACTGTTGTTGTTGGTAATATTGTGTGTGATGTTCGGTTATTGTTGCATCATTCTGGCTGATGCGGGAACCAATGCGAGGTGCGTTTTCTGCTTTCAAAGAGGCCCTTTCGTCTGTAACACTTTCCCGGGCGGCAGCGCGACAGGGCTTCTTGTGGAGGGGTTAAGTACCGACTCAGGCTGATCATAAACCCTCTCTGAAACGGAGGTAGTCAGCTATTACGAGTGAGTCAGGTATATACAGTGCTGTCGTTGGGAAAGTATTAAGATCGAAGGGTCAACACTGGTGAGTAGTATGCGCGCGTTTAATTTGCTCCTGCAAAGGTCAAGAAAGCGCATGTGTCCATATACTTGGGCCGTCCGTCGAGGGTTGCGTACACGTAGGTGGTACTCCATACTGTTGTTGTTGGTAATATTGTGTGTGATGTTCGGTTATTATTGCATCATTATGGCTGATGCGGGAACTAATGCGAGGTGCGTTTTCTGCTTTCAAAGAGGCCCTTTCGTCTGTAACACTTTCCCGGGCGGCAGCGCGACAGGGCTTCTTGTGGAGGGGTTAAGTACCGACTCAGGCTGATCATAAACCCTCTCTGAAACGGAGGTAGTCAGCTATTACGAGTGAGTCAGGTATATACAGTGCTGTCGTTGGGAAAGTATTAAGATCGAAGGGTCAACACTGGTGAGTAGTATGCGCGCGTTTAATTTGCTCCTGCAAAGGTCAAGAAAGCGCATGTGTCCATATACTTGGGCCGTCCGTCGAGGGTTGCGTACACGTAGGTGGTACTCCATACTGTTGTTGTTGGTAATATTGTGTGTGATGTTCGGTTATTATTGCATCATTATGGCTGATGCGGGAACTAATGCGAGGTGCGTTTTCTGCTTTCAAAGAGGCCCTTTCGTCTGTAACACTTTCCCGGGCGGCAGCGCGACAGGGCTTCTTGTGGAGGGGTTAAGTACCGACTCAGGCTGATCATAAACCCTCTCTGAAACGGAGGTAGTCAGCTATTACGAGTGAGTCAGGTATATACAGTGCTGTCGTTGGGAAAGTATTAAGATCGAAGGGTCAACACTGGTGAGTAGTATGCGCGCGTTTAATTTGCTCCTGTAAAGGTCAAGAAAGCGCATGTGTCCATATACTTGGGCCGTCCGTCGAGGGTTGCGTACACGTAGGTGGTACTCCATACTGTTGTTGTTGGTAATATTGTGTGTGATGTTCGGTTATTGTTGCATCATTCTGGCTGATGCGGGAACCAATGCGAGGTGCGTTTTCTGCTTTCAAAGAGGCCCTTTCGTCTGTAACACTTTCCCGGGCGGCAGCGCGACAGGGCTTCTTGTGGAGGGGTTAAGTACCGACTCAGGCTGATCATAAACCCTCTCTGAAACGGAGGTAGTCAGCTATTACGAGTGAGTCAGGTATATACAGTGCTGTCGTTGGGAAAGTATTAAGATCGAAGGGTCAACACTGGTGAGTAGTATGCGCGCGTTTAATTTGCTCCTGCAAAGGTCAAGAAAGCGCATGTGTCCATATACTTGGGCCGTCCGTCGAGGGTTGCGTACACGTAGGTGGTACTCCATACTGTTGTTGTTGGTAATATTGTGTGTGATGTTCGGTTATTGTTGCATCATTCTGGCTGATGCGGGAACCAATGCGAGGTGCGTTTTCTGCTTTCAAAGAGGCCCTTTCGTCTGTAACACTTTCCCGGGCGGCAGTGCGTCAGGGCTTCTTGCGGAGGGGTTAAGATCCCTGTTTCAGATCATCTTAAGATGCATACTCTCCTTCTGAGCAAAGATCTTTGATGTGTCTTTGGATTCATTATTACTTTCACGCGATGATTCTTTACTACGCTGTTTATAGCAGCTAGATTTTCTTATATAACATTATTCCAACTCCCATCTTGGTTGGTCTTTGTTCAGATTATTCTGTGGTTTTCCGCTCCAAATATCGCGTTGTTTGCCGTATTACGCTCAATCCTATTATGTCGATCTGCGTGCACGTCAAAGAGCCCGATATGAATTAAGCTTATTTTCAATCTGCGCTCGCCGAAAGATAACTACTTGTAGAAATAATAATTGTACAGAGTATTAAAAAGGGTTGGATATTAGCAGAAACAAGCAGAAAAAAATAATCAAGACTCGTATACATACTGCCCACTCCGCTTATGCCATTTCATAATTGTAATATGTTGATTTAAGAGTGTGGGTTGAATGAATAGGCTTAATGTATGCCGAGCTTTGTTTAATTATACTCTATTATAATTAACAATATTATTAGTAAAACTGAACTATTGATAACTTCAATGACATCCTAATTAAATTCACTGCATAATTTATAACAATAGCTTTAAATTAATTTCAATAATTAATGTACTCGAATATGGTGCTAATTATCGCGAATTTACAGTTATGCCGTAATTATTACACATGAAATAATCTACGGACACATTTTAATCTTCTGGAAATAGTAATAACGAGAAATGGTCAAAATTAATTCCAGATAATTACATATTGCGTGCAGCTGGTGAACGGAGGATATTCCAAAATTCGTCGGTTTAGTTATTGGCAGAGTTCCCAGGCGCAGTTTGAATTTGCAGCTTATGTTTCCGAAATTAACAACGTCACATGCCGATAAAATTAGTATTTCCGTAATTATGTAAATGCAGAAACCAGAATGCTTAATAGTTTCAATTTGCAAACATTATACAGAGCGCCCCAGAAAAAGTTTCTAACTTTGTTGATGTATCTCGGCAAACTACTCATAAGGTAAAACTAGTTGAAGAAACATGGCAACTTTCGAATGATGTCTACGGCAATCAATTTTATTCGTCAGAAATGATAGAAGTATGATTTTGCTACATTATGTTTCATATTAATTATAGATCAATATCAATATTCAATTATTTGAACAGATACAGTGGCTGTAATATTAGTACAAGGCAATCACCAATTTGAAATTCCATCTAAAAATTGATGAAGAAGTTTAAAAACTGGGTGCAAAACTCTACGCAATTCAAGAAAACTTTAACATCTTCCATAAACAATCGAATTGATAGCCTTGTTTTTTAAGCAATGATATAAGTATGAATTTGCTAAATTGTATTACATATGAAAAAAGTATTTGAACAGATACAGTGGCTGCAATATTAGTATAAGGCAATCATCAATTGGAAATTCCATATTTAAATTGATGAAGAAGTTTAAAAATTTGGTGCAAATTCTACGAAATGCAAGAAAACTTCAACATCTACCATAAAAAATCGAATTGATAGCCTAATTTTCTAAGCAATGATAGAAGTATGCATTTGCTAAATTGTATTTCATATCAATATAAAATTATTTGAACATATACAGTGGCTGCAATATTAGTATAAGACAATCACCAATTGGAAAATCCATCGTTAAATTGATGAAAAAGTTTAAAACTTTGGTGCAAACTCTACGAAATGCAAGAAAACTTCAACTTCTATCATAAAAAATCAAATTGATAGCCTTGTTTTCTAAGCAATGATAGAAATATGAATTTGCTAAATTGTATTTCATATCAATATAAAATTATTTGAGCAGACACAGTGGCTGCAATATTAGTATAAGGCAATCACCAAGTGGATATTCCATCTCTATAGGTTTAAAAACTCGATGCAAAACTCTAAACAATGCAAGAAAACTTCAACATCTTTCATAAAAAATCGAATTGATAGCCGTTTTCTAAGCAAAGTTCGCCGCGATCGTTTACACTGCTACAAATATTGCTACAATTTTCTTAGGCAACCGTTTGAAACGCCTGGCGTATGGAATAGGCTGATATGGCTGACATGAATTTGGTTTGGCAGCCGGGGTCATAACATTTTAAACCAATTTACATAACCTAACCTAAACCAACCTAAATTTTCACCTAGAGGTGCTTAATTTTTCAAATAGGAAACTGGGCTGTTACAAATTTCTGCGTTTTAAATTGTTTCTTTTACATAAGCTATTCTGCGCCTTTTAAAGTTATATTCGCGCAGTGCTTGCATTTATTAAGAAAATTATTATTGTTTGTTTAGTATATCCCGCAAAATCGCAGGACTATGGAGCGATCGCTTAACTATTCTGCCATTCTTGCATATATGAATTCTTATTACGTTTTAACGTAATCTGCCCAAGGCTGCTGCAGAGAAGCATTATATTCAAATCAGTATCAGTAGTGATCAATAACATCGTTACTGTTTTTTAACAATATAAGCTGGTGTCGCTGAACTTTAAAGCTTGATTTGACACTGGGGCTGGAAAATGTTTCTATAATGAGAACATTTCATACTTGGTGCAGAATTGTATATTGAGTGCTAAGTAATTATATAAATACGGAAACCTGAAATATACCGTTTCAATTTTGTAGGAAGTGCCAAGTCGTCTTGACTACGTCCATTGATTAATTTTAATTGTCATTATAAAAACTGCTCATCTGAGTATTGCGCTTATAATTAAATTAGTTAGAATTGGTGAAAACATCATGCGCCAAGAGTTTCCCTTAATTTTGTTTAAGTTTAATTGTGAATTATAATTTAATTAAATTTTGAATCCTACACAGCTGTATTTAGAAAACCGGCAACACTCAACGTAATCAAGTGCATACATTTTGCTTTGTACGATTTAAGGCGTCGACTACTAATAGGCTTTGATGGCAAATTGTAAGCCAGGGAATCTAAAATAGGGAGCCACTCCAACAAAAATCATGTAAAAATAAAACTTATTGAGCCGCAGCGAACTGATTATAATTGGACTTGTAAAATTGCGCCTTGTGCGGTGTCTACAGTCAACGTTTCATATTTTCATGTTGAATCCTACAGATATTTATTAAACTAGAACCGGGCTCATTTACTTCGAATTAAGTCCCATATCCCGGGTACACATAATAATGATGTTTGTTTAATCGAATTGAAGCGCATGCAATTACGCAACGTTAAACAAAACTTGTTACAGCTGTCGGATTTCGAGTAAACACGGCGGAAGGCAATACAATATTAATGACGGATTTTCAGTCCTTTTCAGGACAAACGCTCTGATGTCAGAGAGCGGATGCCAGCAGTTATGAAGTGTGTTTTAATAGAAAGTTTAACATTGTCACATTGTTTACCGTTTATGAGTTCAGTGGGAATGTTTGCGTTGCCGTTTATTTCATATGAACTATTTTCAGAATTTACAGTTAAAATCGTATATAGAAAGTCTATCAGTTATGATTTGTAAGCACACAAAGAATATTGAGTGCAGTTCGTTTCAGATTGGTATTTTCAATCTAAGTTATTTGTTAGAATCGATGAAGTTCTCTATTTATGTAACTAATGAGAAAACTAAATACATTCTTTAGTAGTTATGTGAATATTGCAGAATGGTTACAAAATAATCTAATTCGTGTCTGCAATAAATCATCATCATTAAGTATTCTTCACGTTAAGTATTCTGAGCGAAATCATTAAAATTGAAGAACACATTATGCGAAATTAATAGAAAATCGGATCATTGATAAAATAAAAACAGTTATTTGTGATGAGACAACTGAAAGCACAGTGAAACTCGACAATCTGTGCTCCAAACTGTTGCAGTGCCTCAAAGGACACATCCAATATCTCGCACTAATTGTCATCCCGTGCCAATAAATTCCCATGCGGTGCGAATATCCCGGATTCCTGCACCCCCAGGGGGGGACTTTAGGGAAGTTTTCGCGGAACTGGGTCAGTGTGGGTTAGTCGGGCAGCCCTTGCGCCTCTAAAGTCACGCGACCCTTGAAATTAGGGATTTGAGTTGTGCGATTTGAGAAACTGCCCAGCGCTTAAGGCCCAGATTATAAATCTGGTCGCGCATCCTGTGCGGCAATTGTCCGTGAATCGCACTCATAATCGCGGAAATGAAATAAAGTTATATCCGGCGGATATAACCGCATTTTATGAAGCACTAAAATATTGCAAGGCATTTTGCTGCCTCTTCATTCGTACGTGGATAAAATAATCTTTATTAAGTGCAGTGATTTAGGCTTAGTTTGCCATACAGTTCTACGGAATGAAACGTTTTCGTTTTAATAAAAAAACAAAAAATGTGTTTTCATCAAAAACTCGTCACAAATATCGCAGCCGACTATAATCATTCTGCGCTTTTAAATATTGAGCATAATTTAAAAAATAAAATTGTACTTGTGAACTTGTGATACATCATTGTAACGAAAATTGCTTTAAAACGCCACACTTGAAAAACTATTCCAACTTTTTTTTTTGTCTGTAACGAATATTCAATCAAAGCCAACTTGTTATACATCTTTGGATTCAGAAAAATAATCTCTACCAGAAAGAAAAAAAAAAGAAAATATATGTAACCATTTGAAAAATAAAAGTTAGCCATCGCTGAAATGAAAATTGATTTTGCAAAAAAAAATTAGGGCTCCTTTATAGAACATGTGGAGCCATTTAATTTTGTTTTTATTTTTTTTTTAAATCGGCCAATAAATAAAGGAGTTATGACCAGCGGCATTTTTAAGAGACCCTGTATAAGTAAATGAAAGAAAATTTACGGCATTAAATTTGGGAGTAGACTATACATTATATCCGACTGTTTTAATTAATACAGTCTAATTAAATTTCTAACAACAAAACTAACAGCATGTGTAATTAATTAACGACACAAATAAAATTAATTACACAACCCCAGGTTATTTAGATAAAAACCACATAACATATCAAGTAAAATATTAAATAATTATAAAACGTGCAACATTGCAATATTCCGTATTCAATATTCTAGCAGCTTCAATAAAAAAATGTAATAGCAGTGCATCGGCCTGAAGCATTAAACCATTCACCTACACCATATCGGCGATATTGTATAAACATGATGCTGTCGATCATCTCGGCAAGTTCATCGCGAGCGCTTTAACCGTTTCATTCGTGCTAATGAAAGAGCCACGGGGAGGTTTTATCACCTCGAGGATGAATAATGGAGAAGCACGCTCTTGAGCATGAGCGAAAACACGGCGTAATGCGAATCCGATAAAAAACGACGATTTTGGGACAGAGTTTAGCTCTTTAGGGCGTTAGTCGCGGTGTGCCGGAAGCTTAACGAGCTTTAAAAAACAGTGCCAGGTATAAGCTTTTTTGTTCTACCCCAAAATAATAAATACATTCGAATGGATGAAATGGAAACTGTAGCAATTTAAATTTTATTCGTGACGAATTTTGTTCACATACACTTAACGTATGAGAATATATCTTGGCGGGATTTAATTTTTTTAGCCTTTGAAGTGGCCATCACAATATTTTATCATATAATCTCCGGTGGAATTAAAATCACAATAATTAAATTATTACAAAATAAAGTACAAAGTAAACGTTTGAGTAAACGTAGTTAACAGTATTTCAAAGATGAGGCAGCGATTGCGAGAATACAAAGATAATATTATAGAATATAATGTGAGCACAAATAATAGTATATTTTGCAACAAGACATGAAAACACCGTTTTTTTTCACCAGGCAAGCCTACGAACGAAAAAAAAAACTTTTTCAACTGGAGTAGGGAATGCTATTTTTGCTACGATAGTGCAGTTTATAAAATATTAGATATTAAAGAATGATAAAATGATATGTAATCCAAGAGTTTTATGATTTATTTTTCCAACACAAAGTATGCAGTTTTCTTTTATTTAACCTATTCTAGTTAAAATTAATAGAAACCAGAAGATGCAAGATTAAATATCTTTCCAGAAAAATATAAGCAATTACAAGTTACTAGTGTGGTTTACTCCCCCAAGTTATGGTGGAGGTGCCGGGCTTCGATTTCGTTTTTAGACGTGGGCATCAAATCCGTCACAACATTTTCAACTTGTTATATTTTTCTACACAGTATAAGCAAAAATACAGATTATTTTTTTTGTTTATAGCAAGTACACGGTTATTTAAAAACCTGTAAGCCTAAGAAACGTTACTTAAAGATGTATGCTCTATCAATGCTAATTCCGACTTACATTCTAAAATTTGTAAATATTTAAATGAACGCAAATAATTACACAATTCTATATAAAATATTACTATTGCATTTCTGCTTTATAATCAAATACTATATAAACAAACTGTTTTCAAAATATGTATACAAATACCCGGAGAAATATGACAGGAAAATAATATAAATTGTTTATGCGAGCGAAACTAATTATTACACAATTCCATTTGAAATTGTATTTATTCCGATAGCTGGATTATTATTTAATATATGTACATGAATTTGTTTTCGGAACATCTGCATAAATAACCACTCGACATTCATAAAATCGCCGGGAAATATTTGGGCGAATAAAATACGTCCAGTAATATAATAAATGGCCAACCAAGCCTGCAAAAAAAGGTCCCATTACAGTCCTCCCACATCGGTACTGAAAGATCGCATTTATCTTCTGTAAAGAACTTTTTCGGACCGTTCACTCTGAAACTTCGGTCCTAATAAAAGCGCCAGTGAAATACCTTCTCAAAGTATTCGTAAACTTCGGCATTGCCCGTGATTCGAGCTGAAGAATGCGTACACGCGGAGTGTAGATAAAGCGAGGAAAGTTGGGGGCGTGGAAACTGCCAGCGGCAGGAGGAAAGCAGGGCGCTTTCCACGGAAAATTCGAGAGTTGGGTCGTTATTTCATAGATGGGGCAGCGATTGCGAGACGTTAATATTGTAGAATATAATATTGATGCGAGCATAAATAATAGTATATATTGCAACAAGAGATGAAAACACCGTTATTTCGCCGGGGCAAGTCCACGAACGAAAAAAAACTGCTATTGCTAATGCTATTTTTTCTACGATAGTGCAGTTTATAAAATATTAGCTATTAGAGAACTTTCTAGTTCAAAACTTTCAAGTTCAAATATAATTCATAATGAACTGTCACTGTCAAAATGCAAATTACTGAAATTAATGTTTGTAAAGTCGTTTCCATAAAAATTAATGCATGCTTCCATTTAATGTTTATTTTCATCTGTAGATGTGGAAATATTTTCACATTTTTCACACAATATTTTTTACCAGAGTACAAAAGTATCAGTTTCATGTATAGTAAGCCGTGGAAAAACTACTACTTTCACATAAAGGGTGAGTTTTTTTTTCATATTAAGCATTGGGCTCTCGGAAACTATAAAACATACAGATTGGGTTAAATTAGGAAAGAATTGTCATTTTAACATATTAAGAGCTTGTGCAAGATATGCTTTTGTTTTTGAAAAACAAAATCATAGTTTTTGAGTTATAATACAAACTTCACTTTTTTAAAATCATAGATGGCGACATTTTGAATAAAAAATGACATTTTTTTCTCTTTATAACGCTATATTTGCTATATTTACTTTCATAAATAAATGAGATGCAGGAATTTTCGTTGTATATTTGAATACAATTTAGTATAATTTGAATAGAAAAATGAATAGAATTCTCGTAGTAAGAGGAAAGAAAAAACTGCCCTTTAAAAAAAATAAAGTTCGTATTATAACTGAAAAACTGTGTTCTTTTTTCAAAAACAAAAAAAAACAGAAGCATATCTTGCATATCCTCTAAAAACGACAACTCTTTCCTTACTTAGCAGAATCTTTGTCTTATGGTTTCAGAGATCCCAATGCTTAAAATGAAAAAAAAACTCACCCTGTACATGAGTAGAAAAAAAAAATTCTTTGGAGGTTCTTAAGCTTTTGTACGTGAGTACGTGAGTTTTCATGAAATATGGGTCCTGAAACCCATATTTCATGAAACCAAATTATTGGTGATCCTCAAGCTTTAATTTTTCTCAAAAAAAAAAAAAACTAAGCCATTTATTTTTCTCTTTGCGAATATCTGAAACTACTACATGGTTGCATAACAAAACTATCTAAGAAAATCGAGTTTAGTGCAAAAATGTGAAAAATTAAAACCTTCCCTTAGAAAACAAAGGATGCAAGTTAAACAAATACGATTTACTAATGTCGGTTTGTGTTTACCAAATAAGGTTGTAAATTAAACTGTGTCAATTAGTGTCAATAATTATGGTAGGTACCTACACAAAAAAAACTCAGACAAATTGACATTAGTAGAACGTATTTGTTTAACTTGTTTAACAAATTATTGGTGAACCTCAAGCTTTGATTTTTCTAAAAAAAAAAAACAAAGGCATTTATTTTTATATTTGAAACTACCATGAGGTGGCATAACAAAAAGTTCTAATAAATCGAGTTTAGCGTAAAAATGTGAAAAATGAAAGACCTTCCATTAGAAAACAAAGGATGCAAGTTAAACAAATACGATTTACTAATGTCAGTTTGTGTTTACCAAATAAGGTTGTAAATTAAACTGTTTCAATAAGTGTCAATAATTATGGTAGGTACACAAAAAAACTAATTAGCTATTAAACTGTTGTTTTTTCCGAAAAAAAAATTGGTTCCTTACATTTTACTCACCCTGTATAAAAGTCACACGTATAGTATACGTAGAATTATGTAGATGATGAAAATGATTAATTTAACCTAAATCTTATTGAACTTTGAAAATAAAAAATCATACAGCGTTATTGACAAAAATTTAATCCGTATTTTTCCGAAAAAAATAATATAGGCTCTATGAAGATGGTTCCTTACATTTTACTCACCCTGCATAAAAGTCACACGTATAGTATACGTAGAATTATGTAGATGATGAATATGATTAATTTAGCCTAAATCTTATTGAACTTTGAAAATAAAAAATCATACAGCGTTATTCATAAAAAAATAATCCGTGGTTTAGCGTTGGTGTAGCAGTATTTTACAAAGGGTTACTAATATTAAACCACGCTTAAACCGCGGCTTAAATTTTTATGAATATCACTGTAAGTCATTAATATCTAGGAAAATTATTGCTAAAATTATTATCGCCACTAATTTTTCGTGTAATAATAAATATATCGTCGGCTTAATGTTACAAAGTTGTATGTGCAAATTTGTAAATTTGGGAATAAGGATTTTAAATATGCTATATCAAAAAATGATAAATTTTGCACTGTCAATAGATATGTTTTTATCACAGTTTCCTAATGATCCAATTTAATCTTCCAACAAGTGCTTTGAAAACATATAGCCCTGCAAAGCTATAGAACTATTTTTTTTTAAATATTACATGCAACCTTGTAGCCGACGATATGCAGAAAATCATGTGCTGCTTAGATATCATTTATATAATTTTTTTAACAATTAGGCAAAGCTAATATTTCTAAGCAATTTCTAATATAAGCTAAGAATTCTTATATTCACAAAAAAATATTGCTGTGTAAAAAAATAACATTAACTAAATATGTTATAATTAAAAACATAATAGTTTGCATATCAGCAAAGCTGCATAATACACATGAAGATAATACGAGCATAAAAATATGTCATTATCGTTAATATTAATGAGGCTACTATTATTTCGAAAATTGCTGATAACTACGATTAATATTTGTTTTTATGCAAGCCCTCGCCATGTTTTGTTACATTCTGGGCTGAACATGCCATGTAAATTATGTGTCCATAAAGTTTTTACAGTCCGGTGCAATCATGGTGGTAACAAAACTCCTGCTCATTTTGCTTTTGTTGGAAAGTTATGCCTTTGCAAATTTTTTTCGAAAACCCCGAAATGTATGTCCATCTTTCATCGATTACTTCATCATGGATATAAGCAAGAATTGCTATTTTAATGAAGATGTCGGCGCTGATTTGGTATGTAATATTGATTTCTGTATACCTCCAATGATAAATTGAATAATAATAATATTAAAAATAATTTCTAAATAAATAAATAATAAGAATTTATACAGGGTGGCTACTTGTTAATATGTAAAAAAATTAATTCTCCATAAAATAAATAATATAATAAATAGTAAAATGAATAATAATAATAATAATAAATAGCTATTTATGGTGTAGGAATTATACGAATTATATTACGAATTGAATTTTTTTTCCAATTCGCATTAAAAAATGATCATTATGTATATTGAATCTCATCGTTAAAACTATACTTTATATACAGGGTCCGTCATTTCACCTCCCGTCTTCTATAGCTCAGTTACTAATTGAGTTAGGATTTTGATATTTTGCAGACTATTTCGAGATTTATTCATAAAAATGGCTATTGGAATAGTTGATAAATCGAGTTTTCTGCACATAACTTTTAATGTGTTAGGAATTGCGATAGAGTTGTAATTTTGAAAAATGTATGTCTTTTAATTCCACATGGAATGACATAAAATTATACAGGGACTCCAATTTAAAATAAGAAAAATAAAGTGCTTTAAAGTTTGAAAAGTTTGACACTTAATTTTGGACACTCTGTATAATGCATATCAATAAAACTTGCTTAACGCAACTGTCAGACCTTATGTAATGAGTACCTTGTATGGTTTTATTAACGAGGCACTATTTTTATCCCTTATTAATTTTATTAACCAATGGTGAAAAACTGATTTTTTTCAGTTTTACGTTTTTTATGCTAATATCACTGAACCGATTTCAATAAAAATGTATGGGTATGTAGGCATCCATAAAGGGCACCCAAATAAGCAACAAAAATATACATCGTGATGACGTCACGCTTTTTTGGGACACCCTGTATAATCAAAAACATTTTCCTGAAATACGCCCCAGAATGCAAGTAAAGTCTGCAAAATATCAAAATCCTAACTCAATTAGTAACTGAGCTATAGAAGACGGGAGGTGAAATGACGGACCCTGTATATGAGCTTATATTAAAAATACAATAAAAAAAATCCTAATTGAGGCTGAGTTGTACGAAATTAACGAATTCTCTCAGGACGTTTTCACCACACATCATTAGATTTTATATGGCGCTTTGTTGCTGCACTTATTTTAACATGGTTTATGGTGTTTGTATCTTTTATTACCCTGTTTGTCCCCACTGTTGATTCGCTTTTGTTTAACAGTGGGCAGTTTTATTATGTAACTAATTGTATATTTTTGTATTACCACCTAAGTATTTTGTGAATTATTTTTGACACACTATTGACCTGTGCTCTGTGAATTGTATCTGTATTTTTCCACTCTGCACCAAGTAAAAATTAAATTAAATTAAATACAGACTGACTTTACGGCTTTTCCTTGACTGACTTTTATTATATTTATTTGAATATTTTGATATTGTTATTGAGTTTTCTGCAATTTCAAAAACACTTTCTGGTTTTTCACTTTCTTAGGTTTCATAATGGTTTTTGATATTTTGGTTCAAATCAAATTTCAGAACACTGTCCAAAGTATATATTCCTAATTGATTGATTAAGAAAAAAACTGATTTGTTTCAAACTATTTTGATATTATGATTGCACAGTCTAGAAAATATTGCATGAAACTTTGTGGCAATTTCTGAAATCTTCTTTGTGTGTATTTATTTGTATATTTTCATTGTAAGTATAATCAAAGTAAATTTTCCGGAATTTGAATAACTATTCTGTAATTTTTTCGGTACACTTTTGTTAAATGTTTTAGATGCATTAAAAAAACAGTTGAATATTTTGACAGAATTTTAATGCGATTTTAATAAATTTTATCATCTACTCATAGTTTTAGGGTTACCTTAAAGGAAATTCTATTGCAGAATATATTTTCAATAACTTTTCCGGATGTTGAATAAATATTCTGCTATTTTTTTGTTACACTTCAGAAATGTTTGTTTCACTTTTATATCGTATTTGTGTATTTACTGTGTATTTTTATCTATATTATATTGTATGAATTATACTGACTTATGTAAACCTGTAAATGGTGTTAGCATTAATAAAAATATATTATTATTATTATACATAATGAGCATTTTAATAATGCGAATTGGAAAACATATTTTTTGAAATTCGCATTATTAAAATGCTCATTATGTATATTGAATCTCATCGTTAAAACTACACTTTAATCGAATGGGTGAATAAAATGTTTACATTTTCACTTTATTCACTAAAACCATTGACAACGTGAATAAAGTTTTAAAAAAAATAGGTAAATTCGCACTATCCTTGAAATTTTCGTCGTCACCTGACAATGAGACACTTCACGCCAATTCTGATAATGAATTGGAAAAAATCTTGTATGATACACGTGAATAAAGCAATTTTATCCACTCGAAAACATTATCGCACTCGCTTGCGCTACACTGTTTTTTCGGGGATAAAATTCGACTTTACTCACTTCACGGTTGGTATCTTGGATTTTATTTTTCTTCAGTTGGTACTGTTCTGTGGCATGCGGAATAATTTCAACGGGGTCGAATAACATAAATAGCTATTACAAATAAGTAAATAATAAGTATTTATGCAGGATGGCTACTTGTTAATATGTAAACTTTTTAATTCTCCATAACATAAATCATATGTGAATAAATGCAAATTGGATGGTATTATTGCCATCTATTTTTTTTTTTGAGTCCTCACATATTTTTGAACAAATAGTACAACAAATTATTAATATTAACAAGGCAGATTCGTCTCCTGACTGTGTAAACACTTGAAATTTCTATTTAACTGTTTTTGTTTCTCCACATATAATATTAAAATATTGCAAAGTTGGACACCATCTTCATAGGACAACAGAGACCGGTTTCGACCTGGTGGGTCTCGTCCGTCCAATATGACCGGAGAGGATGGCCAAACTATACATTTCGTAGTACTTATTTATAAATCATTGTATGCAACACAAAGTGCGGGGAAAGCATATATCGGGTGTCTGTAAAAGATCATATGCCAATTATGTTGGTATCTTGGATTTTATTTTTCTTCAGTTGGTACTGTTCTGTGGCATGCGGGATAAATTCAACGTGGTCGAATAACATAACCAATAAATATTGGGAATCAAATAAAAACAGGATTGACGAGAATAACTCTATGATCAGTTTGGCTTTTGAGTTGCACTACTAAGGCCCAGTCGCATGAACGTAGATCAGTTTGACTCTGGTTCAGTTACCTAAGATGCCATTCTTGTATCCTAAGTGACTGAACCACGATCAAGCTGATATCCGTTCATACAACTGGGCCTAAGTAGGACCATGAGGATGTCCTAATGGTCCTAAATGTTCAGTTTGGGATAATCAAGAAGACGGTTTTTAATAATGCTATCGGCATGCCGCTGCAAGCTGTCACAGTGACGGCCGAAACGTCAGTGGTGACAACTGTAATTTGGAAACTCTGGAGTGCTACCAACACAATTTGCGTACGGGTTATTTCAGACACCCGATACATGCCACCCATTGATAATTGATTGGTCAGAGCCTTAACTCACAGAAAACACAATTTATATTTCTTTTCATTGTCAATATTGGTTATTGATATTTTTTTTCAGCCTCGTCTTGTGAAACAAAACAATTATCCACTGCAGTCGTATGAATATAAAGTGAAGACGGAAGATGGCTATCTACTCTCACTCTACAGATTACCAAACAACCCCAAGCGCAAAGGTGTGGTATTTTTGCAACACACTATCATGACCACTTGTAATGTGTTCCTTGATAAGGGCGACAGATCTTTAGGTACGCAAAGATTTTGTAATAGAATTGAATACTTAATACCACTTCATTTAAAATTTAAGCTTAATAATGATTTATTGCAGGCTACATATTATACAAACAAGGTTACGATGTGTGGCTTGGTAACTCGCGAGGCAACTTTTACTCCAACAAACATAAGAGTTTAAATCCTCAAAGTAAAGAGTATTGGGATTTTAGGTAAAGCTGATGCAATTGAAAAAGTTGATCACCAAAATAAATCTCCCCATTAATATTGTAGCTACCATGAAATGGGCGTGTATGATATACCAGCATCTATCGATTTTGTTAAGACAGTAACTGGAGTAGACAAGCTTGCTTTCGTGGGCAATTCCTTGTCAGGAACCACAGCTGCCGTCTACGCATCTTTGAAGCCCGACCATGCAAAGGCGAGCATCAAAGTTATGGTGTTGATGACACCAGGTGTCTACCTGCATCCAATAAGCACGCCATTGTGGTATTTGGCACAATTACATGAACTAATCTACGTACGAATGCCAAATAATTTCAATTTTCTGCAGACTTATTGCCTCATTTTTAGAAAATAGCAGACGCACTAGGTATAAATATGATGTTTGATCATCATCACACGCGCAGGATGACGTGGTTGTTTTACAACGTTCCGGTATTAATAAAGCCTTGTTGGCTGCTGCTGCAACTGGTCGCAGGATACAGCCCTAAGCAGGTTGATCCGGTAAAATGCAATAAATCTATGGTACTACTATAGTACCACTTGCTGTACCTAGTTCAATGCTCATAATAATTGTTATAAATGTTAAGTTTTAAAAGTATATTTCTGTTGTACATATCTACTAAGGCAAAACCCGATAAGTCAAATAAAATTGATTGTTCGATTGTAGAGAGCTAGCGAAGATTTCATTAGACAAAACCCCACATGGTTCTCATACTCCTAGATTACGTACAGCCAAAATAAAGAATTCCACATGTACGTTCCTTTGCGATTCGTCGGCGGCAAAACCCAATAATATTTTGACTTTTGATTTTTGACTTATCGGGTTTTTCCTTAGTAGATATGTACCACAGAAATATACTTTCTAAACTTTAACATTTATAATAATTATTATGAGTATTGAACTAGGTACAGCATGTGGTTTGTTTTATGTTTTGTAGCTTCTTCTACCGATACTGTACTCGCAAACTCCTAATGAAGTGTCTACCAAGACTTTGAATCACCTTGGTCAAAATATTGCATCTGGAGGAAAGTTTCAGCGATATGATTATGGCATTGAGGCGAACTTAGTAATATATGGATCAGAGCAACCTCCAGATTATCCGATTAATAACATCACAGTACCACTGTATGTTTTGTCTGGAAGCAGCGATCGCATAGTTCGCAAAAAAGTAAGTAATCCCTTACATTATACAGTGCAAGAAATGGTGTTGCCGAAGCACATCATGAAATTCGAAGTTTTATCGGTTTATATGAGTTATAACTAGATGCATCCAATAAAAGGTCTGATTTTTCGTGAATACTTCATTATTCTTCAGAAATTAAATATATTGTATGCATTGGATATAGTTATCCAACTAAAATAATCCAAATATAGGCTTTAATATAAATAGGCATTTGAGTAATCTCCTAAATAGTTTGCCTCAGCAGCAAAATTGTTATTGTTTTATTCTGTTTATTATGTTTATTTCTATGTTTCATTGCTAAACTTTAGAGGAGACACGAAAGCTCGAATTTCATCAGTAATACAAACTGTTTTGGATTGAAACGGAACTTTCATTGTGGTGAGATATGTATTTGATAGTCTAACGGTCGGTTCCATAATGGTATTAAAGTTTACTTTAAACCGAAAAGGCGCCTTTAAGTACTGTAACGTGTTCGATAATTGATTTTTAAACGTCACTTTGCGAAAGTGTCACTTTACTAAAGTGTAAAAAAAGTGTCTTTTATCATATGGAACAGAAGCAGAGTTTAAAGTCGACTTTTCTATTAAGTAAGCTTTACATAAAGACCTTTCTGTGATATTATGGAACCAGTCCTAAGATTTTCATTCAGAACAGAACAGAACAGAACAGAACAGAAGCAGAGTTTAAAGTCGACTTTTCTATTAAGTAAGCTTTACTTAAAGACTTTTCTGTGATATTATGGAACCAGCCCTAAGATTTGCATTCACGGTTAAAGCCATCTTCCGGATGGGACATATCACAGTGAGGATAAAAACTACCCCCTTAATGCGCTTCCAATTCTCATCTCTTTGGGTGTGTTAATCCATCGGATAACTATTCGCAAATTCAAACGTGAATGGCAAGACTCCAAAGCGTTTGGTAGCTTAATATATGAATTATAATTGTTTTTTCTTCACAAATCTAATAAATTGATACCCGATGAAATGGATCGTAAATCTTGATAAAACATTTATACGTGTGATATTTTTAGGGTGTTGATGCTTTTTACAAAAACGTGTCGACGGTGGAAGAGGACCTCTACGGTCACGACACCATAGAAGGCTTCAACCACATCGACTTCTTATACGGCAAAGACGTGGCTCCAGACGTGTACGGAAAAATCGTGGAGGTTCTGAAGAATGTGTACAAGAAGTGAGGCGGCGGCATGAGTAAATAAAGCGAGTTCCTGCGTTCGCCGTTTGTTTTCCTTTCGATCCCTAATCCCTGCGAAGACAAACAGCAGGAGATATTGCATCGTCTCACAGCTGATTACATATTTGCCCGTGGCAAACGACCAGCATTCACGCACAATCGATCGCGATTGCAAATCGGATTTGGTTACTACTTTTTGAAGTTTAGGGTTTCCCGCAAATTGACATACATCTGAAAATTATTTGCGAGTGCCATGAGAATGTAGATTAAATTCCAAAATTGGAGTGGTTTAATTTTCTTTGTCAAAAAATGTCACGGGGACGTACATTATAATATAATAATAGCAATAATAAAAATAATAATAATAGATGCGTGCGTGATATTCGAATTAAGACTCCGACTAATTAATTGCAGGAAGATTATATTTGGATTTGGATTTTTGGACAGATTTGGTACGTACCAACGCTTTTAGTATAAATTAGTCCGGCACACAAGTACGGTATTTTCAACCGATCTGGCCTGCCGTCCGCGTTTGGCATCCCTGTCACGCTAATTTGCGACAGATCGGCATGACAGCGATGCCAAAAGCGGACGGCGGGCCAAATTGGTTAAAAATCCCGTACATGTGTGCCTGCCTAATATGTATTTGTGACTACCAGACAGCAAAATTAACATTGGTGAATTATGTAAGGATTAACCATTGCTGTGTCTAAATATGTGATTGTCACATAGGAAACAGCAGACAGTTGAATTGATCAAATTTATATTATTGTCAGATTGCTGTTATTTTTAGAATTTGCTGATTCCATTCAACTCAATATGACCATTTAATTATCAATATCCCTTTAAACAATTATGTAATATGAAATTTATTTAACAGAAGTAAATTTCTGTTTGTTTTAATTATTTGGTTTTGGCCAATCAGAAATAATATATAGCTCATGGCAATAGTTGATCCTTACAAAATGTCCCAATGTTAATGACTGGTAGTCACAGACACACACTGTATAATTACTAATTACAAATTAAGAAATAATAACCATAATCTATATTTAGTTTTTTCGGCACTTTACTGATGATTTTAGAAAAAGTTAATTGCTATCATTTATGTTATTTTGTTTTGGCCAATCAGAAATAATATTTAGCTCATGGCAATAGTTGATCCTTACAAAATGTCCCAATGTTAATGACTGGTAGTCACAGACACACACTGTATAATTACTAATTACCAATTAAGAAATAATAACCATAATCTATATTTACTGTTTTCGGCACTTTACTGACGATTTTAGAAAAAAGTTATTGGCTATCATTTATGTTATTTACTTCGTGAGTCGCCTCGGCAAATAATATCCTCTTTCGTGATAAAAAAATAACTTAAGTACCTTGTTGCACAAGTAACTAATAGTCGCAACAAGTAAAAATACAATTCTTTTACATTACATATCATGAATTTTAATTGGTATCCGATTTTTTCAATTACAACAAACTTTCCCTTTCACGTTATCGCTCACCACGTGTGATTTTTTTTCTGTGCTGAATCAATCGTGTATATTAGCTATAACATTCGATCATAGCACTAATAAAACTGAAGTGCATTATTCTATTGGTAGAAAGTTATACATATGCGCATAATTGTGAAAAACCCAAAAATGTATGCGCCACATTCCTAGACTACTTCATCAAAGACATCAGCAACACTTGCTTCTTAATACAGACGTTGGCATAGATTTGATACGTACGTACCTGCTAGCGTACCCGCAAACAGGCAGAGTATATGCGATATATTGCTCGAGTACCTGGTTTAAG
This sequence comes from Othius punctulatus, assembly GCA_951805005.1. NCBI lineage: Eukaryota > Metazoa > Arthropoda > Insecta > Coleoptera > Staphylinidae > Othius > Othius punctulatus. The sequence continues at coordinate 18,976,107 of OX638145.1, forward strand.
TAACGTAATGCGAAATTTAAATTCTTTTAAAATTGCAACTCATATAAGACATAATACAAAATTACAGACATCGATTGCATTGTTCTTATCGTGGCAATTTCTTACAATATGCGAGATAAAAATAATGTATGGAGGGAAGTTGAATATTTTTTATTCTGCCATGAGTTGATTATCACCTTATGAACTAATTATTATTACTTTTAAAAACCGTGAATTAATAGTTATATTTATTCTTAATAATTATGAATTATTTATTACAGTCTCGTCTCGTAACTGAAAACATTTGCGGCGTTTATTTTAAAAAGTGCAATGTGCAAAAATCAGTTTTGTGGGAAATTTAAAAAAAGTTGCAATGGAAGTTATATCTAAGTATCTAAGTATGAGTATTAATCTTGTGACCAAACTAAGCCAAGTGAGATATTTGATCTTATACGAGATTTCATTTATTGAAGTTAAGAATAGTTATCTGCCAGATGGACATACCCATAAGAAGGAATAGAAACCTGCTCGGTGCATTTTTAATCTATAATACATGTGGGTTTACGAGCTAGTACCATACGTAATTCAATAAAATGTCTAGTAGCAAATGATCTAACTAGGAGTATAAATCTTGTGACCAAACTATTGCCAAATGAGATATTTGATTTTCCAAGAGATTTCATTTATTGAAGTTAAGAATAGTTATCTGCCAGATGGACATACCCATAAGAAGGAATAGAAACCTGCTCGATGCATTTTTAATCTCTAATACATGTGGGTCAGACCGTCAGACAACTATTCAGAAATTCAACAGCAGATATAGAGATAAATTCTAAAGCTCTATAGAAATACAAATAACTAAATAATTCAACAATTACATTGTATTAATAATAATACGTGTAATAATAAAAAATACGCTATTTATATACAGTTAATCTTAGCAACTTTTAGGCCCGTATCTATAGTCCGTACTTGAGCATGAGTTCGACTCAAGTCGTATATTTGCGTGTATTTGGTTCCGTTTGGTGCATAAATAAGTCGTATAGAATTAAAACTCACAATATCCATTCCACAATTTTAACTGCTTTTATTATTAAAATGCTATATAAAAAAGCATTTGTTTATTTTACAATTCATTTTGTAGAGCTAACAGAATGTAAAAAATTCCGTTACAAAATTCAGGGAAATAGATTGTCGAGTAGAGCGGTTTTTGATTAATTCCAAAAATTTCTGTATTTGATATTGTGAGTTTTGATTCTATACGACTTAAATGTTTATAGAATTAATTAATAATAGTTAATTCTGGAATAGTTAATTCCAAAAATTTCTGTATTTGGATATTGTGAGTTTTGATTCTATACGACTTAAATGTTTATAGAGAATGCGCAGCCTTAATGAACTCTTGAATACGAGTTCAAGTCTAACTCAGAATTACGACTTGAGTCGAGCTCATGCTTAAGTACGGAGTATAGATGGGCCTCAAAGTCAGGAAAGAGCGGCCAATAATTCCATTCGTGATGTATGTAACTTTTAGATCGAAATGATTCCTTAAGAATTGTGTCCTGCATCTTTTTCATTAGTTTGAAACAATTAAAATGATACTTGAAATTTAAACATTATCCAATTTCATATTAGTACGCCAATATCTGATTAAATGAAACATGATAACACATTTATTGGTATTCTTAGGCTGTCTTTGTGTTTTATAAAAACGTGTCAACATGGAAGAACAGCTTTATGGCCAGAAGAACATTCAGGGTTTCAACCACATCGACTTTTAACGGCAAGGACGAGGCCATTGAAGAGTACCCCAAAATAGTGCAAGTTCTGAAGAATGTATTCAAGAAGTAAGGCGGCAGCATAGGCCAATAAAGCAAGTTGCTGAGTTCGTCGTTTGTTTTCCCTTCGATCCCAAATCCTTGCGAAGACAAACAGCAGGAGATATTGCATCGTCTCACGACTGATTACATATTTGCCTGTGGCAAAGGACAAGCACAATCGATCGCATTTGCAAATCGGATTTGATTACTTTATTTCAAAGTATACTGTTACAAGTAACGCACAAATTAGGCATCTGATAACAGTTCAATATTGGTACTGCACCAGAGATGACCTAAATTCGTGCCTTACTAAAGAAAATAGCCAGTTTTATATATACTTTAATATTATACTTTGTAACATAATGTTTTATATATGTGTAGTTTTAAGACAAAACTACACATGATCTACTAAGTGGCAGAATGGTGAAATGCCTATAAAAAAATGTCAATTGTACCGTAATTTACGGAGGTGGCGTAATGGTCTTATTTCGTATGCTATAAAAAAGTTCAACAAAGCCTTGGGCAAATTGTACCTATAAATTATAAGAATAATGTTCCTCAAAAACAAAATTACTCGAATTCAATTTATTCGAAAATAAAAATTATGAAATATGCTGTTCATTTAATGAAAGTACCTAATTATATTTTGATTAATTCATACCTACTGTACATATAAAGGATTTTTTACACAAGTCGAGAAGAAGAACCAAATAAAACAAAACTAAATAAACTAAAGATAAAGATAAAATATTGTACATAACAAAATAGAACCTAATATGCTTAAATGCCCAAACCTAACCTAACCTAATCTAGCACATCAAGATGATTTATTTATAAGAAGAGATATCTGTGATGGGTCGGAAAAACAGTATAAGTCGAAAATTTGGGAAACTGAGTTTACGTCAAATTATATTTCAGAGAGTGATGCTGTACATTGTGTTTGAAATAGTATGTCACATTATTCAGTTAAGGCTTTTAAATAGGTTGGCAGTTTCAGTACAACTTTAAATGCTACGATTATTGGAGGGAAAAAAGGTATAAGTCAACGCTTCCTTAAAATGCTAATTCTTGACTTATACTGTTTTTCCCACCCATCACAGATATATTGGTTATCCATTGAAAATTAAGTACAAAAATAATTTCGCGAGGCTTCTATCTTTAATAAGTGGTGATAATAAGTTTAATTAATTACAATATTCTTAAGAGACAAGTATGGATTTTATAAAATTGTCATCTAAATAATGCAAATTTACCTACTACCAGAATTGTTGGAGTCTTGAAAACAATTCCTCTGAAAATATTTCGACGACTATATTTTTAATGGGTGGGTTTTAATTTGGCAGCAGCATAACGCAATATTCATGCATTTTCTAAGAATTATATTTAAATTAAGATTCCTAATAAATTATGTTATATATCCCACTTACGTTGATTTTAATACTGATATGTTTAGCACCGCACTTAAGTATATATGGCAGCCTTCCCCCATAAAAGTACATTAAAATGTTTTTTTAATAAAGCGTCATAAATTTATTTCGGAGAATCGCTGAAAAAAGTCCAGCTATTTACTTATAATTATTGTAAGTACTTGCGCTTGATAAAAATTAGCAGTAATTAGTATTATCAAGAATCCAGTATTTTGTTTCATTTTCTATCACCATCCATTCTGATAATTAAATTATCCCCTTTTGGGCGAAATTCAATGTTAAAAAGTCGATTTACAGCGAATCATAAAGAATTTGTGTTATCGGAATTAAAACAAATAAGTTACGATTTATTGCAGATAAACTTTCGTAACTTATAAGCAAAATATTTCATACAAATGATAATTATATTATTCCAATAAACAGATATGTGAATATCTTATCCTTTGGATGAAAACCGGTTACAAGTTTATGAGCCTCACCAGTTGAGTGCTGTAAGGGGAAGCGATGTCCAAATTCTGCAGTATTTTTTTTTTTTTACTTCGAGATACCATACACATATGATCAAAATTATTGCTTATTGATTTTAAATCCCAGCGAAGCAGATTTTTAAGGGCTTTGTTTGTGCATAAATCGGAAATATGGTGGTATGCTATAATCTTGATCATATGTGTAAACTCTGTTCCACTTTTATTTTTAACTAAGCTGGCTCTGTTAGGGTTACAGTATTGTTGGTCAATGTAAAAAGTCACTAGATTTGAAAAAATAGGTTATATTTTATGACAGTGACATCAAATTGAGTACAGAATTTATGTGTTATTAATATTTTTCAAAAGCAAATCAGTCAAATTATAATATAAAATATAGTTGATGATTGATTTACTTAAAGCATAATTAAAAAACCAGCACACTTGAATGATTTAAGGAATAATTTAAATATTTTATTATATGAATTAGGCCACGTTGTTACAAATCTGACATTTAATAATTTTTCCACTGTCAGATCATTTTTGTTGGTGTTCATGTGTAAAACTTTATAAAATGAAACCACAGCATTCTTAGTTAAACATAAAAATAGAACAGAGTATATACAGAGAATGCAAAAATTGTATACTAAAACTTAAAAAAATTATAGAGCTAATAGAGCAGCTCAAAATAAATAGTTTTAAATTAAAATGATGCACAAGTGCAGATTTGCCAACCAGGCAAAAATCAGAATCGTATACTGTTTTTTGGCTGCTGCAATTCGGCCACATCAAATACTTCACTATACATTATTTTATATATTTTTTGTTATTTTTAACTTGTACGCAGGTGAGAATTATATACTTTTCCTTAATATAAGTTGTGGACGCTTAAAAATCGATGGTTTTTGTTATTTTTTATTAACCTTTGGTAAACGTTTAAAAATCGATGATTTTTAACATGCAAATAGATTTGGCGGATACTTGTTTAAACTCCATTATTATGACAGGGTAAAAAACGCACATTTTGAGTTTTTTTTTAAATATTTTATTGTCTGCGATATGTTTCGACACACTTGTGTCGAACAGTGTTTTCATCGGGCAGATGAATAATGATATTATTATTATTACCCATTTATTACCTTATTTACCCAGTCGATGATTTTTGTTATTTTTTATTAACCTTTTGAAACTCCTGATATGCAATCATTTGACGTTGGTAATAAAATTTATAGTATTGTTGATAATAAGAGAATCACTTGTATACCCTTGAAAGCCTGAGCAAATACTTGACCTGTAAACATGTAAGATCAAAACAGTTTACAATTTGTTATTGCCTTTGCAAACTAATCACTGTTAATTAGTTGATATGATGACAGCTTTTAATTTAAATTAATTATTCGCAAACTGGTAGACTTGCTGTTTTTACCGTACAGATATTGCTATTGGTATTGGTTTTAGTTGATTTCGTGGATTTTGAGGGGCTAAATAAATGCAGAATGGACTATGAATCCGCCATAGTTTACAGAACTATTTTTTTCCTTAATTGCACAATGATATTTTAATTTAATTTTGTCATATCTGTGATAGGTGGGAAAAACAGTGTAAGTCGAAAATTTGGGAAAATGAGTTTAAGTCAAATTATATTTCAGAAAGTGATGCTGTACATTGTGTTTGAAATAGTATATGTCACATTATTCAGTTAAGGCTTTTAAATAGGTTGGCAGTTTTAGTACAACTTTAAATGCTACGATTATTGGAGGGAAAGAAGGTATAAGTCGACGCTTCCTTAAAATGCTAATTCTTGACTTATACTGTTTTTCCCACCCATCACAGATATAATGTGTCACTTTTAAAAGTTGACCGTTTTCGCATTTCGTGGCACATTTAGAACGAGAAGGAAGTTTAATGCACGAAGTACGACAATAGTACAACACTGAATAATTTAAATGTGATTTCAACGTAGCTGTCCAAAGTAGTAAGTGAAGAAGTGAAAAATGTTGTTAATAATGAACGGAAAAATCGTAGAAATACGTTGTATTGGTCTGAAAACAGTACACACTTGACTGCAACTGGGCAGTATTGTCGGATGATTGTATATACAAACTTATATATTCTTGTAGCGAGTGATCATTTAAAATTCAGCTCCAGTTATCCATGAAAATTTAAGCAGCCAATATTTTTTTACGATTTTTACGAACACTACATGCTAATGGAGCTTCATTCTTTTGTATTTGTTTTTATCTGCATATTCTTCATTATGTCCAAGTGTACTATATTTTATTTTAATAATATACCGAGTAATCAATTAAATTTCAACTCCAGTTATCCATGAAAATTTAAGCAGCCAATAAGAAAGGCGATATCACAGGTGCAGTGATCATTTAAATTTCAGCTCTAGTTATCTATGGATATTTAAGCAGCCAATGATAAAGGCGAGATGTCCGGCCTCATATTTCTTATTGGCTGCTTAAATTTACATGGATAAATAGAGCTGACATTTATTTGATCACTCGGTATATTAATAAAATAAAATATAGTAGACTTGGACATCATCTCCATAGGACAACTGGAGACCGGTTTCAGCCTAGTGGATCTAGATTTTTAACTCCTGCGTTATATTAAAAAGTACGAAGGAATAATATATCCTTGTAATATAAATACGCACATAACTGCTTAAATATTTTGGTCACGTTTTCGCATCTTTTGTCAGAGTGTAGGTCAGTACTAGATTTATAACAATAATTAAGTATGTTACGAAACTGGAAATTGGTTAATTACATCCAGCTGCAATTTACACTCAAACATTAAACATTAAAACTGCACTTTATTCAGTTTATAATGAATTGCGAATAGTGGCCCCTAAAAACCAGCCACATAAAAGGTATGTTTGGCGTCAATCACCAAAACAGGTTTCAACTCCAATTTCCAGAGATCGTTTTGTTGTGCACATGAATTTAACAAAATAAACAACAGACTTGCCAAATTTTCCCATCATAATACCATAACCATTAGTTCTTTAAGTACATAGTAAATTGGAAGGTAGAATCATGAAGCATTGCAAGCAGCATAACTATGTGCTGTTGCACACATGTTGCATACATGTTACTTCTAAACTAGGCGTGCATAAAGTACCTACACACAAATAGACACACACCTCGGAAAGTGGCAGTTAAATGAAGAGAGGAATGCGCCGGTGGAATTCCTCCAGACTTGACGAATGGGTTGTTGTGTACGCAAAAAGTTCATTATGAATGAGTTGTGAACAGTGAAAATTACTGTATAAATTGTGGGGATAGTTCGGAGCGAATACACTAGCTAATTGTATAATCGTGCTATTATTGGAACACAAGCGGTTCATTTGTGTACCGTGCAAATAAGCCTTGAATTTGATTAATGGCACTATCCTGATTTGCATTGGCAGAGTCTAGACCACAGGTCGGTAAACTTTTATCGAGTGCAGCAGATTTCTTTCGACCCCTCTTTTATAAATATGCATCGAGAGAAGGTATAAAACATGCCATCTTATATCCCAAATTATAAAACACAAAACACAAAACTTCTTAACGAATGTTTTAGTAATCATATTTTGTTCGTATAATATAACCCCAGCACTCGACATCCGAAAGGATATAGAATATGATAATAATAATAATAATAATAATAATAATACGAATGTTCGACATCCGAGAGGATATAGAATATGATAATGATAATAATAATAATAATAATAATAATAATAATAATAATGTTTGACATCCGAAAGGAATAGAATATGACAATAATAATAATTATAATAACAATAATAATAATAATAATAATGTTCGACATCCGAAAGGATATAGAATATGATAATAATAATAAGAAGAAGAATAATGTAACAACAAATCAATTAAATTTCAAAAGTAGAATATCTACATCCTCAGATACAAAAACATATTCATATAACCTGAAATATTAATATATTTAATTAGGCGGAAAGACCCCATATGGGGTCGATAGCCCAATAAAGATCGATTATATATATATATATATATATATATATATATATATATAATATATGACAGTTATGTGTAATCCATAAAACGTTTAACGAATCTTTATAACAATATTTATACCAAGATTTTTCATCTATGATATATTTGCGTCTCTAACTCAGTCCAGGAACAAATTTATTTGTGTATTATAAAGGGTCTAATAAAACAAAGGTAACAAATTTTTAGAACAGACAATATAACCCAAAGTAAGTCCAAAAGCCGTAATAAATATTGATCTACAAACGAATCGTTTCTAAAATATTTGTAATTTTGCATGCAATGGGATACTTTTCACCTATTAATTACATTCAAAATAATAGAAAAACAGTTTTTGTAGTTGCTGATGATTTATTTTGTTACAAAAGATGCTCAAAAAGTAGGCCATTTTGAACATATTCTCTGAATTTTGTTAAATTGTAACGCTATATTTTTAGTTTACAGTGGAGATTGCGTGGTTGCCTATAATAGCACCTTGGCGCGATGATTAAATAAATCTCCCCTTCCCTAATGTTGCCGGTTGGCGTGTTAGCGAGCATTAAGTCGAATTAATCGAAACTGGTTTGTACCAGCGAGCGGTCAAAACATTTGTCTAGGACAAAAGTCGATGAAATACCGGAAGTGTGACCGCCATTAAAGCGTGGATTGTGGTTTTGAGAGGCCCTTATGTAGTTTTATTAATAATAATAATAATAATCGTTATTGGTATTACGCCATAAATACAATGGATGTACACTCATAATTAGATGATTGGCAATATCGTACTATCAGTCGAGAACTGGATTAAAAAAAACCTAGCTTTAGGTCCGCCCTAAATCTTAGGTGAGAATTAGCTTATTTTTGTTTCACGCGTTGTGTTAATGCCGCCCTAAATATTAGGCCGGGTTTTCCTAAGGGGCTGCGGACGCATCAGATGCGGACGGCGGGACAAATCGGTTGAAAAACCCCTACGTGTGTGCCTGCCTATTGCATAAATTTATGATGTAACGGGATATTTGTTTCGTGATTTAAATTAACTATTCCCGAGTCCACCCTACTGCCTTGTAATTAAATTGAGTCACCCCTACAGTTAGATAACGTCGAAGGACGGTCACACCGTCTTCACTTAGCTGGCCAGGGCCAAGGCAGTATTCATAGGGGCGAACGAAATAGAACACAAACAACACAGAAAAAGTATTTGGACAGCAAGCATTTACAGGGGCGAACAAGAAAGAACACAAACAACACAGGTAAAGTATTTGGACAGATAAGAGACAACAACACGCAAAACTAACGAGCATAAAGTAAAACATAAAGCTATATAACCTGATACTATTACACAAAATCAGAAATGGACTGATCAGGAGCAATATTAAACTTACAACAAATAAAGACAATCACAAGTACAACACAAGAAACTATATAAGAACACACAGAAACAACAGAAAGACACATTAGTTGGACCTAACAGGAAATGCAATCAACGCATACAACAAATTAAGCGAAAACATAAAATCAAGTAGCGTCAAAAAAATTAAGCAAGAAGTAACAGCATTACTGCTGTCAAATGCTTCAGAATAATACCAGCTCTAATCCCATTAGCCCGGAAGCACTCCAAATTGGTCAGCTGTTCGTGACGAAGAGTGGAGTTTTTTTTAGATTGTATTGACTTATGTATAAATATGTACTTATGTTAATAAACATTTCCAAAAAAAACAAGAGAGAAAAAAGGAGTTGCAAACTTTAAATTAAAGTGAAAACATTCAAGTATTTTATTTGGTTTAAAGTATGAATTGTTATGAGCATTGGCCCTACAATGGTAGGGCCATGGTATATAAGGGCGATGGTAGGGAAATCTCTTAGAATTAACTTCAGAACTAAATTTAAAAAAAAAAATCATTTGTTTGATTTCAAGTACTAATGTGATGAGCATTGGTCTTACAACAGTCAAATTCGGTATAGTCGATTTTAATATTGCTATGGACGAGATTCGAACCACAACTTTAAAATAGTTGAAACGTTAACTCTCTGAATCCACAACAAAATAAGAAATATAATACAAATTAGTTTTCTCTATTTTCTGCAATTTTATCAATTCGTTTCCATTTTCCAATTTTTTGGGCTGTAGCACATACAATTAATCTTATGTATGATTATTTGTACAAGATTATAAAATGAGATAGTCATATTTCTACAAAAATATAATTAGTTTCCTTCAATTTCTCTAATTTGTTTTTTTTTTTATTGCAACTTCTAACTTTTAGTTCTGCTTATTGTAATTAAAAGTGTAAATTTATTTAATACAAGATAATATTTTAATAATACAAGATAATACAAGATACTATTTTTGGGCTGTTGCACATACAATTAAACTTATGTATGATTATTTTGTAACAAGATTATAAAATGAGAACGTCATATTTCTACAAAAAAAATATAAGTTTCCTTCAATTTCTCTAATTTGTTTTTTTTTTATTGCAACTTCTAACTTTTAGTTCTGGTTATTGTAATTAAAAGTGTAAATTTATTTAATACAAGATAATATTTTAATAATACAAGATACTATTTTTGGGCTGTGGCACATACAATTAAACTTATGTATGATTACTTGTACAAGATTATAAAATGAAAACGTCATATTTCTACAAAAAAATTATTAGTTTCCTTCAATTTCTCTAATTTGTTTTTTTTTTTATTGCAACTTCTAACTTTTAGTTCTGCTTATTGTAATTGAAAGTGTAAATTTATTTAATACAAGATAAGGTATGTATGTACTACATTTTTTAGAAGGTGCATTGTTACGCCATACGTAATACAGTGTATTTTATGACCCTGGTTCGATTCCCAGTATAAGAGCACGTTGTAATTACATGGCGTTACCATAAGGCTAAAAATAATGCCTAAGCAAAATATGAATCAAAATTAGATCACAGAAAATATCTAAATAAAAAATTATAATGCTCAAAAACAAGTTCAGTAATTCAAAATATTAACAAAATTTGATCTAGTTAAATGTTAGTATGGACTATTTATAGAAACTATTTAACTTTTTGTCATAAAACAAAAAGAGAATCCCAGGAAATGTGAGGCATTCCTCATTTAAGTAACTAGAACTGCATTACTTATATTAGGAAATTCAATTTCAAGTGACAATTACAAAATAACAATTTACAATATTCCGAAATAGTATATTGTGTGGTTAGTACTTTAAGTGATATATTCGCGGCACTTCATGTAGCACATGAATGCACATACTATTTTTTCTCCCATCACAATATTTTTGGAAGTTTCGTAAAAATATGTGGTTAGTACTTTAAGTGATATACTCCCGTCACTTCGTGTAGCACATGAATGCACATACTATTTTTTCTCCCATCGCAATATTTTTGTTAGTTTAGTAAAAATATGGAAGATCTAAGAAGAAATTATTTGCTCTAGACGTCCTGAAATAAATCATTCCCGGCCTAGGCCGGATATTGTAATATTCCAGTACTGCTTTTGAGTAATACACATAGACTTATAAATTTTATAATTATAGAAATCATAGATGTTACAACTTATAAAAATTATGGACATTTTGCAAATTACAGTTATCTTAGAACGTAATCTCTGAAACAAGTGTCTAATTATTTATTAAATAGATAATGTTTCGGCGCTATTCCACAGCGTCGAACCCCAAATCTATTTTAAAGTGTATTCTCGGTATTTGGCTTTTATTGCAGCAGACACATTTGTATTAAGATTGAAAAGACAAGTTATTGGAGCGGCTATTAGCTGCCCATTATATTCACCGAGAAGTGCTTGAGTAAATTACGGTGCGCATAAAGATCAATAGGCACCTTAAGCTGTTAATTGAGCAAGGATTTCCAACTTCGGCAAATATAATTAGCGACCGGGAAATCCAAAACATATTTATTGCACCGCATTAGAAATCCTCAGAAATTCCAGATAGAGGAATTACCCAAGGATTGTAAGAACCAAGTGTGGCAACATGGTTTACCAAAACGAAATGCCGCACCAATCAGGGACCATCTTCAAGCCACCCCTCGCGGTGCATAATTCAAATTGCGCCCCACCCCTGTAACTCAAAAATTAGTTGTAAGAGAGCAGAGTAGACAAGACTTCAATTCGTTACCTTCACCGGTATACATCGTTGTGTATTTATTATTGTTACATATTAATTATAGTCCACGTTCTTTCCAAACCTACGGATTTTAATTACCTTTTCATTTACATTGGCGATACAACTCGCCTGGTGATTCGATTACGTAACAGATAATTAGATTAAATATTAATATATTATATATTTATAATGAGCAATGTGCAATAGACATTTGCAAAAATTGAAGTAAACAATTTTTTTAAATAATATTATTGACTCTTGTTGTAGGTGCTGCTACAAGGTCATAATGGCCATGTTAAAAACTTTGATTCGCATATTACATACGTAATAACACTTAAGCAAGTAGATTCCCCTTCTTAGTGAAGCCAAAATGAATATAATTCACCACAACGCTGATATGTACATATAAAAACTGGCACACCGAGTTCCACAGACTTCAAGTTTTAATTGCTTGAAGATTTACGCAATGCACATATGAGCATGTGGAACAGTGCAGGTTTCATAATCATGATGCTCGTGATCATGGCAATTCTAGCTCAAGTGCAAGTGCAAGCCGTGATCAGGGCTCCGAATGTTTGCAAAAATTTCATAGATTATTTCACAATGGATAGGGTGAACTGTTGGCACAATCCTGATGTATATTTATCACCGGTAAGCGATCATTATTATAATTCAAAAACAAATATACATTAAAGACAAGGAGTTAATTATTATTTTAGTGTTCTTATTCTATATAAACATTAACAATAAAATAAAAATGCACAAAACTATATTACGAAAACTGTTAACATTTGTAGTTTAATATATATTATTTTCTATTAAATATTTTTTTAAGTTATTGATAATATCAATATAATATCAATATCAATATCAATATAAAATAATTTTGAGAACACTATTTGAGTTGACACTAATTGAGCTAGTTTTGAATGAAAATTTAACATTTTTGTTGCAATTTGAAATTTAGTTACTGAAATTTTAAAATCTCTGCTGCACAATTGAAAGACTGTGTCAATTTTTACAATATGTAATGTTTAGAAGCAAATCTGAAGATATTGGTAAATACAAATGCTTTTAGAAAAAAAGAGTGGAAATTATTTTTTCAGTGAAATTTTAAAATGTCTGCTGCACAATTGAAAAACTGGGTTAATTGTTACAATATGTAATATTTACAAGTAAATTTGAAGATATTGGTAAATACAAATGCTTTTATAAAAAAGAGTGGAAATTATGTTGTTCACAACATGTATTTTTAAGACTAAGGCCCGTATCTATAGTCCGTACTTGAGCATAAGTTCGACTCAAGTCGTATTTTTGCGTATATTTGGTTGCGTTTGGTGCATAAACGTTCATAGAGAATACGCAACCAAAAATATACGACTCAAGTCGAACTCATGCTCAAGTGACTATAGATACGGGCCTAAGTGCAGATATCTACCACCAAATCATTTTCAGTATTGATGATATATACGCCAATAAAAATTGTGTTTAAATTGACTTTCTAACCATTAAAATGCCTTCTGAATTTTTCAAACTCGTTGGCTTTGCGGGCCATATGTTTAAACAAGCAAAAATAGATAAAAATTCAAACATAACTTTATACAATTTACAGCCAGATATAGTAAGAAGACATGGATATCCCATAGAACGATACGAAACAGAAACAGAGGACGGGTATCTCCTGGATATGTATAGAATGCCCAAAGAAAATCCTAAAGGAATAATTTTGTTGGAGCCTCCTGCTTTTGCTACGTTTTCTGGTTGGATAGATAAGGGCAAAAATGATTCTTTAGGTATAAATCTGGTAAAAGTACTAGTGATTTGCTATACAAATTATTTCAGGTTTCATATTGTACGATGCTGGGTATGAAATTTGGCTGGGAAATTTACGAGGAACATCGTTTTCCAGAAAACATAAGTCATTGGATCCAAGCAAATACCAGTTCTGGAACTATACGTAAGATATGAGTAAACCTCTAAGAGATGTGAGACTACTAAAGTCCAGTTGTACAATCTCTGACTAACTTTCATCCGAGTTCGATTACTTTCATATGTACGAGGGTCGTCTGAAAAGTTTCCGACCTAACAAAGATACAGTCATTTTTTCAGTTTTTTATTTTTATTTTTCTACATAGTCTCCTTATTAAAAGTCTCCAATTAAAAGAACTCCATGACTATCCCAAAAAACAGACGCAATCACTTTCCCAGCGGAAAAAAAGTTTTTGCTTTTTTTTTTGAGCCGATTCCCCCTTTGCAGTCCACTGTTTGGACTGTATTTTTGATTCGGGCGTATAATGGTGTATCCAAGTTTCATCTACAGTAACTAATCGTCGCCAAAACTCGGATTTATTGCGCCTAAACTGCGCCAACAGAGCGTTGGAAATGTTCATTCGAACACGTTTTTGGTCTAACGTGAGCAAACGCGGCACCCAACGCGCGGATAGCTTTCTCATGTCTAAATTTTGATGTAATATGTGACAAACACGTTCTTTTGACATGTTCATAACCTCTGCTATCTCTCTCACTTTAATTCGGCGGTCGTCTAGCACTATTTGGTGAACTTTGGCGGTGTTTTCGTCGGTAGTTGCACTTTTTGGACGTCCCGAACGTTCATCGTCTACCAAGCTCTTACAGCCATGTTTAAATTCAGCTGCCCAAAATTTCACCGTGGTAAATGATGGTGCAGAGTTCCCATATACAGAATCCATCTCAACTTTGATTTGCGTAGGCGTATTGCCTTTCAAAAACAAATATTTGATGACAGCTCGATACTCGATTTTGTCCATTTTCGTAAAAACACTCACATCAACACACTCAAACGACTGTTACATAACAACTGCGCATCCAAAATGGCTGAAATTTTGTGTGGGACCTACTGAGGCATGCGTAAACATATTCCCCAACTTATGTAAATAAGTGCTGCCATCTTCTGGTTGAGGTCAGAAAGTTTTCAGACAACCCTCGTATTATGAATCATAGGTATTATGATTATAGGTACTGCCTGCAGGACCTATGGTATCTATGATCAAAGATAATCGAAGATTGTACAACTGGGTGTAAGTGCTGTATTTTGATTTTTGATCAACGCATTAAGGCAAAAAAATCAATTAAAAACAAACCGTAATAACCTTTGAAACATTAATTAGTTGTAGCAAAATTATTGGTCAGATAATTATTCGATAAAAAAAATAGTTTTCCAAATCTTTGATAATGCTATGTGTAATAAAAATGAAATAGTTATAAATTAGTAAATTTGGGAAACTTTGCACCACTAAATTGATTTAAAGCAGCATGTATTATGTGCAAAAACAATCTGTGGCAGCTGTGGCTAGAAGTGTTTGAAATGTATAAACTATTTAAAAAATTAACGGGTACCTACAAATTTTCAATTTTTACCAAAACCCCAATAAGTTATGAAGCAATAATATTGAATAATCACAATGATCATCTACCATTCTAAAAAATAAATCCAAAATTATTTAAAAATTATTATCAAAATTTTTCGATGTACTGATGATTTTCGTGTCAATTTTTTTGAGTAATTGTTTTATTCTTGTAGGCGAAAATTACGTTAGTTCACTTTTGCATCAAAAATGAATCAGCGAGTTATATGATTGTTGGAAAAGATCTGCTTGCGAGATTAATGTTTCAGATGAACACCATGTTTTCTTGTTCTCGTCGATATATAAAAAAAACTGCAGCAGTTTACTTGCACGGTTTGGGAAAATGATGCACTTTTGCATCAAATATAATTCCGCGCGTTCTATGAGAGTTGGAAAAGATCTGCTTGCGAGATTTATGTTTTAGATGAACAGCCTATTTTCTTGTTCTCATCTATATTAGAAAAAAAAACTTCAGCAGTTTACTTGCACGGTTTGGGAAAATGATGCACTTTTGCATCAAAAATGAATCCGCGCGTTCTATGAGAGTTGGAAAAGATCTGCTTGCGAGATTTATGTTTCAGATGAACAGCCTGTTTTCTTGTTCTCATCGATATAAAAAAAACTGCAGCAGTTTACTTGCACGGTTTGGGAAAATGATGCACTTTTGCATCAAAACTGAATCCGCGAGTTCTATGATAGTTGGAAAAGATCTGCTTGCGAGATTTATGTTTATACAGCCTGTTTTCTTTTTCTCATCGACATAAATAAAAACTGCAGCAGTTTACTTGCACGGTTTGGAAAAATCAATTTTCTTTTTACTATCAATCTAGTTTTCACGAAATGGGGAAATACGATATGCCTGCCCAGGTCGATCTAATCGTGAAGATAACTGGAGTTGCACCTGGTGGTATATCTATAGCAGCATTTTCTTTGGGAAGCACAGTAGCAGTGGTATATGCTACTGTAAGACCCGAGCACAGCGGAAAATGGGTTAATGTATTAGCATTGATGGCACCTTCCACATCACTCAACCATATATCCCCGTTATCTTATCACCTTAGTGGGAGTGTTGAAAATATCGAGGTGAGTGAATTTCATCCAATAACCATAGTGACAGTGTAGAATAAAAACCATAAACGAGCAAACAAAAAAAAATAGTACCATCAAATCCAAGGCAACATTGGATTTAGTACAATATTTAATATATTTTCTAAAAATTTTCAGTACCTACATTGCAAAATAACAATAACATATTTAACATATAAAAAATAACATATTTTTTAGCAAAAACATTTATCAATTCCTTTAAAAACTGGAGTTTTGAATGGTTTTTTGAATTGGTGGCATTGTTTTATTGGTAAATCTTGGGATTAATTGAATAATCCACAGAAATCTTGATAATTACTGCGAAATCTATAGAAATCTCATAAAATAATTCAGAAATCGGGGAAATGATTGAAAAATCTCTCAAAATTTAACAATATTTAGAAAAGTCTTGATATATTTTTTTTTAATTATAGACAAATCTTTCAGAGACCAATGAAAAAAATGTGAGTAACAATCTTGTGCAATCATTTCTGATGGTATCTATGGTATTTTTATGTTCTCGTAATTATCGAGTAATCGTTGAGTATTTGTTTTTTTCTTGTAGGCGAAAATTACGTATTAATCTAATCTACAAAATATACAGTATGTCCCCGGATTGAGTTTACAAGAGGATTTTTTTTTAATTTTTTTTACTTTTAAGTAAAATTGTTACAGGAATTATAATTCCTGCTTGGTCTAAAACTACCAGTTCAGTTATTGAAACTTTGGCAAAATCAAAATTTTTAAATCTTATTTTAACACTTATTTATTTACTATTTGCAAAAAGAATTTAAAATGACATCTAACAACATTATAGAAAAATATAAGCATTCAAACAATCCCCCAAATGAAGAAAACAATACTGTAAATTTAAAAAATCGCCTACGAGATGCATTTGCATCGATAACTATTGAAGAAATACAAAACAGTTTTCAGGAGTTAGACACCAAAGCTTGAACTGTGTGAGGAAAATGGTGGGTGATTGTTGAAATAATGTTATTTTTCTAAAGTGTCAAAATTAGATTCAATTTATTCTAATTTAGCCAACACCCAGTATAAATAAATCAATGTTTTAATTACTGAAATGGTAGTTTCAGAACATTTTTACACAAAAGTAAAAATTAAAAAAAAAAAATCTTGTAAACTCAATCCGGGGACATACTGTATATAAATATATATTGTTGTATATAAATATAAATTTTGTACATCAGTTCACTTTTGCATCAAATATGAATCAGCGAGTTCTATGATAGCTGGAAAATACCTGCTTGCGAGATTTATTTTGAGATTGCGAGATTGTTTTATTCCTGTAGGCGAAAATTACGTATTAATCTAACCTACAAAATATATATAAATATATGTTTTTTAGGTTAGTTGAAGTTTGCATCAAAAATGAATCCGCGATTTCTATGATAGCTGGAAAAAGCTATAGAGATCTCATAAATTAATTGAGAAATTACTGAAAAATCTCTCGAAATTTTACAATATTTAAAAAAGTCTTGATATTTTTTTAATTATAGACAAATCTTTCAGAGACCAATGAAAAAATGTGAGTAACAATCATGTCCAATCATTTCTGATGGTATCTATGGTATTTTTATGATCTCGAAATTATCGAGTAATCGTTGAGTAATTGTTTTATTCTTGTAGGCGAAAATTACGTATTAATCTAACCTACAAAATATATAAAAATATATGTTTTTCGGTTAGTTTAATTTTGCCTGAAAAATAAATCCGCGAGTTCTATGATAGCTGGAAAAGATCTGCTTGCGAGATTTATTTTAAGATTGCGAGATTGTTTTATTCTTGTAGGCAAAAATTACGCATTAATCTAACCTACTATATATCCAATCTAACTATATAAATATATATTTTGTAGGTTAGTTCAATTTTGGCGTTAACTAAATAAAAATACATTGAATCAAATTTGGACACTTTAGGAAAATAACAATCATTTAAACAATATGATGTTATTTTTCTAAAGTGTCAAAATTAGATTCAATGTATTTTTATTTAGCCAACACCCTGTATAAATAAATCTATGTCTAAACAACCGAAATGGTAGTTTCAGACCAAGCAGAAATTTTATAACATTACAAGTTATAGGTAAAAACCTATAACATTTTACTTAAAAGTAAAAATTTAAAAAAAATCCCTCTTGTAAAAACTCAATCCGGGGACATACTGTATATAAATATATATTTTGTAGGTTAGTTCACTTTTGCATCAAACATGAATCCGCGAGTTCTATGATGGCTGGAAAAGATCTGCTTGCGAGATTTATGTTTGAGATGAACAGCTTGTCACCACTTTTAATTACACCCAGTATATCTAGAACTATATTTTGTAGGTTAGTTGCGCTTTGCATCATTATGTTCACAAGTGATGTCCATAATATGCAATATACGCCAATTGATAGCCTTATTTTGAAGTGGAACCAAATATTTCCTGGCGAATTGAAAAATTAAGGGTTTCAAAGACACTTCTGGACATATCTATGAAAGGCCTCAAATTGTCTGGATCAATTATTTATTATTTCAGAAACTAGCCAATGACTGGGAGTTGGGCGAATGGTTTGCCCACAACAATTTTATCCACAATGTGCTCCAAATCTGCAGGCAGGGACCTCTAATGATCATATGCCTCATCTCTGACCTAGTCTCAATGGGTAACGTAGCAGATGAACTGCCACCTGTGAGTCTTTCACTTACATAATCGCGCTTTTAATTCATGGAAATAATGTACACAGCAATGGATACCAATCAAGTTCTCGCAGAATCCAGGTGGAGTCTCGTTGAAGACGTTTGTGCACTACATGCAAATCGTAAAATCTAAGCGATTTCAACTTTATGATTATGGAAGGGACAAAAATGTAGAGTACTACCAAAGCGATCGGCCACCCAAATACCCAGTTCAGGATGTTAAGGCGCCTCTGCTTCTCATCACTGCTGATTATGACATAGTGTCACCACCTGAGGTATTTGAAAACAACTGGAACACGTTCCCAAAAAAGTTTAAATGTTATACATCTTCATTTCGCTGCTTTGCTTTGATAGTGACGCCCAAAAATTGTAAACTTTAGAACTCAGAAACTTATAATATCAAACGCAGACCGTGTTTATTGATTGTTGCAAAATTGATTAGTAATTCAATTATTGAGTTTTGTATCAATTGTATGAATATGATTGTACACGTTATTGCAATAAAAGCAAATTTGTGATTTTTGGAGTTGTGTCACTAGCAAACAGCCATTTGTGGAAAAGGTAGAAAAGCCTTCGCAAATATGTTAGAGAACAGTTTGTCATAAGAATATTTTCTAATACTTTGTTAAGATTGTTAAAGTAGTTACAAATTATTTGCTTGCCCAAAAAACATTTCCTGAAAGCCCAAATTTCTTTAATTATAAACTTCCAATAGTCTACAAAAACCTGACCTCATGAGGTACCTAATTAACACGTTCCCAAAAAAGTTTAAATGTTATACATCTTCATTTCGCTGCTTGGCTTTGCTAGTGACGCCCAAAAATTGTAAACTTTAGAACTCAGAAACTTAGAATATTTATTAGAATAGACCGTGTTTATTGATTGTTGCAAAAATAATTAGTAATTCAATTATTGAATTTTGTATCAATTGTATGAATATGGTTGTACCCGTTTTTGCAATAAAGGCAAATTTGTGATTTTTGGAGTTGTGTCACTAGCAAACAGCCATTTGAGGAAAAGGTGGAAAAGCCTTCGCAAATACGTTAGAGAACATTTTGTCATAGGAATATTTTCTAATACTTTGTTAAGATTGTTAAAGAAGTTACAAATTATTCACTTGTCCAAAAAAAACATTTCCTAAAGGCCCAAATTTCTTTAATTACAAACTTCCAATAATCTCCTAAAACCTGACCTCATGAGGTACCTAATTAAGATATTGTTAGCAATTTAGTTGCCTCTATAATCCTGTAGAACATTGATCAATTATTTTTTCAGGATGCTTTCAACTTGTATCAGGAGCTGCCTCAAAGAGCAAAGATATTTGGACATATGCTGATACGAAACTTCAGTCATAGTGCGTTCTTTTACGGTACCACTGCAACCGAAAAAGTGTACAAGCCTATACTTAAGCTATTTGATAAAATTTATGAACGAAGGAAAACTTCGATATAATAGCAATTATTACAATGACATAGATAATATTGATTATAATAATAATGATAATCCACAACGTGCATTTGCATGAAATAGATCATCTACAGTTTCTATAAATAAAAATCGCTCAATCATTTTAGATGATGTTTTATAACGTAATGTATATTGCCATTTGTCTGTCGGTAGGAAGAGACCGACATACGTTACACATAACACACCTACTAAAATAATATATTCGCTTATGTAATGAATGTATTTGCAAATTTAGGTATCAATCCGTTTTATTGGTGCAATTAGGTGATAGTAACTCAACGTTGGCAACCAAACGTACTCTCAATTTTATAGCGCTATTTTGCAGCGATTTTGCGGATCATTGATTGCGGGCTGGTGTAATTAAATAGTGGGCGTTTGATTAGGGCCACGATCACTGAAAACCATTGAAACACTAATCGGATCCGCGCTCAATTTTAATCCGACACGCGTCCGTGAATTATCGCTTACACAAACCAGCATTTATACTAGAATATCTTGAATTATTTATGTCTGCAATTTATATCGATCTGTGCACGCTCCAGCGTAGTTTTATACGATTGCGTTTTAATAATAGGCAATGGTTAAAAATATCGCTATAGCTCATTGTTCGCCATATATGGTATTCATGAGCTGAAATAATGATGAATAGTCGTGTGTTATTGTAGACAGTAATCTTTATTAAGCAGGAGATTTAATTGCTGATTAGATGTAGGAGAAACTTGCAATTGATCATATCCACTAGCTTACTCAAATTAGTTTGTTGTTAATATTACTGCCGAAATATTGACGTAGTAAAATAGTTCACAAGTCGTTTATGTATAATGCGATGATATTTGTTAGGAAATTTTATATTCATTTAGGAATGTTGTGTTGATAGTGTAGTGAAATAGATCACAAGTCGTTTATGTATATTGTGATGAAATTTGTTAGGAAATTTTATATTTATTTAGGAATGTTGTGTTGATAGTTTGTTTAAATTAATAGAACAGGAATAGGTTTAGTTAGATATTTATTGAGTTAGGTAATTAATTAGATAGTGTCTTTCGTAGCTAATATTATAAATCAGTAGGGCACAATTAATAATTACTATTGTAATGAGTTAATTAATAGTCGTAATTGCAATGAAAACCTCAAATAAGACGGACAAGGACGTACGACATTTCATTGGAAGCGGAAAAATTATCAGGATAATGAATATCGCACTAAATTTTGGATTGGATATTTAGATTTGCGAGAAAATGAAAAATTAGATTTACCAATTATACATTATTGAATCGTTACCATGGAATCGTTTGGTATTTGTTGCAAGACGCCGTAAATTTACAAGTTCTAAAGAACGACAGCGCGGAATCAACAAACAATAAGTGACTGTCTGACCAGAAGTTATAAAAGGGCTAACAGCACAGGACGCGTGGAGTTGCGTTGTTCTGTTCCTGGTCAAACTCGCATCGTGGTGCGGTAGAAAAAGAAGAAAGTATAGAAACAAGTGTTGTCAAGCCGATAATTACTTCCGTTTTTTAACGTCCCTAAACAAAAGTGTCGCAAGTGTAATATCATGAATTATAATGGAGTATTCTTGTCTGGACATAAATCCGATTAGGTGATCAGAAATAAGTCACCTTTGATTTACTTCTTAAAACTACTTTGTCTAATTGTAGAAATGTCTAAACTTTATATATCAGTTCTCCGATTGCAATTATGTTAACCCGTTCATGAATTATTTGGCTATCGCTTATTAATAAAGCCGTATACTAGCTGGGGTAAAGAGGCCTCTATTGCAAGGTAGAATTATACAATGTATTTAACTCAATCAATTAATTATGCAAATTAGATTTAAAAGGGAAGTGTTGTAAATTAAAATTAGGTGTTATAATTTATTACTTAATGATATCGTTTGTTTTCTTTGGTTACGCGTTTTTTATATTGATTTTAGTTCTTGTTTATTTATTTTCATTTTTTATAATAAATTCATTTAAAATTCAACCTACTTGTCGTCTATCTAATTTATTGGAACCTACTAGGCAAATTAACCATTATAAATATCATGACAATATACAGGGTGTTTCATAAATAAACAAAAAACTAACGGGGCGATTTTGGTCATAAAATTCTGATCCACATACATATCAATAATATAATTCTGCGATAGAACTAATAGAAAATTGCTTTATAATACATATCGGAATTTTTGGTAGTTTCAAAAATAATTAAATATTTCTCAGCACAGAAAAAAATACTGTTAGGCTTTAAACTTTAAACGCTGCATTATGTGATACAAAATCAGTAATTTCAACAATAATTACCCACTAAAAAAAATGCAGCAATGTAATTAAAATAAGTGGTGTAGTTGATAGTGTAAGCAGCAACAGGTGAGTTTCATATTCTTAATTATAGTTTTTTTGTTCGTCCTGTTAACTGCTCTGTAATTATTCCATGCAAATAAGTTTTATTAAAAGCAACTATTAGCTATAAATCATTCATGTGAATAGTTGCGCGAAGTTGCACCAATTAAAGTTGATAACACATATTAAATCCTGAATATTCCAAAACAGCTAATTGCCAATTCGTTACTGGAAATAAATGAATATAGACTTCCTGGAATTCTTATGATCTAATGTATACTTCTAATAGTAAATCGGCGCTGGTAATTACAAATTTGCATTTCCCCTGCAATATAAATTATAAAGTTTTGTTTGGTGTTCAGTAATTATTTATTATACTTTTATCTTCTCTCACATTAGTAAGGTATCATTTACACACGAACTTCGTGGCTAGTAAATCAGTTATAACGTAACAGTATTACGTAATGAAAAGTCAATAGTGATGCTGTAAGGATCAACAGCATGGTGATCTCGAAAACCGGAGATGAAATTACAAAAGAAGTTGCGCAATTTAGTGGTCAATAATATTCTGTTATGAAAACCAGAAATTCCGCTTAAGTTTATATTCGACAATATCCGAAATCTTGCGATTTTGTTTTTATTTTTTTCTGAAGTTATTTGAAAAGGTATAAAAAGAAAAAGAAAAGCTGTTTTTCAGCAGTTCTGGTATTCTGAATTCTCACCGAAGATGATTACATAGCAGTTGTTTAAATATAACATGTCTATTTGTGAACCGATTTTGTATATTTGTAGTTTGCAATTTTCGGGTAACTAATATATCCAATCAATAATTTCCAATAATAATAATTTGATACCTCGTTATGATAATTATAAAAATAATAGAGCATTCCATATTTTTATAAAAATAAAAATGTTGTCTTTATTACTAAATTCGTTTAGATTTTAGATTCAAATATAAATTTAAAATAATTAAAGACTTATAATATGTAAGGCGGAAAGACTCCATTGGGTCGATAGCCCAAGAAAGATTGTTTATATAAATATATATACACTGTGTATCAGCCAAATGGAATAAATTCGATAATAAATAAATGGGGGCGTGTTCGAAAAAACGCTCGGACACGTCGATTGTTATTTTTAGTTGCGCATTTTTTCAACAAAAACTTTTTATACAGGGTGTGTCATGTGACCGTGGCCAATACCAACTTTCTTATTTTAAATGCAACACCTGGTATATTATTCAATTTTTGGATTCTTCAGAAAATTCTAGACATATTTCATGTACAATGTCCTATACCTATCTTCAACTGTTTCGGAAATATTAAGTGTTTTCAGATTTAGACTTTGTCGATATAATTATATAGAGACGGTTAAAAAAAAATTAAAAAATCTTTTCGGGCAAAATTCTCCATCGTTATTTTTGCCCTAAACTGTTTTATTTTATTCATAGAACCCATTTATGAAATCAAAAATTAACGAAAATGATTAGATTTCAAATTAAAGCATTTTTTACATTGCTGACCAACTTTCCTCGGTATGATTTATGATTTTTTAAGTCAAGAGCCCTACAAAGCATTGACGCGCCGGTGCGGTTGGAACGTTTTATGGTTTTATGGGTACGTTTATACTGTTGCAATATCAAAATTCATTTAATTCAATAATTGGTGCAATTTTTTTGACTTGGATTACACTGGAATGTTTGGAATAGCATTAAAGTATGTTTTGACAAAAACTATATAAATAAAATTACGAATTCTTTGTGAAATAACGTATAAACTACCGGATGGTTAAAATTATTTTTTTTATCGTCAGATTGGGCTTCATCAATATCTAAACATGTGTGCTTATTTTGGACTTTTTATTTCAATTAGAAGTCGCCATTTTTGGCCTGGTAATAAAACTTGAATCACCCGGTATATATCAGTCTGCACTTTTTGTATTTGAGAATAAGGGTGCTTACAACACAGGATCAGTGGTTCATGAATTTAATACAAGAACTTGTAAGAACTATGTTCGACAAAACGTGAGCAGAAGTACATTTCATTCTAACTCGCATTTGTGAAAATCAATAAATAGTATATAACGCCATTAGGCCGATATGTAGCAAATAACAGGCGCGGGTCGAAGTTTGTAAACCGAGGCGAAGCGAAGCGGAGCGGAGCGCAGCCGAGGGTTATATTCAACCAAGCCTGTTATTTGCATATCGGCCGTATGTTGTTCGATACTTTTTGTAATACCTAAATTACAAAAACTGGTCAATTTATCAATATTAAATTTCAAAATTAATAAACTAGTTATCCAGGCGCAATTTGATACCATAGCAACATCAACAGTTCAAATACAAACAAACAAATCAAAGTGAAATTAGAAAAATAATGTCAGATTTGCAAAGTTCTTCGTTTTGTGGTATCCCCGAAGATGTACTAAATGAAGCAAATGCTGCCACAATCGATTTACTTCCCCAAAAAAGCAGCAGCAGGTATGAGAAAGAATATGAAGACTTTATTGCTCATAAATTTGCGTTGTCATTTAAATAACGTCCACGGCCGTTATTATATCGGCCAAGGCCTTTACGCCTGTCATATCGATCAAGCAGACAGTACTGATAAATGTCAATAACACAGAGGTATTACAAAAAATCTTTAACAGCCTACCGTTAGATGTCAAAGCAATAGTGAGACGAAAAGATTTTATATGTAGCCTTAAGAAGTTCCTGCATGGACGAGTTTTTTACTCCATGGACGAGTTTTTTGCCGGAATATGACATTTTGTTGATCGTTGTATACTATTTTTGTATTTTAAGTATGAATGTGTGTACGTTTTAGACAATTGCTAAAGTTTTAGCATGATATTTTTCATATGTATATTGAAATTTTGTATCTGCACACATTCTATGTTGAAGTAAGTAAATATACTACTACTACTAGTAAAGCCCCAATATTTTTTGAATATCTCTATGATTCGATCATTATTATTCTTTTTCAAATTATTTTTTTTCATTAGAAAAAAACGATTACGAGTAGGCGAGACGTTGTCATTGTCAACCCTTGTTTATATAAACAAAAGTCATCATCCAAAATATTATTTGTTCAATTAATATATTCAACTGACGCTGAAAATAGTTAGAAACGATTTGAAACGAATGGAACCAATAAGCAATTGCGATGAAGATATTCCTGAAGATGTTAGAATGGCCGCAGAGCAAGTTTATTTATTTATATCAAGCAAATGATCCCTCTTCAGGTATATATATATATATAAACAAACAATCATCAAAACAACCTTTAACAACTACATATCACAAAAATCTAATTTTCACTATGTAAATGAATCTTAATAGATTTTCTTCACTTTCGATGGTGCATACACTAATGTACACTTTAAACACTATTTCTTCACTTTTGGTAAATCATTGAAGGTGTGCCAAGTTAATGAGTCTCTCAACCACTCATCGACTCCCAGACTAGACATCCACATCCATACTTATGTGTTTTTTTATTTTATTTAAGGGATTGTCAATTGCCGACTTAATTCGGAGTTCTTTCCATATTTGCTTATCTAAAAATTTGCATATGTTTGCATGCAAATTAATTAAATCGACACTAATCGCGTCTGGTCCATTTTATATTGATATAACATTATAAAAAGTATCTTTATGTTTTCGTAAAAACATCTTAAACGACGTTGTTTATTGCATCTGCGCTGCATTTGCTATGTGTTATCGTGCTTACTTTATGTTACAATTTTCACTGCCAGTAAATTATCTCTAAGTAGCTAATTAGGTAGGAATTTATCTTGGAAACAACTCTTTCAATACTTTTTGTGGGTTTTATAGGCGAATTCTTATGATTGTAAGATA
The DNA here is from genome assembly GCA_951805005.1 of Othius punctulatus. Classification (NCBI taxonomy): domain Eukaryota; kingdom Metazoa; phylum Arthropoda; class Insecta; order Coleoptera; family Staphylinidae; genus Othius; species Othius punctulatus. The sequence goes on from OX638145.1 coordinate 19,002,769, forward strand.
CGCATTTTGACACCAACCATGTGGTTTATATTGATATTTGAATATACATTGATTGATTGATTATATCAATACACTTCTTCTCAGCAGGTTACGAACCCAGAATCTCATTTTAAATTCTTATTTCGTCGAACCTACCCTCTGAGAACAGTTTATAATTTTATTATTGGATAATTTTATAAATGTTGTAGGCTTTTACTTCGAGATACACTATGAAATATATAAAATTTAATCAGAGAGAGAAGTCAATCTTTATTAGGCTATTTCCGCATCATTTATTTATATGTTGGATAATTGTTATCAAACTATGGTTTATGTTAGTTAGTTTATGTTCGGTGGTATATGAGCTAGTATAACACATTTGTAATGTAAGAAGTGATCGTGTATTATGAGTTTGTAGTACGCCTATATAATTTCCTACAGGTGTTATACAAAATTTTATCTACGACCGGCCAAAAATGGATATACATCGGTTTTTTGCTAGAAATTATATACTTTTCTAACTATTACAAATATTAAAAGTCAGCATAAATATTTAAGACAAAAAGTAATTAACTGACTAATTGGATTGAAATATGCTTGATTCGCACATTGGAAGATGAAGTATATAAAAGCAAAATAAACATCAATTTGGCCAAAAAATTAAATTTTTACTGCGAGAGTGGCTTGCCTCCAGGCATAGGATGATGAAGAGATAATAGCTACATAAATACTAATTAAACAAAAATACCATAAATTCTGAGAGTGGGTTACTTCCGACTATTAGATGAAGAGATAATGGCTGAACAAAAGTGGGACTTGGATTTAGGGCCTCTAAATAATTCTAGTTCGCTAATTGGTCGTAATTAGAAAAATTGCCCCACTGACTAAAATTAACGTACTCACTAAAGAGCCTAATGAACACCATTAATTTGGTTGTAAGAATTTGTCACTTGGCCAGTTTTCCGAAGCAGAACACGTTCTTTCCGCCACTCTTCGCTGCATGACCTTTCACGCTGGGGGCGGCGTTTAATTGCCTCCATTTATTTTATGTTTTCCCGTGGTTTTCGCCGCCAAGTGAATCAATTACGCGGCGGTGTTTTCTTCTGCAGGGCGCCGCTTGGCCGTCCTGGAGCCCTGCAGACGACACATTCCGAGAATTAATGACGGCAAAAAATCGTCTGGCCGACGATTTTTTTTTCCCAGGAATAATTAGGATGCCGAATCTGGCGGGAAGTTGCGGATTCATCGGCCCGGAAGTAATTATTAATACGGCGGAATCTGGGTTTTTGTCGTCGTAAATAAATATAACAGGGGCGGTTAAAAAAAAAAGGTTGTAACTTCCACCCTAGCAGCTCAAGCGATTAATAAGGGTGAAAAAGTGTGTAATTTTCGCTCGAACGGCACCGAAAACGAGACGAATCAGGATATTTATGGTGTTTGGAAATTCTGTTTCACAGAACATAATATTTACTGGTTTCTTGGTGGAACTAAATTTATTGCCATAGCAATAAATAGCAGCTTTTCGTAAATTTCTACAATATTTACAAACCGGCTCACTTTTTATGGCCAGCTTTACAAAACAAAGGGTTACTTTGTAGTCTTCTGAGCCAGTATTCCAGAAACGTTTACATAATGCATTATTAATATTTTATACATAATATACGTTTTTTTTTAATTACACCAGAACTAATGTATAAAGATTAAACAAAACTAATTTTACAAATGTCATAATATTTTATGGTCGGAAAAATGTCCGCTTTTCAGTTAATTTAATAATGTCTTTCTTATTAGTAAGATATCCATTTATATTAAAAGTAGTAGTTAACAATCTTTATTGCGCTTAAATTTTTTATTACAGTTATAATTACTTGCTGGCTGTTTGCCCACGCGTTTCAGTACTTTTTAGTACCCACGCGTTTCAGTACTTTCGCGTGCGTTCGCGGCCGAACGCACGCGAAATTTTGTTTTTCAAAGTTGGTCGCACTGCGGCTAACGAACTTCGCGTCATATGATTTGACAAGCGCTTTAGTGTATTTCTTAGTAAGTGCTTTGCTGATAAATGAAAACGTTGCAGTAAAATTGGCAATGAAAATATTAGAGATGGTTATGTATTATATGGCACATAACATATGACATGACAATAAGACCACCTGGGCACATTAGCGCCTTTCACTCGCGCCGTCAAAGGAGCCGTCAAAGATAATCTTTGACGGTTTAGTCAGTTGCAAAAATATGCGGCACCAATTTTAACACGGATTTAGGGGGAAACTATGCATCTGGGCCTAGAGTGGTAAAGTAATATTCGACTTAATTTTAGGCCCTGATTCACCCCTAGAAAGTTTACGGTCGACTTCCCTAACACCCTGTATATAAAAATTTTTAAATGGATTAGTTTCCTTTTGTACATTTGTATTTTTTTTTTAATGCCCGTTTATAAATAAATAAAGAAAATGGTCGTTTTGTATTTTAGTTTCTTGTAGCTTAAAAGATAATAAAACAGCTACAAACGAATACCAGGCGGCTGTGAGGTCGTGTGCACAATTATAATAGAACCTTGATGAAACAGCACAATCGGACACCAAAATCCGGCGATTTTTTTTTTAAATCTTATCTTAAGATGTTCGTCCAATTATGTTAATATTACAAACGATGTATTGTTCCGATTTACATTTCTTTTTCTACGTTTGATGTTTGAATAGTTCCAGGAGGCTCGTGACTCATTGCGACTGTCCATCTTCCAATACCCATAATAGTAAAAAACGACAATGTAAAGCACAATACTATTTTTAGCTGGAGTTTTCTGATCGTTATGCAGATTGTTATAATTGCATCGGCGAGGACCTGGCGAGGTCGACCCGTTCACGCGGCCAGTGGTCAAGTGCCTTTCTGGTTTAGAGATTCGGGCGATAAATCAGGTCCTATAATACGCTAATGTAATTTCGGGCTGCAGAAGTTTCGTTCAAGGCTAGGTGTGTGTATGCGGTTTTGTTTTGGGCGCGGGCCATTAGCATCTGGCATGTTTTTGGTGTTGGTATACAGACCTCAATATGTAGCCGATATCTTCACATCGAATCTATCCTCAAACCATTATAATATTTTTTTTTGTGTATACCATTGGATTGGCATGAAATATACTATGTAAAGATATGAAGTACTTTAATTCTTATTATATTAAAAACTGTTATCAACTTTCCAGCAAGAATTGGATTGGCATGAAAGATACTATGTAAAGATATGAAGTACTTTAATTCTTATTATATTAAAAACTGTTACCAACTTTCCAGCAAGAATTGGATTGGCATGAAAGATACTATGTAAAGATATGAAGTACTTTAATTCTTATTATATTAAAAACTGATATCAACTTTCCAGCAAGAATTCAAATAAAAATAAATATAGAACATATTAGATAATGATGGACAAGTTAGGCAATTATGCCTAATTTTATATTTCATTTGATACACATGTACAAAAATGTCTAAACACTAAATGTAAATCAACCATAGCATTAAGCAAACTTTAATACAAAAGTATCCTGACTTTCAATTTTTTTTTTTGTTTTTCCCATTTCAAAAGTTGAAAATCATAAATTTCCAAAATAATCTAAAAACTAGACAATCGTACTGTACCTATTAACATTGAAAACTGTAGTTGTTGAGCAAATCAAGTAATCATTTTATGTAAATAAAGTGTCATTAAATTCAAATGTGATGTTTAATTGTATTTGCAAAATCTTTTAAAGTGAATAAATAACACATAATCCATAAATTATATTTTATTATCTATCATAAAATCTATATTATTATCTACCATATCTCAAAAACTACGCGTCGTATAAAAAAGTTTTCATATAAAAATTATATATTTTCGAAATGTTCGCATGTCTTATTTTTAATATATCTCTTTTGAAATTAAAAATCATAAAATTATTAATAAAATTAAAGTAATACGAATTTTAGAATAGCAGAATATTGTAATTCAAATTGTATGTTTTATATATCACCGACTTGTAACCTGAAAATTTTAAATGTATCACACATAACATTAAAGATATGATTTTAAGTTCTTATTCACATTAGTAGCATAAAAAAATATAAAATCAAAAACTTGATTCTGTATGTTTTTATAGTTTTTCTATTGTTGGATGCAAAATTGGTTTTAGTTGTTTTTGGATAAAAGGTGCATTTAAGCAAGTTCAAAAAACATCAAAGTTAACATCAAAGAAATCGACACCTGTATGTTCTTGGTGATTTACTTGTTGTATGTTCTTACAGCATAGAAAATGTTGTGTCCAGCAACATAATCAGCACATCAGTTGGATATTTCTAGTAACGTCAATGACAGAACACATATCAAATAACTCTACCCAAAGGGTTTGTGCCCTACAGTTAGTTCAATACGTGTCTCCACTTGTCACCACTTTATGAAATACGGCACAGTTTGTGTCCAATGCCACACTCCATCTATTACTTCAAGATTCATTATCTAGGTTTTTAAATACAGTTTTGTTAACAATTTATGAATTTACGGATATTTATTATTTACCTGTATTTAATACTACTATATTATTACATTTATTTATATATTTTACTCATTACCTTTTCTGAATTCATTACCAATGTATTATTTATCTGAACTAATGTGAATTTAATCTTATTTTATTTATTGGAATTTCTTTATATTATTATTATTAAAAACAATTAAATAGTAACTTGCGAACTTACGAACATTTATTATTTGCCTGAATTTAATACTACTATAATATTACATTTATTTATATATTTTACTCATTACCTTTTCTGAATTCATGGCCAATGTATTATTTACCTAAACTAATGTGAATTTAATCTTATTTTATTTATTGGTATTACCTTATATTATTATTATTACCATCAATTAAATACTAACTTGCGAACTTACGAACAGTTACGTACGAAAGATACGATGTAAAGATATGAAGTTCATAGTCAAATGTCAAATTCCTACGATTGTTAAAGATCATTGTTGGCGAATTTGTAGACTCTTTTCGAATCTTTGGTATTTCGAATGTACAGGGTGGCTAAATTTGGATGTTTCTGTAGGGGATCTCGGTAACTAGAAGAGATAGAGAAAATCAGATGGCGTATCCTCGATCTCTTTTTTCAAGACAAACTCAATGGTGAAAATAAAAATTTGCTATCGTCATTTGTTTTCAAGTTATGGCCAAAAACTCATTATATTGTCGATTTTTATCAATATTTCATTTATTTATCATTGTATTAAGATACGAGTTGCATGTTCTTCAGGCACTTTTTTACGGTGAATTGAATGAGTTTTACAGAATTTTGATATCTTCATTAAAAACCAAGATACAATACAAAGTTTTCTTTTTTTTAAATTGAAGTCGTACTTGGCTTTGGTCTTAATAAATAGGTTATTTTTTTCTCTCTTCGATGATATATCATATGTTAATGTTATAATTACATTTTTGTTGAAATCTATTAAAATTCTATCAAAACGTCATATGTTCTCTTATTGGGCGTAGTAGGCTTGTTTTGTTTAAATGGTTTGATTTTCAAGAAACACATTTGACGGGATCTTTATATTTCGAAGTGTTTAACAATGCCGTATGAAAATTATGAAATATTTGATATGTTAGATGCATTATTCAAAACAATAACAAATCACTAACTGACTTAGAAACATATTTTAATCGCTATCCGGGAAGAAAAAAACCGGATAAATCAATATTTCAAAGACTAAAAGAAAATCTTATCAACCACAGATCTTTCAAGTAGCCAAGATCAAGGTCTTACAATATTGTAGACGCCGAAGAAACTGCTACTAATGTAATTTCAGCTGTAATAGTGAATCCAGCAATTTCCAGCCGGCATATTGAGGATGAATCCGGAATTTCGAAGACTCGAGCACTTAGAATTGAAATTGAAGAAGCATAAATTTAGACCATACATTAGAAACATCCAAATTGGGCCACCCTGTACTCAATCCTCAAAGTAGATGGAAGATCTGAATTTCTTTGAAAGCTCACCAAAATAAGCCAATACAACATTTCTGAATTTGAGTTATTTTCTTTCACGAATTGCCAATCTTTGTATGATTTATATGCTGTTAAGCTCCTTTCTTATAATTCGAAATAATCGTCATCATCTGTGCAGCTTTCATAAGATTAGGAGCTATTTAATCTATATTCACTTCACTTTCAATTTATATTTCTATTGATTCTCTAATGCATCGTTTCTCAACCTTTTAAGTGTGAAAAGGCCCAAACGCCCTAAAATAAAGTAAATAGCCTCAAGATCCCCTTAATAATTAGGGAATAATTATACCCCCACCCCCCCTATATCTGATCGCGACCCCCCGATTGAGAAGTATGCTCTAATGACTTCTAATATTGTGTGTCAGGTAATTTCACTTTCTACTGTCAGGATGACAGCTGCAACATCACCCTGTGCACAATATGCATATTGTGCACGAGGTGAAGTTGCAGCTATACTGAAATGACAAAAGCCATTCACAATGTACTACATTAAATAACCAATGATAAAATTGTAATAGGTGCCTTATTCCACAGTAATAGAAACAACCCCCCACCCCCCCCCCTATATCTGATGGAGACCCCGCGATTGAGAAAGTATGCTCTATTGACTTCCAATATTGTGAGTGTCAAGTAATTTCACTTTCTACTGTCAGGATGACAGCTGCAACTTCACCCTGTGCACAATATGCATATTGTGCACGGGGTGAAGTTGCAGCTATACTGAAATGACAAAAGCCATTCACAATGTACTACATTTAATAACCAATGATAAAATTGTAATAGGTGCATTGTTCCATAGTAATAGAAACAATCCCCCCCCCCCGGTATTATCTGATCGCGACCCCCCGATTGAGAAAGTATGCTCTAATGACTTCTAATATTGTGTGAGTCAGGTAATTTCACTTTCTACTGTCAGGATGACAGCTGCAACTTCGCCCTGTGCACAATATGCATATTGTGCACGGGGTGAAGTTGCAGCTATACTGAAATGACAAAAGCCATTCACAATGTACTACATTTAATACATTGTTCCACAGTAATAGAAACAATTAGGTTTCCGTTCGAAGAGTGCACATCCCAGATTAAGTGCCGAGTGCGCCACTGAACCTGCAAACCTGTGTGATGTAACAAATGAATGCTTGACAACTCGGGGACGTGTAACGGACATGCCGCGCGTTTCGCCCGTTTATTATTAGTGGTCACGTGCGATTGGTAATACTGTGCGAAAATAAACTGGTATCATTTATCTGGCTTCCGCGTTTTTCGACTGGTGGAATATCGGAAGAGCGCCCGCGTCGGAGAGGGGCCCATGCGACGCGTTGCGACTCCACAGCGCTCAGTCGCGCACTTGACAGCGGCCTCTCCGGGAGCAACAGGCTCCTCCACCAGAAACCCGAAAACCAGTGAACACGCGCGCACAGTGCGCCATGGCCGGGTGAAACACGGACTAGTTTGGCTAATTATAAAGCACTATGTTGCGCACGTTAACGTAGATTGCAGCTAGTGATGATAAATGCCGTGATGATAAACCAAAGCGCCCTCGGCAACCTCTCCGACGCGAACATCTCGCTCCTGCTGAAGACGCTGGCGTCCGCGAACGCCAGCGTCGAGGAGGAGCTAGTGCTCTACCCCGTCGAGTGGGTCGTCCCCATCACCGTCATCTACGGCATCATCTTCGTCTCCGGCATCATCGGCAACGTGAGCACCTGCGTGGTGATCTCGAGGAACAAGTCGCTGCACACGGTGACGAACTACTACCTCTTCAGCATCGCCATCTCCGACCTGTTGCTGCTCATCTCCGGTCTACCACCGGAAATGTACAGGATCTGGTCGCCGGAGACGTACGTCTTCGGCGAGGCGTTCTGCGTCCTCCAGGGGTTCGCAGCGGAGACCTCCGCCAACGCCACGGTCCTCGCCATCACCGCGTTCACCGTCGAGCGCTACCTGGCAATATGCCACCCCTTCTTCTCGCACACCCTCTCGAAGTTATCGCGTGCCATCCGCTACATCATCGCCATTTGGATCGTCGCCCTGTGCTTCGCCGCACCACAGGCCATCCAGTTCGGAGTGGAGTACGAGTACATCAACGGCACCGAGTCCAGCAGGTGCACCGTCGTGCCGAACGACTACTTCCAGCACGCCTTCGAGATCTCCACGTTCCTCATCTTCGTGGGGCCGATGAGCGTCATCACCGTGCTCTACATACTCATCGCCATCAAGCTGGGGAAGTCGCGGGCTTTGGGTAGCGCCAAGCGGCCGTCTCTGGCAACCGCCAAAGGCGACGGCGTCTCTAGGGCCTCACGGGCCGCCGCCGCCCAGAACCGAGTCATCAAAATGCTAGGTAATCTCTTAAAAAGCTAATATTCCTATCCAAATTTTCACAAAAATCATCATATTCTTATCATAGGTATTAAATCATTGATCGTTTATTTGCAGTCATTTCCATTTAAAAAAACAAAAGTTTATGGCTATTTCCGGTAGAACCGGAAGTTATAGAAGGTAATTTCACCTGAGGAGAATTGAATCAGCCATGTTTGGATGATTTAAAAAAAAAAAAATCTTATCGGGAACCCCATAAACTTTTAATGGTCCATGAGCGTGAGACACCCTGTATTTAAACCAAATACGTATGAAAATAGTAGATAATACCACGAGTCAATAAATATAGCTATTATTCCCTAGGAATATTTACTAACCGAGCCGCGTAAACGGCGAGGGAGTAACATTCCGAGGTAATAATAGCCATTATTGCGAAGTATACTACTCGTAAAAATATGAATATCTTCGAAGTACAAAATAAAATTAATGCCACTATTCTCAAATTAAAAAATGGTCAGATTGCATTTTAAAAGAAAATACTAAGTTTTTTACTAATTTACATGAAATTATGATAACTAATAACGTTAAAATGAATAAAAATTTACAAGATAATATACTGCAGCACTTGTCAGATTTACAACAATCGTTTCAAGAGTATTTTGGTTTTGAAAAAGAAAACCTATCTTGGATTCAAAGCCCTTTTGAAAGAGCTTGTAATAATTATCAGTTCAATTATCAACAAATTATTGATATATCGACTGACTTTCAATAAGAAATTGAATTTAAAAAGTCATTTTTGTTTAAAATTCTGTGGTATTTTCAGATTTACCAATTTTCTTATGGTCAGCTCTATAAGAAAATTGCACTACATAATTTTAAAAATTAATTGAATTTATTGAATTTTGAATATTTGGCTTGAAAAAGCTTGTAATAATTATCAGCTCAATTATCGATATATCGACTGACTCTCAGTAAGAAATAGAATTTAAAAAGTTGATATTATGTATTGTTTGCTTCAAATTTTGCATGAATATCCCGAGATTGCTAAAAGAGCTGCAGCAAAGCACTTGATGTCGTTGGTCTCAACTTATGTCTGCGAGAGATCATTTTCTCTGTACACTGCAACAAAAACCAAATGCAGAAGATGACATGCGCTTACAAATTTCTCACATTGTTTCAGACATAAATAAGATTTGCAATAAAAATCAGGCCCAACCTAGTCATTCATATAATTTAATTTAATATTTATTTTATATTTAAAGTAACAATACATTAGTATTAAAAAAGTTGGTATTACGCATTTTTAGCTTCAAATTTTGCATGAATATCCCGAGATTGCTAAAAGAGCTGCAAAGCACTTGATGTCTTTGGTCTCAACTTATGTCTGCGAAAGATCATTTTTTCTGTACACTGCAACAAAAACCAAATGCAGAAGATGACATGCGCTTACAAATTTCTCACATTGTTTCAGACATAAATATGATTTGCAATAAAAGTCAGGCCCAATCTAGTTATTAGTATGATTTAATTTAATATTTATTTTATATTTAAAGTAACAATACATTAGTATTTGTTACTTTATTGTTATATTACTTCCAAGTTAATTAAAATAACAGGCCAAGCCTGGTGTTAATATTATTTTGTGTTTTGAATTTAAATTCGCTCGTAAATGTGTTACTAATTCTAGGTTTTGTTATAAAAATAGCTTCTGCTCCAGTGTTACACAGTGTGAAGGGCACGAAGCAAAACCAGTTTAGTCAGTAATGTGGTTTTCTTTTCAGTAATTATTTTGTTTAGAATTGTTTAATAAAGAATATAGGCAAATTTATTTAAATTTACAATAATAATTATATAATTATAATTATTTATTTATTAGTATTTGTTACTATATTGTTATATTACACATAAGTAAATGTTAAATATTTTACTGTAACAATTGAAAATTTTACAGTAAGGCAGAACTGCATCAGTATCAGTAACAGATTTTTTAATAAAAATACATTTATAATATATTTTAATAAAAAACTTTGACATTTCAACAGAATTAAATTATTGGCAGTTTACCATTGCAATTTTGATAGTAATAATTGTAATTTTTACAGCAATAATTGCTATTTAGACAGAACAATTGCTATTTTGACAGTAATACGTGCAGCTTTCATTTTATAATTAAAATTTTGTTATAATAACAGAACAGCATCAGTAACAGGAAGAGACATTTTATTAAACATGTAAACTTTGACATTTTAATAGAATTAAAGTATTTGCAGTCTGTCATTGTAATATTGATAGTAATAATTGTAATTTTGACAGCAATAATTGTTATTTTTACAGTAACAATTGCTATTTTGACAGTAATACGTACAGCGTTGAGGTTATAATGCACATTTCGTCATTAAAAATTGAAAATAGTCGAAATTTTAAGAGAAAGTATTTTTACAGCAATAATTGCTATTAAGACAGTAACAATTGCTATTTTGACAGTAACAATTTCTATTTTGACAGTAATACGTGCAGCTTTGATATTATAATTTAAATTTTGTTATAATGACAGAACAGCATCAGTAACACTAAGAGACATTTTATTAAAAATTTAAACTTTGACATTTTAATAGAATTAAAGTATTGGCAGTTTGTCATTGTAATATTGATAGTAATAATTGTAATTTTGACAGCAATAATTATTATTTTTACAGTAACAATTGCTATTTTGACAGTAATACGTACAATTTTGAGATTATAATGGACATTATTTCATTAAAAATTGAAAATAGTCGAAATTTTAAGAGAAAGTAATAACTGAAACTTTTCCAAAAATTAAAATTTGCCAGTAATCTTTAAATTTGCAATGAATAGTTTGACGAGTAATCAATGCAATTTTGAAAGAAATAAGTTAATTGCTTACAGTAATTCTTGAATATTGATTAGGACAATAATTGCTATTTTGACAGTTATAAATGTACATTTGATGGTAACAATTGAAATTTTATCATTAAACATTGAAAATTGGTTTTGAAATTTAAGAAGAAATAACTCAAATTTCAAGAGGTTTTCGTACAAGAGGAACTATAAATTAGTATTACTAAACTTTTTAAGAGGCATTGTCAACATTCAACTATCCCACGATGTAAGTCATAATTAATTCAAACGCAGTACAAATTGTAACGTTGCGTGCAATTTTACTACGTGAGAACGTAGGTCAGGTCTATAAGTTAGATATGTTTACTAAAAGCACAAACTAGATACGTCCCACTGATACCTATTACAAATTAATACTATCGTATAATGCAATTTTGAAAAAAATAAGTTAATTGTTTACAGTAATTCTTAAATAGGGATTAGGACAATAATTGCTATTTTGACAGTGTATAAGTGTGTATTTTGACAATGTGATAAGTGTACATTTGATGGTAACAATTGAAATTTTATCATTAAACATTGAAAATTGGTTTTGAAATTTAAGAAGAAATAACTCAAATTTCATCAAAAATTTAAATTTGGCTGAAATCTTTGAATTTGCAATTAATGCTCTGTAGAGTAAGCATCTACCCTGACAAAAACTTACTGAAGAGTAAGAATTTAAATTTGAACAGAAATAATTTATTTGTTTACAATAATCCTTGAATAAGGATAACGATAATAATTGCTATTTTGACAGTAACACTTGATATTGTCATAATAATACGTGTAGCTTTAAGGTTAAAATTGAAATTTTATCTTTAAAAAATCTTTTTTTATTATATTTTAAAAGAATTAACTCAAATTCTATCAAAAAATACAATTTACCAATACTCTTTGAATTTGCAATTAATGCTTTGACGAGTAAACATCTACCCTAACAAAAACTGATCGAAAATATTTAAAAAATCAAATAAATCATGATTTATTTGATTTTTTGATATGATTTGATCATTGATTTTTGATTAAAAAACAAACATTTATTCCAACCCTGCTTTCAATGCTTCAATTCTATCGAAATGTTGACGATATTTTTTTTTATTTGAACCGGACTAACTGAAATGATACAAAAAAATGTTCATTGTAATTTAAACGGTAATCATTGCCATTTTGGCAGTAATCACTGAAATTTGGGAAGAAATCACTGCAAGTTTGGCAGTAATGTTTACAATTTTGACAGTAATAAGTGTAGCTTTGACAGTACTAATTGAAATTGGAACTTGAAACTTTTAATGATCCATGAGCGCGGGACACCCTGTATATTGTTATTAATTACTATAAGTAAAATCACAAAACAATTTCGCAATCTCGCAACAGCATGTTTAAAAAAATTGAATAGGAACAACGTTTTCAAATGGAATCCTTGTATCGATATTGAACAGCCTACACATCGTCTTCGAAACCAAAGAACTCATTTTCCTGTGTTTGCTTCTTTTTGTTTGATATTTTGTTTTAATATTTTTGGAAAGTTTGGTGTGTTTTATGAAAACAAAGTAACGAGTTCGAATGATAACTAATAGTAATCAACTGTACCAAACCTGAAGAACTGGCATAATTTTATTATGATTGTTTCACAAATTGCAAGACCAGGCAATTATTTTCATGAAATACATAATACGGGAATATGCAAATCTTAATTTTGTACTTCCAAGGGAAAACACAAACTTTAAAATTAATTCATAGAGTTGGCATCATTTAATTTACAATCTGTATGATAATTGATGCCAAATATTTTGTTACATATTAAATTTATGGAAATATTTAAGTTTCATTAAAAATATTATTCATAATTTTTCGTACAAGAGGAACTATAAATTAGTATTACCAAAGTATTTTAGAGACATCAGACAAATTGTAAACTTGCGTGCATTTTTACTACGAGTGGATGCAGGTCTATAAGTTAGATACATTTACTAGAAGCATAAACTAGATACGTCCCACTGATACCTATTACAAATTAATATTATCGTTTTCAAAGTCGTGTAGGTGAAGAAACTCGGCGTACACTCCTTTTTTTCTCAGTTACTTAATAGTGATTTATTGCCATTATTATGTAACTATGTATTATTGTCATTAAGAATAATTAATACCCACGGTACCTTTCAGTATTAGAAACCTGGAGCCGATTTTTTTTTCTCCAAAATTTATCCTTTATCGGAAAAATTCCCAGGATACATTTATATAGACGTAGTTTATTATCCCATTTGGACGAAAAATCAAACAGCATGTAAAAATTTTCTTATCACACCCACTTGAGGGTTTTCCTGAACTCCATGAATAAATTTATGTGGTCATGCACTTGAAGTACCAATAATTCTATTATTTGCTCATTTTTTGGTTAAGTTGCGTTAGGTTGTGTTATAAACACAGTCAGGATCCATACTCTCTAACAGTATGGATCGATATGGTTGATTTAGCCTCTCGAATAGTTAATTCTATTATTTGCTCAACTTTTAGTTTGCTGTGTCATCACAATTATACATACCTATGCTACTTTCGAGTCATTGCGCACTTAACACTTCATTAAAAAAAATCTGTAACTACACCTAATCTAAAAATAACATTGTATTTACGTTAAATTGAATCCATGTTTAATGATAGCCAATCGTGTGTGCTATTTTCTACTATTTCATCATTACCGATAATGTATTTATTTTGCATAATCTTTCTTTCGCAGATATTAGGTAAAACTATATATATATATATATATATATATATATATATATATATATATATATATATATATATATATATATATATATATATATATATATATATATATATATATATATATATATATATATATCTTGTAAGAGTGCAATTACATTATATTGTATCTAGAAACGTTATTTTTTATTTTTTATTAGAACATTAAAATTATGTATTTAAAATACTGTACAGCTTTTAAATAAAATAATAAATAACTTAATTAAAATTGAAACTTCATAGCGGTTATGTGAATCAGCATCTGATACATTTATATATGCTGACTTTTGCTTTTAAATACTAAATTAATTAACAATTAACGCGACTGCTGGAAGTATTTTGAGTTGAAAATTTAACTCATATTTTAATTAAGATTTTTTTCGCCCACATTTAATTATGACAAATTGTGTATTTATATGCAAATGCTTCTTACAAAAATATACGTAATAAAATTTATTACGTAACTTGATACTAATTAAAAATAATTTTGTATTTTTTATACCAACGTAGGTGCATACAATTTTATATAATCCATGTCCGTGCAACTGATTTATAATTAATCAAAAACTTATATGTAAATTTAAAAAAACTAAATAAATGTTTTGAAATACATATTTGTACTAATTATTTCTTGGTCTTCAAAAATACTCCGATTTATTTATAAGAACTGTCTTAATTTTAGGAACAAACAAATTGCAGCAATATCATAAATAAAATCAACCTTATAAAATTCTAATTAAATTTGGTCTAATAATTAGTAATATTATTAATAACAAAGTTTCAGTACTAAATAAGGGAGAAAATCAAACACTTAACTTTCTCAATTGACAAGTATGGATTAGCTATAACTGAAATTTCTGAAAATTTATTATTTGCAAATTTTATATCAGATTCGTCTACAGTACATCTGAAACTAATTCTCCTGAAAATTTGACAAAGTTTCAGTATTAAATAAGGGAGAATATCAAACACTTAACTTTCTCAATTGACAAGTATGGATTAGCTATTACTGAAATTTCTGAAAATTTATTATTTGCAAATTTGATATTGGATTCGTGTACAGTACATCTGAAACTAATTCTCCTGAAAATTTGACAAAGTTTCAGTAGTAAATAAGGGAGAAAATCAAACACTTAACTTTCTCAATTGACAAGAATGGATTAGCTATTACTGAAATTTCTGGAAATTTATTATTTGCAAATTTGATATTAGATTCGTGTACAGTACACCTGAAACTAATTCTCCTGAAAATTTGACAAAATTTTCAGTATTAAATAAGGGAGAAAATCAAACACTTAACTTTCTCATTGACAAGTATGGATTAGCTATTCCTTAAATTTCTGAAAATGTATTATTTGCAAATTTGATATTAGATTCGTGTTCAGTACACCTGAAACTAATTCTCCTAAAAAATTGACAAAGTTTCAGCATTAATTAAATAAGGGAGAAAATAAGACACTTAACTTTCTCAATTGACAAGTATGGATTAGCTATTACTGAAATTTCTGAAAATTTATTATTTTCAAATTTGATATTAGATTCGTGTACAGTACATTTGAAACTAATCATTTCTATAACAAAATATTTATAAAGTAGTAAACTTTTTAACAACCTCATTTACTACAATTTACTATGTAAATTACAATAAATTACATAAAAGAGTAATAAATTAGATAATTAGCTTTCATACCGAGAAAAACATTTTTTCTTTATACAACTATCTTACATTTCTTGTGTTTGCACTTTTTTAATTAATTTAAAATTTGGGTACTTTGTAAAGGTTTGATTCTATTACGTATTTATAAAATTGTAATAACATTTTCTGTATATTTTATACTTAGCAAAAGTGACCGAATACCTGTAATCTACAAGAAAACATTAAACCAATATGAAAGTCTGGTTACAAATGATTGCGTTTTGTCATATCTTTATTGGCCTATTGGCCTTTCCCCTGTCATAAAATATTTACATAGAATTTTAATTTCTATTTGTACAAAATACAATTAGGTACTTTCATTAACTGCTTTCTTTCCTTCAAAAAATAATTTCAAATAAAATTGCAACTGAATAAATTTGTAAAGTTGTAAATTATATTCATATTTTTTAAATATTTTTTAAGTTACATAGAAATCTAAATTAAATTATAAATGACCTCCAATGAATGAAAGGTTTTTGATGTTATATTCATTTTTTTTTATTTCTTATTATATTTTATAAGTTACATAGAAATCTAAATTAAATTATAAATGACCTCCAATGAATGAATGGTTTTTAATGTTATATTCATATTTTTTTATTTCTTATTATATTTTTTAAGTTGCATAGAAATCTAAATTAAATTATAAATGACCTCCAATGAATGGTTTTTAAAATTATATTATTTTATTTTAATTTCTTATTATATTTTTTAAGTTACATAGAAATCTAAATTAAATTATAAATGACCTCCAAAGAATGAATGGTT
Source organism: Othius punctulatus (assembly GCA_951805005.1). Taxonomy (NCBI): domain Eukaryota; kingdom Metazoa; phylum Arthropoda; class Insecta; order Coleoptera; family Staphylinidae; genus Othius; species Othius punctulatus. Next base: position 19,019,232 of record OX638145.1, read on the forward strand.
TTTAATGTTATATTCATTTTTTTTAATTTCTTATTATATTTTTTAAGTTACATAAAAATCTAAATTAAATTATAAAAGTCCTCCAATGAATGAATTGTTTTTAATGTTATAACCATATTTTTTTATTTCTCATTATATTTTTTAAGTTACACAGAAATCTAAATTAAATTATAAATGAGCTCCAATGAATGTTTTTAAAGTTATATTCATGTTTTTATGTCTTATTATATTTTGTAAGTTACATAGAAATCTAAATTAAATTATAAATGACCTCCAACGAATGAATGGTTTTTAATGTATCGGTTATTTGGTACACTTTTGTGTTGAGCATAACATAAACTGAATAAAAGCTTGTAAATCGTCCTAATTAATATTTATAACGGCGATAACGCCGTAATATAGCCGCATTTTTTTAATGAACTATATACAATTAGCTAAGTAGCAGTGAGTAAAAGTTATCAATACGAATAAATTAAATACCCACATAAATTATTGGAGCTACAAATTTCTTACATGTATAGACTAAAACCACCCAATTTGCAAGAATTATTTCTGAACGTCGCTCCACTAATTAGGAATTGCGAACAGCTTTAATGGAATTTTAAACATCCTCATCATTTATAAACAGCTGTGGTGCAGCAAGTTAGTGAAAATCTTGCTTACATATTTGAGCTGACTGCGAAATATTCCGTTGGAAAATAATTGATCAAGGCTACTAACATTTGTCATCAATCATGTCATCATTGTTATAAACAGCTGAGGTATAGCAAGTAAGTGAAAATCTTGCTTGCATATTTGAGCTGACAGCGAAAAATTCCATTGGAAAATAATTGATCATGGCTACTAACATTTGTCATCAATCATGTCATCATTGTTATAAACAGCTGAGGTATAGCAAGTAAGTGAAAATCTTGCTTACATATTTGAGCTGACAGAGAAAAATTCCGTTGGAAAATAATTGATCAAGGCTACTAACATTTGTCATCAATCATATCATCATTGTCGTCATTTGTCATTACCGAATGATGTTTAGTTTTTAATAATTTCTATTTGCCAGTCCATAGCAAAGTAAAAGAAAAATGCGGTACTAAAGTAATCTATTACTGGACGATTTTGTGCAAATTGAGTTGCCTACAAAACATAATATGACCACACAGTTTATACCATTTATCATAAAATTTGTTCTGCGATATATCACTGATATTATTATCAAGTCAAATTGTTAAAACAAAGTATAAGTACATAAATATTTACTTCCGAGCTATATTAATTGATAATTTGTAATTAAACATATTACGTATTTTAACTCAATGAATCTTAAGTATATCATTAAAAGCCCAACAGTTGGTTAAATTTAGTACTCACATTTGTGCCAATAAACATCTAATTGCGAGTTCACATGAAATAACATCGAACATGTATACATTTGTAGTCCGACAACATAACGTTAAGTTGTTTATTTGGAAAAGCACTCATGTTTCAGTGTAGGTACAAGGTACCTAATCGATAACGTAATAATTAATTTAAGTTGATAATAAGTCGTGTGTATGTAATTAAATAAGCCATTCATCATTTTATAATTATTAATCAAATATAACAAGCAAACAAATGAGATGCCTTGTACTTTTATCGTATTAGACGGGGTTTGAACCTGCGATCATTGGCATGAGAAAATCTGTCCCCAACCGTGTGTTTAATTTTATTTATAACGCTGAGAATTGGTTTCCTGTGTAACTACAAATTCTATAAATATATTAATTGCATTACAATTGCAAGTTAATTATCGGGTATCAATCACTTTGAAAGCAGCAATTTTTCCAACTTCAATTGCTTCCGCATCGAATTTAAATGCGCGCCAACATATGTGCTAACTCGGCCCTGCACGACGCGAATCCAACATAAAGCGAAGAACATAATAACCATTATGCATGCAAATTGTTGACTGGCCCTATAAATCAGAGCCTGCCTCGATGACCTCGCAGGTTTCCCGTGGCAAATTAATAAACAAACATTTTGTTATGTTCCTCTCTCCGGAAATTGCTACCAACGATTAAAAATTTCCATTCCAATAATACATCATAACAACATTAATTGATCCTGCCTAGTTTATAGTAATGTAGATCGTACATACTAATGCGAAGAAGAAGCCATAAAAAGTTGCCAATACTTGTAACTCAGTAAAAACCCAAAAGTAAATGGAAAATAACTTGCGTTGGAGTAGATTTCCAACCACAGTCTAGAATCGAGTACTTTTGTGAAGTTGTTACTTTTCTTTGTCCACTTGAAGTGAACTTCATCTTAAAAAAAATCTTCTTTTATACAATAATTCATAAACGAAAATCTCCTTTTTACTATGTCGTAGTTGTCTGTATAAATATTCTTTAATCCCATTTTTAGAAGAGAACTAGTTAGAAACCAGTTAGAATGCATAATAAGCAAATATGAAAACAAACACATATTGATTTTAGCATAAAAGCTCAGCAGTTTAATTTTTTTATAGATAAAGGCGTATTGGCACCTTCCGAAAAATCAGTCATCCCGAACATCCACACCCATACGTGCTGCGATCCGTAAGCCCCCCTTCCATTTGCACTTCCATCAAACTACATTGGCCCACCTAACCTGATTAGGAACCCAATTTCCAGGTCTGCCGGGGCTCTTGCCCAGTTTTTCCCTGCTTCCAATTATTAAAATTGAAGGCTGCTCCGGATGTTGCGCCTTTGTGCGTGAAAGGTGATCGCGCTAATTCCGTTATTGCTCACTGAATTTCCGGGCTTTCCCTTTCGGATTTTCATAGAATCTAGAGAGCGGCGTGTAGCAGTAAATAAATGGCAGAAAACAATGAAGAATTGTGGATATATGGCTGCAGTGAAAACAGTTTTCAGAAGCAATCTTTTCTGGTACAACCAGTGCTGTACTTATGAATAGACGCAGTAGGCTCTAGCAGATTTGCTATTTTTTACCATGTTTAATAGCAAAAGTAAAAGGGGCCCTTCCCGTGTTAAATATGCGGTGGGCCCACAATATGAAATTTCGTTACAGCCGACTAATTATGTTTACTCGTACTTTCTTTGGTTTTTTGAATACAGATCAACATAATTCAGAATATTTAGAAAATGTCATTTAAAACAAATTAACAGAATTTATTTTAGATATCCAAAACTGTAGAGGACAAAGTTATGATAATGCTGCCAATATATCTGGGAAATATTCTGTGCAAACCAGATTAAGAAATCACAGCTCTACAGCCTTTTACTTTCCCTGTGCAAATCATTCCTTAAATTTAATATGAAACTGTGCCGCAGAATCTTCTTCAGCTGCAATTTATTACTTCGATTTTGTCCAAAATTTAGTCACGTTTTTCTCTGAACGTGACTAAATTTTGGACAAAATCGAAGTAATAAATTGCAGCTAAAGCAGATTCTGACATTAGTCAAAAGATGGAACATGCCATCTGACTTATCTCTGGTGCTAAAGCGGATTAGCGATACTAGATGGTCAGCTAGAGCAGATGCCATACGAGGGCTCAAAAGCGGTTATAACCAAATTAAAACAGCACTAAGTATCATTTCAATATCACCTGATGAAATATCAATTTGTCGATTAGAGGCTTCAAAATTGGCAAAAAAAAAATTATTATAAAACGGCATTATTCACAACACTTTGGCACCAAATTTTAAGAGGATAAAATGCTATTAGCAAATCTCTTCAGAACCCAAAAATAAATATATATCAAGGAACAAATCTTTTAAAATCACTAAATACCTATATATTTTAGAATTAAGAGGCAATTTTAAAATAATAGAAAATGAAACCAAGACAAACGAATGAAACACGTTTATGGGATGAACAGAGGCAAGTAAAAAGGCGGAAAGTAGTGTTTGGTGAAGTTCCAGACAACGAAGTAATTTTGGTGGGCAAGGATTCATTTATTGTAAACACTTTAAATGTTATTTGCGACACATTAAGTGTAGAATTAAATAGACGAATACAAATTTACGATGCAAAATTAAATATGTTTAAAACATTTTTCATAGATTCTCTACCGGAAAATGAATGTAATGCATGCATAGATGAAATATAAAGTTTACGAAGGCCACGAAGGCAAGAAGTGTCCTAACCTAACCTAACCTAACCTAAACCAACCTACATGAGTACACAAGTTAAATCTATAAATTATATACAAAAGTGTTGATCAATTTTAGTGCATACAAATACAAGTTTTGTTTTTGTAATGCTATAAAAAGTATTAATTAAAAATGTTATAAATCTATCGACGTACATCAAATTTTATCTGTAATTATCTAGTTAACAGGGTTCGTGAATTCAAAAATGAAACCAAAACTGTAAGATATTTACATGTCTTATAGTTTTGCCTTTATATTTGCCTTTATATTTTGCTATAAAAAGTATAAATTAAAAATGTTATAAATCTATCGACGTACATCAAATGTTATCTGTAATTATCTAGTTAACAGGGTTCGTGAATTCAAAAATGAAACCAAAACTGTAAGATATTTATATTTCTTACAGATTTGCCATTATATTTGCCATTATATTTTGCTATAAAAAGTATTAATTAAAAATGTTATATATCTATCGATGTACATCAAATTTTATCTGTTATTATCTAGTTAACAGGGTTCGTGAATTCAAAAATTAAACCAAAACTGTAAGATATTTACATGTCTTATAGTTTTGCCATTATATTTGCCTTTATAGTTTGCTATAAAAAATATACATTAAAAATGTTATAACTCTATCGAAGTACATCAAATTTTATCTGTTATTATCTAGTTAACAGGGTTCGTGAATTCAAAAATGAAACCAAAACTGTAAGATATTTATATTTCTTACAGATTTGCCATTATATTTGCCATTATATTTTGCTATAAAAAGTATTAATTAAAAATGTTATAAATCTATCGACGTACATCAAATATTATCTGTTATTATCTAGTTAACAGGGTTCGTGAATTCAAAAATTAAACCAAAACTGTAAGATATTTACATGTTTTATAGTTTTGCCATTATATTTGCCTTTATAGTTTGCTATAAAAAATATACATTAAAAATGTTATAAATCTATCGAAGTACATCAAATTTTATCTGTTATTATCTTGTTAACAGGATTCGTGAATTCAAAAATGAAACCAAAACTGTAAGATATTTATATTTCTTATAGATTTGCCATTATATTTGCCATTATATTTTGCTATAAAACGTATTAATTAAAAATGTTATAAATCTATCGACGTACATCAAATTTTATCTGTTATTATCTAGTTAACAGGGTTCGTGAATTCAAAAATTAAACCAAAACTGTAAGATATTTACATGTCTTATAGTTTTGCCATTATATTTGCCTTTATATTTTGCTATAAAAAGTATAAATTAAAAATGTTATAAATCTATCGAAGTACATCAAATTTTATCTGTTATTATCTAGTTAACAGGATTCGTGAACTCAAAAATGAAACCAAGACTGTAAGATATTTACTAGATTTCTTATAGTTTTGCCATATATTTGGAATTATATTTTGGAACATTAAGAGGTCCAATAAGTTTCCACACGGATTTATTATGTTTTGGCGAATAATTGGTCAAAACTATAAAAACTGTATGAAATTCAATAAATTGTCTACTGAATTTCTCAGTTTTTAAGGATTTTTTTTATTCTTGCCAAATCTGCAGAACTGTGCAAATATTAAATTAAATCCTATGATTTAATAATCTATGCTATATACATTTTAAGAAATATCTAAAATTTTAGTCAAAGCTTTAAATACTGTAAGAAATCCAGTAAATTTCCTACTGGATTTCTTGATTTTTAAGAAATGTTTTGGAATTGTTGTCAAAACTGTAAGACACATCGTAAGTTTCTTAATGGGTTTCTTAGATTTGAGAGAATATTTGGATTTTTTGTCAAAACTTTCAATACTGTATGAAATCCAATAAATTTCTGCACAATTTGGATTTCATGTGGTATATAAAAATGATTATTACTTATTGTCAAACGTGCAGAACTGTCAGTTTTTAAGAAATATTTTAATTTTTGCCAAACCTGCAGAACTGTGAAAATAGTAAATATCCTATTGGATATTTCAATATCACAATACTTTAATAACTCATTCTACACACACACACATATATATATATATATATTTTAAATGTCTAAAAATTCAGTCAAAACTTAAAATACTGTATGAAATCCATTCAATTTCTTACTAGATTTCTTGGTTTTTAAGAAATATTTTGGAATTCTTGTCAACACTGTAAGACACGAAAAAAAATGGTGCAATTAATATGTATTCCGCAACTAACGAAGGGTTAAGATCCACATTTTCTAATATCGAAACAATATTAAAAATATTTTTAACAATACCTTCTCTGTATTAAAGATATTAATTAAAAAAATATTTAAGAAATAGTTTCAATAAAAAAAAATTGTCTGATTTGGCAGTATTATTTATAGAGTCTGAAGTAACTCAAGCAATTAATTTTGATGACATAATTGATGTATTTGCCCGCACAAAGGCAAGAAGAAGAAAAAAATAGGTTCAATTAGTATGCATTCCGCAACTAACGAAGGGTTAAGTTCCACATTTCCTAATATCGAAACAATATTAAAAATATTTTTAACAATACCAATAATAAATGAAGGGGAGATCGCTCCTTCTCTGTATTAAAGAGAATAATAAACAAAGTATTTAAGAACTAGTTCCAATAAGAAAAAATGTCTGATTTAGCAGTATTATTTATAGAGTCTGAAATAACTCAAGCAATTAATTTTGATGACATAATTGATATATTTGCCCCACAAAGGCAAGAAGAAGAAAAAAAAGATAATTACTTTGTTTAACAAATAATATTATACTTTTTATTCTTTCAATATCGAGAAAGCACATTCTGTTCTTCACAACCATTTGAAATTTGATCTAGTCAGATATTTAATATTAAGCAAATACTTATTATATTGTTTTGTGTAATTTGTTTAATTATTATATATTTTATATATAACAATCTTTATTAAGGCTATCGACCCCAGAAGGGGTCTTTCCGCCCTATATATTTTATTAGATAAGAATTACATTTTTATCAATTTTTAAATTTTTGTTATTTTTATACTTATTTTTATTTTTTATTATTTATTTTTGTAATTTTTTGAATTTTTGTTTTAAACACATGAAGCAATATTTTATTGACGTCTTTTCTTAAGATAAGTTTATTTTGTTTTTTTTTTTTTGTTTTTATTTTGGGGGTTGCTCAAAATATGTTGCGCCTAGGGCCTCCAAAGAGGTAAGTACGGTACTGTGCACAACTCTTCCCACAGCCTTACAAATGCTTTTGTCCCAAAGAAATAATAGTATTGATAATTGCAAATGGTTAATAACTTGCTTTAATATGAGAAAAAAATATTAAAAGAATATAAATGAATCTTATTAATTATCGATATGCAACTATAATGAGACAAAACACGTGAGAATTTATTTATGCAGACTTTAATTAAAATTTCTAAGAAATTTCAACTTTATAACCTGGGCCTATCAAACGCATACTTTGATACAGAGCGTTCAAGAAAGTGGTGTCAACTTTTACGCTGGATACTAATAGATGACACTGTTCAAGATGCAAATCAAATATGTTTTGCAACATTGCTGAAATGTTTCCTAGGATATAAGCCAAATAATTTAACTAGATTTTTTCAAATGTTGTTCAAATAGAGACCAATCAAGTTCAAATTGAGACCAATCAATTTCAAATTGAGGCCAATCAAGTTCAAATTGATACCAATCAATTTCAAATTGAGACTAAACAAAATCAAGTTGACACTAAACAATATCAAGTTGAGAGTAAACAAATAAAATTGATATTGTTTAGTGTCAACTTGATTTTGTTTAGTCTCAATTTGAAATTGATTGGTCTCAATTTGAAATTGATTGGTATCAAGTTGAACTTGATTGGCCTCAATTTGAAATTGATTGGTCTCAATTTGAACTTGATTGGTCTCAATTTAAACTTGAAAAGGTATAGAACTAGATGGAAAAGTTAACAGCACTTTCTTGAACGCTCTGTATGATATCTGTTTTTATCCCTATGAATCTTAAGAAGGAAGAAAATACCCAAGGGCTATGTCTTAACTATAATCGCGCGATACATTAACAATTAATTGAACAGCTAACACTCTACAATCTGCGATTAACTTTAATTGTAGTTCAGCTTCCTAGTTCAGCCCAGATAGCTGATTTCCAATCAAACTTAACTAGAGATTGTACGCATGGGATCGATTATTGTACTAGTTATTACGAGTGTGAATTTTAAATTCTCCTCCATTTGTAAATACTTCCGAAAATTCATCCCACTAGAGCTAATCTTGCAATCAATTCTGGCTTAGATAAAGCGAGGAAGACGCGCTCACCTGTTGATTGTCGCACACAGGTGACTTGATGATTAGTGGCCCCTATTTATTATTAAGAAGCCGGAGGACGGATTTTCCGGAAAAATTGACGGCATTTTCCGGCTATTGAAAAATGGTAGCCATAAATTTACAAGTGTGGCGGGGATAACGGCTATAACTCAGCGCTTTTTGCACTCATAAAAGCACGCTGATAAACCGGATGAATGGGGCAATTTCAGCCACGTGCCGAGACCTGAAACACTCCCAAGTCAAGAGCTTAATTAGGCGGAACAATGTCCGTCTGATGATTAAAATGGTTAAAATTGTGGGTTAACCACGATATATTGCAAATAGAATTACAGTTTCATTTTCAACCTTGTATTGACTTTGAAATAAAGTCATTTAAAATCAGTTTTAAAATAAATTTTAAGTCACCTTTAAAATGAAGATCACAATAAGCACTTCGTATTTAACTGTAACTGTAACTGTAACTAAATTAGACTGTAAAACTATGCTATTTACATTTTATATTTCATTAACAGGATTGTACGTTTTATACAGGGTGGTCACTTTTACGCAGCCCACCATTAGGATCTATTAAATGGAAGTACATACAGAGTTGGTCAAATGTGATAAAAGTTTCTTATTTTTGTGCCTTTAAATATACTGAAAAGAAATCCGGCATATCTTGCGCAGTTCCTGAAATATCGCTGAAAAACTGAAAAAGTGAACTTTCATTTTCCTCTTAAAACTTTTTTACTTTTGAAGGAAATTTTACAAAACTTCCACAGGAGTCCACATGAGTTTGACTTTTGCAACAATTTTTTAAATTATCAATTTTTGGTAGTAAATAAGGTCAGATTATCCATGTGTAATACATGGTTAAAATCGGAATTTTTTGAATGCCATTAAAATCCAATATTGCGGCCATAAGAAAATCAAAAGTTGACTATGAAAATTTGGGCATCTAGTTGGCGCAGAAAATGTTTGGCACTGTGATCAGAAAACTGACTTCGAAAAATGTAAGAGTGCCAAGTTTCGTAAAATTTCCTTAAGAAGTAAAAAAGTTATAAAAGGAAAAGGAAAGTGCACTTTTTCAGTTTTTCAGCGATATTTCAGGAACTGTGCAAGATATCCCGGATTTCATTTCAGTATATTGAAAGGCACAAAATTGAGAAACTTTTATCCCATTTGACGAACTCTGTATATATTTCCGTTTAATATATCCTAATGGTGGGCGCTGTATATTCGGTATTAGTAATTAGCCGCAGGTGTATTTATAATTGAATGGAAAATTCGAAAAAAATGAAGCAGTCGAGACTTTAACGAAGCCACAAACGAATAACAACAACATGGAAATAAACCTTCGCATGGATTTTTAAAGAAACTCTACCTTTTTATCTAAAATTCATCACAACAATTTTCTGTTGATGTGAATCCATGTCTCGCTAATTTGGTCAGTTTAGTTTTTGCTGTTATCCGTAAATTATTAATTATGCAATGATTAGTCTGGACGTTTTTGCAAAGAAAATTACGCTATGCAATGTACCTAACTATGAATCAAAAATAATCTGGTATGGCCATAATATGACTTAATTAATTGTCTATGCAATTATGAACATGATTACTTAAATATTCTGTAAAAGATCAGATATTTCTGTTGGTCAATTTAAACAATATTTGTATTGTATAAAATATTACCCGATTATTTGATATCATAGTGTTAAACTGTAAACATCCGTCAGATTTTTGAGTGCAACAGTCTATATACGTCAAATTTTCAATGAAAACTATCGATATCTGTCTAATTTTATATTGCCACTGTCAAAATTTGTCCAATTCTAAGCTTACACTGTACAGCTTATCAATTTGTCAATAGATACTGCTGAAATTTGTTTATATTTGATCAAATTTGTTTATTTTTGATCAAATCTGTTAAATTTTGTCAATGTTTGATATCCCAGAGTTAAAATGTAAACATGTATCAGATTTTTAAGTGCAACAGTCCATATACGTCAAATTTTCAATGAAAACCATCAAAATCTGTCAATGTTTTAGTTACAACTGCCAAAATTTGTCAAATTCTAAGCGTCAGCTGTGAAAACCTAGAATTTTTTTATAGATACTGCCAAACTATCTCATTTTTAATCGAATCTGTTGAATTTTGTCCATTTTTGAGTGCAACAGTCCATACACGTCAAATTTTCAATGAAAACCATCGAAATATGTCAAATTTTGAATTGCCACTGTTAAAATTTGTCAAATTCCAAGCTTCAGCTGTAACGACCTGTCATTTTTTCAATAGATACTGCTAAAATTTGTTTATTTTTGATCGAATCTGTTAAATTTTGTCAATTTTTGATAACCTAGTTCTAAACTATAAACATCTGTCAAATTTTTGAGTGCAACAGTCTATACACGTCAAATTTTCAATGAAAACCATCGAAATATGTAAAATTTTGAATTTCCACTGTTAAAATTTGTCAAATTCTAAGCTTCAGCTGTGAAGACCTGTCATTTTTTCAATAGATACTGCTAAAATTTGTTTATCTTTGATCGAATCTGTTAAATTTTGTCAATTTTTATATCCTAATGTTAAACTGTAAACATCTGTCAAATTTTTGAGTGCAACAATCCATACACGTCACATTTTCAATGAAAACCATCGAAAAATGTCAAATTTTGAATTGCCACTGTTAAAATTTGTCAAATTCTAAGCTTCGGCTGTAAAGACCTGTAATTTTTTCAATAGATACTGCTAAAATTTGTTTATTTTTGATCGAATCTGTTAAATTTTGTCAATTTTTGATAACCTAGTCCTAAACTGTAAACATCTGTCAAATTTTTGAGTGCAACAGTCCATACACGTCAAATTTTCAATGAAAACCTTCGAAATATGTCAAATTTTGAATTGCCACTGTTAAAATTTGTCAAATTCTAAGCTTCAGCTGTAGAGACCTGTCATTGTTTCAATAGATACTGCTAAAAAATTATTTATTTTTGATCGAATCTGTTAAATTTTGTCAATTTTTTATATCCTAATGTTAAACTGTAAGCATCTGTGAGATTTTTTATTTATTTTTTTATTTCAACAGTCCATATACGTCAAACTTTCATTGAAAACCATCGAAATTTGGCAAATTTTCAATAAAAACCATCGAAATCTGGCAAATTTTCGATTGCAACTGTTAAAATTTGTCAAATTCAAAAGCTTCAGCTTAAAAGACCGGTCAATTTTTCAATAGACACTGCTAACATTTATTTATTTTTGATTGAATCTGTTCATTTTATTTAGTCGTATCAAATAAAAATCTTGAATGGCATGTTTTGGAGAAGTCGAGGAAACACGTAAATTGCAGTACAAAGTGTTCGTCATGTAGTGTTAGAAATTTTTAGAAATTAAAACCCATTAACCGGAAACGTATTATCCGGTTTGTAGATTTCGAATAAGTACGAACACTTAAACTTATAATTATGTACTTTTGAAATAAATTAAAGCTTAATTATAATATTAATAGTTTGTAGATTTGGATATTATCTCCGAGGACTACTGGAAACCGGTTTCGACCTATTGGGTCTCATCAGTCCAGTGCGTCCAGAGTTAGTTTCCAAATGTATACTTTATACGACTTATAAATCAAATATAATTTAATTTAACAAAAAAAAAGTGAAAATAAATAAGCTTTAGTTTAATGAAGTGTGAGAGAATCATATGAACGCCACATTTTGCTGAAATTAGTTACATAGATTTCATCTAACCATTTCCACAACATATATGGCTATGCGGTAAAATGCACCAAAGACGATCAAATCTCTGTAGTAATTGATTTCAACAAGAGGTGGCGTTCATAAGCTTCTCTCACGCTTTATTAAATTAAAGCTTATTTACTTTTTCACTCTTTTTTTTGTTATTTCTTTCAGCATTATATAGATTTGCATTACCCCTAGATTTTCAATTATCCAGACACTCATTCCCGATCAATAACCCGTATAATTCACTGTAATTACAAAGTGAATAAAACCCATAATTAACTTGTAGGTATAAATTATGCAAAAATATGAATGCATAAACATTTTAACTATTGTTATACAGTTGATCGACAGCCTATATAATTACAGCATACACATGGTAACACAGAAGCCTCATCGAACAAGTTAATTAAACTACGTTTTCCGACTAATAACCGCCTCTAATGACGTGCTATCACATTTTCAGTTATCACCAGTTTTCTGCCATCGTGTGCAGCAAAAATTGCGGCGGCACAATTCCTTACTTAACTACGTTCAATTAGAGGCGATCCGATAAAATCATACTTAATGAAATCAATTCGCATGACGTCGGTGCCTGGTCTGTTATTAATTGCCGCAGCAATTACTCTGTAATTGACATAATTGGGAAATGATACGGTGACATAATGGCTCAGATGATTTATGATTTAGCTCAAACAAATATTTATGTGTATGTTCAGTTGTAAAATCGGTTTGCAAATCGGTTGTAAATTTCCTTAACCCAGGAAAATTCAAATCTAAATTTGCCGTCGACACAAAACACTACCTGCATATAACTACATATGTACTAAGATTTGCGGTTTAAAATAATGATTATAATGCGGGCAAACCAAACATTCTTGCAATGCCATCGTGAAAGTCACAGTTATCCAACTTGCTGATACCCATAGTATTCAGCCTTATCACATGTAACGACGTTTTACACAAATTTCATACGCTGCAGTTCCGATGGGCCATATCTGAATCAATTAGGCGTTTCTGTTCCGGCGGTTAAACGTTTGATGTACTAGGAGAGGCGATGGCAGCACACTCGATAATCTCATGCAGGCGGATGATTGCTTTACTTTGCCAGCGGGTCGGAGGTAATTAGAATACTCTTGCTGCAAAGCGGTTGCTGCAAAGCCTTCGGAAAAGTTACATAAATTGCAAATAACTGAAGTAAATGCATCTGGAATTACTTCTCGCAGTTATCGGTGAATTGCTGGGAATGCCTTTGAGTACTCGCTCGTATCTTAAAGTCAATTAAAGTTTATGTAAGTAATAATTACTTGAAAGGTATTAATTATCATTCAATGAATAGATTCGACGCTAAAAGCTTGAATTTTCTGTACGTTAGGGGTGGCGATTCCTTTGATCGTTAACCTTGTAACAATTGGAATACGATGTAGAAATGCGGGGATTCGCATTTCTACATCATATTCCAATCGTTACAATGGCAGACTTCATGTGAATCCATAGTTTGAGAAGCACTGCTCTCCTGTATTTATACATTGTTCATTGTTCCGTGACAACAGCTCAGACTACAAAAACGCACACAAAAACTCCGCACGGACAAACCCCCACAGTAGCAATTTTTCACATGAAAATTAATGCCCGGAATTCCCATACAGACAAAAATTCACACCGGTATTTGTCGGTGTCACCATTTGTCTATGTGAGCATTGGTCCGTCTGAACCTTTGTCCCTATGAGCATTAATCGGTGTAAGAATTTGTTTGTGTGAGCATTTATGAATGCGGGCGTTTGTCTGTGCAGATTTTTGGTGTACACTTTTGTCATGTGCGCATATGCATGGTTATGGAAAAACATATTTGAAACTACTATCAAATAGCAAACATGTGTCGAATAACAAACTTTTTAGACATAAGAAGATATAAGATTTACAGAGTGCCGCCTCTTCGTTGAAGGCACTATATCTAATATACTATCTAGTGTCTGTATCTACTATCGGTTTCATAAGTTTTGACCTTTGGGTTTGAAATGTAATTGAAACAAAAGTACAGAATCTTTTTTTTTTTTAATACAAAAGATATATGGTACATTTATTAATAACGTATTAAAATTGTGATGTTAAGCTCGTTAAATTGTTATTGCGGAAAGTCTTCCGAAAAGTATGGCATTTCACACATATTGTCACAGCGCTGTAACTTAACCTGATGTAACTTTTTGCTGTTACAATATTATTTAACCAAATTAAAAACACAATAAAAGGAATGCAGTAACCCTCAAATGATGTGAAAATTTGGCATAAATTCTATTCAACTTATTTATTAATAATGTTTTTGTAATGTTGTGCTAACTTCGTTATTATCAATCACATCGTCCCACTTTTTCGAACATAATGAGGAAGATTAACTAAGAAAACAATTAAATAATGTATTTTGAACAACACACGTTAGATATTAATGCAATTTAAATAATTATTGTCGGCGCGTAGTAAATAGAGACGAGAGATTAGATTATCGCCGTGCTCATATTGCGCCAGAGCGGCATTTAAGGGCACGTGTATTTGATGCGTGATAGAAAATAAATTCTATTCAACTTATTTATTAATAATGTTTTTGTAATGTTGTGCTAACTTCGTTATTATCAATCACATCGTCCCACTTTTTCGAACATAATGAGGAAGATTAACTCAGAAAACAATTAAATAATGTATTTTGAACAACACACGTTAGATATTAATGCAATTTAAACAATTATTGTCGGCGCGTAGTAAATAGAGACGAGAGATTAGATTATCGCCGTGCTCATATTGCGCCAGAGCGGCATTTAAGGGCACGTGTATTTGATGCGTGATAGAAAATAAACCACTGTAAATATTTTTGGATGTTATTATGTTACGTTATTATAATCGGTAACATTCATGCCACTTTTTATATTATTACCAATAATTTTTTTATATAATTTAACGTCAGACTCGAACTTTGAGCGATATTTTACGGATTGTAATAAAATACTAAAACGCCGCAAGCCTATTATTGTGGCACAACTATGCATACCGGCTACAGCCTCCCAGCGCTGTTGCCCTTTGCGTCAATCCGTCCCGCGAAACATTTGCATTTCTCCTTTTCTAAACTTTCACTGTTGCTGTAGTAATTCTATTTTTAATGATGAATTTTGCTTTTTTAAGTAAACTACGACCGATTTACGTATTACAATGCAAAGGCACAATAGTTTATTTGATATTCCCGGCCGTTGCGAACTTATTTCCCGGCAATAAATTTGCAATTTAATGAGAAAGTATAAACAAATATCACTTGAAAAAATCTTAAATATCTCGGCAACAGCCCTAAAAACATTGTCAAAAAATTACAAATTTTTGCTACCACGGGTTTCACGAAAAATAAATTCCTAACATTGTGTTTTTCTGAATTACATGAAAAATCCGTATTTTTCTGGCACACAATATTCGATACAGAAAAAAACGGTTATGGCAAAAATTATGAAATTAAAATACGTTATATAAGAATGTGTGTTCTTGCGATATATTTTTGATTTACGCTATTTGGATAAGTAGTTTCGGTTTTATACGTTCAAACTTTTTTTTTTCGTTTCGGTTTTATACGTTTCGGTTTGAGTACGTTCAAACACAGGGGTCAAAACGTTTGAAACCGATAGTAGTATAGTATTAAACTGAGATTTTTTGTCATGGCATATAGAAATTAGTACACTGAATAGTAGCATTTGTTGTATTCATACTTAAATGACGCAATAAGAAAATAAGTAGGAAAATTGGTTTCCTCAATTGTAGTGATGTAATGTAAATTGAATAGGAAATTATGCGCATGAAATTAAATGTAATGTTTCTGTTGCATAAAATAAAATCGAATCGTTTCATTGCATAAATGCAAGTTCGTGTATCCTGGCGTCCCGTCTAGACATCTAGACATCCCGTCTCTAGGGCAGTAGTTTACAAACGTTTTGTACTGATGTCGTTTTTTCGTAAAATTTGTTCTTGCTTCCACTATTAGTCCCAAAATTATAAAAATAATCCTAAATAAATCTAAGTAATCTCTTTTATACATTTTTTTTTTAAATTTTTAGTTAGTAATTTCTGTTTTTACTTTTATTATATGCTCAGATGCAAAAAAAAACGGGATTAACGATTAACTGTCATTTTCATTATTCATCTGTGTTAAGTTCATTTTGCAGAAATGCATTTTCTTTCATGAAAACGTACATTATCGTTTTCGCTTATTAATGTTCATTAAATAAATAATAAGTGCCGCATGCTGCTTCTTTCTACATCCTGACGGTCTCTTTGATTGTAAAATACAAAAAAAAAAAATAAGGACTATACCAACATCAAAATTTAAAAAAAAAATGGTTCTTTTGCATACAATGACCCAATGACCCGTTTTTTTTTGCATCTGAGTGTATATTGGGATGTTATTTGTTAAGCGAAATTTGATTAGCCATATAGGAATTTATTTATATTTGTAGTTAATTTAATAGAATAACATTAGGTTTATTTGGGTAGTTATAGAGTTCGACAGTTAATTAGAGCTTGCATAGCTAATATTGTAATTAAGTAGGGCATAATTAATGAATAATTTATGTAACGAGTTAATGAATATGCGCAATTGCAATGAAAATCTCAAATACAACGTACAAGGACGTACGATATTTCATTGGAAGCGGAAAATTATCAGGAGCATGAATATCGCATTAAAATTACGATTGGACATTTAGATTTGCGAGAATATGCAAAATTAGATTTGCAATTAAACATTGTTGTATCGTCGCCTAGGATACGAGTCGGATTTGTCGACCGACGGTGTAAAATTTCAAGTTTTGAAGATCAACGATTGCTAAATCAACAAAAACAATAATTGCCCATCTGACCCGAAGCTATAAAGCGATATAAGGTCTGGAGACATTATATATATATATATATCTTCCTCCGTATTTCAGACATTTAAAATGTTTTGCTCGTTATTGTATTTCCGCCTTTGTGTTCCGTAAATGTGTGTCGAATTTGTGCTTATTGACAATAGTCATTCCTAAGTATTTTATCGTCTTTGTGGGGTACATTCGTTCCGTTGACATGTGTTGTCGGTAGTTGTTATTAATTCTGTGGTTGGGAATAAGAAGTTGGCATTTCCGTTTTTTTTGTTTTTCTAATAAATAAGAGTATCTGCTTTTTGCGACTGTTTTAATTTTTGGTATACTTAGTAAAAATATAGGGCTATTTTGCTATTTTGTGTACATTCGTTAAGTTAACATGTATTACTGGTGAGTTCTTATTGATTCTGTGGTTGGGAATAAGAAGTTGGCATTTCCGGATTTTTTGTTTTTCTAGTAAATAAGAGTACCCAGTTTTTGCGATTATTTTAATTTTTGGTATACTTAGTAAAAATATTGGGTTATTTTGCTTATATAGTGAATTTAATATTTAACATTTTGCAAATATATCTTATTTTCAAATAAAATATAACTTAAAAGTATAACAATCATACGTCTTTTTAACGTTCTTTTACACCTTCCTTGTAATAGGCAGGCGCCTCATAGTTGAGAAAATTGCTCTGGACAGTTCATGTAATATTACCGTGTTTTCCGCGCATATACATAGCTCATGAAATTTTTAGTTCAAACTTCTGACGCCAACTTTATAATTCTCACCCTGGGAGGTCTAACTGAATTTTTTACTTTTAGCTTAACTTTCGCAACTTAATTTACCTCGGCCGTAGTAAATGCAATGAACTGTTGCATCCACATTTAAAGTGTCGCATATTCACCTTTAAATTTTAGCGCAATTCCGTCAGGGAAATTTTTTAATTCCTGCAAGTTTTAAATATTAATTTGCGCGTTGGTGATGTGAGGGGTTATTGTTTTTAATGATAGTTCAATGATCCATATAACAAGGTCAGTTTCTAGGACATATTTTTTAGGACTATAAAAAAATCCTCAAAAGAATGAAATTAAAAAAAAAGTTAATGTTTTGTAGTTGAAGGTGTTTCAACTACAAAAGGAGGACATATACATAGGACATATTTTTTAGGATTTTGAAAACATCCTCAAAAGAATGAAATAAAAAAAAATAATATTAATGTTTTGTAGTTGAAGGTGTTTAAAAATATTCCTGAACTGTAGGTTCAACTTAATACAATAAGTATAAGTAGAATAAATTAAGTATAAATAAGTATACATATATAATGTATAAATTACTCAAAGTATATTATTTTCATTGCGATTGAGAAATATAGGTCATGCTCACATAAATCTAGTACAAACAATTTGACATTGCTATATAAAATTGATATTGTAACCTAATTTCTTGTACTAGATTTAAGTGAGCACATGTATAGCTGCTATTGTATGAAGATTGTGTAGCAAGATCGTTGGATCTTGCTACAAGATTGGTAATTAGATATAATTTATAATTTGAGGTATATACATATGAAATGCATTGCTACCTGCAATGCAATGCCATCTGCTTAAAACATCCTGGAATTTTTAATGGGAGAAAAATATTCTTGCACATCATACTGTTAAATGCAGTTTTATTACAACAGATTTAAATATACATAATTAAATGTATATTTAAATGTATTTTAGTGGTTATATAATATTTGAATGAGCAACTAATTGGCTTCATAATGTGATAGATTTTAAGAAACCACTGTTTACGAAAAAGATAGTTACTTGCAATTAGGCATCTTGGGGTTCATCTAGACTAGACCTACCGTATATCTTGATCTTGCTCTAAAGTTGAATTGACGAAGATCCAGAACCTGAAGAACCTCTTCAGAACAGCTCGAAAGATGCCTCTTGTAAGATGACGCCCATCTCCATAAGCCGCACATTCGACACTTGATACTACTGCGCACTTTTGATTTAGTTACTGACTAATTTTATACTAATTTAGTTAGTTTAGATTAAGATAGCAACGTTCAACGCCAGAAGGTAATCTGGACGCACACTCCTTGAAAACTGTACTAATTATTGCGCACTTTTGATTTAGTTATGCAGTAATTGGGTATTAAATTAGTTGGTTTAGATTAAAGGTAGAAACGTTTAACGCCAGAAGGTAATCTGGACGCACACTCCTGGATAACTGTACTAATTATTGCGCACTTTTGATTTAGTCATGCAGTAATTGGGTATTAAATTAGTTGGTTTAGAGAATGGTAGAATCGTGTAACGCCAGAAGGTAATCTGGACGCACACTGCCGGATACCTATACACCAATGTCATAAATTAATTACGCGCATGTTACTTTTTACTTTTAATCCTCTTTACTTTGATCGGAGCATAGAGCTTATACATGCATCTTCCATCCTTCTCTCCGTCCGACTTCCGAGGCTTATATAAGTTTCCCTAGCACGCTCCCTTTTACGTTGCAGGGTTGCTAGCCCTGCGAACAACCCTCCTCCTTTCACAGCCGGGCTTGGGACCGGTCACAGCGGAGTTACGAGGAAGCAACACACGGTGATTATCAGATCAATAAATTGCTTTAAACAAATACGTTCGATCTAGGAAGGTAATCCCAAATTGTAAACGCGAAGTTAAACTATTCCTGAAAAATTAATTGCAGAATTAGTACACACAACAAAATTGAGTGTAAAAGTGGAAAATTCCTGCTATTACGTCTAAATTGCTAGTATAAATTGAATGTGGTGCATCTGAAGTTTACGTTAACGCTTATAGTGAAAGCATAGCTTATCTTTAACATTTCATGCATTAAGGCTCATGATTAAAAATTAAAATGTGGTAAACTATGGTTATATAAGTTACTCCACTTTTACCCTCAAGTCCTCTAAATTGTCTAAATTGTCTAAATTGCTAGTATAAATTGAATGTCGTGGGTGCACCTGAAGTTTACGTTAACGCTTATAGTGAAAGCATAGTTTATCTTTAATATTTCATGCATTAAGGCTCATGATTAAAAATTAAAATTTGGTAAATTATGGTTATATAAGTTACTCCACTTTTACCCTCAAAGTCCTCAAATATACCGGGTGATTCAAGTTTTATTACCATGGGTTTTTTTAGGCATTTGGAGTTTCCCAAAAAAAAATTGGATTTATATAGGTCTAATCCTAATCTACGGAAAGGTAGTTTGATTTTTTAGATGTAATTATACAGACGGTTATAAAATTTAAAAAATACTCTTTTCGGGTAAAATTCTCTATCGTTATTTTTGCCCTAAACTGTTTTATTTTATTCATAGAACCCATTTATGAAATCAAAAATTAAACGAAAATGATTAGATTTCAAATTAAAGCATTTTTTACATTACTGACCAACTTTCCTCGGTATGATTTATGATTTTGTAAGTCAAGAGCCCTACAAAGCATTGACCGCCCCGGTGCGGTTGGAACGTTTTATGACTTTTTATGATTCCGCCAGTCGCCCTTGGGTTGAACGGAAACCCTGAAGAAATCTTTGCGTAGGTATCCACCCAGCAAGCTGAGGGATTGGGTACGGCCCTATCATAAAACCCATAAAATCCATTATCCATATTACTGGTAGCACCCGTCATATTTTACTATTTAGTAATAAATTTTACTGTTGCAATATAAAAATTCATTTAATTCAATAATTGGTGCATTTTTTTTTTTACTTGGATTACACTGGAATGTTTGGAATAGCATTAAAGTATGTTCTGACAAAAACTGTATAAATAAAATTACAACTTCTTTGTGAAATAACGTATAAACTACCGGATAGATAATTTTTTTTTATCGTCAGATTGGGCTTCATCAATATCTAAACATGTGTACTTATTTTGGATTTTTTATTTCAATTAGAAGTCGCCATTTTCGGCCTGGTAATAAAACTTGAATCACCCGGTATAAACCATCGGGATTTAGAACGGTCAGAGACTCAATTGTCTCATACATCGCTTTAAGAACTGTTGAGAGTAGTATGTCAACAAAAATTAATCTGATATCACTTGAAAAATCGTGAACCGTCTTCAGTAGTTGTTTATGCGTTAAGGGAATAAACGAAGGTTTTAATCCCGAAGCCATAAGTTGTGTTCGGCTGAAGGATGAGGTTTATTCCTGAATTGTATACAAAAATTTTCTCCCGACCGTTGTTAAGTTTGCATATTAATTTCGATTTCTAATTTGATAGTTGATAATTTGCGTAGCTGTGGCAGCTGTCATCTTGACATTTTTTTAATGTCAAATAAATTCATATATGCCGTATTCAAAAACTGAGTATCAACTCACGACCACACACATTCCACGTCTCGCACCCATTACTTGAAGTAACATCGAACCTAGAAGATATCAGGATGATATCTAGTAGTAATAGTAGTAGTAATAGTAGTAGTAGTAATAGTAGTGATATTTAGTAAGTATACAGGGTGTATCAGCCAAATGGAATAAATTCAATAATAAATAAATGGGGGCGTGTTCGAAAAAACGCTCGGACACGTCGATTGTTATTTTTAGTTGCGCATTTTTTTCAACAAAAACTTTTTATACAGGGTGTGTCATGTGGCCGTGGCCAGTACCAACTTTCTTATTTTAAATGCAACACCTAGTATATTATTCAATTTTTGGATTCTTCAGAAAATTCTAGACATATTTCATGTACAATGTCCTATACCTATCTTCAACTGTTTCGGAAATCAAGATGGAGCACCGCCCCATTACCAAATCAATGTCCGGAACTACCTCAACCGAATATTTCCAAATCGGTGGATAGGGAGGCGAGGATCGATGGAATGGCCAGCACGATCCCCTGATCTGACGTCATTAGACTTCTTCTTATGGGGATATGTCAAAAGTATTGTATACAAAACTAAACCCCTCGACCTAGCTGACTTAAGAAGACGAATAATGCTTGCGATTAGATCGGTCACGCCTGAGATGTTGAGTAACGTTAGAAGAAATTTCTATTGAAGATTAGGATGTTGCCAAGACGTTCAGGGCGAGCATTTTGAACATCTCCATTGAAATTTATTGTTTTTTTTTTGTTTTTTTTACATTATCAAGAAATAAACAGTATTACTTATTAGTTTTTGAGTGTGTTGTAACGAATTTCTGTAATCAAATAATTTTCTTTTTTTAATGTTAATGTTTGCAATAAATCTGAAAACACTTAATATTTCCGAAACAGTTGAAGATAGGTATAGGACATTGTACATGAAATATGTCTAGAATTTTCTGAAGAATCCAAAAATTGAATAATATACTAGGTGTTGCATTTAAAATAAGAAAGTTGGTATTGGCCACGGTCACATGACACACCCTGTATAAAAAGTTTTTGATGAAAAAAATGCGCAACTAAAAATAACAATCGACGTGTCCGAGCGTTTTTTCGAACACATTTATTTATTATCGAATTTATTCCATTTGGCTAATACACAGTGTATGTACTTAAATACCTTAGATAATCAAGGATTTCATATGTTAAAGGGGGACATAGGGAGGTTAGGTGCAACTGCGCCCTAAAAGTTATATCAGTGCGGTTTACAACATAATTGTGTTATTTCTTGAAATTTTATCACTGCAAGATGTTGTCAGGAAATGAGTTTTATGCGGGAAGTAAACAGTCGCCTTTTACATCCCCTTTTAACCCAGAACGTGAGCAGGGGAAGAAACTATTTGTATAAAATTACGTTTGCGCTTACCAAGAACAAAATTAACGTCGACGCCTGAAGAAAATACTAACGAAGGTCTGACATGAACGATCGCTTTGCAATATTAGTTCTTTGGAGTGAAAATAATCGTCGAATTCGAGAGTAATGAAATGGTTCATTAAAAATTGTGTGATGGTGTATTAATCAATTATTTACAATAGTAGGTAAAACTGGTTATTTATAGGGTTCCAGTTTTAAAATATGACACAGTTTTAGTTTTTACTAAACTTGATAATGGATGGCTGAAATTTGCATTAGTATTTATTATTGGAGTCGACATTAAATTCAGGTATGTATACTTTATTGTTTGGGGAAAACCGTGGGAGAAATCTGAAGAGCGCATTCAGTTTTTCACTTGCTACAAATGAATGAGTTATCTCACTATGTCGATCAGACCGGAAGTCCGTAATCCATTCCGGAATTAGCTCCCTTCTCCTCGCCGCAATCAAACCACAGCCTCGCCCACTTGGCATGCATTGCTACCAAGCTGGGTTTTGTGCTTTAAAAGATTGAAAAGATCAAACGCCATCGGGCTTTGCCGCTCCTTTTGAGAGCCCCGAGTTGTTATTAAAAGCTCCAGATCCGGGGTTGCGGAGATGATGCATTGAGAGGCTCTAGTAATTCATAATTTTGCGATTAAGGCCGTTTTGTGCGCAGATTACTTGCCGAGATTAATTAACGGGATCGTGCGAGCCGTGCAAGGTTGGGGTTCATTATGTAGTCTAGAATGTGGCTTGGGTTTGATGGATTGGAGCGTAATTTTGCTCAGTTATTAACATTTTGATTAACCCTTTGGCAGCTGGGGATGATTTTTGCATACGTATTAATCAAACGTTATATAGAATAATTAACATTAACGACGTCATTTTTAATGACGTAATTATTTTTACAATTTTACAATTCGATATAATTACAAGGCTACAGACGACAGTAGATAATTAAGAGCCGTCACCTAGGAAACGGTTTTAAAAGGATTATA
The DNA here is from genome assembly GCA_951805005.1 of Othius punctulatus. Classification (NCBI taxonomy): domain Eukaryota; kingdom Metazoa; phylum Arthropoda; class Insecta; order Coleoptera; family Staphylinidae; genus Othius; species Othius punctulatus. The sequence continues at coordinate 19,042,997 of OX638145.1, forward strand.
CATTCGCCCATGCAATTAAGGTTCATTGTACCTTAATTGCTAGGCGAATATGCAGTCCAGGTAGACAATCAGTTAAGGCTGCCTCAAATAGTCGTTTTATCAAATAGTCTACATCTGTCTTTCAGTCGGTGTTAACCTTTACATTACAACAGTACTCATTTTACATACGTGTGCATATTATCATTTATAAACTTGTGAGAAGGTAGAGTTTATTAAGATGGAAACGTCGTTAATTGAAACTGCAACAATTATTTCATCAATTTATAATGACACTCAGTTCGACGATCTATTTCAATTATGTGAGCAAAGAAGCAATTCCGAAAGTTTTGTTAAAGAATCCTTCGACAGTCTACAGAGGGAAGCTGTTCTCAAATTGATTTTGATAAATTTTTAAAAGTACAATTTAATGATAATGAATCACTAATGGGGCACTGAATCTGTATTTTCTGATGCCGGCTCTGGACTCTGTTCTCTTCCCATTACCCTTAATAAAATTCCGTTCGCACAATGGAGCGCAATAAACACCCTTCGTAGGTAGATTTTCAATTTCAAGTAAAAACACTATACATCAAATTGATGGAAAAGTGCTCGAGTTTTGCATAATGAGGCTCATAATTTGCAGAAACAGGCTGCTGAAGTTCTACGAAAGTATTGCAACGCATTATTAAATCCGCCTGAATCGGCCGCGTTTATGCAAGCTGTGCACTCGCATTAATTCGCCCATCTTAATTGTCACGTTCCCCTATAATTTATTACATTGTATCGTAGGCCGAAACACGGATCCACGGCTTGCCTGGACTCGTCTCCCCGAGCCGATGACGCAAACTGCAATTGCAATATAGCGTGAGCCGCTGAAACTTGCAGCACCCTTTAACATGATAAGTGGATTGCTGGTGCACTTCTAATTTTAACCGAGACAAAATTCATTGATTAGAATTCAGCGCGCGGAGCAATAAATTCTTAGATGTGCATCAGATAGGAGCTCTAAATTTACATGTTCAGAGAAACTGCAAGCAATGACTGTGCCGTAGCTATTTAAATATTGGAGTGCGAAATTACACACTGTAGCAAGAATTTCCAGGCGAAGTTAGTTCTTTATGCTCATAAGCGAGTACTGCACAAAGCCATTATTAAAGTCACGTACTATATTTATCGTTAAGTTGCACAACGATAGACGCCATATTATTACTATTTTTATTGTTATTATTACCTTTCGTATTATTACTACTATTTTCTATTAAATAATAGCTATTTATGGTATAAGTGAATAAAGTCGAATTTTATCCACGAAAGAACAGTTCAGCGCAAGAGGCGAATCCGAGTGCGATAATGTGAATAAAATTGCTTCATTCACGTGTATCATACAAGATTTTTTCCAATTCGTTATCAGAATTGAAGAATTTGCGTGAAGTGTCACATTGTCAGGTGACAACGAAAATTTCAAGGATAGTGCGAATTTGCCTATTTTTTCCCTTTATTTACGTTGTCAATAGTTATAGTGACTAAAGTGAAAATGTAAACATTTTATACACCCATTCGATTAGAGTGTAGTTTTAACGATGAGATATAATATACATAATGAGCATTTTAATAATGCGAATTGGGAAAAATTATTTAGATTTTATTTTTGTGTGTTGCTAATATATTTAGTACTTATACTGTAATGTAGTACATGAGTAAAACGATTACAAAAATAAATTAAAAATTAAGCTCTATGTGCACTGCTGGCATATTCGTCCAATTGGGTCTTCCGCGACTTTTCAAAACTCTTGAAACTGAACTCTAGACACATTAAAAACATCCTTGGCACTAATTTTTGTGCTGAGACAAATCGTTGTAATTAGCAAACACGATTTTAAAATTAACGGCGTTTGAAAAAGTCCCGAAAGCCCGCCATGTTGCTGTGACGTCACAACACACGTGGCGCTCAGCTGTAGCATTGCTTACAATGGAGCGACAGAAAGAAAACGTCGGTTTTACGAAAAAAAGGACGAATAAGTATTGCATTGTACCTGGATGTGATAGCAGCAGTAAATGCGAACCAAATAAGTTGTTTATAAACGTCCCAACAAGGGATATACGGAAAAGGGGGTTACAACAAGTCCGAAGTGATTCCGCGAGTGTCACTTTGACGTCTCACTATTTTTGTGAAGACCATTTTAATGTAAGTACATAATTTTTCAATAAATTATCGACGAAATTCGATAAATATATATAATTAACTATCATCATTAGTAATGGGTATTCAAGGGGATTTCCGATTATATATATACATTAGTAATAACATAACCTCAAAATAGTTTTGTGGGTTCATTCTAAAACAATACCTTCCACATCATTATTACTTTTTTAAAGTACTGTAAGATTTTGTACAATATGTTCTTACACAAACGTTTAGTTAAAACTAAAAAACATGTTGAAACAATATTTGTAGCAAACTGTTGATTTTATTAATTTGATTAGATGATTAATAATTACAAATTTTGAAATCAGCATTACCAATTCGTATGAGATGTAGGATATATTGCAAAGTTTAAATAGTATTTTATTTGTTCTTACAGCTGGAAGAGGATTTGGAAAATTATATGCGACTCCACGCGTTTCGGCTACGTTGAAAAATTCACTTTTTGAGAAAAAGTCGGGAACCATTAACACGTGAACTTCTATCAGATTATCTGGCTGTCCCTTTACTAACCCATCAGAACTTATTTTATGTCAGACTGGATTCTAAGTCGTATTAATCCACGATTCCTATCCCTTATGCACTGACTCCCGATCGCCAACATGCGCAAAGACGTCACAGTGCCGCTCGGCCAATAACAGCGTTTCGTCGGTCACGTGACAAAATGTGTAAGTTTTACGATATTGTATGTTGTTTGTTGATAAGTTACAATGAAAACCAAACGTTTTCTCTGTGGGATGTTTAATTACAGGTTATAAACTTTACGTTAAGACACAAAAAGGTTATATTATTTTTTTTCAGGAAGACCCTATTGAATAAAAAGATTTATTAAGAAAATGCATCATCTCCGAAAATTAATAGTTTTCAGGAGACGTAAAGAAACGAATTTCTGTTGAACCATTTGACTTATTTGAGCTTTTTTTTTACAAAAATTACTCTTTTACCACTAAGAAAACCAAATATGAGCAATACTCGCTCATAAAATATCGAGCGGTTAAATTACAAAAAACTTGCGCAATTTAGTGGTCAGTAATATTCTTTGAGAAAACCAGAAATTTCCACTTACTTTCGGAGATATTCGACAAAATCCGAAATCTTGCGATTTCGTTTTTATTTTTTTCTGAGGCTATTTGAAAAGGTATAAGAAAACCAAAGGCACTTTCTCGTTGCCACATTTTTAGCTCTACAAGACAGCTTTTACAAAATTTCAGTACAACGTTTCGTTTCGAAGAAACCATCATCACCTTTATTTTTTATATGGCCTGTAAAAATGTACACCCTGTATTAGCTAGCATTTCCTATTACGAGTTCAACTATTTATATCACAGTATGTTTTCTAATATTATTATTCATAACTTTTACGGTTTTCGAGATACCCATGCTGTTGATCCTTATGTTGGACACCCTGTATATTCCTACATGAAAAACACCTTAAAAGTCCATTTTGGATCTTCCCCAAGATGAGTCCTTTTCTAAATTTGGAATTGAATTACAGATAGTTTTCAATTTGGTCATTTGCTATACAAACACACAAAATTTGAAATGGGATTAGAGCACTAGGCGCCTATAATATTACTTTGTTGGACTAGGACCTAAAGCCATAATGTGACATTTTCTTCAAAATCAATGTCAAAAATGTCAAAATTTTCAAATGAAGTCCTTAAATAGTTGTAGACTAGTAGAGTTTCACATAATGTTAACTACAATTGCAACTGCCCTTGTTTCACCCACAATGGCATCAACGGGAAGACGAATAATGGCATAATTCAAGTTTTTTGAAAATTTTATATAAAACATTTATCACTTTTATTCCCAATCAACAGGTTCTACAATAAATTATTTATGAGTAGTTATACTAGGACAGTTCCACTCCACCCCCCGCGAAGTTTTCGATTAATTTAATCCGCGGTTTAATCGAACTTTTGATTCGCGTAATTAGAGCAATTGTATGCAAATACCGCGGATAATTACCGCGATTATCCCATTAAGACGCAAATCCGCCGCTTTAATGCTCTAATTACCCCCAAATTGCTCTACTTACCCGAATCAAAAGTTCGATTAAACCGCGGATTAAATTAATCGAAAACTTCGCGGGGGGTGGAGTGGAACTGTCCTAGTATAACTACTTTTATGTTTTTGTTAATTTTATTAAATATACTTATGCAAAATAATAATTATAATAATTGATACATTAGAAATAATTGAGGCGTTTATTTTAAAACCAAAGTCCAAAAATGCACAAATTGAGTTATTAACAGTAAACGTCTCTCAAGACCAATGTCTATGTATGCACTAACAAACCCGTTTCTCGAAAACAATACAAGTCGCGCGTAACAGGCAAATGATTTTTTTTTTCAGTTGCTTGTTACACGCCTGTTACATGCCAACTTCCCCCGTTTTTCTCTTGTTTCACAGTTCTTATTTAAAATCATTTTTATTCATAAATAAGTTGAAATAAATACAACAGAATAGCCTGATTTATTTTCCCAGTGCTTTGTGTATAACTTCCACTGTAACTTTTTTACATTTCCCACAAAAATATTTTTTTGACATATGCACTTTTTAAAATAAACGCCTCAATTGTAAGCGATTAATATAGTAATAATTATAGAATAATATTGACTTTAAAATGCAAAATAAATCGTAATAATTGTAAAATTTTCTAATAATATTCAAATTATTGAAAATTAATCAATAATTTTCAAGACAATTGATGTTTAGTCATAATCAATTGACTAAACATTACAAATTATATACTCTATGTATCAAAAACATTTGTAGCTAAGGGCCATAAAGTGACTCTTTACACCATCAAATAAAGTGACTTATTTAGATTAGTTAAAATTTCACATGTTAACTTTAATTACAACAGCTTTTGTATAACCCATACCCATCAACACATGTTTCATCCATAATGGCATCAACGGGCAGATAAATGATAGTATGTATTATTCAAAATTTTCAAAAAAATTATATGATACATTTTTTACATCACTTTTATACCCAATTAACAGCTTCTAGAATATGATTTATTGTTTTGCCATATTTATTAAATAAGTACCTACTAGGTATATGCAATTTTTTGTAATAATTATTATTATAATTTATACATTAGAAATAATTGTGAGCGATTAATGTAGTAATAATTATTGAATGCAATAATATTTGAATAATATTAACTTTAAAATGCAAAATAAGTCGTAATAATTGTAAAATTTTAATGTCCTAATAATTTTCAAAATTACTTATCAATTGACTAAACATTGCAAATTATATACTCTATATATCAAACATTTGTAGCTAGGGCCATAAAGTGACTCTTTACACCATCAAAGAAAGTGACTTTTTTAGATTAGTCCAAATTTCACATGTTAACTTCAATTACAACTGCTCTTGTTTCACCCATAATGACATCAACACGTGTTTCATCCATAATGGCATCAACGGGTAGATAAATGATGGTATGTATTCTTAAAAAAATTCAAATATTTTATATGATTTTACATCACTTTTATACCCAATTAACAGCTTCTAGAATATTATTTATTGATTTGTCATATTTATTAAATAAGTACCTACTAGGTATATGCAATTTGTTTTTAATAACAATTATTATAATTTATACTTTAGAAATAATTGTAAGCGATTAATGTAGTAATCAATTGAATGCAATTAATTTAATAATATTTGCATAATTAAAAATGCAAAGTAAGTTATAATAATTGTAAAATTTTAATTTACTAATAATGTTCAATTATCTATTTACTAAACATTATAAATTAAATACGTATAAACATTTGTAGCAAAAAATATATAAATTTAATTAGACATTAGATCGCACCTGCTGATAGGTGATATGATAAATTCAGATAAAATATCATGCAATCAGATCTGAACAGTTGTTTTCTGTTCGTGAAAGAATACTTATAAACCTAACGACCATTCACACATTCATTTTTTGACTCATTTTTTTTTATATTTTAATTTTTTATTGTAATCCTAGTGCTGTATTGTTTTATAATTTAAGTACTTAAAAACTATAAACATAGTAGTCTAAATACAGACTTTTTTTTGTCCTGAGAGGCAGAGAGATATTTAATCTCGTTTTTTTTTTTACTATTATTATTATTCTTATTATATTATTATTCTATTAAAATTATTCTTCACTCTGAATAATGTTTTCTTACATCATAAGATCACACCTGATATGATAATTTCAAATAAAATATCATGCAATCAGATCTGACCTGTGGTTTTCTATTCGTGAATGAATACTTATAAACCTAAGGACGTTTCACACATTAATTTTTTGACTCATATTTTTTTAATATTTTAATCTTTTTTTAAATTATAATCCTAGTGCTGTATTGTTTTATAATTTAAGTGCTTAAAAACTATAAACATAGTATTCTAAATACAGACATTGTTTTTGTCGTGAGAGACAGAGAAATATTTTTGACATAATCTTCACTCTTAATATTGTTTTTTTTTTTACAATTTGCATGCGTAATTTATTTGAATGTCAAGCCGAAGTGCCTAGAGGTTAGCGCCTCTCAAGTCAATGGCCGTAGGTTCGAACCCCGTGTGGGAAGGTTTACAATTCTCTAACTTTAATGTGCCGTTTGTTTGAAGAGCAACTGAAGTATGCGATTCCGTGTACGTCAAATTAAGTATTTTCTCATCAAAGAAACAAGTTCATGGGGAGGGCAAATGTGGCTGAGAGAATTATTGGCCGATTTTAATTGTCATACATCAAAGTACTGTTGTTTTAGAGGGAACTGAAGCTAACACCCCATGGGATTGTCATGGGGATTCCCCATGGGGATGGCTTCCCCATGGGAAGCTGACATCCCCATGGGACGTCAGCTGATGATTAAATGGATGATTCAAAGATGATTAAATGACAGTTTGAAGAACCCCATAAGGACAAAGCGAAAAGTATGGAGCACAACTACCCAATTTGTATGGTAAATCCCTTCTTGAGGATGGCAATTATCCACAGCCATTCTCTTGGGAAGGGAACTAAAGCTCAACTTGTATGTAGATTTTTTTAACAAGTTCTCAACCCTGGCATTAAAAATTTAACCATTTCAACGGCATTTTAACGAATTTATCATAATACTAATGTAATAAAGCATCAAAGTTATTAATTTTAGTTTAGTTTAGTTTTTTAATTAATATCCAATTCTTCACTAAAGTGAAAAACTAAACTGTACTGTTTCAAAGGTATTTTGAACGAATTTATCCTAATACTAATGTAATAAAACATCAAAGTTATTATTTTTAGTTTAGTTTTTAGTTTTTTGGTTAATATCCAATTCGTCACCAAAGTGAAAAACTAAACTATCCTGTTTTTCACTTTAGTGATGAATTGGATATTAAATTATTAATCTTGAAATTATTAATATATTTTTAAATGTATATTATGTAGGTATATGAAAATGTTTATCTCCTTATACTTTGACTTCAATTTACTAATAATATTTGTGCCACCCGCCAGACGCCAAGTTTAGTTTAGTTTTTTAGTTTAGTATAGTTTAGTTTTTCACTTTAGTGACGAATTGGATATTAAATTTTTAATCTTGAAATTATTAATATATTTTTAAATGTATATTGTGTAGGTATATGTACATGTTTATCTCCTTAACTTTGACTTCAATTTACTATAAATATTTGTACCACCCGCCAGACGCCAGAACAAATATAATGAACCTAGGAACTACGTAGGCAACCCAATGTGCATAAAATCGTATAATACCTGGTTAATTTACTGCCGATTTTGGCTCATTTAACTGTCGATAAAAATACCGCTTCAGTTGTTCTTTTCTCAATTCAAAAATACATTAAACAAATGAAGAAAATGCAGAATTAACAATCAATTGCGCAATGACATGGATTTAGTCAAGTCGGCAAGAGTTTATATAGAATTCTTGGTATGTACTTAATGATGTTCAGTGACTTCGCGTGATCATAATCCTGCCAATTAGTCAGCCAAGAGCGGATGGATTTTACTGCGAAGCGTCTATTGAAAATCGCTCGTGTGCTTGTTGAGTGCAAAGCTCCGCATACAGTGGGAGAGTATATTTAGATAATTAATGCAGAACACATGTAGGAGTGAAATTTAAGGAAGTAATAATAAAATTTAATGAATTTGCGTTCGGCACCGCTGGCAATGTACGTTCAACTGCCAATAGATGAAATATAGCTTCATTTCAATGCACGAATTTCCATAATGCATTTCCGACTTAGTATTCAAGGGTGGTCATTAGGTCCACTCTTCAATGTGTCGTTTACAAACTCTAAGAGGGTTGAAACAACCATTGACATAATTAAATAAGTATAGTAGTATATAGTAGTATTATATAAGTAAGTTACTTGTAATTAAAAAATTGTTGCGGAGGTGGATTAAAAAAGTGAGTAAAAAAGTAAGTCAAATGGTTCTACAGAAATTCATTTTTTGCGAAAATTTTAATTTTCAGATATGGGCCCTCGTCAAAATTTGAAATTCAACGATATCCAAATTTTAAACCAAATAACATATCAGTGTTCTGTATATAATAATTGGATGTTCATTTACGATACTTATATGTTAGAATTGAGAGCATTTACGTTCACCAGTCCAATAATAATCATCTTTCAGAGTTGCAGGAATTTCAGGAATGAAAACAAACAGTTGAAAACTATCACATACTTATACTTAGAATTAACGGATTTTATGTGGTTGTACTATCTAGGGTGGTCTTTAGGTCCACTCTTCAATGGATCGTTTAAAAACTCTAAGAGGTTTGAAAAAACCATTGACATAATTAAATAAGTATCAAGGGTGGTTCTGTATCTAGGGTGGCCTTTAGGTCCACTCTTTAATGGGTCATTTAAAAACTCTAAGAGGGTTGAAAAAACCATTGAGATGAAGAGCACTTGAAGGATTGATTTAAACAATTTCAGTCATTTTTTTCACAAATTTCATTTATTTCTGATATACATTTCGGTCACCACGAGACCATCTTCAATATTGAGAATCCTGAGTGCTCTGAGTAGCCCTGAGCATTCAATTGAAGATTGAAGATATGTATATGAGATTTTTTTTTTTTTTTTGTAGAAAAGTTACTCAAGTTGTTTAGTGTTACTTGTTGCGAATTGCAAATTAATTAATGCCTACAGGTATGAGCGCTATTTACAATACGAATACATATGCCGAGCATTTAGTTCTCCTCACAAACTTGCCTCCCGAATCCTAGCATATTTCATCTTGTTAAAGCGGGAATTAATAACCTCTCGCAAAGCCTCTGATAATGCGCTCACGCAAAATTTAATAAGCCCAACTTAGCAGTGAATATCATTAGCGCCGGAATTTTCAATATGACGCGGAGCAAATCGGCGAACCAACGAAAAATTCCGGATTAAATTTAATAATTCAACGGACGCTGGAAACTTTCACAATAAACGTGTCTTCAGAAGTCACACGGCCAAAACGAATCTGCTGAGAAAGTCCAAAGCGTGCGACAAGTTTTCACGCTGTGAGTGCAATTTCCGTCGGGTCCACTCCGACGCGCTCTGAGTATTTCAGGAATTTCAGGAAATGATTGAATGCGAGAAATAGTTACTTGTAATTAAAAAAATGAGGCGGAGGTGGATTAAAAAACTGCGCAAGTAAGCCAAATGGTTCTACAGAAATTCATTTTTTGCTAAAATTTTAATTTTCTGAGATGAGCCCACGTCAAAATTTGCAATTCAACGATAGCCAAATTTTAAACCAAATAACATGGCAGTGTTCTGGATATAATAATTGGATGTTCATTTACGATACTATGTTAGAATTGAGAGCATTTACGTTCACCGGTCCAATAATAATCATCTTTCAGAGTTGCAGGAATTTCAAGAATGAAAACAAACAGTGGAAAACTATCACATACTTATACTTAGAATTAACGGATTTTATGTGGTTACGTTAATATGACATCTTCAAACCTTTACTACGCAATGCTTGTGAATGTTTTATTTTTTGTTCGCCAAGTGAAGAGTGAATATTTGAGAGGTTTATTGGCGTACGTTTAAAAATAGTGCGTGAAGCTTGAATTAAACTGACCTCCGATATTCAAGATCAATTCCATGGTCTGCACAATCGCATGGCTGGTTTGTTTGGTTATATTGCGTAAATCATGTCTAGAAAATTATCTCCCAACACAAATCGAGCGGAATTTATGGTGATTTTGGCCCGGAATCGCAGTGCGATTGTTTGTTTGAGTGCGTGAATGCCTCTATAAATAACCGATGGTAATTGCTTCCGATTTATTGGATGTATAACAAGCACCACGCTGGGATGCATGTAATTGCTCTGTGTATGTCAAAAATAGCCTCGTTGCTAATTACTTTATTAGTTTTTGTACCATACTGCTCAGAAAATAGAAATTTTAAATAAATTTATGGTGTATAAAAAAGCACGCGTGCTGACTTCGGGCTTCTAAAGTTAATCCTGTCTTTCAGGCAAAACGTAAAATTGATGATTTTTTGATGAAAATATTTAAATACCGTTAGATGCGCAATCATATTCTCGTTCATTGATACAAAAATATTTTAGAAATTATAAAAAAAAAAAAAATATATTTTGTGGGTTAAAGCCCATAAAAAATATTAAAGTTCCGGTGTCAAGCAGGAATTCTCAAAAATGTTTAAAACAATGGTAAATCCCTTAGGATTAAGTTCGCCCTTATCTCAAACACACGGTAGAATAGAATACAAAATTCATTAAATATTTCAAATTATTATATTCTATTATATTTTCCGTTACATTTTGTAAAATAATTGAAATTTCTGCATTGTTTTTAAATTGTGGCATCATTTTTTTTTGTATTAATTCCCAAAACTTTATAATTTTATGTTTTTAAATTGTGGAGTCTTTGACGTTAATTCCGAATACTTTATAATTTTATTAATGAATGATTTAAAAAATGCATTTTATTGCTATATGATGAGTTTATACATAATTTTCGCAAAATTGCACAGTTTAGTGTAGGACATAATCTGATCCAAGTTTACACTTTAGATTTTAAAAGAAAATTTGGTATTTTCACAGTTAATTTTGTTTACCTACATATTAATATTTTAGTGAAAACAATTTGAAAGCTAATTTGAGGGAGGTTAATTTCCTTTCTCACAAAATAGCTATTTATGGTTTCATTTTTCTTTTTCACAAAATAGCTATTTATGATATAAGTGAATAAAGTCGAATTTTATCCACGAAAAAACAGTTTAGCGCAAGAGGTGAAGCGAGTCCCATAATGTTTTCGAGTAGATAAAATTGCTTTATTCGTGTGTATCATTCAAGATTTTTTCCGATTCGGCATCAGAATTGAAGAATTTGCGTGAGTGTCACTCGAAAATTTCATGGATAGTGCGAATTTACCTATTTTTTTTTAGTTTATTCACGTTGTCAATGGTTATAGTGAATAAAGTGAGAATGTAAACATTTTATTCACTGATTCGATTAAAGTTGTTTTAATGATTTTGTTGTTGTTTTAATGATGAGATTTAATATACATAATGAGAATTTTAATAATGCGAAATGGAAAAAAAATATATATTTTTGTTAGTATTTTATCCATGTTACCAGATATGTTTGATTATTATTTGTTATTTCTTATTTTATGTACTATCTGGTATCTTTCTTTGAAGTTTTCTTGACTTTTCGAAAAGTAAAACTTCAAAAATAGCTATTTATGGTATAAGTGAATAAAGTAGAATTTTATCCACGAAAAAATAGTTTAGCGCAAGAGGCGAAGCGAGTGCCATAATGTTTTCGAGTGGATAAAATTGCTTTATTCATGTGTATCATATATTTCATTTAAATTACAAAAACCCTTGATGATGGCTGAATTTTAAGCAGAAACTAGTAGGGATAAATAAATAAATAAATACTAAAAGATACCAGGAAGTACTTAAAATAACAAATAATAAGTTTATAATTGAAAAACAGCTTAAATTACAAAACTTTCACAAATTCCACAAATTTAGAAGGTTTTGATTTAGAAGGCGGAAAGACCCCATGGGGTCGATAGCCCAATAAAGATTGTTTATATATACAGGGTGTAACAGAAATACGTGTGTTAATTTTAAACATTGGTAGAACTCGTTAAATAAATCATTTTTTCTATATGTTTTTTTTTTCAAAAACCAACGATTTAAAATATGTTCTAGTTTATCTACTAAAACGCGTACCCGCCTATGGTTAAAGGTGTGCAGCGATAAAATCTTTTGTTGTGATGGCAACGGTGTCATAAAGGTACATCATTGCCTGTTAGGCAAAACACGTTCAGGATATTGTGCACTGTACAATCTACGGGCTTCTACGGCATTTCCAAAGGCTGGGCCATATACCAACACAATATCGGTTAATTCTTGATGAAAATGAAAATTTGGCATTTTGAAATAAACTTCACTTGACAATTATAGTGACACTACCTGAGAACGGCTCGTTCAGTCAAAATTAGGGGGCAAAAAATGTAAAAAAAAACCTGCAAATTTTGAAAAAGGACATATAGCAAAAATGTTTTATATAACGAGTTCTGCCAATGTTTAAAATTAACACACGTATTTCTGTTACACCCTGTATATAGAAGGTTTTGGCTAATTTTTAGCATTTTCAATTTTTCGTTAGAAATTGTTATCATATCAGGAAAATTCTATACCTACATTAATCTTGAAATTATTAATATATTTTTAAATGTATATAATGTAGGTATATGAAAATGTTTATCTCCTTATATTTTAATTTACTAATAATATGTGTGCCACCCGCCAGACGCCAGAACAATCAGAACAAGATAAATTAGAAACTACGAAGGCAACCCAATGTGCATAAAATCGTGCAATACCAGGTTAATTTAGTGCCCATTTTGTCTCATTTAACTGTCGATAAAAATACCGTTTCAGTTGTTCTTTTCTCAATCCAAAAATACATGATACAAATGAAGAAAATGCAGAATTAACCATCTATTGCACAATCACAGATCAAACAGATATGTTTGATTATTATTTGTTATTTGTTATTTTATGTACTTTCTGGTATAGTTCTTTGAATTTCTCTTGAATTTTCGAAAAGTAAAATATCTTTAAAAAAATAATTTAAATTACAAAAACCTGTGATGATGGCTGAATTTTAAGCCGAAACTATTAGGGATAAATAAATAAATAGAGGAAAAGCTCCTCAGCAAGAGGAAAAAGAAGTGAGGAAACGTAAAGGAATATTGAAAGCAGAAGTCAAGAAAACGTTAAAGGAAGGCAAAAGAATAGTTAAACCAATAGGTTTGTGGTTAAAAAAACTGCAAATCTGCAAAACAAACCATTGAACAAAAATCCCAACACACTAGAAAACATTTTTGAACGTTCACGTTTAAACAACGTAAACGAATATTGAAAACAGAATTCAAGGAAATGTTAAAGGAAGGCAAAACAATATCTAACTTTAAACCTATTGGTTCCTAGAAAACCTAGAAAAATTGTAAATCTGCAAAAAAAAACATTGAACAAAAATCCCAACACACTAGAAAACATTTTTGAACGTTCACGTTTACAAAACGTAAACGAATATTGAAAATAGTAGTCAAGGAAATGTTAAAGGGAGGTAAAAGAATAGTTAAACCAATAGGTTTAAAGTTAGAAAAACTGCAAATCTGCAAAAAAAGCATTGAACAAAAATCTCAACACACTAGAAAACATTTTTGAAAAAAGACTTGATAATAATGAAAATGAGCTCCTACCCAAAACTGAAAAACAGCAACAACAACAGCAACAATCCAAACAGCAAAATTGTCCTACGAGAAATTACACAAAGTGAAGTCAATTGCCCAAAATTAGAAATAGAAGAAATTATGCATTTGAGCCTCTTTGTGCTCATAATAATATTTCAATATGTTAGTCCGCAATAAAAAAGATTAATAAAATTCTAATTTTGCAAAAATAACTTTTTGAGACGGGTTTGTATCCCTCTTGGTAGTTTTTATGTGGATTTTCGGTTTAAATTTATAATAACAACTTTAAAAAACAACCTGCAAGTGCACTTGGACCCAAATTCCACATAACTTTTTGTTTACTTGAAAATTAATTAGAGTTAACTTATTTAAAAAATACTCCTTTTACGTAAGGCTTGCTCCTTGCCCTTATACACGTAAAACGCATTAACTTTAAACACACAATTTCAACAGTGACAATCTACTCCGACACAATGTACCCAGAGGTGCTCGGTGAATAATCGCGGCCAGGAATAGCGCTGCATTTATTTGTGCGTCAGTCCCTGCGGGATAAATTAAAAGAATTTATTTCGCGCGCCATTCAGACAGATAAATAAGCGACGAAATTTTATTAATTTTGGCACGGTATAGCGTCACGTGGCGGAGGCCTTTGTGTGGTGCCTTATCTGGTCTAATAAAACCCGCCCCCGCCTCACGAAACGCTGCACTTCGCAAACTTCCGGGCATCTCTGCTGCCGACGTACTAACTGAATGTGTGTACTGTATGGGCGAAATGAGGCGACACTCATCGATTTTCCGGGACGTGGGGAAAATTTGGATTCCGTTACGCGATCTGGCCGACGACTGCAGTTGGGAAATGCAAATTGTTCGGGCGGAGTAATTTTATTATATTTAGGATTTAAGCGACTAAATTCGCATTTTCTTGCGGGATTGTAAGACCTTCGAATTTCCACTTGGCTAGAACACTAAACGAAATATATGCAAAACAGATTTAGCTGTAACTTTTAACTAAGTATATTTACTATATTTTTACATACCGGGTGTCAATTTGAAAAGGTTTATTAAATAAATCACAATTATTATATTGTCTTGGAAACATATCACAATCTGTATCTAAAAGCAAGACAACCAAATAAATTTATTTTTCAAAGATTAAAACAAATATCCGTCAATGGATCATTGAGAAGCATAGACACAATATGTAAATTACAATAAATGTTCAAATTAATGATAATAATTCAAAATGCATGTGCCCGTCTGTTAATAACACTTCTCCAGACTTTATGAATGTGAAAATTTGAAATTGAATTTATACAATCAATGAAATTTTGCTCTCATTTTATATAATTAGTCCTTTATATGTCCCAAAAAAGGACGAAATCTAACGACGTCAAGTCAATTGATCGTGAGATCGTCAATTGAGAAAGTTAACTGTTTGATTTTCTCCCTTATTTAATACTAAAACTTTGTCAAATTTTCAGGAGAATTAGTTTCAGATGTACTGTACACGAATCTAATATTAAATTTGCAAATAATTATTTTTCAGAAATTTCAGTAATAGCGAATCCATACTTGTCAATTGAGAAAGTTAAGTGTTTGATTTTCTCCTTTAATTAATACTGAAACTTTGTCAAATTTTCAGGAGAATTAGTTTCAGATGTACTGTACACGATTCTAATATCAAATTTGGAAATAATGAATTTTCAGAAATTTCAGTAATAGCTAATCCATACTTGTCAATTGAGAAAGTTAAGTGTTTGATTTTGTCCCTTATTTAATACTGAAACTTTGTCAAATTTTCAGGAGAATTAGTTTCAGATGTACTGTACACGAATCTAATATCAAACTTGCAAATAATAAATATTCAGAAATTTCAGTAATAGCTAATCTATACTTGTCAATTGAGAAAGTTAAGTATTTGATTTTCCCCCTTATTTAATACTGAAACTTTGTCAAATTTTCAGGAGAATTAGTTTCAGATGTACTGTACACGAATCTAATATCAAATTTGCAAATAATAAATTTTCAGAAATTTCAGTAATGTCTAATCCATACTTCTCAATTGAGAAAGTTAAGTGTTTGATTTTCTCCCTTATTTAATACTGAAACTTTGTCAAATTTTCAGGAGAATTAGTTTCAGATGTACTGTACACGAACCTAATATCAAATTTGCAAATAATAAATTTTGAGAAATTTCAGTAATACGATAGCTAATCCATACTTGTAAATTGAGAAAGTTAAGTGTTTGATTTTCTCCCTTATTTAATACTGAAACTTTGTCAAATTTTCAGGAGAATTAGTTTCAGATGTACTGTACACGAATCTAATATCAAATTTGCAAATAATAAATTTTCAGAAATTTCAGTAATAACTAATCCATACTTGTCAATTGAGAAAGTTAAGTGTTTGATTTTCTCCCTTATTTAATACTGAAACTTTGTCAAATTTTCAGGAGAATTAGTTTCAGATGTACTGTACACGAATCTATTATCAAATTTGCAAATAATAAATTTTCAGAAATTTCAGTAATAGCTAATCCATACTTGTCAATTGAGAAAGTTAAGTGTTTGATTTTCTCCCTTATTTAATACTGAAACTTTGTCAAATTTTCAGGAGAATTAGTTTCAGATGTACTGTACACGAATCTAATATCAAATTTGCAAATAATAAATTTTCAGAAATTTCAGTAATAGCTAATCCATACTTGTCAATTCAGAAAGTTAAGTGTTTGATTTTCTCCCTTATTTAATACTGAAACTTTGTCAAATTTTCAGGAGAATTAGTTTCATATGTACTGTACACGAATCTAATATTAAATTTGCAAATAATAAATTTTCAGAAATTTCAGTAATAGCTAATCCATACTTGTCAATTGAGAAAGTTAAGTATTTGATTTTCTCCCTTATTTAATACTGAAACTTTGTCAAATTTTCAGGAGAATTAGTTTCATATGTACTGTACACGAATCTAATATCAAATTTGCAAATAATAAATATTCAGAAATTTCAGTAATAGCTAATCCATACTTGTCAATTCAGAAAGTTAAGTGTTTGATTTTCTCCCTTATTTAATACTGAAACTTTGTCAAATTTTCAGGAGAATTAGTTTCAGATGTACTGTACACGAATCTAATATCAAATTTGCAAATAATAAATTTTCAGAAATTTCAGTAATAGCTAATCCATACTTGTCAATTCAGAAAGTTAAGTGTTTGATTTTCTCCCTTATTTAATACTGAAACTTTGTCAAATTTTCAGGAGAATTAGTTTCATATGTACTGTACACGAATCTAATATTAAATTTGCAAATAATAAAATTTCAGAAATTTCAGTAATAGCTAATCCATACTTGTCAATTGAGAAAGTTAAGTATTTGATTTTCTCCCATATTTAATACTGAAACTTTGTCAAATTTTCAGGAGAATTAGTTTTAGATGTACTGTACACGAATCTAATATTAAATTTGCAAATAATAAATTTTCTGAAATTTCAGTAATGCGAAAGCTAATCCATACATGTAAATTGAGCAAGTTAAGTGTTTGATTTTCTACCTTATTTAATACTGAAACTTTGTCAAATTTTCAGGAGAATTAGTTTCAGATGTACTGTACACGAATATAATATCAAATTTGCAAATAATAAATTTTCAGAAATTTCAGTAATAACTAATCCATACTTGTCAATTGAGAAAGTTAAGTGTTTGATTTTCTCTAATGTAGGGTGTACATTTTTTACAGGTCATATAAAAAAATAAAGATGATGGTTTCTTCGAAACAAAAGGTTGTACTGAAAATTTAATCGCAAAATTTCGGATTTTGTCGAATATCTCTGGAAGTAAGCGGAAATTTCTGGTTTCCTCTAAGGAATATTACCGACTTATTTAAATTGCGCAACTTTTTTTGTAATTTAATCGCCTATGTAACTTTTACAGTTTCCGAGATCCCCATGCTGTTGAACCTAATCTTGGGACACCCTGTATACATTTTTTTTGCATAATTTTCGTATGCCATTGTTAAACACTTCGAAATTAAATTATCACGTCAAATGTGTTAGTTTGACAATCAAACAATTTATACAAAACTGCTACGCCCAATAAGAGAACGTATGACGTTTTGATAGAATTTTAATGGATTTCAACAAAAATGCAATTATAACATCCACATGTGATAGATCATCTATAACATCCACATGTGATAGATCATCTATAACATCCACATGTGATATATCATCCATCACATGTGATAGATAGTTCTCATCCACATGTGATAGAAGAGATATGATCTCTTCGATCATAGAAGAGAAAAAAATAACCTATTTATTAAGCCTGTACGACACGCTAATCCGTCTGCGGATTTAGTTCCCGAGCAGCGCTCCACACGACGTTAATCCGCGACTCATCTGCACATTAAAAATACCCCCGTAAATCTGCACAAAACGACCGCCCGCGTCGGCCCCCGACGCCACACGCTCCAGTGCACCGCTCCCGACTGATTTATCTCCTGGCACATGGGATTTCATCCTGCCAAATTATTAATCGACTCCTGAAATCCCTGCAGCGGTCGCCAAATCGCCCGCGATCCTCCCCCGTCTAAGGCGCGGGTTTCGGCTTGCAAATCACGGCGCAATCTGATTGCCTTTTTTTAATTAAACGATGTGAATGGGGACGAAGAGCGGGCGCAGCTCGAATGTCGTCAATTATCAGGCTAAGGATTTAATCTACAGATTGGAAAAATGTGCAAAAGGGGAGGCCTTGAATAAGAACCGGCGCGCGGTTTAATGAGGCTAATCCCATTGCCTATTTTATTTAAATAATTTTAAAATACTTTTTATAATCAAAATTTAAAATTTGAGAACTAGTACACATTCTCCACATTAGTGTAGACAAATTACGAAAATATCAAATTTCCTATAAGTGCAATAAAATATGTATATAGTATTTTCACTTGAAATTGAAAATATACCTGCAATGAGGGTTTATTACGGTCAAGTGTTCTCGATTGTATAGCGTGCTGCGAAGAGGCGGGTGTCCAGGAACGTAACCAAATAATTTACTTTCGACGAAGATGCTACTTAATTGTTTTCTCTTCGATATATACACAACTCGTATATCACTATGATCATAATATAAAAATGATTTATTAATTAAATTGAATTCAATAATCTTACAACTATCTACATCGTTTTTTGTGAGTCGGCGGACGTAATTCTTTTTACAATTTTACAATTCGATATAATTACAAGACTACAGATGCCAGTAGATAATTAAGAGCCGTCACCTAGGAAACGGTTTTAAAAGGATTATACATTCGCCCCTGCAATTAAGGTTCATTGTACCTTAATTGCTGGGCGAATATGCAGTCCAGGTAGACAATCAGTTAAGGCTGCCACAAATAGTCTTTTTCTCAAATAGTCTACATCTGCCTTTCAGTCGGTGTTAACCTTTACATTGCAACAGTACTCATTTTACATACGTGTGCATATTATCATTTATAAAATTGTGAAAAGGTAAAGTTTATTAAGATGGAAACGTCGTTAAGTGTAACTGCAGCAATTATTTCATCAATTTATAAAGACACTCAGTTCGACGATCTATTTCAATTATGTGAGGAAAGAAGCCATTCCGAAAGTTTTGTTGAAGACTCCCTTCGACAGTCTACAGAGGGAAGCTGTTCTCAAATTGATTTTGATAAATTATGGAAAGTACAATTTAATGATAATGAATCACTAATGGGGCACTGAATCTGTATTTTCTGATGCCGGCTCTGGACTCTGTTCTCTTCCCATTACCCTTCATAAAATTCCGTTCGCACAATGGAGCGCAATAAACACCCTTCGTAGGTAGATTTTCAATTTCAAGTATAAAAACTATACATCAAATTGATGGAAAAGTCCTCGAGTTTTACATAATGAGGCTCATAATTTGCAGAAACAGGCTGCTGAAGTTCTACAAAAGTATTGCAACGCATTATTAAATCCGCCTGAATCGGCCGCGTTTATGCAAGCTGTGCACTGGCATTATTCGCCCATCTTAATTGTCACGTTCCCCTATAATTTATTACATTGTATCGTAGGCAGAAACACGGATCCACGGCTTGCCTGGATTCGTCTCCCCGAGCCGATGACGCAAACTGCAATTGCAATATAGCGTGAGCCGCTGAAACTTGCAGCCCCCTTTAACATGAAAAGTTATCTTCTAAGTGGATTGCTGGTGCACTTCTAATTTTAACCGAGACAAAATTCATTGATTTCAACTATCGAAAATGAAAATCAGGGATTAATAAAGCATGCTTTTCTTTCAACTGATACTAAAAGGATAATCGTAAATATTTATAACACCCTTATAAGCGAGAATCATGCATCTCCACTGCAAAGAATTTCCGTTCTGACAGGAATATCATATTCAACGGTTTGGAGAATAATTACGAAAGGACCGTTAAAAAGGAAAAGAAGAATAAATTCAAAATTTACCGAAATAGACGATGCCAACGCCAAGACGATCAAAAATATAATTCTTATAAATCAGGTAATGTTCCCACGGTCCAATTTATTTTGGAAACTCTTGAAAATGATTTTCCATATAAGGAAACTACTTTGTATAAATACCTACTTAGTCAGGGTTTTGAGTATAAAACTTTAGACAAACGAATTGACATCATGGAATCGCCGAGATTGCAAAAAGAGCGATTAGAATATTTATCTAAAATAAACGAATATAGAAATGGAGGGAGATCAATAATTTATTTGGATGAAACATGGTTCGATACTCACGACGTCGTTTCCAAGGGATGGGTCGATAATACAAATAAGTGTCACCTTAGAGCACCGTGCAATAGAGGAAAAAGAATTGTTATTCTTCATGCAGGAGGAGACGCAGGTTTCGTGTCAAACAGTTTGCTCAAGAATATTGCATCAAGCTCGTTAGACTATCATCAGGATATGAACGCCGAATTATTTGAAAATGTTTCGCAATCAATTATTGCCCAACATACCCAATAACTCAATAATCGTAATGGATAATGCAACTTACCATTCACAGCAAATTAATAAAATCCTAACCGCCGCTTCCAAGAAAGGCGATATTGCGGATTTTTGCATTCAAAATGGTATTGTTATTCCCCTAAGGGCAAAGAAAAAAACATTATATGCATGTACTTATTTACAATTTTGCTCTCTAGTTCATTAGTTCTGAGGGTATCAAAGTTTCTACTTTGGCATTGTTTAGAATTCATTAAATATCTAATCAAGTATCTATTTTGAGAAACTTCCAAGTTTAATTGCCCACGTATCCCGAATACAGCTTCACGTGCAATTTAACATTTATTTCCACTAGAGTTGCCTCTGGGGTAAAGGAAATTCAATTATTTTTCTGTCACAAACCGCCGCGACAGACAACAACTATCCAAAGTCAATATTGATACAATGGCTTCATTCGGTGTTTAACGTTATTGAGTATAAACTGCAATGAAGTTCGGAATTACAGACTCAATTGCCGTAAACCCTGATTTCGCCATAACACCGGCAATTGAAGAGTTTGGAAATGGACGTTTTTTTAAGATAATAAATAATAAATAGTGCTTCACTATTTGGTGCAACAGCGGGACAACTTTTGTATTACATGTTATAATACATCTTTAACCGGGAATAGTAGTTTGTACAACTAGAGTGGATACGATGCCCATATCGCACGAGGTGGAGTTTGGCGCACGACGCCGCAGGCGGAGTGCGCCAAACCTCCGAGTGCGATATGGGCAATCCACTCGAGTTGTACATACTACTTTTTCTACGACAAAAACGAATAACAATGTTATGTAAATGGTATTTACTAATAAATGTCAGTGTGACACATTTGAATGTCATTCATCATTCAATACACTTAATATATTAGAATTAATATAATATAATATACTTTGCCTTCGACTTTTCCGGAAGTAATTTATATGTATCATTCGCGGACTGCCGAATATCGGGGGGTGTACAGCTTAATGATGAATCGCTTTCATTGGAAATCATAATTCAGCACTGTAAAGATAATTGTAATAATGTCGACTTGACTTTATGCTTTTTAATTTGTCGTTGACAACTATGACAAATTTATGAAAAAACATGTTGCTCTGCAATTTTCCATCTCTCTGATTGGTGGATATCATATCCGCACACGTGTGTGGGAATGAAAATATATCCACATTGTTCATTGCAATAGGCCACATATATGTATAGTAGTCTATGAAAGAATATGCTAATATACATATAAGAGTAGAAAAAACATATTTTATTATTTATAATAATAAATAACTGAAATGTTTTTTTAATTACCTAAAATTAGCATTTTTGACTTATCCCTTGTTGAGTCTTCCATAAGGCAGGCACACACGGAAGGGATTTTCAAGCGATCTGTCCCGCGTCCGCATCTGACATCCTTGTCACGCAGATTTGAGACATATCGGCGTGACAGGGATGACAGATGCGGACGGCGGGACAGATCGCTTGAAAATCCCTTCCGTGTGTGCCTGCCTAATAGGCAGGCACACACGTAGGGGATTTGCGGACGGCGGAACAGATCTCTTGAAAATCCCCTACGTGTGTGCCTGCCCTTTCTTCAGTGACTAGTTGAATGTCTCAAATGAGCGAAAATTGATAAGCGCAGATTTGCCAGCAACCACGTAGAATTAAATACTGTACCCAGGCCGTGCGTATCGTATTATTAAGCCACTAATCGGTGCCCTAATTACCGCCCACGCCATGCCTTTGATCCCTCGTGGGGACAATCTAACCCCGGCTTAATTAAAATACACATTAAAAAATAAAGTCTTGGACCACAGACGCCACGTAAGGGGCTGAAACTCTACGCCTCGGCCATGAATATTAATTGCATATTCTTGAAGCTGGGCTCTAAAAGCTTTGTGTCTGGTTTTCGGAGGTTTTTCTGCGTGGGAGTGTCGAGGCGCTTAATCGGTTTTCTGGATACCTAATAAATTAAGGGGACGCGTTGCGAGTTTAAAGCCTTACAGAATCCCCCAAGGTAGTTTTTGCGCCTAGTGGAAAACGCTACGTGGAATAAATTTTGAGATTACGCTTTTCCTTAATACAATTAAAATTAAGCTCAATGGTAATGATTAAATCAAATCGATGGATTGGCGATATTCACAACTGGTCCACTTGATACGAAATGACCCATTAATAATAGTATGTTATAGTTTTTTTTCAATTGGCATTATTAAAATGCTCATTATGTATCTTGAATCTCATATTTAAAACTACACTTTAATCAAATGGGTGAATAAAATGTTTACATTTTCACTTTATTCACTATAACCATTGACAACATGAATAAAGTACTAAAATAGGTAAATTCGCACTATCCTTGAAATGTTCGTTGTCATCTGACCATGAGACACTTCACGCAAATTCTTCAATTCTAATAACGAATTGGAAAAAATCTTGTATGATACACGTGAATAAAGCATTTTTTTCCAATTCGCATTTTTAAAATGCTCATTATGTATATTGAATCTCATCGTTAAAACTACACTTTAATCGAATGGGTGAATAAAATTCTTACATTTTCACTTTATTCACTATAACCATTGACAACGTGAATAAAGTGCTAAAATAGGTAAATTCGCACTATCCTTGAAATGTTCGTTGTCACCTGACCATGTGACACTTCACGCAAATTCTTCAATTCTGATAACGAATTGGAAAAATTCTTGTATGATACACGTGAATACTCATTATGTATATTGAGTCTCATCGTTAAAACTACACTTTAATCAAATGGGTGAATAAAATGCTTACATTTCCACTTTATTCACTATAACCATTGACAACGTGAATAAAGTACCAAAATATATAAATTCGCACTATCCTTGAAATGTTCGTTGTCACCTGACCATGTGACACTTCACGCAAATTCTTCAATTCTGATAACGAATTGGCAAAAATCTTGTATGATACACGGGAATAAAGCAATTTTATCCACTTGAAAACATTATCGCACTCGCTTCGCCTCTTGAGCTAAACTGTTTTTTCGTGGATAAAATTCGACTTTATTCACTATAATAGATTAGAATATTACATAACGAGTGAACAGATGTACGCTATTTTTTCTACTCCCAGTCGTAATTATGAAAAATATTGCACAAATTGATAAATGTTTGTTCTGCCAGATACTTATGGCAATATTTCATATTGACCATCATATGACTATTTTGACAATTCATAACTGAATGTCACAATGTCACAATTGTTACAAATGTAATATTTTGACAATTCATAACTAAATGTCACAATTGTTACAAATTTTATATTTTATATTGACCATCATATGACTATTTTGACAATTTCAAAACTAAATGTCACAATGTTGCCAATGCTCATACAAATAATTCTCCCCTAACTGATACCCCAAGCAGTCATTTAGATACAGGCAAAGTCACAGCCTGATATTCCAAAAACCAAGTGCGCTGCGATTTTTTTAATAAGTGCCTGCAAACGCATTAAAAAAAAAAAAACTTCTGAATGGTTAGAGCCAATTTCAAAAACTAAACGGATTTATAAAGCCTAAAAAGGGAAAATGCAAAAATATGCAAAGTTATACAGGGGGGTCCAATTAAAACACACAACTTTTATACTTTTAGGGCTTTTGGAACACCCTGCATAACATGAAATTATTTTGAAAAGTAACTATAATAGACCCCCATATATCCCAAAAGTGAAACTTTTTGAAATACAAATATGCAAAGTTATACAGGGGGTTCCATTTAAAAAACACAACTTTTATACTTTTAGGGCTTTTGGAACACCCTGTATAATATCAAATTAATTTTGAAAAGTAACTATAATAGACCCCCATATATCCCAAAAGTGAAACTTTTTGAAATACAAATATGCAAAGTTATACAGGGGGTTCCATTTAAAAAACACAACTTTTATACTTTTAGGGCTTTTGGAACACCCTGTATAATATGAAATTAATTTTGAAAAGTAACTATAATAGACCCCCATATATCCCAAAAGTGAAACTTTTTGAAAGTGACGAATTTTGGCAACAATATTCCGTGCCGTATAGCGCGAATAACCCTGTATATATTTCGTGACTTTCATTACATAAACTGTTACATACCAAATGATTTTCTAGCCATAAAGTCCGTGTGTAATTGACAACTTAGTAATGTGGGAGTAGAAAAATATATATTACGTAACAGTTAGGTAGGAATTATTTGTATGAGCATTGGCAACATTGTGACATTTAGTTTTAAAATTGACAAAATAGCCATATGATGGTCAATATCAAATATTGCCATGAGCATCTAACTGACCAAAAATGTATCAATTTGTACAAAATTTTTCATAATTGCGTCTGTAAGTAGTAAAAATAGCGTACATTACTTGAGTTGTAAGGCAATTACGCACTCGAGAAATTACACACCTCGTCGCTGCGCAACTCGGTGCGTAAACTTTCTGTTCGTGCGTAATATGCTTCTTACAACTCTTGTTATGTAAACCATTAATAGTTTTCATTTAATTAGAAGGCCGCGAAAGCTGTTTTTAACGTACCGATTGTTGCCGAGGCTGCCTTGCGAGCGAGGCAAGACAATCCCGATTGTGTTAAAGCATTTCGTCGACAAGGTTCTAATTATAAAAATCTTATTGCTTTCAATTAAATAGTTTTCATAGGTTTCATTTATTGTGCACAAAATAAATTTGAAATGAAGTGAATACATCAATTTTGTGACAGTGAAAGTTCGCTGTATGACAGTTTTAGTGCAGGAACAGCCACTTTACTTTGCGTCTGGTTGCACAAAAATAATAGTACGGCAATATTTAGTTATATTTCTTCATCAGTAGACTATGTTATATGACACGATCGTTGCGGGCGGCAAGAAATCACAATTTCCACCCCCAAATTCCCATGCAGTTAACTAACCCGCCGAACCTAGAGTGACATAATCGAATACCGGAAGAGCCGTTTCGGCCATCGCGCTCGGAAATCCCGCGCAAACGAGCCCCAGGCTCTCCATGGCGCGTCCTCTGAACCCCGGAAGTGATTCTCATTTCCGGAAACAGCGACGTTCCGCCCGCGATCTGCGATAATTGCCCCCGCGCGGAGGCACATTCCGACACACTTAATTTTGCCAAGGGGCGGCGCGCAGTGAATTCCAGCAGCCCCCTGGAATTTTCATTCGGCACAGGGGGATGTTTTCATTACATAATTAGAACCTGCACAGTTTAACGCGGTTTGCTCGGCTTGTTCATTACCGGATCCCGGGCACATCATCGACATATTTGCAAACCTTGCGGGTGATCACTGCGTTTGCACCCCAAACGTGTGTATGCCAGTTACCATTGACGTGCCCCGGTTTTGGAACGTGCCTCGCTGGGTGTTGAATCGGTTTACAATTGAATTCTGCGACTAGTTCATGGAAGCGTTTAATTCGCGAAACTGAAACTCCAATTTGGGGTAATTCGTGAATTTTGAGGCTTGATACAAGTGATAGTTACAATTAGCGACTGGTTGACATTAATTCAATACATGCACGAATAGCGAACGATGACGATGATGATCCATCAGGACGATAGACGGAAATTATTTTTAAAAAAACTGGGCGAAATTAGACTTCAAAGAGCAAGCAACAACCCGGAATTATTCAAGAATACTTCAAACAAAAATGCATCCTGTCCAGTACCCACGTTAAGAAATACGAGCAGGGTAAACGGCAGGAGTGACTAACTAGATCCTTATGTATTCGCAATTTCAATTTCAAATTTCAATACTTGAGGCTCTACAAAACTGCATTGCCAGCAGCTTCAACTCCATTCAGACTGCAAGTCGTGTAGCATTATGGACAGTTTAAGTGTCCTGTTTCAATTCAAATCTCCAGTGTCCCCCCACACTTCGATCCTTCCAGTAAACAGCCCGTTCCGTTCATTATGGCAGGAAGTTCCGCTACAATAACGCATTCGCCTTTCTCGTGTGATGGGTAAATTCTATTAATCTGGATCTCATGTGTCTCTTGTGTTATAGACCTACAGGGTGTTCGCTATTAAGGAGCCCATCTCATCAACGGTATAATCGCAGTGTGCTGTAAACCATTGACTCTTTGTTTACTTTTACTTTGGCTACGGGTTTTGAGAAACTGCATATTTGCCATTTAACCTGCTGTCTGTCTATTAACGCTCTCATTATTTGGACACCCTGTATATCTTTAGCTACGGGTACTTTTTGAGAAGCTGCATATTTGCCATTTAACCAGCTGTCTGCTTTTACCGCTCTCATTATTTGGACACCCTGTATATCTGGATTGTGTGAAGAGGTAGGCAAATCTATTTTGCCGAATTTGCACACATCCTTATTGCCTGTCGTAATTAGTGCCACTCTAAAAATATTAGATGCTGCCATGAAAATCAATATCTGCGTGATCCGTCTTTGTCGAAGAAGCACCGACTTCAACTAATGAAACTCGGAAAACGAAAGCGAGATTAGATCCCCTTGCCGGTTGTAAGTTTCGCAGAAGATCGTGGAACGAGAAAACTATGCCTAAGGCTGGGTATTAACATGAGTTTATAATCGCGCGATACTTTGATGAAGGAATGAGATGTATTTTATGTAGTTGCAAAATTGTGCTTTAGGCTACGTTTTAACTTTTTGTTAGAATCGCGCGACATAAAAAGTAAGTGGTAGAATGGCTACAACTCTACCAGTTGGCATGAATAACTCAGACCAACTCTCCGAATAATTTTAATTGGTGGTTAATTTCCGTAGATACCATTATTGCAAAATATCAGATATTTTTTTAAATATTCTAAAATTGTCAAATATGCTAATTTAATAAGACCGGACCACAGTTAATCGCAATCTTCTGTAATGTCTTACGCGATTATTATTGGAAATTAAGACGTAGCCTAAGAAGGAATTTTATTAACTTCCTGCGCGTTCCTGTAATAAACCTTTCATAAGCTCTCGTGATAAACAAGTCTGTTTATGATAGTATTAGGTACATAATTAAATTCTACTCAAATTTCCAATTTAAGCTGCACAAAACTGTAAACGCGATAGCTGTGATTTTTATGATATAAAATTTTTACACGTAATCCATTATTTTAAGGAAAGTCTTATTTTCATACCTTTTTTTAAGAGTTGCTTTTGAGGTCTTTCATACTGATAGTTTTGTAGGCACTTAGGCACGATAAGTAAATGGCGGCAAAAGATAATTGAATGAAATTTTGAAATTAAGATTTTTAGAACAAAATCTAAATCCAAAAATTTTCAAAAACCTACAAGAAGATGCGGGGCAGTACTCTCATCATATTTTTGCTTTTGTCAATAATTTCGAATATTGAACTATTACCGAACTACTATCGAACTATTACAGATATTTGAAAAATAAATATACTAATGAAGATATATACTAATAAATATACTAATAAATATCTTTTGCATATCTTTCGTAGAAAAAAATTTGCTTGCCGGCTAGTCGAGGACCCGCTTAGCAGCAGAGAGTTTGCGAGTTCGAACCTAGCTATAGGACACTATCGTTTATAAAAGTTCCGATAATAAATTACTAAAATAGGTTACTGGCAATGGCTGATATAAAAAAATGGGAAGTATAAATTGTCTTGCTTTGTGGAGAAAACGACATTGACATTTATATTTTGTGCACATTAATAAACAAATGAATATCAGTTTTTTTTTATATTAAATTTTGCACAAGGTTCAATATAAGTGCGCAAGCGAAGAGCTAAATTTGTAAATGAAGTTTTTGCGACTGGCGTTGGAATTTTTATAACTGGCTGTTAATCCAATTATTAATTAATGGACAATTAGGAGCCAATTTATGTTCACTTTTAATATTCCCACGTGCCGAATTTGCATTCGCGGACGCGTAAAACGTGATTTCCGCTGTTTTGCAGAGGACGTCAAATATTCCTCGAATCGGGCTTTGTTTGTTAATAATGATGTGGAGTTTCGCGGAAACCTGAATATATGTTTCAGCTTTTATTACTAATTTTCGATTTTGAATATGTGCTAATTTTCAATTCCCCAGGCATTCATACATGCAATACATGAACTTTATTCGAGAATATACGAAGCAAATGAACATTAGCAATTTTATTTTTTATTATGGTAATCAAAGAGGAATCAAAGAGAGATTTATTTTGTTCATACTTTAATTTTTCGACGGCTAATATCAATACATTTGATTTTATTATTCACTAGCACTACCACAATCCAATTTTTATAATTTAATTAAATCAATAAAAAATACGCGACGAATTGCAAGGGCATAGATGAAAAAGCGGAACATTATTCAATAATTTGTGCATTTTCCATGAAGCACTACGCAATTATTTACATTCTACAAAGAAATCATTTAAAAGGGATGAATTATTAAATCGTGCTTTATCAAATTATTATAATTATTAATTATAATATTAGGCACAAAGGATTAAATACAGATATATTAGTCCCATTAAGAGCCGACAATGACCGACCGGAATACGACATACGAGGGTGGTCTGAAAAGTTTCCGACCTAACAAAGATACAAGACATTTTTTCAGATATTTTTTTTTTATTTTTCTACATAGTCTCCTTATTAAAAGTCTCCAATTAAAAGAACTCCATGACTATCCCAAAAAACAGACGCAATCACTTTCCCAGCCGAAAAAACAGTTTTTGCTTTTTTTGGAGCCGATTCCCCCTTTGCAGTCCACCGGTTGGACTGTATTTTTGATTCGGGCGTATAATGGTGTATCCAAGTTTCATCTACAGTAACTAATCGTCGCCAAAACTCGGATTTATTGCGCCTAAACTGCGCCAACAGAGCGTTGGAAACGTTTTTGGTCTAACGTGAGCAAACGCGGCACCCACGCGCGGATAGCTTTCTCATGTCTAAATTTTGATGTAATATGTGACAAACACGTTCTTTTGACATGTTCATAACCTCTGCTATCTCTCTCACTTTAATTCGGCGGTCGTCTAGCACTATTTGGTGAACTTTGGCGGTGTTTTCGTCGGTAGTTGCACTTTTTGGACGTACCGAACGTTCATCGTCTCCCAAGCTCTTACCGCCATGTTTAAATTCAGCTGCCCAAAATTTCACCGTGGTAAATGATGGTGCAGAGTTCCCATATACAGAATCCATCTCAACTTTGATTTGCGTAGGCGTATTGCCTTTCAAAAACAAATATTTGATGACAGCTCGATACTCGGTTTTGTCCATTTTCATAAAAACACTCACATCAACACACTCAAACGACTGTTACATAACAACTGCGCATCCAAAATGGCTGAAATTTTGTGTGGGACCTACTGAGGCATGCGTAAACATATTCCCCAACTTATGTAAATAAGTGCTGCCATCTTCTGGTTGAGGCCGGAAACTTTTCAGACAACCCTCGTACGTTTCTTACTTCCTTTCACTCTATTACATTTCCCATTAGCATGCGAACGAGCATAGAAAACGCGATGCTCTGTTCGAAAAAAACATGAGTCATTGTCAGCTCTCATCGGCGAGCTGCTATACATCAATTACTAAATCGTGTGTTATGTTTAGGCACAAAGTATTAAATACGGATAGGTACATCATCATAACGAATTTAATGGAGCTTGAAATTGGGCAATTTTGTAACACATGCAGCGTGTTTAATGGCCGAGTTTTTGGCACCGTAAATTTCAAGCTCACCCACTATTTCCCAAATTTCTTTTTAAAATCAATAGACGATGTGAGTAAGCAAATAGAACAGTATAAAATTTGGATTCATGCCACATCCTAATGATTCACAGATATTCAGTCGTTACGTTCCATAAAATAATTGTAGACTTCCTTTTCGTGGGCCTGGTAAGTTAAGGCTCAGACTGTTGCGGACCAGTTAATAATTTGGAGCTTACGAAAGTGTCATAAAATTAAACTACCGACAACTTTTTCGGACAAATGATTGTGCATTTATTTTCTTTGTGATGAAGGTATGTATGAGATTGATTCAATAGTTTCTTTATTGGCTTATCCGGTATTAACATGTTATTAATTCCACAAAAAGTGGAAAAAATCGCAAGAAGCATAATACATCTTAATAAGAGCTTACACACAGATACACTTACTATAACAAATCATTTTTGTTTATAAAAACATGTTGAGAAAATCGAATCGAAAATCAAAACTATATAAAATATTTTGAAAAACAAAATATATTATATCAAACTATTAAATAAAATTTCAATCTTCAAAGAGAGAATTAGATTTAAAATCTAATTCTCTAAAATCTAATATTCCTATAAACAAAATTTCAGGATTTTCAGGGAAATATTTTCAATGCTTATTCGAATGCTTAAGTAATTTTTATTTTTGTATCTTTTACTATAAACTCAAAAGGCTATTTTTCAAGTAAATTTAGTGAAATTGCTTTCAAAAATGTGAGTTTTGTTGTGTATTTAGGAAGTTTGGAGATACATATTTTGTTGAATTTCCGTGACTTTTCCGTGTAATTTTTCTCAAACTTTCATTACCAGTTTCCATAAATTACATATATTTTTAACAGTTTTTTGAAACTGTAACTGAAAAATGCACTAAATGTTTCACAGGAATACACTTTTTAAACATACATAAATAAAATTTTATAGAATATAGAAAAAATAAAAAAATCAAATATTGTTTCAATTTTCGTAAAATTCAAGAATGCATCCATAAAACATATAGAAAAGTAAAACTGTCAAAAATCCATGGAAATATAAAAAAGTAGTTGGACTGCAATGCAATTTTTATAAATTTTATAAATTTTAGAAAATTTATAAATTTTCAATCGATCATTTAATGATTTTTCAAGTCAATTTAGTGGAATTGCTTACAAAAATGTTAGTTTTGTCGTGTATTTAAAAAGTTTGGAGATACATATTTTTATGAATTTTCGTGTAAGTTTTGTCAAACTTTCATTACCAGTTTCCATAAATTACATATATTTTTAACAGTTTTCTGAAACTGTAACTGCAAAATGCACTAATGTTTCACAGGAATACACTTTTTAAACAAACATAAATAAAATTTTATAAAAATCATTAAAAAATCAAATAATATTTCAATTTTCGTAAAATTCAAGAATACATCCATAAAAAATATAAGAAAGTAAAACTTTTTATAAAAATCCATGGAAAAATAAAAAAAGTTGTTGGACTGCAATGCAAATTTTAGAAAATTAATGTTTTCAATCAATAATTTTCATGATTTTTCAAGTAAATTTAGTGGAATTGCTTACAAAAATGTGAGTTTTATCGTGCATTTAAAAAGTTTGGAGATACATATTTTGTTGAATTTTCGTGACTTTTCCGTGTCATTTTTCTCAAACATTCATTACCAGTTTCCATAAATTACATATATTTTTAACAGTTTTCTGAAACGTTAACTGCTTAATGCACTAAATGTTTCACACGAAAACACTTTTTAAACAAACATAAATAAAATTTTATAGAATAAAAAAAATCAAATATTGTTTCAATTTTCGTAAAATTCAAGAATACATCCATAAAAAATATATTAAAGAAAAACGTTTTACGAAAATCTATGGAAATATAAAAAAGTTGTTGGATTGCAATGCAAATTTTAGAAATTTTATAAATTTTCAATAGACCATTTAATGATTTTTCAGAAAATTTATAAATTTTCAATCGATCATTTAATGATTTTTCAAGTAAATTTAGTAGAATTGCTTACAAAAATGTGAGTTGTGTTGTGTATTTAAGAAGTTTGGAGATACATATTTTGTTGAATTTTCGTGACTTTTTCGTGTAATTTTTCTCAAACTTTCATTACTAGTTTCCATAAATTACATATATTTTTAACAGTTTTCTGAAACTGTAACTGCTTAATGCACTAATGTTTCACAGGAATACACTTTTTAAACAAACATAAATAAAATTGTATAGAAAAAAAAAATCAAATAATGTTTCAATTTTCGTAAAATTCAAGAATACATCCATAAAAAATATAGGAAAGTAAAACTTTTAACAAAAATCCATGGAAATATAAAAAAGTTGTTGACTGCAATGCAAATTTTATAAATTTTATAAATTTTCAATAGACCATTTAATGATTTTTCCGAAAATTTATAAATTTTCAATCGATCATTTAATGATTTTTCAAGTAAATTTAGTGGAATTGCTTACAGAAATGTGAGTTTTGTCGTGTATTTAAAAAGTTTGGAGATTCATATTTTGTTGAATTTTCGTGACGTTTTCGTGTAATTTTTGTCAAACTTTCATTTCCAGTTTCCATAAATTACATATATTTTGAACAGTTTTCTGAAACTGTAACTGCAAAATGCACTAAATGTTTCACAGGAATACACTTTTTAAACAAACATAAATAAACATAAAATTTTATAGAATAAAAAAAAATCAAATATTGTTTCAATTTTCATAAAATTCGAAAATACATCCAAACAAATATACGAAAGTAAAACTTTTTATAAAAATCCATGGATGGAAATATAAAATAATAAATAATAAATTTCAAGAATATTAGAATATTTGTTTGTTGAATTTTCATGATTTTTCAAGTCAATTTTGTGGAATTGCTTACAAAGCAATGGGTTTTGTTGTGAATTTAGGAAATTTGGAGATCTTTGGTTGAATGTTCGTGGCTTTTCCATGTATTTTTTATTGGTTAGTATTGTATAGTCTAGTAGTATAGTATAGAAGTATTAATAAGTATTGTAAAATTTATATAAAATACAAGTAATATAAAGGTTATCAGAATGAATCATAGAAAAAGTGACTTGCATAGATTTTTAGTAATCTAAAGTACCATTTATTTCATTATTTGTTATCGAAATTTTATGGAATTTCATGCACTTTCTAAAACCATGGATTTTGTTAAGCATTTGATACATTTAGAGATCTTTTGGTTTTAGTTTCACTTAATAAAAAATCATGATTTTTGCGAATTTTAGTTGAATGTTCATGGCTTTTTCATGTATTTTTTATTGATTAGTATTGTCCTATAGTAGTATAGTATAGTAGTATTAATTAGTATTCCAAAATTTATATAAAATAGATGTAATATAAAGATTATCAAAATGAATCATAGAAAAAGTTACTCACTTAGATTTTTGGTAATCTAAAACAGCATTTATTTCATAATTTGTTATGGAAATTTTATGGAATTTCATGCACTTTCTAAAATCATGGTGTTTGTTAAGCATTTGCTACATTTAGAGATCTTTTGGTTTTAGTTCTACTTGGTAAAAAATCATGATTTTTGCGAATTTTAGTTGAATGTTCATGGCTTTTTCATGTATTTTTTATTGATTTGTATTGTCCTATAATAGTATAGTATAGTAGTATTAATTAGTATTGCAAAATTTATAATAAAATAGATGTAATATAAAAGTTATCAGAATGAATCATAGAAAAAGTGACTCACTTAGATTTTTAGTAATCTAAAATACCATTGATTTCATAATTTGCTATGGAAATTTTATGGAATTTCATGCACTTTCTAAAACCATGGATTTTGTTAAGCATTTGCTACATTTAGAGATCCTTTGGTGTTAGTTCCACCTGGTAAAAAAAATCATGATTTTTGCAAATTTTAGTTGAATGTTCATGGCTTTTTCATGTATTTTTTATTGATTACTATTGTCCTATAATAGTATAGTATAGTAGTATTAATTAGTATTGCAAAATTTATATAAAATAGATGTAATATAAAGGTTATCAGAATGAATAATAAAAAAAGTGACTTAGATTTTTATTAATCTAAAATACCATTGATTTCATAATTTATTATGGAAATTTTATGGAATTTCATGCACTTTCTAAACCATGGATTTTGTTTGTACCTACATTTGAGACATCTTTGGTCTTACTTCCACTTGGTTAAAAATTATGATTTTTGCGAATTTTAAAGTTTTAAGGCACATTTCGTAGCTAATTAAACCCTCCTGTTCCGAAAAGCCCTCGTCCAGGTCTATAGCTCTAGCGGTTCCCAAGATATCAGCCATCAAAGTTTGAAATTGAAATTGAAATTGAAAAACAAAAATAGCATATATCCAATAAAATTTCCATTTGAGAACCGTCGGTGTTTTTTGACATCTCGATGAATTTCCAGACCCAGAACAACTTGGCCAATAATATTTTTCCATTTTGCCTTATACAAGGTTTGGGTTTAGTCGAGTTTATAGCATGCTACGTTTCGGTTTGTACATTCAAGGTATTCACTGTTTGCAGGAGTTTCTATGGTTAGCACGGCAATCTTCAGTTCCGTGCAAAATTCACGGTCTTACATTTAACGAATAACCCAAGCTTTTGATATTTTCATTTTTTTGTAATTTCAAAGACCTCCACATTTTAGTTGTGTCATATCTACATTTTAGTTGTGTCAAAGAATATTGGATTAAGTTTGCCCGTAGAAGATAGAATTGTGTTAGTACATTTAAAATTTTCATATTTTGATATTTTCATTGTTTTGTATTTTCAAAGACCTCCACATATTAGTTGTGTCATATCTACATTTTAGTTGTGTCAAAGAATATCGGATTTAAGTTTGCCCGTAGAAGATAGAATCCATAGAATTGTGTTAATACATGTAAAATTGTGTAGTGAAATTTAAGAAAAGTGATCAAATGTAACGAGGCCTGTTATATTTAAACTTGCACCACATACATATGCTCTATGTCGTTGTTTTTTAGCAACATGAATTTTATTTGGAATTTACATAACTGCAGGTTACGAAACGTAATCAATCTGAGAATAACTCATAAATCCTTATGAGAGCTAATCGGAAAATTGTCCGGGCCAAAAAAAACCTAGCAAAACAATGGACATTTTTGCGTTGATGATAATTTATTTATTTTTATTATTTAGTTTATTTTCTCACGACATCGCTAAATCTGGTTGAACTATACCTTTTAAGTTCAAAATGAGACCTATCAATTTGATTTTGGGAAATAACAAATTTAAATTGAGACCAATCAATTTTAAATTGGAAACAATCAAATTCAAATTGAATTGAAACAAATTCAATTTGAGATATAACAATTTCTCATGAGATTTTCAATTTCAAATTGAGATTAATCAAAATCAAGTTGACAAACAACTTGATTTTGTTTACTCTATTTGAAATTGATTGGTCTCAATTGGAACTTGTTGGTCTCAATTTGAAATTGATTGGTCTCAATTTAAAATTGATTGGTCTCAATTTGAAATTGACTGGTCTCAATTTGAACTTATTGGTCTCAATTTGAAATTATTGGTCGCAATTTGAACTTGAAAAGGTATAGTCATTCTGTTCTCATACTTCCATTAGTAAAGCTATAAAATCCAGACCAGTATTAGAGACGTGTAGAAATACAATTCAGCCAAAAATATCACCCGAACAGTTAGAAAATGGTTCAATCCAACAAAAATTTCATGACTCATGCTCAGGAGAGCTGGCAGCAATATTAAATTCTGTTGTCATTACGACGAAGGCGTGAATTCCACTTTTTTTTTTAATTTTCGTTACCTTTTAACGGTAGACAATAATATTTGGTCTTGATGATGTGCAAGTGTGTTGTGCATGCACGTCCAATAGCAGGATTTAATCTTTGACATTTCCTATTAATATTCAGGCGAAATTGATTTGCATTTGTAATGAACCGATTGTCTTGGGGAAAGGCATGACGACAAAAACAGAATCGTATTCCAATAAGGATCGGACATAACCCAACGTGAAAATCGGGAGCCTCGCATTATGCAAAGGGCGCTCCTCTAGATGTTTGCTTTATGGAAATTTATCTGCGCAGAAGTGGCAGCGTTAAAAAGGAGGAACGAATCCCTGGAGGATCGGGGCGAAATATCTATTTGTCGCTAGCATTTGCATACCACCCACACCAACCCTCCCTCTAACGCACACGTACGCAATCACATTTTCGCCCCTATCAAACCGTTCGTCGCTCATGTATTGATGTTGTTTGCAGTTGCTGTTGTGGTGGCGTTTTTCATCTGCTGGGCCCCATTCCACGCACAAAGGCTACTTGCTGTTTACCTAGCCTCAGCATCCAGGGAAGCCCAGCTGATGTCGGTGAGCATGTACAGGGCCCTGATGTACATCTCCGGCGTGCTCTACTTTCTGTCGACCACCATCAACCCGGTGCTCTATCACATCATGTCCAACAAGTTCCGGCAGGCTTTCAAGGTTTGTAGCAAAAATCCAATAGCACTTCCCAAATCGACACGTAAAGCATCTCAAGTATTGCCACGCTTTTGATGAAGAGATTGTTGTGACGGCGGCAAATTATTATTACCCGGGTGATTTAGAACGCAGACGTCTTGGCGGTTTTACGACGGACCATTATTTATCTAGATAATATTATTTTCACGTGTCCCTCGAGTAATCGCAATGTCCTAGCAGGACGAGCGTTATTTATTACCCCAGACCACGCTCAAACACCTACAAGTTGGGTAATAAAGTGACCCGTTAAGCTAGGCGATCCACGTGCAAATTTTAAAGAACGCATATTCATTCAAATGTACACGAATAAACAGCGAGGACATTATAGTCAAAATAAAACTCGTTTATCAAAAATATTTACGCGCCAATATTTATTACAAATTCAATACCATCGGCGCTGAATATTAATAACTTGGCTTACACAACAATATCGATTCTCGAAGCTCCTCGCGCTCTGCTTCTCAGTTATGAGATGTTTTGTATTGAGAGTGATTCCAGCGTACATGCGTAGCGTTTTTTAGGAAGAGCGCCGCATTTTTTTATGCGTCTAGGGGCGATTAAAATACTTGCCCGCAGTGTGCCAAATAACGTAAATAAAGTTATAATATTTTCGGACTTTCTTAGGTTCCTCGGAAATAAACATTTTATATATTATTCATGGCAGCAATAAAATTTTGCAATTACGTGGTAATATTTTTAACTATGTTGTAAAAAATATGTAAAAACTCACAGCTCAAAGCTTATGTGGATGGTCAACGAAATACGGTGCTGTTAATAGTAAACGACGCTAATTTTATCAGGAATAGAAATTATTCATGTTAATAGCGCGAATATATTTTCAAGGCGTCTAAGTGGAAGTTGCGAACATTGAAGGCATCAACATGTCTATTTGTATTCATGTATAAATTGATTTAAATAAAAAATTGTAACGTTATGTGATACTATTATTAGTATTTTTAGTGCTTTACTTGACAGTACGCTCGATAAATAAAATGTTATATGATTTTTATTTTATAACATAAACCAGGGATTTCAAATAATAGATATGTAAATGAAAGTGATGTAAATAAATCATTTTTATGTCTTTTTTTATCTAGAATATAGATTAAAATTGGACGAAATTTATTTTAAATGCGTATTTCATATGCAAATCTATGTATTGCTTCCAAGGAAGTTAAATTAAAATAAGGAAAGTAATCGTAAATTTTTAATGAATCCACTATTCAAATTACATAACAGATAATTTAATATGATTTTCAAATCAACTGTCAGTTAACGTTGTTAGTTAAGGTTCCTACGGCGACGCGTTAGGAAATTTAAAAAAAATAATACACGTATTTCGTATAATAAATATTATTAACTGTTAGTTAACGTTGTTAGTTAAGGTTCCTATGGGGACGATTTAGGAAATAAAAAAAATAATACACAATAAATTTTCGTGTGACAGTTTTCGTGTAATAAATATAATAAAAATTCGCCCCCAAATATCCCTACAAACGTTTTCAAGTTGAAATATGCAATATTACCCCATCTCCTGATGTACCCACCCGCGTCATTTCTGGAACGACTTACACCAAAATGCTGCTCGTAAAATTTGGCTGGCTTGTATAAATTGTGTTTCATTTGTGTTTTTATTTTACTAAAAGTTTGATAATGATCAGAACGTGATCGAAACTAGTCACTTCATCATGCAATTTGTTATAGTTGCCCGAGGAGCAGTGGAGGAATTAAGGGGGTGGGGGGGGGGGGCTATGAGGGGGGGCAAATTCCAGGAGCAGCAATTTTTTGGAAAAATACCAAAGGCACAAGCCACAATAAAAACTAAATATACATATAAATAAATGACGTTTGTGTTTTAATTTTACTTTTACTACAAACTTGAAGTTTGATAATGATCAGAACGTGATCCAAACTAGTCACTTCATCATGCCATTTGTTATAGTCGCCCGAGGAGCAGAGACGGATTTAGGGGGGGGGGGGGCTATAAGGGCTATAGCCCAGGGCGGCGAAATCCAGGAGCAGCAAATTTTTGGAATAATACCAAAGGCACAGGGCACAATAAAAAATAAATAAAAAATAAATAAATGACGTTTGCGTTTTAATTTTACTTTTACTACAAACTTGAAGTTTGATAATGATCAGAACGTGATCGAACCTAGTAACTTCATCATGCAATTTGTTGTAGTCGCCCGAGAAGCAGTGGCGGATTTAGGGGGGTGGGGGCTATGAGGGCTATA
Source organism: Othius punctulatus (assembly GCA_951805005.1). Taxonomy (NCBI): domain Eukaryota; kingdom Metazoa; phylum Arthropoda; class Insecta; order Coleoptera; family Staphylinidae; genus Othius; species Othius punctulatus. Next base: position 19,082,365 of record OX638145.1, read on the forward strand.
GCCCAGGGCGGCAAAATCCGGGGGCAGCAAATTTTTGGAAAAATACCAAAGGCACAAGTCACAATAAAAAATAAATATACAAATAAATAAATAACGAACGAAAAAGGCAAATACAAAAAATGAAGCATCTAACTACCTCCTTAAATTCAAAGATTAGAAACGACTTTTTTGTCAATTTTATGCTGAGATATGTTATCTCGATTTAACGTATAAAGTAACAAGCTACAATAGTCTGAAATCTATCAACCGTATCAGTATATAATGTATAAGAACAAAATTTAACATTTATGAAAATTGAGCACTAATGAAAGCGAATGTAACTTAGTATGAAGATGAAATAAACAGAAAAAAACGAAAAATGTAGTCTGATGAAACCACAACAGGAGATGTAGAATTGATTGGCAGAGAAAATTTCAGAATCAATCAAGAGTACTAAAATTCTTTAAAAGTTCAACGTCCAAGAAGCACTTTAACATTGTGTGCAAAGCTTCAGTAGGTTCCCTCAGATGATTTAACTTTTTCGGAAAATTTCACTTTAAATTCTATGAAAATTTTATCTGGTATTTAGTGGTAGATATTACTTCGAAAATTAACTTTATCAATTGAACAAATATCATCATACTGCAAGAATGATAGTAAAGTTTTTGGACGTTTTCGCTTTCTTGGCGCTGTTTTTTCATGAAGATGAAACAAACAGAAAAAAAACGAAAAATCCAATCAGTGCAGGACATGTAGAATTGATTGGTAGAGAAAATTTCACAATCAATGTAGAGTACTAAAATTCTTTAAATGTTCAACGTCCAAGAAGCACTTTAACATTGTCTGCAAAATTTCAGTAGGTACCCTTAGAATATTTTACTTTTTCGGAAATTTTCATTTTAAATTCTAGGAACATTTTATCTAGTATTTAGTCGTAAATATTACTTCGAAAATTAACTATGTCAATTGAACAAGTATCATCATACTACAAGAATGATTGTAATGTTTTTGGACGTTTTCACTTTCTTGTTGCGGTTTTATCTCTTTCATTTAACTGCAGTTCGAACTAAAATTTATTTCTGTGATATTTCTCATATTAAGGTGCATTAATTCTATAATTTAAGTAATAAGATTAAGGACGTACAATTATTACTTAAACTATAAAATGTATTTATTTTTATATAATTTATCAAAGTGTTGTTCATTTTCCCCAAGAGTTTCAAAGGTTGCAATTAAAGTTTTAATACCAAGAGAAGCTTCAGATGAATCGAACTTTTCATTCTGAAGCAATTGATGAACTGAAGCGACTTCAAGAATTTGTTCAAATTAAGAACAACAATATGGTACATTTTTTTAATGAGCAACGCGTCTATACTCTAATTTTTCTAAACAAGGTCAATATTTTGGGGCCTACCAATCGAAAAAGCTCCTAGATTTTGGTGCGATTCTAGTTTTTAAAAGTTAATGCATCTGGGACCAACTTAAAACTCTTAGGTAAGGTCCTAGATTTGGTGCAACTTATGGTTTTATTTTGGTGTGACCCAACACAGTCATTTATAAGTATCGACGTCACGAAATACTTTCTTTACAATGTAGGACTACATGTTTTATCTTTCTTGTACACAAAGAACGAGCGGACAAAAAAATTGCCGCTTTCATACTATGCTCTAATTTTTCTAAACTGGCGTTCACGTCATCAAACAGCTGTGTGATGAGATTTTTTCGTACCAACGTGATTGTTTTCGAGAATATGCATAACAATAGTTTAAGAATCGAAATTAATCTGAGGATCATTTGTTACATAACACTGATCACCGGTGGTTATAAATAGGTAATCGGTGTATTAACCGCGGTCACAATTTTCGCCTGCCAATCATGTAATAAATCATGTTATGTTGGCGGCCGTGATATTTTTTCGGCGACGATGCCAAATCTTTTTCACGAACACATGCTCATACATGTGTGTATAACCAAACTTCTTTGACGTTTAACTTGTTACATTTGATCGATTATTACAATGCACATTTTGTCATTGTAGATGTTGAACCGTAACCACAAGATTGATATCTGTACGATAAACGACAGAGAAGTCGACGAATTTGATACGAACCGCGCACTGTCGCATAAGATTGCACGGGCGCAACAGCTCATTGCACCCATTTTTAAATACCCAGCTGGCAACCTTGTAAAATTGTGTCATCATTATTATGATTATTATTTTGATGACGTGAACGCCAGTTTAGAAAAAATTGAGTATAATACATGTCTGCTATTAGCGCACCCAAATTAATATGGTCCCGACTATAAGTGGCTGCAGCATGTGCCTGGGCAAAGGCAGTATAATAAATATTTTTATGATTCAAAGCTGGAATGTATGCACGAAACATTTACCATGCCTGTATAAATTGAATTATATCTTTATATTTAAGTTAAATGCGTAAATGTAATTATGGATTCGATTTCCACTGAACGATATGCTTTTTTTATTTTTTAACTTGTGCGAACACTCATTTTATTTTAAAATTTATGGATTACTAAATGCACGACACCGCAGAATTTCACGAACAGGTTATCTTCCAGTCATTGTCAGTTAACAACGGCACTACTATAGTCGCATACTTAAAATTGTTTTTGGTGAATGCCAGATTAGTTTGTGGTGGGTAAAGTTGAATTAAATTAACTAATCTGGTAAACCCTTAACTTCGAATATATTAACCATTAGCAGTTCTTTTGCAAGATTCATTTCCACATCGCCAATACTTCCAACTGTGCGTGAATCACTATTTATGTCACGTGCACAACCACGCGCTATTATTAAGGCATAATTTATGTGCCTCAAATTACAGCGCAACAAATCTGAGTACACATCGAAATTGCCCACTTAATGGCCCCAATTAGAACTAGCCTACAAGAACAGGCTCCTTTTGATCGTACCATTTTTATAGCCGAATTTAATGCGGGTATGGCTGAAAAATACGTACAAGTAAACTTCATTACGAAACCGAGGCCGCGATCACCACCCAATTTTCAGAAGCCCTGTAATCAGCAGCTGCCACAGGCGACACTTTACGACTCAATTTCTGTGGCGCCCACTCGCGCCTTGGCCCGGGAACGAACCTGGCTACTTAACCGGAACATTAATTGCCGTGCCGAAAAAGTAAACATAAATAAACACAAACGCGAGGATTGGAGGAGATCAAGAAATGTTTACGGAAGGCGGCCAAAAACTATACACAAACGCGAAGCACTGGATGAAGTGGAAAGCTGTGATGGACAGGAGCGTGTGCGAAGTTGATTGAGACGAGCCGTTCTTTGTTGTGACTTCTACTAGGAAGCGAGTTTAAGTGTGATTGAAAGGTTTTGTATGCAGAAAATTCTTGCATAAATTGCCTCATTGCCATTCAATTTATGGAGTACGTTTCTCGTCATTATCAGCTATAGCATCAGTTCTAGACAATCGCCATGTAGCGTCACGTGTGCTTTGTCAATTAGTAACCTCATTTTTCTTTCCTAGGTGACATCTCGATCCAAAATTAGTGGTTTCAAATATTTCCCAAAATTTCACGCCCAATGGATTTGTTCATAAATGTATCACCTATTCCATAAGTCTTTGAACAAAAAGTCATTATCTTCAAAAAATGCAGTATTTTCAAGTTTTTCGCTAACTTCATACCCGATTTTCCAAACTTCTTATCTTTACAGTTTTGTAACATATTGCTTGCACGTGCAGAAAATCGTTACTGCCGCTTACTGCTTTCGAAAGAAGTTCATTATCACCAAGAAGAAAAATAAATCAGCCGCAATTTGCTACTGCTTCCAACTTTCCGCTAACTTCACGCACCTCAGAAAACTGTCGGCAAAAACGCCAACCCTCGTTCCGATAATTACCGAGGCACGTCGGGAGTGTTTTCGATGAAAGCCCCAGACATCGTGCAGATTACAAGCTCATTATCCGCGATTACACGCTGTAGTCTTCAATTTCCAGGGGGCAATTAGCCGGACTAATTAAGCGGACATCTCGCGAAACGGTCTCGACGGGATCGGGATTCATCTCGCAAACAGATCCCGGCGAGCTGCGGAAAAGGCACGAGACGGGAGCCGTTTGTTGGCAATTACACGCGAAGGTTGCCAGGCCTTGTGGCATTGACGGACTCTCCGCGCTGCATGAAAGTATCCTTTTTCTCTTGATAAAAACCGTTCATCGCAACATATGTATACGCGGGTAAACAAGTTCCGGACGCGAACATTTATGCGCTGCGTGGAGGAATAATGTATGGTGATTTTCTGTAACGATGTAATAAGATTGTCAGGTCCCAATGCTTCCGTGGTCATGAATGATGATTGCATTGCATTAAAAGCTGGAGTTGCAAATGTGGGCAACCAGTCGCGTATTTGGCGGCGTTGCAAAGATCGCACATATTCGAATTATTATTATAAAACAATGCCTACGTGGGAGGCTCGCAATCAACAGAAGTCTGGCGTGCAATTGAGAACATGAAGACTAATAACCATAACAAGGCGCTATCATTAATAGACATATAGACATCAATCAGTAGAAGGAATATTATGAATCCTTATTAGTAGAGAGCAGAGAAAAAATCATGAATAAGGGATTACAGGAATATTACAGGAAACGAGGAAGTACGTTTCATACATTAGAGGAACTAAAGATATGTGTGAGTGAAATGAAGAATGGAAGATCGCCCTTGGCCCGGGAACATAACTGCAGAACTGATCAAACATGGCGGAAATACACTCCTAAACCGCATTAGAGACCTGTTTAATCTCTACCTCATACAACAAAAAACACCGAAAGAATGGAAAATATGTCATATCTGCTCACTCTTCAAGAAGGGCAGTAGAAAAGATCCAAATTGCTACAGAGGTTTGAGCGTGACCAGTACCTTGAGTAGGTTATGGGCGAAAATTATGCAAAAAAGATTAAGAAGGTTGATGGCGGTCGAAATGGATTATTTACGGAGAAGTGCTAGAACGTCAAGAATAGAACGAGTTCGAAACGAAGAAATCAGAAATAGAGTTGAATCACCTGAAACCTTAATAGAAAGAATAGAGAAGAAAAGTTTGAAATGGTATGGACATGTACTACGTATGGACGAATTAAGATGGCCAAATCAGATGTTTAATTGGAAACCACCATTTAAAAAGCAGGCGTACATTATCATTTGGAATCGAATTTATGATGGCGATCCCATCTTAAGTGCACTTAGCTAGAACCAGATACAGATGAGTGAAATTCTGAAGTATTGAAGATCGCTTTTTGGCCACGGTACTTAGTACAGCACCAGAAATAGATGGGGTGCCTGCAAAAACAGGGATTCGAGATGGGATTTTGGGGGTACTATACACAGTGGTCCTCGACAGTAAATGGGTTTATTAATCGCTTTTTGGCCACGGTACTTAGTACAGCACCAACAATAGATGGGGTGCCTGCAAAAACAGGGATGCGAGATGGGATTTTGGGGGTACTACACACAGTGGTCCTCGACAGTAAATGGGTTTTATTAAAATTGCGCCCTAAAATGACTACAGATCTTGTAATGTACTTTTTTCTATTTTGCGTTTAGAATAAGTCGATTCTAGCACCCAAATTATGTCATTTGAGTGTTAGAATAAGCGGTTGGTGTGCTAGAATAGACTAGTAAAATTTACTGCATTGATGTTGGTAGTGGTAGCGTTGACGGTTGACGTTGAACTGTCAACTGACATACCTCCTGTCATCCTCCTCTAAAATGTGACATTTTTTTGCTGTGTAACCTTGAAATGATCTTTTCAAAAGTGCCTGTAATTTATTGTACTTGGATATATCCACATCCATATATATGCTTAAACATGATCTCAGCATCGAATAGATTCTCCATAAAGTAGACGATTTATACTTTTGGCGTTGAAAGGCAAGTAAAGCATTTTTGTAATACCTCTGTGTTATCGACATTTATCAGTACTGTCTGCTTGATCGATATGACAGGCGTAAAGGCCTTGGCCGTTATAATAACGGCCGTGGACGTTATTTAAATGACAACGCAAATTTATGAGCAAAAAAGTCTTCATATTCTTTCTCATACCTGCTGCTGCTTTTTTGGAGAAGTAAATCGATTGTGGCAGCATTTGCTTCATTTAGTACATCTTCGGGGATACCACAAAACGAAGAACTTTGCACATCTGACATTATTTTTCTAATTTCACTTTGATTTGTTTGTTTGTATTTGAACCGTTGATGTTGCTATGGTATCAAATTGCGCCTGGATAACTAGTTTATTAATTTTGAAATTTAATATTGATAAATTGACCAGTTTCTGTAATTTAGGTATTACAAAAAGTATCGAACAACATACGGCCGATATGCAAATAACAGGCTTGGTTGAATATAAACCTCGGCTGCGCTCCGCTCCGCTTCGCTTCGCCTCGATTTACAAACTTCAACCCGCGCCTGTTATTTGCTACATATCGGCCTAATGGCGTTATATACTATTTCGGAAATTCCTTGTATGTTACTTTGCTGGCGCCACCCTACAAATTTTTGAAATTCTTTTTATACTGGGACTTGGACTTGTCAGGCAGTAAATTTTCTAAAGTTTTTTGTGCAATTTGCCTAATTTTCGGCGGCGTTAGTGATAAATTTTCTTCAGTATTAATTTTCAAACAACGAAAAATTGCGAAAATAAAATCTATTTTTTTTTTCCACAGCCGCCTAAATTTACGCCACATAAATGTCACCAACCACCGCAAAATCCCCTAGATTTAAAATTTAAATTTTTTAATTTATAAAATAGTATGATGCGGCAAAATAGAAAAAAATAGTATAAAACACTCGTTGCAGAAGGTCCTTCAAGCACTCATTTGTTTCAATTTCAAATTCGTGCTTGAATAGATGCCTTCTGCAACTGGTATTTTAATATACTATTCTTCGATAGTTTTTTAAGTAAAATCTTGGACTTTGTAAAAAAAAGAATTATCTATTGGGATCAAATTCGATTTTCAGTTTGAGATTTTTGTAACCCTTATACAAGTACTTTGCAGGATCTGAAGTCATTTTATGGCGCCATTTTAATAAAACCCGTTTACTGTTGAGGACCACTGTGTACAAAGAGCGACTTCTATCCCAGAATGACAAGTCAGAAGTCATGTCAAATTCTCTTAAAATATCTATCCAATTGGACTGATGTCCCTAGTGAATTCATCAAGTTATTAGGGAGGCATGGTCGTGTTTTGAAGGAAGATTTCTTGTTTTGTAAAGATTTGAAAAGTCCAGAGCATGTGGTGCAGCTGATGAAAGACTTATTCGCCAAATTTGATTTAGATATCGCAGTTTTTTGGATGTGTCTGCACTTAAATGGAACCTGAAATGCTTGGAAATAAATCTGGCTCTTCTGCATCGATGAAGGCGATACTAGATTTGCAAATTATACATGATGTACCTCCAACTTGAATCCTAGAACATGTTATTCGTATTGACTGGAAGCAAATTTATTCAAAATGCAAAAAAAATGCCTACCATTACCAGTGAAAGACTATGAAAATTTTATAAGTATTCCAAAAATTAGTACCTAAAACGTTATCTATCGTCCGGTCTTGCATTCTGTAATTAACTATAATCGGCGGTTTCGGCCAGAGACTCCTCGATAACGTGGAATCACTAGAGTTTTATTTCTCAGATGAACGGTTTGAATATAATTTTGTGAAATAAGTTACACGCCATGAAATATATAAATAGCAACACATCAACAGGTCTAAACCCAATTTCGCTGAGTATCCGTTGTGTCGTGCATGTGAGCGTATTTACGCGATTCGGATGCCTTAAATAGGGATTTAATGGCGATTACCTTTTAAGGCATGGGGCTCCTTTGAGGGTTTAAGGGCTGATTATGTGTATACATAACTTCCATAATCTAGTCACATCCCACAAAGCGCTTCCGTTATCCTTAGGTGGACACCGGAAGGACGACGGCTTTATGATTGCAATTCCCTTATCGCTGGTGTAGATACAAAGCGCCGAAAATAGCGGTAAACAGAATGCGTGTTTGCGCGGTCTAATAAACAAACTAGTTTCGGATTTATTATTAATGCGCCGAGATAGTTTTCGTCTGTGAAGAAAATGCGCGCCAATCATGCGACTGGGCGAAGCCTGGACAACAAGACTCCATAATTTAGTTCATGCCAATCTGCGACGACAATGATTGAGGGTGGGAATGGATTTTCAACTTTTATCGACTTGTTTGTCGCGGGAAACGCCGGCATCTTGCGGAAATGCCCGTACCTCGCAGGCTTCAGTCACAGGCAGGTATCAGCCAATTTCAATGTTGCCCACAGAATGGCTAACAAAACAAGTTCGAATTTCGCTAATTGATATAATTGGTTTTGGAGAACCAAAAATCAAGAACTGGGTTACATCAGACGAATAGTGATGTATGGGCATTCGTGGCTTATTAGAACAGGTAGGGAAAGGGCTTAATTCGCCCAGTTGGCGTGTCCCAATAACCGTTACATGCTTTGAGGAAATTGCAGTCTACTCCTAGTACATACATGCTTGGAGATGCATAACAAGATTTACGAGGGCTGTACGAAACCAGCGAGACTTCAATAAAAGTTAACAATGTACGTGTTCGTTCACGTGTAAATAATTCCTCCATACTTCAGTGCTTACTTTCAGATTAAGTTAAATTATTTAACAAATTTTTATTGCGTAATTTCACATCCACGGCATAGCAGCAACATAAAAAAAATTGGGTTTTAGGCACGTTGGGCAATAAACATTGGATATTATTTCGAAACGATTTTATAATATATGTGCATCAAAATTGGAAACCGGATTGAAACGCTTCGTTAAACTCAGGCGATTAACCGTTGGAAGACGTTCCTGAAATTCTGCGGTGTCGTGCATTTAGTAATCCATAAATTTTCAAATAAAATGAGTGTTCGTACAAGTTAAAAAATAAAAAAGCATATCCTTCAGTGGAAACCGAATCCATAATTACATTTACGCATTTAACTTAAAATATAAAGATATAATTCAATTTATACAGGCATGGTAAATGTTTCGTGCAGACATACGTTCCAGCTTTGAATTACAAAAATATTTATTATACTGCCTTTGCCCAGGCACATGCTGCAGCCACTTATAGTCGGGACCATATTAATTTGGGTGCGCTCATAGCAGACATGTATTATACTCTAATTTTTCTAAACCGGCGTACACGTCATCAAAATAATAATCATAATAATGATGACACAATTTTACAACGTTGCCAGCTGTTCTGGGTATTTAAAAATGGTTTCAATCAGCTGTTGCGCACGTGCAATCTTGTGCGACAGTGCGCGGTTCGTATCAAATTCGTCGACTTCTCTGCCGTTTATCGTACAGATCAATCTTGTGGTTATGGTTTAACATCTACAATGGCAAAATATGCATTGTAATATTCGATCAAATGTAACAAGTTAAACGTCAAAGAAGTTTGGTTATACACACATGTATGAGCATGGGTTAGTGAAAAAGATTTGGCATCGTCGCCGAAAAAATATCACGGCCGCCAACATAACATGATTTATTATATGATTGGCAGGCGAAAATTGTGTCCGCGGTTAATACACCGATTGCCTATTTATAACCACAGGTGATCAGTGTTATGTAACAAATGATCCTCAGATTAATTTCGATTCTTAAACTATTGTTATGCATATTTTCAACAACAATCACGTTGGTACGAAAAAACCGCATCACACAGCTTTTTGATGACGTGAACGCCAGTTTAGAAAAATTAGAGTATAGTATGAAAGCGGCAATTTTTTTGTCCGCTCGTTCTTTGTGCACAAGAAAGATAAAACATGTATTTCTACATCGTAAAGAAAGTATTTCGTGACGTAGATACTTATAAATGACTGTGGTGGGTCATACCCAAATTAAACCACCTAAATCTGGAGGGGTGGGGGGGCTTTTCTTCTATGATCTAAGTTGCACCAAATCTAGGACCTTACCTAAGAGTTTTAAGTTGGTCCCAGATGCATTAACTTTTAAATACTTGAATCGCGCCAAAATCTAGGAGCTTTTTCGATTAGTAAGCCGCAAAATATTGACCTTGAAAGTTGCACCATTGAAAATAGATTGAAAGTTTGTGAAGAGTTAGTATACCTGATGGACATTGAGGTATACCCTTGGGCATGAAACTCGTTTTTCTTAGAAATTTTCATTATACAACCTCATGCTATTTTAAGATATTCGCGAAGAGCAAAATAGCTATCAAATTTGTTAATAGAAAAATGTCGGTGCCCATTTAAAAAAAGTGTCGATGATGTCATTGTCAGAAAGTGAGAATCATCAAATTGTGATAAATAATTATCAACTTTTTGTTTATTAACTTTTGTTAACAAACTTTATTTTCTAAAAATGATAATAAACGCTCTAGAGGAAGGTTACATACATTTTACTCACCCTGTATATTAATAATGATGATATACAGGGTGTCCAAGATAAGGATCAACAGCATGGGGATCTGGGAAACCATAAAAATTACAAAGGCGATTAAATTACAAAAAGTTGCCCAATTTAGTGGTCAGTTATATTCTGTTGAGAAAACCAGAAAATTCCGCTTACTTCCGGAGATATTCGATAAGATCAGAAATTTTGCGATATCGTTTTTATGTATTCCTGAAGTTATTTGAAATTGTATAGAAATACAAAAGGCACTTTCTCATTGCCACTTTTTTAGCTCTCCAAGATAGCGTTTATAAATTTTCAGTTCAACGTTTCGTTTCGAAGAAATCATCCTCAACTTCATATTTTTATATGGCCCTTGAATAAAGTACACCCTGTATTAACCCTTGGTTTCCGTATATATTTTCAACTAACTCCAAAAAAAAATTAAAACGAAATAACCATAAAATCCGAAATAGCAAGATTTCGGATTTTGTCGAATATCTCCGAAAGTGAGCGGAAATTTCTAGTTTTCTCAACAGAATATTGACCACTAAATTTCGCAACTTTTTTTGTAATTTAACCGCCATTGAAATTTTAACGGTTTCCGAGATCCCCATGCTGTTGATCCTTATCTTGGACACCCTGTATGTCTTCACATACAAATAATGCGGAGTGAAACTAAATGTTTTGTCTTCATAATAGTAACGGCTCTAGGAAGGAGGTTCCTTATTTTTTGCCCACCCTGTATATTAATGATGAGAGTTATGTTTTCACAGGCAAATAATGCGGAGTGAAATTAAATGTGTTGCCGCATCAGAACGGAGTGTCACCCAAGTTAATCTGGTCCCGACTTATAATGTCAATATGTTTTCCTACAATCCCCATACAAATTCGGCAAATAAATATTGTTAATCCCAATGTACAACGCTGGTATTATATTACATGCAGATACCAGATATGCTCGTTTAAAAATGTGACATTCAAAGGTTATATGAGCGTATTTTGTCCAGTTTAATCCCCCCGAAATACATTACAGAAGGTAAACAGAATTAATTCGAAATATGTACCGCGATTGATTTTCACGAACGATTAGCACAATGTGTAATCTGTGTTTAATTAAAAACTCAATCAGCGCCTATGTGTATGTATATACATTACATTACATTATATACAACACATACAGCATGCACATGCAAACATCGAAAACAGATTGCAAATTCCATCAGAAATTGAATGATGTGGTCAAGGTATTCTCAACTATGCAAATAGTATTCAAACATGTCAATGCAATACAATTATCACGATTATTGAGAACTGGTATTTCCAAAGTTGCAGATTAATTTTATTTGTCCGATATATACAGTGTGTCCCGAAACTGCCACTAAACCTTCAGTTAGCAGGCTTCGGTAACCTATGAGAACTCTAAAAGTATCACCGGTGTATATTTATATACAGTGTGTCCAAAAAGTTGGTGAACACCCTAATAAAATAGTAATTCTGGAATTGTGAGAGAAATCATAAAACAAGTCACTTAGTATTTGCAAAATTGTACACTTTTACATTTTAGTGTTACCCGCTTTTATTTTCTGTTGACCTTGAAATATTTAATAGGTTACCCAATGTTTATGTTTTAAATGGCAACGTTCTAATTTCTTTGTACGTTTTGATAGGTCTTGTCATTATCAAATATGTAAAATGGTAAATTAACATTAAACAAGTTTTGAAACATTAAAAACATGTAAACATGTTAATACCTCATTTTTTTAAATAAATTCTCCACTAAAGATCAAAAACATGTAAAATGTTTATACCTCACAAAATCTGTGTTAAACATCACAAACATGTAAAAAGGCTACTTTTTTTTTTTTAATCGCAACTAAAGACTAGAAACAAGAGGTCATTTTTATTCGTACAAAAAAATACAAGTGTTCGAAATGCTGTCCTTGAAAATCTTGGCACGATATCTTGGCAAGATATCGTGACAACAGTCTTAATACAGGCTGATATTTTACATATGAAATATAATAAGATACGAACCAATATGGCCTATCTGTAACTACGAGACTGGAATGTGCTAAATTATTATCGTTATTGCGTATCATAAAATCAGTACGACGTCAATTGCTTTGCCAAAGTCGTTTATTTTTTCATTGATCACCTTCATGTTCTTGTGTTGTCACTTTGATTACGATCTCACGCACAATCGCATCAATCATCGCTTGTGCAACGATTAAATGTGATTGAAATTATTGCAGTCACGTAAGTGCGCTCGACGAATTAGCTGGATGCCGATTAAAAAAGCTGTAATTAAATAGCCGCAACTTTCCCGTTGATTATGGGAGGCGGACGCCCGTCGTGTTGCCTCCCCTTTATAATTTATCCTCGGCAATTATTCAATGGAATATTGACAGGGCTAATTTTACAGCGCAGCTAATTATGTCGTTGTTAATTATGTCCAAAAATAACCGCTGTGAAAATCAGCTACGAGAATTTTAAGTATGATAATTCGTGTATTTAACGACAGCCCGATAATTGAATACTTACTGATGATACAAAAATGAAACAAGTTACTACGTTTTTTATCACTTTATTTATAAAGTGATAAATAGTGATAAAGCGATATAAAAAAGTGATAAAAACGTAGTAACGTGTTTCATTTTGTATGATACAACAATGAAACACGTTACTACGTTTTTTATCACCTTATTTATTATGTGATAAATAAAGTGATAAAAAACGTAGTAATGTGTTTCATTTTTGTATCATCATGATTAATTATCACATAGCAACGGCTTCCTCCAACAACTTTATTTGAATAGGTACTAATTGATTAATTCTATACTACCATCAATAACCCGACGTAATAATTGTTATTTAAGTTATTTTGTCATAAAAATTACCAAATGATTGTTCATTATTATTTACGTCTCTTAAATTAATTCAGTAATATTACAAGAAAGCAGTTCCACATCAAGTTTAGGATGCGCCTCGGCGGCAGAGGTACAGTGCAGTCGGAAATGCCTAAAAACAACTTCAGACGAACCTTTGGATTTGCAAAGTTTTGCGTTTATGACGTATTTTGACCAGTTTGGTGAAGCGAACCTTAAATAATGGTCTGTAAAAGTTTTAACGAGTTGACGGAGACGGGAAACAGGATATCTTTGTAAAATTGCGGGGTAAATAATAATGCAGGAATGTCAGTTCTTATATATAAAATCTTTCCTCATACGAACTTGTAAGCAGCAAGGATGCAGATTTATATACGAGAAAATATAAGTCAAATAAAACGTCAAGAGAATAATTTACGAACTCAAAAATAGGTAAATTCGCACTATCATTGAAATTTTTGTTCACTTAAACTTCAGGCAAATTCTTCAATTCTGATAACAAATTGGAAATAATCTCACTTTTTGCAAATTTGCAAATAATAAATTTTCAGAAATTTCAGTAATAGCTAATGTGTCATAATAGATACTTGTCAATTGAGAAAGTTAAGTGTTTGATTTTCTCCCATATTTAATACTGAAACTTTGTCAAATTTTCAGGAGAATTAGTTTCAGATGTACTGTACACGAATCTAATATCAAATTTGCAAATAATAAATTTTCAGAAATTTCAGTAATACCTAATCCATACTTGTCAATTGAGAAAGTTAAGTGTTTGATTTTCTCCCTTATTTAATACTGAAACTTTATCAAATTTTCAGGAGAATTAGTTTCAAATGTACTGTACGCGAATCTAATATCAAATTTGCAAATAATAAATTTTCAGAAATTTCAGTAATAGCTAATCCATACTTGTCAATTGAGAAAGTTAAGTGTTTGATTTTCTCCCTTATTTAATACTGAAACTTTGTCAAATTTTCAGGAGAATTAGTTTCAGATGTACTGTACACGAATCTAATATCAAATTTGCAAATAATAAATTTTCAGAAATTTCAGTAATAGCTAATCCATACTTGTCAATTGAGAAAGTTAAGTGTTTTTATTTAACACTGAAACGTTGTCAAATTTTCAGGAGAATTAGTTTCAGATGTACTGTACACGAATCAAATATCAAATTTGCTTATAATAAATTTCCAGAAATTTCAGTAATAGCTAATCCATACTTGTCAATTGAGAAAGTTAAGTGTTTGACTTTCTCCCTTATTTAATACTGAAAACTTTGTCAAATTTTTAGGAGAATTAGTTTCAGATGTACTGTACACGAATCTAATATCAAATTTGCAAATAATAAATTTTCTAAAATTTCAGTAATAGCTAATACATACTTGTCAATTGAGAAAGTTAAGTGTTTGATTTTCTCCCTTATTTAATCCTGAAACTTTGTCAAATTTTCAGGAGAATTAGTTTCAGATGTACTGTACACGAATCTAATATCAAATTTGCAAATAATAAATTTTCAGAAATTTCAGTAATAGCTAATCCATACTTGTCAATTGAGAAAGTTAAGTGTTTGATTTTGTCCCTTATTTAATACTGAAACTTTGTTAAATTTTCAGGAGAATTAGTTTCAGATGTACTGTACACGAATCTAATATCAAATTTGCAAATAATATATTTTCAGAAATTTCAGTAATAGCTAATCCATACTTGTCAATTGAGAAAGTTAAGTGTTTGATTTTGTCCCTTATTTAATACTGAAACTTTGTCAAATTTTCAGGAGAATTAGTTTCAGGTGTAGTGTACACGAATCTAATATCAAATTTGCAAATAATAAATTTTCATAAATTTCAGTAATAGCTAATCCATACTTGGAAATTGAGAAAGTTAAGTGTTTGATTTTCTCCCTTATTTAATACTGAAACCTTGTCAAACTTTCAGGAGAATTAGTTTCAGGTGTACTGTACACGAATCTAATATCAAATTTGCAAATAATAAATTTTCAGAAATTTCAGTAATAGCTAATCCATACTTGTCAATTGAGAAAGTTAAGCGTTTGATTTTCTCCCTTATTTAATACTGAAACTTTGTCAAATTTTCAGGAGAATTAGTTCCAGGTGTAGTGTACACGAATCTAATATCAAATTTGCAAATAATAAATTTTCAGAAATTTCAGTAATAGCTAATCCATACTTGTCAATTGAGAAAGTTAAGTGTTTGATTTTCTCCCTTATTTAATACTGAAACTTTGTCAAATTTTCAGGAGAATTAGTTTCAGATGTACTGTACACGAATCTAATATCAAATTTGCAAATAATAAATTTTCAGAAATTTCAGTAATAGCTAATCCATACTTGTCAATTGAGAAAGTTAAGTGTTTTTATTTAACACTGAAACGTTGTCAAATTTTCAGGAGAATTAGTTTCAGATGTACTGTACACGAATCAAATATCAAATTTGCTTATAATAAATTTCCAGAAATTTCAGTAATAGCTAATCCATACTTGTCAATTGAGAAAGTTAAGTGTTTGATTTTCTCCCTTATTTAATACTGAAACTTTGTCAAATTTTCAGGAGAATTAGTTTCAGATGTACTGTACACGAATCTAATATCAAATTTGCAAATAATAAATTTTCTAAAATTTCAGTAATAGCTAATACATACTTGTCAATTGAGAAAGTTAAGTGTTTGATTTTCTCCCTTATTTAATCCTGAAACTTTGTCAAATTTTCAGGAGAATTAGTTTCAGATGTACTGTACACGAATCTAATATCAAATTTGCAAATAATAAATTTTCAGAAATTTCAGTAATAGCTAATCCATACTTGTCAATTGAGAAAGTTAAGTGTTTGATTTTGTCCCTTATTTAATACTGAAACTTTGTTAAATTTTCAGGAGAATTAGTTTCAGATGTACTGTACACGAATCTAATATCAAATTTGCAAATAATATATTTTCAGAAATTTCAGTAATAGCTAATCCATACTTGTCAATTGAGAAAGTTAAGTGTTTGATTTTGTCCCTTATTTAATACTGAAACTTTGTCAAATTTTCAGGAGAATTAGTTTCAGGTGTAGTGTACACGAATCTAATATCAAATTTGCAAATAATAAATTTTCAGAAATTTCAGTAATAGCTAATCCATACTTGTCAATTGAGAAAGTTAAGTGTTTAATTTTCTTCCTTATTTAATACTGAAACTTTGTCAAATTTTCAGTAGAATTAGTTTCAGATATACTGTACACGAATCTAACATCAAATTTGCAAATAATAAATTTTCAGAAATTTCAGTAATAGCTAATCCATACTTGTCAATTGAGAAAGTTAAGTGTTTGATTTTTTCCCTTATTTTATACTGAAACTTTGTCAAATTTTCAGGAGAATTAGTTTCAGATGTACTGTACACGAATCTAATATCAAATTTGCAAATAAATTTTCAGAAATTTCACTACTAGCTAATCAATACTTGTCAATTGAGGAAGTTAAGAGTTTGATTTTCTCCCTTATTCAATACTGAAACTTTGTCAAATTTTCAGGAGAATTAGTTTCAGATGTACTGTACACGAATCTAATATCAAATTTGCAAATAATAAATTTTTAGAAATTTCAGTAATAGCTAATCCATACTTGTCAATTGAGAAAGTTAAGTGTTTGATTTTCTCTCTTATTTAATACTGAAACTTTGTCAACTTTGCAGCAGAATTAGTTTCAGATGTACTGTACACGCATCTAATATCAAATTTGCAAATAATAAATTTTCAGAAATTTCAGTAATAGCTAATCCATACTTGTCAATTGAGAAAGTTAAGTGTTTGATTTTCTCCTTTATTTAATACTGAAACTTAGTCAAATTTTCAGGAGAATTAGTTTCAGCTGTACTGTACACGAATCTAATATCAAATTTGCAATTCATAAATTTTCAGAAATTTCAGTAATAGCTAACCCATACATGTCAATTGAGAAAGTTAAGTGTTTGATTTTCTCCCTTATTTAATACTGAAACTCTGTCAAATTTTCAGGAGAATTAGTTTCAGGTGTACTGTACACGAATCTAGTACCAAATTTGTGAATTTTATTCACTTATACCATAAATAGCTATTATACACATTGGCACAGTGAGTAGAATTCAACAATAATATCTCACTATAATTTTTATGATGCGTTAGCAAACCTATCGGCATGGGACGCTCCCAAGGATGGCCTATGTATCTCTGTAAAAGAGTAATAGACTTTTTTCTGTAGATAATAATGTTATGTCTGCGATGATCAGTATTATTAGTCTAGCCATATTTGACTTAAAGTAATGAAAGTGGTGAATGTGGCATGTGATAAACAATTGGAATATATTGTGTGGTCAAACTTATGAAGCTATAAAAATAACAACCGCATACCATATATCCCCAATTAATTTATTAAACGTCCTCTAAAAGCACTCATTGGCCAATTGTCTGGAATGTAAAATAAACCCATAAAACAAACGCGGTCGTTTATCTCCTGTTTATTACATTCTGCGCATTTTTTCATGTTTGCTTCAGGCACCGTGTGATCTTACGCTACCGTATTGGCGTCACGGCGTTTTTTTGTGCATTCCGGAGCAATTTTAATTGAAGGCTTCGAAAATATCTGAGATTTTTAACTGTTCTGGCCTTGATGGAGGCGAGAAACCAGAATGCACATTGTTTATTAGTTCTCGAAACCGCGGCCCGATCGTGAATTTCGTGATATTTATAGCGACTTTCGTTGTCACCAGATTTCCGAAGCAAATCTGCATGATTTGTGTTTTTCTAAGGAAATAATTTTACCAAATTTGAATTGTTTTATACAATGATGCACTCGGATAAATATACACTCGAATTCGGCTCGTGCATCAATTTCATCTCGTGAATTATAGCTTATATTATTTACTCGTTAAATAATATACTATTATTGTTGCTACTTCAATTTAGAGAATGATTGTAATGTTATTATTTATGCTGTTAGTACGTTTTCAGAGTCGTTAAAACTGTGTTATTTCATATTTCTATAAATGTCATGCATAGTTTGTAACTAATATAACTTTAACTTGCAACTATCTAAGTTTATCAATTAAACCGCCCCCGTTTGGTGGCAATAAGGGGTGCCGTGTTCGTGCAGGGCTGTCCAGTTGCGAAAGTTTCCATGGCTCGGCCTGTTGTTGGAGAATTAAATGCAGATGAATAATTCATGTCGACCGTCGGAGTCAATTAAAACCCACCACCCGAAATACGGAGCAGACTCATAATCGCGCCTATAGTGTCTGCTCATGGAGAGCCAGTGATCGTGCATTTAATGCTATCAAAACCGAAGCGACGGTGGTTGTGAGGTGAACGCACTTCCAAGGGTAGCAGGTTCGAACTCCGTCAGCCGGATAATTTTTGAGCGATTAAAACTCTCAAACTGTTGCAGGGGAATTTACGATGGAAATTGCTGAATTGTGCATCCAAGTCAAATAACCCGATATGGATATAGCGAAATTCCTAGAGGCAAAATTCCGAACTGTGGTACATCGCTCAATGTCACCCATAATTACCCACAGCAACAGAAATAGGTCTTTATGTTTGTTTTTAATCCACTGGCGAGTCTGATCTATGTAATTAAGTAGGTACGTTTCAAGTTAACAGTATAAAATTAATAATTACGAACCTACTAATTAGTACTTAGCAGCATCACTTAGCCCATATAAATATAATGTACACCAGTTCGCGCGGAATTTAAGTGGTCCAAGAATTCGCGCAAATTGTTTTCTGCTCAATGATCCTCTGCATATGCTCTTCGCAGGTATGCAGACTAATATACAGACAGGTATAACATGTTTATTCTGAATAACTTGGCTACCTGATCACGAAAAACACATTCATATTCAGAAATAACAGTTTGCTAGTCAGGAAAAACTGTGGGTAAGCCGACGGAATAGTACGAGATAGATGTATCAACCGTATCAGTATATAATGTATAAGAACAAAATATAACATTTATGAAAATTGAGCACTAATGAAAGCGAAAGTAACTTAGTATGAAGATGAAACGATAAAAAGAAAACAAAAATTCAGTCACTTGAAACCAGAGCAAGAGATGTAGAATTGATTGGCAGAGAAAATTTCAGAATCAATCAAGAGTACTAAAATTCTTTAAAAGTTCAACGTCCAAGAAGCACTTTAACATTGTGTGCAAATCTTCAGTAGGTACCCTCAGACGATTTCACTTTTTCGGAAAATTTCACTGTAAATTCTATGAAAATTTTATCTAGTATTTTGTCGTAGATATCTCTTCGAAAATTAACATTATCAATTGAACAAGTATCATCATACTGCAAGAATGATTGTAAAGTTTTTGGACGATTTCGCTTTCTTGGCGCTGTTTTATCATGAAGATGAAACAAACAGAAAAAAAAACGAAAATCCAGTCAGATGAAACCAGAGTAGGAGATGTAGAATTGATAGGCAAAGAAAATTTCAGAATCAATCAAGAGTACCAAAATTCTTTAAAAGTACAACGTCCAAGAAGCACTTTAACATTGTGTGCAAAGCTTCAGTAGGTACCCTCAAATGATTTCACTTTTTCGGAAAAATTTACTTTAAATTCTATGAAATTTTTATCTAGTATTTAGTGGTACATATTACTTCGAAAATTAACTTTATCAATTGAACAAGTATCATCATACTTCAAGAATGATTGTAAAATTTTTGTATGTTTTCGCTTTCTTGGCACGAAGATGAAACAAATCTCAGAGCAGGAGATGTAGAATTGATTGGTAGAGAAAACTTCAGAATCAATCAAGAGTACTAAAATTCTTTAAAAGTTCAACGACCAAGAAGCACTTTGACATTGTGTGCAAAGCTTCAGTAGGTACCCTCAGATGATTTAACTTTTTCGGAAAATTTTACTTTAAATTCTATGAAAATTTTATCTAGTATTTAATCGTAAATATTACTTCGAAAATTAACTTTGTCAATTGAACAAGTATCATCATACTGCAAGAATGATTGTAAAGTTTTTGGACGTTTTCGCTTTCTTGGCGCTGTTTTATCTCTTTCATTTAACTGCAGTTCGAACATTTTTTTTTCTGTGATATTTTTCATATTAAGGTACATGCATTCTATAATTTAAGTAATAATATTAAGAACGTACAATTATTACTTAAACTATAAAACTTAATTATTTTTATATAATTCAAATGTTACAATTTTAATGTTTTAATACCAAGAGAAGCTTTAGATGAAACAAACTTTTCAATCTGAAGCAATTGATGAACTAATGAAGCGACTTCAAGAATTTGTTCAAATATAAGAACAGGGCGGAATGACCCCTTCAGGGGTCGATAGCCTTAATAAAGATCGTTATACCTATATAAGAACAAACACAAAATGGTACATTTTTAAATGAGCAACGCCTTCTTTGAATGTGCGTTCTTTGAATCGTCTAGCCATTTTGCTGTTGCATCAGATATTTTTTTAAATATTATGAAATTGTCAAATATGCTAATTTAACTGCCTCAATGGCTTAAATATGATTTTCCATCATTCTTAATTTATCTTCTGTTCTACTATCATCGGCCATAACAGCAAAATCATATGCATCAATAGTTTATTTTACAAACATATTCAATAAGCAATTAGCGATACTGACTATAATTCCATTTAGATACACATCATCTAGACATAATTCATGGGAGGATTATAACTTTGTAAAAATGGTTATTTTTTTTCAAAAGTTCAAAAACTTCTTCTCTACTAAAACAACTTCTACAGTGATCATATTTGAGAGAGCTATTAAAAAGAGACCATTTTTGGATTATAACTTTGTAAAAAAAGTATATTCTTCAAAATTTCTGAAACTTCTAAACAATTTCCATGAATTGTAATTTCGGCATTTCATTGTGGATCTAAACAAAACAAATTTTGTATTTGTAAATGTTAGCGAATTTTTCACTGCCAGCGTACACACATTGCGCTTAGTAAATTTAACAGCAGCTGATAGTTAGCGCAAAGTCAGCGGACTCGTTTAGCGAATCGTTGTCAGCCAATATTTTTCATTGAGAGTTTTTGATTTTTTGTATCAATATATGAAATAAGATCAACTTGCGGTTTTTACATGAAAACTTAGCTGATATTTATTCACACAATAAGACCAACTCAGTAGTTCATTATGAAAAACTAGCAATGTGAGTTTCATTCGCGAAAATCAAATTTGGTTCGTAGACTTGAAAATATACGATTTGATTGGTTCACGTGTATTGAATGTATCAACAAAACTTAATTTAGCCACCGTGTTGATAATAAGGCACTAACCTTGTCGATTCATTCGAATTCAGTCCGCCATCTTCACGCCAACATGCGGGTTATGTGTATTGAATCAGCCAGATATCGAAATCCATTTTCACTGATATTTTGCGCCCCGTGACCCCAAATTTATTCACGGATACACTATGTATTACGTTTTTGGTCCACTACGACTTCACGCAGTCCATTTTAGTACAAAATTTGGATATTTGCGGGAGCGATTTGCAAACGATGTCATCCCATTACGCGGGCGCTGTTGGTATTGTCGCTCGCTTCATGTCCGACTAATACCAACTTCATTTTAAGTAGCGATGTAGTTATACAACTCCATATGCGCTAGAATTCTATTATTATTAGGAGTATGTTATTATTGTTATACGTTGTTATATAACAACATATATCGTAGTTTCTTATGTGATCTCTTGGAGCTCATTCATTAGTCCATTCAGAAACCTAGGAAACTTAGTTGTATATATATAATCCTACGGTATGGCAGTGTAACAGTCAAGCACGACTCTGGGGCTCGGGAGTTGGATAAGTGGATTTAAAAGCTTTCGAGTTCGGATCGGTTTGATGTGGCGACCTGTGGCGTCGGAGTCGAATGAAAAAAGCGTCGCAATTAATGGCGCCTCGGGATCGCGTTGCCCATTAACTTTTACGCCCCCCTAGTTAGCGCGTTAAGCGGAATTATGGGGCTTTTTACGGGGCCGTTTGGCGAAAGGGTGCGTGTTTATCGCGAATCTGGACAGATCATCTCGCGAAAAACGCGGATTTCATAGCTTAAGCGCCCGCGACAATATTTAACGGCCCCCAGGCGATCGCGGTTATTGCTGAATTATGCGGCCGCCTTCTTTTAACCGCCCCCGTAAAGGCATTTACTGCCCATTGGCATCAGATTCGTATTCAGAGATGCTGCGACCGGCAGATAGTGCCGTTTGTTCAAAATTAACCCCGTTTTTATCAGGGACGGAAGCTCGCGCTTCCGCTTTCGGAGTTTACGGGGCCCCCTTTTGTGCGGCAAAACGTTAGGGGGCGCCGTTCTTGCGTCTCAACGTCCTGCAGACGTAAATAACAAGAAACGCTTGCAGGGCTCAAGGCCTTAAATTTCCTTGAATTAGAAGCGCCCCGGATACACGCTGTAAAATGTGGATAAATCCGGGGTAATAACAATTTCCCCCGTAAATAATATGTTTGCTGCTTAAGCCCCGGCAAATGCTGAACGAGGAAATCTGTTATTTGCTCGGAAATATGCGAGTCCCACGGACAACGATTCCAATTCAAACTCTCGCAGATCCTCTTTTAACGCTAAATCAGACTTCAAGAGGCACTAAAGGTTTTAATACAAAATATAAAACTTTTCCCCCGAACAATATCACTAAATATTTACAACCAGTATTGTATTACCACCCTTATTATGTGCTTCAATATTCAATGAATGAGATTCGATGATAGATGTATTAGATTTCTATTTGACATCGGCACAACACCGATACTCTACGTGAGCTACAATCTTTGCTACAGTGGAGAAAACCCCAGGACTCGTAAGTTTAAAAAACTTGAATATTGAACAAATATAAAATGGAACATTAGGAAAATTAAAAAAAAAAAAACTCTTGCACACTAAAACTAGAATTACGTAAGAAAATGTTTTAAACATAACTTATATAAAAAACAATAATTTCGTAAAAATCTATCACGCACTCAAAACTGGGTATACTATACATTCACGACCTTTTTGCAAGCGAGTTGGCTGGGTTTTCTTTTTGTCATGTTGGACAAACTGATTCAGTAAAGCAACGGAAGTTAATTACTTTTTTGTGTCGGTGTCTATTATAATATATTTAATAACTAGGAGGAGTAAGTCCCAAAACCCAATTTACACTGTAAAATGTTACCAGAAAAATCAGCAGACACTTTAAAACAACACCAAGTCCAATTTTTTCCCGTTTTTTCTGTTGTTTCTCAGTTCTTATTTAAAATCATTTTTATTTTTAAATAAGTTGAAATAAATACAACAGCATACCCTAATTTATTTTCCCAGTACTTTGAGTACAACTTCCACTGTAACATTTTTAAATTTCCAACAAAACTGATTTTTTGATATTTGGTGCACATTTTAAAATAAACGCCTCAATTAAAAACATTTCTTTGAATAGGCAGTTAAGTTTCTTACACCAGTTCACTTCATTAATATATTTCTTTCATTTTATTCAGTATACCTGCGTGTATTAAATAATTTATGATACTGGCTTAGATCAGTTCAACTCAATGACCTCATAATGTAGGACATCTTTTGGCTAATAAACTACCAATAAATTAGTCCACGCTGCAGTCTATTTCCCATTACATACGTAGGTATGCATCTAAAAAAACGCATTTGCGTAATAACATACATTGTGTAATTGGTGTGTGCACTTACTCAATGCTAGAGGCAATTAACATATTACTAGAAAAAACTGTACGTGCAAAAATGGCAACAATTACGGAAAGTTTGAAGAAAAAACAAATTACTGCTAGATCGTAGCCATAATATAGTGGCCAAACATTTAAAACGATTAAAATTACTCATCAATTTCATTGGAATGATATAATCGTTGATAGAAAGACTGCAATTCGATTTTGTATGATTGATTATATCGATTATTTTATTCGCGAGTTGATAAACCAATAAGAATGCGCGATGTTCCTTAGTTACAACGTATTACAACGGTTATTTGACTAACCAAGACGACTAGTGATTATACGAACTTTTGTATTATCGATTATACAAAGATTCGTATAAAATTCAGTAATAGCTAATCCATACTTGTCAATTGAGAAAGTTAAGTGTTTGATTTTCTCCCTTATTTAATACTGAAACTTTGTCAAATTTTCAGGAAAACTAGTTTCAGGTGTACTGTATACGAATCTAATATCAAATTTGCAAATAATAAATTTTCAGAAATTTCAGTAATAGCTAATTCATACTTGTCAATTGCGAAAGTTAAGTGTTCGATTTTCTCCCTTATTTAATACTGAAACTTTGTCAAATTTTCAGGAGATTTCGTTTCATGTGTACTGTACATGAATCTAATATCAAATTTGCAAATAATAAATTTTCAGCAATTTCAGTAATAGCTAATCCATACTTGTCAATTGAGAAAGTTAAGTGTTTGATTTTCTCCCTTATTTAATACTGAAACTTTGTCAAATTTTCAGGATAATTTGTTTCAGATGTAATGTACACGAATCTAATATCAAATTTGCAAATAATAAATTTTCTGAAATTTCAGAACTAGCTAATCCATACTTGTCAATTGAGAAAGTTAAGTGTTTGATTTTCTCCCTTATTTAATACTGAAACTTGTCAAATTTTCAGGAGAATTAGTTTTAGGTGTACTGTACACGAATCTAATATCAAATTTGCAAATAATAAATTTTCAGAAATATCAGTAATAGCTAATCCATACTTGTCAATTGAGAAAGTTAAGTGTTTGATTTTCTCCCTTATATAATACTGAAACTTTGTCAAATTTTCAGGAGAATTAGTTTCAGGTGTACTGTACAC
Organism: Othius punctulatus; assembly: GCA_951805005.1. Classification (NCBI taxonomy): domain Eukaryota; kingdom Metazoa; phylum Arthropoda; class Insecta; order Coleoptera; family Staphylinidae; genus Othius; species Othius punctulatus. The sequence goes on from OX638145.1 coordinate 19,107,500, forward strand.
GAATCTAATATCAAATTTGCAAATAATATATTTCAGAAATATCAGTAATAGCTAATCCATACTTGTCAATTGAGAAAGTTAAGTGTTTGATTTTCTCCCTTATTTAGTACTGAAACTTTGTCAAATTTTCAGGAGAATTAGTTTTAGGTGTACTGTACACGAATCTAATATCAAATTTGCAAATAATAAATTTTCTGAAATTTCAGTAATAGCTAATCCATACTTGTCAATTGAGAAAGTTAAGTGTTTGATTTTCTCACTTATTTAATACTGAAACTTTGTCAATTTTTCGGGAGAATTAGTTTCATATGTACTGTACACGAATCTAATATCAAATTAGCAAATAATAAATTTTCTGAAATTTCAGTAATAGCTAATCCATACTCCTCAATTGAGAAAGTTAAGTGTATGATTTTCTCCCTTATTTAATGCTGAAACTTTGTCAAATATTCAGGAGAATTAGTTTCAGGTGTACTGTACACGAATCTAACATCAAATTTGCAAATAATAAATTTTCAGAAATTTCAGTAATAAATAATCCGTACTTGTCAATTGAGAAAGTTAAGTGTTTGATATTCCCCCTTATTTAATACTGAAATTTTGTCAAATTTTCAGGAGAATTAGTTTCAGATGTACTGTACACGAATCTAATATCAAATTTGGAAATTATAAATTTTCAGAAATTTTAGTAATAACTAATCCATACTTGTCACTTGAGAAAGTTAAGTGTTTTATTTTCTCGCTTATTTAATACTGAAACTTTGTCAAATTTTTACAAGAATTAGTTTCAGATGTACTGTGTGCGAATCTAATATCAAATTTGCAAATAATAAATTTTCAGAAATTTCAGTAATAGCTAATCCATACTTGTCAATTGAGAAAGGTAAGTGTTTGATTTTCTCCCATATTTAATACTGAAACGTTGTCAAATTTTCAGGAGAATTAGTTTCAGGTGTACTGTACACGAATCTAATATCAAATTTGCAAATAATAAATTTTCAGAAATTTCAGTAATAGCTAATCCATACTTGTCAATTGAGAAAGTTAAGTGTTTGATTTTCTCCATTATTTAATACTGAAATTTTGTCAAATTTTCAGGAGAATTAGTTTCAGATGTACTGTACACGAATCTAATATCAAATTTGCAAATAATAAATTTTCAGAAATTTCAGTAATAGCTAATCCATACTTGTCAATTGAGAAAGTTAAGCGTTTGATTTTCTCCCTTATTTAATACTGAAACTTTGTCAAATTTTCAGAAGAATTAGTTCCAGGTGTAGTGTACACGAATCTAATATCAAATTTGCAAATAATAAATTTTCAGAAATATCAGTAATAGCTAATCCATACTTGTCAATTGAGAAAGTTAAGTGTTTGATTTTCTCCCTTATATAATACTGAAACTTTGTCAAATTTTCAGGAGAATTAGTTTCAGGTGTACTGTACACGAATCTAATATCAAATTTGCAAATAATATATTTCAGAAATATCAGTAATAGCTAATCCATACTTGTCAATTGAGAAAGTTAAGTGTTTGATTTTCTCCCTTATTTAATACTGAAACTTTGTCAAATTTTCAGGAGAATTAGTTTTAGGTGTACTGTACACGAATCTAATATCAAATTTGCAAATAATAAATTTTCAGAAATTTCAGTAATAGCTAATCCATACTTGTCAATTGAGAAAGTTAAGTGTTTGATTTTCTCACTTATTTAATACTGAAACTTTGTCAATTTTTCGGGAGAATTAGTTTCATATGTACTGTACACGAATCTAATATCAAATTAGCAAATAATAAATTTTCTGAAATTTCAGTAATAGCTAATCCATACTCCTCAATTGAGAAAGTTAAGTGTATGATTTTCTCCCTTATTTAATGCTGAAACTTTGTCAAATATTCAGGAGAATTAGTTTCAGGTGTACTGTACACGAATCTAACATCAAATTTGCAAATAATAAATTTTCAGAAATTTCAGTAATAAATAATCCGTACTTGTCAATTGAGAAAGTTAAGTGTTTGATATTCCCCCTTATTTAATACTGAAATTTTGTCAAATTTTCAGGAGAATTAGTTTCAGATGTACTGTACACGAATCTAATATCAAATTTGGAAATTATAAATTTTCAGAAATTTTAGTAATAACTAATCCATACTTGTCACTTGAGAAAGTTAAGTGTTTTATTTTCTCGCTTATTTAATACTGAAACTTTGTCAAATTTTTACAAGAATTAGTTTCAGATGTACTGTGTGCGAATCTAATATCAAATTTGCAAATAATAAATTTTCAGAAATTTCAGTAATAGCTAATCCATACTTGTCAATTGAGAAAGGTAAGTGTTTGATTTTCTCCCATATTTAATACTGAAACGTTGTCAAATTTTCAGGAGAATTAGTTTCAGGTGTACTGTACACGAATCTAATATCAAATTTGCAAATAATAAATTTTCAGAAATTTCAGTAATAGCTAATCCATACTTGTCAATTGAGAAAGTTAAGTGTTTGATTTTCTCCATTATTTAATACTGAAATTTTGTCAAATTTTCAGGAGAATTAGTTTCAGATGTACTGTACACGAATCTAATATCAAATTTGCAAATAATAAATTTTCAGAAATTTCAGTAATAGCTAATCCATACTTGTCAATTGAGAAAGTTAAGCGTTTGATTTTCTCCCTTATTTAATACTGAAACTTTGTCAAATTTTCAGAAGAATTAGTTCCAGGTGTAGTGTACACGAATCTAATATCAAATTTGCAAATAATAAATTTTCAGAAATATCAGTAATAGCTAATCCATACTTGTCAATTGAGAAAGTTAAGTGTTTGATTTTCTCCCTTATATAATACTGAAACTTTGTCAAATTTTCAGGAGAATTAGTTTCAGGTGTACTGTACACGAATCTAATATCAAATTTGCAAATAATATATTTCAGAAATATCAGTAATAGCTAATCCATACTTGTCAATTGAGAAAGTTAAGTGTTTGATTTTCTCCCTTATTTAATACTGAAACTTTGTCAAATTTTCAGGAGAATTAGTTTTAGGTGTACTGTACACGAATCTAATATCAAATTTGCAAATAATAAATTTTCAGAAATTTCAGTAATAGCTAATCCATACTTGTCAATTGAGAAAGTTAAGTGTTTGATTTTCTCACTTATTTAATACTGAAACTTTGTCAATTTTTCGGGAGAATTAGTTTCATATGTACTGTACACGAATCTAATATCAAATTAGCAAATAATAAATTTTCTGAAATTTCAGTAATAGCTAATCCATACTCCTCAATTGAGAAAGTTAAGTGTATGATTTTCTCCCTTATTTAATGCTGAAACTTTGTCAAATATTCAGGAGAATTAGTTTCAGGTGTACTGTACACGAATCTAACATCAAATTTGCAAATAATAAATTTTCAGAAATTTCAGTAATAAATAATCCGTACTTGTCAATTGAGAAAGTTAAGTGTTTGATATTCCCCCTTATTTAATACTGAAATTTTGTCAAATTTTCAGGAGAATTAGTTTCAGATGTACTGTACACGAATCTAATATCAAATTTGGAAATTATAAATTTTCAGAAATTTTAGTAATAACTAATCCATACTTGTCACTTGAGAAAGTTAAGTGTTTTATTTTCTCGCTTATTTAATACTGAAACTTTGTCAAATTTTTACAAGAATTAGTTTCAGATGTACTGTGTGCGAATCTAATATCAAATTTGCAAATAATAAATTTTCAGAAATTTCAGTAATAGCTAATCCATACTTGTCAATTGAGAAAGGTAAGTGTTTGATTTTCTCCCATATTTAATACTGAAACGTTGTCAAATTTTCAGGAGAATTAGTTTCAGGTGTACTGTACACGAATCTAATATCAAATTTGCAAATAATAAATTTTCAGAAATTTCAGTAATAGCTAATCCATACTTGTCAATTGAGAAAGTTAAGTGTTTGATTTTCTCCATTATTTAATACTGAAATTTTGTCAAATTTTCAGGAGAATTAGTTTCAGATGTACTGTACACGAATCTAATATCAAATTTGCAAATAATAAATTTTCAGAAATTTCAGTAATAGCTAATCCATACTTGTCAATTGAGAAAGTTAAGCGTTTGATTTTCTCCCTTATTTAATACTGAAACTTTGTCAAATTTTCAGAAGAATTAGTTCCAGGTGTAGTGTACACGAATCTAATATCAAATTTGCAAATAATAAATTTTCAGAAATTTCAGTAATAGCTAATCCATACTTGTCAGTTGAGAAAGTTAAGTGTTTGATTTTCTCCCTTATTTAATACTGAAACTTTGTCAAATTTTCAGGAGAATTAGTTTTAGATGTACTGTACACGAATCCAATAACAAATTTCACATATTGAAAAAACATATTTTTAAACGCCATAATTCATTGTCAGGTGACAAGTAAAATTTCAAAGATAGTGCGAATTTACCTATTTTTTTAAATTTTATTCACATTGTCAATGGTTATAGTGAATAAAGTGAAAATGTAAACATTTTATTCATTCTTTCGATTAAAGTGTGGTTTTAATGATGAGATTCAATATACATATTAAGCGTTTTAATAATGCGAAATGGAAAAAACATATTTTTAAACGTCATAATTCATAAATATGTATTATTACATGTCAGGTGACAAGTAAAATTTCAAAGATAGTGCTAATTTACCTTTTTTTAAATTTTATTCACATTGTCAATGGTTAGAGTGAATAAAGTGAAAATGTAAACATTTTATTCACCCTTTCGATTAAAGTGTGGTTTTAATGATGAGATTCAATATACATATTGGGCATTTTAATAATGCGAAATGGAAAAAACATATTTTTAAACGCCATAATTCATAAGTATGTATTATTACAAAGTCCACGAGGAATTAAAAAAAATAATTGAAAACCTTCAGCGAAACTAATTAACAAATCTCTCTGCTCGCGTATTCAAAACATTTACTACCAGGGTACACGTAATAACCCTGAGGTACGTTTTACTAATACTTTACTAATAAGTTTCTCGTTCTAACCACCAGAGTTCTGAATAATGTAATACCAATTAAAACTTCGCTGGAATTCTCTTAATTAAATGTATTAGAAAATGGTAGAAATTTGCTTAATAATAGCGATTCCTGATGGAATCGTTAGTTGACGGTCAGATCTACGGCGTAAAGTTTTGAATTTATGCAGGACCAAAATTTATACATTAACGTCACAGCCAGATGTTCGAGTTGTTAAGCTTGAATTAATAATAATTTGAAAATTAAACATTTTATTAAGTCAAGGGAGAGGAACAAATTACTTTACACTTGTTTCTACTAATAATAGTGATGTGATATTAATATCAGTAGTAATATTATTATCCATAGTTATTTATGGGGTAAAAAAATACTGCATTTTGGTTTTTTTAATCCAAAATCTGATTGAGGGGCTAATATTAAAAAGATGACTGGCGTAAATTTAATCATTGTGTATCCCATAAAAGTTCCCCTGAAAAGTCATGTTTCGTATAGAAGCTATAAAATAGCAACTACAGAGTCCAGACTATATCCCCACTGGACTTAATTTCATCGCATAAACTCGGCAACAGTGAATACAATGAAAATTAGGATTGGAGTCGTTAATAGCGATCATTTAATGATTACTCGCAACGTAACTTGCAATGTTTTATGCTTATCTGTATACTGTATATTAAAAAAGTTGAAATGAAGGTTTGTGGATTAAATAGCAGATCCCACATCTGGTTTAAAAAGTTTTGTTAAAAAAACGTCAAAATCCGAGGCCTAAGCTTTTAGGGGGCTTAAAGGCTTCATTAAAAAATATATAAACGACTTGAACTAATCTCCCATATCATCCCCCGGAAACACTCCAGCGAAATCCCACGTAATGGCCCCCTTGACGTCGCCAATAATCACCCTTTGGATGAATAAAAAATCAAATATACGTCTCTCGCAGCGCTCATAACGCGAAATACCTTCCGCCCACAACAACCCCCTCATAACCCTGCAGTCGCTCACGTCTGCCAAGCACCGGCTCCATTCAATTTAACCAGATTTCCTGAGCGAGAATCCCAGAGAGGGAATAGTCCTCGGCGTGTACACGCACCCATGTACACAAACACACATGTACACAAAATCTTAGCGATTTCGTCATTTCAGCAGGTTTAACGGAACGCCACCTGTACGAGCTAATTGAACCGCACGTTATTTGCGAGCCGCTGGATTCTGGATCCAGCAATACCCGAGACGCAGAGGACTCGATTATCCTTGGGCGCTGATAAAATCCCCATAAATATCAATTACGCCGTGGCAAGGGGCTGCGTGGGGATCGCGTCTAATAAGACCAAAGGACGCGATCCGACAGGATATTGTACCCGTAAATTCCGGCCGCGGCGATTAATTCGATCAAGAAGCCGTGATCAATCCAATTAGGGCGACGAGGACTGCGTAATCTCGCGAGCATCGCAGAGTCGTGAGGCGGAATGTAGGTTAATTTCATAAGGAATAATGAGAGGTGTGCTATATCCTAAGATATCGTTCTAGTAAGCACCATTTGAAACTTTCCACCAGAAAACTCTGCAGATATGCCTAAGTAGTTAACGGTGCAAAATGGCGCCCAACGTGGGGCTTAAGAGGAATATAACGATTCACGTCGGCAGAAGTGTTGGCAAGAACGGCAATATTTAAAAAAAGATGATATGATACCAGTACGGCCGACGAGGAGCTGCTTTCGAACTCGTGGGGCAGTTTATTGAAGCATAATTTATGGAACTACAATAAACCAACGACGGTCTAAATCGGAATAAAAATCGACGTGTACGGCTTCTGAAGCTTTTCAGAACAAGCTTGTTGTTGTTGTAGCAATATAAATAATATTAGCAACACCATAGGAAATACAATGCTCCAAGATATATCCTCTTTGGCAACACCCATCATTATGTGTATTTCTGGAGGTGGAATTATTTTTAGAATTACTGCGTTTTTAGCTGATTTTTCAGAATGTTTCAGATGATGGGACGAAAAATATAGTTGCCAAATTTCTTCAAATCATTTTTGTTTCCTCCACAAACTGACCAATTATTAAATATTTTTTAATATTCCATAAAATCTTGAAATACCGTTATTGACCAAATGATATGTATCTATATTACACTATGTGCAAGGATACTGAAATATTTGATTCAAATAATTTTGTTCTAGCAGCTTTACGTAGCTCTGATGCTGATTTTTATGCAAAAATCCAAATATAAATTGTAGTTTTGCAAGCCAGTCTATAAACAAATTTTTGTCTTCATTTACTGAATCTGTTTTATTGAGGTTTACAGAAATTGGAAGTCCTGTATTTGTATTTACTGAAATAATATTTTCTTCGATTGTATGGTGCTGTTTTTGTATTAATATTAAAGACGCAACTTTTACGAAAGGTAATTTCAAATTTATACATTTGATCGATTATTAGTTTTTTCCTCTTTTATTTTTAAGGATGAGGAAGATTTTAATGATGCGATTATACGAACCTTTACATAATCGATAATAAAAGGTAATAAATAATAAAAACAAATTTTAACTTGGAGATGAATATATAGTAATATATTTAGATATAGATTAAAATATGCATTTGTTTGAAACTCCATTGTAAAAACTTTTAAATGTTACATTTATTTAAAAACGGAATAGCAAGAAGAAATAGTTTTAACTCAAAATTGGGTTCGGACATTATTTTTTTTATACATGAGTCATGGTTTGGCGAACTGTGAGAGATGGTGTAATTAATTCTCACGTTGAACATATTTGTTCCCTTACAACAAAAACACGGAATTTTCAAGACAGATTTAGTATTAATGTTTGGGATGGAACTGATGGAAAAATTTCACTACTGTCACTAATTTTCTTTTATTTTTCCATTCATGTGGGAGCAATTTCTGATCAGTTTTGGCCAATCATTTGATTTACATCATTTTCAATTTCATGAGCTTTTTGTTTTTAGGAAAAATTGCATGGCTAACTAAATATCTCGAAAAAATATATTTTTTGTTATTTTGATCGGAGCATATGGCTCTGTTATTATTGACTTTAGAAAAAATGTGTAAAGAAAAAAGTTATAGGTAATTATGTGCTTAATAATAGTCTAACCGACTATTTTATTTAAGCTATAATTTTTGAGTTATGACACAAACTAGTGTTTTTTCTAATGGAAACCATAGTCGGCCATGACTTTATAAAAAAGGCCTCTTTTCTCTAATATATATATATATATATATATATATATATATATATATATATATATATATATATATATATATATATATATATATATATATATATTATTGTTATTATCTATTTTAAAATATGCTAACTCTAGTTACTATAGTTATAGGTATGTACTCATGTTTTTTTTTTCTCTATACCAATTATTATACTATGCAAAAATACCATTGCACGGAAATCTGTCTCTTCTCTACCTGCCAGAATAGGACCATTTTACATTTTATGAGTGGGTAATTTATTTACCCACTCGTTATGACCGGAATGGTCATAACTTACCATGGGTCAATTTGAGGTTGCAGAACACCGCTTTTCCAGTGAAGCTACAGATAATGTCTGCTAGGAGCAGTACAGTACTGAACGGAAAATGTGTACTTTTTGATACGTTTTAAATTGAAAGTGGGCAAATATATCATGGTGAAATTAAAATATTTGAATGTATTTTATAAATATCTATCCGCGTATGTTGTAATTCTAAAAAATAATACGATTTACATTTTTTTGCGATATCTCCGAAACTATGCATTAAAAAAACACTAAAACATAGTTGGAAAGATAATTACATATAATGTGCGCTATTTAAATTTCAGATCTCCATCTCAAAACGTTTATAAAGTATGATTTTGTTTCTAAATTCAGTCCCCTGTTATAATCCCCTTAATTGTTCCATTTTACAAGAATCAAGAGAAATGTAGCCACAAGAATTTCGCAACAAGTTTTTACACGTAAAAGCTATTCAGGTTAAGCTTGCCAGTATAGATCTGCCCATGCAATTCTGCAAGGTGCTAGTCACGATCTCATCTGAGAGCCCAGACTTGTCGAGTTTAATTAGCTTAGTGATAAGATTGCCTGCGTTCTCCCGCGAATCTTCACACAATTTCATCTCAGATAGTTGATACAGATTCCTAGTTGAATTTTCATTGGTATATTGCGTTGATAAAAATAATCTATTTTATTTTATTTTATTTTAGCGACCATGTCTCTTAAAACCATGCATCCAGTGAAAGAAAATTAGCAGATGATCATCGCATTTTTTCAAGAGAAGTAGGTATTCGAGCATTTTTGTAGGCTTTTCATAGTATGACTTCTTCTTTGAGTCCGCTTCGCGAACGTTGGCCATCATGTTGGCAATCATCACTCTATTGACCTTTTAAAAACATGCATCCAGTGAAAGAAAATTAGCAGATGATCATCGCATTTTTCAAGAGAAGTAGGTATTCGAGCATTTTTGTAGGCTTTTCATAGTATGACTTCTTCTTTGAGTCCGCTTCGCAAACGTTGGCTATCATGTTGGCAATCATCACTCTATTGACCGCTGAACAGCGACTGTGTTAGTCTGAACCACTGTCGGAGGTTCTTTAGCCACGATGTTCTACGTCTTCCCGCACCTCGTTTTCCATTGATTTTTCCCTGCATAATTATGTGCAAGATGTTGTATGTCTCTGGGTGCCTCATTACATGTGCGAAATATGCAAGTTTTCCGGTCTTTACTGTCCATACATACTAGTTCTGTTTCTTTCTTTAGTATTTCCATAACAGTGGCATTTCGAATGTGCTGCGTCCAGCTGATGCGAAGTATCCTTCGGTAGCACCACATCTCGAAGGCCTCTATTTCTTAAAGATTTGTTTCCGTTTTTGTCCATGACGTATCAATACCATCAAAGTATTACACTGACTCGAAATACTGTCGCTGAATAATTTACTGATTTGGCTGATAATTTAAGTTAGCAAACAAATATTTTGAAATATCTCTCTTTAGATATTTGCAAATTATTAGAGCAACGTATAACACGTAAACATCAATATTCTTGTTCGAAGGGCTAATCAAAAGCCTGACTCCGTCCGTTATAATTATATCGTAGGGCCACGACCCACTTTCGCTACGTGGCTGCCATCTATTTTAATGATGTCATTGTGCTCTGGCGTAATTATATTTTTTGACGACGCCCATACGTTTGCCAAACAATCGAACTGCCAATTAACGCCGGCAAATAATCCATCAGCGTCACGGCTTTTTGCGACGATCGTCCGCAGGGATCAGAGGTCACGCACGAAATAGTGCTGACGCTTTCAATCAAAAGCGCCGAAACGTTTCAGCAATTACAGTAATTACGCCAGGACGCGGACAAATAATTTAATGGAAATGAAGTGTAAACACCGCAAAACAAAGCGATTTAAGTGGAATTTGAGAGCGAAGTTTCAGCGCCCGCCCTTTTTAATGACCTGCAGTAACTTACACGACTCCAAAGTTGTTATGCAGCGGCCCATAAAAGTGCCAAACTTGACGCAATAAGCGCGAAAACTTTTTTTTCTCCCCATCCTGTTTAATTTCATCGACTCGAGAACTATTCCAATAACATAAATTATATTTCCAGAACACGTTCTACCAAATGTGCGGAAAAGCGGCGCCACCGGAAGTCAGAGGAAGGACGTACTCGGTGCTCTCGCGCTGCCCTCCGTCGTTGCGTAACTACCAAAGATCTGTCTCCGATGGTGTGCAGCATAACCAACAGGTACCTCTGAACCAGACGCCTGACAACAAAATCAACAACCTGCAACACGGCAGCACCAAAAGCAGCAGCTTCCGATCTAGGATGCTGTCGCAGTCTAGTCAAACCACAGTGCTGACGACGATCAGCAAGTCTCTGTCGGACGGGGTGAAGAGCAGCAGCGTCCCCGCAGAGCGAGTGCCCAACGGGAGGAACAGACGGGGAACGGGACGACCACCAGAGAACAAGAAGTACCTGGGCCGCTTCTCCGGGCTGATCCACATCTTCCACAAGCCACACGCACGCGACGACGGCGCGTACCTGAGGAACTGCAGCGTCGACACGGCGAACACCATCAGCAACTCGAGCCTCCAGGACCTGGAGGAGATCGAGTTCAGCAGCACCGACCTGGTGCGCTACATGGAGGAGATCAACGAGGACCTGACCTAGCCGCGGCGCAATGTCCGACTGGACACCATCCTCGAATCCCAGTGATCTCATTCTAAACGGGCTATAAGACTATACTCTCCTAATGTAATCATGTGTGTCTATGTGTCTCGCGCTTACCACCCGCATCTTGCTGTAGCGCACAGAGTTAGAGTGAAGTGGCGCAAAGAACCCCCAAACCCAGGAGTCTATAATATATGTGATAATTGTTATTTTAGTTGGTTACATTGTCATATCTTTAATGTCCACTATTTTGTATTATATCTATTGTTGTCTTAGGTTTTCGTACGTAAGTGATGTTAATTACATCTAAAAAACAATTGTGCGTTAGAAATAAATAAAATTGTTGGTATTAATTCCACTCAAATTATTTTACTCATAATAAACTACCAGCTCAAAACAATTTCATCGATAACCACCGAGCGGATGAACTTCAGCATTTTTTTTTTGTCAAGTAAGCAGTAAGTTGATCATCATGAACGTGAATTGATACTATTGAAGATTTCAGTAGCTCTTAGACTACAGTTTCATCGATAACCAAAAAGCGGACGAACTTCACCAATTTTTTGTTAAGTAAGCAGTAAGATGATGATCATGACCGTGAATTGATACTATTGAAGATTTCACTAGCTCTTAGACTACTTCTGCTTCCACCCTTAGTTATCCACCTTTTTATTGTGAAAGTTACCGGAAGTAGCCGTAACGGCACCCATCTTCAGATTTTATATGGGAACCTAGGTCATGAGTGGCATCGTTGCATAGGTATTTATAAAAGAAACAACTTTTGTACGAAAAGTTTTTATGTAAATGATATGCTTAACGAATTAAACAATTATGTTTTAGGCAATCAGTCCCGCCATTTTCTAAAATATCAGTAATAGTTAATCCATACTTATCAATTGAGAAAGTTAAGTGTTTGATTTTCTCCCTTATTTAATACTGAAACTTTGACAAATTTTCAGGAGAATTAGTTTCAGGTGTACTATACACGAATCTAATATCAAATTTGCAAATAATAAATTTTCAGAAATATCAGTAATAGCTAATCCATACTTGTCAATTGAGAAAGTTAAGTGTTTGAATTTATCCCTTATTTAATACTGAAACTTTGTCAAATTTTCAGGAAAATTAGTTTCAGATGTACTGTACACGAATCTAATAGCAAATTTGCAATTAATAAATTTTCAGAAATTTCAGTAATAGCTAATCCATACTTGTCAATTGAGAAAGTTAAGTGTTTGATTTTCCCCCTTATTTAATACTGAAACTTTGACAAATTTTCAGGAGAATTAGTTTCAGGTGTACTATACACGAATCAAATATCAAATTTGCAATTAATAAATTTTCAGAAATTTCAGTAATAGCTAATCCATACTTGTCAATTGAGAAAGTTAAGTGTTTGATTTTCCCCCTTATTTAATACTGAAACTTTGTCAAATTTTCAGGAGAATTAGTTTCAGATGTACTGTACACGAATCTAATAGCAAATTTGCAAATAATAAATTTTCAGAAATTTCAGTAATAGCTAATCCATACTTGTCAATTGAGAAAGTTAAGTGTTTGATTTTCCCCCTTATTTAATACTGAAACTTTGACAAATTTTCAGGAGAATTAGTTTCAGGTGTACTATACACGAATCTAATATCAAATTTGCAAATAATAAATTTTCAGATATATCAGTAATAGCTAATCCATACTTGTCAATTGAGAAAGTTAAGTGTTTGAATTTATCCCTTATTTAATACTGAAACTTTGTCAATTTTTCAGGAAAATTAGTTTCAGATGTACTGTACACGAATCTAATAGCAAATTTGCAAATAATAAATTTTCAGAAATTTCAGTAATAGCTAATCCATACTTGTCAATTGAGAAAGTTAAGTGTTTGAATTTCTCCCTTATTTAATACTGAAACTTTGTCAAAATTTCAGGAGAATTAGTTTCAAATGTACTGTACACGAATCTAATAGCAAATTTGCAAATAATAAATTTTCAGAAATTTCAGTAATATCTAATCCATACTTGTCAATTGGGAAAGTTAAGTGTTTGATTTTCTCCCTTATTTAATACTGAAACTTTGTCAAATTTTCAGGAAAATTAGTTTCAGATGTACTGTACACGAATCTAATAGCAAATTTGCAATTAATAAATTTTCAGAAACTTCAGTAATAGCTAATCCATACTTGTCAATTGAGAAAGCTAAGTGTTTGATTTTCCCCCTTATTTAATACTGAAACTTTGACAAATTTTCAGGAGAATTAGTTTCAGGTGTACTATACACGAATCTAATATCAAATTTGCAAATAATAAATTTTCAGATATATCAGTAATAGCTAATCCATACTTGTCAATTGAGAAAGTTAAGTGTTTGAATTTATCCCTTATTTAATACTGAAACTTTGTCAATTTTTCAGGAAAATTAGTTTCAGATGTACTGTACACGAATCTAATATAAAATTTGCAAATAATAAATTTTCAGAAATTTCAGTAATAGCTAATCCATACTTGTCAATTGAGAACGTTAAGTGTTTGATTTTCTCCCTTATTTAATACTGAAACTTTGTCAAATTTTCAGGAGAATTAGTTTCAGGTGTACTGTACACGAATCTAATAGCAAATTTGCAATTAATAAATTTTCAGAAATTTCAGTAATAGCTAATCCATACTTGTCATTTGAGAAAGTTAAGTGTTTGAATTTCTCCCTTATTTAATACTGAAACTTTGTCAAAATTTCAGGAGAATTAGTTTCAGATGTACTGTACACGAATCTAATAGCAAATTTGCAAATAATAAATTTTCAGAAATTTCAGTAATAGCTAATCCATACTTGTTAATTGACAAAATTAAGTGTTTGATTTTATCCCTTATTTAATACTGAAACTTTGTCAAATTTTCAGGAGAATTAGTTTCAGATGTACTGTACACGAATCCAATATCAAATTTGCAAATAATAAATTTTCAGAAATTTCAGAAATAGCTAATCCATACTTGTCAATTGAGAAAGTTAAGTGTATTATTTTCTCCCTTATTTAATACTGAAACTTTTTCAAATTTTCAGGAGAATTAGTTTCAAGTGTACTGCATACGAATCTAATACCAAATTTGCAAATAATAAATTTTCAGAAATTTCAGTAACAGCTAAGACATACTTGTCAATCCAGAAAGTTAAGTGTTTGATTTTCTGCCCTGTTTAATACTGAAACTTTGTCAAATTTTTAGGAGAATTAGTTTCAGGTGTACTGTACACGAATCTAATATCAAATTTGCAAATAATAAATGCCACACATAGCATAGGTTACCATTTAAAATTCTGAAGTTTAGTACAGTTACGCCTGCTTCCGGTAACTTCCGGTAGTCGACATTACCTCCAATCAATTCTTCAGGTAGGCTTATGTTATACTATTTTTTTTTTCGAACCTCTACGATGTGAAATTAACGAGAAAAATGCCTGATACGGGTGGTCTGAAACACCCTGTATATACAGAGGTTTTTTTTTATCGTGCAACATAGGGGTAATCATTTTTATAGTTATACACTCTGTCACAATGACAGCAATGTATCAAAGCGATTTTTTTTAAATGCAACATACAAGTAAAATTAATACTATGAGAGGCAAATATTACAGTTAACGAACTAAACAATGTTAAGCTGAGGTTTGCAGCATTATCCATTTCAAAGCTCTTTCTTTAGTTGTATACATTGTTCAGTTCGTAAACTGTAATATTTACCTCACCGAGAATTATGAATTGATTTACTAGCCACGACGTCCGTTTGTAACTGACAACTTACTGATATGGGAGTAGACAAAATTCATTACAATAGCGAATTTCAATATTCAGTTTATAATCAATACTTATTCAAAATTTTGTATTCATATATGATTGTATTTTATATTCACTTGTCGATTACTTATTATCAATTTTTAACTATTGTATGAGTAAATTGTATAATCTAGGATAATTTTATTTATTCATCTAACAAATTCTGTGTCAATTTCTTCTTTCTGATCTGTGAAATGGCATAACCGTTTCGGTAGTCGCATAATGAAACAAATTATTAAAAAACACTTTCAAATTTTAATTTTATGTCTTATTTTTTAAATACCTAATTAGTTGTTGATTTTGAAATTCAGTTGTTATTTCGTTTGGTATTAAAAGTAAGTACACTTTTGTTTATTGACATTGTCATAATTAACAAAAAAATGAAACGTATTTTGTCCACTTGCAATAAACATATAGTTTTTTTTTCTGCGGATTTACGAAAAGTTGTGATTTTTAGTTATATTATATCGAGAGTTTATAGTTAATGTATTCTGCCTTTCTACATGATACATACAGTTGATTGCAAAACAAAGTTCACAACAAATTTTCGGCAGCTTGAACGACCTTGATGTTAGAAGTCACCTAACTGTCCGGTGTCATTAATCACAATTAAACAACTGACTTCACCAAAAGTTTAGCATTTGATGAACTGGTGAGGCGAAAGTGTACCCCAAAACACCGTTCCTGAATCATGCATAGCTTTGGTCTTGTCATCTAGAAGAGGCATTTTAATACTCAACGTATAAAAGTTTTGTACTGAATTTCAACTTTGAAATATTGTCAAATTTAAAAGAAATGGGAGATATGAAAAACTACATTTATACAATAACATTTTGAGAAAAAACAAATACAGGAAACTGTTTGTCTATTTTTTGTGCAATCAACTGTAAGTTTGGTTGCATAACAATATGGTACTACCTTTTTATCGCACACGTAAGTTGGGTTGCATAAAAACACAAAATTCAACATTTTCTACATAACATAACATGTTGCCCAATGTATAATGTTTATTGCTTTTGTGTTTTATGCAATGTAACAAGTGTTGGTTACTGGCTGCTTTTAGTTGTTATTTGAAAAGCGGTGTGTGTTAATGGTGGTTCGTTATTTTGTGAAGTGGAAATTTAAACTCTTTAGGGTTCATGTGGTCTATAGTTACATTTTGTTGATTTATGTTGGTAACTTTAGGAACTTGTATAGTGGCGCGAAATTTAAATTAATCTAAGCATTAATGTGTGTTAAATCTGGTTGTTTTAAAATTTTCTCTATTTCTAAAGCTTCGTATAATGCGAGTTTTAATCCCTTTTCTATTTGTTTGATAAGGTTAGTGTTTGTTTCAATGTTGCAGGTGTGATTCTTGTCATAGAGATGTTTTCCAAAATTTGATGTTGCTACGTTCTTGTTATAGCAAAACAAATCGTTTTGCTCAATTTTAAATGGAAAAATTATGCGTAACGAAATTCGTTATTAACTAATTAATATTATCACAAAGTTCATCGATACCCTAATCCCATTTATTACCGTGAAGTTTCTTAAAATTTCAATAAAATTCAAGACAAAAAGTAGATTATTAGAGTCCGTTTTAAGATCCTACAAATTATTTGATTTTGCAAACAAAATTTGCATGAAAAGACTGTATTGTATTAAGTATTGAGTTGTGGGTCCAACTTAGTAATAGTTCTTGGTTCGATTCTTACCCAGATCAACATTAAAATTGTTAAATTTCTCCCAGAATATGCCTTTGTTATGGCATATTCTAAGAAATTCGAGTGTACAAGAATATGGTAATGGAAATATGAAAAATCTTCTCAAGTACATACATTGCCATCACAATCAAGGGTACCAATAAACTCAAATGTCTGTACGAGCAATGGCAAAGTACTGGCCATTGTTCGGCTAGATATTTGTGTTTATTGAGAACCATCACTTTATCACTATGGTTTAAGATATCCGCAAGATTAGAAATGCATGCGGCAGTTTGTAATCTCCTTGACGGTATACCTATCCAGGAGATAACAAACCAACTTTAAAAGACAGTTTAGAGATATATAGATTGAAATCAGTATAAATATTTTTCTCAGATTGCATAAACCTGTAAACCATAGGGGATTCCGCCAATGATTTCATATCAGATAGAAAATACTTGCGGCTAAAAATATCAGCCGCGCAATAGAAACACAATAAACAAAATCACAAGCACAAATGCTTAGGACTTAGAAATGCGATAAATAAAATAACACGCACATAACGCAGAAAGTAATATCAACGCAGTGTTACCACAACACAATGCAGACAATAATCATAAGCATATTAATTACTTTGGTTTTTGGATAATTATAGTGACAATAAATTAACTTCAATACCATTGGTAATGAGTTATGAAATATCTTACTATAGTCAGAACCAGATTATCTTGGGTACAACCCATCGCAGTTATTTATTAGAATAAATGTAGCAAACATTTGGTTCCACTTCACATTGTTAGTGCTAAAATAGTATATCCTATTTTGTAACTTGTTCTAATACAAGTTACAAAAGGCACCATATTCCTGTACGAGTCCGAAATTCAGCCAGTGGCCCAACGAACGAGTGCTAGAAAAGCCCTCTGTAATAAGTTTTTAATACTATTTTCTCTGTGTCGCATTTATATGTATTATATGATCATTATTTTTCATAGTTCAGGGAAATTTTGAAAAAATTGAAATGTTGATGAGTGTCTGACAGTGCTTATTTTGACAAACAATGTAATTTTAATATCAATATTATTGCACAGGAATCAATCTCCAAAATAGCACCAAATGTAGTGTTAGAATAAAGCTCATTTGAGTACTACTTTTGCTAAAATTGGTGCAGGAATAATAATATTCTAATTGCGAAACAGACAAACCTAATTACCAATCGTACGCTTACAATGGCAACTGAAACAAAATATTTGATCATATTCGATACTAACTAAACATGGGTGGACGTATTACACCATCTATCTACAATCTTATCAACACTATTGATAAGGATGTGATAAAATCATTATCAAAAAATGTCAAATTATCTGTGATGGAAGGTTATGGACAGTAGACAAGGCAATTTAAATTGTATGGACTAATCACTAATCACCACTTTTTTGGCATCAATTGTATGCGCAATTAATGTACAATTACTGCGCATTTGCAGTTCTGTACATACTTTAACCTTTTTCTGAACTATTTCTGATACTTCCTTCGTACTGGCACTTAAATATAACAACTGTATGAAAGACTTTTAATATTGTTTTTAATTTGCTATTTCAAATAATGTAAGCCTTTAGTATTAAATGATGTGGTCTTAAAATAAAATTACTATAATTAGTAATATTTAAATCTCAATACCCATGGTATTTGCAACATCGTGAAGTTATCGGTCTCTTTACTTATCCAAAAGTCAAAAATATTTTTTGTGAAAATCGAAAAAGACTCACCATTGGGAGTGTGGTCGAGGAATACCTGTAACATTAAATTAAATAATTGGTAACTTTATTAATGAAAACTTAAAATAAACTGTTAAAAAAAAAACTCAATAAAACTCAAACAAAAACCACGTACAGCCATATCTATTCCAACTTCTTAAACATCCCTCCAAACATGGCCAGCTCGTTGTCGTAACCATATTCCGTGTACACTCCACCGCTGCTGTATAGTTTGTCGGTCGCAGGTGACTGCAGAGGGGAGTAGTACATATCAGTGGCATTCTTGGCAGCGTCGACACCCACAAACGTGCTGCGGTCGAGGGTGGTGTAGTTAAGCCGGTCCTCCTCGCCGCCGTTCATCAGGCGCTTGAACGAGTCCCTATGCAGGATGTTCGTGAACATGCGGCAGTTCAAGCTGCTGCTGCGCGGCAAAGCCGTGGGGTAGCCGGGTTTCGCCTTGTACCGCTCAATCTTTGAGACCGCCCGCGGCAAGCTGGGTTCTTTGTGCGACAGAGAGTGGCTTTGCAGGCCCCTCATGGTCTTGTACTCCCGTCCGCAGCCGCATTTAAAGTCTTTCTTCGGTTTAATAACACTGAAAAAATAGTGAAATAAAAATAAAACGTTGAAAAGCGAGAAAACGTAATTCTAAAATTTTTGTATTAGTGCCGGATTAATTTACCTATGAGAATCAAAAATCTATAATTTTTAGTTTTATTGCATAACTAGCCGTTTTTAGAATAAGGATAATAAAGATTTATCTATTGTAATTTTGTATGTAAGTGCTTGAAAACAAAAGAAAAATTGTACATCTTTCATTCAGTTTGGGAAATTGTAGTCTAACAGTCCATTCCAACCAAAATGGCAGTATAAATTTGCTAAGAGTCTGATTAGTTGTATGTTATTGGTCTCAATCTTGACTAAATTCACTCCATTGAATATTATGCTGTAACTGCCCACCCTTGTGATATCGTATCACATAACTTTAAAGCCACACAAAAAGAGACTGACTGTATAAAGCAAGAAACCGATCATTTAGTTATAAAACACTAAATTTGTACAATAATTTTTTAGGATACAAAACAGGACTATAGTAAAATCGGACTGATCAAAACCAGACTATGCGGGGTGTGTATACATTTGAATTTGCTGCTCATATAACATTTCGTTTGAAGCGCCCCACTTGCTTGGAATTGAAGGATGATATTGCTTTAGAACTTACTTTCCCCTCATATCATGATAGTTCATAATATGGTACTTCATGCCGTTTTGATTCTTGTAGCGCTTTAGGCAGCCGCTCACAGGACAGCAGAACCGCTTATTCTTGAATGTGAGATAGTCGGCTTCTCTCTTCATCGCACCGGAGGCTGCAACGTGCCAGAGAGTTTTCCTGCAAATACACTGAATTAATGATGCTAACTTCTATGGCTCATGTCGCACTTACTTGTAGTAGTCATCTGGTGCCGATTCCATTGGACAATACTCAGTCTCCTTTTTGATGTCATCTAGAAAATTGAACTAGTGATAATAATTTTTTGATTGAGCTATTATATTGTGACGTAGATTTAGTAGACCCAGATTGTCGAAGTGGAACTTAATAGTTAGTTCTGGTATAAACACGTAGAGCAAACTTGCTACCTCAGTAATATACAGTCCGGAATTAAATATGTAATTACTAAATATCTTTACCAAACTAGTGTTGTCCAGGTGATATACAGAGCGTTCAAGAAAGTGTGTAAACTTTTCCAACTAGTTCCAACAAAATATAACAAATCATATTTGAAAAAAGCTGGTCAAATTATTTGCTTGTATCTTAGGAAACATTCAGGAAACACGTTGCCAAACATATTTGCTTTGAACAGTGTGATCTATTAATGTCCAGCGTAAAAGTTGACACCACTTTCTTGAACCCTTTGTATACGGTTGGTTCTGGGTTTAAATATTTTCAGGCTGGTGATTTAGGAGTGGGATAGATATTTAGTCCGGAACTATACATTTAGCCTGCATATAAATATTTGTTTCCAAACTAAAGTTAGTTGCACTTCAAGAATCCGGCTATTGTACACGGTAGTCTGAGATTCAATATTTAAAAACTACCGATTTAAGCTAGATATAATTGGAACGTGTGATTGCACACAAGATTAATAACGCATGTCACCAATGTTCAAATATGAATTCGGCACTGAAAGAAGATTGTTTTGTCTTTCAAAAATTCGAAGAGATACGAAATATTCTACAGCATTACAATATAAAATCTAGGCACCCCTGCAAACAAATGATGCATACCGAAATCCAAGCAGGCGTCCTTCTTCACACTGCGAAGCTGCCCAATGCTTTCCACCTTGATGTCTTCCCGGCTGTACCTGAGTATGTAACTGAGGGGCAGGAACTGGGGCTTCTGGCGCTCGTTCTCCTCCACGACTTTTGGGTCGAAATCTGCACAGGGGACGCTATGAGTAAAGGGGGAAAACAACGCGTCGCTCTTTTTCAACTCGGCTTACCTATGTGGACGTCCTCTATGTGCAGAATCAGATCGTTGAGGGAGGCGAATTGCTTTCCGCAGTTCCCGTATTCGCAGTTGTTGAAGAAGTACGCCATTTCGGGGGGCCGCGACGGTTCCAGAGAAGCGTCCCAATCCTGGCAAATTGCGGTTAGAAAGAACGCTGATTTTAAACAAAAAACAGACGCGGATTCTATTTCCGGAAGTGACCGGAAGTCGACTTCAGGTGTTTTTAAAACGGCGCTGAATTCAAATTAAAAATAAACTAAAACAAATTTGAGAGTTCAAAATCAATCCAAATCGAAAGTTAAATATTAATACAAAACGTAATACTAATGTAAATGGTAAATTGATACAAAATTATGTTAAAACTGATTTTATTTATCGAAATAACTAAACAAAAATCTTAACCATTAAGATAATTGAAACTCTTTGAGATATATTTCAATTCAGAAAGGAATGAATGGTTAATCCATATTTAAACACAACAAATTCAATTAGATTCAGTTGTTCAATCTTTAAATGGATTGGCACAATATGGAATCCAAGATACTAATCGACAATTATCTTTGAGCACCAAATCTAAATTAAAAAATCGATTTAAAATAATATTTAAATGGATGTAAAATGCGCAAATTATGGATAATTAAGCCAATTTAAGAATGTCTAATAACTCCAATTTAATCTAAAAGAAATAAAAAAAATTATAGTAGCTATGAGTGTGTCAGTGTTATGGAACCTGCCAAAAATCTTTGTTGAACTTAAAATCAAATCTAAAATCTTAACGAAATTGGCATTAAATCATAAATAACTTTTAAATAAATATCGGATCATTCCAAAATTACATGCGAAATCAACTGAAACAAAACAAAATTTAAAAACGAAGAGCAGTTCTGAAGTTTTAATACTTAAACTGGTTATCTCGTGTACGTACTGTTCACTTGCATGCGCACGTGACCAATATGAGCAAAGCAAAATCTATAGACAAAATATGTAAGTGTAGTTACTTCTGGGTTAAGGTATTATTAGCCATAGCAGCAGAAACAGCCATATCTAAATAAACAAGTTAAAAAATACAGGGTGTACCTTAATGACATGCTAATATTTAAGGGTGTAATTCGAGGAATTACACCCTTAAATATTAGATCGCATTGGTTTGTACATACGACTCCATGTAAAAACATCATAACTATAAAGTGGTGCAACTATTAAGTGGTAGTTTGTCAGGATCCCGAGTGTGACCTCAATAATGATCGTAACACTGGGACTTGGGAAATATCAGAGTTTAGATGTTATTGCATGGAGCCACCGATACATGCCCAACATTTCTGTTGGCTGTAAAGCAGAAGCAAAACATTCCATAGCAATTCCTATACTCCTGAGAAACCCAAAAATGGTCAATTAAACTTACATTTCGAATGAAGCATCACAGAACTTCTCAAACAGTGATTTTGTAAGGGGTTGAGTGGATATGGAATGGAATTGAAGAGGGGGCACTAAGAAGGCCTAGTAAATGTAAAATAAATACGTTTAATGCTACAAAAGGGTTTTTGACAAGAAACTATTGCATCGTTATTAACCAACAGCATCTTCAGCTAGTTTATTCAAGAAAATTAAGAACACATAACATTAAAAAAAAACTTCCTTATTGTATTATTCGCAAGACTTCTCACCGCTCCGGCAGTGTGTGTATTTAGATGCATTCAACAGAAGTCAACCGCCAACGAACAAATAAACCGTGAACAAAATAAAAATCTCAACTATGGTATTTATTTTATTTCTAACGCTGTACAATATGCAATAGTGTCACTTCCCAGATTACACATAATTACAGTCAACATACTCCGCCGTAAACGTATGCCAAAATGGAATCTGATGGAATCTACTAAACCCAAAGTCACTGGATACTGGCCGGTCTTAAAACGCCAACTGATTTGCCATACATTTAAGTGGAGCCAATTCTACATGAAATTAATAGTCCTATTGCTGAAAAATTTTAATGAATTTTTTTTGTAATAACACATGATAACGTTACGGGTGGTCTGTAACTGGAATCACCGAAGAATGATGTTGATGGTGTTTAATATTAACGGCCCTCCGTTGGCAGTGTTTAGAAGGCGAACAGGAGCAGGAAAGCCATCATAAGACAGAACAGGCCCATGGCCTCAGACAGGGCAAAGCCCAAGATGGCATAAGAGAAGAGCTGCTGTTTAAGAGACGGGTTCCTTGCGTAGCCAATGATGAGGGAGCCGAACACCGTTCCAATACCAGCACCTGAAAAAACAACCATTAGACAAGGGCAAAATAGTAACGTGACAATACTCAACGAAGCGAAGTTATTGGGGATTAAACGGATCACAATCAAACACCGTTGGACATTATTGCAAATTAAACAGATCACAATCCCCATCTTTCTTTATTCAAATCCGAAACACAAACCAATGATAAAAATATAAATAGCCTATCTTGAATATACATTATTCATTACTTTTATGTAACAAATGTATTTTGCTATTGAAAACAACCACGGTTAGAAGTAGAACTGCAGTTTAAATATTGACAAATCGACGATCTGCTTAAGATCGTCTTACGTTCTCTCCAAGTTAGTCTGATTGCATCCATTCAATCCGTAATTATTTATTAGTAAAGCAATGAATTAAGATTATGGACATTTCTGTCTTCCCATCTTCTAGTTATTATTAAATGGGTAATATTACTGCCACTATAAGCAGAAATGCTGTATCTGGTTACAACTTGACTTTGTAAGTACAGCATTTTTTTTATTGTCGGCAAATTAGTATCCAAAAAAATGAAAATGTGAATTAATGAGAGGGTGATCATAAATGGTCGAAATCTACATGAAATTACAAATAAATAAATAAAAACATACCATAATGCACGATCGTTAAATAGGTTTAATGGTTAAATAGTTATTGAAAACGTGGGGCTTATTTTAACTTATATTAAGCACATAAGTGGGGGGCAATTATAGTGCAAACAACATTAGGAAAGCAATCATCAAACAGAACAGGCCCATGGCCTCTGATAGTGCAAAGCCCAGGATAGCGTATGAAAACAGCTGCTGCTTCAGCGATGGGTTCCTGGCGTATCCAATGATCAAGCACCCAAACACAACTCCAATCCCAATACCTACAAACGTTAGCGGGTTAATAACGTAAAAAACCAAAGCAAACCACAACAGATCGACTTCTGTAAGCACAACATTGTCTGCGGGGGCATGCGTTACTCAGACATCCAAGGAAGTAAAAACTCATCAAGATGTTTATGTACTCCAGATTTTGTCATCATTATAAGCAGCCGCCGAAGAGGGGGATCATGGGTCACCGGGGGGCTTTAGTTACGCGGTACTGACCAGATCCAGCTACTCCGACTGTGGCGGCGCCAGCGCCGATGAACTTAGCGGCGGAGTCAATGTCCCTGGAGACGGGGGTCGTCTGGAAACTGCGGATGGCCGGCAGAAGGGCTGGCTTTTGGTGCTGTTGGACGATCGGGCTCTGGGTGAGGGACTGGCTCTGGCCCACCACACTGCTCAATGGCCGCAGATATTGTTTGGAGTTGTTAATTAGCTAAAAGTGGTAATTGAAAAAATTAATCACAAAACATTATAAACAAAACAAATAAATTATAGAGAAAATCCACATTCATGGGGAGCAAAAAATACAAAGTTATACATGAGCTGAGACTGAGGCAGCATATAGTTTCTATTGCGTAACTTTAACTGCATAACGGCCACTAATCTTGTAATTTTGCCAAAGAGCATAAAAATACATTATTGAGGTAAATATACTCCACGAAGGTACACATTTAAGGTGTTATTGTTGTGGAGACGGCAATAAATTTGTTAATTAAATTTACTTTACCTACACTGGCATTACAATATTTTTTAATTTAGTAGTAAATTACAATGGCAAGAAGATTGAAGCATTTAATTTATAGAATACTTTTGTTTGAAAATTTCACATTAGCACATGTTCTTCACAGGTTTCATTCAGGAGATAGATTTTTTTTATAACCTCTAGTAATTCTTGATTAAAGTTCGAGCATAGAAAAATTCAGCTTGATTTTAATGACGTTAGCTTTAATCGTTTCTCAGACATCCAAGGAAGTAAAAATTCATCATAATTTTTATGTACTCCAGAATTTATCATCATTATAAACAATTATCACTGTACGTCATGCTAAGGTAATAAAATTAGGCTCTAGGACTTCCTAATTTATCATTCCAAGGCTTGGTATTCCCAATTACCCGATCAAATATATTGCCTATAAACACCACAACTAGTCTAGTATATTATTATATGTATTAGCAAAATGTTTGTACATTTACACTGTGATTATCTAAACAGTATGCCCCTATGAACTATGAACTTTCTACTACTATGAACTTTCTAAGCGCACGAGCAGAAGGATTTAGCTTGTCTTTGTATTATGTACAATCACGGCCATCTAAAAGTGAACAATACTTAGCAAAAATTTCCTTACAAATTAATAATTACAGATTTTCGTTTGCAACACAATAATTCGCTGCAGGAGGAGAGTGCCACGCCCACAGCGCAGCAAGTTCACTTTTTTGGTGTTTGGTAAGTGAGCATATTAATGCCCAGTTGTACGATCATGTACGACCAGTTTGATTATGGTTCAGTTACCTAGGATACCATTATTGACACAATTGTATCCTAGGTGGCTGAACCATGATCAAAACTCATCTTCGTTCGTACAACTGGGCCTTAAGATATGCTAGGTAACTGAACCATGGTCAAGGATGATCCACGGTCGTACAATTGGGCCTTAATGTTATCAGATCTAGAACCAATATATAATTTTTTTACCGGGATGTGAACTGGTGCCTATAAGGCTCAATACGATTGCAGTAAAACGCAGCAGAAATAAGAACTAGGGAAACAAGTATTTTAGCAGTGCCCCCATCGGTTCGTTATGAGCCCAATAGTTATTTGTTAGAAGGTAATTGATTTTTAACCGGATTATAAATAATTTCATACGTCCCGGCAAGCAAATTCTGCATGCTGCATGGTGGATTCTTCTAATTTCCGGTAGTTAGTTGCCATGACAACATAGTTGAAAATGATTTCAATGCTGAAAACATGTGTATTACACACAGAAGAGTTTTGACTTTAGGAATTCTGGTAGGCAGTTAGTTAGTTCCCACTATAAATCTTATTCATATTTGCATTGCTTAGTAGAAGACATGTTCATTCCATTGCGCCTACGATAATTGAGTTCTCACTTTTCAAAAGAAGAATGAACACTATACTCGGAAAGATTGAAACAACCTATATGAATTATCCTACCCATAAAGACAAATTAAATTCGATCTTGCAATTTAAAAACTCGCAATAGCTGAAAAGCAATTGAAACATTGACACTTTTAGAGATTAAGTTACATAAAATCTTATCAAAGCCACATAATCAACAAGTTGATAATGGAACGAGCTGCAAAGGAAAACGGTCTTAACATAAGTCAGGGAAATATTCTGGGCAGCAACAGCCCAAAGATATTCATGTTATCCATTTCAGTTAGAAATTGCAAATAATAAAATTAAAAAAATATATAATAATTTAATAATAAAATTGAGAAATTTAATCAATAAAACCCAAAACACCAGTGGTTCCCAAAGTTTTTCGACTGGTGGGGCCGTTTTCTTACTAAGGTTTTCCCATGGTTCCCATCCATAAGTCAATGTCTGATTAATTTTAATAAATCTTCATATTTATTTTTTTATGATTGAAAGCTTTGGAAATGATAAAGTGAGTCCGCAAAATACACAGGTTAATGTTTTCTGTTTGAGTTATTCCACTTAAATATAAACCTTTGCAATATGCAACGGGGCCCCTACAAAGAAGCCCCGTGGCAGACTTTGGGAACCTCTGCATTACACTATTAAAACGGACCCAATTTTAAATGCGACCATTTTGAAATATTCTCAATAGATCAGGTATGTGCGAATTCGTTGCCTGCTATGAAGAAGAGACTACTGGTAAATGACCACATTAAAGGAAGCATAACTGCAGGAAGTTTTAAAACAACATGCTTATTATTAATTGTAGTTTCAGGGTATATTCAAATTGGTATAGGTATAAGGTACAATACGATTTAACAGTATTTGATTATTGATTATGTATTAACTCAATAGTATAAAATTAACATTCTAATATAGAATAGTTGAATCAATTTAACTAATACTATGCGAAAACATGGCCAATTAATAATATTCTGTATTAAAAGGGTTCCAAGCACAGAAGCCAATTTTGTATTACATAAACTGGATAGATATATTTTTGCTATCAAATTAGACTTATTGATTGCATAAAATTATGAACGTATCGTCAAAGTGAATCTGTTAATCTAATACATTGTTGAAACGAGCAAGAATTATATATTTTTTTAATATTCTGTATTAAAAGAGTTTGGAGTTTTGAAATTATCAGTTTAATGAGAGCGGTTGATTTTGAATTACATAAAGTGATATTTTGACATAACGTATTGATTGCATAAACCTTACAAACGTAAAATCACTAACTGCTGAGAGTATTTTGATATTGGTATTAATCATGTGGCTTCATTAAAAAAAAAGGAGCTTGATTGGAAATGAAACTTTGATCAATGAGTAATTATGTAACTGGCACTTTTATAAATACACCCAAAATCACATGCCGCATTACATAACTAGTCCTTTCTTAATACACAAGTGGGTTTAAATCCGCACGGGGTTCACTATTAATACGCAACCGAATATCAATGCACATCCGATTGTTTCGGGTGGAGGGTAATTGTGAAGCACCGGCCGTAGTCTGGAAATTAGAAGGTGCTATGTAAATAAGTGCTGATAATGAAATGTAAAAATGTTAACCTTTAAACATGGCTGGATGGTTAGGTAACATGTCACGATAATCAATATTTCTGCATTGAAAATTCGGAAAAATCATCGATCCCGGCGCCCCGTGGGTTACGTAACCGGTGGAAAATGGTTTTACTTACGGCGCTTCTGGCAGCTGGGGCGATCAATCGTGCACAGGCGAACATCTTTGTTGTTTGTGTTTTCACGGCCTTTTCCTTTACAAACCT
The DNA here is from genome assembly GCA_951805005.1 of Othius punctulatus. NCBI lineage: Eukaryota > Metazoa > Arthropoda > Insecta > Coleoptera > Staphylinidae > Othius > Othius punctulatus. The sequence continues at coordinate 19,135,557 of OX638145.1, forward strand.
GCAAATGCAAAAGCGAATGAGCAAGTGAGGACTGATAGCAGTGGTCTGGGGTCTAAAGCCGTAGACGTAACGATTTTTTGACAGCCTATAAGGGGGAACGTCAGTTACGTAACGCCGCTTTTCCAGCGGAGTTTTGGAAGAAAAACAACTTTGACAACAGAAACACCCCGCGGAGGGCGCCTCCGAGGGGGCCGCGGCCCCCTCCGGAGCCGTTCGGCACACTAAACCAACACCCGCAATGATATAACAATGGCTGATTACTATCGGAGTCGGCTAAAGCCCAAACAACTGGACAGTTACAAGTATCACTGGGGGGCGTGAAATAAGAGGCCCCGGAGGCCCGCGCTTTGCACCGGGGGCCCGGGGGGCACTCTGGGGGGCCGGATGAAGCTGCACTCACACAAAAAAACCGGATTGAACAGACGTATAGCCGGACTTACCAGAGGACAGTCGACGGGATAGTTGACCCAACGTACGGAATGTGCAATTCGTGAGTGACTGACACGAAACGCAAGAACATGCGCAAATCGAGTATTTTTACATCAAAATCGAACTGCGCTTGCGCGTCTTCGCCCATTACAGCCGCTGAGCCACCGCAACCCTTAATTACAGGAAACTTTACGATTAAATAGCGAAATTTTAAAATAATTATTGAAAACTACCCCTTAATTACTGCTAATATACATAAATAACTAGAATATATACATAAGCAACACATCCACTACCCAATAGTTGCTTAAAACTAGAGTTACAGAAGTAAAACTGTTTCTTAAACACCAATAAATATCCAAGTAGATACTATAATGGCAATTAAAACGCTTAAGTACGACGACTAATTACCCAATAGCTCAAATATATCTATTTTCATTAACAACTATCAACAACAATTAGCAAGAAATTATTAATAATAGGAAAAACAAAAAGTTACTAAATAAATGCTTATACATTTTACAATTACATACTAAATGCGCACAATAATAACATTACAAAGCACTAATTGAATTCATATTTCAACCAATAATTAATTAACACTCGCCTAATTACATTTCACCAAAATTATACGCGCAGGTTTCAAATCTCCCGCGATAACGCGCATATCGACGCAGTTCTGCCACGGCTTGTTTACGCTTCCTCTTCCGTTTCTCTCCGCCGAAGTAGGTATGTAGCTTGTCCGATCCTCCGTGAATTTATCCTTAATTCTCTGTATCATCCTGCCTGGTGAGTGCCTAAATCAATAACAAATATTCACCCGGCATAACGCACAACACATCCGCCCTCACATATCTCGAATTTTCGCCAAAAAAATAATTTATTGCAAAATTTTGAGGTTGTGTCTTTTTGCTTGACATGTTGTTGTGATCGGCGTCCAGGTCTCCACTGCTAATTGAGTTCTACTGGTGTTTTAGGTCCTAACCATGGGAGCCTACAAGTACATTCAGGAGTTGTACCGCAAAAAGCAGAGTGATGTGCTCCGGTTCCTTTTGAGGATTAGGGTATGGCAGTACCGTCAGCTGACCAAAATGCACAGGGCCCCGAGGCCCACCAGGCCCGACAAGGCCCGCAGGCTAGGATACCGTGCGAAGCAAGGTAACTACACCGTTGTATCCTTCGCAAACAGTACCTGAAACAAAAGAGTTGGTAATAGCACGTGGTTTTAATCCATTGTATAACGGCAATGTTGCTTGGTTGCTTGTTTAAGACTGCACCAAGAAGAATTGCATATGTTACTATTTACAAGTTGTTAATCATAGCAGAACTGGCATATCCTGTTCATGCCAACGTACTTGCTAATAAGTCTGAAACGGGTCAGTGTAATAAATTATGTTTGCACCATATTTGTGACTTAATACAGTCCTCTTCATTCGCACATAATGGATAGGCCATAACAGTACTGATAGTTTTTGAAATTCCAACTCATGATATTGATAAACAGTTGAATTTGTGTGTAAAATCTAAGAGTCCTTTGCAGATTGACTTAATTTTTAAAATCTTGTAGGATACGTTATCTTCCGCATTCGTGTCCGCCGTGGGGGCCGTAAGCGTCCAGTACCCAAAGGTGCCACCTATGGCAAGCCCAAAAGCCACGGTGTAAACGAGCTGAAGCCAGTCCGCAACTTGCAAGCCATCGCCGAAGTAAGTATGAATATATTTATTTGCAGTTGAAGGCTCGCTTCTGACCAGATCATTTTTATCTACTAGTCTCTTAATTTTTATTTGTTGCCATAAGCGTTTTTAAATTCTGTTTTCATAATGATGATAATACCTTAAGCTGCTGATAAATCTATGATTTAGCAACTTCCTTGGATGTCTGATGTATTGCGGAAAATACTGAATACTGAATGTTTCCGCCGCAGTGTTAATAATCGGTAATTTGTGTTTCAGGAACGCGTTGGCAGGCGCTGTGGTGGACTCCGTGTGCTCAACTCATACTGGGTGGCCCAGGATTCTTCTTACAAATATTACGAAATTATTTTAGTCGATCCTTCACATAACGTAAGTTGATTACTAATTTATAAGTTGACAATCAAAATCTGATGTTACCCTGCATTACTAGTAATGCAGGGTAAATGCATAAGTAACTAGTATTACAATCTGGAAATTGCATATTCCCGCGGGTCAATTGTTTATTAAACTATATTTTTGTTACAATGATGACATGGGCATGCACCACTCAGACGAAGTCGTGGTGAAAAAACAACCCTAATTAGATGACTGATTATCGAAAACATGGTGCTTGTAGTGCCCATACCAATATTCACACGTGTTAACCCCCGTTTTGTTTTATTCTTTAGGCAATCCGCCGTGACCCGAAGATCAACTGGCTGGTGAACTCCGTGCACAAGCACCGTGAGCTGCGCGGCAAGACATCGTCTGCCAGGTCGTCGAGGGGCCTGGGCAAGGGCCACAGGTACTCGCAGACCAAGGGCGGGTCCCGCAGGGCCGCCTGGCTCAGGAGGAACTCCCTGCAACTGCGCAGGAAGCGATAAGCCTGATCCGGACTCTTGTACGATATTGTTTGTACTTGGTATAATAATAAAAACAATACTATTATTTAATAAATAAAAATTTTATTATTGCGACTTTATGATCAAGTATAACTTCCTTTCTCAAATTACAACACGTAGCTTCCCATATCTAGGCTTGGAATGCTGAATGTTTGATCCTTGCGTATCCTTGTGTATCTGCTATTACAATCAGATCTGAAATATTTAGCTGCTAGGGCCAATTAATACTATGGACTTGGCACATGCACACACAATTTAACTTACATGGGATCACAAACTTCAGTTCCTTTAAGATACCAAATGCTCAAAAATCCTTGGGCCCACAGGGTTCAAACCTTCAACCCTTGACATGACGGACAAATGCGCTGAACTCTGGGCCTCTTCAAGCTTTCTCTTTACAATCGGAGGTGATAAGAGTGATAGTTTGGTAAGCAAAATGACTTGAGAAGACATTGAAAATGGCAGGTTTTAAAGCAAAATAATTAGGAGCTAGCTAGATTGTTTCATTTAAATGTAGATTGTAATAATTTACATAGATAGGGGCAATTGTTACAAATCTTAACAAAAATTACCATGAAGCCGCATTTCACTGAAAAGAGGATTCCATTAAATTTGTAGTGTCTTCACTTAATTACAAACGTTAATTCTTTTATGGTAAAATATTGTAATCATCCAAAAATACATATTTAAGTATAAATATATTAGAGCTTTCAGACAAAGGAACATAAGACACGGGCTCCAACCTAGTTGGAGCTTGATGCAAGTGACGAAAGAATATAAAAGGCATAAGTCACAACTATTTTTGTTGGAAGCTTTTTGTGTAGGACGAAACGAAAAGATTTAAGATTTCTTCAAAAAGATAATGAAAGTATGAAGATATGCAATTTCTAATAATAAGGGATTTAAAATTGTATGATAAATTAGGAACAATTGAAGATCATTAAATTAACAAATCATTTATATTTCCATGTTTTTTTTTAAAGATTCATTGCCTTAAGTGTTATGTATTCAAATAGCAACATCTACATACAAATAAAAACGGCTCATACACAAACAAACCTGCACACAGAATATTGAGGGAAACGACCTGGGGCGTCCTTAAACCTAAAATTACACGCCTTTTACAAATATTTACAACACAACGGTGCACATGCGGACGAGCGCCACTGTCCGCAGCCACAACTGCGCTCCGCCGAGAGGCCCACGGCACACACCCAATTGCAAAATTCAGTCAATTCGATAATAAAACGTGTTGGGGCGGGGACCTCTGTTAATACGGTGGCGTCGACTTCTTGTCCACGAAAAACCGCTTGAGCACCACGATCTGCGAGATGGCGGTCAGCAGGATGGCGACCGTCTCCGTAACCGACCACAGCAGCACACGCTCATTTAGGTCCTCTGCACGCTTCCGGCCCTGCGCCTCGCGTAGCCGGTGGTGCGTCTGGAAGTCCAGGATCGTGTTCAGTGCCTTGTGGATGTCTTGCGCCGACGACTCCATCTAGACAAAATTATTTCATCACAAACGGCACGATATGAAATTTATAATCAAACAAACTATACACCCTTATGTTCAAATAAGTTGCAGTAATTAATTAGCTTTCGACCTGATGAAGATGTTTCTGACGTCCAATAAACTATTATAATTATCATCATGGTTTTGACCTTTACTATGTGGTAGTCCATTTTAAACAAAGAAATTAAATACCCTGCTGTGTTTTTACCATAAATTGTGATAAAAATATAGCAAGTTATGTTATGTTTTAATTGTTTTTTTATTATTATTAGTCTTTATGTAGAATTTTATTACCTGCGTAAGAGCCGTGACGTGTTCGCCGATGCCTGGCAGTGGCTGCTCTTCGCCCACCTGGAAGTCCATGTAGACCAGCTTGTGGGAGAAGGTGGAGAACTCGTTGCTGAAGCAGACGATGTAGATGCCACTGTGCTCTGCAGTGAACGTGTGCGAGTCGAACTGCATCTTCACCTGCTTGTAGATGACGTTTTTGCTGGGATCCTCCAGCGTAACGTCCACATCGTACTGACCTCCAGTCACAACCTTGAAATGCAGATAAATCGTAATAAAGCGCAACATGACAAACATTCATATCACAGCCAATGCTGTTCTATCAAAACAACGTCACACTTTTAGTTTCTACATTGCGGAACAGGTAACAATAAAGAAGAGTTTCAGTGTTAGGGACATTGGGTAGTGTTAACATTGCCCCGAATGAGAATTGAACTCACGGCTATTGCTTCTTGCACATCTCACCAGCCAATATGAGGGTTTTGGCCAGGTGCGCAACCTCTCCCACGATTATTGATTGTGGTACATACAGATAATGCTTATGTTTTTGTACTTCTAAGTAATAATAATAAAGCCGATTGTATCACATTATGTATGACGTAACACATTAACTAGAGCTTGGGCGTGTAAACATATTGCGCTTCTAATGCATGCAGGTGCTTAAGGCGGAAGTGATCTTTGCCCCATGATCTCCCAGCGGCAAACAGTGAAGCCCGAACTTTTGTTTATTAGAAACTGCAACCCTTAAGATGGTTGGGGGGGACAATTCTTTTGCGGTGAGCATGTTTGGGGTGGATTTGTGTGGCTCTGTGGTGCGTGTGGGGGCTTTGCTCACCTGAAACTCCAAGGTAACCGAGGTATTTTTAGGGATGTCTTGGTGGAAACACTCCTTGGCGCTATCGGGCAGCTCGAAGGTTAGCTCCGTGCAGCCGACGAGATGGAGGAGCCCTACGGCCAGGAACACGTCGATGGGGCGCCAGGTAAACATCGTTATAACCGTGTCATTTACTCACGAAAATTCACACGGAATCTGCGGCAGGCCACGTAAATCCATCCAATAATCTACAGTCACAAAATAAACCTGTCGAACGTGGCCAATGCAAGTCGTGACACCTCTTGAAAGGCACACGAACCGCAAAAATTATTTATCAATGTAGGCAACTCTATTAAACTCTATTCCCGATCTTTTAACTCAATGAATTGTAGAATTATTCATAAAAACGTACTCATACAAGAATCCAAGATAACTAGTGGACTAAATGAGTTCCCACCACAGGGGTCATAAGTTGCTATTTAAATTGCCCCCATAAACCCAATGATCTCGGGTGCATTAATATCTTAATGACTGAAAATATCTTGTCCGATGATCCTTATACTAGTCTGTTCAGTCATATTCCATCGTAAATAATAGTAATAATACTTTTGAGTGTACCCACACAAATTCCTGATTATATTGTTTCATTTTGGTCTGAAGTAGGGTTTATTAAATTGAATCAAGTTTCCTGTAGAATAATCGTGGCTACTTAAATAAAAACAATATTGAACTCGTATCCATAATTTTTATTCAATCTCGTTTACAGTTACAGTATAGAAAAATGTACAAAAAATCATTAATTTAAATGTCCTCTACGTCCCGTGGCTCCTACAATATTCCCTACTAATTTTAAAATACAATTTACATTTGCAGGCGGTGCCTGGGTGCGCCGGTTCCCGGTGAGAGTCGAAATGATGAGAAACGAAAATGAAAAACTAATTAACCTTTTATTCCCATTGTATGCGGGTGCCAAACACTCTTTATAAAACCAACAAATGGCACGCAAATACAAATAATATGCACGTATACATACGCTTATATATACTCATTAAAACTACAAATTGAAAATACTTAATCGATGCCTCGGCGGCGGGGCGGGGTATCGGGGGAGGTTGGCCAGTCCAATATAATAAAACAGTAGCATTAACAAGTCAAATTTGAATTATAAAAGAACATGTACATGAGACATACAGCATACAATAAAAAATACAATGTAAATTATATTGGACTAGACGCTACGTTTAATTATTCAAAAATATCTGATATATATATTTTTTTTTAATGTAAGTCACCTTACATTGGCACTGTGTACAGCATTAATTTTTATATATAAATGAATTTAAATCTAGTTAGCGAAGCCGGACTAGATTACCTTAGTTATAGAAGGATTAAGTGCAACAATAATTTACGTTCAATCAGAATCTTGCGGCTCCAAGTACGAATATTGGTTCGGTGCCACAATATTCACGGGCTCCGGTGTTTTCAGCTTAGGCATGTCACGCTCCCTGTACTCCCTACAAAAAAACAACAATAAACAAATGGGAAACAATGTAATCAAAAGCACCTTTTAAACAATAACGCATAGATTACATAAAATAGATTCAACAGCCGAGGAAAATGTCGCTGCAAAACAAATAACATTAATGAGCAATCCCTTCAAACCTTTCGTGGAACATGCCAGTGGAAAATTTGACTATAAAAATGTTCATGGTAAAAAAACACCTGAAGATTTTTGGCTGGAAACATCTGCCTCATTTTCCTTTGTAATTCAAAGCAGTTTTACAACTGTGCCAAGGTCGAGTCCAATCTAATGGTCATAAAGCATTTTAGATTAACAACTTGTTTTTATAATAATACAATATACAATTTCTAAATGTCAGAGGGTTTATTTAACAACATAATAACAGCATTGGAAACCTAAAATAAATCAATTACCTTCATTAGGATTTAACAACTCGTATAAATAATAATTTCACTTGCACAAAATATGATGAAAGACGAAAAGAAAAAGAAAATTTGAGAGTTTGACAGAAAACTTGGGGGTTATTAAAGAAAATAGACTAGACAGTTAGTAGTGAATTCATCTTAAAAATTCATAAATATTTTCTTGTACATATCCTGCTTTGCTTGCAGCATAATAATCATAGGTCCTACATCTCCTGAGCTATAACATGTTAGCTGAGGTATCAGGTCAGCATTTTTGTTTAGATTGGTCTGTACCCACTAGAATATTTACCGACGCATTCAAATAAAATGCGTTTCACATAACGAAGTGTTCTCTTCATACTTAGAAGAATTCATTGGGATTCCTCCCAACGTAACGCAATCAATGACGCAAAGTTGCATGTAACATAATTATCAACGTTACCAAATTAACAAGTAAATGATATCATTAAGTAAAACAGTGGAAATTGTGCTACCGGCTTATAGCGGGGGAATATTTAAATCTGTTATATATCACCTCTCGTGTCTATCCTTGCGCTGATGAGGCTCAGAGGCCGAATCAGCCTCATTGAATTCGTCATCGCTGTTCGATCCATGACTTTATGTTAAACAACAAAATAAAATATAAACAGCATTAGTACAGTAAATCGGTTCGCATGCACAAAAAAACATTCCCTCGCTATATTTCAAACGGAGATAAAAAAGGTCCAGAGAAAAATTATATTGGCTTACCTAGGCGGCTTACGATCCTTGTCATGCTTAGGAGCAGGTTTGTCTGCCCTCGGAGGAGGCCCCCTCTTATCATCTGCAAAAATAAAAGAAACAATCACCCACCAAATCCGGTACATAAGGCAGCATCAGATTAGTCTGAATCGAGTTCTGGCACAGCCACCAGCTTACACATTGCACTAAAACAGCCGGCCGGGGGAGCTTCCAATGCGCCGGCCATACACCTCCAAGTCCTAGAACCCATCCCAGGTTCGAAGCGCGGCGCACACGTCTCTGGTGCTCCCCCCCCGTGATAACCGGGCGTCCTGCTAGGACGTTCAAGGGCACTCTCAGACCTTCCCGTGGCTTAATACTTGAGTAAAAATTACTCGGTGTGTGAGCCCCAGGTGTAAGATTGACGCTGCACATCGGATTGCGGCGAGTGAGTAAGCGAGGTACACTTACCCATGCGCCTCCTGGGCGGTGAGCCACGCCTGCGGTCCGGAGAGGAGCCTCTGCGTTCTGGCGGAGAACTCCTACGCTCCGGAGAGTAAGCTCGCCTGTTGGGTGAGCCTCTGCGTTGTTCTGGTGAGCCCCGCCTGCCCTCAGGAGAGCCCCGTCTGATCTCCGGAGACCCCCGTCTGATTTCCGGAGAGCCTCTCCTCGGCTCGGGCGATTCTCGTCTGTATTCCGGCGACCTGCGCGGCGAGTACCTCCTCTTATCCGGAGACATCCGCCTGCTCCTTCCTTCGTCCTATAAAAATTAGGAAACACCAGTTTAGTAAACAAAAAGCTTAAATCACATAATAATACAAACTATAAAATGAAATGCAATAATTAACGATACAATTTTTATATATAAAGTACACAAGTGTACATCCATATACATAAAATAATACATTCATAAATGCTTGAAATTAAATGCAGTTGCTGAAGTATTTTCAATTATCAAGTTGCTTTAAGCATTATAATATTATGATTAAGAAGTATTTTGGTTATGATGTAAATAAAATATCATATATTTAATGTAAATAAAATATTATCAATTTTTGTCTCACCCTCTTCCTGTCATCTCGATCACCATCAGTGTGTAATTTTGCCAGTCTTTCCTCAATTTGCCTCTCTCTAGCAGATGTATCGACAGGCCGAGCATCTCCAAATATCGAAGCAGTAGGCACTGCTGCCGGTTTCGGAGGAGGCGCGGGCGCATCCGGATCCTCTGCCGGAGCCGGTGGGGCGTTCTCAACCGGTTTAGATCTGGGCGCTAAATTTAACTTAGGTCTAATGCGGGCATCACCACCTAAACAAAATATTAATTAAATCACACCACACCATGTCAATATATTAATTTTTAATTTTAACTCAATAAACGATAATATGATAATTACCTCTTTCAGGTTCTTCCCTCCGTGTAAATCCTCCATTTCGTTCCTCACGTTCCATTCTCCTAGGACCATCGTCCCTCTCCATCCTCCTAGGTCCGAAGCCTCTGCGTTCACCGTCTCTCTCAAACCTATCTCGACCGCCCTCCCTATCAAACCGTCCTCCACCTCGTTCCCCACCATCTCTATCATACCGGTCCCGCGAAGCGCCGCCGTCCCTAGGCTTGTCGTCTTTGAAGCTGGGCCTCTCGGCGTCGCGCCATGCCCCCGGACGGTCCATGGCCGGGTCCCTCTCCCTGCTCATGCCCTCGCCGCGGTCCCTGCTGAAGCCGCCACCACCCTCGCGATCTCGGCTGAAGCCACCGCCGCCCTCGCGGTCCCTGTTGAAGCCGCCACCACCCTCACGGTCCCGGCTGAACCCGCCGCCGCCCTCACGATCTCTGCTGAAACCTCCGCCACCGCCCTCACGGTCCCTACTGAAGCCGCTGCCTCCCTCGCGGTCTCTGAAAGGCCGCCTCTCCGACTCGGGCTCCTTGCGTCCTCCCGACCGCCAGTCGCCGGTGCTGACCTCCGGCCTATCCATGCGGTCACGGTTCATGTCCATGCGACCGCCGCCTTTGCGCCTGTCATTGTCGGAGTTCGTCGCCACTTCAATCCTTATGCGCCTTCCCTTCAGAGTCTGGAAGAGAAAACGTAGGCTTATTAAAATGAATTTGAAAAAATATATATACGCTGGATGCAGAGGAACATACAAGATATTGTTATGTAATCGCTGCAATCTACTGTGACGCCTCTTTTAAGTGTGTACAGCACTATTTGAGAAATCTTCTTGTCAAAAGTACCGAATAGTGTTGCCAAATGATAACATGCATATTGCATGCATTTGATAAGCTGTTGAGACATTAAATATAGAAAATTCCGTAATTAAATTACTTACAGAATTTGGATTGGCCAAAGCTTCAATTAGGCTCTCCTGATCCTCAAACTCCACGTAACCGTATCCTTTTACTCTTGTACCTTCACCGGCTCTATCCTCCTTGGGAATCCTCATGCTTGTGATCTGTGTAATGAGAAACAAATGGATTTACATTTGAAAATCATTATTGAACGATAATGCATAATTATATATTAATACCCTTGACACCCAACGGGTAAAAGAGGGATGGATTATGTATGTATGTATATATTAATAGCGTTGATCAGTCTTTTTTATATAAATAGCAACGGTGTTGCGTGCTCAAGAGTAGAATGTATGTACACACACTCAGTCATTGTAATTAATGTAATTATTATTTACTACTATGTAACTACTGGCTAATACTGGGTGGCGCAAATATCCGCACTAGAATTTCTAAGATAGAAACTTTGTTTGTAAATAAAAGAATTGGTTCTGTTTGTTGATTGTTTATTTAGATTTTAAATGTTTTTCCCATTAAGTCGCGAAGTGATCGGGCAATAGGCCGCTGCTACAGTTTAAACACATTCAGGCTCATTTCACAGCATTTTCCATGACTTTTCTCTAAACTTCTGGCGATAAATTCTCCACTTCTAGCCGAATAATCTCCTTTAGAACCGCCACTTGTTGTTATTGACTCGTAACTTTGTATTCTGTTTCCGTTTACTTCACAATGTGAAAGTGGCGATGTCATAAGACGCCATTTGCAAAAATGAGACCATCTTCCGATAGGATGCCACCCTGTATATAGCACTAATATTTCATTTTCAGTAAAAGTTGAGTTACACTGCTTTCATTTTTCACCGACACCGACGATATGCATATCGAAAAATATTGGAAGCGTTACTTGCTTCACTTCGATTCTTAATAAAGAGTGCATCTGAGGTGCGATTTCATATCTTAACTCAAATAATAAGTTTAGCTGACTTACACCATTGTTTCTCCATGTGTTCTCAATGTTTTTGATTTTAACGAATTAACTATTTCTCTACATAATGGCTATTGACATTTATAGATTAGACAACTATTTTTTTTATTTTAGGGTAATCGCAATAGTCCAAACTTAGCAAAATTTATAAACATTGTCTTATACTATTACTTATTGGTGTATTTGCTTTAAAGTAAGCCATCTGTGGACATTAGCGCTTTACTCATAGTCGAGGTGACATGATGGTGTCACAAATCCTATAAATATATATATATATATATATATATATACAGGGTGTAACAGAAATACGTGTGTTAATTTTAAACATTGGTAGAACTCGTTAAATAAATCATTTTTTCTATGTTTTTTTTTTCAAAAACCAACGTAAAACTGATTTAAAATATGTTCTAGTTTATCTACTAAAACGCGTACCCGCCTATGGTTAAAGGTGTGCAGCGATAAAATCTTTTGTTGTGATGGCAACGGTGTCATAAAGGTACATCATTGCCTGTTAGGCAAAACACGTTCAGGATATTGTGCACTGTACAATCTACGGGCTTCTACGGCATTTCCAAAGGCTCGGCCATATACCAACACAATATCGGTTAATTCTTGATGAAAATGAAAATTTGGCATTTTGAAATAAACTTCACTTGACAATTATAGTGACACTACCTGAGAACGGCTCGATCAGTCAAAATTAGGGGGCAAAAAAATGTAAAAAAACCTGCAAATTTTGAAAAAGGACATAGAAAAAATGTTTTATATGACGAGTTCTACCAATGTTTAAAATTAACACACGTATTTCTGTGACACCCAGTATATATATATATATATATATATATATATATATATATATATATATATATATATATATATATATTTATATATTTAAGAGTTTTACACACTATTGTTCTAAATGTTACCAAGTATTGGATACACCAAAATATTTTAATGCAATAGTACGATCATAAAGTTTGGGAAATACCGGTCGAAAAGAACCAAAAATCACACCATTACAGCATTCATGCTTACCTTCAATTTACTGAAAAAGTCTTGTATTTCATCCTCGTCGACATCGTACGGCAAATTTGACAGGTACGCGATGAACGGCGGGCCTGAGGGTATCTTGTCGCTGTAGTCATCCAAACCCCGTGCGGCCTTAGGGGCCGTCGGGAGCACGACACTCGAGGGCTTGGGATTGCGGCCCTCATACGAATCTTAAAACAAGATGTTGCCTTAACCATGCTTTTACCGCAAACACACCCACGTGCGTGCAACTAAGTCAGTTATCAGAGTCAATCATCAACGTTGGATTGTTCAGGTCAACCGCAGATTAGTCTGAATCGAGTTCTGGCCGGGCCAGCTTGCACATTACACTCAAAATGCCGGCCGCGTGAGATTTCAACGGGCGAAGCCTCCCACCTGGGTCCCTGGGGACCGTACCGGGCTGAGGAGCCGCCCGCCTGTTTCTGGTACCCACGCCCCGCCTTACGCGGGCGCCCTGCTGAGGCGTGCATCGGCTACTCTCAGACCTTCCCGTGGCTGTGTGAGGTAACTGGTACCTGTGCGTGAGCCCCAGGTGCAGGATTGCGATTGACCTTAATCCTCAGCTTCAATTTCGGGTGAGTATCATCATGTGTGGCTTAATTAGTTGCAATTAAATGGTGAAGAAACGGGGCTTACCGTAACTGTCCTCGACTTCATCTGCCCAGTTGCCAGTGGTTTTCCTTATGGGTACGACCGGCACACCTCCCGAAGATTCCTGGAGGAAGTCGTTCAAAGGAAGTGTTTTTCCTTTGGTTTTTTTGCCTTTTTTCCCTGTAATTTCGGGGGAGCGGTTAATTTCAAGAAGTAATTTGCACGTATAATCTCGATTGCACTATATCCACCAGGTATACGGTGCAACGAAAGAAAATATACCGAGCTAGGGTGGTTTTCGGGGCGAACGTCTCATGCGGCCACGCGGTAACTTCATGACCATATGAAAGGTTCGTCTACCCATCAAAAATCGTTTAAAATAAACGATGGGGGCTTGGCGTGGGGGCCAATGCGCGCCGCAGCGGTTATCGCTGTCGTCGCCGGACTCACGGAAGTTGAATTTGCCCCAATATCGGGTATATGAATAGTAAGTTACACGTGACAAATAATCAACTATACTAACCTGAAGAAGCCATGTTGAGGGGATCCGGCATTCCGGCGAGACACTGTATTGCCAACAAAAAATTACCAAAACGTTACCAACTCATTTAGAAATCACCAGACTCAATCAATGAATATACAAATAATATTTGTAGTCCATAAGAAATATTCACGAAAATACAATTTTAGCCCTAACTAAGGAATATAATTAATACATCTAAAGATAATTAATTATTTGATAGTTTGTACATGGTAATAAAAATACTATTGGTACTACCGAAATTTTCAAATACGTTGTAATTATAATTAAATTTTACAGAAAATTATATGTACATAGTAATCTAAACACTATCTAAAACACAGAATATCGCGAATATCAATAAGTTTGTTCACAACCATATATATGTTATTCACAACTACTCGATTAATAATTAAAGTAGTACTTCAAATTAGTACACAAATTTGAATGAAATTATTATTCACAATTGCACTAATTTAGAAATTTAGAAACCATCTTCAAGTGCTTTTCACATTTAAAGTAAGGTACAAAGTATCTAATGCCAGCACAAATTTTCCCAATTTTCTATTATGTTGTCTTTTTATTTTGTTTCGGTGCCTCTCTCGAGTCTTAAAGGTATATTGTATTTTTTTTGGGATATGGTACAAAGCTGTAAAATCTGTTTGTTTCACTTCAGTACATATATCTAAGCAAAGATAGACAGAGGGGGCAGACTGAGGTAGAATTGAATGGGAAATTAAAATTTTACAACTTGGTACCGTATCCCATTGTAATTTTTAGTGAAAATTAACGCAAGCCTTTGGACCTTGCAAGCTTCTAATTACGCATTAAGTACTAATTTTGCGGTTGTGAACAACTTCTTGTATTTAAATTAGCTCTACAAATGCTCCCGGAAAAATATTTGTAATAAATTAAATTAAACTTATTCAGTTTATGAGTTTTTAAAAAGAAAAGTAAGACTAAAATATCATACAAAGTAATATATAAACCAATATACCATTATATATACCAAGGAAGTCGGATCCAAGCAGAGTGTATGTCTTGAGTCAATTTACCACCTTGGCATATATAGTTCGAATTGAGGCTGTAGAACTGGAGCTCCACAATCACACATCGATGAGATTTAATAGCAGCTTTCAAGTCTGTTCAAATTTTTCCACTCAAGTAAAAGGAGAAATGAAAATCGCTTGTTTATTTTCAAGATTTTAATTACAATTTAAATAAACCTATTTACAACACCTTCCCGCCACTATTTCACCTCCAGCTGTTTCATTCTCTCGTCTAACTGCGACACCAACACCTGTTGGTGTGCTCCTAGCTTACTAACAACATCCCCTCCAACACTCTCCAACGTCTGCACGAATTCGGATTGCGCGGCTTGCAAGCTCGGTATGGTGGAGTACTTGACGAGCTCATCTTTGCTCATAAATCTTCCTTCGTAAACACCGGCTGAAATAATTAAACACCGTTCTTTAAAAACTATAAAAGCAGAAGGAATAAAAAATTTAAAAATCGATAAAGTCTGCACAAATATTTCTCCACAACTAAAATAAGCAAACAGTGCTATTAAAAAAAACACAAAAAAAAGTGCAGAAAAGTCCCCAAGAGCAACTGGAAGTCGGTGAATCTCGACTAATTATCATCACCAAGAAGCAATATACTATATTCAGAAATTTGGCCGCCATGATTTTCACGTGTACATCTTTTCACATCTTCTCACACCTTCTTTAATGTGTAAATTAATACTACACAGCTTGCCTACCCTTTCAAACGAACATAATTTTGATTTTTGAGCCTACAACAGGTGGCATGAGAGATGAGAGCGCTAATCACTCATCGACCATAGGCTGCATTGCCTTAGAATTCATTTTTAATTTACCTAATAACACAAGCTGAGGGATTTTTTTGGTAACTTTCAATAAAGCCTTGACATTCGCTTCCGGACTAAAGACGATCATATTGTGCGCTATGTAGACCTGCAGAACAGCCTCGTACGGTGTTCCTTTGACAGCCATCTCCAGCGTCTTCTTGCCGAAGTTCTTGTACAGCATGTTTTGCTTGTGGAACATGACATACGCTTTATAGTGCTGCTCGGCGTTCATGGGGTTCATGTGGTAGAAAGCGACAAGGCGGGAGGCCTCGAACTTTTCGAGCAGCTCGTTCGCGAATATCCTCTGCAGGGGGTTCTCCACGGAATCCCTATCCCACAGTTTCACATCCTTATCGCAAAGCTGCAGGACGGGCTTGGGCCTGAGGATGTACGGTTTTGTAACGGATAGGAACGTGGCCCTGAGGTGGTTCGGGAGTTGAGGTCTCTTCAGGTTGATTTTGCCCCGGAAGCGTTTGGCCTGCACACAGATTGAAGCCACATCTAATAGACCTACAAATATATGAATTTTTATTGATAATAATAATTATATGTACTGGTTCCACAATATATATATTTTTTTAAATACGAGGTATCTGGCAAGGGATTTTGTTAAACTTCTACACAATTATGCGAAACTTAACTTCGTTACACAATTGAATGTAGTAAGAATTGGACTTTTAGTTTAACTGATGAACATGAACGTTTAATTAAATATGTCTCAAATATTCGAATGCTGAAAAACCTGCATTTGCTAAACTTTCTTGCAAAGGCAACCATTTTCAGTGACCTCACATTCAGTTGTAAGTCATTTACCTTTTCTGCTCAGTAGAGACATTTTAAAAGTTGCAGTTTGTGATGATTTAAATTATTATGTGAAAAAGGCTGTTATTTTTGTAGGTTATAAATTATTATTAATTGTAATGTGGGCAACTCAATGTACATCACTTAGATTCCATTTCAAATTCAGTAACTTCTGATATAAAAACGCTTTAAAAGGTATGCACACTATCAACAATTGTAGAACATTTTCAATAACAAATAATTCACGGTTGAAATGAAAAAAAAAAACTTTACGTATGAATAAGTAGTTGATGATCTTATAAAATGATTTATAGTTGTTATTTAGACATCAGTATCGTAACGTACATATTACGATACGATATGGCAATGTATAACAGTATCAGTGTCACTTTAGAAATACGTCATTATAATCTTAGAGTAGACATACATCTTAAAGTTTGACATTATATATTGATGTAGATAAATTCTACTACAAACTAAATAATTGTGTATGTACAAGTTTGCAAATCATTTAGGAAATTATTTCTTGTTATAGGTTTATCGTATTAGAAAAATAATTTAATGAGCCTCTTTTGCAAAATAATTCTGTAAAATATATAATAATTGAAGTAACAACATCAAATTTACTACCCAAAACATATCAACAACTTCCTCCTGCTCATCCATTCAGCTCCGACTCTGAGTGTTCTCCTTCCAAGGTGAAATTTCATACCAGGGCAGTAGAAGTTGAAGGAGATCGATCAGTTGCACCCAGTGAACACACATGTAGTGATTACGTATAGTTGGTTGCCTTCCAGATTACGTAAAATGTTCAAATATTATATCAAAAATTTGTTTCATATCTTTGAAAAGACTTTATTTAGAAAGTGTTGATGAGATTTATTTCTCTGGATTGGTGAACCATATTAAACTAATTAGTTAGTTGAAATGCCTGCATACAAGAGAGTAAATACAATAAAATTAATCGTACATGCCAAGAGCACTTGAATGTGAATAGAGAATCAACCTTCTTGAACTGCTAGGACCCTGATGTAAAATTTCGCCCAAGAACGAGAAGAGCAAAAGAATTTCATGCAAAAGTGCATGTACAACATAAAATGTTAAACAAACAGTTTTAGCAAATTAATATTGGTGAAAACAATAATTTATATTTTATTTAACACAATTATTATTCATTTTGAGTACACAAAGAAAAAATAACATAATAGTAACAACACAGTATGTGCAACTAGAACTGGAAATATAAATGGATGTATTTTTAAATATGTACTTTTGTCTCAAACTTTTGTCACTCAAAGCTGAAAAATGCTGGTGAATAACTAAAAAGTAGCCAGACTGATTTGTATCCGTTGTCCTTTGAAAATTTGCTAGGACAATCGATAAAGGGAAAATATTGGAATTTTCGTGAAAAAATGGATTTGAATATTTCCTATGGCAATCGATAGAGGGAAAATATGTAAGACTTTTCCCAAAACGGTTCGATGCAATTCCTTCAAGTTTTCGCGTGGGAGTGAATTTGATATGCAAATTTTCATTTCTATTATAATTTTTATCTCACAGCATTGCGGTTTGAATTTTAGGATTCAGTGCACTCGTTTAAATCAAAATTTTCCAACTATATATACTCATATTAATGAATTAAGTTGCCCTGTTGTTGATTGTTTAGAAAAATTATAAATTTTCGACATATAATAAATATAAAATCAGTCATCACAATGCAATAATAGAGTTTATTCCTTCTTTGTTTCTATTTAGTAGTGGTAAATTAGATGATAATAATTATATAATTCCGTTTAAATTTTACACAACTTAATTTTAACAAAATTTCAGTTTCATTAAATTTTGAAATGTACTGTAACTGATTAGCTATTAGAAAGCAGTCATTACATGCAATATAAACTTTCCACAAAAGTTAAAAATTCAATAGTGGGTAAAGAATATGGTAAACTATAAACAAGACTAGACTAAACAAGAATAAGATTTTCGAAAATCTGAAATTGTGAAAGATCTATAGGACGGCCTGAATGAGATTAAAGAAATACAGATTTATGGTTTATTTTTGCAAAAATATTCTTTTATTACACCGGAACAAATGGGATAGTTATGTTGAAACATTACTTCATAACTTTATTAATGGGAAGGTACCTATTAATAATGAGAGATGAGAGATGATATAAAAGGGAAGTATGAAAAATGTATGATTTATTTTTATATTACATGTTACAAATAACACACTTAATATTCACAGTATTAATGAAAGTCTGCTTAAAATAGACTCCTGGGTACATGTACGTTGTTACATGCACAAGTTTATTGGTCAAAGAAGATGGATAATACCTACTAGCGTATAATAAAAATGACCTTTAAAAAGTAAACGGGCAGTAGGTAAAATCCTCCACTCAGAAAAAATCCTAAGTAATTTACAGAATTCAATATAAAAACAACTAGGTATTTATTAGATTATTTACATATATTATTTTTTGTACAATATCAATACACATTTTAGCATCAAATATAAATGATTTATTTGTCTATATTAACAAAATCTGACTCTTTTTTTACATGTGTTTAAAATAGCAAACCGGAAGTTTATTTGCCACAATCTTATATCACAATTGCCTGAATTTTTAACAATGATTTTGCTTCAAAAACCAAAAGATTCACCACTTACAAAAATAGCCTCTTTTCAGTCCAGAAAAGCTGTATTACATTGAGATCCTCTTAAAATGTTTTCTTTTAAATTATTTTCAAGACAATTTTAAAAATACGCTTAGAAAATGAACGTAGTAGACATGCGTCCCTATCTGCTACTTTATATTACTCCAGAACTGCAAGAAAACTGTAAAAATAAAATGTATTCACGAGACCACACGACTGAATTAAAACAATGACAATTTCACATCATACACTAATCAGCAACAAATTTAAATCAATCTATAAAGATCAACGCGGGTCTGTATAACAAAACATACATTTTTTAGTTTTCTTGTCGTTATGGAACAAAGAAAATGATCAAATATTTCACAAATTCCAAATGACACCATATAACAAATCATGGAATGTCCATTAATAAGTTGCAAAATGCGTAGACACGTTCGCAATTAACGCACACACAAAATTTGCTAGTTACTAAATATAAAAATAGCTTTCGTTCATTAGAGTAAGATATCTCGCAAGGGTCCGGTGGGTGCGTTAATCCGAAACGGATGGAAACAATCTTACAAATAAGCTATAATAAATAACAATGTCTATTCGGTTATTAATAAAGACAAATTAATTTCAGACCGAATGCAACTAATATAATACAATGAAATTTGCTAAAATGCTAAATGTAATACAATATGGTAAAAATGGAAACCTTTAAAACTTTATAAACGATTAGAAGTAACTTTTATAAACAGTAAAATCATATTTGAACTAAACACATACTGGGATCATTATATACGAATAAATAAAAATATTGCACTCATACATTGTTTATTGTTTAAAATAATATAGGTTTTAGCTTCTAATAGTGAATAAAGTTTCGCTGGTACTTATTGGAATAGGTTCTCACCAATAATTAAATATACAACCTAAATAATGTAGTACAATTTTAATATTCAAATATTAATTTTTATGTGTATATATGATAATTTGATATAGGAAAAATTGTTTTGAATATTAATATTGTGTAAAAATAAATTCTATTTAACTTATAAATATATTTGGCATTTATATTTCAATCTGTTGTTTAGTGATAGAACAGAACTTCCAACTGCTATAATTGGACAGAAAAATAGAAGCAAAATAGTGTGGAAGTTCTGCAAATACAATTTTATTTAAATGTATGTATTTATGTATGGCTCGGGCACGCGACCCTGTCTATATAACACAAGCGGCTGGACTTTTAAAAGTTCTTAAGGTCTGCCTCTTAGAACATCAAGGAAAGGTGAGAACCGCTATAAATCATTAACAAAAGTTGCAAACAATAAATCAGCCTTGTTATTCCTTTCTATAAAAAAGTAAGCTAAACAACTTCAATAAAAAATAATCGAAATATACTAGACGCTCCTATACATAAAAAAGTAGATACTTAATAACTAATAGGTGACTATAATCAAAATGCACCCGTTTGCAACCATACAGGTTCACCACACGGACTCCCGTTTAAATGAAGTTCTCGTGTAGCAATCACAGAGCACGTTGGCCATCAGCCTGAAGCAATTTAACTTCTGTCACGGGACAGGTTGTTTGAACAGCTGGGAACGCCATTGGTCAAGGCCACGTACGGCGGACCTTCGAATTGTATGTTAGCCATGGGAGCACCAGGATATTCGGGCGGCGGCGACACTCGGGGCTCCCTGGCCTGCCCATCCTGTCAGACTTTGTGCATCTCGAACGCCTGCCTCCCGTAGGCTCCGGCGTACACGTCAGGATGCGTGCGACCTGGGGGAGCTGTTGCTACTGGATAATAATCTATTGTAATAAATTACTAGTTAGTTGTGTTAGTGTTTGCGTGACTACCTGCTGCAACACTCCCGGCCGACGGAGCAATTTCCATCAGACTGCGGGCGGAGTGTCACAGCCGCATGAAAATTAAAATGGAAAGGTGCCGGATTAATAGAGAACAGGACAGAATGCAAAAGAGATAGATGTAAGCGAAAAACCAAACAAGTGTGATCGATGTATTTCAGTGCACAATGATTGGTGATGGCATACCTTTCGGAGCGGCATACTGCTGCCCTCTGCCTTCACCGTATCCATGACGTGGCCCGTGGCTTCCAGTCGGCCTGTTCGGCCTCTCCGCTCTTCTGCCAGGTGCTGAATGGCCATGAACATTCGTGTGGTTCGCACCTCCACCATGATTCCGCTACAATAGTAATAATTTTAATACAAATTTTATACAAATAGAGAAGACACTTTTCCACAGAACAGGATGTATTATAATAGAAAGAACCGTTAGATCTTTACATATCCTGTAAGTATAAATTTATCGTGAACATCCAATCATATATTAATGTATTGAATTTAAATTTACCATTCTTCGTAATGTATGCATCGGTCTTCTTAGAGTATCACTGATCCTCCTGGCCGGAGGCTTCTTAGGATTTGATGAAGGTGTATGTACAGCACAGCACTTGATGAAGAGTCCCATAAATATAATAAAAATGATACCCATTAGAAGGACGGCCCACCAATACTCCGTAATCCACTGGGCGACGGTGAGGAGGGTCTCTTTATTTAATAAAAGGTTCATTAAGCGCACCAACGGACCATCCGCATCCACTGCTCTACATTTTAAGAACACATCGCAGTAACCCTGCAGAATAAGCGGTTTAGAGATGTGTGTGATAAAGGGGAAAAGAGGTGTACCTGAAAGTTGTCACAGGGGGATCCTGGTCGCAAACTGATCCCTCCCGGGGGCAATCCGACTAAATGCGCAAACTCACTGGTGCTCCTACACTTATCAGTACCGTTCTGACATGCCAATTCGCAAAGTTTTCTTTTATCGATATTAGGAGTGTCTTGGGTGGTGAGCGAGCACGCTGTAAGGTTCCACTCAAGGCAAATCGATCCTGTGCATTCTCCGTTGATGCACAGTTGAGTGCCGTTATTGCACCTCGTCTTATTGGGCCGAGGACTAGGCGATGGACATTCTGCAGTCTCACCGTTGCATTTGGAAGAGCGTGAGCAATCGGACTCAGTCTTGCAGATCTCCTTCTTCCACGCAGGCATGAATTGGCAGGTCTCACTACTGCAGCATGGACCCTGACTAGGGCTGCATTGGGTTCTCGACCTTCGCTGGCATCCCTTTGCTGACATATTCAGTTTTTTGTCTTCGACACCCACGATCCTGGGATAACAACATTTGTCCTTGCACTCTTTATCGTCGTACCCACAGTCACACTCCTCGCCGGCCTCCACGATCTTATTGCCGCAGAAAGCGCCAGCCGAGGCACTGAAACAGTTCCTCTTTTTGTTATCGTTTATGGCATCTAGCACGTTCGAGATGTTCCCGACACTACAACCCGAGAATTTACTGTTGTTAGGGCGATCACCACTCGTCGCCGACGCGAACATAATGAAGTTCCCATTCAGACCGCCCGGCCTACATTCCGGTGGGTAATCATGCTAAAATAATATTTTTTAATACAAAACTGACAATTTGATACACATACATACCGGTGATCCGAAGTTGTGGCCAATCTCGTGGGCCAGCGTTAATTGAGACACTTTTGGTGGAACCCTGCTGTTGTAATTTACAAAAGTTATAATGCCTGTGTTAAGAGACCGCTTCGTGCTCTGGTACATGCCTCCAATGGTCTCGGTGTATGTTTTATACTTCTCACAAATGCCACCAGAAGCACCTGATGCCGAGGCCACCCATGCAAGGCCCAGGGTGCCTCCTGTGAAGTCTCTGTAGGTGAAGACGTAGGCTAGACAAAAGTCCTCATGGTTGCCTAAGGAATGTATGTTTAGGAAGTTGCTGACGTCTATGTTCTCCAAGCAGAATTGGTTCATGTCGCAGTTCATACATCTGCAGGAAAGGTCGTCATCAATCTAAAATAATTGAAATGTCAATTAAGCGACACTAAAATAGAAACTTACAACATTGATTTAGAACATTACTTAAAACAATTAGATGTTTAATAAAGTACGAATGTAACTACAATAATATAACTAGAATTAAGTAATTTTCAATTTTATATTTTAATATTATTGAAACTTTTAGAGATTAAAAACAATATACTCCTATAATTCAACAGATGATACATTTACTTGATGAGACATAAATTACTTTGTTTATAAATACAGGTTGATAATTAATAATAATTTCCAGCATTTATAAATATCCATTAGTTTACAGTTACATTCTTATAAAACTGAACAATATAAATATTAGGTATTCTTCAGTGCCTTGCCAAACAATATTATATAAAAATTATTCTTGCCTTGATCCGTTGCACTTCAAATTTAATATCCCTGTGTTCTACTCGGCCATCGAACTTCGTATCTCGGTAAATGTAATTAACGGCAGTGACATGATGAGCAATGAGTGATAAAATCTCTTCTCTTGTCTTCTCATTCACTTCCATCTCTTTCCTAGGATCCATATGCTGTAATTTCAATTGAATTTAAAAGTCAACTGCTAGAAAGAAACAGTAAAAAAATAAAAAGCCACTTATTTCCACTAACTGTGGGCTTATATTTACAAATTAAAGATGTTTCATAAACACTTGTTAATATAAGAAAACGGGCTTGAGTTTTATTTAAATAAGGAATGTAATAGTTTATGTATTATTGAGGGCATTAAAAGTTGGTTTGTAGCTTAATGTATTAACTAGATCGTGGTATGCAAATTTAAAAGAAAACTTATAATTATTGAATGTTTTGATTGAATCACTCTTTTGTAATTTATTATTAAACTGGTATACATTTTTGTTCCAACTGAACAAATTTATATGCATTATTTCTTTAAAGAGTTAACATCCGGAACTATAATGGATTTGCTTAGTATAACATTAAATTTGAAACATTAAAACCTCTAAATTATGAAATAGCATTAATTTAAAATGACCCTTTTCCAAAACTAATAGACACATGAAAATAGCATCAACTTTTGATTAAAAATTCATCTGACACACAAAAGGCATTAAGCAACTTTAAAGTTTACCTCAGGGAAACCCTCTCGAATGTGCCTCCATATCAGCGGGTCGGTTTGGATGTACAGCGAGCAGGTCTTCTTGTTTTCGTCCCTCCTGGTGGCCCTCTTGAAGCGGTCGTGTACCCCCTCGTTCGCCTCTCTGGAGTACTTGCTGAAGGAGTCCTCCTGGTTCGTCAATTTGCCGGGGTTCAGATATGAAGGGGACACTTTCTTGTGCTTCTTGGGTTTCAGTTTTGTTGGAGGTGGAGGTGTATCCTCGACCGCTGAGTTTTGGATAGAGTCCATCCACTGAGAGACCTCGTCTGTTATACCGCATCCTCCAGAATGGCCTGAAATAAGAAAGGATGGGTAATACATATCAAAATAATTAAAGTATGCAAGTTTATACTACAAAAATCTAATTTTTATTAGAAGAGCAATTATAATCATAATAAATAACCATTATTGCAAAAAATGGTAGGTTTCATTAATAAAAATTCCATGATACGTAGCATAACTTAATTTTATAAAAAATATATTATACAGTTCACCACTAATCCCAAAACATGTAGACTAAAATTGTGAATTTTTTTGAGTCATTGGAAATTTATTAATTTTATGAAAGGATGGTAATTTGCTTAATGACCAGACTGATCTTATATGTTCTCCCCTCTTCAATTGTTATAAAATTTAGTTTATATTGTGTTAGTTCTTATTTTAGATAAAATCATACTTCAAAATTTACTATTTTACTACTTAGTACTAGTAGTAGTACTAGTACTAGGGAAGACAAAATAAAAAGCATATTTAGAATTTTTTTATTTACGCAATTATAATCATAATAAATAACCATTATTGCAAAAAATGGTAGGTTTCATTTATAAAAATTCCATGATACGTAGCATAACTTAATTTTATAAAAAATGTATTATACAGTTCACCACTAATCCCAAAACTAAACTAGTCTACACATGTAGACCAAAATTGTGAATTTTTTGGAGTCATTGGAAATTTATAAATCCACTTTATGGAAGGATGATAATTTACTTAATGACCAGACTGATCTTATATTTTCTCCCCTCTTCAATTGTTGTAAAATTTAGTTTATATTATGTTAATTATTATTTTAGATAAAATCAGACTTAAAAATTTACTATTTTACTACTTATTACTAGTAGTAGTACTAGTACTAGGGAAGAAAAATAAAAAGCATATTTAGATTTTTTTATTTACGCAATTATAATCATCAGAAATAACCATTATAGCAAAAAAATGGTAGGTTTCATTTATAAAAATTCCATGATACGTAGCATAACTTAATTTTATAAAAAAATGTATTATACAGTTCACCACTAATCCCAAAACAAGTAGACAAAAATTGTGAATTTTTGGAGTCATTGGAAATTTATAAATCCACTTTATGAAAGGATGGTAATTTACTTAATGACCAGACTGATCTTATATTTTCTCCCCTCTTCAATTGTTATAAAATTTAGTTTATATTGTGTTAACTCTTATTTTAGATAAAATCAGACTTCAAAATTTACTATTTTACTACTTAGTACTAGTAGTAGTACTAGTACTAGGGAAGAAAAATAAAAAGCATATTTAGAATTTATTTATTTACTCTATCATATAGAATATAGATGAAGTATAGCAATAGCACATTATACTACGTATTAACACAACATGACCATTTACAAACAAATGCTTTTTTTGTGTCTGAATCTATGGTTTGTGGAAAAATAAAACTTGAAATTTCCTATTTGGACAAAAGTTAATTGCGGCCATGTTTAATACATTTTAAAATTAATTGCCTTAAAACAAAATTTAGATTTTAGAAATTTAGTTTTCGAAAAATTATCCTATAGTTATATTTTATAGAAACTAGGTATTAAATTATTATTTATTTTAGTTTTTTTAGAAAAAAATACTCGTATGAAGCAATAAAAAAGTTAATGGTTATACCTCACAAACTTTATATCAAATAAATCTGAAACGGAAGCGTCTTTCAGATGGGCCTATAGTCGTTTACAATTTGCATTTAAGAGGCCTCTTTACCCAAAGGCGGTATAGGGAATTGCATGCAAACGACAGCCAAGATAATTCATGAACGGGTCAACATAGATACAATCGGAGACCTGATTTAGAAAGTTTATACATTTATCTACAATTGAGCCGAGTAGTTTTAAGAAATAATAAAATGGTGATTTATTATGTTGATTGAAAGAATGGCATGTTTAGCCGATTTGTGATATTTTGTTCTGTATTTATTACATAATTTATTACTCTGTAATTAAAACAGGGTACAAATAATGGAAATTCCATCGGGGTATTTGGAGCTAATATTATTGCAAACCACCTTCTTTTTCCTTGTTCAAATATCTTTAATTATAATGGAGTATTCTTGTCTGCAAATAAATCCGATTAGGTGATCAGAAATAAGTCAACTTTAATTTACTTTTTAAAACTACTTTGTCTAATTGTAGATAAATGTCTAAACTTTCTATATCAGTTCTCAGATTGTAATTATGTAAATTCGTTCGTGAATTATTTGGTTGTTGCTTATTAATAATGCTGTATACTAGCTGGGGCAAAGAGGCCTCTTAAGAAAGCCACGTTGCAATGAATATAACAAAATGTACAAAAGTTGGAATAAAATTAATTCATGATTTTAAAAATATGATAAAAAATGTTGTAATAATCTCAAAATTTGCCTTTATATCTTCAATAATAACTAACGAGTTATGAAGAAAAAAAATTCAAATATAAGTATAATACTTATACATATGTTTATAACTTTTGATTTGCTGACTTGTTACAATTGTTATCCGATTCAATATTTGCAAGCATATAAATTATAATTTCAAATTATATTGCCTAAAAATTTTAAAATGCAATCATTCTAAGACGATTCCTGAAGAAATTTCCCTGAAAACTGAAAAAAAGTTCTTACCTTCCCGCTCATCGTGATAGGGATCCGACACGTGGTCCTCCTGGTAAATAACGGAGTGGAACGTCCTATTGGGGTGTTTATCGTGCGGGAAGTAGTGGTGTGCCTTCTCCACGTAGTACGACCCCGAGGGGGATATTATCTTGCCCTCGAAGACGCCACCCATAAGCGAACCGAACACGGCGCTGCCGGATTCTCCTGGAGCAGAACAAACAGGGTATCGATTAATTTTTGGCGATTTATTATACACGAGCGAATTCATGAATTTACAAAATCAAAGGTCGATTGCAGGGGGTGAATAATTCAGCGATATTACGGGCACGGAAGGCCCAGACGTTATAAAATCGCCGCTTGGAAAATGGGTTAACATTAATTTTTTAGTGTAAATAAAAGGTAACTCGTACATTAAATAACCGATTAGACATAGACCTATCAGCAATCAGCAAGAAAACTCTACCAATCTAGAAGTTTACTATATTAAAGACTACATTATTGCCTTCATTATAATTGTGGTTACAATAAAGAAAAGTTCTCAAATAAATTTTAATTGTTCTGGTGGAGAGTTATATGTTTCATTTTCTCCCTTATTTAATATTGAAACTTTGTCAAATTTGCAGTAGAAATAGTTTCAGGTATACTGTACACGAATCTTATATTAAATTTACAAATAGTCAATTTTCATAATTATCAGTTTTAGCTAACCCCTAGTTGTCAATGCAGAAAGTTAAGTGTTTGATTTTCTCCCTTATTTAATACTGAAATTTTGTCAAATTTTCAGGAGAATTAGTTTCAGGTGTACTGTACACGAATCCAATATCAAATTTGCAAATAATAAATTTTCAGAAATTTCAGTAATAGCTAATCCACTTGTCAATTGAGAAAGTTAAGTGTTTGATTTTCTCCCTTATTTAATAGGGAAACTTTATCAAATTTTCAAGAGAATTAGTTTCAGGTGTACTGTACTCGAATCTAATATCAAATTAGCAAATAATAAATTTTCAGAAATATCAGTAATAGCTAATCCATACTTGTCAATTGAGAAAGTTAAGTGTTTGATTTTCTCCCTTATTTAATACCGAAACTTTGCCAAATTTTTACGAGAATTAGTTTCAGGTGTACTGTACACGAATCTAATATCAAATTTGCAAATAATAAATTTTCAGAAATTTCAGTAATAGCTAATCCATACTTGTCAATTGAGAAAGTTAAGTGTTTGATTTTCTCCCTTATTTATTACTGAAATTTTGTCAAACTTTCAGGAGAATTAGTTTCAGGTGTACTGTAGACGAATCTCATATCAAATTTGCAAATAATAAATTTTCAGAAATTTCAGCAATAGCTAATCCATACTTGTCAATTGAGAAAGTTAAGTGTTTGATTTTCTCCCTTATTTAATACTGAAACTTTGTCAAATTTTCAGGAGAATTAGTTTCAGATGTGCTGTACACGAATCTAATATCAAATTTGCAAATAATAAATTTTCAGAGATTTCAGTAATAGCTAATCCATACTTGTCAATTGAGAAAGATAAGTGGTTGATTTTCTCCCTTATTTAATACTGAAACTTTGTCAAATTTTCAGGAGAATTAGTTTCATGTGTACTGTACACGAATCTAATATCAAATTTGCAAATAATAAATTTTCAGAAATTTCAGTAATAGCTAATCCATACTTGTCAATTGAGAAAGTTAAGTGTTGATTTTCTCCCGTATTAAATACTGAAACTTTGTTAAATTTTCAGGAGAATTAGTTTCAGGTGTACTGTACTCGAATCTAATATCAAATTTGCAAATAATAAATTTTCAGAAATTTCAGTAATGGCTAATCCAAACTTGTCAATTGAGAAAGTTAAGTGTTTGATTTTCTCCCTTATTTAATACTGAAACTTTGTCAAATTTTCAGGAGAATTCGTTTCAGGTGTACTGTACACGAATCTAATATCAAATTTGCTTATAATAAATTTTCAGAAATTTCCGTAATAGCTAACCCATACTTGTCAATTGAGAAAGTTAAGTGTTTGATTTTCTCCCTTATTTAATACTGAAATTTTGTTAAATTTTCAGGTGAATTAGTTTCAGGTGTACTGTATACGAATCTAGTATCAAATTTGCAAATAATAAATTTTCAGAAGTTTCAGCAATAGCTAATCCATATTGTCAATTGAGAAAGTTAAGTGTTTGATTTTCTCCCTTATTTAATACTGAAACTTTGTCAAATTTTCAGGAGAATTAGTTTCAGGTGTACTGTAGACGAATCTAATATAAAATTTGCAAATAATAAATTTACAGAAATTTCAGTAATAGCTAATCCGTACTTGTCAATTGAGAAAGTTAAGTGTTTGATTTTCTCCCTTATTTAATACTGAAACTTTGTCAAATTTTCAGGAGAATTAGTTTCATGTGTACTGTACACGAATCCAATATCAAATTTGCAAATAATAATTTTTCAGAAATTTCAGTAATAGCTAATCCATACTTGTCAATTGAGAAAGTTAAGTGTTGATTTTCTCCCTTATTTAATACTGAAACTTTATCAAATTTTCAGGAGAATTAGTTTCTGGTGTACTGTATACGAATCTAATATCAAATTTTCAAATAATAAATATTCAGAAATTTCAGTAATAGATAATCCATACTTGTCAATTGAGAAAGTTGAGTGTTTGATTTTCTCCCTTATTTAATACTAAAACTTTGTTAAATTTTCAGGAGAATTAGTTTCAGGTGTAGTGTACACGAATCTAATATCAAATTTGCTTATAATAAATTTTCAGTAATAGCTAACCCATACTTGTCAATGGAGAAAGTTAAGTGGTTGATTTTCTCTCTTATTTAATACTGAAATTTTGTCAAATTTTCAGGATAATTAGTTTCAGATGTACTGTACACGAATCTAATATCAAATTTGCAAATAATAAATTTTTAGAAATTTCAGTAACAGCTAATCCATACTTGTCAATTGAGAAAGTTAAGTGTTTGATTTTCTCCCTTATTTAATACTGAAACTTTGTCAAATTTTCAGGAGAATTAGTTTCAGGTGTACTGTACACGAATCTAATATCAAATTTGCTTATAATAAATTTTCAGAAATTTCAGTAACAGCTAACCCATACTTGTCAATTGAGAAAGTTAAATGTTTGATTTTCTCCCTTATTTAATACTGAAATTTTGTCAAATTTTCAGGAGAAATAGTTTCAGGTATACTGTACACAAATCCAATATCAAATTTGCAAATAATAAATTTTCAGAAATGTCAGTAATAGCTAATCCATACTTGTCAATTGAGTAAGTTAAGTGTTTGATTTTCTCCCTTATTTAATACTGAAATTTTGTCAAATTTTCAGGAGAATTAGTTTCAGGTGTACTGTACACGAATCCAATATCAAATTTGCAAATAATAAATTTTCAGAAATTTCAGTAATGGCTAATCCATACTTGTCAATTGAGAAAGTTAAGTGTATGATTTCTCCCTTATTTAATACTGAAACTTTGTCAAATTTTCAGGAGAATTAGTGTCAGGTGTAGTGTACACGAATCTAATATCAAATTAGCTTATAATAAATTTTCAGTAATAGCTAACCCATACTTGTCAATGCAGAAAGTTAAGTGGTTGATTTTCTCCCTTATTTAATACTGAAATTTTGTCAAATTTTCAGGATAATTAGTTTCAGATGTACTGTACACGAATCTAATATCAAATTTGCAAATAATAAATTTTCAGAAATTTCAGTAATAGCTAATCAATTCTTGTCAATTGAGAAAGTTAAGTGTTTGATTTTCTCCCTTATTTAATACTGAAACTTTGTCAAATTTTCAGGAGAATTAGTTTCAGGTGTACTGTAGACGAATCTAATATAAAATTTGCAAATAATAAATTTACAGAAATTTCAGTAATAGCTAATCCATACTTGTCAATTGAGAAAGTTAAGTGTTTGATTTTCTCCCTTATTTATTACTGAAACTTTGTCAAATTTTCAGGAAAATTAGTTTCAGATGTACTGTACACGAATAAAATATCAAATTTGCAAATAATAAATTTTCAGAAATTTCAGTAACAGCTAATCCAACTTGTCAATTGAGAAAGTTAAGAATTTGATTTTCTCCCTTATTTAATACTGAAGGTTTATATAAGGTTTATGGATTTTTCCTGACTAGCAAACTGTTATTTCCGAATATGAATGTGTTTTTCTTAATCAGGTAGCCAAGTTATTCAGAATAAATATGTTATACCTGTCTGTATATTGGTCTGCATACCTGCAAACCTCCAAAAATTTGCGGCCTCTGGATTTTGCCGCCCTGGGATAGCCCTGATGGGGGCTATCAGGGCTATCCCTGATAGGGCTATCCCCCTTATAAATCCCCCACTGATCACAATGTCGACATGCATCAGAATATTGAAAAAATTTCGTCTTAAATAATAAACAAAAGACGGTAGCTAATTTTGGTTTTCAGCATTCAGTTTCAGGCAAAAACAAATATTGAGGATGTAGTCATTGAGTCATTTTTCTATGACTTATAGTTTAAAGTTCCACTATACCTGCTAATATAAAAATTTCCCCACCATGTATAGTGGTGTTACTATACATGTTAACTTAATAAATGGTAATGAGCTAGTAATGTTAGCTTAAGTTACTTAATTACTTAAGCAACTTTAGGTACAAAAGTTCCTTTTTTCTTTTAATCTTGCGGCAATTTTATGGATTATGTACTGAGCGATTGCTAATAAATTGATAAGAAATTTCTTTGATTTGCTAAGTTAATGTTAGTTTTTTTTTTTGTTCGTTTCATCTTCATTTCTATAGCCCTCATGCCCCCTCCCCTAAATCCGCCGCTGGGTGTTATTTTCATAATGAATTTTCAGAGATTTTTCACATCTTAGTGGATAAAAATAGCATGTCTTACCAAGGTTGGGAATAAATTACCTTACGGACAGATGTAGGTAGACATTGACTGCTCAATGTTTTTCTAATCTCCTTGTGAGCAACATAAACAGACAAATAACTATTCGAAACTTCATCAATGTGTGGAAAGACCGTCTGAAAAATTATGTACGTTGCCGCCTTCCGCAATGGCTGTCCTGCATCTGCTCATCCCAAATAAACGACGAGCTTGCAGAAAAGTGAAAGTTATAGTTTTTTTATAAGGATTATAGATTTTTCCTCACTAGCAAACTGTTATTTCTGAATACGAATGTGTTTTTCTTAATCAGGTAGCCAAGTTATTCAGAATAAATATGTTATACCTGTCTGTATATTGGTCTGCATACCTGCAGACCTCCAAAAATTTGCGGCCCCTGGATTTTGCCGCCCTGGGATAGCCCTGATGGGGCTATCAGGGCTATCCCTGATAGGGCTATCGCCCTATAAATCCCCCACTGATCACAATG
Source organism: Othius punctulatus (assembly GCA_951805005.1). Taxonomy (NCBI): domain Eukaryota; kingdom Metazoa; phylum Arthropoda; class Insecta; order Coleoptera; family Staphylinidae; genus Othius; species Othius punctulatus. Next base: position 19,167,888 of record OX638145.1, read on the forward strand.
TCGACATGCATCAGAATATTGAAAACTTTTCGTCTTAAATAATAAACAAAAGACGGTAGCTGATTTTGGTTTTCAGCATTCAGTTTCTGGCAAAAACAAAAATTGAGGATGTAGTCATTGAGTCATTTTTCGATGACTTATTGTTGAGAGTTCCACTATACCTGCTAATATAAAAATTTCCCCATCATGTATAGTAGTGTTACTATACATGTTAACTTAATAAATGGTAATGAGCTAATAATGTTAGCTTAAGTAACTTAATTACTTAAGCACCTTTAGGTACAAAAGTTCCTATTTTCTTTTAATCTTGCGGCAATTTTATGGATTATGTACTGAACGATTGCTAATAAATTGATAAGAAATTTCTTTGATTTGCTAAGTTAAGCCATGTTTTGGCGGAATGGTTGATTTTGGAAATTATAGCAACTTGCAGTAATTACTTTCAAAAAACAATTTTTTGTTCGCCTTGTACAAAGGAGATATGATAAAATGTAAATATGTTTTAGCAGAATATGGAATAATCGGAGGGTGTCAAGGGCATACATCTGGGGATCTCAATTAAAACGGTTTGTGCCCTTAAATTACAGAAATTTACCTGACATAAATTTCCCCAGATGCAATCGCGCTGGCGACCTAAATAAACGCCGCGCCGTGTTCTAGATCTAATTACTTGTTAGCCCAAGTAACGAAAGGGTTTATTAAAAATGGAACGAATTTATTTCATAAACGTCCACCATATTAGGCAGATAGCATCGGGCGCCGTGAATTTATTTCGCTCTCTGGCGCATTTTCCCCCGTCTGCCGCGCGCATTGTACGGGCGGATTAACCGATTCATTTAAATATCAATTCGGATAGAAAAAGCGATTTATTGCCGGGGGCGAGCGGGGGCGGCGGTGATATATGTTCCCTGTAAATTACGCCTTATCCATACGATATAAAAAAGGGGGGCCACGCGGGGCTGTAATAAATGAAATAAAAGTAAGTTGCGAAAAAGGGGGGCCCCCGGTGATCAATCATACTTAGCTCCGAATACATCCGGGCAATGACAAGTGCGTTACACGGGGATTCCTTCAGCCGCTCCCAAGTTTTCCGCAAAGGTGTGAAATGTATTTTTGATTAAGGCAGTTTGCGCGCCCCGCCGTGCGGAAAAACGCGCTCCCTTTCAGGCTTATCTACGGTCCAGGGTAAACAACCACTCGATTTTCCCGCGAGAGGAAAAACCCACCCCCGGCATTATTAACGGGGCCATAACTGCTGAATTATAATGTGATGAATTGCTAAGCACTAAATAACAAACCCCTTTTTGGCATAAATTAAAATTTTCATTTATACTTCTATCAAATCAGTACGTACAAACAAACGTGCGCAATTAGGATCAATTTGAAAGTAAATTGAAAAAATACAAACAAGATAAAAACAACGCATTTTTTGGTAAATTGAGTTACTAGACGAAAAGGAGTGTATTTTACATTAAATTAAAAATTGGCCTGTTTTGAGATTTTATGAAAAACCAGAGCTCTCCAAGTTTAACCATGTATAATTTTCTTAATTGTTTAACATACAAATAATTTCCCCCTGTCTGTAACTGAACTTTACATTATCATGTGTACAACAGGAATGCGACATGCATTGTTTTGCAAATTAAATAAAAAATAATGGACCTTAAAGCGTAATTCGGTGAAAAGCTTTACAGCGAACCCCAATAACAATAAACCCAAAATCGAAACAGGCGTACAGCGCGCGCAATCGACTTTCATTAATTCCCATTGAAGCTTTCAGTTTCCATGAATAATTGCTGCGTATTGCAAATAACTTTATGAATAATACCGTCGGTGGGATGCAAAACCCGTCGCTCATGAATTATTAATCCGGCTTTTTCTGCACCAGAATCCTTGCGGGCGCGCGGGCGTGGAAAACGCAAGATGCAATATTACAGCGCAGTTTATGAATAAACAAGTTAATCTTCAGTTCAGCGCCGTGGATATGCAAGTGGGTTAAACTAAGTTTTAATCCCGGAGTGGCTCATTAATAAATGACGCCGCATTTGTAACTGGCGCACACCTAAGAACACGGGAAAGCGGAGCTTTTGCATAATGTAACGACTGCGAAAAAAGTGTCACGTAGTCTAAGTAGGTTATGCAATATATAAAGCGCGTGTTGTAGGACCGCCCGATAAACTTGTGGGGTGGCTGTAGTTGGAGAACTGTAATTTCCAGTGCTAGCAAACTTTCTGCAATCAAAGGGCGAGTAATTTTTACATATTCAATTATTACTACGCCAACAACACATTCGGGTGAGTTTACTAGAGTTTTCGTTTATAAAAATTTAAAAAAAAAGGAATTATATATACGGTATTATTAATACGCATGAAATAATAAAAATGCAGTTTCAAATTACAAGTGTACAGTTTGCAGGAGTATAAGGTAAGTATAAGGTTCACAAGAGGATAAGTACTTTGATAGTATAAGTATAATCATGCAATTTGCAAGGATATAACTTTGAAGTTTGCTGGAGTATAAGTACGTAGTTAGTATGAGTATGCGGCATGCAGGACTATAAGTGTGCAGCTTTCATGAGTACAAGTATGCAGGTTGCAAGAGTATAAGAAAAGTTTGCTGGAGTATAAGTACTTAGTTAGTAAAAGTATAAGTATGCAATCTGTACCAGATAAAGTTCACAAGGTATAAGTTATGAAGTCTGCAGAAGAATAAGTATGTGGTTTGCAGGAGTATAAGTATGAAGTTTGCTGCAGTATAAGTACGTAGTTAGTACGAGCATGCGGCATGCAGGACTATAAGTGTGCAGTTTTCATGAGTACAAGTATGCAGGTTGCAAGAGTATAAGAAAAATTTGCTGGAGTATAAGTACTTAGTAAAAGTATAAGTATGCAATCTGTACCAGATAAAGTTCACAAGGTATAAGGTAATATAAATACAAGCTCGAATAAGTATATTTAAGAAGTCTGCAGAAGTATAAGTATGTAGTTTGCAGGAGTATAAGTATAAAGTTTACTGGTGTATGAGCCCAGTTAGTGAAAGTACGTAGTCTTCAAGAGTATGAGCTATAATTATAGCGTTTACATGGGCATAAGTATTTAGCTCGTATAAGTAAGTAGGTAATTTGCAGTATAAGTGTATAGTTTGCAAGAATATAAGTATTGAGTTTTCATGAGTACAAGTATAAAGGTTGCAAGAGTACAAATATGAAGGTTGCAATGGCATAAGTATGAAGGTTGCTGTAGTACAAATACGCAATTGGTAGGAATGTGCAGTTTACAAGATTATAAGTACATATGCAATCTCTAAGAGTATAAGTATGCAGTTTGCAGGAGTATACGGTGTAATTATAAATTTCACATGGGTAAAAGTATTTAGTTCGAATAAGTACAAATAAGCAGTATGAAGTTTGCAGGAGTATAAGTACATAGTACGAGTATGCGGCATGCAGGACTATAAGTATTTAGTTAGTAAAAGTATGAAGTTTGCTGCAGTATAAGTATGCAGGTTGCAAGAGTATAAGAAAAGTTTGCTGGAGTATAAGTACTTAGTTAGTAAAAGTATAAGTATGCAATCTGTACCAGATAAAGTTCACAAGGTATAAGGTAATACAAATACAAGCTCGAATAAGTATATTTATGAAGTCTGCAGAGGTATGAGTATATAGTTTACAGGAGTATAAGTATGAAGTTTACTGGTATAAAAACGCAGTTAGTTGAAGTATGCAGTTTTCAGGAGTATAAGGTATAATTATAGCGTTCACATGGGTACAAGTATACAGCTCGTATAAGTATAAGTAAGTAGGTAATTTGCAGTATAAGTGTATAGTTTGCAGGAATATAAGTATTGAGTTTTCATGAGTACAAGTATGAAAGTTTACAAGAGTACAAATATGAAGGTTTAAGAGTATAAGTATGAAGTTTGCTGAAGTATAAATACGCAATTGGTAGGAGTGTGCAGTTTACAAGAATATAAGTACATATGCAATCTGAAAGAGTATAAGTATGCAGGAGTTGCAGCAGTATGCTTTATACTTCATACTTGTACTTATGAAAACTCAATACTTATATTCCTGCAAACTATACACTTATACTGAAAATTACATACTTACATTTATACAAGTTGAATACTTGTACCCATGTGAACGTTATAATTATACCTTTATACTCCTGAAAAACTGCATACTTCCACTAACTGCGTTCTTATACCAGTAAACTTCATACTTATACTACTGCAAACTACATACTTATACTTCTGCAGACTTCATAAATATACTTATTCGAGCTTGTATTTATATTAACTTATACCCGTGTGAACTTTATACTAGTACAGAAAAGCATACTTATACTTATACTAAGTACTTATACTCCAGTAAACTTTTCTTATACTCTTGAAACCTGCATACTTGTACTCATGAAAACTGCACACTTATAGTCCTTCATGCCGCATACTCGTACTAATTACGTACTTATTCTGCAGCAAACTTCATACTTATACTCCTGCAAACTACATACTTATACTCCTGCAAACTTCATACTGTTTATTTGTACTTATTCGAACTAAATACTTTTACCCATGTGAAATTTATAATTACACCGTATACTCCTGCAAACTGCATACTTATACTCTTACAGATTACATATGTACTTATAATCTTGTAAAGTGCACACTCCTACCAGTTGCGTATTTATACTCCAGCAAACTTCATACTTATACTCTTGCAACCTTCATATTTGTACACTTGCAAACGTCATACTTGTACTCATGAAAACTCAATACTTATATTCTTGCAAACACTTATACTGCAAATTACCTACTTACATATTCTTATACGAGCTGAATACTTATACCCATGTGAACGCTATAATTATAGCTCACACTCTTGAAGACTACATACTTTCACTAACTGGGCTCATACACCAGTAAACTTTATACTTATACACCAGGAAACTTTATACTTATACTCCTGCAAACTACATACTTATACTTCTGCAGACTTCATAAATATACTTATTTGAGCTTGTGTTTATATTACCTTATATCTTGTGAACTTTATCTGGTACAGATTGCATACTTACACTTTTACTAAGTACTTATACTCCAGCAAACATTTCTTATACTCTTGCAACCTGCATACTTGTACTAATGAAAACTGCACATTTATAGTCTTGCATACCACATACTCGTACTAACTACATACTTATACTGCAGCAAACTTCATACTTATACTCCTGCAAACTACATACTTATACTCCTGCAAATTTCATACTGTTTATTTGTACTTATTCGAACTAAATACTTTTACCCATGTGAAATTTATAATTGCACCGTATACTCCTGCAAACTTATATAAGTAAGTATGTATAAGTATGTATTTTGCAGGAGTATAAGTATGAAGTTTGCTGCAGTATAAGTACATAGTTATTACGAGTATGCGGCATGCATGACTATAAGTGTGCAGTTATCAAATCATTCTCGTAAATTAAAACGTAAGGGAATAAATATCCACTTGGATAAAATATTAATTAATAATTAGTTACATATTTATATAAAATACACCTAAATAAAATGTTTCAAATGATTTAATTTCGCGATTTCATGTATGTATGTGGTTATTTAATTAAATCCACATTTACGATAAAAACATCAAACTTTAGTGCCTTGGTACACAAACAACAGTTTCAGTAAATTTGAGGAGATGTTTTAATCATATTCAACCCTTTAAAGATCACCAAAAACCACTATTTTATTGACGAACCTTCCACTATAAAGCCACATTACGTCTGGATCCAATCAATGTCCATTTTATCTTCATTTGCAGTGGGGCAAAGCACACACGACCCAGTTTCTTTCCGGGTATAAATAATTAATCAAAACTAAGAGCAAAAGTGTCCCCTCGCCGAAATAATAAAGATACCGATCGCTGAATTATTTATCGGGGAACTTTCGGTGCCGCCAGGGGGAATCCGGCAATAATTTATTGAAGCCGGCACTAATCTGGCCTTCGCATTTGAATTTTTGACCGGAGGAGTTCGGCAAGGACGAAACTTCTTGCGACGTGACATTGGACTGTGGTCACTCGAGGACGCAATCGCTGAGCCTCCGGGGACCGCAACGGTACGAAAAATACAATGATTATTCACGGATTATAGTGATCAAAAGTTTTGCTTTTATTCCGAGGCAATGAAGTTGCAAATTGCTGGGAATATTGGGTCTGAGCATTAGGGGTTTGTTGAAAAAAAAAAACAAGAAAAATTGCCGGATGGCATATATCCCACAACTCACATGTATAATTACACATAACAGAAATATATTCTACTGATGCTTACATGTTTTCGCGCATCACATCCAATTCATTAGAATGTGCCATAGAAGTTTCACTGGAGGAAAATTGAATAATTTTAATACGGGGCACGAGTTATGAACTCACAAGTCACAACTGAAGTTGTAATGTAATTTACGTGTCCTTTTGGACGACTTTATTACTTATCGCAGCTGCGAATCGTTAGTTACGATCAGAAACTTAGTTATCAAATTGCTTTAAATGGAAAATATTTAGTTGCTTATTTGTGCAATTGGAAGCTTAATTCGTTTATTGATCTCTAAATAAAATATTACGTAAGAAATGTATTTACTAAAAAAAAACGTCTGCCAGTTAATTCTGATTTTCTGTATCTTAGATTTATAAATTAAATAACAAATCCTCTCCTCGTTAACCATTTGAAAATCCGCCCCGAGTTATATCCCAACTCAATCGATTTAATGTACCTATAAATATAATAATTAAGTTATGCTGGAATAATTAAGTCTGCCTAACTAATTCCAGAGTAATATCCAGGTGGATACTCTCATTTGCAAATTATGAAGACTGATGTTATTAATTTTAGTGAATAAATTTAAATTATTGCGGCTATAATCAATTAATATGAACGGAACGGAGCACCGATGATTCAAGGCAGGATTGAAGGTATGTAAGAAATAGAAGGTCAGTAAGTACAGACGGGACAAATTAGATAGACTGTATTTGTTCGAATTCATTACAAAGAAAAATACGGAAATTGCACGGCACTTAATTTAATGCACGTAGGATGTCGTGTTTTTATATTTCCTGACAGGGATAAGTAAGTTTCTTTTTCTTGCTTAAATGAAATTATTAATAATAATAATACCTACTTCTCCTGCGCCTGTGCCGTATTGGTTACAATATATTTTTACATGTACTTTTTTTTTAATAGAATTGTATCCAAAGTTTACTATTAAAAATATATGGAAATAATCCTAATGAATGGTGAGTTTCATATAACAATATTTCGAATCGACATATTAATATAACCATATAATATGCTACGGAATTTTTTTAATAGCATAATACTTAATAACATGGCTTTCAAATTCCTGTAACAGTTTTCAAAAATTTTGAAACTGAAAGTAATAGCATGCTATTATATATCGTGCTGCCGGAGACCCTATGCGAGGTTAAGTGACGAACCCAAACACAAATTGTTCATGTTACAAGATATTTCAGTATTGGATCGAAGAGGAGCGTTAAGCAAACGCTCTGGCATTCTGAGATCCTAGGTTTGAATACTCCCAGAGGATACACTTGTTGTATGTACTTAGTATGAGGAGTAATGGTGCGAGAAATTACGAGCGCAGAAGAAAATTCTTGATACTTCGATATAGTTTTATGTAGTTATTGAAAACATTTATAATATTAGGAAAACGTACTTAAACGTACGTTTTTGTACTTAAGTGCTATTAGTTTTCACCTTCGTATCCAAAACAAAATTGTCACATACATAAAGACACCCAAATCACACATTTATGGTTTTTCATATTTTGCTTTCGATTTTTAATTTTATAAAGTTAGATTTTTTTTAAATTTTAACGTTTTAAAACATCAAAAATAAAAAAATAAAGTTGGCACATACAGACATACATACAAATTGCTGCTTTGATTACAAAGTTAGTCAGCTAGAACTAAATAAAGTACGATGCTCTACATATTTTCATCAAAATTACGAACATTAAAATATAAGTGTAGCACTATCGCAGCCCCTATGTTAATACCATTATTTGTTATCGAGGTCTATTTCATGTTCGTTGCGAGTGCCTTGACGGCTAGGCATTACGTGTCCCTGTTCCCTATTCGCAATTATTCCCATATCTAAATCATAAATCGTAATCATAAATGAAAAGCTATTCCATGTAGGTATTTAATAATCCATGTTGTAATCCATTGCATTTGGTAAAAGCGGAATGGCGAAAGCCTATGCAAAAAATAACCAGTCGATGCAAAAACTAATTAACTTAGATCACATAAAAAAGTAACTGATATCGTATACAAAAAACTAACTTAAAGTCAATGCAAAAAATTACTTAACGTAACGTAAACAAAATTTCAGTGTGGTCAGTGCCCACAACCATAATCCAATTGAATTCGAAGACGGAATACTGCTTCAAAATCAAGGTGACTTTGATAGTATCAGTGATACTGAGGAGGAACTTCAAAGAAATGAAGATGTTGAAGAAATCAGAAGGGACCCCAAGAAAGAAGCTAAGGAGTTGAAAGATAAGTAACGAAATATTTTATGGAGGAAAAGAAATTTGAATATTAGTTAACAATTTACATTAACAATTTGGGTACTCCCATAGCCTTCTTCAGGTATTTTTTTTTATAATGAACTCATGTCTTCAGAGTTGTAATTAGGAAAAATGTTTGTCTTTTAATTCCACATGGAATGACATAAAAATATACAGGGGCTCCAATTTAAAATAAGAAAAATAAATTGCTTTAAAGTTTGAAAAGTTTGACACTAAATTTTGGACACTCTGTATAATGCATATCAATAAAACTTGGTTAACGCAACTGTCAGACCTTATTAAATGAGTACCTTGTATGGTTTTATTAACAAGGCATATTTTTATTTCTTATTAATTTCCTTAACCTGAAAACTGATTTTTTTCAGTTTTTATTTTTTTGTGTTAAAATCACTGTACCGATTTTAATAAAATTTTATGGGTATGTAGGCATCCATAAAGGGCACCCAAATAAGCACAAAAAATATACTATGCAATCTAAAAATATACATCATGATGACGTCACACTTCTTTGGGACACTCTGTATAATCAAAAATATTTTCCTGAAATGCACCCCAGAATGCAAGTAAAGTTTGCAAAATATCAAAATCCTAACTCAATTAGTAACTGAGCTATAGAAAACGGGAGGTGAAATGACGGACCCTGAATATATCATTCGGTTTACCGAATTAATTTTCAGTATTTCTTAATGGTGGAGGCGCCGGGTCCAGAAATTTGGATTGTAATTCGTACAGAGTTAAATTAGTTTTGAGTTAAGTTAGTTAGTTTTATTATTTTAGTTAATTTAAAGTTCGTTTTGATATGCAGTGTAATGTATTTGTGAATATTTCGAAGTGGGCCACAGGTAAAAAAGAGTTGAGACACACTGCTTTAAAGGCACTAATTATTGTATAAAAAAGGTGTTGATACCTCGACACAGTAAGGTACAAGAGGAAGGATTATGTATGTGTATATATGTAAAAAGGTGTTGTAAAGGTATTATTTCATAAAGTAGAGCTGCTGGAAGAAAACCGGTATTATTTTTGTAATCACCTTAAATATATTTAGAAACAGTTATTAAATTTCAGGAAAAAATTGCACTGTTGACCAGTATAATTTTATTAACTGCCAAAATAGATAGATGTATATGACATTTTCAGGAGGTTTTTGTTGATTTCTTAGAAATATTTGCAACATTAGAATAATTTAATAAAATTTCTGGTTATATCGTGGACGCCTATAAATTTTCTAGAGATGTTGTGGATTCGATGCATTTTTTGAAGATTTTCTGCACTTCTATAAATTTTCAGCTTACGATACTTTCTAGTTGAAAAATGAGGTAGAAAAATATTGTATGACTCGTAAGTAACTCGTAAGTAAAGCAACTTTTTTGAGCAATAAGAATTGTAGCACTTCGGGACAAACTTCGATACTCATGAATAAAGTACTACTTTACTCACTTGTTGCATAAATAACTATTATTTTATGCAAATGAATGTAAAAAAAACAAGATCTTGATATCTGACAAAATTGAAGTCAACATTTATTTCACAGAAAGTTATAAGCTATCTGATTAAAATGTCAAAGTAATGAATATGGGGGAAAATTAAATTGGCAATGTCAAATTTCTTTTATATTGGGTATACTAGTGGAAATCCCTACACTATACTCAGTGATGTCCTAGCTATGTCCTAGCTCAGTTTACTACATAGCTTTGTCCTAGCTTAGTTTACTACTTAGCTATGTATTAGCAAGTTATTTGAAATATTGGCAAAATATTTAAAATATTTTTTACGTGAAAATGACTGAATTTTAAAGAATAAAATGTGGTGAAAACATAGTAATTTAATATCTAATTATGAATATAAATGTCGATTAAATTTATTTGAAATATTGGTAAAATATTTAAAATACCTTTTACTTGAAAATGACTGAATTTTAAAGAATAACATGTGGTGAAAACATAGTAATTTAATATCTAATTATGAATATAAATATCGATTAAATTTATTTGAAATATTGGCAAAATATTTAAAATATTGTTTACTTGGAAATGACTGAATTTTAAAGAATAAAATGTGACATCATTTACAGTTATTAAATTTCAGGAAAAAAATTCACTGTTGACCAGTATAAATTTGTTAACTGCCAAAATAGGTAGATGTATATGAAATTTTCAGGAGGTTTTTGTCGATTTCTTAGAAATATTTGCAACATTAGAATAATTTAATAAAATTTCTGGTTATATCGTGGACGCCTATAAATTTTCTAGAGATGTTGTGGATTCGATGCATTTTCTGGAGATTTTCTGGACTTCTATAAATGTTCTGCTTAAGATACGTTTTCTGGTTGAAAAATGAGGTAGAAAAAAATTGTATGAAGCTCCTGAGTAAAGCAACTTTTTTGAGCAGTAGGAATTGTAGCACTTCGGGACAAACTTCGATACTCATGAAAAAAGTACTACTTTACTCACTTGTTGCATAAATAACTATTATTTTATGCAAATGAATGTAAAAAAAAAACAAGATCTTGATATCTGACAAAATTGAAGTCAACATTTATTTCACAGAAAGTTATAAGCTATCTGATTAAAATGTCAAAGCAATGAATATGGGGGAAAATTAAATTGGCAATGTCAGATTTCTTTTATATTGGGTATACTAGTGGAAATCCCTACAATATACTCAGTGATGTCCTAGCTATGTCCTAGCTCAGTTTACTACATAGCTTTGTCCTAGCTTAGTTTACTACTTAGCTATGTATTAGCTTAGTTATGTCTTAGCAAGTTATTTGAAATATTGGCAAAATATTTAAAATATTTTTTACGTGAAAATGACTGAATTTTAAAGAATAAAATATGGTGAAAACATAGTAATTTAATATCTAATTATGAATATAAATATCGATTAAATTTATTTGAAATATTGGCAAAATATTTAAAATATTGTTTACTTGAAAATGACTGAATTTTAAAGAATAAAATGTGACATCATTTACAGTTATTAAATTTCAGGAACAAAATTCACTGTTGACCAGTATAATTTTATTAACTGCCAAAATAGGTAGATGTATAAGAAATTTTCAGGAGGTTTTTGTCGATTCCTTAGAAATATTTGCAATGTTAGAATAATTTAATAAAATTTCTGGTTATATCTTGGCCTATACATATTCTAGAGATATTGTGGATTCCATGCATTTTCTGGAAATGTTCTGTGCTTCTATAAATGTTCTGCTTAAGATACGTTTTCTGGTTGAAAAATGAGGTAGAAAAATATTGTATGAAACTCGTGAGTAAAGCAACTTTTTTGACCAGTAGGAATTGTAGCACTTCGGACAAACTTTCCTACTCATGAAAAAAGTACTACTTTACTCACTTGTTGCATAAATAACTATTATTTTATGCAAATGAATGTAAAAAAAAACAAGATCTTGATATCTGACAAAATTGAAGTCAACATTTATTTCACAGAAAGTTATAAGCTATCTGATTAAAATGTCAAAGTAATGAATATGGGGGAAAATTAAATTGGCAATGTCAGATTTCTTTTATATTGGGTATACTAGTGGAAGTCCCTACAATATACTCATTGATGTCCTAGCTATGTCCTAGCTCAGTTTACTACATAGCTTTGTCCTAGCTTAGTTTACTACTTAGCTATGTATTAGCTTAGTTATGTCTTAGCAAGTTATTTGAAATATTGGCAAAATATTTAAAATATTTTTTACGTGATTATTTTTTGACGTTCCTCAAAACCAATGATATATTTCGATTTTTGTCATATTGATACTTCTGGACCAATCCCGTCATTATTATACTGGGAATATTCTCTAGAGATTATTATAGTGGGAATAATCTCGGTAGCTAGGTTCACTCTTGTCGATCAAAATATTTGTCAAATTATTAATTTATCAATCATATTAAAGTGTCATACAAAATGAATAAAAGTCGCTTTAGCTGCGTTTCGCATACTGAAATTGATAAAGAAATACTAATAATTAAAAAAAATAATCTAATCAAATATAACTCGAGAGTTCGATAAATTAGAAAATAATTTGACAGATTATGTCTCAAACTTGTTGCCATTTGGCAATAGTCACTCGAGCCCTTCGGGCTCTCGTGACTATTGCCTGGCAACAAGTTTTCGACAATCTGTCAAATTATTTTCAATTTATTCTCACTCTCTTGTTATATTATTACTGAAAATGACTGAATTTTAAAGAATAAAATATGGTGAAAACATAGTAATTTAATATCTAATTATGAATATAAATATCGATTAAATTTATTTGAAATATTGGCAAAATATTTAAAATATTGTTTACTTGGAAATGACTGAATTTTAAAGAATAAAATGTGACATCATTTACAGTTATTAAATTTCAGGAAAATATTTCACTGTTGCCCAGTCTAATTTTATTAACTGCCAAAATAGGTAGATGTATATGAAAGTTTCAGGAGGTTTTTGTCGATTCCTTCGAAATATTTGCAATGTTAGAATAATTTAATAACATTTCTGGTTATATTGTGGACGCTTATAAATTTTCTAGAGGTGTTGTGGATTCGATGCATTTTCTGGAGATTTTCTGGACTTCTATAAATGTTCTGCTTAAGATACGTTTTCTGGTTGAAAAATGAGGTAGAAAAAAATTGTATGAAGCTCCTGAGTAAAGCAACTTTTTTGAGCAGTAGGAATTGTAGCACTTCGGGACAAACTTCGATACTCATGAAAAAAGTACTACTTTACTCACTTGTTGCATAAATAACTATTATTTTATGCAAATGAATGTAAAAAAAAACAAGATCTTGATATCTGTCAAAATTGAAGTCAACATTTATTTCACAGAAAGTTATAAGCTATCTGATTAAAATGTCAAAGTAATGAATATGGGGGAAAATTAAATTGGCAATGTCAAATTTCTTTTATATTGGGTATACTAGTGGAAATCCCTACACTATACTCAGTGATGTCCTAGCTATGTCCTAGCTCAGTTTACTACATAGATTTGTCCTAGCTTAGTTTACTACTTAGCTATGTATTAGCAAGTTATGTGAAATATTGGCAAAATATTTAAAATATTTTTTATGTGAAAATGACTGAATTTTAAAGAATAAAATGTGGTGAAAACATAGTAATTTAATATCTAATTATGAATATAAATGTCGATTAAATTTATTTGAAATATTGGTAAAATATTTAAAATACCTTTTACTTGAAAATGACTGAATTTTAAAGAATAAAATGTGGTGAAAACATAGTAATTTAATGAATATAAATATCGATTAAATTTATTTGAAATATTGGCAAAATATTTAAAATATTTTTTTCTTGAAAATGACTGCATTTTAAAGAATAAAATGTGACATCATTTACAATTATTAAATTTCAGGAACAAAATTCACTGTTGACCAGTATAATTTTATTAACTGCCAAAATAGGTAGATGTATAAGAAATTTTCAGGAGGTTTTTGTCGATTTCCTAGAAATTTTTGCAACATGAGAATAATTTAATAAAATTTCTGGTTATATCGTGGACGCCTATAAATTTTCTAGATATGTTGTGGATTCGATGCATTTTCTGGAGATTTTCTGGACTTCTATAAATGTTCTGCTTAAAATACGTTTTCTGGTTGAAAAATGAGGTAGAAAAATATTGTATGAAACTCGTGAGTAAAGCAACTTTTTTGACCAGTAGGAATTGTAGCACTTCGGGACAAACTTTCCTACTCATGAAAAAAGTACTACTTTACTCACTTGTTGCATAAATAACTATTATTTTATGCAAATGAATGTAAAAAAAAACAAGATCTTGATATCTGACAAAATTGAAGTCAACATTTATTTCACAGAAAGTTATAAGCTATCTGATTAAAATGTCAAAGTAATGAATATGGGGGAAAATTAAATTGGCAATGTCAGATTTCTTTTATATTGGGTATACTAGTGGAAATCCCTACACTATACTCAGTGATGTCCTAGCTATGTCCTAGCTCAGTTTACTACATAGATTTGTCCTAGCTTAGTTTACTACTTAGCTATGTATTAGCAAGTTATGTGAAATATTGGCAAAATATTTAAAATATTTTTTATGTGAAAATGACTGAATTTTAAAGAATAAAATGTGGTGAAAACATAGTAATTTAATATCTAATTATGAATATAAATGTCGATTAAATTTATTTGAAATATTGGTAAAATATTTAAAATACCTTTTACTTGAAAATGACTGAATTTTAAAGAATAAAATGTGGTGAAAACATAGTAATTTAATGAATATAAATATCGATTAAATTTATTTGAAATATTGGCAAAATATTTAAAATATTTTTTTCTTGAAAATGACTGCATTTTAAAGAATAAAATGTGACATCATTTACAATTATTAAATTTCAGGAACAAAATTCACTGTTGACCAGTATAATTTTATTAACTGCCAAAATAGGTAGATGTATAAGAAATTTTCAGGAGGTTTTTGTCGATTTCCTAGAAACTTTTGCAACATGAGAATAATTTAATAAAATTTCTGGTTATATCGTGGGCGCCTATAAATTTTCTAGATATGTTGTGGATTCGATGCATTTTCTGGAGATTTTCTGGACTTCTATAAATGTTCTGCTTAAGATACGTTTTCTGGTTGAAAAATGAGGTAGAAAAAAATTGCATGAAACTCGTTAGTAAATCAACTTTTTTGAGCAGTAGGAATTGTAGCACTTCGGGATAAACTTCGATACCCATGAAAAAAGTGCTACTTTACTCACTTGTTGCATAAATAACTATTATTTTATGCAAATGAATGTAAAAAAAAACAAGATCTTGATATCTGACAAAATTGAAGTCAACATTTTTATTTCACAGAAAGTTATAAGCTATCTGATTAAAATGTCAAAGTAATGAATATGGGGGAAAATTAAATTGGCAATGTCAGATTTATTTTATATTGGGTATACTAGTGGAAATCCCTACACTATACTCAGTGATGTCCTAGCTATGTCCTAGCTCAGTTTACTACATAGCTTTGTCCTAGCTTAGTTTACTACATAGCTATGTATTAGCTTAGTTATGTCTTAGCAAGTTATTTGAAATATTGGCAAAATATTTAAAATATTTTTTACGTGAAAATGACTGAATTTTAAAGAATAAAATATGGTGAAAACATAGTAATTTAATATCTAATTATGAATATAAATATCGATTAAATTTATTTGAAATATTGGCAAAATATTTAAAATATTGTTTACTTGGAAATGACTGAATTTTAAAGAATAAAATGTGACATCATTTACAGTTATTAAATTTCAGGAACAAAATTCACTGTTGACCAGTATAATTTTATTAACTGCCAAAATAGGTAGATGTATAAGAAATTTTCATGAGGGTTTTGTCGATTTCTTAGAAATAGTTGCAATGTTAGAATAATTTAATAACGGTCAAAACAATCTTAATGGCTAAATATATTTTTATTAATATTTGTAGACTTTTCGTTCGTAACTTTGTGAAAATGTGTTTTCCCGAAGGTAATTCAATATTACAATTATTAATGATGGATCGAATAATTATAAAAATATAAATGTTCCGATAATTTTTGTTGGAAATGTATGTATAAGTATAGGGAATATCCATAAATAATAATAGGCGTTATAGCAATGTAATTATTTCGATTACTTCAGAGAATCGCACGCGACCTATTATAATTATCATGATGTAACCGTGTTAAATTGAAGAATGATCGCCGGCGAACCGTCGGGCAATTTTCCCGTCGTCAGTGGAAAACAATGGAGATGAAATATGCCCGCCCCTGTGGGAATTTTATAGCCGGCTTATTCCGACTCCTGGGGGCCGAGATTTACGACTCACCTATGATATGGCCGTGATAAATATGGGAGGAATCGACGTCCACCAGCTGGCCGCTGGTGTCGTGGATCTCCAGGTTATCACTGAACACATTGAGGTCCCTCTTCAGCCGCAGGCGGAATTCGCGGCCGTGCGCCTTGAAGGAGAGGTGCACGGCGTTATCCCTGACCACGGACCTCCTCGCCCTCAGGTGTGCCGTGTGGACGTCGTGGTGGTTGTAGGACAGAGGCTCGAAGTGCGAAATGTACTCGTTCAGACGGTTTGCTGCAACACAAAAAAAACAAAGCGAACGTAAGTTACCGTAACACTCGAATGGGGCAATTAGCGCCAAGTTCTTTGGGGTTCGACGTAAGAAGAGCTGATTAAAACACGAGCAAAAACCGCCCTAATCCCGAATCTATGAAGTCGCGGGTTTATCGGACCGCACTATTCAAGGGGCGAGCCCTCGTTTGATCATTACCCCGGGAGCAATTTAACCCAAGAAAACGGAAAACTAACCCCGCCGAGGCAGGACGCAGAAGGGAGGCCGCAATTATAAAATAATTAGCGCCCCTAGAAACCGGGATAGAGCCAGGATTTTAATCGACTATAAAACTGCAATTTCTGGAGAGTAAGTGTCGGCTGCATTTAATTCACCGCACTCTGCGGCGAGAGCGCAAAAAACGGAAGCGGAGACCGAGCATGACCCCGAGATTAAATTTATACATAAGGCGAGACTTTATTTGCGCCAATTAAACGAATCTCATGAATTTTTATCAAGTGTGAGGCAGGAGTGCGTAAAAAAAGCCAGATCCGTGGAAGATAAATTGTTTCACAAAGTAGATCGAAAAAAATTGGAACGCACAGTGAATATATCTGCAATCAGTTGAATTGATGTATTGTTTTTGTGCCTCGTGGCGTTAACGTTCACTTAAATAAATTTTATCTTCTACTCCGGCACGATATTTTATTATTATTTTGGACGTTTTTATTCGTCTAGACATGTACATAAACTAGCGAATATCCCCGGTCCAATCACGTGCTAACACAATACAATAAAGACGCACGAGACATTTAGTAAAAGAAGAGGATGTCTTAGAAAGATGGAAAGAACATTTCCAAGAACTATTAGTGGAAAGGGATATAGGAGAAAAACAGGAAAATCTGACACAGACAAAAAGCAGCAACAACAAAACCAAGGACAGTGAGTTAGAAGATGGGGAAAATATTACTGAACAGGAAGTGAGACATGCTATACAGAGAACAAAAACAGGGATACGATCAAATTACAGCAGAAATGATCAAAAATCTAGACGACATCGGGTTCGAAAAATTGCATCAAATAGTTAGGATCGTGTATAAGGGAAAAATATACCCAAGGATTGGGAGTATGGCATAATTATACCGGTATACAAAGGTGGAGATAGAAGGAACTGTGACAACTATAGGGGTATAACCATATTATCGGTACCCGGAAAAATATACGAAACTATACTTAAAGGAAGACTTAGAGAAAGGGTGGAAAAGGAATTTGAGGAGAACCAAAGTGGATTTAGGAGAGGGAGGAGTACTCAGGATCATATATTTACCATACGACAAATGACAAATCATAGAAAAATACAGAGCACCCAATAAGGAAGTATTAATGTGTTACATAGATTTGGAGAAAGCATTTGATAGAGTAAATAGGAAAATGATTTGGAAGACCTTGGAAAAATTGGGAATAGGAGAAGAATTAAAAGAAGCTGTAAGGAGTATCTACCATAAGAATCAAAACTATGTGAGAACAAGAAACATGACATCGGGAATATTTACCACAAACGATGGAGTTAGACAGGGGGGGGGGGGATATTAAGCCCACTGCTTTTCATAACAGCACTGGATGAAGTTATCAAAAAATCAGTACCTGAGATGAGGAAACTTTGTGTGGGATACAAAAACATGCAGATAGTGAGCGTTAACATATGCGCGTTTGCAGACGACATGGTGATATTTGCAGAGAATGAAAGGGATCTACACCACAATATAAATATTCTGGAGAAACAACTAGCCCCCTTTAACCCAAAAATTAATGAAATGGAAACGAAAGTGATGAGAATTGCAAAAGACGACAGGGAAAGACATTTAAAAATAAAAATCGAAGGCAAAGAAATTGAGCAAGTATCGCAATACAAGTACTAGGAGCGATTGTAGAAGAGAGCGGTAGTTTGGATAGTGAGATTAATAATAGAGTAACAGCAGCTGCGAAAGTGTTCCATAGCCTAAGAACAAAGTTCCTAAACAACAAGGAAGTATCCAAGAAAACTAAAATAGTGGTGTTTGACGCAATATACATTCCAACACTCACATATGGAAGTGAAACGAGGGTCACAAATAAAAAAACAAGAGAGCAGAATACAAGCAGCCGAAATGAAGTATCTGAGAAGAACGGAGGGTGTTTCAATGCTGGACAAAATTAGAAACACAGATATTAGGACGACCTAGGGGTAGCACCGATAAAGAAGAAAATAGAGGGAAATAAACTCAGATTGTTGGGGCACCTTAACAGAATGAAGGAAACAAGACTTACAAAAAGAATATGGGAAGCAAGACCGGTTGGAATAAGAGGGAGAGGTAGACCTGCAAAAACATGGAATGAAACAATATGTGAAATTTAAAAAAACAGTGGTATAGATTTTAAGGAAGCAAAGACAAAAAGTGCGGACAGAAGTGAATGACGGAAGTGGGTCAATGACAGTACGAAAGGATAACAGGACAAAACCTCGACACCCAATGGGTAAAAGAGGGATGGATTATGTATGTATGTGTACGAGACATTTCACTCATTACTCATGAAGATGGCAATAAAAGCTATCTTCGTGCAATTCAAATTTCAATTGCCACACCTTGATATTTAATTACTCAAATACAAAATTATTATTAGTTTCAGCAATATTTGTCGCTTCCAAGCACATGAAAAGATTAGAATGACGAATTACTTAAGGGCCCACGAGTTTAAATGTACATTATTTACATACCTTTTAAAATCGAGGGCATTCTTAAATTGTGTTTACATAAAAATAACCAGATATGCATGAAAATGAAGTCCTCACAGGCAACATCCCCAAGTGGGGCAGATTACTCCACGGCACAAACAAGCTGTAAACTGAAAATCATGCAAGAATTAATGAAATAAACGAGCTGCGACAAATCTAATAATTGCTCCGCTTTAAATCTATCTATGTTACAAAATGTTTTACTATTGCAAATTGAGGACTAGCAGACAATAAAACAATCATATATAGTTATTAAAGTAATCAAAGTAAATTATTTAATAAACGGAAACATAAAATGAAGTAAAGATTCAGAAAACATAATTAATAAATTATGCAGGATTGTGCAGGAATTAATTAAATAAACGAGCTGCGACAAATCTAATAATTGTACCGCTTTAAATCTGACAATGTTACAAAATGTTCGAGAAAAATAAATTGAAGATATTCTAGAGTGCAAAAGCAATATAATAACGTTTAATAAAATGTCGGTACTTCTAACGAAATTTATGCTATATTTGTACTAAAAGATATTTATTTATAAATATTTACTATAATATTTTTATAATACAGTCCATTATAGAGCATAAAATATGTATATTTGCGTTTATATACAATTATTTATGGTATTTTAAAAGAAGATTAAATCGTATAAATGTATGGAACTTTATATTATATTTAACGTATACAAGAAATTGCAGGAATCTATTTACATTTTCTAACATATATATTCAAGAGTCACAGTATAGTATAACGAGCTCAATCAGATATACGTTTCAGCTACATAATTTCAATTTAAATTTTGTCATGCAAGTTGTATTTATATCTTTCTATATAAATCCAAGTAAATTCAGTGGCTTTCTGCAGCACTAATTGGATGAGCAGAGTCGTTTTTAATGTAAATTGTAGACAAGTCAGAAAATGGTCTAGCACAAAAAGGCAACACTACAGTCATAATCAATAAACCAAGTGATATCAATTAAATGTAACATATATTAATAATAATAATATTGGGATTTATAGCAACTTGCTACTGTTCGGCGAATTTTCACATATAATGTATAATCCATATAAAATAAAATGTACCAAAACATGAATTAAATATCTACGTATTCATACAAGTAATATACATTATTTTGAAGAATATTTTCAAGAAAAAAACGTGTATGTTATATCAAAGATGTTGAGTTTCCACACGCGAGATGCTTTAAACGTACAGAAACATACAAAGCCTAATTAGGATGCCATTTGCGTTTAAATTACATTTCAAAAAAACGTGGCAACATTAAATGTTTGATTTACAAAGCGAACGTGAATGCGAGTTGTTTATGTTTCATCTTTCCGCATATTTCCACAAAGCCTTTGCATGTTTTTTTCACTTTTCCGTACAAAGCCTTTAAATTATGGACTGTTTTCCAGCAGGGCATTCTCTTAAATATTCAATCTAAAACAATAACGAATTCTCATTTCATTACTCTACAGCAGGCTCAAAGTAGCCTAATCTACATTTAAAATATTACGAATTAATGAAGAGTTTTCAGTCACAGAACGTATGATATAAATAAAAATAAATTTCAATGGGTATCTAAAATTCATTGCAGGAAATTTTTATTTTTATTTTTTAAGTTTAGTTAATTAACCTATAACTAAAAAAGCGTCACACGATACGTTAATAGTTATTTAAGCATTAAGGGAGGTAAGTATTGTTTACCAGTCGAGGTCGAGTTTGCGCCCGAGCGACAACGAGGGCTAGCAATAAAGTCCGAGACTGGTCAAAAACATTGACACTATACCTTTTCAAGTTCAAATTTAGACCAATCAAGTTCAAATTGAGACCAATCAATTGCAAATTGAGGCCAATCAAGTTCAAATTGATACCAATCAATTTCAAATAGAGACCAATCAATTTCAAATTGAGACTAAACAAAATCAAGTTGACACTAAACAATATCAAGTTGAGAGTAAACAGATAAAATGTATCATGACAACTTGATATTGTTTAGTGTCAATTTGATTTTGTTTAGTCTCAATTTGAATTTGATTGGTCTCAATTTGAAAATGATTGGTATCAAATTGAAATTGATTGGTCTCAATTTGAACTTGATTGGTCTCAATTTGAACTTGAAAAGGTATAGTGTAGATGTAAAATTGTCTCCCTTTACTATCGTTAATTGCGATACGGTTAATGTACACACAACCAAACTTATATGGAATCACTTAATATTTCCGATCGTGAGTAATATTTTTGAAATAATTATAATGGAAGGTACCAAACACTGTATGTCAAGTCAGTTTAATAAAGAAAATGTTTAAATAAGAACTAAATTTAACAGAACTGAACAAAATATTAAAATGAGTCAATAGTCAATCCAATGAATGCTTAAATTATAACACAAAAAATAACTTTTTTCAACATTAATAATCAGTGTTGCCACCTCTAGCGCGAATACAGGCTTCAATTCGACTGGGAATGCTCCTAATTAAACAGTTTATGTCATCATTGTTTAGATTTGCCCATTCTTGTACGGCAGCTTGAATGAATTGTTCTGCATTGCCGGGATTATTTCTTCGAGCTCTAATCCTCCTTTTTATAGTGTCCCATAAGTGTTCAATAGGATTTAGATCTGGAGAACAGGCAGGCCATTCCAAAACTGTAATATCTTCTGTTTCCAAAAAGTCACTGCTAGTTCTGCTGGTGTGTGGAGGTGCATTATCATGCATAAAAATGAAATCATTGCCCATTGCACCTCTCCACAGTCGAACTACAGGTTCTAATACTAAATCAACATATCTGTGACCAGTTAAGTTTTGTCGGATCAGAATCAAAGGAGTTTTTTCTCCTAACATAATACCTCCCCAGAACATTAGAGTTCCGCCCTTATATTTTGGTAGGGATCTGGCCATTTCTAGTCTAGCTTGTCTTCCTGGACGTCTTAAAACTCGAATTCGGCGGTCATCTGATTTAAGACCAATTCTGGTCTCATCTGAAAACAACACTTTTTGCCAGTCTTCGATTGTCCAGTTTCGGTGTTCACGGCACCAATTTAGTCTATTAATTTTATGTTGTCTCGATAATTCTGGAACTCTTAACTGTCTCCTGCTAAATAGATTTTGAGCACGAAGCCTCTTTCGAACTGTTTCTGTTGAAACGTTAACACCTGTGGCTTCTAAGAATTGTCTTTTTATTTCTGGATGAGAGGTGGTTGGATTTCTTCGTGCAATTTGAGCTATAAAACGGTCCTGTCGATCAGTGGTTACCTTTCCACGACTTTGTCGAGGCCTGTTGTTAAGTGTTTCCAACTCCAAAAATCTTGAGTAGGTTTTTGATATTACTCCCTGTGAGACGCCCAGTGTTGCTGAAATTTGCCTTTGTGACATTCCTTGTTCAACAAGGGCGATAATTCTTCCCCTCTGAACGGCTGACAATCCTATGTAAGGCATAATACCTTTTTAAAGCACAAAAGTTTACTTACGCACTTACTTCAATTTAAGAACAACACGCAAATACTGAGATCTGTCAAGCTAAATTTTATAAACTGTTTCTTAGGTTATAAACAAAAACAATCATGACTTACTTGCATATAAAATTTTGTTTCTAAAATGTTGATTTATGAGAAATACTGAGTGATTCCATATAAGTTTGGTTGAGTGTATATGTTGATAATAAAAATGGCATATAAAAAAAATATTACAATTATTACTTAATTCTTTAATACACATAATCCTTCCCTCTTTTACCTATTGGTTGTCGAGGTTTTGTCCTGTTAAGATTTCGTACTGTCATTGACTCACTTCCGCCATTCACTTCTGTCCGCACTTTTTGTCTTTGCTTCCTTAAAATCTATACCACTGTTTGTTTAAATTTCACATATTGTTTCATTCCATGCTTTTGCAGGTCACCTCTCCCTCTTTTTCCAACCGGTCTTGCTTCCCATATTCATTTTGTAAGTCTTGTTTCCTTCGTTCTGTTAAGGTGCCCCAACCATCTGAGTTTATTTCTCTCTATTTTCTTCTTTATCGGTGCTACCCCTTGGTTCTTCCTAATATCTGTGTTTCTAATTTTGGCCAGCATAGAAACAGCCTCCGTTCTTCTTAGATACTTCATTCCGGCTGCTTGTAGTCTGCTCTCTTGTCTTTTATTTGTGACCCACGTTTCACTTCCAAATGTGAGTGATGGAATGTATATTGCGTCAAACACCACTATTTTAGTTTTCTTGGATACTTCCTTGTTGCTTAGGAACTTAGTTCTTGGGCTATGGAACAGTTTCGAGGCTGCTGTTACTCTATTATTAATTTCATCTTCCAAACTACCGCTCTCTTCTACAATCGCTCCTAGGTACTTGTATTGCGATACTTGCTCAATTTCTTTGCGTTCGATTTTTCTTTTTAAATGTCTTTCCCTGTCGTCTTTTGCAATTCTCATCACTTTCGTTTCCTTTTCATTATTTTTTAGGTTAAAGGGGGCTAGTTGTTTGTCCAGAATATTTATATTGTGTTGTAGATCCCTTTCATTCTCTGCAAATATCACCATGTCGTCTGCAAACGCGCATATGTTAACGCTCACTATATGCATGTTTTTGTATCCCACACAAAGTTTCCTCATCTCAGGTACTGATTTTTTGATAACTTCATTTAGTGCTGTTATGAAAAGCATTGGGCTTAGTGTCCCCCCCTGTCTAACTCCTTCGTTTGTGGTAAATATTTCCGATGCCATGTTTCTTGTTCTCACATAGTTTTGATTCTTATGGTAGACACTCCTTACAGCTTCTTTTAATTCTTCTCCTATTCCCAATTTTTCCAAGGTCTTCCAAATCATTTTCATATTTACTCTATCAAATGCTTTCTCCAAATCTATGTAAGACATTAATACTTCCTTCTTGCGTGCTCTGTATTTTTCTATAATTTGTCGTATGGTAAATATATGATCCTGAGTACTCCTCCCTCTCCTAAATCCACTTTGGTTCTCCCCCAATTCCTTCTCCACCCTTTCTCTAAGTCTTGCTTCAAGTATAGTTTCGTAAATTTTTCCCGGTACCGATAATAAGGTTGTACCCCTATAGTTATCACGGTTCCTTCTACCTCCACCTTTGTATACTGGTATAATTATGCCATACTCCCATTCCTAGGGTATCTTTTTTCCCTTATACACGATCCTAACTGTTTGATGCAATTTTTCGGACCCGATGTCGTCTAGATTTTTGATCATTTCTGCTGTAATTTGATCGTGTCCCGCAGCTTTCCCTGTTTTTGTTCTCTGTATATCATCTCTCATTTCCTGTTCAGTAATATTTTCCCCATCTTCTAACTCACTGTCCTCGGTTTTGTTGTTGCTGCCTTTTGTCTGTGTCAGATTTTCCTGTTTTTCTTCTATATCCCTTTCCACTAATAGTTCTTGGAAATGTTCTTTCCATCTTTCCAAGACATCCTCTTCTTTTACTAAAATTTCCCCTTCTTTATTTTTTAATAGGTGTAACGAGTTTGTCTCTTTCATCCTGAAACTTTTTATAACCTTGTAGAACAGCTTTTGGTTGTCCACTCATTCAAAATTATCCCAGCTTTTCCTCTTCGCTTCGTCTACTGTTTCTTTGGCCTTTTTTCTTGTACCTGCTGTATTTCTCTGCCGTCTTTGTTTCAAGTACCGATAATAAGGTTATACCCCTATAGTTGTCACAGTTCCTTTTACCTCCACCTTTGTATACTGGTATAATTACGCCATACTCCCAATCCTAGGGTATCTTTTTTCCCTTATACACGATCCTAACTATTTGTTGCAATTTTTCGAACCCGATGTCGTCTAGATTTTTGATCATTTCTGCTGTAATTTGATCGTGTCCCGCAGCTTTCCCTGTTTGTGTTCTCTGTACAGCATCTCTCACTTCCTGTTCAATAATATTTTCCCCATCTTCTAACTCACTGTCCATGGTTTTGTTGTTGCTGCCTTTTGTCTCTATCAGATTTTCCTGTTTTTCTCCCATATTCCACTAATAGTTCTTGGAAATGTTTTTTCCATCTTTCCAAGACATCCTCTTCTTTTACTAAAATTTCCCCTTCTTTATTTCTTAATAGCTGTAACGAGCTTGTCTTTTCCTTTCTGAGACTTTTTATAACTTTTTAAAGAATTTATTAGTTCTTAAATATGATTAGAAAAAGTATAGTATAGAACTCGCGAGAAATGGCCATTTCCACTGGAATGAATGACCCCACTCGCGTCTCGCAAATTTGATTCTCATGGAAATGGCCAACTTTCTCGCTTGTTGAATAATATACTATTTCTGTTGCGTAGTTTACCTAAATGCCTCGTGGTTATTATACATTCACGACCTTTTTGCAACCGAGTTGGCTGGGTGTTTGTCATGTTGGACAAACTGATTCAGTGATGCAACGGAAGTTAATTATTCATTTGTGTCGATGTCTATTAGACATTTGCCTCCTACCACATTGTCAGATTTATATATTTTTTCACTACTAGCTTGAAACAATGCAACAATGTTATTTAAAAATATAATCTCAAATTGAAAACAACTTAACGTAAAAAAAATGACAAGTTCCATTATTTCATTCAGTTATTTCCGAAACACTGCCAACAAAATTACTAGATATTCATAGAATCCCCTCAGGCAAAAACATCGTGAATGGAGAGTATAATAGAGATGTTGCCCAGTAACTTTATTTAGATTTTCTCTTTTGAGTTTTGATTTTAAAAATAGAGTTGGTCCACTGCAAAAACTCCATCCATTTTCGAAATCGTTATGCGTGGGCCTCATTGCGGACACCCAGTATAGTGAAAATGTAAACGAAAAGGAATATAAAAATTAATTTCTGATAAGGAAGTCACTTATCGATTGCATATTCCTGATCCAATATGTGGATTATCGATAATGTATTTGGCAACTTTATATCATATTGCAATTTATGTGCGGTTATGTGTGGCCTAGAAACGCTGGGCTAGATGCGTTTAAATTACGATTCAGAATCCATCAGCGTGAAAACCAATTTTCTGGCGTTCGATTATAATTTTCGGCGCGTTTCGGTTTTATTTCGCCCGCGTAATTACTCAGTTCGATGGTCACGGGGCCGCGTACCGAATGCATAAATAAATAAATTACGAGCATTTTGTACGAATGTGCCACACAATGGCCCCCGTTCGAGCGGATCGCGCCGCAATGGCATGCAGGACACGGCGAAAACGCCAGTAAAAACGAGATTGATTGGGCGCAATTAAGAGTGAGCGAGCGAGTTTCTCCCGGTGGCGCAAGTGCAGGAGTTAATTAAGCCCATCCGTCGTGCGAGGACGATAATGCAGCGCGACAGATGCAAAACGTTGCCTGCACACTTCCAGGCGAAAGGAGCAATCCTCGTAATGAAATTATAAGTGTTCCCCACGTCAGGATCCACTCGTGTGTGTGCGAATCTCGCAGCGCCAAGACGTGGGGTCTTAACTGTGTTAATTGAACAACAGGTGACTGATTCGCGCCGTAACCGGATAATTATATTCCAATTAATATTTTCACTTGCATCCTCGCCACCGCCGCGCAGATGTAATTAAACTGCAAGTACTTGCGCCGTAAATTCTCATTAATTTTCGGGGCCAACGTCGGCCTTCATTGCGCCATCGGATAAGCCCCGCGCTGCGGGATAATGCAATCAATAGGATTAAGCCCAGCTCGCGCTGCAACATTGTCGATTCCGCGATAATGTTGCATTAGTAAATGTGCCGCATTAATTACCGAACTTAAACCAAATTAAGACAATGTCCATTATCCGACGTTATCGGGACCATTGTGAGACTGCGGCGCCTTTGTCGGTTTATGGCTTTCAGCGCACTCCCCCACAATGCCGTCTGGACATTGTTGATAACTGCGGAATGATACAAAACAGCGCTTCAATGAAAGCGGATGAACGAACGTGTTTATATTATTTGTGCCATTCAAACACTTACTATCGTAATATGCGATTCGAATGTTTGCTTACTACTTCTATGATAATCGTTTAGAATTAATTTCAAGGCAACCATTCATATTACATGCTGTATGAATGTTGTTATCATACATTTTATACGAGGAACGCTCACTTATAAGTGTTTTTACTTGAAATTGAAAATTACCTACGAAGGGTGTTAATGCGCTCCATTGTGCGAATTTTATGATGGGTAATGGGAAGAGAACTGAGTCCAGAGCCGGCATCAGAAAATACAGATCCAGTGCCCCGTAGAAAATTAACATTAGTAATTCATTATCATTAAACTGTACTTTTCATTGTATTTTTAAGTGTACATATAATTAATTGTGTTTTACAAATGTAGCTATAATTTTATAGAAAATTTACATACAGTATGATTCGCGAAACAAGTAACTTAAGTTACCCATAACATTATTGACTTGCTCATTGCGTTAAAAAATTAACGAATCAGTTAATTTTTTCATGAATCGTAATGTAACAAGCAAATATTATTCCGCACAACTAGATTCATCGCCATCACTTTCACTTTGAACATTAATAATTAGATTTGGTACACTAAGCGTCCTATAATCGTTTTCAATTTTAATCACATGATCGATGCGGTTTTTCCAACTGGTACCTGATATGTTGTTGCATTCTCGCTGAACAAGTTGAATTGTTCTCATTTTGGGATGTGCATTATTTTTCCGCAAATTTCTTTTTAAAGTTGACCATATCAGCTCAATTGGATTGAAGATACAGTAATAAAGTGGAAGGCGCAACACTTGGTGAACAAATTCTTCTGCCATCTTATCAACCACATACGTTTTTTTTAAATTGTTTTTTTATAAGTTCTAATAATGTTTTCTTTTTTGCACTTAAGGGAATAACAATACCATTTTGAATGCAAAAATCCGCAATATCGCTTTTCTTGGAAGCGGCGGTTGGGATTTTATTAATTTGCTTTGAGTGGTAAGTTGCATTATCCATTATGATTATTGAGTTATTGGGCAGTAATTGATTGCGAAACCAATTTTCAAATAATTCGGCGTTCATATCCTGATGATAGTCTAACGAGCTTGCTGCAATATTCTTGGCTGATAAGAGCAAACTATTTGACACAAAACCTGCGTCTCCTCCTGCATGAAGAATAACAATTCTTTTTCCTCTATTGCATTGTGCTGTAAGGTGATACTTATTTGTATTATCGACCCATCCCTTGGAAACTACGTCGTGGGTATCGAACCATGTTTCATCCAAATAAATTATCGATCTCCCTCCATTTCTATATTCGTTTATTTTAGATAAATATTCTAATCGCTCTTTTTGCAAACTCGGCGATTCCATGATGTCAATTCGTTTGTCTAAAGTTTTATACTTAAAACCCTGACTAAGTAGGTATTAATACCTTATATGGAAAATCATTTCCAAGAGTTTCCAAAATAAATTGAACCGTGGGAACGTTACCTGATTTATAAGAATTGTAAATTATATTATTGATCCTCTTCACGATGGCATCGTCTATTTCGGTAAATTTCGAACTTATTCTTCTTTTCCTTTCTAGCTGTCCTTCGTAATTATTCTCCAAACCGTTGAATATGATATTCCTGTCAGAATGGAAATTCTTTGCAGTGGAGATGCATGATTCTCGCTTATAAGGGTGTACGACTATCCTTTTAGTATCAGTTGAAAGAAAAGCATGCTCTGCTTTTATAGGATTAATATCCCTGATTTTCCTTTTCGATAGTTGATGTGTCCATTTGATGATGGTTGTTTTGAAATTTATGAAAATCAATGTGAGAACAGCTTCCCTCGGTAGACTGTCGAAGGGATTCTTCAACAAAACTTTCGGAATGGCTTCTTTCCTCACATAATTGAAATAGATCGTCGAACTGAGTGTCATTATAAATTGATGATATAATTGTTGCAGTTTCACTTAACGACGTTTCCATCTCAATAAACTCTACCTTTTCATAAGTTTATAAATGATAATATGCACACGTATGTAAAATGAGTACTGTTGCAATGTAAAGGTTAACACCGACTGAAAGACAGATGTAGACTATTTGGGAAAAAGACTATTCGAGGCAGCCTTAACTGATTGTCTACCAGGACTGCATATTCGCCCAGCAATTAAGGTACAATGAACCTTAATAGCATGGGCGAATGTATAATCCTTTTAAAACCGTTTCCTAGGTGACGGCTCTTAATTATCAACTGGCGTCTGTAGTCTTGTAATTACATATATCGAATTGTAAAATTGTAAAAAGAATTACGTCCGCCGACTCATAAAAAAACGATGTAGATAGTTGTAAGATTATTGAATTAAATTTAATTAATAAATCATTTTTATATTATGATCATAGTGATATAATTGTGTATATATCGAAGAGAAATCAATCAAGTAGCAACTTCGTCGAAAGTAAATTATTTGGTTACGTTCCTGTACGTCCGCCTCTTCGCAGCACGCCATACAATGGAGAACCCTTGACCGCAATAAACCCTCATTGCAGGTACATTTTCAATTTCAAGTGAAAACACTATACCTAATTCGTACACGGAATTAGTTTTTATCTTAAGATATATAACAGTATTTTCAGTAATTCGCATAAATTGCTGCTTCATGGAGGCAAGCGTCTTTATCAATCAATAAAAATGTTTTATGTACCAAATAAATCTTATTCGGGATTTGTGTTCTTGCAATTGTTCATAACTCATTTATGAAAGAAATCACGCCTTGCAGGCCGTAAAGCTGGCGGGCTTCATGTCCGCAGGGCAATAACGTAAACCCTCCGCCCCCGGGAAACCGTAAAACCCACCTTCGCACTTACTATGTAAGCCGGCGCCGGTGTCCATCGGTTTTGCCGAGATCCGTAAAATTTAATGTATAGTTTCGGTGCAGTCGCGCGCTTCTCCGGTTTACAGCCGTCTGCGGGACGGCTGGGGGCCGACCTTTAATTACACAACGCTCAAACTGCGGCCCCACAATGCCCACAGCTATCACTGCCGCCCCCGGCTGTATAAAGTTATTAATTTTACAGCCGGCCGTTTATTTTAATGGAGCCGCGGAGAGTTCCGTGCGCGACGCCGCTTTTTAAGGGAGGAATGAAGAGTTAAGTGCCTGGTGGGAGTTTCGGATATAGTTTTAGATACCAATATTGCAGGCTGTTTGCTTTCGCGGTCTTTTACGTCGTTGCAAAATTTTCAAAGTTTTCAATTTCAGGACTGTCCCAATAGCAATAATACCGAATTTCATGTGCACGCGTCTTCTCTGGACTGTATATAAGGCGGCCACCGTTAGTATATATGCACTAAGAAAAACACAACTTATTTGTGTTCTCATTTTTGTGCCGTACTCGTATTGAATTCCATAAAAGCTACCCAGTTTCTAACAAAACTATGAACCAAAATGCCCCACAGTTTACACATGCACCAAGGATTAAAATTATTAGTTTCTCTCATCCCCATTATTCATCGATTTGTCAACCCTCGCGATAATTAACACCCTCGACCAGAGCCGTATATTATAACTGCGCGACGTGTTCATGAATTTATTCATCGAGGCATTAATTACACAGGATTACCTTTATTAAAAACAGCGCCGTGCGAAGCAGGAAATAATAAATACGCTTTAATAATGGACAGATTGAAACGGCAGATAGACGACGGACCCGGGAGATTAATACATTTAGTGCACGGGAGCGAACGGGAGAAACGCCCGATTAAAACGCAGGCGTACAAAAAAACCTGATCGAAAATGGCCAACGCTAATGAAAAATGTTCCTACTGTGAAATGCTGCAGTATATTAAAATGCATTGTCAGGAATAAAATTCATAAAACTGAAGAAAATCTTTTTTATAATACATCCTCATACAGGTCGTCGCACACGTTATGCGTTGCCATGGCGCTAAATGCGCTCAGTTTGCATTTGAATTAAGTTAATAATGAAATGGCAGTATACACCAGGAAAAATAATAAACTAGAGCATTCATTACGAAGATACTGCGCTTAAATGAAAATTCTGTGAATGCTACGCACGAAGCATTCCTTAAAGAGGGATGCAGAATAAAGCATTTTGTCGAATTCTATCTAAAAAATGTTCACTTGTTTTAGTATATGTGGTCATCTTCCATAAATAGTAGTTGACCCTCATTGTAGCGATAAAATGTTTAAGTGAAAATTGCACGAAAACTATGGATAACATATTCTAATTTATTTCATTGCATCTGAAATTTCAATTTATTTTTAGTTAAAAAAGTTATTTTAATAATTTTAGTAGTTATTTGAAGTAATTTTTAAGTGTAGTTTCTAAAGTTTACATCATTATGACAATTGCAAACAATAGGAAAAACTGAAAGAGTTGGAAAATAATCTTGACACCCCTACGGCAAAGGAGAAAAAAATACACTTTTTTTTGCGTTTTTCAGTTTCTAACAAATTTCAACTTTCTTGTATTATTGCAAGAAATTATTTAAATGCACACTGTAGCAAAAGTACGAATTGGGGTCGTATACGGATTTCATTTTTTTTAAGAGTAACGTTATTCAAATCTGTTCTGCAGCTTTTATATATAAATTGGTTAAGAAATAAATTAACCTCAATCACATACAACTCATATTCAACTTTTTTTTTCATTGTCTGAAATTTCAAATTATTTTCAGTTAAGAAAGTTATTTGAGACATATTGAAATAGATATACATACAGTACATACATATAGTAAAAAAAATCGACCAATTGTGATAGATACCCACTATAGAAAATTTCATAGATTTTGGTAAATATAGTAGAAAATTTGACAGATTTTAATAGAAACTGTAGAAACTCTGACAAATTTTGTAGATGCAGTTGAAAATTTTACAAATTTTTATCGTTTCAAAATTTGTCAGATTTTAGTGGTTACAGTAGAAAATATGACAGATTTTAATAGATACAATAGAGACATTGGCAGCGTTTGATAAATACAGTAGAAAATTTGACATATTTTGGTAAATACAGTAGCAAATTTGACAAGTTTAAATAGATACAGCAGAAATTTTGACACATGATCTGGTAGAGTTGCAAATTTGTTAAAACTTGACAGATTTTGATAGCTGCAGTTGAAAATGACACTTTCACTTGGCAAAAATGGCTTATTCTGACAATGCTTTGACAAATTCAAGTGAAAACTTAACTGAATTCAAAAGTTGCTGTTGAAAATTTGCAATACTTTAATGGATGCACTACATATTTGACAGATTTTAATGAATACAGAGAAAATGAGATATATTGTAATAGATACAGTAGAAAATTCGACCAATTTTGATAGATACCCTCTTTAGAAAATTTCATAAATTTTGGTAAATATAGTGGAAAAATTGACAGATTTTAATAGCTACTGTAGAAACTCTGACAGATTTTGTAGATACAGTTGAAAATTAGACAAATTTTTATCGATTCAGTAGAAAATTTGTCAGATTTTAGTGGTTACAATAGAAAATATGACAGATTTTAATGGATAGAGTAGAGATATTGGCAGCGTTTGATAAATACAGTAGAAAATTTGATAAGTTTTGGTAAATACAGTAGCAAATTTGACAAGTTTAAATAGATACAGCAGAAATTTTGACACATGATCTGCTAGAGTTGCAAATTTGTTAAAACTTGACAGATTTTGATAGCTGCAGTTGAAAATTACAGTTTCACTTGCCAAAAATGGCTTATTCTGACAATGCTTTAACAAATTCAAGTGAAAACTTAACTGATTTCGAAAGTTGCTGTTGAAAATTTGTATTATTTTGATGGATATAGATATGTGACAGATTTTAATGGATACAGCAGAAAATGAGACATATTGTAATAGATACAGTAGAAAAATCGACCAATTCTCATAGATAGGTACCTTCTATACCAAATTTCAAAGATTTTAGTAAATATAGCAGAAAATTTGACAGATTTTAATAGAAACTGTAGAAACTCTGACAGATTTTGTAGATACAGTTGAAAATGTTACAATTTTTTATCGATTCAGTAGAAAATTTGTCAGATTTTAGTGATTACAGTAGAAAATATGACAGATTTTAATAGATACAGTACAGACATTGGCAGCGTTTGATAAATACAGTAGAAAATGTGGTTATAGTAGAAAATATGATAGATTTTAATAGATACAGTAGAGACATTGGCAGGGTTTGATAAATACAGTAGAAAATTTGGCATATTTTGGTAAATACAGTAGCAAATTTGACAAGCTTAAATAGATACAGCAGAAATTTTGACACATGATCTGGTAGAGTTGCAAATTTGTTAAAACATGACAGATTTTGATAGCTGCAGTTGAAAATTACAGTTTCACTTGCCAAAAATGGCTTATTCTGACAATGCTTTGACCAATTCAAGTGAAAACTTAACTGACTTCGAAAGTTGCTGTTGAAAATTTGTAATATTTTGATGGATACACTAGATATTTGACAGATTTTAATGGATACAGCAGAAAATGTAACATATTGAAATAGATACAGTAGAAAATTCGACCAATTTTGATAGATACCTTCTTTAGAAAATTTCATAGATTTTGGTAAATATAGTAGAAAAATTGACAGATTTTAATAGATACTGTAGAAACTCTGACAGATTTTGTAGATACAGTTGAAAATTAGACAAATTTTTATCGATTCAGTAGAAAATTTGTCAGATTTTAGTGGTTACAGTAGAAAATAAGACAGATTTTAATGGATACAGTAGAGACATTGGCAGGGTTTGATAAATACAGTAGAAAATTTGACATATTTTGGTAAATACAGTAGCAAATTTGACAAGTTTAAATAGATACAGCAGAAATTTTGACACCTGATCTGGCAGAGTTGCAAATTTATTAAAACTTGACAGATTTTGATAGCTGCAGTTGAAAATGACAGTTTCACTTGGCAAAAATGGCTTATTCTGACAATGCTTTGACAAATTCAAGTGAAAACTTAACTGATTTCGTAAGTTGCTGTTGAAAATTTGTAACATTTTGATGGATACACTAGATATTTGAAAGATCTTAATGGATACAGATAATTAATGCAGAAATTGGCAGCGTTTGATATATACAGTAGAAAATTTGACGTATTTAGGAAAATACAGCAGAAAATTTTAGATGTTTAAATGGATACAGCAGAAATTTTGACACATGATCTGGTAGAGTTGCAAATTTGTTAAAACTTGAGAAATTTTGATAGCTGCAGTTGAAAATGACAGTTTCACTTGGCAAAAATGGCTAATTCTGACAATGCTTTGACAAATTCAAATGAATACTTAACTGATTTCGAAAGTTGCTGTTGAAAATTTGTAATATTTTGATGGATACACTAGATATTTGACAGATTTTAATGGATACAGCAGAAAATGTAACATATTGAAATAGATACAGTAGAAAATTTCACCAATTTTAATAGATACCTTCTATAGAAAATTTCATAGATTTTGGTAAATATAGTAGAACATTTGACAGGTTTTAATAGATACTGTAGAAACTTTGACAGATTTTGTAGATACAGCAGAAAATATGATAAATGATCAGGTAGAGTTGCAAATTTATTACAATTTTAGAAAATTCGATAACTGCATTTGAAAATATGGTAAATTTGTTCAGTTAAAATAGAAAATATAACAAACTTTGACATTTCATTTGGAAATTTTGTCGTAGTTTGATAGTTGAGATTGAAAAGTTTGCAATATTGGCAGTTTTAACAATTACAGTTAGAAATGTAACATTGACTTTACCAAACTTTGATATTTCATTTGGAAAATTAGTCGTAGTTTGATAGTTGAGGTTGAAAAGTTTGCAATATTGGCAGTTTAAACAATTACAGTTAGAAATGTAACTATGTTGACAGGTGCAGTTGAACATTGGCTAAATAAGTTAATATTTTAAAGATATTATCAGTAGCAGTTAAAATTTTTGCAGGTTTGGGCATTTTTAATTGTAAATTTAATAAATTAAAACATGTTAATTGTCAAATTTGACAGCTGAATGTGAAACTTTGACAGATTTGATTCATTCGATTAAAAAACTTGGCAGAATTCTACAGATACTTGTAAATTTTACGGATTTTTTACTTCTGAAGGTAAAAACTTGACAGATATTGATAGTTGCAGTTGATAATTTGACATATTGTAAATGCACGTTTATAGTTTTTACTTTTGAATCTTTTTCATCTTTTGTATTAGTTTCTACCAAACGCGAAACGCACATGTTTTGTGTAATGGAAAGCAGTAAAAGCCTTACGATCCGATTGTTCTATAAGATCATTAGCACTGTTTCAGAAATTTTTTGGCATTCAGGATTTTCATTGATATTTTAAGCTTGTATTGTAACAGAATTGCAGCAATACTTTATTTATAATAAATTCAGGTAAAGAAAGAGAAAATGCCAATAACGTGGGAACAGTTTGCTGCATAATTGTAAATTTTAAATATTTGTAGTTTCATTCAATATTTTGCAGATTTGATATAATGCATTGAAAAACTTGGTAGACTTGTACAGATACTAAGATGATCGATGGCTGATGACTGATGATCAGTTGTAAGAATTGGCCAGAAATAATTTCAGTAGATTTTTTGAAAAGTTGATCCATAAAAGTCCAGTTTTGGAAATAACATTAAAACTCCATGTTTGGCACTCACTCTTGCGTTTTGTGGATCCAGCATTAGTTTATTAACACGCCGTAGCGCTTTTCCACATTATAACGAGTAGAGAAGCCCCAGGGCTTGATTTTCCGCAATCGTGTAAATCGGATCTATTGCGCAAATATGAAATATCGAAGTCCTAAATACTTGGAAGCGTCCGTAATATGATTGGTGGACGGCGCACAATTTTTCTCTCGTTCATGCAGTTTCCACACCCTCGACATGTGGTTCGTTTATTTTCTTTCCCGAGTTACATAATTTCGCAAGGTATTGATTATGCCCAGGGCACACCACGCAAAAAAAGCATTCCGAGGACTAAACGAATAAATAAAGTACAGAAGTGTTTCACTTTTATCGAATAAATAAAAAGTAAATAACGGGGAGCATCGGACTTGAATATTCATGGCAGGAAAATTGTTTTCGGAAAACGCGAAATGTGTACGACGAGATGAAACCTGGCGGGTGTCAATTAATCCCTTTATTCCTGTTGGCAGGATTAACATTTAATATTCCCAAGTAAATTAAAATATCGAAAATTCATCAATTGGTTTATTTATGATATGTCACACGTAACAATTAATATTCATCCCTGATTGTAATCTAACAATTGCACGATAAAAAAAAACTGGCGCAGTCGTCACACCGCAGATTCAGTGAACTTTGCGAGATTATGAAGCGCATGAATGCAAAGATTCAATATGTTCGTGAACACGAGGGCTCCAAAGCTGTTAATAATTAATCCATTTTCGCGAAAGTGCATAAACTTAGCGAATTTGTAGATTGCCGCGATCGTATGTACTTTCCTCCGGAAAATTTAGATTAGTCCCCGGTAAGATTGCGAAGTTTCCGCGACGAACCGGAAAATTAATTGCGCTCCGTCCGAAGTTTTCCGCGCTCCCGGAAGCGTATGTGCAACGCCGTAAGTGATGACAACCAGCGTATAAATCCAGCGAACTTTTCCGGATAGTTTTCCCCGGAGCTCGATATTGTCTGCGCGTCCTCCCCAGGAGTTTTTTGCGTCCTTGGGCGGTTTGACACTTTTAATATACATCCGGGGCACAAAGAACGTCCACACGTCGTCGAGGTGTTCCATTGGGTTTTTTAATAACGTCCAGGAGCCCCATCCCTCTTACGACAGCCACAAAAACGGGATAATGTGTATTTTGGATAGAGGAAGGGACATGTTTTCGTGCCAAGCGGACACGTCAATCACTGATATATGAAATCGCGATTATTACGGAACAAAGCGGATTTTTTTTATTGCTTGAGGTAGGTGTCGACGTCGCTGACCGTCTCACCCTGATCAAATTTTCAGAATGGACTTTTACCTTCAATATTTATTTTTAAAATCTACAGATATTTAGTAGAGGAGAGGCTTTCTTAATATAAACATATAACAGCAGAAAAAAATATTACATTTTTTTTATAATGTCATTTATTTATGAATTATTAATCCATTTTTATGATTATAAGTTTAAATTACCTTACGGATAACAGCGTAATTTCTTTAAAGAGTTCTAATCGATAAAGAAGTTCACACACATCACACCCTTAAGTTGGGACCATACCTTTTGAATCACCTTGTATATTTGTAACAGCGGTTGTACAGCGATGATCACTTCACAGTACTCATCACTTTGTACAAATACAAAAAAACAAAATGATATTTTAAATTTCACTTTTTTGAACTGGTTGTTCATTTAATGATTCTTTCATTGAAAATAGCCCTAACTCATTCATTTATTTTGAAATTGTCGTTCGCGTTCGCAAAAATTGTTAACCGTTCTTCTTCTTATTATATGTTCAATTAGCTATTTTGCACCAATTTCCAAATTCGTTCTTATTTAAATTTGAAATTTAATCCATTGAGCAAGTACTACCATTTATTTTTTGTTTGTTTTTAATTTAGTTGTAGTTGCTTAGTACCTGCAACCTTGTTGTCTTTGATGACATGATAAAATGGTGAAGCAAATCACAATCACTTTCAAGAATATAAATAGAGTTTATTATGATGCAAAGAAAAAGATTTTTTTTTCGTTATAGCGATAGCGTAAATAAATAATTAGTATTTTTTTCTTTCATTTCTAGTTATAAGTTAAATCAGGTGCTATGTACAATTCAAATTTAAAACGTCCAACTCTCAGAAGACCAAACTTAAATCTGCGAAAGAATCGAAAGCATTGCGAGGTCATCAATCCAAATCTATTTTTTTCGGGTCTAAACGTGAAGATACCATAATTGGCACTACTGATCGCAGTAGAGATAGTGATGATAATAATTATAACATTGAAGTAGAAACAGAAAATGAGTATCAAATGGATTGACGGAAATGGAATGGAACAACATCAGATATAGTTTTTTTACAAAAGCCTTCCAACTAGAGCCAAAAGCCACACAAGAGAGTATATGGCAAACATTATATCTACAGTAATTGATGAAATTGGCCTGGAAAATATATTATCATGTGTAACAGATAACGCAAGCAATATGAAAAGGGCTTGGCTACTCCTTGCAGACAAATATGTTCGTATGTCGTTTTACGTCTGTATTGCCCATTCTCTCAACCTCCTTATTGAAGACATAATAAAGTTGAATAATATTCTCTGTTTAAAAAAATCAAGCAGGAAGAATTGTCACACAAATCAAAGGCAGTCACATACCAGCAGCTCACTTTGCAAACATTCAAAAAGGAAAAAAATATTAATGTAGCTTTGATGTTGCTAGTGAAAACCAGGTGGGCATCAGTGCTTTAACAGTTTAATCAGCAACAAGTATTGTCTGCAAACTTTGACGGTGAATGAACTAGTTGTCAAGTATCTTTAAAAAGATATGAAAACAATGCTATTGGATGATGATATTTTTTGGGTAAGACTTGAAAACACCAGAGGGTTCCTTGAACCCATTGGAAAACGGATAACCAAAATCGAAGAAGACAAGCTAAATGCTTCATTAGTTCCCGAAATATTTGCAAACCTGAAGCCAATTTTTGAGGGAAAGGTACCTACTTGCAATACAAGCAATGCGAAATAAAATAAAATTATGGATATGCTTTCTGATCGTAAAGACTTCTATTTACATAATTTCATCTTGCGAAAAACGTTATCAAGGGCATAGTTTGTCACCTGAGGAACATGTTGATGGATTTGAGTTCATCTGTAACATTGCAGAGCACGTCAGTGATGTGGATGATGGAGAAGTAATGTCCGACTTTGCAAAATACAAAGCAAAATATGGAGTGTGGACTCTGAAAATGTGCTCACAAAGTGAATCCTATTGTCTGGTGGAATGGCATGTGTTCTACATCCGCTCTGTCTACAGTTGCTTCTGCTATCTTGTCAATGGCTACAACATCAGCCGCTACAGAGAGAAGTTTTAGTACATATAGCCAAATTCATACCAAAAATAGAAACCGTTTAACAACCGTAAGAGCTGAATTTTTTCTTATATCAGCCAAAATTTGAAGCTGCTAAGAAACTATACGACACAAAAAGGGAAGACCACTAATATTGATTACGGTTCCAAGATACAACATTGATCAAGATCCATCTGAGTCAAGTAGCTTTGATCTGTATGTGGCCGTCCCTAGGAAACGGTTCACAACATCAAAATTGCATGTTCCTGCTAAACGACGCAAACCAACTTTAGCAGAGCAAAACGAAGAACATAGTTCAACTGATGAAGAATATACTTCAAGTACTGATAGCAATACCATCACTCGTCATGATGATACAAATACTTCGGTTAACAGTGGTCTTATCGTATCTTTAAAAATTTGTTGTTTAAAACTGATTTGCCTTTATACAGGGTGTCCCTTTAATGCCTTTAAAGCAGAATTCTATTAAAATAAACATGTTAATTTTAAAGAAGACTGCTACCCGGAGCTTTTAAGGCGTTAAAACCCTGTATAAATACTAATGTATGAAATAAAGTTACGCACTTTTTAAAATTTTCAAAATTGTTTTTTATTGTTCACGACAATTGTTTCGCCACACTGTGGCTTCTTCAGGTGAAGAAATGATTTCTTCACCTGAAGAAATTATGAATTTTCAACAAATAAAAGCCACATCGATCAACCTGTATAAATAAAAATGTTAAATTATGTTCAATGTGTGTATGTGGATGCGTATGTACATGATTTGCATCTCAACATTTACAACTGATACAATAAAACTCAACTTTTCCAACTTTTCCATCTTTTCCAACTTTTCCAGAAAAGTTGGACGAAAATTCGAATAATTTCAACTTTTCGTGAAAAGTTGCAACGCTACCACCTAGCTCTCTTAAGAAAGAGACTGTGCAAGTAGTCAGTTTTACTGTGGATATAATTTTTGAGTTTCAATTTACTTTGAGTTTCCTTTCTTTCCTGTTCATTTATTTTTGTACCATATATTTTAATGTGTACAAACCAAGCCTTAAATTTAAAATAAAAATGTTAAATTATGTTCAATGTGTGTATGTGTATGCGTATGTACATGATTTGCATCTCAACATTTACAACTGATACAATAAAACTTAACTTTTCCAACGTTTCCATCTTTTCCGAACTTTGCCAACTTTCCGAAAATTTCAACAATTTCAACTTTTCGTGAAAAGTTGCAACACTAAGCGAGTGGTATATGGCTTTCTTTAGGTGTTGTGGTATGTAGGTTTTTATTTTATTTAGCATATAGATAAGTATTATCTTGGAGCTTGTGAAAGGTTCGTAGAAATAAGAAACACCAAACACCTTTTTCACAAAACACATTTAAATTGGGTAAATGTATTTTGTGAAAACGGTGTTATGTTTTACTTATTTCTAGCATATACAGTATGTCCCCGGATTGAGTTTACAAGAGGGATTTATTTTTATTTTTACATTTACGTAAAAATGTTATAGGAATTAAAATTTCTGCTTGGTCTGAAACTACCATTTCAGTTATTGAAACATTGATTTATTTATACAGGGTGTTGGCTAAATAAATAAAAAATAAATATAATTTTGACACTTAAGAAAAATAACATAATTTAAACAATCCCCCATTTACTTCAAACAATTCAAGCCTGGTGTGGAACTCCTGAAAACTGTTTTGTATATCTTCAATAGTTATCGATAGATATGCCTCTCGTAGGCGATTTTTTTTTAAATTTTCAATATTATTTTCTACATTTGGGGGATTTTTGATTTTATATAATGTTGTTAGATATAATTTTAAATTTTGTTTGGCAAATAGTAAATAAATATGTCCTCGACACACTCAGGGTACAAGAGGACCGGATTATGATGATAATATTTAAAAAAAAAGATTTTGCCTGTATAAATAAATCAAAGTTTTAATAACTGAACTGGTTGTTTCAGACCAAGCAGGAATTATAATTCCCTCAACATTTTTACTTAAACGTAATTTTTTTTTAAAAACCCATTTGTAAACTCATACTGTAGATAGTTGTTGCGTTTTTTACTGTTAGCTTGTTAATATGCTCTTTCCAAGTCAATTTGTTGTTGATGGCAAGACCTAGGTAGGTTGTTTGTGTTGTTTCTGTTAGCTTGATCTTGTTTAGTGTTATATTTGGTCGGATGCTTTGTCTGTCATAGCTGAATATCATGTAATTAGTTTTGGTCTCATTTATTGTAAGTGTACTTTTAGTGCATTATTTGTAGGTCTTCGTTTACTGGTTCTTGTAGTTCCGTAAATTCTTTATGTACAGTCATGCTCACATAAATCTAGTACAAAAAACTAGGTTATAATAGCAATTTCATATTGCAATGTCAATATGTTTGTACTAGATTTATGTGAGCATGACTGTACATGTATCAGGCATATATCATCTGCATTCATGGTCATATATCCTTTAATACTTTCATTTAGCAGGTCGTTTGTGTATATGATATATATTATAAAAGGGAGTGTGCCACCCTGAGGTAAACCATATTCGCTTAATTATTTGCTTGTTGAACAGGCGATTTGTGTTACTTGAGGTCTATTTTGTAGGTAGAATTCTATTAAGGATCTTCTACGTTTATGTTCTTTAGTTTTGTTATCAATGATTTTCTGTCAACCGTATCGAATGCCTTTTTGATGTCGATGAATGTTAATGACATTATTGTTTGTTTCTATTCTACTAGTAAGTTCCAGGAGAAAGTCGGTTGTTGCTGTTGTTGTTCCAGATTACATTTTATTGAGATTTTTGAAAATATTGCGTCGAAAAGGCTAGAAAATATACTTTTAAGATAATATTTGATACTACTATAGGGTGTCTTGACTAGCCTTAGCACTAAATAAAGGGGACCCGTCAGAAATCTCGGCCTAGGGGGCGGAAATGTGGGGGAAATAAAAAAAATACTTCTAATTAATAAAACAGCAATTGATTTAAATTTAAATCAATTTCTATTATCCTGATAATAGCAATGATAGGTTGATAATAGCTGATGATAGGTTTATTATCCTGATGCCTATACTCCTTGAAATATTGTCTCATCTGTTGCATCTTTAATTTCTATGTCTAGTATTTGTTTTCTTATTATTTATTATTTGAGAAAGATTCTCTTCTGTACGAAAAAGAATTTCTCCAATAAATATCAATAAACCAGGGCTATGATTATAAACAAGTGTTAGTCGAGTAAGAAACTTGTATACCAGTGTTTCTCAACCTGTTTTTACCCATGGTCTACTTCGAAATAGTACTTACCTCCGTACTCCACTATATCTCAAACTCAAAATAAATTTTACAGTGTATGAAGTACAAACAAAAATTCTTAACCCGGCGCCTCCATCATTGATAAATTATCAAAATTAATTAGTACTTTTTCAAATTTAGAAAACATATTACTAACCTATAATTTTAGCAAATTACTGACTCAATGCTGCAAGGAATGTAATAAAAAGAGGCAAACGTTCTAATCCCCAAGTGCATACAGTTAATTCCTCATCGACGATGCTTACAAGAACGATAACGTCTGCCTTTTCAGTTAAATTCCAGCGTCAGCGACTTGACTTCGGTAAGTACGCTGCATGTTTTCTGTTTAAACATCTCAAAGGCAAACACGGAACGCCTCAGAGAGTCGAAGATGTTCCCGTGGACAGCTGCTCTGTTTCTCAGCGTTTTCCGCCCTCGCCGTGTGTTTCTCTAATGCACACCTAGGCGGATACAAAACTTACGCAATAAGGCGCGAGTGCACCACCGTCTGCCTGGCATCATCATCCGACGACTACATCTTTAAATGTGCAAACGTAATGCAGGATCCCCCCACAGAGACCCGGAAACTGAAAGGCACGTTTCAGTTCTGCATATATTTTTATCGGAGTTCTTTTCAACGACATATATTAGGAAAATGGAAATCTAAGGTGGATGTAGCACACCCAGGAAGTAAGTACTACTAATTTTGTTTTAACTGACGTTGTTTTGAATGGTAACTAGATGCATTCTGCACATTGAAATAATAATTTAATAGTTGTACTTTAACGCACTTTTTCTCAATGTTTTTTCAAATGTTACATATGTATTGAAAATGTCATGTTGTTGAAAACATAATAAAAAGTACTATCAAAATCAATAATAAAAAATATAGGTTGTTATTAAAAAAATGGCTCTGACGTCATAACTTCAAAACGGAGAGAGATGGAAAATTGTTAATGGTCTCAAAATATTTGTTTAAAAAAAAATCATTTTGACCTGTTGAAGCGTTTTTCAAAAATTTATACAGGGGAAAATATAAAGCCAGGTCTTAGTACTTCATGCGCTCTCTGTATATTTTATTCCTTATATATCCTTATATAACATCCCTTCTGCATAAAGTAGGGCGACTCGTGTTCTCAATCACGTATCTGTGATGCATCGAGGACATACAAACAGGATTTTGTTCACTTATCCTGGTGCTTCTTAGGTCTCGCATCAATTCTTTCGCAAGGCGCGCTATGGCGAAATGATATGGTAAAAGTGTTTTAAACGTGCCCCTCGTAAACGTGTTATTGGCCTGCGGTCCACCAGCATCCCCTGCGCGGCGTCGTAAAAACCGCCGCCCGTCGATATTAAATTTGATTTACGACAACGCGAATTATCTATTGCACCGTACATTATGCAGATTCGCCCAGATGGGTTAGGCCTAAAGTTACAGCGGTTAATTTAGGCATTTAATTTATACACCGTGTAACGTTCCTCCTGGGCCGCGTTACAAGTGCCCCAATTAATCACACCGGCAATTGTTTACAGCCGAAGCAATACTGCTATTATCACGAAGTGGTTGCAGGAACGGTGTTTTGCCGCACTGAGAGCGGCTGTAAATTTTGCGATACGTTGAAGTACATTAGAATAATCGCCAGGCTCCATTGCCACAATGGGCATTTTATTATTTTAATTTCAGATCATTTCGTTCGCGGCGGAGTTAATGTCGGGAAAATAATTGCGTCTTTGCGCGGTGCGAAATTTCCACCCCCGGAATAAAACGGCGTCCACATAAATAGGCACTAACGTGCCATGTAAATAATGGGGGGGCGGCGGTTTTAATTAAGC
Organism: Othius punctulatus; assembly: GCA_951805005.1. Classification (NCBI taxonomy): domain Eukaryota; kingdom Metazoa; phylum Arthropoda; class Insecta; order Coleoptera; family Staphylinidae; genus Othius; species Othius punctulatus. The sequence goes on from OX638145.1 coordinate 19,212,403, forward strand.
CCCCCGGCGGTCCTCTCCTAGCCGTTAGCTGGCGCAAATTTTTGGGCCAAACACAACAATAACTGTTGGCCCAGAAGAAATTAATTAAACGCGCCGGGCGGGGGCGGGACCCTTTCGTATTATCTTAAGCCGCAATCGGCCGCCGCCCGTAAACGCTAATTAATTAATTCCACTGCGCTAATATCCCAACGTCAGGACTGCCCTATTTACCAGACTCGATACCAATATGGCCCGGCTATCGATTCTTGCAGAGGCACGAGAGGCCGACTTACCTACTCTTCAAAAGGTGGACCTCGTGCGTGAGTTTTTTTTTTAGTGCGGGGGCGGCGCGTTTACTGCGCGAACAGCGCATTTGCCAGGGCCGTAAAATCTGCATGGACGCGCAACGTTTCATCCTCCGTTATTACCGAGCCACAGCATCCAAGTTGGATACATTTTAAACGGCGAGTTTCATCTTGAGCTACATATTTCACACTGACTGTTGCGAATGTTGTTGTGTTCGTTTCGTAATGTCGATGTTATGTTTGATTATTTAACAACTGAAACTTTGTCAAATTTTCAGGAGAATTAGTTTCAGATGTACTGTACACGAATCTAATATCAAATTTGCAAATAATAAATTTTCAGAAATTTCAGTAATAGCTAATCCATACTTGTCAATTGAGAAAGTTAAGTGTTTGATTATCTCCCTTATTTAATACTGAAACTTTGTAAAATTTTCAGGAGAATTAGTTTCAGGTGTACTGTACACGAATCTAATATCAAATTTGCAAATAATAAATTTTCAGAAATTTCAGTAATAGCTAATCCATACTTGTCAATTGAGAAAGTTAAGTGTTTGATTTTCTCCCGTATTTAATACTGAAACGTTGTCAAATTTTCAGGAGAATTAGTTTCAGGTGTACTATAGACGAATCTAATATCAAATTTGCAAATAATAAATTTTCAGAAATTTCAGTAATAGCTAATCCATACTTGTCAATTGAGAAAGTTAAGTGTTTGATTTTCTCCCTTATTTAATACTGAAACTTTGTCAAATTTTCAGGAGAATTAGTTTCAGGTGTACTATACACGAATCTAATATCAAATTTGCAAATAATAAATTTTCAGAAATTTCAGTAATAGCTAATCCATACTTGTCAATTGAGAAAGTTAAGTGTTTTATTTTCTCCCTTAATTAATACTGAAACTTTGTCAAATTTTCAGGAGAATTAGTTTCAGGTGTACTGTACTTGAATCTAATATCAAATTTGAAAATAAAAAAAATTCAGAAACTTCAGTAATAGCTAATCCATACTTGTCAATTGAGAAAGTTAAGTGTTTGATTTTCTCCCTTATTTAATACTGAAACTATGTCAAATTTTCAGGAGAATTAGTTTCAGGTGTACTATACACGAATCTAATATCAAATTTGCAAATAATAAATTTTCAGAAATTTCAGTAATAGCTTATTCATACTTGTCAATTGAGAAAGTTAAGTGTTTGATTTTCTTCCTTATTTAATACTGAAACTTTGTCAAATATTCAGGAGAATTAGTTTCAGTTGTACTGTACACGAATCTAATATCAAATTTGCAAATAATAAATTTTCAGAAATTTCAGTAATAGCTAATCCATACTTGTCAATTGAGAAAATTAAGTGTTTAATTTTCTCCCTTATTTAATACTCTAATTTTGTTAAATTTTCAGGAGAATTAATTTCAGATGTAGTGTATACGAATCTAATATCAAAGTTGCAAATAATAAATTTTCAGAAATTTCAGTAATAGCTAATCCATACTTGTCAATTGAGAAAGTTAAGTGTTTGACTTTCTCCCTTATTTAATATTGAAACTTTGTCAAATTTTCAGGAGAATTAGTTTCAGTTGTACTGTATACGAATCTAATATCAAATTTGCAAATAATAAATTTTCAGAAATTTCAGAAATAGCTAATCCATACTTGTCAATTGAGAAAGTTAAGTGTTTGATTTTCTTCCTTATTTAATACTGAAACTTTGTCAAATATTCAGGAGAATTAGTTTCAGTTGTACTGTACACGAATATAATATCAAATTTGCAAATAATAAATTTTCAGAAATTTCAGTAATAGCTAATCCATACTTGTCAATTGAGAAAATTAAGTGTTTAATTTTCTCCCTTATTTAATACTCTAATTTTGTTAAATTTTCAGGAGAATTAATTTCAGATGTAGTGTATACGAATCTAATATCAAAGTTGCAAATAATAAATTTTCAGAAATTTCAGTAATAGCTAATCCATACTTGTCAATTGAGAAAGTTAAGTGTTTGATTATCTCCCTTATTTAATCCTGAAACTTTGTCAAAATTTCAGGAGAATTAGTTTCAGGTGTACATACACGAATCTAATATCAAATTTGCAAATAATAAATTTTCAGAAATTTCAGTAATAGCTAATCCATACTTGTCAATTGAGAAAGTTAAGTGTTTTATTTTTTCCCTTATTTAATACTGAAACTTTGTCATATTTTCAGGAGAATTAGTTTCAGATGTACTGTACACGAATCTAATATCAAATTTGCAAATAATAAATTTTCAGAAATTTCAGTAATAGCTAATCCATACTTGTCAATTGAGAAAGTTAAGTGTTTGATTTTCTCCCTTATTTAATACTGAAACTTTGTCAAATTTTCATTCGTGTTGGTACGGTTTTCATATTGAGACATTGTCACTTGATTTTTACTCTCTTTGGAGTAGTCTGTGTCTTTAGTTATTTTTATTGTCATTGTCGTTTGTGTTGGCAGTGTCATTGCCAGTGCTTATTATTATTATTTTTTGTTTGATTATTTAACAACTGACTGTTTATACTGCTTTGTCTAATCACTCTTGAAGTGTTCGTTTCGTAATGTCGGTGTTTAGTTTTTAGGTATCGTCGTTAATCTCTGTGTCGTTGTCAGTATCACTGTGTCATTTAATTCTCGCTCTCCTTAGTGTGATCTGTGTCATTTTCATTGTCATTGTCGTTCATGTTGTCGGTGTCATTGTCAATGCTATTACTATTTGCTATGGCTAACCACTGTTTGTTTCTTTTGCAACAGCATTATCACTGAAGGACTAATATTATAATTATTTGCTTATTTAACGCCTGCCCTTTTGTGCTGCTTTGCCTAATTGAAGCGTTCGTTTCGTGTTGGCGCTGTTTTCATATTGAGACATTGTCACTTGATTCTCACTCTCTTTGGAGTGTAGTCTGTGTCATTAGTTATTTTTATTGTCATTGTCATGTGTTATCAGTGTCGTTGCCAGTGCTATTACTGTTTGGTATGGCTGACTACCGCCTTATACGTGTGATTTACGGCAGTGATAATGTTGAGGTTCAGTTTAAAATACCATGTTGGACGTATAAAATGGAATCAATTCAATGCATTATTGTATAAATAATTTGAATGCGCCTTAAAAATATCCTGCATTATATTTGAACAAATAAACCCTTTTTTAGTGCTAGCAAGTGTTTTTTGTGGTCTTCGCATAAATTGATTCTATTTCTGGAACTTGGCTACAGCGATAACAATTGCCCAAAAAAAAAACTGTTTCCATCTTCATCGGTAGCGTCTGCAATCTTCACGGCCGGTGCATCTCACTTCGCTCGGTCAGCCAATCAGAGGTCTGCATTACCTCCACGTCGCCGAAACCCTTCCACATGACCTAATTATTGATTGAGCGTCGTGTAACAATCGCAGAATTAATTGGGTAGTCTCCACGTCCGGTTGTCCTGCGAATCGCCTTGAGGCGGACGCCGAAGAGCTGGAGGGCTACTTTCATGCACGGGACGCCGTGGACATGCATTTAGGACCTGGTGCACGTCTGGAGGCTCTGGTAATTGGCGCAGCGGAGTTCGCTGCAAGACATTGAAGGCGCAGGTCGGAATCGAAGCGGACTTGTCGGTGCCTGTTTCATGCAGCTGCGACGGCGCGCTGTGCAGAGAGCCCCGCTCCAATACAAAGGTACCTCAGAATAACGCAATGTGCAATTCAACTGATGCGAATTACGATGTAATATGCAGATAGATATTGATATGTATTTGCGTGTTCAAACTTACAAACATCATGCAGTGCGATCGACATACTATGCATTCGAATAGTATCAGTAACTATTCGCAACTGCTTCATTCACTTCAGGTGCATGCCTTTAAATATACAAACACTCTTATTAGTGTACATACCGACTATCTGGTTAAGTATCCTTTTATAAATATCAGGCCAAACCACGGTGATTCCACCAACCACGATTTTGCTGGGACCAAAACTATTGCATCTCTGCTCGAGACATGATGCATAAATATCAATTCAATTATGTATTCTTACAATCGTTATTAAAACATAATTGGCGACTGAGTTTAATTAATCTTTGAGGTACGATTGCATAGGCTGGCGGTCACAACTTTGACCATGCCCTAAGAGCCACGAGTCCATCAATTTCAATCATCGCCAAACCAAATATTAATTATGTAGTTGTGAAACCTCCAATTTCACCGAAAATAAAATACGGAGCACCTTTTTCACAAACACATTTATTCAACTAAATGTACATTTCGGCCTGCAATACTTATCTTTAGTAGCTTTTGAGGAAAAAAATCATTTCCGAAATTTTTGCTTCAAGTAGACGATTTAAAAAACATTCATAATTTCTCTTATGAATGAAATAGAAAACTAAACTTTTTTGCATATTGTAGCACAAGCATTGCTCTAATATTACAATAATTCGTATGTGTTAATATTTTATTAGTACCATTTCAAAAGTTCAATTATTCACTTCAAAACGTCATATATATATATATATTTTTTTTGGAATGACAAGTTTTTCGTCAATTTTTAATCATGTTAATCATTTAAATATCAATTCAATCAAATGGCTATTCATTTACGCGATGATTATGCAATTAATGACTTTATTGAATGTAATATTTTAAACCAATTCACCAGAAATCAACGTATTTAAATTTGCGCCTCAATCTTTCAGGACCCCTAAAACTTCTCAAAGTGAATCATGTGAGATGATCTTATATTTGTGTTTAGACCACTTCTGGGCCAACCTGGGTTTGGTTGAAGTGTGGTGTAAATGAAAGGTGTGTATGAATAACCCATTGGCTTTTGGTGAAATATTGTAGATCGTGATTTAGGGCTCCCTGTTCAGAGTTCTTGTTGAGCCCTACTCATACTTCTGTATTACACCTTGAGTATATATTGAGGTAGGTATTGAGTGACTGCCTGCGTGTGCGTGCATTGTATTTACTAATTTGTAATTACGCTTCCAGTGAGTTTTAAATTCACGATTATACTTTGGGATTACCTTCCCAAGTCAAACGTATACTTTTTAGTGTTTTCTTTGTCTTGTCTTCAATAAATAATTAGTGAAAGTATCTTGAGCAGTTCAGATTACCTTCTGACGATAAATGTCCTTTTAAAGCCAGTGCCTAGTAGTACAAGCAAGTACAATGATGAATGCTTCTTCTGCTGGGAGCGAGCCTCAAACGTAAGTTTTTGCACAGACTTATCTTATACCCTTAGTTACAAACGGTTTGTACTTACATTTCGTATAATGATATTTTATGATTAAATATAATCTTACAAAGGCACTGATACTGATGTGCAGTCACATTATAGTAACATGTTTATAATTAATATACCAGTAAAAGGTGCTATTCAAGAATTATAAGTGCAAGTAATACAGGGTGTCCCATGTAAGTCCCATGTTGTTTAAAAGTTTATGGGGTTCCTGATGAAATAAAAATTTGAAAAAATTCACGCAAACATAGTCCGTCGCGATCTCCAAAAATAAAATACGTACATGTTTCTATCACTTCCGTTTCTACCGGAAGTGGCCATCAACTTTGTTTTTTAAATGGAACACCCTGTATATTTTTATATATTCAGATTGCATGTTCAATTCTGAACATATTTTATTAAGCCTATAAAGCTCTTATCTTTAGTAGTTTTTGGGCAAAAAATAATTTCCGAAATTTTTGCTTCAAATAGACGATTTAATAAATATTCATAGTTTCTCTTATGAATGAAATAGAAACTTAAACTTTTTTCATATTGTAGCCGAAGCATGGCTCTATCATTGCAATAATTCGTGTGCGTTGATATTTTACTAGTACCATTTCAAAAGTTCAATTATTTACAGGTACGCTTCAAAACGTCATAATTCTTTTTTTTAATGGTATGATAAGTTTTTTGTCAATTTTTAATCATTTAAATATCAATTTAATCAAATGGCTATTCATTTACGCGATGATTATGGAAGTACTGACTTTATTGAATGTAATCTTTTAAACCTTTTCACCAGAAATCAACGTATTAATTTTACGTATTTAAAGTTTCTCCTCAATCTTTCAGGGCACCTAGAACTTCCCAAAGTGAATCATTTGAGATGATCTTATATATGTGTTCAACCCACTTCTGGGCCAACCTGGGTTTGGTTGAAGTGTGGTGTAAATGAAAGGTGTGTATGAATAACTCTTTGGCTTTTGGTGAAATATTGTACATCGTGATTGAGGGCTCCTTGTTCAGAGTTCTTGTTGAACCCAACTCATAGTTCTATATTGCACTTGAGTATATATTAAGTGAGTGCCTGCGTGTGCGTGCATTGTATTTACTAATTTGTAATTACGCTTCCAGTGAGTTTTAAATTCGCGATTATACTTTGGGATTACCTTCCCAAGTCAAACGTATACTTTTTAGTGTTTTATTTGTCTTGTCTTCAACAAATAATTAGTGAAAGTATCTTGAGCAGTTCAGATTACCTTCTGACGATAAATGTCATTTTAGAGCCAGTGCGTAGTAGTGTCGAAAGTTCGGGTATGGTTGAGCCTTGGGATTGTTGCGTTTGTTTCGTGCTTTCCCCGTCCGCGCCACACCGTCAAACTTCGAACTCCGATTTGTTTTCCGAGTTCGGAGTTGCAGGGTACTGGATCTTCGCCAATACAACTTTAAAAGTCAATTTCAAGGTAGGTCTTTTTTTGAGAAGAGCTCCAAGACGTATCAAAGTGAGTACAATTTTTCTGCACTTCCTCGCTGTTACGCCCACAGTATACAAGTATGCAGTACTTGCTGGATGCTTGCTGTATACTTCGTATACAGTACTTGTTTGTTGCAAGTACATTAGTAAGTATACAGTACTTGCTTGTTGCAAAGTATATTACGAAGTATACTTACCGCGATCTATCTTCTTTTGCATGCTGCATGTTTGATTCATCGATTCATCGATTCAAATGCATGTTAGTACTAAGCAGGAAGTTCTTAATCCGGTGTCCGGATTGAGTTCTCGTGAAGCAAGTTGAGCTAAATTGAGGTTTCTCTGTAACATTCCAATAACCCATTGACTTATGGTGCAGTATTGCAGGTTGTGATTGAAAGCTCCTTGTTCAGAGTTCTTGTCGAGCCCCATTCATAGTTCTGTATTGCACCTACGGTCATTGAGTACTGGTGTTGCTGAGGACAACAATCGAGCGTTTCTTGTGATACTGTTGACCTCAATTAAGTTGCCCTCTGCAGTAGGTTCAAAAAGGTTAAGAATAACTGCGTTATAGCGTCACACAGTACGCCGCCTGGGTGAGCAGGGTTTTTCTTTCAGGCGCCATTTATGTTTGTGTACTGTCGGCGCATATTCTCGCTCTGGGCGACGTACTTATATATCTTGCGCCCCGTATATGTACGTTTAGGGTTTTCAGGTGCGCACACATCAATGCGCCTGTACGTCAAAACAGTAACTAGTAAGGTCCCGTTGACCTGCTAGTGTATATACAGTAATACATACTGTAATACTATGTATATAGTACTTGTTTGTTGCAAGTGCTATTAGAATGTATACAGTGCTTGTTTGTTGCAAGTACAATTACTACGTATTTGCCTATTGCAAGTACTATTAGTATGTATACAGTGCTTGTTTGTTTCAAGTACTATTAGTATGTATACAGTGCTTGTTTGTTGCAAGTACGATTACTATGTATTTGCTTGTTGCAAGTACTATTAGTATGTATACAGTGCTTGTTTGTTGCAAGTACGTTTACTATGTATTTGCCGGTTGCAAGTACTATTAGTATGTATACACTGCTTGTTGGTTGCAAGTACAATTACTATGTATTTGCCTGTTGCAAGTATGTATATGCGCCACACATACTTCCATGTTGTTTGCGCATATTCTCGTTCTGTTAAGACGTACTTATTTGATGTGCATATAATTAGAACCGCGTTGTTGCGCCCATGCATTGAACAGGGTTTTCCTTTTCAAGTACAATCTTTTAGCTACATTTAAAGTAGATGCATGTAAAACTGCGCCACCATTGGGTTCCTCTAAACAGGTTCTCTTAAATTACTATGTACACAGTACTTGTTGTTGCAAGTACGACAATAGCATTTCCTCTGTCAGGTACTATATAAACTGCGCCTATATTGGGTTCCTCTACACAGGTTCTCTTAAATTTCTATGTACACAGTACTTGTTGTTGCAAGTACGACAATAGCATTTCCTCTTTCATCTACTATATAAACTGCGCCTATATTGGGTTCCTCTAAACAGGTTCTCTCAAATTTAAATATGTAGTACTTGTTTATTGCAAGTATTATGTATTCAGTACTTGTTTGTTACATGTACGAACAATGCATTTTATCTTTCAGGTACAATAAAAACTCTTAAACTCTCTTAAACTATAATGTATAGTACTTGTTTATTGCAGGTACAAACAATAGAATATTCACTTTCTTAAATTGTAATGTATAGTATTTGTTTTTTGCAAGTACTAAACATTACTCCCCTGTACTTGTTTTTTGCAAGTGCAAGCAATAGTTACTTACAGCAAGAGTGAGGAAGGCAAAGCTTTCGTTCACGCGAATTGCGTGTTCATCCACGAGGCGAAAGTGAGTGGACAGTGCAATTCAAGCGAAAGAAAGCTGCCTTACTCTTGAGTCCTGTATTCGGTTTTGTTCGATACCTTTTAGGAAAGTGGGTAACTTTGCAGCCAACAGTTGCATAATTTTTATAAATTAAATGGTCGCAAAGATTTGTTACTGTGAAAACAAATGAAACACAAAATTAACAAGTTCCAGAAGAGGAAACCAGTGAGTTAAAGATAGTTAGCGAAATTCGATGAGCGAAAGTCAATCTATTTAGGTGCCCATCGAATTTCGCTCACTGTCTTTCACTCACTGGTTTCCTATTCTGGAACTTGTTAATATTGTGTTTCATTTGTTTTCACAGTAACAGATCTTTGCGATTTATATTAGGGAGATACTGTTTGTAATTTTAGATTGAAGTGAATGAAAGATTAACCTTCTCCCATTGGTATCTATAGATGCAAACCCGCTTTACGAAGAGGTATCGAACAAAACTCTCTTATCTTATAGATTCACATGAGTAAAATAGGGCTGAAGGCGAGATCTCTCATGTATAAAATAAAAAGATAACGGCATCAGTGAATTGGGCGGCTTTATTCACACCAACAGTTCAACATCAGAAGAATCATTACAAACCAAGAGGTATTTTAGTATTCATCAATTCAAGTGTATTGTGAATCAGGCCTTCCGTTCACAGACAGTACCTATAACGTGTAGCACTTTCGGAATATTCTGGACCTTCACTTTAGCACTTTCAGAATATTCTGGACCTTCACTTTAGTACTACTTTCAGAATATTCTGGACCTTCATTTTAGCACTTTCAGAATATTCTGGACCTTCACTTTAGCACTTTCAGAATATTCTGGACCTTCACTTTTCACTTTCAGAACATTTCAGGAGTTCAGAGTATTCCAAGTGCTGCAATTTAAGGTGATGCTGTAAAAATCTGTCAAACGCATATTTTATTGAGTAATATCTAATGTGTACTTCAGTTCGATGCCAATTATAATTAATAACCACTTACTCATAAAAATATGTGCCTATTTCTCGTACTTTACTGACGATTTCAGACAACAATTATTGCATGAAACTAATTACGTTTCCAAAAATATTCGGCCTGCTTGTATTTTTGCAGTGAACAAAGACAAAAAGTGAAACATCTTTAGAGAAAATTGAAAAACTAACAATTTTAAATTTCCTTTCAATGATTTCGGATTTAGAATCTTAATGAAATTACAAACAACGTTTGATTATTACCGATTTTAAATTGTAAGAATTAGTAGTTAGCACTTAATTCAGCTTTACAATTTATTTTTGTTTTTGTGTTTAGAGCAATTGAAGCCAAAATTTAATAATTTCAACATAACTCTTGTAAACTGCTGGGTGTGACCAAAACTGCTATGTGCAACTTGAATCGTGACTTGTAATGTGACAGAACACATATTTTTGGTGATTTTTTTAAATTGTGGTTATTAATAATGTTGAAACTAATGCCAAACAAATTATTATAAACAATATAATAAAAAAAAGGTTCTCATATAATGAAGTCCTTTAGGAGATATAAGTATGCACAAGAAAATTACGAGAAGAGAGAATACACAAGAGTATATGATTGAGGAACACTGTTCTAAGCTCATGTGTAAATCTGTTCAAGGGAAGATTGTCAAGTGGATTATGTCAGTACATATTTCATATTGTGCTGCACGTTTAAATAAATAATAATTTCTGCAAATTCCTCGAGCGTGACGAACTACTAAATTGCGCCCGATAATAAATCCTTGCTCGTCTGTATTGCATAAGTGGCGTGATTCAATACAATTGCCACAGCGCCGTTGTTTACAAGAAGTGGTTTTGCTCGAGCAGCATCCAGGAAACGCTCGGCGACTATTTATAACGGCGAAGATTAAACTGGAGGCTTTCAAACGCGAGAGGCGTATTAAATTAAGGCGCCGACTTATAATCAATGATCCGATTCTCCCGCCATATATTAAAATTGTTCACGTACCTACATAAGAATTTCCGAAGAATAAGTACCCGAGGATAGGACAGGAGAGGAAAATAAATCAATCATCCACTCTGATGTCAACGTAATTATCTCGCCGAAGAACCTTTGAGTCATAGCCATAAAATTTGCATTGCATCAACATTACACATTATGCAAGTTTTACAATTATTTATACAATATTTGAATCAATAATTGTGTAATTCACACATGGTTTGTTTTATTAAGATGCACAGTGATGAAATCTAAAGAAATTACTACTATTAAATAGATATTTTATGAATCTCATATATTTTATTTGCACCATACAATATGTCGCTACAACGATTTATATTATACTTAATTTGTATGGGCTTACGAATTTCCATAAACCAAATAACACTAAAATGAAGCACAATACAATTTAGCCCTGATGTTTGTGTTTAATAATTCAGTACGTATAATAGAACGAAATTTCTATTTATTACGTTCATTACTACATATATTATTTATGATATTTATTAATTCCCGTCAGCAAATAAGTGATGTGTGTACAACATATGTAAAACGGTATAATAACAACGTTAATTAATTAAATGTAAATAAACGGCTGAACATTACGTGAAACGATTTTGTAAAAAGTTTCTGGCCCTGCAAATTAATTGGACTGCACAACATTTTCCGCCGGAAAATCATCGGGCAATTGATTAGCCTCAATTACGGTAAAATCCAGAAATTAACGCCGAGAAGCGACATTTCGGTCGGATGGCAGATCTGCCAAACAAAGAAATCATAAGACGGATGTTCGAGGACGGAATAGCTTTATCACATTATCCCCCCCGTCCCGCGCCTCCCGCGGGATCCGGCCTCTCGTTTCTTATCGGGGCACTTTGGAAAATTGCAAATGTACACCGTGCGGGACATAAAACACACGGCGCTACATTAACTCGGTCATTGTGGCCATAAATTTCGGTATTGGGATGGCTGTTGGTGAGGAATCGCGGACCATTGAAAACGCTTGCGAAGGTGCGATGGCGGAAAATTAATTTACGCAAAGTTCGAGGCTATCAATCACCGAAACCGTTAATCATTCACGAAAACCAACATCATTATATTAAAAAGAATTTGGGTAACTTGTAAAGTATATGAAATTATATTCGAGTTTTAAAAAACATTAGAGCACTTTTTTTAATGTTTTTTACAAAAGAGCTACAAAGAAGCTATTTATGGTATAAGTGAATAAAGTAGAATTTTATCCACGAAAAAACAGTTTTTCAAAAGAAAAAACAAAAGCAAGTGCGATAATGTTTTCGAGTGAAAAAAAATGCTTTATTCACGTGTATTATACAAAAAAGTTTCCAATTCGTTATCAGACTTGAAGAATTTGCGTGAAGTGTCACATTGTCAGGAGACAACGAAAATTTCAAGGATAGTGCGAATTTACTTATTTTTTTACTTTATTCACGTTGTCAATGGTTATAGTGAATAAAGTGAATATGTAAACATGTTATTCACCCATTCGATTAAAGTGCAGTTTTAACGATTCAATATACATAAAGAGCTTTTAATAATGCCAATTGGAAAAGACATATATTCACATTGTTTATACAAATACATTATTTTAATGTATTTTAATGTATCTTATAATAATAAAATCAATTGTGTAATTGTATCTACGAGATATCACTTTAATTAAGTACAAAATTCACGCACCGTCGAGCACGCAAATATTATTTATAGCCGGAGATTAAAACCGATATGCTAAAGGACTCAACTTTCTGCACAAATAACACAAATGTGAGTCATTCCACGTGGTGATTAGAGCATTCGTTTTGCCCACAAACCTACCGTTCGTGTGGAAAAAAACGTAATTTACATAATTATCTCCTAAGAGCATGCATTATTCCATACTATTTATGACGCAGCAGACTTTATATTTTTGTGCGGTAAAAAGTGCCACAGCATTCAGGTGTCAAGGTCGAAATAATCATTTCTTCGCTGTGCCGGTGGCGATAAATTGTTTAAAGGTGCATCATACAGCATTAAAATAATGTATTTACGAGTATAATATGAAGAAATGATGAAAATTAATAAACCCAATTTGCTTCGGAAGCTACTAAAGAGGTGAAAAAAAATGCTCTGAACGCCAAAACGAAGAAATAAAAAAAAATGGCGTGGTTCTAGAGACTAAAACGCAAAATGAAATTAGTCGCCTTGGGTTCAAAATCTAAAAGAGAAATATAAAAATCGCAAAAAATTGAAAATAATAAAAAAATCATCGCATGGTCTATGAAATATATGGTATGCTATTGCATGGTAAATATATAAAATATATAAATATATTTCACGTGGAGGAGAAGTGAGCAGTGAGTTGCCTTCTATTACGCGCCTCACTTCGTTCGGCGCGCAAACTCAGGCGCGCCATGAAAAGTCACTTCGCCTCCAAGTGAAATATACTATTTTTTCTTGTAACGTACTGAAAAATACGAAAACTTGTAGATTTGATATATAATTTTTACAAATAAATTAAATATCAATGAATGCGTCGTATGTTTTTTTTTTTTTGTTTTCTTGACAGAAACTATTTCAGCATTTGACAGTGACAGTGATAATTTTTGTTGAAGAAACCATTTATAGATTTAATCTATTATTAGTGAAACCCAATTTTAAGCCTAAAATTACGAAAATTTAAAAGTCACAAAAACAAATTTTGACCTTTGCAATTTATATCTGATAAAAATATATACAGGGTGTAATTTAATTGCTTGGCCAAACTTCACAAACGTGGCGTACGGAACGAAACTGCGAAAAAGTTCCTATAGATATGTGTTCAGAAATGCTTAAGTCATAAAAAAAAGTTACAGGCAGAATTTCAGAAATATCAAATGTGCTGATCTCGAATTACATATTGCATTTTTGTTTCTTAGAGACAAAATCAACAAAGTTTTTCTTTTGATGTTCTTTAAACTTTAGTGGTATTATGTCATTGATGTTCTTTAAATTATCTTGGTACCCAATTTTATACCAACATTTATTTTGATTTTTTGGACACCCAGAAGTCTATATTTTAATTTTTGTCATTGATGTTGTTTTAATTTTCTTTTTATTATGTCATTGACGTTCTCTTAATTATCTTCGTATAATGGCGTTGAGATTTTCCTATTTGTTGCTTGCATTGTACCAGTTGTGTTCTTTAAATTATCTTGGTATTATGTCATTGATGTTCTTTAAATGTTCTTTTTATTGTATCATTAGAGTTTTCTAAACTTTCTTAGTATTGTTATGTCTTTGGTTTTCGAATCGAAATCGTTAAAGATTTTGCAAGAAAAGTCAATATTTTCTGGGATCTTCGGACTTTGGGACCTTTTTTATAGATATTCTTGCAGGATTTGGTAACGTAGAGGTTTTGAAGCTTTATAGAGGTATAATCATATAATCTAATTCTTGCAGATGTTGAAATGACAAATTACTTTTTAAATGTATTGATATTATTCATAAGATAATTGTTAAATTCTTTTTTTTAAGATAAGGTCGAATATTTGTAGAAAGATAATAAAAAAATCAGGCATCCATGTTTTTGCTAATGTTAATGCTGATGCACATATTTTTTTGTCAAAATGTAAAGTCTCTATTTGTTAAGCAGTTTTACTTCAAACTCTATTACAAACTTATGAGAAGCATACAAAAATTTCTAACATAATCAATACACAATATATTGTTTAAAAACAAAGATCTTTTATAGTCAAAATTTGATATTATACAGGGTGTCTCTAAATTATGTGGACATGGCTTAACCACAGATTACTGGGATCAAAAGAAGACGATTTAACAAAACTTATCTATATACAAATGCGTTTAGTTTAGCCAGTATTCAGCTTCAAAGTTAATTTTAAAAAAACAAAATTTGCCTATAAAAGAGAACGTTTACATTGATTCTATCTACTAGAAAATAGGATAAGAAATCCAAAACCACCGATATATTTAATTGTTTTATGATGAAATTTATAGTATTGCTTCGCGTGGTTTATTTAATGTTGCCATGACAACACTTTCCCTTCCGCCGGCGGGAAAGGAAAAGTAAAATTTCCGCTGGCGTAAATGTGACATTTTTTTCACAGTCAACTGAGTTAAATAATGACATAATTCTCTGACGTTTGAAGAAAAAATCAATTACCGTAGTTTGAACAGTCACATGGAAAATTAAATGATCGATTAGGCTTCAAAACGGAAACGAGTAAAATAAAAAATAAGTTTTGATTGAGATTATCTTACTAAGAAAAATGTTTTGGTATCGCAAGCCCAAAGAGAAAATCATAAACATTGTCTTAGTTTCATAAGCTAAAAGAGGAAATACAAATTGAATCAATTTCAAGGAAATAAAAAAAAAAACAAGCAAACTTCAGGAAATTTACAACAAAAAAAAAACAATCGTCGTGGATTTCAAAACAAAAACAGAAAAGCTTAAATTCGACATCGTGGTAAAAATCACTTTCAAATGTTCAAGGTGAATATTACCTTGAACATTGAGCTGGTCTTTGTATCAAAATTATTTAACCAAGCAAACATACATACCTACATACCTAAAGTCATAAATAAAACGTTTCAGTTCAAAAACTGTCGCCATATTTTCAAAAACCAAAATAGGAAAATGAAAAAAAAAATCGCCTTTGGTTTAATAAAAAAATTGAGTAAACTCAATACTTTATATCGTAAGCCAAAAATAGGAAATAGAATAGGATATGTACCCTATTTCTGATATGAAATGATATCCTGATATCCTATTATAAGGGGATTATAACAGGGGTCTGAATTTAAAAAAAAACTCATACTTTCCAAACGTTTTCAGATGGAGATCTGAAATTTAAATACTTTATTTTTATCTACAATTTCGATAGATTATTATTGTGGGTCAAACCAATTAATAGTATATTTTGCAACAAGGTAACTGTCAGTGTCACAATACAAATTACTGAAATTAAAGTTTGTAACGTCGTTTCCATAGAAATGAATGCTTGCTTCCATTTAATTCCATTCCATTTTCATGTTTATTTTCGTCTTTAGATGTGAAACTATTTTCATCTCTAGAGTGAAAAAGTATCACTTTCATTTATAGTACGCCGTGAAAAAATTGCTACTTTTATGCTACATTGGTTTATTGTAGTTCCATAAATTATGAGATCATAAACTAATAATAAGGGTGCTTCAATAAACTGCCCCACGAGTTCGAAAGCAGCTCCTCGTCGGCAGGACTGGTATCATGTTATCTTTTTTTAAATATTGCCGTTCTTACCAACACTTCTGCCAATGTTATTCGTAGTTTAGAGCACAGCCATAGAAGAAGGATGACACGCTAAAGATTTTTACCTGACATACTTAACGTTTCCTATGGATTAAGCATTTGTAACGATTGTAGTTATATTTAACGTCATTACTTTAAAACAAGTTCATAGATAAACTGAACAATATCTGGGAATCGAACCCAGTGCTATTGATTATAAATCTGGGCTGCACTCGCCACTCCCCACAGGTATGTAAACAACGAAACCTTCAATGATAGCACACTACTTTATCAACTCGCTAAATTTCATATCCACATCAAATTAATGTTGTGACATCTTTGAGGGGCACCTGCTGCATGCTGCAAATAACCACATCATAAGTTGCAACTTTCGCACTTCAGACGTGAACAATTCGGAAGTTTGCAACTGCAGAAATTAGTCGCCGTATGCAGACACGGCGTTTGACACATCCTCGAGGATGAAGTGCGCGCGTCCTTCAACTGGAAACTACTCGGAAACACTTGTGAACCACGACGATCTCGTATAATACTCGAATACACACAATGACGACAAAAGTGATGGGGGAATCTGTGGAGTAGACTTTGGCAGCTGATTATACCGATATTCCGAATAAGTACAAAACAAGGACTAAAAACAGTAAAATGCGCTCGATAACGACCGGAAAACTTGAAAATTACCAAAAGCTGACTAGACAGATGTATGGAATTAGCATATTATACGATTCTAATGAACGACGAAAAGATATAATAAACACGCTTGATAGGGCCGATGACTTGAAAATTACCACAACCTGATAAGTATATATATATATATATATATATACACTACTCAAAACAATTAACGCATATTGATGGAAATGGATTTAAGTAAGCTTAGATTGAAAGAAAAACAAAACACAGTTTGTGCATTTATCTGTCTAAGAATATTGTTGCACTAATAATCAAAATCATTAATTTGATAGTATTTAGAAAAATAATTTCTTTTAAATGTCCAAATAACAAACTGTGCGGTTCTACTTTAAATTCGAAATTTCGTCGGTTCTGTGTTCTAAAACTACGTTTAAATAATGGAAAACAATATTAGACGCAATACAAGACATTTAACAGATGGTGAAGCTCAATCTGCAGTTCTTCTTCTCCGGGAAGGGCTGACACAAGTGAGAGTGGCTCAAATTTTAAATGTGGCCCAATCCTCCATTAGTAGGGTGTACCAACGTTTCCGAGAAACTCATGGATATTCCAGACGCCGAGGACAAGGACGACTAAGGGCCACAAATTCAATAGAAGACCGTTTCTTAACACTTTCTGCTCGCAGAAATAGAACAGTTACCGCTAGATTCTTACAAGACTCATTACACCGAGTGCACAATACAAGAATTTCAGATCAAACAGTTAGAAACCGACTACATGAAATCCATTTAAATGCTAGATGTCCAGCAACGGGCCCTCGTTTAACCAGGGAACATCGAGTACGGCGACTTGCTTTTGCAAGAGAACATGTGGTTTGGACTCACCAGCAATGGGCGAATATTTTGTTCTCGGATGAGTCGAGATTCACTCTTTCATCCAACGATCGACGTCACAGAGTGTGGAGAACTCCAGGGACTCGATTTTCCCAATGCAATATCCGCCAATTGGATGCCTTTGGTGGGGGCGAAATCATGGTTTGGGGAGCAATCAACTCACAAGCACGTACAGAGTTACATGTGTTTCATAACGGAACTTTAAATGCAGACAGGTATATCCGAGATGTTTTAGAACAATATGTCATGCCTTTTGCTCCATTCATTGGCCATGATTTTCTGTTAATGCATGACAATGCCCGCCCACACACCGCACAAATAGTGCAACAGTATCTCCAGAGGGTTAATATCGAAGCAATAGACTGGCCAGCAAGATCACCCGACTTAAATCCTATAGAGCACATGTGGGACAATCTTGGCAGATGACTAAGAAGTAGGCTAAATGTACCACAAACTCTAAACGAGTTATCTGAAGCACTTGGGGAAGAATGGAATAACATTCCTCAGCAGCTAGTGGAAAATTTAATTCTCAGCATGGAAAGGCGTTGTAGGGCAGTAATAAGAGCCAGAGGAGGGAACACCGAGTATTAAAACTATAATTCTAAACAGATACCAGTAATTTTGAAAAAATTGTTTTATTATATTTTGTGTATTTTTTGTTAACTTCAAATATCTGTTCCTAATTTTCTTTAAATTTTATCAAATTATCTTAATTTTGTTATTCTTTGAACCACTAACATAATAAATTGAAAAATATAAAAAATAAATTAAAAAGTCATGTTTTTTTTGGATTATGCGACAATTGTTTTGAGTAGTGTATATATATATATATATATATATATATATATACAATCTTTATTGGGATGATAAGTTTATTGATATGATTGTGGTAAATAAAAAAAAAATCTTGTGAGTTGAATGGACTGATATTCAGAAGAAGTGTATTGATATGATTGTCATAAATAAAAAAATATATTGACGCGATTGATTCGTACGACGACTTCTATTTTTCCGAAATTTTCATTTTCCTAAACTATCTTATAAAACTAAATAGATAGACTACTTCAGGTATTCAGCTTTGCGTTTAATGAACGCAGTATATTTAGTAACAAACAATAACCACATATGAAAGTTTTGTAACTTATATAGTTTTGTTTTAAAAACCTTGTACACGAAAGTACAGTTCGATTATCTGGATAGTTATGGTTATAGTTACTTTCAGAAAACTTGAAGCAAGGCACATCAGGTCATACGTGAATACAAAATTTAACTGTAACCGTGTCAGCCCTAGAAACTTTGAGAATCTGAATGCATCTTCAGTGCATCTTGGGGACCTCAAATACAAAAATGTCTCAAAAATTCTACAGCTCACACGATTCGAACATGCGACCCTTTGTTTGAGAGGTAATCGTGCAGACCTCTCGCCATTTACTCAAAAGATAATTTTTTTAACAACTTCTTAGGGCACCATGAAACCATGGCACGAAATTGTTTTAAAACTCAATAAATAACTTAATGACTTTTGAGAAAACTTGAAGAAAGGCACATCAGGTGATTCGTGAATACGAAATTTAACTGTAACCGTGTGCGCCCCAGAATTTTTGAGAAACTTTGAGAATGTTAATGCATCTTCGGTGCGCCGTGGTGACCTCAAATACAAAAAATTCTCAAAAATTCTAGAGCTCACACGATTCGAACATGCGACCCTTTGTTTGAGAGGTAATCGTGCAGACCTCTCACCATTTAGTCTAAAGATATTTTTTTCAACAACTTCTTAGGGCACCATGAAACCATGGCACGAAATTGTTTTAAATCTCGATAAATAACTCGCAACATAGCCGCTTTTTTCAAAGTTGAGGATAGTTGTCTGACGGATAGATATGAGATTATGCGTTTTCAATGTATTTATGGGGATTTTAAACCGTGTGAAAACTATTCACTATATAAGTGGATGTTACAATCCACAATCGTTTCACAAGTGATTGTCTGATGACACATGTAGTTTTGGGTTATCTTTCGCTTATCAACTTCCACAAAATCAACGTTTGATGTGTTTTATCAGTAACCATATATCCGGCGGATAAAGACAACATGTCAAAATATTTAATATGAATCATATTAATACTGGTCATCCATATATGGTGTTAATGCCATTATGTTCGACATTTTGACCTAATAATAGTTATTTATACAACAAGTGAGTAAAGTGGATGTTTCCCACAATAATAAAATTTAGGCGTTTTTCAGTCGAATAAATTAGGCCACTCGCCCTGACAAGCTCGTGGCCTAAATTTTATTCTCGTAAAACACATCCACTTAACTCACTTGTTATATAAATAACTAATATTTTGCTCATATTTTGACTTAAAATATATCCTTAATTTATAATATATATCACAAATGTCCAAATGTCATATCAGCAAAAATAATAATAGGTTAATAATAGCCAAGTTCATGCACTGGCGATTTGCGATTTGGGATTTTTGTTCTGATTGGTATAGTATAAGTTCCCGAGTGAAATGCTTTCAAATGTAACCAATCAGAACAAAAATTGCAATACGCAAATCTCCAGTGTATAAACTTAGCTTTATACACCATATGCAGTGCATGAACTAGGCTTTACACATTTAAGGTTTTAGTATGTTACTTCCAAAATCGGGATTGTTTTTATTTTTGTATTGAATATTGCAACATAAAAATTAAAACAGCGAATTTTGAAAATAATAACTCCCAAATGCTTCTCGAAAGAATTACTGCACATTCACACAAGTCAAAGTGTCTTCCAGCTTCCACGATTTTCATTTACCTACCCAGGAAAGTTTTGAATATTATTTTTTCCCCTTGATTTATTTGTAGCACATTCGAATGAAATATATTTTGCGCGTATTAACGCGCCTATCACTTATTTTATTATGGTGTTCTGCGCTAGATGAAAACTAAATAAAGGTAATGTTGAATTAAACAGTTACGCAAATCGATAACGCCATTATGCGAGTTATTTCTGTAACTAAATTGTGGTGAGTAGACACGTCAGAGCAGACTAGTTACACGCTCAAAAGGATTGTCAAAATGAAGAAAAAATAAACGCGGGAACGATAAAAACTGCAGCGTTAACCGCGTCACTTTCTAGTCTCTTGCGGACTAAGGAGCAGAACAGAGGATTGTGATCTCGGGGCGTTACGTGCTTTTGTGCAGATAATGGGAATTTCGCAGGGAATCAGCATATTTCACCGTTTCGCCGGAATATCGGAGAATATTGTGACACGGCGCGGAAGTCGGCTCACTTTTATCTAGGAGTTTTATTTATTGTAGCGCAGAATTTTAATTAACGTAGATTTTACGGTGATTCAATATGCATAAACTGTTATTGGATTATTATACAGATTCCGGTGCGCATTTGCATTTTTGAATATAAATCCATTTAGTTGGATAAACAAATCACACGGCTAAAATATTATGAGGGATTAATACCCTCAAGCGCCTCAACTAATTTAATTAAAGACCGAGTTTAGGCTTCGGCAATTAATTTCTAGGCATAGATTGCATGATTTTAGCATAATAACATTATGCTAAAATTGCCATTATTTGCCATTATTGATGGCAAATAATACACCAATGATTACCAATGATATAGAAGTGCGATTGACGCAGTTAGTCAAAGCTCCGATTTCTAATTAATAGTTATTGAATTTATAACCCGGGCAGTATTAAAATTATTAATTAGCCATGAATTAACGTATAAATGAACTAATATCTAAATAACATTGCACGAAATTAAATTAATTACTTCGTGGGTTCCTCATGTTAAAGTTTTAATATCCAATAAATAAGACGCATATACTTCTTTCAGATGTACTGTACACGAATCTAATATCAAATTTGCAAATAATAAATTTTCTGAAATTTCAGTAATAGCTAATCCATACTTGACAATTGAGAAAGTTAAGTGTTTTATTTTCTCCCTTATTTAATACTGAAACTTTGACAAATTTTCAGGAGAATTAGTTTCAGATGTACTGTACACGAATCTAATATCAAATTTGCAAATAATAAATTTTCAGAAATTTCAATAATAGCTAATCCATACTTGTCAATTGAGAAAGTTAAGTGTTTGATTTTCTCCCTTATTTAATACTGAAACTTTGTCAAATTTTCAGGAGAATTAGTTTCAGGTGTACTGTGCACGAATCTAATATCAAATTTGCAAATAATAAATTTTCAGAAATTTCAGTAATAGCTAATCCATACTTGTCAATTGAGAAAGTTAAGTGTTTGATTTTCTCCCTTATTTAATACTGAAACTTTGTCAAATTTTCAGGAGAATTAGTTTCAGATGTACTGTATACGAATCTAATATCAAATTTGCAAATAATAAATTTTCAGAAATTTCAGTAATAGCAAATCAATACTTGTAAATTGAGAAAGTTAAGTGTTTGATTTTCTCCCTTATTTTATACTGAAACGTTGTCAAAGTTTCAGGAGAATTAGTTTCAGGTGTACTGTACACGAATCTAATATCAAATTAGCAAATAATACATTTTCAGAAATTTCAGTAATAGCTAATCCATACTTGTCAATTGAGAATGTTAAGTGTTTGATTTTTTTCTTATTTAATACTGAAAGTTTGTCAAATTTTCAGGAGAATTAGTTTCAGGTGTACTGTGCACGAATCTAATATCATTAGTAATTTGCAAATAATAAATTTTCAGAAATTTCAGTAATAGCTAATCAATACTTGTTAATTGAGAAAGTTAAGTGTTTGATTTTCTCCCTTATTTTATACTGAAACGTTGTCAAAGTTTCAGGAGAATTAGTTTCAGGTGTACTGTACACGAATCTAATATCAAATTAGCAAATAATACATTTTCAGAAATTTCAGTAATAGCTAATCCATACTTGTCAATTGAGAAAGTTAAGTGTTTTATTTTCTCCCTTATTTACTACTGAAACTTTGTCAAATTTTCAGGAGAATTAGTTTCAGATGTACTGTACACGAATCTAATATCAAATTTGCAAATAATAAATTTTCAGAAATTTCAGTAATAGCTGATCCATACTTGTCAATTGAGAAAGTTAAGTGTTTGATTTTCTCCCTGATTTAATAGTGAAACTTTGTCAAATTTTCAGGAGAATTAGTTTCAGGTGTCCTGTACACGAATCCAATATCAAATGCAAATAATGAATTTTCAGAAATTTCAGTAATAGCTAATCCATACTTGTCAATTGAGAAAGTTAAGTGTTTGTTTTCTCCCTTATTTTATACTGAAACGTTGTCAAATTTTAAGGAGAATTAGTTTCAGATGTACTGTACACGAATCTAATATCAAATTTGCAAATAATAAATTTTCAGAAATTTCAGTAATAGCAAATCAATACTTGTAAATTGAGAAAGTTAAGTGTTTGATTTTCTCCCTTATTTTATACTGAAACGTTGTCAAAGTTTCAGGAGAATTAGTTTCAGGTGTACTGTACACGAATCTAATATCAAATTAGCAAATAATACATTTTCAGAAATTTCAGTAATAGCTAATCCATACTTGTCAATTGAGAATGTTAAGTGTTTGATTTTTTTCTTATTTAATACTGAAAGTTTGTCAAATTTTCAGGAGAATTAGTTTCAGGTGTACTGTGCACGAATCTAATATCATTAGTAATTTGCAAATAATAAATATTCAGAAATTTCAGTAATAGCTAATCCATACTTGTCAATTGAGAAAGTTAAGTGTTTGATTTATGTCTTATTTAATACTGAAAGTTTGTCAAATTTTCAGGAGAATTAGTTTCATGTGTACTGTAGACGAATCTAATATCAAATTTGCAAATAATAATTTTTCAGAAATTTCAGTAATAGCTGATCCATACTTGTCAATTGAGAAAGTTAAGTGTATGATTTTCTCCCTTATTTAATACTGAAACTTACAGATATGTGGGGTTACAGTAATATTAAAAATATTTCCACCGTTGCATTGTTCTGGCTCGGACCTACAGATGTGAACTTTCCCATTTTTTTATTGCAGACTGCTAGATTTCAGCATGTTATCCGCTTTTTCTGTTCTCAAATTGCGGGGCAAATGTCCGGCATGCATGCGGTGCAAGAAAAATATTTGTTTCAGCGCCCGTTTCGATTGGCCATTAAATATGCACGCCAGACCGGCGTTGATTGCGCATTCGGGCGCTCGTCGTTTTTTTTTTTATTTTCATCCACAATTACGCGCTGGCCCATGCAGCCTATTCGGCGTTATCATGCAGATGGGTGACATGTCGCTCTATTCAAATATAATTCGAGGACGCTAATTAAAAACGGCTAATTTACGAGCCGGACGATCCGATCGGGCGCGAATATTGCTAATCAATTAGTTATTGCCAGAAAAATAATTCATTATTTTGGAAGAAATATGTGTCCATTATTTCGTCGTGTGATGTTTGGATGCGCTCATCTAGTCAAATGATCTGTTATTAATGTCAGTACCAATAGTTTTACATGATACTGATATTGGCATAATATTCCCCATACTTTATTAAACAATTGTCACTGTGTTTAATTAAATACATCCCTTGTACCACACATATTATTCCAATTTTCATGCTTTTTAGTTCAAGGAGGGGATTTTTATAAGGTGAACAATGCTATTAAAAAATATAATTAAATTGATTAAAAATTATAATTACTCATTGCTGGCTCTTATATATATATATATATATGTATATATATATATACAGGGTGTCTCTAAATTGCGTGGACATGGCTTAACCACAGATTACTGGACTAAAAAAAAGACGATTTAAGAAAACTTATCTATAGTTATACAAATGCGTTTGGTTTAGACAGTATTCAGCTTCTGAGTTAATTAAAAAAAAAAACAAAGTTTGCTTATAACAAGAGAACGTTTACATTGATTTGGATGTTGTTTGGTATCGACTCGTGTTCGTGTTCGACTCGTGTAATTTGCAAAACTCGCTTCGCTAGTTTTGGCAAATATTTCACTCGTCAAACAATATCGCACTTTTCATAACTGGTTAGGTAAATAACTATTTAATTTCCTGATTTGAGCAATATTGATTCAATTTGTATTTCCTCTTTTAGCTTTGAAACCAAGACAATTTTTATGATTTTCTCTTTGTGCTAGCGATACAAGGACATGTTCTTAATAAGATAATCTCAATCAACACTTATTTTTGTTATTTTCATCGTTTCTGTTTCGAAGCCAAGTAGATTTATTTTATTTTCCATGTTGGCTGATCAAATCACTGTAATTGATACTAAATAAAAGTTTTGTACGTAACATGTTATGAAATATGCGATATTGTTCGACGAGTGTTATATTTGCCAAAACGAGCGAAGCGAGTTTTGAAAATTACACAAGTACACTTTTGTGTACACACTTTTGTGTTACACTTTTCATAACTGGTTACGTAAATAACTATTATTGGTGCTAATACGATAAAACTGGTTACATACACCCAAAATATTAGGTAGAAACAAGGTAAAAAATACAATATATAGGATATGTTTATTTTAATAATACAACGGTATACATATTATTAGTACATACTAGATTATATAGGTGTTTTTGATTATTAAAAAGAGCTATCGGCCGAAGCCTTTCTGCCAAAAAATACAAATTAGATTAGATTAGATATACACATTTAGATATTCAAAAATAAAAATGCATTTAAGACGACAATTTAATTCATACACCAAAAATCCCATAAGCAGCGGTGTTTATGTCATTATGACAACAACAAAAGTTTGCCGAAGTTTACTTCGACAAAGAAATGTGTAATTATTCAGTGAAAATAATACTTTTTTTGAGTTGGTCGTTCCTTAACACCTTTACTGGGTTCTGATTAACAGAAATCTTTAAATTTCAAGTTAAATTTCTTCGTAAAGCAAGATTCAAGGTTTGGTGACAATTGCTCGAAATCTTTAATGATAATCTCTGCTGGAACGAAAAATTGCTTTGCAAATAATGAAATAAATTCGTAAAGCAATATTCAAGGTTTGGTGACATTTGCTTAAAAACAATTGTACGAAAGAAAATTGCTACTACCACAAATGCCGGATATTGGCAATGTTATCCAAGTAAATTACCCTCCGATTGAAGTTAACCGGATACTGAAAGAGCGGGCCTAAATATTTTTGGGACCACCATGAAATATGTGGCCCAGTTTTTACTTTGTATTTTATTACAATTTTATTAGCACTATTTAATGGCACTGTGCGCTTTGCTAATAAAATTGCTATAAAAAGTAATTTGTGTTTTTATGTTTCCACAACCATGAATTATGAAGTAGCAGGTGCTACCACTCAATACTAGTTCGAATTCTATAGCTATATAGCACGTACGGGAGTATTTTTGTATAGTTACAAGGAACACCATTAACATTTTTCAGATTTAAAAAAAAACCACTAAGTTGCGATTTTCCAACTGGCATTACTCAAAAACTTCCTTTCTTCCAACCTTTTCAACTTCTAATAACTCCTTCAAGTGTTGGAAGTTGAATAGCATCACAATTATTATTATTATGCTAGATTTTTTAAAGTTACAAGAAAGTTACGAGAGATTTTTTGAAGTTACAAGTTACAAGTTTTTTTTTAAGTAACAAGAAGTTACGAGATTAAAGTTAAATCATTAAAATATGTTTTGCGATATACAAAAATCCTTTTTCCAATTCGCATTATTAAAATGCTCATTATGTATATTGAATCTCATCGTTAAAACTACACTTTAATCGAATGGGTGATTAAATGTTTACATTTTCACTTTATTCACTATAACCATTGACTACGTGAATAAAGTAAAAAAAAAAAAAAAAAGTAAATTAGCACTATGCTTGAAATTTTTGTTGTCACCTAACAATGTGACACTTCACGCGAAATCTTTAATTCTGATAACGTATTGGAAAAAATCTTGTATGATAACGTATTAGATTTTTTAAAGTTACAACAAACATCAGTAAAATATGTTTTGCGATATACATAAATCCTTTTTCCTATTCACATTATTAAAATGCTCATTATGTATATTGAATCTCATCGTTAAAACTACACTATAATCGAATTGATGAATAAAATGTTTACATTTTCACTTTATTCACTATAACCACTGACAATGTGAATAACGGAAAAAAATAGGTAAATTAGCACTATGCTTGAAATTTTTGTTGGCACCTGACAATGTGACACTTTTCGTGAATTCTTCAATTCTGATAACGTATTGTAAAAAATCTTGTATGATAACGTATTAGAAACAATCTTGTATGATACACGTGAATAAAGCAATTTTATCCACTCGAAATCGTTATCGCACTCGCTTCGCCTCTAACGCCAAACGTTTTTTTTTTTGTTTTTTCGTGGATAAAATTCGACTTTATTCACTTATACCATAAATAGCTACTACAGAACCTCAAAAGTAAAATAAATGCAATTTTCAATCTAACTTAACTCAAAAACATCACCAAGTATCAGAAGTTGGAAAGTATCACAATTATTACTATTATTATTAGGCAAGGTTCAACAGATTAGATCGAATATTAACCAAAATGTTCCCTAAAAGATTACACAGCCCAACAAAAACAAAGTTTCAAAAAACTTTTTAAATCTTGATAGCCGATTTTTATAGTTTTTTGGGTGCTAAATCCGTATCTGAACTCTGATCGTTTCCATCACCCACAGTTTAGTTACAACTTGACCTAGTAAGATATGGGAAAATATGTAAAATATGCAATAAATATGAAACTTTTAAAATACCAACAGAACTTTATTTAAACATAGAAGATGGCTTTATATTCTTAACATAACATTCTTCTAAGGCTTTACATGTCCATTGATGTATATTTTCTTTGTCTCTTTTCTTTAAAGCTCCTGATATAGCTTTTTCTTCTATGCGCCGATTGCTGACTCTCGGTGAAGTGACCAACAGTAATCTTCCATCATGTTGGTGTCCCAGCGCGCCTGATAACGTTTTTACATCACTATACCTAGCTATTACCTAGCTATACACCTAGCTATCAACTAGCTATACAGAGAAAATGTTAAAATGTGAACAAATGGTGGGTGATGTGGCATTTTTAATGTTATTTTTGTAATAAGCACACTTAAAACGACAATAATTAGGTAAACACACACAAAAAGTTTTTGGTGGTTGGCCTGTGTTATCAATCACATCTCGAAATCTAGATTTTTCAATTTTATACACGTTTTATAGAAATTAAATTTGAAAATCTACTTTTTAACGTTATTAGCATAAATAACTAGAACTTACAACTATTGCCGCGTCGTCTTCAGTATGAAAACGTCGTTCATTGTATATTTGTGATTGTTCTGATCTAATTTTCAGCTGAACAATGTTAATAAATGAATATTTGCAAATATTCTCATTTCGTTTTCACACTACACAACCATAAAATTTTATAAATGGGACCTTTATTTATTAATTTAATTTTGCTTAAAATTGCCACAGGATTGTTTATGATTCTCAAGTTTCTAGAGAAAATATAAATAAGTAATTTAATATTTTCACATTTAGTTTTCAATTTGATAACGTTAATAATGTTGAACATTTACAAATATTATAATTTGGTTTTAGCTTAATAACAATAATAATTGAAAATTTGCAAATGCGATATTATTTATTAAATAGTATCTGCTTAAAATTACATCGGAGAAAGATTCTTAGAAACTATTCTATGCAACCATAATAAAAATGATTCTTAGATCTGTAGGCTAAGTTTCAAATTTTCAAATAATCTCATTGAGTTTTTATATTGATAACGTGAATCCAGAAAGATTCTTAGAAACTATTCTATGAAACTATTAGAAAAATAATAAAAATGATTCTTAGAACTGTAGGCTAAGTTTTAAATTTTCAAATAATCTCATTGAGTTTTTATATTGATAACGTGAATCGGAGAAAGATTCTTAGAAACTATTCTATGAAACTATAATAAAAATAATAAAAATGATTCTTAGATCTGTAGGCTAAGTTTTAAATTTTCAAATAATATCATTGAGCTTTTATATTGATAGCGTGAATAATTAAGTATTTGCAAATATTCTGATTTTCTTTTTAGTTTATAAGCATTTTTTTAAGACTTTTATAGCGTTAATATTTGATCATTGCAAATATTCAACTTTTGAAAGTTTTATAACTTTAATATTAATTGAACATTAGCAAGTTGTCCCATTATTTATTCAAAATTTTCCGCGTAAAACGATCTAGGGAAGTAGTTCTTAAGTTAGTTGGGAAAATCGAGGAGAAAGCCATAAAACCAATGAAAATTATGATTAAACTCCGCTCCCACTTATCTCTACACAGCAAACACACGTTCCATTCCACGGATTTTCCACTCCATTGGGCTGGTTGTCGTGCAACACCTTCGTTGCACAATTAGGCACGATTAGGCTCAATCCCCGCTCATGCGGCTGGAAAAATCCTAATCGAATTACGCCACGGCAGGGATGGGCTGATTAATTCGAGCAGAACTTATTTATGCTCAAAAAAGGAAGCAGGTTCGCCTCTCGCACGGCTCTAGTGAAAATTTACGAGGCCCTACCTCACAATTTGCGAAATTGCAGGAGCAGAAAGGGCGGATGGTTTATTGACAAGTCCTAATTAAAGATGACAATTTAGCGTACATTTTATGCATGCTGGTTTAAATCTACTTATTTTCAATATTCATCGAATTAATTAGCAAGTCATACATATTTAACATACATTTAATTAATATTTAAACTAAATTTAGTATGCATTATAATTAAACATGTGTATATTTATTTTTGTATTATTCATTAATTCGGGATTATATTAATCAATGATTATTGTATAGCAGATTGTGCGCACCTAAATTATGACTGGATCGCTTACCACACAATTAGTAACTGATTTTGTTGAGAAATATATGTATTAAGATCCTTAAATTTGATTGAGTAATAAGAAATTCTAGTGTTGAATTATTAATTCCGTTTCTTCAAAATAAATAATTGGCACCTTTCCTTACATCTTTTTTGGTGACCTTTGAGGGTTTGTTCCCTCTTTCGTTTGTTATCTCTTCTTCCCCTCTTTTCATCCGAGTAAATTGGTGTGTTATTCCATCAGCAATATTTAATTAATTTCAATATAAATCGATTGATTCCACCTGAAACGGCGGACAATATGAAGAGCCAATTCCCACATTATTTATCGTGTTGCACAGGACCGAACGGCACAATACTGACAACATGCACATGCACTTTATTTGTGGGTTTGCATGTTATTCCATTGAAAATGTAATGGTTAAACATACAATATGCTGGCTGTATATTCGATGCCCTATCCAATAACAAATACTGGACACGCTTACTTTTAGTGGCGGATTTCGTAATTATCTTTGAAAACTTTGTATGTATGCTCTGCCGGCCACAATGCAAATTGATATTTGTGGGCAGATGTGGGCACCAAATGTTGCCCCGTTTGTGTATTATTCTTGTTTTAAGTTGAAAACAGTTCCAGAAATACGTAGATCGTTGCTTGTAGTATCTTGCAATAAATATTTGGAACTTTCAGTTTGTTTGATGTAACTTTTGCTACTTTAATTACCACCATAAATTTTTACAATTTTTTGTTAATATTCCTTTTATACATTGATGGTTTGAAAAAAAAAATGACACACGTAATTAAAACAAAACAAGTTTTTGCGTTATCAAAGTATCAAGTATCAAACAATTGTACAAACAATTGCATATTGTACATATATTTATCCAGAAAAACGTCACGAGTGAAAAATCTAAGAGCGCGATATATGGATAGTACTCATTACTGTGATCAAAAACTTCTATATTCCGTTAACGTAATTTTAAAATCAATTTCCTACAGAGCTCGTTTTATTACTTATATCATTTTTCTTGAAAACAAAAATCTGTTTCCTACAGAACTCGCTTTATTACTTATATCACTTTTCTTGAAAACCATCAACATCGATTGCCGTGAGCACTTTTCATAAAATATATTCGGAGCGAAACTGAATTTTCGTAATTTTGGAGCTTAAAATCGACCCATTATGGGTCTTAACTAATTGCAACTAGTTAACTGTCACTCTCCCAACTGCATATTCCCTTCGCATTTTAACTAATATTACACCTTATGTTCTTCTCGCTCGCACTTACGTATATTTGCATCTGCATATTGTACCTTTTGTGCAATTTATATTGCTTACATAAACTAATATCATTACATGATTATTACTAAATCAACTTGGTAAAGCAATGCTTGAATTTCACGATTTCAGATAAAATATAATGTGCAACTCGTCAGTAAGGCATTTCTTTATAACTCATGATAAAAATGTTAGTACCTTGTTACAGAAATTACATAATAACAAATAACAAATAGAATGTTATCGTCATGATAAATTATGCTACAAGTATGTGACAAATCTGATGTAGGTCCTATTAAATTTCAATCTGTATCTGGAAGCAAACATTAAAATGTTGCTTAACTATTTACATTGCAATCATGTGAGTCTCGACGCGACGTCAAATGCCTAAATGAAACTAATGAATTGCACTGACCTTGCTTTATCATTATCTATGTAGTTAATAATAGTATGCATGCACGTATTGTGTTTTATAACTGATGTGCAACTGAAAACACTCGTTTTTTCCAACATGCAACGCAGATAAGATTTGAGAAACTTGCATTAGTTTGATGCACAAGTAATTACCTTTTAGTACTCAAAAATATATATAGTATTTTACATTATAAGAAAGATAAAACGGGCGATACAAGGAAATAACTGGCGAGTAAAAACCATTACCTGGTGTATAATGTACAATAGTTTATTTGTTAAATACTTAACAGTAAAATTAAGATAATAACATGACAGTAATAATAACGATAACATACATGCAGGGTGTTTTTTTATCGTGCAACATAGGGTTCCCTTATTTAATACTGAAACTTTGTCAAATTTTCAGGAGAATTAGGTTCAGATGTACTGTATACGAATCTAATATCAAAATTGCAAATAATAAATTTTCAGAAATTTCAGTAATAGCTAATCCATACTTGTTAATGAGAAAGTTAGGTGTTTTATTTTCTACCTTATTTAATACTGAAACTTTGTCAAATTTTCAGGAGAATTAGTTTCAGATGCACTGTGCACGAATCTAATATCAAATTTGCAAATAATACATTTTCAGTAATAGCTAATCCATACTTGTCAATTGAGAAAGTTAAGTGTTTGATTTTCTCCCTTATTTAATACTGTAACTTTGTCAAATTTTCAGGAGAATTAGTTTCAGATGTACTGTACACAAATCTAATATCAAATTTGCAAATAATAAATTTTCATAAATTTCAGTAATAGCTAATCCATACTTGTTAATGAGAAAGTTAGGTGTTTTATTTTCTACCTTATTTAATACTGAAACTTTGTCAAATTTTCAGGAGAATTAGTTTCAGATGCACTGTGCACGAATCTAATATAAAATTTGCACATAATAAATTTTCATAAATTTCAGTAATACCTAATCCATACTTGTCAATTGAGAAAGTTTAGTGTTTGATATTCTCCCTTATTAAATACTGCAACTTTGTAAAATTTTCAGGAGAATTAGTTTCAGATGTACTGGACACGAATCTTTAATGAAATTCGCAAATGACAAATTTTCAGAGATTTAAGTAATATCTAATCCATACTTGTCAATTGAGAAAGTTAAGTGTTTGATTTTCTCCCTTATTTAATACTGAAACTTTGTCAAATTTTCAGGAGAATTAGTTTCAGATGTACTGTACACGAATCTAATAGCAAATTTGCAAATAATAAATTTTCAGAAATTTCAGTAATAGCTAATCCATACTTGTCAGTTCAGAAAGTCAAGTGTTTGATTTTCTCCCTTATTTAATACTGAAACTTTGTCAAATTTTCAGGAGAATTAGTTTAATGTGTACTGTACACGGATCCAACATCAAATGTGCAAATAATAAATTTTCAGACATTTCAGTAATAGCTAATCCATACCTGCCATTTGAGAAAGTTAAGTGTTTTATTTTCTCCCTTATTTAATACTGAAACTTCGTCAAATTTTCAGGAGAATTAGTTTCAGTTGTAGTGTACACGAATCTAATATCAAATTTGCAAATAATAAATTTTCAGAAATTTCAGCAATAGCTAATCCATACTTGTCAGTTCAGAAAGTCAAGTGTTTGATTTTCTCCCTTATTTAATAATGAAACTTTGTCAAATTTTCAGGAGAATTAGTTTCAGGTGTACTGTACACGAATCCAACATCAAATTTGCAAATAATAAATTTTCAGACATTTCAGAAATAGCTAATCCATACTTGTCAATTGAGAAAGTTAAGTGTTTGACTTTCTCCCTTATTTAATACTGAAACTTTGTCAAATTTTCAGGAGAATTAGTTTCAGATGTACTGTACACGAATCTAATATCAAATTTGCAAATAATAAATTTCCAGAAATTTCAGTAATAGCTACATACTTGTCAATTGAGAAAGTTAAGTGTTTGATTTTCTCCCTTATTTAATACTGAAACTTTGTCAAATTTTCAGGAGAATTAGTTTCAGTTGTAGTGTACACGAATCTAATATCAAATTTGCAAATAATAAATTTTCAGAAATTTCAGCAATAGCTAATCCATACTTGTCAGTTCAGAAAGTCAAGTGTTTGATTTTCTCCCTTATTTAATAATGAAACTTTGTCAAATTTTCAGGAGAATTAGTTTCAGGTGTACTGTACACGAATCCAACATCAAATTTGCAAATAATAAATTTTCAGACAGTTCAGAAATAGCTAATCCATACTTGTCAATTGAGAAAGTTAAGTGTTTGATTTTCTCCCTTATTAAATACTGAAACTGTGTCAAATTTTCAGGAGAATTAGTTTCAGATGTACTGTACACGAATCTAATATGAAATTTGGAAATGATAAATATTCAGGAATTTCAGTAATAGCTAATCCATACTTCGTCAATTGAGAAAGTTGAGTGTTTGATTTTCTCCCTTATTAAATGCTGCAACTTTGTAAAATTTTCAGGAGAACTAGTTTCAGGTATACTGTACACGAATCCAACATCAAATGTGCAAATAATAAATTTTCAGAAATTTCAGTAATAGCTAATCCATACTTGTCAATTGAGAAAGTTAAGTGTTTGATTTTCTCCCGTATTTAATACTGAAACTTTGTCAAATTTTCAGGAGAATTACTTTCAGATGTACTGTACACGAATCTAATATCAAATTTGCAAATAATAAATTTCCAGAAATTTCAGTAATAGCTACATACTTGTCAATTGAGAAAGTTAAGTGTTTGATTTTCTCCCTTATTAAATACTGGAACTGTGTCAAATTTTCAGGAGAATTAGTTTCAGATGTACTGTACACGAATCTAATATGAAATTTGGAAATGATAAATTTTCAGGAATTTCAGTAATAGCTAATCCATACTTGTCAATTGAGAAAGTTAAGTGTTTGATTTTCTCCCTTATTTAATACTGAAACTTTGTCAAATTTTCAGGAGAATTAGTTTCAGATGTACTGTACACGAATCGAATATCAAATTCTGAATGATTATAATAACATCACGCTCTAATTATTCAGTTATATAAATATGTATTGTGCATTAAATAGTTACAGCGTGTAGTTAATTATCATTTGATTCATTAATTTCCATCAACACAATTCTAAATTCCTATACAAAGTAATGAATTGTTGTGATATTAACCCGATGCTTTTATTTGATTGCAACTGACGGATGTTAAATAATCAATCACCCATGTAACAAGAGTACAATGTGTATTACCGAAAACGCTTCGGAATTGCCGCTCCTGTTGCTGATGGACGACCTGCGAGCGAGAGTGAGGCTTTTTTGGCGAGCTACAAATGCCGATTCGGATGTATTCATGCATGAATCCGCGCACTCGTAAACAGATACAAATCGAAGCGACATCAGCCGCAGTGTCCAAATGTTAATTTCGCGGATAATGCGATAGTGAATGGTGCGCGGCCTACTATCAAATACCTGTCACGCGAGATCATTTGACCACATTAATCCCGGGCTCGTGCCCTCGTCAAAATGTTTGTTAAACCCATTACTCCGGTCATCCGCGAAAATGTCGAATTAAGTCCCAGAACTCCAAACGGCCACCAGAAACTATAGTGAGCATTTGCATCATTACTCAACTCTGTGTGCACACGGTTTTTGTTTACGCGGGGTGTCGAATTAAGTCGCAAAACTGTAAACAGCGCACATAAACCATTTGCTAGCACATAAATATAACCAGCAAAACTCAATCCCATATATACATTTTTTTCTGTTTATTTGGTATAAGCGATGCGATTTATTTGCAATTGTAATCCGAACTTAATGACCTCGGGCTTATCCTCGGCTCCTGCCATGCGGCGTTAGTCGGATGTTTTATGCATTTCATGCAACTCAGGTGCACCGGCGATGCTGCCATCGGAATGCACTCGGTGGTTGTTTATACGTGATCGTTTTTCACCCCTCGAACGCAAAAGCTAATTGAAAATAAAACCGAAGTGACGAGCGGCCGTGTAATTGCCCGTCCGGCTGTCTTAATCAATCGGCGAGTTGGCCTTTGTATGGCTAATGCATCGGCAACTGAGAAGATAAATGGCGCAAGAGCAAGAGATGTTTATTTGCCAGCGTTCGTTGTAATCTGCTGCCGTCCATCGATACAGCTTATCTGATAAGCCTTTGAT
Source organism: Othius punctulatus (assembly GCA_951805005.1). Classification (NCBI taxonomy): domain Eukaryota; kingdom Metazoa; phylum Arthropoda; class Insecta; order Coleoptera; family Staphylinidae; genus Othius; species Othius punctulatus. The sequence goes on from OX638145.1 coordinate 19,247,779, forward strand.
AAACATTTACAGAGCGCACCACACGGCATTAAGGTGTTTTGTGTGGGAAATGAGTAAGAGAAAGCACGCTTACAGAAAAATATAACTTGTGTGCAAACAACGTGAAGTATTTGAAGAGCTAAGTGGACGAAGGTGATAATGCCACAAAATTTGCGTCAACAGAATACGCAGTGTAAAGTTTATCAAAAGGAACTTATAAACTTAAAGCAACACCCTTTAAGGCAGTGTTTCTCAACTCTTTTTTACCCGTGGCCCACTTCGAAATATTCACAAATATATTACACTGCTACAAATATGCACTGCTCAAATACTTCACGTTGTTTGCTCACAAGTTATATTTTTCTGTAAACACGTGTTCTCTAACTCATTTTCCACACAAAACAACTTAATGTCGTGTGGTGTGCTCTCTAAATGTTTGTCAAACTCTCAAAACAAATTTTATACACTGTACGAATTACAATCCAAATTTCTGGACCCGGCGCCTCCACCATTAAGAAATACTGAAAATTAATTAATTCAGTAAACCATCGGCCAAGATATACATTTGCGCTTTACAGGTGCAGAAGTTCTGTCAATGCAAGTTTTAGTGAGGTCGGTCAAGTCAAAAGCTTGTTGTTTGGTAATGGTGGTGTAGTTCTTAAGAAGTTCTCTAGTTAGGTCAATAGTTTCCTTAACAAGGATGTTAGTATACATATTAACCCTACACTGCGCAATTTTTTATTTCTTTCCGAAAAAAATGTTTAAAACGTATTTTGGTCTATAACCATGGGAAAAATAATTTAAATAATCTTTACAATTAACATTTCTATTTAAAAATATATAGATGTATCAAATCTGCTACATTGCGCTTAAGTGACACCTAAAACAGTAGGTACTTATTTTGTATGAAACTGTACAAAACAATTATGGTTTTTATTCAAGCATTCTTCATTCAAATTCTCCTGAAAATTTGACAATTTGAAAAATAAGGGAGGAAATCAAACACTAAAAATTACTGAAATTTCTGAAAATTTATTATTTGCAAATTTGATATCAGATTCATGTACAGAACATCTGAAACTAATTCTCCTGAAAATTTGACAATGTTTCAGTATTAAATAAGGGAGAAAATCAAACACTTAACTTTCTCAATTGACAACTATGGATTAGCAATTACTGATATTTCTACAAATTTATTATTTGAAAATTTAATATTAGATTAGTGTACAGTACACCTGAAACTAATTCTCCTGAAAATTTGACAAAGTTTCAGTATTAAATAAGGGAGAAAATCAAACACTTAACTTTCTCAATTGACAAGTATGGATTAGCTATTACTGAAATTTCTGAAAATTTATTATTTGCAAATTTGATATAGGATTCGTGTACAGTACATCTGAAACTAATTCTCCTGAAAATTTGACAAAGTTTCAGTATTAAATAGGGAGAAAATCAAACACTTAACTTTCTCAATTGACAAGTATGGATTAGCTATTACTGAAATTTCTGAAAATTTATTATTTGCAAATTTGATATTAGATTCGTGTACAGTACACCTGAAACTAATTCTCCTGAAAATTTTACACAGTTTCAGTATTAAATAGGGAGAAAATCAAACACTTAACTTTCTCAATTGACAAGTATGGATTAGCTATTACTGAAATTTCTGAAAATTTATTATTTGCAAATATGATATTAGATTCGTGTATAGTACACCTAAAACTAATTCTCCTGAAAATTTGACAAAGTTTCAGTATTAAATAAGGGAGAAAATCAAACACTTAACTTTCTTAATTGACAAGTATGTATTAGCTATTAATGAAATTTCTGAAAATTTATTATTTGCAAATTTGATATTAGATTCGTGTATAGTACACCTGACACTAATTCTCCTGAAAATTTGACAACGTTTCAGTATTAAATAAGGGAGAAAATCAAACACTTAACTTTCTCAATTGACAACTATGGATTAGCTATTACTGATATTTCTAAAAATTTATTATTTGAAAATTTAATATCAGATTAGTGCACCTGAAACTAATTCTCCTGAAAATTTGACAAAGTTTCAGTATTAAATAAGGGAGAAAATCAAACACTTAACTTTCTCAATTGACAACTATGGATTAGCTATTACTGATATTTCTAAAAATTTATTATTTGAAAATTTAATATTAGATTAGTGTACGGTACATCTGAAACTAATTCTCCTGAAAATTTGACAAAGTTTCAGTATTAAATAAGGGAGAAAATCAAACACTTAACTTTCTCAATTGACAAGTATGGATTAGCTATTACTGAAATTTCTGAAAATTTATTATTTGCAAATATGATATTAGTTTCGTGTATAGTACACCTGAAACTAATTCTCCTGAAAATTTGACAAAGTTTCAGTATTAAATAAGGGAGAAAATCAAACACTTAACTTTCTCAATTGACAAGTATGTATTAGCTATTAATGAAATTTCTGAAAATTTATTATTTGCAAATTTGATATTAGATTCGTGTATAGTACACCTGACACTAATTCTCCTGAAAATTTGACAACGTTTCAGTATTAAATAAGGGAGAAAATCAAACACTTAACTTTCTCAATTGACAACTATGGATTAGCTATTACTGATATTTCTAAAAATTTATTATTTGAAAATTTAATATTAGATTCGTGTACAGTACACCTGAAACTAATTCTCCTGAAAATTTTACACAGTTTCAGTATTAAATAGGGAGAAAATCAAACACTTAACTTTCTCAATTGACAAGTATGGATTAGCTATTACTGAAATTTCTGAAAATTTATTATTTGCAAATATGATATTAGATTCGTGTATAGTACACCTAAAACTAATTCTCCTGAAAATTTGACAAAGTTTCAGTATTAAATAAGGGAGAAAATCAAACACTTAACTTTCTCAATTGACAAGTATGTATTAGCTATTAATGAAATTTCTGAAAATTTATTATTTGCAAATTTGATATTAGATTCGTGTATAGTACACCTGACACTAATTCTCCTGAAAATTTGACAACGTTTCAGTATTAAATAAGGGAGAAAATCAAACACTTAACTTTCTCAATTGACAACTATGGATTAGCTATTACTGATATTTCTAAAAATTTATTATTTGAAAATTTAATATTAGATTAGTGTACAGTACACCTGAAACTAATTCTCCTGAAAATTTGACAAAGTTTCAGTATTAAATAAGGGAGAAAATCAAACACTTAACTTTCTCAATTGACAACTATGGATTAGCTATTACTGATATTTCTAAAAATTTATTATTTGAAAATTTAATATTAGATTAGTGTACGGTACATCTGAAACTAATTCTCCTGAAAATTTGACAAAGTTTCAGTATTAAATAAGGGAGAAAATCAAACACTTAACTTTCTCAATTGACAACTATGGATTAGCTATTACTGATATTTCTAAAAATTTATTATTTGAAAATTTAATATTAGATTAGTGTACGGTACATCTGAAACTAATTCTCCTGAAAATTTGACAAAGTTTCAGTATTAAATAAGGGAGAAAATCAAACACTTAACTTTCTCAATTGACAAGTATGGATTAGCTATTACTGAAATTTCTGAAAATTTATTATTTGCAAATATGATATTAGTTTCGTGTATAGTACACCTGAAACTAATTCTCCTGAAAATTTGACAAAGTTTCAGTATTAAATAAGGGAGAAAATCAAACACTTAACTTTCTCAATTGACAAGTATGGATTAGCTATTACTGAAATTTCTGAAAATTTATTATTTGCAAATTTGATATTAGATTCGTCTATAGTACACCTGAAACTAATTCTCCTGAAAATTTGACAACGTTTCAGTATTAAATACGGGAGAAAATCAAACACTTAACTTTCTCAATTGACAAGTATGGATTAGCTATTACTGAAATTTCTGAAAATTTATTATTTGCAAATTTGATATTAGATTCGTATATAGTACATCTGAAACTAATTCTCCTGAACATCTGACAAAGTTTCAGTATTAATTAATAATTATTTTATTTTATTTTATATGTTATATTAAATTGTTATAATGTTTAATGTTTAATTTAATCCATAAATCTTAAATACTACATGTTTTAGAAATCCAAAACTGGTAAAAGGTTTAGAAATTATTTAGTTTGGTCATATTTTTGTATTATAAATGTTTGCTTTCATTCTGGACGTTTTAACGATCTTGATATTTCGACTGCATGAAATTTTTATCTCTAATAGCTTTTCTAATATTACGAAATCAAAACTTGTTTGGAGATTTAGTAATTATTTAGTTTGACTTATTTATTTTTTTGTTAACCTTGGCTAGATTTGTTTAAAGTTTCGTACAATTTTTGAAAATTTAAGGATTATTCTGAAAATATTGTTGCTGAAGAGTAACTTTTGCTAATTATTTTCGTTTACATCAACATTGGTTTACATAATCTTTGCAGTTTATGAACATTCCGATACAACATTGTTGTGATTCCTTATTTTGGAAATTACAAGCTCCATCAAACATCTTGACAGTTTTAAAAAGCTTTATGAAATTTTATGTATCTAACTTGAATATTTTAGTACCTAAGTAACTTTAGTACCCCGACACCCAAGAGGGTACAAGGGGTCAATGATTAAGAAAGAAAGAAAAAAAGTAACTTTAGTATTTTAATTTTCAGCGTTTTTAGTGAAACTTCTAATGTTTTATTAAGTTTTACTTAATTTTCTTACCTTCTTAGCGATATTATCAGTAAATTATCCTCAATTTGTATAATTTTTATGCGATGTTTTGGTTTTTTTTATTACACTTTCATGAAGTGTTCCAGATGTTTTAGAAAATGGATTAATAAAAATTTCAGGGAATTCTACTTGCAACATTTCATATTTTTAATAAATTTTCTGCAAAATATATATTTTGTGGAATTTGAATAAAATGTCAGCGCCTTTTTGTTTATATTTTTATATTCACTTGTATTAAGTATTTTAGATATTAAAATATTAATCAATAATAATAACTTACACTTTCATGAAGTGTTCCAGATGTTTTAGAAAATGAATTAATAAAAATTTCAGGGAATTCTACTTGCAACATTTCATATTTTTAATAAATTTTCTGCAAAATATATATTTTGTGCAATTTGAATAAAATTTCAGCGCATTTTTGTTTTTATTTTTATATTCACTTGTATTAAGTATTTTAGATATTAAAATATTAATTAATAATAATAACTTATAAAATTTTCAGGCTCTTTGAATACATATTCTGTGATTTTGTTGTTGGTTTTATTGCACTTTCAATATGTGTTTTAGATGTATTAGAAAATCAATGATGAAAACCAACCTAGCTCACACCGAAGTCGAAATTTTATTAAAACTTCCGAGTCGGAAAGTTTTCAGAAACTTGTAAAATTTTCCTTTGCAAGGTTTTCAGTTCTGATTTTTTTACTAAATTTTCCGCAGTTTGCATACATTGTCTCCGATATTTAGAATTTGTGCGTTATTTTCAATAAATTTTCCACATTTATATAACTTTTCTGTAATTTTTATAAATTTTCTTCAATATAGTTTTTTAACGTTTCCTGCTAATAATAATATTATATTTATTATATTACAATTAAGTATATAATAATTAATAATTAATAATTAACTAATAACATTTTCAGATATGTCTACTTGTAGAATTTGCTAATTTCAAAAAAAATTCCGAAATATGCTTAAATTTTCATTACAGTTTTATGATTCTAGGTACAATAATAATAATAATAATAATAAAGAATATTTATTAGCAAATAACGCTACATAATATACAAAATTTCAACAAAAAACAACAAAAGAAAACACACAAATAGCAACTACAATTTTCATATTAACATAAATTTAATTCTATTTACTACATCTACTATTTTCTATTTACAGTCAATCAATTTAAACACATAGTCCCTCACCTGAGATTTTATTTTTATTTTTATTTTATTACACATTAAATGTCTTGTCCAGACACTAGTAATAGCAGTTCAGATCCGCTTAATTTGCAAAATTTAAATAAATTTTCTGATATATTTTGTTTTTTTTTCAATTCTGACGTCTCTTAACAAACGTAATAAATAATTAAAGAAAACAGATAATTCTACTTGTTGAATTTGATATTTTCAATAAATTTTCTCCAATGTAGGTACATACATTTATTACTGGTACTGTTATTTCTTTGTGGGGATTTGTTGTTTTTTTAATACACTCTTTTAGGTGTTTTAGATGTATTAGATATTCATAAGATTTTCGGAAATTTTCATAAAATTCGGAAATTTTCGGATTTTTAGATAAATCTATCTGCAGAATTTAATATTTTCAATAAATTTTCCGCAATTAACACAAATTTTAAATACAGTTCTGATATTCTAAGTGTAGATACTTAGCCATATTCAGACACGAGTAAAAGCAGGTCAGGCCCACCAGAATTTGCAGAGTTCCCATGTGGCTTTTCTGCCAAAAAGTTCGGTGATCCCTGGTCAGTAGGTCAATACCATACAAATTGTATCTGCAGTTTTTAATGTTCTGCGCAACCCTTACTCCAATTATGAAAACCGGTATAACTGTAACTTTTTTTGTAATTGGTTCCCACTTGATAATTACCTTATAACCTTATAATAATAAGGTTATAAAGATAAATAATAATAAATAAGATAATAAACACTAATGAAAGAAATAAAGTTACGCACTTTTTAAAATTTTCAAAATTGTTTTTTATTGTTCACGACAATTGTCAAGATAATAAACCTTATAATTCGAAGCTTAGGTCGTGAATTATTTTATGATTGCGTATGTACATATAAAACAATGCATTGATGATGTATTCCGTGTTTATAATGGATATGATTGTTGGATTCGTCACAATAAATTAAATTCTACGCCTGAAAGCGGAAGATGGCTCTCAGCTTCTTCCGATTGCTCCTACGAGTGCTGGTGCAACGGTAAACAGGCGACTAACATCATGCAGATTACCGAGAGCACTAAGTTGGAGAGCTCTTCAAGAGTGAACCGGTCTACAGCTTGAGTACGTGGTAATAGTTCTAATGGACATTATTTATTATTAGTTGCATTCATTTTAGATTTAATAACAGGTTTTTGGTAATAACTATTTGTTAAATAGGAATAATAATATTATATGTTTACTGCCTTAGAATTGTATGCTCGTAAATTTTACATATGGAAGATTTGAACATAAATTGCTGTTTAAATAATATAATAAATAAAGTATTATTGATCGTTCTTTTGCTTGGGATTTTCTGATTTGTGATGGATCAATAGGCAATTTCATTGAGAGAAATTTCATCAAATATTTGCTGATAATCTTCAAGAATTATTGATTCTTCGTTTGTGTGGGATTTTCTGATATATGATGGATCAATAGGCAATATCCAAAATGGATGGATCATTTGGAAATCATCGTTGCTGTTTGTATGTACCTTCTATGTTTTAATGGACATTATTTATTATTAGTAACATGCATTTTAGACTTGATAACAGGTTTTTCGTAATAACTATTTGTTTGACAGTAAAAATAGTATATGTTTATTGTCTTGGAATTGTATGCTCGCAAATTTCATATCTGGAAGATTCAACGTAAAGTAAACGTAAAGGTTTGTTGATTAGCTTCAAGTATGAACGATTTGTGATGGATCAATAGGCAATTTCATTGAGAGAAATTTCATCAAATATTTGCTGATAATCTTCAACAATTATTGATTCTTCGTTTGCGTGGGATTTTCTGATTTATGATGGATCAATAGACAATTTGATTTGGAAATCCTGGTTTCTGCTTGCTTGTACTATTAGTCACTGGCTTTCTGCGAGGAAGATTAATGGCAATTTATGGCCTCTACCTCAGCCTTTAATTCGCAATATACAAACGCATCCGTACGCCAATTAATAATTATGACAGTAGTTATTGCGTTCGCACGTATTTATTGAACCCGGCCGCGGAATTTACGGCCCCGATACGGGTTTTTTTCGCCAGGCCATCAACTCCCATATTGTGATGTCGATTTATGGGAGCGGCGTTATCGGCGAGCGCTGAAAATTGCAGAATGTGGGCTAATCAATTATCGCGGTGTAGTTCCGAGTTGGATAGGGGAAGTGTGCCAAGGTCGGATCCGATCGGCTTATTTACACTTAGCTATTTTCGCCTCTGTTTTGTGTACCCGCGCAGGCGGAAGACGATGATCTGTTCCGGGTCGCGAAGCTTCTCTTTATTCCCTGCAGCGATGATAACTTTCAGGATGTAATCAGAGAGAGTGATTGATGAAAGGATTGTCAGGCTGAATGTACGAAATTGTGAAGCGTGCAAATAGAGATGGATACTCGGTATCGCACGATTGCAAAAGAAGCGTAAATGAGAAACTAAACGTTGAAATTGTTTGGAAATTGAAAAGCAATTCGAATATCATTAATCGAAGCGATATCCGATTTCAACAATTTTAATCAAAGAGTCATTTGCCCTACACTGCGCAATGTAGCTGATCTGATACCCACATTTAATTGAACATTTCATTCACTATGATATAATTTTTTTGTCGCGAGACTTTCAAACACTTATTCTGGTAGTACGTATGTCGGATATATGGTTATGTCAACTTGTTGGTGCATGACAGTCGGTTGTTTATTATCACAAAAGAAATACCAATAGGTGACAAAATAGTTAATTGAAGATAGATTTATAATTACGTTTCAATAATACCAATATTGGTAGTAGATAAATTGTCGTTGCAAAAGAGATGTGTCATCATATCTGATACATTGTGTTTGAGTGGTACTTTTATATTGTAGATAAAATTATTGATGCAATGGCTTATAATTCGAAGAGATACCTAATGCAAAAGGGGGGTGGGGGGAGTTGGAGGATATATATGTTGATGTAAACGAAAATAATTAGCAAAAGTCACTCTTCAGCAACAATATTTTCAGAATAATCCTTAAATTTTCAAAAATTGCACGAAACTTTAAACAAATCTAGCTAAGGTTAACAAAAATAAAAATAAATAAGTCAAACTAAATAATTACTAAATCTCCAAACAAGTTTTGATTTAGTAATATCAGAAAAACTATTAGAGATACAAAATTCAAGCAGTCGAAATATCAAGATCGTTAAAACGTCCAGAATGAAAGCAAACATTTATAATACAAAAATATGACCAAACTAAATAATTTCTAAACCTTTTACAGTTTTGGATTTCTAAAACATGTACTATAAATCTTAACATTAAATTAAACATTAGACATTATAACAATTTAATATAACATATAAAATAAAATAATTATTAAGTTTAAGGTTTCATCCGTATTGCCAGTTATTTATTTAAGGTATTATTATTCTGTACTTACTGGTACTAATAATAATAATAATACCTTAAAATAATTATGTTATATTATTGGTCAATGTTGGAGGCATCTACTTCGTGATACATGATGGAATTAAGTGATGTATCAGAGTAGGTACATCTGATTAATAAAATATGAATTGATAAAATTTCCAGATGCTACTGGCAAAATTTGATGTTCTCGATAAATTTAGATTTTTCTGCAATTTGAATAATTTTCCAGCGATATTTCTTAATATTTTATTGCCCTGTCATTTTACATGTGTTAGACACTGAATACTGGAAACCAACTTGGCTCACACCAGTTCAAAATCAGATCAAAATTTTAAAATTCAAACAGACCTGGACTGGGAAAACTGGGGAAATTTTCAGAAACTTGTATATTCCTTAAATCCTAGTATTTTTTTAGTTCTGATTTTTATTAAAATTTTCCCAATTTGCCAATATTCTTTTTGCATTATTTTCAATAAATTTTCTAACAGAACTAACAGAACTTTTGTGCGAATTTTAAAATGGGATTTACAAATACACGACTATTTGATGATTTAATGTAAAGTGTGTCCAACATATCGTATTTTAAAACTTCTGCTGTGTCGGTGTGCTATGGTGGTAATTTTTGGAGTACGCCGGAGAACATTTTAATACTAGGCTTGGCGAGAATCGAACTCGTGACTATTGATACTGGAAAATAACCGTTTGTTAGGCGCAATTATCGAAGAGTGCGATTAATTGTACATTTATTTATAGATATTTAAAGTGGGAGCCTTAACTCAGTACGCCGCGCAGGATTCTAAATCACTACCCCAACTCCGGGCCTTTTGTCTTCAACAATTGCGCTATAATACAGCCCACTGGGGCAAGATATTTCCAAAATCAATCTGCGAGTATGCAATTTGTGCGTTCATGAATATAATTCCGCCGGAAATGGGGATTAATTCGGCGTTCGAACATTATTACACGCCGGCTCGGGCCCAATGTGAATCCGTTCCGACTCTGCTGGCGCACTTTACCGGCTTGGGTTAATATCGTCGAAATATCGTAATCCTTACTTCACAATGACGTGGCTTTATTTCCCCCGTAATGCACGGCAAACAGTTCGAACTTTACGCTCCAGTTGGGAACCGAGCGCAGAGGGGCCCCGAAGGTCAATATAAATTCTATTGATTGATGTAATTGCTAAGGTGTTAATGTAGGTGGACGTTATTTATTGGAAAACTGCAACTTCCGAGCCCATAACTAACGATAGAACGAGAGGAGTTTACGTTATTGATGTAAAAACGCCATATAGGATTTTATTTATGTCTGGTGAACACCGCCAATTGCACTCCACAAAACGTACAGGAGAATTTCAACATTTAAGGTGGCACAAATATAGATTTCAAATGTATTTATGACTGTGTTTGTTCAACGAGAGCCAATTTCCGAAGCTATGACCAATTACTGTCGCCAATGGGCGATTTACTGTCAGTGTAATGCTGATTTACACCGAGATAATACAGCAGGCGTAGTTGGGCATGTAAGCTGAAAATCACTAAAATATATCAAACCATAAAAGTCTATTTCTTATTCTTAAGGCTTTGGAGACGTAGAAATTTCCAAATAAAAAATTTTACCATTAAACCAGTTTATTTTTAATGTCTAATGAATATTGTAAGACCTGGTTCAAGAATTTTGCAACTTTTTCGTATTACCTTTCAACATTGACTAAAATTTTCTTATTATCTTTGCATACAATATTATGAATGCATCTCACGTTTCCGGTGTTGTGCTTTATTATTCTCGGAAATTGTATATTTGCGAAAGTAGCTTGGGTTGACACCGGCATTTCTGGAAACTTAATTAAGGCTGATTAGGCGAAATTCGCAGGGCTTAATCCGATGATTATTAATGTATGTGAACGGCGGGATGCCTGCGCGAACCTCTCATAATTTAATCCGCGGCATAATTGGTTTGAGTGTAACCTTTGCAATCGAATAATTAACGACTCAGGCCCGGACAAAATTCCCTAATTATAATTCCGTGCTAATTACTCGTGTAATGCATAATTCGCGGCGGCCACAAGTTTCAGACGTAAACTGTTATTAATTATTAACGCCGAGCAGTGTTTGATACACTTGGCTGTTCATTTTGCATTAGGTGGGTACGCGATGAAAATTTGACAATTTTTTGACAGTTACCGCAGAAAATATAACATATATTAATCGTTGTAGTTAAAATATGACATATTTTGACAGTTACCGCAGAAAATATAACATATATTAATCGTTGTAGTTGAAAAATGACATATTTTGACAGTTAAAGTTAAAACTATGACACATTTTGACAGTTGCAGTAAAATTATGACAAATAATCATAACAAACTTTGAATGTGACATATCTTATGCAAGAAAATCAAGAATGTCAAAATTAGAAGTTGATGAAATCAAAATATTACGATTTACGAACTATACCATAGTAAATTTTATAGATTTTTTACATCTCAAGTATAGAACTTGACAGATTTTGCCAGTTGTTAAAACAAGGAATACAGATTTTGATAGTAAGGGTAGTATACTTGACAAATTTTCACATGTGAAGCTACAAATGTGGCAACCTACAGATTTTAACAGTTACAGTTACAGAAAATATAAGAAATTGAGAGTCTCGGTTCAAATAGAAATATCGACAGTACAGTTGAAAATATCACAAATCTTGTCAGCTACAGGAATTAGTTTCAGATGTACTGTACACGAATCTAATATCAAATTTGCAAATAATAAATTTTCAGAAATTTCAGTAATAGCAAATCCATACTTGTCAATTGAGAAAGTTAAGTGTTTGATTTTCTCCCTTATTTAATACTGAAACTTTGTCAAATTTTCAGGAGAGTTAGTTTCAGGTGTACTGTACACGAATCTAATATTAAATTTGCAAATAATAAATTTTCAGAACTATCAGTAATAGCTAATCCATACTTGTCAATTGAAAAAGTTAAGTGTTTGATTTTCTCCCTTACTTAATACTGAAACTTTGTCAAATTTTCAGTAGAATTAGTTTCAGGTGTACTATATACGAATATAATATTAAATTTGCAAATAATAAATTTTCAGAATTTTCAGTAATAGCTAATCCATACTTGCCAATGCAGAAAGTTATCTGTTTGATTTTCTCCATTATTTAATACTGAAACTTTGTCAAATTTTCAGTAGAATCAGTTTCAGGTGTACTGTACACGAATCTAATATCAAATTTGCAAATAATAAATTTTCAGAAATTTCAGTAATAGCTTATCCATACTTGTCAATTGAGAAAGTTAAGTGTTTGATTTTCTCCCTTATTTAATACTGAAACTTTGTCAAATTTTCAGGAGAATTAGTTTTAGGTATACTGTACACGAATCTAATATCAAATTTGCAAAAAATAAATTTTCAGAAATTTCAGTTATAGCTAATCCATACTTGTCAATTTAGAAAGTTAAGTGTTTGATTATCTCCCTTATTTAATTTCTGAAACTTTGTCAAATTTTCAGGAGAATTAGTTTCAGATGTAATGTACACGAATCTAATATAAAATTTGCAAATAATATATTTTCAGAAATTTCAGTAATAGCTTATCCATACGTGTCAATTGAGAAAGTTAAGTGTTTGATTTTCTCCCTTATTTAATACAGTAACTTTGTCAAATTTTCAGACGAATTAGTTTTAGGTGTACTGTACACGAATCTAATATCAAATTTGCAAATAATAAATTTTCAGAAATTTCAGTAATAGCTAATCCATACTTGTCAATTGAGAAAGTTAAGTGTTTGATTTTCTCCCTTATTTAATACTGAAACTTTGTCAAATTTTCATGAGAATTAGATTCAGATGTACTGTACACGAATCTATTAGCAAATTTGTAAATAATAAATTTTCTGAAATTTCAGTATTAGCTAACTCATACGTGTCAATGCAGAAAGTTATCTGTTTGATTTTCTCCTTTATTTAATACTGAAACTTTGTCAAATTTTCAGGAGAATTAGTTTCAGATGCAATGTACACGAATCTAATATCAAATTTGCAAATAATAAATTTTCAGAAATTTCAGTATGGCTTATCCATACTTGTCAATTGAGAAAGTTATGTGTTTCATTTTCTCCCTTATTTAATACTGAATCTTTGTAAAATTTTCAGTAGAATTAGTTTCAGGTGTACTGTACACGAATCTAATATCAAATTTGCAAATAATAAATTTTCAGAAATTTCAGTAATAGCTATCCCATATTGTCAATGCAGAAAGATATCTGTTTGATTTTCTACTTTATTTAATACTGATACTTTGTCTAATTTTCAGTAGAATTAGTTTCAGGTGTACTGTACACGAATATAATATCAAATTTGCAAATAATAAATTGTCTGAAATTTCAGCAATAGCTAATCCATACTTGTCAATTGAAAAAGTTAAGTGTTTGATTTACTCCCTTATTTAATACTGAAACTTTGTCAAATTTTTAGTAGAATTAGTTTCAGGTGTACTATACACGAATCTAATAGCAAATTTGCAAATAATAAATTGTCTGAAATTTCAGTATTAGCTAACCCATACTTGTCAATGCAGAAAGTTATCTGTTTGATTTTCTCCTTTATTTAATACTGAAACTTTGTCAAATTTTCAGGAGAATTAGTTTCAGGTGTACTGTACACGAATATAATATCAAATTTGCAAATAATAAATTTTCAGAACTTTCAGTAATAGCTAACCCATACTTGCCAATGCAGAAAGTTATTTGTTTGATTTTCTCCTTTATTTAATACTGAAACTTTGTCAAATTTTCAGGAGAGTTAGTTTCAGGTGTACTGTACACGAATCTAATATCAAATTAGCAAATAATAAATTTTCAGAAATTTCAGAAAAAGCTAATCCATACTTGTCAATTGAGATATTTAAGTGTCTGATTTTCTCCCTTATTTAATACTGAAACTTTGTCAAATTGTCAGGGGAGTTAGTTTCAGGTGTAATGTACACGAATCTAATATCAAATTTGCAAATAATAAATTTTCAGAAAGTTCAGTAATAGCTAACTCATACTTGTCAATGCAGTAAGTTATCTGTTTGATTTTCTCCTTTATTTAGTACTTAAAGTTTGTCAAATTTTTAGTAGAATTAGTTTCAGGTGTACTGTACACTAATCTAATATTAAATTTGCAAATAATAAATTTTCCGAAATTTTAGTAATGGCTAACCCATACTTGTCAATGCAGAAAGTTTTCTGTTTGATTTTCTACTTTATTTAATACTGAAACTTTGTCAAATTTTCAGTAGAATTAGTTTCAGGTGTACTATACACGAATCTAATAGCAAATTTGCAAATAATAAATTGTCTGAAATTTCAGTAATAGCTAATCCATACTTGTCAATTGAGAAAGTTAAGTGTTTGATATTCTCCCTTATTCAATACTGAAACTTTGTAAAATTTTCAGGAGAATTAGTTTCAGGTGTACTGTACACGAATCTAATATCAAATTTGCAAATAATAAATTATCAGAAATTTCAGTAATAGCTAATCCATACTTGTCAATTGAGAAAGTTAAGTGTTTGATTTTCTCCCTTATTTAATACTGAAACTTTGTCAAATTTTCAGGAGAATTAGTTTTAGGTGTAATGTACACGAATCTAATATCAAATTTGCAAATAATAAATTTTCAGAAATTTCAGTAATAGCTAATCCATACTTGTCAATTGAGAAAGTTAAGTGTTTGATTTTCTCTTTGATAAAAATATACTTATTTGTAGTAATATACTAAATTATTCGAAGAATTTGTATCTGCATTTTAATCTGCCAGAATTTTAAATTGAAATCGGCGTGACTAACGCAAAAATAAATTCGCGGTTTTGCATTTAATTGCGCACAGTCCAATATACAAAACGCTAAGCCACACATTACTTCCATCCAGCACACCACTAAATTCGACTCCTGGCCCGTTCGCGTCCGCTCCATTTCCCCCCGTATTAATCGCGAATGATTGAAACCGCGCAAAAAGAATAATCGTCCACATTTACGGCCGCCCCATGAGCTGCGCGCTCGTTAAAATTTATTCCATTAATCGATACTAATTGAACTAATTCATGCCAAATGGGCTGGATCCGTGCTCGGGGTTGATTTACGGCTCGGATCCAACTTCCGAGCCTCGTCAGATAGCGGCGATTATTGCCCGGAACTTTCGGGAGTCGCCCCAAGTTCACGAAATGTTCCTTCCGCTACAAGTATTTTTAAACCGTTATCAAACGTGTTAACACGGGAAATATAAACGAGGGATTTATTTGGCAATTTAAAGTTTTACGCGACAAATGATTGAGGGGAATGAGAAAGCCTAAAAGTCAGTACGCACCTTATTATTATATTTCTTTGTTCTCAACGAGTATCGACCCTCTTACATTTCAATTAACACCCCATTTACAACTGCGACTAACGCTGTATACAAATGTACGCGAAAGGAAGACTAGACTTTCAAATTTCTACTATAGACGTAGCTCGGAAATAGAAAGAAAAGGCCGAGATTACGTTAAGGAGATAGATAAATCAGCCACTAATCTTTCTATAGCGAAATCCAATTCCAATTTTAATTTCCTATGATTACATCAAATGTTTGAACAGAATAAAACCAATGGATATTTTTTAATTTGTCGATGTCTCAGATGTGAGGAGAAAATTTTATATTCCCCGTGTGAGAATCGAACCAACGACTATTGATTAGCAGGCAGCGTTATCAATGCAAAATGTTACGTGGCAAATGAACGGGTGGAAGTCGGAACTCGCTAGGGAAGCGGGCCTGAATTCACTTTTCGGAATTAGATTTAAGCGCACACGGATATCGCTGGAACGGCAGGCAATCGGCTTCGCATTTTCCGATGCGCACTGTTAAAATTCAACAACAATGACCTTTTTTTATTCATTTAGCCCCGGCCGCGTTCCATAGAGAGGAATTATGGCGTGCTATTGAACTTCGCACAATTTAACAGCGTTGCACACTTTATTGTGCGCGGCATTGTCGACGATGTTTTTTTTCTGGTGCCTGTGCCATGTACAGCTGCGTGTTTTGGAATTAAAACCTAAATAGCCGATGTCCGCGCGGATGTATCGCAAGGCCCGTTAAAAAATAACATCATTTTTATCCGGTTTGTGCGATATATTCAATATATTCAATTAGGCTTGGTGGAAATATTTTACTGTATCAAAGCAACAATAGTGTAGGCGGAAACTACAATTTTGCACTCGTTTTTTTTGTTCATTTAACAAAATTTCGATTTTGTTTTTAAATACAGGCATCATTCGAATTGTCCGTCAACAGTAACGGATATTCACATACTCGTGTGCTGCTCACATCAGACTTTTCGATTCTGCCACCATTTCTGATCCACATTTTTGTTTCGGTTTTAGGTCATCGCCAGTTCAATGGAAAGGTTCTTATTAAGTTTGTAAGAGATTAACATATAATAACACATTAATTTTATTATTGAATAACACGAAATGAAAAATAACCGATATCAATACAACTTTAAAATAATTACATGTTCATTTCAAAATTTCTTCTACCTTCCTAGAAATAATTAAAGTTAAAAACATTTCTGCAATTGTATTATTTTATTGCTTACTTTACACTTTGTCGAACTGTTTCATTGAGAGGCATTTTTACTGTTAAAAGTTTAACATTTCTAAAACTAAATTCTGATTAATACGGGAGCCTCTTATTTGGCCCAACCTTATTACATATTAAGCACTATGCGCGATAAGTTCTAATGTGAATGTGTCTGATATAGATAATATTGATAAATATATATAATATTGATATGATACCATATCAATTAATTTGAAAGACAAACTTATTTATCTGTCAAAATTGTTTCAAATCTCGTTCAAGCTAATGCAATAATGTTAAAACCTCTATTGAGAGTTGTCCCAGTTTTGATGTGTCGTCGATAGTATAGTAGCCCCATTGCGAGCTGACAATTACTCATCGCTTAAAATTGCCAGAATTCGATATACGTTTCATATTTCATTTCACTCTATCCATTTACCTTAAACATGCGATACTGAACATGCAGCATAGAAAACGCGATTCTTTGTTCCAAAAATATGAGTCATTGTCAAGACTATACATAGTTTATAGTAGTATGATACTAACTACTTAGTACTAGTTATAGTACATAAGGTTAAACAAAGTTAATTCTACACATCCACGAATGACATTTAAAAGGTATTATAAGCATGCAATAGTTTATCTGTCAAAATTGTTTCAAATCTCGTTCAAGCTAATACAATAATGTTAAAACCTCTATTGAGAGTTGTCCCAGTTTTGATGTGTCGTCGATAGTATAGTAGCCCCATTGCGAGCTGACAATTACTCATCGCTTAAAATTGCCAGAATTCGATATACGTTTCATATTTCATTTCACTCTATCCATTTACCTTAAACATGCGATACTGAACATGCAGCATAGAAAACGCGATTCTTTGTTCCAAAAATATGAGTCATTGTCAAGACTATACATAGTTTATAGTAGTATGATACTAACTACTTAGTACTAGTTATAGTACATAAGGTTAAACAAAGTTAATTCTACACATCCACGAATGACATTTAAAAGGTATTATAAGCATGCAATAGTTTAAAAAAAATAAAAATGTCAATTAAAGTAAGCGCTTGAGTTTTTTAATCTTGTCATTTTGGCAAGTTTAAAATTCAACATTTTGAACTTTTAGGAATCATTAAGTTTTGCAAATTTTCTTGGTATTTTACAATATTCATTTTAAAGCAATTGTAAATTTCTACATTTGTTTTATGTTTTCAAAAGCAAATCATGGCCAATCGTTTTTCTTTAATTTTTTTCATATGTAACTTATTCAAAATATTGTATTGTTGAAAACAGATTAAAAAAATCTACCGAAATAAAAATAAAAAATATAGGTTGTCATTAAAAAAACATTAATGACGTCAAAACTTTTAAAATTTTGTTTTTTTTAATTCTGAAACAAAAAATCGTAAGCGTAGTAATTTCTATCGCTATCTTGCTTTTAAATTTTTTCTCTCTCATACATATTAACGGAGTTACCGAATTTTTCCGTTACTAAATTTCCACACTGTATAATATTCCTGGAAATTTTAATACTCTGCTTATGGTATTTCTCCAATTACCTAATATTTGAAAATAAATAGGTATCGAATAGTCCAAATATTAATATATAGGAAAATTAAAAGAAAGCTTCAGAAATTATTCTAAGTTAAAAAAAAATTGCAAACTTACAGTAAAACTTCCATTAAGAATACTTAACTCAATTAAATGCAAATTTATGCAATATCTGAATAAATTCTATCAGCGTTATTCATACAAATTTTAACCGTGGTTTAGCGGTGGTTTAGCGGTGTGTTACAAGGGGTTACCAAGGTTACTAAGATTAAACCACCGTTAAGCCGCGGCTTAAATTTTTATGAATAAACAATGTTACAGTCTTATTCATAAACATTTAAGCTACGTGGTTTAATCTTAGTAACCTTGGTAATCCTTTGTAAAACACGGCCTAAACCACGGTTTAAATTTTATGAATAACGCTTTACGATTTTAATTTATTTGCTTTTCAAAATTTTCAGTAGTTAAGCAACAAGAGTTCTAACGCACCCCCCGCAGAGATTTCGATTAATTTAATCCGCATTTTAATCGAACTTTTGATTCGCGGATAATTGTCGCGATTATCCCATTACCTGCAAATTTCGCCGATTAGACGCGAATCCGTCGATTCCCCGCGAATCAAAAATTCGATTAAAACCCGGATTAAATTAATGCCTCTTGTTGCTTAACTACTATTTTCATTAATGTTGGGGACTTTGATTGGTACTTTAACGTATTTCAAAAGGTTTCCTCAGCAGCTTTTAGGTCTTGCGATGTTTTTCCAAGAATTCTTAATTTTTTAAAAATATTTATAGATGTAGGTATAACGTATTTTAAAAACAAAAATTAAAAAAATCGCGAAAAATTAAAATTAAAACAAAAAAATTAAAATTAATGCTGTAATAATTTTGAATTTCAAGAGTTCTGCAAGTTATGCAATTATGTGTTAGAGTAAGATTATTATTTAGAATGAATAGAATTAGAAATTTCGAACTATTCCTGGAAAATTTAATACTCTGGTTTATGGTATCCCTACAATTCCTGATGTTTAAAAAAATTATACACTTAAAAATAATAACATTGTTACAGTCTTATTCATAAAAAATGAAGCACCGGTTAAACGGTGGTTTAATCTGAGTAACCTTAGTAACCCTTTGTAACACACCGACAAACCACCACTAAACCATGGTTAATTTTTTTATGAATTACGCTGATCGAATGTATTCAGATATTGCATAAATTTGCATTTAATCGAGTTAAGCTAAACCAAGGTTTAAATGTTATGAATAACGCTGTATGATTTTAATTTATTTGCTTTTCAAGATTTTCATTAATTTTGGGGACTTTGATTGGTACTTTAACGTATTTCAAAAGTTTCCTCAGTTTTTAGGTTTTGCGAAGTTTTTCAAAGAATTCTTAAACATTTTAAATATTTATTGATGTAGGTATAACGTATTTTAAAAACAAAAATAAAAAATTCGCGAGGAAAAAATAAATAAATTAATGCTGTAATAATTTTGAATTTGTAGGAATTTTGAATTTTCTGCTTTTATAAGTTCTGCAATTATCTCTTAGAGTAAGATTATTATTTAGAATGTGCTAATAAAATCATAAAATAATCGGTTGCAGCTTGTAAAATATAAATACTTAAAGAAGAATAACAAGTTATCCTTAAAGTTATCCTTATTACAAATGTCTACTGAAGATGACCACGTAGTGGTTCAAATGTACATTTAGCGAAATAAATGTCGTTGTGAAAAAGGCTAACTTGTTATTTTTCTTTAGAATGTCCTAATTAATTTTACTGAAATTTCTAACTATTCCTGGAAATTTTAATACTCTGGTTTATGGAATGCCTACACTTACCTGACGTTTAAAAAAAATTTAATCTTTAAAACAAAATTGCACAGCTGTACAAATCCACTTATTTTCTTGCGGCTTTTCCATGAACATTTTAAGTATATTAGCTGCATTATGAAGACCTTTCAAATGAGGTGTTACAAAAGAACAAAGGAAGAAGAAGTTGAAAGTTAAAAAGTAAAGATGAATGATAGTAACAGACTAATCCTAGTTTCAAGTAATCAAGGTTTCAAGGTTAGTAGTAATCAAGGTTTAAAACAAAAGAACAAAAATTAAAGGATCGACAATTAAGTGGGTCATCCCATTTAAAATTTGCGAGATGTGTTTCTTGGAGGGGCGGGGGGAACTGACAAACATGTCAATAGTATGTCAAAACATGTCCGCCTCGAAATGACATTTTACGTATTTTTAGGGTTTTTTATCTTGCCCTTATTTCCAGGGGTAATATAACAAGTGGTGTTCTCATTATCGATAATGATTTTATAAATACAACGAATTTCAACCCCAACGACGAAAATGCACCGAGCCCGAAGGGCAAAGTGCATTTTCAAAGATTGGGGTTGAAATAAGTTGTATTTTTAAAATCATTATCGATTTTTGAGAACACCACGAATTATATTTAGGAAGGGAATATAATGAATTGATTGAGTCATCTAGTAAAGCAGAATAAATAAGAAGCTAAATATACAGTTTAAATACCTATATTTATTTAGATCACTTCATCTTTCAAACAACAAACCACATTTATTACCAAATTTTACTATTTTACTTGTACTTGAGACTGACACTGACATTTCGGGTTATGTTTTTATCAGCGGCCGACTAGATTGTGGGCACAACCGATAAATAGCACCATCGCAACGATCGTCGCTGCGATTTGTGCTTAACCAAAAATTGTGACAACGATCGACATTTGTTCGTGGTATTATCCTGAAAATACAATCGAATTATTATCAACATTGTCAGTTATTAATACATGCGTAACTATAGAAACCACATTGTTGTGACGTCACTGTTTTACGTATAGTTATATTCCTTGAGAAATCCGGAGTGGATAATTTTCAAAAAAATCACCCTGTATAAATACCACTGTGTTTATTATGTTCATTACAGTGCATGAGGGCGTTTAGCAATAAGATTTCTGCCTATGGGACGTTAGTTTAATAAGATATCTAAATCAGTTCATACATATTACCAGAACCAACATTGTCGTATTTTGGGTACAATTATTGTTAATAAACAATAAATGTTCCCAAAAACCCATATCGTCCTGAAATTACGACTCTCATTCAGAGAAAATATAGAAGTTAAATGACCACTAAATTTAATTAAATGACAATACGTAAAATATAACTAAATAGCTAAATTATTATATTGTACCGTATAAAGTAAGTGTTCTGTAAATAAACGAAGCTGACAAATTCGGCGTGGTCCCATCCTCAGGCCGCACAGAGATAAATTAGGGTATTTATTGATGTGTTGACGGATATATTACGGAACTGCTAATTCCATCGAGAAATCATTGGCATGACATTAACGGCGTTTAACATTAACGGCATTATTATTAACACTTATCTCGTATACAAGGCGTCTACACCAGTTCACAACGTATGTGAGCGTTTTGATCCAGTGTAGCCGCACCTTCACAGTAAGATTATTATTTAGTATGTCCTTATTATTTTTACCGAATGTTCGAAATATTCCCGGAAATTTTAATGCCTAACGTTTCGAAAATTTCTATATTGAATTGTCCAAATATTTAATAGGAAAATCAAAAAGTGAAGAAAAAAAATTAAAAACTTATTTCTATTAAAATTCATAATTTAACAGAAATTTAAATTAAGTTTCAAAATATTGTATATCTTACTTTTGATGTAATTTATGTGGCTATATGGTTATCTATTTTGGCTATTATTGTTATGCTTACGTAAATATGTAAACATTGATAAAAATAGAACGGATTTTACACCCATGGTAAAATGCTGTGATGTAATGTATAATTCACTTATCAGAACTGGATACAAGCAGTAACTTCATGAATTTTGGCCGTTTGCCCAGCTGCCGCGCGAAAAAAGCCCGTCCGATTTCGGACGTCGGATAAACTAATTGCATTTTTTCGGCTGGAATCTTAACGGGATTGCGGGAGGAAATAGCGTTTAATAGAAATCACTTAGCAGAAACGGAAGTTGGTAATCGATTTCGAGCATCATGCCCACACTAACTCCCTTCGGAGAAGCGCGCAGCGTTCATCCGTGTATAGTTTCATCGCGATAATAAACTTTAATTTAATTTAATGCGAACTTGGAAATTTAATAACGCACAATGTGCGGCGCCCTGTTCTGAACACGTTACCTCGGAGGAGTTGTACGCAAGTTGGAGCAGGCAGCACTCACCTGGAACAAGAGAAAAATAATGTGTTAGATATTTATGGCAGGCAGGCGGACAGCGTACGGAATTAAACCAAAACAAGTCGATAAGCTGCGGATCGTGGGCGAGCCTACGTCAATACATCATTAATCGCACGCAAGCCTAGGCGCTGCCTCTTTATTGAGTGACCCCAGCGTTTGGTATAAACAATGGCAGGAAAAAATTGACCGCAGGACGCAGCAACAGGTCGTGGTATGATTGAACGCGGCGTCTGTAATTGAACATGAGGATGTTATAAGCAGGGAGAACTGGCCTCGCGTGCTGGGAATAAACAGGGCACAATGCACGTCTCGGCGTCCGTCTGCTGCCTGGATGATGCCTTACAGGCTGACGAAAATTCTGCTACATTTAGACGGGCAACAGTGACATGCTGGGTTGCAAGGCAGACGTCACGAAGCTCGACTAGCACACAGCAACTAAAAATTAATATATGAAAAATGGTACAATTTTTTTTCTTCATAAACTAGAGCAGCGATGTTATGTGCAAAAGCAAATCATGTTAAGCTCAAACTATAATGCCACTGCAAAAACTCCAACGAAAGACCAAAAATATGCCTAGTAATTGACATACATACTTATATGCTACATAAATATAGAAGTACTCCGACGCTTAAACAAACAGAAGTTCTCAAGATGCAAACAAAAATTTTTCAGAAATTTCAGTAATAGCTAATTCATACTTGTCAATTGAGAAAGATAAGTGTTTGATTTTCTCCCTTATTTATTACTGAAACTTTGTCAAATTTTCAGGAGAATTAGTTTCAGATGTACTGTACACGAATCTAATATCAAATTTGCAAATAATAAATTTTCGGAAATTTCAGTGATAGCTAATCCATACTTGTCAATTGAGGAAGTTAAGTGTTGGATTTTCTCCCTTATTTAATACTGTAACTTTGTCAAATTTTCAGGTGAATTAGTTTCAGATGTAGTGTACACGAATCTAATATCAAATTTGCAAATAATAAATTTTCAGAAATTTCAGTGATAGCTAATCCATACTTGTCAATTGAGAAAGTTAAGTGTTTGATTTTCTCCCTTATTTAATACTGAAACTTCATCAAATTTTCAGGAGAATTAGTTTCAGGTGTACTTTACACGAATCTAATATCAAATTTGCTTATAATAAATTTTCAGAAATTTCAGTAATAGCTAATCCATACTTGTCAATTGAGAAAGTTAAGTGTTTGATTTTCTCCCTTATTTAATACTGAAACTTTGTCAAATTTTCAGGAGAATTAGTTTCAGGTGCACAGTACACGAATCTAATATCAAATTTGCAAATAATAAATTTTCAGAAATTTCAGTAATAGCTAATCCATACTTGTCAGTTGAGAAAGTTAAGTGTTTGATTTTCGCCCTCATTTATTACTGAAACTTTGTCAAATTTTCAGGAGAATTAGTTTCAGATGTACTGTGCACGAATCTAATATCAAATTTGCAAATAATAAATTTTCGGAAATTTCAGTGATAGCTAATCCATACTTGTCAATTGAGGAAGTTAAGTGTTGGATTTTCTCCCTTATTTAATACTGTAACTTTGTCAAATTTTCAGGTGAATTAGTTTCAGATGTAGTGTACACGAATCTAATATCGAATTTGCAAATAATAAATTTTCAGAAATTTTAGTAATAGCTAATCCATACTTGTCAATTGAGAAAGTTAAGTGTTTGATTTTCTCCCTTATTTAATATTGAAACTTTGTCAAATTTTCAGGAGAATTAGCTTTAGGTGTACTTTACACGAATCTAATATCAAATTTGCTTATAATAAATTTTCAGAAATTTCAGTAATAGCTAATCCATACTTGTCAATTGAGAAAGTTAAATGTTTGATTTTCTCCCTCATTTATTACTGAAACTTTGTCAAATTTTCAAGAGAATTAGTTTCAGATGTACTGTGCACGAATCTAATATCAAATTTGCAAATAATAAATTTTCAGAAATTTCAGTAATAGCTAATCCATACTTGTCAATTGAGAAAGCTAAGTGTTTGATTTTCTCCCTTATTTAATAGTGAAACTTTATCAAATTTTCAAGATAATTAGTTTCAGATGTACTGTGCACGAATCTAATATCAAATTTGCAAATAATAAATTTTCAGAAATTTCAGTAATAGCTAATCCATACTTGTCAATTGAGAAAGTTAAGTGTTTGATTTTCTCCCTTATTTAATACTGAAACTTTGTCAAATTTTCAGGAGAATTAGTTTCAGGTGTACTATACACGAATCTAATATCAAATTTGCAAAAAATAAATTTTCAGAAATTTCCATGATAGCTAATTCATACTTGTCAATTGAGAAAGTTAAGTGTTGGATTTTCTCCCTTATTTAATACTGTAACTTTGTCAAATTTCCAGGAGTATTAGTTTCAGATGTACTGTACACGAATCTAATATCAAATTTGCAATTAATAAATTTTCAGAAATTTCAGTAATAGCTAATCCATACTTGTCAATTGAGAAAGTTAAGTGTTTGATTTTCTCCCTTATTTAATACTGAAACTTTGTCAACTCTTCAGGAGAATTAGTTTCAGATGTACTGTACACGAATCTAATATCAAATTTGCAAATAATAAATTTTCAGAAATTTCAGTAATAGCTAATCCATACTTGTCAATTGAGAAAGTTAAGTGTTTGATTTTCCCCCTTATTTAATACTGAAACTTTGTCCAATTTTCAGGAGAATTAGTTTCAGGTGTACTGTACACGAATCTAAAATCAAATTTGCAGATAATAAATTTTCAGAAATTTCAGTTATAGCTAATCCATAGTTGTCAATTGAGAAAGTTAAGTGTTTGATTTACTCCCTTATTTAATACTGAAACTTTGTCAAATTTTCAGGAGAATTAGTTTCAGATGTACTGTACACGAATCTAATATCAAATTTGCAAATAATAAATTTTCAGAAATTTCAGTAATAGCTAATCCATACTTATCAATTGAGAAAGTTAAGTGTTTGATTTACTCCCTTATTTAATACAGAAACTTTGTCATATTTTTAGTAGAATTAGTTTCAGGTGTACTATACACGAATCTAATAGCATATTTGCAAATAATAAATTGTCTGAAATTTCAGTATTAGCTAACCCATACTTGTCAATGCAGAAAGTTATCTGTTTGATTTTCTCCTTTATTTAATACTGAAACTTTGTCAAATTTTCAGGAGAGTTAGTTTCAGGTGTACTGTACACGAATCTAATATTAAATTTGCAAATAATAAATTTTCAGAAATTTCAGTAATAGCTAATCCATACTTGTCAATTGAGAAAGTTAAGTGTTTGATTTTCTCCCTTATTTAATACTGAAACTTTGTCAAATTTTCAGGAGAATTAGTTTCAGGTGTACTATACACGAATCTAATATCAAATTTGCAAAAAATAAATTTTCAGAAATTTCCATGATAGCTAATTCATACTTGTCAATTGAGAAAGTTAAGTGTTGGATTTTCTCCCTTATTTAATACTGTAACTTTGTCAAATTTCCAGGAGTATTAGTTTCAGATGTACTGTACACGAATCTAATATCAAATTTGCAATTAATAAATTTTCAGAAATTTCAGTAATAGCTAATCCATACTTGTCAATTGAGAAAGTTAAGTGTTTGATTTTCTCCCTTATTTAATACTGAAACTTTGTCAACTCTTCAGGAGAATTAGTTTCAGATGTACTGTACACGAATCTAATATCAAATTTGCAAATAATAAATTTTCAGAAATTTCAGTAATAGCTAATCCATACTTGTCAATTGACAAAATTAAGTGTTTGATTTTCTCCCTTATTTAATACTGAAACTTTGTCAACTATTCAGGAGAATTAGTTTCAGATGTACTGTACACGAATCTAATATCAAATTTGCAAATAATAAATTTTCAGAGATTTCAGTAATAGCTAATCCATACTTGTCAATTGATAAAGTTAAGTGTTTGATTTTCTCCCTTATTTAATACTGAAACTTTGTCAAATTTTCAGGAGAATTAGTTTCAGGTGTACTGTACCCGAATCTAATATCAAATTTGCAAATAATAAATTTTCAGAAATTTCAGTAATAGCTAATCCATACTTGTCAATTGAGAAAGTTAAGTGTTTGATTTTCTCCCTCATTTATTACTGAAACTTTGTCAAATTTTCAGGAGAATTAGTTTCAGATGTACTGTGCACGAATCTAATATCAAATTTGCAAATAATAAATTTTCAGAAATTTCAGTAATAGCTAATCCATACTTGTCAATTGAGAAAGTTAAGTGTTTGATTTTCTCCCTTATTTAATACTGAAACTTTGTCAAATTTTCAGGAGAATTAGTTTCAGATGTACTGTAGACGAATCTATATCAAATTTGCAAATAATAAATTTTCAGAAAGTTCAGTAATAGCTAATCCATACTTGTAAATTGAGAAAGCTAAGTGTTTGATTTTCTCCCTTATTTAATAGTGAAACTTTATCAAATTTTCAAGATAATTAGTTTCAGATGTACTGTGCACGAATCTAATATCAAATTTGCAAATAATAAATTTTCAGAAATTTCAGTAATAGCTAATCCATACTTGTCAATTGAGAAAGTTAAGTGTTTGATTTTCTCCCTTATTTAATACTGAAACTTTGTCAAATTTTCAGGAGAATTAGTTTCAGGTGTACTATACACGAATCTAATATCAAATTTGCAAAAAATAAATTTTCAGAAATTTCCATGATAGCTAATTCATACTTGTCAATTGAGAAAGTTAAGTGTTGGATTTTCTCCCTTATTTAATACTGTAACTTTGTCAAATTTCCAGGAGTATTAGTTTCAGATGTACTGTACACGAATCTAATATCAAATTTGCAATTAATAAATTTTCAGAAATTTCAGTAATAGCTAATCCATACTTGTCAATTGAGAAAGTTAAGTGTTTGATTTTCTCCCTTATTTAATACTGAAACTTTGTCAAATTTTCAGGAGAATTAGTTTCAGGTGTACTATACACGAATCTAATATCAAATTTGCAAAAAATAAATTTTCAGTAATTTCCATGATAGCTAATTCATACTTGTCAATTGAGAAAGTTAAGTGTTGGATTTTCTCCCTTATTTAATACTGTAACTTTGTCAAATTTCCAGGAGTATTAGTTTCAGATGTACTGTACACGAATCTAATATCAAATTTGCAAATAATAAATTTTCAGAAATTTCAGTAATAGCTAATCCATACTTGTCAATTGAGAAAGTTAAGTGTTTGATTTTCTCCCTCATTTATTACTGAAACTTTGTCAAATTTTCAGGAGAATTAGTTTCAGATGTACTGTGCACGAATCTAATATCAAATTTGCAAATAATAAATTTTCAGAAATTTCAGTAATAGCTAATCCATACTTGTCAATTGAGAAAGTTAAGTGTTTGATTTTCTCCCTTATTTAATACTGAAACTTTGTCAAATTTTCAGGAGAATTAGTTTCAGATGTACTGTAGACGAATCTATATCAAATTTGCAAATAATAAATTTTCAAAAATTTCAGTAATAGCTAATCCATACTTGTCAATTGAGAAAGTTAAGTGTTTGATTTTCTCCCTCATTTAATACTGAAACTTTGTCAAATTTTCAGGAGAATTAGTTTCAGATGTACTGTGCACGAATCTAATATCAAATTTGCAAATAATAAATTTTCAGAAATTTCAGTAATAGCTAATCCATACTTGTCAATTGAGAAAGTTAAGTGTTTGATTTTCTCCCTTATTTAATACTGAAACTTTGTCAAATTTTTAGGAGAATTAGTTTCAGATGGACTGTACGCGAATATAATATCAAATTTGCAAATAATAAATTTTCAGAAATTTCAGTAATAGCTAATCCATACTTGTCAGTTGAGAAAGTTAAGTGTTTGATTTTCGCCCTCATTTATTACTGAAACTTTGTCAAATTTTCAGGAGAATTAGTTTCAGATGTACTGTGCACGAATCAAATATCGAATTTGCAAATAATAAATTTTCAGAAATTTCAGTAATAGCTAATCCATACTTGTCAATTGAGAAAGTTAAGTGTTTTATTTTCTGCCTTATTTAATACTGAAACTTTGTCAAATTTTCAGGAGAATTAGTTTCAGATGTACTGTACCCGAATCTAATATCAAATTTGCAAATAATAAATTTTCAGAAATTTCCTTTAACGCACTTTTTCTCTTTTTTTTTCAAATGTTACAAATTGAAAATGTCGTGTTGTAGAAAACATAATAAAAAGTACTATCAAAATACAATAATAATAAATAAAGGTTGCCATTTAAAAAAAATGGCTCTGGCGTCGTAACGTCAAAACGGAAATTAAGAAATATTTGTTTGAAAAAAATCATTTTGACCTGTTGAAGCGATTTTCGAAAATTTATACAGGGGAAAAATAAAGCCAGGTCTTAATACTTTATGCGCTCTTTGTATAATTCGTAACAGCCCTGAAAGTGTAATACATTGTTTTATTCACTAGGTTTGTCGTCGAGGACGACGAATTGATATCAGTCCCTATTGGTGATAATTTGCGGGTTACATGCACCCTTTTTTGTCCCCGCATAGTTTATTTGGGTACAATCTAATTGTCCTTTGGCAAATCGTGCACGCAATTAGAGGCGTCGCCTGACGGCAAATATTCAATCCCGGCTCCGAACGGCAGCGGAACTTATTTACATCGTTAACGACTTGGAATTATGCGTCGGTGATTAGCGTTATTCTGGGCCCGCTTCGCACAGCACCAGACTGTGAATAATGAGCCGGCCGTAATATCATTATGTGATACAAACGTTTAGCGTTAAACTACAATATCCTCGACGTCCCACGCTTCCCCGGCGCGTAGACGCATCCGCCTCCGTTACTTCACTAGGACTACATTGCACAAGTGGATTAGGGCTGGTCTGTACAACGGGATGAGGGATTTTTTGCCGCCCCCGTATATGGTTTGCCCAGGTGCGCCTTTGTTCCCGGCAGTTTCCGCGGTCTCCGAGGGGATGTAGCCCTTCTCTGCTACATCTGCGTGCATATTTCATGTGGTCCACGTTCTTCCCGCAGCTTCCGGGATGCACGTGGACAGTTTTCCGCTGCAATTCGGCCGGCTTAAATATTAATAACAGCACCCGCTGTGATTCCGCCCAGACTCTCATTATGTCGGTAATTATTTCGGGAACAAAGTGGAATAATGTAGCAGGGCGCGTTCACCCCCAGCGTGTGTGCGCCTCGTGCCGAGATAAAGCCTACGAGGCGCCCTTTGTGGGGCACGTACAATTGCGGCGGACTGCTTCCTCCCATCGATTAGGTCGCAAAACACCGTCCTCGCCGGTTACTACCCCAATAAAATCCGACTCCTGCGAGGTAAATATTTCACAGGAGATCGGGCTTTAATAGGCAAATGCGCCCCCGCAAGGGGGCGGATTGAACGGCTTTTTCGCTGCGTATAATTCGCTCATTTGCGCGATTGACGTTATCGGGGGCGGCGTGCCGCTTTGCGAGAAGGGGAGGCTCGAAACACCCCCGTGCGCCGGGGGAAACTTGGATACTGCGTGGGAGTCGCACAATCGTATCCAAAGCGATCGCAACTGCCTGCCCCCGAAGTTGGCAGTTCGCAACTCCACTACCGCACTGCATCCTAAACCCCTTTGTCTAGTGCCCCGCGGCACGGAACATTTAAATAAAGCCCTCGCCACAATGCTTCTGCCGCCGCCCTGTGTGTGCATGCAGGGGGTGTTTTAACGTCGCAGAGGCGACAACGGGGACTTTTAAAAGACTTAACATACAAATGAGGCGCTTCGGATTCACCGCCCCCACCGGGGCGGCATCGATCCTACGCCGAAATTCTGCGTGGGCCGCGGCCCAGTCCACTTCCGGTGTCAATATAAAGAAGAAGAAAAGGAAGCTCCAGATGCAGGATTCCTCTCCTGCGACCTTCACCAGCCACGGGCGAAATATATAGCTACTCCCACTTGAGCGCACCCAAATACCAAAATGTTTATCCGGTACACATATTAAGAAATCGGCGACGTTCAAACTTCCCAGCCTTCCGAATAATGAAATACTGTGGATACTCAAGTTATTTATGGTGTACAGCAGTGGTTCCCAAACTTATTTGGCTCGGCACCCCCTTCTTCAGGAGAATAATTGGATCTCGTTATGCAGCCACCAACCCACATTAGAAACACTAAAACCAGATATCAGACTATACAGTTTTTGTTATAATATATTATTAACAACTTTAAATTAATTTTTCATATTTTCATTATGTTTTAAAACTAATAAATCTAAAATTTTGAGCAATATATTTCCCTGTAAGATTTTAATTGTGCTAAATATGGCGGTGTTTTGAGGGTAGCTTTCTGCTCTTTGTAAAAACGATAAAATCAAACATTGTTTGAACAAAAAATGTAGCATTTTGAACAAAAATGCCAACCTTATTTTTTAATTAATTAGTTATACAAATATAACAACAAAAAAAACATTATTTCTTTATGGCTTTTATTCTGCATCAATTTCAAAATCCAATTCTTCAACATTATGGCCATCGACATCTTCAATAAATTTTTTTTTATTCAACAATAGCATCAATAACACAGGCCGACATGATTTTCGGTGTTTAGAATTTGATAAGTGTCCTTAGCTAACACGGGTAAGTTGATTCTGAATGTGATTTGGTTTGAGCCCATCACGTCAAGATTTTTCACAAAATTAAAAAAACCTTGTGAGATATTTTGTACTAGAGCAAAGAAGTACCTTTATGATATTTCCTAAATTGCATTAAAATGATTTCTTTAACAATTTTGTATGGCTTTTATTCTGCATGAATTTCAAAATCCAATTCTTCAACATTATGGCCATCGACATCTTCAATATTTTTTTTTATTCACTACTTGCATCAATAACAAAGGCCGACATGATTTTTGGTGTTTTGAATTTGATAAGTGTCCTTAGCTAACACGGGTACGTTGATTCTGAATGTGAATTTGGTTTGAGCCCATCACGTAAAGTTTTTTCACAAAATTAAAAAAAACCTTGTGAGATATTTTGTACCTGAGCAAAGAAGTACTTTTATGATATTAAGCATTAAAATTATTTCTTTAAAATACTTGATACATCGATAACAAATATTTTAGTATAATTTTATGTTTATTTCATTTCAATGACAACACTGTTTCATTTTCGCACCTGTCAAGGTCAACTTGATGGCATCGGCAGTTGTTTACGAAATAGTTAGTTAGCGTCGAGTTGTGTTTTGTTTTCTGAGTGTTTAGTGCGTCATAATGTCTTCAAGAAAGTACAAAAACAGTCCTGACATATTTTGTTACGTGTGTGGTGATTTAACGATAGCAAAGCATCAACGAAACATAACAGAATTTATCAAGAAAGCTTATCACGCTTACTTCGGTGTAAAGCTTGGTGATCAGGACAAACCTTGGGCTCCACACAAAGTGTGCTTTCAGTGTGTGGAGCTACTGAGAAAATGGACAAAAGGTACACGTAGCTCTTTACCCTTTGGCATGGTATGGAGGGAACAAAAAACCATGGAGATGACTGTTTCTTTTGCTCATGCGATGTCAAGGGTTTCAATTCGAAAAATAAACATGGTATACTCTGATTTTTCTAAACTGGCGTGCACGTCATCAAACAGCTGTGCGATGAGGTTTTTTCGTACCAACGTGATTGTTTTCGAGAATATGCATAACAATAGTTTAAGAATCGAAATTAATCTGAGGATCATTTGTTACATAACACTGATCACCGGTGGTTATAAATAGGTAATCCGTGTATTAACCGCGGACACAATTTTCGCCTGCCAATCATCTAATAAATCATGTTATGTTGGCAGCCGTGATATTTTTTCGGCGACGATGCCACATCTTCATCACTAATGCATATGCTCATACATGTGTGTATAACCAAACTTCTTTGACGTCTAACTTGTTACATTTGATCGATTATTACAATGCATATTTTGCCATTGTAGATGTTAAACCATAACCACGAGATTGATATCTGTACGATAAACGGCAGAGAAGTCGACGAATTTGATACGAACCGCGCACTGTCGCACAAGATTGCACGGGCGCAACAGCAGATTGCAGTCATTTTTAAATACCCAGGACAGCTGGCAACCTTGTAAAATTGTGCTATCATTATTATGATTATTATTTTGATGACGTGCACGCCAGTTTAGAAAAATCAGAGTATATTCAGTATCCTGATTTGCCGTCTGCTAAACGACCTGTACCCCATGGACCAGGAATTCCCATTCCTCCACCTTTTCTTCATACCATCCAACAGCAATCATCAGATGAAAGTTCAAACGAAAAAAACGATGAAGACGAATTCAATCCTGATATAGACCAACCTCAACAGTTTATCCAAGCTGAACTAAATGACTTAGTGAGAGACTTGGGCCTATCGAAGGATGCTGCACAAATCTTAGGATCACGACTGAATGACAAAAATCTGTTGGCGCCAGGAACCTCATTCTCGTGGTATAAGCATCGTGAAAAAGAGTTCGCGGAATATTTCTCTCAATAGGGTTCACTGGTGTATGGTAATAATATTCCTGAAGTAGTCATGAAACTGGGAGCTGACACGATTCCACATCATGGAGGTTATTTATTGATTCTTCTAAGAGAAGTCTGAAGGGTGTTTTGTTGCACAATGGTAATACTTATGCCTCGGTACCTGTTGCTCACTCCGTGCATCTCAAAGAAACGTATGAGAATCTTGAGCTGTTGCTAAATACAATAAAGTATAGCGAATATTGTTGGCAACTCTGTGGATACCTCAAAATAATATCCATGCTTTTGGGTCAGCAGTCTGGATTCACAAAGTATCCATATTTTTTGTGCGAGTGGGACAGTTGGACACGAAATTTACATTACGTTAAGAAAGAATGGCCACTCAGAGAAAGACTTGTACCGGGACAAAAAAATGTGCATGCATTAGTTGACCCAAAATTAATTCTTTTGCCTCCCCTTCGCATAAAGTTAGGATTGATGAAGCAGTTTGTCAAAGCTTTCAATAAACAAGGTGACTTCTTTAAATACCTGTGCGACAAATTTCCTGCACTTTCTGAAGCTAAACTTAAAGAAGGAATTTTTGTAGGCCCTCAAATTCGAACCTAAAAATCGGACAGATTGTTCCAGAATACAATGACTCAGGATGAATCTGAAGCATGGAGTTCTTTCGTAGAAGTCATCGACGGTTTCCTTGGAAACAACAAGTCTCCAAACTACAAAGAAATTGTAGCCAACATGGTCGAAAATTATAAAAAACTTCAGAGTGTCAAACTTCATTTTCTGAATTCCCACGTTGACTCTTTTCCCGAAAATCTTGGAGCTGTCAGCAAGGGACAAGGAGAGAGGTTCCATCAAGACATAAAGGAGATGGAGAGACGTTACCAAGGAAGATGGGATATTAGAATGATGGCTGATTACTGCTGGACCTTGAAGAGGGACTCGCTCACAAAAATCCACAAAAAGAAAACTACAAAACGCAGTTTTGAGGAAAAAAAGAACGATTTTATTAAAAAAAAAAAAAACAACGATTGTCTAACGAAGATTATACTGCATTGTTTTTTTAACGAACAACTTAATTTTGCAGTGCAATTTTCTATTAAATATTGTTTCTATAAATATTTTCTCAATATTTTTGGCAGTTTCTATGAAAAATTTCAAACACACTTTTCCTGAAAACCTGACGTGCTGGAAAAAAACTAAGCACAGATTCGTGATCAGCACACCCTATTTACTATAGGACACCTATTAAACTTGAAATATATAATAGATAAATAGATAAAATAGATAATAGATAAAAAAATGTAGACAAATATATCGATTTTTTAAATGTATTACAAATATGTCGCTAGCCTCTTGGCTAAAGATATTAATCAGTGACTATAGTTTCAACCGTGTACTGGTCATTTTCAAACTAATGATGTATCACGAAGTAAAAGCCTAAACATTAATCAATTAAATGTCTTGTTTTCTAATTTTCTTGCAATGTTCTTAAACCGTTAGATAACTATTTAGAGCTTTATCAATCTACGGAAACACCGGCCACAAATCAGTCTAATAAGTATGCCAAAGTGGCATGACTCGGGACCAGACATTTGGGTTTGCTGCCCTTCACCAACCGCTTCAGGACGAGCGGCGTGTATTATTCATGATATTAAGAGACCGCGTGTACCCAATTTCTTAGGCCCTTCGTTGTGCCGTTAATAAGTAATTACAAGCACAATGAAGTTGCGGTGGTATAACACGGAATTGTCGTTAAGTAAATGGCCTCCACCAAAATTGAGTCGTAGTAAACGTTACTATTTAACCAAATAAATGTTTCTACTTGTAGCCGAGTGAGACACATTACTTAAATATAATCCCCGAAGGTTCAGTTGGCAGCTTAGAGGAGAGAGGCTAAAGCTTGAGAATTATTAACTGTATCCTTATTGTATGCACAAAATGAATTACTATCTTATCCCAGGCAGGACCTATCACCCTTTCATCACAAATGGGCGACTTATTCTGCGATAGTGTCACTTTTGAGTGGTAATAAAAAATGTATTGTCCACTTACTACTTCTTCTCCTTCTTATGCATTTATCCATTAATGGATGTTTGCCAAAACGAATCACTTCAAATAATTTGTAAATATGTAATTATTTTGTCGGAACTAATTGGAAAAGTTTACACCATTTTCTTGAACGCTCTGTATAATATGCATTAAATAGAACAAATTTGTAATTTAAGAGCTGGCTGTGCAGTGAAATGAAATTTAATAGCTTCCATTCGAAAAAAAAAGTCAAACCGCACAAGCTTTTAATTAAAGAAACGTACCTTGCAAGGCGTTCGTGGGAAGTCTTGAGAATTGTAATTGAAATATAATGGAATTGGAGCTTTTATAGCCCAGCCACCAAGTGCAAAATGTCACAAGAAAAGAAAGATTTATTGATTACATTTTAGTCCTGTACTTGTGGTTATAATCTGAATCGAGTAAATAAGAGTGTGTAATACAAAAAAATAATGCACTCATAGTTTTTTTTTGTCACATACAAACATAGTATAGTTACAAAATATTGTGATTCATTTGTAAACCAAGAAGATAAGATGAATACGACTGCATTGATGATACGACAGCAATGCAAATCAAACAAAATGTTTATATCACGTCAATGCTAACAAATAACTGTGACATGTCGTTCCTTAGTT
The DNA here is from genome assembly GCA_951805005.1 of Othius punctulatus. Lineage (NCBI taxonomy): Eukaryota > Metazoa > Arthropoda > Insecta > Coleoptera > Staphylinidae > Othius > Othius punctulatus. The sequence continues at coordinate 19,283,708 of OX638145.1, forward strand.
TACCTGCTCTCGACTATAGCATACAATGAGTAAATCACATTTTAACTTTCTCTATATAAAACTACGAAAAAGTAGCTCTTAAAGTTTTTAAACGTATTTAAATTTTAAAAAATTAGATGAAGTCTTTTATAACGAAATTTTGACTTCTGTAGGGTTTGAAAACAAAAATGAGTGTGTTTTTTAATACAAAATTTACGTTTATTATATTTTTGTCTTCATTCAAACTTGAATAATATTATGAATAACATAAAATAAATTAAAGTTAAACATGATTGAAAATTGCATAGTTTTTATAGGAAACAAAATTTTATACATTTTTTTCGTTACGCAGATAAGTTAATTTTAGTTATGATGATTGGCAGATTATGCATAAACCACCAAGAATCATTTTTGCACGCATTAAATCTAGAGTGTTGTTAGGTAAGGTTAGACTTTTATAACGAAATTTTGACTTGTGAAGGGTCTTGAAAACAAAAATGAGTTTTTTTAATACAGAATTTACTTTTATTATATTTTTATTTTTATTCAAACTTCAATAATATTATGACTAACTAAAATATATTAAAGTTTAAAAGAATTAGAAATTGCATCGTTTTTATAGGAAACAAAATTTTATACATTTTTTGGTTACGCAGATAAATTAATTTTAGTTATGATGATTGGCAGATTATGCATAAACCACCAAGAATCATTTTTGCACGCATTAAATCTAGAGTGTTGTTAGGTAAGGTTAGACTTTTATAACGAAATTTTGACTTGTGAAGGGTCTTGAAAACAAAAATGACTGTTTTTTTTAATACAGAATTTACTTTTATTATATTTTTATTTTTATTCAAACTTCAATAATATTATGACTAACATAAAATATATTAAAGTTAAAAATAATTGGAAATTGCATAGTTTTTATAGGAAACAAAATTTTATACATTTTTTGGTTACGCAGATAAGTTAATTTTAGTTTTGATGATCGGCAGATTATGCATAAACCACCAAGAATCATTTTTGCACGCGTCAAATCTAGAGGGTTGTTAGGTAAGGTTGTTTTTATTTGAGAGCTACAAAGTGCCTTATGAAGCTGATGCCACAAGATTCTCAAGCCCATTTTACCATTATTATTTATATACAGGGTGTTTCCTAAACATGGACCAAAAATGCAAGGGGTTATTCTAAAGATATTTTGTTCCTTGATGATGTGTGAAAAACCGCTTTGTTTCAAAGATAAAGGGTGATAAAAAAATTGACAATAACAATATTATTTGTAATTTAAGGTAAATAAGTTACTAATATTGTTATTGTCAGACCATTTTATCACCCCCAACTTATTGTCATTTTCAATTATCAAGCAAGTCACTTCAATAGCATGTAATTTACAAATCTGAAAATTGCAGCAGAACTGTGGAAAATTAAATTTGTAGCAATTTTACATAAAAAACTACCATGGATTACTGAAATTCTAGACAGCAGTTAATAAAATTTTCATTATGTCGTCATTTACAGCATGAATTACATTATAATTGCACAAAAATTGCAATTCGCTGATTTTTAATAGTAAGTTCGAAAGTTTTATTCATACCAATTTTCCATGAAATACTACGTTAGTCAAGTAACTGGGAGTCAAAAATGTGTTGTGCAATTGTTAATTTCTGATCGATCTTCATTTCCAGTATTCCTAAATTTAAATGCAATAGTATACAATTTACAAATCCCTGGTTTGCAGGAGAGTCACTGAAAATTAATGTGCAGCAATTTTCCACGAAAAACCACTACAGTGATTAAATTAACTAGCAAAACTCTGTGCATCAATTTCTAATTTTTAATTTACCTTCATTTATGGCTTTCGTGAATGATATTAAAATCATATAAATTTGCAAATATCTGATTATTGGTAGCGACTTGGAGAATTTTATTTGTTGCAGAATATTGAAATAGCTTTTAATAGAGTAGCCCATATTTGTCGAGATGTAAATTATGGATGATTCTTACGAACATTACATGCCAACGGAGCCTCATTCTTTTTTATTTGTCTTTATCTCCATATTGGACGAGGCATATACTATGGATCTTATTATCTTACTCTAGTAGTAACTATCTTAGTGAAGATTAACAAAAAATGCTTACTGCAATTAATATTTTAAAATTTATCTTCATATTTAGTAATCATAAATTTTGATGAAATTGCTTATTACTGTTGATAAATTTATAATTTGGGGTAGAAGTGCTGAAATTTAAATTTGTAGCAATTTTCCACGAAAATCTTTCTCAGTAAAGAAATTGATTATGAAATATCTATACTGTAATAGCTAATGTTTAATATTTACAGTTTTTCACCTTTTTTAAATGGCAAAAACAATCATAAATCGCAGATATTTAGTAGCGACTCGGAAAATTTAATTCAGTGTAATTTTCAACTAAAGACTGCCGAGGTGAAGAAATTGTGAGGAAAATTGTGAAATTTTCCAAATTTTTGCCGTTTTCAGTTATTAAGCATTTTACTTCAATAGGATGTAATTCACAAATATGTAAATTGTAGCAGAAGCGTGGAAAATTAAATTTGCAGCTATTTTCCATAAAAAAAACTATCAGAGTAAAGACATGGATTACCGAAATTCTAGACAGCAGTTCCTAATTTTCAATATGTCTTCATTTACTGTTTTCGTGAATTATATTATAATCGCACAAAAATCGCAAATCGCTGGTTTTTAATAGTGACTTGTACATTTTTATTCATAGCAATTTTCCATTAAAGAGAACCTTAGTGAAACAATTGAAAGCCAAACATTCGTTGTGCAGTTGTTATTTTCTGATTGATCTTCATTTCCAGTGCAATAGCATGTAATTTACAAATCTCTGGTTTGTAGGAGAGTCATGGAAAATTAAATTTGCAGCAATTTTCCACGAAAAACCACACATTGACTAAAAGTATTATCAAACATCTATACAACAATTGCTATATGTATTTGTATCTTTGAAACAAAGCGGTTTTTCACACATCACCAAAGGACAAAATATTCTTAGAATAACGCATTTTTGTCCCATAGGAAACACCCTATCTAGTAGTCCCGTCGAAAGCTGACAATTACTCATGCTTTTTCGAACAAAGAATCACGTATTCTATACCCGTTCGTGTGTTTAAGGTAAATGTAATAGAATGAAATTAAATAAGAAACGTATGTCGACAATCGTAATATGGAGCGATGAGTCATTGTCAGCTTTCGACGGGGCGAGTTTATTATATAATTATAAATATTACTTTGCGAAATCTACTTGTATATAAACAATTATTATTTATACATTACTACCTCTGCGAAATCTATATAAACCATTATTATGTATTCATTACTATCATAAATATTAACTTTATAAAATCTGTATGAGGGGAGCAAAGAGACAAAGGCGTGCATGTCACGCAAAACGGTGAGTTCTTCAATTAAATGTCAGTTACAATTTAATTTTCCATATCTCCATATACACATATATATATATACACGTATATATACACGTATATAGAAACACATTTACATATCCTCCACTTACTTCACATACAACGATCGACGCTTTGCATTGCAAATGTGCTTCGCTGAATGCGCTATTTTTAATTGAGCAGAGTTACTCCATTTTTTGCACATCAAATCTATCGCCCAGCAACGATTTCACAGTTTAATGTCTCCTCTAGACGATCAATAGCACTAATACAAAGTATTGTGTAATGTTATTGACCATATAGGGAACTGAGTTTTATCATTCTATTCGATTTATCCATAATCTTAAAAACCAGACACCACAAGTTTTTCTCTACTTATGACCATATTTTTTAAGCAAACAGTTCTTGCTTTATGTTATTTTTTTAATTTTAGAATACTATTTATTATGATTTTCATCCATTTTTGTACTACGAACAAAAACATTGCGACAATTGGCCTTAACTTGTTTCACTTTCTTTGGTAAATTCGTGCCAGAGCAAACGGCTGTAACTGATGATGACGGTAACAGTACCACAGAAAGTGGCGAAGAAAATGAAGCAGAGGAGAGGCAAATTGGAGGTACAGTCTCTTCTTCAGATGACGAGCAGCCTTTGGTTCACTTGCTACCAAAGGGAAAGAAAGGAAATGGAAGCGAAGTGCTTTTGTACCTAGAATTGCTGTGAAACATTCACCAACGGTTCGTGCTGAACTTTTGCCTGAAAACATTCCGGATCCAATAAGTTATTTCAGCGGATACCTCGAAGACGATTTCTTTGAATCCATGGCCCTTGTGACCAACATGAACGAAGTAAATAAAACCGAAAGGTCTTTAGATACTTCTGCGGCAAAGCTGAAAGTTTTCTTTGCATGCAGCATGTTAATTGGCATCTACAAGCTACCACGAATCGGGATGTACTGGCAAATGGATAGCAGAGTACCAATTATTTGTGAAAACATTTCCAGAAATCCTAAGAACGTTGACGTTTACTTTTTGGAATCAGGAAAGTGCTGTTGCTTCAGACCTATTTCTATTAGGAAGAACTTGGAATTTCGCAAAAATCAAGATTTTATTTTTAGTATGTTCGATCGGAAAATCTTCACGTTTACGTCCCCCACCCCCCTCCTATATCGAATTGATCGTGAACGATGTTTATGTAAGTTTATACATACTCACATACACCAGAAGCTAGGCTGCAGGTTATGTGTAGAGTTTTCTGCTTTGGAAATTAATTCAATGCGTTCGTGGAGTGGCAGAGTGCAAGTCAGCTCCGCGCCGCCGCCGTCCTTTAGGTGCAATGCATGCGTCGTAAGTATTCACAAGTGCCTATTGATAAAACGTCGGCGGTAATAAAAACCAAGTGCCGGAACAGGAGTCCTGGCACGGCCCTTCCCGACCCCGACGTCGCTTTGGTTCCGCACACATAACATTTAAGGACCTCTCCTGGAGGCGGTGTATCGGCCGCTGCCGTTAATGCGCGCCGCCCCATCGCCTCGAGGATGCTCTCGCATCTCGGAGAGAATTTTATGCGCTGCAGCCGTCTTTTTCCCCGTCTAGACGAGCCCCGTCAATAATTTCGCCGTTAATAATTGAAAAGGGGTGACTCGAAAGGCGATCCTTGAGCCCCCCGAAATTTCGTCGGGAATGCGCCCTCTGCGGATCAGCAGTTTTCACTTTCATTGTTCCCAGGCCGTACGCGACCCGAATAACATCCTCTTCGCCGCCCCCGGAAACTGCTGCATCGTCGACACACGATGTTGGTGTTTCTCTTTTTTGCCGCCCCCCGTCCGTCGATAGCTTGTCTGCCGGGTGGCTGAATTTACTACGCTACCGGATATGAAAGGGCGCACTTATCAGCATAGCAGATTGCGGCCGCGCGAGTACCCCAAAACCCCCGGGGGGCAGACGTTCATGTATCGGACTATAAATTTACCCGCCCCCGCACCGACACACATGCACGGACGTAGCGTGTACCTGCCGTCCAATTTCGTATTTCCGCCCTCCGTACCTTTTTATTTGCCGGCGGCCGTATGTTTTCATAAATGCTGGGGCTTATTTCGCCCGGAAATGCGATGCGGTGGACGAGGAAACCGCAGATTTTGGGGGCGGCTATCGATCCGGCCGCACACACATACACACATGCACAGGCCACGGGTCGCCTGATGTAAATTATTGATGGGCCAGGGTCACGCTGCAAGCGAATTCGCGAAAATATGGACGCGCAGAATTGCCACGATATTTGGATAGAAGATGGATCCGGTTTGACCTTTTCGTATATGGGAATGTTGCTTTGAAGTTTCTGTGTGAACTTTGAACCAAATAGAAATATGAAAAAAACGAGTGTAGGGCAGTCACTCATATTTTATTTTTTTGTGTCGAAACTGTAACAGATATCAAAAACTATAAACATACAAAAAAACTTAATAATGAATGCCTGCGTCCGATTTGATTTTTTTTAAATTTATTTGGTTTTGTCATTAAAAAATATGAATGTATTAATGTTGGGCCTCACTTGTTTTATATACAACCGGTCTACTGATAATAACAATATTATGTCAAAATATGAGTTATACCCGTATAAAGTGTCATACCAAACAACATCCAACTCAATGTAAACGTTCTCTTTTAATAAGCAAATTTTGTTTTTATAAAATTAACTTTGAAGCTGAATACTGGCTAAACCAAACGCATTTGTATATAGATAAGTTTTGTTAAATAGTCTTCTTTTGATCCTAGTAATCTGTGGTTAAGCCATTTCCACATAATTTAGAGACACCCTGTATATATAAGCAATTTATATAATCAATTTACATCTCCTATATATACCCTTTCGGGTGTCGAGATTCATGCCACTGCTAATTTATGGTGTCTACGAAGTTTTTCCATTCCTTTCTATTTGTAGCCATTTTCCTTGCTTGTTGTTGATCGAGGTCGTTTCTTCTTAGGATCTCTTCTATGTTGTTTTCCCATCTTTTCCTCGGTCTTCCTCTTTCCTTCTTTTTCTTTTCGTCTTTTGATGTCCATACTATTTTTGTTTGTCTGTCTTCTTGGCATTCTTATCAGGTGCCCGAACCATCCTAGATGTCGTTCCTGTATTAATTTTTGCACACTTTGTATTTGTAGGTTTTCCCTGATCTGCTCGTTTCGTACTCTGTCTAATCTCGTGACTCCTTCAACTTTTCTTAAGTATCTCATTTCGGTTGCTTGTATTTTGTTCATTGTCTTTTCATTTGTTGTCCAGGTTTCGCTTCCATGTAAGAGTGTTGGTCTATAAATTGTCTTGAAAAGTGTAATTTTCTTGTTTTTCGAGATTCTTCTATTGTTTAGAATGTACTTGCTCATTGCATAGTAGATTTTATTTGCGGCCATGATTCTGTTATTTATTTCGTTTTCCATGGTTCCTGTATTATGTATTATTGTACCTAAATATTTGAAGGTTTTAACTTGTTCTATCATCCTTTTCAAATTTATTAGTATTTTAGATTTTGTTTCCTCTTTTGCTACTACCATTACTTTTGTTTTGTTTATATTAATTACCATGTTGTGTTTTTTTCAGTTCCTCCTCCCATATGCTTATATTGTGTTGCAGGTCTTCTTCGCTTTTGGCTAGCATGACTAAGTCATCAGCAAAGGCACATTCTGCTATCACTATTCTTTTAATTTTATAATATCCTATTTCTACCTTCTTGGTGTTATCCTTAATTTTTTTCATCATGTTGTCTAGGAATATAATAAAGAGCAGAGGGCTTAAAGCGCCCCCTTGTCGAAGGCCTTGTGTTGTTGTGAAGTTGTCAGATGTTGAATTATTTATCCTTACGTAGTTTTCTGTGGTTTCATACATACTCTTGATTGCTTTTATTAAATGCACTTTTATCTTCCTTTCTTCAAGTATTTCCCATACTTTGGCTCTTGAGACTCTATCAAATGCTTTTTTTCTAAATCCACGAATATCATGTATAGTTTGTTGTTTTGTCTTAATATTTTTTCTGTCATCTTTTTAATTGTGAAGATATGGTCTTGTGGTTAATGTCCTTTCATGAATCCACTTTGTGACTTTTCCATTGTTTTTTCAATTACCTTTCTTAGTTTGTTCTCTAGTATTGATTCATACAGTTTTGCCACTGGGCACAGCAAGGATATTCCCCTAAAGTTGTTGCAATTTCTACTGTCTCCTTTTTTATGTATTGGGAAGTTCGCTGCTTTTTGCCAGTCTGCTGGTATTTTTCCTGTTTCCCATATTCTATTTGTTAACTGTAGCAGTAGTTGTTTCCCATCCTTTCCTATGTATTTCAGCTGTTCAGATTTGATTTTGTCGTGACCTGGGGCTTTTCCGTTCTTTATCTTCTTTAGTGCGTTTTCTAATTCTTCTTCTGTTATAGATCCCTCTTCTTCTTCTGTTTCGTTACTATTTTCTTCGTTTTCATTTCCTTCATTGGTTGTCTCTTTTCCAGATAGAAGCTTTTGGAAGTGCTCTTTCCATCTGTTCATGATTTCTTTATCCTCTTTGATTAGTACACCATGTTTATTTTTGAGTAGTTTTAGGTTTGTTTCTTTTTCCTTTCTGCAGCATTTCAGTGTTCTGTAGAATAGTTTTTGATTTCCTTTAAAATGTTAAATAACATTCATTACCATAAATGAATATAAAATACTCTCATAAATGAGAAGGATGAACATGGATGACACATTATCATAATTTGATTCTCTGGTTGTATATTTTAATCTGAGATGTTGTTCCATATCCAAAAGCCTGTTCTTTTTTTACTTAATATCTACATATGCTGTCTACACATGTAATATCTTACATATGCTGAAAAACCGACTTCACATAAATGTGAAGTTGGAAACGGCAAGATGTATTTCAGGACTTTCTCTGTTAAAACTGGATTCACATGTTGCATTTTCAACCAGAATGATGTTAAAGTACACTCCTTATGTTTATATTTCAAGAATCCGTCTGAAGCTAATTCGAACAATTGCTCTTCTTCCGCACGCGACAAACCTTTTGGCACGAATGTTATGTATATAAAACTTGAACGGATATCTTCTCCATTAAATATTTCTGTTTAAATCAGGAAAGTACTTTATGATGTCCATTTGCAAATTCTCTAAATGCTCTGTTATACATTTCTGAGTATCAGCATCTATTTAACCAGCCTAACTTGTGAAAACTCATGAAGAGAGGGAAACGATTCCACTTCTTTATTACCAACTCTCTGTTGATACAAATTTAATTTTGCCATAGTAGCATTCATCTCATCTTGAACGTGAAACAATGAAATTTCTTTGTCTTGCAATGATACGTTAAAACAATTTAAAACACAGAATATATCTGCTAAGTATACCAATTTACAGACCCATTTCCAGTCATGTAAACAGTTTCTCGGCTCAAATCTACCTATAGGAAAAAGTTGAAGATCATGTCTAAGTTAAAATAATCGGTTTAGAATTTGTCAACGAACATCGGTATGAAAAGAAGCTGAGTATGACTACTTCCCATTCCTTCGCACATTTGACGACCTTTAATGTATAGAATATGTTTATTTTAATCATCTACAAGGGTATACATATTATTGAGTACATTCTTTATTATGATAGATTTGTGATAATTAAAAGGGGCTATCGGCTATTAATACTGAAATTCTATGAAAATGTCAAAAAAGAAATCAAACGAATAGGAATGGTACGGCACTTTTTGTAACACACCAATATTTAGAATCGATTTTCCCAAATTTATGAAATTTGCACATACAACCTTGTAACACCAAGCTGACGATTTGTCTTACTCAGTTTCACTAAACATAATTGATTTTTCCAATATTGTTAGCTCATTTTCTTAAAATAGAATCTAGAATAGAATCAATAGAACAGAATCAAATCTAGAAAATACTTAAATCCTAAACTGTTTTAATTATTTGCCAACATTTTTTTGTCATCTCGAAATTCTGATCCATATTCTGGAAATTTTCAGTGTCTCTAAAACCTTTTTAGAAAATATTGAAATCTTCATGAAATTTTATGTAACTTCATTTATTATTTTATTAAAATTGTAGAAAATTTAGTATATTTGTTTGTATATTTTTATATTATAATTAAGTTACCTGCAATTTCAATATTTCTTTGTTTGTCACGTTATTTCGTTTCATACTGCTTTCGTTAATTTTTTTTACGTTTAGTGAAATGTTCGCAATTTTTGTGCTTGCTTAAGTGCTTGCAAATTTTCGCAAACGTTGCAATGTTTCGCAAAAGTTCGCAAATTTCTAAACCTTCTGATACCTTCGTAATATATTTATTGAAATGCTGTACTTACCTCTAACTATTAACTAACTATTTTGATACATTTTATACATTTCCAAGGTCTAAGGTAAGTTTCCAAAAGGAAAGAACGTTTTCCAAAATTCGAATAAAAATAATTGAATAATTTTGTTGTACCACTTCTGTACCATTTAATTTGATTATTCTCACGTCTTCAATTTGACCTTGTTGACTATTTTAAACCTCCCGAGAGTTGGCTGTTAATTTGGTGGGCTTTTTGGCTAATTCAGACGACTGTCGGCGCAAAATATGGATCCTCGAGGAGCGACGCAACGGCGCAAGGTCTCGCACCGTACTTACTTTTACTTCATTGTCTCCTCATCCGCCAGTTGTTCGCCCTTCTTGCACGCATTCACGGGATTACGTAATTTAATCGAGTCTATTGATTCGCTCAGCCCGAGAACTTCGCAAATTACATTATTAGTTCAGATAGCTGAAATTAATTGGATTGAAATGTTTACCGAATTATTTGTTACTACGAGCCGACGCAACTGCTATGTTTTTTTTTTGTACAAAATTCGGAGCACTTTATTTCAGCGCGAAATTTATTGGGCAAATATAAATATTAGTTTTGGTTGGAATGATATCGCGTATAAAAATATTTTTGTTACGATTTTGTTTACAGCATAAAACGTTGTATCGCTCTTTATTCAAATGAATGGCGGTGAGAGTAAATTTAAACAATGTAATGGTTTACGGCCGTATTATAATATTCCGATTCAGCTGCTCCTGTATGATAAAAATTGTATACGTTTCCTAATTATATGACCATTTGAAAATGCATAAAATACAAACTTGTATGTTCAGAGCAGTGTTTGACAACCTCTGTTTTATCCGTAGCCCACTTCAAAATATTATCCTCCCTCCCAAACATATGCCACGTTACATTTATAAACCAAAAACAAATATTACCGTGTACAATTAAAACTTAAATTTCTTGATCCGGTGTATCCACCATAAATAACTAGGCAAATTCTAATTATTGAAAATTAGAAGAAGAAAAAACTCACTAATAATTTTTGGATAAAGAAGTTTATGATTTTGGGAGTGACACAACTGAAACTTCAATTTTCACTATTGATAATCTAGGCACCTAGCCAAAATATGTGAACATTAAAATTAGACTCTGTTTAGATGAACATTTTTCTACTCATCAAAAAACTCATAAAAATTTTCAATATTAAAGATATTCCTAGAGACTCTGGTCGTAAGTTTCCGGAATCGTATAAATACTGTGTTTTACCAAATGAAAAAAAAAATTCTAGAAGATATTTAGTTTATTCTGAAACACTAAATTCAGTTTTTTGTTTTGAATTTTTTTGGAAACTGTAATACGTGGGGTCGATAGCCCAATAAAGATTGTTTATATATATATATATATATATATATATATATATATATATATATATATATATATATATATATATATATATATATATATATATGTAATACTGTAATACACAAGTTACTAATGAGTAGAGCTGGGAATTATATGCATACAAAATGTACGAAATATGCGCATATCTATGCACACAATGTGGCCAAAATATGCAGATTTTCGTAAAATTTGCACTAAATGTCCAAATATATGCATTTTCTTTAATCATGCGGAATATATGGTTTAATAAGATAATTAATTAAAAAGTATTATTAGATTGTAGTCCATATGCTACCATTGAATAGCTCATTAGATGAACACTCAGAATACGATGCTATATACAGGGTGTTCCATTTGATAAACATGACTTTTAGCCATTTGAAAATAGCAATATTGTATCGTTGTTTCAGAACACCCTATGTATTCTATGGTCCGAGCGAGGATAGGTGGGCCACCCTGTATAAATAAATAACAATAAATGTAAAATATCAATTGTACACCATGTTTTATGAATGGTGTGAGAGTTATTAAAGCTGAATGAGTTCTGGCAACAGTAAATCGTCATTGACAATAGTAGATTGTAAATCTATGCAGTTTTTTATGTGTCATTATTGTTGGCAATAACAGTTTGAAGCAAATTACTGCCGTAACATTAAAATGTATGCAATGCAGTTATGAATAATGCGAGCGTTATAATATTGTAACACAGTCGGCAGCGGAACGTAATTTTTTCGGTTTGTTGACATTTATGAAATATTCCGTGGCACTGATTAAAAGCGCTCCGCGAAGGCTCAAATAATTAATGCTGTCCGAGCCACTTGAAACGTGAAAAATTATTTTCGATCGAAAGTTGCGCGCGGGAAATGCGAAATTCGCGAACAGCGCGATCAATGGAAAGGGAAATAATGCAAACTCTGGGGAAATTGCGGGCGTGACCCAGATACCCAATCAAACGATTAATGTTTTCGTTATTTATCACTGGGCTCCTCTCATTTCGCACAGGTGGAGTTGCAGCGGGATAGTTTGAACGGGAACGGATGCGTGTGTAGTTATAACTTATAAGAACGCACTCATTAAATCCGTAGCCCGGGGAGGATTTATCTTATCGCCCCGGCCGTAATCAATCTTCGAAACTCATTGAACAGGAAAATACACTTCACATTTGAACAATTTCAGTTCAACCCTTGTGACCCTCCGGGGCCGCTGTCGCCGACGTACCCTTCACTGCGATGGTATCATTTAGCGACAAGAATAGCTTACGCGAGGTGAATGTACAGAAAAAGCCTGGAGGGCTTGCACAGATCACAAAATTCAGATTTTATTGCCCTACAACGTTTACGCTCCAAAGCCTACAACCGTACCGACTGCAAAGCTGCACTATAGTAACTCCGCAATTCTAAACGGATAAAACAAAAATCAAATTGAATACCCACTTCATCTCTATTTCCAGCAAAAACCCTGACTTGATTTTTGCCCGCACACTTTAACTCGATCACCGCCGAGGCAACTTCCGGCCGAATGAATGCCGCGATTCTTTTCACATCCGGGATTAAAACACGATGACCTGTTTATAAGCGAAGGCCCCGAGGGATACGACTTCGGCAATTACGGTAAGTGGTTTGGGTCGTTTCGGTTTTGTACCGGTTCGGTGTTTAAGCCTAACCAATGTGCACACGCCCAGGAGCAGTCGCGCCCTTCGATCGCAAGAACGCCGGCTTAATTGCACACTCATGCAGGAGGATGGAAGTGGCCTGCGGAGGACTACTCGTTTTCACCGACTTAATTACGTACTCACGTTAAAGCATGGAAATAGAAATCAGGGCGCCCCTCATTTTCACTTCGGCTAATCGCAGAATCATGTAAATGGATGAAAGTACATGTGGTTTTTTCGTGTATGATAATGAGGATTTTTTTTTTTGTTAAATGTGGTAGAATGATGATGGAAAACATCTTCAAGGCCATAGAAATAATGTTGCACGACTACAACACTTTTTTAGAAAACTTTCAACACCTACAGAAAGAATGATGTTCATTACCAGTAGAAACAAGAGAAAACAACAACAACGTAACAAAAACAGAACAGCAAACAAAAACGAAAGTATGCACCAAGAAAAATACTCTGAACAACAAAGACACGCAAACAGAATACAGAGAAGAAATGGAGAGAGAACTACAAAAAATACAACAAAAAAGCAACGAAAACAGAAAATTTAGAACAAATGTGGAAAAACCACAAAGAACGCATTATAAAAGTGGCAAGTAGAATATGCGGAACCAGCAAGAAAGAAACAAAAAACGAACAGCCTGGTGGTCAACTGAAGTAATAGACCAGGTAAGAACAAAGAAACAGGCATGGAAAAAATACCCCAACAACAAAACAAGGGAGAAATACGAAGAATATAAAAATGCAAGAAACAAGGTAAACCAGATAATATCCAAGAACAGAAGCAATGGGAAGAATTTGGAGAGAAACTCGAAAGAAATAGCACGGAAAACCAAAACTATTCTAAAGAATAAAGAATATATATTTATAAGAATAAAGCAATTTTATTAGCTTATATCATAAATAGCTATTACCTGCAACTATTGTTTGTAAAATATTCATGTAGACATGGGAACACGGTTTTAGTTTCAAAAACATCCTTTATTCTTAGAAAATTTGGGAAGCTAAATTCAAATATGACATTAGTTTTTGCAAACATCAAAAAACTAAGGTGATGGACGTTAGGTTTTTTATATACATAATACTGTACTACACAAAAAAACGAGACAACTCTTAAAGCAATTTTGCCTTAATTTTAGCTGAAAAAATTGTAAAATGCCTTATTTAAATGATGTTCAGAAAGCTAGAATTTGTACGAAAATAGTAGAAGGGTGATCAATGAGGCTCTTTAGCTGACGAATTTCAGGTGGGGAAAAGAACAATATTTCACAAATGATTTTTTTTTGTTAGTACTGTATCATCATTTTCGGTGAAATTATGCTTTCATCGTTTAATTTCGGATACCAATGGTGTAATTGATTAAATTTTGGGGAACCATACGACTAATTATTTGAGAATAATTATAAACTTTTATAGATAGTGCCACATAAAGAAAATGGTAACAGTTGAGGTATATTTTTACTGCCCTAAGAGAGACGATCAAATAATTTAGTGTCATATAAATAAAATGGTAACAATTAAGGTATATTTTTATTTCCCTAAGAAAGACGATCAAATAACTTAATGTCATATAAATAAAATGGTAACAATTAAGGTATATTTTTATTTCCCTAAGAAAGACGATCAAATAACTTAATGTCATATAAAGAAAATGGTAACAATTAAGGTATATTTTTATTTCCCTAAGAAATACGATCAAATAATTTAATGTCATATAAAGAAAATGGTAACAATTAAGGTATATTTTTACTGCCCTAAGAGAGACGATCAAACGATTTAAATTTTTTAGGATTAAATTTTCATGAGCGATTTTCGGGAGTATGCCATATAAAGAAAATGGTAACAGTTGAGGTATATTTTTTCTGCCCTAAGAGAGACGACCAAATAATTTAGTGTCACATAAAGAAAATGGTAACAGTTGAGGTATATTATTACTGCCCTAAGAGAGACTACCAAATGATTTAGTGTCACATAAAGAAAATGGTAACAGTTGAGGTATATTTTTATTGCCCTAAGATAGACGATCACATAATTTAGTGTCATATAAAGAAAATGGTAACAATTAAGGTATATTTTTACTGCCCTAAGAGAGACGATCAAATGATTTAAATTTTTTAGGATTAAATTTTCATGAGCGATTTTCTGGAGTATGCCATATAAAGAAAATGGTAACAGTTGAGGTATATTTTTTCTGCCCTAAGAGAGACGACCAAATAATTTAGTGTCACATAAAGAAAATGGTAACAGTTGAGGTATATTATTACTGCCCTAAGAGAGACTACCAAATGATTTAGTGTCACATAAAGAAAATGGTAACAGTTGAGGTATATTTTTATTGCCCTAAGATAGACGATCACATAATTTAGTGTCATATAAAGAAAATGGTAACAAATAAGGTATATTTTTATTTCCCTAAGAAAGACGATCAAATAATTTAATGTCATATAAAGAAAATGGTAACAATTAAGGTATATTTTTACTGCCCTAAGAGAGACGATCAAATGATTTAAATTTTTTAGGATTAAATTTTCATGAGCGATTTTCTGGAGTATGCCATATAAAGAAAATGGTAACAGTTGAGGTATATTTTTACTGCCCTAAGAGAGACGACCTAATTATTTAGTGTCACATAAAGAAAATGGTAACAGTTGAGATATATTTTTACTGCCCTAAGAGAGACGATCAAATAATTTAGTGTCATATAAATAAAATGGTTACAATTATGGTATATTTTTATTTCCCTAAGAAAGACGATCAAATAATTTAATGTCATATAATTGATTACATTTTGGGGAACCATACGACTAATTATTTGAGAATAATTATAAACTTTTATAGATAATGTCACATAAAGAAAATGGTAACAGTTGAGGTATATTTTTACTGCCCTAAGAGAGACGACATAATATCTTAGTGTCACATAAAGAAAATAGTAACAATTAAGATATATTTTTATTGCCCTAAGAGAGACGATCAAATAATTTAGTGTCATATAAAGAAAATGGTAACAATTAAGGTATATTTTTACTGCCCTAAGAGAGACGATCAAATCATTGAATGTCATATAAAGAAAATGGTAACAATTAAGGTACATTTTTACTGCCCTACGAGGACGATCAAATGATATAAATTTTGTAGGATTAAATTTTCATGAGCGATTTTCAAGAGAATGCCATATACAGAAAATGGTAGTAGTTAAGGTATAATTTATTACCTCGATGAAAGAAAATGAAATAACTTCATTTTTTAAGGATTCAATTTTCATTTGAGGGATTTTCTGGTGTATGCCATTCCCAAATAATATCTTATTATGTTCCAACAGTAGTCAGCCATCATGTGAGAATCCCACCTTCCTTGGTACACACCTCCTCCGTAATACAAATCCATATCATCACTTACATCCCTTCAGATTTTCAGAAAAATTGTGAAGATGACTGTCCGAAAAATGAACTTTAATACTCATGTCACAACTTAGATGATGGGAATTCTTGATTAATATTTGGACCAATTCAATAAAATTTTCTGCTTTTTCATCTCCCAGGATTTTTTTTAACATTTAGAAGAAAATAATATGTTTCTTGAGCACGTGAATAAAATTTTTAATGAAAAATAATCGTGGTACCTTTTCTTCACCATATTTGTCACTTGTGCACTTATATTCTTCACTATATCTTCATTATATTATTACAAATATAGTGAAGAAAGGGTACCACGATTATTTTTCATTTAGAAGAAAAACTTGAGAGCAAAAAACGGTTATTATTTTTGAAATTAGCACCCCAAATTTAAAAACAATCAGATCTAAGATCGGATAGTATCAGATCTAAGTCAGCAAAAATGTGTAGCCCTGTGTTATTTATTTATAATTACAGACATAATACGGTAAACAATAATTACTATGCACTATTTTAAGATTTATTTAACAGTTTTAAATGATGTACCTAAACTTTATTTCTAATATCAGTTTCTGTTAGATAGGTTTTTGATTTATATTTATTTATTTTATACAAAATAACTTTAATACTGATGTCACAACTTAGATGATGGACATTTTTTATTAATATTTGAACAATTCGATATAATTTTTTGCTTTCTCATCTCCCAGGATTTTTTTTAACATTTAGAGGAAAAACTTGATGGCAAAAAACGGTTATTATTTTGGATATTAGCACCCCACAATTAAAAACAATCAGATCTAAGATAGGATAAGTATCAGATCTAAGTCAGCAAAAATTTGTAGCCCTATGTTATTTATTTAAAATTACAAACATAATACGGTGAACAATAATTACTATGCACTTTTATAAGATGTATTTAACAGTTTTAAATGATGTACCTAAACTTTATTTCTAATATCAGTTTTTTTTTTTAGATAGGTATTTGATTTATATTTATTTATTTTATAAAAAATAACTTTAATACTGATGTCACAACTTAGATGATGGACATTTTTGATTAATATTTGAACCAATTCGATACAATTTTTTTTGCTTTTTCATTTCCCGGGAGTTTTTTTTAACATTTTGAAGAAAAACTTGACGTGCTAGGCAAAACCGGTTATCATTTTGGAAATTAGCACCCCAAAATTAAAAAGCATCAGATCTAAGATCAGATAAGTATCAGATCTAAGTCAAATTTGTAGCCATGTCTTATTTATTTATAATTATAGACATAAACGGTAAACAATAATTACTATGCACCTTTTTAAGATGTAATTAACAGTTTTAAATGATGTACCTAATCTTTATTTCAATTATATCAGTTTTTTTTTATACGTATTTGATTTTATATTTTGATTTATATCAAAAATATTTGATATTTTCTTATAAAGATTTTCTTATAAAACAATAAATACGATTTTTATTTTAACAGTCAATTATTGACTTGATATCGACTGATATTTTCATTAAGCTTTTCTTGATAAGTCAAGTTGGTCATTGTTATAATAAATTTATTCATGTCAATATCCAGGAGGATTTACATATGTCAAATTAAAATTCAAAATTAAACGGTAAAGAGAGTAATTTCACATATACATACAATAAATACACAGCGGGAAAATTGCAAAAAAAATAATTATAATACTAAAATATCACAAAATTTCATAAAGATTGTTGATACCTACAACTATTGTTTGTATAATATTCATGGAGCTATAATGTATTTATAATTATAGCTATAAAATGGTAAAAAATAATTATAAACTGAATTATTTTTTTATCTTAAGATATAGAAAAAAAATTAACAGACATTTTTCAAAATTCTAATATGAAATATGAAATTAAAAATAAAGATCACACATGAATTTATATGCTTAAGCCATTTGTGGAAAGTTTCATCATGTGGGAAATAAGAACGTAAAGCAAGTTAAGGCGTGAAAGTGATATAGATGGAATGCTGGAAAAAAAATATTTAGCCCATTTTGAAAACGTCTTGAAAACGACATATAACATCACGAATTTTGAATAACGTTTAATCTAAAGACACCTCTATTTCTTGGTTTAAAAATATTTCTTTATAGAATTTAGTGTTTTCTTTAATTATATATTTGACAATTTAGAGTCTGTAAGTATTTTAACAGTGTTATTCATAAAAATTTAAACCGTGGTTTAGCAGTGTTTTACAAAGGGTTACTAAGGTACTAACCTTAGTATCTTAGTAACCAAGGTTACTAAGATTAAACCACTGTTATATAAAACACTGTATATAAATAACACTGTAAAAGTCTAGATTTATATATCCAAATTGTGGTTTGAACCATTAATTTTGAAACTAATGAAATTATATATTTGTCTTAGAGTTTCCTTTTTTCTTCATGCAATTTCTTTAAATTTAATAATGACTAAACTCATTTTTTTAAAGTTTTCAGTAAATACTATTAAAATGTATTGCTACATTTGCATTTTTTGCTCAATTATCTATTCGTTTTGCCTAATGATTATTACTTTTATTACTATTTTGTATAACGAGGAGAATAATAATTTCCAAAATGATTTGTGCCAAATCACTTTAATTTCGCACAGCACAGAAAATATACCTACAGCCACATAGTAGAAAAAATACCTTTTTTCGTTTCGTACTAAATTTCGATAAATTAACTTTTAGAGGCTTGAATAACATGAGTTTAGGTTTGCAGTTGATTGTGACCACAATGCAACAAGTATGTAAATAAATATAAAATTAAAAACCAGATTCATTCATATAATTTCTAATTGTGAAAAATATTATGACTTAATTCTTTCGTCATAAAATGTTCGCTTAAATCCACTGATCTGACGCAATCTATAAACGAAAAAAACAGATTACTAATCGAATGGAGTAAGCTGGAAGCTAAATAAAAGAGGGAACAAATGGCAGCTTACATGGAATTATATTATGTTTTATTGGATTGCAATGATTATCTTATTAGTAAGCCGTCCTTGAATTCCTATGAATTCCTCGTAGAAAACTCGCAACTTTCCACGAAAATAAGCATGTAATATTCCGAGAACCTCCTAACGGTGCACATTATGTTAGGGGATGATTGAAAATGTTTTAGTCACGTTTTGTGTATCCTGGAAATTATTGATTCCTATTCACCTTAAAACGACTCCTATATCTGCTTCCGATTACTCGATATTTTACAGACTACTCATATCTAGTAACTGGAATTATTATTTTTTTAACATTTCATGGAAATGAGTGCACATTCATATTACATAGACTTTATATGATTCTACTTTATTATCAGTTATTGAATCGTTTCGGTGCACTAACTGTATTTTAATGGATTTTTATGCACATTAATAAGGTGTACAAGTTATCATATGCGTTTTACAAGGCTTCAAATTTAATACCAACATTAGTAAAGTGATATGATCTTGATTACTACAACTTTATTTGATACAAATTAATGAATCAATTATGCGTGCATGTATGTATGTATGTATGTATGTATGTATGTATGTATGTATGTATGTATGTATGTATGTATGTATGTATGTATCTCATGTGTGTCATGTGTGTCTATCAATTATGTGTGCATGTATGTATCTATGTATGTACGTATGATTGCATATATGTATGTCCTCTAATAATAATTATTAACTATGGAACACGTGATCAATCTTTTTACTTTGCAATAATCTATTATAAGTTATTATTACATTATTATAGTAAGTGGTATTTATTTATGCGCAAATAAAAGATACAAATAATTAAATTTGTGTTATTATAATTAATAATAAATATATAAAATTAAAAACAATAATTCACATAAACATAATTTCAATTTGGAAGAAAGTATTATTCGCTTTATTGCTACGAAACGATTTGTAAGAATTCTTGACAGTTTGATTGATATTGTACTCACTTGAGAAATTGAGAATTAATGCTCAAAATATAAAATTGTTTCGTTCAGAAAAATCGTACAATAGTGAAATATTGAGGTAGGTAGTTCACACAACGGGACATTATATTAACGCAAAGGTTGTTTAACGCTGTTCCTCTTAAATTTCTCCTCTTTGACAACTTTCAGATTAGAAGTGAGACCCATTTTGCTCGCGGAGTATTATCTCACCGAGTTTCCAAGGCGCGCTGTCATAAATCAGGGAAGACCCACATAAGTTGGTTTAATATTTAATGCGAGAAACAAGACCCGACGTTGATATTCTTATCCATAACATTGTCCGCTCTGACGCGATAACAGCAGTGCTTTTAAAGTACTCAATTATAAGTGATGAATAATTACTTACACAATACACAAATACAATACAACAGTTTGATTATGAGAATACACACCGGTATATTTTTTTAAATTTTTCAATCCTTATATAAAGTCAATATTACAAAATGAATAAATTGCAAGATCTGCATTACAATACTAGTGCGGTAAAGTAACATTGTAACAATATCGTAAGAATAAAAGTTTATGTCTTAAAACATTAATAGAACATTTTTCAATCCTTATATAAAGTCAATATTACAAAATGAATAATTTGCAAGATCTGCATTACAATACTAGTGCGGTAAAGTAACATGGTAACAATATCGTAAGAATAAAAATGTATGTCTTAAAAACATTAATAGAACATTTGTTGCAATTTTAAATATTTACGACAGCCGAAGTTGTATTACAAGAGTTTTTTGCGCCTAAAACATTACAAGATCGACGTTTTTGTGGGTACATTCGAGTTGACACCATATTCTTGCTCGACACTTCGTTTGCTCGTGCATATACTCGGTATTTCTCTTTCTCTAGCTGACCCTTTCAGTGTTCCATGAAATGTTAACATCAAAATTTGAATTTTTGAAATCCATGGTTAAAGATGTATGAAGGAGAACGTTTTAGTACTTCCTTCTGACCCTTTCAGTGTTCCATGAAATGTCAACATCGAAATTTGAATTTTTGAAATCCATGGTTAAAGATGTATGAAGGAGAACGTTTTAGTACTTGATTCTGACCCTTTCAGTGTTCCATGAAATGTCAACATCAAAATTTGAATTTTTGAAATCCATGGTTAAAGATGTATGAAGGAGAACGTTTTAGTACTTCCTTCTGACCCTTTCAGTGTTCCATGAAATGTCAACATCAAAATTTGAATTTTTGAAATCTATGGTTGAAGATGTATGAAGGAGAACGTTTTAGTACTTCCTTCTGACCCTTTCAGTGTTCCATGAAATGTCAACATCAAAATTTGAATTTTTGAAATCTATGGTTAAAGATGTATGAAGGAGAACGTTTTAGTACTTCCTTCTGACCCTTTCAGTGTTCCATGAAATGTCAACATCAAAATTTGAATTTTTGAAATCCATGGTTAAAGATGTATGAAGGAGAACGTTTTAGTACTTCCTTCTGACCCTTTCAGTGTTCCATGAAATGTCAACATCAAAATTTGAATTTTTGAAATCCATGGTTAAAGATGTATGAAGGAGAACGTTTTAGTACTTCCTTCGGACCCTTATGTCAACAACAAAATTTGAATTTTTGAAATCCATGGTTAAAGATGTATGAAGGAGAACGTTTTAGTACTTCATTCTGACCCTTTCAGTGTTCCATGAAATGTCAACATCTAAAGTTGAATTTTTGAAATCCATGGTTAAAGATGTATGAAGGAGAACGTTTTAGTACTTCCTTCTGACCCTTTCAGTGTTCCATGAAATGTCAACATCAAAATTTGAATTTTTGAAATCCATGGTTAATGATGTATGAAGGAGAACGTTTTAGTACTTCCTTCTGACCCTTTCAGTGTTCCATGAAATGTCAACATCAAAATTTGAATTTTTGAAATCTATGGTTAAAGATGTATGAAGGAGAACGTTTTAGTACTTCCTTCTGACCGTTTCAGTGTTCCATGAAATGTCAACATCAAAATTTGAATTTTTGAAATGATGTATGAAGGAGAACGTTTTAGTACTTCCTTATCGGACTGACACATATTCATATACGACAAGTACTGCCTTTACCTGCACTAATAAATGCCAAACAGGTCGTATATGATTATATTTCATTCTGATAAGGACAATTTAGATTATTTTTTTATTTCATAAAAGTACATAAAATATTGTACATTAGTATCGTAACTTCATATAACGATACTTGCGTTGCGAATAACTCATTTTTCTGTATTTATCTTGCTGAAATAACACGTTATTTTATTACTTTTATTACTATTTTGTATAACGAGGAGAATAATAATTTCCAAAATGATTTGTGCCAAATCACTTTAATACGTAATTTCGAATAACCAAATCATTTTTTTTTATTACGTGCAGTTAATTTTATCTTCATTATGTAAACGCAAATTTCAGTAAAAAGCAGCTCATAATTTCTGTTATGAATTTTTTTTATCGATGTTGTGTTCGATAAAACATGCGTAAAAAATGAATTTTCGCATGCCGTATGAAATGTGGAGCCGTTAAAAATAATCAGGCACTTACATTTACGTGTATTCATAAACAACTTTTTTTTTTCTGAATCCCGTTCTATTTTCTCTTGCTAGTTGTGTAAGGCCTGTGCAGTACAATGTAAATAGTATGCTGCTCTAGTTGACAGTTACAATGTGGAATATAAACGGAGTAATGACTTCATAATGAAGTTTTAATTACGAAACGGAAATGCCTTGCCCCACTGTAGCCGGTTTTTGTTTTTCCTCGCCAGTCAGAAAGAGATGTTATATGTATGCAGCCCTGCACTTGGAATGAAAATATCGCATGGCTTTATACAATGAAAGTTTGGGGTAAATACCAACAAATTCGAATGTACAGTCCAGAAACGTTGGCTGAAAATTTCAACAATTTAAACTTTTCGTGAAAAGTTGCAACGCTACCATCTCAGTAGTCAGTTTTACTGTGGATATAATTTTTGAACGGCAGATTCATGTTTTACTTTGATTTTCCTTTCTTTCTTGTTCATTTATTTTTGTACCATATATTTTAATATGTGCAGAAACCAAGCCTTAAATTTGCAACGAATAAAAAAATAATCAATTATGAAAGAACAAAGGCACAAAGCCGCCCAGATTCGCAGTCCACACACCTAGTGCTTTAACGTTCGACGAACGCCAATTTAATACTCCCACATCACAAATACCTGTTCAACATGCACGTCTCGTAACAGGCGATCCCCCAATACAACGTATTGATTTGCGGGACACTGGCTGTAGCCCGAAAGCTGCATCTCCTCCCGCCAGCACCATTATCCCCGAATGCAGACATAAAAAAAATAGAACTGGATGTGAGATATGATGGTATCACCCCTGGCTTTCCGCTGTAAATATTTACAGCTGCGTTTCTGGCTGGCCTCGCGATCCTTTTTTCGTTACGCGACCGTAACTGGTGAAATATGCTTTTTAATATCGCCGGTCGTCGGACATGGCGGAAGGGTGGAAACGTGAGCACGGCGAACGAGAGTAAACGGCGTTGGGAGGAAGAAAGCGTATCGCGAATTATTTGTCTGGGGGGAAATTTACGTGAAACGTTGATAACTGTTGAAATGTTAATGCAAACATTATTAGAATAAAGTGGAAACGAGCGGTTTTTTTATACATGTTTTCGAAGCTGGAGATTATGATATATTGTAAAGGTACGTGCAGAGCTGCCCAACGTTCTGGAGCGTTTGTGCGAGTTAATTTGCTCGAATGAGGACGCGTGTTAATCGGAATCTCCCGAACGTTATGTTAATGTCATATAAACTTAAACGATTCTGCAATACAGCGCATAATTACATACTTTACTGTGTATGCACGTAAACAGTATGCAAGTATAGTCGGGACCAGATAAATTTGAGTGTGACTCTTGGCTGTCACTTGTTAGTATAGATAGTGTGTCCGAAGTATTAGTATCAAACAATTTACAAAGAGAATACAAGAAATAAGGTCCATCGCATATTCAATATCGCCGGCTTACTATCGAAACCTCCCAAGTCTGTATTTTGAGACTTTGCGGTTTTTGAATCATTCATGTTCCTGAAATACAGACACACAACCTTGCAAAACCTCCAAAATCCAGTATGATTGTATCTACCTCTAGCGGCATTTATTGAAACCTACTGTGCCGCTGCAATTGCTTTATCAAGTATGAGATAAAGGAGAAAAAGAAGAGGTCGAATGAATAGTTGGAAACAAAGACGGCAGAGAAATACACCAGGTACAAGGCACAAAGAAAAAAGACCGTAGAACAGTAGACGGAGCGAAGAGGAAATGTTGGGATGATTTTGAATGCATGGACAACCAAAAGCTGTTCTACAAGATTATAAAAAGTTTCAGGAAGGAAAAGACAAGCTCGTTACAGCTATTAAGAAATAAAGAAGGGGACATTTTAGTACAAGAAGAGGATGTCTTGGAAAGATGGAACGAACATTTCCAAGAACTAGTACAGGAAATGGACATAGGAGAAAAACAGGAAAATCTGACACAGACAAAAGGCAGCAACAACAAAACCGAAGACACTGAGTTAGAAGAAGGGGAAAATATTACTGAACAGGAAGTGAGATATGCTATACAGAGAACAAAAACAGGGAAAGCTGCGGGACACAGCAAGAAATGATCAAAAATCTAGACGACATCGGGTTCGAAAAATTGCATCAAACAGTTAGGATAGTGTATAAGTGCATAGTTTGTCGCCTGAGGAACGTGTTGATGGACTTGAGTTCATCAGTAACATTGCAGAGCACGTGAATGGTGTGGATGATAGAGAAGTAATGACCAACTTTGCAAAGTACAAAGCAAAATATGGACTGTGGGCTAAAGAATTTGTTTGAAAATGTGCATACAGGTCGTCGCACACGTAATGGACAGCGTTGCCATGACGCTAAATGCGCTCATTTTTGCATTTGAATTAAGTTAATAATGAAATGGCAGTACACACCAGGAAAAATAATAAACTAGAGCATTAATTATGAAGACACTGCGTTTAAATGAAAATTCTGTGAATGCTGCGCACGAAGTTTATAGAGTTTGTCGCATTCCTTAGAGAGGGATGCAGAATAATGCATTTTGTTAAATTCTATTTTTAAAAAATCACTTGTTTTAGTATATGTGATCATCTTCCATAAAACGAAGTTGACCCTCATTGTAGCGATAAAATGTTTAAGTGAAAGTTGCAGGAAAACTATAGATAACATATTCTAATTTATTTCATTGCATCTGAAATTTCAATTTATTTTTAGTTAAAAACGTTATTTTAATAATTTTAGTATTTATTTTAAGTAATTTTTAAGTGTAGTTTCTAAAGTTTACATAATTACGACAATTGCAAACAATTGGAAAAACTGAAAGAGTTGGAAAATAATCTCGACACCCCTACGGCAAAGGAGAAAAAAAAAGCGTTTTTGCGTTTTTCTGTTTCTAAAATATTTCAACTATCTTGTATTATTGCAAGAATTAATTCAAATGCACACTGTAGCAAATGTACGAATTGGGGTCGTATACCGAATTCATTTTTTGAAAGAGTAACGTTATTCAAATCTGTTATGCAGCTTATATATACAAATTGGTTAAGAAATAAAGTAACCTCAATCACATACAACTCATACTTAACTATTTTTTTTCATTGTCTGAAATTTCAAATTATTTTATGTTAAGAAAGTTATTTGAGACATATTGAAATAGATATACATACAGTACATACATACAGTAAAAAAATCGACCAATTGTGATAGATACCCACTATAGAAAATTTCATAGATTTTGATAATTATAGTAGAAAATTTGACAGATTTTAATAGAAACTGTAGAAACTCGGACCGATTTTGTAGATACAGTTGAAAATTTTACAAATTTTTATCGATTCAGTAGAATATTTGTCAGCTTTTAGTGGTTACAGTAGAAAATATGACAGATGTTAATAGATACAGTAAAGACATTGGCAGCGTTTGATAAATACAGTAGAAAATTTGACATATTTTGGTAAATACAGTAGCAAATTTGACAAGTTTAAATAGATACAGCAGAAATTTTGACACATGATCTGGTAGAGTTGCAAATTTGTCAAAACTTGACAGATTTTGATAGCTGCATTTGAAAATGGCAGTTTCACTTGGCAAAAATAGCTTATTCTGACAATGCTTTGACAAATTCAAGTGAAAACTTAACTGATTTCGAAAGTTGCTGTTGAAAATTTGTAATATTTTGATGGATACACTAGATATTTTACAGATTTTAATGGATACAGCAGAAAATGAGACATATTGTAATAGATACAGTAGAAAAATCGACCAATTCTCATAGATAGGTATCTTCTATACAAAATTTCATAGATTTTAGTAAATATAGTAGAAAATTTGACAGATTTTAACAGAAACTGTAGTAAATTTGACAGATTTTGTAGATACAGTTGAAAATTTTACCAATTTTTGTCGATTCAGTAGAAAAAATGCCAGATTTTAGTGGTTACAGTAGAAAACATGACAGATTTTAATAGACACAGTAGAGACATTGGCTGCGTTTCATAAATACAGTACAAAATTTGACATATTTTGGTAAATACAGTAGCAAATTTGACCAGTTTAAATAGATACAGCAGAAATTTTGACACATGATCTGGTAGAGTTGCAAATTTGTTAAAACTTAACAGATTTTGATAGCTGCAGTTGAAAGTGACAGTTTCACTTGGCAAAAATGGCTTATTCTGACAATGCTTTGACAAATTCTAGTGAAAACTTAACTGATTTCGAAAGTTGCTGTTGAAAATTTGTAATATTTTGATGGATACACTAGATATTTGACAGATTTTAATGGTTACAGCAGAAAATGAGACATATAGTAATAGATACAGTAGAAAATTCGACCAATTTTGATAGATACCTACTATAGAAAATTTCATACATTTTGGTAAATATAGTAGAAAATTTGACAGATTTTAATAGATACTGTAGAAACTTTGACACATTTTGTAAATACAGCAGAAAATATAATAATCGATAATTGCATTTGAAAATATGGTAAATTTGTTCAGTTACAATTGAAAATATAACAAACTTTGATATTTCATTTGGAAAATTTGTCGTAGTTTGGTGGTTGAGGTTGAAAAGTTTGCAATATTGGCAGTTTTAACAATTACAGTTAGAAATGTAACTATGTTGACAGGTGCAGTTAAAAATTGGCTATTTAAGTTATTATTTTAAAAACATTATCAGTTGCAGTTAAAAATTTTGCAGGTTTGGACAGTTTCAATTGAAAATGTAACAAATTAAAACATGTTAATTGTCAAATTTGACAGCTGAATTTCAAACTTTGATAGATTTGATTCATTCGATTGAAAAACTTGGCAGAATTCTACAGATACTTGTAAATTTTAGGGATTTTTTACTTCTGAAGGTACTTGACAGATTTTGATAGTTGCAGTTGATAATTTGACATATTGTAAAGGCACGTTTATATTTTTTACTTTTCATCAGTGTGATCTTTGTGTTAGTATCAAAGCAGGCAATACTTCAGAAAATAAATACAATGAACATATTACCAGAAAAAAATGAAGATAAATCGAAACATATTTTCACGATGGATCTCCAATCTACTTCTGCTTTGTCCTGTGTTAAAAGCATCGGCCATATACCGGGTGGTCACTTTTACGAAGCCCACCATTAGGATCTATTAAACGGAAATATACACAGAGTTGGTCAAATGGGATAAAAGTTTCTTATTTTTGGACCTGTCAATATATTGAAACAAAATCTGGGATATCTTGCACACTTCCTGAAATATCGGTGAAAAACTGAGTGCACTTTCAATTTCCTCTTATAACTTTTTTACTTTTGAAGGATATTTTACGAAACTTGGCACGATTACATTTTTCGATGTGAGCTTTCTGATGACAGTACCAAACATCTTTTGCGCCAACCAGATGCCCAAATTTAGGAGGATTCGATAGTGAGCCGATGATATATTGGATTAAATAAAGAATTGTTCAACTTTAATAATATATTTCGTGATAATGAGTAATTATGAAAGCTATTTGTGTATTGTTGATGCACGCTGTGGAATTGTTTTATATTCTGAAGGGGAAGGCTTTGCGACAATTTTTTCAAGTAGTACTTAGGAGTTCATTTGTGACAATAGAAGTTTATGTCTGTTTAGGACAGAATACAAAATTTTTCCTGTCGGGATGCGTCACAGCGAGATTAAATTAACGCTCGTTAAGCTGGAGGCAGTGAGAACGGCAGCACATGTGACACGTGTAAACAAGAAGTTCGGCAGCTGTAATTGATGGGACGTGTGACCCCGGTGCACTCCGGCTGCAGATGCAACCGCGGATCGCCCAGCAGCACCCCCCATATTCCATCCCCGTGATGGCCCCCCCGGGGGCCCTGTTGTCCCAGGGACGCCACGAATGGGACGCACGAATTCGTTTACGTTAAACGTAACTGCTTCGCGTGTTCGATCAGTGGAAAACGTGCGGCCAAGTTTCGGGGGTGGGTGAACCACCACCCCCCGGATTTTAGAACCACAGACAACACATTAACGGGATGCATATCGCCACCATAGGATTAAAAAGAAATCCAGATGCAATAAAAAAAACACCCTTTGTGCTGCATGGGGGTGAAAAACCGCCTCCCGTCTAGACACACAATCATCGGAGCGGGCGCCTCTCCCGAATTCCCGGCAGAATTAAAATTCGCGCCCCGGCCCAACGCGAGCGGGGGTGCACACCCCATCCCACGAACGGCGTGCGGTCGTGCAATCGATACGCCGCTCAGCTGAGCGGCTGTAGGTGAGGGCAAACAAAGGGAGGCCCCCGCGCGCTCGAATTCTGCAAATTTACTTTCCGTGTCTCATATTCAGGGGAAAATCAATCATCGTTACTGGCACCCTCTTCGACGAGGCGCCGCGCCTCCGAGAAATTCGCCAGGATACGTCAGCAGCAAGAAAGATAAATATCAATATAATTTCAAGCACGGAACTCTGGAGCCGGAATACGGAGTCGACATGTATGGCTCCAAACCAAATAAGAACGGATATGCGAACTCATTTTACAGATAGGTAACTTTTATTGGCATTACAATACGAGTTGGAAATTTACAGGGTGGCTGAAATAACCATTTTTTCGTGGGCCGGGCAAGCAGTTTACTATTTCTTTGTGAATCAAGGGCATAACAAGGCGTTTATGGCCAGCGGACAGACAATAACATTCTGGGGCTATACAAGCTAATAATACTAGTTGGTTTTCAGAAATTTCAGCAATAGCTATCCCATACATGTCAATGCAGAAAGTTATACTTTTGATTTTCTCACTTATTTAATACTGAAACTTTGTCAAATTTTCAGTAGGGGTAGTTTCAGGTATACTGAATACATATCTAGTACTAAATATTCAATTAATACATTTTCAGAAATATCAGTAATAGCTAACCCATACTTATCAATGCAAAAAGTTATAGTTTAGATTTTCTCACTTATTTAATACTGAAACTTTGCCAAATTTTCAGGAGGGGTAGTTTGAGGCTTACTGAACACATATCTAGTATTAAATATTCAATTAATATATTTTCAGAAATTTCAGTAATAGCTATCCCATACATGTCAATGCAGAAAGTTATACTTTTGATTTTCTCACTTATTTAACACTGAAACTTTGTCACATTTTCAGGAGGGGTAGTTTCAGGCATACTGAACACATATATAGTATTCAATATTCAATTATTAAATTTTCAGAAATTTCAGTAATAGCTAACCATGCCGAAAGTTATACTTTTGATTTTCTCACTTATGTAAAACTGAAACTTTGTCAAATTTTCAGGAGGGGTAGTTTCAGGCACACTGAACATATATCTAGTATTAAATATTCAATTAATAAATTTTCAGCAATTTCAGTAATAGCTATCCCATACATGTCATTGCAGAAAGTTATACTTTTGATTTTCTCACTTATTTAATACTGAAACTTTGTCAAATTTTCAGGAGGGGTAGTTTCGGGCATACTGAACACATATCTAGTATGAAATATTCAATTAATAAATTTTCAGAAATTTCAGTAATAGCTATCCCATACATGTCAATGCAGAAAGTTATACTTTTGATTTTCTCACTTATTTAATACTGAAACTTTGTCAAATTTTCAGGAGGGGTTGTTTCAGGTATACTGAACACATATCTACTACTAAACATTCAATTAATAAATTATCAGAAATTTCAGTAATAGCTATCCCATACATGTCAATGCAGAAAGTTATACTTTTGATTTTCTCACTTATTTAATACTGAAACTTTGTAATAGTTTCAGGCACACTGAACATATATCTAGTATTAAATATTCAATTAATAAATTTTCAGCAATTTCAGTAATAGCTATCCCATACATGTCATTGCAGAAAGTTATACTTTTGATTTTCTCACTTATTTAATACTGAAACTTTGTCAAATTTTCAGGAGGGGTAGTTTCGGGCATACTGAACACATATCTAGTATGAAATATTCAATTAATAAATTTTCAGAAATTTCAGTAATAGCTATCCCATACATGTCAATGCAGAAAGTAATACTTTTGAGTTGCTCACTTATTTAATACGGAAACTTTGTCAAATTTTCAGGAGAAGTAGTTTCAGGCACACTGAACACATATCTAGTATTAAATATTCAATTAATAAATTTTCAGAAATATCAGTAATAGCTAACCCATACTTATCAATGCAAAAAGTTAATAGTTTAGATTTGCTCACTTATTTAATACTGAAACTTTATCAAATTTTCAGGAAGGATAGTTTCAGGCACACTGAAGACATATCTAGTGTTAAATATTTAATTAATAAATTTTCAGAAATATCAGTAATAGCTAACCCATACTTGTCAATGAAAAAAGTTATAATTTAGATTTTCTCACTTATTTAATACGGAAACTTTGTCAAAGTTTCAGGAGGGGTAGTTTAAGGCATACTGAACACATATCTAGTATTAAATATCCAATTAATACATTTTCAGAAATTTCAGTAATACCTATCCCATACATGTCAATGCAGAAAGTTATACTTTTGATTTTCTCACTTATTTAATACTGAAACTTTGTCAAATTTTCAGGAGAGGT
Organism: Othius punctulatus; assembly: GCA_951805005.1. Taxonomy (NCBI): domain Eukaryota; kingdom Metazoa; phylum Arthropoda; class Insecta; order Coleoptera; family Staphylinidae; genus Othius; species Othius punctulatus. Next base: position 19,315,015 of record OX638145.1, read on the forward strand.
AGTTTCAGGCATGCTGAACACATATCTAGTATTAAATATTCAATTAATAAATTTTCAGCAATATCAGTAATAGCTAACCCATACTTATCAATGCAAAAAGTTATAGTTAAGATTTTCTCACTTATTTAATACTGTAACTGTGTCAAATTTTCAGGAGGGGTAGTTTCAGGCACACTGAACACATATCGAGTATTAAATATTCAATTGATAAATTTTCAGAAATTTCAGTAATAGCTATCCCATACATGTCAATGCAGAAAGTTATACTTTTGATTTTCTCACGTATTTAATACTGAATCTTTGTCAAATTTTCAGGTGGGGTAGTTTCAGGCACACTGAACACATATGTAGTATTAAATATGCAATTAATAAATTTTCAGAAATCAGTAAAAGCTAACCCATACTTATCAATGCAAAAAGTTATAGTTTAGATTTTCTCACGTATTTAATACTGAAACTTTGTCAAATTTTCAGGAGGGGTAGTTTCAGGCACACTGAACACATATCTAATATTAAATATTCAATTAATAAATTTTCAGAAATTTCAGTAATAGCTATCCCATACATGTCAATGCAGAAAGTAATACTTTTGATTTTCTCACTTATTTAATACTAAAACTTTGTCAAATTTTCAGGAGGGGTATTTTTAGGCACACTGAACACATATCTAGTATTAAATATTCAATTAATACATTTTCAGAAATATCAGTAATAGCTAACCCATACTTATCAATGCAAAAAGTTATAGTTTAGATTTTTCCGGATATCCGGATAGATTAGGACCCGGATCCACTATCCGGATCTGGATCCGCTATCAGACACCCTAGTATCCGGATATCCGGATAGTTTAGGATCCGGATCCTAAAATATCCGGATCTGGGTTGCAAGCCTAGTGGGCAGTGCAAATGATTACTGGAAATTCTGTAACGATGCGTGTGAAAACAGCGTACAAAATTACCATGAATGTAATTTCCTAAATCACGTGATAACGACCCCGCTTATATCAGATCGCTTGTTCCGCGCACCCAGCTCGAGTAAATACCGAAGAATCAAATGGCGGGCCGGTGTTCTTCGAGATAGACAGAGAAGATTACCCGACGCAATTTTCAGCTCGCGCCGTCTGTAAACTTTATATTCACACATTTGCGTTTTTTTAACGACGCCATTATACTTTTTCCGCCGTTAACGCCTCCTGAATAAAAAACCCCGCGACAGTTGAAAACTATAAATTACTGAAAAAATACGTTTATCTGCCGCCCCTGGCGTCTGGCACGTTGCGCCCTTGCCCCTCGAGCGCCAGCGCCGCCGCGCCCGCCAGTCGAATTAACATATTTTGCGCAGGCATTTTAATTTGCCGAGTACTTTTTTTCATTCGCGAGACGTCGTGATTTATAATTGGCAATATGCAAAGTAATTAAAATGGGAAACATTTTTTCATACAACTTTTATTAAAAAGCGCGACCGCCATTCGCCGCACCACTCGGTTTTAAATGAAATTTCATCGCGGGATAATGATATGTACGGGGGGATGATTTTTTTTATTAAACCGCAGCCTTTGGGTAATTAGAGACGCAATAAATGCGAAATGTTTTTTGCCACTGTGCAAACAAAGCGATGTAATTTTTACCTCGATGTATGTATTTTACAAAGTATATTAAAAACGCGAATATATAAACAATTTTTGCCGACGAATAAGTATTTCTCATTACTCTGCCAGGGGTTTAACACACTCCTTTTTTGTACGTAAATCTGATTCTTTTTATATTTTGACTGATGTTTCTAATTAGGTATCACGTCACAAAGTCCTGGTTATACGTATAAAGCATTAACTTGTCATAATAATTAAACTAAGGACAAACGATGAGAGTAGTATACATTTTCATAACACAAGGCAATAATAATACATACATACAGGGTGGCCCACCTATCCTCGCTCGGACCATTGCTGCTAGACTAATGAAAAATTGAGGAAAAAATCTGATTGGAAGTTACTGCACACTTGATGTGCTACTTTTTAAAATTATTTTCGAGCGTACATAGCTCTTTTACTCTGTACTGTACAGTTACTCAGTACTCTTTTTTAAATGGATCACCCTGTATATTCTTTCAGATTTTATAATCTGCTTTATGAGGACTTCACAAATCGTTTGCCAAGAAATTGACATTTTAATCAAGTTTAACGAAAAATCATGGATGTGGAAAAAAAATTCAACAAAACCTTGTTATAAGAGATCAATAAAAGAATCTGCGTATGCAAGTACCCAAGCAATGTGCCAAAACATACACAATTATTCGGTTATTCACATATCACTAAGGGACAAAATATTGTTAGAATAACTCATGCAATAACGCCTTGCATTTTTGGCCCATGTTTAGGAAATAATCTTAGAATAACCCCTTGCATTTTAATCCCATGTTTAAGAAACACCCGGTATATTAAAAAATATTTCACAGATTGTTTTTTAATTGCAAACTTGATGGAATATTCAGAAATTTTGATGGATTTTTGAAAATTTTCCAAATCTTAGTACAACATATAAAATATACCTACGCAAAGCCTCGTTTACATTTGGAAAGTTTACTGGCGGAAAGTACTTACCGCCAGTAAACTTACGATGTGCAAACAACAAAAACGTCTTTCAAGAAAGAAACTAAACAAGAAAGTAAGACGTTTTTCTAGATTACACATCGTAAGTTTACTGGCGACAAGAACTTTCCGCCAGTAAACGTTCCAAATGTAAACGAGGCTTAATAGCAATTATTTGAGTAGTAGAAGCAACTAAATACACACAAATTTGTTCTTGAGAATAAAATCACTGGTGTCTTATCATATCGCTGTCATTTTAGGTGATCACTTCAATTAATCCCAATACAATATGGCAAAATAATGCGCCCCTTTAGGTGTTGTCTTACAGCCACTAACTAACGTTAGTAAACGGTTAGTGACTATGAGTAGGTACATTTGTGTCCACAAAACAAGAATTAACCACAGATTAAAGTTAATTGGTGATTGTAATACCGGCCGTAAAATCATTACGGTTTAATGGTTCTCGAGTAGTGAAAAGATCTCCGATATCAACTGTATTTGTATTTGTTAAATACCGCGTAAACCGTATCGCAATTTGAATTAATTTGATAAGAAACGCTGGTGATTAGTGTTCACGCCGCTGCGTTTCCTTTGTAATTAAAACGACGCGCATTGTGCAGTCCAGATAAAACAGGAGTTCCTGTAGGAAGCTGCCAATGAACGGGAGCCCGGGGGGCGCCAAACCGGGAGTGCGGAAAAGAGCGTCGCGCCGCACTACCGAGGGAAAACGAGAAAAATGAAGCTGAGAGGGTTTTTGACTCGGGGCGGTCGCCTGCCTGGGCGTCGCGACGCTCGGGATCCTGGAGCCGTCGATCCTGCGATATCGGAGGATCAACAGGAGCGCCGTCGCCGCGGCGTTAATTTATATGCGTCGCGACGCGCGCTCCCCCCACCCCCGACTGTTCCCAGGAAAACTGCTCATTAGCGCGCTTAATGAACGCGCAATTAAGGCGCACACATGCGCGCACTTCCAGGCGAGGCCACAACAATTGCGTTAATTAGGGATAAACGATGGTGATTGCTAAAAATAGGTGCGGGCTTGGGGTTTTAAGGCTCTATAAATTGAGATATTCAGGTTCAGGTAAGATATATACGATTGTTTAATTTATTTATACAGGGTGCCTCGAAAGTGACGCCCGTGCTTTTGGGATTTGATTCAGGGCGCTAAAACAAATTGAAAATTAAGAGTGCACATTTTTCCGTTTGTCAGTCGTTATAGAGTTATAGATGACAAAACAAAAAAAATAAAATTTCAACTTAAAACTTTAATAAAAACTAATAATATTAAAAAACAAGATGTTGTCCAGGTCAAATTAATCGTCAAATCTGACAGTTGTAACAAAATATATAAATCAAAATCATGTTTTGCGTAGTGGTCGAAATAATTATTGTTTACATTTTTATCAATAACTCTATAACGAGGGATGAACGGAAAATTTTCACCTCTTAATTTTCAATTTGTTATAGCCCCCTGAATTAAATCCCAAAAGCACGGGCGTTACTTTTAAGACACAAATAGTGTGCAAGAGTTAGTCACAATTTGTTTTTATTGGCATCATGCATGTCACGTTGTAATATTTTTCTAATAACTATAAAAAAATTCGATAACTGGGTTATTTTAAAATATTTAAAATATTCTGAAACGGTAAAAGATAATGCGCGGGCAGCCAAAATCAATATTGAAACAAGTTAAACAAAACATAATTTCATGTCATTACTAAAACTTGGCAGCACCTATAAAAACATTATGAGGATAATTAAATTTTCATTAAATATATCGATAATTAGAGCAGCCGGTACATGGTGATAACAATGTGTTATATAATTTAATAAACTTTGCATAAAATTAGTCAGGAAACTTTTCTACCATCCCAAGAAAAACAATAATAATAATCTAGATTATTCGGCACAATAATACACCTTAGGGGGAGGAACGGTATTGTATGTTTATATAACTGCAGCAAATTTCTGTTGCTGTGGCTAATCACAGTAACCCATGAGCCATTTGTTACTCTTGCGAATATTGTAGCCAATTTGTGTTGCTGAGGCTAATCACCGTCACCAAGGACCATGCCGCCTCTACAGATTACGCTTTATCCATATCGGGAATTTTAATTACTCGCGTTTTAAATTGTAAATAACTACAGCGCTTTAATCAAAAGCGCGACATTATCTATTTCCGCTTGTAAGGCAGCATTTATTCAAAGTCTGTTTCTGCATGTAATTCTCGTGAAAAGTTGCCTCATAAGTACATAATTAATGTTCAGCCAATTTTGTATGTTTTTTACGGAGATATCCATTATTTTACAAGATATAATATACAAGACACTCGGGGGTTCACTTCTTGTGAATACGGGGGTGGCAATCCCGAGGTACCCTAGCTGGATTCTCACTTTATTTCAACATGTTTTGGGCGAGATCCCAATCTTTTAGCTTTCCTATGAGATCTCTCTTGATCAACTCTTGCTCGTTTCCGACCCCGACGCTATTAGAGCATTCGAGGGCTAGGGGTCTCTATTTTATTAAAACTTTTCTTCAACACTCCAACTCACCAACCCGTCTGGCCAGAGTGGTGTTTTACGGCTAAAATCCCCCCAGATATCATGGCGAATTATAAAACAAAGGAATTGAGTCCCCAGGTGGGTACAGTCAAATCCCACACCTCTAAGGTCTGCCTCACGGAATCTGGGGGAGGCAAAAAATCGCTTATGACTCCAAACAAACACCTGCGTAAACGTAAAGTTAACTTGACAATCGGAACATATAATATCCGTTCAATGAATCACGACGACAAAACCCACGAGCTAGAAGAAGAGCTCACAAACATAAAGTGGGACATAATAGGGTTAGCAGAAACGAGACAGAAAGACGAACAACGAATGATACTAAACTCAGGTGATACACTCTATTGGAAAGGTAACAAAAATGATACCAACGGTGGCTCATTGTACATAAGAAACTGTCCAAAAACATACAGGCCTTTAAGGGATTATCAAACCGTGTGGCGTACCTCATAATCAAAACAAAAAGGGTAACACTAACAACCAGGTGTATGCCCCAACAAGTACATACGAAGACGAAGACGTGGAAATTTTCTATGAAGATATCACCAAAGCCATGGATCAACTTAAGACTCGCCTGACTATCATCATAGGCCATTGCAATGCGAAACTAGGCAAAAAAACTAGACAAAGATGAGACCAAAATGGGAAACTTCGGCTACGGAAATCGAAATGAGCGAGGTGCTAGGCTAATAAACTTTATGGAAGAAAGAGTATATGCCATGCATTCATTTTTCAATAAAAGGCCGCAAAGGAAATGGACCTGGATTAGTCCAAACTCGACAACAAAAAATGAAATCGATTTTATTCTCTCTACTAACAAATCCGCTGTTAAAGATGTAATAGTTCTTAACAGATTTAGCACCGGCAGTGACCATAGGCTGGTTAGATCAAAATTAAGCGTAGATATTAACCATGGCACGATACGAAATATAATGGCCAGAAATGGAAAACTTGATATGAATAAACTGCAACAACACAAAAATTTATATATAGAAAAAATAATAGCTTGTCTGGCAGAAAAAATAAATCAGGAGGAGAAGGATATAAACCGAATAGAAAAAGAACTCACAAAAACTCTAGTTATCATAGCAAAAGAAGTAGCAAAAACATAGGGCAAAAAAGATAATTACATTAACAAACCAACAAGAAAACTAATCGAACATAGAAGAATACTGAATTAACAGGGGATGAGACAATCAATAGAATACACAGAGCTGAGTAGAACCATTAAGAAAATGATAAAAGAAGAAAGAAGGCGAATACAAGAAGACAGAGTACAATCCATCATCGAAAATAACAAAAACATGAAATGTCTAAGACCCAGACTGGGCAAATCAGAAATAAACAAACTCAAAGATGAAAAGGGCAATGAAGCAAATACTAAAACAGAAATTATTAGAATAATTGAAAATTACTACTCGGACTTGTACCAATCAAAGAAAGACCCACAAGGAGACGAAAAAAATCGACGATAGTGAACATAAATTCGGAACTTCAACCCGAAATATCCAAATCAGAAATAAGAGCGTCACTGAAACAATTAAAGAACAATAAGGCAGCGGGCAAGGACGGAGTAACTACCGAAAAGGCAAAAATTGGAGGAAAACCAGTTATTGATTGTCTGCACCTTCTCCTAAATCAAATTTTAACAGAAAAGAAAATTCCAGATAATTGGAATGAAGCTATTACATTACTTCTATTCAAAAAAGGAGACAAGAGATAATTACAAAACTATCGTCCCATAACCCTCCTAAGTATCATATATAAGCTCCTAACCAAAATACTAACAAACCGACTTACCAGAAAATTCGATTATTACAAACCCAGAGAACAAGCAGGCTTCAGGAAGAGATTCAGCACACAATACCATCTGCTGACAATGAAGATCTTAATAGAGAGAGCAAACGAATACAAAATACCATTATTCGTAGCATATGTAGATTTCGAAAAAGCTTTCGATTGCGTAGAACATTGGGCAATAAAGAACTCCCTAATAAACAGCCGATTATAGATACACTAGCCTACTGTCAAGCATCTATCAAAATGCTACAACATCAGTACAAATATATGAAGGAACTAAACCAGTAACGATTGCAAGAGGCGTAAGATAAGGAGACACTATATCGCCAAAAATATTTAGTCAAGCATTGGAGGATGTTTTTAAAAATCTGGAATGGGATGAATGTGGCATCAAAATATGTGGACAACGACTAAATCACTTAAGGTACGCGGACGACATAGCATTATTTGCAAACAATAAAGCAGAGCTACAGAAGATGTTGAGAGAGCTAGACCATCAAGCCTCAAAGATTGGTCTTAAAATGAATTATTGGAAAACAAAGATACTAACACAGAGGAAGATGCTACAGTACAAATAGGAAACAAATCTATCGAACAAGTTACCGAATATATATACCTGGGACAACTAATAAAACTCAACAAAGATGATCAAACCAGCGAAATAAAAAGAAGAGTTAGGCTTGCATGGGTAGTTTTCGGAAAGCTGAGTTTTATCCTAAAAAACAAGAAGTACCCACAGTACCTAAAAACAAGAATTTTTAATCAATGCATACTTCCTGTTTTTACATACGGGGCACAAGTATGGACATTCACAAAGGCCAATATGGAGAAAACTGCTGCAGCTCAGAGAGCTATGAAAAGACAGATGCTCCACATACGACTATCAGATAGGAAAAGAACGTATGGATTCGAGAAAAAACTAAAGTTAAAGATGTAAGAAAGGAAGCTGCAAAGCTAAAATGGAAATTTGCTGGTCACTACATCAGACAAATCGATGAAAGACGGAACAAACTTATTGTACACTGGAGACCATGGGAAAATACGAGAGGACGAAGGCCACAAATGCGTTGGGCAGACGACATGCAGGACAGACATGGACTGAAATAGCAAGTAGTAGAGAGGAATGGAAGCACCTGGGGAGGCCTATGTCCAAAGATGGACAACAGAAGGCTGAAAAGAAAAAAGAAAACAATATACAAGATATTTTGCAATATATACAATAATAAGTAATACTCGTATTATAATGAAACTATTGAAACGTTTAATATGTACTAAGGTGGTCTTTGTACAATAATCTAGTTGTTTTCACAGGCCTATTGAAAAAAACGTAGTACTGATATAATTAACAATTACCATCGTTACATAAGAACATATGGCTGTGGATAACATATTGAATAATACAGCTAAATGTAATCGCGATCGACCCAGACAGCGCTGATTACTGCATTGTCCACACACATCATCGCTACAGGATCGGTTTCAGGAACGTGTGAATCATGGGACTTTTCGCCCCGGGATTCCCAGAAGATAAAACTTGGCGACGCAATTACGCCGCACGGCATAATCCACTGCGGGCCCTCTTCTTGTTAGCGGCAAGTGATTCACGTGCCCCACGCGCCCCATCAAAAATTCACCGCAATCCTCGGTGAATCGGGGCACGGTATGTGTTTGTATCGTGGAATTTATGGCTAAAGTGATTCGGCCATAAATTTCGCCCGCTTCATTGCCCCCAATAAAATACAAACGCGTTTTTAATAATTGCTGCTTTATTGACTACGAATAATTAATAGCACAATGCATAAATTAAATTTATTGCGTATGCATCTGTGCTGAATGTGCGACCTACTGTTATTTAACACGTAACATTTGTAGAGCGCAGATTTTATCAAAATATTTAAAAAATTAGTATTAATTGTATTAATTCTTCACTTTCTAAAATAATAATTAGTTTATATTGGTGATCAAACAGCAATAAAATTTAGAATATCAAATCTAAAAGTCATTAATAAAATAATTAATTCTATACTTTCTAAAATATTTATGGTATTACCAATGGAATGAATAGCACAAAGCGAACAAATGTACATATGATTGATTTCCCATTCCCATAGCTAGTCCGACGAACATCAAAGCTTCTTAAAATTCCACGACAAATAAATAATGATATTTCTAATAATAGGGTGTCTAGGAATTTAAATCAATTTAATCAATAACCCCTTTTTGGTTTCAATTAAAAATAAGGATGGATTCATGAAAATTTCAGATCAAAAATATTATATTTTGTTTCGACCTAAAATTTTGATGAATAAATAAATTTTTGTTATAGTTTCATCCATTTAATAAGAAAACAATAAAAAAATAGAATAAATACAAGTTTATTTAATTTTAATAAATCTTCAAGAAACATAGAAATGGTATAAAATTTTGATGAATAAATAAATGTTTGTTATAGTTTCATCCATTTAAGAAGAAAACAATAAAAAAAATAGAATAAATAAATGTTTATTTAATTTTAATAAATCTTCAAGAAACATAGAAATGGTATAAAAATAAATGTTTATTCAATTTTAATAAAAACTCAAGAAACATAGAAATGGTATAAAATTTTGATGAATAAATAAATGTTTGTTATAGTTTCGTCCATTTAAGAAGAAAACAATAAAACAAAAATAGAATAAATAAATGTTTATTTAATTTTAATAAATCTTCAAGAAACATAGAAATGGTATAACAATAAATGTATATTTAATTTTAATAAGACTTCAAGAGACATAGAAATGGTATAAAATGTTGATGAATAAATAAATATTTGTTATAGTTTCGTCCATTTAAGAAGAAAACAATTAAAAAAAATAGAATAAATAAATGTTTATTTAATTTTAATAAATCTTCAAGAAACATAGAAATGGTATAACAATAAATGTATATTTAATTTTAATAAGACTTCAAGAGACATAGAAATGGTATAAAATTTTGATGAATAAATAAATATTTGTTATAGTTTCATCCATTTAAGAAGAAAACAATAAAACAAAAATAGAATAAATAAATGTTTATTTAATTTTAATAAATCTTCAAGAAACATAGAAATGGTATAACAATAAATGTATATTTAATTTTAATAAGACTTCAAGAGACATAGAAATGGTATAAAATGTTGATGAATAAATAAATATTTGTTATAGTTTCATCCATTTAAGAAGAAAACAATAAAAAAATAGAATAAATAAATGTTTATTTAATTTTAATAAATCTTCAAGAAACATAGAAATGGTATAAAAATAAATGTTTATTCAATTTTAATAAAAACTCAAGAAACATAGAAATGGTATAAAATTTTGATGAATAAATAAATGTTTGTTATAGTTTCATCCATTTAAGAAGAAAACAATAAAACAAAAATAGAATAAATAAATGTTTATTTAATTTTAATAAATCTTCAAGAAACATAGAAATGGTATAACAATAAATGTATATTTAATTTTAATAAGACTTCAAGAGACATAGAAATGGTATAAAATGTTGATGAATAAATAAATATTTGTTATAGTTTCGTCCATTTAAGAAGAAAACAATTAAAAAAAATAGAATAAATAAATGTTTATTTAATTTTAATAAATCTTCAAGAAACATAGAAATGGTATAACAATAAATGTATATTTAATTTTAATAAGACTTCAAGAGACATAGAAATGGTATAAAATGTTGATGAATAAATAAATATTTGTTATAGTTTCGTCCATTTAAGAAGAAAACAATTAAAAAAATAGAATAAATAAATGTTTATTTAATTTTAATAGATCTTTAAGAAACATAGAAATTGTATAAAAGGCGATTATTACATACCCAGTTTTTTTTTTTAATTTTGAGTGTTTTGTGTTTTATTTTAATATGTACCTTCTTGATTTATCAATCAGGTCAGCTCAGGTCAGGTTGCCTTAGGTTAAATTCTATCTGTATTTACAACAATATTAAAATAATTTTAGAGCCAGAACTTAAAAATTTACATTTTTAAATTTAAATCGTTCATTGGTTGTCTACACTTTGATTTCATTTATTTTGCAAATCAAGTCTTGTCGACAAGACATAACATATAAGCATTGTTAGGTATTTTATCAGCAATAATATGAAATTTATTTATTTATTTATTTATTTATTTAACGAAAATATACGCCATTTTTACATATATTACAAGTAATTGATAAAGTGTACATACCACTACCACTAGAACGGTAAAATAACTAATATAACAATAATTTATAATAAGGAGACCCAGAGATATATATAAAAATAGTAAACCACACCTAGTAAATAACACAAGACATTTCCTCAATACATCCCGTTTCAATATTTGAAAAGGCTTAGCCAAATCGAAACTGGGCAATCGGTTCAACTCATTGACCATAGACAACATACTAGGATAACAAACATAGGACTGTTTATAACAAAATTCAATTTATGGTTCTTCAGCCTAAACATAGGAGTGAATCTGAGGCTCAGACCCTCAGGCCAATTTATTTGCAATATTTTCCTCTAACTGTTAGAAAACATTATTTTAAGGCGTTGATTGCAGAGTTCGTTAGCCTCATCATTGCCACTTCATAGAATCAATACAAAAGATTTTCATCTTCCGGGTCGTAACTTCATGAGGTGTCGCGAGCCAGTGGATATACGCATATGCTGACTAAGTGCCTCCATGTATGTCTGTATTCTGCCGTTATAAGATTCTCAGAACACAACAAAAGGCTTATTCGAAGGAAAATTGAACAAGATATTGCCTCCAGCGAGAAACGAACCCACAACTATTGATTGGTCGGCACCTTAAATAAATAGTCCATAACCCCGTCTGGACTATTACTGACACTAGTTAAGTTACACTTACTGGACACTATATTAATTTTATAGAGAAACGACAAATAATCAGCTTTCAACGAGACGACTAAAGAACCATGCCATTATAATTATGAACATAATTAATTTCTGTAAATTAAAAAAAAAATAGGTTGAAACAAAATGTAATATCGATCTAAAATTATCAAATCTGCTCACCTTATGAAGACGAAAAAGTGCATTTGGGAATTACAAATCTGGCTATACTAGACTGATGAGATCAAATAAGATAGAAACTAGTCTCCAGTTGCTGGAGGAAATAATTCCCAAATTCACATTAAAATTGTGCGATTTTTAGTTCGCGTTTAGTGAAAATTTTAATCGCACAAACAAACCTACCTGAGAAGTGTATAAATCCAGTAACTAAATAATTAATTTGCTTAAATTATTATTACTGAGTAATTTTTTGTTCTAAAATTTGAAATTATTATATTATTTTTAATTTTTTAATAATTTTCGACTATTTTTACTTTACCACACATACAGGGTGTCCTAAGCCGAGTATTAATGCACACATCTTTATTATTATTTAATTTCGGAAGTTGCGTTAAATGGGAAAAAGCTGTTGCCATTTGCTGCCCGCAATATGTAAATAAAAATGCTGGAAGTTTGGATTGCAATTTGGTAAATTTCTCAAATTGATAGCAATTATCCGACGGTGCGCTGCGGCAGTCTATTCGATTAAAATTCAATTGCAGGTGCGCACTGCAAATCCCACAGCTTCCAGCCAGCGGCCTCGTTATTTCCGACTGATGGTCGCGATGGATGATGAACCTGCGCGATTTCAATTTGCCGTTTACGGGCTTATATTAGAGCGCGTAGATAATTTAGTTCAATTACTCCGTTCGTAAAATTCCCCGAACACAATCACATCCATCACGTGAATTAACGAGCCGTCGGCAATTCGCTAACGCAATCGGTGTTTTACTTTTTAAGTGTACTGGAAAAGTTCATGGCTAGGGCAGAAAATACTCTAAAATCATTGGAAATGGCAAAATGTAAGATTTTTAGTGTCGGATAATTTTCAATTTGATGTAACAAATCCGGTGCACCTTGCAGTGCTGGTAACTTACTTTACAGGGGTCTAAGTATAATTTGGGTTGTTTCTAGATTAGCAGAAACTAATCGTACATCTTTTGAATTTACTGAAGAGAATCCGAGTTAGTTTCTGGATTTGATGTTGAGTATAGGAGGAATAATTTTTTTAGCTGAATATTCGTAAATATGTCTGCAAATCTCAGTAAAAACAAGAACATTGTTTATATAAGCATTATAGTAGGATTATAGTTTTTGGGGCAGATATTTATTCATGTTTTTCAAGTTTGGATTTATATCATTTTAATGGATTTGGGTTCGTGGGACTTCACCTTAGTAATTTAAATCTGTTCTTGTTAGTTGTTCTTGTTAGGTAGGGAATTAGATTGTAGCTTCTGAGTGCTGAAATATATTTCAATTCTCGTGTCCTATGCAAGACTATTGTAAGACGTCTACAGCAAGGAGATAGATCCACGTAACTTGTCGGCAAAAAAATATTGTGTGAGGAGTAGTACTAGTAGTAGTAGTAACAATATTTTAATGGCTATCGACCTGCGGTCTTTCCCCCATTAGGAACAAAGGGACACATGTGCCAATGAGTTTAACGCCAAGGGAACTTCTGCTATGCAATTGGCTTGTGCCTGAAAATCTAGAACCAACTATAACATTTAATAAATCACTTATTTATTGCATATTTGAACACATTTTTTTTTTTTAATAATAATAGTTTATTTTAAAGTTTATTCCAGTACAATAAATAGGTCATATAAATAATATTCTATATAATATAATTAATAATACTGTTTAAAATATTGCCTGTTTTCTTCCTTCTGTCCTCACCTCGGGAGTTGTGGAATTTCTCTCCCCTCCTGGGTTAATGGTATTGAAGGATGTTGTCGGTCTTCTTCATTCCTCTTGTTTAGATCTTGTTATTTAAAATTAGGTTTTTTATTTTTAGTTTAAAAGGTATCTATTTTAGTTTTCTTATGTGTTCGTTCAGGTTGTTATATTTATTTATTGTTTTGTTGTTAAGTTTTGTGTATTTTTTGTTGTTGCAAATTTTTCTGTTCTCAGATCTGACTTTCTTCTTGTATTGTGTTCATGGAATTGTTTATTATTTGAGAGTGTCATGTTCGTTTTTATTAGGTTGTTTTTAATTTTATATATTAATAGTAGATTACTCAGTTCTATCATGTATCTTACATTGAGCTCCTTAGTTTTCTTATATAATTCTTCTTCGGTTCTTCGGTCCAGTTTGTAGAGTATTTTTAATATTTTGTTTTGTTGTGCCTGTAGTTTATTCAGGTTTTTTTCAGTTGTGTTTCCCCATATGTTGCAGTGATAGTTGATATTTGATGTAAAAAGTGCATGATATATTTGTTTCTTTTTCTCTTCCGGTACGTAGTTTCTGATTTTCATTATGGCGGCGATAGTTTTAGAGTTCCCTTATTTAATTTAGCTTGTACTAGAATTGAATGGGAGGATTCAGTATATTCAAAGTAATTCAATTAAAGAAAAGTGGAGGACATAACATAAATAAATTAATGCTCACATTGGATGTATGAACCAAGGTAGACGAAAAAATCGTATAAAAGGAAGAGAAGGACGAGGCTCGTGACAGTTGATTTCAGAAAAAAAAAAACAGTATAGTCACGTTGCTAGTGAGTTCCACAGTTGAGACACTAGCATTGCATCCTGTTGTATGTGTGTGAGTCAAATAAAATAAGAAGTAATGAAATTGAAAATACTAAATGTTATAAAATAATGAGTTAATATAAACCACAAGTCTGAGATAAATTACAAATTTTCCACAAAATTAGAAAATATATTAAAATAAAATATGGCAAAAAAAGGGAATAAAAATTAATGTCTCTCATGATTTTTTTTTATTCACCGAAAAACCGAAAAACCGAAAATGACCGACTGTTCGGTCGAAACTATAGTCACTTTATTAAAACAAACGGTGATACCTACAAAGTAGAAAAAATTGCATTATTTGTCTCTCATGAAGTTTAAAACAAATTTGAATGGAACCTTCGGTCGTGACTTCCGGCTGAACTGGGAAGCCCTGTAATATATGTTAAGCTAGTTCTTTTTCCAATCGTAGTCTTAACTTGACGCCACATTTAATAGATAAATTTTCGCCATTTTAATACCTATTAATAATAATAATCACTTACATAATACACTGTATTTTCATTGGTCAGGATCCGCAGGCTATATATTGAACTCGATCCGAAGATGGCATTGGCTCCAAATAATTTCTTCTCATATAAAGAGTATTCTTTTAGTATTGTATATTAACTATAATTGGAAGGACTTATCGGGGGAGCATCTCCCATTCCCCCGCCAGTTGTTTTCTTGCCAACTGGATATCCTAGCAGTCATGGCTTCGACCATTATTCTCTACGACTATTGTAATTCACCTTCATGTGCAAAGCAGTGACATACACCTCTTACTAGGACAAACCTCTCTTATTGCAATTACTAGGACAAACCTCTCTTATTGCAATTACTAGGACGAACCTCTCTTATTGCAATTACTAGGACGAACCTCTATTATTGCAATTACTAGGACGAACCTCTATTATTGCAATTACTAGGACGAACCACTAGGACGAACCTCTCTTATTTCATTTACTAGGACGAACCTCTAGGACGAACCTCTCTTTTTTCATCTACTAGGACGAACCTCTAGGACGAACCTCTCTTATTTCAATTACTAGGACGAACATCTCTTATTGCAATTACTAGGACGAACCTCCCCTTTATGTGAGGCCCGCAGTTACAAAGAATCATACCTTTACATAATGTGAATATTACAATCTAATTGCATATGTCGGAACACCTCAATCTGATATACATATTGTAGTTTAGGTACTAACCTTTAATCCATTCCAACACCTAATCCATAATCGCCCACATTGCAACGCACACCAAAACATTAGATCACACATGCTTTCCCCACAATCAGCACCCCCGAACTTGCATGCACACTCCATAAAGGCCAGTAACTCAGTGCCCTTCGTTCGTTCGTAAGCTGAGCGCGTCACCCCGGCTTATGTATACAAATAAAGCCACAGATCCCGCCTCTAATATTAATAATCAATTATTAGCCAAGAGTACAATTTTATAACTAACATATACGAGTATTTTTTACTTGAATTATGTTCTAATGGTTTTAATCATATTTTTCTATATGTTTTCCAATGATTTTAAGAAATGTGTGACACTTTCTGCAATCAGGAATCGGGAATCGGATGTTGTCTTATGATTTTGTTGTTTTGTTTATTGAGATTTTGAAATTGACTAACCGATCTGCCAGGCAACAGCTTAAAAATGCTAAAACCTTTTAATGAAAATGAAAAAATAACAAAATTTTCCTACACTGGCTCTTCAGTACTATTGGACCTTGACCTCCTTTAACTTCCGCTTCTAAGCCGACCTACTTTGAGCCGCAACCCGCCAATTCCATATTTGAAGTAATAAAACAATATTAATAATCATTACATTCTGCTTCGCTTGGCTGGGGTTGACTGCCATAATTTATTATCACTTTAACTCGCTGCAATTTGGTAATGCGAGTCGATGCAGTTTCTATTAACATAATCTGGCGTGCACCTAATTACCGTGGAGGCATTCATGAACCCGCACGGTGTAAGCCAGTAAGCACCCTGTGCAAATCTTGAAAGCAAACAGAGCGCATGCAATTTCCATTTGTCGGAGCGAACACAGGATTTCTCGCGTACAAGTTTTCCTCGCATAAAACACTGCACTTGCAGCATTAAAAAAAAAACACTGATGCACACAGAAAATGAAACTCCCAGGTTTGCTTTTAGGTATTTACTCAGAAAAGCAATTATCATGAAAACGTTTTTGGGATATAATTTTCCACGGAAAATGATGCATCTTTATTATATGCACAGTTCTAGTAACTACATATTTTTTTCTACCGGACTAGGTTTTTAGTTCTATTAACACTTCACTTCTCTTACGCCCGGTTTCTCCAGCATGTCCTAAGACGTATCTAGATCTGAAGCTGTGTCTTGAGACACTAGCTCAGCTTATACTGTTGTACCACGGCGGAATCTCGTCTTATTCGTGTCAAGCGGAGCTTGATTATAGGAAGCCGCTGGTGTGCGCTTAAGCTCTGCACCGTAACCTTGACAACGGGAGAGTGGATCATGAGCCGTAATGTCGCAAAACTGGAGGGAGGTTTGAAACAGCCAATTAGAAAACAGCTGTGCGAGAAACGGCGATGTTGCTACATCTATCCGGATCCTAGCCAAGACGCCGTTTACGCATCCGTGGTGCAACACAAATTCGACTTAAGCTGAGCTTCAGTCTAGGCTGGGCTTGGTGAATCTGCGTCTTCAGCTGCGCTGGAGAAACCGGGCGTTAACAACGTTTTTGTATTCTATACAGTTTAGGTATAATACTGCTTGAAGTTTAGTAGTCTAAATCAATCAATTTAGGTATTTATTTGATTTATGATGGGGAGATACCGGTTGAAGTTTAGTAGTCTAAATCAATCAATTTAGGTATTTATTTGATTTACGATGGGGAGATACCGTTTGAAGTTTAGTGTATAATATTAGGTAGCTGTATGTATGTGCTAAATCGACTTTTCTCAGTGTAGGGTTTAAAATACCTAATTTTTTTATAGAGTTCTTGATATATTTAATCTTTATTAATAATAATTGAGATGTTCAAATGATGATTAATAATAAATGAATAATTAATAATAATTAATAATGAGTTTGTTTACTTGTTGATAATTTTGATAAAATACATCTAATCTTGAAAGATTTAAAAAACTTTATTTTCATAATTTGATAGAGTCGAAAATCTGTTCTTTATTTTTTATTATTATTATTTCGTTTTTATCGTTCATTATTTCGTATTATTTTATTTCGTTATTTTATGATAAACTAAAGTGGCTATTATCGTGCATTGGATGATTTAATCATTTCTATATACTGATATAAATTAAAAAAATAAAAAATCACACTGACAAATTTTGTGTATCATCATTGACTTAACTAATCTGAAGAAAAAATATATATAACGATCCCCTTTACTCCACCGCATCATCACTCAACTTCATTTTATCGCATTTACGTGCGAAACGGGGATGCCGTCTATTTCTCCCCTGTTTATTTTTTCATTTCCTCCGCGCGCCGTCGCAACTTATTTCACTTTCCGCGTCGCCGCGTGGATCCCGGCTGGGGGGCAATTTATGTCCTCCGCCCGGAGGCGGTTTCTGGGGGCGCAAACTGTCGCATAAAACTTAAATAGACCGTACGTGTACTTAATAGTTTCGGGGGCCGCGGTGGCAGTGAAGTTGCCGCCGCCGCCGGGGGGCTGAAACCGCGAACCCGCCGAAGGGCCCAACGCGGGGGCGGCGTCCCTGGGACGCGCTCAATCGCAGGTGCAAAAGAGTTTTTCCCTCTCGGCGGACCTTAATTAAGCATTGTCTCTTCGGCGACGACAAAGCGGAGGGGAAAAAACGGCAACGACTGCGCTCGTGCTTGTAAAAGAGCGCTAATTGCGGGTATTGTGCTCCGATATTACAGTTATGAAAGCCCTAGCTGCAGGGAGTGTCGCTTGAAATGGTACCAGCTCACAACAATCCGTATCGGGCATCGGGCCCCATCAGCGACAGGAAGTGCTGCCGTTGCTGCAAACAAACATCTGGTTTCAAAGCCGAAGTGGTTATTAACTGGAAGGCGGGCTTTAATTATATCGCTCCATGCGTAAATTGCATGTGTTTAATTGCACGCGTTATGAATAATAAAGAATTTCATACTGCTAAAACCCACTCTGCTACTGCAAAATTCAACACCTAAAGCCACTACAAACAATGACATATACAAGGTGTATCTAAATGCTTGTAATTACGTCACCATGTAACATTTTTGTTCCACTCCAGTAAAAATAGTTCTATTTTTGACATAGGCAACATCATTTACACTCATTAGACATGAATATGGCAATAAAAGTTATCATCATGCTACTCTAATTTCTATTGTTGAATTTCATATTTGACTGGTAAAATACGAAATTATTACTAGTTTCAGAAATATTTGTGGCTTACAAACACATGAAAAGACAACAATGAAGAGTTATTTAAAGACGCATGAGACATTTCACTCATTACTCAATGAAGATAGCATTAAAAGTTATCTTCATGCAATTCAAATTTCTATTGTGGCAGTTGACATTTGACTACTCAAATACTAAATTATTATTAGTTTCAGCAACATTTGTGGCTTCCAAGCACATGAAAAGACTACAATGAAGAATCACTGAAGTGAAAAGAAGAATATTGTTTATATAAGCATTTTAGTAGGATTATAGTTTTTGGGGCAGATAATTATTCATGTTTTTCAAGTTTGGATTTATATCATTTTAATGGATTTGGGTTCGTGGGACTTAACCTCAGTAATTTATATCTGTTCTTGTTAGTTGTTCTTGTTAGGTAGGGAATTAGATTGTTGCTTCCGAGTGCTGAAATATATTTCAATTTTCGTGTCCTATGCAAGACTATTGTAAGACGTCTACAGCAAGGAGATAGATCCACGTAACTTGTCGGCAAAAAAATATTGTGTGAGGAGTAGTACTAGTAGTAACAATATTTTAATGGCTATCGACCTGCGGTCTTTCCCCCATTAGGAACAAAGGGACACATGTGCCAATGAGTTTAACGCCAAGGGAACTTCTGCTATGCAATTGGCGTGTGCCTGAAAATCTAGAACCAACTATAACATTTAATAAATTACTTATTTATTGCATATTTGAACACACTTTTTTTTAATAATAATAGTTTATTTTAAATTTTATTCCTGTACAATAAATAGCTCATATAAATAACATTCTATATAATATAATTAATAATACTGTTTAAAATATTGCCTGTTTTCTTCCTTCTGTCTTCACCGCGGGAGTTGTGGGATTTCTCTCCCCTCCTGGGTTAATGGTATTGAAGGATGTTGTCGGTCTTCTTCATTCCTCTTGTTTAGATCTTGTTATTTCAAATTAGGTTTTTTATTTTTAGTTTAAAAGGTACGTATTTTAGTTTTCTTATGTGTTCGTTCAGGTTGTTATATTTATTTATTGTTTTAGTTGTTAAGTTTTGTGTATGTTTTGTTGTAAATTTGTCTGTTCTCAGATCTGACTTTCTTCTTGTATTGTGTTCATTGTGTTCAATTGTTTATTATTTGATAGTGTCATGTTCGTTTTGGTTAGGTTGTTTTTAATTTTATATATTAATAGTAGATTACTCAGTTCTATCATGTTTCTTACATTGAGCTCCATAGTTTTCTTATATAATTCTGCTGTATTGGTTCTTCGGTCCAGTTTGTAGAGTATTTTTAATATTTTGTTTTGTTGTGTCTGTAGTTTATTCAGGTTTTTTTCAGTTGTGTTTCCCCATATGTTGCAGTTATAGTTGATTTTTGATGTAAAAAGTGCATGATTTGAAGTGCCCACGAATTAAAATCTACATTATTTACATAACCTTAGTTTTAAAATTGAGGGCATTCTTAAATTGTGTGTACATAAAAATAACCAGATATAGGTACATGAAAATGCAGTCCTCTCACAGGCAATATCCCCAAGTGGGGCAGATTACTCCAGACAACTGAGCTATACGTCGCGCAACGATAGTTTGTTTTTATGACATTGACTTGCAATAAAAATTATAAGGGTGGGATTGTTAAACCACTTCAAGTTAGGTAGGTATCATAAAAGTCCAGGTATCGGCAGGCCCTTCGTCACTGGCAACTTTTTGGTGCATCAACATTCAAGCCAAAGCCTGGACTGGATACCTGGACTTTTTTGATATCTAACTTGAAGTTGTTTAACAATCCCAACCTTATAATTTTTATTGCAAGTCAATGTCATAAAAACAAACTATTGTTGCGCGAAGTATACCTGCCTATTTTGAGGCAGTATCGAAACCCCCAAATTCTAAAGATCCACGTTCACGTACTAATACATAAAAATATCAATGGGTCATAAATTTGTGTGAATAATTTATTACTTCTAACCACATTTCGACTCAATACTCCTACTATCCTAACATTAACGCGGTATGCCAGCCTCAACAATCACCCGTCTTCGATAATGACCGCTTTGGCTGTTTGTCCCGCAGTTTCCGGAGTTTTGGCCCGAAAACCGTAAAAAAAGGACGCGCTGTAAAATACGGCAATCACCGGCGTTTTCCGGAAAACAATCGCAGTCCCTGCTGAAATAAATAACAGCAGTTCGAAAGTTTTACAGCTCTGCGAAACTATCAAAGTTGTATTTAAAGAAAATCTGATGTTTTACGCGCATCGAGCGAACACGTGTCCCTCGGATGGAAGTTTGATGAGGGCGGAACTAAACCAAAGGAGGTCGTAAATGACGATGATGGCGACGATGGTGCGCCCGTGGGACTTTGCTTATTGTTCATCAATTATGCAAGAGCTGCAGCCGGGAAATATGGACTTGTTGTGTACACCTGGGTTTATAATCCGCGTATCAAGGGTTCGAAACCAGGGAATTTATTGTCAGCATTGAGTGTCAAGAATGGTTTATAAAATAAGAAATATTTTTTAATACTAATCAACTCAACAAAATATTAACTCCGCCAAGGACGGTCCCAAGCCCGGCTGAAAAAGGAGGAGGGTTGTGCGCAGGGTTAACAACCCTGCCACGTAAAAAAAACCACACTGTTGAAGAAATGTCAACAAGACTAGTTGTTGCCCTATGCTCCACTGGGAGCGAAAATAAAACAAAATATTAAATAGGCAAAAACAATAAGCCTAACCTTCTCGTCCTAATTAACTAAACAAAATATTAAATAGGTAAAACAACAATAATCCAACAACCTTTTCGTCCTATAAAACGCAAAATCTAAACGGGCAAAATCGATGAAGATCACTCGTCTATCTAGAAGAAGGGAGAAGAAGAACAACAATAATAACTACTCTATGTGGGCTGAACGTCCCAAAATGCTCAAAATAGGTAATGAATATTGTTCTACGGCGCCACCACAAAAATTTAAACTAGATCAATTACAGTTTATAACCTAGGTAATCTCCTCCCTCCAATAAACGTATTTAATATTTTGTATTTTTTACAAGTATAATATTGTTTATAAAAGTCTAGAATCGTGTTTAAAATCATGTATTTAAGCGCTTCGTGCAATTATTAACCAAAATTTGTTTTTGGATTTCCGACATTATTTAAGCGTCTAAAATGGATTGCTGCAATCAGAAACGTTTATCTATAAACAGGGTGTCAATTTGAAAAGTTGCCGTCGACTTTTTTCATAGGACACATGATTATTTTTGAAATTACTCAAAACCGTTTGGTTTTGTCACTACTGTCAAAAGTAGTGTTGACCCCCTTCCCACCCTTTAAGCCACAGCCACCTCCATCTGAAAAAAATAAATGGCACCCTCCTAACTTGTTATACATCGTTGGAAAGTTCTTGAAAAATGCTTTCTAGTCATCATTAATACAATATGATTTGGTCGACGAGTTTCAGAATTAAGTGCAAATAAAGTGCAAAAGTGCTCAAATAACATGTTAAAGTAAATGTTGGAAATGGTTTCCTTGTTTTCTTAACAAAAATATGGACTGCTTTCAAACTCCTCGACAACTTTCTAAAAGATTTGTCTAGTAATAGCTCGACATTATTGTGCTATTCTTACTCATAATTGTTCAATAGTATCTGGTTGCGTTTTATAAACTACAGACTTTAAGTGACCCCATATAAAAAAACCTAGAGATGTTAATCTGATTATCTATGAGGCCATTTGATAGGCCCTATTCTTCCAATCCATTGATTTGGATTGTGACGCTCTAACCATGCGCTAACTGGTTAGAGCATGGTTACAGTTACTCTAAGTACATAGTGAGGAGGTGCACCATCTTGTTGAAAATGTAATGTATCTTCAGTAAGTCCATAATTTCCATGTATATCTGTTTGGTTTTCAACCTCCTGAAGTACGAAAGGCTCAAGGAATTCATCCAGCAAATTTTCATAAATTTCGCCGTTCAAATTTTCATTAATTTCAACAGCGATTTTTTTATGGGGTCTCTTGAAATCGGTATTTTATAAAACATAAACGAAAAAAAACCGGATACAATTGAACAATTACGATAAAGAATAACACAAGAATGTTGAGCTATTACAAGACAAACCTTTAAACAGTTTGCGAAGAGATTGAAAGCAGGCTATATTTTTGTTTAGAAAACAATAGAAGCCATTTCCAACATTTTCTTTAACAGGTTTTTTTTAATTTAATAGATTGCACACTTTTGTACTTTATTTGCACTTAATTCCAAAACTTGTTCATCAAATCATATTGTATTAATAATGACTGGAAAGTTTTTTCAAGAGCTTTCCGACGATGTTTCACAAGTAGGCGGGTGCCATTTTTTTTTTAGATGGCTCTGGCTTAAAGGGTGGGTAGCGGAACGACACAACCTACGCCATTTTGGTCCCCCCTTCGACCCACCCCAAACGGTTTTGAGTAATTTAAAAAATAATCATGTGCTCTATGAAAAAAGTCGAAGCCACGTTACAAATTGACACCCTGTATATTATACAGATCTTGCTTATGCAAGTTTAGAATGAGATTATATTATAGTACATACAGCAGTGTAAAATGTATACAGAAGACTATAATTTAAATCAAACAAACAAAAATATATAAATTATTAATTATTATTTTGTCCATCTTAAGATGATTTTGAAGTGAAATATTTTTTTATTTTAATTAATGCGTTTTTGTAGTTTTAGTTGGCTGCAAAATCATAATTGTTGAATTTCGGGGTTTGACTATCATTCTAAAAATTTCTGATTTTTAAACTTGCGTTTTTTACGCTGATAACATTTTCATGCAGCTTTTATTGTTTTCGAACTCGAAAGTTTCATACAGGTTTTAGAATTTTCTGAAACGATTAAAACTTTTATATTATTTTCAAACGGACAAAAAATGTCGTACAGATTTATTTCTTTTCTGATCGATATTTGAAGTAATTTTGTACCCAAATGCACATTTAGTGAAGGACACAAGCCCAAGTTGATTGACATCGTGTTGTCATTCCACATTGTTTTACATTTTGTATAGAATATATTACATTATCAAGATTTTAATGAATGTTATTATCCTGAATGCTCACTGACCTTACGGGTTTTCAATGCCCTTGAGTTTAGAGGTCAAAACTCGCGATTTTACACAATAATCTACCCAAAGCTGTGAAAAAGTAATTTGTGCATGAATATTAAATGAAAGTTTTTAAACATTGTGATAGATGAGTAAATTTTTTAATTAAAATTGTTTGTGGATCAACTCTATAGATGGTATATGACTTGAAATTGAACTGAAAATTAAAAGTCACATACCATACTTTTAATTATACTGTATTTCCATTAGCTAGCAAAGTTGCGAATGGTTCTTCTTCTTTAGGTGCCGTCTCTGCTCCGAAGGTTGGCAATGAGGGCGATTTTTTTTTTATCTAAATGAGATCCAAATAGTTGGTTGTTAGCCAAACCACTGCCTAAGGTTTTCAGCCATGAGTTTCGTCTGCTTCCTATGAATCTCTTTCCGCGGTTTTACACAATAATCTACACAAAGCTGTGAAAAAGTAAC
Source organism: Othius punctulatus (assembly GCA_951805005.1). Taxonomy (NCBI): domain Eukaryota; kingdom Metazoa; phylum Arthropoda; class Insecta; order Coleoptera; family Staphylinidae; genus Othius; species Othius punctulatus. The sequence goes on from OX638145.1 coordinate 19,339,539, forward strand.
TTGTACATGACTATTTACGTAATGAAACACATTTAATTTTAAAAACATTGTGACATATGAGTAAATATTTCAATTAAAATTGTTTGTGGATCAACTCTATACATGGTATATTTCTTGAAATTGAACTGAAAATTAAAAGTCATATACCATACTTTTAATTATACTGTCTTTCCATTGGCTAGCAAAGTTGCGAATGGTTCTTCTTCTTTAGAGAAAAATCTCTGCTCCGAAGGTTGGCAATCATTAAGGCGATTTTTATTTTTGAGACCGCAGATCTAACTAGTTGGCTGTTAGTATAGCCAAACCACTCCCTAAGGTTTTTTTAGCAATGAGTTTCGTCTACTTCATATAGATCCCTTTTCTCTGATATTTCCCTGCACAATAAGTTGTAGGATTTGATATGTTTGTCCTCTCATGATACGTCCCATAGATAATAGTTTTCTTCGTAATCGGTTGACAATCATTAAGGCGATATTTATTTTTGAGACAGCAGATCTAAATAGTTGGTTGCTAGTACAGTCAAACCACTCCCTAAGGTTTTTTAGCCATGAGTTTCGTCTACTTCCTATGGATCTCTTTCCTCTGATCTTTCCCTGCACAATAAGTCGTAGGATTTGATATGTTTGTCCTCTCATGATACATCCCATAGATAATAGTTTTCTTCGTAATCGGTTGGCAATCATTAAGGCGATACTTATTTTTGAAACTCCAGATCTAAATAGTTGATTGCCAATACAGCCAAACCACTCCTTAAGGTTTTTTAGCCATGACTTTCGTCTACTTCCTATGGATCTCTTTCCTCTGATATTTCCCTGCACAATAAGTTGTAGGATTTGATATGTTTGTCCTCTCATGATACATCCCATAGATAATAGTTTTCTTCGTAATCTGTTGGCAATCATTAAGGCGATATTTATTTTTGAGGCTGCAGATCTAAATAGTTGATTGCTAATATAGCCAAACCACTCCCTTAGGTTTTTTAGCCATGAGTTTCGTCTACTTCCTATGGATCTCTCTCCTCTGATCTTTCCCTGAATAAGTTGTAGGATTTGATATTTTTGTTCTCTAATGATACGTCCCATATATAATAGTTTAGTTGCCAGTATTACATCTTTTTCTTTGCTCATACGTCTCATCACTTCTACGTTGGTTATTTTATCTACCCATCAAATCCTCAGTATTCTCCGTTATATCTATAGCTCAATTGCCTCGAATCTCTTTATGTCGGTCGTCCAGGCTTCCATCCCGTAGTATAGTACTGATAGTACGTAACATCTCACCAGTAGTATTTTTAGTTCAAGGTTTAGATTTCGGCAGCAGAAAAGCCTCTTCATTTTTGTAAATGTGCTTCTTGCCTGTTCGATTCTGATTCGTATTTCTTGGGACCTGCTATTTTTTTCATTAATGGGTTTCATTCCTTCTCCTACCCTTTTAATAGGTTGATTCTTCACATACACTCTCACATACGGTTGTCCTAAGTTTTTGTTATTAGCATATATTTTGTTTTGCCTATGTTCAGTTATTGTCCATATTCTTCACTTACGGTGACAATTTTATAAATTAATGTCTGTAGGTCTTCAAGTGTTTCTACTAAGAGAACCGTGTCATCGGCATACCTTAGATTATTTACTGCAAATGGTTATCTGAAGATTAAGATACCCACAAAAAGACTACAAACGCATTCAGCAAGTAATTTAAACACTGGCAAAAGCCAGTGGCATAATTAACTTTATGTCGACTTAAAAAATGTAATGTTCACATCATCATTTTTCTACTTGGCTAAATTTGAACATGAAATAATATATAATATCAATTAAAATATCCATCCAGTAGGACATCCAGACATTAATTGAAGTAGTAGACAGGATTTGCTTTTAAAATTTCGTTTTAAAAATTTAAAAAAATTCAATTTTATATAGATTTTTAAAACGAAATTTTAAAAACAAATCCTGTCTACTACTTCAATAAATATCTGGATGTTCTACCAGACATACTAAATATGCCTATGCTTAATATGATTTGATTTTTATAACTTTGGGTGAATTATTATTAATTAATCGATGACCCTTTAATATCAAATGCACAGTTTACAGTTAGTTACTTTTAATTTTGCTTTTTGATGAAGGGCCGATGTGTTTCATCTCGATACATTGGATATTACAATAAAAAAAAAAAGATTGATCTTGAGGTTTTATCAAACATTTAACATAAAACGTATACGTATATGATTTTATTACATGATAGACTCTCGTAATAACAATTAATTATTTGAATTAGTAAAACCTTTTTTATTACTTTTTATTACTTTGGATGAATTATTACTAATTAATCAATGATCCTTTAATATCAATTGCACAGTTTACAGTTAGTTACTTTTAATTTCGCCGTTTGATGAAGGGCCGGTGTGTTTCATCTCGATATACTGGATATTACAATTTAAAAAAATGATTGATCTTGAGGTTTTATCAAACATTTAACATAAAACGTAAACGCATATCATTTTGTTACATGATAGATGCTCTCATAATAACAATTAATTATTTCAATTAGCAAAACCTTTTTTATTACTTTTTATTACTTTGGATGAATTGTTACTAATTAATCGATGATCCTTTAATATCAATTGCACAGTTTACAGTTAGTTACTTTTAATTTCGCTCTTTGATGAAGGGCCGATGTATTTCATCTCGATACATTGGATATTACAATTAAAAAAATTGATTGATCTTGAGGTTTATCAAACATATAACATAAAACGTACACGCATATGATTTTATTACATGATAGATGCTCTCATAATAACAATTAATTATTTCAATTAGCAAAACCTTGGAGGAGTTTCCTAGCGCAGGAAGCGAACGGCGATTCTGCACTTTCAAATAAATAATTGTTCCTTCACTAGGCGAAATACAATTGCTCGTGTGTCGAAAGACGACCCTGGCAAAAGTGTAATCATAGTGTTGGGCAAAGCTTTAATTAGGTCCGAAACCCAAAATAGTCATATTGGGACATTGCATGGCTTCATTCGGCGTTGTAATTGATAAGAATCTTCCAGCATGCAATGGTGCAAAGTGACAAAAGAGTTTGGATAGCGTTTAATAATCGCCAAATGATTGCTGGTGATAAAGTAGAATTAATAAATTATGACCAATTGAACCACCATTAGTGGAGAAGCAGGTTTTTATTATTATTGATCTGTCATTGCAGTAGTCTGGACGGACAAATTAAATGGTAATAGCCTATTGCCAATATGTTGTGTAAAATCAGTTTAGAAGCTTAATTTTTTTTAAAGAAATTTGCATATATGTATTGATTACTATTGAAGTCAAAATAATCCATGTACATATCGTCGGCTTAATGTTACAAGGTTCTATGTGAAAATTTGAAAATTTGGGAATAAGGACTTTAAATATGTTTGTAATTACTGAAAATGATTATGCACTGTAATTAGATTTTTTTATATCACAGGTTCTTAATATTCCGATTTTAACCTTCCAACAAACTCAAAGGTCCTTCTTTGAAAATGTATGGTCCTGTAAAGTTGTAGACCTAAACATTGAAAAAATGTTACATGCAACCTTGTAACACCAAGCCGACGATATGGCAATAAATCATTAATAATTATTGATGATTTATATTATAATCATAGATAATGTTGAAATATGTTGAAGATAAATGCAAATTCTCCAAATTATCAGGCCCAAATTAATCGCGTTTCTTTGTATTACAAATTATAAAGTTTTCTATAACAACAACGTAAAATCAATTGTTTGCAGTTATCGATGCCTAAAACCTAAATTTAAAAAAAGACCATTCGTTTTGCACAACTGGAAAATGCAAATTTATCTTGGTTTATTATCGACGCGATATGTTTTTTTCTTACATAGTAAAACAATTGTAGTTCTATAGCTCGTGTATTGTAGTTTATTATCGACGCGATATGGTATTTTCTTACATAGTAAAACAATTGTAGTTCTATAGCTCGTGTATAAGTAGAATGGATACAAGACTTTACGGTAGGTCCTTTCGAACCCAAAATATCTGTCAGATAAACCTAACCACAAGAACAAGGAAGTTATAACCTACTTGCTAAGGCTATAAGGCTAATCTCCTTATGGAGACCTTAAACCATCAAGCAACTTAATCGGTGGATGGAAAGAACTACCCTCAACATTTAATCAATTCCATCTCTTCACAGGATGATAATATTCGAAGCCAAAACATGACTAACATCGCATAAACTAATTCGCCTAACCACAAGAACAGGGAAGTTATAACCTACTTGCCCACTAAGTAGGCTAATCTCCTTATGGAGACCTTAAACCATCAGGCAACTTAATCGGTGGATGGAAAGAACTACCCTCAACATTTAATCAATACCATCTCTTCACAGGATGATAATATTCGAAGCCAAAACATGACTAACATCGCATAAACTAATTGACGTTAATATTAACACCACTATTGGCAATTTCTGCTTATTAGCGGCCCATAAAGAAAGCGGCGGTAATTGCAGTTAATCCACTCGGGCACGTTGATTATAATTTAGAGCGCCGCTTAATGTAATGGCAATTCGAACGCTAATTACTAGCATTCCTATTCCGTGCGTTGTTTATGTATCTAATCATTCAATATACAATGCTAAACAGTGTAATTAAACTAGTGAGTGTGGGCGAGCTCTGAGCACTTCATGCAAATCCTCTGATAATCCTCACCTGGATCGAACTGTGGCCAGGCTAATTGATAGCAAGTCAAATAATAATGGCAGTGTATATAGCAGAGGATGTGGTGTAATTAATAAAGTCGGTGTTTAGAGATTGCAATTCGTTTCATGTAAAATGTCGAACTTCTAATTGCAGCCAAGGGCAGCTTGGAAGCAAATATTTGTTTGTACATCAATGCATTTATTTTATTTATGCAGCAGGACTTCATCGATAGCCCATTATCAGGAAAAAAAAAAGATTGCAAATCACAAAATGTGCACCTGATTAATTAATTATATTTTAATTAAGCTGCTTTGAATCATATGTTTTTTGTGATGTAATGTAATTATAAATTTGTATTTACCAGTTATGTGAAATAATTTTGGCATTGCCCAGGACGAAAATATAATCCACGATTATTGATAAGTTGAAGCCTTAACTGACTACGCAATTCCGGGTTCGCGTTTGCGATGTAATGTAATTATTAACATCCAATCCAATTATTAACTTCCAGTGGATGCAATTATTGCATCCACTGGAGTTACATGAACTTGTATTCATTGGATTTACTTAAACAATGTTAATATTAACGAGGACGGGAATCGAACCTATAACTATTGATTAGTCGAAGCCTTAACTGAACACGCCAGAACCGGTTTCATAATTTTGCTCCTTCACTAGCTATTTTAGAGACGGTCGAAATAACTCGGTTAATCGACGATTAAGAATAAACAATGCTGGTGACTCGAAGTTGGATCAACGAATATAACGGCTAAGGTCAACGATAAAGTCGCTGTAAGTTCAAGGAATCATTATTATTATTATCACCAATTGATCATTATTATTATTATGACCAATATATCATTGATATTGTTTCTATGACCAATGGATCACCATTCTTATTATGACCAATTTATCATTATTATTATGGCCAATGGACCATTATTGTTATTATTACCAATGGACCATTATTATTATTATGACCAATATATAATTTCTATTGATTTTATGACCAATAGATCACTATTTTTATTATAACCAATTGCTACTGTTTTATGACCAATAGATCACTATTGTTATTATGACCAATTTATCATTATTATTATTATGACCAATGAATTATTATTGTTATTATTACCAATGGATCATTATTATTATAATGACTATCATTATTATTATTATACTTTCAGTCATCTAATGTAAATTTCTCTTATATCAGAAATTAATTTAATAAAATAAGCATAAATCAAATGAACACCTAAATTGATTAATTGTTACCTTTGTTATTATGACCAATTTATCATTATTATTATGACCAATGAACCATTATTGTTATTATTACCAATGGACCAATATTATTATTATGACCAATATATCATTGCTATTGTTTTTATGACTAATAGAGCACATTATTTTTATTATGACCAATTTATCATTTTTATTATTATAACCAATGGATTATTATTGTTATTATTACCAATGGACCATTATTATTATTATGACCAATTGCTATTGTTTTTATGACCAATAGATCACTATTGTTATTATGACCAATTTATCATTATTATTATTATGACCAATGGATTATTATTGTTATTATTACCAATGGATCATTATTATTATTATGGCTATCATTATTATTATTATTATACTTTCAGTCATCTAATGTAAATTTCTCTTATATCAGAAATTCATTTAATAAAATAAGCATAAATCAAAAGAACACCTAAATTGATTAATTTATTCTTTATTAGGCGAATTACGTTCTGTTGCTCAAACAATTTCTTATGGCTAATGGGTCATTATTATTATAACACATAGACTTTATAGTTCATGTTAGCAAAAATAGATCCCAGATTTCCGTATTGAGCTTTGTAACTTTTTCAATTTTCTGTTTTTAGCATGCCGGGGCATTTATTTCTATGCAAAATAAGCCAAACGAAACAATTCAAACTTTTGCATCGGTTTCGTGAAAGTTTTAATGCGAAAACCATAATCGCCCTCGCTGACATTAACGGAACGTTTACGGGGGTAAATTGGATAGGTACGAAACTACTTTCATTAAGCTGGATTATATCATTTTCGGAATTACCACATTAACAGCGGGCGCTAATTTATGGCGCAAATCTCGTGATAATTAAGCGATCTGCTCTCGCCATACCGCCATTATCACGATCCGCGATATGTAATTACTCCGTGTGTTATTAATTGGCCATGAAGTTTATTTTGATAACACGTGTATATGGTGTCAACCAATAAGTGCTTCATGGGGAACATTGAGAAGTCCTGACGAATAAATTCGATAAATGATGACAAAAGAAATTTTTGTAACAAATTTAATAAAGTACAAAATAAATTCTTAGGAATAATACTTTTTGTACAATAGTTTGAGAGCTGACAATGTTTCATCTCTCCATATTGCTGGATATGGAGAGCTATGGAGAGATATGGAGAGCTTTCATATTTTTCACATTAATAGAACATGTAATGATACTTTCTTGCCAATCATCAACGTTATAACCTTACCAAGGGCTACATTGTCTAACATCAATTATTTGAACTTGATTACTTTGGTTGCATTAAATTGCATGCAACTGCATAATTAGTTATTCTGTTTGATTACGAAATATGTGATTATATCACGCGTGTAAAAGATGACTTCTCGCTGTAAATAATTACTCACACCTACAGAAATAGGATATCGTTGAATAACATAAACAATCCATTTACAGATCAACAAATGAGGATGCAATCATTAATCGATGTATTCTTATTGTCAAACATTTATCTTAAGCATGCGGATGAACATAGAAATCGCGATGATTTGTTCGAAAATCTTCTTCACTGTTTCATCTCTCCATATTGCTGGAATTCGACATCGTTTCATATTTTTCACATTAATAGAACATGTAATGATACTTTCTTGCCAATCATCAACGTTATAACCTTACCAAGGGCTACATTGTCTAACATCAATTATTCTAACTTGATTATTTTGGTTGCATTAAATTGCAAGCAACTGCATAATAACGTTTTCTGTTTGATTACGAAATATGTGATTATATCACGCATGTAAAAGATGACTTCTCGCTGTAAATAATTACTCACACCTACAGAAATAGGATATCGTTGAATAACATAAACTATCCATTTATAGATCAACAAATGAGGATGCAATCATTAACCGATGAATTCTTATTGTCAAACATTTACCTTAAGCTTGGTGATGAACATAGAAATCGCGATGATTTGTTCGAAAATCTTCTTCACTGTTTCATCTCTCCATATTGCTGGAATTCGACATCGTTTCATATTTCATTTCAGTATATTACATGTACCTTAAGCATGCGGACGAATATAGAAATCGCGATGATTTGTTCGAAAATTTTCTTATACTGTTCCTGTTCCTTATACTTTTCTTTTGTGGGTCTCATTTGAAGTTTTTTTTATATAAGAATTAACACATACATTTGCAGGATTGTGATTTAATTCTGTGCAAATGATAAGTTATTTCTGGTACATATGAATCTACATATTTGTCAATATAAGTATAACAATCAAAATTTTGTTTTTTAGTAATATTAAAAAAAAAAAAACAATGAAAATAAATAGGTACCCGCCGACAATTTTATTATTTATACATTTTGCAATGGTAAAGGAGCTTATCGAACAAAATAATTTCTAATGGGAGACATTCACGGGAGACATGTGTGATGAGGTTTTTTCGAACCAACTTGATTGTTTTCGAGAATATGCATAACAATACTTTAAAAATCGAAATTAATCTGAGGATCAATTGTTACATAACACTGATCACCGGTCGTTATAAATAGTTAATCGGTGTATTAACCGCGGACACAATTTTCGCCTGCCAATCATGCAATAAATCATGTTATGTTGGCGGCCGTGCTATTTTTTCGGCGACGATGCCAAATCTTTTTCACTAACACATGCTCATACATGTGTGTATAACCAAACTTTTTTAACGTTTAACTTGTTACATTTGATCGATTATTACAATGCATATTTTGCCATTGTAGATGTTAAACCATAACCACAAGATTGATATCTGTATGATAAACGGCAGAGAAGTCGACGAATTTGACACGAACTGTCGCACAAGATTGCAAGGGCTCAACAGCTGATTGCAGCCATTTTTAAATACCCAGGACAGCTGGCAACTATTTTGCTATTTTGCTGACGTGAACGCCTGTTTAGAAAAATTAGAGTATACCTTATATCTCAAAACTAAATCATTGTGCGCCCATATTTATATTAATATTAATTCATAAAATGAGACCTTCTAACGTCCTAGTCCTAAAAAGTGAGACCCCCTTTTGTATACAATTAATTAAAAATATGAGTATTCGTTTATGCTAATAAGCAGCAACATATGTCATGCGCGGCGCGTTAAAAATTAAGATGATTATGTATGTATTAGGTACAATTATAACACGTGTAACCCAGTTTTACCTAGCGCCATAAAGCGTGGCAATCTGGGCTCGGATAAATCATGATAGCGTCTCATACACCACGATTTAAACGTGCTTAAAATTGGTGTTTCTGTGCTAAGTACATTTTTTTAGTTGAAACTGTTTGTATCTTTATTAGTTCAAGCATTTAATCTACAATCGCATGAGTAATGTACATATCTCGTTTCAGTGCTGCACCTGTTATTTGAATTGCAAATGCACTATCAGAGCTGATCATCTGTAAATCTATTATACAGATAAATAAAACAAACATTATTTTTACACGGCATATTTATAAATCAAACGTTATATTATTTCTGTATTATAATAACACATTATCGCACAGTACAGACTTTTATACATTACTGCCAGATACTCTCAGTACTATAATATCGGTCAAACGTACGCGAAATTTTGTTTTTCAAAGTTGGCACGCACTGCGACTAACGAAGTTCGCGTCAAATGTCATATGATTTGACAATTGCTTTAGTAGATTCATTGCAAGTGCTTTGCCGATAAATCAAAACATTGCAGTGAAATTTGCAATGAAAATATCAGTGATTGTTATGATATCATATAAGTGTTATTTATGATATATAATTCAGATTACGTGTGATTACAAGAAACGTTGGTAATTAATTTAAGTATGATATTTTTGACTCTATGAATTTGAACGCCCTTCATTTAAATTACATCTTCGAATTGGTTAACCCCAGCATAACCGCCGATGGTTTATAACTCGAAACCACCATCCACCACACCAATTATCTTTGCATTGCACGCCAACAATCGCGAAACGATTTCGCAAGAAATTCAGATTCTGATTACACGTTAATCTGCGTGTACGTCCTCGTCCTCGGGAAGTTCTGAGGTAGCGTAATTGAAAACTACGCGAGTACTTCGCCTAATTGACGAGCTACAATGTCAGATGTTTGTACGTTGAACTCGGGCAGACGCGGTCGTCGGTTCAAGCGCCGGACGTAAGTACGTCGTGTACGTATCCACCGCAGCGTTATTACACATGGAAATTCGCAGGCCGTAAAGCAGTAAACAAAACCATCAAGTGGTTTTTGTTGTACGGTTACAGGACCGTTTAGCCCCCCAGTAAACGGAACTGATAAATATATAACCATCTATTGCCGGCAGGGCTGGTGAATTAGTAATGGACCGTGGCACAGGTAAACTGTAAATTAATAATGTCTTTCAAGAAATTGCCGACCATATGGATATTTAATAAAACGATGCATTAGGTGCCTTTTTCTTCACTAGTAAACGACTACTTTACTAATGGCGAGAAATGAAGTTGTCAGTACAACCGTTACGTAAATATTATAATTGTGGGAATAAATCAACAAAATTTTCAAATACTAAAATGTCAGATTCTAAAACTGTGGTAAGCTGAGAGCCAGTACAAAAAATTCTCGAAATAACGGTTCTAAATATCATATTATAATTAAATGTGGACTTTTAGAATTTCGTGATTTTTGACTTGATATCATGAAACCAAAAATTACATACCTACTAATATTGTTTTAATGAAAAAAAAATGAGCTTTATAAATACTGAAATTAAATTCGCAAGACTCAAATGCACTTGGCTAAAGGTGCATTAATATTAACTGTAACTAAATCGTCCGAAGGAGTGTCTCCAAATCACTGTTATTTATACATTCTGGTGGAGTGTATCCAAAACACGGTTATACATTCCAAAAACTTAAAAATCGTAGATTTCATAGCCCAAAACGTTCATAGAATTTGAAAACAAATTTTCATTAATCTCAATGCTAGTCGAGATATATCAAAACATAAAAATACTAGTGCACCATTGGTGGGGTCTACCGGAAGTTTTCGATCGACCTAATCTAACCATCGTTGGGTTAGGTTAGATTTTTATGATAACTGCTCCAATAGACCGCACAGTATCGGATATCGGTAGACCGCATGACCAAACTAATTTCATGAACTTAATAACTAGGGAAACCAAATGTATGCAAAGGCGTATAAATTTCGCAGGCAATTGCAAATTTTTTATTCGAATTGATGAAATTTTCAATGAAAGTTATCGAAAATTAGCCATATTCGTTGGAAACGGCAAAATTTTGATTGGAAATTAAAGACGGCACTGAAAATTATAAAATTCTCAGCATGAATTTAGAATGGTGCTGGAAATTTTTTACTGAAATCAGCAAAATGTTTATTGGAAATGATGCAATTTTCATAAAAACAAAGAAAAGCATGAAATCGCACTTGAATATTACAAATTTTGATAGAAAATTGCAAAAAAAAATATTGTAAATTAAACATTGCAGTGAAAATTTTAACATTTTCAGCACGAATTTAAAATTTTAGTGGCAATATCAAAGGTTTTACTGGAAATAGTGAAATTTCCATGGAAACTCTTACAGTGCGAATCGAATATTAAGTTATTATAATTGAAAATTAGCAATATTCGTTGGAAACCGTAAAATTTTGATTGGAAATTAAAGATAGCATTGAAATTTATAAAATTCTCAGCATAAATTCAATATGTTGCTGGAAACTGCAAAAAAAAATCTGAAAAGTGCTAAATGTTTATTAGAATTGATGCAATTTTCATTAAAAAAAACAAAGAAAAACATGAAATCGCACTTGAAAATTACAAATTTTGATAGAAAATGGCAATTTTTTTATTGTAAATTAAACGTTGCAGTGAAAATTTTAATAATTTTAGCACGAATTTAAAATTTTAGTGGTAATAACAAAGGTTTTACAGGAAACAGTGAAATTTCCATGGAAACTCTTAAAGTGTGTATCGAAAATTATGTTTTTTATAATTGAAAATTAGCCATGTTCGTTGGAAATGGCAACATTTTGATTGGAAATTAAAAACAGCACTGACAATTATAAAATTCTCATCATGTATTTAGAATGTTGTTTGAAACTGCAAAATTTTTACTGAAAACTGCAAAATATATACTGCAAACAAAGAAATTTTCAAAAAAACAAAGAAAAACTTAAGATTGCACTTGAAAATTACAAATTTTAATGGAAAATTGCATTTTTTTTTGTAAATTAAACATATCAATTAAAATTTTAACATTTTCAGCATAAATTTAAGATTTTAGTGGCAATATCAAAGGTTTTACTGGAAATAGTGAAATTTCCATGGAAACTCTTACAGTGCGAATCGAATATTAAGTTATTATAATTGAAAATTAGCAATATTCGTTGGAAACCGTAAAATTTTGATTGGAAATTAAAGATAGCATTGAAATTTATAAAATTCTCAGCATACATTTAATATGTTGTTGGAAACTGCAAAATTTTTACTGAAAACTGGAAAATATTTACTGGTAACGAAGAAATTTTCATAAAAACAAAGAAAAGCCTAAAATTGCAGCTCAAAATTACAAATTTTGATAGAAAATTGCGATATTTTGATTGTAAATTAAACATTTCAGTAAACATTATCAAATTTAGGCAATAATTTTAAATTTGTCTGGCAGCTGCAAATTGTTTACTGGAACAAAATTTCCATTGGTACTTATAAAACTTTACGAAAACTAGGAAACAGCATTTGAAAATTTAAAATTTTCAGTGAATATTGCAAAATTTCTGTTTGTAAATTAAACATTGCAGTAAAAGTTATAAACTAGTCAGCAGAAATTAAAACAATTACCGTCAAATGCAAATTTTTTACTGGAAATACGACGAAATTTTCATTGAAACTTATAACTTCCTTTATAAGTTTCAATGAAAATTTCGTCGTATTTCCAGTAAAACGTTTGTTAATGCCACTAAAATAATTAGGTAGAAATTTATTTGTAATTAAAATATCAAACGGACGAAAGAGTCCATAATTTCAATGTAACTATCAAAAATATCAGAAACTTCAAAAGAAAGTTTCACTATGAAACCCAGAAAAGTGAAAACCAATATTTCTGCATATTTCAGCATTTTTTTCAGCTGATAAGTAACTAGGTATAACGAGATATAAATTAAGTATCTAGGCTTTTTATAATACTAATCAATTAAGTGTGGGTGTTTTAAAGTGGAAGTAAGGTATAGAAATTCAATTCAAATTTGTTTAGTTTATTTCATTTTATTGTGGTATCTATCCTCTTGAAGGATATGTCCTATTGGTGCTATCCAATTGAGGATTAAGTGCATATTTTCCATATTTTTGAGCATATTTTTCATTTTTGGGAACATATTTTCCATTTTTAAGAGCATGTTTTCCATTTATAATAGCATATTTTCCATTTTTAAGAGGATATTTTCTATTTTTAAGAGCATATTTTCCATTTTTAAGAGCATATTTTCCATTAAGAGTAAGTAGGTAGAAATTTATTTGCAATTAAAATATCAAACGGGCGAAAGAGTTCATAATTTCAATTTAACTATCAAAAATATCAGAAAGTTCAAAAAGAAAGTTTCTCTATGAAACTAAGAAAAAGTGAAAACCCATATTTCAGCTTTTTTTTTCAGCTAGTAAGTAACTACGTATAACTAGATATAAATTAAGTATCTAGGCTTTTTATAATACTAATCAATTAAGTGTGGGTGTTTTAAAGTGAAAGTAAGGTATAGAAATTTAATTCAAATTTGTTTTATTGTTTCATCCTGTCGTCAGAGGATTAAGTGCATATTCTCCTTTTTTTTAGCATATTTTTCATTTTTTGGGAACATATTTTCCATTTTTAGGAGCATGTTTTCCATTTATAGAAGCATATTTTCCATTTTTAAGAGAATATTTTCTATTTTTAAGAGCATATTTTCCATTTTTCAGAACATATTTTCTATTAAGAGCATATTGTTAGAGCTTAAAATATTTTTTTTTTGAGCATATTTTTATATTGCCATCATTGCGATTATTATATTTATTAGACGAAGTTGATAATCCACTAATTACAATCAAAACTATTGGTCATCAATGATACTGATCTTATGAATATTCAGATTTCAAAAACATTGAATTTGACTCTTATATAATTAATTTAAATGAAGCAAATTCTTTTATTTTCGCCTTTTAGATGTTGATAATCGTATTGCAGTTCCTTATTTGTATTGCTTTGTATTGATAACATACAAATTACTTATGATGTCGTCAGAGGATTAAGTGCATATTCTCCAAATTTTTGGGCATATTTTTCATTTTTGGGAACATATTTTCCATTTTTAAGAGCATGTTTTCCATTTATATGAGCATATTTTCCATTTTTAAGAGAATATTTTCCATTTTTAAGGACATATTTTAAATTAAGAGCATATTGTAAGAGCTTCAAATATATTTTTTGGAGCATATTTTTATAGTACCATCATTGCGATTATTATATTTATTAGACGAAGTTAATAATACACTAATTACAATCAAAACTATTGGTCATCAATGATACCGACCTTATGAATATTCAGATTCAAAAACATTGAATATGACTCTTATTTAATTAATTGAAATGAAGCAAATTCTTTTAATTTTCTCCTTTTAGATGTTGATAATCGTATTGCAGTACCTTATTTGTATTGCTTTGTATTGATAACGTACAAATTACATATGATGACTTATTTCTGTAACCATTGCAATGAACAGTGCATTTCTGTAATCACGCATTCATTTAGATTAAAATAATACGTCCGTATGCATAGTTGACCCTAGTAGCTACTAAAGCTTAGTATCTACTAATGTTATCAGATTGTGATTTATCTTGCAGAAATGACATTCGGTGATAAAGTACATCACTGAATGTCATTTCTGCAAGATAAATCACAATCTGATTAACATTAGTAGATACTAAGCTTTAGTAGCTAAACGTTTTTAGTACCTACTAAGGTTTAAACGATAGCTAAAGTTCACTATGCATATGGCTGTTAGTATTTAGTATCAGTCAAGAACTAATTGATGTTTCAAAACTATTCAGTGTAGAAAATATTTACGAATATTGTGATACTTTCAAACAACTACTACTTACATTGTAATAAATGCGGGTTATCTATGTATAACGATGAAAAGAAGTCGAAAACTCACCTGGAAACAAAAAACAAAAAAATAGTAAACATGATAGTAGACTCAACTACAATGATTATAATTCAATATAATCAATAAATTAATAGACTTCAAAAACAACAATTAGTAACTCTGTTTAAATATCATGAACGTATCAATTCAATAAAAAAAAACAGTTGGTAAAAAAATTATGTAATACTTTTTGCATGGTTACCGTAATTAATAATTATGGTATATTTCAGTGTTTAGTGCGTTTGAGTATGCAGTCCAAATATTTGTAGGAATATTAATAGAATGAGGTTGTAATGAATGAAGAGGTATCTTTCGGTCAATAAACGTAAACATCGCAGCCCATTGAGAGTTACTGGCGCACACCAAAGCCTCAAGTTCATTTGGTACTGCGCCAAAATTCCGAAACATGAAGTCAGTCGATTCAACGTTTTATTAAACGCAAACTACATCAAACAGTTTCGACTCCCAAATTGGGCGTTTTACAACAGCCACTTTTCAGGTCCTCGTTTTTTGGCAATTACACCCAATTATCTTGAGCTCTTCGTATTCCCGTTCCCTGAAAATGTCGTAACCTGGCATAACGTGGTGCCGCATCTAATCGGAGAGCCAATTCAGGACAATGCCAGCTTCTTTCTATAGACAGTATGGGTCGGGTTATGCACGGCTAGCGAAAAACTATGAGGACCAAGTAATTTCCATACCGTTGACAGCCGTCTTTGTGGGGGCCTCTGAGGCTCTGCAATTAGGGCGGTTGCGTCACGCGCTGGCGACCGATTCCGCGATCGGGATTCGAACCTTGGCCAGGCGCTTTGTGAAGCGCGGTGATGCAATCGCCGATTTTACTGGCCGCGGTTTCCAATTCCGCGCCTTGCGCAATTGCGCTGGTCACGACACAATTCCGTAATTGTCCAAAATCCATTTTACAAGCGTTGCCCAACGATTTAATGGCATAACGAGCCGAATTGGTTGCGCCACGGTATTTTTTTGCGCTCGTAAAGCTTGAAGGGTGGAGATGTGGAAAGTAAGAAAGATTTTGGCAGACACACTCGCGGTGAGACGCAGGACTTAGTCATCATTAAGGACGTGTTCTCCTGCTGCCCTTCAGACGGCAATGCAAGACGTTATTAAGCCAAATTGTACCAAAGTAGATGATATGATGCAGACGAGTCCGTTTATGTTGTTTTTATACGAGATTAAATTGTTATGAATGGGCAATAAGAATTAGTTTGTTTATTAAATTAATTAATTGAGACACTAATCGTTTAGTTAACCATCCATTCACTTAAGTTATGTTTAAATAGCCAATGCACACATCATTTTGTATCAATTCATTCATAAGCCTACGGATTTATTCTATCCATATCTTCATCAGTATGCATGGTGTACAATGTCAGTACTTGCTGCGTGGCTAATTGAAATGCACATTGCACCCATGTATACTGTTGCAATACTAATTAATATATTCGTAACGTTTACAATAGCAATCAGCTTTATCTTCACTCAGAATTATATTTGCTAGTGTACACATACAAAGTATCTGCATCTGAATTCAAGTGTAAAGAATAAGCACACGCTGCTTCACCTTCATTTTTACAGTTTGTTATTTCTTTTAATGAAGTATGAAATAATGCAATTAACAATAATATATTTAATGAGATAAGAATAAGATATTTCTTTGTTTGATTATCACTTTTTCATTTTTCTAATCAATTCAAAAGCGATCAAACAACGTAAAAGTGTATAGTATCAACATGAATGTTTTTTGCTTTTTAAATTTTGCCCATAACCTCTTCAACTGTTGTGTTTTGGACAAATTGTATAAGGCATCTTCGACTAAAAATTTGCCCAACAAATACGCTCTTAAGCTATGCGGCTCGTGTCACAGGACACCCTGTATGTTGCATTATCAATCAATCGTTTATTTGTTCACCTCAGATCCGAAGCAGATGAATACATATTAAAAAAAATATATAGAATTTTTAACACACAAATTTCTACATTGTTATGGTCAAGGATAATTATGTTTGTTTTTACAAGATGGATACTATTTTGATATGTCTTTAATGAACTGAGCAAATGGTCGGTTCTTCCTTTCCCTGCAGTTGAATAGATGGTGATATTGCATTATCATTATTAGTAATAATAAAGTAATAATAATATCCCAAACTTTTTACTTTAATACATATATTAAATTTACCATTATGACATAAATCTGAGTATTATGGAAATGCACACTGCAGTTTTGTTTTGATTAACACCCCGAGAATTTTATGGGAAAACTGCAATTAATAATAATACAAATTTATAAGTATGATTAATATACCAAACTTTTTAGATTAATTTGCTTTAAATTGCACAATATAAAAGTACGCCGGTTTAATATCCACGCGATATACTGATTTAACTTCTGCGGTAATTTTGTTATATCTCAACGACCTTATGAACTTATAAGCGCAGTTCGATTGGACAATAAGCCAGCTTCAAACTTTCGCCGATTGTTGAAATAAAAGTTTTCAAGGCCAGAGATAGTGAGCTCCAAGTCTATTGGGATGTCGACAGCATTGTGTTAGTTTTTGAAGTTATCCGAGTACAGAATCTAGGATAAGACATTGATAATCAAGGAGTTGAAGAATATGTGCTGGGAAAACTGGTAATAGTCGGAATATTTCACAATTAATTGATGAAAAATAGATAATATTAAACGATTAAATATAGAAAACTGGAGAAGGTGTGTATATTTTTTAATTAATCGATGAGAAATATTTAGTATTAAACGATTAAATATGAAAAAATGTTATTAATTAAAATAAAATAAATAATTAGATATGGAGTCAATAGCCTTATCAAAAATGTTTATATAATATGCCAATAATTATATAGCAAAATAATCTTTTACAGTGTTATACATAAAAATTTAAACTGTGGTTTAGGGGTGGTTTAACCCTAGTATTTTTGTACCTATACCTACACACCTATATATACTATTTTCCATTTTTATTTTTAATTAAGTTGGCTCTGTTGGGATGACACTATTGTTGGCCAATGTAAAAAGTCACTAGACTTGAAAAAAATAGGTTATATTTAAAAAAAAAAGGTTTTATTTTATGACAGTGGGCAATATTGCCATCAAATAGAGAACATTATCATGTTGTGAACAACTATGTGAACCATCTATTTGTACATCGAATTTTATAAATAATATAAGCTAATATTAATCGTACTAATTACTACTTATATGTTTATGGATTAATCAGTAAATATTGAAAATAAATCAGTACTGACCCGAAAGACACCGCAAAACAAGTTATGATTCATGAGGTCAAAAGCTATCGCCTTTTAGTAGGCAGTGATATTTCAGAATTTTAAATTTTTCTTTAAGTATTATTGAACTTTAACTAGGAAACTAGAACAGTAAATAAAAAAAACACCACGTGCCACGTAAAACCACCAACAAAGGATTCTATTATGCCGAAATTTTAGGCAAATTGGAAAGAGCAATGAAAGAAAAACGCAAAGAAAAATTCAAAAATGGAATTTTGCTTTTGCATGACAATGCTCCGTACACAAATCTGGCATTGTCCAAGATGCTCCGAAGGATTTAAAGTTTCAAGAATTAAATCACCCTCCCTATAGCCCTGATTTAGCGCCTTGTGACCATTTTCTGTTCAGCAAATTAAAAAAAAAGCTAAGGCGACAAAGATTTGCCAACGACGAAGAGTTAATTTGGGAAGTTGAAGATTTTTTTGCAGAGCAACAGAAAAACATTTTTTCGGCGGTTATTTGCTTTGCTTTGAGTGGTAAGTTGCATTATCCATTACGATTATTGAGTTATTGGGTATGTTGGGCAATAATAGATTGCGAAACTAATTTTCAAATAATTCGGCGTTCATATCCTGATGATAGTCTAACGAGCTTGATGCAATATTCTTGGCTGATAAGAGCAAACTATTTGACACAAAACCTGCGTCTCCTCCTGCATGAAGAATAACAATTCTTTTTCCTCTATTGCATTGTGCTGTAAGGTGATACTTATTTGTATTATCGACCCATCCCTTGGAAACTACGTCGTGGGTATCGAATCATGTTTCATCCGAATAAATTATCGATCTCCCTCCATTTCTATATTTTATTTATTAGTTTATTTTAGATAAATATTCTAATCGCTCTTTTTGCAATCTCGGCTATTCCATGATGTCAATTCGTTTGTCTAAAGTTTTATACTTAAAACCCCCACTAAGTACGTATTTATACAAAGTAGTTTCCTTATACGGAAAATCATTTCCAAGAGTTTCCAAAATAAATTGGACCGTGGGAACGTTACCTGATTTATAAGAATAGTAAATTATATATTTGATCCTCTTGGCGATGGCATCGTCTATTTCGGTAAATTTGGAACTTATTCTTCTTTTCCTTTCTAGCGGTCCTTTCGTAATTATTCTCCAAACCGTTGAATATGATATTCCTGTCAGAATGGAAATTCTTTGCAGTGGAGATGTACGATTCTCGCTTATAAGGGTGTTATAAATATTTACGACTATACTTTTACTATCAGTTGAAAGAAAAGCATGCTTTATTAATCCATGATTTTCATTTTCGATAGTTGATGTGTCCATTTGATGATGGTTGTTTTGAAATTTATGAAAATCAATTTGAGAACAGCTTCCCTCTGTAGACTGTCGAAGGGATTCTTCAACAAAACTTTCGGAATGGCTTCTTTCCTCACATAATTGAAATAGATCGTCGAACTGAGTGTCATTATAAATTGATGAAATAATTGTTGCAGTTTCACTTAACGACGTTTCCATCTTAATAAACTCTACCTTTTCACAAGTTTATAAATGATAATATGCCACGTATGTAAAATGAGTACCGTTGCAATGTAAAGGTTAACACCGACTGAAAGACAGATGTAGACTATTTGAGAAAAAGACTTTTTTAGACAGCCCTAACTGATTGTCTACCTGGACTGCATATTCGCCTAGCATTTAAGGTGCAATGAACCTTAATTGCATGGGCGAATGTACAATCCTTTTAAAACCGTTTCCTAGGTGACGGCTCTTAATTATGTACTGGTGTCTGTAGTCTTGTAATTATATCGAATTGTAAAATTGTAAAAAGAATTACGTCCGCCGACTCATAAAAAACGATGTAGATAGTTGTCAGATTATTGAATTCCATTAATTAATAAATCATTTGTATATTATGATCATAGTGATATAATTGTGTATATATCGAAGGGAAAAGAATTAAGGAGCATCTTCGTCGAAAGTAAATTATTTGGTTACGTTACTGGATGCTCGCCTCTTCGCAGCACGCCATACAATGGAGAACCCTTGACCGTAATAAACCCTCATTGCAGGTACATTTTCAATTTCAAGTGAAAACACTATACCAAATTATATTAACATTAGACATTAGGTGTGGGCTTTAAACTTAATATTAGTACAAGATAGAAACTACCACGTTTTTAATATGTATACATAATTTACCATAAAAGCAGGCTGGAAATGCACGCATACGCAAGCGTCTCGTACAAGCCTGACCCATTTCTTGTGATTGTGAAACGCGGCGAGTAACAAACGACACGAACTGTTACCCGGTGACATTTCACAATTATTAATAAATACACAAAATATTAGCTTCTGCCTGATGCCCGGCGTGCAGTGAGCATCGTGCATAATTAAAATACGTTTTCGGTGTTCCATTACAGGTCTGATTGTATTACGCGCGGATTAATAAATTCAGCGGCTCGGATTAAAAGGTGGCGCCGAGGATTAATTAAATTTAATCAACGGACGGCTCGCGGCTATAAATGATGGAATATATCTAACAATTATGTTGCGAGAAACCGGAGAGGCTCGTTCATACCTGCCCGACTTGTTTTTACCTGTTTAAACGAGGAGGCAGCGGAGTTACTTCTTAAATACAATAAAAGTTTAATTCGGAGAGAATTTCTTGCCGCTACTATGGATTCAGCGTGCCGCCTGTGCAGATTCTATTATGGTTTAATTGCCAATGCGCTCGGAGAAACTGCCACTTTCTTGAGCAAATATGTTGTAGTGTATGAAGACTTTTAACTGTTACTGCAAATATAGTCGAATTATTATAACTTTTTCCTGACGGTAAAAATATTCTAGGTCCTTTACAATGCGAGTATAATATAGGTCTGCGTACGTAGTTTACATGTGACAAGCAGGTTATTAAATATCGCCTCCCCATGGCCACCACGCACATTAATTTAACTTTGAAAATGACAAGCATCACCACATGTCTTTTCAAGCATTCCGTGGGGGACGGCGAACGACCATTGCCTCGCAAAATTTTATGTGCCCGTGAATAGGCTCCATTCGAACGGCAACACGGATATACGTGGCGACTTACTTTTTATTTCGGGGAACAGCCGAGTGCATTTCGGTGTTATAAACGCGGATTTTATATCCATAAATCACTCCCGCTTACGGCGCGGTTCCTCCGGCGTTTTAATTGCTGCCAGTAATTAAAAATTGTAAAAAAAAGGCGACGCCGCGCTGTAAATGGTCGATTTGTAATTCGAGGAATCTTGAACAAAATCATTAGGAAACGTGGTTACAACACCGAGCCTTTAATTGGGTTCGTTGCAATACGAAAAGGAAACTTCACGGCAACACCGAGGCCTGCGGTCTGGCTATCTAGTACAGCTCCAGTGAAATTTATTTGTGGACATTATACTGCTTCCTATGCCGGCTTCTGGCTAGTGGAACGAGATCTTGATTGCTGACCCACTTACCGGAGCAGTTTTCATTTCAATTTGCAATTCAGCCCCAGCATGTGAGCGAGTGCGCTTTCGTGACAATTGCACGCCGAAGTCGGCCGTCGAGGAAAGTGAAGCAAGGCTAGTTTTATTGATTGAACAATTACCGAAACATCTGACGCTGGCTAATTGCAAATTAAACGCAAATTATTGTGAAATTTTGCAGCAATTCAATTTTCTTTGCTTGACTGAGTCTAACAACTTTCAACTGTTTTACATTTCTTGACGATTTATGTACAATTTCATATTCAAAATACCACTTTTTTCATCAGAGATATTTACTTGAAATCGCTTGGGGGTCCAAATTTTATATGTTGTATAAAGCTCCCAATAACTTCCAAAATTTGGGAGTTTTTTCCCCGGAATTTATGAAATATTAGCCGCATATGTATACTACCCGTTGAGAGCTGACAATGACTCATCGCCTCATATTTCCGGAATTCGACATACGTTTCATATTTCAAGCCCGTTGAGAGCTGACAACGACTCATCTCTGCATATTGACGGAATTCGACATACGTTTCATATTTCAATATGAACAAAATGGAAAGGGTCATTTTGAGTCTACTCGTTAGTTTACTTCACACATATATATATATATAACTGATATTTTACATTTTGTTACATTTTTGGACATTCAACACAAGACCATATCTTCACAATTAAAAAGATGACAGAAAAAATATTAAGACAAAACAACAAACTATACATGATATTCCTGGACTTAGAAAAGGCATTTGATACGAGTCCCAAGAGCCAAAGTGTGGGAAATACTTGAAGAAAGGAAGGTAAAAACTATCTCGTATACAAATTTAGTCCATTCTTTCTTGTTTCTTGATAGCACGCTTGCTTCCATCCAGGCTTTTCCTTTTTTCTTCAGTATCTCGATCATGTTTTGGTCCCATGTTTTCTTCGGTCTCTGTCTCGCTTTTTCTCTTCCGCCTCTTGCTTCTCATACTTTCTTGACTGGTCTTTCTTTTCCTGACCCTTGTAGATGACCCCACCAGCTCATTTGTCTTCTCTCTATAAAAGTTCTTTCTAAAAATAAAGTGCTTTCTAAAAGTACTTTCTTGACTGGTCTTTCTTTTCCTAACCTTTGTAGGTGACCCCACCAGCCCATTTGTTTTCTCTCTATAAAAGTTTCCAAAGATTCTATTTGCAGTTTTTCTCTGATGTCAGTATTTCTTATCTTGTCCATCTTTGTTACTCTTCTCAAAAACTTAGTTTCCATTGCCTGTTGTTTGCTTTTCTCATTTCTTGATAGGAGCCAGGTTTCACAACCCAACGTTAGGATAGCTCTATATATAGTTTTAAATACGCCAATTTTAGTTTTTCTTGACACTTCCTTCTTACTTATTAGTATTTTGTTCATTGCATGATATACTTTGTGTGTTGGCTCGATTCTACTATTTATTTCCTTTTCCTATTTACCTTCCCTTTCAATTTCTACTCCTAGATATTTGTAAGCTTCTACTTGTTCTATTTTTATGTCATCGATCGTTATATCCATCATTGATTGTTCCCCCGTCATTAGTACTTTTGTTTTGTCTCTGTTTAGCCTCAGTCCATAGTCCTTTAGTTTCGCTCCATATACTTGATCCAGTGCATGATATACTTTGTGTGTTTTCTCTATTCTACTGTTTATTTCCTTATAAGTTATAAGCTTCTACTTGTTCTATTTTTATGTGATCGATCGTTATATCCATCATTGATTGTTCCCCCATCATTAGTACTTTTATTTTGTCTCTGGTTAGCCTCATTCCATAGTCCTTTAGAGTTTCGCTCCATATACATGATCCATTGCATGATATACTTTGTGTGTTTTCTCGATTCTACTGTTTATTTCCTTTTCCTGTTTACCTTCCCTTTCAATTTCTACTCCTAGATACTTGTAAGCTTCTACTTGTTCTATTTTTATGTCATCGATCGTTATATCCATCATTGATTGTTCCCCCGTTATTAGTACTTTTGTTTTGTCTCTGTTTAGCCTCATTCCATAGTCCTTTAGAGTTTCGATCCATATACATGATCCATTGCATGATATACTCTGTGTGTTTTCTCGATTCTACTGTTTATTTCCTTTTCTTGTTTACCTTCTCTTTCAATTTCTACTCCTAGATATTTATAAGCTTCTACTTGTTCTATTTTTATGTTATCGATCGTTATATCCATCATTGATTGTTCCCCCATCATTAGTACTTTTGTTTTGTCTCTGTTTAGCCTCATTCCACAGTCCTTTAGAGTTTCGCTCCATATACATGATCCATTGCATGATATACTTTGTATGTTTTCTCGATTCTACTGATTATTTCCTTTTCTCGTTTACCTTCCCTTTCAATTTCTACTCCTAAATATTTGTAAGCTTCTACTTGTTCTATTTTTATGCCATCGATCGTTATATCCATCATTGATTGTTCCCCCGTCATTAGTACTTTTGTTTTGTGTCTGTTTAGCCTCATTCTATAGTCCTTTAGAGTTTCGCTCCATATACATGATCCATTGCATGATATACTTTGTGTGTTTTCTCGATTCTACTGTTTATTTCCTTTTCTTGTATACCTTCCCTTTTAATTTCTACTCCTAAATACTTGTAAGCTTCTACTTCTTCTATTTGTATGCCACGAACGTTATATCCATCATTGATTGTTCCCCCATCATTAGTACTTTTGTTTTGTCTCTGTTTGGCCTCAGTCCATGGTCCTTTTGTTTCGCTCCATATACTTGATCCATTGCATGATATACTTTGTGTGTTTTCTCGATTCTGCTGTTTATTTCCTTTTCCTGTTTACCTTCCCTTTCAATTTCTACTCCTAGATACTTGTAAGCTTCTACTTGTTCTATTTTTATGTCATCGATCGTTATATCCATCATTGATTGTTCCCCCATCATTAGTACTTTTGTTTTGTCTCTGTTTAGCCTCATTCCATAGTCCTTTAGAGTTTCGCTCCATATACATAGGCTTTCCTGTAGGTCTACCTCTCTTACTGTTATTAATACCACATCGTCTGCGAAAGCTCCTTCTGATATTGTCACTTTGACATTTGAAACACTTCAAATTGCGCACGAAATATTCATCTGTTTCATTAAAACAGTTTGAAAGTTTACGATTTGATTGGCTTGCTGGTGCACAGAAAACGGCGTGGAATTTTATTTCATCATTAAGTATTTAGGGTATCCTGGAATCTGCTGAAACTTTCAAAGAAATGTTTTATTTCGCACCTTTCTTTAGGGAATACTTGGAATCTGCAGGATTTTAATGAAATGTTTCAGAAAATATCTGTCGAGTAGTTATTATTTATTTATTGCTTATTAACAATGGGTTGCCATTAGACAGTAAGTACAATTACAACAACGAAAAAACTGCATATCAATAATTAAAGTTTGGTTTGAGAAACACTAGTTCACAAAATCATATTGTTTTAATAATGACTGGAAAGCATTTTACAAGAGCTTTCCAACGAACAAGTAGGGGGGTACCATTTATATTTTTTAGATGGAGGTGGCTGTGTCTTAATGGATGGGTAGGGAGTGGACACTACCTTTGCCATTTTGGTTCCCCCTCCGAACCACCCAAACGGTTTCGAATATTTTAAAAATAATCATGTTGTCTATGAAAAAAGTTGATGGCAACTTTTCAAATTGACACGATGTATACGTTACTGCTAACATTTTTTTGATACGAAATACAACTGATTGTAGATCCATTAAATCTCCAGAAACTTTATGAAACATTTGTATCACTACTTGAGTAAATTCTAAATATTTTCTAAATAAACAGTGTCAAATTAAATTTTCTAGTACAACGTTTTTGATGTGGAATTTTATGAAATATACGCTCGCATATAATAATTGTAATTATTTGATTATTTGATGATAGCCTATTTCTGCTGATGTGGCTAATAACCGGCACCAAGTAGCAATCAACTACACTTGGAAGAATGTTATTATTATTGTTACCAATTAAAAAACATGCTAATCGATTAGTGAACTACTTAAAAATGCGTGTTCATTAAAATGTCGTTATTGTTGTAAAACTTTAAAGACCTTATAAAACAAATAGTTATTTTAGTGATCATGTTTACGACATAAACTTTGTTCCAGCTGTTCTCCGCTTTATTAGTAGAAAGTAGCACAAAACTAGCTACTAAGCTTAAGCAATAAATTTTACCAAACTGCAGACCGTACAATTAATTATACTCATTATATGGGAGTATTATATATGGTAATGTAAAAATTCGATGTTAAAAACTTTGCATACCACTCAATTTTGCAAAATCAGTTAATAAGTAGAAAATAGAATAAAACCAGGTACTTTTAATCATCACGAGGATTGCGACCATTATTAAGTGGTTCAGTTCTGTGTTTAGGTACTTGTAACTCATACTAAAGGAATACTAATGCCGCCAAATTATGCCTGTACAAATCGAAACAAAGCTTAAATAGGTCTGCTAAATGGCAAAATATTATGTAGCGTTTTTCGCTAATAAATATTCTTTATTATTACATTATTATTATTAAAATAGATTTTGTTAAATCTGTTTCAAGTCTATCACTAGAAAATGGTACTTTCTACTTTCTTTCTTTACTATAGTTGAAGCAATTTATTAATTTTACTAAAACTGTGCTTCATAATTATGCCCATACTGCAGCACAGTAACATATTCATTATAAAGCCCGAATTTCGTAATAGATAATTGACTTGCACACATTAGCGAAGGGCTCTGAATTTATGATGAGGCTTAGGTGCATGGGAAAGCAACATAATTGACCGGGGTCGCCAGTTAGTAAAACTAACTCGTCAGCGGCGACCGAGCGACCGTATTTGTCGAGCCCTGTACTTAACAACGCTAAACAAAGTGTAAACTAAAATTGGGTCAAATATTTGATTAAATCTCCACTTAATTGAAACTTGTTGATTGCTTAACTGTGTTGCAATTAATCAGAGCTTCAGTTGCTCTCCGAACTAAACATCCACACAAACATTTAATCATTTAACAATTGTGGCGATATCAAATCACCTGTATAATTTTCGTATCAACTATACAAATGGATTAAGATAATAGCATCAAATCTGCAGTGTAATAGTTTTTTCAACTTTTTCTTTTAAAAATGATAGTAAAGTGATTCTAATTGGCGTTAAAGTAAGACATTATTGCACGATTTTGTGCACATTGGGGTGCCTACGTAATATAATATGAGCGTATATTTGATTATGTTTTCGTAAATTGCCTTTGTAAACATTTCGTGTAATGACATTAAAAACAGATTATTAACATTATTACTAAGTAATGCCTTAGTAGACGTGTTTGGCATGCAAAAAAGGCGGAAAAACCGGAAGTGCTCAATGATGATCGGTGCGTCGTTATAAATAAACGTGACTTCCCGTCAACCGTAAGCTTCCCGAGGGATAAAAAACGAGGAGACCTCTCGCGCCCGTCGCTTCCTGAACGAGGGGCGCATTGCGGGGCGTGCAGGAAATATTTCCGCGTCAAACGGGAAAGTTACGGGGAGGTTAATTAGAACTTAACCGGAGCCCGACGTTAAATAATGGCCCCCCTGTGCGAGTCCTGCTCTTTTTAATAAGTCCTGAGGTAAGTCTGGGGTGTATTTTTAAACATCGCCCCGGGATTCGGTGCCGCTGTAATGATCACCGGCCCCTAGGGCGCTAATTGACATCAGCGTGCGTTGCACTGACCAAGGCCAATTTGTGACTCACACCGGTATACCTGCCGTGTCAACGTCCTTGCCTGGGACCACTTTTTTTAAGGCGAAACAGTGCCGATGCCGTCCCAACGAGGCGCCCCCTTCCAGGTGTGCCCCCCACGAATAGAATATTTTGGATTTTTCGGGGGCCAAATTGAAACATTAATCCGCGGCGTGACATTCGGCACTCACTCGTGACTATCAGATGGCGCTTAACGAGTTTTATACGCAATGTCAATATAATATCCTACATCCCGGGTGTAATCACCTTCCTCGTAATTTAGTCCGTGAAGGTCGGCGGCACGTTCATGTCGGTTCATCCTTGAGACGGACCAATTTGTCACAGAGGATGAACACCGTCGCTATCGAATGGTAAATCATTTTATGTCCGTAAATATTTGCTTTTATAGTCTAAAACTAAATGACAACATAAACAATTTATTCCAATATTTAAACAACATCCCGATAGCAACGTTTCCTACGGAGCACTTGCTTCTTTAGTAAATATTGCCACCGGGTAAAGGATAAAGGAAGGTAAAACAAACAAAAGGAGAAAGAAAGTAAAACAGAAAATAATAAGCCACAGACAAAAAGAAACACAAAATAAGGAAAAATACCAAAAGATAGTAGAAGGAAAGATAAAGAACAGAAATAGAAATTGAAGAAATGTACGAAACTTTCAAAAACAATATACTAGAAGCAACCGAAGAAAGCTGCGGGAAAACAAAAATACAGCATACAGGAAGTGGCGAAACAATGAAATAACATTAAAAGATAAATAGAAAATATATGTAAGTACAAAAAGGGCGTAGTCTTCTTCCCTACGAGTACGAAGAAAACAGAAAGGAAGTAAATACAGAAGCCGAACAAGAATCATATACACAAATTGTAAAAAAGATGGCAGGAAATTACAATGACAACCAGAACCATTGTTTTACGGAATATTAAATTAAAATAAATAGAAAACAAAAAAGAATACAACATGATAAATATAAAAGACAAAGAACGCAACATAATTACGGACGAGGATAAAATAATGCAAAGATGGAGACACTATTTTTTAGAACTGACGAAACACAACATAACAGAGCAGAAGAAGAAGAAATAACAAACATGAAAGAAATAGGGAAGATACAAAAAAAGTAGTATGCAACGGTAGTCAAAAAAAAGCGCAAAGTTGAAAAAGCACCAGGAATAGATAATACATATAACCCCCGAATTGTTAAAGTATATAGGTATGGTAGGAATGCAATAAATGACAAAAAAGGTCGTACAGCGTAGAAAACCTAACATATGGTGCCACTGTAATTGGAAATAATAAAAAAACTAATAAACCACAATGTTTTATTGGCAGTGCTAACGCTAGAAAGACTGAAGAAACAAGAAACCCTTAAAATTATTTCGAAACAAAACATCTCCACGAGAAGAAATAGATTTCGAAATTCTTTGAAATGGAGTTAAAAATAATTCACAACCACAAACAATAGTTACTCATATTTGCAGTTTAAACGAAAGGTAATAGTAAGCTGCATTTCTTCTTTCAAAATCAGGTCGCATACAAGTGCTAGACATATAATATTATGCCAGCTTTTGAAGAAGAAAAATGAAAAAAAAACCAGACAAACCACGATGTTTTATTGGCAGTGCTAACGCTAGAAAGACTGAAGAAACAAGAAACCCTTAAAATTATGTCAAAGACAAAACATCTCCACGAGAAGAAATAGCTTTCGAAATTCTTTGAAATGGGTTTAAAAATAATTCACAACCGCAAACAACGGTTACTCATATTTCAAGTGCAAACGAAAAGGCATTAGTAGGCTGCATTTCTTCTTTCAAAATCAGGTTGCATACTAGTGCTAGACATATACTAAGCCAGCTTTTGAAAAAAAAGGGAAAAAAAAATAATAAATCACAATGTTTTATTGGCAGTGCTAACGCTAGAAAGACTGAAGAAACGAGAAACCCTTAAAATTATTTCGAAGACAAAACATCTCCACGAGAAGAAATAGCTTTCGAAATTCTTTGAAATGGGTTTAAAAATAATTCACAACCGCAAACAACGGTTACTCATATTTCAAGTGCAAACGAAAACGCATTAGTAGGCTGCATTTCTTCTTTCAAAATCAGGTTGCATACAAGTGCTAGACATATACTAAGCCAGCTTTTGAAAAAAAAAAGGAAAAAAAACTAATAAACCACAATGTTTTATTGGCAGTGCTAACGCTAGAAAGACTGAAGAAACAAGAAACCCTTAAAATTATGTCAAAGACAAAACATCTCCACGAGAAGAAATAGCTTTCGAAATTCTTTGAAATGGAGTTAAAAATAATTCGTAATCGCAAACAACGGTTACTCATATTTGAAGTGCAAACGAAAAGGCATTAGTAGGCTGCATTTCATCTTTCAAAATCAGGTTGCATACAAGTGCTAGACATATACTAAGCCAGCTTTTGAAAAAAAAAGGAAAAAAAAACTAATAAATCACACTGTTTTATTGGCAGTGCTAACGCTAGAAAGACTGAAGAAACAAGAAACCCTTAAAATTATGTCAAAGACAAAACATCTCCACGAAATAAATAGGTTTCGACATTTTTTGAAATGGATTTAAAAATAATTCACAACCAACAAACAATGGTTACTCATATTTGCAGTTTATACAAAAAGGCATTAGTAAGCTGCATTTCTTCTTTCAAAATCAGGTTGCATACAAGTGCTAGACATATACTAAGCCAGCTTTTGAAAAAAAAAGGAAAAAAAACTAATAAATCACACTGTTTTATTGGCAGTGCTAACGCTAGAAAGACTGAAGAAACAAGAAACCCTTAAAATTATGTCAAAGACAAAACATCTCCACGAGAAGAAATAGCTTTCGAAATTCTTTGAAATGGAGTTAAAAATAATTCGTAATCGCAAACAACGGTTACTCATATTTGAAGTGCAAACGAAAAGGCATTAGTAGGCTGCATTTCATCTTTCAAAATCAGGTTGCATACAAGTGATAGACATATATTAAGCCAGCTTTTGAAAAAAAACTTGAAAAAAAAAACTAATAAACCACAATGTTTTATTGGCATTGCTAACGCTAGAAAGACTGAAGAAACAAGAAAACCTTAAAATTATTTCGAAGACAAAACATCTCCACGAGAAGAAACAGCTTTCGAAATTCTTTGAAATGGATTTAAAAATAATTCGCAACCGCAAACAACGGTTACTCGTATTTGCAGTTTAAACGAAAAGGCATTAGTAAGCTGCATTTCTTCTTTCAAAATCAGGTCGCATACTACTGCTAGACATAATTTTATGCAAGCTTTTGAAAAAAAAAAAAAATGGGGACAAAATGAAAAGGCTCAAAACTGTACCTATATTAATATATACATATTCACGATCTTTTCGCAAACTAGTTGGCTGGGTTTTCTTTTTGTCATGTTGGACAAACTGATTCAGTGATGCAAAGGGAGTTAATTATTTTTTTGTGTCGATGTCTACAAGACATTTGCTTCCTACCACATTGTCAGATTTATAATTTACTGCCGTTCCATTTTCATCTCTAATAAATTAAACTTTACATCTGTTATTTAAAAAATATAACCTCAAATTAAAAACAACTTAACATAAAAAAATGACGAGTTCCATTGGGGAATTCAGTTATTTCTGAAACACTACCAACAAAATTACTAGATATTCATACTCTCCTGACGCAAAAAGATCGTGAATGGAGAGTATGTCTAACACTATGTTGCAACGAAGATTATTATTTTTCTTTTGTAATATTCTTTGGGGGATTGCTTCCATCCCCTCTTTAGACGAAGGCACCGCTTTGTATATCGTCTTGCAGAAGACCTTGAATAAGTCTTTCCAAATTTGAGGATTATGACTTAGAAGAGTGTCTTGCAGAAGATTGCAGAAGACTTTCAAAGGTTGTGGTTAATGACTTCGTATATCGTCTTGCAGAAGACATTGAGAACTTTCTATATGTTGTGTATATGTGACGAAATTATACATTTTTCTACACCTACGCAACTAGTAGTTTTCATACTAAATGAATATAAAGAGCGTCTTGCAGAACACAGAAATAATTCAAAAGTTGTGGATAATGATTTGTATATTGTCTTGCAGAAGACATTGAAGACGTCTTTCCAAATTTGAGGATTATGACTTTGAAGAGTGTCTTGCAGAAGATTGCAGAAGGCTTTCAAATTTTCATCTTCGTATATCGTCTTGCAGAAGACATTGAAAACTTTCTATATGTTGTGTATATGTGACGAAATTATACATTTTTCTACACCTACGCAACTAGAAGTTTTCATACTAATAATAATAATAATAATAAATCCTTTATTAGACGTACAGATATTAAATACTAAATGAATATAAAGAGCGTCTTGCAGAACACAGAAATAATTCAAAAGTTGTGGATAATGATTTGTATATTGTCTTGCAGAAGACATTGAAGACGTCTTTCCAAATTTGAGGATTATGACTTTGAAGAGTGTCTTGCAGAAGATTGCAGAATGCTTTCAAATTTTCATCTTCGTATATCGTCTTGCAGAAGACATTGAAAACTTTCTATATGTTGTGTATATGTGACGAAATTATACATTTTTCTACACCTACGCAACTAGAAGTTTTCATACTAATAATAATAATAATAATAATAAATCCTTTATTAGACGAACAGATATTAAATACTAAATGAATATAAAGAGCGTCTTGCAGAAGACAGAAGTCATTCAAAAGTTGTGGATAACGACTTTGTATTTCGTCTTGCAGCAGACATTGAAGAAGTCGTTCCAAATTTGAAGAATATGACTTTGAAGAGTGTGTCGCAGAATATTGCAGAAGACTTTCAAAGCTTGTAGTTAATAACTTCGTATATCGTCTTGCAGAAGACATTGAAGAAGTCTTTCCACATTTGAGGATAATGACTTTGAAGAGTGTGCTGCAGAAGACAGACGTCTATCCAGAGAAGAGCAATAACTTTGAAGAATTATGCAGAAGGCATTGAAGAAACCTTTCCAAAGACAAGTGTGATTTATCCGCCGGATAGGCATACCCCTCGTGCCTGTAGTGAGAATTCTTTGGGCATAGATGGGAACCCCAACATTCACCAGTTGGAACAAAGGAAACTACGAAGGTACGGTCACGGCCATAAAAAAGTGCGAGAGGTTTTTTGCCTAGTATGAATTTGGTTTAGCTAAAGATGCCAAAAACTCCGCTGTGACCGGTCCCAAGCCCGGCTGTGAAAGGAGGAGGGTTGTTCGCAGGGCTAGCAACCCTGCAACGTAAAAGGGAGCGTACTAAAGAAACTTATACAAGCCTCAGAAGTCGGACGGATGGAAGAAGCTTGTAGAAGCCCTATAGTCCGATCGGAGTAAAGAGGATTAAAGTAAAGTGAAGTAAGTAAAGATGCCAAAAAATTATACCATCCATTTCCAATTTCTCTATTATTCTTGCTTTATTAAAAGCACTAAGTTGAGAGGCCGTTCCAAAATGTGGCTTTTTATTAAGTAACATGTAGGTATTTATGTCACCATGACCATGACATGTTACTTGATTTTTTTGCAGAGACGAATGACCTGTTACACAGCTTCATTTCACAAATTCACCATAAGACTTGTCCCACTTTTTTTGGCCGCAACCATACATATTATTAATTACACTTTGAAGAGCTTCTCATTATGGCATACCGTATTCAAGAACGTAGGTTTAGCAATCAACGCTTAGGGGCGATCAAGGAAACATGCCCAACAAACAGAGGCAATTAAATTACTCAAAGATGCGAAAACGTCGTCGAATTATTCCTAGAATAATTATCAGAAATTGGAGGACATATGTTTAACAAGTGTAGTAGGAAACACCTTGAAAAATACGGAAAGATAAAACAATAGTACCGTAGTCACGGTCAATTCATTTTACGTTAAATTATAATGCGGCTACAACTATAAACAATTAAAATCTCGTAAGCTTAATTTCGTTTGTGATTAATGGCAATCATGTTTAATTGTACCAGTTATTCACATATTTTGGGCACAGCAAGGTCTAATCTAGAGTAGATTTGCTTCAAATTGCTTTAAAATGGGAACTGTGATAGTTTTGGGCATATGAAGTAAATTAACATATATGTAGGTAAATTCGTTCAAAAAATATTCTGTAATGTATAATTTGGGAAATATCGCTATTGCCTTACTGCTCACGGAGGCGATACAATTCCAGTGTTAACCACATCTGAAATTAGAGCATAATGAAGCTAGAACTACTTTCATCTCGAACTTATTTTGAAAATCACAGCGACAATATTGTTGGTGACAACAAAGCCTAAAACATCATGTATGATTCACTTTTTGAATTAAATTATAACACCATATATCTTAGATTATTTTTTATTCAGTTGTCTAGCACTGTTTCGTCTCCCCATTATCAACGATTACAATATGATACTTAAAAGGTCGTAAATATTCTAACAATAAATGAATATGATATCTACTTATTAACATATTGATGTTTTTTTTTCTATTGTGAATTAAAATCAAGTTGGAGAGACATATTTACAATTTATTGCTGGATGTAATCAGAACTTGATAGTTTGCCGACGTCCACGATAAATATCTATGAAACTGGATTTTTTTTTTAAATTTGACACAAATCCATGTTTTAAATTATTTTCGACAAATTTTAGGTAGATTTGGTCTTTTTGAGATACCAGCCAGACATATCCTTGCTTATGAAACGAATAGATTTCCGGCGAAAAAATATATTTCACAGAAAACTTATAAAATAAAACTTGTAAAATATCAAAATTTAGGCGGAAAGACCCCATATGGGGTCGATAGCCCAATAAAGATCGATTATATATATCTAAATTTAAAAACTCTTTGAAACCATTATCAGCTAAATATTTTTATCGAGCACACACCAATCACACTGTAATCCTTTCCTTCAGTGTAGTTATGTTCGATTTGTTACATTATTTAAACTGAATAAATTAATTATCTTATCATATCTTATCCCTTGGTAATGGGGAGAAATTCACGAAACATGTGTCAGGAAACTGAATAAAAAAATAATGGATTATATCAATTTGAATTTAATTCAAAATGTGTAATATCCATTCCAACAAGAACATGTATAGTCGTGGAAGTATTAATTAAATCATATATGATATTCAAAATGTTTAGGTTGATTCTCATAAATGTAAAATTGTTCATATTTTTATTCCAAAATGATTAGAAATACTGGCCGATTAAATAGTGTCGATTGTAGGAGATCGTAGATGCATTTCCGTCAATGATTTTGAGCTTATCACCAACATTGGTACCATTGGTTGCAATGATACCACTATTCAGGCCAGGCTTCGAAACAGGTATCAAAGTATTAACATTGGCAGAATAAATTATAAAAGGCAATAACATAATTTGGAAATCAAGTCACAAAAATGTAAAAAATAGTTGCCCAGATTGAAATTTGTGTTGGCAACCATTTTACGGATTTCATCTTATGTTACGAGGGCAACCTGATAAAAAGGTACCTAACTATGAAGGAATTGAAATAATCATTTTTCAATGTAATCTCCTACTAATTCAACACATTTTTTACATATTGAAATTAATGAAAATAAACCGGCAAGAATTTTATTTTCTCTTGCTCTGCAAAAAAATTGTTAACTTCCCAAATTAACTCTTCGTCGTTGGCAAATCTTTGTCCCCTTCACTTTTTTTTAATTTGCTGAACAGAAAATAGTCACTAGGCGCCAAATCAGGGCTAGTGATTTAATTCTTGAAACTTTAAATCCTTCAAAGCATCTTGGACAATGCCAGCTTTGTGTACCGGAGCATTGTCATGCAAAAACAAAATTCCATTTTTGAATTTTTCTTTGAAGCCGTGTCTTGTATGCGAAAGATCCTGACGCCGTAGTTGCGTGGCCGGACC
The DNA here is from genome assembly GCA_951805005.1 of Othius punctulatus. Classification (NCBI taxonomy): domain Eukaryota; kingdom Metazoa; phylum Arthropoda; class Insecta; order Coleoptera; family Staphylinidae; genus Othius; species Othius punctulatus. The sequence continues at coordinate 19,375,127 of OX638145.1, forward strand.
GCGTGTTCTTTTATTGCTTTTTCTAATTTGCCTAAAATTTCGGCATAATAGATTCCTTTCATGGTGGTTTTACGTGGCATATAATCAATCAACAAAATTCCTTCCCAAAGAGAGAGTCCCAAAGGACCGTGTCCATAACCTTGCCCTTACATAACGGACGAAGACCCGTTATGTTTCCATTGCATGGATTCCTGTTCGCTTTTCGGATCATAGTGATGAATCCATGTTTCATCACCAGTAACAATTCTTTGTTTTTTTTCCTCCTGCTCTTCAACAAAGCTCCAAAAATTGTTGAGAAGTTTCAACTCGACGCTGCTTATCGAACGGGGTCAGCATTTTTGGGACCCATCTTGCACTCACCTTTGACATGCCTAAATTGTTATGAATAATGGTCCAAACACGTTCCCTGCTGATCTGCAGACTTTCAGCTAGTATATCAATTTTGACTCGTCGATCTTCAAGAATAAATTCTTCCACTTTTCGAATAGTTTCTTGGGTGATGGCCGAATTTGGACGGCCACTGCGAGGATCATCTTCAATGGACTCCCGACCCCACTTACATTGTTGTGGCCAGAAATTAACGGTTTTATAGGATGGAGAAGAATCGTCATAAACAGCTGACAGATGATTATTAATTTCCATCGGACTATTTCCTTCTCTTGTTAGGAACTTGATGACGGCAATGTGCCCAATTTTTTTCATTATAAAAAATAAATATAATACGTCAGTATTAGAAAATTTCTGTAGAAATGTACAACCAGAACTTAACAATGATAATTGCGTGACAGTTTTCTGACAGTTTAAGGAATATAATAAAAAAACAATTTTTGTTTTTTATGGCCTCCTTCATAGTTAGGTACCTTTTTTATAAGCTTGCCGTCGTAACTTTTTGTCGTTTTTCTCTTACATTTAAATAAATATCTTATAACGGATAGCCTTTGATAATAGCAAAACTTAATAACTCAATTTAAACTTAAAAAAACAAACTTTAATTTCAGTGACACGTTTTGATGCCATAGATTTCTGGTAAATTGGTGCCAAGTTTACGTTCAATTTTTTTCTTTTTCATGGCCTCCTTCATTGTTGGTACCTTTTTTATCAGCTTGCCCTCGTATATCTTGTGATTTTTATTGTAACGATTAATTTTAGTATTAAAAAAATACCAAAAATTAAAAAAAAGAATAGTTTCTCAGGTTGAAATTCTACTGGCAACAACGATTTGACGTACTCTTATCTATCTTATGCCTTGCGATATATCTAGTTCTTATGTCTTGCGACTTTTATTGTAGATACTATTGTTGGTGCTTAATGGTGTAGGCATCTATACATGTTCGTGATACATCATGAAATTAAATAAAACACACAATTTATTTGTTTATATCACACTGTTTATTATGAAGTGACTAGTTTCGATCACGTTCTGATCATTACAAACTTAAAGTTGCTGTTCTTCACACCGCATCTTTCCAATGATTTCTTGGTGATTTTCATGATCATCAATACGAATCTGAATATTTCGCTCGTGCACTTAAAGCACTCACGAAATACTTAGGTATTTGGGGTGCACTTGGGATTTAATAGTAGAACATTAATAAGGCTTATAAAATAATATCTTATAATTATCTTATAAAAGACAAAATTGCAATGTTTGTGGACATTACTGAAGGAATATATAAAAATACAATTGTATACTTATCATAAAAGTCCAGGTATCGGCCTGCCCTTTGTCACTGGCAACTCTTTGGTGCATCAACATTCAAGGCAAAGCCTGGACTGGATACCTGGACTTTTATACCTAACTTGAAGTGGTTTAACAATCCCACCCTTATAATTTTTATTGCAAGTCAATGTCATAAAAACAAACTATCGTTGCGCGAAGTATACAATATACTACATAGGCATCAAAATATTGCCGCACGTTTGTTTTAACACATGTTCATTGTCATACATGATATTCAAGTTCCTCGAAGAAGTCTTCAATAACCTGAAGACCATTTGGTGTATAAATAAACTTGGACGTAACGAGTTCTTATAGTGTAGGCCGTAATTGCGTCAGGTTATTGCCTGCCCAGTGTAAGTGTGGTATCAGTTGGGAGTTTTTTGTGTGTGTACAGTTATAATTTATCTTCAAAGTAACATGATAGGTGTCTGATTCAAGGGCAAAGTGTGTAGGAACTTCTGTGCTGGCTTGGATGGGTTCTTGGTTGATTGCTCATGCAAATATCCGTGCAAAAGGAGAGCAGGAAAAACTGGCAGAGACCGGATTCGGATTGGAGTGGTTCCGTTAGCCGGGGCCGGGGGACGACAAAGGGTGGCCCTCGTCGGATGCACACGCAGGGCTGTAGAGAGGAGGGTGGTTTTATGGAAATCGCAAAAACCGTTTGCGCCACTTACCAGTCTCAATGTATCGAACGAGCGAGATCAGCAGCACGACGTATCCACACTTTACGACCATTTTTCCCCGCACCGTGGAGCCCCACAATCACACCAAAACACACCCAATGTTCCTAAACCATAACCGAATATACAGCTGACTGTTGTTGAAGTTGAAATACATCAACCTTTGTGTGGGTCGGTTGGGGCGCATGCGTTTGTTGTCGGTCCTGTTTTGTTGCTGGTAATTGAATATTTACCGCACGGGGGGACGCGAGTCGCGGCCCTGGCACACTCACACGCGCACACGGGGAAGGGGGCGCACTTCACAGTAATCCGTTCCTGGCAATGTGCATTCCGGGAAGCCGTGCGTTTCCTCCGGGAACCTCGTATTCCGACGGTGACGTCTCGTTTCTGACTGGCCGCCCGCAGTATTGACTCACGGACTCACGACGACGACATGCCTCCCGCTCGTCCTCGAAGCCATCTATCGGCGAAATGTCACTTTTACTTTCCCGCAACCCAATATACACGATATAGACGCGCAGTTCAATAGAATTTTTTTTTTTTACAATGAATCAGCTTTTGAAATAAATATTTATACGTTTTACACGACTTGTAATTACAGTCAATCATAAAGATTTATGTACTCTTATATGTCCTAAAGTCAATTATGCGACATTTTTTTCACCTGAATAAACCCCCCGATAATCTGTTTTGTTGGTGCGATGTGCTAAAATATAATTTTAACAGCGCTAATAGTTAATGTTGCTGTTAAAATAGTTCCAAAATAGAATTCGTGATATTACCTCATTATTACCTGAGGTGAAGAAATGGCTGTTCACAAATAACTGGGCAACTATACGATTTACTGAAAAAGGGATAATACTTTATCGATGTCTCTCATTGAAAGAAACAATCGTGAAAACCAAAATTAGCTTTCGTTTTCGAGGTATCATGAAAAGTTCGATTTTTTAATAATCATATGTATTTTAATGTAGGTAGTGTACTCTGAAGAATGAAACTCGTATAGTTTAACAAACTACCAATGTAAATCAAGTTATCTAATATAATTGCAATATTTATTTAAAAAATACTTGGCAAAACTTGGAATAATGTTAAAAATTGTTCCCATTGATGGAATTGGTCTATCGGGATAAGTGACTGAAAAAAACGTCACGCACATTTCTTATTCTCTGACTTGCATGGTATAAATGCATTATTTGTATCTTTTCTTCTTTTAAATACATTTCTTTGATGTATTTTAGCACAATAATAGTTCAAACAACTTGACAATTCTATTTATTTTGATTACCCATCAAATAATTATTTTGACGTTACCTTGGTCACTTGATTACATCCACTTATTGACCTGTGTTTTTTTTTTTTAATTGAACATGGGGACGTTGTATTGACTATGTTCAGAGATAAAAAAATGTCACGGAATATATTTCTGCAGCTCCATTTGTTGCTTATTTAATACTTATACATAGTATAGTTATATATTTCTGTAGCTCTAGCTAATTATTACCTCTGCCAAGGAGCAATGTATTATAATTTCGGATCATTTATTTAATTAATTAATAAACTGTATTTTTAAGTTGATGCCCATCTGCTTCAGATGCCTTTTAAACTTAGTGTTCATAATTGATAACAATCAATTCAAAATTGAAACTGTGTAGAGTACAACTTGGTCCAAGTTTGCAAATGTCACAGTGAATATGTGTTGATTTAAATTCGTATTTAATTCGCCATTTAAATTCGTGCAATTCATATTTGCACCTGACAATGGACCTAGATAGAAATTACCATCAGTTTCATTCTACAATCAATATATCTGCCCAAGGAATGGCTATAAAAAATGTAAGACAGTTAATTCAGAGAAAAACCCTATTGTGGGTATACTTAGTTGCCTATGTAGTTGATCGAAGAGCGACTGCAGCGCAGAAACTTGTGAACTTTATACCTATGATTTAAACTATAATATTTCGTCATACCGATCACCTGGAGATAATGGGGCACGTTTTTAACTACGCACAGTACCATTTGTAGTCAAAAATAATGCTCAGATATTGATTTTTAACACAATTAAAAGTTTGCTAAAATCTAGGTAACCAAATGTACACATTCGCCCACTTTGGTTATGACAAATGTACACTTGGTTGCCTAGATTTTAGCAAACTTTTAATTGTGTTAGACTGGTTGGGCTAGAAACAGGCATCAACTTAATTCTGGTGCAATTAATATCCCCAAACAATGTCTGTTTTTAAGCTTATTACCGCGCTTATAGTTAATATATTTGGATAATTTACGCATACGGTGATTAGTTCTATCTCCTTCGTTACTGACAGTAATTGAAGGATGTTAGGGCAATTGAGAGATCACTGCTTCAACGAAATGGTTGTACTATAATTTATTCACCTTCATTTCACGATGGGGCATAGGGCTTGAAAATAAAACTTTTTAACGATTCATGCTGTTGTAGATGTCCTACAAATGTTTTATAAACGTATCGTTTCATTTTAAAAGTGATTAAGTTGTTCCACAAATAAGCAGTGCGAGGCGCATGACAATTGCTTCGCGCAATCATCAGTACTATTCATTGCTTCGAAGAAAAGTTCAGAAATCTGATATAAAACGGAATATATATATATATATATATATATATATATATATATATATATATACACACTGAAAGTGTATAAATGATTAATTTAAAAGTGCGCTTTATAATTTGCCCATAAAAGTAAACATAATTGTCGAATGAATTTGATTCGGATAGTAATAGATTTTAGAACTAACAATTAAAATATTGACACACTGATTATTACTAGTTATGAATAATGCTTGCTGATTGCTTCTGGGACACTCCTGTTATTTTAATTTGAAGTTCATACACGAAGGTAGTCATGAATGCAAATTGCCGACAAGAATCGGTAATAGAGTCGAAGAATGTTTCAAGCTAAACTTGGATGAATTGGATTTCTTGAAGAGACAATATAAACGCCTTTGTTCATAACTAGTCGTGGTTATTGGAAATGAAAGTTCCTACCCTTGGAATCTGATGGCGGACTTGCAGCTGCTGCTGCAAAATAGGGTCTGATGAAGATTTCAACGGTGCCAGCTGTCCTGTGAGCCATCACACACTTCCGAAACTTAAAAATCCATTTACCAATTCAATCCAATTCAATGAAGCAATTATTTTTTCCTGAAACACGAATACGTATTAGGATCCTACTCGACCACACCTGACCACATTGGCCACTTCAGCAAATTTTTGGAGAAAGTTTGGCGTTTGTTTTTATGGAAAACTATAAGATTTTACATGGAAATTTTTGTGTTAGTACCAAAACATGAAATTTTTGCTTTTGTAAACAGAAATATATGAAATTTTGCGTATAAAACTACGATTTTGGATATCCCTGAATATAATCACATCTGGAGAACTAGCGTGTGGATCTAAATGCAATTTACAATACCAAAATTATCCCAAACACTAATTTGAAAATGTTGGGAAATATTATTATTTTTATTATATTTAAATAACGCGTAAATATTCAAACATTCCATCCATTGTACTAAAGTGTTTAGAAATATTGAAAGGAAGTTTTCAAGCCTTGGATCATTTTTATCAGTCATGTCGCTCGGAATAAAAAGAAGCGCAATTATTAGACACCCGAAATCAACCCCAGCGACGGTCATTTACAAGCTGGCGTATTTTTAGTAATCAAAATTATCGATAATTTCAAAGGGCTGTAAATTATTTATTTGGGGTGTCTTAGTGTTGTGTTTTTACACATGTATTATCTATTGCCGCCCCTATTAGATGCGATTGTCAAATTTTATTAGACACCCAAAATCAACCCCAGCGACCGTCATTTACATGCTGGCATATTTTTAATAATCAAAATTGTCAAAAATTTCAAAAGGCTGTAAATTGTTTATTTGGGGTGTCTTATTATTGTGTTTTTACATATGTATTATCTATTGCCGCCCCTATTAGATGCAATTGTCAAATTTTATTAGACACCGCAAATCAACCCCAGTGACGGTCATTTACATGCTGTCATATTTTTAATAATCAAAATTGTCAATAATTTCAAAGGGCTGTAAATTATTTATTTGGGGTATCTTATTATTGTGTTTTTAATATGTATTATCTATTGCCGCCCCTATTAGATGCAATTGTCAAATTTTATTAGACACCCCAAATCAACCCCAGCGACGGTCATTTACATGCTGGCGTATTTTTAGTAAGCAAAATTGTCGACTATTCCAAAGGGCTGTAAATTATTTATTTGGGGTGTCTTATTGTTGTGTTTTCACATATGTATTTTCTATTGCCGCTCCTATTAGATGCAATCAAATTTTATTAGACACCCCAAATCAACCCCAGCGACGGTCATTTAAAAGCTGGCGTATTTTTAATAATCAAAATTGTCGATAATTTCAAAAGGCTGTAAATTATTTATTTGGGGTGTCTTATTGTTGTGTTTTCACACAGGTATTATCAATTGCCGCCCCTATTAGATGCAATTATCAAATTTTATTAGACACCCCAAATCAACCCCAGCGACGGTCATTTACAAGCTGGCGTATTTTTAATAATCAAAATTGTCGATAATTTCAAAGGGATGTAAATTATTTATTTGGGGTGTCATATTGTTGTGATTTCACATAGGTATTATCTATTGCCGCCCCTATTAGAAGCAATTGTCAAATTTCATTAGACACCCCAAATCAACCCCTGCGACGGTCATTTACATGTTGGCGTATTTTTAGTAAGCAAAATTGTCGACAATTTCAAAGGGCTGTAAGTTATTTATTTGGGGTGTCTTATTGTTGTGTTTTTACACAGGTATTATCTATTGCCATTGCCGGTCAGAATTATCAATTGCCGGAACTCCGCCATTGCCGGTCCCAAGCCCGGATGAGAAAGGAGGAGGGGGAGGAGTACCAACCTCGTTAAAAAAACCTGGGTTTAGCTGGCTCCGGCTAATAGTACCCAGCAAGGGCCCCGTGTCCAGGGTACGGACGAAGACCACAACGGTGAGGAAGGTGAAGAGGAAGACCTCAAGTCGGCGGAATCGGCGGAAGTGGCAACCTTGCTTTTAGGGTTAGTTAAAAGATAAGGGAGATAACCCTGACATAAAATTCTGGTCCTCCAGGATGGGGGTTGAGGCGTCGGGCCAGCTCCTCGGCACTCGGAAAAACTCGAAATTTGCTAAAAATCCTAATATCAAGCCTCGGAATACGGACAGACACACGGACACACGACTTAAGCAAAGGAAACGGACAATGATTGTTGGCACATGGAATGTGCAGGGACTGGCGAACAAACTGGGAGAAGTAGTACAGGAGTACATAAAACAAAACCTGGACATTGTATGCCTTACAGAAACGAAGAAAAAAGGCAGTGGTAACCAAATAGTACAAGAGTATTTACACATTTGGTCAGGAGTAGATAAAGACCAAAGGGCTAAAGCAGGGGTGTCCATACTCATTCGGAAAAAACTCATTAACACCATTAAAGATGTTCAATATGTCAGTGAGAGATGCTTAAAAGTAACTCTAAAGGTAATGGGACGGGAACTCGTAGTTATAGCGGCGTATTCACCTACAGAGGATGCGGTAGCACAGATTAAGGATGATTTCTATATTTCCTTAAGTCAACAAATAGAGTCAGTCAAACCATCACAAGAAATCATACTAGCTGGGGATCTGAATGCCAAAATTGGCTCGCGTGTTAAGGATGCTGTAGTAGGGCAATTTGGAGAAATAGCTGTGAATGATAATGGGGATCGTCTCATAAATCTATGTAATCAATACAAACTAAAGATTACAAACACCTTTTTTAACCACAAGAACATTCATCGATATACCTGGGAGCGGCCGTCCATGAACCAAAAATCTATCTTAGACTACATTATTATTAAACAGGAATCAAGCACAAAAATAATTGATGCAAGAGTTAAGCGCGGTGCAAACTGCGGATCAGACCACTATCTGGTAGTAGCTGGGTTATATTACTTGTATAGATTAAACCAGAAAAAAACAAATGATATTCTTGAAATAAACGAAGATCTAAAGGCGAAGGAGTGGCCTAAATACAAACTGGAACTCCTACAACAAGAAAGTATAAGAAAGTTATATCAGAATAGACTTGAATCTCACTTAACTAGAGAAAATGTCAGAGAAGATGCTAATGAGGAAAATACCCGGATCAAGAACGCAATTCATCAAGCAGCAGGGGAAGCTCTAGGAAATGTTACCAGGAGTAAAAGAGACCAGATCTGGTGGAGCCAGAGAATCAAGCAAGCGGTCGAAAAGAAAAAGGAAGCCTATAACAACTGGCTTATGCAAAGATCAGACGTATCCAGACAAGAATATAAAAGCTATAATAGAGAAGTAAAACGAATTATTGCCCAAGAGAAAAGCAGAACTTGGGAAAGAAAGTGCTCAGAGATAGACAGCTATTTGGGTGGATCACAATCCACAGAGGTATGTCGAGTTCTAAAGAGTATGAAGACCAACACCGAGAAAACACCCATATCAATGATCGATAACGTAACTTGGAGGCAACACTACATCAATCTCTTAACCGAAAATCGTCAACAATACAAGGGCAGCTACATAAATACGGAACCTGAGCAGGGAGAGATACTGCAAATTAATATAGAGCATGTACAAAAGGCAGTCAAGACGCTTAAGAATGGAAGATCACCTGGCCCGGGCGGGATTCCTGCAGAACTTATTAAATATGGAACCGATACTCTATGGAAGCAACTGACTAACCTTATAAACTACTGCTTACGTGAAAAGATCTTACCAGATGAGTGGAAAACCTCTAATATTGTATCAATACATAAAAAGGGTAGTAAGAAAGACCCCAACAACTATCGAGGTTTGAGTATTACTAGCTCACTAAGTAGACTATTAGGAAGAATAATCAAGGATATCCTACAAACTGCAATCAATAATAAAATTAGTGAAGATCAGAGTGGTTTCACTCCCGGACGATCATGCGTTGATAACCTGTTTATACTACAACAATTAGTTGAAAAGCGAACATCAGTAGGAGAGGAAACTTTTATGGCGTTTATTGATTTAGAAAAGGCGTACGACTCAATCCCAAGAAACAGACTCTGGATGGCATTAGAAGTTCAGGATGTTAAAAAGAGCATTATTGAGGCAATAAAACTTATATATTGGGATAATGAAGCCACTATTAAAAACGGAAAAACAATGTCTCTACCCATCAGACCGGACAAAGGACTAAGACAGGGTTGCTGCCTCTCGCCTATGCTTTTCAATCTATATTTGGAGACAGTGCTAAAGGGATGGAGGAGAAGATGCAGTGGCATGGGGGTGCCGATTGGGAATGACTGTCTCTTTAACCTGAACTTTGCTGATGACCAAGTGGTCATAGCTCAGGACGCGTTTGATCTAGAGTTTATGCTGGAACGCCTGAATAATGAATATAAGGAATGGGGAATGAAAATAAACTTCAATAAAACGGAATTCATAGCAGCTAACTGTCAGGCAAACTTCCTTATCATGTTGGAAAACAGCATCCAAATTCGACAAGTCCAACAGTTCAAATATCTAGGAGCTATGATTACCCAGGATGGATTAGGCTCTCATGAAATTAAGCGGAGAATAGAGAGCAGCCGCAGAGTTTTGGGATGTCTAAACTCTGTGTTCTGGGACCAGCACATATCAAGAAAGACCAAGAAACATATTGGAAAGTCTATGGTGGAGTCCGTGCTCTGCTACGGTAGTGAGGTATGGGTAATGAATGCGGAAATGGAACGTCGGGTGAATGCAGTAGAGATGGACTACTTGCGGCGAAGTGCTAGAGTGTCCAGACTCCAGAGAATGCGAAACGATCAGATAAGAGATTGCATGGGGGCAGAGGAAACTATCAACCAACGAATTCAAAAGCGAGGTCTGAAATGGTTTGGACACCTCATGCGCATGGAAGAGGAACGATGGCCCAAGCGAATATTCCAGTGGGTTCCCCCCGGAAAACGTAAGAGGGGACGTCCGAGAAGATCTTGGAATGAAGGCATGAGGAAGGCCATGACAGCCCGAGGATTAGACGAAGAAGACGCTAGGGATAGAAGAGGATGGAGATTAGGAGTGGGAAGGCAGCCTGCGGCTGTATAACAACCCTTAAAAAAAAAAAAATTATCTATTGCCGCCCCTATTAGATGCAATTGTCAAATTTTATTAAACACCCCAAATCAACCCCTGCGACGGCTTTTACATGCTGGCGTATTTTTAGTAAGCAAAATTGTCGACAATTCCAAAGGGCTGTAAATTATTTTTTTGCACTCCCTGCATGGTAAGTACACTGTTATAACATTGATTTAGTGGAAGTAAGTCAAACTTACCGATAAAGCTTTGGTTACTATGAGCAACGGGAAGTAAGTAATCACTTACTTCCCTCAGGGAAGTAAGTAAAATAATTTCAATAGCTTTCTTTCTCTGGAACCAGTCATTAAAACACTTTTGATAACACCCCTTCGACTTCTCCGGCAGTAGGAAGGAACAGGCAGCATCTGCAGCTTCTTCAATTGCCATTTCTTGTTTATTTTCATTGGAATTCATTTTACAACTGAACGAATGCAATTTCTGACATTCACACTTTGTTTGAAAAATAGTCTTAGCAACCAAAGCCGTACTGACATTTTGTTCATGTTGCGAAAATAAATTAATCAAACACAAACAATTAAACCAACTTTTGGAGTGGAAAAACAGTTATAAGCAATTTGAGAAGTAAGTTTTAACCAGTCTCGGCCTTTATTGCTAGCCCTCGCTGTCGCTCGGGCGCAAACTCGACCTCGACTGGTAAAAGATACTTACCTCTTAAATATCTATTTTCAACACAACACAATCGTATTTCACCATTTAGCACCTTATACTGATATGTATGTAATAATACTGTAAGTTGTTGGAGGTAATCGCTGTCGTTATTATGGGATTTTGTACACCAGTAAATTATTATCTTGTAAATTAGCGTGAAATTTCATGAGACACCCGAATTAAATTGTAAACAAAACCGATGCGATTGTCATCAAATCCGTAGTGTTGTGATTCATAATAACAATCCCGAAGAGTATAATGAACGAACAAGAGGTAGTACCCAAGGATGAGGATGTCTTCGGGTTGGGCTGTGCCCTGGAGCACTTCGCCGAGTACAAGGAGGTGTTGGACCTTATAGATAACCTCAAAAACATTGTGAACTCTAAGCAGTCTGTAACCGAAAGGGCATACGAGCGCTTCGTCGATGTGCTGAAGCAGTACCACGAACAGCCTCACTTGCTCGATGCCCACCTGGAGCCCATAATCAACAAGCTCATCTTGATTGTGCGTGACCCCGAGGCGCCAGATGAACTCAAGCATGCCTCGTTCCTCTACATGTACTACATCATTAACGTCAGGGGGTACAAAGTCATTGTCAGGCAGCTGCCGCATGAGGTAAGTAACTAATATCCTGCATGTACTACATCGTTAACGATATTAGGTATAAAAAGTTTAACAATATTTTTGCAATCATTGTGATTGCAATATGATTATGATGTCGTTTCGTAGGTGGCTGACTTCGAGCCTGTCCTCCGATTACTGGAGGTGCAAGATCCTAACGATTCAGTTACATGGACCACCCGCTATGTCCTTCTGTTGTGGCTCTCCATTATCGTTATGATACCATTCGACATGTCGAGGCTGGATGGATTTGAGACTCAGGGTGAAAGAGAAACCTCTAAAACAGTGATGTCACGTGTACTGGATGTCTGCAAGATGTATACCACCGTCCCTGATAAATGCAGAGACGCTGCTGCCTATTTGATTTCAAAGTTCCTCACTAGGTTCGTTTTATTACATAAATAAAATATCACAATTTCAATAGAACTACTTCTCAGATGGTGCATTATTAATCGGTGTGGTATTAAGTCTTGTTATTACGTATGTTAATTATTTGATTTATGTTTAGAAATGATGTTAAAGAGAAATACATGAGTAAATTCCTCGATTGGGCGTGTGAATTGAGTGTATCTTCCGCGAGCAGTGCGTTCATAAAGTATGGAACTCTTGCGTCGGTGGCCATGATAATAAAGCATGGTAAACGAGATGACATCCTGCCACATGCCAAAAAATTGCTTCAGTGGATCATTAACACGGAATTCAAGAGCCATCCAGGCAGCAATATCCAGAAACTGATTTACAAGATCATCCAGAGAATAGGTAAAACGATTTGTAGTTGTGCCACTAGCTAGTGACAGCATTGTAAAATTTTTTTTTTAATAATTGATTATTAAGTAGATTGGAATTTTTATAAATTTCTGTAGATGTTCTTACTAACAAATTTGTTTGTTTGCTGGGGCGATAAATTGCTACTTGGTATCCAATTGCAATGAATAAAAAAAAAGTCTGCTTACACATTCTAAATTACTATTTAACACTTCCGTCTTGTAGAACCAAATTATTTAGCCCTGCTGACTGGCTAAGTAATCAAAATCAGTGACATACAATTCTGCGTTATTATTCTAAGTGTATAAAAAACATAATTATTGTTATGATTTTTAGGTTTGACGTTCTTGCCCCCAAGGATTGCCACTTGGCGGTATCAAAGGGGAAACCGATCACTGGCCGCAAACTTAAGCTCAGGCGATGGGGAAGCCTATAAGAATGTCGTAGTCAGCTCCGGAGACAAAAAGGTGGTGATTGAGGAGGAGGATATTGACGTTCCGGAGGAAATGGAGGAAGTCATTGATCAGCTCATTCAGGGCTTGCGCAGCGGTGATAGTGTAGTTAGGTAATTAAGAGTAATCTGTAATAAGCAAAATTATAATGGGGCAACTTAAAAATTTGAATGTGTAATTAAGTCTCATGACTTTTACTTGATGGTCATTTTTTTTAAAATTTGTACCTTAAATAAACATTTCTAGACCAAATATCACTGTTGTGTTGCATTAAGTGAATGTCTATTTCAGGTGGTCAGCTGCAAAAGGAATCGGACGTGTAACAAGTCGGCTTACTAAAGAATTGGCGGACGAAGTTGTTGGTTCGATACTTGAATTGTTCAGTCCCAGAGAAGGCGATGGAGCATGGCATGGAGGCTCTTTGGCTCTGGCCGAATTGGGTAATTTTTTGATCAAAGTATTGTATAAAAAGTTACAATTTTCTGTGTAAACATTTTTCCTTCATAAAACTATAAACATTGTAGCAATATTTGTAGCGTTTGGTGTCGAAATATGCCACAAGTTCGAACCAAATTTTCCATTAATTCATTAACTTATATTGCCGTACTTTTCATAGTTCTCTGTCTTTATAATCAGGTAGGCGAGGTTTGCTACTCCCTCATCGGCTACCGGAAGTTGTCCCTGTGATCCTGAAAGCACTGGTATACGACGAGCCCCGAGGATACTCGTCAGTTGGCTCGCATATCCGAGACGCCGCTTGCTACGTCTGCTGGTCATTTGCCAGGGCTTACGAAACTGAAGACTTGAAACCTTTTGTGAATGATATAGCTGCTCAGTTATTAATCGTCACTTGCTTTGATAGAGAGGTAATTAGAACGATACATCCCAGCTGTGACGAAGTTTTGTAATAAAATATCTAAATTGTTCTGTATTGCAGATCAATTGTAGAAGAGCAGCCTCAGCGGCTTTTCAAGAGAATGTTGGCAGGCAGGGCACATTCCCACATGGCATAGATATTCTAACGATTGCTGACTTTTTTGCTGTTAGCATAAGAACAAATTCGTATCTCAAGATAAGCGTATATATTGCACAGTTCCCCGAATACACTCGCAAGCTTATAGAACATCTGGTGGAGAGGAAGGTCTTGCATTGGGACGTCGCCATCCGTAACTTGAGCGCCAGTGCTCTGTATAACCTCACTTCGATGGTAATTCCTTGTGTTTCATTGAATTTTTGGGCGTTATCACTGCAATCTATAATTTAAAATTCATTGAAACCCACTAATACATGATTTTTTACACGTCAGAAATTCTCAAGCTGAACAAAACTTGAACTCTGTATTGTATTAAAAAGTTGAAATACTTACAACTGGATTTAAGCTTGACGACATTAACCCATTGCTATTAAATGCTGATTCATATATTTTTTATGCGATGCAATGCTACGTTGTGACAATGCAAGCACTATAGGCATTTTCAACGGTGTTTAATGCGCAAAATCTAGTAATCAGCCTTAATTGTTAGAACTGATGAGGGAAAATATTCCTTTGATGTTTTTACCTATTTGATAGTATTGATTATGGCCAAAGTTTATAAAACAGGTCGTTCATACGCAATTTTAAGTGAAGCCATATATGTGATACATCGATTGGATCAAATTACTGCAGAGGAACTCACAAAACTTAATCTCATCCCATCATATGTGCCAATTTGAACTTGTATTTCAATGTTAAAATTATGTTTTAAGGCACCCGAGTATATGGTCCAGGAGGTTTTACCAAACCTCTTCGAGAAAACGAAGAATATCGACCTACATTGCAGGCACGGAGCCATTCTGGCTATTGGGGAGATCTTCCACGCGCTTTCTGAAGTGTGTGAAGTGCGAGGCATTAAAATTGATGAGGTTATTGATGCAGAAATCATTGATAAAGCCCGGGAATTAATCCCTCTATACAGGACACGACTTTTTTTCCGTGGTTTAGGAGGTGAGCTAATGAACGAAGCGTGCTCGAAGTACATACAGAAATGTTCAATTGCACACATGCCGTTCCACAAGATGCCCATAACAGGTATAACAAAAATGTGCTTAAATTTCTTAACATAAATATTGCTGTATCGTTTTAGATGATTGGTTGTCGTTGCTAAACAACTGTCTCTCGTACGATTTATCGAAAATCCGAGTTGGCGCGA
Organism: Othius punctulatus; assembly: GCA_951805005.1. NCBI lineage: Eukaryota > Metazoa > Arthropoda > Insecta > Coleoptera > Staphylinidae > Othius > Othius punctulatus. Next base: position 19,390,395 of record OX638145.1, read on the forward strand.
CCGATGCTCTTCCTTCCCTCCTCATGGAGTACTACAGTGGCAGTTCTGAAGAGGAGCGCAAGGCGCAATTTGAAATTGTGGCAAAGTACCTGCAGGTACTGAAATCTGAGGCCAATCAAGTATCAACGATCGGTCACGCATTAGCAGTAGGATCCATGCCTTCCTTCATGCTAACGCCCTACATTGATAACATTGTGGCTGCTCTAATTCAAGCTGCACGCATCACTCCAAGTACTCCCGATTGGGCTGAAAGTCGGAGGGACGCTATTAATGCGTTGACTTCCATTTCTAAAACTCTGGAGAATGAAATTGGATCGGGTAAGTTTCATTCATACATACAATTTAAGATTGTTTTAGCCATGATTTCATTACAATGTTTTATTTTATTTTACAGTACTGCTTGAGGACCATATACTACCAATGTACGAGTGTTTCCTGAGGGGTCTAACTGAATATACGCAAGATAAGCGGGGTGACATTGGGGCCTGGGTGAGGGAAGCTTCGATGAGTGGCCTTCAGACAATTACTTTGCTGATGGTGCAGAGGTATCCTGATTTGTTGACTAAAGAGCTGATGCTGAGGGTGTTTAATGGCATCGCCCAGCAGGCTGTGGAGAAGATCGACCGTACCAGAGCTAAAGCGGGAAAAATTTTCTTCGGTTTGATCCACAAGTAAGTTGAACCTTTAACACATACTATGCATAAGCGAAAAAAATTGGGGGTTGTTAAACTCGTATCATATTTTAAAATATATGGGTCCAATTCTAATTTATGCATTATAGTTTTATATGAAAATAAAATGCTTAATTAATGTGTTCGTTTGTTTAGTGAGCCGAGAATACCGAACATTCCAAGACATGATGAGTTAATTGACCTCCTATCACAAGAAGACTGCTCCATGTTGAATTGGTACTCTGCAGCAGCAACATTTCCAACGTTTGTCAATTTAATTAAATTGCCCGATTACACATACAATCTGATGCTTGGATTCGTCAGTAGTGTTGGTGGAATGACTGAAACACTTGTACGTACATACATTTCCGTAATTTATCAGATTAATGTTCAATTTGTGCCATCAGCTGAATGAAAAGAAATAAACTTGAAAAGTAATAATTATAATCAAAATACTATTAATGCACCATCATGAAAAATTAATTTAAGATCAGTGGGACTGATGTTAATTAATAGGAGTAATAATTTATTGAAGTTATTGGGTTGTCATATTATACATGGTCATCAGCAACGATGTTGAATTCTGATAATATTCCGTCTTTCAGGTTAAAAGTTCAAGTCATTCACTGTTTGAATACTTGAAAGCCGAGCTGAAAGAGAAAGGTGTGGAAGAAATTGTTCGGCTATGTGACGTAATATACAAGATATTCGAAGATTTCCAGAGGGTTGACCGGGTAACGGTGCCAATGTTCCGTTTTCTTGACAAGCTCTTTACTTCAGGATGCATTCATGTCATTTTGGACGACGAAACGTCCGAGTTTGCTAAGAAAAGTTTGAAGCTGATCCAGAAAGAAATTATCGGCTGTAGAGATATATACAAGTTAATTGATGGGATCAATGTTCTATGTCAGTTTATACAGGTATGAATTGTTATCATAGTAGTATTATTTATATATTAGGTCTGAATAATCGATTGTGATACTTGCAAAGGATACTTTGTGATTATTCAAACCAATAATTCATTTAGTAATTTGAACTAAATCGATCAATTTTATAATTAATCTTACAGCTACATTGCTAATCCAGTCTTGACTATATTGTAGGTGAAGAGTGATGTTTGTAATGCAGCCCTATTCCAACTAAGCATCCTCTTATGCCACAAGCAGCCATATGTGAGGAGGTCAACGTCGACAAAGCTTTTCGAAAGCCTACTCATCTACGGTGACAATTCTATCATCCCTGTGAATAACCTGGATGAAATTTCTACCATACTCGGCACAACAAACTGGGAGGATCCAGTAGCGGACATAAAACCCATCAGGAACACGCTGTGCGGCCTGATGGGGACCAAAGTGCCTGTAGCCAAGCCACGAGAGTAACCAGAATGTACTAATATTGTGATTATAACTTGCACTCACGCATTAATAGACTCCCTAACATAATTATTTACTGAATTATTTATTTACAGTATTTGCTTATTTAATTGAATTAATTGTGTTTATCCTTTATTTTTTATACAAACCATTTGTTATTTTTAATAAACATTTATGCAATTTATGTGTGATTGTAATGATCACCTAAGAATACGTCGTCACAATTATTTACCTTACCTGGTTTCTGGTAAACCATCCAGCACTGGGATTGGTTATCTACCATTTTTTAATAATGGTAAGGCATAAGGCATGGTAAGGTATTACAGAGTGTTTAATTGAATTTATTAATCAAAGTTATTAGGGATTGTAAACATTAATTTATTACAGTTTATATTGCCAGATAATACAGCATATTATCGTAATTTAAAATTGTCGAAATACCACGTACTCATCTTTGAACTTCTGGTGTCCATTGCAGACTGTGTGTCAGTCTCGAGGCACTTATGTGATTTTCATTGGGGGTCTCCCGGCCCCCGGACACAGGCACTAATCTTAGTAGATTGTAGAGTAGTATATGCTGAGCTTGGACCGTTTTTTTGGTTAGTTTTGATTTATTTTTCCATGATCTGAGTTGTGCAGATAAGAATTAGTTTCGGCACTCCATTTGTGTTCCGCGTTTGGGTTTTATTGATATATGCCAGATGTATTTTGGTCTCCGGGGCATGTGGTCTCACAGATCGGCGGTATAAATGGTAAGGTTCATAGTACCATAATTTGTAAGTTGCTTCTGTAATGCTCAAGTTGAAAATTGAGAGACTATTCGCTGGCTTTTGCAGTTTTTAGGGAATTCTCATTTTTTCTGTTTCGTTTATGTTGTATACCGCGCGTTTTCGTTTTATTTCTGAACATAGGGTATGTTCAGTTTTAAAACGACAAGATCAACCTACGCTAAAATTCAATTTATATGCAACCAAATACCAAATTTACTAGCGTCGATAACTCAATTATAAAAAAAAAAAATGACAAATTGATAACCCATTTAATAAAACGTCAAAACTGTAGACACAATATGTGTTGCATATAATTGAATATTAGCAAAGGATTGATCCCGTCGTTTTTAAACTGAACATACCCTATGTTCAGCGATTCAAAAAACGCGTGGTATAATAGTTGTTTCGATATTAGTAATAAATAAATGTTATGTGCATATTTTTATTCTATTTTGTGCATCTTTCTATCCAATATTACATATCGTGATACAGTTAATTGCCTCATAACCGAAAAATCCTAGCAAAAAACACTAAAAGCCTTCATTCTTATCAGTCGCCCTGTCATCGGCGGGCGATTTTCACATTTTGTATTAGGATCATAGGAGTGTAAGGACATCGCGTAGAGTGAGACACAAATAAGTCTGTTACCCGGAGTGTACTGTTGGTGAACGGCAGAAACCTGTATTATCTTCCGAGGTAAGCTTTCGCTTTTCACCGATAGATGTCGCCCTAAAGTACACTTCGAGCCACAAAATTCCAAAGGAATTCCATTTGAATAGTATTTGTTTTGTTGCACAATCATCAACAATTAGTACGGCATAAAATAATTGTATCGCGGTCAAAATAAAAATTGCAGGGACGCTAACAATTATAGATACCTTACCGGCATTAAGCAGTTCAATATTTGACCGGTAGATGGAAGTTGTCTTAGTTCAACAATTGGTCGCTATATGGCACCACGTAACAGTTCAATAGCTGGCCGCTAGATCGCGCCACTCACAATTCTATAGTTGTCCGCTTGAGGGCACTACCTGTAGTTCCATAAATGATCGCTAGATGGCGCAGAAGGTTTAAAATAATTAATTCTTTATTTTCAGTTAATGTTAAATTTAAATCAGCCCTGAAGCCCCCAGCTGTTTCACTTCACTAGAACCATTATAACAGTAACAGCGAGCTTAAAATTGCACACAATTAGAACGGCAATCACCAGTTTCTATGAACTATACCTGCTGTACGTATTTACCATAAGCCTGCACAATGAATGCACCATTATTCACATCGAATAATATTACAATAATCCATAACTTCTGAATGTTTTAACTCGCCCGCGAGGGTCTGTATTACCGTCTTTGGGCAGTTTTTGCTACCCTCCGATAGATGTCCACCTAAAGTACACTCCGAGCTACAGACTTATCTGACTCTCTCTCTTCTGTTTCAGTCTCCGAATCTCCTTTCACTCCTATGATCCTGATATGAAAAGTGAAATTACGCCTCGAATACGACGACACGAACGACGGATATGAATTTATTATTATGATAACTAGGGATTATGATAACTAAAAATTTCAAAATAAGCGCTGAAAAATGCAGGCGAATTTAGAAAAATAAGCAACAAAACACTGGAAAAAGTTTCAATATAACAAAAAATATATATATATTAACAGCAAAATATACAAAATAAATAAAAAAAAAGTAGTGTAAAAATAGTCAATATTTTTATGAAAACCATTAATTACAATGTAATTTTCTAATTTTTCTATTTTGTAATTTTCCCTCTAATCGGATAAAATATTTTTACAAACGGATAAACTTCTCTCGACAATAGGCGCGTACTTAAATGCAAATATTAGGAAGAATTAACACCTAAATTTTTTTTATTTCAAAATTGCCTTGTAATAAATTCCTTATTTTTTGAAGTTTTGTAAAACCCTCACTTTTTCTGAGTACACCATCAAATTTGTTTCGTATTATTTACGCCAATTTAACCAGGTTCTTCTTGAAGGGATATTTTAAAATCATGGACAATCACGACAGATTCCATTAAGAACAATCATTACTTTTAGAGTTTATTTTTATTGAATCCCAAACCAAAGTATAGTTAGGTTTTAGAATTGCTAAATATTGTTCTATCTCTTGATTTTTAAAATATATTTTGACATTTATACCTATGTGGTATCAGTAGACGATGCAGAAAATTCCAAAACCTACATTGCCGCATGCATCCCAAATACCACGTCTAGTGATGATTGGTTTCGGAGGTAAAGGTATATGGTGAAATTTACTGAAAATGGCTGAAATTTTTCCAAGTATTCAAGTCCTTCCTTTGCTTAACATTTTTAATTGATTGGCCTGGTGAAACTACTACAAAAAAAATGGATAACCTTTACGTTTGTAAGAGACAAATTTTGATAGTCCTAAGTGTTAGAAGCTAGAAAAAAAAATCTGGGGCTCTCAAGAAACTCATTCAACAAATTCGATAATCTTTGGAATCGAAAGACCTCGATGAAAATCAAATTCTATACCTTTTTTTATTGCCAAAATTATACATATTTAACTAATTCTAACTCATGCATCATCTGATTCACCCAAAAACTTAAACTAATGTGAGAGGAAATTAAAAACCACAAAAATTCCGATACTGCTGAATTATATACATTTTTTTGCTACCCTTGTGCAATCAGATATTGCGTATAAGAGATTAAACTGATGCTAATTCATTCCAGGGTTTATTTGTATTGGTATATAACGATGCTGATAATAATCGATAAGATTAATTTATTACATGTATATAAAAGTGTATGAAATATACAAGAAATCGGTGTAGAATGAATGAGGCTACAAATTATCAATAAATATATTTATATGGAAATTGATGGTAGGAATCAATTGTAGAGTTTAAATCCATTGAATCCTGCAGAGACGGATATCTGAACTGCAATCCAAATGCATGCTTTATTATTCAAATATTCTAATATAGATGGTCTTGAGTGAAGCATTTTAGTAACCGTAAAGTTGCTAAATACATACATTTCCACCATTACAGGTGGTTTCTAAATTGAGAAAAACTTGGCTCAAATAATATAAATAAATGCCATAATGGGTCTCTAATAAATGTAGGCTGGCGTGTACCCAGAAGGAGTCAAGCAAGTATTTTTTCTGCCCCAAATGGTAACTAACAAACAATTTTTTAACATGTCGATTGTATTGTTCAACGTCATTTGCAAGAGATGTGAACAGCGCCTGGTACCAAGCGTAGTAAAAAAAACTTTATTAAGAAACAAGAAGTATTAACATGAATTAACATAAATTAGCGGTGAACACTTTTCTTATTTATAAGCCCGATTCAATTTTTGCTGAATCACGATACTATTCTTGTTTTTTATCCCTATTAATCGCACAATGTGATTGTTAAATAAAGTCGCGTTACTGAATTTGTAAAGTCATTCCCAACCTTTTGAGAAAATAAAAATGAGAGGAATTGTAATGTAACTACATAAATATTGTAATTTTAACGTTTGTTTGCGCGACAAAAAATGCGTTCAGCAATAAATTATGTTTATGGTTTAAAGGTATACGGTTTATAAATATTAATGAAAAGCTGATGAAGAAATTCAGCGGATTACATAGTATAAAGCAAATGCCATATTTTCTTGCACACATTATTGTTTTTTTTTATGAAATCTATTAATACACTTTCATTCAGATTGGTTGAAATTATTAGCTTTGAATCGGTCGCGTTAATTATATTGAAAAATCCTCGAGTCAACTGAATGCTAGTCAATACGGCTGACGAATGTATATACAAAATTGCATTATCAGAAAAATGAAGTTAATAAAAACACTTCATTTTATTTTATAATGACCAGGTTTACCTTTAATGATGTAATGTCAAGTGCATATTACAATACTATTATTTTTTTGTCTATTATTCGCGTAATTATGCCATTTTTCCATACTATAAATATTCATCTATACAATACTACGATTTGTTTACATGAAATTAAGATGTCGAAGGACATGCTTTTAAATGCGTTACATTTGTGTCACTGGCACACTTAATAATTTGTTTTTGTTTGTTTTGTATGTATCTGTATCGAATCGCCGCAGTCCATTTTAGGAAGAAACTGATTCTTCAAATTTACGTAGTGTTGGAATGTTGTACCCACTTAAACATATTTTGGCTTGGTAACTATTAATATGTTAAAGTGTTCCATGAAACTGAAAGAATTACAACTTTCACTGATAGCAACACTATGCAAATAATTAAAAAAATGTGCATATTTGCACAAATGAGCAGTGCTTCTAAGGAATTGCATTTTAGTCCTTGAGAAGTTTTACATTTAATGGAATAAACATATAATAATTATTTGCTTGTAAACTAATATATCATCTAAGATGAAAATAAATTTGACATTAGAGTTTTAAAATCTGCAGTGATCAAAGATATCGATCGCCAGGAAACTTATCGTAGAAGTTTTATATAGACATGTTTGGTACAATTGGTTTGAATCGATGATTTCATTCGATTATAGCATGTGATAGATATGTGATTAATTAAATATAATTTATATTAATTGAATTGGTACTATAACAATAATAATAATATGAATGAAATATGTATAAAATAGTGAAAATAATGAAAAATTAAATCAATAGAAACAAACATAGGTAGTAGTTGTGTAACCTTAGATGAACCTAATCAACGACCAACCAACCATAAGTATGTGATAAAAAATGCAAATTTTATTGTTCTGATTTTGAATTATCGAATAAATCACTTGGTCACACATAAATATCACAGCATGGCGATAACAACGCAGATAATAGTTTCGATCGCGTGATTCCATGTATACAGAAACAATGAGCGAATAAACTGCAAAAAAAAATAAAACTACGCGGCACTCTAGCAATTTCTGCAATTTTTTAGAGTATTGAATCAGAACGTATTTTGTAAACCTGTAAACATGTTATTACTCGTATTCGTATGAGTAAACACGGGACAATTAAATGGACCGTCAATAACAGCTCGATGGCGTGTATTCGCAAGACGGTTAATTAACCCATATAGAATTGTGTGAATTTTATAGAGCTATTTAACTTCCTGCAAAATCTGCCAGTCACCATTACAATACAAAATGTATTAATTATCGCTTCGTATGCAGCGTTTTAATCACCACGTTACGGGTTTTTCGTGAAATGGGCTTTGCTGATTTACATGTGTGATTATCCGAGGAACAGCAATGTAGATAAATATTCATTAAGATAATTAAAAGGTAAAGTGATACATTTCTTGCAGGGTATGGTATAATAATGAATGCTAATTTAGTGTTCTTATTGCTTCGCGCTCGTTCTAATTACGTATACTTACAGTTATAATATTAATGTGTAATCCATTATTTAATGAAATAAAATTTCATTCATACCTTATTGTTTGAAAATTTCATGTAATTAAAAATCATAATAGATATTTTATAAGAGGTTTCATATATAAATAATTGAAGTTAAACAGAATGGAATATCATATACGGAAATATATATATATTAATTTATTTTGCATAAGGTTATATTATTTTTGCTACTGCAGTGGTACTCGTAATTTGTGGAATTGAAAGGATGTTTCTCTATGTTAATATTTAAATTCTCCTCGGTTCTTCGCGAAATTGCAGGATGCAAGTTGAAAAAGTAAATAGTGTGGAGCAGAAGTCTAATGAATCCAATGCACACATTGCAAGGACTCCAATTTCTTAAAATACCGGGCAGGAGGTTTAAATTCTTGGCTTAAAAGATATTCCATTTTTGAAATCTTACTGCTTCGTTTGCAAGAAAGTTATGTGTAAATATTGTACGATATTATTATTGGTGCAATACTACTCGAATTATTAATTATTACATATAATAATTTATAAAGGCTGATATTACTCAATATTTGTAGAATTATTGGAGGTTAAGCCCAGGTTGGGTATTAATTATTTTCAATTATGTAAGCATTACATTACACCACATTATATTTTTAATTTAATTTTGAACCATTTGTTGACGGTAATCATTAAATTAATTAGCATAATTTTATAATTATAATTTATGGATCAAAAAATTGTAAATAAATGTTTAAAATGCAAATAAATCACATGCGAAGACCAACGGGTTCTTCAGCAGTGTATACTGCAGGGTGTGTTAATGAGATGCTAATCGCCAATAATGTCAGAGTCTTACTACAAAAATATACCTGTACCGGAGATCAAACATAGGCCTTCATACCAAACCAAACCGGCCAAACTGGCATTTATGATAAGATAAGTTGGTTGTAAATCTAATTATTTTGTACTCGGTCTTCTAGAGCAAATATTTTTTATTACAACTGATTTATGTAGCTCATAATGGAAATGAAAATTGAAAAGATATCGTTAGATATATGAAGAAGAAGCAAAGCAAGGGAAAATTAAATGGAATAACATTTGTAGAAATATATTTTTTCGTTAGATGAAATATTAATAACTTTTTAAGGTAATCCGGGAATTCATGAAACACGTTGCGGAATATGATTGACAATTACTCGCTTCTCTGCATAATAAACTGTTTACAAAAAAAAAATCATGAACCTCAAGCGGAATAAAAACTTGATCCTAATTAACATGCTACATAGTACTGACTTGAATGATGCAATAAATTGAACAATAGTAATGAATATATTTCATATTTTTGTCATCTCTGCATAGTAAATTATTTTCAAAAAAAATCTAATCTACTCGGATGTAAAAAACCTTGAGCATAACATTACAAAAGGTTGACTTGTAATAATGCAAAAATATAATTACAGTAGTTCATAATTATATATATATATATATATATATAATCGTCGATAGCCTAATAAAGATTGTTTATATATATACATATATATATATATATATATATATATATATATATATACTCATACTGTCTTTTACCACAGAATTGTGTAGGAACTTTTTCATGTTTTTACATTTTTGTTTAGTTTAAACTACCTCATATACAAATTTAGTCCATTCTTCTTGTTTCTTGATAGTACTCTTGCTTCCATAAAGGTTTTTCCTCTTTTCTTTAGTATCTCGATCATGTTTTCGTCTCTTGTTTTCCTCGGTCTCCCTCTTCCTTTTTGTCTTCCGCCTCTTGCTTCCCATACTTTCTTAACTGGTCTTTCTTTTCCTAACCTTTGTAGATGACCCCACCAGCTCATTTGTTTTCTCTCAATAATAGTTTATTAAGATTCTGTTTGCAGTTCTTCCCTGATATCAGAATTTCTTATTTTATCCATCCTTGTTACTCCCCTTACTCTTCTCAAAAACTTCATTTCCATTGCTTGTAGTTTGCTTTTCTCATTTCTTGATAGGACCCAGGTTTCACAACCGAACGATAGTATAGCTCTGTATATCTTAAAATTCGTCAATTTTAGTTTTTCTTGACAGTTCCTTCTTATTTATTAGTATTTTGTTCATTGCATGATATACTTTGTGTGTTTTCTCGATTGTACTGTTTATTTCCTTTTCTTGTTTACCTTCCCTTTCAATTTCTACTCCTAGATATTTGTAAGCTTCTACTTGTTCTATTTTTATGTCGTCGATCGTTATATCCATCATTTATTGTTCCCCCATCATTAGTACTTTTGTTTCGTCTCTGTTTAGCCTCAGTCCATAGTCCTTTAGTTTCGCTCCATATACTTGATCCAGTGCATGATATACTTTGTGTGTTTTCTCGATTGTACTGTTTATTTCCTTTTCTAGTTTACCTTCCCTTTCAATTTCTACTCCTAGATATTTGTAAGCTTCTACTTGTTCTATTTTTATGTCATCGATCGTTATATCCATCGTTGATTGTTCCCCTATCATTAGTACTTTTGTTTTGTCTTTGCTTAGCCTCATTCCATAGTCTTTTAAAGTTTCGTTCCATATATATAGGCTTTGCTGTAGGTCTACCTCTTTTTCTGTTATTAATACCTCGTCGTCTGCGAAAGCTCCTTCTGATATTGTCACATTATTCATGTTTCTATGTCCGACTACTAGTTTTTTTTGCCTTTTTGGTGCACTCTTTTATTATTTCGTCCATATGGGCCATAAACAGTAATGGACTCAGGCCTCCTCCCTGTCTTAGTCCTCCATACGTTTTGAATGGTTGTGAGCGTTGGTTCCGGTACTTCGCCATGTTTGTATTTGTTTCATATATTTGTTTTATTAGTTTTATTGTCCTGTCGTTTACTCCTTTGTCTCCTAGAATTTCACATAATTTTTTTCTTTTAACACTGTCGAAAGCTTTCTCTAAATCGATGAATCCCAAACTATGCTTCGTCTTTTTCTGAACCCACTTTGCGATTCCTCTAGTCTTGGTTCTACGATTTTCCTGATTTTTTTGTCTATAATACACTCAAATATTTTTACCACCGTGTTCGTTAGCGTTATCCCTCGGTAGTTTGTGCATTCCTATCTGTCTCCCTTTTTGTAAATAGGTAGTATGAGTGCTTCTTGCCATTTTTTTGGAATGATTTCGTCACTCCATGCTTTGTTGTATATATATCTAGCAGTAGTTCTGCTCCCTTTGTTCCCATCTTTTTCATCATTTCTGCGGTGATTTTGTCCGGCCCTGGTGCTTGCCGTTTTTTTGGGGTTTTTAGTACTTCAGTTAGTTCTTCTATCGTTATTTGTTCTTCCGTTTTCTATTGTATTGTTGGGTTTTGTTGTGCGATTTCTGTTGTTATTTCTGTATTTTCAAGACCTTTTCAAAGCATTCCCTCCATCTCTCCATAATTTTTCTTCCACCTGTTAACTGTTCTCGTTTCTTGTTTTTTATCTGGTTTGAGGTTAATAATTATACGCTTCTTCTATCAGTAGCTCCTGAATATTGCATATTATTAATTTAAGGACCATGCTCTTGCAATGAACTCGAACGTGGTATCCAGGGGTGGAGTATGCACTTTGCACTACCCTGAACCCTTAAATGTTCGGCTTACAGATAGTTCGCCTCGTTATACTTATTTCATGTAAGCTTTAATAGCACAAAAACAACGAAACATATTTTAACCTAGTAGCTTTAATTTGTCGTTGGATACTTAACAACTCGAAAGTCAATGTTGTCTAATTAATAATTATAACCACATCAATTTCAGTAGTTGTTGTTATGTATTATTTGTGCAGAAATGACCTAATTATTTTTGTTTACTACTTTAACTGCCAAAAAATTATTATTTATATCCAACGCAATACGTCTATGGAACGAAAACATTCGTACTATAAAGTTTAATTCCCTGAATTGCGATAATCACCTAATTGATTTGTTTACCACTCAATAATACTATAATAGCAGCATAAAACAGTACCTCAGTCGATGCAGTAAAGTAAAAGGCCACAACTATAACTCTCCAACACCGCGTTTATTATGCAACTAAAAGTGCACAATAAATCAGCATTTGTAGGACGAAGTCAATAAATCCAATGTAAAAAAAAACACAATAATCGCATATTACTGCCGTAAGCCGGCTGTGATCAGGTAGCGTTTACGAGCAGGAAAGCAGGTATTATCCTTCGAGGAGTGTTTTTCTGCCAGCAGGACACTGCCGATGCCGCTTCGTTGCGGGGGTAATAAAATCGACGATATCCGGCGCTGTCTTGCTCAAAGAAACGGGGAAATCCAGGTCCGAATGAGATTAGTCGAATCGGGAGAGGATAACGGGATCGTGAATCGAAGCTTGTAGACATTAATAAAAAAGATACTGCAGGGGTTGAATGTGAGGCATTTTCGGAAAGCGGTGTTATTTTTTGTTGTTGTAAATAAAGGCAAAGCATATTTGCCATATTGGATTGGCAAAGCATATTTGCCATATTGGCAAACTGAAATACAGTTGTACGACGTACACCTAAAATACTACAATATTTCAAGACAATGACGACCATTCGTAACATAATAATACGTAATCTACTTGGAAGTAAATATAGAGTATTGGGTTTAAATTGCATCCCAGAAAATGTATGTAAATAACTGGAAATGAATACGAAGATATTGCGTATTATAGAATATGTATAGTAGAGATAAAATGTATGTTAATGAATATGTTTATAAAAAACCTACAATATTTTGCTTCCAATGGAAATTATAGGTGTGTCGGTCTATTTTACAAATAGAAAATTAAAAAAAATCCTTGAAAATTCTCTAAATTTATATGTGAATGTGTTGATAATTAACTTTATGACATGCCAAAAATTGACTGGAAGATACAAATGGTTAACAATTATGCGGCGATAATATAAGGAACGAGTACCCGATGGCTATCTTATCAGTAATTTGAATGCCACCTACTAGTATAAGTGTATTCATTTCTCGATACGTCTCGGAGAGTGAACAACGCACCGTAAAAGCAATGTAAGTACATAATTCGTGAATTGTGGACTTTCGAAATTCCAAGTGAAATATGTTGCACAGCGATCGGACCTTTACCTCGTATCGCAATTGCCTTTGGTTTGTCAATTCGCCCTCGTCGAAGATTTCTTGCGAAACGCCCCTAATCGTGACCAAGTTTCCCTCTGGCGTTTTTGCAAGCCCAAAAACAACAAGTAACGGTTAAATGCGTAGAAAGGTAGAGAGAATGTCTTTAATTGCGATTTGAGCACAGATACGCGCAACGTTAATATTGCGTCGCCGAATGAAGAGTCGAGTTTTAGATTTGTGTTTAGCAGGTAATGCAAAAAACATGTTACATTATGTAAGAATTTTAATTATGAGCAGTTGTAAAAAGCTAAACGTATAATTTGGTGTTAGTGCTAGTTGCAATTATTTCAAGTTTATATAACAGCAACAAGATTTGTATATTACATGGCTGAAATATTTGGGGAAAAATGCACTGAGCTAAAAAAACGGGTAAAGTAAATAATGTAATTGGATGAGTTCGTAATCACGCTGTCCAGAATGTTGGAAAGATGATCTCCAGTAGCATTGTTTCTTACCAAAATATGCCCAGGAATATTTCTACATTTAGTATTGAGTGTTATGTTAAAGTTAGAGTGTTAAGTTAAACTTCTTTTGATTCACTAGAAAACTTTGTTGATAAGCCTTCACCAAATTGTCGCCTCAATAGACAACTGTGTTTTCTTCCTGGAAAATTATTCCACAGCAAGACTATATGACAGTACACTAGACGATATAAGAAATATAAAGTTCTAATGAGGTTTCAATATCAATCAATGTCAATCAAATTATAGTATTAAAGCGACGATATGTTATAAAAATTATATTTTATATAATTTTATATAATTATATTTGTAAAGATGTCCACAGCACGTGATAAACACGTAACTACATTCCTGTTGTTGAAAAAAATCACATGAGAACAAAATTTGTGATAAAAGCTGTGAAACTATAAAAACGAAAATAATAATAGTAAATAAATAAATTATAGGAGCAATAAAAATCCCTATTAGACAATTTTGCAAAATTCTAGACTTAGTATATTTTTTGAGATTTTATCGGCGAATCGCTGCCTATCTTCTTTGACATTAGCAATTCCTAGGTCATTGAGGAAAATTTAGCAGCTTTATAGATAATTTTTAGCAGTGATATTCATAAAAATTTAAACCGTAGTTTAGCGGTGGTTTCGCAGTGTTTTACAAAGGTTAAATTGTGATTAATAACACTGTAAGTGAGGAGAACTTATTTGTCTGATATAGGTATATATACTACTATTATATATATATATATATATATATATATATATATATATATATATATATATATATTTATGGAAGCAAGAGTACTATCAAGAAACAAGAAAGAATGGACTAAATTTGTATATGAGGTAGTTTAAACTAAACAAAAATGTAACAACATGCAAAAGTTCCTACACCATTCTGTAGTAAAAGGCAGTATGATTATATATATGTATATATATATATATATATATATATATATATATATATATATATATATATATATATATATATATATAGGTATAGGTATATAGGTATATATACTGACTATACTACTATTGCGTGCTCAATGCGCTTCTGATGTCGTCGTGGGTTTATTCTATCTGGTAGTACAGTATATGACTAACTTTATTTGATGGTTAGTTTGCGTGATTAACTGGAGACTGCAAGAGTGAGCCTTAAATCTTCAAATAGCTATTTATAAGTTGATGAGAAAGATCCTCTCTTAGCGGTACGAATAAATTTCATGGGGATAACATTACAGAAACACATTTAACTTTTATAACAAAAATGCCTTACGTCATATCATTGCAAAATGGTTTCCAAGAGGAAGTTTTTCTAGCTGCATATGGTGGAAACCTACTTTTTAAATTGTTGGTTTTTAATTTTTATACTAAATTGCTCCTATAGAAAGAAATGTAGTCTATAATTATTTATATGGTCAACACTGCTTATTGAATTCACTATCTTAACGGTTACTGCTTGAAGCGCGCTATCAATTATTAGTCACACATCCAAAAATAAATATACACAGATAGATAATTGGCAACTATATACATAAAGCGAGGCACATATACAGGGTGTCTTAAAATTGACGCCCGTGCTTTTGGGTTTCCATTCAGGGGGCTAAAACTAATCAGGGGGAAAATTAAGAGTGGAAAATTTTCCGTTTGTCCCTCCTTATAGAGTTATTGATAAAAAAAACAGGAAAACATATCTGTCAAACTAATTGTCAAATCTGACAGTTATGTCTGCAGATTTGACAAAATGAATAAATCAAAATCGTGTACTGACTAATAATATTATAAAAGAAGGTATTTGTCCCTCGTTGTAGAGTAATTGATAAAAAAAATGTAAAACATATCTGGCAAACTAATTGTCAAATCTGACAGTTATATCTCTAGATTTGACAAAATGAATAAATCAAAATCGTGTACTAACTAATAATATTAAAACACAAATAACAAATAATAATTGAGAAACAAGATATTATCTGTATAATATAATAGTAATCGGTATAATAGCACGTAAATAAATTATTCTATTCTATGGTATTGTCCACATCTGTCAAACTAATTGTCAAATCTATCAGTTATGTCTCTAGATTTGACAAAATGAATAAATTAAAATCGTGTACTAACTAATAATATTAAAAAATAAGATATGTGTCCATCGTTATAGAGTTATTGATAATAAAACTGTAAAACACATCTGCCAAACTAATTGTCAAATTTGACAGTTATGTCTTTAAATTTGACAGAATAAATAAATCAAAATCGTACTAACTAATAATAGTATAAAACAAGATATTTGTACCTCGTTATACAGTTATTGATAAAAAAAACTGTAAAACACATCTGTCAAACTAATTGTCAAATCTGACAATTATGTCCCTAGATTTGACAAATAGTTTAAATTAAAATCTTGTACTAACTAATGATATTAAAAGACAAAATATTATCCACATGTGTTAAACTAATTGTCAAATCTGACAGTTATGTCTCTAGATTTGACAAATTGTATAAATCAAAATCATGTACTAACTAATAATATTAAAAATACATAACACATAACAAATATTAATTAAAAAACAAGATATTGTCCACATTTGCCAAAATAATTGTCAAATCTGACAGTTGTGTCTCTAGATACGACAAAAATATTAAATCAAAATCGAGTTTTGAATAGTGGTCGGAAAAGCTATTGTTTACATTTTTATCAATAACTCTGTAACGAGGGACAGACCGAAAATTTTCCACTCTTAATTTTCTATTTCTTTTAGCCCCGTGAATGCAATTCCAAAAGCACGGGCGTCAATTATGAGACACCCTGTATAGATAGAAAGTTAGAATGATAAGGTGGATACATTTCTATAACTTTTAATTTATATACTTGCATATCCACAAATGCATGAACCTATTATGATTTTTTTTAATAAAATTATTGGTAAGAAAAATGGTTCAGAGTTGCCAAAAAGGTTCAAGGTTTTCGATCAAACTTCAGGCCTATGGGTTGTGAGCGATAACGAAGAACAATACTGAATAGGAGTACCTATAATTTATGGACAGAAAGAATGCAAAATATGTTTTTGTAGCAATTTTGAATTTCTACCTCCTGCAATTAGAAATTTAGATATATACTTGTCTACTTTACATAAAGAAGTGGAATGGCCTAGGGCCAATAGCCTAATATAGATCGTTTTCTCTCTACTTTTTATGTACAAAAAAAAATCTTGAAATGTTTAGAAATTTATATCCATTAAAAATTGATTTAGGCAAAAGAGCAAAATATAGATTAGGAGATACAAAGGGTATTTAAGAAGTCAGCTAGAATTCAACGTATATACAATTAACAGTAATATTGCGATAATAGTAAGGAACGAGGACTCGATGGCTCTTATCAGTATCGATAATACAGTTTTTAAATGCCACGAATTGTATGTATTCATTCCAACAGTTTCATAAAATAATAGCTATTTATGGTATAAGTGAATAAAATCGAATTATATCCACGAAGAAACAGATTAGCGCAAGAGGCGAAGCCGAGTGCGATAATGTTTTCGAGTGGATGAAATGCTTTATTCACGTGTATCATACAAGATTTTTTTTCCAATTCGTTATCAGAATTGAAGAATTTGCGCGAAGTGTCACATTGTCAGGTGATAACGAAAATTTTAAGGATAGTGCGAATGTACCTATTTTTTAACTTTATTCACGTTGTCAATGGTTACAGTGAATTAAGTGAAAATGTAAACATTTTATTCACCCATTCAATTAAAGTGTAGTCTAAACGATGAGATTCAATATACATAATGAGCATTTTAATAAAGTGAATTGAAAAAAAAAAAAAATTAATAATCTTAAAAAAAATAAGTTTCTGTGTCCTGTTAAATTTGAACAGACAAATAAAATGATAAATAACAAGATAAATGATAATTCCCAACAGTTACATAAAACAAAATAAATTTAAATTAAACAAGCTTAAAAAAATGAAGTTTCTGTGCACTGTTAAAATTGAAGATATAAATGATAATTTTTTGAACACATGTATATAAACCTTACACTTTAGCAGGACGTGCAAATGTAAAGAGTACAAACAATTACTGGACCTTGTATCGTTATTATCTATAAAATAATTATTAAGTTACATAAAACAAAATAAATTTAAATTAAACAAGCTTTAAAAAAATGAAATTTCTGTGCACAGTTAAAATTGAAGAGATACATGATAATTTTTTTAACACATGTTTATAAACCTTACACTTTAGCAGGACGTGCAAATGTAAAGAGCACAAACAATTACTGGACATTGTATTATTATTATCTATAAAATAATAATTAAGTTACATAGAACAAAATAAATTTAAATTAAACAAGCTTAAAAAAATGAAGTTTCTGTGCACTGTTAAAATTGAAGAGGTACATGATAATTTTTTTAACACATGTTTATAAACCTTACACTTTAGCAGGACGTGCAAATGTAAAGAGCACAAACAATTACAGGACCTTGTATTGTTATTATCTATAAAATAATTATTTGAAGAGGAATTCCAAGAAAACTTTACAAGGCCTCCCCAAAGGCAAACAAATGAACATAAACAAACTCTTTCATAAATACTGATGTTTGTATTGAGCAAATTAAAAGAGTTTGGAATATACAATTATAGAACCTTGTAATATTATTACCTGGAAGAAAAATAATTATTTGAAGAGGGATTGCGAGAAAACTTCCAAAGACCATAAAGCCATACGAATCAACGTAAAAAACTACTGTTATAAATATTGATGTTTATTTAATTCTGTAGAAACAAATGTTTAGATTAGTAATAAAGTCAATCATAAATATTAAAGTAAATATGTTGCTATAATTTTGTAGCAAGAAATGCTTAGATTAGTAATAAAGTCAAGTAGAAATAATAAAGTAAGTATATAAAAATAAATTAAACGCAAATATAGTCTCGCTAACACATTTTTCAATTCTGGTACAACGTACTGTATGTTACTTATTAAATTTCGCACCCCCATTAGTAGCAAATCTAAGTATTAGGTTTTAAGTTTTAATTGCAATTTTTTTTTTGAAAATTTAGAGAAAATATAAAAATTGTAAATTCAGGCTGAAAGGCTGCGGCTGATGGCCATTTGAAGCATAGCAGCAAGACTTTCTTTTTTTAAAATTTAATAATGTACATACAATAAGAAATATGTAATTGCTTCAATAAATTATATCTTATATATATATATATATATATATTAAAATTGAGGCGTTTAGTTTAAAAACAACTCAAGTCAAAAGATGTACAAATCGAGTTATTAACAGTACACGGTTCTTAAAACCTCATTTTGGTTTACATTTGGAAAGTTTACTGGCGGACAGTACTTTCCGCCTTTAAAGAAAGAAACTAAACAAGAAACTAAAGGTACTGTAATTGTTTGTAGTCTTTACATTTGCACGTCCTGTTAAAATGTAAGGTTTATAAACATGTGTTTAAAAAATTATCAGTTGTCTCTTCAAATTTAACTGTGCACAGTGCACTGTTGGAAATTATCATTTATCTTCTTATTTATCATTTTATTTAGCTGTTTAAATTTAACAGGGCACGGAAACTTCATTTTTTTAACCTTATTTAATTTAAATTTATTTTTTCCAATTCACATTATTAAAATGCTCATTATGTATATTGAATCTCATCGGTTAAACTACACATTAATCGAATGGGTGAATAAAAGCGTACATTTTCACTTTATTCACTATAACCACTGACAACGTGAATAAAGTAAAAATATAGGTAAATTCGCACTATCCTTAAAATTTTCGTTGTCACCTGAGAATGTGACACTTCGCGCAAATTCTTTAATTCTGATAAATAATTGGAAAAAATAATAAGAATGAGTTCGCAAACAGCGATCAACATCCAAAATTAAAATATGTTTTATCCTGGGTTTTCAAATTTCAAGGTAGATCTAATCTGATTTCAAATTTACGCCTTAATAAGCCAAGAATAATTGAAGCATTAAGAACAACTGCAGCACTTGAAGCTAAAATATTGTACTTTTTAAAATTATCTTATCTTATATTATTGAGTTCATTACGGCTTATTAATGAGCAAATAAATTTAAAAAATCCCAAGAATATCACTTTCGCTTTGTTATTGTTGTCGAGTGGAGCATATATCAGTGTAGGTCATCGATACTAAAAGCAATCGAACGATTTTCTAGAACAATATATGGACGGCTGTCTGGCAATGAAACGTTAATGAAAGTAGCTTTTCTTGTGGCAGGTCCTGCCAAAGTATAGTAACTTTTAAACATATTTTTACCTCCAAATTTACATGGTTTCTAAAACGTAAGTGTAGCAGTTTTTTATTTATTATTTCACCAACCACTAATGCAAATGCCAAATTTGAAATATTTTATTGACGTTCCATTCGAAAATAAGCAACAATATTATTTCTACTCTTAAAATAACATGTTTATGTCGTAGTTATTGTCTGTTTGGTTTGGTAGGTTCATTGCCAGGATTGTTAACGAAATTATAATCAGATTCTTAAAATATCCACTTTTAATATGAACAATTGGTAATAGGAATTATGGAGGATTATGGTAATCCGTGGATTTTTACATTTTGAATTTTCAAAGCCAATATTATGACTTGGCGAGCTTCTGCAATCACCGATTGAATTATTTGTATAATGTGAACTAAAAAATTGAGTATCCTTATAGATTTTTTTGTGAAACTTAACTCTTATTTTTCCTTTAAAATTATAAATACCCAACATATGAAGGACATTCTCAGTTACCCAAAGAAATGAGTTATAACTAACAGATTATTAATAATAATATTATAATAAACGATTTGCAATTATTAATATAAATGAATGAATTTATTACACACATTTTAGTAATAATTACATTTTGGACTTGTAAATGAAATCAAATACACCAGTAGCGAGCGGTTTTATTAACACCGAATGTTGTATCTTTTGTCACATGGATGCGGCAATTAATTAGATTGCCTCCCACATGCCCGTATCACATTTTGCCATATGTGCATGAAGTATATAGATTAGGGAATCTGTTTCGTCCAGCAGCTTTGCAAATTAAACTGCTCCAGGTCCTTGACAGTGACAAACCGCATAAGACCGTCGACGAGGGAAATATCTAATTTCCCGGTAGGGCGATAGGGAGTGGCATAGATAATTCATACCTCGGAAACTAGTAAAAACACCACAACATTTAACCTAATTCGGCCCCATTTTTGTTATTGTCAGTCGGAGCCGTCGAGATAACGCCGGATTCAGTTATAAAAACGGAATGTGTGTTAAATAACGCTAATGCAGCCTTGACTTCTATTTACATTAGAAGATACGATGGCCAAGTTTTTATGGATACGAATATTGAGTGTTCGAGCGCAAGTGAGAAACTAATTAGTTAGTCATGAATGTTTTAATGTAAGTGCGAAAATTATTGGTCATAATCGACTAATTTAAACAATACACAGTTTATGAAAACGCAACTGCATTACAACCAAAAATTTATATAAAAATACATTATAAAGAAATATGATGGAAAAATTCCTGTGGTAGGAATTCTGTTATTTATTCTCCTACTTCCTTTTCGTTATATGCTTGCAAATAATATGTTTTGTGGGTAGCATTGAACAACCAAGTACTGAGAAATATAATTGAAAGTAAGAAGTATTAATAATTGTTCAAAGTTGTGATTACATTAAAAATAAATAATAACTTAAGTGTAGTCTAGTAAGTTTAGGCTCTGATTAGTAGGGGGTTCGATTCTCGCTCATGGCAAAATCGTAAAATTACCTCCAAATAAATTTTTCATGTGGCACTTTCTTAGAAATTGACCACCAATCACAGAAAATGAAACTTTGATTTAACGAAAAATATTATCAAATTTTACTTATAATAAGTAATGACTTATTATTAGTAAAATTTGATAAAAAATAGCATTTATAAATATTTAAGTTAATGATATTATTTTTTATATAAGTTTAATAAACTAAATATAAGGCACACAGATGCAAATATAAAGAATAAAGAATCATTGATACAAGCCTTGACATAGTGATACATTATCAATGCGATAAGTATACATATTACTGATTAAATAATGAGAGTTAAAAAACTTGCACTACAATTCTCTGAAAAGCAATGCTGTTAGCATGAGTACACGGATGTTGGACTCCTCAATTATCATTATTATTTATGCTTTATTTTTTGAGATACTAACGAACAAAATATCTCTGATAGTAAACTAATAATAATAGAGATGAGTCGCTGAGTAGAGAACATACTTAATTAGTATTACCATCAGTTTATCTCCTCGAAGATACGGTTCTGTTTGTGTAAGTTGTATAGTTTATATCCAAATAATATTATTCTGTTGTGGGAAACAAATATCTGTGCTATAAATAGATTCATATGGTATTAACGGATCTAAATTATGCGCGAGATCTTGCAAAATTAACACATTCATGGAGGTCTAAAAAACATGTTTTGTGCATGACACATGGAAAAAATGGATATGTTAATTTACTCTTTAATTTATTTTCTTTTTAAGTGTACTTAAGACACTTATGACCCATAAAGACGGGTTGTTTTTTTAGTAATGCGGATTTATGGCTTTTTTGACGTTTCAACTCGTGCTTTATCATATAAAAATTAACTACAATGGAAAAATACTATTATGTAATAAACTTAATTAAAATTAATATATACCGAGCTATATTTGAAATTAAAAAAAACTATTGCATAAGTATTGATAGTGTAGTTTGAATTAATGATTTATTGTAAATTGTCCTATTAATTAATTATAGTACTTTTTATACATAAATAAATATTGCTGCTCTGAAAGCAAATAAATAATGTTATGTTATTGGTAAAGAATGAATTGTTTCATTGTTGATATATGGTGATTACATGAAAATCACTTTAATTCAAATCACAATCGATTCGAAAATAAATGTTTTAAGTTACGTGACGAAACAATAGAGTGTTATATCTTTATAAACTAAAAGTGATAATCAAATGAAGTAAACGTGTTTTATGTTTTATCACCGTTATGAATTATCACAAACTCGCAGCTTCCGCGTTCATTTTCTTACTACCAATGACGTTTTTATGGCATGCATTGAATTGCAGCTTTCCTTGAAAGGGGTCAGCATAAAAAATATATCTAAATTTAGCTATTGAGGCTAAATATGATGTATGCATAATTTAATAAAACCATTGCTTATATCGTATAGGAAGTGAAACAGCCTTCCTATTGTTCATGTTTTACAGCCTCAACCCAGTAAAACAATTTCAATGGCAATTTCATGATCAAGTATAAAAAATGACATAGGAATTAATTGATTATGTGGAAGTATTTAAATATTAAATGATTGCCTCCAAAGCAATCCTGATAAAATTCTAATCATAATACAAGCAAATATTCAGTGATTCAAGCAATAGAGATAATTATTTAATTGCTCTCAATAATACTGAATTGAATAGCACAATCTTATATTAATACATCCAATCATATATCATCGGTATTGAATAGGACTGACAGATTAGTTGCGTTTTAGAAAAAGAAATAGAAATTTAGAAATTTATATAAAATAGAATATAAGCAGGCTGAAAGGCTGCGGCTGATGGCCATTTGAATCATAGCAGCAAGACCTTTTTTTTTTAAATTTAATAATGTACATACAATAACAAATATGTAAATGCTTCAATAAATTATATCCTATATATAGAATATAAGTTAAGATTGCAAGTTACAAGTTACAACTTGGAGTCATTAGTCATAATGCTGAACAGGTTTTGTGAAACATTGATAATTTACTACTTTATATGAACAATTAGGTACTGATGTTAATTGTCACGATTAAAAATATTCGCATCAAATAATATACTTATGTTTTTAAATATACTAGCTACAATATATTATTATTATTATTATTATTATTATTATTATTATAATCTTTCTTCTTTTACCCTTTAGGGTGTCGAAATGGTGTTGTCTTTTCTTCATGTATTTTCCTTTATAATTTGATACCACCGTTTCTTGTTTCTTGCTATTTCCTTCACTTGTGCATTGGTTATCCCCCTCTTATTTAATATGTTTAATATATACTAGCTCCAATATAACAAACCTATAGTGGAATATTCATGGAGTCATTAAATTTTATTAATCAGAGGCAGAATGGAACGTTTCAGTAATCGTCTATGCAAAAAATAGACAAAACGGGAATAAATATGCATTGCGGCATTTTATTTATATATGTGGTTGTGTGGTTTGCCCTCACGAGAATAAATAATTTAACTTGTTATTTGTGGTTATTATCATAGTGGTAGTGAAAAATACATCTACTATATTCGTATGTACAGTCTGTTATTTAACATTTATCGGCATTGTTTCCGAAGTAAACTATACAACCACAATATTAATAATAGCGCTGATACAAACCACAAACCACAAATACAAAGCTCGTGTCTGCCATAATAATAAAAATTAATGCATTGCATCTTTATTAAAAGATTACAACTTTATTAAATTTAAAAAAAAATAGATAGAAATATTGATATTGCTAACGATATTAATTTACTAATTTCTAATTTCTCTTAAACTTATTTGCAATTTTCTAATCTTCGTACTTTGGTGGAGTGTTTTTCAATCTCCATATTTAATTATCAATCCAATCCAATCCAATAAATCCAATTATAATGAACAATTACATTCATTTTCTAATTTATAATTTCAAATTTTTCTTAAAATCAATTTGTGATATTCTAATTTTTGCAATTTAGTGGAGTGTTTTCAATCTGTTGTACTCTAATCTCCATATTTAATTATCAATATAATGCAATCCAATAAATCCAATTATAATGAACAATTAAACTTACTTTTATGTAATTGCTAAACTAAAATTAAATTTTATTAAATATTCATATGATATTCTAAAAATCGAACTTGCAAAAAATAGATTCAAATATTTTGAGTAGGTATGGTATTTTGGAATCTAGTTATAAACATCGTTGGTATCAATAAATAAGTTAAAACATGTATATCTATTCATACTTAGATATACTTTCACATATGTACATAACTGTGTATTTATGTATGAAAATGTATGAAAAATAAGTTAAAAAATGTATACCTACTCATACTTAGATATACTTTCACATATGTACATAACTGTGTATTTATGTATGAAAATGTATTTATGCATACTCAAGGAAGCTTGAACTAGCATTCATAATTAATACCTGAGAAATGAAGTAGCTTCATCACTGTCAAACTTAACTTCCTAATTACGTACGAAACGTGTTTATTAAGTAAGTATTAATGCGGCGTTTACCGTCACACATTCCATCCAGAATATTTAAATACATAAGTGGCATTATTACAATTACGTACCCACAAACAAATAAATAGTAATTAAATAATTATGTTAGGAGTAATTACAAAGAAATGGAAAACTTTGCAAAGTAAATGACCTCAATGGAATTTGCGTTGTAGAGCAACCAAAAAATATAATTATAAATTATTCCACCGTTTTAGCACCCGGTCTTCTCATCCACTGATGACTGAAAATTGTGTAGGTGATTAACCTACAACAAGATCAGAAACGATTTGGGCAGGTAGTTGCTAACGTCCTTGTGGGTGTGTCTATGCTGAAGATAACTTATCCTAAGAATGCCTAATAGTTACAAGACTATTGCTTTAAATGGTGTGAATAAAGTGAAAGTTCATTAGATCCTATAAGAAAACCCTCAAAAAATGTCGAAATATCAAGAAAACTGTGCTCTAGAATTTAACAATGCCCAAAAAGTGTGAGACTATTACGTTTAAATACATTTTGAGGAGTGACAGTTATTTTATAAAAAAAATATCTTATAAAAAAATCCTCAAAATTTATTTTACAAAATACCAAGAAAACTGTGGCAAAGCATTTAACAATATCTAAAAATTACTTCGTGAGCTCTTCATGTTAGAGTTGACCGTAAAAAATTGTAAATTTGTAGGGTTGAATGCTACTTCAAATGATAGTCAAAGTTTTAAATCCTGAAGGATTCCTGAAAAATATTCAAATTAGGTACCAAGAAAATTGTGGCAACAATTTAATAATACTTAAAAATTAATAAAGTTGATGGATGAAGCAGTTACTATGTGATAATTAATCATGATGATACAAAAATGAAACACGTTACTACGTTTTTCATCACTTAATTTTTTTGTTAAACACGACTGCAGTTTCGACCACAATTAGGTTATTCTCAAGAATTCTTATATTTTGAATCACTTCAGAATGACCTAATTGTGGTCGAAACTGTAGTCGTGTTTAACGAAAAAAATAAAGTGATAAAAACGTAGTAACGTGTTTAATTTTTGTATCAACTTTAAAATTAACTTGTAGATTGTACGACTTGTACGTTTAAATATTTTTTCATAAATAAATTACAGATTTTGAAACCAAAATTAGTGCCAAAGAATTTAACAGGGCCGACAACTTGCAAGACTTAAACTTTTGAACACTTCTTCATAAAAAAAAGTGATTTTCTATATCCTAAAGGTAATCCTATAAAACATTCCTTAAAAAAAAATCCAAAATACCAAGAAATTTGCGCCAAAAATCGCAACGATACCTAAAGATAGCCAAACTTGGACGCTTAAATAATTATTTGTGATAAAGTAAAAGTTTTATATATCCTGTTTTAATCACTATATTGTATGTGTAATGTTGACAGTATAGAAAATTAGTGATTGTAGAGTTGCTCTCGCAGAATCTATGTATTTTGCCAGTAATAACATTGCTGTGCAACCATTGCAATTGATTGCACATAATGCTATCTAATAATTCTGGAAAAACCGATTAAATGCACCTCGGTAGTTGGTAGTATACAATATTTTTCCAGACACGTGTAAATCCTTCTTTCCAAGTGTTCATTTTTTTAATGCATGATCCATTTAAGAAGATGAGCAATCGTTTTATAATTACATAAATACATCCCCAAATATGTAAAAATTGCAAGTGCAAGTGAAAAATATACAAAATATGTACTACGAAAATTGTGGCAACAATTTAATGATACTTAAAAATTGACTTGTAGGGTTGTACGACTTTTTACGTTTAAACTTCATAAAGAAATGAAAGTTTTTGAAACCAAAGTTAGTGCCAAAGAAATTAAAAGTGCCGAATTACAAGACTTAAACTTTTAAACACTTGCTAAAAAAGTGATTTTCTATATCCTTAAATACATCCTATAAGGCATTCCTAAAAACATTCCAAAATACCAAGAAAAGTGCGCAAAAAATTGTAACGATACCTAAAAATTGGAAAACTCGTAGCCTTAAATAATTATTTGTGATAAAGTAAAAGATTTATATATATACTGTTTTAATCATTATATTGTGTAATGTAGACAGTATAGAAAATTAGTGATAGTAGAGTTGCTCTCGCAGAAACTTTGTATTTTGCCAGTGATAACATTGCTGGGCAACCATTGCAATTGATTGCAAGACTTAAACTTTTAAACACATCTTCATAAAAAAGTGACTTTCTATATCCTTAAAGATATCCTATAAGAAATTCCTAAAACAATCCAAAATACTAAGAAAAATGCGCAAAAAATCGTAACGATACCTAAAAAATGCAAAACTCGAACGCTTAAATAATTATTTGTGATAAAGTAAAAGTTTTATGTATCCTGTTTTAATCATTATATTGTTATATTTTATATTAATGTAGACAGTATAGAAAAAAAATGATAATAGAGTTGCTCTAGCAGAAACAATGTATTTTGCCAGTAAAACCATTTCAATTGATTGCACACAATGCTATCTAATAATATTGGAATAACCGATTAAATGCACCTCGGTAGTTGGTAGTATACAATATTTTTCCGGACACGTGTAAATCCCTCTTTCCAAGTGTTCATTTTTTTTAATGCATGCTCCATTTAAGAAGATAAGCAATCGTTTTGTAATTACATAAATACATCCCAAATATGTAAAAATTGCAAGTGCAAGTGAAAAATATAAAAAATATGTACTAAGAAATTTGTGGCAACAATTTAAAAATATTTATAAATTGACTTGTAGAGTTGTACGACTTGTACGTTTAAACACTTCTTCATAAAGAAATTAAAGTTGTTGAAACAAAAGTTAGTGCCAAAGAAATTAAAAGTGTCGACCACTTACAAGACTTAAACTTTTAAACGCTTGCTAAAAAAGTGATTTTCTATATCCTTAAATACATCCTATAAGGAATTCCTAAAAAAATTCAAAATACCAAGAAAAGTGCGCAAAAAATTGTAACGATACCTAAAAATTGCAAAACTCGTACGCTTAAATAATTATTTGTGATAAAGTAAAAATTTTATGTATCCTGTTTTAATCAATATATTGTTGTATTTTATATTAATGTAGACAGTATAGAAAAAAAATGATAATAGAGTTGTTCTCGCAGAAAGTATGTATTTTTCCTGTAAAACCATTTCAATTCATTGCACACAATGCTATCTAATAATTTTGGAATAACCGATTAAATGCATCTCGGTAGTTGGTAGTATACAATATTTTTCCGGACAAGTGTAAATCCCCTTTTCCAAGTGTTTATTATTTTATTTTAAAGCATGATCCATTTAAGAAGATAATCAATCGTTTTGTAATTACATAAATACATCCCCAAATGTTTAAAGGTTTGCAATCAGGATTGCATGAATTATGGAGAAAAAAAATTGGCACAATCTGCGCCATTCTAACATTCGACTACATTTTACTACAATTTTTTTTATCTCGCTTGGTACTTTGAAGGTGTATCTGACACAGTGTAAGTACAAGTAAGTATCTGAACCAATCAAAATATAAAAGGTTGTTTCAGGAAAACAAAGTGTACTAATATTAATCAATGTTTTTCTCCATAATTCAAGCAATCCTGATTGCACTTATACAATCAGATACACCTTCAAACTTTTTAGATTTTAGCTTTTACTCATATTTTATTGTATATATTTTTGTATTTCGTTGGATGACATGTTTCTATATTATTTCAATTGGGCAATATTTTGTCGCCTCTTAAATTGTGCCAATTTTTTTCTCCATAATTGATTGCACTTACACAATCAGATACACCTGCAAACTTTTTAGATTTTAGCTTTTACTCATATTTTATTGTGTATTTTTTTGTAATTCGTTGGATGACATGTTTCTATATAATTTCAATTGGGCAATATTTTGTCGCCTCTTAAATTGTGCCAATTTTTTTCTCCTTAATTGATTGCACTTACACAATCAGATACACCTTCAAACTTTTTAGATTTTAGCTTTTACTCATATTTTATTGTATATTTTTTTGTATTTCGTTGGATGACATGTTTCTATATAATTTCAATTGGGCAATATTTTGTCGCGTCTTAAATTGTGCCAATTTTTTTCTCCATAATTCATGCAATTCTGATTGCACTTACACAGTCAGATAGACCTTCAAACTTTTTAGATTTTAGCTTTTACTCATATTTTATTGTGTATTTTTTTGTAATTCGTTGGATGACATGTTTCTATATTATTTCAATTGGGCAATATTTTGTCGCCTCTTAAATTGTGCCAATTTTTTTCTCCTTAATTGATTGCACTTACACAATCAGATACACCTTCAAAATTTTTAGATTTTAGCTTTTATTCATATTTTATTGTATATTTTTTTGTAATTCGTTGGATGACATGCTTCTATATTATTTCAA
This sequence comes from Othius punctulatus, assembly GCA_951805005.1. NCBI lineage: Eukaryota > Metazoa > Arthropoda > Insecta > Coleoptera > Staphylinidae > Othius > Othius punctulatus. Next base: position 19,419,897 of record OX638145.1, read on the forward strand.
TTGGGCAATATTTTGTCGCCTCTTAAATTGTGACAATTTTTTTCTCCATAATTGATTGCACTTACACGATCAGATACACCTTCAAACTTTTTAGATTTTAGCTTTTACTCATATTTTATTGTACATTTTTGTGTAATTCGTTGGATGACATGTTTCTATATTATTTCAATTGGGCAATATTTTGTCGCCTCTTAAATTGTGCCAATTTTTTTCTCCATAATTGTTTGCACTTACACAATCAGATACACCTTCAAACTTTTTAGATTTTAGCTTTTACTCATATTTTATTGTATATTTTTTTGTAATTCATTGGATGACATGTTTCTATATCATTTCAATTGGGCAATATTTGGTCGCCTCTTAAATTGTGCCAATTTTTTTCTCCTTAAATGATTGCACTTACACAATCAGATACACCTTCAAACTTTTTAGATTTTAGCTTTTACTCATATTTTATTGGGTATTTTTTTGTAATTCGTTGGATGACATGTTTCTATATAATTTCAATTGGGCAATATTTGGTCGCCTCTTAAATTGTGCCAATTTTTTTCTCCATAATTGATTGCACTTACACAATCAGATACACCTTCAAACTTTTTAGATTTTAGCTTTTACTCATATTTTATTGTACATTTTTGTGTAATTCGTTGGATGACATGTTTCTATATTATTTCAATTGGGCAATATTTTGTCGCCTCTTAAATTGTGCCAATTTTTTTCTCCATAATTGATTGCACTTACACAATCAGATACACCTTCAAATTTTTTAGATTTTAGCTTTTACTCATATTTTATTGTATATTTTTTTGTATTTCGTTGGATGACATGTTTCTATATTATTTCAATTGGGCAATATTTTGTCGCCTCTTAAATTGTGCCAATTTTTTTCTCCATAATTGATTACACTTACACAATCATATACACCTTCAAACTTTTTAGATTTTAGCTTTTATTCATATTTTATTGTATATTTTTTTGTAATTCGTTGGATGACATGTTTCTGTATTATTTCAATAGGGCAATATTTTGTCGCCTCTTAATTGTGCCAATTTTTTTCTCCATAATTGATTGCACTTACACAATCAGATACACCTTCAAACTTTTTAGATTTTAGCTTTTATTCATATTTTATTGTATATTTTTTTGTAATTCGTTGGATGACATGTTTCTATATTATTTCAATTTAGCAATATTTTGTCGCTTCTTAAATTGTGCCAAATTTTTTCTCCATAATTGATTGCACTTACACAATCAGATACACCTTCAAACTTTTTAGATTTTAGCTGTTACTATATTTTATTGTATATTTTTTTGTAATTCGTTGGATGACATGTTTCTATATTATTTCAATTGTGCAATATTTTGTCGCCTCTTAAATTGTGACAATTTTTTTCTCCATAATTGATTGCACTTACACGATCAGATACACCTTCAAACTTTTTAGATTTTAGCTTTTACTCATATTTTATTGTATTTTTTTTTGTAATTCGTTGGATGACATGTTTCTATATAATTTCAATTGGGCAATATTTTGTCGCCTCTTAAATTCTGCCAATTTTTTTCTCCATAATTCATGCATTACTGATTGCACTTACAGCCAGATACACCTTCAAACTTTTTAGATTTTAGCTTTTACTGATATTTTATTGTATATTTTTTGTAATTTGTTGAACATGTTTCTATTTTATTTCAATTGGGCAATATTTGGTCGCCTCTTAAATTTAGGTCTCAATAATAATCCGATAAGAGTGCACTTCACTCTAATCATCAATGTCGTCGAGATAATTTAATAGTTACAAACTCAGCCATTGAAACAAAAAGTTCTGGGTCATTATTTTTTTAGTGTTGATTAATTATGTTTGGGTTAGTGACAAAATGTGGGTTTCTAGGCTCAAAAACTGCGGGCAGTAAGATAGCTTAAAAAAAAAACTTTAGACCACGATTCTTCACCAAATAAAAAGAATAAGGTATTTTTCTTCCAGTTAGCATTCCTATGGGGTTTACTACTGCTATAGGTTTCAGATTTTCTTAGTCCAGACCTGGTGCCACTATTTAAGTAGAATTTGTAATGAATGTTAGCGTGCTTGCATTGAATGGTTCTAGGTATAAGTTTGATGATAATCAGCTTGTTAATAAATTGATGTCGAAAGGTTAATTAACGATGCTTAGGTTAGCAAGAAAATGTGGGTCTGTGGAATGAAAAACCGTGCAGTAGGATGCATTGGTGGCTGTGAATTATGGATTTAATCGGCAGTGATGACCACAGAATGAACTTTAACGCCAGAGGGATGACCTTTGCATATCGCACAGCTTCTCGGCTCGCCGGGAAGGAGCGATTTTGCTCATTTGGCGATTAGAACCGTGCGATAAAAACGGGCTATCGCGGCAGAAACGGCGATTTAAAACGGAATCGCAAAGAGAGGTGTCACTTCAAAGTGCGCTCTAGTGATGGCCGGAAAGTTGGGGGCGCAGTTGTGATTGCGTGACAGCAAAAACGGGTGCACAAAACGTAAACAATAATCGGTTTTCTTGTGAATTCTGCATATGTAAAGCGAAGCCGGCTCACCGTGCGAGGTAAACATTGAAAAATACCGTGGATCAACAAACACCTTTCTAAATCACATGTCGTCTAAGAAACTGCCCCACTTAGCGCTCACATGTGATGCGATAAACTATAAATACAAAATGCCACACGACGGCCAGCGGTTCTCAATTTAACTCGCAACACAAACGCGCACCAATCACTACAGCTGAAACGCACACGAGAAGCCAAAAACTTCAGAAAACACAGCCAGGCTCCCCCGTGCCAATGTTATTTATCTGTATCGGCGAGGATTACACAATCTACATTAAGTACTTTAAAGGGAAGCTACTTGTGCATCGGGCTGTGACGAGATGAACTCGGTCGACTGGAGCCGCCACGGCAACTGGTGCGAAGAGGTGACCTCGGTCATTCTGGACCTGAAGAAGGGCGATGGTGCTGCTGACCTCGTCTACCACCAGGTGTGGGAGGTCCTCCGTGGACTGGGGCGAATGTTCTACATGGTCAATCCTGCTGACACGACGTTCGAGACACCAGAAGAAGTGCCCAAGTACTTCACCCAGGTAAGGCAGCTCTCTATTCCCAAACCTATTTCTTCGTACCATGTCACATGAGTAGAGATAATCTTGAACTTATTGATCCGTTGAACAAAAATAGTTTATTAATAAGTCGAATGTCAAGGTTCGTATAATGCATGTTGTGCAAGATTCTAATGAAAATGATCATGGCAATCGCTGGAAAATATTTCCATATTTTCATATAATGAAATGTAACAGATATCAAAAACTATAAAGATACAAACAAACTTAATAATGAATGCCTACGTCCGGTTTAATTTTTTGTTTAAGTTACTTACTTTGTCATTAAAAAATATGAATATATTAATGTTAGGCCACCCTTGTTTTGTACACAACCGGTCTACTGATAATAACAATATTAAGTAAAAATATGACTCATACCCGTATAGAGTGTCACACCAAACAACATCCAAATCTATGTAAACGTTCTCTTGTTATAAGCAAATTTTGTTTTTTTTAAAATTAACTTTGAAGCTGACTACTGGCTAAACCAAACGCAATCTACAACCAAAACTGGCTAAACCAAACGCATCTATATACAAAATTTGTATATAGATAAATTTTGTTAAATTGTCTTTTTTGATCCCAGTAATCTGTGGTTAAGCCTTGGCCACTTAATTTAGAGACACCCTGTATATTGTTTGGATGTGGAGTACCAATTGCTATGAAAATGATAAAACTTTATCACTTGACAATAATAAATATGAAATAATGAGCAAATAACCGATGCTTCGAGCTACTGATATGGTAAAGGTACAGAGTTGCAACAAAAACTATGAATGTCAAAACAAAAACTACGAACTTCAGTTGTCACGAAGTGACAACAAAACGTATTATTCAAATATTTTTAATTTTTGTACAGTTTTTATAACTATTTTAAAGAAATGTACACATTCTTTAATATGCAAATTTGGAGTCTACATATGCTGAGAAAAATTGGGCACCAACATTGAATTGAAACATATTCTTAAAAACCTCACTACATTGAAAATTTTACAATAATGTCTAGAATGGGTTCAGGAAATCCACTGAGAAAAACCGGACAATCTTTCAGTCTCTTAAAACTTAGCTCTCATGAATATTTCAACAAAATTCTTTCAAATTCTATTATATTTTCAATTCCGAATACCTTCTCGTGTGAACTCCAAATTTGCATTTTAAATATATGTACACATTCTTTAATATGCAAATTTGGAGTTTACATATCCTGCTAAGAAAAATGGGGCACCTACATTGAATTGAAACTTATTCCTAAAAACCTCACATCATTGAAAATTTTACAATAATGTCTAGAATGTGTTCAGGAAATCCACCGAGAAAAACCGGACAATCTTTCAGTCTCTTAAAACTTAGCTCTCATGAATATTTCAACAAAATTCTTTAAAATTCTGTTATATTTTCAACTCCGAATACCTTCTTGTGTAAACTCCAAATTTCCATTTTAAAGATATTTTAAAGATACATTCTTATCTATTCATCATTCATATCTTGCTAAGAAAAATTGGGTACCTACATTGAACTAAAACTTATTCTTAAAAAATAAACCTCAGAACATCATTGAAATTTTTACAATAATGTCTAGAATGTGTTCAGGAAATCCACTGAGAAAAACCGGACAATCTTTCAGTCTCTTAAAACTTAGCTCTCATGAATATTTGAACAAAATTCTTTAAAATTCTGTTATATTTTCAACTCCGAATACCTTCTTGTGTAAACTCCAAATTTCCATTTTAAAGATATTTTAAAGATACATTTTTATCTATTCATCATTCATATCTTGCTAAGAAAAATTGGGTACCTACATTGAACTAAAACTTATTCTTAAAAAATAAACCTCAGAACATCATTGAAAATTTTACCATAATGTCTAGAATGTGTTCACGAAATCCACCGAGAAAAACTGGACAATCTTTCAGTCTCTTAAAACTTAGCTCTCATGAATATTTTAACAAAATTCTATCAAATTCTGTTATATTTTCAATTCCGAATACCTTCTCGTGTGAACTCCAAATTTGCATTTTAAATATATGTACACATTCTTTAATATGCAAATTTGGAGTTTACATATCCTGCTAAGAAAAATGGGGCACCTACATTGAATTGAAACTTATTCCTAAAAACCTCACATCATTGAAAATTTTACAATAAAGTCTAGAATGTGTTCAGGAAATCCACTGAGAAAAACCGGACAATCTTCCAGTCTCTTAAAACTTATCTCTCATGAATATTTCAACAAAATTCTTTCAAATTCTGTTATATTTTCAACTCCGAATACCTTCTTGTGTAAACTCCAAATTTCCATTTTAAAGATATTTTAAAGATACATTCTTATCTATTCATCATTCATATCTTGCTAAGAAAAATTGGGTACCTACATTGAACTAAAACTTATTCTTAAAAAATAAACCTCAGAACATCATTGAAAATTTTACCATAATGTCTAGAATGTGTTCACGAAATCCACCGAGAAAAACTGGACAATCTTTCAGTCTCTTAAAACTTAGCTCTCATGAATATTTTAACAAAATTCTATCAAATTCTGTTATATTTTCAATTCCGAATACCTTCTCGTGTGAACTCCAAATTTGCATTTTAAATATATGTACACATTCTTTAATATGCAAATTTGGAGTTTACATATCCTGCTAAGAAAAATGGGGCACCTACATTGAATTGAAACTTATTCCTAAAAACCTCACATCATTGAAAATTTTACAATAATGTCTAGAATGTGTTCAGGAAATCCACCGAGAAAAACCGGACAATCTTTCAGTCTCTTAAAACTTAGCTCTCATGAATATTTCAACAAAATTCTTTAAAATTCTGTTATATTTTCAACTCCGAATACCTTCTTGTGTAAACTCCAAATTTCCATTTTAAAGATATTTTAAAGATACATTCTTATCTATTCATCATTCATATCTTGCTAAGAAAAATTGGGTACCTACATTGAACTAAAACTTATTCTTAAAAAATAAACCTCAGAACATCATTGAAAATTTTACCATAATGTCTAGAATGTGTTCAGGAAATTCACTGAGAAAAACCGGACAATCATTCAGTCTCTTAAAACTTAGCTCTCGTGAATATTTCAACAAAATTCTTTAAAATTCAATTAAATTTTCAATTTCGAATGCCTTCTCATGTTTGGGACAGCTGGCCATTAAAAAAAATATGAATAATGTTAATTTCACATCTCATGTATCGTGGAAAAACAAAAATACTCTATTTAATAAGTCACCGCCAACTCTGATTTACTTTTGAAAACCACAAAACTTTCTGCCAGAAAACCAATGAAGATAATTTGTACTCCATTCCATTCTGCTCAAAGAAGTGTTTCAAGAATACGTAAATAATTTTCCTCTACTTTAACAAGCTACCAAGATATCGACATGCATCAAAATATTGAAAACTCGAAAAAACGAAAAATCGCATAAATACTATTGCAAATTTTCGTTTTCCCCATTAAATTTCTCTCAAAAGGGATTGCGAAGGTCAACTTTTTCATATCTCTTATTTTTGCCGAGATCTTTTATCCTAATATCCAAATTTCCTCACCCTGTATATCACAATTCCAATTCTTCATTCATAAATGTTATCTTATAAGAAATTCCATGAAAAATGATTACAAGTAAACAAAATCTAGACTACCAAAAACATATATCAACTATGATTAAAATTGACTATGATTTGAAGACGTTTACGTTAAAAGGTTAGTTTTGGGGTTTCCTCCATTAAATTTCTCCCAAAAAAAGAATTGCGAAAGTTAACTTTTCCATATCTCTTATTGTTGTCCAGTTATTTTATCCTAACATCCAAATTTCCTCTCCCTGTATATCACAATTCCAATTCTTCATTCATAAATGTTATCTTATAAGAAATTCCATGAAAAATGATTACAAGTAAACAAGAGAACAGTAGAATACCAAAAACATATATCAACTATGATTAAAATTGACTATGATTTGGAGACGTTTACGTATAATGCAAAGGTCAACTTTCCCATATCTCTTATTGTTGCCGAGTTATTTTATCTTACCATCAAAATTTCCTCCCCCTATATATCACAATTCCTATTCTTCATTCATAAATGTTATCTTATAAGAAATTCCATGAAAAATGATTACAAGTAAACAAAATCTAGACTACCAAATACATATATCAACTATGATTAAAAATTTGAAGACGTTTAAGTTTAAATGCCAGTTTTGAGCATTTCCATAAGATTCTATAGCTTGCATTCTTCACGTGGATACACCTCAATTACATTTATTCATACATAAGTGAAAGTTCTTATAAGTGGCATAACAAATTCCTGGGTAAATACAAAATAACAAGAAAATGGTGCCAACTATTTAACAATGCCTAAAAGTTGACAGTCATTGCGTTTAAACAGTTCTTCATACAGAAGTGTAAGTTATTCAGACCCTATAAGAAAATCTACAAAAAGTTACAAAATGTCAAGAAACTTTTGCCATAGGATTTAACAATAATGCCGAGAAGGTGCAAGACCATTACGTTTAAACACATTTCATAAAAAAATTAATCGTGGTTTAACGGTGGTGTAATCTTAATAACCTTGGCAACCGTTTGTAAAATACGGCCAAACCACGGTTTAAATTTTTATGAATAACGCTGTTTTGTTTTATAAGAAAAGTGACATTTTAAATCATTTAAAATTCCTCAAAAAATTATAAAATGCCAAGAAAATTGTGCTACCGAACGCGTAAAAATTTCAAACTAAAACATTTCTTCATCAAGAACTGATATTTTAAATCCCATAAGAAACTACTAAAAACACGAAATATCAAGAAAATTGTGCCACAAATTAACTCTACCTAAAAACTGCAAGACTTTTCATCAAGAAGTGATTTTTTAAATTCCATAAAAAGGTTCTAAAAAATACAAAATATCAAGAAATTTGTGCCACAAATTTAACAGTACCTAAAAACTGCGAGACTTTTAAACACTTTTTCGTAAAGAAGTGATCGTGTTTTTTATTTTGTAAGAAATTCCTGAAAAATTTACGATTAAAGAAAAAAATTACCTAGCAATTAAACATTGTAAGACTTGAACTCTAGAATATTTATTCGTAAAGAAGTTGTTTTTCATATCCTATACAAAATTCCTGAAAAATGTTCAAAATACCAAGAAAATTTGGCCAAGAGATTTAACAATACCGAAACTTTCAAGACTTATGGGTTTAAACAATTATTCATAATAAAATGAGAGTTTTTTCAAAACCTTCTATGAAATTTCTCAAAAAATTACAAAATTCTAAGAAAGTAGTGCCAAGGAATGCCTAAAACAATGCCTAAAACTTACAAGAGTTGAACGCTTCATGATTTTTAAAATCCTCAAAAAATGCTTAAACATTGCAAAAGTTTAAATTGTAAAGTCATTAGGAATCGTCGATCATAAGTTTAATAATCGAACAATACAATTGATTTCATATTTTATGACATATTTCATAAAGACATTTCAAAAGCATTTGATATAAAGTGAATATGATTTTCCAAAAAAGGAAGTAATTTAAAATAAAACTCTTGACGTTTCATAAACTGGGAAGTTATTTGCGAAATTGAGAACTAGAATTGATGAAATGGGAAAAGCAAAACAAAAACACTGTAATATGCCGTAGTTTTTATTTCTGGTAAACATTTTCGAGCAAACTAATTAAAAAAACCGGACAATATTTTAGTTTCTTAAAACTCAGCTCTCATGAATATTTCAACAAAATTCTTTCAAATTCTGTTATAATTTCAATTCCGAAAATACCTTCTCGTGTAAACTCCAAATTTGCATTTTAAAGATATGTACACATTCTTTAATATGCATATTTGGAGTTTACATATCTTGCTGAGAAAAAATAGCGCTATATTAGAATATAGCGTTATATCATTAATATAATATGCGAAAGTGTTAATATATTGAAACCTTAAATAATTTTCACAATATCATAATCAAGTCATTATATGCAACTTTGATTACCTTTGAAATGAAAATTTCTGTACATTTTGACTAAAAGGTATGTTCTTCTCTAATGGAAATTTCTAAATTTAATATTAAAATATTTGTAATGAAAATCTTTCAAAAAACCTAATAAACCTGATTTAGTTTGTTTTATCGCATTAATTGTAATTTTTGATTCAATTGGTCTATTGATATTATTTCAATATTTGCCGTTTATAAAATATAAATGGTTCGAACAACAACTATATGACACTTTACATATCTAGTTAAGTTTGGAATTTGGGATTTTTTTAGCGTTAACCTTTTGCCAAGAATACATAAATTTGAATATCGAATCTCTAAAAACGAATTTAAAGAATTGAATATTATTCACATAAGACCTGCTATAGTCATTAGATCATTACGAATATTGAAACTTCAGAGACGAATATAAAACTAAATATTAAATTATTATTTGTTATTTTTTATATTAAGTACTTTCTGGTATCTTCTAGTATTTATTTATTTAATTTTCCTACTAGTTTCAGCTTAAAATTCAGTCATTTTATCTAATGGAAATACAAAAAAAAATACAAATATTATTATTATTAATACAAAAAAAAAAACAAATAATAATCAAAAATATCTGTTAAGTTGGATAAAATACTAACAAAAATAAATATTAAATATTATGTATAAATTATAAGTTTCATACATTACTGCAAAAAAATAATAGAAGACTGTTAAACTGACGAGCAGAATACATTACTTCAAAAGAGGTTCAAAATGCTATGAGTAAAATTAACAACATACTACAATGAGTTTGCAACATTGCAACGAGATGCTTGAAATAAGGAAACAATTTCCAAATCTGTAAATTTGTTTAAAGAATGGAATTTGTATGAAAAATTGGATACGACATAATTCACAGCTTTAAAAAAAAAACGTGAAAACTGATGAAAAAATTGGAAAGTAAGACCAAAAATTGCAAAAGAATAAGCACTTAATTGTCATGATGATTTATTAATCAAATCATAAAATATTTTTCAGTGTTACTATGCCAAAATCAATGAATATGTATTCATGTTGTATTAATTGTATAACAGAAATACTTCAGTTTCCTGTTAGTATTTTTACTAATAAAATTTATTTTGAATGGTTGCAGTAATTTATTTTTTGGAATATGTATGTAGCTTTCTGCTAATAAATATTATTATATTGTATACTATAGTAATTATATGAGATTTTTCAACTGAAAATTGGATACGACATAATTCCCAGCTTAAAAAAAAAACATGAAAACTGTTAAAAAAAATATGAAAAACGAAGACAAAAAACTGCCAAAGAATAAGCACTTAATTGTCATGCTGATTTATTAATCAAATCATAAAATATTTTTCAGTGTTCTATGCCAAAATCAATGAATATGTATTCGTGTCGTATTAATTGTATAACAGAAATACTTAAGTTTCCTGTTAGTATTTTTACTAATAAAATGTCTCTTGAATGGTTGCAGTTATTAAATGATATATTTCAACTGAAAACTGGATACGTCTTAATTCCCAGCTTAAAAGAAACTATGAAAACTGCTTAAAAAATAAAAAACTGTAAAAGAATAAGCACTAAATTGTCATGCTGATTTATTAATCAAATCATAAAACATTTTTCAATGTTACTATGCCAAAATCAATGAATATGTACGTGTCGTATTAATTGTATAACAGAAATACTTAAGTTTCCTGTTACTATTTTTACTAATAAAATTTCTTTTGAATGGTTGCAGTAATTAAATGAGATTTTTCAACAGAAAATTTGATACGACATTATTCCCAGCTTTAAAAAAACCATGAAAACTGATTAAAAAAATTGAAAAAGTAAGACATAAAATTGCAAAAGAATAAGCACTAAATTGTCATGCTGATTTATTAATCAAATCATAAAACCTTTTTCAGTGTTACTATAAGATAATCAATGGATATGTATTCGTGTCGTATTAATTGAATAACAGAAATACTTAATTTTCCTGTTAGTATTTTTACTAATAAAATTTCTCTTGAATGGTTGCAGAAATTAAATAAGATTTTTCAACTAGTTTTTGTGATCCTTAACGAACATTTAATAATAATAATAATATAATTGAATTAATTTCAATTTAATTTTAATTACATATTAATTTAATTAATTTAATAAAAATAACACATTTGATTAGTTAGTTTATGACACTACTAATTAAAAAAAAGCTTACTGAAATATTTGACTAGATTAGATTTCCAGCTCATAATAAGTAAAAATGTGAAAAATCATTTATTAGATTCGGCACTCAATATAAAACTTTTTCATAAGTAATGATTTTTAAAACCATTTATCAGATAAGTTAAGTATTGGACGTCAAAACGCTTTTATAAATACATTTATCAAGACAATTATTTCCCATTGTGCGCGACTTTTCTCTAGCTTTAGTAAAGTTACAGTGTCGAAACTTGTAACACTTAAAACTTCTCCAAACTTTGCGATAGACGACGAATTCTTACGCGGACAAGGTTGCAATTTAGGGATGGTCAAAGCTAAATCTTTTCATTAAAAACATAAAAAATGCCAACTATCATCATCGGAAATAACTGATTGTAGTGGTATTAAGTGGTAACTAATTAAGCATAATTGTATTGAGAGGTGACTTTTCATTTCATAAATTAATAAAATATTTATGATATGGTAATGTACTAATTGATTTATTGAATCTAAAGTCATTTCATAACGGTTCTACTTTCATAATGCAGGATTGATTCAATTAGTCTAAGTTAAACCGACATTAAAGCAAATCACAATAAGTGGATTCGACTGTATAGATTTATCGATTTTTTAATGTTAAAAATCAGAATAGATGTTTTCGTTTATACTGAAATATTAAGAAATTCGAGACGATGAACTTGCGTGTGTTATCGTCTCGAATTTCTTAATATTTCAGTATAGACGAAACAATCTATTCTGATTTTTAACATTAAAAAACGATAAATCTATACAGTCGAATCCACTTATTGTCATTATTGTGACCTAACCAGTTATTGAATTAGTAAAATAAAATGTATGATTGTATGAAATATTAAGAAATTCGAAACGATAACACACGCAAGTTTATGGTCTCGAATTTCTTAATATTTCATTATAGACGAAACAATCTATTCTGATTTTTAACATTAAAAAACGATAAATCTATACAGTCGAGTCGAATCCACTTATTGTGATTATTGTGACCTAACCAGTTATTGAATCAGTAAAATAAAATGTATGATTTCGTATAATTGCGCACTAAGAGGATACATTGTGTATCGTCTGCAATGCTCATGCGATGCTGCATGCATCTGCAGGCTTTGAAGATCTCGTATTTATGTTTATCCTTAAGTGCTGAGACATGAATACTAGAAGTGTTACTCATAAAAATTTAAGCCGCGGTTTAACGGTGGTTTAATCTAAATTCAATCTAAATATTCGGGATATTATTCGGGAAACATTCTTAAATCTAAATTCGGGAATCGGGTTTAAATTTTTATGAATAACACTGTAATAGTTTACGATAATCCACTCTACTATATTTTAATATACATTTTTGAATAATAAGTATTAAAGGATTCATATTTTTTTTGCTGTAATAGTTTAAGATAATCCACTCCACTATATTTTAATATACATTTTTGAATAATAAGTATTAAAGTATTCATATTTTTTTGTAGGCATGGCCCTACTTTGTCGTCTTTATGATCCTGGAGAACATCATTCTATGGATTGAGCACGAGTCTACACACAGACTTAATGACAGCATCACCAGTATAGCTCATGGGATTATTCAACAATGCGGAAGGTAAGTTATACACAAAAAATGCAATGCGTTGTACAATTTTTTTCCACAAATTTTACAATTTCGAACAATTTCATGAAACATTGGAAAAGCTTTTAATAAAATTTTGTCTAAATGCCATTCCATCGAACATGAGTTTGTTGGAATATAATTATTGAAGAAAGTAAGAACATTGGTTATATACACGCATATTGAAAGTTTTAATGCTGTAGGGTTAGTAATAATAATTTAACTTTAGAGAAGTATAATTAAGCTTGTTGTTATTTAAATCAAAGATAACATATTTTAAATTATAAACTTTATATAATTGCACATCTCTTTACAATAAAACTTCTATTTGTGTGGTTTCTGGCTTTATTTTAGATGATTTGATTAGAATTTTCTGTAGATAAAATGGAATAGAGAATAAACATTTTATAATACAAGGCGACTATATTATAGAAGTCGAATCCTATAATCATTATACAACATGAGTTTTCTTATTAGATGTTAATTTGAATATGCATAAATTAATCATATTATAGATGCATTTCTTGCCTTCGATACTATGCTGAAAATGTATGTGGCAATGAGAATATTTCCATGTACCTACACATCATTCACGTAAACGATCCTACTAATTCCTCATTCATGAAATGTATCAAACTCATTCCTTTCATTACTTGTTATATAATGGAAATTCCAAGTCATCTAACCATGACATACATTTACACATCATACAGAACGCTCTCCATAAATCAATCCAACAACAACATAGTCATCAACCGATAATGGCCGCGCAATTACGCAATAATTATTGTAATTAACCCGTGTCAATGGACACTTGTGCAGGATTAATGATTCATGAAGCGGGCAATTAATCATATTGAAAATCGTTGCAGGTTGGTGTTCAGAGGCGCCGAAAGTTACATGTACATGTACATCTACGAGAACTTCAGGATCATCGACATATCGTGGACAGATCCGAGTGTCTGGTATTTGGCTGCAATTGGGGTCGACTTCTGCTACTATTGGGTACACAGGGCCTGTCATGGTAAGGCAATTATTTTAAATATGCGTTTAAAGGGAGTCTTTACATGTAAAAAGTGTTTTTGGTATGTTTGATAAAATTTTGATAAATGCATACCATTTTTGGTATTTCTTTGGGATATTTGAAGTATTGATAAAATGTATTCCTTTGTGTCAAAATTTCGAAATTTAGAGTATACATTTACCAGGCGAGCAAAAATTATCGTTTAGTTTGCATTTGAGGCCATGCTTAGCGAAAGAGCTTAATGCCCTCTTGGATTAAAATAATTTTTGCTCGCACGGTATGATATACAGGGTGAGCCAACACTCACATCCCAGCCCTCGGATATGTGTTCTATAATTACAAAAAAGTTTTCAGGTTTCTTAAACTCTGTTCCATTTTTTTTAACTAAGAAGGCTGTGATTTCATTTTATTTTTACACATGAACACCACAAAAATGATCTGACAGTGAAAAAATGATTAAATATCAGATTTTTAACAACGATGCCTAATTCATATAGTAAAATAATTAAATTATTGCTTCAATCATTCAAGTGTGCTGGTGTTTCATTATATTAATTATATAATTATTAACGTAATATAATATATAATTATGTAATAAAAATAACAATAAATTCAGTTAAATTGAAACTATGTGTGGATACTACTTTAACCTAATAAATTCAGTACTCAATAGATACTCAATTTGAAGGCAACGTCATAAAATATAACCTCTTTTTCTTTAAATATAACCTATTTTTTCAAGTCTAGTGACTTTTTACATTGGCCAACAATACTGTCACCCTAACAGAGCCAACTTAGGTGATCAAGCTCATGGTTAACAAATTTATTTGTTAATTTATTAAAATTTTAATTTTAAAAATTACTCAAATGCCTAATGCGAATTAACATATGTATCATTTATTCATCATAATTTATTATTTATATCATAATTACACATTAGAATCGTACACTTATGGACTCTATAAATTGGGTTATTGAGTTTTAAATAACCACGATGCCATTACAATTAACTCCCATAATAATGCAAATTATATATTTATGAATTGTTTACAAAACAACAGAGTTATCCATTTAACTTAATTAAAATGCGTCTCGTGTTTTCGTACTGGATGCTGGGGGCCAACGTTCCAATCACTTAATTGGTAGTTTAAAAACACATTATATTGATGTGTTTACTGGCTATTTTCACGTTGTGGAATCGTTGCTTTATGTAATGATTACTTTGGCAATTATTTATTAGAAGCATTTTTGGCCTTCATTTTGGAGGTGTGTGATCCGCGTCACTACACGATAATTTTGTATTGTTTATTTTAATATATCTTTTATATTGTCTTAATATTACGGTATACGTGAGTACAAAAAAAAAATGATAATAAGACACAATTTACCTCAAACATTAAGCTCTTAAGGAAGAAATCAACATCAACCAAGTCGAAATCAAATAAAAATATGATAATAATAAAAATAAAGCAGTGACTGGAAGATTAAGGTTAAAGGATTAACAGAAATAATTTCAGCGAATTCATCAATTGCTATTATTCTTCATGATACTTATTATCTAGTAGCTCATTTCCATTATGTTATTTCTATAGGGGCAGCATTTGGATTGCTGCCCCTATAGACATGCTCACATAAATCTAGTACAAACTTATTGATATTTCCATATAAAATTGCTATTGTAACCTAATTTCTTGTACTAGATTTATGTGAGCATCACTGTCCAATGATTTCCTTTATTTTCTGGACTGGCATTAAATAATAAATTTAAAAAAAAATAATATACCATACAATAATAATAATAATTGCAATCATAATCAATACGTACAAACATCAACTCATGTAATTATTATAATTATTATATAATTATTTTACAACTTCTTCACAGTTATTGATTTGATATTAATTTCTTGTACTAGATTTATGTGAGCATAACTGTACAATGATTTCCTTTATTTTCTGGACTGGCATTAAATAATAAATTTTTAAAAATTCAATTCACCATACAATAATAATAATAATTGCAATCATAATCAATACGTACAAACATCAACACATGTAATTATTATAATTATTATATAATTATTTTCCAACTTCTTCACAGTTATTAATTAGATATTAATTTCTTGTACTAGATTTATGTGAGCAAAACTGTATAATGATTTCCTTTATTTACTGGAATGACATTAAATAATAAATTTAAAAAAAATCAATATACCATACAATAATAATAATAATTGCAATCATAATCAATACCTACAAACATCAACACATGTAATTATTATAATTATTATATAATTATTTTACAACTTCTTCACAGTTATTAATTAGATATTAATTTCTTGTACTAGATTTATGTGAGCATAACTGTACAATGATTTCCTTTATTTACTGGACTGACATTAATTAACAAATTTAAAAAAAATCAATATACCATATAATAATAATAATAATTGCAATCATAATCAATACCTACAAACATCAACACATGTAATTATTATAATTATTATATAATTATTTTACTACTTCACAGTTATTAATGAAAATATATTAAATTCTTAACAATAATATTCTTATACATTTATTGTCTTTTCATATTAAATATTTTATCATTATTATTATTATTTAAATGATTAATTGATATTATTCATCAATGAATTAAAATACATATAAAAAATAAATCTACTTAATCTTAAACGAAAATGTTAACTATCTTAAAAATGATAGTAATTAAATATCTAGTCCTTATTACTTTTCAATTTATACGTGTCTTGCAAAAATAATTGTACGTTCTTACAATAATGAAAATTTGCAAGTTTGTACTTATATAAATAATAATATGATCTAAATAATAATAATCTTAAACGAAAATCTTAACTATCTTAAAAATGATAGTAATTAAATGTCTAGTCCTTATTACTTTTCAATTTATACTTGTCTTGCAAAAATATTTGTACGTTCTTACAATAATGCAAATTTGCAAGTTTGTACTTATATTTGTGACTGGAATATCCGCCTGAGGATCGTTTTTCACCTTCATTTGGAGCGCATTTGCTGAATATGCAAACTGCAAATGCACAAGGATACAGTTTATGTCATTTGCATTCCCTGTTGTTCGCGTCGTGACTTGACTGTTTGTAAACTGAAACCTCCATACATTTTGCTCGACTGATTGTACGTAAATCTAAAAAAATAAGCTAGAAACTCGATTCCTTGTAAACTGAAATCTCCGTACTTCGCTCCACTCTTAGTACGTAAATCTCAAAAATTAAGCTAGAAACTCGATTCCTTGTAAACTGAAACCTACATATATTTTGCTCGACTGATTGCACGTAAATCTCAAAAATTAAGCTAGAAACTCGATTCTTTGTAAACTGAAATCTCCATACTTCGCTACACTCTTAGTACGTAAATCTCAAAAATTAAGCTAGAAACTCGATTCTTTGTAAACTGAAATCTCCATACTTCGCTACACTCTTAGTACGTAAATCTCAAAAAATTAAGCTACAAACTCGATTCCTTGTAAACTGAAATTTCCATACTTCGCTACACTCTTAGTACGTAAATCTCAAAAATTAAGCTAGAAACTCGATTCCTTATAAACTGATATTTTCATACTTCGCTCAACTCTTAGTACGTAAATCTCAAAAATTAAGGTAGAAACTCGATTCCTTGTAAACTGAAACCTACATATATTTGCTCGACTGATTGCACGTAAATCTCAAAAATTAAGCTAGAAACTCGATTCCTTGTAAACTGAAATCTCCATACTTCGCTACACTCTTAGTACGTAAGTCTCAAAAATTAAGCTAGAAACTCGATTCCTTGTAAACTGAAATATCCATACTTTGCTCAACTCTTAGTAGGTAATTCTCAAACATTAAGCCAGAAACTCGATTCCTTGGAAACTGAAATCTCCATACTTCGCTCAACTCTTAGTACGTAAATATGAAAAAAATAAGCTAGAAACTCGATTCCTTGTAAACTGAATACCTTGCATACCTTGCTCAACTCTTAGTAGGTAATTCTCAAACATTAAGCCAGAAACTCGATTCCTTGGAAACTGAAATCTCCATACTTCGCTCAACTCTTAGTACGTAAATCTCAAAAATTAAGCTAGAAACTTGATTCCTTGTAAACTGAAATCTCCATACTTTGCTCAACTCTTAGTAGGTAATTCTCAAACATTAAGCCAGAAACTCGATTCCTTGGAAACTGAAATCTCCATACTTCGCTCAACTCTTAGTACGTAAATATGAAAAAAAAAGCTAGATACTCGATTCCTTGTAAACTGAAATCTCCATACCTTGCTCAACTCTTAGTAGGTAATTCTCAAACATTAAGCCAGAAACTCGATTCCTTGGAAACTGAAATCTCAATACTTCGCTCAACTCTCAGTACGTAAATCTCAAAAATTAAACTAGAAACTTGATTCCTTGTAAACTGAAATCTCCATACTTTGCTCAACTCTTAGTACGTAAATCCCAAAAATTAAGCTCGGGACTCGACTCTTTGTAAACTGAAATCTTCATATTTTGCTCTCTTAATACGTAAATTTTAAAAATTAAGTATAATATAAATTGAAGAACGCAAATAATTTATAGATATGTAGGATACTTATTTTTATTCAATTTTTAAATTTTCATGTTTTGTTCTTATTATACAGGGTGCCCCACTTATCCTTTCGAGTTATATTGCGAAACTGTTGGATACATTTTCAATTAAAACCTCATTAGCACTGAGTTATATTGCGAAACTGTTGGATAACTATGAAGTTTTAATAAAAAAATATTTCTGTTCTTGAGTAATGTGCATACGAATTTCATCGCATATTCATTGCCAGTGAAAATGTATACCTAATATTTTCTGCATTACCTCAAATTGCACTATTGATAAAAAAATGGAAATATGAATTTCTTATATTAAATCCATAAATATGAATACCAAACTTTTTATATTTAGATATTCATAGCACTTTTTATGTACATAAAATAATTCTTGTTTTAGGATTTGCTTGGAATGCATTTTTCAATACAATCTGCGATCTTATACAGGGTGATCGCAGATTGTAGTAAAAAAATCATTCCAAGCAAATCGTAAAACCAGAATTATTTTATGTATATAAAAAGTGCTATGAATATCTAAATATAAAAAGTTCGCAATTTTCAATATTAATTAACTTTTATACGAACATTTTTTACCAACCTATTCTAGTTTACTAGATATTCATAAAAAAAACAATGAATGACAAAGAAATTTTTTTTCGCTTTTCCATTTTCAATTAAAAACTCATTAGCACAGAGTTATATTGCGAAACTGTTGGATAAATTTTCAATTAAAAACTCA
Organism: Othius punctulatus; assembly: GCA_951805005.1. NCBI lineage: Eukaryota > Metazoa > Arthropoda > Insecta > Coleoptera > Staphylinidae > Othius > Othius punctulatus. The sequence goes on from OX638145.1 coordinate 19,439,198, forward strand.
TTAGCACTGAGTTATATTGCGAAACTGTTGGATAAATTTTCAATTAAAAACTCATTAGCACTGAGTTATATTGCGAAACTGTTGGATAACTATGAAGTTTTAATTAAAAAAATCTTTCTGTTCTTGAGTAATGTGCATACGAAATTCATCGCATATTCATTGCCACTGAAAATGTATACCTAATATTTTCTGCATTACCTCAAATTCCACAATTGATTAAAAAAATGGAAATATGAATTTCTTATATTAAATCCATAAATATGAATACCAAATGTAGAAATATAATAATTCTGAAATAAATTAATATTCAATGTATTAATTTTTGTTTTGTAGTTACTATCATTTTACTTTTTTTACTTTTAATCCTCTTTACTCCGATGGGGGCATACGGCTTCTACAAGCTTCTTCCATCCTTCTCTATCTTTAGCTTTTCCTTTAACTTTCGTCTTCGTTTTTCCGTCCGACTTTCGAGGCTTGTATAAGTTTCCGTAGCACGCTCCCTTTTACGTTGCAGGGTTGCTAGCCCTGCGACAACCCTCCTCCTTTCACAGCCGGGCTTGGGACCGGTCACAGCGGAGTTACCATCATTAGAATAATCAAATACATTATAAGTTAATTAAAATGAATATTTTGTGAGGTAATCTAAAGCAAAACCATTATTTATTGGCGGAACAGACAAAATTTGTTTATAAAATAAAACTAGATTCATTAAAATTAATTATTTAAATTTTAATACCCTCTGAGCCCGGCGCATCCACCAGAACTTCAGCTGCAAAATTTGCATTGCGACAATTTCCAGTTTACATTTAATGGTATTATAATGAGATTCACTTAAGTACGATTCAAGTATGTTATTCAAGTAAGTTTGTTATGAGTACTTAATGTTCTTATTTATTAAAATTCTCAATAATTCATACATGTAAACTATAAGGGGCAATATGAATTCTCTTTCATCGAAATTTAAAAAATCGAACAGAAAATTATGGTTGTTTTAACAAGTGCTTACTGGTATTTGTTTATTTATTTTGTTACTTATTTTTTATTTGACATGTAATTTTAAATTATAAAAAAAAAAATCAAATAAACTATATAATTAATTTTCTTTCAGTTTAGGTTTTTATCCATAACTACCAGATAAAAACCTAAACTGAAAGAAAATTAAATGATTAAGTATATATACTAAAACTAATATTTATTAGTAGTAATCGTTATGAAGTTTGTGTATTGTACTCAGTTAAGGCTCCGATTAATAAATAGTATGAGTTTGATTCGTGTCCGGTGTAATATATTAATTATTCAGAATAAATTTCTCCTGGGAAAGTGTGAATAGTATTTCCAGATATTATCGTTGTTAATGTTGTTATTATTACTATCTTTATTATACAAGCTGGTGTGGTGTATTGTGTTAAGGCTCCGACTTTACATTACATACATGTTGTTATTATTACTATCTGTATTATACAAGCTCGTGTGGTGTATTGTGCTAAGGCTCTGACTTTACATTACATACATTTGTGATGTAAAGATGGTGCATGAACATAATGCGGCATATTTTGTATGTAACATAAAATAAGTAATTATTAATACTGTTATGTTTATTTTAGATGTGGAGGTATATTAATACTTCGTGTAATTTGTAAAATCAGACCCGACTGATCTGATTATTGCCGCGTTTTGCCGAGCTTATGAAATACTGTGGATTCTCTGGTACTTTATTAACAGAGAATAATTAGCATAGAATAATTAGCAGCGAATTAGCATCGCTTTGGTAGTGAAAAACGAAAACAACCACCCTTAATGAAACGAAACAGGCGCCTTTTATTCGCCGACCAAGCGCGCCAAAAGCGAGCGATCATCCCTCGCCCCCGACGATTTAATTAATTAATTACGAAACTCGCCCTCCCCGAACAACCAGAACCTCAACAACACCTCGGGGCCGCAGGTTAACTAATTAGACCCGGTGCCGCAGAACTAACAAGGCGACGATTGAAGGGGCGCAAAACTTCGCGATTGAATTGGCGCTGTTATGTTCGAACGCAGCTTTCCGATGGCCTGCTACAGAATGGCGAGCTTTCCACGCACGTATTTACGTGAAATTCGAGTTAAAATGCCAAACGCCCGGCTTTGCGAAACAAGCGTGGATATCCTGCGTGGAATATTAAATAAACTTCCGAATTGCATAAATAAGATTGTAGCGGGCGTCAAGAATATTTTAGGACAGGCAGGAAAAGGAAGCCGATGAAACATCGACAAGTGATTCGCTTTTCGCGAGCACAGCATGATTAAAATAACCTTATTTATTTCGTGGGGTAGAAAACACGCAGATGTAGTTAAAGTTATTATAGTAATAATAATAATAGTTGTTATAGAAACAATAACAACATATATGCAGTTTAATTTTGTCAGTTTTTTTTAAATAGAGAGAGAATTGTTAGGCTATCGGCCCTTCCGCCCTTATTTTAGTTTTTGTTAAAATAATTATATTTTCGAAAGTATTGAAAAAAAAAAACATAAATATTATAATAGACACAGACCATATTAATTTATTTAAGATTTAAGATCGACCATTAGATTTTTTTTAATTTATCTGATATTTTTAGCAAACACTTCAATCGGATCGCGTTATGCAGAAAGCTACCAACCCACATTAGAACTAAAACGAGATATCAGACTTTACAGTTTTTATTGTTATAATAAATTATTAACAACTTTAAATCAATTTTTCATATTTTCATTATGTTTTAAAACTAATAAATTCAAATTTTGAGCAACATATTTCCCTGTAATATTTAAATTGTGCTAAATATGACGGTGTTTTGAGGGTTGGTAGCTTTCTGCTTTTTGTAAAAACAATAAAATCAAACATTTTTTGAACAAAAATGTCATTTTTTAAATTAATTAGTGTTGCAAGTATAACAACAAACGAAACATTATTTCTTAATGGCTTTTATTCTGCATAAATTTCAAAATCCAATTCTTCAACATTATGGCCATCGACATCTTCAATAATATTGGAACTTTGTAAATTTTCACAAAATAATCTTGTATCTGACGGGATTAGGCAACAGAAGCAGAAAAGTCGACTTTTCTATTAAGTAAGCTTTACATAAAGGAGACTTTTCTGTGATATTATGGAACCGACCCTATGACAGGGCGGTACAATTAGCCCAACGCTGTTCATAACTCATATGGATGAAATATTGAGAAGCTATTCACAGAAGGCAAAGAAATACAGAGTTAGACGTATTGAAGTATCATAAGGAGCGTTCGCGGACGACGTAGTGATAATAGCAGAGAAGGAATTAGACCTACAAGTAAATTTAAGAGAATGGAACACAGCCCTAGAAAGAACAGGAATGAAGATGAATATAAATAAAACAAAAGTCATTGTAATAGGAGAACAAGAAGATATAAAAATTAAAGTGGAAAATTCAAGAATCGAACAAGTAATATCATTTAAGTACTTAGGAGTAGAAATACAAAGCGACGGAAGCATGCAAAAAGAGATCGACACGAGAATAGCAAAAACAACGAAACTGTACCACGAAATGAGAAAGTCGTTTATCAACAAAAAGGGAGGAACGAGAAATACAAAAATCAAGGTATACAAAACTATATACAGACCCATCATGACATATGGCTGTGAATCGTGGACTTTAACAAAAGCAGATAAAAGTTGAGTACAAGCAACCGAAATGAAATACCTTAGAAGAACAATGGGAGTAACGAAACTAGATAAAATTAGAAACACCAAAATAAGAGAAGAACTACCCATAAAAAACGTAACCAGCTTCATCGAAAGAAGACAACCCAGTTGGTGGGGACACTTACAAAGGATGAACAACACAAGACAGGTCAAACAAGTATGGGAAGCAAGAATACAGAAGAAGAAGACAAGAGGAAAGCCAAAAAAGACATGGAATAACGTAGTAACAAAGATAATAGAAAAAAAGGAAAGAACTTAAACAAAGCAAGTAGACTGGCATGGAACAAAATTTGTACACGGAATGGAAAAGTAGCAAAATAAGTAACTCCCTACACCGTAGAATCGTAGAATACGTTAGAAGGGTAACCTATATATATATATTTTTTTTTCAAAGGTTTAATTTTTAAATTAAATTTAGTGTAAAATATTTGACATCAAACAAACTGGGCGAGCCTTCTTTTGTGTAAATATCACACATTTTTTGTATGGACATTCCACAAGGGAACAATTGAGCATCAGGCTGCTTTCTTCGATAATGTGAAACGTATTTTTTTCAATTTTTTTTTAAGAGCAGTGTTGCTTGCAGTGATACCAAGGGTTTTAAGAAATATATCTTTACAAACTTCCACATTTTTTAATTTGTAAATTCTAGAAAACTCTTCTTAGAATTTTTTTCTCAGAAAAAAAGAGAATTCTCTTTTTTTCTGTGTTTCTACGGTACGTTCTCTTTCGAGTACGCTTGCTGCTAGGCAATTGGTTTGACTTTCATATGATTTTGAAGACCAAAATCTATTAAATTCAGATTCCCAGATTTCAACAGGTAAATGTTTGGTACAATTTTTTGCAATACAGTTGCAATTGAAATTGACAAGTTCTTTTGACTTTAACTCAACGCCATAGTTATAATACGAATCGTTTTTATTTTTCTAAATTTTTTCTCTGCTCGATTTTAGGTTGGAAATTGTCTTTTTTGATATTTGCGTGGACGACCTTCTGGTTTTAATAATTAAAAGCTGAAATTATGCTTAAGGTGTCGTGGTAATTTCTGAAATATTTTGTAACTTGCATATTTACTTGTATATTTTCTCGATTTTGGGTTGGAAATTTGCTTTTTCGACCTTTGCGTGGACGACCTTTTGGTTTTTGTAGCGTTTCATTTTCAACAGAACTTGTTATTATTATACGTACGTTCTAGCATAGGGTTCTCTTTATCTTTTGGAAAATAAATTAAAATATTTGCATTTATAAAAAAATCTTAGTAATAACATTTGAGGCTGCTCTCTTCGATAATGTGAAACGTATTTTGGAAATTTGTTGATATGATCAACAACAGCTTGAAGCTTTGCTTCTGCAACTTATTTTTTCCTCCTTGTTTCAGGCCTCGTTGATCGGAAATTCTAGCATGAAATTTTTTTAAGGGTTTTAAGAAATATTTTTTACAAACTTCCACATTTTTTAATTTGTAAATTCTAGAAATCTTTTTTCTGTGTTTCCACCGTACGTTCTCTTTCTTTTTCTGTTTCGAGTACGCTTGCTGCTAGGAAATTGGTTTGACTTTCATATGATTTTGAACACCAAAATCTATTAAATTCACATTCCCGGGTTTCAACAGGTAGATGTTTGGCACAATTTTTTGCAATACAGTTGCAATTGAAATTGACTAATTCTTTTGACTTTACCTCAACGCCCTTGTAGTTATAATATGATTTGTTTCTATTTTTCTTAATTTTTTTCTCTTCTCGATTTTGGGTTGGAAATTGTCTTTTTCGATATTTGCGTGGACGACCTTCTGGTTTTAATAATTAAAAGCTGAAATTAGGCTTAAGGTGCCGTGGTAATTTCTGAAATATTTTGTAACTTGCATGTTTACTTGTATATTTTCTCGATTTTGGGTTGGAAATTTTCTATTTCGACCTTTGCGTGGACGACCTCCTGGTTTTTGTAGCGTTTCGTTTTCAACAGAACTGTTATTATTATACGTAAGTTCTAGCATAGAGTTCTCTTTATCTTCTGGAAAATAAATTAAAATATTTGCATTTATAAAAAATCTAAGTAATCAAATTTGTGCTTTACCTTATTCATTAAGAAAATCACATGTAAACGAGTTTGAAAGAGCTATTTCCATGTTATTTAACAAATTTTGTTACACAGAGGCGACAATAACTTCAAAATTAATAATTAAATTATATGTGTGAGTGGTTAAACCACTTGGTGAAACATATTAGTATAGGAATAATAAAACACTTGGTTGACGTTTCACAGTATATATAGAAAATAACTCTACAATTATTTCGGCCTCTCAGCCATTCTCAAGAGTATAAACTGAACTGAAGAGGATTAGTTTAATCTCTTGAGAATGGCTGAGAGGCCAAAACAATTGTAGAGTTCTAGTCTATATATACTGTGAAACGTCAACCAAATGTTTTATTATTCCTATCAAAATTAATACTTCACACTGTCAAACTCTCTTTTTTTTGCACAGCCGCCTATTTATAATAATCTAGTAGACGCATTAAAATAATTTCAGGAATATGGTTGATAAAACTGGAAAACATTGTTGAAAATAATAGAAAGATCTTTAAGAAATCATAAATAAAACGTAAAATAGGTAAAGCTAAGTGGGTTGATCGCTTCCTGCAAAAAATAATAATGGATATTAAAAATGTAGTGAAAACGTTTGCAACATTTTTACATTTTAGTATAAGCCTCATCTTTAAGTCTCTTTCTGAGACTTAAACAGAACAAAGAGCTCAAATTTATATGTACAAAAACATTGTTAATTCATTTTTTATATTTTGTGGGTTGGAAGCTTTCTGCATAATGTAATCCAATTATTATTCTATATTTGATATAAGTAAGTACATATTAAATTACGAAAGTAATTCCAAAGAAATTCTCTCTGTGCATGTTAATCAAAGATAATCTAATCTACTTAGGGTTTCAATAAGCGAAAAGCTAGCCGGAAGCGTGCGGGCGATTCTGTTAAAAATCAGGAAATCGCGTTAGGGGCGCCCTAATTTATCCCACTAGAAACACTCCACTCGAACTATCCTCTCCAATTCCCATCACATCCTGTCCGCAGCCCTAAATTGCCTACACAGACGCATCTTGATCACTCGACACGAATTCCCCCTGACCGAGCAGGAATTAATCCCGAATCCACAAAGTATCATGAATATAACATAAAATTAATTATTATTAAATTTGAGAAGTAATGAATACAATCTCGAATAACATAAACGCTGCAGAAAATGTCCATTAATTAGCTGTAAAGTTATCTGCAGAATAAACTCTTGCTGTTATCTGAGGTGGAAACTTTCCAACGGAGACAGCGGCAGATTTCTTTGGCGCTTGTAATATTCCGAGAAACACGTCATTATGATTGATTCGCGGATGGTTTCCGCGCCGCAGAATTCAAATCGAATAACGGCACAAATACGTGAATAGTCGCGGCCCTCCGCTCCCCGGATTCGTTTAAGGGCGGCTGCGAAATCGCGTTTCGGAAATGAGGGAAAACTCGTCGCGAGTTTCCCGGCTGATAACATGAATATTAAATTCATTTCCCCGCGAGTGCGTTGAATGACTGGGAGGCGCGCCTCCTCCGGATGAATGGGAGACGCGCCGCTTAATAAGGGCCGCGGGGGCGTCGCGACGCCCGAGGGTCGGGGGTGCGTGTATGTGTATGCATGCGTGTTTGCATGTGTGTATGGGATGTATTAAAATTTCATCCTGCCGCCCGTAGACGCGCACGTAATTTACGGACTCGTTTATTTTGCAGAGGTCCAAATTCTCTGGGCCCAGCATCAGGTCCATCACTCCTCCGAAGAATTTAATATGGCCGTGGGGCTGAGGCAGTCACTGGTGCAAGGATGGTGTGGATTTGTAAGTTGATTATTGATCAAGGGATTCCTTGACTTTTTTTTGTGCTGGTTGCTTATTCAAGTGAGATATCAGCGAAAATACATACAGCCTGGAGTGTACCATATCTGAATCGGTTCGGATATGATATGAAATAGATTACAATGCAAAAAAATAAAGCATCTAATAATACACAATACACAGGCAAAAAAAATCACTCGATTGCCGAACCACCAATTAAGAAAATTTCCTTACTGTAACTGAGCAACGAAGACTCCATTCAGTTCGGAAAATAAATAGTAGCTTCCTAATTACGTCTTTGTTGTTGATTTCCTTGCTTAAAAAATAAAAAGAATTTTCTTATGTACCTCGGGTGAGTTTTATAGTACTATTTGTCTTCATGTACATTACTTGCTATTTATCTTAGAATTGTACTAGCCTCCAGTTCATTCTTCAAGAGTTATACTATAAATAGTATTTTAAACACAAATCAAAAATTATAATTATAATTACAATATAATAATATTTGTTCTTATTATTGGGTAGTAATTTATTATTGAACTATTAATTATTATGATGTTAGAATTAAAATTACTACAAATTCTATTCCATCAATTTTTTTTTTATTCTTGCTTCACTATGTGCTTGCATTTACTTATCGCTCTTAAAACATAACTGGCGTCCAACTTTCAGGAAACATTTTTTGTCAAATTTTCAGCAGAATTAGTTTCAGGTGTACTGTACACGAATCTAATATGAAATTTGCAAATAACAAATTTTCAGAAATTTCAGTAAAAGCTAACCCATACTTGACAATACAAAAATTTATGTCTTTGATTTTCTCCCTTATTTAATACTGAAACTCTCTCAAATTTTCAGGAGAATTAGTTTCAGGTATACTGTACATGAATCTAATATAAAATTCGCAAATGACAAATTTTCAGAAATATCAGTAAAAGCTAACCCATACTTGTCAATACAAAAAGTTATATTTTTGATTTTTTCTCTTATTTAATACTGAAACTTTGTTAAATTTTCAGGAGAATTGGTTACAGGTGTACTGTACATGAATCTAATATGAAATTTGCAAATGACAAATTTTCAGAAATATCAGTAAAATCTAACCCATACTTGTCAATACAAAAAGTTATATTTTTGATTTTTTCTCTTATTTAATACTGAAACTTTGTCATATTTTTAGGGGAATTAGTTTCAGGTGTACTGTATACGAATCTAATATGAAATTTGCAAATGACAAATTTTCAGAAATTTCAGTAAAAGCTTACCCCGTACTTGTCAATACAAAACGTAATGTCTTTGATTTTCTCCCTTATTTAATACTGAATCTTTGTCATATTTTTAGGAGTATTAGTTTCAGGTGTACTGTACACGAATCTATAATGAAACTTGCAAATGACAAATTTTCAGAAATTCCAGTAAAAGCTAACCCATACTTGTCAATATAAAAAGTTAAGTTTTTGATTTTCTCCCTTATTTAATACTGAAACTTTGTCAAATTTTCAGGAGAATTAGTTTCAGGTGTACTGTACACGAATCTAATATGAAATTTGCAAATGACAAATTTCCAGAAATTTCAGTAAAAGCAAACCCATACTTGTCAATACAAAAAGTTGTGTGTTTGATTTTCTCCCTTATTTAATACTGACACTTTGTCATATTTTTAGGAGAATTAGTTTCAGGTGTACTGTATACGAATTTAATATGAAATTTGCAAATGACAAAGTTTCAGAAATTTCAGTAAAAGCTAACCCATACTTGTCAATACAAAAAGTTATGTCTTTGATTTTATCCCTTATTTAATACTGAAACTTTGTCAAATTTTCATGAGAATTAGTTTCAGGTGTACTGTACACGAATTTAATATGAAATTTGCAAATGACAAATTTTCAGAAATTTCAGTAAAAGCTAACCCATACTTGTCAATACAAAAATTAAGTCTTTGATTTTCTCCCTTATTCAATACCGAAACTTTATCAAAATTTCAGGAGAATTAGTTTCAGGTGTACTGTACACGAATCTTATATGAAATTTGCAAATGACAAATTTTCTGAAATTTCAGTAAAAGCTAACGCACACTTGTCAATACAAAAAGTTATGTCTTTGATTTTCTGCCTTATTTAATACTGAAACTTTGTCAAATTTTTAGGAGAATTAGTTTAAGGTGTACTGTACACGAATTTAATATGAAATTTGCAAATGGCAAATTTTCAGAAATTTCAGAAAAAGCTAACCCATACTTGTCAATACAAAAAGTTATGTGTTTGATTTTTTCTCTTATTTAATACTGAAACTTTGTTAAATTTTCAGGAGAATTGGTTACAGGTGTACTGTACATGAATCTAATATGAAATTTGCAAATGACAAATTTTCAGAAATATCAGTAAAATCTAACCCATACTTGTCAATACAAAAAGTTATATTTTTGATTTTTTCTCTTATTTAATACTGAAACTTTGTCATATTTTTAGGGGAATTAGTTTCAGGTGTACTGTATACGAATCTAATATGAAATTTGCAAATGACAAATTTTCAGAAATTTCAGTAAAAGCTTACCCCGTACTTGTCAATACAAAACGTAATGTCTTTGATTTTCTCCCTTATTTAATACTGAATCTTTGTCATATTTTTAGGAGTATTAGTTTCAGGTGTACTGTACACGAATCTATAATGAAACTTGCAAATGACAAATTTTCAGAAATTCCAGTAAAAGCTAACCCATACTTGTCAATATAAAAAGTTAAGTTTTTGATTTTCTCCCTTATTTAATACTGAAACTTTGTCAAATTTTCAGGAGAATTAGTTTCAGGTGTACTGTACACGAATCTAATATGAAATTTGCAAATGACAAATTTCCAGAAATTTCAGTAAAAGCAAACCCATACTTGTCAATACAAAAAGTTGTGTGTTTGATTTTCTCCCTTATTTAATACTGACACTTTGTCATATTTTTAGGAGAATTAGTTTCAGGTGTACTGTATACGAATTTAATATGAAATTTGCAAATGACAAAGTTTCAGAAATTTCAGTAAAAGCTAACCCATACTTGTCAATACAAAAAGTTATGTCTTTGATTTTATCCCTTATTTAATACTGAAACTTTGTCAAATTTTCATGAGAATTAGTTTCAGGTGTACTGTACACGAATTTAATATGAAATTTGCAAATGACAAATTTTCAGAAATTTCAGTAAAAGCTAACCCATACTTGTCAATACAAAAATTAAGTCTTTGATTTTCTCCCTTATTCAATACCGAAACTTTATCAAAATTTCAGGAGAATTAGTTTCAGGTGTACTGTACACGAATCTTATATGAAATTTGCAAATGACAAATTTTCTGAAATTTCAGTAAAAGCTAACGCACACTTGTCAATACAAAAAGTTATGTCTTTGATTTTCTGCCTTATTTAATACTGAAACTTTGTCAAATTTTTAGGAGAATTAGTTTAAGGTGTACTGTACACGAATTTAATATGAAATTTGCAAATGGCAAATTTTCAGAAATTTCAGAAAAAGCTAACCCATACTTGTCAATACAAAAAGTTATGTGTTTGATTTTTTCTCTTATTTAATACTGAAACTTTGTTAAATTTTCAGGAGAATTGGTTACAGGTGTACTGTACATGAATCTAATATGAAATTTGCAAATGACAAATTTTCAGAAATATCAGTAAAATCTAACCCATACTTGTCAATACAAAAAGTTATATTTTTGATTTTTTCTCTTATTTAATACTGAAACTTTGTCATATTTTTAGGGGAATTAGTTTCAGGTGTACTGTATACGAATCTAATATGAAATTTGCAAATGACAAATTTTCAGAAATTTCAGTAAAAGCTTACCCCGTACTTGTCAATACAAAACGTAATGTCTTTGATTTTCTCCCTTATTTAATACTGAATCTTTGTCATATTTTTAGGAGTATTAGTTTCAGGTGTACTGTACACGAATCTATAATGAAACTTGCAAATGACAAATTTTCAGAAATTCCAGTAAAAGCTAACCCATACTTGTCAATATAAAAAGTTAAGTTTTTGATTTTCTCCCTTATTTAATACTGAAACTTTGTCAAATTTTCAGGAGAATTAGTTTCAGGTGTACTGTACACGAATCTAATATGAAATTTGCAAATGACAAATTTCCAGAAATTTCAGTAAAAGCAAACCCATACTTGTCAATACAAAAAGTTGTGTGTTTGATTTTCTCCCTTATTTAATACTGACACTTTGTCATATTTTTAGGAGAATTAGTTTCAGGTGTACTGTATACGAATTTAATATGAAATTTGCAAATGACAAAGTTTCAGAAATTTCAGTAAAAGCTAACCCATACTTGTCAATACAAAAAGTTATGTCTTTGATTTTATCCCTTATTTAATACTGAAACTTTGTCAAATTTTCATGAGAATTAGTTTCAGGTGTACTGTACACGAATTTAATATGAAATTTGCAAATGACAAATTTTCAGAAATTTCAGTAAAAGCTAACCCATACTTGTCAATACAAAAATTAAGTCTTTGATTTTCTCCCTTATTCAATACCGAAACTTTATCAAAATTTCAGGAGAATTAGTTTCAGGTGTACTGTACACGAATCTTATATGAAATTTGCAAATGACAAATTTTCTGAAATTTCAGTAAAAGCTAACGCACACTTGTCAATACAAAAAGTTATGTCTTTGATTTTCTGCCTTATTTAATACTGAAACTTTGTCAAATTTTTAGGAGAATTAGTTTAAGGTGTACTGTACACGAATTTAATATGAAATTTGCAAATGGCAAATTTTCAGAAATTTCAGAAAAAGCTAACCCATACTTGTCAATACAAAAAGTTATGTGTTTGATGTTCTCCCTTATTTAATACTGACACTTTGTCATATTTTCAGGAGATTTAGTTTCAGGTGTACTGTACACGAATTTAATATGAAATTTGCAAATGACAAATTTTCTGGTCTATTGTGAGCAAAAATTGCTGGTCTATTGTAAAATATTTGATAGCTTCTTTTGGAATTCATACATCAAAGTGAATTTCCGATTGTGAAAATTGTAAGCTATTTGGCGCTACTGGCTGGTATCTCTAATTAATAGTGCAACAGAAAATGAAATTGGAACGGCGTCCATCCGTGAAACGAGACTCGATCGATCGATGCGTTCAAACGCGTCCGGCACTAATTGGCTTCAATGCTGCGGACGTCGCATAATTGCGTTTTATCATCCAGCCTGCATTTCGCGGGTGGCAAAAGTCCGCTTCCCCATCAAACCGCCCCCATTTACAAGCAACACCACCTTTCTTGCAGATATTCTACTTGCCGCTGGCAGTTGCCGTTCCGCCTTCGCACTTCATCACGCACCAGCAGTTCAATCTGCTCTACCAGTTCTGGATCCACACCAAGGCCGTGAGGACCCTGGGCCCTCTGGAGTACGTCTTCAACACGCCGAAGCACCACAGGGTGCACCACGGTAATTCCCCGTCATTCCCGCGGGATTGGAAAAACACGACTCATTTTGTGCCCCGTTTAACCCGCAGGCTCCAATCTCTACTGCCTGGATAAAAATTACGGCGGCGTCCTCATTATTTGGGATAGGATCTTCGGTACGTTCGCAGAGGAAAGGGAGAAGGAGGAGATTATCTATGGATTGGTCTTCAACCAGCCGTCCTTTAATCCGCTGCACTTACAGGTTCGAATCGTCTCTTTTATCGCTAATTAAATTTAACCAACCAAAAATTCCGTAATCTGCCAAATTTAAATATTTAATCTGTATCTTCACTCGAAATCGCTACTCACAATCACTAAAATGGTCATTTTTTTTATATTGCAAATTAGATTATTTCATTTTTTTATATATTGCAAATTAGATAGAGGTATATGCACTTTACAAATTGAGTCATTTACCTGTGGCAGTTTTAATAAATAATTGGCTCCATTTGCAGTCAATTAATCGCCTTAATTGGCAATTAGCCTTAAAAGCCCCGGTGTAGTCCACCACCTGTGCATACACGCCGTCGATCAAACCTATAAAAAAGAACCTCATCGATTTCAGAGTGTCGAGTTACGCTGCGGTTTATTAAGTTTGAGTTATGATTGCAGACCTTCTACACGGCGTACGTCCTCGGGAAATTCGTCGATATGCGCAGCTGGAGGTACAAGTTGGCCACGATTTTCTACGGACCGAGCTGGATGCCGGGAAAACCGAGGCTGGGACTCGAGGAGGATAAAGTCAACGTGAGTAGTTGAACGGGTTGTCCTGTTTTATTTTTGTAATGAAAATAGCGGTGTAGTTATTGATTCGCCGGGATTTATAAGCGATGCCGGCGGTTTTCCCTCGAGGGTGCGTCGAGGTTTTATTTTGCGGGGAAGATATTTTCTCCAGCTCTCGTGTGCCATTATTCCAGAGATTTTCATCATTATGCTGCACCCCCCAGGGAGCTTGTGTGGTTTTAAAAGCCCCATTTTGTGATTTAATTTACGGAGATTGAAAAAGTTATCTACACATTACTTACTATAATTAACATATTAGAAAGAAATTATTTTATTATATTTATATATATATATATATATATGATATATATGTAAGATATATATATATATATATATATATATAGTATAATTATTAACTACTGAAATTATATTTTTGCATTATTACAAGTCAAGCCTTTGTAATAAGCGTAAAGCGTAATTGTAATTGAGCGTAACATCTCAAGTTTTTTTACATCCGAGTAGATTAGAATTTTTTTGTAAATAATTTACTATGCAGAGATTACAAAAATATGAAATATATTCATTACTATTATTCAATTTATTACATCATTCAAGTCAGTACTATGTAGCATGTAAATTAGGATCAAGTTTTTATTCCCCTTGAGGTTCATGATTTTTTTTTTGTAAACAGTTTATTATGCAGAGAAGCGAGTAATTTTCATTAATATTCCGCAACGTGTTTAATGAATTCCCGGATTCCCTTAGAAAGTTATTAATATTTCATCTAACGAAAAAAATTATGTCTACAAATGTTATTCCATTTAATTTTCCCTTGCATTGCTTCTTCTTCATATATCTAATGATATCTTTTCAATTTTCATTTTATTATGAGCTACATAAAACAGTTGATATTAAAAATATTTGCTCTAGAAGACCGAGTAAAAATGATTAGATTTACAACATACTTATCTTATCATAAATGCCAGTTTGGCCGGTTTGGTTTGGTATGAAGGCCTAAGTTTGATCTCCGGTACAGGTATATTTTTGTCGTAAGACTCTGACATTATTGGCCATTAGCATCTCATTAATACACCCTGCAGTATACACTGCTGAAGAACCCGTTGGTCTTCGCATTTGATTTATTTACATTTTAAACATTTATTTACAATTTATTGAACAATAAATTATAATTATAAAATTATGCTAATTAATTTAATGATTACCGTCAACAAATGGTTCAAAATTAAATTAAAAATATAATGTGGTGTAATGTAATGCTTACATAATTGAAAATAATTAATGCCCATCCTGGGCTTAACCTCCTATAATTCTACAAATATTGAGTAGTATCAGCCTTTATAAATTATTATATGTAATAATTAATAATTCGAGTAGTATTGCACCAATAATAATATCGTACAATATTTACACATAACTTTCTTGCAAACGAAGCAGTAAGATTTCAAAAATGGAGTATCTTTTAAGCCAAGAATTTAAACTTCCTGCCTGGTATTTTAAGAAATTGGAGTCCTTGCAATGTGTGCATAGGATTCATTAGACTCCTGCTCCGCACTATTTACTTTTTCAACTAGCATCCTGCAATTTCGCAAAGAACCGAGAAGAATTTAAATATTAACATAGCGAAATATCCTTTCAATTCCACAAATTACGAGTATCACTGCAGGAGCAAAAGTAATATAACCGTATGCAAAATAAATTAATATATATATTTCCGTATATGATATTCAATTCTGTACTTCAATTATTTATATATGA
Organism: Othius punctulatus; assembly: GCA_951805005.1. Taxonomy (NCBI): domain Eukaryota; kingdom Metazoa; phylum Arthropoda; class Insecta; order Coleoptera; family Staphylinidae; genus Othius; species Othius punctulatus. Next base: position 19,454,756 of record OX638145.1, read on the forward strand.
AACCTCTTATAAAATATTAGTATGATTTTTAATTACATGAAATTTTCAAACAATAAGGTATGCATGAAATTTTATTTAATTAAATAATGGATTACACATTAATATTATAACTATAAGTATACGTAATGGGAACGAGCACCAAGCAATAAAAACACTAAATTAGCATTCATTATTATACCAAACCCTGCAAGAAATGTATCACTTTACCTTTTAATTATCTTAATGAATATTTATGTACATTGCTGTTCCTCGGATAATCACACATGTAAATCAGCAAAGCCCATTTCACAAAAAACCCGTAACGTGGTGATTAAAACGCTGCATACGAAACGATAGTTAATACATTTTGTATTGTAATGGTGACTGGCAGATTTTGCAGGAAGTTAAATGGCTCAATAAAATTCACACAATTCTATATGGGTTAATTAACCGTCTTGCGAATACACGCCATCGAGCTGTTATTATTGACATTGCTGTTTAAAATAATTACAGAGTAGGGTCATAGAACTGTAATTATTTTAACATCAATGTATGTTTACGCTCGCAAACGTATAAATGATTGGGTCATCCAAATCCTCTGCAGTGCCAAAATCCATGTCCAAATTAAACTGATGAATTATTGAAAATATTGATAAACTGTAACCGCAACAAAACGCCCTATAAATGTTTTATTATTTTTTCAATGCATGGATTAATCTAAATCGATTCAGAATTAAACTTTAACCCATGGAATTGGCCCGTGATTTGATCACACCTGATTGTGCAATTGTACTTGTATTAATTGAATACATTTATTGAAAATGAAGTTGTATGGAAAAAGTAAAGATACGAAGAATACGCACCCTAACAACTTAATGTTCGGACGGTACCAATTTGTATACATATTTACTGATTGTTATTCTGTAAATTGTTTAAACATTTTTGTATTCAAGAATTTGGAATACAATTTCATTAAGGGACGCTTTTGTTAAAAAATATTTGTTTTGTATCGACACGAAACGAAAATATAGAAAAAAATCTAAAACTGAGCAAATTCTATTAATGTTGCAGAATTAGAGTTCTTCTGCATAGAATCTTAACATTTCACATTTTTGCCCGACCTTTGCGAAATGACGTATAAAGTAGATTCAAAGTTCATCAACAACTTAATGTTCGGACGGTACCAATTTGTATACATATTTACTGATTGTTATTCTGTAAATTGTTTAAAAAAATTTTTATTCAATAATTTGGAATACAACTATTAAGGGACGCTTTTGTAAAAAATATTTGTTTTGTATCAACAAGAAACGAAAATATAGAAAAAAATCTAAAACTGAGCAAATTCTATTGACAACTTAATGTTGCAGAATTAGAGTTCTTCTGCATAGAATCTTAACATTTCACATTTTCGCCTGACCTTTGCGAAATGACGTATAAAGTAGATCCAAAGTTCATCTACAACTTAGTTGGACAGCTGCCGAAACAAAAGACAGGCGAAAATGTGACATGCCATACAAATGTCAATCGTACATTGACATCATGAGCATCATGTTTCTCTATAGTAGACTAGAATAGTTTTACCATATCACGTAAAGCATTAAAAAAAATCCCAAAACTTATGAACAGGTGTTATTCAGCACACCTTTCACGTTATTTTGCACGATTAAGCACAGACAAATTAAAAGTTGGCATTTTTCATGGGCCAAAAATCAGGTAGCTAATAACGAACCCAAACTTTGAGAATTCCATAAATTAACTTGAGTTTCACTCGGGAAATTGTTTCTGTTGGTGATTTTCTGGGATGATTTTGTGGGAAACCATAAGTTGGACGACTTTTTTCAGTTTAGATGATAGTATGCTGACCAATTAAAAAAAAAAAGTAGGGTGCAATAAGCCTATTAAACTTCATTATTTGCACTCACATATAGATGAAAGTATGCACCAAGATATATGGACAAAGGAAAAGTGTTATCAGAGGACAGTGGTACATCCACATAATGGCAAATTATTGCTGGAGTATACAAATAGGTCAACCTCAAGCCATGAATTCTAGAAAATCCTACTAAAGAAGATTTTTGTAGTAATTTTGAATGATATTTTTAAAGATTAAATAGCTATTTTCATGCACGTGTAAAATTTCAAATTCGAAAAATATTTGGCTGCTAAAATGTCTCTTTTGAATCAACCTGAAGCCATGCATTCGCGAAAATCCTACTAAAGAAGGTTTTTTTTAGTGATTTAGAATGATCTTTTTAAAGATTAAATAGCTATTTTCATGCACGTGTAAAATTTCAAATTCGAAAAATATTTGGCTGCTAAAATGTCTTTTCTTAACTTCTTAAATTCTTAAATTAGTCTACTGTTTTAATCTACTGTTAATAATATACTATAATAGACGAGTTTTATTTTCTCACTTATAAATTGCACATATAAAATTTTGATACCAATCTAGCAGTCTATTTTAAGTTTTGATTTTTGAGGTTTACATAAAAATATCTTCAGCTATATTTGTTATACGTAAAATATATACGTAATACAATTACGAACATTTACGTTTACGTATACTTGATATATTAAAATGTGATTGAATAATAACATAGTTGGGAGAGTTTGGTAATGTAGATGGAACTCCCTGCAAGCAAGCAATTCTACAGCACGACCAAAGCAGACATGCAGGCTTTTAGCAGCAACAAAAACCTCCCCATGCACATAAAATAGGCCATCGCAGAGTTATATACGGGCTCGTGCGACCACAATACGACCGCTTTTTGTAATTCCTATTACCTCCGGAATTTCCGGAGCGGCCCGGAAAATCATTAATTTACAGCAGGTTTTAAATTCTTTGTGTGTGCCAATGCGTGCACGTATGCGAATGAATTGGAGAGTTTGTGAGCAAGCCTTTGGTGAGATGTCCATTAAAAAACGATATCGCGTTGAAATTTGTAACACAAAACTTTTTTTGCGCGCTCTGAATATTTTTACTAGTTTTATGATAACGAATAATTAATTTGCAAGTTCAACAAAAACCGAGTTTCGCTATTCAAATTTTTATATAGTCGGTGGCGTATTAATTAATGAATAATAATGTTTCTACAACCTGCGTACTTTTCCTAGAGGCAATATTTTAATTTGTACACATATTTTTATAGCCGAAAACAATATAAAACAGCAAACTGCATGATTTCAATGTATGCATGCAATTTTGCCGTACATTTTTTCTGTAGTTCAACACATAAATAATAATTGTCACATTTTTTTGCCTGAGAGTGCATAAACATATTTTCATTAATTGTCACATTGATTATCACTATCATCAATGATTGTGCACATTTGATATAATCATTAAACTTCATGATTTCATATGGTTTTACTTATTTTAATTCAGAGCGCTCAAGAATGTTGTGTCAAATTTAACGCTGGATACTAATAAATGACACTGTTCAAGATGCAATTAAAATGTTTTGCAAAGTTGCTGAAATGTTTCCTAGGTTACAAGCAAATAATTTAAGTAGATTTTTTCAACTGCAAGTATTTGCCATTATGTCGTTGTTGGAACTTGTTCCAAAAGTTGACACCACTTTCTTGAGTGCTTTGTATACACATTATTTGGAGTTGAAGGCAATACAAATCATTAATAATGATGATGTTGCTCAGCTTGTCTTGACTTCTACAGAAATTCAATTAGGCTTTTCATTTCTAGTACATTTTATTTTTCATTGCTTTCATTTTTAGCGTGCCTTTTATGTAAAGCATTCGCAGCAGTTTTACTAGTTGCATTGTTCGCGTTGCTGCACAGATATTTACAATGACTTTGATGACTATTCATTACGCTTGCATTACCGCTTTGCCAGTAATGAAAGAACAGCAAACAACAAATGACCGCCTGCAGACCTACAATTTCCCTTAATTATTCGCTCTCAGGCACCCTCATTTGTAACGAAAACCGCCCCCGCGAGCGTTTTCCCGGCGCGACCCTTACATCCCGACCGCATAATAAACTCCACGTTTTATTTTTTCCTTCTTCAGGTGGTGGCTAGGGAGAAATACGACGTGGAACTACCCTTCTGGTGCAATGCCTACCTCCTGGTGCACTTCGGCGTCGTCGTCTACGGCTTCCACGAGCTGGCCTCCAGGCATATGGTGAGTACACTTTGTTTTTATCGTGGAAAGTTCTAGTCGAATAATTTTCATCCGATGCGCTCTCGCGTGAAAATGCACTCCGGAAAATTAACGAGCAGTTCTGGGTGTAAAATAATTATTCACACGGAGTGGTGTTGTATTAGTGATGCCTGAGGTAATTCAGTATATGAATAGTTTCACGAGTTCGAGTGTTTGGAATACGAGCGAATTTCAATGTAATTTTAGTAATCACATTGAAAATATTTGTTGTTGGAAAATGGCATTATAACCAACCGGTTATTCGTGCAGAGTTGCGAGTTCTCGTCAGGACTAATCAACGAATTAACAGACATCGATTCTATTGCCTGGTTGACGATTTTAATAACTCCACATGGCGTTGCGAGTTCAGGCTGCGGCATTAATTATCACTAGCCTTGTGTACGATTATCACCCATGTAGTTATTAGTAGTATTTTAAATTTGATTACTGCTCAAGCATTTTCTCACAAAACTGGCCAGAAAACGCTAAAGCAAGCAACACTAATTAAATAAGTAGTTTCATACTTGTGAAGCCCAAATTGTGACATTTCACTCAAAGAGAGTGATTTTTACATTTCCCATCAAATCCAAGAGAGGGCCCAAATTGTGACATTTCTCTCAAAGAATTATTTTTACATTTTCCCATCGGATCCAAGAAAGGGCCAAAAATAAAGTTGATGAACTTGTAGGTACCAGATATTCCATTTGAATTATTGATCTAAATTGCGCAGTTTTCATGAATCTTCATATAAAAAACTATAACTTTGATTGCATATTTTTAAAAATCAACCAACATAAGGGGAACCATCGAAAAATTAAAATCATTAAATCTACCATTACTGTATGCGCATTTTCCAATGAATCACCCTGTATATAATTATCCCCTTGAATACCCAAATGGTGTAGGGGTCACTATAACATGATATTTGTGAAACTCATGGCAAGGGTTTTTATGGTACATTGTCCAATTTTTTGTTTTAATTTCTAAGGTAGATTCTGGCACAATCGTAAATTAAATGGATGATACATTTACAGTTTTGAATCCTCTAAACACATATTCCTTTGGATTGTTCTCTAAAATTAATAGGGGTGCTAATAATTACACATATTCAATTTTACATGTTAAATTCCTATGCTCGCCCCTTATCCCAGTCATACCTCAATGATTTTTGTAAGTATTTGTGCCCATATTTGGTTAAGATTTTAGGAATTTCTCATACGAAATAGATTTGTTATACAGAAAACTATGTACTTGTTTGTTGTTCATCTAATTCTTTATGGAGGTGGCTTTTCCAACTTGCAACAATGCAACTTTTTTATATAGAAAATTGTTTGCATGCTTACAGGAATCTCTCCATAATAAATTCGGCTTATCTGACACATTTTCATTTTATCAATTCACTTGTGTACACAGAACGTGCTGCAGTGGGCAGTTATGTCCCATTATTATTCCTCGTACCGTAATGCAAATTTCCGAGTTAATTGCGAGTTTAGCGCCAGCTATAAATATTTTGATAATCTAATTACAGTAATTTAGGAGCGCGGATTATTGAACGGGGCACAATGTACTGGCATAATTATGCTCGGTTGCGCTACAGAATGGCTCATTATCAATAGAGCCGTGCACAAAATTACGGCATAATTGTCTAAGTATTTGCGTGCTATGTGTGCAGAAATTCTGAACGCAGTGCAGAAGATTGAGTTTCGGAAGGTCAAGAGAGTCTATTAAATTCGCTGAACCTAGATCCTGTGCATTAATTTACATAATGTTTACCATATTCAAATGAATATTAAATAAAGTAGGGTTGATACACCAAAGGTCGATAGCCCTTTTGGGATAACCTAATCACTACTATTTGTATTTTATTACATTTAATTTAATATTATAATGTTATTTTGAATTGTGTAATGGATATTTTTCTACTCCCACATTAGTAAGTAGTCAATTACACATGACTTCATCGCTAGTAAATTAGTTATAACGTAACACTGTTATGTAATGAAAGTCATTAGTGTATAATATATTATGTAACAGTTAGGGGCGAATTATTTGTATGAGCATTGGCAACATTGTTACATTTAGTTTTGAATTTCCAAAATAGTTAGATGATGGTCAATATCAAATATTGCCATGAGCATCTAACAGAACAAAAATGTATCAATTTGTGCGAAATTTCAAACTTTTCATTCAACTGATGGGAGTAGAAAAAATAGCGTACATTATTTCACTGGTAAGGAAATTAGGCACTCGAGAAGTATGCTTCTTACAACTCTTGTTCTGTAATATACTATTACCATATAAGTGCTATAATATTATGTAATACTACTACAATAATTCAGTAGTGTTATGGCAAAACATGTTATATGCCATTTTTGCTATTTTTCAGGAGTAGCAAAAACAGTTTTGTATTTATAATTGTGAATGTAGATTAGCATGTATCATTGCCATAGTTATTTATAATTTGTAATTTTTGTCAACACTAAACCCTTTGATCAACTTATACTTTATTTGTGACCATTTAATGCCAAACAGTGCATTTTGAGAAATAAATGCAGATAGTATGTATAGTATGTGGTAGTATAGTATGTATAGTATGTAGTATGTTTTACAGATATTGGTATAAAAATTAACTTTATATTTATTATAATTAGAATGGTGGGTGGGTTTTGCCGTAACACTACTCAACTAGACTACTGAATTAGAGCACTGAATTAGTCGAAAATGAGAATTATTTACATTTGATCAACTTAAAGTATACTTTATTTGTGACCATTTAATGCCAAAAAGTGAATTTTGACAAAAAAGGCAGATAGTGTGTATAGTATATAGTATGTATAGTATGTAGTAGTATAGTACGTATAGTATGTAGTAGTATAGTACGTAAAGTATGTAGTAGTATAGTATTTATAGTATGTAGTATGTTTTACAGATATTGGTATAAAAATTAACTTTATATTTAGTATAATTTGGATGGTGGGTGGGTTTTGCCGTAACACTACTGAATTAGACTACTGAATTAGAGCACTGAATTAGCGAAAATGAGAATCTTTTACATTATTACATACTTTACACACTAAACCCTTTGATCACCTTAAAGTATACTTATTTGTGACCATTTAATGCCAAAAAGTGCATTTTGATAAAAAAGGCAGATAGTATGTATAGTATATAGTATGTATGGTATGTAGTAGTATAGTACGTATAGTATATAGTAGTATAGTATGTATAGTATGTAGTATGTTTTGCAGATATTGGTATAATAATTAACTTTATATTTATTATAATTAGAATGGTGGGTGGGTTTTGCCATAATACTACTGAATAAGACTACTGAATTAGATCACTGAATTAGTCGAAAATGAGACTCATTTGCATTATTACATTATTTATCATAACATGGCACTGACCCAAGCATTATCAATTTTATGAAACTCTCTATAGTCGGCAAAAGATTAATTTGGGTGCCCCGAAAGCATTGTTTTGTTATATTTGGTATAGCAGTATAGTATCGATTGGGTAAATATTATGTAACACCTCATGTTTTATGATTGAAGAAGATAAGACAATTCGTGCAAAGAAACATATTTCATCCCGTCGATACTAACAAATAACTGAAATGGTTATAATGGTATAGTATCAATTGTGTAAATATTATGTAACCCCTTATGTTTTATGATGGAAGAAGATAAACATAATTCGTGCAAAGAAACATATTTCATCCCATCTATACTAACAAATAACTGAAATGGTTTATACCCAAATTAATTTGGTCACGACTTTGAATGAGTTTCATTTTCTTTTATTTGCATGAATGAGATATTTTCCAACTAATATTGTTATACACCTATTTATATATTCGTTAATTATAGAAATCCCATTCACTGCCTCGCTGAAAATTTAATTAACATCCAATTTTTTACTTGTATTTATTCCCCCTTGCTCGCCTTTATTTAATTAATCGCTGTAAGATTTAATTATTGCTGAATTCTTAGTCCACTCTCTTCCTTTATAGGCACGGCTTCCAAATTCCGTGAAAATTATCATCCACTGCGATAATTAAATTTATACTCTTTAGAATTCTTAAGTGCTTGTTTAAATCAATAACCAAAAATACGCATCTACGCGTACAAATGTACGCAAAGTGTAAAATATTAATTTTTATAATTGTATAGTATATACTACACTATATGTAGTAGTATAAGTATAGTATAATTGTATATATAATTGTTTATAGCATTTTAGCATTTTATAAATCAATAGTTTATACAGTTGTTATAGAACAATTAAAAAAATGGGATAATTGCAAATGCAGATAATTTAGAGTGAAACTATCGACAAATATGTCAGTTGACAAATATGTCACTTTTACTGTATAGCTGTCAAATATTGAAAATTTAAGTTATGTCGCTGATAACTAATGTCAAATGCCACTTCCATTTGACACATGTCACTTAGATTTCCACTTGACAGCTCATTTTCCTTGGCACCTATCATTTCTACTTGACAGCTGTAACTTCTCCTTAACTGCTGTAATTTGCCCTTGACCACTGCTACTTTATTAATATAATAATAATTAATTAGAATGTTTGGTTATATAGCTGGCTTAAGTTATGTCGCTGATAACTAATGTCAAATGCCACTTCAACAAAAGTACGCAAAATGTAGAATATTAATTTTTATAATTGTAGCATTTTAACATTTTATAAATCATTAGTTTATACAGTTGTTATAGAACAATTAAAAAAAGGGAGAATTGCAAATGCAGATAATTTAGCGTGAAACTATCGACAAATATGTCAGTTGACAAATATGTCACTTTTACTGTACAACTGTCAAATATTGAAATTTTAAGTTATGTCGCTGATAACTAATGTCAAATGCCACTTCCATTTGATACATGTCACTTAGATTTCCACGTGACAGCTGATATTTTCCTTGGCACCTATCATTTCTACTTGGCAGCTGTAACTTCTCCTTAACTGCTGTAATTTGCCCTTGACCACAGCTACTTTATTAATATAATAATAATTAATTACAATGTTTGGTTATATAGCTGGCTTAAGTTATGTCGCTGATAACTAATGTCAAATGCCACTTCTACAAATGTACGCAAAGTGTAGAATATAAATTTTTATAATTGTAGCATTTTAACATTGTATAAATCATTAGTTTATACAGTTGTTATAAAACAAGTAAAAAATAAATGGGATAATTACTAATGCAGATAATTTAGCGTGAAACTATCGACAAATATGTCAGTTGACAAATAGGTCACTTTTACTGTATAGCTGTCAAATATTGAAATTTTAAGTTATGTCGCTGATAACTAATGTCAAATGCCACTTCCATTTGACACATGTCACTTAGATTTCCACTTGACAGCTCATTTTTCTTGGCACCTATCATTTCTATTTGACAGCTGTAACTTCTCCTTAACTGTTGTAATTTGCCCTTAACCACTGCTACTATATTAATATAATAATAATTAATTACAATGTTTGGTTATATAGCTGAACAATGACTGTCTAAAGTAATGTATACGTATAACTATTGGCAACTGTGTCATTTTCATTTAAAAACTATAATTTTTTTTTATGTGACACTGTGAAATGTACTGTCAGACTGTTTTCCTGTAGCCATTTCTTTCCTGTTGCTTAGAAAGTTTAAAATATATTTTTTTCCGAGATTAAAAACGCATTCGGTTCATTCTAAAAAAATGGAGCTCTAAACGAAGTTTGTTAATGATAAAGTAAAAAGTTTATGTTTCGCCGAATCTTTGCAGCATTCCGCAGTTGATTAATCAATGAAGGAGGCAACGACATAATAAATAGAGTCGCAATAAATTTCCTCTATTAAACGAGTACTCAATTAATTACGTTGATAAATCACGCCAAAGTTCGTAACTTGGTTAAGGCACGGAATGGTCTAATCCGATTCACGGGAATTTGAAAAGGGAGCGACGTACTCCTGCTCATACGTAATGGTAATATTTCATTAGGTTACCCACAGTTAAACATTAAGGAATTAAGCATTGCTAGAATGGGGAAAATACGTTGATTCTATTACAATTTTTGATACAATTAGATGTAGACGAAAATTGTATTTGGTTTAATGTATACTAATGAGTTTTTAATGCCATACAGTAAAACTTTTACTCAGATTCTCGACTAAATATGCAGAAGATATTAGATATTAAATTATTTTCCCAAACTATCTGAATATTTTCGTACATGCAATTTTTTTCTAAAGGTTCCAAGAAAATGCTATTATGTTGTTTCCTTGGCAGCTGTCGTTTCTATTTGACAGCTGTAACTTCTCCTTAACTGTTGTAATTTGCCCTTGGCCACAGCTGCTTTATTAATATAATAATAATTAATTACAATGTATGGTTATATAGCTGGCTTAAGTTATGTCGCTGATAACTAATGTCAAATTCCACTTCCATTTGACACATGTCACTTAGATTTCCGTTTGTAATGCCATACAGTAAAACTTTTACTCAGATTCTCGACTAAATATGCATAATAAGATATTAGACTAGTATGAACATTTATTCCACATATAGGTACACATCTACAGCATACTTAATACATATAATAATATAATATTAATTATAGATATATATATATATATATATATATATATATATATATATATATATATATAATCGAAAACCTATCTACCCTAAGGTGTAGATATATAGTATAGATATATGATATATGATGTGATATATGATATATGGAATGGGCTATCGACTTTCGTCTTCCGGCAGATTTAGTTCGGATTTGAATAATTAGTTCGCTTCGCGAATGTTGATGCTAAAAATAGTTGTTTTTACATTATTTATTGTTACATATATTTTTAAATTTATATTTAGACAAAGAAAATTATTCCCATTGAGTTATTACAGTCTATTATTGTAAAATAAATTCAAATAATTTTCCCAAACCATCTGAATATTTTCGTACATGCATTTTTTTTCAAAGGTTCCAAGAAAATGTTATTAAGTTAACATGAAATTTTAATTCATATAAGTTCAAAATATGATATAATTCAGACAGTAACCAATTACGCCATAGGTGGAGGAATAGTACGGATTATTATTATTATTATAATTTATTCTTTTCCAACAAAAAATATGAAAAAATTATAATTTCATAAAATATGAAATAACGGATGAAATTTTTATTATTTATTTTATATTTTAATTAACTATAGCTCCTACATTATACATTTTCAAAAACATATATAATTACATTACTAACAGAGTTTGCAATAAAATGTATTCAACAGTAAAGCAATATTTATTACCAATATCGATTTGTTGGTAATTACATTGCGAGTTATTAGAGATAAAAATATTTTAGTATCAGTGCCCATTAATTAGATTATGCCGTTATAATTATAGTAATTAAATTATATGATATTTGTAATGAAAACAAATGTACATTTGTAAATAAGGTTTTCGTGCATTAGATATTGATCTATTGATAATGATGACATTCAAGTAACGATGCTTTGCCATAAACTGGTAGCAAAATAAAAAAGTTTCATTAAATAAAGTTAATTGGCATTTAGTGAGGCTTTAGTTAGGTACGTTACAGTTATTGTGCGATTTTCAGTAGGAAATTGGGACACGAAATTTCAATTTAAACATGAAAGCTGCACGTTTTTCATCAAATCTACGGCTCTTTCATCCCATTTAGCGCTTGTGCATTGATCAATGATGCCATTCAAAAATGCGACTAAAATGCAGCTTTAATTCGATGATTAAAATTGACTGGGCACTCAACTGAAGCTTAAATCTAAAACTGAAAACGATAAACGGATCCCCAGACATGCCAATAAATTATGCAAAAATGATTTGCATACCTCATGCAGCATCGAGCTTAATGGCATTAAAAATTAAATAAAACTTTGCGGCATTTGCAAGTGAAATGGACCGGCATGGAATTAAAGCGGAATCTACTTTCTCCCCGTACACAGTTTATCCATTTTATGAATTATTTAAATGCAAGTGATTGAGACGGTTTTAATGACGTTAATTAAAATTTTAATTGCGGCTGTGAAGAGCTTACATTTCATACATGTTATGTTATGAGGATGGTTCTGAGCATTTCCATTATTTTGGTGTTTAAATATTCAAAAGTATGCTAATATTCATTATTTATTCTTTTATATATGAATTTTGGGATGTGTTGTTTTATGTAGCGATTTTACTAAATAAAGTATGTATAATATAACTAATACAAAATTAAGCAAAATTTAATAATAATAATATTAAATACTGAATACTGGTAGCCGTTACTTTGTGGAACATGGTAAATGAATTAAATAAAATGATTTTACTTTGTTTCATTCTCAATTTTTGTACTTAGTTTGACAATGACTATAGAATAGTCGAAACTGCAGTCACTAAATTATTTTTGTAAAATAAATGTGTTAGTGGAAGTAACAAAGTAAAATCGTTTGATTTAATTAATAATATATTATTATACCATATAATTTACCTTACACCTAACGATAAAAAAGGTTATTTGATTCATTAATAAATAAATAATTTACCTATTGTTTTACCACACATCGATTAAATTAAAAAAATAACGCATAAGTAACAGATTAAGCCAAAGTCTTAGACCGATGATTCTCAATTGGCGGTGGTCTATAGGCCTATATGTCTATAGGTATATAGGCTATAGGCTATGTATTGAAAATGCAACGCTTAAATATTATAATGAAAGTATAAATGTCAATAATAATAAAGCTTGTGAAATCTGACACACACCGAACTGATGAGATCCGATAGGTCGAAACCGGTCTTCAGTTGTCCGAGAAAATAATTCCCAAGTGTTCACAATAGAATTATAATACCTGAGAGTGCATAAATCTTTTAAATAAGTTATTAATAATAATAATTTATAACGCCATATAGATTCTACGAAGAATCTGCAGCCTCAGCATTTTAATATTTGGTTTCAATTTACATATTTATCCAAAATTTTTGTTATATAGAATAAAATTGGCACATTTATATAATGTATTATAATTGATGTATTGTTTAATGCAAATTTTTCAATTAGAAAATAGCAAGAGAAATGAAACTGCGAGATGAGATGTCAGACCTAATTTGTCTTTAATCCGCTACGTTGAAATTCAAATTAACACCAAAAATACAAAGTCGCAAAATTACCTCTCCGGATTACGCCCAACTCCGCGGAACTTTCCACGGAAGCTTACCTCGCACAAATCCTCGTTAATGAATATATAAACGGAACTTTCCCACCCACGCCAAGACGTTCCCTGATTTACGCGCAAGCTCTAACATGCCCCATCTATTTTTTGCAGAGCATGAATCCTCTGGCCGTCCTCTGCTTCGTCATCTACATAATTGGATCGCTGACTACCATAGGCATGCTCTTCGACAACAGGCCGCATGCCTGCGTCTTCGAGCTGCTGCGCTGCATGGTGCTGGTCACTGCTGTCCAGCGTCTTGACTTCCCTGACGTCGACGATGGCGTGCTGCTGGCCTCCGAGGTGTTCTTCCTGATGTCGGGTTTGTTCTGGTTCCTCCAATGCGTCAACGTTCTGCAGATCGGCAAGACTAAGATGTTGTAAGCGGAATGGAAGTGAAGTTCAAATTAAGATTAGTACAGCAGCAGCAGTGGTGATATATAAGGCGGATCAAAGTAGAAGCCAATTTGATATTACGAAGTAAAATAGCAGAATAACAATGATTGGTCGAAAGGAAGGTGATAGCCTATTGGGGCAGAATTAATGGTAGATGTTGGGACTGTTGGGAGCAGAGTGGTGATGAAATATTGGGAGTATGAAAACTTTGCATGCATTGCAGAAAGAATTAGTACTGCATTGGAAGTAAAGATAATTAGTTAAATTAGGCGAAACTCGTTATAAACATTTGGTTTACGTTTCACAATTCACATATAAAAGCTCTATACTTGTAAAGCCATTCTTAAGAGTACAAAGCATTTGTATAAATTATACAAATGCTAAAATATATAAAGTAAAGATAATTTGTTAAATTAGGTGAAACTCGTTATAAACATTTGGTTTACGTTTCACAATTCACATATAAAAGCTCTATACTTGTAAAGCCATTCTTAAGAGTACAAAGTATTTGTATAAATTACTGAGTTTTATTAGTAATATTATTCTGCTCCCAATATAGTTGAAATAAATTTGTGTTTCAAATCAGAAGCCAAAAAAAGGCAATCAAAACCATTTTTAACAAATTACTAAGTTTTATTAGTGATATATTTCTGCTCGTTTGGCTAATTCAAACATCGCTATGATAAATGTAATCTTATATAAGATAAACTACTGGCATGGGGTAAATATTAAAAAAATATCTGCTGCTGCTACATATTGTATATTTTGTATTGTATTTTAACCATAGGTTATTAGTGATGTAGTACTTAGAGTTTGTATTGCTAAATTGACTGAAGTATTGTGATCTATTTAAGTGTTTTAATACTAATATATAAAATTAACATATTTATAAGACTAAATAAAATTTACGTCAATATAAAATTTTGTGTTTTATTGAAATTATCTAAAACGTAATAAAATTGAATTCTTTAAAAATGTATGTGTTTATACAGGGTGAGTTTTTTCGGATGTTTAGTATGGGGATCTCGGAAACAAGCGGAGATAGAAGGGCGATTAAATGGGGGAAAGAATTGCAGTTTTACGAGTTCAATTTCATGAGTTGTTTGTTTTTTGGAAACATTGCATGGCTAACTAGATATCTTGAAAAAAATATATTTTTTGTTATTTTGTTCGGGGCATATTGCTCTGTTATTATTGACTTTAGAAAAAATGTGTAAAGGAAAAAGTTATAGGAAATTATGTGCTTAATAATAGTGTCTAACCCATTATTTTATTTAAGCTATAATTTTTTAGTTATGATACAAACTTGTGTTTTTTCTAATGGAAACCATAGTTGGCCATGACTTTGTAAAACAGGCGCTTTTTCAACTATTCTAATGATATATCACTTGATATAGTTATTTTTATAAATAATTAAATTATTGTTCCTCTATCTCCGCTAGTTTCCGAGATCCCCATACTAAACATCCAAAAAACCTCACCCTGTATATGTTTCATAATTTTATCATTAAATGTTAATATGAATTTAATGTTGTTATATTATTATTTGGTAGGAACTTACTGCTAAAAAATATTTTTATTTTGTTTATGCATTTTAATATGTATATATCCTGATCTTATTTTTATGATAAATATTTGTTATTAATTTAAATTTTGAAAGTTGAAAGTTACAGATATCTGTTTGAAGTTTTTTTTATCAGGATATACAGGGTGGTCACTTTTACGACGCCCACCATTAGGATCTATTAAACGGAAATACATACAGAGTTGGTCAAATGGGATAAAAATTTCTTATATTTGTGGACAACTTGATTTTTAGAGCAGTCCACAGCAGTTTGATTTTTGCAACAAATTTTTAAATGGTCGATTTTTGGTGGTAAATAATATCAGATTACCCATAGTTGAAATTGGAATTTTTCGCTCTTTTGAATGCTATTAAAATCCAATATTGCGGCCATAAGAAAATCAAAAGTTGACTATGAAAATTTTGGCATCTAGTTGGCACAGAATATGTTTGGCACTGTGATCAGAAAACTGACGTCGAAAAATGTAAGAGTGCCAAGTTTCGTAAAACTTCCTTCTAAAGTAAAACAGTTATAAAAGGAAAAGCAAAGTGCACTTTTTCAGTTTTTCAGCGATATTTCAGGAACTGTGCAAGATATCCCGGATTTCGTTTCAGAATATTGAAAGGCACAAAAATTAAAAACTTTTATCCCATTTGGCCAACCCTGTATATATTTCCGATTAATAGATCTTAATGGTTGGCGTCGTAAAAGTGACCACCCTGTATACATATTAAAAGAGATACAAATATAAAATAAAAATAATTTTTACTAGTAAGTACCTACTATATATATATATATATATATATATATATATATATATATATATTAAAATAAGTACATAAATAAAATTTTAATTTCACTGGCAATTTTTATCAGTAAGTAATAGATAACTGATAATTTATGGATAAAACCTTAAACTTAATTAATGTGAATGTTTCAAAACTATTTAGATGCAGGTTAAATTGATAATATAATCTATTAACTAAAGTAAACTATGAAAACTTAATGTTTAAACGAGATGACATAAAAATATTTCAATTAGTATCAAGCAATAAATTCAATAGCTGTTCAAACGTTCAAATTATTAATGTTTAATGGCACATAATCTATGAACAAAACTAAACTATGAAAACTTAATGTTTAATGGTTAAACGAGATGACATAAAAATATTTCAATTAGTATCAAGCAATAAATTTAATAGCTGTTCAATCGTTCATATTCTAAATGATTAAAGGCACATAATCTGTGAATAAAACTAAACTATGAAAACTTAATGTTTAATGGTTGAACGAGCTGACATAAAAAGATTTCATTAATTAGTAATTAGTATCAAGCAATAAATTCAATAGCTGTTCAATCGTTCAAATTATAAATGTTTAATGGCACATAATCTATGAACAAAACTAAACTATGAAAACTTAATGTTTAATGGTTAAACGAGATGACATACAAATATTTCAATTAGTATCAAGAAATAAACTTAATAGCTGTTCAATCGTTCAAATTATAAATGTTTAATGGCACATAATCTATGAACAAAACTAAACTATGAAAACTTAATGTTTAATGGTTAAACGAGATAACATACAAATATTTCAATTAGTATCAAGAAATAAACTTAATAGCTGTTCAATCGTTCAAATTATAAATGTTTAATGGCACATAATCTATGAACAAAACTAAACTATGAAAACTTAATGTTTAATGGTTGAACGAGATGACATAAAAATATTTCAATTAGTAGGTATCAAGCAATAAATTCAATAGCTGTTCAATCGTTCAAATTATAAATGTTTAATGGCACATAATCTCTGAACAAAGCAAAACTATGAAAACTTAATGTTTAATGGTTAAACGAGATGACATAAAAATATTTCAATTAGTAGGTATCAAGCAATAAATTCAATAGCTGTTCAAACGTTCAAATTATTAACGTTTAATGGCAACAATCGTTGCAATTGCCTTTAATGCTGGCGCACTTTTTTTTATAAAGCCGAACAGTTACAAAACACAAAAGTCTGCGGACAGAAAGGATCTCGCATTAGCTAAGTGTCTTTTAGCGTTTGAAATGCTTCCCAGCTGCAGCATCATGTCCATGCGGAAGACAAATGCTGATTGCATTTCGGATTGCAGTTTTCAAGAAAAGCTTACATGTAAGTAAAACTAGACCACAGGAGATAATGCAGTTTTCAAGAAAAGCTTACAAGATACGTTTCCATGTAAGTAAAAATAGACCACAGGAGATACTTTGTTGACAATATTTTGCCGATTGCAAAATTATTTCACGGTTTTATGCTTCTAATAAGGAGTAATTCTACAGTATTTTTTACGCTATTATATAATTTTATATAGTAATTTATTAGCCATTATTATTTTTTTATTAGCCAATAACTAATAATTTATAATTCCTGATGTATTTTTTTTCTATTTCTCTATCTCTCTTTGTGTTTAATATTTTAAATTTTAATTAACTATTACTTTTATTTTTTCAACTATCAATGTGAATAACTTGGCAACGTTGCAACTGATTTCAAAAATAAAAATGATTTGTGAAGCCTACATAAAACAGATTCCAAAAATGGAATAATATACAGGGTGATCCATTTAAAAAAGAAACCAAATTTTGTATCCCGGATTTATGGTATACGTGAAAATAATTTTAAAAGGTAGCACATCAAGTGTCCAATAACTTCCAATCAGATGTTTTCCTAAATTTTTATTAGTCTAGCACCGATGGTATGAGCGAGGATAAGTGGACCACCCTGTATGTCCTGATTTTATTTGAATCGAATTTTGAAATTTGAAGAATAACAGATATCTAATTTGAAGTCTTAGTTAATTTTTTTTGTTGTTTTATATGTTATATTATTATATTACAAATATTATTGAGACGATAATTAAGAATATCTAATATAACAGCCTAAATCCTATTCCAATTTCTTTTTATAGCTGCTTTTATTATTATATTACAAATATTATTGAGACGATGATTAAGAATATCTAAAATAACAGCCTAAATCCTATTCCAATTTCATTTTATATCTGCTTTTATAGCTGTTATTTTATATTACTTTTTAGTAATCAAGCTATAGGAAATATGTCACGGCCAATGCCGCTTTAAGTACTTTAAAAGTAAATTATATTTCATCAGTTGACAGGACAGAATGTGCAGATGACAAGTAATAAAGTGCCTAGCCTGCATTGGCTCTAAATGAAACGTTGACTGAAGGAGACATGACAAAAGAGGGGGTCCTTTATTAGCAGGAATTCCTGCGTCAGGACGACCGCAAGGATAGATTACTCATGCAGTCAGATCGCCCAAATTCTGTAAGCAAATCAAAGTCTATAATCCCCAATGATTTAATTTAGAGAATTGTGAAGACATTTTATTTAAATAGTTCACAGACGTAGTTTATAAAAATTGGTGGTTGATTAATTTCCTTAATAATAATAATATGTTAATTCTGTGATGGGTGGGAAAAACAGTATATGTCAAGAATTAGCATTTTAAGGAAGCGTCGACTTATACCTTTTTCCCCTCCAATAATCGTAGCATTTAAAGTTGCACTAAAACTGCCAACCTATTTAAAAGCCTTAACTGAATAATGTGACATATACTATTTCAAATATAATGTACAGCATCACTTTCTGAAATATAATTTGATTTAAACTCATTTCCCCAAAATTTCGACTTATACTGTTTTTCCCACCCATCACAGCATTAATACAAACTAAGTTGCTTTCATATAGATTAAATTACATGACAAAGTATAATCGACAAATGTTTCACTTTTTCCGTCACTAGTAATTTATGCAAGGGTTATAATCAGGGTTGCACTAAATAATTATTTTTAAAAAAATATCAAAAATCAATGATTTTGTTTAAATCTGTTGTTTTAAATGACACCAACCCTGGTTTTAATTGATTGGCATTGGTAGTTTTTATACTGACAAGTGATATTTAATTAAAATGACACTTGTCATATTTACATATGCAACTTCACATTGACGGACCAATGAAATAACCCAAATTTTAAATTGTTGGTCAATTAGTATCCACATAAAGTGATAATTGCTGTCGAACACTTATCACTTTCGAGGAGGTTAAGATTAGGACCTACAAAATAAAATACCGAATTGGATTGTTATTGCCATATCTAAAAGTAAATTGTGATCATTTTGAAAAGCATATCTAAAAGTAAATTGTGATTTACGCTGCCAAAAGCTTTTCTCAGATTTGGAAAAATTTGGAAATGCTTTTACCGTATTTTAATAATTAATGTCAATATATGTGAAATTTTTCAAATTGTCTCCATACATATTATTGTGACTTTTTCGTATTATTTGGCGTGGAGCCAACAATTTCTTGCTTTATATTTGTAAGAGATTTGATGCCAAACTGGTTGGATTTGCCCCTGAATTTTTCAGGGGTAGCAAATCTGCAAATTTAACAATAATCGAAAAAAAACTGCAAGGTTTGATTTAAAGGTTTCTGTTAATAATTTTTGTACGCACTGGTGAGCAATTTTTTGTGGCTTTCGAATTTCCTTTTTTACACTTATTTTCCGGTCTCCAATTAGAAGTATTATTACTCGAATGATTTTTCACAGTAATATATGTGGATTTTTTCAAATTGTCTCCAAATATATTCTTGTGACTTTTTAGTATTTTCTGGCGTGGAGCCAACAATCTTGCTTTATATTTGTAAGAGATTTGATGCCAAACTGGTTGAAAGACATTTTTCAGGGGTAGCAAATCTGCTAATTTTTCCATAATCGAAAAAAAAACTTCAAGGTGTGATTTAAAGGTTTCTGTTCCTAATTTTTCTTCGCACTGGCAAGCAATTTTTTGTGGCTTTCGAATTGCCTTTTTTACACTTATTTTCCGGTCTCGAATTATAAGTATAATTACTTCAATGATTTTTCACAGTAATATATGTGAAATTTTTCAAATTGTCTCCAAATATATTCTTGTGACTTTTTAGTATTTTCTGGCGTGGAGCCAACAATTTCTTGCTTTATATTTGTAAGAGATTTGATGCCAAACTGGTTGGAAGACATTTTTCAGTGGTAGCAAATCTGCTAATTTATCAATAATCGAAAAAAAAACTTCAAGGTTTGATTTAAAGGTTTCTGCCTCTAATTTTTCTAATGCATTGGCGAGCAATTTTTTGTGGCTTTCGAATTTCCTTTTTTACACTTATTTTCCGGTCTCGAATTATAAGTATTATTACTTGAATGATTTTTCCCAGTAATATATGTGAAATTTTTCAAATTGTCTCCAAATATATTCTTGTGACTTTTTAGTATTCTCTGGCGTGGAGCCAACAATTTCTTGCTCTATATTTGTAAGAGATTTGATGCCAAACTGGTTGGAAGACATTCTTCAGGGGTAGCAAGCAAATCTGCTAATTTATCAATAATTGAAGAAAAAACTTCAAGGTTTGATTTAAAGGTTTCTGTTCCTAATTTTTCTACGCACTGGCAAGCAATTTTTTGTGGCTTTCGAATTGCCTTTTTTACACTTATTTTCCAGTCTCGAATTATAAGTATTATTACTTGAATGATTTTTCCCAGTAATATATGTGAAATTTTTCAAATTGTCTCCAAATATATTTTTGTGACTTTTTAGTATTCTCGGGCATGGAGCAAACAATCTTGCTTTATATTTGTAAGAGATTTGATGCCAAACTGGTTGAAAGACATTTTTCAGGGGTAGCAACTCTGCTAATTTATC
Source organism: Othius punctulatus (assembly GCA_951805005.1). Lineage (NCBI taxonomy): Eukaryota > Metazoa > Arthropoda > Insecta > Coleoptera > Staphylinidae > Othius > Othius punctulatus. Next base: position 19,475,825 of record OX638145.1, read on the forward strand.
AATAATCGAAAAAAAAACTGCAAGGTTTGATTTAAAGGTTTCTGTTAATAATTTTTGTACGCACTGTGAGCAATTTTTTGTGGCTTTCGAATTGCCTGTTTAACACTTATTTTCCGGTCTCGAATTATAAGTATTATAACTTGAATGATTTTTCACAGTAATATATGTGACATTTTTCAAAATTGTCTCCAAATATATTCTTGTGACTTTTTAGTATTTTCTGGCGTGGAGCCAACAATTTCTTGCTTTATATTTGTAAGAGATTTGATGCCAAACTGGTTGGAAGACATTTTTCAGGGGTAGCAAATCTGCTAATTTATCAATAATCGAAAAAAAAAACTGTTAGGTTTGATTTAAAGGTTTTTGTTCCTAATTTTTTTACGCACTGGCGAGCAATTTTTTGTGGCTGTCGAATTGCCTTTTTTACACTTATTTTCCGGTCTCGAATTATATGTATTATTACTTGAATGATTTTTCACAGTAATATATGTCAAATTTTTCAAATTGTGTCCAAATATATTCTTGTGACTTTTTAGTATTCTCTGGCGTTAAGCTAACAATTTCTTGCTTTATATTTGTAAGAGATTTGATGCCAAACTGGTTGGAAGACATTTTTCAGGGGTAGCAAATCTGCTAATTTATCAATAATCGAAAAAAAAACTTCAAGGTTTGATTTAAAGGTTTCTGTTCCTAATTTTTCTACGCACTGGCGAGCATTTTTTGTGGCTTTCGAATTGCCTTTTTTACACTTATTTTCCGGTCTCGAATTATAAGTATTATTACTTGAATGATTTTTCACAGTAATATATGTCAAATTTTTCAAATTGTGTCCAAATATATTCTTGTGACTTTTTAGTATTCTCTGGCGTTAAGCTAACAATTTCTTGCTTTATATTTGTAAGAGATTTGATGCCAAACTGGTTGGAAGACATTTTTCAGGGGTAGCAAATCTGCTAATTTATCAATAATCGAAAAAAAAACTTCAAGGTTTGATTTAAAGGTTTCTGTTCCTAATTTTTCTACGCACTGGCGAGCATTTTTTGTGGCTTTCGAATTGCCTTTTTTACACTTATTTTCCGGTCTCGAATTATAAGTATTATTACTTGAATGATTTTTCACAGTAATATATGTCAAATTTTTCAAATTGTCTCCAAATATATTCTTGTGACTTTTCAGTATTCTCTGGCGTGGAGCCAACAATTTCTTGCTTTATATTTGTAAGAGATTTAATGCCAAACTGGTTGGAAGACATTTTTCAGTGGTAGCAAATTTGCTAATTTATCAATAATCGAAAAAAAACTTCAAGGTTTGATTTAAAGGTTTCTGTTCCTAATTTTTCTACGCACTGGCGAGCAATTTTTTGAGGCTTTCGAATTGCCTTTTTTACACTTATTTTCCGGTATCGAATTATAAGAATTATTACTTGAATGATTTTTCACAGTTCTATAAACACAAATATCTGGCTTATTGTTCGGCTAGACATTTGTCCTTATTGAAGGAATTCAAGAATTATTAATTGAATGATTATAAGATTTATTTCATGCGTTTATAAGAATTACTGCATGAATGATTGCAGGATTTATTAAATGAATTATTACCGGAATTATTACATGAATGATTACTGGAGTTACCACATAAATGATTACTAGAATTATCACATGAATGATTATAAGAATTTATATAAGAACGAAGTGGGTGAGAGATATCCAGAATTGACCGGAGATGTATCGTAATTCGGCACGTCTGGAAAGGTCTCGGAAGTTTTTAAAGGAAGCTTGTGTAAACAGGGAGAAAAATGATCGACCCTTTACAAAGACAAATCGTAGCGTGAGCTGAACGACGTGAAAAATGGGGTTTTAATAGAGGATAAATGGCTGTGAATGTAAGCGGATGAATCCCTTACAACTGCAAGTGATAAAGTGTATTACATTTAAAAAAAACTAGCAATAGTAGCTTAGGTCATATGATTATAAATTTACAGATTATAATTTAAATTGTTACTATGGACAATGGGCAAATACTGTCGATTTTGTTTATAATAAAAATTTCGATTCATTAATTTGTTTTACTTTTAAAGTATTGCAGCTTGTGAAAGTTTTTAAATAAAACAAGGAGAATAACCTTTTTCACAATACACATTTACTTATACTAAATGTACATTTCAACTGCAAGGCAGTCATCTTCAGTAGACTTACAAGTAATGAATGGGAGAGTACATTTCAACTGCAAGGCAGTCATCTTCAGTAGACTCACAAGTAATGAATGGGAGAGTATTCATTACTTGTAAGTCTACTGAAGATGACTGCCTTGCAGTTGAAATGTACATTTAGTATAAATAATCGTGTATTGTGAAAAAGGTTATTCTCCTTGTTTTATTGTTTTACTTTGTTTTTTTATGTTTACCTTTAAATATAATTTGGGTAGTTTCAAGATTGGCAAAAACTAACCGAAGTCCTTTTGATATTACTGAAGGAGAATCTTAGTTAGTTTCTGGGTTTAATGTTGAGTATAGAAGGCGAGGGTTTTAATTTAATACCAGAATTGAATAAAAATTAATCTACAGTATATCTTCTTGAAGTTATGGCGGCCAAAACGTACTTATGTACCAATTTAAAAAAATAATTTTGAGTAATTTTTTTTTGTGCATGATTTTGTTTTATTACAATATTGATGGCATGACACAATTTAATCGTTGCATATGAATTGTGACCTAAAATACCTTCCAGACTATAAAACACGCTAAAATATCACATCTATAATCCGAAAGCCGAGACCAAACTAGCAATCATTCCGAACTGATAAATACAGCTGCAATAATTTATTGCAGTGCATTCCCCAGATTTCGCACAGGAGCACGGATTAATGGCGTAGGATTTTGTTATCCCGGAATAACGGGGACTTCTCCGACTTCGAATTGAATCCCGGACGAAATTAAATTCTAGGAATTTCTTCGGATGTATTCTAGGACTTGGCCTCCTTTGTCCGCGCTGTATGTCAAAGGAATAGTTAAGGTATTGTTAATAAAATTACGGAGTTAAGCACCGCGTTATAAGCTGAAGGGTTTTACCTGCATCCAGGTTTCGGTTTAAGTGGCTGATTATCGGGAATCAATATTAGTAACTTTCATGTAAAGTTTGATGTAGGAGTTTGCACGTTAACATAATATTAACATCATTAAATCATCAAACATAATATTAAAGCATGGATAGAGGTACTGTTAACAGATAGGTACGTATACAGTGTGAGTCAATATTCACTCCCCAGCCCTGGGATATGTGTTCTACAATAATAAAAAAAAGAAGAATACTAAAATCGCGAAAGCAAGGCCGTTATTAAACTTTCCTTAATCCTCGATCATTCCATTTCCATTTTCATTACAGGAAGGTTAGAGCCATCTTTAGTAGAAAATGATATCTGCAGCATTCCTGTAAACTGAAAATGCTTTACTCTTTGTTTTCGAGAATTCAAATCTCGATCATAATATATACTTATTTTATAGTTTTTTAAAAAATTATTTACAGTTTCAACTTTAACTTAAACTTCAATTTTAAAACATTAAACTTCAAACCTTCAATACATCTACACTTCCACCTCAAAACTCAAAGCAAACTTAAAAACTTCCCAACATTAACGCTAATTTCGAAACTTCAACGTGAACTTTAAAACTTCTAGTTCTATTTCTATTTGCGAACTCTAATTACACTGGTGTACAAATGAAAATAAAACAAAATGACTGGAAAAGAGGAGGATGTTTTGTTGAACTTTCCTTAATCCCTGGTCATTCCATTTTCATTGCAGGATGGTTAGAGCCATCTTTAGTAGAAAATAATATCTGCAGCATTTCTGTAAACTGAAACTCAATCCTTAACTCTTTGTTCTCGAGAATTCAAATCTCGATCACAATGTATTCTTATTTTTTAGTTTTTTTAAATGTATTTATAGCTTCAACCTTAACTTAAGCTTCAATTTTAAAACATAAAACTTCAAACCTTCAATACATTTCCACCTAAAAACTCAAAGCAAACTTAAAAACTTCCCAACTTTAACGCTAATTTCGAAACTTCAACGTGAACTTCAAAACTTCTAGTTCTATTTCTATTTGTGAACTCTAATTACACTGGTCTACAAATAAAAATAAAAAAATTGACTGGAAAAGAGGAGGATGTTTTCCAAGTAATTTGGGTGCGTAGAATTCAAATTTACTACCAGAATTGAGCTATCAGGTCTAGTTCTCTTTATGTCGCATGTATGGCGCTACAGTAAAGTAATTTGACGGAAATATTTATTCTCTATCTTCATACTAATAGTGCTTAAACATGTCAAGTTGATCGTGTGTTACTAATTCAAGCTATTTCTGCTTTGTTTGTGGTAAATGTATGGTTGGAAAAAAAGGACATGCAATAACAGACCCGTTAAAATATGCATATTTACATTACTTTGGTTTTGCTGTCAGAAATTTAGGCAAAACCTGGACACCGACATTGTTTTGCAATAGTTGCAGAGCTATTTTATACAAGTGGTCGAAAGGCGAGATTAAATATCGTAATCAAATAGATTAATTGTTATTTTTCATATCACAATGGACAAGAAAAAGGTTTAATATATTAAAGTTATTTCAGAATTATTTATAGTACAATAAATTTGGTGGTGTAGATGTGTGGATGATTGGGTTTGTAAACTAAGCCAATTTAACAATTATTACATGCAACCCTTTAACTTTGCAAGAAATAACTCGTACCTAATACAAAATTCCGTTAATCACCATATTAATTATGAAACTTTGCTCATACCCTAGTTTTAATCTCTCGTGCAAACTTTGCTGTGTTCGGCGGCTTTGGTTCTAAGCGAATGTGAAATCCCGTTGAACCGCTGCTAATTCGGGCAAATAAAGTAGGACGAGTGGTGTTCTTGGTGCATTTACTAGAACTAGAGGAAGCTCTATAGCATAGCACTCAAAGCCGAATTGAGTTCTGTTCCAGGAAATGCTTCTCGTGCTCAGACGGACCGAAGAGCTTTTACCAGACGGCGTGTCTCCTCATAAATATTTTATTGGGTTAATCGTGGAGTGGAGAAGGAAGAGGAGATGGAGCAGCCTTCAAAATTTATAATTGCAGAGGTAACGTCACTCCTGTTTGATGAAGGACGTATAAATAAAGATGTGAACACGAGATTTAACAGAAAATTTGCTGAAGCATTATTTTTAAATATGGATTAAAAACGAGATAGTTCTGAAAAATTAAAAAAAAATCTTTGAACAGGTCGGTTTTTGTTAATTTATTCCACATTTTCTGAGACACTTACAAAAATTATGACGTCAGAATTTTATGGCTTACGACTTATGACGATTTTTAGTAGATTCAATTAAAAATCAATAACAAAATAAGTAAAAGAAACTGCTATAATAAAACCTACCTTTTAGTTATTATTACAGGATAAAAGAAAAAAAACGACTGTAAAAAGAATATAAACTCTACAAAGTTGTGAAATGAAAAAAATTGAATTTCATTTATAAAAAAATGTCAATGATGTCAAAAATGACCGACGTCATAATTAAGTGCGTCAGAGACTGCATAATAAATAATAAAAATCGACCTGTTCAAGGATTTTTTATTTCTTAGAACTATCTCGGCAGGAGCGCTTTGATTCGTATTTAAAAAAGACCCTGTATAAGTATCATGTTGAAATTGGAAAACTGCCAAAAATAAAATTAAAATGTGGCAAATTTAATTTTGGTTTATTACTAATCGGTTTTGAACAGTAACAAAATTAACTCGTAAAATATTTATTAGTAATAACTTTGACAATATAACAATAATAACTGAACAAAATTCCTGAAAACCCTTCGTTTCGAACAAACTCTCATAAGATGAAGGTTAATGAAACGATGAGAAACTAGAAATATATGTTCATATATAAAACTGAACTGAATATATAGAACTTATATAAAAAAGAAATTAAAATGAATGAATTTAATGAAAAAAAAAAAGATTTGAATTTGCATTATAAAATTCGGATATATAATTTCGAATATATGCCCATTATATACAAATACGATACAAATGAAAATCATAATAAATAATAACTTTGACAATATAACAATAATAGTTGAACAAAATTCCTGAAAACCATTCGTTTTGAACAAACTCTCAGAAGTGAAGAAACTATGAGAAACTAGAAATATATTTATATGTTCATATATCAAACTGAACAATGAATCCCGTGTTAAATGTTATCCAATATTTTATGATTTACAATTTTTGTTAGTTTTAGTTTTTTGAGTTTGTAGTTTTTAATAGTATTTTATCAGTTTATATAATGAGAAATAAAATTAAAATGAATCAAGTTAATGGAAAAAAATGATTTGAATTTGCAATATAATATTCGAACATATAATTACATAGTTGCCCATTCTATACAAATACGATACAAATGAGAAAATAATAATAACTAAAAACTATGATAATATAACAATAATACCTGAACAAATTTCCTAAAACCGTTCGTTTTGAGCAAACTCTCAGAAGTGAATGAATCTATGAAAAGCTAGAAATATATTTATATGTTCATATATCAAACTGAATAATGAATCCTGTTTTAAATGTTATCTAATATTTTAAGATTTACAATTTTTGTTAGTTTTAGTCCTTTTAGTTTTTAATAGTATTTTATCAGTTTATATAATGAACAATGAAATTAAAATGAATGAAATTAATGGAAAAAAAATGATTTCAATTTGCGATATAATATTCGAACATATAATTTCGAGTAGCTGCCCATTCTATACAAATACGATACGAATGAAAATAATAATAAATAATAACTTTGACAATATAACAATAATAGCTGAACAAAATTCCTGAAAACCCTTCGTTTTGAACAAACTCTCAGAAGTGAATGAAACTATAAGAAACTAGAAATATATTTATATGTTCATATATCAAACTGAACAATGAATCCTGTTTTAAATGTTATCCAATATTTTAAGTTTACAATTTTTGTTAGTTTTAGTTCTTTTAGTTTTTAGTTTTTAATAGTATTTTATCAGTTTATATAATGAAAAATGAATTTAAATTGAATGAAATTAATGGAACAAAAAAAAAGATTTGAATTTGTAATAAAAAAATCGAACATATAATTTCGAATAGCTACCCATTCTATACAAATACGACACATATGAGAAAATAATAACTCTGACAATATAACAATAATAACTGAACAAAATTCCTGAAAACCCTTCGTTTTGAACAAACTCTCAGAAGATGAAGGTTAATTAAACGATGAGAAACTAGAAATATATTTATATGTTCATATATCAAACTGAACCATGAATCCTATTTTAAATGTTATCCAATATTGTAAGATTTTCAATTTTTGTTAGTTTTAGTTCTTTTAGTTTGCAGTTTTTAATAGTATTTTATCAGTTTATATAATGAAAAATGAAATAAAAATGAATGAAATTAATGAAAAAAAAAATGATTTGAATTTGCAATATAATATTCATATAATTACATAGTTGCCCATTCTATACAAATACTATACAAATGAGAAAATAATAATAACTAAACACTTTGACAATATAACAATAATAACTGAACAAAATTCCTGAAAACCCTTCGTTTTGAACAAACTGTCCGAAGTGAATGAAACTATGAGAAACTAGAAATATATTAATATGTTCATATATCAAACTGAACAATGAATCCTGTTTTAAATGCTTTCAAATATTTTAATCTTTACATTTTTTGTTAGTTTTAGTTTTTTTAGTTAGTAGCTTTTAATATTATTTCACCACTTTATAAAACTAATAACTGAAATTAAAGTTATAGTAGAACAAAAAAAATAATAATTTGAATTTGCAATATAATAATCGAACATATAATTTCAAATAGCTGCCCATTCTATACAAATACGATACATATGATAATAATAAGTTAAATATGCCAATTTGATTAATACGATTCTGAAAAATTAATGAAAATTGAAATTTAAATTAATGAAATTAATAGAACAAAAAAAACTTTGAATTTGCTATATAATATTCGAACATATAATTTCGAATAGCTGCCCATTCTATACAAATACGATACAAATGATAATAATAAGTTCAATATGCCAATTTGATTAATACGATTCTGCAAAACAAGAGTAACTTTAATTATTATCATAGAGAAAACTCTACTGGCTTATGTAATGTATTGTTTCAGATGGATTAACGAGAGGAAGAAACTATTTTCTTTTAACTTCTAAGATGAGGTTAGTAATTATAGTTACTAATATTTTCCATAATTTACTAATAGCCTTTAATATTAATACTTTTGTGTATTAGTTACACCAAACTATATTTATTCTGGCTGTTTATTGATACAATTTGTTATTGCCGTTTGAATGTATTTCCAGTATCATTAATTATAATTGACCTTTATTGATAAAATTCATTATTTGAGCTGCAAAATATTTACAGTTACATAACAATTCCGGTATTATAATTGGTGATGCGAACTGTTAATTGTTGGTCCATGTTAATTAAAACAACGAATATTAAAGTTCAAAATCAAAACATGTAGATAACACCACCGAAACGTTATTAATTAAAACCACGAATATTAAACAAAAAATAAAAACATGCAAGTAACACTTCTGCAAAGTGAACATAAAAACGTATTTACATTATTTTAGAAAAAATAATTTCATCTAATTATTAGAAATCTGAATTATGCATACATTAAACTAATGTATAAGCATTATAATAATATCATCAAAGTTTTTATTTGATTATATTATTAAATTCTTATTTATAATTTTGTTGGTATTTGTAAGTGTGGTTTGTGTGATTCATAATGATATGCATATATTAATTAAAAATATAGCAGTAACGAGGCAGAGTAATATTCATTTCGCTTCATATGCTTATAACTGAATTGTTGTAAATAAATTCGGCGAATAAAAATCAATTCGTAAGGTACCTAAACCAACAATTATAACTATTATTTATAATATAATATTTAATATATAATATAGGCAGAAAGACCGCAGGTCGATGGTCAATGAAAGTGTTACTACTACTTTAATTTAAAATATAATTTATATTCTATAGTAATACCATAAGTGAATTAATATTGTCGAATATTTTACGATAGCGTGTTGCATAGCAACGAGTGTTAATTTGTCAGTTAAAAAACTTTTTAACTCTGTTAGGTTTTCTGACAAATGAACACGAGTTTTTCGATGAATCACACTAGAGTTAAATATCCTAAATTTTAATTTATGAATAGTATTTGATCAGATTATTTAATGAATGCTCTTATTAGCTAATTATGAAGTGTAGTTTGGCAATATATGAACGTAACTAGACAACCGATCAACAACAAAAACATGCAAAATATTCGTAAATATTTCGTGTTGCTAGGTCCAAACTCACGTTGTGATTGGCTAATAAGAGTGTGCATTAAATAATCTAATTATAATTAATATATTTCATTAAGTACTAACCACTCATTTAAACAATCTAATTATTATAATTATTAATTAGATTCTATGACGTGTAATGAAAAATATTTCCAGGCTTATTTAAATAGTGAATCAATTATTATAAAATATCAAAGCATTGAATAGCAATTTCCCTCCGCAGCGTTTTTAATCTGATCTAATAACCTTTTCCTTTCCAGTTTCTGCACGGCTGCGTACCATTTCATTAATCCAGACGTGCGGTTCAGGCAGTTTTGATGTAGTACAGAGAGCTCTGGCCTTCCTCGAGCTTTGAGCTTGGTAATTGATGGCTGCAATGCAGCACGTCGCTGTACGAACATTAGAGATTTCAGGTGATAACAATGTTATAAAAGAAGCGTTATAATGGTTGGCAGAGCGTAACATAATTGCAGCTTTGAGAAGTTTGAAAGACGCGAATTTTAGACCCACAAGTTTTATACAAGAATTGAGTTTACATACTTTTTATACAAAAAAGCATATTCACAATGCATGCGTAGTTTCTAAAAGGAACAAATATATCTAAACCCACAGAGGGAATATTAGCGGTTAATACCGCAAATTTTAGATCCTGCAATCTTGGAACTAAATAATAATAATTGAATAATTATTAATTATAACTTATATTAGTTATAATTAATAGTAATAATGAGTTAATTAGTTTATTAGTTAGTAATAATTGAACATTAAATAATTACGTATATTATCTAATATTTGTTATTGTAGTATTAAAAACTCAGTAGCAGAAAGCGGTGAATAAAACATTTATGTAATAAGATTATTCTGTCAGTTTTCTCTTGCTAAGTTTTTACACTACAATCACATTATTAATAATGGCTGGTAATTATTAATAATTATTTTATTATATTTGATTATAATCATAATTGTATGCTATGATTAATTGGTAATATTATTAATTTATGCTTTGCAGTTATTCTACAAAAAATGTATTAGGTATTTAGAAAGTTCAAAGGTTAAAATTTGCGTAGAATAAAAGTATCAGAATCGTGTGCGTTGCAAAATTGCGCGAACTTGCGCCGGATGAAGCTAGAGCTGCTGCGGTCCACCTGTAGTCAGTTTCCGTTTCGTCGAGCGTCGCGACGCGCGTCGTTCTTCTGTGCTTCGCACGCGTGTACTTTCTACATATTCGTTGCGAATTTTAAGCAGAGGAGAAGGCTTAAAGATGGACGAGTCAGAGACTGTAAGTCCACAATATCATAAATTAAGCGAAATATTTTCTATACTGTATATTATTAATTTATATATGCATGCTAATTTAATTTTTTTTTCATACAAATTTGCATGATGGTTAATCGAATATTAAACTTTATTTTGAGAAAGAAAAGAACCACAGTGGGTTTTACTGCAGTAAAAATCAGAAGATGAACATTATTGCTTAAAATTATATAATTTTTTAGGGTTGCTATTTAAAAAAAAAGTGTATGACGTCATAACTCAAAAACAAATGGTGACAAAAATTTTAGATTCTTGTGAAAATGTGTATTTTCAAAATTAGAAATCGACGTGTCCGTCGCTTTTTCACGCTGTATATAAAAAAAAAACACGCTTTGGATAGTTTTTACTTTATTTATTGAATGCAATAGACACAAAAATTAAGAAATATAATAAATTAGATTAGAGTATAAAATGCGCTCTAGTTTTGAAACTGTTGAAACTGTAGTCAGCATTTGGGAATAAACAAAAATTAATTAAATTCTGTGAATGTTTTTATTGTGTACAGTAGATAATTAAATATTGTGGAAAATATATTACGAAATGTAATTCGAATATTCGAAACAAAGGCATATATACTGGAAACCCTAAATAGTTTTAATAACTATTCATGATTATTTAACAAGTATGAAATAATTAATTAAATCCCTGTTTTGGGTTTTGTTAATTTTTTTTTCAAGATAGGCATTAAACTGCTTTAATATTTTGAATAGTGGTGGCGTCTACTTCGTGATACTTTTTATTAATTAATATTATCATTATAATTTTATTAATTAAAGTAGGTAGTCGAAACAAGTAATAAAGCAATAAATAATTTTATGTGATACTAACAAAGTAATGTGTTTTATTTATAATAAACAGCTTTAGTTATAGACGTAGACTATCGTGTCGTACTTTTTGTTCGACTTTTATCTATGCACCCAGTATAATTCTTGATTTACTCTATTTAAAATAATTTAATACTGCTAATATTTAATTTTTTTTCAAATTTGAAATTTTTAATTTATAAAAAATGTGTGCTATAAATTACTGCAACATCGACCTTTTTGTGCTGTTATGGTTAATTACCTTCTCCAAGGAGCAATCTAATATGTACTACCTACTCCTGAAATAAGTATTATACTTTTAATTTGTTTAATTACCCTACATATATTGTTGATTGCAGCACTAAATCATCAGTTATCGCATTAAATGTGTGCCTAATTAAATATTCTCGTAAATATATTACGAAATGTAATTCGAATATTCGAAACAAAGGCAGATATACTGGAAACCCTAAATAGTTTTAATAACTATTCATGATTATTTAACAAATATGAAATAATAAATTAAATTTAGGGTTGTTATATTATTATATTTATAAAAGTACTTATTGGTAAATAATTATTTTTATTTTACTTTATTATATACTTATTTTATTTCGCCTGACTAGTTTTTGTTATTAATTTGAATTTTGATATTTGAAAGTTAGAGATGTCTGTTTGAGGTTTCAGTTAATTGTTTGTGTTGTTTTATATGTTAAAAATTCAAATTAATAACAAATATTACCGTTGTCAGTTGCTTTAAGAAGAAAAGTAAAAATATATAGTTTTTCAGGAAACCAGTTTTTGTGCACCTGCTAATCATTTTGTTCTTGCTTGTGAAAGTGATATCACATTTTTGTGACCTATTAATATATATATATATATATATTGGTATATCAAAGGAATAATAAAATTAATGTTTTTTTCCTAAAAACACTATTAATAAAACTACTTATCTCCTTAGTGCACTAAGAGTAAAATTTGCATTAAACATTAAGGTGACATGTGTACTTATACCGTTATTACCGATTCTAAAGAACAAAAATTGCTTATAATATTGCTATAGTAACATCAATGTTTTTAACCAAAACCACTGAAATATCATTATTTTAAAAATAATATAATAATTAATACTAAAGGGTAATAAAGAAACATTAATTAAAAAACTGTTTATCAAAAATAATTATACTAAGTAGGCAATACTTCAAAATTGTATAATTTTTAGTCGTACTGTAGTTGGTCTAAATCTGGCATACTTTGGTAGGTAGGTTCCGGTATAAATCTCTGACATCTGGTTCACTTTTATCTAATAATTCTAGAAGATTTTCCTTTTCCTTCTATGATATCGGTAGCAATTACGTGTAAGGTCGACGAAGTTTGTGATCATCTTGGATATTTTGATGTTTTTCCCAGTGGCAACTCAAGAATTTGAAATTCAAATTATTTTCTAGTACAGTCCTATATTCGGAGGAGACCTTAGATGTCTAAAGTTAAATTGTTCTTGCTCATTGTCAAGTTTATTCGTTTGCAAAACTTTGCACATCAAATCTGTAATGTTAAAAATAATAACCTCTTGTAACATAACCTTCACGTCGATTTTTTAAATTTTTAACTGAAGATCTAACTAACTGGCACCAGTTTCATGGCAGATGATTAGGCAATGGGGAAAGCTCACTCTTCTTTTCTATAATTGTATGATCTGAATCGGATTCCAAGTGCATATGCCCCGCAAGAAGAAACTTATGTTTTATGGAAACTTTATTTGGATGGTGTTTTAGAAAGTAAAACTTCTGGGTCACCAAGTGGAGATTTTACGTTTTTAAGCATAGTATAGCTTAGTATAGTATAGTATATTTAGCATAGCATAGTTATTAATAATATTATAATAATAATATTATAAAATATTTAGCATATTTTAAATAAAACTTCTGGGTCACCAAGTGGGGATTTTACTTTATTAAGCATAGTATAGCTTAGTATAGTATAGTATATTTAGCATACCATATTTATTAATAATATTATAATAATAATATTATAAAATATTTAGCATATTTTAAATAGCACAGTATTTTTTAAGTATAGCTAAAGATACAAATTTATGCTTTCATCTAAATTTGTTCTCTTTATCTTGTTCTCTATTTTTATGTTATTTACCATCGACTTTGCTCCTCGATTTTTTTCTTCTTTTCTTCAGTAATACAACTTCTATTAAATTGTGTCCTTATCATTGTACTAATTGCCCAACATGAATCACAGATAGTGTTCAATGTTTCATCTTGAATACACTCGGTGCATTTCTTTTTACATACTCCTAGATTTTTCTTTTTTTTTCTTTTCATTAGCTACCAGATTATATTCCTTTTCATTTTTATATTTCTTTTTACATACTCCTAGATTTTTCTTTTTTTTCTTTTCATTAGCTACCAGATACCCTCTTATATTCCTTTTGAGTATTTCTCGCTTCTTTCGTTTTTTTTTTTTAAATTTTTATTAGCAATTTACATTTTTAGATAGTTCTGTATTTACATTCCATCATCATCATTAGAATCTTAGTTGTAAGAACTGTTAATTGCGTTGACTTTCTCCTTATTTTCATCACTAATCACTTAACTTGAGAGGTGGATGCCAAATTATTAGGAATGCTTACAAAGTGATATCGTTTTTGGTAATCATGTTATTAGGAATATAAATTTTATGCTTATTGGGATTTGATTCTTGAAGTATATCTATATTGATAAACTCTTATATGTCTGTGTCTATGGACTATTGATATCATTGTTTGAGCCAAATTCTAATAAGTTAAAACCCTCTTCTGTTAATGTTTCTAGGTCTTTTAAATCAAGCTCCATATCGATGGTGCAGTACACAATAAGTACTGCTAATTTTAGCAGTACACAGCTAAAATTAAAGTTTCATTTTTTTGTGTAATTTACACTTTTGTGCAGGTATTGAAGATTTTTATACAATAAAATATTGTTATTAGTGGAAATAAATTATGGTTTTAAAGGAAATAATTGAATTTATTTTATTTACTTAGCAATTAAAACATTTTTAAGAATTTAACATAATTTTATCCGAAAATACACTTACATTTGTGCACTACACAATCAATATTCTCTTGAGCTATCATTTACTGAATATAACGTTAAAGCAAATACAGTCATGCTCACATAAATCTAGTACAAAAAATTTGACATTGTTATATAAAATTGCTATGGTAACCTAATTAATTGTACTAGATTTATGAGAGCATGACTGTACATCTAATACCAATACACATTAATATATATTAATATATATGCTTTCCTAAAATGATATAAGAGTACTTATGTCTGGTTGTCGTTTTACTAAAACGATTTAAGTACTCTTTGTAGATGTTAGAATTTGAAATTTACTATAAGTTTTATGCCTGCTGTAAGGATATAAATTCATATACCTATTTAGCAAGAACTTTATTCCGATATCAATACAACAATTCGACATATTCCTTTATAGTCTGTGAAACTTTGGCGTTCTTTACAAAAATCTTGATAACTAGAACGAATAAGTATACTTATTTCTTTTGGGATCCCCCAATTTTATTGACTCTGATCATTGTAGATTTATATTCTTCTTGTAGGTGATGAATTATACATTTGTGTTCCTAAATTCCTACTTATTTAAGAATAGATTTTACTTTCTATTACCAAAATATACCCCCATAAAAGATAATTTCACACATTTTAATTCATCTCCTCACTAACAAATAACATAAATACTAAATAATTTATACATACTATATCAATAAATACATAACAAATATTATTATAATTTATATTTAAACACTTTTATAACAAACTTTAGTATAATTTATATTTAACCTAATTATTGTGTTCTTCGTAGATATGATGCCTCTGATGATGTTTTTTTTAAACCGAAACTAGTCAGGCGAAATAAAATGAATACATAATAAAATAAAATGCACAAAAAGATGCCAGAGATTTATACCGGAACCTATACCAAAATATGCCAGATTTAGACCGACTACAGTACGACTAAAAATTATACAATTTTAAAGTATTGCCTACTTAGTATAATTATTTTTAATAAACAGTTTTTTAATTAATGTGTTTTTATTACCCTTTAGTATTAATTACTATATTATTTTTAGAATTATGATATTTCAGTGTTTTTTGTTAAAAACATTGATATTACTATAGCAATATTATAAGCTATTTTTGTTCTTTAGATTCGGTAATAACGGTATAAGTACACATGTCACCTTAATGCTTAACGCAAATTTTACTTTTAGTGCACTAAGGAGATAAGAATTCTATTAATAGTGTTTTTAGGAAAAAACATGAATTTTATTATTCCAATGATATACCAATAAATATTAATGGGTCACAGAAATGTGATATCACTTTCACTAGCAAGAACAAAATGATAAGCAGTTGCACAAAAACTGGTTTCCTGAAAAACTATATCTTTTTACTTGTCTCCTTAAAGCATCTGACCACAGAAATATTTGTTATTAATTTGAATGTTTAACGTAGAAAACAACACAAACAATTAACTTAAACTCCAAACAGACATCTCTAACTTTCAAATATCAATATTCAAATTAATAACAAAAACAAGTCAGGCGAAATAAAATAGATAATAAAAAAAAATTATTTCCCTGTAAGTACTGTTATAAATATAATAATATAACAACCTTAATACATAACTGGTATTTTGAGGAAAAAATCTTAAACTTAATTAATTAAATCACTCTTTTCAGTTTTCTTATTATTTTTTCTAGATAGGAATTAAAAAGCTCTAGTTTTTGTGTAGAATATCGTGTCGTCCTTTTTGTTTGTTTACCACCTGTACAGTCTGTATAATGCTTGATTTGTTTTGAATAATGTAACACACCTTGCTAATATTTTAATATTTTTCAAATTTCAAATTTTCAAATAGGAAAAATGTGTGCAAAAATTTTCTATGGTCGTGCTGTTATGGTTAATTACCTCCACCAAGGAGCGATCTAGTATGTTCTACCTACTCCTAAAATAAGTTATACTTTGTATATTTTGTATTGTAAGTATTACTGATTTTTTTTTGTACAAACTATATATTTTGTTGATTGCAGCACTAAATCATCAGTTATCGCGTCAAATATATGCTTATTTTTTGTATTTCCCACTTTTTTATTTCGGATGGCTTTTCTCGTTACACAAAAATACTTTAAAATAAATAATGTTATTATTCCGTAACGCAATTATTTTGTTTTTGTTTTTTTGTTATTTAATTAAAAAGACTAATGCACACCAACTCTTCATTAGTTAAAAAAAACATCGTAGCAGATATTTTGCTAAATTAACGCGGAGGCAAAAACCAGCCAAGACATAATTCTCACTTGAGGCGACGTTTACTAGGGATGCAGTTAATGAGTTAATCTCCAGTTAATAAAGCCATGCACTGCAAGGCCGTCGTGCTTTTATATGGCATTATTTATTAAATTTTCAGGCATAATTCGGTCTAATGAGAATGCGGCGCATCGTAACGCACGAAGTATAATTACATTACTCCCTTGAAATTTCAAAACACAAGCCACTTCTTTGCATAAAAAGCAAACTGGGTCTTTGCTCCCATGCAAAGGACCACTGAACTGATATTAACAATACATAGCGTAGTAATAATGATACATAATATTAGCACTTAATAATGGTAATACTTAATTGTTTCGCCAATTTGTATTTCCAGTTATACTGAAACTACTACTAGTAGTTACTACTACTAGTACTGCTACTAGTACTCCTAGTACTAGTAGTACTAGGAGTAGTACTAGTACGAGTAATACGACCTAGTACCTAGTACGAGTAGTACTAGTACTCCTAGTACTAGTAGTAAGTAAGTAGTAAGTACTAGTACTAGTAGTAAGTAGAAACTTCTACTAGTCAGCAATCGTCGATTGCTGATATCACTTCTTGGCGTAGATCACTCCTTGGCGTAGTTAGGCATATCTGCAGAAATAGACCTAATTAAATTAACAAATGATAATAATAAAAATTTAATTAATATTGGATATAAGGTATCGATTTTGTTGCTGTCATTATTATTTGTTTTCTTTTGTATATTTCCGGTATTATAACTTATGCCAAGATATATGATTTTCCCGTTTATCGTTAGATTAAAATAAAGAAAATTATTCATTAGTTTTCGTGAATGTGGGAGTCAATGCCTTCATTTAATTTTTGTTGCAAATTTGATATTATTAGGCAATTATTGCGATATATTTAGTAAACATGTGAATGATATGACTAATACTAAATAATTGTTGCTAACAACAATGCTAAACTAATACTAATAATAAATAAGTTGTAACCAAAAATTAGGCACATTCGCAACCATAACTGTGCAGAGGTTCCGAACATATAAATCATAAATGTACTTGTCATAAATGTCATAAATAAACTTGATTATGTATTTTAGTGCAACACACACACATTTATAAACAGAATGAATTACCATAAACTTCTGTCCACATGTGCTGAAAATTACGGCAAAAAATAATAAACATTTGTATGTATGTCGAGCTTCACAGCGCTTTATCGTCCCTCCCATTTTCTCCCGTCCCACAATCTGTGTCCACACAATCCTAAACCACTCCTGAACGTCGCAGTGTTTATTCTGGTTTCGTTTTATTGGTACTATTTGCACTGTTATTTGTAAGGATGAGAGCAATTTGCAGTCAATTGCATGGCATTCATCCACTGTTTAACTGTAACTGCCAACGGGCATGCAAATTTATGTGTTTGCTCAATGTATGTCACCTTGTGCTGATATACAATTTGCACATATCTGAACACTTTGATTTATGTATTTTTGTAAATATTGGCGATAATGTGTGATTTATGAACACAAATGATTCATTGCGAGAATGCAGTTGCTGCACTGCATTATATCTTTTTCGGTGTTACGAAATAAACGTAACTAGACACGATATCAGTAATCAGAACAATTTTGCTGGAAAATTATGAGCCGATATTTTCAAAGTATGACAAAGTATAGAGTTACAGTGCAGTACAGTACAATACAGTACAGTACAGAGTACAGAGTTATCTAGCGAATATGGGTTAGAAATCTAGGCAAGGCATTTTTAATGCAAGTATCTGAAATTGCCATTTAATCAGTAGCAATCAGTAGATACAAGACTATCTCTAGAACTAAAGGTTTATGAATAGTACTGAACGACGAGTTTTTATATTATGAATTCTCACAAACTATTAGACTGTTTTTGAATTCTCATAGACTATTAGCCTTTTAACTTCAAGGTTTTATCAAAAAATGGTTAAAAACAGAGAAAAAAATGTTTTGTGGTAAAAATTTTGTGGTAAAAACATAGCAAGTTCGCAAAACGTAGCAAAACATAGCTCTGCTTTTTAATATTCTCACAGACTATTAGCCTGTTTTTGAATTCACACAGACTATTAGCTTTTTAAGTTCAAGGTTTTATCAAAAAATGGTTAAAAAAAAAGAGAAACAACTTGCTATGTTTTTCCACAAAATGTTTTGTGGTAAAAATTTTGTTGTAAAAACATATCAAGTTGTTTCTCTGCTTTTTAATATTCTCACAGACTATTAGCCTGTTTTTGAAATCACACAGACTATTAGCATTTTAACTTCAATGTTTTATCAAAAAATGGTTAAAAACAGAAAAACAACTTGCTACGTTTTTCCACAAAATGTTTTGTGGTAAAAATTTTGTTGTAAAAACATAGCAAGTTGTATCTCTGCTTTTTAATATTCTCACAGACTATTAGCCTGTTTTTGAGATCTCACAGACTATTACCCTTTTAACTTCAAGGTTTTATCAAAAAATGGTTTAAAACAGAGAAACAACTTGCTATGTTTTTACCACAAAATGTTTTGTGGTAAAAAATATTTGGTAAAAACATAGCGCTGTTTTTGAATTCTCACAGACTATTACCCTTTTAACTTCAAGGTTTTATCAAAAAATGGTTAAAAACAGAGAAACAACTTGCTATGTTTTTACCACAAAATGTTTTGTGGTAAAAATTTTGTGGTAAAAACATAGCTCTGTTGTTGAATTCTGACAGACTATTAGCCTTTTAACTTCAATGTTTTATCAAAAAATGGTTAAAAACAGAGAAACAACTTGCTATGTTTTTACTACAAAATGTATTGTGGTAAAAATTTTGTGGTAAAAACATAGCAAGTTGTTTCTCTGCTTTTTAATATTATCACAGACTATTAGTTTGTTTTAGAATTCTCACAGACTATTACCCTTTTAACTTCAAGGTTTTATCAAAAAATGGTTAAAAACAGAGAAACAACTTGCTATGTTTTTACCACGAAATGTTTTGTGGTAAAAAATATTTGGTTAAAACATAGCGCTGTTTTTGAATTCTCACAGACCTTTTAACTTCAAGGTTTGATCAAAAAATGGTTAAAAACAGAGAAACAACTTGCTATGTTTTTCCACAAAATGTTTTGTGGTAAAAAAATTGTGGTAAAATATAGCAAGTTGTTTCTCTGCTTTTTAATAATATCACAGACTATTAGTCTGTTTTAGAATTTTCACAGACTATTACCCTTTTAACTGCAAGGTTTTATAAAAAAATGGTTAAAAACAGAGAAACAACTTGCTATGTTTTTACCACGAAATGTTTTGTGGTAAAAAATATTTGGTAAAAACATAGCGCTGTTTTTGAATTCTCACAGACCTTTTAACTTCAAGGTTTGATCAAAAAATGGTTAAAAACAGAGAAATAACTTGCTATGTTTTTCCACAAAATGTTTTGTGGTAAAAATTTTGTGGTAAAAACATAGCAAGTTGTTTCTCTGCTTTTTAATATTCTCACAGACTATTAGCCTGTTTTTGAATTCTCACAGACTATTAGCCTTTTATCTCCAAGGTTTTATCAAAAAATTGTTAAAAACAGTGAAACAACTTGCTATGTGTTTACCACAAAATGTTTTGTGGTAAAAAAATTGTGGTAAAAACATAGCAAGTTGTTTCTCTGCTTTTTAACATGGACTACCACGTAGTAAAAGTCTAAACCATGCTGATGATGAAAAAAAAAAAGGTTAGGCAACAAACCTAGGGTTTACGTCATTATACGAAAAAATGAACTATTTTGAATTTCATAAGAACAAAATTCTAGTCGACATAAATTTCGTCGTCATAGGTTAGAGAAAAACAACTGAACATTTTTGAAACCGTGTCAAAACGCAATATTGCGATGCCCGAGTGATTTTTCGATAAAAAAATTGAAGCAATTTTACAAAATTTGAAATATTTTTCGAATGCATGTACCTGAAAATATAATGTGTCCTGTTTGAATTCTACAAAATCTTCTGTGTTTTATTCAATGAACGGATTATTATTATTTTTATTATTATAATTATTAATATGTAACAGCATTATTAATACAAAAAAAAAATATATGCCCCGTGGGATATTTTATTTTGGAAGCTCTAAAGGAAAATCAGCCGAAATAATATAATTACAGTATTAAGTCCCTTGTTAAAATAATTTGCAATTTAGGCTTGCAAAAATATTAATTAATTATACTAATATATCCGATTCATAAGTAAGTACACCAATATTTAGGTAACAAAAATCTGTACTTATGCACTGCTTATAACGATTTTTGGAAAGTTCTGTATGTTTGTATATTCTTTGACGAAGATTCAAATATAGTTAGGGTAACAAAAGTCTGTACTTGTGCACTGCATGTAACGATTTTTTGAAAGTTCTGTAAGTTTTTTTATTCTTTGAAGAAGATACAAATGTAGTGAAGATTTCTGAAAGCATTTTCTGATTGTACACGCAACTCAATCTCTTTTACTAAACTGGAATTACACCCAGTTTATCCATCAAATTTCGAAACAATAACGCAGTACGAATCTGTGTATTGTGGAACGTTGATTTGCGAATCGGAGCAACGAAGGGAATGGCAATTATCTTCTGACAAGCAGGAAAAGCCGTCGGTATTTGATTGCAGGCGAACAATAAGAGCGTTTAATAATTTCATTCAGGCCAATATAGAGTTTCATGCTGGTAAATGTATTGAATTGGCGGAGTTTTCAGTGAATTAAATTGTTGAAATGAGAAATATCGACATGTAATCAGTTACAATTTACACACATACACATATACAGGGTGAGTCGAGAGGAACGGACCAAACTCCAGGAGTGTATTGTACACGTGAAAATAATTTAAAAAAATTCATATGTTGTTATCCGATCTTCATTTGTTTTCAAGTTATAGTTACAAATTTGAATATGCAAATGTGGTGTTTGTCTATGGTTTTTGTAATGGGATTGCTACAGCTGCTGTTGAAAGATATCGTCAACGGTTTCCACATAAAAAAACTCTGGATAAAAATGTATTTGTCCGACTTTTCAACAAACTGTTCGAAACTATCACTTGAAAACAAATGAAAATCGGATAACAACATTTGAGTTTTTTTAAATCATTTTTACGTGTACAATACACTCCTGGAGTTTGGTCCGTTCCTCCCGACTCACCCTGTATATGTATATAAATAAAATTTATATAAATATATGGGTCTGAAATATATTTCTCATTCAGGAAAATTGATAATAATAATAATTCGCATTGCTCCTCCATCTCTTAGATGAGCAGTTGATATGGCAGTTACTCCAAATAAATAATTTGATGCTATTAGAGTACTTTAAATATGATTGTAATAATAATAACAGAAATAACAAAATGATCGATATTTGCAAGAGAAAAAATCGAATAATAATAAATGACCTAATACTTTATAATAACTATCTTCATAATAATAATATGCTTTTGAATCCCAGTTTCTCATAAAATTTTGCAGTGGTTACCTTTGGAATTTCTTATTTCTTCTGCTGCAAATATTTGACGCAATAAAAACATAAGTTTAACAGTTCTTAACTTCCGTAGCACAGAAATGCAAACATTTTGATTCCACCATAAATCCTCACATATAATTTTGAATTGAAAAGATAAAAAATTTTGATTCAACTTCAATCCAAATGGTAGTTTGTAAAAATAAAATATTTTGGAGCTAGCAGAAAAGTTAAAAGAATAACAAAAGTTTGCAGTAATAATAATAAATATATAATAATACAGAATAATAATAATAAACACTACTGCTCCACCACCTATAATTTTGAATTGAAAAGATCGAAATTTTTGATTCAACTTCAATTCAAATAGTAGTTAGTAAAAATACAATATTTTGGAGCTAGCAGAAAAGTTAAAAGAATAAGAAAAGTTTCTGTCTATAGTTTATAGTTAATAAAGTTTTTATTAACTATATATGTTACGTATTATATATATTTATGTATTATAGTTTATAATGTGTTACAGTGTTATAGTACTATAAACTATAGTTTATAGTTTATATATGATTATTTCATATAAAAACCCATTTCTTCATTAGTGTGTGGCATTTACTTTTTGAAACAATTTGAAACACGTAATATTTTCAACATCTACACAAATAAATATCTGCAATAGGTGACACCCAAATTGACTTGGTCCCGACTATATATTTTTTCATCCTCAACTTATTTATCAGCATTAATTTTCATTTGGTAGCTGCATCTGCATTTATATAAAAGTCTGATGATACTATCGCATTTCTTAATTTCCTCGCTGCAACTCAGTTCGGCTCCGATAATATGAATAAATTGAAAACGGAGAACTATAATGAAGGAATTTTTATTGAATATTGATTCCAGCAGATTACGTCCATTCCTCTGGCATCAATTGCACCGTATCAGTGAATCTTTAATTTGGAAATTGAGAAATACTCGGAATTATCTCCCTCGCCTTATATATTTCACGCTGCGATAAATCGTATTGATTTAGACAAGATGAAAAATTCTCCAGAAACACCAAATTCCTCATAAAGTAGAAATATATTTTAATGAATATATAGGATGATTTTTTTTCATTATGCATTGGGATCTCGGAAACCATAAGACATAGAGTTTCGGTTAAATAAGAAAAGAGTTGTCATATACAGGATGATTTTTTTTCATTTTGCATTGGGATCTCGGAAACCATAAGACATAGAGTTTCGGTTAAATGAGGAAAGAGTTGTCGATTTAAGTGCTTATACAAAATATGCTTTTGTATTTTTGAAAAATGGCAACAATTTCAGTTATAATACAAACTTTTTTTTTTTAATGGCAGTCATAGTTAGCTTAGACATTTTTAGAAGGGACACATTTTTTTATTTTTATAACGATACAAGGTTTGGACTTAATATAGACACCACCTGACTTTCTCCATACATATTTTTATAAAAATAATTATTAGTTTTGAAATTAATATTGGCAACAAAAATCAAAGGCATGTTAAATTTATTTTAAGTTCATTTTTTCATATTCTCGAGCTTCTCTTGATTCTCTATATGATGTCATGGGACTATTATTTATTAATGACTATTGGCAAAAACCATAAAAAAATGTTTCTTATAAAATATGTGCAAATTAGATTAGTTTAACTTTTGTTATTAATATATATATATATATATATATATATATATATATATATATATATATATATATATATATATATATATATATATATTTGGGAAATTAAACAAAATAAAAATAATAAAAATAAACAAAATAATTTTGTTTCTTACAAAATATGTGCAAATTAGATTAGCTTAACTTTTGTTATTAAGATCCAAGAGTGCAATGAATTTTTTCCGACAAAAAGTTTCCAGTTTTCGGGTTTCTATTCATTAAATGATATTCTATCTACTTTTACTAATTTTAGAAAATACCAACTAATTTAAAAAAATATTGTTTAAAATTTAAAACAGAAAATTCAAACTCACCACAATATTTCTAGTTCACCGTATTTATGAAAACCTGCGGTTTGCAATTTACTAATTGCAATTACTAAAATCGCGCATGATCGGTGGCGAAAAACACAAAAAACCTCTACTTGCATTCACGAACAAAAACCGAGCTTGTCCAGTCTTTTCAGTCGCGGATGAAAAATAATTTCGAGAGCCAACTTTAACGAGTACACAATTTTGAAGTAAACTTTATAAAATAATTTCTGAAATATCATGCAGTTAAAAACATCTGACGTAATTCATCTGCTGGCAAGCAAGTTTGAGCCGTGACAATCACAAATTACACAATAACCTGCGACTCGACTCCAGCAAACTTCTTCGCCTGGAAGCTTAACGAATTCCCCAAACCAATGCTTTAAGTGCGTGGTGCAATGTATACAGAGTATTTATCGCAAAGATATTTGCTCCACGTATTTGAAATAACTGCGAACTTTTTTAATCCCCGCGAACTCCGCAACGTGTTTATTCAGGAATAGACATAATTTTCATACAGACGTCAACACGAAGGATATAAGCATAATGCTTTCCCGAATTAGAATTCATCTCCTGGCCTCCTCACTCTTCGCATCCAGCTCGAGGGATTTGCATCAATTTCCACGCATTCCTCTTGCGTGATATAATGATGTGACTTTAAGAGATTCTTCGTGAATGCTTTTTTATGAAGAGGGCATGTTGTAATGGGTGTTATGAGGGGCAATCATCGTTCCTTCCTTCATCCCCTTTCTACACTATTTACTCTGTTATTTATGGTGGTAGTATCTCTATGGGACTTCACCACGCAAGCTGTAATTACATTAATCATCCCATTTGTGGTAAGTCATGGGTAATTATGATGCCATTTCACGACATTTTAGGTCATTAATTTACGACAATACAAAAAGTATTGGTGAAATCTATATGGGCGGTTATTGTTTACAGCCCACGATCGAAATTTTCATTCCATACCCATACCCATATACCCATCTATTGGAGATATATTGGAGATAGTTGCTGCTTATATTCTATTATTTAATCAATTGCCATTTTACCTTGCGGTTTTCGCGTTGCTTATATTATAAATAATAATGACGATGACGAAGTATTTCTGACAATACTGTTGGATTGGATAACATTTACCAGAAAGATGCTGATATTTTCTATGCCAGATAAGATGTCACTATTGACATAAAACAGAAGTCCCTCCTATGCCCTGCCGGAGTGGTCAACAGAACTGCTAATGCATCTCTTGGAGGATCGTAGTTTATTGAGGTACGATAGTGAGCTTAAAGTACCTGAGCAATGCGCTTACTTATTCCAAGGCACTTCATTTCTAAGGGATCAAAGGAATACATTTATGGCTCAAAATAGCTCCTGCGGTTTTGGGATGCATTCTCATATACCAATTCCAACAGTGGGGGGGATTTCGGTTTTATGTGAATAGTGACATCTTATCTGGCATGGACTATACTAATGCAAACGGACTTTCTCCCAATCTTATTTTAACGAATTATTACAATTTGTGTTATATTGTACAAGCAAATATTGCATTTCACCATTCATTAGGCTCCAGTTTGCAAATATAACAAAAATAGTATCAAACGTCTCGAATGTGCAAATGGCTCTGCGTATTTATTTAACATTGCCTGTTGCACATGCAACTGCTGAGTGGTGAGTAGAAAATAACTGCGTTTTTATAACCCAGATATGATTAGTTTCAGCAAAATTTATATATTTCAAAAACATACATCTAGGCCTTTTAACTAATGCATTATTTTTGTCCAATTATTATCGGCAGTCGAAGTTTTGCGTTTGTTAAGTTTAATGCGAGTTTGGCTCCTCGGGCGAAGTTGTCCACGAAATAAAGGAAACCGGGATCAGTAATAAATGTTATTTGTATGTTCCGCCTGAGCGCAGAATTTACATATTAACCATTAAAACTTCGCGAAAAAGGATCCTTAAACTTTTCCAATCTAATGGAGAGTATAAATTCGCTCTTCGATTCTCGAAATTGGCGATGCATTGCATCCACCCGAAGGAATTGTGCGGGATGAATTTATGCAAATTTCTCTTTGGAGTGGATTAGTTGGAGGGAACATATTTAGTGGTGGCTAGGAGAAACGTAATTAAGTTTAGCTGCATATTGTACGTGATAATGGAATATTTAACGACTATGGTCATGTCTTACTTACTCTAAAATTTATATTGCATTCTCTACTAACATGATTAATGATTGTAATAATTATACGATCTACCGACTGATCATTTAAATTTCAGGTCTAGTTATCCATGGAAATTTAAGCAGCCAATAAGAAAGACGAGACTGGTGATTTCGCCTTTCTTATTGGCTGTTTTCAATTCCATGGATAACTAGAGCTGAAATTTAAATGATCACCCGATATCATAGTTGCAATATTCATGAATAAATGACATTTTGTCAAATGACAGTATTTTGACATAAATGACAAGATTAGTTCGAGAACTGGCAAGTATGACCATACTATCCTATAGGTATAAAACAGTTTGTAAACTTCTTTTGAATTTTAATACAGTGTAATGTATACATTTCAAGTATCTAGATACGTATCTAGATACTTTCTTGCTTGAGTATCTAAAGTTGTATCTAGATACATTTTTTCTGAAGTATCTGTATTTGTATATAGATTTAAAAAAAATGTATCTGTTACAACCCTGCAATTCACGTTAATTGCATACAATTAGCAATTGATTCATTATTGAGAGCTTTTTTTTTAATTTTTACCTTAGGCTTCGATTAATTTTCTCGTATTTAATTTAAGTTTGAGTCAGTAATTTGCTATTTTGAATTTTAACACACTGTAATGTATCTAGATAAAGTATCTAGATACATTTCAAGTATCTAGATACGTATCTATACATTCTGGCTTGAGTATCTTAAATTGTATCTAGATACATTTTTTTCTGAAGTATCTGTATTTGTATATAGATTTAAAAAAAATGTATCTGTTACAACCCTGAAATTCACGTTAATTGCATACAATTAGCTATTGATTCATTATTGAGAGCATTATTTTTTTTTTAATCTTAGGGCTTCGATTAATTTTCACGTATTGAATTTAAGTTTGAGTCAGTAATTTGCTATTTTAAATTTTAATACAGGGTAATGTATCTAGATACAGTATCTAGATACATTTCAAGTATCTAGATACGTATCTAGATACATTCTTGCTTGAGTATCTAAAGTTGTATCTAGATACATTTTTTTCTGAAGTATCTGTATTTGTATGTAGATTTAAAAAAAGGTATCTGTTACAACCCTGAATTTCACGTTAATTGCATAAAATTAGCTATTGATTCATTATTGAGTGCATTATTTTTTTTTACCTTGGGGCTTCGATTAATTTTCTCGTATTTAATTTAATTTTGAGTCAGTAATTTGCTATTTAATTGTGTATTATTCTTGTATCTATGGTTCATTATTAGGTTTATGCTTAGGAATTCAAATTATCTCTGGATTATTCTGACGTAAAGTAGCCCATCGAAAGCTGACAATGACGCATGCTTTTTCGAATAAACAATCGCGTTTTTGATGCTGGTTCATGTGCTTAAACTAAATGTAATAGAATTAAATGAAATTAGAAACGTATGTCGAATTCATGCAATATGGATCGATGAGTCATTGTCAGGACGGGACGAGTATGCTAATAACTATAAGCCTACGATAAAAAATAAATTTAGGTTTGCACATGTTATTAAATATTTATGAGAATTTTCTTTTGCATGAAAAATGTGTATGTAAAAAGAAAACAATTTTTTGTTTTGGTCCATGTACCTGAAATGTATCTAGAAGTATCTAGATACTTTTTTCTTACTTTTTACTTATCTAGATCTGTAGCTAGATACATTTTCAAATTTGTATCTAGATATGTATCTAGATACATTTTTTTAAATACAAAAAAAATTATTAGTCACAACACTGTTTTAATAGTGCCTAAATACGTGACTCCTTAAATTATTATTGACAGACAGTCGGCATTAAAGAAGGGAAAAATCGGCACTAAAGTTATCCATTATTATACATTTTTTTGTGAATCAGATTATATAACCTAATATAACGATATACTTGATAGCTTGTTATTGTTATTATTATCATTGTTGTAATGTTATCATTACATTCGTTCTACTGTGTACAAATTCGTAAATTAATCGCATATTTACTTTCATTATGGGCTAATTAAAAAAAAAGTTGTTTATTTGTTAATTATTTATATAAAAATATCTAGATACTTTTCAAATGTATCTGTATCTGTAGCTAGATACATTTTCAAATTTGTATCTAGATATGTATCTGATACATTTTTTAAATGAAATTTTTTTTATAAAAAAAATGTATCTGTTACATCACTGTTTTAATAGTGCCTAAATACGTGGCTCCTTAAATTATTATTGACAGTAGGTCGGCACTAAAGTAGGGCAAAATCGGCACTAAAGTTATCCAGTATTATGCAATTTTGTGTGAATCAGATTATTTAACCTAATATAACCATATACTTGATAGCTTGTTATCATTAAATTCGTTCTACTGTGTACAAATTCGTAACTAAATCGCATATTTATTTTCATAATGGGGTAATTATAAATAATGTTGTTTTCTTGTTAATTATTTACATAAAAATTAATAATAAAATGAAACGTCAAATATAAAATTACTTTACAAATTTTGAATGGTGGTGGCGTCTACTTCGTGATACATTTTATTAATTATAAATAAAACATTAATCAAATTATTTTTTGACTTGTACAAATCAATAAATACTTTTATGTGATACTAACAAAGTAATGTGTTTTATTTATAACTTTACCAATTATTTAAGTAGATAAAACAACAAGAGTTCCAACCCACCCCCCGCGAAGATTTCGATTAATTTAATTCGCGGTTTGATTCGCGGTAATCGGCGGAATTGTCGCGATTATCCCATTAAAACGCGAATCCGCCTCTTTAATGATGTAATTACCCGCAAATTCCGCCGATTACCGCCAATCAAACCGCGAATTAAATTAATCGAAATCTTCACGGGGGGTGGGTTGCAATTCTTGTTGTTTTATCTACTTATTTAATTTCACGATTTCAGAAAAGCATAATGTGTAACTGGTCAAAATTTAAATTTTGGTATATTTTAACCCGTAATTAATTTATTACGAGTACAATTTGTTTAACAGTATGTTTACATTCTGTATATGTTCACAAACAAGGGGTGGGTTTATTTTAAACGGCTCGGATTTAAAATTGGCTTCCTGCTCGTGCAGTATTTATTAGCAAGCAATAAACATTTTTGTTTGCTCGGCTTTTGCAGAGTCCCCTCGAATTATTTGCAGAGGGGCCCCCTTTATTTGAAATTTCAACTTTTTTTCGCGCAAACAAACTCGGGACTGAATGGGCGGAGGTCCCGAATTGTTGCGATTCGTGGAATACTTTCCCTCCCCGCTTGTTTATTAAAACTTCCCGGCACAATAGGAATAAGCACGATTAAACACAATTTGGCGTGTATAAAAGTTTATTATGCAGAAACGCGATATTATTTTCTGAATGTGTGCGAAAATTTTGAAAGAAAATCTCATTCAAGAAAACTTTATTTTCGTTGCAAATAAAACAAACGACTTCAAAATCCAAGAAAATTTTCGTTTTGAGAACAGTTGGCCCAATTTTGCTGCTGCCATTTGTGCAAAAATTTTAAAAGAAAATCTCATTCAAGAAGACTTATTTTTCGTTGCAAATAAAATAATCTACTTCAAGATTCAAGAAAAATTTTGTTTTGAGAACAGATGGCCCAATTTTGCTGGTGCCATTTGTTTCATTCGATTCAGGAAACTCTTACAAGTTAAATCAGTCCATATTTACGATGATTTTAAATTCGCGCAGATTTTTCGTGTTTTTTACAATCTCGATTAGTTTCCAGATCGAAAACACCTTCATTTGGTCGTGTACAAAGAGTGCACTGATAACTAAAATCAGCTACAATGGGCACATATAATATATATTTCATGAGCACGTAAAGGAAATTGTTAATGACAAATAATCGTGAAATGTACATTTAGTCACAATTAAATATAGTGAAGAAAAGGTACCACGATTATTTTTCATTTACAATGGGCATTCCCAAGTACTCGCGTTTTTCAATGGTAGGCTTAGCAAGAACAAGAAATTAAAAAAAAAAAATTGTTTTGATATATCAATTGGCCTAATAATTAATAGTATATGTAAAAGTAAACGCTATTATTTCGATATGGGTTATATAACAGACGAGGTTGAGATGTAAAATCGAGGCACAGCCGAGATTTTATAATCAACCGAGTCTGTTCTATCCATATCGGACGTATGTTGTTTTATAGGTTTCGTGATACTAAAATTAAAAGGATTAAATTTTGCGAACTTATTTTCATAAATCATAATGACATATTTCAAGTATGCTGTGATGGTTGTGTAGTAACGCTTGTGAACACCAAAATAAATATCGTCCTAATCTCACAATATGAATGTTGCAATTGTTTTTCTATAATTTTCAACATATTTTCTAAATATTTCGAAATGTTCAAAGTATTTAGTAAAATAGTTTCAGAACTACCTATATCAAATTTATTAAAGCTTGAAAATGTAGAAAATTTGCACATATTATTTTTAATTCTATACAAATTTTATACCAAATATGGATGCTGCAATCATTTGTCTGTAATAGTCTATATTTTTTCTAAATATTTGGGAAAGTTGGAATGATTTTCTAAAATGACTTCAGAACTCTGTCGAAATTTATGAAGGCTTCTATAGTCATTTTTTAGAATTTTCCAAATATGAATGTTGCAATTGTTTTTCTTTAATTTTCAACAGATTTTTTAAATATTTGGAAATGTTCAAAGGATTATGTAAAATAGTTTAAGAACTACTTATATCAAATTTATAAAAGCTTGTAAAACTATAAAATTTGCAAATCATATTTTTAATTCTATAGAAATTTTATACCAAATATGAATGCTGCAATCATTTGTCTGTATTTTTCTACATATTTTCTAAATATTTGGGAATGTTGGAATGATTTTCTAAAATGACTTCAGAACTCTGTTTTCCAAATATTTATGTATATGTATGTAATTTTTGTAGTAATTCTGAGTAGAATGAAGCTCATCTTGTCAGAAACCTGAAATTTGAAATATGAAGTAAATAATAAATAATATTTTCAGGATTCAATGCAATTATAAAGTCAATGGCAATGTCTGAATGCTGAAGTGTTTGTTTTTCTTTCCTTTTTGAGAATATTCGCGAATGTTGGTAATATTTTCGAAATTTTATACAATATTCGCGAATATTCTTATACTATTGGGCATAGTTACACAATTATTCGAAAAGTTAAAGTAGTATTATTGAATATTTATTCAATAATAGGAAAAATAGTTAACTTAATAATAATTATATTAATAATAATAATAATAACAATATTATAGGCGGAAAGACCTCATGGGGTCGATAGCCCAATAAATATAGTTTATATGTAATAATATTAATGTTTTTTTTATAAAGTGCTATACACAGTGGTTTGATAATCTTCAAGTAATTGTTAAGAATATTTATATGTTTATGGGGAAAAAAACTAAACAAATGCATACACTTTTAAAGGTTTAATTATAAAGGCTTTAAAATCTTCAAAATTTGTTAAAAAATATATGGGCCAAAAAATGAATGGCGATAGAACATTTACAGTATGTCCCCAGATTGAGTTTACAAAAGAGAAATTATTTTTATTTTTACTTTTAAGAAAAATGCTATAGCATATCATATACTTCATTATCACCATACCTGTGATGTAACAAAAAATGTAAAAAGCTATATTGAATAAATGTTCTTATTACTGCTATAGGAATTATAATTCCTGCTTGGTCTGAAACTACCAGTTCGGTTATTGAAACTTTGATTTATTTATACAGGGTGTTGGCAAAATATTTTTTTTAAATCTTATTTTGACACTTATTTATTTACTATTTGCAAAAAGAATTTAAAATTATATCTAACAACATTATAGAAAAATATGATCATTCAAACAATCCCTCAAATGCAGAAAATAATACTGAAAATTTAAAACATCGCCTACGAGGGGCAATTGCATCGATAACTATTGAAGAAATACAAACAGTTTTCAGGAGTTCCACACTAGGCTTGAACTGTGTGAAGAAAATTATGGGACATTGTTTAAATGAAGTTATTTTTCCAGGTGTCATAATTATTGTAAGTGTCAAAATTAGACTCAATTTACTTTTATTTAGCAAACACCCTGTATAAATAAATCAATGTTTTAATTACTGGAATGGTAGTTTCAGACCAAGCGGGAATTTTAATTCCTATAACATTTTTACTTAAAAGTAATAATTACAATAAAAAACCCTCTTGTAAACTCAATCCGGGGACATATTGTATATCAATCACGTAAACATCATTATAATTATGTATGTCATGTATATTATGTATAGGGAATAAATCTTCTACTATTAAAAAATTTTCGAAACAACGTAGGTATATGACATAAATAACGAAAGAACCATCAAATTAGTAAATTTTAAAAATAAGTTAAATGATAGAAAAAAAATCTAAAATTTATGGAAATTCCAAAAACTATAAAACCAGGATATTTCCCATGAATGATTATTTATGGGCAATGTCCAGGTTTTTATAGTTTTAAAATTTTCATAACTACTTATTTAGATACTACATATTATATATTATTGATTATTTATTATTGATTGATATTGATATTATAGATTACATTCGATGTAGTACAGATTTTTTTATATCAATTCGCTTGGGTTTTATTGACGCAAACTTTGTCTTTTGTGATAGAATTTCAAGTATGTTGAGATGGTTGTGTAGTAACGCTTGTGAACACCAAAATAAATATCGTCCACGGTTGTTATATTTTAACGGCCGTGGCTGATATCAGTTAAATAACAACCATGGAAACAGTACCGATAATATGTAATTACAATCAAGTATCACGAAAATATTATATTTCATTTTAACCGTTTTATCAATTATATAAGATGATATGATATTTTCACTGCAGTCTTCAGAATATTTCTGTCAATATTCTCTATTACTCGTGGCTATGATTTGTAATACTTCTTCCCACAACGCCTATTTTCTACATTTGATTGCTTTGTATTGCCACATTTATTAACATTTACAATAAAATCAATACAATGGCTTATGCCAGCCTTTGGCGCTCTGAATTCTCGTTTCAGTTTTTCAGGCTACCTGTTTATCACTTCTTTTTGTGCCGATGGGACCATTCAGCAGCTTCGCTGGCGTATATATTTTCTTTATATTCGGCAGTTTGTTCCGGTTTATCGTTCTGACGTTGATAGGGGCTTTATTTATTCACCTCGGTTTACACGCCATCGTACACAAGACGAAATTTTAAAGCCTGTAAATGTAGGAGTCTCCACATTCATCAGCTTACGAAGCTAAAACTTGTTATCATCATAGTTTATTTGAAGCACAGATAATATGTTAATCTGCAAACTTCCTTAACAGGTCGTTTTTAATTAACCAAACAAGCTCGTATTCAGGAGCGAATGTTCTTAATTTATTCAATATTAATTAAAGCTACAAGAGCTACTTCAAAAATTAGTGCAAGACTAATCAGATTAAATTGTCGGTTTAGAGGTAAAACTCGTTAAGTAACATTTTAAACGAAAATTAATTTACGATGTTTACAAAGGTTTTAATTTTTTTTATAATAAACTAACAAATACATATTAGATAATGCTACTAGAATTTAAAATACCTTTGAAAGGCATTACATTGGAAAATAATTTGCTGTGGCATTACTAACGTAAATGTTTAATAAAAATCTCTGCCCCTGCAGGATGATCCCTTTGCATAAATATCTGTTTGTGGCGTACTTAGTTTTAAAATTCCAGACTGGAAATTTCATCTGGCCTGAGAGCGTATGCGTCATGAAAGCTATATATCCAGCTCGTCTTCCCAATAACTTCGGTAGCCTTACATAATAGAATTTGCGCGCTACTTTTATTTAAGACAAACAAATTCCTGAGCGAAAATCCATTTCCCTTCTGAAGCAGCGCTCATTAAAATTTCATGTATGGAGACCATCTTTCTACCGCTTGAAATGCGTCGCTGCATTTCGCCTTAAAGCCAGAAAAATATTATATAAGCGGAATTTAAGTTTCAATATGAATTATTATTAATCAGAAAACAAAATAATTTTTGTATTAAAAAAAATACAATTTACTATAAAGTAAAAGAGGGATGGATTATGTATGTATGTACAATTTACTATTTAAATACGAGGGTGGTCTGAAAAGTTTCCGACCTAACAAAGATACAAGACATTTTTTCAGTTTTTTTTTTATTTGATGACAGCTCGATACTCGATTTTGTCCATTTTCATAAAAACACTCACATCAACACACTCAAACGACTGTTACATAACAACTGCGCATCCAAAATGGCTGAAATTTTGTGTGGGACCTACTGAGGCATATTCCCCAACTTATGTAAATAAGTGCTGCCATCTTCTGGTTGAGGTCGGAAACTTTTCAGACAACCCTCGTAAGAGCAATGCTTTTGCCTATGGATATGTAAGCCTATTGGATATGTCATAAAATGATCTCATTATGTGTATCTGTTACTGGCCAAACTCGATTTTAGGACAAACTAGTTTAACCTAGTCCAAACCACTACATCCGCAACGCGATAGGATGAATTAGTTTATCCTAAAATCAACACATGGCTGGTTAGGTAAGGTTAGTTTATCCTTGGCCAAACTAGTTTATCCTAAAATCAACACATGGCTGGTTAGGTAAGGTAAGATTGGGCTAGGTTAGGTTTGGTTTTGTTTAGTTTGGTTACGTTATATTAGATTTTGTTTGGTTTCAGCCATTTGTTGATTTTGGTATAAACTAATTCATCCTATCGCGTTGCTGATGTAGTGGTTTGGACCAGGTTAAACTAGTTTGTCCTAAAATCGGGTTTCGCCAGTAACACTTAATGAGATAATTTTGAACGCTATTTCCAAAGTAACAGCTTGAATATAATTAAACTTGATGTGTACTATATATTTCAGTGCCTTCTTTTAATATTCATTGCAAATGCATTTAATTTCAATTGCTTCCCACTCAAAATGCGTACAATAATATATTTTGGTTCACTGTTACATTGCAGGTACATTAAGGGCTTACTTCCGAGTATATATTCATGTTACATGGAAATACATGACTGCCTGACATATATACAACTGCATACACCTATTTTACGAGACAGGAAGCTCTTTGCGAGTATATCTAAAGTTGTAAAGTGCCATCCTTCGTACGTTAGAAATAGAACCAAATAAATATTTTACAATTCTGCATCGACTTCGCAGCTGCGGTGAATAAATAAATTAAATTATATCGCCCAAACGCAGAAGCTTTATTCTCCGGTTTGTGTTAGTTTTGTTGTAATAGTGTTATGAGTGGTGTTCGTGAGGATAATAGTGAATAGGTAATCACGCAAGGTACTATAATTAAATTTCGGCGCAATCTGCACGCGTCCTAAGCAAATATACTGTGAGATGAATTTCCTGGAACAATGTGTGCTTGTAACGTGAAGGGGAAATTGAAAATTAACACTGGGGAATTGATTGGCGTTAGAAGGTTGCTAAATATTTTTAATTAATGCACAGTACGAGAGGGAATTTCCGAGTTGCGTTATTTCAAAAGTTAATTACAACTGCAAATCCTCGAGATGGCTTAATTAAATAATGTCATATAGTAAGCACTTACATTTTTGAACCAATTGATTATATAAATATATAATACACAATTTTTTAATTGGTAATTATTATTAGTTATATTAATGTAATTGTTATTGGCATAAAATCTTCGAGGCTGTTACATCATTATTTTTAATTTTCATATAAATATAACTGCTTCGGGTACATAGTAGATAATGAAAGAAAATCTGATAAACGTCCGGAAGTACATTTTCTAATAGATTATACATTGTGCAGAATCGTACTGTAGATGAAAGACCGTGGAATTAATAAAGAGTTGATCACGTTTTTGGAAGAATCCAAAGGAAACGTTATGGCCTTTTG
Organism: Othius punctulatus; assembly: GCA_951805005.1. Taxonomy (NCBI): domain Eukaryota; kingdom Metazoa; phylum Arthropoda; class Insecta; order Coleoptera; family Staphylinidae; genus Othius; species Othius punctulatus. The sequence continues at coordinate 19,512,308 of OX638145.1, forward strand.
TGCTATTCAACTGGTGACCTGTCTAACCTTCTCAATGTGAAGCTGTATTTCAACGAACGAAACGTATTAAATACGTGAACATACACGGTTGTAATATCAAATATATAATCGAACTACATAAAAGAAAGACGAAGGAACAACACATGAAGTATCCAATATCCAATGAAATAAACTAAAACGTGAACAGATAACACCAACAAACCCACATTATAATCACGTTATTGGATATATATATATATATATATATATATATATATATATATATATATATATATATATACAGTATGTCCCCGGATTGAGTTTACAAGAGAGATATTTTTTTTATTGTTACTTTTATGTAAAAATGTTATAGGAATTATAATTCCTGCTTGGTCTGAAACTACCAGTTCAGTTATTGAAACTTTGATTTATTTATACAGGGTGTTGGCAAAATCAAAATTGTAAAATTTTATTTTGACACTTATTTATTTACTATTTGCCAAACGAATTTAAAATTACATTTACAAGCAGCATTAAAGCAGCATAAACAGCATTAAAGAAAAAATAAATCATTCGAACAATCCCCAAAATGCAGAAAATGATTCTGAGAATTTAAAAAGTCGCCTACGAGACGAATTTGCATCACATAACTATTGAATAAATCTAAAACAGTCTTCAGGAGTTCCATACCAGGCTTGAACTGTGTGAAGAAAATGGTGGGGGATTGTTTAACTGATGTTATGTTTCATAATTATTTGACATAAACTGTCAAAATTAGATTTTTTTTATTTAGCCAACACCCCGTATAAATAAATCAATGTTTTAATAACTGAAATGGTTGCTTCAGACCAAGTAGTAATTTTAATTCCTATAACATTTTTACTTAAAGATAACAATAATTTAAAAAAATCCCTCTTGTAAACTCAATCCGGGGACATACTGTATATATTTTTTTCTTTCTTGGCGTTTGCATCAAAAGTTAAGGTCATTGGCATCCTATCAGAGACAATTTATCTGTCAGTGCCTCAAATGGCAACGAATTACATTGAATTTAAATATTTCATATTATGATAAGTAAATAAATAAGTTAAAAACAAGAATACTTGTAAATATATTTTAGAAAATATCAAACATGTACCGACAATTCATTTGAACGTCATTTTGAAAACCTCAATTTTTTTTTTTTTTATAACTAAACTTAAATGTTCTAAATTCTAAATAAGTACGTACCTGAAAATTTGAGAAAATATGATAATTTCAGAAAAATAGAAAGTACTTATTTACAATAGTTCAAATGTTCAAATTCTTCCTAGATAGCGACAAACTAGAAGAATTCTAATAATTACTGGTCAATGTACTTGCAGAAATTAAAATTAAACATATAAAAAAGCTATATATATATAAGATCATTTAAATCTGATAATTTGAGAAAATATGATTGTCAATGTACTTGCAGAAATTAAAATTAAACATATAAAAAGCTATATATATATATAAGATCATTTAAATCTGATAATTTGAGAAAATATGATAATTTCAGAAAAAGAAAAAGTACTTATTTATAATAGTTTAAATGTTCAAATTCTTCCTAGATAGCGACATACTTGAAGAATTCTAATAATTATAGGTCAATGTACTTGCAGAAATTAAAATTAAACATATAAAAAGCTACATATAAGATCATCTAAAAGTATACAATTATAAAATTATTACAACAAAAAAAAATCGCACGAATATAAAAATCGTTTTAAAACCATCAATTATCTTAATAGTCCTGAATTTATATGATAATGTGAAAATCTATCATAAGTAGTCATTGTCAAATTCAAAAAGTTCCACAATTTTTGATATTGTGAATAAAGTTGAGCAAAATGAAAATGAGAAGGATATTAAATTGGATGTGTGAGTGGTTACCACTTGGTGAAACATATTAGTATAGGAATAATAAAACACTTGGTTGGTGTTTCACAGTATATATAGAAAATAACTCTACAATTGTAGAGTTCTTTTATAGAAAATAACTCTACAATTGTAGAGTTATTTTCTATATATACTGTGAAACATCAATCAAGTGTTATATTATTCCTAGATGAAAAAGATCATTTTAAAACACAAAAATTACTATATTTACGAAGAATACTTGCAAATATTGTTTTATAAAATATTAAACATGTACTGACAACTTATTTGAACGTGGTTTGGACAAAATGAAAAAAAATGACATATTTTTTCTACGGCAGCGCGTAAATTAAGTTTTTGCGCACTGTTCGCAGTACGTATGCGTGCTTAAAACATCACTTGTGTGTAAAAAGATCAACTGTGCGTAAAATAAGTTTTTCACACAATAAATATTCACTCACCAATTTAAAGAAATAGTATTTTGCATCAAATTTTAGAAAAAAGTAAAACATACATGATCATAGCTAACAACATTCTTACGAAATGATTTATTTAAGTAAACTTTTGGCATAAAGTTAAGAAAGGCAAATTTATCTATATTATTCTTAAGCTAATTTTTCCATTTACCCTTTTTTGTTATTACCTTTACCAAATATTGAATTTGGAATTACTGGAGTTTTAATTTTTTTTCTCAAAATGCTAAGTATGTTAAAGTTTTGTTATGACATTCACCAAATATTATATTTGGAATTACTGGAGTTTTCTTGATTTGGGTTGATTTTTACCTCATTGTACGAAAAAAATATGAGCTCGTTCGAAAAATGTGAAAACCGAGTCAAAAAAGGGAATTTAAATCTCATCGACATTTATTGGAAAACTAAAATTGTAACAATTTAACTGAATTTACACATTACCTTTCGAATGCTGTGTATAATAAATTATTACATTGTATATTGCATGTCTTGCATGTATATGCTCCAACAAACTACAAACCATTGGAAAAAGAAGTCTACAACGAACTACAAATAACACAGGATACATTTAGAGATAAATATAGGAACGATGTACACATAATAATTGGCGATCTAATTGCAAAAATAGGTGCGGAAAATACGAAAAGTTTTATTTAAATATAGTATTGGCATAAAGTTAAGAATGTCCAGTTTATCTACATTCTTCTTGAGCTAATTGCAATTTAAAATTTTTCTGTTATGACTTTCACCAAATATCATATTTTGAATTATTGCCGTTTCAAATACAGCGTTTTTTTTCCAACAAATTTTAAGTAACCTAGCCTGATTGGTTTGATTTTTACCTCACTGTACGAAAACAAAATGATCTTGTTTGAAAAATGTGAAAGCATTGACATTTATTGAAAAAAAAAAATGTAACAATTTAACTGAATTTACAAATTACTTTACGAATGCTGTGTATAATAAATTATTACATTGTATATTGCATGTCTTAAAAATATATGCTCCAACAAACTACAAACCATTGGAAAAAGAAACCTACAACGAACTACAAAGAACACAGGATACATTTAGAGATAAATATAGGAACGCTATACACATAATAATGGGCAATCTAAATGCAAAAATAGGTGCGGAAAATACGAAAAGTTTTATTATATAAAGTTTTGGCATAAAGTTAAGAAAGTCTAGTTTATCTACATTCTTCTTGAGCTAATGTTGCCATTTAAACTTTTTCTGTTATGACTTTCACCAAATATTATATCTGGAATTATTGCCATTTCAAATACAGCGTTTTTTTTCCCCAAAAAAATGTTAAGTAGCCTAGCCTGATTAGGCTGATTTTTACCTCACTGTACGAAAAAATATGAGCTCGTTTGAAAAATGTGGAAGCTACGACATTTATTGAAAAAAAAATTGTAACAATTTAACTGAATTTGTACCATTCGAATGCTGTGTATAATAAATAATTACATTGTATATTGCATGTCTTAAAAATATATGCTCCAACAAACTACAAACCATTGGAAAAAGAAGCCTACAACGAACTACAAAGAACACATGATACATTTAGAGATAAATATAGGAACGCTATACACATAATAATGGGCAATCTAAATGCAAAAATAGGTGCGGAAAATACGAAAAGTTTTATTATATAAAGTTTTGGCATAAAGTTAAGAAAGTCTAGTTTATCTACATTCTTCTTGAGCTAATGTTGCCATTTAAACTTTTTCTGTTATGACTTTCACCAAATATTATATCTGGAATTATTGCCATTTCAAATACAGCGTTTTTTTCCCCAAAAAAATGTTAAGTAGCCTAGCCTGATTAGGCTGATTTTTACCTCACTGTACGAAAAAATATGAGCTCGTTTGAAAAATGTGAAAACTACGACATTTATTGAAAAAAAAAATTGTAACAATTTAACTGAATTTGCACCATTCGAATGCTGTGTATAATAAATAATTACATTGTATATTGCATGTCTTGCATGTATATGCTCCAACAAACTACAAACCATTGGAAAAAGAAGCCTACAACGAACTACAAAGAACACAGGATACATTTAGAGATGATTATAGGAACGATATAGACATAATAATTGGCGATCTAAATGAAAAAATAGGTGCGGAAAATACGAAAAGTTTTATTATATAAAGTTTTGGCATAAAGTTAAGAAAGACAAGTTTATCTACATTCTTCTTGAGCTAATGTTGCCATTTAAACTTTTTCTGTTATGACTTTCACCAAATATTATATCTGGAATTATTGCCATTTCAAATACAGCGGTTTTTTTTCCAAAAAAATTTTAAGTAGCCTAGCCTGATTAGGCTGATTTTTACCTCACCGTACGAAAAAATATGAGCTCGTTTGAAAAATGTGATAGCTTCGACATTTATTGAAAAAAAAATGGTAACAATTTAACTGAATTAGCACCATTCGAATGCTGTGTATAATAAATAATTACATTGTATATTGCATGTTTGCATGTATATGCTCCAACAAACTACAAACCATTGAAAAAAGAAGCCTACAACGAACTACAAAGAACACAGGATACATTTAGAGATAAATATAGGAACGATATAGACATAATAATTGGCGATCTAAATGCAAAAAAAGGTGCAGATAATACGATAATACGAGCAAAGAGGCAATAATGGGAAAAGAAGAATTGGGAATTGCAAATGAAAACGGAGAACTGTTCATCGATCACTGAGCAAACAATAACCTAATCATAGGAGAAAGAATCTTTAAACATGAAGGGAATGTGTATCTCTTTATGTTTAAAGATGCACTCTGGTTCAAAAGGTACAGTATGGTCCATCGTAAAAAAATGACCATCGACCATTGGTTGGTCACTTATAAATTCTTCTTATTTATCTTAATCTATGTTCGTGTTTAGTCAAAATCCTATTCTATTACTTCGTTTTTGAAGCGAACAGTGATCCTATGCTAGAAGATGGTACCATCAGCTGATCTGATCATTCTTCCCCGTAGCCCTTCATATGTCTGCGCAGAATATTCAAGATACAACATCCCGAAGTAATTTCAAACGAGGAACTATTGCAAAATACCTAAAATGTATGGACTGATTAAACAACACAAAACAGATACACCAATATGCCCAATTCTAACGGCACAAGATATACCAGCCAACTTATCAGGAAAACAAATCAACAAGATCTTTAATGAAAATTTGAATTACAAACCGAAATACTCCATCACTAACAACAAGGAACTTATTAACAGTCTATAAAATATATCTCTCAAACATACAGATATACTGGTATCATTGGATATCCTGAACATGTATACTAACATCCCCATACAAGAAACCATAGACAAAACCAGAAAACTCCTCTTAAATTATAACACATTAAATGGAACTGGATTGGACATACACTAAGCAAAGAACACACAGACATCACTAGGGAAACACTAGAGTGAAACATAGGAGGGAAAACAAAAAGGGGCAAAACACATGGCAAATACAGATTCAAGCAAGAACATAAATGTATAAGGAAGTCATGAAATGACATAAATCTAGAAGCAAAAAAGTAAAAAAAATGGAAAACAATTGCGTCAAAAATACACAAGGCTGGTAACGTTCCTACACAAATGCCTAGAAACACCTTTAAGCTGGGTCTTAAGAAAGGACTAATAATATTGCATGTCAGAACTATTGTTCATCTAAGAACTTTTAATTATACTTGCCTACAATTTTTACCTAAATGTAAATATTTTCTTGGATTTAAGGTTAATTACTAAAATCTTAACTATATTCCGCAACTGTAAACAACTACGTGAATAACAAGTTATAAGTCTGTGAACATTTTCTGGACTGTTAATCCCATTGTGTACTGTCGGATATGCCAAGATATCTTCCAAAATACTTTACAACGCGCCCCTTAGAACTATTCCAGTTCTTGCGATAAAACGCGATAGTGGAGCGCTCAGGAAGGGACTGTGGCGTAATTTACGGTTTCCACGCCGGCTTCATTTGATTATCATACGATTTTTTACTGCCTCTCGTGCAATAACGAGGTTAATAGCGCTATAGCTTCCCATCCAGCTACAATGTAACAAAAGTCGATAAAACATGCACGTTTCAGCCCAGTCTAATCGCAAAGCGCATTATTATTGCATTACCCATTTATTCTTCGGACATTAAACGCGGAGAGCTTTACAACCGGGCAGCTAAATGCACGTTTTCGCCTGGTTTATCCCCAATTACACGAATATGGGCGAGCTTGAAGCGTTGGAGGTAGCAGAAAGGCTCTTTGTCGGCCTCCCAGAGGAGCAAAGGGAACTACAGGGATGTGTGCTTTTTTGGGGATCGTTACGGACGGGGCAAAAACGGAAGAGAGGGCTATTAATATCCCGCGTGAAATTCCTGGCGGCATTAAATGGCCTTAAACGCACTTATTAAGAGAAATGCCTCCAGGGGCTTCCAGAATGGCCTTAACCGATGATGTACTGGTCGTTATTTGAAGATTGCGCGTTTAGGTAGGTGCTTCCGAATCCAGTTGTCTTATGTTTCATATCATTCATGAAATTTATTGGCATAATATATCAGCGGATGGCATTTAAGATTTTGCTATCAATAGTATTAAGCCTGGTCTTATATTGCAATGCAGCAATGTTCTTAATATGCTGAAGCATGGGTTGGTTTAATTTTAATCTACGCCAAGGTTACTTTTCAGGATGTGAAAATTGTGCCTATTAAGGCATCCAGGAAAATTAACTGTCATTTACAGTTGATCAGATACTGTAGGGTAGCACTTTAGCACATGAAAAACATTGCTATCTTAAGTTTAATAATTTGTAAAGGTGAACTAGAAATGTAATTTCATGAAATAATGTATTTTTATATTAATAACAATACTAACAAGCAAAAAAAAAAACTGGTACATCTCTCAATACAGATTTTAGCTTTTTTTTCATTAGATTGAACGAAGCTTTAAACAATTTTGACAAATACATAAAATGTCTTTCAAATTAATGTAGACACATTAACACACATTAACGTTAAAACAAATTTACTGCCCAAGTTTATTTTTATTGTCGGACATTCTCAATCCAATTATACCTATCGTACATCCCAAAATGACCATAGTCCTCGTTAATATCTGACTTCCTCAATATTCATAGCGTTGACCCACTTTCAATGCTAGTTGATCCCGAACAATAACTTCGCAAATCTCCTTGATGGCTGTTTAAATTCGACCTATCGTTCCCATAACGGCGACGCTTTCCTGTCTCTCCCTCAGGATCTTCCCACATGGTAACTCGATATTGTACACGCGGAGTTTGTGTCCCTTGCGAAGACTTCGCCGATTTTGCGGCTCTAAATATAGGCGTTCTTGTATCAGGTTCACTAATTACTGAACAATTACTTCAAAGCCAAGGGGACTGCCTCTTGTTGACTACGGCGTGGAGGAGAACAAAGCCGAGCTACGTGCTCTGATGCGCCGTGTGTAAACTGCGAGTACATGATCTACATGGCAAATATTGGCGCTTGTTGGCTGATAAAGCCCTGAATACAAGGGTCTCTGTGTGGCTGTTGGAAATTGATAATGTAGAATTCTGTGGCGCATCACCTCAGGGTCATTGGAGATTATTAATGAGGTGCGCAATTATAGGCAGTGTTACCAGAAAAGAAATTCATTTTGTCATAGATGTATTCAAAAAATGCAACAGATTAAAAAAAATAATAGTTAATTAAGAAAAATGTTGTCCCGAATTTATGGTACACTCTGTACACTAGACAATAATTTCAAAAAGTAGCACATCAAGGGTCCAATAACTATCAATCAGACTTTTTCCTCAATTTCAATTAGTCTAGCAGCAATGACCCGAACGAGGATAGGTGGGCTACCCTGTATGTAAAATTGTAATTAAACGTTTTATTCTGTTAGTACTGCTAGAATATCGTATCTATTTCTTACTGCCATGTATTTATACACGTATTTTGTCTTCTACTAGTCCTACTAAAACTTACGTTTGCAAAGTCTTTTTGCAGCAATCATTTTCGTTTTTCCAGACTTGTCCTAATTTTTCCTCCGATCATTATTCTCTTAAAGTAAGCTTTTTTGGGTAATAGATGCTAAATAAAAATAGATGCAGACTACAAAGCGGAGCTGTATCCAGGGGCGGAGATAAATTGATGCAAATCGCACAAAGTGACTGACACTAATGATGTAGATCGATAATGTGGCCCGAGGAACTAAATCTTTGCGGATGTGGATACCCCGGTTCGTTAAATTTGTGATAAAGTACAACAGACCGCCAACGTATTATGTTCTTCCAATAATATATGGCATAGCTTCCACAATGCAATTAATTAAAGAGCCAAATACAATTTTAATTAGCAAACTGTTAGTACATTTACAATATCATTTATATATTTATAGTGCACATTATTCTCAAATTCAGCATTAATTAAATACAGAAATTTAATTAATTAATTACGTGGTGGTCCACAAATAATTGAGTAGACAATCTGTTTTCAATTAGAGTAATTAGACGATTGATTTACTATAAAACAACGTTCTATTGGGATGTAGTCATTTATTTATGTTGTAGATGTAATAATTATGTAAAATATATTGTCCATTTATTTAATTTTCTACAGTTTTCTCACACATTTGCATGTGGAAATTAGCCCTATTCCATTTTATGTCTAGTTTGTGGGAGAATAAAATTAATCCACTGAGCTCAGCATCCGGTTTTAACTTTAGAGCTGCCCGATTTACAACCCTCTCACCTAATGCAAATCAACTATCCAATTAATCTACAGGGTTGTAAATCGACGCCGTGGGCGCCCCCAATCGAAATAAGGGGGATTAATCAGCGCCCTACAGCAATAGACACGTCTGTGGGGAGGCGAGAGATGCGCATTTCGGGCGCAACGAAACCCGTGAAAATGCACGAAAACGCGTCAATGTCTCGAATTAAACGGGGGATTTCCCTCATATCGGTTTTCACATATCGGTTCGCCGCCTCCGCCGTCCCCATGGGGCCGTTTTATTGCCGCGGGATCGTGTTATCGTCCCTCAGCACAATTTCATTTGGGAAACTTTCCGCCGGCGATTTTTCGATTAATTAATTTCCCACCCCGGAAAGTATCGTGTTCGTGGGCCAAGTTTTATAATTGATACGCTTTCTCGGAGGCGGAAAAATTGTTGGTGTTAGATTTCGTAAAAGATGATACAAGAAAAAAGATATATCGCCACATAATTTCGCCACGTGTAATAAATCTAGGGAATAGAAAAATAAACTGTATTGACCACTGCAACAGAGAATTATTGAAACCCTATTAAATGTTTAATATGAATATCCTTAATACAATTAATTTTTTTTTGTATTTGACTCATATTGAGGTATACATGTATTTTTAATGAACAATTAATTTTATTATCGTTTTCTGATTTTGTTTTATTACACCACTAATAAGCTATATATGTCACTGGACTCATTTTGAAATTTTGAAAAAAAATAATAAAAAGCTTGCAATACTCATTGAAATTTTATTAATTATTATATGAGAGTTTTGAAATGTTGAACAAAGTAATTCAAATTCTGGTATATATTACTGAAAATTAGCTAGTTTTAATAAAATTTTGTAGAATATGCCTGACAGTTTTGTAGAAATGATAGACACTTTTATAGTTATCATTGAAACTGTGACAGAAATGATCAAAAAACTCACAGTAAACATTATAATTCTGACAGAATATGTGAAATTTTCACAGTTAATAATGCAAATTTTGACAAAAATGAAAAAAAGCTTACAGAAAACTAAAACAAATTCAGTATTTATTGAAAGTTAGACAGAATAATTAAAATTCTGGTGAATAGTATTGAAATTTTCAAAGTATTAATGAAATTTTGCTAAATATAACTGATATTTTTGTAGAAATAATAGAAAATTTGACAATTATCACTGAAATTATGACAGAAATGATCGAAAATCTGACAGTAAACGAAAATTTTGACAGAATAAATGAAATTTTCACAGTAAACAATGCAAAGTTTTATAGTTATTGAAATTTTGACAAAAATAATTTAAATTTTACAGAACACTAAAATAATTTCACTATTTATTGAAAGTTTGGCAGAATAATTAAAATTCTGTTCAATGTTACTGAATTTTTGACAGTATTAAAATATTTTTGCTAAATATACATGATATTTATGTAGAAACAATAGAAAATTTAGCAGTTATCACTGAAATTATGACAGAAATTATCGTAAATCTAACAGTAAACATTATAATTTTGACAGAATATGTGAAATTTTCACAGTAAACAATGCAAAGTTTCACAGTAGTTGAAATTTTGACAAAAATTAATCTAAAGTTTACAGACTATTTAAATAATTTCACTATTTATTGAAAGTTGGACAGAATAATTAAATTTCTGTTCAATATTACTGAATTTTTGACAGTATTAAAGAAATTTTGTTAAATATAAATGATATTTATGTAGAAATAATAGCAAATTTGGCAGTTATCACTGAAATTATGAGAGAAATTATCGAAAATCTGAAATCTGATAGTAAACTTATAATTTTGCATAATATATGAAATTTTAACAGTAAATAACGCAAAATTTTACAGGTATTGGCATTTTGTCAAAAATTAATAAAACGATTACAGAATACAAAAAAAAACAGTGCAAATTTCACATATTCTGTCAAAGTTATAATGTTTACGGTCAGATTTTCGATCATTTCTGTTATAATTTCAATGATAATTGTCAAATTTTCTATTATTTCTACATAAGTATCATTTATATTTAACAAAATTAATTACACAGAATATTACTGAAATTTTGAGAGTAATAATAAAATTTTGCTAAATAGAAATGATATTTATGTAGAAATATAAAAAAAATTGACAATTATCACTGACAATATGACAGAAATTATCGAAAATCTGACAGTAAACATTATAATTTTGACAGAATAAATGAAATTTTCACAGTGAACAATGGAAAGTTTGATAGTTGTTGAAATTGTGACAAAAATAATTTAAAGTTTACAAAGCACTAATATAATTTCACTATTTATTAAAAGTTTTACAGAATATTTAAAATTCTGTTCAATATTATTGAAATTTTGACAGTATTAAAGAAATTTTGCTAAATATAAATGCAATTTATGTAGAAATAATAGAAAATTTAAGAATTATCACTGAAATTATAAGAGCAATTATCGAAAATCTGACAGTAAACATTATAATTTTGCCAGAATAAATGAAATGTTCACAGTAAATAATGCAAAGTTTGATAGTAATTAAAATTTTGACAAAAATAATTAAAAGTTTACAGACTACTAAAATAATTTCACTATTTATTGAAAGTTTGACAGAATAATTAAATTTCTGTTCAATATTACTGAATTTTTGACAGTATTAAAGAAATTTTGTTAAATATAAATGATATTTATGTAGAAATAATAGATTTTTTTTTCATTTATCACTGAAATTATGAGAGAAATTATCGAAATTCTGACGGTAAACATTATAATTTTGGCAGAATATATGAAATTTTAACAGTAAACAATGCAAAATTTTACAGTTAATGAAATTTCGTTAAACATTAATAAAACAATTACAGAATACACAAAAATCAGTATTTATTGAAAGTTTGACAGAATAATTATAATTCTAGTGAATATTACTGAAATTTTGGTAGGATTAAAGAAATTTTGCTAAATATAAATGATATTTATGTAGAAATAATAGAAAATTTGACAGTTATCACTGAAATTATGTGAGAAATTATCGAAAATCTGACAATAAACATTATAATTTTGCCAGAAAATATGAAATTTTCACAGTAAACAAAGGAAAGTTTGATAGTTATTGAAATTTTGTCAAAAATAATTCAAAGTTTATAAACTACTAAAATAATTTCACTATTTATTAAAAGTTTGACAGAATATTTAAAATTCTGTTCAATATTATTGAAATTTTGACAGTATTAAAGAAATTTTGCTAAATATAAATGATACTTATGTAGAAATAATAGAAAATTTGACAATTATCATTGAAATTATAACCGAAATGATCGAAAATATGACAGTAAACATTATAACTTTGACAGAATATGTGAAATTTGCACAGTAAAAAATGCAATATTTGACAGTTACTAAAATTTTGACAAAAATTAGTAAAAAATTTAGGGTAATTACTGGAACATTTTCAGTATTTATAAAAGGTTTGACAGAATAATTTAAATTCTGGTGAATATTACTGCAATTTTGACAGTGTTAATGAAATGTTGTTGAACATTCCTGAGATTATATAATATTATTATTATTATAATAATTAAGGTTTGATAGTTATTATTGAAATTTTAACAGAAGCTAAAAATCAGAAGAAGTATCAGAAAATCTGATAGTATACAATATAAATTAGACAGAATGTATGAAATTTTCACAGCAAATAATGAAATATTTGTGAACCTGAAAGTTATTAATGAAATTTAAACAAAAATGAATTAAAACGTTATTATTGAAAATTTTCCATTAAGGCGAAAAGACTCCGTATGGAGTCGATAGCCAATGTAGATTGCTTATATATATATATATATATATATATATATATATATATATATATTTTACAGTATTTATTAAATGTTAAACAAAATAATTAAAATTCAGGTGCATATTACAGAAAGTTGGTAGTTTTAATGAAATTTTATAGAAATTATGACAGAAATGATCAAAAATCTGACAGTAACATTATAATTCTGACAGAATATGCGAAATTTACAGTAAATAATGCAAAATTTAAACATTTGACATAAATTAGTATAATGTTTACAGGATAGGTACTGAATTTTTTTAGTATTTATTAAAAGTTTTACAGAATAGTTGAAATTGTTTATCTTATACTGAATTTGTTTTAGTATTTATTGAAAGTTTGACAGAATAACTGAAATTGATTATCTGAAGGGTATATAAAATTATGGTGAATATTATTGAAAGTTTGGGAGTTTTAATGAAATTTTATAGAAATTAACAAAAAATTTGTAGAAATAATAGAAAATTTGAGTTATCATTAAAATTATGACAGAAATGATCAAAAATCTGACAGTAACATTATAATTCTGACAGAATATGTGAAATTTTTACAGCAAATAATGCAAAATTTATACATTTGACATAAATTTGTATAATGTTTACAGGATAGGTACTGAATTTTTTTAGTATTTATTGAAAGTTTGAAAGAATTATGGAAATTAATTATCTGAAGGGTATATAAAATACTGGTGAATATTACTGAAAGTTTGGTGCTTTTAATCAACTTTTATAGAATTTAACTAATTTTTTTGTAGAATTAACAGAAAATTTGACAATTATCATTGAAATTATGACAGAAATGATCGAAAATCTGACAGTAAACATTATAATTCTGACAGAATATGTGAAATTTTTACGCTAAATAATGCAAAATTTGATCATTTCACATAAATTAGTGTAAAGTTTACAGGATAGGAACTGACATTTTTTAATATTTATTAAAAGTTTTACAGAATAATTTTAATTTTTTTTAGTATTTATTGAAATTTTGACAGAATAAGTGACATTGATTATCTGAAGGGTATATGCACCGATATTGATTGTATAATAACGAATGATTCGTAACGTTGACATTTAATTTTACTTGGTATTTGTATGTTGTATGTTATATACTTATATATTATATATTATTTGGTCAATGTTGGAGGCTTCATGATACATGATGAATTCAAATAAAAAAAACATGTTTCTTTGTTTATTAAATTAGTGACTATAGTTTTGATCACGTTCTGATCATTATCAAACTTAGACTCTAAGTTTGATAATGATATATCACACTGTTTATTAAATTACTAGTTTCGATCACGTTCTGATGACTTAAAGTTTGATAATGATCAGAATGTGATCAAAACTATAGTCACTAATTTAATAAACAGTGTGATATGAATAAAGAAAAGTGTTTGTTCTTTATTTAATCATGTATTATCTTTATACTTTTTATTTTGTAAACACATATTTTTAACCCTACTGACCTGTGAAAGCCTTGGCATAAGCATGCATAAACTTATTATAATTATTAATTTTGGTGAATATTACTAAACATTTGATAGAATTAATGAAGTTTTTGCTAAATATAATTGACATTTTTGTAGCAATATAAATTAGAAATATAATAGAAAATTTGATAGTTATCATTGCAAGTTTGACAGAATTAAAAGAAAATCTGACAGTAAACATTCGAATCTCGGCACATTATTTTCTATTAAAATGATGGTGTAATTATTATCAATATTTTCACAAATAATTTTATACACATTTCACCAAAAATACGACAAAAAATAATAAAACGCTGGTACGAATTTCATAACAAAGTTTATAAAAACTGAACAATTCGCCAAAGTTTAATTACATACGGATATTAAAAAATGTTTTTAATAAACTCAAACTTTCTTTGATGTACTGTGAATATAACGTATCTGTATAAAACATATTAAATAAAAAATTGATCATAAAGGTAATATACGTTCTAAATAAAATAAAAACAGTAATAAAATGTTCATTTTCTATCGAAGCAATTGTAAATTTCGTGTTGACAATTGGACGGATACTTGAACTGAACCAAATGGACTTTCATCGGCTTAATCGAATTTCAAACTCGAGCGACTTTAAAGCGACGTTCTGTGAAGGCCCGTGGGTGTGTTTACAGGTAACGTGGGTTTTAAATTGAAATTGTGAATTTCCAAATTAACAGCGCTCCGGCGGGTTTCACTTCCACATATATACTAATTATAATAGAGCTGCACAACGTAAACGCTGCAAGTTGGTGTTTAATTAGTGCGGTGTTGCGATAAGGATAACACATCACACATTTAATTAATAATTCGAAACGAGGTATTACGCGTAATAATTTAAATTATTAACTCGCTGACAGAACTAATTACATTTTGAATTATAAACTATTTGATGTTTATAGTTTTATACAAGAACATGATAAAGTTATTAGTAATGCAGAAACGTGGAAAAACATTCTCATTTCCGAAATAAAATAGGTAATTCATCTCTTTCCTGAAAGCAATAAGATATCTAATTTTGCACGAAATTAATATTTTACCTATTTCTTTGAATATATTAATTTGTACAATTAAGTACAGATAAAATACCATTTAGTGTAATTTTCCGGTTAATCTGCGCGATATATAACTTCTCAATAAATTTAAAAAAAAAAACGTATCACTTCGTTTGAAGACGTTAATATCACATTTCAGGCCTTGGGGCATAAAAAGTACATTATAGGTCGCATTACTTCGCAATACATTATAGGTCGCATTAACATTATAAGTGATTTAATTCCCTTTGTAACTTATCAGTACAAATGTTACTCCATTTGAATACGTAAATGTCACTTTACGGGCCTTAAAGCATATAAAGCACATTATAGGTCGCATAGTGATTTATTCCCTTCTGTAACTTATCAGTGTGGCAAATGATTAATTTTCGTACTGTTAAAAATTATTAAAAAATTAAGATTTGATTACGATTAAGAGTATTCAGGTTTGTGAATAAATGTTTGTATACACCACCTGAATAACTAACCATTATGTAACTAGCCTTCGGATTGGACTTTAATTGTTACACCGCACGCCATAAAAGCCTTATTACGCCCTTGATGCATATATAACTATTTTACCTCGTTAAATTTACATTTTATCACAACGCTGCTACAGTTTTTTACATTGCAGTTATTTACATTCTTTATTTAGAAATGTGCTTTTACATTACATCTTGTAAATGATAATTAGTCATAGACACCGAAATAGACATTCTTGACAATTTAAATGCATCAATATACACATAAAAGTGTGCACAATTTAAGAACTAAAATATGACATTATTATTTATTTTACAAAACTATTCCCATTTTATTATGCTGCTAAATCTTATTAAACTTATAATTATGATTGTTTTAACTTTTAACTGCACTGTTTTCGTTACTTGGATTACTTTAAATCCGGTGTGCTGCTAGTTTTCAAATTGCGGTGTAAATGTAATTTGAGGTCCCATTCCATGAACATTATGACGTTACGGGGTGTAATTGCAAGTTTGCAACGCGTCCGAGCACGAAATGGAAAGGAGCGGAGAGAGTTTCGTTGCACCACCGTTTTGCTTTTAATCAAAAGTCCGCTAATGAGTTCCAGCTTGGATGTGGTACTAACACTAATAGAAATTATTCTCATTTTGACCCATACTACCGCTAGATCCGTTACCGTTAGACCGTTAGACCCATAACTCCCAAAATTTTAATATGGGCAAATTTTTAATGAGTATGTTTGATTAACGGTATTAATTTTAACGGAAAAGTTCATAATTTTTTAATGCGCCCCATGTGAGGATTGACCCCACACTAATAGATTGGAAAGCTTTGGAAAATCACTGTGGCAAATCATTTGTAGTTATAGCAATAAATGCTTTGGTCAACAATAAATCAGAATAGGAATAAATGCAGAAGATTGCAAAAAAATACTAAAAACAAATTATCATGTAATCGATGAGCCAAAAAATGTGTCACTTCAAATTTTTATTTGGAATTAAAACAATCATAGTATGACATATTGATACTGTAATGTATCGAATATATATATATGTCAAACCAAAACCTTTGTCAGTCTTCAGTAATGAAAAGGCTTTCTAAAGAGGAAAATCCCACTTTTTGCCATCTTAATTTTACAACAATAGGTAGGTTTAGTTTTACATTAAGTATTATTTCATTGTTATAGAAGAATAATTCGGTCATTACTAATGGAGTAATGAATTACGCCACAACTGAAGTAGCACTGTAATTGTAGTTATAGGTTTTATTATTATTATCATTATATAAAATCAAACTGTAAAATCAAACTATTAATTCTATAACTGGGTTTCAAGTTTTAATGAGTTGATAGTGGAATAACTGCAGACATCTGGGGCCCAACAACGGCGAATACAGCGATAAAACTCTGCGAACTCTACATTTCAATTACGCTGTGAAGTGGAATATCATAAAGTTACGGCCGAAGTTCCGAGCGATTTGAACTAAATCATAGGGCGTTTGCAAGGAATTGATAAAGGCACACTATCTATCACGGGATGTCTCGCGCACACCATAGAACTTTAGTGTAACTACGAATGGGACATTTGGGACTGATGATGGTCCAGAATTACAGTTTCCAGGCCACATGTATGAGTTACTGTATGTGATGGCCAAAGTTGTTTGCTACTGTTAAACTTGCAGAGTTCCGGAATTGATCAGTGCGATTAGGTATGTGAATGGCATTAAGTTGAACACGCCAATGGTATTGACATTCATGCGGCAACTGTGTCGTTACAATAGGGTAATTTATAGTCTTAATTTAAAAATAAAACGTACTTAGATTGACATAAAAAGATTGGACGTTGAACAGTGATTTTTTTTTACAAATGCCTAGTATCCTCACTCTTTATTTAAAAATAAAACGTGCTTAGATTGACATACAAAGTTTGTATGTTGAATAGTGACTGAAAATTTATTATTTGCAAATTTGATATTAGACTAGTATATAGTACATCTGAAACTTATTCTCCTGAAAATTCGACAAAGTTTCAGAATTAAATAAGGAAGAAATCAAACAAATAACTTTCTACCTTGACAGGTATGTGTTAGCTATTACCGAAATTTCTGAAAATTTATTATTTGCATATTTGTTATTAGATTCGTATACAATACACCTGAAACTAATTCTCTTAAAAAATTGACAAAGTTTCGGTATTAAATAAAGAAGAAAATCAAACATATTACTCTCTGCATTGACAAGTATGGGTTAGCTATTACTGAAATTTGAAATTTGATATTATTTTAATATTCCTTACAGGATTGTTATGTGTTTGTCGTTTCTATTATCTTGAGATTGGCTTTACCTTGGCAAGCAATTATAATAAAAATTTAATTGGCAGATTTAATTTAAATCGCTGAAAATCATAATTTTTATTATTAACAAAAAAAATGTTTATATATTTTTTATAATTTGTGCACAGTGCAATAATTTTGTGGTGTTTCTGCGGCTTCAAATAGTTTTTTTATGTGGGTATAAATTAGATTTGTTTTGCTTGTTTTCCGGCAAGAGGAAAGTTTTATGGTGAGTAATATCTTGAATAACTGAATTTGTTTTGGTAGAATCGCGTATCTTTTACTCTCCAGGCACGTCCGTCTCGCGTTTAGGATCGCCTTGGTTTTACAAAGGAGCTATAAAATGAAATTGCATGCTTTAGAGATATATACATGTGTTATTATATTTGGTCGACTGGCGATAAATATTCCACACGAACGTAAATTTAATTTCACCGCAAAAGTGATACAAGGAAACGTTTATTTGAATAAACAAATTAAACGCAATTTCATTGGAAACTGGAGCCAAATGGAACGCAATGTCGTTCAATAATGTAATTTTGATGTAATAAATATGCATCCAACAGCCGGTGCAATTGCAATCGGATTATCTATGTTACGCAGCAGCGAAGCGCCGTTCTACATGCCACTCTCAATGAAATCCATCATCTCATTGACACCGCTCTAGTTGCATTAACCGTCGAAAACGACGTGCCAAGGCTTCCAACTGTTTCTCTTCGGAAATTCTGGATTCTGCATGTTCGGCCGGAAAATTCACTAAGGATTTTCCACCCTACGTCCACTTATCTCGGGGCGACAAGGTGGAAAAATCGAGACTCACGAGAGACACAGACATTAAGTATCCACTTGACCCCGTACGGCTCGACTCTGCGACTAATTCCTTCCACAGGATCCTAACTACGTCATTTGGCCGCTCAAGGAATTAATTGCAAAGCAGCACACTCCTGGGCGGTAAACAGGAGCAATTTGGCGGACGTCAGTAATTAATAGCCTAATTAAGTGAGCGGTGTTGTGTCCAGGAATAGAGGCGGATGATTTAATTAGGTAATTGCAGCTTTAATGTCCTGCTGTCCTTATAATTAGCTTAAGTGCGTGGGAGATAATTAGGAATAAATACACGAAATTATAAACATTACACTGTAGTATTAGATACATCAGGTACGGTATGAACTATGCTAAGTTTGGTTAAGTTACGTTAGATCAGGTAAGGTTAGGTTAGGTAATAATAAGAATTTGGTATATGATATAAAATTCTACATTTTTCACATTCCTATATACAGGGTGGCCCACCCTCGGACCATTGCTGCTAGACTAACGAATATTTAGGAAAGCATCTGCTTGGAATTTATTGGACACTTGATGTGCTACTTTCTAAAATTATTTTCGAGTGTACAGAGTGTACCATAAATACGGGATACAAAATTTGGTCTTACCTTTAATCCATTTAAAAAAGTGACCAAATGTTGTGTCCCGAATCTATGATACACTCTGTACACTCGAAAATAATTTCAAAAAGTAGCACATCAAGGGTCCAATAACTTCCAATCATATGTTTTCCTCAATTTTCATTAGTCAAGCAGTAATGGTCCGAGCGAGGATACGTGTTCCCCCTGTATATTTAAGCTTAACCTATGCATGTAAGTTTTTTATTCGCTTTGTTCGCACCCTCTCATTTCTATTAATATACTCCTAATCCACGCCCATCATTAATCAAATTAGGTTAACTTAAATTTGATCATGTAAACGTTAAAACAATATCAAATTATGTTAGAAGAGATCAGGTTAGGTTATATAACGGTTATCAGGTTAGGTTATATAATAAGTACATGAGCACTCATTTGTAGTACAATCGAGTAGTTGATAGAGGCGGTAGAAAATACTGTAGAAAACTCAGTAATTGAGATATAAGATATTAAATTCCGTACACGTCAGTGAATGCAATTTAGTTTGTAATCATATCTTTAACTGTAATTTGAATTCCAGTTTAAACGTGATATTCCCAAATGACTCAAAAATACATCAAATCTATATAAAAAAAAAATTGAAACAAAACTTAAAAATGTAGGTGAACATAATTATCTTGAAAATATTAACTTGCAACATTTTTCATTTTAGTATCATTCAGGGCCCACAGTAGCTAATTATGGTATAAGTGAATAAAGTCGAATTTTGTCCACGAAAAAATAATTTAGCGCTAGAGGCGAAGGTGAGTGCGATAATATTTTTGAGTGGATAAAATTGCTTTATTCACTTGTATCATACAACATTTTTTTTAGAATCAGAACTGAAGAATTTGCGTGAAGTGTCACATCCTCAGGTGACAACCAAAATTTCAAGGATAGTGCCTATTTACATAATTTTTACTTTATTCACGTTGTCAATGGTTATAGTGAATAAAGTGAAAATATAAACATTTTATTCACCCATTCGATTAAAGTGTTGTTTTAATGATGAGATTTAATATACATAATGAGCATTTTTATAATGCGAATTGAAAAATAGCCATTTATGGTATAAGTGAATAAAAATGCTTTATACACTTGTATCATACAATATTTTTTTCAATTCAAATCAGAATTGAAGAATTTGCATTAATTGTCACATTCTCAGGTGAAAACGAGATTTTCAAGAATAGTGCGTATTTACGTATGCTTTTATTGTATTCACGTTGTCAATGGTTATAGTGATTAAAGTGAAAATGTGACAATTGTATTCACCCATTCGATTAAAGTGTAGTTTTAATGATGAGATTTAATATACATAATGAGCATTTTAATAATGCGAATTGGAAAAAATATATTTTTCCAACTCGCATTATTAAAATGCGTGAATAAAATGTTTACATTTTCACTTTATTCACTATAACCATTTACAACGTAAATAAAGTTAAAAAATAGGTAAATTCGCACTATCCTCGAAATTTTTGTTGTCACTGACAATGTGACACAACAAATCTTCTATGATACATGTGAATAAAGCAATATTATCCACTTATACCATAAATAACCATTTATTATTGCATTTTAAACGTTGTTTTTCAGAGTTTTTTTGTGTTTGAAATATGTGTGCAAAAACAAGGAGCTTTTGTGGAAAATTCTATGGAAAATTTGTTTCCAGCCCTTAAAAACGCATCGTATTTCAAGCGTACAACTTATGGAAAAATATATTTTCCAATTCGCATTATTAAAATGCGCGGATAAAATGTTTACATTTTCACTTTATTGACTATAATCATTTACAACGTTAATAAAGTAAAAAATAGGTAAATTCTCACTATCCTTGAAATTTTTGTTGTCACTGACAATGTGACACAAAAAATCTTGTATGATACATGTGAATAAAGCAATTTTATCCACTTATAACATAAATAGCCATTTATTATTGCATATTAAACGCTGTTTTTCAGAGTTTTTTTGCGTGTTTGAAATATGTGAGCAAAAACAAGGAGCTTTCACGGAAAATACTATGCAAAATTTTCTTCCAGCCCTTAAAAACGCATCGTATTTCAAGCGGACAACTTATGGAAAAATATATTTTGCCAATTCGCATTATTAAAATGCGCGAATAAAATGTTTACATTTTCACTTTATTCACTATAATCATTTACAACGTGGATAGAGTAAAAAATAGGTAAATTCGCACTATCCTTGAAATTTTTTTTTGTTACTGACAATGTGACACAAACAAATCTTGTGTGATACATGTGAATAAAGCAATTTTATCCACTTATACCATAAATAGCCATTCATTATTGCATTTTAAACGCTGTTTTTGAGAGTTTTTTGTGTGTTTGAAATATGTGTGCAAAAACAAGGAGCTTTCATGGAAAGTTCTATGCAAAATTTTCTTCCAGCCCTTAAAAACGCATCGTATTTCAAGCGGACAACTTATGGAAAAATATATTTTTCGAATTTGCATAATTAAACTGCGCATATAAAATGGTTGCATTTTCACTTTATTCACTATAATCATTTACAACGTGAATAATGTAAAAAATTGCCAAATTCGCACTATCCTTTAAATTTTTGTTGTCACTGACAATGTGACACAAAAAATCTTGTATGACACATGTGAATTAAGCAATTTATCCACTTATACCATAAATAGCCATTTATTATTGCATTTTAAACTCTGTTTTTCAGAGTTTTTTGCGTGTTTGAAATATGTGTGCAAAAACAAGGAGCTTTCATGGAAAATTCTATGCAAAATTTTCTTCCAGCCCTTAAAAACGCATCGTATTTCAAGCGGACGACTTATGGAAATGCGATCAGGAGATAAATGCGTCCGGAGAAAGCTTCTTTCCCGTCTTATCGAATCTGCTGGCCTGTGATATGAGTGCCTGTCGCATCTGCACAAAGCAGAATTGATTAAATTTATTAGGGCTTTGTGTTGTGTAGAGTCTGGGTACACATCAAAGTATGTAAAAAAAAACGAGAGCAGGATTAAATCATCTAGTAAGTGCAGTGCACATTGCGTGAAAGTTGGAGAGCAAAATTGTGTTTGTGTACTGACATCGATGATGTTTAAGAAAAATGAAGATAAATAATTGTACGGGATAAACGGTGATTATATTCGCTCAGTTATGTGCAGGGTTGGTGTTATTTAAATCAATTGATTTAAATTTATTGATTTGACACTTTTACTATTATTTTAGGAAATCACAGTTTTTTTACTGTATCTTTAGAAAGTAATAGTTTTGGTTAACATTTTTGTAAGTATTGCTACTCAATGTATTACAATTTAATTAGATGGATAAGAACAATTAGGAAACAACTTAAGATTTTAATTTTTAGAGCTCAAAATGTTTCCTGATGAAAGTCATAGTCACTTTTTGGGATAAGAGCAAGTAGGAACCAACTTAGGATTTTTATTTTTGGTGCTTAGAATTTTTCTTGATAAAGGTCATAGTTATTTAGGGTTATGTTGGGCTAGGTTAAGTTGGGCGAGGTCAGTTTGGGTTAGATTTGGTTATATATTTTCGCCATACTAATTTCTTTTTAACCTTTAATCTTCCTAACTACGATATGGACATTGGAGTAAAATTATCATTCGTAGGGGCGGAGATTTTGGGTTGGCGGAGCAACAATGTGGTGGCACACACTGAAGGGTGGCGAAGGAGCGCTACCAAAGAAATAAAACTCGGGAGCTGTTTTGGACTGACTGTGTTTAATACCAAATAGCATAGTAACAAAATAACAAAATAAATGAAAGAATAAATCAAAGAATTTACAAGGAAATGGCAGTAAAACAAAGGTGAAGAAATGAAAGACTTACGAAGACTTGATAAAGAAGAGTAATTTATAAATGAGATTAAAAAGCGTAAACTGCAATATCTCGGTCATATAATGTGGGGGAAACGCTATAGGTTGCTAAAACTAACTATGCAAGGAAAGATAAAGGGTAAAAGAAGCATAGAAAGATGAAAAATTTCCTGGCTCAGAAATGTATGAGAATGGTTGGTGTTTAAGAGAAACAGTTGATAATAAAGTTAAGATTGCCTTAATGATTTCCAACTTCCGGTGAGAGATGGGACTTTAAGAAAAAGAGAAAATAAAACGAAACAAATATTAAGGAGCTGGATAACAGAACGGACAGCGTATGGCTATGTATTTTTCTTATTTAATTTACATTAACACAACTAAATTATTACCATGTTTTTCAATGGTTCCAATATTTTAAAATTTCACTGTTACTCCAAATTTGAGGCATTATTTGAGCATACAAAACTATAATATTCTCATGTATTATTGCTTCACGATTTTTTTGTTCTTAAAAATTAGTTCTCAGTTTCAGTATCAACTTTAGTTGCAAAATATCAGTTTTCATCTGCCTGATGAAGCAACTATTGTTCGAAACAATTGTTGCAGTGCAACATTAAATATTTTGTGAAGCTGACACCAATTGGTTTTATTTATATATAGTTCTCAGTTTACCAAAATTTGAGAATCGTTGCTATAAATACAAGTCTGAGTCTAAACTCGTTGCGCCACACAAGCTTCAATAAAAATGATGTCCAGAACGTAATACAAATGCTGTAATAAAATGCTGTCAATATTTGTGGACTGGATATCGTTTTTCCAATTACATTCGTGCACCCGTAATACTCCATCGCCTCCAGTTATAAGCAGCACAAGAGTGTAATTGATTAGCATTGCTGCCTGATGGAAATTTATTGTCGACAGGGACAGAGATGATTAATTAAAATATTGTGCGCACTTCATTTTCTACTTAATCACGAGCAATTACGGCGGTTTTAATTAGGATTAACTCAATTAGCACAAGCGACAAACCGTACAGAATTATAGCAGGACGGGAATTAAAACATAAACCAGTAATATCCATATTTTTAATGCAGACAAATTTAGGAATATCTATTCATTTCCGTCTTCTATTAATAGGAATCATAAAACAAGGAGAATAACCTTTTTCACAATACATATTTATTTATACTAAATGTACATTTCAACTGCAAGGCATCTTCTGTAGACTTACAAGTAATAAATACTACAAGTAATGAATTAATTACTTGTAAGTCTACTGAAGATGACTGCCTTGCAGTTGTAATATACATTTAGTATAAATAAATGTGTATTGTGAAAAAGGTTATTCTCCTTGTTTTATTAAAAAACTTTCACAAACTCCAATACTTTGAATAGGAATCATGTTGTACAAGAAAAAATATCCACTTACAGATTTACTATTTACCCCACCATTATGCTTTGGTTTGTTGGCACATTTTCTAAGAATTGAAGAAAAATATTAATCCACCATTACCCCAATAAGAAAAATGCTAATAAATACAAAAATAAAACTCTTCACGAAACCTTTTCGTTGGATTTTAGCGAAACATTAAATTGCACTTGACAAAGTTCGATTTCAAGTGCTCGGTGCTAATTCGTTTCTCGTAAATTGCGAGAGATCTGCAAAGTTGCAACTTAAGAGAAACTTACGGGGACATCAAGATGACGATTTTAAGACAATTACATTTCCGCTTGGAGTTTTAACGCAAACAATTTCTCTTGCTTACGAACGTAGGTAAGGAGAAAATGGTCCGCGCTTCGAAGCAAATTGAATTGCATTTGATATTATGCAGAGCAGCGAGTTCGTGGCTCCAACATTTCACCTGTTATTTATATACGCAAAAACTATATTTGCCGAGTAAATTAAAATTAAAAGTTAATTTCTTTAAAGTACTTTCAGCTCATAATTTTGTGTCCTTGATCCAATTAAAGGGCCTCTTTCAAAACACCAAGTTAACTCTGTTAGATCAAAGATAATGTTGTGTCCTTTATCCAATTAAAACCGTAATAATATTGATTGAGAGCACCTCTTTCAAAACACCAAGTTAACACTGTTAGAGCAAAAATAATCACCAAATTTAAAATGCAATGAGAATTCTATGTTTACCTGATAGATAAAGAAGCGCCCAAATGTGTTTTTTTTTAATTATTTGTAAGATTAAATGACTATGTTTTGATGATATGATTTCTGAGTTTAGTATTTTATAATGTTATACAGCGTGATCAATTACCGGTGAAACAAAATGAACTCATAAAAACCAGCATTTTATAAATTTTGCTATAGATACACGGTGAGTCAATAGGACGGGCAGGTTCGATTACACCTACACGGTGTAAAATGTAAAATTAATGTAAAATCAGCTTTTTTCATAAATTTTCATTAAGATGTGATAAGAGTTAGACTGAAGCGAATTAAATATTAACAGTATTATTTGGAGTAAACGTGCAGAAATATCTGGATATTTTTTGTTGGACAAAATATTCTATTAGTTTTTATAATATTGCTCTATTTAAAATTGTCCAACCATGAAGAGATTAGCAAACACATTACCTGAATTAATTAACCATAGTCAAAAAAGCCAACCATTAAGAGATTAGCAAACATATTACCTGAATTAATTAACCATAGTCACAAAAGACACATTTCATCTGGAGGCTGTCTCGCTGTCTAAAATAATGTTTATCAATGAAGTTATTAAGATAATTTTGAATTAATCTTATTTTCAATTTATTTATCCTTCGTCCTTTTACCCTTTCGGGTGTCGGACTAAATATTTTTCGGACTTAATTTTCAGTTAAGAACTAAATTATAACTTTTGTTAAAATGTTTGCATTCGGTTAAACAATAAATGACATTAATAATCAGCAGACCTATAATTATATCCTGTACACCGAGATCCTTGTTGTTTGTTCAACAAAATTAGCCAATGCCTCTAAATTGTAAAATTTATGACTCGCCATACGCGGAGCCAATAAACGAGGGTCATAAAGAGCCATTGCAAATGTAACACAGGCTGCACATGATACATCGCTGTACATAATGTCGCGCAAAAGCAGCGTTTGTAATTCAGGCCAATATTAAATGTTTGATGTAATTTAGTAGACATCTTATTATCAGATGTAATCCGAAATTTGCATCAGCTTTTGTTCATAAATTTTCATTAAGATGTGATATAAGTTAGACTGAAGCGAATTAAATATTAACAGCATTATTTGGAGTAAACGTGCAGAAATATCCGGATAATTTTTCATGGACAAACTATTCTATTAGTTTTTATAATATTGCTCTATTCCATTTTTTTTAAATTATTAACAGATTACCAAACATATTAGCTGTATCAATTAATCATAAAAAGATTAACACAATCCACCTAGATGCAGTATCTCTGTCTAAACTAAAGTTTATTAATGAAGTTATTACGATAATTTCTAACTAATCTAAATTTCAGTTAAGAATTATTCATTAACATAGAAACACACGTTTTACTACGTCATCAATTTATATAAAAAAAAGTCATATTAAACGTAGTAAAATATTTGTTTCTATTCCTGATAACAACATAATTAACTTCAATATGACAACATGATCACACGGTAAAAGCTTCATCTATAGACTTCATTAGAACTATTCAATAATTATTACTTTTGTTTAAATAAAGCACTTAAGGCTGCGGATGATGGCCATTTGAAGCATTGCAGCTTCTTTTACAATTTAAAAATGTACATACAACAGCAAATATGTAAATGCTTCAATAAATTATATCTTATATATAAAGCACTTAGTTAAGTTTCACAATTTTTTAATTGAAAAACTCTACAATTGATTCGGTTTCAGGACTATTATCAAGAGACAAATAGGACTGATTTATACTAATTTAAAGATGTTTCACCAAGTATTAACCACCGATTCATACAATCTAATTATTACTTTGTTAAAAATAAAAGAAATAAATAATAAAATAAAATTAATAAAATATATAAAAATATATAAAATAATAAAAAAAGTCATATTAAACGTAGTAAAATATTTGTTTCTATTCCCGAAAACGACAACATTAACTTGAATGTGACAACATGATTACACACTAAAAGCTTCATCCATAGACTTCATTAGAACTATTCAATATTTATTACTTTAGTATAAATAAAGCATTTAGTTAAGTTTCACAAAATTTTAATAGAAAAACTCTACAATTGTTTCGGTTTCACGACTATCATCAAAAGGCAAATAGGACTGATTTATACTAATTTAAATATGTTTCACCAAGTATTAACCACCGATACATACAATCTAATAATTACTTTGTCTAAAAAAAGTCTAAAAAATGATTAGAATTTGTTTTTATTTCTGCTTTTGCAGTTTTTGTACTTTGTCTAAAATAACATAAATAAATACTTAAATAAAATAAATAAAATATTATTTTTAATTGAAAACCAAAAAATAACTAAAACGCCGGTAATGAATAATTGAAATTGAATTCCAATTAAAAAAAAAATGGTATCAGAGATCAAACTTCTTACTCTTTGGTGATTAGAATCTGTTTTTATTTCTGCTTTTGCAGATTTTGTACTTCTGGGTTAAAACTGCATATGCTATCCCTTTTAATAGGGATTTCAATTTTTTTTTTTAATTCTTCAATCATAGGTATCAGAGATCAAACTTGTTATTCATTGATGATTAGAATTTGTTTTTATTTCTGCTTTTGCAGTTTTTATACTTCTGGGTTAAAACTGCATATTCTATCCCTTTTAATAGGGATTTCAATTTTTTTTAAATTCTTCAATCAGAGGTATCAGAGATCACACTTGTTACTCATTGGTGATTAGAATTTGTTTTTATTTCTGCTTTTGCAGTTTTTGTAGGGATTTCAAATTATTTTTTGAAATTCTTCAATCAAAGGTATCAGAGATCAAACTTGTTATTCTTTGGTGATTAGAATTTATTTTTATTTCTGCTTTTGTAGTTTTTGTACTGGGTTAAAACTGCATATTTTATCTCTTTTAATAGGGATTTCGATTTTTTTTAATTCTTCAGGATTAATATTACCATTTCATCCCTGGGGATAAACATCCATACATTAATTTCTCAAATTCGTCGAATCACTCTTTATGAACTTTTTTTGACTTACAAAATCTTCAGTTGCTGCGTTTGTACCATTTTCATGTATTCGGATAACATTTTCCTCTAATGCTTACCACTTTTAATCAAGCCAATTATCAGGCGAACGGATTTTCTTAAAATATAGCTAGTGATAATTATCATTATTATTTCTC
This sequence comes from Othius punctulatus, assembly GCA_951805005.1. Taxonomy (NCBI): domain Eukaryota; kingdom Metazoa; phylum Arthropoda; class Insecta; order Coleoptera; family Staphylinidae; genus Othius; species Othius punctulatus. Next base: position 19,541,188 of record OX638145.1, read on the forward strand.
TATGTGTACTTCCATAATCTATCTCTTATTATATAATATATTATTAAAGAATGCTTAATGTGTTCACTGCAATGTAAAAATATTTAACATTATTTCCTGCCATCGCGCTTTTATAAGAGGAAATAATTGGATATCCGTAGGCAGTCCAATATAATTAGGTTGGATTATTTTCTGACGTTTCAGTGGAAAATTATCTTGCATCGTCTGCAGAGTTTTTCCGCAGGGAAATGCAGAAGCTTTCTCAGTGATATATTGGATGCTTAGAAATGTAAATACAGAAAACTGTTTATTTAATTTTTGTTCCCCAAGAGGAAAGAAAACAATAAAAATATAATAATAACTGGTATTCAAAATGGGTGAAACTTTAACTTTTTTTTTGTAAATACTATACTTTTTCTTCGATTACTCTCAAAGTGATAAAAATAATAAAAACAACATACACCAAGAAATATCTTTATATTTAAATACTACCAGTAAATACTCCTAATAAAGAAGAAAGAAAAGAATAACAAAATACAAAAATATTTTGTTTAATGCTTCGGAGGAATCATGAAACTATGAAAAATATTACGTAATATGCATCAATTCAATATTTATGTATGCAGTATTTCGTGTAGGGATATTTTGAATTGACACATCAATAAATAGGTAACTAAATGATTTTTTTTAATGCTATAACGTTTAATAACGCTGCTTTCAACATCCAAACCCATTCTTTTTAATTTGTAAGCAGAAATAAATTGTATGTCATTACGTGATATGCATCAATTCAATTATGTATGCAGTATTTCGCGTAGCAATATTTTGATTTAATATAGCAATAACTTGATAATTAAATAATTTGCGATGCCAATTTTTTTATGCTATAGCAACTAATAATGTGGTTTTCAAGATCCGAAATCGGATTTCAAAAATTTGTAAACAGAAAGAAATAGTATGCCATTACGTAATTTGGCGCTGGAGACTCTGTGCTAGCTCGCTAGGTCAGGCGACGAACCCAAATTGCGCATTTATAGATACATATGTAAATATTGCGTTGTCTAAGTTACACGCTCGTTCACGGTCCGGAATTCGAGTCCTGCTGAAGGATAAGGATGTTGTATTCGTTATAAAACATTTAAAACAAAATACAATTTCTTAATTGTTCTAATGATTTAACGAGTTTTATGGATGTGTGAAATTTTACAAGTTTAAATTTTGTAAACAAATTAAAAAGTTAAAGTTGAAGTTTTATAATATTGTAATTGAATTCGAAAATTTAAATAAGTGTTATACAATTTTCATAGCATTAATAAACATCACGTTTTCTTCTTGTAAATACGATATTTTCCAAAATGTACAAAACTTCTGTAATTTAACTTTTAAATAAAAAACATTTAATAAAATAAACTTAAATAAGATAGACTTTTTTTCTGTAATTTTGTAATATTTCTGATATTAAGGTTAATTATTTCAATTATTTATGTACAAAATTTCACGTCCTTAATTTTGATAGATTTCTTTATTTTATGTAAGCATTAACACTTTTTTACATAAATTATTGTTTTTTCTTGGGTTCAAGTTTGGTCCTTGGCTATGAAATTAGAAGAATTCTATAGGGTATAGTATAGAATTCTTCTAATTTTATAATCATTTTTTGCCGTATTCAGATTTTTTTCCGGAAACGCTTTTTAGACCAGTCATATGTTAATTACCAAAATTACAGCTTAAAAATATACGTCAGCGGAGTTTTTTTGTATCTAACTTTTGTAATATATTTTGGCTTGTATGTGTAGAAAATCATTACTGCCATCTATGGCCTACACTTCTAACTGATTTTATTTCGCCTGTATTAGTCATATTAATTCAGATCAGCTGCACAACTTCACTCGAAGTTAATGATTCAAACAGAGAGCAACATAGGGAATATATTCCTGCAGGAATCTTTGAACTCGCAAGTTGAATTTAACTTGCACGCCGACTGATATCCGTACTGCAAGAGGAAAGTTGGCGAATTAGTTATATATATTTACATCCTGAACGGTAACACGGCCACAGCGAAAATTAGTTTAGGGGACGGAGCCAGTTTCAGGCGTGACGGGATCCGATATTTGCACGTCCCAACTTTTTGCGTCCAGTTGTCGGGAAAAAGGGAACAACAAGGGATAGGGAGGAAGTCGAGATGCGTTAAATTATGAAATTCAATTTCGCTCAGGGCTTACCACCGGATGAATAATATATCGGAAGCTTAGGGAAAAAACAACACGGGAAAATTTATGATTATCAATCACAATTCAAGTTGAGCTTAAAGTCTTAAACGGTTTTGAATTCCACAAATGCTTTTATTTTCTCCGATGTATTCAAGTTTTTCGAACTAATTAAATAAGCTAATGCGGTGATGAGGCCGCTAGAAAGTTTTTTTAAATTAATTAAGGTGGCTAATTGAATATGAATAATTGAATACTTATACTCTGTTCCATTTCTATTTTTAACCAAGTTGGCTCTATTAAGGTGACAGTTTTGTTGGCCAGTATAAAAAGTCACTAGACTTGAAAAAAATAGGTTATATTTAAATAAAAAGAGGTTATATTTTATGACAGTGGGCAATGTTGCCATCAAATTGAGTATCTATTGAGCACAGAAATTATTTGCTATTTTTATTTTACAATAGCAAATAAGTCAAATTATAATATAAAATATAGTTGATGATTGGAAGCATTGAATGATTAGAAATCTGATATTTATTTTTGACATTGATATTTAATAGTTTTTTCACTGTCAGATCATTTTTGTTGTTTTTGATATGTAAAACTTAATAAAGTGAAACCACAGCCTTCTTAGTTAAAAATAAAAATGGAACAGAGTATACATACATGAAAATTATTACCCGTAAATCGTTGCAATGCATAAAAAGGTTCTATCAAAAGAAGTAACTTAATTGATGTAAAACATATGAAATACATATATAAAACAAAATATATAAGAGTGTAAATAAATTAAAAAAAGTTTTCGACCAACCCTCCTATTTTATGCTAAAGCTTTGAGTAACATTTTAAAGTCACTATTAGTCTCAATATTAATGTCTTTCATTGCAGCTCTCTTTATTGTTAATGCTTATTCAGTTTTAGTTTTTGTTATTTGCTCGTTGTATAATTTTATTTCATTGTACTGCATATTTTTAAAGATAGCGATTTGAACTTGATACCAACTTGATATCTGATTTAATTAAAACCTTATAATCACTTAAATCTTCTTTTTTTTAGCCTTCTGTCGTCCATCTTTGCACATCGGCCTCCCCAAATTTCTTCCATTCCTTTCTACTACTTGCTATTTCAGTCCATTTCATTCCTGCATGTTTCTTGATACCAACTTGATATCTGATTTAATTAAAACCTTATAATCATTTATATCTTCTTATTTTCAGCCTTATGTCGTCCATCTTTGGACATAGGCCTCCCCAAGTTGCTTCCATTCCTCTCTGCTACTTGCTATTTCAGTCAATTTCTTTCCTGCATGTTTCTAAATGTCGTCTGCCCAACGCATTTGTGGCTTTCCTCGTCCTCTCGTATTTTCCCATGGTCTCCTGTGTACAACAAGTTTGTTCCATCTTTCATCGATTTGTCTGATGTTGTGACCAGCAAATTTCCATTTTAGCTTTGTAGCTTCCTCTCTTACATCTTTAACTTCAGTTTTTTCTCGAATCCATACGTTTATTTTCCTATCTGATAGTCGTATGTGGAGCATCTGTCTTTCCATAGCTCTCTGAGCTGAAGCAGTTTTCTCCATATTGGCCTTCGTGAATGTCCATACTTGCGCCCCGTATGTAAAGACACGAAGTATGCACTGATTAAAAATTCTTGTTTTTAGGTACTGTGGGTACTACTTGTTTTTTAGGATAAAACTCAGCTTTCCGAAAGCTACCCATGCAAGCCTAACACTTCTTTTGATTTCGCTGGTTTGATTATCTTTGTTGAGTTTTAATAGTTGTCCCAGGTAATATTCGGTAACTTGTTCGATTGATTTGTTTCCTATTTGTACTGTAGCATCTTCCTCTGTATTAGTTAGTACCTTTGTTTTCGAATAATTCATTTTAAGACTAATCTTTGAGGCTTGATTTTCTAGCTCTCTTAATATCTTCTGTAGCTGTGCCTTATTGTTTGCAAATATTGCTATGTCATCCGCGTACCTTAAGTGATTTAGTAGTTGTCCACATATTTTGATGCCACATTCATCCCATTCCAGATTTTTAAAAACAACCTCCAATGCTTGACTGAATAATTTTGGTGATATAGTGTCTCCTTGTCTTACGCCTCTTGCAATCGTTATTGGTTTAGTTCCTTCATATATTTGTACTGATGTTGAAGCATTTTGATAGATGTCTGTCAGTAGGCTAGTGTATCTATAATCGATCCGGCTGTTTATTAGGAAGTTCTTTATTGCCCAATGTTCTACGCAATCGAAAGCTTTTTAGAAATCAACATATGCTACGAATAATGGTATTTTGTATTCGATTGCTCTCTCTATTAAGATCTTCATTATCAGCAGATGGTCTTGTGTGCTGAATCTCTTCCTGAAGCCTGCTTGTTCTCTGGGTTGGTAATCATCGATTTTTCTGGTAAGTCGGTTTGTTAGTATTTTGGTTAGGAGCTTATACATGATACTTAGGAGGGTTATGAGACGATAGTTTTGTAATTCTCTCTTGTCTCCTTTTTTGAATAGAAGTTATGTAATAGCTTCTTTCCAATTATCTGGAATTTTCTTTTCTGTTAAAAATTTGATTTAAGACAAGGTGCAGACAATCAATAACAGGTTTTCCTCCAATTTTTACCATTTTGGCAGTTACTCCGTCCTTGCCCGCTGCCTTATTGTTCTTTAATTGTTTCAGTGACGCTCTTATTTCTGATTTGGATATTTCGGGTTGAAGTTCCGAATTTATGTTCACTATCTTTGATGAAAGTCGTTTTTTACGTCTTCTTGTGGGCCTTTCTTTGAATGGTACAAGTCCGAGTAGTCATTTTCAATTATTCTAATCATTTCTGTTTTAGTATTTGCTTCATTGCCCTTTTCATCTTTGAGTTTATTTATTTCTGATTTGCCCAGTCTGGGTCTTAGACATTTCATGTTTTTGTTATTTTCGATGATGGATTGTACTCTGTTTTCTTGTATTCGCATTCTTTCTTCTTTTATCTTCTTTTATTAATGGTTCTATTCAGCTTTGTGTATTCTATTGATTGTCTCATCCCCTGTTCATTCAGTATTCTTTTATGTTCGATTAGTGTTCTTGTTGGTTCGTTAATGTAATTATCTTTTTTGCCCTCTGTTTTTGCTACTTCTTTTGCTAGGGTAACTAGTGTTTTTGTGAGTTCTTTTTCTATTCGGTTTATATCCTTCTCCTCCTGATTTATTTTTTCTGCTAGACAAGATCTTATTTTTTCTACATATAAACTGTTGTGTTGTTGCAGTTTATTCATATCAAGTTTTCCATTTCTGGCCTTCATATTTCGTATCGTGCCATGGTTAATATCTACGCTTAATTTTGATCTAGCCAGCCTATGGTCGCTGCCGGTGCTAAATCTGTTAAGAACTGTTACATCTTTAACAGCGGATTTGTTAGTAGAGAGAATAAAACCGATTTAATTTTTTGTTGTCGAGTTTGGACTAATCCAGGTCCATTTTCTTTGAGGCTTTTTATTGAAAAATGAATTCATGGCATATAGTTCACTTTCTTCCATAAAGTTTATTAGCCTTGCACCTCGCTCATTTCGATTTCCGTAGCCGAAGTTTCCCATTTTGGTCTCATCTTTATCTAGTTTTTTTGCCTAGTTTCGCATTTAAATCGCCCATGATGATAGTCAGGCGAGTCGTATGTTGTTCCATGGCTTTGGTGATATCTTCATAGAAAATTTCCACGTCTTCGTCTTCGTATGTACTTGTTGGGGCATACACCTGGATGATTTTTAGTGTTACTCTTTTTGATTTGATTATGAGGTAGGCCACATGGTTTTATAATCCCTTAAAGGCCTATATGTTTTTGGACAGTTTCTTGTGTACAATGAACCCGACGCCACCGTTGGTATCATTTTTGTTACCTTTCCAATAGAATGTGTTACCTGAGTGTAGTATCATTCATTGTACGTCTTTCCGTCTCGTTTCTGCTAACCCTATTATGTCCCACTTTATGTTTGTTAGCTCTTCTTCTAGCTCGTGGATTTTGTCGTCGTGATTCATTGAACGGATATTATATGTTCCGATTGGCAAGTTAAGTTTACGTTTACGCAGGTGTTTCTTTGGAGTCATAAGCGACTTTTTGCCTCCCCCAGATTCCGTGAGGCAGACCTTAGAGGTGTAGGATTTCACTTTACTCACCTAGGGACTCAATTCCTTTGTTTTATAATTCGCCATGATATTTGGGGGGATTTTAGCCGTAAAACACCACGCTGGTCAGATGGGTTGGTGAGTTGGAGTGTTGAAAAAAAGTTTTAATAAAATAGTGACCCCTAGCCATCGAATGCTCTAATAGCGTCGGGGTCGGAAATGAGGAAGAGTTGATCAAGAGAGATCTCATAGGAGAGCTGAAAGATAGAAGGGATCTCACCCAAGACATATTGAAGTAAAGTGAGAATCCAGCTAGGGTACCTCGGGATTGCCCCCCCGTATTCACAAGAAGTGAACCCCCGAGTTCATCACAATGAGTGAACACTATTTCATAGTGGCTATTTTATGACAACTTTCATCGTATTTTCTCGTTTATATTTATGAGAGACATATCCCTTGACCTGGAAGTACACATTCAATTGAGCCCTCGTAAACCTAGCAGCATTTTTACGAGTCTCATTTGCGAGCACATGATAAGCCCACGCAATTTTAGTAGTTTTGTAAAGAGCGCACACATATGGGTGCACTTTAGATGCATTACAACACCATTACTATTTTAATTAGATCTTTAAACATTTTGTGCTGGAAGCTTAACTTTGCTAGCTAATTCGCATGTTATACTCCACTACTTGACGTCGTTTCTGCTTTGATCGTGCAATTCTGGCGTTGGGGGCAAATGTTAAGTGTGATTACTCGGGCGCAACTTAATATGCTGATGAATTGCTGTTTAATGGGCGGTCGGAAGTTACTAAATTAATAATTGCATAATTAAGGGTTGGTTACTTTGTTCGTAAACAATGTAATTTCGCCCAATTAATTTGCTGTTAGTGTCATGGTTTCATATTGGCGCAGGTTAGGCAGTTGAGGTATCCTTTAATTTAAATTACCAGCAAATACACAGCATGATATAAAACTACTACGATGATTGCGATCGTTAGTAAGTGGTAAATCATATTTATGTACAGAATAATAGCTCTTTATGGTATAAGTGAATAAAGTCGAATTTTATAGACGAAAAACAATTTCGCGCACGACACGAAACCGAGTGCGATAATGTTTTCGAGTGGACAAAATCGCTTTATTCACGTGTATCATACAAGATTTTTTCCAATTCGATATCAGAAGTGAAGAATTTGCGTGAAGTAACACATTGTCAGGTGACAACGAAAATTTCAAAGATAGTCCGAATTTACCTATTTTGTTACTTTATTCACGTTGTCAATGGTTATAGTGAATAAAATGAAAATGTAAACATTTTATTCACCCATTCGTTTAAAGTGTAGTTTTAAAGATGAGATTCAATGTACATAATGAGCATTTTAATAATGCGAATTGGAAAAAATACTTTACTACACAATTTGAAAGTATGTGTGGATACCACTTGGTGAAACATGATAAAAAAAAGGTAAATCAAACACTTGGTTGAAGTTTCACTATATTAATAGAAATTACTCAAGTAAGTAAATGAGTAAATTCTATTAATATAGTGAAACTTCAATCAAGTGTATGATTTACCTTAACCTACACAATTTTATTACATTTTATTCTGTTACGTTTTATCTCATATTTACTACAATCTAATCAATTACGTAATATAATATAATGAATTATTCCAGCTCAAGTATTGTGTTACAAAATAAGTTTAGGATATAAATTGAAAATTACATTATGTGATCCTACCCATTTTTTGCTTGTTTCAGGTTGGGTTATCTAAATTGAAAGAATCGGTCGCTCCTGCTGAGCTGGACACTCCTGCTGACGTTGCCATATCGACGGAGTATTATCCGTTTGCAACAGTTTTGAGATTGCGAGTTCTACAGGTAAGATTCAAGTTTCTTCGTTGATTCATTTATACGTTAGGTACTAATGTTAAGATTCAGTTATACAAAGTTATAGAGGACGCAAATATCAATGCTATCAATGGGAATTTCTCGAAAACAAATTGCTCGAAGCTCATTAATATCTCGAATGTATGCCGAACATTAATCTAACCTATCGAGGAACTTGTATTTCGAGAAAACTTACATTTGTGGAATTATATGTGGAATTGTGTGAATTGTGTGAATTAGTGTGGAATTTCGAGCCACTAATCGCATCGTCCAAATACCTATTATACACTCAGATGCAAAAAAAACGGGTCATTGGGACGTTGTTTGCAAAAAAACCCATTTTTTAAATTTCAATGTTGGTATAGTCCTTAGAATGAAAGTTTTAGTGTTTTACAATCAAATAGACCATCAGGATGTAGAAAAAAACAACATATGATACTTATCAGTTTATTTAATAAGCGAAAATAACATTTAAAGCTACGCGTTCTTCACTACCTATTGCCCATTCGGCATAATGCATAGAGGATCAAGGTGGCTACTGGGTTTTGACTTGTTTGTTTTCGATTAACTGTCATTTTCATTATTAATCTCTGTTAAGTTTATTTTGCAGAAATGCATTTTCTTTCGTGTATATGTACATTATCGTTTTCGCCTATTAATGTTTATTAAATAAATATTAAGTACCATATGTTGCTTCAACACCGTCAGCCTACACCGAAAGGTGAAGGGCCTTTTGATAATAATAATAATGTTGCTTCTTTCTATATCCTGACGGTCTCTTTGATTGTAAAACACTAAAAATTTTATTCTAAGGACTATACCAACATTAAAATTTAAAAAAAAATGGTTCTTTTGCAAATAATGACCCAATGACTCGTTTTTTTTGCATCTGGGTGTAATTGGCGGATTTGGAAACTGGTTAATTCCTCTAATAGTTTAATTTGTTACTTAGATATTGCTCTCATCTTACAGATCGTGTTTGGCATAACTTTCCTTATAATGGGAACTGTGGCTTTCATCGAGGAGAAAGGTGAGCTAAATTTGGGCCTTGGCATCCCCGCTGGAGCAACAACAATTCTTGCTGCAGGTAAGATCCAAATTTCTACACTTATTAACATAATAATCCTTAAGACATTTGACAATACGAGCAAAGCTTTCCCAAATTGAATATAGTCCAACTATTGTCACCGTCCGAAATGAACCTTATCACTAATTGGGTGCATCCCCATTTGCGTAATTTATTTACATGAAATTCCATTGATTCTATGAACGTGCCGCGATTATCATTGTTCGCGGGAAATTGCCGGTTCTATTTTTAAACCAAATTTATATTTATTTGTTCATTTCCTCCCATCACCATGACTTCCGTTTTCCCATAGTTTATACTCATTCCGTGCTTTATAAATTCTGCATTCCATCGGTAAAGATAGCCAATATGATAGCCAACATCCGGAACGGATAGGCACTTGCAGAAGAAGAAGATTCCATATTCCTAAGTTGATATTAAGGTCCTTCTTTGAATTTGCTATTACTACTAAGTCGTCTGCGTGCATCATTTCGCTTACGTATATTTGTTGTATTTTGTAAGTACCTATTCTTGTCCTTTTCAATCTGTCTCTGCAGGACTTGTAGATTTCGTCTAACAGCGAAATGAACAGCAATGGGCTTAGTACTCCTCTCGTTTGTCATGATGAATTCCTTGGTGTGTCAGTTCCAAAGAAATGTATTTTGTGCTCTGAATTGAATATAGTCTAACTATTGTCTCGGTCCGAAATGGACCTTATCACTAATTGGGTGCATCACCATTTGCGTAATTTATTTACATTTAATTCCATTGATTCTATGAACGTGCCGCGATTATGATTGTTCGCGGGAAATTTTCGGTTCTATTTTTAAGCCATGTATTTGTTCATTTCCTCCCATCACCATGATATCCGTTTTCCCATAGTTTATACTCATTCCGTGCTTTATAAATTCTGCATTCCACATTGATAAGTTGATATTAAGGTCCTTCTCTGAATTTGCTATTACTACTAAGTCGTCTACGTACATCATTTCGGTTACGTATATTTGTTGTATTTAGTAAGTTCCTATTCTTGTCCTCTTCAATCTGTCTTTGTAGGACTTCTAGATTTCATCTAGTAGCGAAATGAACAGCAATAGGCTTAGTACTCCTCCCGTTTGTTGTGATGAATTCCTTGGTATGTCAGTTATTTGCTCTTACCATGTTCCTGCTAGTCTCATATAAGGTTAGAAGTGCTCTCATCAATACTTTATCTGCTCCTCTATCTACTAATATTTGCCAAATCATATTCCTTGGTGCACTATCAAATGCCTTGTTTACATCGATGAACCCGAGATATATCGTTTTGTTACGTGCTTTTATTTTTTCGCGTAGTGGTCTTAAGCTAATTTCCAGGTCAGTCGTTCCTCGTTCGGGCCTGAAAACGCATTGAATGCCATCTATTGTTCTTTCGATTACCCGCCTTAGTTAATTTTCCAGAATCTTTTCGTATACTTTACTAGCTCCGTACAGCATGGAGATACCTCTATAGTTCTGACATTTTTTGGCACCTCCTTTCTTATGTATTGGCATAATTTTGGCTATAGTCCAGTCCTTGGGACTATTTTTCCTGTTTTCCAAGCAGTATTTTTTTTAATGTAATAGTGATAGTCTTTCCTCGCTCCCATTTGACAACTTCCGCCTTCATATTGTCGTATCCTGCCACTTTTCTATTTTTAGTCTTTGTGCTGCCTTTTCTGACATATTTGGCATCTACTTTCTTATGTATTCATTCTTATGTAACATAGACGAGAGAATGAATCAACTAGAAAAAACCATAATGAGTACAGTCAAGGAGCACTGCATAATACAAAAAAGTAATAGGACCAAATGCTACGACGATGATTGTGAAAGGGGTGTAAAGGATAAAATTAAAGCAAGAATCAGAATGCTGCAAGAATGGACAGAAGAGAGCAAACACAATTCGAAATGCTAAGATGGAAATGCAAAACCCTATGCAGAACTAAGAAAAGAAGGTACCAAACCAAACGACTAGAAGAAATAGAAGAAAATCACAGAAGCAAGGACATCAAGAACTTCTATCAAGGAGCGAAAAGGGTCAAAAGGGGATACCAAGCAAAAACAAGCCTCTGCAAGGATAAACATGGAAATTTAATAGGAGAGCAAAACAAAGTAAGCGACAGATGGGCTGAGTACTTCGAGGAGCTGCTGAATAAACACCAGAGCGAAACAAGGTACAAAGAACCAACCAAGAAAGGAAAAGAAGCGAACCCATTGCAAGAAGAAACACCGGACATAGAAGAAATAAAACGGATAATAAAACAACTGAAGAACAATAGTAGTGCAGGAATAAGCGGCAGGAATACAAGCCGAAATGATGAAAAATGGAGGAAACAGACTGCAGAACACAATAGTAGAGTTAATAGAGGAAATCTGGAAAAGGGAGGAAATGCCGACAACATGGAGCGAAGCGATAATCTACCAAATTTTTAAGAAAGGTGATAAAGAAAACTGTGAAAACTATAGAGGGATAGCCTTCTTGGACGGAATATACAAAATCTTAGCCACCTACATAAACGACGAAATAAAAAAACACTCCGAGAATATACTTGGGCAATACCAGTGCGGCTTCCGAAAAGGAAGATCAGTAGTCGACCAGATTTTCGTACTAAGGGAAATACAGGCAGCAAGTCACCAACAGCAACTAACCACACACCTACTATTTATGGACTTCAAGCAAGCTTACGATAGCATCAAAAGGGACAAACTATATTTGGCAATGAACGAACTAAGAATGCCGAACAAACTGACCAGACTAGTAGAAGTGACCCAGCAGAATACAATAAATATGGTAAGAATTAATGGAAGACTGTCAAAAAAGTTCAGAGTGAAAGAAGGGTTAAGACAAGGAGACCCCCTCTCCTCAACATTATTTAACCTTATATTAGAAAAAAACCTAAGAGACAGTGGGATAAGGAGAAAGGGCACATTATACCAGAATCGACATCAATGTTTAGCATTCGCCGACGACCTAACAATACAAGCCAGATCAAAAGATTAAATACAAGACAGCGTCAAAAGAATCATAGTAGCAGCAACCAAAGTAGGTTTAGAAATAAATGAAACAAAAACCAAATATATGATATGGGGCGGCAAAAATCTCGGGCAAAACAAGCATCTAAAAATCAAAGTAGAAACCAAGGAGTACAAGTTCGCAGAAGCAGAGTCTTTGGTATATCTTGGAGTGCAGTTCACAAGAACACCAAGTAGTGCTGACGAAATCAATGCCAGGATAGCAGCAGGAACAAAAAGTGCGCATGCAATGAAGTCAATAATTTCAGGCAAGGTGTTCTCTGGGGCAACAAAACTAAGGGTGTACAAAACAATCATAGGACCCATAGTAACGTGTGCGAGTGAGGTGTGGACTCTACGCAAACAGGACCAATTGCTACTAAGTGTGTGGGAAAGAAAAATTCTAAGGAAACTATTATATGGAGGAAAACAAATAGAGGGCAACTGGACAAGAAGAACAAACCAGGAAATAAGAAAACTGTATGGAGATGCCGAAATTGTGGGGGTGGTGAAAGCTCAAAGACTAAGATGGCTAGGACACCTAGCAAGAATGAAAAAACAGGGGACTCCAAATAGGATATGGACATTAGAAATAAGTGGAAATAGAAGAAGAGGACCCAAAACCCAGTGGAAAAACGAAGTTAAAGCAGACTTAAAACTTCTCAAAGTGCAAGACTGGAGAGAGATAACGAAGGATAGGAAAAAATGGGCTCAGATTGTCCATAAAGACAAGGGCCTCCAAGGCCTGTAACGCTCGTACGCTCGTATATATATATATATATATATATATATATATATATATATATTTCTTATGTATTGGCATAATTTTGGCTATAGTCCAGTCCCTGGGACTATTATTCCTGTTTTCCGAGCAGTATTTTTTTTTTTATGTAATAGTGATAGTCCCTCCTCGCCATCACAACTTTCTGACTGCCATCTGACAACTTTCGCCATCACATTGTCGTATCCTGCAGCTTTTTAATTTTAGTCTTTGTGCTGCCTTTTGTACTTTTGGTCTGGTTATGTCTTCATGTGCTGATATTATTAGCTCCATCTCCATCTCTCCATTTAGTAGTTCCGAGAAGTACTGCTGCCATCTTTCCACTACTCTTGTATCTTCTATTATTATATTGCCTTCTTGATCTTCTAGCTCCATTGTTTTGCTTTCATAATTGTTCCTCAAGTTTTTCAGCGTTCGGTATAGCAGCTTTGAATTTTCTTGTCCGTTTTCTTCCATTTTGTTGTTTGGCTTCCTTAACCTCTTTTTTAACCATTAGTTTTTGTTAGTCTTTTGTCTTCTGTCTTGTTGCTTATGTACGTTTGCCATACTTTCCCTTTCATTTTCATTTCCCTTTCCACACTTTCGTTCCACCATTAAGCCCTTTTTGTTTCTCTATTTTTTGTTACTCCACATACTTTTTCTGCTGCTTTGCAGACAATTGATTTGAATTGGTTCCACAATTGTTCTACATCTTCAGTTTCTTGCCAGTGGCTGTTATTTATCTTCCATGTTACCTTTCTAGCAAATTCTGCCCTGTGTCTTACCTGTAATAGTTTGCGTGCTCTTATGCTACCGAATAAACTTATACAGATAAAAGTATAAGTATATACCAATATCATGCAATCTAACATGAAAGAGACTATTGATATTTTTTGCGATTAAATATAATATCATCAGTTTTTTTTATCTGGTGTAGTAATTAAATGGCCTACCAATTAAATTACATTACCGGTGATTCTTTTATGGCCATTCTCCGCTCAACTTAGCATGAAATTGCTCTCCGGCGTCTATTAGTCTGATTGCTTTAGGGCAGGGCTTCGTCACGGTCTCTGAGGGTGCGTCCGGTCACTGATCGCGCGAAAAAAATCGCACCCTCAGAAGGGCGACTGCCTGATTGATCGGGGGCCGAACGCCCACGGATTAATCATTCCTGCTGTTAGAAGGGCTGGGGCTCGCCCTTCTCAGTGTCGCGTGGGAGTCGCGTAGGCTCCCACGACTTACCACTTGAATTTGCAAATTTAATAAGAAATACAATATGATGTCACGGCGGAGGGAGCCCTTCGGGAAGTTCAGAGATTTGCATATAAATTAAACGTATAAACGTATAAACGCGACAGGAATGTGAGTGCAGTTCGTTGTGTGTTCGTACGGCTGATAGTGTCGATTTCGTGTTTTACGGCAGTTTAGTTTGTCAACAAAGTTGGGGATAAATATACTAACTGAGCCCAGAATTTGCAGTGGAAGGGGTGATACTAGTTGTGTATCGTCCTGATAAAATGGGGACGAATGTTGGCCATCAACTTTTATAAACTCCCTTATCAAATTAAATCCTGTTGCAATTGTATGTTCAAATTAATACCGTTTTTTACTCCACTTCTAAACCTAAATGACAGTTCAACTTTGGCGCTTTTCATGCACAACTTTGGCGGCTAAAATATGGAACAAATTCGTCACAATTGAATCATATGTATTTTTGGTATCCACAGAGAGGTCGATTCTATTTTATGACAATACACAATTCACAATACACAATTTCGGGCCATCATTTGTTTTCGAGTAATTACTATTTTGAATGGCAACCATCTATTTTGTATTTTGATTTTAATAGTTAAATGTCGAAATGCCACCATACATATGTTGATACTATACATCATTTGTTGACCGCCTGCAGTGATGGCAACTTACCCTAAAGGATCCAACTGGGGAAGTATTTCAGTTTTTGAGTTGGTCGAAGTAGCGTGTAATATGTGAAACATGTCGATTTTATTTTATAACAATACAAAATTTTATATCAAATACAATTTCGGGCAATCATTTGTTTTCGAGTAATGACTTTTTTGAATGGCAACCTTCTATTCTGTACTTTGATTTTGATAGTTAAATGTCGATTTATGCCACCATAAATATGTTGATAATATACATCCCAAAGTTTTCAGGTAAAAAAAATAATGGAAAATTAGAAAACGCACATTTAGTTTTGAGTAATGACTATTTTAATACAACCACCTATTTTGCTTTTGGATTTTGATAGTTAAAATGACACCATAAATATGTTAATACTTTACATATGACAATTTTCGAACAAAAGACAATAGAAAATAAGAAAACATAGATTGAATTTTTCTCAATGTTGGTATTTCAATGGCACCATAAATACTTTGATACTATACATATGAACATTTTCGAGCAAATGACAACGCAAAATAGAAAACGTCAAGTGTATTTTTAAAAATTTTGGCGCAGAAATAACACCTCCTATAATTTTGTTCCATACTTTAGCCTCTCACTGTATTAATTATCGTACCGCTTTAGATATGATAAATACTTTGGTACTATACATAGGAAAATTTTCGAGCAAATGACAACGCAAAATGGAAAACGTAAATTGTATTTTTTTATATTTTTCAATAATTTCAGTAATTTTGTTCCATACTTGAGCCTCTCACTGTGTTAATAATCGTACTGCTGTAGGGCGATTTTAATTAGCAACATCTGCATTGCTAGGCCATTGTTCAATGAAAAATTTAATTACCTGATAAATGAGTGGCAATTTAGCTTACAGTGATTTTCTTCTTCAGACAAAATCGTTTACTGCCTGCGTCAAATCAAATAAAAGAAAGTATACTTCGCTCTGAATTACCAACGATATTTCCAATGTATCAAAAAGTGCTCCCGAATGCGTTATTACAAAAGTATCACAAAGTTTTGAAGCGTTTTTATGGGCGACGTTAATATAAAGATTCCCATGCGATTTATGAGCTGCCTGAGACTTTTCGCAGCACGTAAAGTAAGAATTTTATGTGAGACGACTTGAATTGATTCAGCAATAAAGTTTTGAGATGTGACGCACAGTGTAGCTAAGGTTACATTCAGTGTCAAATGAAATTGATTAAATACTTTCATAAAACTAATATCTTGCATTTAATGTTATGTTAATTGAAGATTATTAATTAATTATATTGAATATAACTGAATCTCAAGTTATATTATAAAATCAGCCAAAAAGTTTATGGAGATGAAGTTGTTTTGTAAGTGTAAGTGTCAAATGAAATTGATTAAATACTTTGATAAAACTAATATTCTGCATTTAATGTTATATTAATTAATTATATTGAATATATTTTTGAATATGAAGTTATATTATAAAATCAGTCAAAAAGTTTATGGAGATGAAGTTGTTTTGTAAAAACATTTAGTTACAATTTAACTAACATTTTCAAAATATTTATGCAATTTATTAATCTTATGGATAAACTGGTTTGGTCTATTCAGAAATAGTTTATATACAGGGTGTCCATGAAATAGTGGACAAACTCAACAGTAAGTCGGTCATCCCTGAGTAAATATAATGATTCCCATGCGATTTATGAGCTGGCTAAGACTTTTCGCAGCACGTAAAGTAAGAATTTTATGTGAGACGGCTTCAATTGATTCAGCAATAAAGTTTTGAGATGTGACCCACAGTGTAGCTAAGTCTGCATTCTGTGTCAAATGAAATTGATTAAATACTTTCATAAAACTTAAAGTGTGCATTTAAAATTGTATTAATTAAAGATTGTTAATTAATTATATTCAAAATATTAAATAAATGTATACAGGGTGTCCCAAAAAATAGTGGATAAGCTCAGCAGTACGCCACTCATGGATTCAAAATATTTATTCAATTTATTCTTATGGATAAACTGGTTCGGTCTATTCAGAAATAGTTCGTATACAGGGTGTCCCAAAAATAGTGAACACGATCTATAGTACGCAACTCAGGGATGGCCACTGAGTCCTTAAAATTGTTACATGGACGTCCAATAAAACCTCGTATGTTGAGAAAAGACAAGAGATTTAAGTATAAGTTTTGCATAGAAAGTCCTTAAAAAGAACTCAATTAATAAAAAAAAAAATAACTTGCTGTAATGTTACAACTTTGGCTAGCAATATTTCGAAAAAAACAGCCCGAGGAATTTTTATAGTATTTTTTTAAGGCTCCGGTGACATCCCCGAGTGGTGTGCTGTTGAGCTTATCCACTATTTTTGGGACACCCTGTATTCGAACTATATCTGAATAGACCAAACCAGTTTATCCATAAGATGAATAAATTGAATAAATAATTTGAAAATGTTAAATATAGAATATACCCCGGATATTTTTATGCTTAATTTAAAAAAACTAACAATGGGAAAACCTTACTTTTTGCTTCTACATAATATTTTATTATTTTTAATATTGTCTTAGGATTATTATCAAACGACTAATTATTACTGATCAAACACATAATTATATCTGATCAATTGATTTATTCCTATTGACTGGAAGTATATACTGTGTACATACCTATACATTATATACTAAATATATATTTATTCAGAATGCAGAAAATTTGTGCACATTATAGAAAATTTATGCAAATTTCAGAAAATGTATTCAATTGCAGAAAATTTAATGAAAATGCTAACCGTTGTTGCAGCTTGAAAGTCTACAACAATTTTGCCTACAGGCCAGGAGCATCGGAAAAAATCCCCAATTTTCTGAAAATTTTGTTCATTATTTCTAGAACATATCCAAAACAGTCGATAGAAGTATTGAATAAATATAAACTTCGAGAAAATGTATGAAAATTGCAAACAAATAAATTAAAATAGCAGAACTTGCAACTGGAAACCCCCAAATAGAAATACTAGAAGTTGAGGATCCAGTTTGTTGTTATAAAATGAAAGAATTCAATGAAAGTGTTATTCAATGAAAAAGGCAAGAACATGAGATTTCATAAAAATTTCAGAAAATGTCAAAAATCTTATGGAAATTTAATGAAAATTTCTATTATGACAAGTCGTTATTATTTATGTTATTATTCTTTAAAGTTGTTAAAATGTAATTTAAAATTATTTTTAAAATAATAAGTGTCAATACGAGATTTATGACACCCTGAAGAAATAAATCAAAGTTTTAATAAGTGGAATGTGGTTTTAGACCAAACAAGAATCTTAATCCCTATAACATTTTCACTTTTCACTATTTTTTGTGACACCCTGTATTCGAACTATATCTGAATAGACCAAACCAGTTTATCCATAACATGAATAAAATGAATAAATATTTTGAAAATGTTCGTTAAATCATAAATAAATGTTATTACAAAAAAAACTTTATCTCTAGAAACTTTTTGGCAGATTTTATAATATTTGTGTAACTTCAAGTTCAGTTTTTTTGCAGTTAATCATGATATCAAATATACAAACTATTACTCAAAATTTTCTGAATTTCAATAAAATATGCGTGTTTCAATGAAACTACACAAATATCATGAAAACTGTCAAAAAGCTTATGGAGATGCAAACTTTAAAACACATGCTTTTTGTAATAACGTCAAGTTTTTGAGGTTACCTTTAATGTTCGCAAGATTGAAACTTTTAAGATTTTTATTGAATATTCTGGACTACTTTAGCCTTTTAATTGGCAATTATAGATATTTTCATTAAATTTTCATAAAACTTTTTGAGATTTTCGAATTTTTTGTGCTCTTTTTTCCTTATTCTGTTTTATAACACTATTATTTCTTCAGTAAAGTCCTCAGATTTTTCAATTTAAAAAACAATATAATCCGAAATTTCTATTTCTATTTCGGGAGGTTCCAGTTGTAACTTCCGCATTTTTATTTTTCGTTTGCAAGTTGTATACGTTTTCTGGATTTTATTGGATTATTAAAGCTTATTAGCTGTTTTACATAGGTTAGAGAATTAATTAATGACATTCTGGACATTTTAATTCTTCTGATTGCCAATTATAGAATTATTATCAATAACAGTTTTGTTGTACTCTTTAATTTTTCAAAAAAAAACCAAAGACTTTTGACATTTAAAAAAAATAAGATCAAATTATCAATAACACTTTTGTTGTATTCTTCAATTTTTCATAAAAATTGAATGACAAACTTCTTATAGTTTTTATTTGGGGTTTCCAGTTGTGCAATTTCTTTTATTTTATTTTTCAATGTTCACACTTTTTTTATACATTTAATTATTATGATTTACCGAGCAGTTAAGATATGTTTTAATATAAAATATAATTAACGAAATTGTCAGAAAATTACACTAAAATTAAGACTTTTCCGAAGCTCCGATTTACTTCTACAGGGTGGTGGCAAAATTAAAAAAAAATCTTATATTGACACTTATTATTTTAAAAATAATTTAAAACTTTAAATTTTAATAAAAAAATTCACATCATTCACGAAAAATAATATAAATAACGAGTGTCATTATAGAAATTTTCATTAAACTTCCATAAGATTTTTGACACTTTCTGATTTTTTTATGAAATCTCATTTTTTTGCTTTTTTCATTGAATAACACTTTCATCATTTATACATTAGGTTTATATTTGATTAGGTTAGGTTACGTTAGGTTAGACTAGGGCGATTCTTTCAAGAGTCGCCTCATTGGGATATTAATTAATTGAAGAGATACGAAGTTGATTCAATTTAAAAAAAGGTGCATAGTGCCCATATCAAATGCAAATGAGCTTTTAAATTATCTGGATAGAGTTGATAGAGTTTCGTTATTCTTTTAGAACTATCCAAATATTTGTGTTCTCAACTTTTAACTTTTAACACAATTTGTAAATAAAAAAAACACTTTTCTTTGTTTATATCACACTGTTTATTAAAATTAGTGACTATAGTTTCGATCACGTTCTGACCATTATTAAATTTAGAGTTTGAGTCACCGTTGTAGAGGAGCAACATAAATATAAAAAAAATAGATTTGTCAATAACGAATAATAGATTTGTCAATAACATTGACCAATTAAGACAGTTTTTGAATGAAATTCAAATCTGTGGTCAGATTTCAAATAATTCTTACAAATTATGTCAGATGGCATTCAGTGATCGAATGCATTATTTCGATGAGCTGTTGCCACTATCCAAATAATGTCAAATATCTTCAATAATATTTTTTACTTTTTTACTTATTTGAGGCAAATCCAAAATGATTGTGTTGTAGTAATAAATGAGGTGCGAAAAGTCTCATATATAATAATATAATAATAATAATAATAATATTTATAGTAATATAATAATTATAATATTAATAATAATATTATATTTATTATTATATTTATTTGTATAGATTTGCGGTCTATAAGCAGTAGAGTTTTAAAACCTTAGTTGACTTTCCAGTAAATTGAAAAAGTCGCTCCATAAAGTTTTCATCAAACTACACTTTTTTTGATTAACAATGTGCCTCGCTCGGAATGGAAATATTAGCGCAGCCTTCCTAAATGAAATTTTATAAGACCCATAAAACTTTCAGGAGAAAATTAAAAGATAACAGGAAATCTGGTACAGCCAGCGGAGACGTGCAGTTTTCCTAGTTGTGATTTCAAGTTGTAACTCTTCAGTTGTTTTACGTGTTTATGTTAAATTTATATATTTTTCTTTACTAAATTAAAATCAACAAAGAGTTGATTGTTATTAAAAACCCTTGCGGCATAATGCTTTAAGGCTTCCAATTAAAAAAAAAGTAATTAAATTCTTTATTGTATAATATTAAATGTAGATTTATACTTAAGCAAAGTACATGAGATGTTTGTGTACCCAAATTTTCCGTCTGTTGACCGACGATTACTGGATATGGAAAATATAGAGAGAGAATTTCTCAGGAATGGAATATGTATAAAAAAATAAGCGGACTTGCAATTTTATGATGGCCACTACAACCAAAGTGCCCTAAAATTATCATCCCACGACTTGTATGTCTGAAAAAGAACCGTACGCAAATTATGTTGGTAACACTACAAAGTTTCCAATTACAGTTGTGAACACTGACGTTTTGGCAGTTCAATGTGACAGTTTGCAGCGGCGTACCAATAGTATTATTAAAAACTGTCTTCTAGAGTCTAGAGTCTAGAATCTAGAATCTAGACTATCCCAAAATGTTTACACCAGAACAGGATGCGTACATCCTAATGGCCCATTTTCGGAGTGCAACTGAAAACCTGAACGGATCATGGAGTTATTTTCTTTAATGATGTTTCTATTTGATTCCAAATATTTGTTGGTTAGGTTATTCGACCCCGTGGAAATTACCCCGCACGCCACTGTACAGTACCAACTGAAGAAAAATCAAATCCAAGATACCAACATAATTAGTGTATTGTCTTTTCCAGACACCCGATATTACCATTGCACAGATAATTACGTGTGACACAATTATGATTTTTCATTTCATATCAACTAAAACAAGTAACATAAAACTATACAACCTTATTCGCGCTCTTCCAACTATGATTTTTCATTGCAAAATAAACTAAAACAACTAACATATATCTATTTATCACTGTTTCTATACTATTTACTACATGTCACTGCTGTAGTTCGCTGTTTTCTGTATCCGGTAATTGTTGATTAACATGTGGTATATGATATATGAGCTCTAAAATTGTGCAAAAAGACACGCAGATTAGCCTTATAAATCCAATTTTCTGGACGTGACAACCACGGATGTCGCCCTCAAAAAACGGGGCTTTTGCACCGGACACAGCGTACATGTACGATCATGCGAGGGCGGTATTGATTTGCATGTCGGTGCCATAGCTGTCCTCACCTACAATATTTTGATAAGTTTATTGCGTGCGCCGGACGCATGATTAACCAAACGTCCGGCGATTTGTGTAATTTTTTTTAATCGCGCCCTCATTAGTCGATAAGAGCTTAATTTGGTTAATGAACACTCGGCTGAGTTTTAATTCCCGGGCGATTATAACGCGAGGGCTGCGGAGATAGCGGATGATTGGTGGATTAAGGGATTTCAGACGGAGTTTCGTGACGTTCATTGCTTTGATAGATTGATATTGGACAAAAAAAAAACATTTATGCCAGCAATGAAACATTCATATTCCCAGCGATGGAAATTAATTAGAGAATAATTCACAAATTACTTAACGAAATTTGGTAATTGTAGAATACTTATGTTTTGACACGAGTAACAAAATTGTTATTTGGTCTTTTCATTACCTGATTAAGTTACGAATATTTATCAAAAAAATGTATAGAATGTTGACAATGAGATTAGAAATGTTTCTAGTCATCTGCATTTGCGAAAGACATACATATATCTGTAAAAAATATGGTATTTCAATATGCAGTATAAAAAATTCCTCGTAGCAATAAAACCTTGCACTTCTTTTTTAATTGAACAAATTAAAAAAGAAGCTTTGATTTGTTAGCACATTTTCTAAGAATTGAAGAGTATTATTAATCCACCATTACCCCAATAAGAAAAGAAGAAGTACTAGAAGCAATAAAAAAACTGAAAACCGGGAAAGCACCAGGAACAGACGATATAACCCCAGAGATGATGAAACACATGGAGAAGAGGGAATAACACAAATAACGAAACTAATAAATGACATAATAAGCAGCGGGGAAACACCAGGAGAATGGAATAAATGAATAATTCTACAAATACATAAGAAAGGGGATACAAGAATATGCGAAAATTACAGAGGAATCACACTAACAAGTATAGCAAGTAAGATAATGACCAGGGTACTAGAAAAAATGATGCGAGACAAACTAGAAACAAAAATAGAGGACAGCCAGTGCGAATTCAGAAGAGGGAGAAGTACGCAAGACCAAATCTTCATACTCAGACAACTAAGCGAGAAACAAATTAAGAAGAACAGAGAAATGCACATATGCTTCGTAGATCTCGAAAAGGCATTCGACAGGACAAGGAGAGAGGACATATGGAACGAACTAGCAGAAAGAGGAATAGAGGAGGAAATAATAAACGTAATAAAATACGTGTACAGAGAAAACAGAAATATTGTGAGAACAAACAATGAGGAATCAAATGAATTGGAAACGAAGAAAGGAGTAAAACTAGTATGAGTGCTAAGCGCTTTGTTTTTCATAATTGTATTGGATAAGGCAATGAAGAAAGCAAAGCAAAACATTAAAATGATAAAAATTGGATACTGGAAAATGGAGATAACAAAAATAGCAGGACTGCTATTCGCGGATGACATGGCAATAATTGCAGAAACAGAGGAAGAACTGCAACACAACATGGAAATAATTCAGAAAGAGATTAAGAAAATAAACATGAAAATATACAACGAAACTACGAAAATCATGATAATAGCCAAAGGGAAAAAGAAACACGAAATAATAATACAAGGGGAAAAGTAGAACGATACAGATATTTAGGAACAATCATACAGAGCAATGGCAAATTAGATAATGAAATAGAAGATAAAATAGGAAAAACAGCAAAACTATATAACATGTTAAAAACACCTTTTTTTGCAAGAAGGAGATATCAACAGATACAAAAACGGAAATAGTCAACAAAGTAATAAGACCAACGCTAACTTACAGCAGCGAAACATGGACGATGACAGGAAAACAAATAAATAGAATAAATGCCATGGAGATGAGATTCCTAAGAAAAATAGAAAACAGAACAAGAAGAGACAGGATCAGGAACGAGTCGCACAGGAAAAACTTAAAAATAAAACCAATACAGGAATATATAACAGAAGGCTAAATAAGGTGGTATAAATGGTATAAAATACATGTACAGAGAAAACAGAAATATCGTGAGAACAAACAATGAGGAATCAAAAGTATTCGAAAGGAAGAAAGCAGTAAAACAAGTATGCGTGCTAAGCGCTTTGCTTTTCACAATTATATTGGATGAGGCGACGAAGAAAGCAGAGCAAAACATTAAAATGATAAAAATGGGATACTGGAAAATGGAGATAACAAAAATAGCAGGACTAATATTCGCGGATGACATGGCAATAGTTGCAGAAACAGAGGAAGCACTGCAACATAACATGGAAATAATTCAGACAGAGATTAAGAAAATATACATGAAAATAAACTACGAAAAGACAAAAACCATGATAATTGCCAAAGAGAAAAAGAAACACGAAACAATAATACAAGGGAAAAAAATCGAACAAGTAAAACAATACAGATATTTAGGAACAATCATACAGAGCAATGGTAAATCAGATAATGAAATAGAAGATCAAATAGGAAAGACAGCAAAACTATATAACATGTTGAAAAACACCTTTTTTAGCAAGAAGGAGATATCAACAGACACAAAAACCGAAATAGCCAAAAAGGTAATTAGACCAACGCTAACTTACAGCAGCGAAACATGAACAATAACAGGAAAACAAATAAAAATAATAAATGCCATGGAGATGAGATTCCTAAGAAAAATAGAAAACAAAACAAGAAGAGACAGCACCAAGAACGAGACGCAGAGGAAGAAACAAAAATAAATCCAATACAGGAAAATATAACAGACAGCTAAATGAGGTGGTATGGACACATGAGACGAATGAGAGAAGAAAGAAACACTAAGAAAATATACGAGACAAGAGCAACAGGAAAACATCAACGAGAAAAGAATAAAAGAAGAACAGCGCAATAAAAGAAGACGCAACAAGAAAAGGGAACACATGGGAAGAAACAAAGGAATTAACAAAAGATAGGAGAAAGTGGAGAGAATATTATAAAAATTACCAATGTATGCCTTACACCGAAAGGTAGATAGGCAAATGATAAACAATAAAACTGAGTCATCACTTTTAAAGAAATTTTTCGAGAAAAAAAAACGAATATCTTATACTCTACTTATGCCCGGTTGCATCAAGATGGTTTTAACTTGGGTTATGTAACCCTGAGATATATTTATGTCAGAGTGACGTTTAGAATCTGTATCATCAAAACTTGAACATGTGAAGAGCAACAGGAAAACATCAAAGAGGAAGACCGAGAAAAGAATAAAAGAAGAACAGCGCAATAAAAGAAGAGGCATCAAGAAAAGGGAACACATGGGAAGAAACAAAGGAATTAACAAAAGATAGGAGAAAGTGGAGAGAATATTATAAAAATTAATATTGTATCCCTTACACCGAAAGGTAGATAGGCATCACAACAGGCATGAAACAAGTCATCACTTCTAAAGAAATTTTATGGAAAAAAATACAGATATCTTATTACTTCTTTTAAAGGTTTTAACCTGGGTTATGTAACCCTGAGTTATATTTATGTCAGAGTGACGTTTCGAATCAGTATCATCAAAATTTGATGATGTGGAGTAACGTATAGCAACAAAACCCCTCGGGTTATATAAAACGGGTCACTTGTGAATGAATCAAATTCATATAACTAGCATTTTATGTTTTATTTCAGATGTGGTGTAAGTCATTTTTGAGGCTTACCCCGAGTTAAATTTATAAGCCCGAGTTAATTTTGTTACTTCGTCGGCTTAGTGTTACAAGGTTGCATGTAACATTTTTTGAATTTTTAGTTCTATAGCTTTGCAGGGCTATATGATTTCAAAGCGCGACCTTTCAACTTGTTGGAAGATTAAAATTGGATCATTAGGAACCTGTGATAAAAACATATCTATTGACAGTGCAAAATTTATCATTTTTTGAATATTTTTTTTTTATATAGCAAACATAATTAAAATACTTATTTCCAAATTTTCAAATTTGCACATACAACCTTGTAACATTAAGCCGACGACTTGTTGGCGTGGAGTTGTTAATGTTTGTTACCGTTAAGTTAAGTTTCTACATTCTACCACTGTTAAGTTTGTTCTGTAATGTTAAGTTTCTTATTTATATGTTAAGCCGGATATGGGGAAGTTTACCCCACGAAATTGGGGTTTCTGGCAGCTGAGGAAGACTCAGAGTCGAAACTTGTTAACTCACAAGTTCGTATTTCTTTTAATGTTACTATTTAATACAGACGCAATTCGTCATAAACAGCTAGCATTAGAACATATGCAACCAAATGTTCTATCACGAAATCCAAATAAATCCTTTGCTATTGTTATTGTTATTATTATTGTTATTGGGCATTATTAATTGATTACTTTTATGGAGTAGAACTTCGTTGTAATATGCAACGTGCGAAAAGTGCCTAATAGAAATTAAAACAAGTAGTAGTATTTTTAGTACGTAAGTATCAACTGTAGTTGTAGAATATCAGTTTTCATCTGCCTGATGAAGCCACTGTATGGCGAGACAAATATTGTTGCAGTACAACATAAAATATTTTGTTGAACTCACACCAATTGTGTTTTATTTATACATACGAGTATATTATCGTATATTAACAAGTCGTACTGTTTAGAAGTTAAAGCTGTTTATGCCAGTAATAATGGCATACACGTTTGTTAATTTTAATAAATAATGTATATTTATTAATTTCAATACACAATTCAATGTTTATTAACATTCAAATGTTAATATATTGTTTTATTTATACATATATTAACAAGTGGTACTGTTTAGAAGTTAAAGATGTTATGCCAGTAATAATGGCATAAACGTTTGTTAATGTTAATAAATAATGTATATTTATTAATGTTAATAAACAATTTAATGTTTATTAACATTAAAATGTTAATATTCCAAGTGATGGAAAATCACTTCCTAAAATAATTATAAAAATTGTAAAATAAATGCGTATTTTATTTCATAAAATTTATCATTGAGTAATTTTTTTTAAATTCTAGGTACACAACTGGCAGTTTTTTTAATAATTATTATGTGATATTTTCTTCAATTTACATCCATTTTAATTAATCATTGTGAACGAGTTTATCGCCTGCCTTCAGGCCCTTCAGGCTTTCACACGCGCGTTTTGAAGCTCCCTCGGCTCAAATTGTTTCCGTAAAATTTAATGCCGGGAAATCCTAGCCGTCGGGGGAATTCTTGCACGGTCTAGGCATCATATCCATTTCAAAGGAACACCTCTCTGATGGAGGCGAGAGGCTCTGGTGCCCTGGATATTGCATAACACCCGAAAGCTAATGTTTTCTTTGCGAGCCCATTTTCAAGATTTTGCAGAGCTTTCAAAGGTAATGCGAGGACAAATATTTGAAGTATTATAATCTATTTGCAAATAACGGAGAAGATAAATATTTGTCAGCTAATGCAATGCCATTATAGAGGGAGATGAGGAATGTGCGCGATGGGCAATAATAATAATAATGCCTCCTCTTAACGCCCGCATATCTAAGGTGCGTATCTATTTTCCGTACTTGAGCTTGATTTCGATTCAAGACGTATATTTGGTTGAGTATTTTCTATAAACGTTTATGCAACAAACGCAACCAAATATACGATTTGAGTCGAACTCAAGCTCAAGTATGGACTATAGAAGTAATAGTTCAGGAGCCTATGGTAAAAATAAAATGTAATTGGGTCAGAAATATTTGTCAAATAATGACAGTAATGAGTAGTAGACATTATTGTTATTATAACTTTTAGCACATTTAGGTATTTGAATTCGATCGATGTTGGTACTTTATAAATCTACAGAAATTTTTACCTGTTATACTGTAATTTATGTTATATATAATTAAAATTATTGGGGCAATTTTTCATCATGTTAAAAGTAATAAGCAATTCTTCTATTATTATTAATTATATATTATATTTCATTATTCATTACCAAATACCAAATACATGAAGATATGCGAATAATGAAAGTCACAGAATGGAAGAAGAAGGTGCAAGACAGAAAGGAATGGAAGAAAATTATACAAGAAACAAAAACACACAAGAACTTATGAAAGAAAAACAGAAAATGTGGACTGATCCACCGCAAAAAAAAGGATCAAAAGAGCTGCAGGAAAGGAGCGGCTAATACTCCGCTAGGAGTCTAAGGCCATATATAATAATATATATTATATTATATTATTATTATTATTGTTATTATAAATTCTTATACATATTTCAATATTCTTTTATTACTCAGCTTGCAACGTCCGTTTTTCACCTGTTTTGGTGGAAACTGCTTATACAGAAAAATGTTTCTGTTTCTCAGATTGCAGCAACCATATTAATAATTTTGAATGAATTTAAGGACCCGAAAAAATTTGGAAGTTCTACTTTACCTCCCAAAGCTTTTCACAGTACAATACTTTGTACGGCAACATAATTTTTTTTGCAGATTTTCATAAATTGTCTTCAAAATTGAGGATTTTTTCTAATATCTAGCTTTTAGCACATTTTATTTGATTAAATATGTCGAGAGTTTTAGAATTTTGGACATACCCACACGAGTTTTTCGAAGTTTATTATCTCTGATAATTTTTATTTGATTAAAGATGTCGCTCGTTTTTAGAATGTTGGACATACCCACACGAGTTTATAGCTTTGTACGGCAACATAATTTTGTTTGCAGATTTTCATAAATTTTCTATCAAAATTGAGGATTTTTTCTAATATCTAGCTTTTAGCACATTTTATTTGATTAAATATGTCGAGAGTTTTAGAATTTTGGACATACCCACACGAGTTTTTCGAAGTTTATTATCTCTAATAATTTTTATTTGATTAAAGATGTCGCTCGTTTTTCGAATGTTGGGCATACCCAAACGAGTTTGGGTCATTTTTACTTACTCGATGATCATTTTTACTTGCCGAAATTCGCCTCCATATTCTAATCAATCTATTTTTGTATCTTTAATGGAGACGGGTCTCAATAAATTAAACCTCCAATACGGGCAGTCAATCAGCGGCGAAATTTAATTATTTAAATTGCATTCCGATTTAATTAACTTTTTCCCCATTTAGTGCTGCGAATAAATATTCCCCAATAAGAAGCGTGGGATGGGCGAGAGCAAACAGCCGAAGCAGAAATGACTCCCCAGACGAAACAAAGGCGATTTCGGATCTATGGCCTTCGGTAATTAAGCGAATAAAGAAATCCAATTTGCATTCTCCCTTCGCGAATTGTAAAAGTTCAATTTCAATTTGCACGTAATCGGCGGGGGATTAATTCGCATGTAAATTTCTATTGCCCTCCCACACACTACAAGAATTCAATTTGGTGCACCTCGTGAAAGTGTTTTAGGTATTGCCAGCGGATCTGGCAATTTTTAAATTAGCCGGTCATTGTGATTAATTGCGGCAATTAAAAACGTAATTCTTAATGTGTTGGGCTGTAATCCACCCTAACAGCCACCCACCGCGATTATGTGCTGAATTTGTGGGTCTAATTGACAAAGTTTAGTGCTTTAAAGTGGATGGGGGGAAAATGGGGTATCTGCGAATACAATCGACCGTTTCATAACAGACGCCCAAATTCTGTGCTATAATTATTAGTATCTGCATATGCCGCATTCACATGGGCCATAACAACGCGCTTTATAGCCCAATTAATTTTAAGAATAATTGTTAGTGTCCACCAGCAGCCTCGCAATTGAATAGCATTGCCACAGATAAACTAAACTTTACGGCGAAAAGCGATTTATGATCCTCCTAAATGTCTGCGGTTTATGATAGATTCGTTTTCCTGCTATTTTCGCGTATAAAATACAAACGCATTTTATTGATGACGTAGGTGTGATTTATGAGGGCGATTTGGGCAATTGAGCAAATAAATACGTATGGAATTTAAAAATATGGAAATTGATGGTATTGATCATCATATACGTCAAAAATGTAGGTTTTGAGGAGTGTAAATGTTTTATATTGAACTAAATAAAAAAAATGTGTTTCTCAAGTTTATCATATCTTATGCCTTTGGATTTGAAATTATAAGACAGAAATATGGAAAACATTCATTATTGCCAAGTGATTATCTTTTATTTTCATTAATAATTATCAATTATAAATTTACACTCTCATAATTTTCAAGTAATTATAATTGCGTTAATTTCTTATTCTGTAATAATATTCCAATTTATATTTAAATTTAAAATAAAACCTCATTATTCTCAAGTGATTACAGGTAATTAATTATTAATCTTATGTTCTCTAATAATATTATATTTTATAAATATTGAATTTACAGAGAAATCTTATTATTGTCTTACTTCTATCCTTCGCCAATAATATTAAATTTCAAATAAGTATTTAAATTTGCACTGAAATCTCATTACTCAAATCTTCATCATTCTCCTGATTTTATTGCTTCTAATAACATTAAAAATTATAAATATATGAATTTATGGTGAATTGTCGTAATTACATTTTCTTTTATATTATAAATGATTTTTTCTTCAAACGTCGGAAAATTATGTTATTATTTAACTCAGTTTCCGCCAGCGGAAGGTATACTTTTCCTTTCCCTTACTTTCCCTGTCGGCGGAAGGGAAAGTTTTGTCATGGCAACATTAAATAAACAATGCGAAGCAATGCTATAAATTTCATTATATGAAACAATTAAATATATCGGTGCTTTGCATTTTATTTGCTATTTTCTGGTAGTTATACTGCATTCACTAATACTAAATTAAGTCTATAAATGGTTTCTTGTACAAAAATTATTACTGTCTGTCAAATGCTGAAATAGTTTCTCTCAAGAAAACAAAAAACCATACGATGCATTCTTTGATAATAAATTTATTTGTAAAAATTATATATCAAAATTACGAGTTTTCGTATTTTGCAGTTCGTTTGAAGAAAAAATAGTATATTTCACTTGGAGGCAAAGTGACTTTTCATGGCTTGCCTTCTATTATGCGCCTCACTTCGTTCGGTGCACAAACTCAGACGCGCCATGAAAAGTCTCACTCCTCCTCCTCGTGAAATAATATATGTACTATTCTTGTTTCTAATAACATTAAAAAATATAAATATATGAATTTAGGGTGAATTGTCCAAAATATATTTTCAATTATATTATACATGTTTAAATCTACACTGAATAGGCGTAAGTGCACATATGCATATCTCAAAGTTCTTTAATCTGTAGTATATGGCTTCAATCACATTAATATCCAATAGGTAATTCTGGATATAAATTTGATTTAATATGACTTTAAAAGTGTGAGTAATAACTATATTTAAACTATACAATATCATAATTATATTTTATCATTACGTGATACAATGATATAATCTGCAAAATTTATAACATAGGGTCTTCAGGGTGTTTACTGTGCGATACGGCTAATAACTGGACTACGCGATCCAATTCCCTAATTCTGCCCTAATTCCTTTAAGTTATTCCCGAATCCCGGTTCAACAGATTAGGAGAATTAGTGAGCGATGGAGGAACAAACATTTTAATGAATGCTTCCCTTTGATGCTGTTCCAGTTGGCTAAATGGTTTTATTTGAAACAACAAAGCTATCTTTATCAATTGTTTTAATTGCCAGTCTTTGTAGCTGAGGGCATAGATGCTTAATTATTTATCCAGAAGTGCAGAGTTCGAATCCCATTTAAGAATATTGTATATACAGGGTCCGTCGTTTCACCTCCCGTCTTCTATAGCTCAGTTACTAATTGAGTTAGGATTTTGATATTTTGCAGGCTTTACTTGCATTCTGGGGCGTATTTCAGGAAAATATTTTTTATTATACAGGATGTCCCAAAAATGTGTGACGTCATGATGATGTATATTTTTAAATTGCATAGTATATCTTTTGTTGCTTATTTGGGTGGCCTCTATGGATGCCTACATACCCTTAAAATTTTATTAAAATCGGTTCTGTGATTTTGGCACAAAAAAAATAAATACTGAAAAAAATCAGTTTTTCACCATTGGTTAAAAACATTAATAAGAGATAAAAATATGCCTTGTTAATAAAACCATACAAGGTACTCATTAAATAAGGTCTGACAGTTTCGTCAACCAAGTTTTATTGATATGCATTATACAGAGTGTCCAAAATTTTGGGTCAAACTTTTCAAACTTTAAAGCACTTTATTTATCTTATTTTAAATTGCAGCCCCTGTATATTTTTATGTCATTCAATGTGGAATTAAAAGACAAACATTTTTCCTAATTACAACTCTATCGCAATTCGCGATAGTTAAGTTTGGCATATTTTTTGTATAACCTAGAATTTGGCCAAAGAGCGAGAAATGTCACTTTTGATTTATGTAAAAAATAAACCATTCACTCTTGATTTTTAGAAAGAAAAAAATGTACCCCCTTGATTTTGTAAAAAATAAACTGCTCACTCTTGATTTTTGTTAACAAAATAAAAGGGACTCTTGATTTAAGAGGCAATTACTAAAATCAAAATTAAAAGAAAAGAGAGAACGCTTTCTAGAAACTCAAAAATCATTATCATATATCATTATAAAAAATCGTTCAAAATCAAACAATTATTAGGGTATCGGCTAACAGCTTACAGATTATTTTAAAAAAAATGTTACTGATATCTATCGAGCAGATATTTTGATCAATAATGTAGGAGACAATTGTATACAACTTAAGTTTGGCATATTTTTTGTATAACCTATAAAGTAGTCTAAATTGCATTGCCTAAATTTGGCCAAAAAGCGAGAAATGTCACTTTTGATTTATGTAAAAAATAAACTATTCACTCTTGATTTTTGGAAAGAAAAACATCCTTCCCTCTTGATTTTTGTAAAGAAATAAACCGCTCACCCTTGATTTTTGTTAACAAAATAAAAAGAACTCATGATTTAACAGGTAATTACAAAAATCAAAATTAAAACAAAAGAGAGAACGCTTTCTAGAGACATAAAAATCATTACTCATTATCATTATCATATATCATTATAAAAAATCGTTCAAAATCAAACAATTATTAGGGTATCAGCTAACAGCTTACAGATTATTTAAAAAAAATATTTTACTGATATCTATCGAGCAGATATTTTGATCAATAATGTAGGAGATGATTGTATACAAGTTAAGTTTGGCATATTTATGGTATAACCTATAAAGTAGTCTAAATTGCATTGCCTAAATTTGGCCAAAAAGCGAGAAATGTCAGTTTTGATTTATGTAAAAAATAAACCATTCACTCTTGATTTTTAGAAAGAAAAAAATCGTTCCCTCTTGATTTTTGTAAAAAAATAAACCGCTCACCCTTGATTTTTGTTAACAAAATAAAAAGGGCTCTTGATTTAACAGGCAATTACAAAAATAAAAATTAAAAGAAAAGAGAGAACGCTTTCTAGAGACATAAAAATCATTATTCATTATCATTATCATATATCATTATAAAAAATCGTCCAAAAAGAAACAATTATTAGGGTATCAGCTAACAGCTCCCAGATATTTAAAAGAATATTTTACTGATCTCTATCGAGCAGATATTTTTATCAATAATGTAGGAGATGATTGTATACAAGTTAAGTTTGGCATATTTTTTGTATAACCTATAAAGTAGTCTAAATAACATTGCCTAAATTAGGCCAAAAAGTGTCACTTTTGATTTTTGGAAAGAAAATATACCATTCACTCTTGATTTTTGGAAAGAAAAAAAGCGTTCCCTCTTGATTTTTGTAAAAAAAAAACCGCTCACTCTTGATTTTTGTTAACAAAACAAAAAGGACTCTTGATTTAAGAGGCAATTACAAAAATCTAAATTAAAAGAAATGAGAGAACGCTCTCTAGAGAGATAGAAATAATTATTCATTACCATTATCATATATCATTATAAAATATCGTTCAAAAACAAACAATTATTAGGGTATCATCAGCTAACAGCTTATAGAGTATTTAAAAGAATATTTTATTGATCTCTATCGTGCAGATATTTTGATCAATAATGTAGGAAACGATTGTATAGAATAAGTTTGGCATATTTTTTGTATAACCTATAAAGTTGGTCCGAATTACATTGCCTACATTTGGCCAAAAAGCGAAAAATGCCACTTTTGACTTATGTAAAAAATAAACCAGTCACTCTTGATTTTTGGAAACAAAATAAACGTTTCCTCTTGATTTTTGTGGAAAAAACACCGCTTACCCTTGATTTTTGTTAACAAAATAAAAAGGGCTCTTGATTTAACAGGCAATTACAAAAATTAAAATTAAAAGAAAATAGAGAACGCTTTCTAGAGACATAAAAATCATTATTCATTACCATTATCATACACTCCGCGACAAAAGTCTGGGTTCACTAACAATTTTTCCGATTTTTCGTCCTATTTTTTTTTTTTTCAAATAAACCAAAATGTTAATGTTTGTTTATCAAAAAACAAAAATGAAAAACCACCTTTGGTGATAAATTAATAATTAATCTTTATTTACTTACATTTTAGGATACTAAAGAAATATAGTGTTTATAAAAAAAAGTGAAAAACACGAACTATGGGTACGAACGAAACTTTCAATATCTGGTGTTTCCACCACGAGCCCTAATAACACAGTCCAGACGTCTAGACATGCTGTTAATCAATGTTGCAATGTTTTCTTGCGGCAGTCTGTCCCACTCTTCAACCAAACATGCTGCAAGGTCTCTTAAGGTCCGAGGGCGATCAGGGCGAGCTCGAATGGCTCTTCCCAGTTGGTCCCACACGTGCTCAATAGGGTTCAGATCTGGTGAACAAGCAGGCCAATCCAAACACCTAATTCCGACTTCGTTAAAATATTGGAGGGTAATGTTCGCCACATGTGGGCGAGCATTATCCTGCATTAATTGAAAGTTTTCTCCAATAAAGTGACTGTATGGTACAACATGTTCCTCTACAATATCCCTAATGTACCTATCTGCGTTAAGGGCTGCTCTATCACAAATATGGAGTTCTGTACGAGCCTCGACAGAAATCCCTCCCCATACCATTACAGAGCCTCCGAAAAAATTGGATCTAGGAGCCATGGTACATGCTGCGTATCGTTCTCCTGGTCTCCTCCATACCCGTGTACGACCGTCTGGAGCATCCAACGTAAAACGGGATTCATCAGTCCATAACACATGTCGCCACTCGGCAGCCCCCCAGTTCTGATAAGTTCTAGCAAAATTCAGTCGGTTTTGTTTGTGACGAAACATAAGTTTTGGACCAGTGGCAGCCCGATAAGACTTTAGATTATTTTCTCGAAGTCGTCGCTGAACTGTACGTGCCGATATTTGAACATTTCTGACTGCAGCAAGCTCATTAGCTCTAATTGTTGCAGTTTCAGTGCGATTTCTCAAAGATTGTAACAACATAAATCGGTCATCTTGAGCATTAGTTTTTCTTGGTCTTCCTGACCGTGCTCTGGCTGTTAGTAGACCATCTTCCTCATACCTCTGCCAAATCCTTCGGACCCCGTTTTGAGAAACTCCATACCTACGGCCTGCTTCTCTCTGGCTATGTCCTTCTTCAATGTGGGCAATTATCCGTGCACATCTTACTGGAGATATCGGCATTTTGATCACAAAACTAAATTTCAGCACACACCGACACTTGCCAGCAACATTTGAAGCATGATAAACAAATCCATGACAACACCAACTTAATTGTTAACCAAATCTCAAAAATCTGAATAAGGCACGTTAGAAGGAAAACATGCACTATATTAAAAATTGTACGGCTATGCATTTGGCGACTACGTCATTAAACTTGTTTTTTGATAAACAAACATTAACATTTTGGTTTATTTGAAAAAAAAAAAAAATAGGACGAAAAATCGGAAAAATTGTTAGTGAACCCAGACTTTTGTCGCGCAGTGTATATCATTATAAAAAAAACGTTCAAAAACAAACAATTATTACGGTATTGGCCAACCGCTTAAAGATTATTTATTTTACTGATCTCTATCGAGCAGATATTTTGATCAATAATGTAGGAGATGATTGTGTACAAGTTAAGTTTGGAATATTTTTTGTATAACCTGTAAAGTAGTCTAAATAACATTGCCTAAATTTGGCCAAAAATTTGGCACTTTTGTTTTATGTAAAAAATATACATTTCACTCTTGATTTTTGGAAATAAAAAAGCGTTCCCTCTTAATTTTTGTAAAAAAATAAACCGCTCACTCTTGATTTTTGTTAACAAAACAAAAAGGACTCTTGATTTAAGAGGCAATTACAAAATCAAAATTAAAAGAAAAGAGAGAACGCTTTCTGGAGACATAAAAATAATTATTCATTACCATTATCATATATCACTATAAAAAATCGTTCAAAAACAAACAATTATTAGGGTATCAGCTAACAGCTTACAGATTATTTAAAAAAATATTTTACTGATATCTATCGAGCAGATATTTTGATCAATAATGTAGGAGATGATTGTATACAAGTTAACAATATTCGTCTGTTATTACTTTTCCTTCCCGATTTGTAAAATTTTAACTGAAATATCGTAAATTTAAACAATGATTATACAAATGAGTGTATAGAGTAATTTCAGTTTCAGAACAGGCTCACTCGGTGGACCACAACGGTAGACAACCCGTAAAGCGTCTAATTTGACGACTGAACATATCATTATAAGAATTCATTCAAAAACAATAAATTATTAGGGTATCAGCTAACAGTTTACAGATTATTTAAAAGAATATTTTACTGATATCTATCGAGAAGATATTTTGATCAATAATGTAGGAGATGATTGTATACACGTTAACAATATTCGTGTGTTATTATTTTTCCTTGCCGATTTGTAAAATTTTGACGGAAATATCGTAAATTTAAACAATGATTATATAAATGAGTAGTGACTGATTTCAATTCAACTGCATAGAAATACATGTTGTCCAAGGAAAATAGGAGAATATTGCATGTAAGTTTTAAGTTTCTTTATGGCTTTGGATGTATGTCCTTCAACCTGCCAATTATGAAGTTGTTTACTTCTAAGGATTACACTTGGGAAATTATATAGTTCAAGTCCAGGCAACTGGACTCCTATGTTATTTTCATTCGTTTGCTTATATCAAGAAAAACACGTCCATAATAATAAAGATGAAAGTATAAAATTATTGTATAATTATAAAATACGCAACAAAAACGAAGCTTTTAATTAAATTTTTACAGGAATTTTCTCAGAATGAAACGTAATGAAAGTTTGTTTAGCATAACTCTGATCTAATTTTACAAATAATATAATTTTTTTTTTTAATTTCTTATTAGCCCATTTAGCCACAAAAGTTAACATGTATTGGGATAACATTAAAGACTTTAAAACACACAGGGAAATACGTTAGAGTTAGACATGCCGACCAATATAAAAATATTTATACAATAATATGAATAATATAATATTCAATAGGCGGAAAGAATGCCTATAAAATATTAAAGATAGCCAATAAAATATTGTTACTACTACTATAATATTCAAAGTATTGTTATTTAATAATAATAGTATACGAAACAAAAGAAATATTTCACAAATTAGTGATGATATTATTACTGTATGTATCCAAAAAGAAAACCCTCCCCAAAAAAATCGGAAAAACAAAATACCACTGCTGCTGTAGCCTATCGTATACTAGCCTAATCCAACCTTACATAACCTAACCTGTATTTAATCTTAAAATATGTTTTCTAGTTATATGAAAATGAACAATTTTCGAAGCAGTTAAAATTTTCTAAATTTTAGAAAAAGCACCGCTATATTTTATATGGGTTCTTTTGATGCTCGAATATGCCCGAATAAATAAATAATAACTTAGGTCCATTTTGAAGGGGTCGTAATAAGAGCAATGGATAATCGGACATTCTTGTATCTACGGGAAGTGAACCTGTGACCTTTGGCTTGAGAAACTATATGAATTTAACAAATATTATTCGTTTGATGATACAATGAATAAGGTCCATTCTGAAGCAATCATAATAAGAGCAATGTATAGTCGGTTTATACATTATTGTGTTCACTGGGTGTGAACCTGTGACCTTTGGCTTGAGAAACTATATGAATTTATCAAATATGAATCTTTTGATGGTAAAAAGAATGAGGCCCATTCTGAAGGAATCATAATAAAAGCAATGGATAATTGGCTTGTACATTCTTGTATCCGCGGGAAGTGAACTTGTGACCTTTGGCTTGAGAAACTGTATGAATTTAAAAAATATTATTCGTTTGATGGTAAAATGAATAAGGTCCATTCTGAAGGAATCGTAATAAGAGCAATGGCTAATCGGCTTATACAATCTTGTGTTCATGGGATGTGAACCTGTAACCTTTGGCTTGTGAAACTAGTTGAATTTAATAAATATTATTCGTTTGATGGCAAACTGAATAAAAGCCTTTGAAATGTACTTAAAAGCGCGTCCTCTTTGACCTGGCAAATTCAGAAATAAAACGTAAAAGGGCTACATCGAGGGCAAAATATGCATCAAAGCATTATTAAGCTTTCATCTCATACAAAAAACACTAGATGTAGGTTATATTAAA
The DNA here is from genome assembly GCA_951805005.1 of Othius punctulatus. Lineage (NCBI taxonomy): Eukaryota > Metazoa > Arthropoda > Insecta > Coleoptera > Staphylinidae > Othius > Othius punctulatus. The sequence continues at coordinate 19,579,539 of OX638145.1, forward strand.
TTTATAATAAATAATCGTGTGTAGATCAAGGCACAGTATGCAGAAAAACTGTATAATATTTTTTTTTTAAATTAAATTAGAAAACTTATAATATTTAATGTAAATACGTTAAAACCTCTGAAGATGACTTTATACAACAAAGTCGTAACTAGTCAGAAAAGAATAATAATAATAAATAGTGTTATTAAGTTTAAGGTGTTATCCATAATTACCAGTTATATATATTTAAGGTTGTTTTAATAAGTACTTACTGGTATTTGTTTATTTATTTTATTATTTATTTTTATCGCCTGACTAGTTTCGGTTATAAAAAACCATAACAAATTACATAAACACTAAATCATTTATGCACACTATAACATTAAACACATAACAAATACTATTAGAATTTATATTTAAACATTTTTGTAACAAACTTAACTCAAATTTTATATTTAACTTAATTTATTGTATTCTTCGAAGATACGCATTTGAAGATGGTTTTTTATAACCGAAACTAGTCGGGCGATAAAAATAAATACTAAAATAAATAAACAAATACCAGTAAGTACTTATTAAAACAACATCAAATAATATTATTGCTTGTTATTTTTTTGGCAATTTTTTATTTTAAGTACTTTCTGGTATCTATACCATTTCAAGTTCAAATTGAGACAAATCAAGTTCAAATTGAGACAAATCAATTTCAAATTGAGGCCAATCAAGTTCAAATTGATACCAATCAAGTTCAAATTGATACCAATCAATGCCAAATTGAGACCAATCAATTTCAAATTGAGACTAAACAAAATCAAGTTGACACAAAACAATATTAGGTTCAGAGTAAACAAATCAAATTTATTATGACAACTTGATATTGTTTAGTGTCAACTTGATTTTGTTAAGTCTCAATTTGAAATTGATTCATCTCAATTTGAACTTGATTGGTTTCAATTTGAACTTGGTTGGCCTCAATTTGAACGTGATTGGTCTCAATTTGGACTTGAAAAGGTAGTATTTCTGTGTGTATTTTTCCCTGCTAGTTTCGGATTAACATTCAGGCATCATCAGGGGTTTTTGTAAATTAAATTATATTTGACTTTTTGTGTCGTGTCAGTTTGAGGTATGAAGAAGAAAACCTCATCAATCAAAAATATCTGGTAACATGGATACAATACTAACAAAAATAAATAATATGTTACGGAATATTATATAGTCTTTAAATTAGTTAGAACTACCAGTAAGTGCTCCGAAAAAAAAAAATAGAAAATAAACATTAACTGGTAAACTTGGTAAAACAATTAGAAAAATAAAAGAGTTTCTCATATAATGCCGACTTTGTGGCGCTAATTTTTTTTTGTCACGCATAGAACCTGCTTTTTATTTTCTTTATTGAAATTAGTATTAAACAAAATACTCTGCTTTTGTTAATTTAAGAACGCTTTTGTCTGCTGCTACCACTATCACTACCACTATCACTATCACTAGCACCATCACTATCACTATCACTACTACAAAGAGCTCTCCACCACACACCGGTATTGATTTCGTTCGAGTAATAACGGGTTCTTCGGCATTTCTTACATTCGATGAGTTTTGTTGACAATAACACGAAGTTTCATCCATTATTCATAGCAATCTTGCAAAACCAGCATGTCTGTGCAGCTGCATTTCAGCTAAGAGGATTATGATTGGGTTATGAATATGAAATGGGTCCGGCTAACACCGAATTCAGCAAGCGATTAAGTCCTGGAATCGGAATTAGCAGGAGCGCTGGACCGGATGCGAACTGAAATGCACCGCAGCGTATGCCCCTCATCAAGATTGGCAATGGTGATAGCAGTGCATAAGTTGAGGAACCAACTAAGAAACCCATTAAAATCGTAGTCATTGCTTGGAATCCAACTTAATCAACTAATTACTGTACCGAAGTTCTAGTAATATTGCATTTTTAAGTTTAATAACTGAAAATTACAAAATGTATGAATATGAACTGAAAACTAATAAACGAACAACTTGGAACAACGTTTATACTACCATAACAACAATTGTATGTACCAGTTGTACCAGGTACATCTTATCAGGTGTTCAGAGGCAAAGAATAGATTCGAATATATGGTGTTTTGAAATTTCGATCCATAGACAATTTTAAGTGAAACCATCAGCTCTAAGCTGGTGGTTACTTCTGACTGATCTGAGTATGTGCCGAATTTCTGAATGTATACTTTTTCTTCTTTTACATTCTGCCACCCAGGTCGTTATTTTTTCTTGTTTTTCTGAAATTGATCTCTCTTGTGCGCATTAGTGCACCACCCAAGGTTACCATGCGGGTGGCGAACTCAACCTCCCCGTTATCTGAAGATGTAAGTAGTCTAAAATTCGAGTTGACGTTAGTTTATGCGTTCCCATTAATATATGTCCCCTTTCTCTCAATTGTGCATGTCCGAAAATGCGGGTGGTCGCATGCCTTCTCGTGCCCTCCAAAACCTTTACGTATACCTTTTTGTATTATACGTTTTTCTCACCAACATTCTCGTAAGATAACATTGTATTCATGGTTACAAGTACCGCAAGGTTACAATAACATTTGCTTATTTATTAATCTTTGACGACGGAACTTAATGCATTATATTCCAAAGAAAATAATTACCATGTTCCACCATGTACGCCAACAGTACAGTTTCCGTCACCTGTGTTGCGTTTTTTCATTGCATCCAGTCTTTAAAGCAAGTGTGTGTAGCTTCATAACGCTTTTGAGATTTGGGGGGTAATAAATTCTAACAAGTCGCGTTCGCAATTTCTTCAATATCCATCTTCTTTTCACCGTAGCACTACAATAGCACTACACGTGACAGCGTTTGAAATTTTTATTTGTTTATGAAAACAAAATGTGCCTGTACACATGACAACCAGGCACTTGCGATTTCTTTAGACATTTCAATTTTCTGAGTTTACGAACTAGCACTTGGCATGGAAACTTTGGATATTTTACAGGATAGTGACTTCTGCTAGTAGGAAAAATATAATAAGCCATGTCAAACGTAAGAATTAACATTCCTCGGAATATTTACGGATTTACCCCGTATAATTCTTCCTCGAACGTTATAGTGTCCTTACGTACCTTATGACTTAAATCTTCTTTTCCTCTTTCTTCTTTTCAGCCTTCTGTCGGCCATCTTTGGACATAGGCCTCTTCAAGTTGCTTCCATTCCTCTCCGCTACTTGCTATTTCAGTACATTTCTTTCCTGCATGTTTCTTAATGTCGTCTGCCCAACGCATTTGTGGCCTTCCTCGTCCTCTCGTATTTTCCCTTGGTCTCCAGTGTACAATAAGTTTCTTCCATCTTTCATCGATTTGTCTGATGTTGTGACCAGCAAATTTCCATTTTAGCTTTGCAGCTTCCTCTCTTACATCTTTAACTTTAGTTTTTTCTCGAATCCATACGTTTCTTTTCCTATCTGATAGTCGTATGTGGAGCATCTGTCTTTCCATAGCTCTCTGAGCTGCAGCAGTTTTCTCCATATTGGCCTTTGTGAATGTCCATACTTGTGCCCCGTATGTAAAGACAGGAAGTATGCACTGATTCAAAATTCTTGTTTTTAGGTACTGTGGGTACTTCTTGTTTTTTAGGATAAAACTTAGCTTTCCGAAAGCTACCCATGCAAGCCTAACTCTTCTTTTTATTTCGCTGGTTTGATTATCTTTGCTGAGTTTTATTAGTTGTCCCTGGTATATATATATATATATATATATATATATATATATATATATATATATATATACATTTTAAGACTAATCTTTGAAGCTTTGAGGCTCTCTTAATATCTTCTGGAGCTCTGCTTTATTGTTTGCAAATATTGCTATGTCGTCAGCGTATCTTAAGTGATTTAGTCGTTGTCCACCTATTTTGATGCCACATTCATCCCATCCAGATTTTTAAAAACATCCTCCAATGCTTGACTCAATAATTTTGGTGATATTGTGTCTCCTTGTCTTACGCCTCTTGCAATCGTTATTGGTTTAGTTCCTTCATATGTTTGTACTGATGTTGTAGCATTTTGATAGATGTTTGACAGTAGGCTAGTGTATCTATAATCGATCCGGCTGTTTATTAGGGAGTTCTTTATTGCTCAATGTTCTACGCAATCGAAAGCTTTTTCGAAATCTACATATGCTACGAATAATGGTATTTTGTATTCGTTTACTCTCTCTATTAAGATCATCATTGTCAGCAGATGGTCTTGTGTGCTGAATCTCTTCCTGAAGCCTGCTTGTTCTCTGGGTTAGTAATCATCGAATTTTCTGGTAAGTCGGTTTGTTAGTATTTTTGTTAGGAGCTTATACATGATACTTATAAGGGTTATGGGACGATTGTTTTGTAATTTTCTCTTGTCTCTTTTTTTGAATAGAAGTAATGTAATAGCTTCATTCCAATTATCTGAAATTTTCTTTTCTGTTAAAATTTGATTTAGGAGAAGGTGCAGACAATCAATAACAGGTTTTCCTCCAATTTTTACCATTTCGGCAGTTACTACGTCCTTGCCCGATGCCTTATTGTTCGTTAATTGTTTCAGTGACGCTCTTATTTCTGATTTGGATATTTCGGGTTGAAGTTCCGAGTTTACGTTCACTGTCTTTGATGTAAGTCGGATTTTTACGTCTTCTTGTGGGTCTTTCTTTGCTTGGTACAAGTCCGAGTAGTAATTTTCAATTATTCTAATAATTTCTGGTATAGTATTTGCTTCATTGCCCTTTTCATCTTTGAGTTTATTTATTTCTGATTTGCCCAGTCTGGGTATGAGACATTTCATGTTTTTGTTATTTTCGATGATGGATTGTACTCTTTTCTTCTTTTCATTATTTCTTCTTTTATCATTTTCCTAATGGTTCTATTCAGTTTTGTGTATTCTATTGATTGTCTCATCCCCTGTTCATTCAGTATTCTTCAATGTTCGATTAGTTTTCTTGTTGGTTCGTTGATGTAATTATCTTTTTTGCCCTCTGTTTTTGCTACTTCTTTTGCTATTGCAACTAGTGTTTTTGTGAGTTCTTTTTCTATTCGGTTTATATCCTTCTCCTCCTGATTTATTTTTTCTGCTAGGCAAGCTCTTATTTTTTCTATATATAAACTTTTCCATTTCTGGCCTTTATATTTCGTATCGTGCCATGGTTATAGTCTACGCTTAATTTTGATCTAACCAGCCTATGGTCGCTGCCGGTGCTAAATCTGTTAAGAACTGTTACATCTTTAACAGCGGATTTGTTAGTAGAGAGAATAAAATCGATTTCATTTTTTGTTGGCGAGTTTGGACTAATCCAGGTCCATTTCCTTTGAGGCCTTTTATTGAAAAATGAATTCATGGCATATAGTTCCCTTTCTTCCATAAAGTTTATTAGCCTAGCACCTCGCTCATTTCGATTTCCGTAGCCGAAGTTTCCCATTTTGGTCTCATCTTTGTCTAGTTTTTTACCTAGTTCCGCATTGAAATCGCCCATGATGATAGTCAGGCGAGCCTTATGTTGATCTATGGCTTTGGTGATATCTTCATAAAAAATTCCAGGTCTTCGTCTTCGTATGTACTTGTTGGGGCATACGCCTGGATGATTTTTAGTGTTACTCTTTTTGATTTGATTATGAGGTAGGCCACAAGGTTTGATAATCTCTTAAAGGCCTGTATGTTTTTGGACAGTTTCTTATGTACAATGAACCCGACGCCACCGTTGGTACCATTTTTGTTACCTTTCCAATAGAGTGTGTTACATGAGTTTAGTATCATTCGTCTTTCCGTCTCGTTTCTGCTAACCCTATTATGTCCCACTTTAAGTTTGTGAGCTCTTCTTCTAGCTCGCGGATTTTGTCGTCGTGATTCATTGAACGGATATTATATGTTCCGATTGTCAAGTTAAGTTTACGTTTACGCAGGTGTTTGTTTGGAGTCATAAGCGATTTTTGCCTCCCTCAGATTCCGTGAGGAAGACCTTAGAGGTGTCGGATTTGATTTTACACACCTGGAGACTCAATTCCTTTGTTTTATAATTCGCCATGATATTTGGGGGGATTTTAGCCGTAAAACACCACGCTGGCCAGACGGGTTGGTGAGTTGGAGTGTTGAAGAAAAGTTTTAATAAAATAGAGACCCCTAGCCCTCGAATGCTCTAAAGCGTCGGGGTCGGAAACGAGCAAGAGTTGATCAAGAGAGATCTCATAGGAAAGCTGAAAGATAGAAGGGATCTCACCCAAGACATGTTGAAGTAAAGTGAGAATCCAGCTAGGGTAACTCGGGATTGCCACCCCCGTATTCACAAGAAGTGAACCCCTGAGTCATTCAAGTCCATGACTTAAATACCTATTAATTATAGAAATTAATATAAAATATGAATCGGGTCCTTAGACATCCAAATTATAAAGCGTGCAGAATCTTCTCCACACTGCGAGAAACACAGAGCAGATGCAAAATTGGTCGCAAACATCTGTTAATGGATAAGCAGTCAGAGAAGAGAAGAATTATAAAGCACCGCGCATAATATACCTACCCCAATTTTCTTTAAAATCAATGTTGTTTTTAAATAATTTTCAATTGTTTTAAATACATGATGACGGAAACTTGGTTTTTAATCGCGCATATGGTTCAAAATTTGCTGAATATTTGTATTAATTCCACGTACAAACTCAGCCTGCATTTCATCCCTTATCTTTATATTTCTGGTTTGACGTGCTTACCTACTAATTTAAATATGACCCAATTACCATAAAACACGTCGTTGTTATTCGTACCGTTGCGCTGTACTTGTATTTAAAGGAGTTCCAACTTTGGAACTCTTGTAAGTCTGTGATTCCATCCAAAGTTAAAGTTGCATGAGCGACGCCTTGCAAATGCATGTAAAGATATTCAGTCGTCGTTCATAATGCATGCGGCGCTGAGGTATGTAAGTACGTGAGCAAGGAGCTCGTTTCGAAGGAATCCTGTTGAAGAAGAAGTTTATCAGATGTTATTGTTGGGAAACGACGGCGGACACGAGCCCCATACATATGACTTCCAGGGAGTAATGCGCCCTCCCGACGATTTGCGGTGTTTTAAGGGGCGGCATAGTTTACGACTCCTGCGGCCGTAAACGTGTGGGGATTAGTTTTGTGGAGGTAATTCGCAAAGTTTACTAGTTCATGTGGAGACTCATCCAATTATTGCGGTGGCATTTACGGAAATAACATTTCCGCGATGCGAGTCTCTCTCACCTTCTTACAACTTCGCATTCATCTTCTTATTCCGCGCTTTTATTTCACGCGAACTGTGGATATATCCTTTCTCGTCTGCTTACACAAAAAGTTTTCCATTAAATCATCCCATTACAGCTATTTTCCGCAGCAGTCTGGGGATCAACTTGCCCCATAAATTCAGGCTTGTCGCGAGACATGTGTGCCGCTGCTCTATATGTTAGTTTTTCAATTTGTCATCCATGCATGGTGGACCGGAAACTGCGGTCCAAACTTCGCCACTTTATTGCGAATTGACGTGTTTAAACTATATCGCCCTTTTAGGGCCAGTAGCACTGTGAGTTTTAGCCTGGTGTTTGATATGTAAGTGCCGCGAGAGATGTTGATGTGGCAATGAAGTGCCTCGCTGCGTAATACTTTAACACTCGAAGGGTTTCAATAACATTCTGGCGATGTAATTTTTATGATATATATAAGAGACGAGAGAAGCATATAATGCCATCTCGTCTGAGCTGTGCACGTTTTGAATATTGCATCCGGACGTTAGGACTCACTGGACTGATAAGATTGGGACTATTGAAGTATCCAAGAAGGGCTTAATCTTACCTGGAGGTCTAAAACGGCCGGTAAGTACAGAGTTGACATCGTTTGATCCAGTCGCTCTATTCATTGAATTTGGGCCCCAAAAATTAACTTGGCACTTCACCATATATCACACGCGTAATGACGGTCACTTATTCCAGCGCAATTCCCATAGGCAAGCTGCCTGAGATTAATTTCTGTGCTCGTCAATCATAGTAGAACAAAAAATAATAATTAACTTGCCATACTTGACATTGGAAACATGTTCACTCTTGGCTATTTGTTAGCTAATTTGGCACGTCCTCAGTTGGTGTTATATCATACTTTTGTTGAAAAAAAAACCTAATGTGGAGTTATGTAGTTAAAAGGATTCCAGGGTTAGGGTGCTAGTATATGTATAATTTTATTGTTGTTCAGTTTCCGAGTGAAATATAAATACATTGTTTGGCAGACATTTATTGTGGAAATCATAGAACCGTGCGTCGAATAAATACATGTCTTTTCCTGCCAATTTCCTTTATCCTGCAATAAATATGGAAACATCCCGCCTGCAAATCCCCTTCACGACTTTTATTAAATTTCCAACGCCTCATGTCATCTTCTGTTCACAGCGGCGAGCATCCACACGACCCGGGGATTTGGAGGGTACCGCACCTCGACCTGCATGCCGGGCTCGTCCCTGCGCTTCCTGGGACCCTCGGTGAAGATCGCCGTGCCGCTGTCCATCCTCTGGGGCACCGCGTGCTCCTTCCTCGCGGCCCTCGTGGTGCAGTCGACGAGGACTCTCACTGCACTGGACCTGGAGAGGTACGAGGACACCTACACCGACACCAACGACCTCATCGTGCTCGCGTCGATAGAGCTCTGCCTGGCGGTCATCACCCTCTTCATCGTCGTGATGCTGCTGAGGATCGACTGCAGGTACGACCCAGACTGACCCGGACCTCCGGCCGACGGACACGGCACCGGCATCGGGGTCAGCATCGTCGGAGGAGTGGGAGGATTCTCCGTGCCGGCGGCGACGGCCACTAGCGAGAGGGTCAGCCGTGTGGCTTGGATGGTCTAGGCGGGACCGAAAGAAGCATCCCTTTTACCCTCAATTATGTCGTACACCCACCTACAGTGCGATCGTAAACTGTAAGGTCGAGGACACGGCTCTAAGTCCACGCCAGATAATTTGTCACTTTACCCATAAAACCGAAATCCCGCCCGGTAGTGGGATCGGACTGCACGAGAATGCACCATAAACTTGCGGGAGCAATTTTGAGCTATAAGCCATAAATATATTCCCATTATCCCATACAAATGAAGTCAACTGAAGGACTTTAAGCTCACTATCGTACCTCAACAAGCTATGATGCTCCAACAGATGCACTTGCATTTGTGTTATCCAGTATGGTAGGAGACATGGTGAAATTTCGGTTTTATGGGAAAAGTAAAAAATTATCTGGCGTGCACTGTAGTCAAATCATTGCGCTTTGTAACGGATACACTTTATGATCACACTGTATTTACATAACTCATAAATGTGAAATATTTTTGTATCAGTTTTTAGTGTCATCTGTATATAATCGGTGTTAATATAATATAAAAAGTATAAATCGATCATTTTCACGTTTTCCAGATTTCCAATTTCAAAACATCTCACTTATATTAATTACAAAGGATACATGATACGTGCTAACAATCGATTTATATTATAATTTAGTAATTATCAAGTATGTTAATTATACTAGCTCCTATACTAATATTGTAGTCATCACAAATATCTGTCTACTATTTTGTAAATAAAAATTTTACAGTTTCAGTAAATAATTTTGCATGTAAGCAGGACACCTTTAGGGCTTCACAAGTTTTTGATCATTGCTCACCTATACAGGGTATCCCAAAAGTAAGGAATACATTCATTACATTCGAAATGAAACATACAACAATATCGATTTCTAATTTTGAAAAATTAAAATACCTACTCTAAATTTTTTTAATGAAATTTATGCGAAAATTAACATCACTTAAATGTTAAGAAGATTCATTCAAAATTTGACAATCACCGAGAAAAATTATGCGGTCGTACTCAATTTGAGAATGTACAGATAAAAATTTACAAGATTAATGACTATACAGGGTGAGTTTTTTGTTTCATTTTAAGCATTGGGATCTCGGAAACCTTAAGATATAGAGATTCGGTTAAAATAGGAAATATTTTTCATTTTAAGAGCTTATGCTAGATATGCCTATGTTTTTGGAAAAAATACCACACTTGCTCAGTTATAATACATATATAATACAATATAATATAATACAATGACATATTTGACAGTTTCAATTTGGCATTCAATAAATTTAGAGAGTGACTTTAACACATCCACATACTTAAAAGGTCCACTTAAAATTTGATATAGTTACGCAGTTTCAATTGTACATTTAATATCTTTAAAGACCCACTTTGACACATAAAATTGAAATATGTCATTTTTGACTCCGATTTTTACTCTTGTGGATGGGTATTGACATATATAACTTAAAAATATGAAAAATTTTGACGGATTCAATCGAAAATTTTAGATATTTAAATATTTACAGCTTATGCAAGATATGCCTATGTTTCTGGAAAAAAGACCACACTTGCTCAGTTATAATACAATTTTTTTTAAATGGAAGTCATAGACATTTTTAAAAACGACAAATTTTCCTCTTTATAGCGATACAAGAGTTGCTATACTTACTTTTATTAGTAAAGGTCATCCTCGAAAATTTACATTATGAAAATTATTACTTACTTTGACAAATAAACACGATTCAGAACTATTTATATTATTGAGAGTAGCAAAAAGAGAGTTTGCCATGGAAAACTTTTTTTCCCTCTTAATACGAGCATTATATAAATTTTTCTATTCTAATTATACTAAATTCTATTCAAATTATAAAATGAAAATTCCTGCTACTCATTTATTTATGAAAGTAAGTATAGCAAACCTTGTATCGTTATAAAAAGAAAATATCCTGCTTAAAAATGTCAAAGCCAACTATGACTGCCAACTATTTTAAATAAATGACTTTGTATTATAACTCAAAAACTTTTTGTTTCCAAAAAAACAAAAGCATACCTTGCAGAAACTCTTAAAATGTCTTTAGGTTTCGGAGATCCCAATGCATAAAATGAAAAAAAAATCACCCTGTATGAGCAGATTGGTGCAAGAATTAAGAAGATTGTTGAAATATTTATATAGTAATTCAAAATGTAGCGCCAAAAACGAAACTTATAAGATTAATGGCGAGATGAAAGGAATTTAATTTAATTTTTAATTAAACATTCGCAATACTTAATCAATGTGGGCGTCAAAACAGCTATTTTATAAAATATTTTCACAGTTTTAACATATTGTAATTTTACATATTTTGACAGGTTCAATTGTACCTTGAACAAATTTAGAAAGTGATTAGAATGAAAGTTTTAAAGTGATTTTGACACATTCAATAAAAATTCCACTTAAAATTTGATATATTTTAACAGTTTCAACTGAATATTCAATAAATTGAAAGACTCACTTTGACATATACAATTGAAATATGTAATTTTTGACTCAGTTTTTTTTTTACTGTTATAAATTGCACTATAAATATGATAAATTTAACGGTTTCGATGGAAAATTTAAGAGTTTTAAATATTTACAGCAGAAAATGTTAAATATTTTAACAGTTTCAATTGAAATTTATACAGATTTCACTATAAAAAAATATATCAAACTATATTGATTTTAATATATTTTGAATGGGGGAGCAGCACACTAAGGATATTTCCCCATGTTATTTGCCTATGTTCCGCGGCAAATCGATCACTCGGTATAACCAATTGCACTTATAAATATGATAAATTTAACGGTTTCGATGGAAAATTTAAGAGATTTAAATATTTACAGCAGAAAATTTAAAATATTTTAACAGTTTCAATTGAAAATGATACAGATATGACTAGACTAAAAATTTGACAGATGATTGAATTAGACAGATTATAGTTTACAGTTTTCTACTTAATGGTAAAACTTGAGAAATTTGGACAGTTGCTATCGAAGTGACATATTTTGACAGTTTTCCTTACAAATATGACTACAGCAGTTAACTGTAGTAAAGGGTTATGAAAATTTGACAGATTCTGATAAATACGTCAGTACATGACAGCTTTGTTGCAAAAACACTTGCAAATATTTTATAATTTAGTATAATAAGTATTAATATAAAGTAAAATCTTTTTTTTTTTACAAAATTGAAGAAAACCAATTGAAAATTTAATAAATTTGGAGTTCAGTTTGGAGATTTGAAGTTCAGTTGAAAAATGTAGCAGATTTCGATAGTTGATATTGAAAATGTTACAGATTTTCATAGCTGGTGCAAAAACTTGAAGAAAACCAATTGAAAATTTAATAAATTTGGAGTTCAGTTTGGAGATTTGAAGTTCAGTTGAAAAATGTAGCAGATTTCGATAGTTGATATTGAAAATGTTACAGATTTTCATAGCTGGTGCAAAAACTTCACAGAGTTTGATACTTATAGTTGGTAAATGTAAATTTTAGCAGATACAGTTAAAATAAGGCGATTTTTGCAGTTGCTGTTGAAAATTGGTATGATTTTTACTACTAAACAGATTCGACCAGTTTAATTCAAACCTGACTGATTTTAAGTGTTTGGATCGAAAATTTGACGGATTTGAGAAAAGCGATATTGGTGATCTCGCCATTCTTATTGGCTGCGAAAATATCCATGGATAACAAGAACTGAAATTTAAATGATTACTCGCTAAGTAATATGAATTATCGTCGGCTTACAAGTGAAATCACTTAAGTAAAAAACTACAAAATGTGGGAAACTGCAATTAAAGTTTTATATTCTGCTGTTACCTTTCCTACTCAGTCATGTAATGACTGCATAGGTCATAAGGTGTCCTACAGGACCCTTTACTATACCCCTACTGAGCCTGAGATTTGTTACAATTTAGTAAACCATCAAAATAAAACTTAACTAAAAATAGCCAAAAATTGACTTAGTGTCGACTTAGGTGTAAGCCGACGTTATGTACAGTTGATTGCAAAAAAAGTAGACAAAAACAGTTTGTTGTATTTGTTTTTTCTCAAAATGTTATTGTATAAATGTGGTTTTCATAACCCAATTTCTTTGAAATTTAACAATCTTTCCAAGTTGACATTCAGTTTAAAACTTTTACAAGTTAAGTATTAAAATTTCACTTGTAAGCCGACGTTATGTACTGTCATGCTCACATAAATCTAGTACAAAAAGTTTGATATTGCTATATAAAATTGTTATTGTAACCTAATTTCTTGTACTATATTTATGTGAGCATGACTGTACAGTTTATTGCAAAAAAAGTATACAAAAACAGTGTTCTGTATTTGTTTTTTCTCAAAATGTTATTGTATAAATGTGGATTTTCATAACCCCATTCCTTTGAAATTTGACAATCTTTCAAAGTTGACATTCAGTTTAAAACTTTTACAAGTTAAGTATTAAAATGTCTCTTATAAATACCAACCGAAGCTATAAATGATTCAGGAACTGTGTTTTGGGGTACCATTTCGGTTCACCAGTTCACTAAATACAAAAAAAGTCGCTAAAGTCCTGCGAACGACTTCAGCTCCGAACGAATTTAATTGTAATGAATGACACTGACGCTTACGTGACATTTTTAACATCAAGGTTGTTCAGGCAGCCGAAAATTTTGTGTCTACTTTTTTTTTGGAATCAACTGTAACATAGCCGTTTCAAGTACAGTTGATTAGAAGAAGAAAAAAAACAGTTTTCTTTATTGGTTTTTTCTCAAAATGTTATTGTATAAATGTGGTTTATCATAATCCCATGTCTTAGACATTTGACTATCTTTCAAAGTTGACATTAGTTTAAATATTTAAGGTCCGGTTAGGTCCAGTTGTACAATCGTGGATCAACCTTGACCATGGTTTAGTTACCTAGGATACAATTGTTAATACAATGGTATCCTTAGAAACTGAACCACGATCAAGGATGATCTACGATCATATAACTGGGCCTTATACGATCGTGGATCACCTTGACCACGGTTCAATTACCTAAGATACAATTGATAATACAATAGTATCCTTGGCAACTGAACCGTGGTCAAGGATGATCCACGGTCGTACAACTGGGCCTAAGGTCCAGTTGTACAATCGTGGATTAACTTTGATCCTGGTTCAGTTTCTATGGATACCATTGTCTTAACAATTGTATCCTAGGTAACTGAACGAAGGTCAAAGTTAACCCAATATTGTACCACTAGTTCAGTTTCTATGGATACCATTGTCTTAACAATTGTATCCTAGGTAACTGAACGAAGGTCAAAGTTAACCCAAGATTGTACCACTAGACCTAAATGTCTCTTCTAGATGACAAAACCAAAGCTATAAATAATTCTGGAACTGTGTTTAGGGATAAACTCGCCTCACCAAATACAAAAACTGTCGCTGAAATCAGCTGTTTAATGGTAATTAATGATATTGGTACTTAAGAGTCATGTCTAGCATCAAGGTTGTTCAAGCCATTCAAGCAGCCGAAAATTTCTTGTCTACTTTGTTTTGCAATCAACTGTATCAAACATTACAACTGATGAAATAATTATTGACAGCTTAGTTGTCAGTAAAATGTCTACAAAAATATATTATATGAAAATCGGTTAAACTAATTCCAAATAATAACTCAATTGTTCGTGTACCATTAGTCCCATCAACTCTTTTGATTATGGATGTTTCGAAATCAGTATTCAGGCGTAGAAAGTCAATTACTTTTGATGTTCCGGGAGTGGTACACGTTGCAATGACTGAATTAGTACAGAAAATGCTCCATTGTGTTGTGGGGGAAGACGTGACAGCAGAGAAGCCTTGGACCTTGGTGCAAAAATATCTAATTCTCGAACAGGTGGAGATGGAAGAAGTTATGCCAGACTTTATGCCTTTCGCTCCTTTTAAGCAGAGCCTCATCGACTTCAAGAAAGATGAAATATTGGTGGGTTATATACCAGATGAGCTGAGAGAATATGACGAGTTTTACATCTGCGTGACTAAGAAGGCGCACGTTATAATTCGGCTAGCGATTAAACAACTCGAGCGGATACAACGGGATCGATTGCATAACACCATCAACAAAGTTGTCCGTCCATGGAAGACGCTTGGGAGCCACATTGAGATCGCCGAAAACACCCCCACAAACACAAGAGGATTTTATAAAGTGGAGGTTGAAACAAGATGTCCGATTTTTCATTCGAAAGTTGGTTTCAAATTTAGGCTAGCGCAGGATGCACGGGATGGGTATGTTGAATTGAAAATTCCTCCAAAGTACGCAATTAATAACATTATAAGAGCAAGAATAAGCACTGCAACGCAGGCAGGTACTAGTGTAATTGACTCGGAAGCACAAACTCAATATTCACATCCGAAAAATATGTGGACACAGTACGAATACCTCTCCAAATTTCAGGCAGTAACAAAGCAGTTTATTCAGACATTCACAAGTTACTTTTGCAATACAATGGATCCAATTTGCGATGCTTTGCACATAAATTTCAATATTGATTTGTATAGAAAAGACTATCACGAACTAGTGAACAACCAATTTTTACAACTTGATAGTGCTGGGTCATACGAGTACATGTCTTTCAAAGATATCAGAAGCTGTAAAGATAAAATGATCTCGGCAGTTGCCTGGCATCCGCTGTGGTCTGGAATTGTAGCTATAGCTTATTGCGATCTATCGCCTCGGTGCAATCAGTTATCCTCAGCAGAATATGATTTCGTAAGTGATTCAATATACGGGATCAATCCGGTGCTAATTTGGTCTTTTAATGACGGACTAACGCCAAAATTAATCCTCGAAACCTACTCAGAAGTGCATTGCTTGCAATTTTGTCCTCACAATGCAAATTTATTGATTGGAGGATGCAAGAATGGTAAGGTAGTCCTTTGGGATATCACAAATAAAATAAACAAAGTGGAAGAGGTTGAGATTTTAACATCAGCGCAGCAGAAGTATCGTGTCATAATGTTTTCAAAGATGAAATGGATGAAAAATACAAGGGATGTATCAATTGTGCCTACAACAGTATGCTCGGATATTTACCACGCACATCTACAAAATGTGACTTGTGTTGAGTGGATTCATCCCTTACATTCTTTGTCAAAATCTGGAAAATATGAGAAGATTGACCTGAGCGAAGAATCCCTCTCACTGCAATTCGTCTCGGCATCCGCAGACGGCACATTGAAATTCTGGGATTTGAAGCAAAACCCAACAGATCTGCTGTATAAAGAGCAGCATACATTTCGTAGGTTGAATAAGCGACCGAGAAAGCCACCATTAGATGTATCTCCATTTAAAATATTACATAGAAAGATGATGTCACACTACCAAATTAATGTACGGATGCAGGAGGGCAAAGTTTGCATGCCGTTTGCAAGCGCAGTATTATTGCACAGACCGCTGTCATATGTAGAAGAGAACCCAAACCCTAATAGAGTATTTAATATTACAGAACGATTGTACTATAAACCCTCATTTAATAAGACATATGATGACACTGTAGGGACGAGTTTGGCAATAGGAACTTACTGCGGAGATGTTATCTTAGGTTCTTGGGCAGGATTTGATTACCTTCCTAACGAGATGGTAATTAAACAGAGCACAGCTTGGAATACAGGAAAGTATCATGATGGACCTGTATTATGTACAGCCAGACATCCACGTATACAAGATTTGTACCTTACTGTAGGTGGTAAAGTATTTGCTCTTTGGAAGAGCTCTCTACATTCACGGCCTGTGTTTTGGAGGCGCTCCAGGCATAACTACACGTATGGTTCTTGGAGCAACTATATATCAAGTGGTATACTGTTAAGCCGCTCAGACGGGATACGTGAAATATGGCGTTTCGATTACAAATGCGATACATTCTACGAGGAAATTGCAATATCTGGAAAATCAATTTTTGAAGGACTTACTTATCCATTTAAAATTGAAGAAACTGTGGATGGAATTGCAGATGAGCATGGATCGCTACGCTTAATATACATTCCTAGGGCTATATCTAGAGAAATAAATGACGAAAATAATTTGAAACGATTCATCAAAATAATTAATCATACTGCTGCAAGGAGAACAGCTTTTTTAAATTGGCAGAAGAATTTGATAAAAGAAAATTCTTCCAGGACAACTGAAACAACTGAAAGAAGACTAACGGCCCAAGCAGATGAAGATCGCAGAAAAGAGGCGGAAGAAAATGAAAAGCGGCTCGAGACCTGTACATTATTAAAGGCAACAGCACAACCGAAGAAACCTGCCGCAAAATTACGGCCAATTCCCGGTCAGTACACAGAATGGGCCCAGGAGCAGTGGAAGCTCAAACAAAAGGAACACATGACCAACGTGATTATGTTCCATACGAGACAGGACAGAAATACATTAGCCAAACAGCAAGTGCCTTTAAAGAAGTTGGCAGCCATAATTGAGAAGAACCACCAAAAACAGAAAGAACGTATTTCAAGAGGCGACGAGATCTTCACGGACACAATATCAACGCTATTCCCCGATCTCGTCCACAAACCGGAGATCACCAATACGCAAGTTTGCACGCCAATAGACACTTGCGCCATCAAACAGGAGTTCTTCGATATGTACGATGATATCAAGAAAGAATCTGACCGGTTTGTGGCAGAAAACCCGTTGGTCAGCAAATTCGATTTTCAGAAGACTTTGGCAGACATCAAAAATAGAAGGCAGAACGCAGAAATGTCGCGACGAGACAGCCACAGAAGCCGTCACTATGAAAAAAAGCGGAGTTACGAGTTGAAGAACTACAACAGTTGAGGACAACACAGGCCATTCACGATGACGATGGCCAAGCTTCTGTAAATGGCACAGGAGCAGATAACGGTACTATGTGCAGTAGAAATCTAAATTCGAAGTACTTTTAATATGTGAAATATATTTGTAACAATTCTAAGTGTATTTAATTTAAATTTAATCAAATTCAATCCGCCAACATAATACATAATGAATGAAACTATTATTTGGTACTAATACAGTAATGATTAAATTGCTGCCAGATATTACAAGACGATTGTTATAATGTGCTTCCATTCAAACTTGGAAGATAGATTTTAGTTATTATGTTTCAATAGTCATAATTCCATAGTCTATCTAAGGCACATATTTATAGTTCGTACTTGAGCACGAGTTCGATTTAAGTCGTATATTTGCATATGTTTGGTTGCGTTTGGTGCATAAACGTTTATAGAAAATACTCAACCTAATATACCACTAGAGTCGTACTCAAGCTCAAGTACGGGACTATTGGTGTTAAAATGTTAAAATTGGTGTTAATTTACTACAAAAAGCTTTCCTAATTTGATTAAAATAACTCGCAACCAGTAAATTTGTGTAAAATCTAGTGGCAACTTTCAAAATTAGTGTGAAGTGACTTGGATACTTTTAAACTTGGTCTAAATTTTAATAAAAAACTTTCCAAATTTGTATAAAATAATTTGTAAACTGTAAATTTGTGCAAAATCATGTGGCATTTTTCCAAATTAGTGTGAAGTGACTTGGGTTTTGTTTAAAATAACTTGCAAACTGTAAATTTGTGAAAAATCTGTTGGCAACTTTGAAAATTAGTGTAAAGTGACTTGGATACTTTCAAAATTGGTGTACATTTTAATAAAAAACTTTCCAAATTTGTATAAAATCACTTGCAAACTGTAAATTTGTCATTGTAAACATCAGGTGGCAACTTTCCAAATTTGTATAAAATAACTTGTAAACTGTAATTTTGTGCAAAATCATGTGGCATCTTTCCAAATTAGTGTGAAGTTACTTGGGTACCTTCAAAATTCGTGTAAATTTACTAAAAAAACGTTCCAAATTTGTATAAAATAACTTGCAAACTGTAAATTTGTGCAAAATCAGGTGGCAACTTTCTAAATTAGTGTAAAGTAACTTGGGTACTTTCAAAATTGGTCTAAATTAACTTAAAAAAACTTTCCAAATTTGTATAAAATAACTTTCAAACTGTAAATTTGTGTAAAATCATGTGACAACTTTCCAAATTCGTGTAACGTGACTTGGATATCTTCAAAATTTGTATAAATTTACTAAAAAAACTTTCCAAATTTGTATAAAATAACTTGCAAACTGTAAATTTGTGTAAAATCATGTGGCAACTTTCCAAATTAATGTAAAGTGACATGGGTAATTTCAAAATTGGTATAAATTTGACTAAAAAACTTTCCAAATTTGTATAAAATAACTTGCAAACTGTAAATTTGTGTATAATCAGGTGCCAACTTTCTAAATTAGTGTAAAGTAACTTATGTACATTCAAAATTGGTGTAAATTTACTAAAAAAAACTTTACAACTTTGTATAAAATGACTTGCAAACTGTAAATTTATGTAAAATCATGTGGAAACTTTCCAAATTCGTGTAACGTGACTTGGATATCTCCAAAATTTGTGTAAATTTACTAAAAAACTTTCCATATGTGTATAAAATTACTTGCAAACTGTAAATTTGTGCAAAATCAGGTGGAAACTTTCTAAATTAGTGTAAAGTTACTTGGATACTTTCAAAATTGGTGTACTAAGAAAAACTTTCCAAATTTGTATAAAATAACTTGCAAACTGTAAATTTGTGTAAAATCATGTGGCAACTTTCCAAATTCGTGTAACGTGACTTGCATATCTTCAAAGTTTGTGTAAATTTACTAAAAAACTTTCCAAATTGGTATAAAATAACTAGCAAACTGTAAATTTGTATAAAATCAGGTGGCAACTTTCCAAATTTGTATAAAATAACTTATAAACTGTAATTTTGTGCAAAATCATGTGGCATCTTTCCAAATTAGTGTGAAGTTACTTGGATACCTTCAAAATTGGTGTAAATTTACTGAAAAAACTTTCCAAATTTGTATAAAATAACTTGCAAACAGTAAATTTGTGTAAAATGATATGGCAACTTTCTAAATTAGTGTAAAGTGACTTGTGTACCTTCAAAATTAATGTAAATTTACTACAAAAACTTTCCAAATTTGTATAAAATAACTTGCAAACTGTAAATTTGTGTAAAATCATGTGGCAACTTTCCAAATTCGTGTAACGTGACTTGGATATCTTAAAAAATTGTGTAAATTTACTAAAAAACATTCCAAATTTATATAAAATCACTTGCAAACTGTAAATTTGTATAAAATCAGGTGGCAACTTTCCAAATTTGTATAAAATAACTTGTAAACTGTAATTTTGTGCAAAATCATGTGGCATCTTTCCAAATTAGTGTGAAGTTACTTGGGTACCTTCAAAATAGGTGTAAATTTACTAACAAAACTTTCCAAATTTGTATAAAATAACTTGCAAACTGTAAATTTGTATAAAATCATGTGGCAACTTTCCAAATTCGTGTAACGTGACTTGGATATCTTCAAAATTGGTATTAATTTACAAAAAAGCTTTCCAAATTTGTTTAAAATAACTTGCAAACAGTAAATTTGTGTAAAATCTGGTGACAACTTTAAAAATTAGTGTAAAGTGACTTGGATACTTTCAAAATTGGTGTAAATTTACTAAAAAAAGCTTTCCAAATTTGTTTAAAATAACTTGCAACCTGTAAATTTGTGTAAAATCTGGTGGTAACTTTCAAAATTAGTGTAAAGTGACTTGGATACTTTCAAAATTAGTGTAAAGTGACTTGGATACATTCAAAATTGGTGTAAATTTTAATAAAAAACATTCAAAATTTGTATAAAATCAATTGCAAACTGTAAATTTGTATAAAATCAGATGGCAACTTTCCAAATTTGTATAAAATAACTTGTAAACTGTAATTTTGTGCAAAATCATGTGGCATCTTTCCAAATTAGTGTAAAGTGACTTGAATACTTTCAAAATTGGTGTAAATTTTAATAAAAAACATTCCAAATTTGTATAAAATCACTTGCAAACTGTAAATTTGTATAAAATCAGGCGGAAAGTTTCCAAATTTGTATAAAATCACTTTCAAACCGTAAATTTGTGTAAAATCATGTAAAAACTTTCAAAATTAGTCTGAAGAGACTTGGGTACCTTTAAAATTGGTGTAAATTTACCAGAAAACTATCCACATTTGTGTAGTGACTCGTAATTTCTCCAAATTTGTAAAAACATTATTCACAAATTTTTCAAAATTGTTTCAGGACTTTTTTCAAAATTGTTTCACGACTTTTTTCAAAATTGTTTTACAATTTTTTCAAAATTGATTCAAGACTTTTTCAAAATTGTTTAAACTGGATGGGTATCTAGAGCTTCTCTAATGCTAAAGGTACACGTATTCGAAAACTATTTCAGGTTTGGAAGGGCTTCCACCATCACGTGAAAGACTGGTATAAATATGATAGACATTTCAACCAAAGCAAAGACAATGAAGAACCACCAAAGCTAATAGAAAACGAATACCATGAATATTTAAATGAGTAAGTGAATTAGAATTGGCATCAAAATGAAGTACATATTAGATCTTACTCAATAAAACATTCATTTGACAGATTTCCTGCATCACCCAAAATTGCAGCACTTCCTGAATTCAATTATTTTCATTCAATTCAATCAATTCAATTCATTCAATTCAATTAAATTCAAAGTACTGTACGATTTAGGTACTGTCTGTGAATGGAAAGCTTGATTTATAACGCAACAGATATTTTCAATTGATGAACATGAAATGTATGAAATTAAAACTGCTGTTGATGTAAAACAAGCTGATCAATTCACTGATGCCGTTATCTTTTTATTTTATACATGAGAGATCTCGCCCGAAGCCCTATTTTACTCATGTAGAGTATAAATAAAGTATTATTGTTTGTATGTATGTACTTGTAATACACAAGTACTATACATTATAATTTAAGAGAACCTGTTTAGAGGAACCCAATATAGGTGCAGTTTATACAATGTATCTCAGTTTCTACCAGACATAATAAAATTAACATTGGGAAATTATATAAGGATCAACTATTGCGATGAACTATATATTCTAAAACAAAATATTTAAAACAAACATAAATTTACGTCTGCCACATACTTTTCATATTACATAATTATTTAAAGGAAATTTATTTAAAATCATTAATATTACATTTTCAAAACATAACAAGGAATGTTAAATACATTTGATTAATTCAAATACGTGCTATTTCATTTGTGACAATCATTTTTTTAGATATAGATACACCAATAGATCCTTACATAATCACCAACGTTAATTTTGCCATGTCTGGTAGTAATTGAGAGACACTGTATATCGCCAGAAAGATAAAATGCTATTGTTCGTACTTGCAAGAAACAAGTACTATATGTTATAATTTAAGAGAACCTCTTCCGAGGAACCCAATATGGGCGCAGTTTATATGTTACCAGAGAGATATAATGCTATAGTTTGTATTTGGAAACCACAAGTACTATACATTACAATTTAAGAGAACCTCTTCCGAGGAATCCAATATGGGCGCAGTTTATATGTTACTAGAGAGATATAATGCTATAGTTTGTACTTGGAATCCACAAGTACTATACATTACAATTTAAGAGAACCTCTTTAGAGGAACCCAATATAGGCGCGGTTTATATAGTACATGAAAGATAAAATGCTATTGTTCGTACGTGCAAGAGACAAGTACTGTACACATAGTTACACAGGGAACCTGTTTAGACGAACCCATACAAGGCGCAGTTTTACATGCAGAGCGAGAATATACGCCGACAGTACACAAATATAAATGGCGCAGCTGTAAGAAAAACCCTGCTCACCCAGGCGGCGTACTATGTGACTCTATAACAAGTTTGTTATGATTCGCGCTCTAAAGCAAACGTGCAGGATGCAGAAGAAGAAAGATCGCGGTATAAGGGCGTAAAAGTACTGTATACATAGTAAGTACTTGCAACAAACAAGTACTGTATACATACTACGTAGTATGTACTTGCAACAAACATGTACTGTATACATAGTATATACTTGAAACAAACAAGTACTGTATGCACAGTGAGAACTTGCAACAAACAAGTACTGTATGCACAGTGAGAACTTGCAACAAACAAGTACTGTATACATAGTAAGTATTTGGGCGCAAGGAGGGTACCCTAACAGCGAGAAAGTGCAGAAAAAAATGTACTCACTTTGAGACGTCTTGGAGCTCTTCTCAAAAAAAGACCTACCTTGAAATTGACTTTTAAAGTTGTATTGGCGAAGATCCAGTACCCTGCAACTCCGAACTCGGAAAACAAATCGGAGTTCGAAGTTTGACGGTGTGGCGCGGGCGGGGAAAGCACGAAACAAACGCAACAATCCCCAGGCTCAACCATACCCGAACTTTCGACACTACTACGCACTGGCTCTAAAAGGACATTTATCGTCAGAAGGTAATCTGAACTTCTCAAGATACTTTCACTAATTATTTATTGAAGACAAAACAAAGAAAACACTAAAAAGTATACGTTTGACTTGGGAAGGTAATCCCAAAGTATAATCGCGAATTTAAAACTTGCTGAAAAAAATTACAAATTAATAAATGCACACACACGTAAATATGTACATATTCAATAATTTTAGGTGCAATTAATATTATGAATAGGAACAAGGAACTCTCAATTGGAGGAACTGTTAATCATGATCTACAATATTGCACCAAAAACCAATATATACATAAATATATACAATATACATTCATACACACCACACTTCAAGCAAACCCAGGTTGGCCCAGAAGCGATCGAAGCACAAATATAAGATCATGTCACATGATTCACCTTGGGGAGTTCTAGGTGCCCTGAAATATTGAGGAGAAATTTTAAATCTATTGCGTGTAATTAAACGCTGATTTCTGGCGAATTGGTTTAAAAGAGTGCATTCAATGAAGTCAGTAATTGCACAATCATCACGTAAATGTGTACCCATTTGATTAAAATGATAAGATACTCTAAATGAATGAGGGTATTGCTAAGATTGGGGTGATATGTAGTGCGCAGATATGTGCAATGATTTGAATTATTTTGAAAAATCATCTCTTATTCAACTTCTATATTTGGTCTATTTGATCGCACTAAATGGACCAATTTTAACAGTAAATGCAAATTTTCGGAATGTCAAAATTGGTAGCCATTTATTCAATGTGAATTTGATTCACACATTCACACATTCACATTCAAATGATTTGATTTATTTTGAAAAATCATCTCTTATTCAACTTCTACATTTGGTCTATTTGATCGCACTAAATGGACCAATTTCAACAGTAAATGCAAATTTTCGGAATGTCAAAATGGGTAGCCATTTATTCAATGTGGTATTATTGAAATGAAACTTGCCTTATTTTCCTCTGCAATCCAGCCAATTAGCGGCGCGTTATAGCTTCAAATCAAATTTGAATTTGCCCCCGCCCCCTATGTACAGCCACGGACCCTAAGAATTACGCGTCCGTGTTTTTTATTGCCTTCAATAATAAATACTATCAATTATTATACTCTTATCCTCAAATATGGAAAATAAATTTAATTTTCGATTTTATTTTTATATAATCAATATAATATTGATTTGGGGCCCCTCCAAATGTCAAATTTGATTATAGCATAACGCGCCACTGCAGCCAATGATGCCTTCTCAGCGGCGTTAGACAGGATCACGCTCGTTTTTGAATGTGGATCATCTTCTAAAACATGTCTGCAAGCGCCATTGCTAAAAACACATGAAATCATTTAATAACACTTACCTCGTGGATAAAATTGTAAATGAATTTTAAAAATTTTGTCTATTAATGATACATTTATTTGGTATGTAGTGATGATTAGTTATAGCCTATACAATTTTCGCTTAAATTCAATTCCACGAGCTCCAGGAGTGTCTTAAAAATTATAATGATAGTACTATGTTTTGATAAATTATAAATTTTCGCAAATTTCCAAACTTTCATTGAAATTTTTTTGATAACCACATAACACTAATAACGTCTGAAAATAGAAAATTGTGCTTCACTCAAATAACCTTCAAATTGTTTCACAAAAATACAAATTAAGTTTAAGGTTTTATCCATAAAATACCGGTAATGTATTTAAGGATGTCATATTATTATTTGGCAGGTTCTTACACGTAAATAATTATTTTTATTTAGTTTTTATTTTTTCTAGGTTCTAGTTTAAATAAAAATTATTATTTACCGATAAGTACCTCCCAAATAATAATATAACAACCTTAAAAATACTAATATAAAGACAATAATATGTGAAAGTACAAATAATTTTCTTTTAAAATCCAAAGTTCAAATTCCATTACATTTTTCTACACTAACCAGTTGCATTTTGCGAAAATTATAAAATAAATGTCATAATTTATAGACATAGAGGTATTAAAGTGTATAATAAACTACCTCAAGCAATTCAAAATAAAGACCTCAGTAGCTTTAAAAATATTATTAAGAAGTATTAAGAAACTCCTCATCAGTAAACGTTACTACGAAAAAATAAATTACGTAACATCCGGTATTTACCTTATTATTATATTTTTGTTTTGACACATCCACTACAATGTATTATGTTATATGGGAATAAATAATAATTATTATTATTACCTTCATACCTAATGAGAAACTATTTTACTGATATGATAGTTTCATGATAGTTCAAAAACTTTCACATTTTTTACATCAATTAGATTTTTGTGTGCATATTAGTCTTGCAGTATATTAATCTGTACATAGGTGCATTAAATAGATTTTTGATGTTTTCATTAAATTTGAAGTAATCTAATTTATAATTTTTGAAAATTACCCTTCCGGTTTTTGAGAACTTGTACATCAAAGATTTTTTGTTCAGTAAAAAAAACGCGTACTTGTTAAATTACATTTAAAAAAAAGGTTTTTTTTCTTGGATTAATGCAACGTGTCAAAACCTGGTAGTTGATTTTTTTTTAATGTTAATTGGCATGTTTTGATTTTTGAATGTTCATGATTTACAAAATTATAATACTAAAAACCTGATAGGAACCTTCAGAATATTTAAAAATATCATAAAAAGTGTGCATCAAACTGTCGCCCAATGAAACTTATGTATGTTAGACATAAAGGGTCTAAATATACCCTCTAAGTGACAGTTAAAATAATAACATCCGTTTCGTATATTTGCGTGGAGACTTGTAATTTCGTTTGTCTGGCAATTACTGGACTAATAAACTACGAGCCCCCTACAGCACTAAATAACCATCTAACAATGGTTGCTTCCAAATTATAGCCTCTGAAGTGCTTCTTTGCAAAACAACAACCTTCAAAAGATCCCGAATTTGAAAACAAATGATCTTACTGACTAGCACTTACTGTTACATCTCGCAGCAAAGTCGACGTTGGGGTCCTGCAATAATAATTCCAATTCCACAAAACCTTCTCAGCAAGTGTAATAGAGCACGTCACAGCTGCAAGCCAGTCCATAATGTGCAGCACCCACAATCCAAACCACAATCTTGCGAAGCTAGAACCTTTGAAAAACTGTAGCCAAAGTTTGAAAGTAGTGGCCTTAATAGCGAGTACTTACTTTTGCAGATTGTGCCACAAATTCATTGCGTTTTGTCTTCCAGTAACGCCAATTCTGCAAACCTTCTTGCGAAGGTTTGTTAAGGTTCTTATGAAGGTGCTTGTGCACGTATAATGGAGCGCGTCGCGTCTTCGCGCCAGTTGTCCGGCGTGGAAGTAGCCATCGGAAGCACCCACAACTTGGCAAACTACAGCAATCGAAAGACAATAGCAGACGCTTGAGAGCACTGATCTTACTAGCTAGTACTTACATTTTCAAAATTCGCCGCAAACTCGTCGCGTTTTGGCTTCTGGTAACACAAATTCCCTGTATCTTCGCATGCAAGTGTATTCTGACGCGTAGCGTATGCGCACCATTTAGCCATCTTACATATGCCTGGTGCAGAATTTAACGTGCAAACTCACAATCTTTCGCACGTTGGCCTGCTGTAGCGCCATCGGCCCCCGGGTGGGGCGTGGTGTCAAAAGACTCGGAAGAACCTCGGCAAGTCTTTGGTGATGGTCTCCGGGATGGTCGAGGTCTTTTTCGAAAAAATTTCGCAGATTTCGGAGAGCGTCGCAGTTTTTGCCAGAAGTCTTGTGGACGGCGCACGCGTTCTGGTAGCATCTCTGCGAATCTTGTACGAACCAATCGCTTGCGTCCAATTTGGGCCCAATGCTCATGCGTCATTTCGGCGAAGAGGGAAGGGAGCAAGGGACTTCTGTTGGCAAGAAGATTAAAGTAGGTCAACATTTTTTGCTCCGTAACAATGCAAGTGCACATGTACCAATGCATATAATTATAAATATAATTTAAATGATTATTACGGGGAGTTTTACACTATGAAGCGTAATGGTAATAACAAATTAAATTAAGATAGCTACAGAAGATTACCAGAAACCCTAATTATAATAATAATAACAAATGCGCAATTGTTCAAAATCCGCCAAACTACGACTATACCAAGAAATTTAATCAGATTGGCCGGATAAGCTAATACATGATTTTAAAGTGTGGCGAATCGCTTCTTGGCGACGGTAATTAGCTAATTAGCCATAGCAGGATAAACAGGCACACATTAAAAATAAATAAAACGTAATAGCCCCCTAGTGAAAGCACTGCAGGGTACTGATAAAGTCATCATTACCCTTTTACCTCAGGACGATTATAATACTATTAGCAGATATAATAGAAACATTTATGGTGAAGGTTATTAATCGTAGCAGCTGAAATGGGTCGTTCGAATACCAAATAATAATAATAACACAATGCATGCACATTAACGCTGCATATTATATAATTTAGATTAAAAAACATGGCATTAGCATATATAATAGAAAAATTTATGGCGAAGGTTATTAGTCATAGCAGTTCCACTTGCTCTGATTGGATAATCAACTTAATTAGTGTAATACTAATGCATATAAATTAACACTTTGTTATTGTCATGTCAAACAAGAAGCCTTGTGGTAATTAAACATAGCAGCTGAAATAGGTCGTTCGAATCCTAACTAATACTATTACCCCATTCCTACACATCAACGCTGCATATTATATCATTTAGATTAAAAAGCATGGCAGTAGTAGATATAATAGAAACATTTATGACGAAAGTTATTAGTCGTAGCTGCATCCACTGGCTCTGATTGGATAAGCAACTTAATTTGTGTAATACTAATGCATAGAAATTAACACTTAGATATTCTCATATCAAACAGAAAGCCTTGTGGTAATTCAACATAGCAGCTGAAATGGGTCGTTCGAATCCTAACTAATACTATTACCCCATTCCTACACGTCAACGCTGCATATTATATAATTTAGATTAAAAAACATGTCAGTAGTAGATATAATAGAAACATTTATGACGAAGGTTATTAGTCGTAGCTGCATCCAGTGGCTCTTATTAGATAAGCAACTGAATTATTGTAATACAAATGTATACAAATGAACAGTTTGGCCGGTATCTATAGTCCATACTTAAACTTGAGTACAACTCAACCTCGAGTACGGACTATATATAGTCCATACTTGAGCTTGAGTTCGACTTGTATCGTATATTTGGTTGCGTATTTTCTATAGACGTTTATGCACCAAACGCAACCAAATATTCGACTTGATTCGAACTCAAGCTCAAGTACGGACAATAGATAGGGGCCCAAGGCCCAATTTTACAATTGAGGATTATCTTTGTCCGTGGTACATTTTCCAGGATACCATTGTATCAACAATGTTATCCTAGACAAATGTACCACGAACAACGATAATCCACGATTGTAAAACTGCGCCTAAGTGGATATATATTGATCATTATGCAAAAATGCAAAATTGGATCGTTCCAAATGTATTAAAATTCATGTAAACATCTTGACAAAATAATACCACAGCCAACTTTGGACAAGGTCACGAACGTTGTTTACATGGATATCTAATATAACTGATATTATCAGATTTTGACGGTCTCGCTGTCATAAATAGCTGGAGAAAATACCGTAGTAGAAATCAGAAGTGATAATAATGACTTCTGAATTTCCTAGTCAGCAATCTATGTCCCACACAAAGGTTGGGATGCGCGACACTGATTCAAGGCGATCTGATAGAAAGCAAAGCATCAGGAAGAAGAAGAAGAAACAGCGCCGTCACAGGCAGCATTCCAAAAGATACTCGAGGAATGATTTTGATAGAGAAGGTGTGGTGCACGTTGTAATGGACGACTTAGTGCAGAATATGCTTCACTGTGTGGTAGGGGTGGACGTGACTGCGGAGAAGCCTTGGATCAAGGTACCCAAAGATATAATTCTGGAACAGGTTGATATGGAGGAGATCATTCCGGAATTCATGCCGTTCGCTCCTTACAAGCAGGAATTTATAAACTTTAAGGACGATGAAATGTTGGTAGGATATATAGCTGATGAGCAGAGAGAATATGATGAATTTTACTTGTGCTTAACTGCAGCAGCCCAGGAGCAAGTTGTAAGGATAACGAAAGCAATGGAAAAGTTTCAGCAGGCAAGATTAGATAACACCATCAATAAAGTTGTTCATGAATGGCACTCTTTGGGGAGTCACATAGAGATTGCTGAAAATACTCCTACAAATACGAGAGGATTGTATAAAATAGAATTTGTAACGAAATACCCAATTATGCATTCTAATGTTACGTTCACGCTTAGGTTAGTCGAGCAAATACGAGACGGGTATATGGAGCTCAAAATTCCTACCAGGTACACAATTTCTAATATTTATAGAAAACGAATAAGTACTGCCACACAAGTCGCGCCGAGCATAATCTCTTCAGAAGCACAAACTAACTGCCCATACCCCAAAAATATGTTCACGCAATATGAATACCTGTGCAAATTTCAGGCTGTAACGAAAGAGTTCATTGAGACCTTTCAAAATTATTTCTCTAAGAAAATTGAACCAATATGCGACGCTCTGTACGTAAACTACAATATTAATTTTTATAAGAATGACTATTATGACTTAAGCCAGAATGAGTTCTCACAATTTGTGCCGAAGGAATCAAATGAATATATGTCTTTTAAAGATATCAAAAGATGTAAAGACAAAATGATCTCGGCAGTTGCCTGGCATCCACTGTGGTCTGGAATTGTAGCTATTGCTTATGCCGATCTATCGACTCGTTGCAATCAGTCAGTCTCAGCACGATATGATTTAGTAACTCATTCAATATACGGAATCAATCCGGTGCTAATTTGGTCTTTTAACGATGGACTGCTGCCAAAGTTAGTCCTCCAAACTAACTCCGAGGTGCATTGCTTACAATTTTGTCCACACAATGAGAACTTATTGGTTGGAGGATGTAGGAATGGCCAAGTAATCCTCTGGGACATAACAAATAAAATAAACAAAGTCGAAGAAGAAGAGATTTTAACAACAGCACAGCAACATTATCGTGTTTTGATGTTTTCAATGATGAAATGGATGAGGAATACAAGAGATATATCAACTGTCCCTGTAACAGCTTTGTCGCACCTTTCTTCTGCACACAAAACAAATGTGACTGCTGTTCAGTGGATCCACCCTTTATACAATGTTTCAAAATCTGGACACTTTGTAAAGATTGAGGAGCAGTCCGAAAAATTATTTTCTCTGGAGTTTGTGTCATCCAGTGCAGACGGCACCCTAAAATTCTGGAATTTGAAGCAAATACCAGTAGCTTTGCCAGGAGACTATAAGCCGCAGCGTAAATCTCGCAGGTTGAAGAAACGACCAAGCGCGTTATCAATGGATGCATCCCCATTTAGAATACTAAATCGAAAAATGCACCCTCACTTCCAAATTAATGTTGTAATGCCAAAAGACGATAATCGAATGCCGATAGCAAGCTTAGAGTTACTTCAAACGAGGTTGGAGCTTGCAGAAGTCGACCCAAATCCTAACAGAGAATTTAAAATCACTGATCGAATATACTTTAAGCCTGTAACTGATGAAACAAAGGTCGAGCCACCACTTATGAGTTTTGCAGCAGGAACTTACTGCGGTGACTTTATTTTAGGTTCTTGGGACGGATTTGATTACACTTCACCTGGTTCGCTCAGAGACGAGCAGTGTAAAATTTTGAATACAGCAAAATATCACGACGGACCCATACTATGTACATTTGTGCACCCAAGCATTCCAGATCTGTTTCTCACCGTTGGTGGCACAGTTTTTGCTATTTGGAAGAGTCATCTGCTTTCCCGGCCGGTGTTTTGGAGGCGATCCAAGTACAGGTACACATATGGTTCTTGGAGCAAATATATGATAAGTTGTGTGACATTAAATCGTTCCGATGGAAACCGTGAAATATGGGATTTAAACTACAAAACCGATACGTTCTATAAAGAAAGAGCTTACTCGGGAAAATCAATTTTTGAAGGAGTGGTTCATCCTATCAAAATAAAAGAAAATGTTTTCTCAATTGCTGATACACATGGATCGCTACGCCTCGTGTATGTCCCTAATGAGAGAAAAACACATGCGATAGGAGAGCTTAATAAATTCAAAAAGATAATTGATGAATCCGTAGCAAGGAAAATAGATTTTGCAGTCTGGCAGGAGAAATGGATTGAAAAAAATGCTTCCTGGATACTTGAACAGCGGGCAAAGGCTGAAGCTGACGAAGTACGCAGATTAGAAGAGGTAGAAAATAGAAAGTTGCTCGAAATGGAGCGTAAAGAATTAGAGGCAGCGAAAGAAGCGAAGATGGCTGCCGCAAAATTACGTCCTCCACCAGGATATTATACGGAATGGGCCCACGAGCAGTGGATCATCAATGAACAAGCACGAATGGGCAATGTATTCCTCTCCAAGAAGAGAGTGAACAGGGAGACACTAATCGCGCAACAAATACCTCTGAAGATATTGGAAAGGGAAGTGGAGAAGAAACGCCAGAAGCAAAGGGAACGCATTCAAAACGCCGACGAGATATTCAACGTCACAATTGCAAT
This sequence comes from Othius punctulatus, assembly GCA_951805005.1. Taxonomy (NCBI): domain Eukaryota; kingdom Metazoa; phylum Arthropoda; class Insecta; order Coleoptera; family Staphylinidae; genus Othius; species Othius punctulatus. The sequence goes on from OX638145.1 coordinate 19,611,359, forward strand.
GTTGTTCCCTGAACTCGTCGAAAATCAGGAGAAGACCACGCCATTGTACACACCAGAAGAACTTTGCAATCTTAAAGAGCAACTGTTCAGTACGTACTCGGAGATCAAGAAAGAATCCGACGCATTCGTGGAGGAAAATCCATTCACCTACGAATTCGACTGGTTGTACATTGTGGAGATGAGCAAAGAGAAGAGGTATAGAAATGAATTTAAGTTTTATGACAGTCACAAGAAACGACGTGAGTTTGAAAAACGGCCCGATAATCAGAGTCTCTTAAGATTCTCAAGCCCAAGGCAAGTTAAGATGTTCAGTTCGAAAGCAAATCAAATGCAAAAATCAGACATGAATCTGTAAATTATTTAAATCACAGATTTTGTTGCTAATTCGATACGCAAATATTGTGTAAAATATATGTTTAATTATTTAATAAAATCAATATTAATAATTATAATTAATTAAAAATTTAATCGCTTCTGAACTTTTGTAATTTATAATACGAATGTTGGAATAGCCAATGATAGTTTACATTTTATGTAAACTATAAATTTATAATCAAATTTTCATAAAACTATTGAAATCTTGTAATTTTGAACACAAATTTTGCAATATTCATTGACATGTTTGCAAGTCACAACGAAAATTACAAAATTCCAATAAAACTTATTTATTATCTAATAATTGTTTTCTATTTTCATTGAAATATTGTTTTGTAATAAAAATTTTGCAATTATCAGTATAATGTTCCTGATTATATTAAAATATTTACAAATTCCGCAGCAATTTCGAAATTTACAATTAATATACCATAAATTCCATCGAAATATTAAAATCCCTCATCAAAATTTCGCAATACTCATCGTAATGTTATCAGTATTTATGGGGTTTTCGAAGAAATTTTGTAATTTGTATGAAAATGAGGAAAATGTTCCATGTATCAAATGTTTCCATTATATGTTTGGGATATTCCATAAAATTATTGAAATTTTGTAATTTAGGATACAAATTTTGCAATATTTATTGTCATTTTTGCAAGTCACAACGAGAATTACAAAATTCCAATAAAACTTATTGGTTATCTAATAATTGTTTTCCATTTTCTTTGAAATATTGATTTGTAATAAAAAATTTGCATTTATCACTATAATGTTCCTGATTATATTAAAATTTTTACAAATTCAGCAGAAATTTTGAAGTGTACAATTAATATTTCAGAATTTCCATCGAAATATTGAAATCCATCAACAAAATGTATCTATATTCATAGCAATGTTATCAGTATTTATGGGGTTTTCAAAGAAATTTTGTAATTTGTATGAAAATGAGGAAAATGTTCCATGTACTAAATGTTTCCATTATATTTTTGGCATATTTCATAAAACTACTAGAATTTTGTATTAGAATACAAATTTTGCAATATTCATTGACATTTTTGCAAGTCACAACGAAAATTCCAATGTTCCAATTCCAAATTTCCAATTCTAAATTCCAATAAGAAAACTTATTTGTTATCTAATAATAGTTTTGCGTTTTTATTGAAATATTGTTTTGTAATAATTTTTTTGCAATTATTATTATAATGTTCCTGATTATATATAAAAAAATTACAAATTCCGCAGAAAACTTTGAAATTTACAATTAATATTCCATTCTTTCCGTCGAAATATTGAAATCCATCAACCAAATTTCGCAATATTCATCATAATGTTATCATTATTTATGGGGTTTTCGAAGACATTTTGAAATTTGTATAAAAATGAGGAAAATGCTTCCATTTCTTCTAAATTTTTGAAATACGTTGCACCTTCCATTATATTTTTGGCATATTTCTATGAAACCTTTGATAGCTTTGTAAGGAATATGATTTCTGTTGAAATCCATTATAATAATAATTATATAATAACTAAAAACTCGCAGGTTTCATTAATTTATGTGACTTATGAACTTATGAAAAAAATGGTGTTTTTAATAAAAAATTCTAATGAAAATTTGGTAATTTCCAATAGAAATGCAATATTAATTGTAATCTATGAGTCGACATGATATAATTTCAATGAGAATTTTGAGATTTGATGTACAGTCGTGCTCACATAAATCTAGTACAAACAAATTGACATTGCTGTATAAAATTGCTATTGTAACCTAATTTATTGTACTAGATTTATGTGAGCATGACTGTACTTTCTGCAATATGCAATAAAAAATCGTAATTTGTAAGGAAAATAAATGTGAAACAATTGCATACAAAATTTGTCATTTGCAACGAAAATTCCATAAATTCTATTTAAATAATTAATTCATAATCAAAATTTTCCGTTAGAGTTTTACAAATTTCTCTTAGATAACTTAGTGAGTGATATGTTTTGTGGATAATTTTTTTATAATTTCTACTAAACAATTCAGGTGTATTAAACATTGAAACAATATTAAATAAACATTGAAACAATATTGAATAAACATTGAAACCATATTAAATAAGCATTGAATTTCAATAATATAATTGAATAATAAAATAAATTTTATAATAAAAATTGTGGTATTTATAAGAATTTCATAATTTCTAATGAAAATTCTATATTATTTACTGAAAATTTTGTAATTTCTAACTAAATTCTTTAATTTATCATGACAACTATGTTATTTGAGTTATTTCGTTTATGAATTTATAATACAAATGTTGTAGTTTCGATTAAAAATTTGCAATACTCATTGAATATTTTTTCTTATTTCTGTGTATATTATGTAGATTTTTCTGCTAACGAATATTATTCCATATTTTTTTATTGTTTTCTCTCTATATAATAAAAATAATAAAAACAACATCTATAATAGACACATTATTAGTATATTTTTTATTAATTCCTTTCTTCTTTGTTAGGAGTACTTACTGGTAGTATTTAAATATAAAGAAATACTACCAGTAAGTACTAATAAAGAAGAAAGAAAATAATAAAAAATATACTAATAACTGGTATTCAAAATGGATAAAACTATATAAATATTATTCGAATTATTATTATTTGCAATTCAATTATATAATCCATATGCAGATTTTCTGTTCTAATTATTATTTTGCAATTCAAAATTAAAATTTGTAAGATCAAATTTTAACTTTGCGAGGTATATGCTATCAGGATAAAGCCTCTATAATTTTTAACAAAAAATTGGTAGGGTACAATTAAACTTTGTAATTTATAAAGAAGATTGTGGCATATGTAATAAACACTTCCAATGAAAATTTCGTGATTCAATACGAATATTTCTTAATTTACAAGGAAATTATTGAGTCCAAAATATTATTTATGGAAACAATAAGAAAAAGTTTGTGCAGCTTATTCTTAATATTTCTGTGAAAGGTTCCCAAGTCAAACAAAAATATTGAAATAACATTTTATTAAGGAAGAACAACATATATAATTTCTGTACATAATTTAGCATTTATATTTACAAAACAATACATACATATTCTTTGGCGAAATTATATACAAATAAAACATAACAAAGAGAGTATTTTCATAAAGTTCATGTGTCCCTGTATAAAACTTCTCCAGACGGAGCCCAGCAATGCGTATGGTAAATACTTTTGAAAAAGTTGCTGGATTGCGGCTTCAATAAAGTTTGCATTGTGAGCGCGGCCACTTGAGAAATTCGAGTAACACGTACGAACAACTAAACAATTCCCACGAATACACAATACAGCAAACTAGACAACATGCTCCATGTGAATAATAAATAATTATCACGTACAAGGTACAAATATTACAAAAACGACATATAAAACTGTATAATTACATTGTATATATAGTCACTTATATTAATACTCACTGTGGTCATTTAGTCAGAGCTACAAAAAAATCAGTGCAGGAATTGACATCATTGTTGTGAAGTATAAATACATTCAATAAATATTATTCACTATTTTGTAAGTACGACAAGTGCTTCAGAGACTTATTACATTATAAAGGAGCTTCACAAATCATCAATTGAACTACCTGTGGAAACCGAAAACACATTGACCGGTGCAACTGCAAACTAGTTTTGCGCAGCTACTAAACACTCTAAGACTGGGTAAAACGGATCTGCATGTGTTCTGAAAAATAATTAATTACATCGCAAACTCATCCGACAATGATTGTACCTTCGATTATTGCATGACCTCAAATTACACTAGGCGTTATCTTCTCGTACGGGGGTATGGCCTGGCTGCCTCTTCGCCTCGGAAGGGTACCACTGCCGGGCATGGTGGACGCCTCGGGGCAACCGCACATTAACAACAAGTCTATCAGATTCTTGCAGGTCGCTATCTGAGTATCACTATTTGCACTATTTCCACTTTGTTGGGACTTGGCCGTCGCTATGCTCCACGCCGCTCTTGCATACGTCAGGCAGGTCCTGCCATCTTCATCTGTGGCCTTCACATTTGCATTATGCTGGAAAAAAAATAATAGTAAATTAATAAAAAATTACAAAAACTATCAACAATTTTTGTTCTTTTTCGTCAGAAAATTGTTGAATTAATAAAATCATCTGACTCTTATACCAGATTGCGAGTGGTGTCGAGTGGTATTAATAAAATACATACCCATATTAATAACTGAGCAACAGCTAAGTTGCCCATTGCGCAAGCAAGGTGCAAGGGGCTGCGCAAATCATTAGGTCCTACGGTTGAGTTGACATGCTCCGTGCTCGCTTGGGCGAGCACCTGGAGGATGTTCTTAACGTTTGATGCGCAAACTGCATCGATGAGCTGCTTATCGAGAGGCATCATATTGCACGGCGGCGGCAGGAACTCCTTGATCTCGAACTTCGCCCTTATCCACCTCTCCTTCTCCTCGCGGCTCGACGTAGGCCCTGGTTTACTCCAGTTCTGCGTCCTGCATTCAAAGATCGAGTTTGCCAAAGTATTTCCAACGGCCAGCATCACACTCAAGTGGCCAGGACTGAAACAAAGTTATCAGAAATGTAATTACATTAACAAAAACTATATACTTCAGAAGCTACATTTCATAACATTACAATTTATAATGAAGAAAAGGTATATCTTAAGATAAAGTTACTTTAGGCATCATAAGGTATCATATGAAACAAATTTATCAGAAAAGTAATTACATTAACAAAAACTATACACTTCAGAAGCTACATTTCATAATATTACAATTTATAATGAAGAAAAGGTCTATCTTAAGATAAAGTTACTTCAGGCATCATTAGGTATCATATGAAACAAAGTTATCAGAAATGTAATTACATTAACAAAAACTATTAACTTCAGAAGCTACATTTTATAATATTACAATTTATAATGAAGAAAAGGTCTATCTTTAGATAAAGTTACTTTAGGCATCATAAGGTATCATTACTTTATTAAGTTAGTTATAATGCTGGGCGATATAAAATTACATTCATTTTTTCATTATTACATAGCAATAATGCTTACTGTAAATAATAATGACAAATCATAATGCAGAATGATCATAATGATGCTTTGAGAAAAAGTTACTTTAAGCATCAATTTAATTTAATAATAATGTGAGGTGGTATAAAATTACTTTCAAGACTTAGTAATAATGCTTACTGTAAATAATATTGATAATTATAATGAAGAAAAGGTCTGCTTTAAGAGAAACTCACTTTAGGCATCAATTTAATTCAGTAATACTGGGAGGTGACATAAAATTGCTTTGTGATATTGTAAAAGACTTATTGTATATAATAATTATATAGTAGGCTTCAAGCCATAACATTGAAATGGTAAAATAACATATATTATAAAGTGATCTTAAAGCCTCATTTATCTTAAAGCAGTTTAAAATATCTTTGCTTTTGAAGTACGTATTTTAATTTTGCTGATAATTATATTACTGTAACATCCCAATCAAAACTCCAAAGCGATATTTATTTTAAAATCGACTTAAACTTAATGCTGAACTAGTATTAGCTCTAAAGTGAACTTTTAAAATAAAGTTCACTTTAGAGCTAATAGTAGTTCAGCATTATTTTACCATAAAGATAAATTCGAAATTGATCTCAAGTTGTCATTATTCAAAGTAATTGTGAACAAAAACCAATTTGTGAGTACTTACGGCCATTCATCCAAGTCCAGAGATCTAACTTTGGAAATGTGAGAGCCTAGGTTACGGTGGATTCCGGAGCATTCTATACACATCAAGATACCTAAATTTACACTGGCCCAATCAGGATCTGAAAGAAAATAATTAAACGTAAGTATACTAAAAGTAATTTAAAATAATGAAAAATAAAGAATGGATTATAAAAATTACAATATTTTCTTAGAAATATTTTGGTTGGGAATACAAAATAGAATTATTACATCTTCTTTTGCTCTTTGGCACTTCAGACAATAAATCACTCACTATGATATTAATTTCATAATTTGATGAGCTAAACTAATTAATAATTTTATCTACAAAATTTTAGTTACTACTACTAGATACTATGTGTAATTTACATAATTAATTAACAATCAGTAACAGCAATTACATCCCTGATTTTTAAGTTACTGAAATGTTTTCATGATTTTGATCAGATTTAAAGATTTTGGTAATTTCAGCTTTTTTGTTGGAAAATTATCCTATAAAATTGTTTCATTACTTCATGATTTTTAGTGACATATCGACGTATCTAAACATCAATTTTTAACCTTCATAATTCGTTATTACCATTTTAATTATGCAGTAAATCTAAGGAGATGTAAAACAGAGCTTCTAAACTTTTGCACTTTGCGAGTTATTTGTGTTTCAGGAAAAGTTTTGGGTTTTGAGATTCCTTGATATAAACCATTTATATAAACAAAATCTTGCTATAAATTCTTTGTAGGTATACCAGACATGATGATGAAGCAAATTAATAATGTTGCACCCGTTTTCGTGATGGAAAAATCTAAATGTTTTGCTTACTTTGAGAATCACAGTCCACACAGAAGCCATTTCCGGGAACGCGCGATCTTATGGACAGTAATGTGGCTGCCTCCATAGGATTGTTCTGCTTCTTGGTTTTGGAGGATTCGTTGAGTTGCAACGAGTTCAAGATCTGCTGCTCGATGGCCGTCACCCAATCGTCCCTCTCCTCGGAGTTGGACGCCTCGAAATTCCACTGTTTATTATCCAAAGAAACAATGTAAAATTCGTAAACGTCAGCATCTGGAAATTAGAAAAAAAAAATAGTTGTGAGATAAAAATTAACACTTGCAAGACCACATATTGGTAATTAATAATTGTTGGTATAAATTGTTTAATAATATCATTGCCAGTTGAAACTAGAACAAATTTCCATTGCTATAGTCCATGGCAGATAATTTGTCACTTTTCACATAAAACCGAAGTCCCTCCTCTCTTCTATCGGAAGTTTAAGTGCATCTTTAAGAGCATCCTACTTTATTGAGGTATGATAGCCTCAATATATGAGAGTGAACTTAAAAGTCCCTGAGTAATGTTATTCCAAAGCACTTCATTTCTAAGTGATTAAAGAAATACATTTATGGTTTATGGCTTTGTGGGGTGTATTCTCATTGGTCAAATTCCGCCAGTGAGGGGATTTCGCTTTTATGGGATAAGTGAGAAATTATCTGGCATGGTCTATACTGGTGAGTTTGAAAATTGATGATTTCCATCCTTTTACTCAAGTCTTTGCTCCAACAAAATTGTTAATTCATAATTTTTCAATTAATTCATAACATACATGGTGTAAAGAGGTCTGGAAGACACTTGTTATTGTTGAAATTAATAGATATATTAGAAAAATCCTATTAATAAAGAAGTAAATACCTTTTTCACAAAACACATTTAGATATAATAAATGTGTTTTGTGAAAAAGGTGTTTTTTCTATATTATTACGAACCTTTCACAAGCACCAAGATACCACTTAGAAATATTTAAAATTTTAGAAAATTTTAGGAAAAAAAAAAGGTATTCCTTCGTCGATGAAAACTACGCATTTTCTTAAAAAGGTTAAAAAAAATATTATCATTTCTTTTGAGTTACGACGTTATAGATTTTTTATATGACAACCCTTGCTTTTTGAACGAAATTTGTCTAATCTATCAAAGCTATCACCTGTCATAGCTATCAAAGCTATCACAGCTATCACCTATCATAGCTATCAAAGCTATCAAATCTATCACCTATCATACCTATCAAAACTACCACCTATCATAGCTATCAAAGTTATCACCTATCATAGCTAAAAAAGCTATCACCTGTCATAGCTATCAAAGCTATCACCTATCATAGCTATCAAAGCTATCACCTATCATAGCTATCAAAGCTATCACCTATCATAGCTATCAAAGCTATCACCTATCATAGCTATCAAGGCTATCACCTATCATAGCTATCAAAGCTATCAAATCTATCACCTATCATAGCTATCAAAGCTATCACCTATCATAGCTATCAAAGCTATCACCTATCATAGCTATCAAAGCTATCACCTATTATAGCTATCAAAGCTATCACCTATTATAGCTATCAAAGCTATCACCTATCATAGCTATCAAAGCTATCACCTATCATAGCTATTAAAGCTATCACCTATCATAGCTATCAAAGCTATCAGTTATCATAGGTATCAAATTAAATTACAAAATATTGGGTTGCCATTTAAAAAAAATCGATGACGCCATAAGTCAAACACAAATGATGACAAAAAATTTAGATTTTTAACATAATGTGTAATTTGAAAAACTAAAATAAACGTGTCCGAGGATTTTTCTAAAATAAAAAATTATTTCCGAAATGTATCCCAGACTTTTTTAGATCTTGTATATTATTGCTAGTCCACCTTGAAAAACTGTGGATTCAAAGTTCCAATTTATTTCGCCGCTACTTATAAATTGAACAATTGCTTATACGAAAATCTTATTTCGCTTTATAGCTACATGAAACTTGCAACATTTTTTTTCTTGATTCCAATCTCTCCTATTGCCACTTGAAACTTATTGACTTAAAAGTATTGACTTATTGCTTCTTGAAACTTTAAAAATTGTTCATTTAAAAATGTTATCATGGCCTCCTCCTTGGATAATTGTTGACTCCAAAAATTCCAATTCTCTTCGCAGCTGTTTGAAGCTAGGAAACTTGTGGATAGAAAAATTTAAACTTACCATCATATTCGGAATTTTTGACTCCGCTGCTCTTCATCCGTCTGTGCCGCTTCTTCACGTTCGGAGTTTCCGTCTTCAAGCTATCGCCATTGATGAACGAATTGCTGTTGAAGATGCTCTCGTCGCCGCTGACTTGTGAGTACTTTCCAGGCTCCTTGACGACGTCGTAAGCTGATAGGAGGACCTTTTCCGTGAGCCGTCTATCTTTCGAACCTGAAGTTAAAAGAAACACAATTTGCTAGTTATTTGCCCACAAGGAAGTAGAATTTATAGTACACTGATGAAGCTGTATACAGGGTACACCTGTATGCCTGCATAGTCTTGATTGGTGAATGTAATTGGTATTTTGATATTCAAAAAACATAGCGTAAATTGTACGCCAATGCAAAAAATCTTTCACATCACTTTTGACTGCAACATTTGATATCCAGAGAATACATTGCCTTTACTTTGACGACCCATGATTATTGATACTTTATTTTATTGTAGTTCATACTACTACCCCCTTAAATATTTTACACTATTTGTAGCACACCTATTCTAGATCTTTGTAATAGTTTCAGGTGTACTGTACACGAATCTAATATCAGATTTGCAAATAATAATTTTTCAAATATTTCAGTTATAGCTAACCCATACTTGTCAATCCAGAAAGTTAAGTGTTTGATTTTGTCCATTATTTAATACTGAAACTTTGTCAAATTTTCAGGAGTAATTGTTTTAGGTGTACTGTACACGAATCTAGTATCAAATTTGCAAATAATGAATTTTCAGAAATTTCAGTAATGGCTTGTCAATCCTTGTCAAAATACTTGTCAATCCAGAAAGTTAAGTGTTTGATTTTCTCCTTTATTTACTGAAACTTTGTCAAATTTTCAGGAGTAATAGTTTTAGGTGTACTGTACACGAATCTAGTATCAAATTTGCAAATTATAAATTTTCAGAAATTTCAGTAATGACTAACCCATACTTGTCAATTCAGAAAGTTAAGTGTTTGATTTTCTCCTTTATTTAATAATGAAACTTTGTCAAATATTCAGGAGTAATAGTTTTAGGTGTACTGTACACGAATCTAGTATCAAATTTGCAAATAATAAATTTTCAGAAATTTCAGTAATGGCTAACCCATACTTGTCAATCCAGAAAGTTTAGTGTTTGATTTTCTCCTTTATGTAATACTGTAACTTTGTCAAATTTTCAGGAGAATTAGTTTCAGGTGTACTGTACACGAATCTGATATCAAATTTGCAAATAATAAATTTTCAGAAATTTCAGTAATAGCTAACCCATAATTGTCAATCCAGAAAGTTAAGTGTTTGATTTTCCCTTATATTTAATACTGAAACTTTGTCAAATTTTCAGGAGTATTAGTTTCAGATGTACTGTACACGAATCTGATATCAAATTTGCAAATAATAAATTTTCAGAAATTTCAGTAATAGCTAACCCATAGTTGTCAATCCCGAAAGTTAAGTGTATGATTTTCTCCTTTATTTAACACTGAAACTTTGTCAAATTTTCAGGAGTTATAGTTTCAGGAGTACTGTACACGAATCTAATATCAAATTTGCAAATAATAAATTTTCAGAACTTTCAGTAATAGCTAACCCATACTTGTCAATCCAGAAAGTTAAGTGTTTGATTTTCTCCTTTATTTAATACTGAATCTTTGTCAACTTTTCAGGAGTAATAGTTTTAGGTGTACTGTACACGAATCTAATATCAAATTTGCAAATAATAAATTTTCAGAAATTTCATTAATAGCTAACCCATACTTGTCAATCCAGAAAGTTAAGTGTTTGATTTTGTCCTTTATTTAATACTGAAACTTTGTCAAATTTTAAGGAGAATTAGTTTCAGGTGTACTGTACACGAATCAAGTATTACATTTGCAAGTAATAAATTTTCAGAAATTTCAGTAATAGCTAACCCATACTTGTCAATCCAGAAAGTTAAGTGTTTGATTTTGTCCTTTATTTAATACTGAAACTTTGTCAAATTTTCAGGTGTAATAGTTTTAGGTGTACTGTATACGAACCTAATATCAAATTTGCAAATAATAAATTTTTAGAAACTTAAGTAATAGCTAACCCACACTTGTCAATCCAGAAAGTTAAGTGTTTGATTTTGTCCTTTATTTAATACTGAAACTGTGTCAAATTTTCAGGAGAATTAGATTCGGGTGTACTGTACACGAAACTAATATCAAATTTGCAAATAATAAATTTTCAGAAACTTCAGTAATAGCTAACCCACACTTGTCAATCCAGAAAGTTAAGTGTTTGATTTTGTCCTTTATTTAATACTGAAACTTTGTCAAATTTTCAGGAGAATTAGATTCAGGTGTACTGTATACGAAACTAATACCAAATTTGGAAATATTAAATTTTCAGAATTTTCAGTAATAGCTAACCCACACTTGTCAATCCAGAAAGTTAAGTGTTTGATTTTGTCCTTTATTTAATACTGAAACTGTGTCAAATTTTCAGGAGAATTAGATTCGGGTGTACTGTACACGAAACTAATATCAAATTTGCAAATAATAAATTTTCAGAAACTTCAGTAATAGCTAACCCACACTTGTCAATCCAGAAAGTTAAGTGTTTGATTTTGTCCTTTATTTAATACTGAAACTTTGTCAAATTTTCAGGAGAATTAGATTCAGGTGTACTGTACACGAAACTAATATCAAATTTGCAAATAATAAATTTTCAGAAATTTCAGTAATAGCTAACCCATACTTGTCAATCCTGAAAGTTAAGTGTTTGATTTTCTCCTTTATTTATTACTGAAACTCTGTCAAATTTTCAGGAGTAATAGTTTCAGGTGTACTGTACACGAATCTAATATCAAATTTGCAAATAATAAATTTTCAGAAATTTCAGTAATAGCTAACCCATACTTGTCAATCCTGAAAGTTAAGTGTTTGATTTTCTCCTTTATTTATTACTGAAACTTTGTCAAATTTTCAGGAGTAATAGTTTCAGGTGTACTGTACACGAATCTAATATCAAATTTGCAAATAATAAATTTTCAGAAATTTCAGTAATAGCTAACCCATACTTGTCAATCCTGAAAGTTAAGTGTTTGATTTTCTCCTTTATTTAATACTGAAACTTTGTCAAATTTTCAGGAGTTATAGTTTCAGGTGTACTGTACACGTATCTGATATCAAATTTGCAAATAATAAATTTTCAGAAATTTCAGTAATAGCTCACGCATTCCTGTCAATTCGGAAAGTTATGTTTGATTTTCTCCTTTTTTTAATACTGAAACTTAGTCTCATTTTCAGGAGTTATAGTTTCAGGTGTACTGTACACGAAACTAATATCAAATTTGCAAATAATAAATTTTCAGAAATTTCAGTAATGGCTAACCCATACTTGTCAATCCAGAAAGTTAAGTGTTCGATTTTCTCCTTTATTTAATACTGAAACTTTGTCAAATTTTCAGGAGTAATAGTTTCAGGTGTACTGTACACGAATCTAATATCAAATTTGCAAATTATAAATGCGTCCGTTATTTGCTGCATATCGGCCTAATGACGTTAATAACTAAAACAATACACATACAACAATATAAATATTGGGCTGGCTTACCAATTGTTAATCCTCCAAGCCCCTCGTTGATACTATTACTCCCGTTGGTCCCCGCAACCGTGATGATGGATTTGGAGCCCCGGGGCTTCTGTCCAGGAACTTTAACGGTGACGTACTGCAAGGAAATCTCCTTGCCGTGGACGTCATCCATGTAGTCGTGAAGACTTGGGTGGTACGTCAGCCTGCCGTCATCGCAGAGCGTCACGTACTTCTTCTTCCACTCCTTGTTGAGGGGCTTGCTGCTTCTTTTGTACAGATAGCCCTGCTTGAGCGGAATCGCGCGGCCCACCCCAATGTCGCCGCCGTTCTTCAGCTTATCATCGGCCTTTTTGGATGGCGTGAAGAGGTTCGACCTCCTGCGGCTCTTCCGCGATGTCGTGGGGGTGGAGCTGGGCGTCGGAAGGTCCTTCTCCTTGGCGACCTGAGGGGCCTGGGTGTTGTCCAGGGGGTGTGGGGCGGCGAACTTGACGATGTTGTTGTTCTCCGTGGGCACCGCCTGCACGACGAGGGCCTGCGAGGACCCGTGGCTGCCAAGGGTGGACGAGGAGGAGTTCCACTTGTCCTCCGAGTTCCTGAAGAGGCCGTCGTGCTTGTCGGTCTGCCGGTGGAGGTGGTGGCTGGAGGCGGACAGCGTGTGCACCTGCCTGCTCCCGAGCTGCGACAGCGCCATTGACTCCTGGTGGAGGGTGGCGGTTAGGGGTGGACACGTGGCGTGAGAAGAGAGACTGACCTTATGCGAGAGCGTGTGGTTGTGACTAGGGGACATGTGGTTCGCGGTTGGCGATTGTCCTACGTTGGAGAAGCCGTTGTTGGTGGGCAGGTGGTGTCTGGGGGCGGCAAGCGGGCCTCCTGGGGGGTGGAAGTGGTTGTTAGGGGTCGAAGGGCGCGAGTTCGTAGGCGTCAGGCACGTCGCCGAGGTTGATAGGCGCTGCTGCACAATTTTCTGACAAGCTGCAAACAGAAACATCAAAATGAAACTTCACCAAAAACAACCACCAACGAAAACCACTCACATCGCGATATCCTGCTGCACTTCTTACTAAATAGGCGCAGTTTTAAACGTTTAAAATCGAAATTTAAGAACGTCATCTTAACAAACAGCCAAGTTATGCAGTATACAAGCAACGAGGGATGAATATGCACTGGATAATGAAGTGCTCTTCCAGCCCATTTTATACCCCACAATGCAGGTTTGGACATGCTTGAGCCTGAAGGAGATTAAACTTTTCGCGGCAACAGGTAAACCTAATCACCTCCCTTAAATCGTGTCGGGTCATGCTGAGACCCGATAAATCCCTTCAATTACCCCTGCGCGCGATCGGAGTTTAACGGCCCGAAACGTGGAAGAGATTAATCTCTCAGGAGAATAGATTTGCAACTAACACCGTGACATTGACTAACCCGTCGGGAAATAGGTGTTACGAGACGCAGTGGGCGATTTTTTTTTCTCTTTCGATGTGACTCACCGTCCTGGAAGACGCGCTCCACGTTGAGGCCATATGTGGCGCAGGTTTCGTAATAGGAACACCTCTTCAGGTCGTTGGCCAGTTTGCGGGCCCGCGAATCGTCGATCACTCGCGGATTGTTTTCGCTTATTGCATCTGAAACAGAGAGCCCTGATTAGTACACAATAGGCGTACGAAACGTTGCCTCGGCGGGAGGGCTTTCAATCCCCGGCACAGGTGTATCACTTCTGGAGGAAACGCCGTCCGCGTAAACGACAGTTGTTCACATGATACAAACGAGAGGAAGTGTCTGCAGATCCTGTTTCGACAAACCGAGCTGTAGTTGAAATGCAGTTCTGCTTTTAAATGAAAAATCGAACAGTTTTATCTGGTACAATATTCACCTTTGTCGCACAACTTCAATCCTAACTTATAATTGACGGAATTGGGTCAGAATTCTCTCAGTCTCAAATTATGATCCAATTAGACCAATTTATGGTTATTATTATTATTACTATAATACAAGCAATAAAAATAATTTATTGTACGAAAAAGTAATCCACTTCATTTCAACGATATCAAATCTGTGATGGGTGGGAAGAACAGTATAAGTCAAGAATTAGCATTTTAAGGAAGCGTCGACTTATACCTTTCTTCCCTCCAATAATCGTAGCATTTAAAGTTGTACTAAAACTGCCAACCTATTTAAAAGCCTTAACTGAATAATGTGACATATACTATTTCAAACACAATGTACAGCATCACTTTCTGAAATATAATTTGACTTAAACTCATTTTCCCAAATTTTCGACTTGTACTGTTTTTCCCACCCATCACAGAAATATCAAAAGGTATGCCAAATTACAAAAGGGGAAAAGCAAGATAAATTATTATACAGAGGGCTACGAAAATGCCAGCCCCTTGTCCTACTATTGACACCAGCTATCATTTCTTTTACGATGAAATGGTAATGAATACACATAAAGATTAATATCAATAATTATGTAACAAATTAAGAAAATTTTGTAGAACAAGAAAAATTCTACATAAATAAATATATTAGTAATCTTTCAACAGCTGGTAGCTGTAAAAGTTTCCATGAATGTGCAAGAAATTTGCTTTAAACAGTAGCAAATCAAAATGTCAAAATATAATGGTATAACATAATTCTAATTATATCAAACAACTACATTTATTTATAATAATTATTATTATAGAATTATTATTAATCAAATTTCTAATCGATATAAACTAAATCCATTATAGATATGAATTGTCAAAGTGCCATTGGGTTGGCATTATTGATAAAGTTACTAGGAACGCCAAATCTTAATGAATTGTACACATAAAGATTAATATCAATACTTATGTAACAAATTATGAAAATTTTGTAGAACAAGAAAAATTATAAAGCTATAGACCTAAAAATTGAAAAAATGTTATATACAACCTTATAACACCAAGCCGACGATATAATAAATGTAAAATGTAATTTTTTTTCAGTAAAATGAGTGATAATATTGCACCTGTATTGCGCCTGTACGATCACAGTATAATATTCCATAGAAATTGCGTAATTGGGGGAAATTGAAAATGATTAATACTACTGCGAACGAGAATCGAACGCACCACTATAGATTAGTTGGAGCTCGAACTTTCCACTATAATTATTTGTTAGAATATTTACATACACATTGTGAACTTCGCAGAATCGATAGTAGGGTGAACTTGACGGATTCGAAGGTGGGGTCTAGGTGAAATATGATTAATATTGAATAAATAAAAAACTCACTATATAAGTTTCACAAATTAACTTTTAATGCAAACAATTGTTTTGGCCTTGGGACCATTCTTATTAGAAAATTATTGAGAATCGTCCAATTATTGTTGAAACGCCTAAATAGTTGGCGACAATAAGAGCTAACTTGTGAAACTACTAGCGATTAAATCTTTGATACTATGAAGAAATTATGAATTTTGAATGAGATAAAAAAGTACTGTCCTTAGTACTGGCATCAGAAGGAAGCAAAGTGAAGTACCACATAATACCAAATAATAATTCTCGACAAAATTTATATCTCGAGTTTTCGAAAAATAAATATCTCGAGAAACGAGAATTAAAATTTTTATAAAAAAATTTGCGATGAGAAATCACGAATATAAAATATTAGGCAATTTTCATTCATGAATAAGATAGAATTGACATTTTACACATTTGTTTAATTATGTTATGCTATCAATATGTTGAATTATTATATTAGTAGTAGTAACAACATTTAGCTGACTATCCATCGTCGGTCTTTCCGCCATCATAATATATTATTATATATTATTATTATATTCAATCTGTAAATTTTTTAAAAAATATTTAAAGGGCAGAAGATATTTTGTTATCTAAAAGAGTCTTTTCTGATCTATCTGACGAAGCCACTTCGTGACATTTTAAACATTTGTTTAATACATCTTTATCTTGATTATTATTATTATTATTATTATTATTTATCTTGAATTATTATATTAGTAGTAGTAACAACATTTAACTGATTATCGACCATCGGTCTTTCCGTCTTCCTATTATATTATTATTTATATTAAATCTGTAAAACAATTAACAAAATATTCAAAAGGCAGAAGATATTTTGTTATCTAAAAGAGGGATCTATCTGATCTATCTGACGAAGCCACTTCGTGACATCTTAAACATTTGTTTAATACATATTTATCTTGATTATTATTATTATTATTATTATTTATCTTGAATTATTATATTAGTAGTAGTAACAACATTTAACTGATTATCGACCTTCGGTCTTTCCGTCTTCCTATTATATTATTATTTATATTAAATCTGTAAACAATTAACAAAATATTCAAAAGGCAGAAGATATTTTGTTATCTAAAAGAGGGATATATCTGATCTATCTGACGAACCCATTTCGTGACATTTTAAACATTTGTTTAATACATCTTTATGTTGATTATTATTATTATTATTATTATTAATATTATTATTTATCTTGAATTATTATATTAGTAGTAGTAACAACATTTAACTGATTATCGACCTTCGGTCTTTCCGTCTTCCTATTATATTATTATTTATATTAAATCTGTAAAAAAATAATAATATATTCAAAAGGCAGAAGATATTTTGTTATCTAAAAGAGTCTATCTGATCAATCTGATGAAGTCGCTTTATGGAGAAATAATTATTGCAGTACAAAAATCAAATTAATGGATAAACAGTGACGAGTTCTCGACTTAAGTAATTAAGATGAAATTTATTTTTAAAATAGAGTATTTATTGCCTATTATCACCTTTACACCCATTAATACCTTAGATCTGTACAACGTATATTGATCTAATCCCATAACTAGCATAATAACCTTACTGATCGTAGAATCAGCGCTGAAGCTTATATTCAAAATGATGCAGATCACTTAATTTGAGCACTTAATGAGGGCACGAAGAAAGTTCTACAAAAGAGCACCCCGATAGCTTAACAACAAATGAACCGACAATATTGTTCAGAGAACTACCTGAGGCGTTAACGTCTTCAATAATGAGCTGTTTGACTCTTTACAAAGTGAAGATTTAAACAGTTTACATGTTAATCCCATTCATATTGCATTAGCCATGGTAAAGGCAGTGAAGTGACGATAAATGTTTGACAGTAGGCTTATAAATCTATTGAATTATGGCTTTATTTTTATTTATGAGCACCGCTGGACAGAATACATAATGACGTTTAAATTCCTTAATAGTATATTACATAAAACTTGTTAAATGTTGTACCAGATAATTTAGAATCAATAAATGAAACTTAATAAACCTAATTCAAAATAAACTTCACAGAATTGTAATTACCGCATAAAACGCAGAAAGTAAAAACATAATCAAATGTTATTGAAGTTTCAGAAAACCTAATCGAAATATCAAAATTTACAATGGTTTTAATAAAATATGGCGAGTTTTAATGAAGTTACAAAACACTTTCGTATTATTCTGTATGAAATGGTTGAATTAAACAACTCAAACAACATATCTGTGATAGGTGGGAAAAACAGTATAAGTCGAAAATTTGGGAAAATGAGTTTAAGTCAAATTATATTTTAGAAAGTGATGCTGTACATTGTGTTTGAAATAGTATATGTCACATTATTCAGTTAAGGATTTTAAATAGGTTGGCAGTTTTAGTACAACTTTAAATGCTACGATTATTGGAGGCAAAAAAGGTATAAGTCGACGCTTCCTTAAAATGCTAATTCTTGACTTATACTGTTTTTCCCATCCATCACAGATATTATTTCAATAAAATATGGCGAATTAAAATGGAGATTTAGAGATTTCAAACTTTTCAATCAAAATACCTTAATCAAAAGCGTAAAATAATCCAAAATGTTTAATCAAAATATCAAGAGTATGAGAAGGTTCAAAAACGACCAATATTAAATAAATTAATGTTATAAAATTAGGAAAAACAGGCAGAAACTGCAATTGCTAAATGTACATGGTCTATAATACCTGTATAAAAATATAAGACTTTTCAAAATAACAGCCAAATCGTTTTTTTATTAGTCAGAAAAATGTACCAAAAATAGAAACACCAATAGTATTGCAATTTTCAGAAAATTGCAAGAAAGTACAACAAATCTGCAAGATTAAAACCTATGATCAAATGTAAAAAAAAAACTCCTAAAAGTTTCTAATTTGTCATTTTCAAGTATATAATTTATAAAAATACCCAAGTTTATGTACAGAGGAGAAGAATGTATTTATATGTAAGTAGAAATTACTGAAATAAGCGCACTACTTATGTATTTGTGTAAATTCGAGATCTGAGAAATACTATCTATCTATAGTATATCGATAGTATATGTCTATAGTATACTATAAAATACTATCTGAGAAAAATCATTTGTTTTAAAGTTTATGTACTGGACAAATAAGTTTAAGTGACATTATTTAAAGCAGTATTTCAGTATTATGTGCGTATTTTAGTACTTATATGTGTATCCATATTTTTTTTATTTTTTGCGTTTAATAAGTCGTCATACATTTTAAATATTGTAATTACTACTGTAACAACCACTTTTATGTGATTGGTCCTTAATTAATTAATTAATAAAGGGAGGAGCTGATGATCGATTAATTCACAATGGAGAAGGCATTATTAAGGCAAGCCGGCGCGAGTTGGCGGGGCGCGCGCCAGACAGAGGCAGCGAGTTATAAAGAGAGACAACAGGGACGCTGCTTGGGGGTGAACTCGGAGCGAGAACAGTTGACTCGGGGGCGTAAAAGAATTAGGATGGATCTGATAATACGTTCTCGGTGAATGTGTGTACATGTGTGTGATCTATTGGTGTTTAATTATTGGAATAATTCGAGTATGGCAATAATTAAGGTCTGTGCTGAATTTTATATTTTGCCGGAATATACCCAGAAAGGATTGTGGAGCTCCTGTATTAATATACAGAGCGGCGTCATAATAATGACGTGAGATGAATACGGGGTTCTCCATATAAATATTGCTTCATTGGCATGTTATGCGTACCGATATTAAATATGGTGCGAGATGATTGTTTAAGCCGCACGTTAGTGCCCTTACAATCATGCGCCAAACTATAATAGATTGTTTAAGCCGCACGTTGGTGCCCTTACAATCATGCGCCAAATTATAATAGATTGTTAAAGCCGCACGTTGGTGCCCTTACAATCATGCGCCAAATTATAATAGATTGTTGAAGCCGCACGTTGGTGCCCTTACAATCATGCGCCAAATTATAATAGATTGTTGAAGCCGCACGTTGGTGCCCTTACAATCATGCGCCAAATTATAATAGATTGTTGAAGCCGCACGTTGGTGCCCTTACAATCATGCGCCAAATTATAATAGATTGTTGAAGCCGCACGTTGGTGCCCTTACAATCATGCGCCAAATTATAATAGATTGTTGAAGCCGCACGTTGGTGCCCTTACAATCATGAGCCAAAGTATAATAGATTGTTGAAGCCGCACGTTGGTGCCCTTACAATCATGCGCCAAATTATAATAGATTGTTGAAGCCGCACGTTGGTGTCCTTACAATCATGAGCCAAAGTATAATAGATTGTTGAAGCCGCACGTTGGTGCCCTTACAATCATGAGCCAAAGTATAATAGATTGTTAAGCCGCACGTTGGTGCCCTTACAATCATGAGCTAAAGTATAATAGATTGTTGAAGTAGCATAAAAATGCTCTTCCAATTATGGGATGTAAAAACAATAGCGCCAGATTATAATTAATAAGCGTTAAGTCTAGAAATAAATATAAGTATGAATGAACATGCGGAAACTATATGCGCCTCGATATAATGCGCAATGTGTACACATATTAGGGAATTCAGTTACAATTAATTAGACATTAGATTTGAGAGTAGTTAGTTATATTGCATCCAGAACCTGTATCCCAAATAGAAAATCGTATATTAGAATTGAGTTTAACAAAAATTGTACTGTTTTCAAATACGCTATTACCGTCCGATTAAGAACGTATTACGAATGTCTGTTGGAATAAATGGCGCCAAAATTAGAATGGGTTTTGTGATTGAATGTGTGTTTTAAATGGGTATGATTGGTACGAAATAAATTAGAAGTGTTGGCCCAGATGAATCATCAAATTCAGTAAAATGGTTAAGTTTTGTAATTCTGCAATCCACTGCGATGACAACGGAAATCCTAGCATGCTAGGCAGGGGGTTGTGAAGGGCGGAAAGCCCCCTGGTAAGTTGTGATTCCAATTAAATTATATTTGGTGTATTAAAAGGCTTTATTATTTATATGAACTCGTGACCCGGCAATGGAATGCGAAATCAGGGGATCCTGTCTGATTGGGCCATCTTGACAAGTCACATGGTGGTAATGTAGACCCAATAAGTAAGTGACGCATGAGTAATTAGAATATGTATACGCCCATATTATTATATGATTAGAGAGCAATTGAAAATGGCGAAAAATTTGTACGCCCAGGAATTGTGCTCCTAACAGCATCAGAAGTGGGATCTGAACAAAGTAATTAGGCCAAAGACAGGATCGGAGTTAATGATTAATTAAATAAGTACAAATAATTAGTTGAAAAATTATTTTGTATGCGATATCACAGGGGTGATATGTGCCGAGGTGCCTTTATTGTGAATTGACTGATTATTAAATCTAAAATTTGATGAAATAATGTGGTGTAATTTGTGGTACATTTGAGATTATGAAAGCGGGCAAAAGCGCTTTTAATAATTTTGGAATGCAGCGTGGGTGATTGTGTGTCTTCGTGCCCTCGACCGTCGCTGGCGAAAAGCGAGAGAGACCGCACGGAGAACCGTGCACCGTTCTTCCTTGAAACCGTAAATTTTAATACAGATACAGTTAGGCGCGTGGAGATGCACGAAATAGAAACTTCTTATCTTGGAATAACGATTTTAGAGGCTGCGTGAACCCTTGAATTGCGGGGATGGTATGTTTTTGGGAAACACTTTCGGTCTTGTCCCAGGAATGTGATCCCTACTTGAAGTAGGTAGATTTTTAGTAAACAGTGCTAAATAGAAAACAGTTTTGATAGATTTTAGGATGGAATACTTTTCCTTTGTATTATTCATAATTGAAGTCCTTCAAGCGAGTGATTGTATTACATGAATAAAGTACCGGTATCTTTAAGGATTGAATGAGGTGATTAAGAAATCATCGAAATTATTGCACGGCAATTATTAACGAGGGTTTGATGATATTGAATCCTGAAAAAAAAAATATATATGTAACAAGTTAGCTCGATTATGTATGAGATTTACTCACATTTTGTTGATAGAAATTAATTGTAATATTTGAATTAATTGTAACGATTTGTGATAATAATGTATGGTTTATTAATTATAAAAACCAAACTTAAAAGTCGAACTGAGTAAGGTGTGTGATATAAATTACAAAAATGTGTTATAAAAGTGTAAAATTATACAGAGAGTAAAGTATATTTGACATAAATTGAGTACTTACATTACATTGTACACATTGTTGTACGCTGATTAAAATTGGTTTGCGACCGACGATGTGATTAAAAATGAGTACAGTTTAATAATAAATAGAAACTCGATACGTATTTTGTTTTGCAAGGGCATGCAACTGTCCCTAGCAAGGACAGTTCTGTCTGAAAAATGTCAGGGAATCCGTTTGAACGGTTCGTGATTATATTCACTTAATGCTACGTTGGTGGAAACAAAATAATATGATGGCATATTCCATTTTATCTATTGGATCAGAGACCGTGATTCATTAGGAACGCGCAGTATTTGAGATAATAAAATCAAACAGAAATTCAATGAAATAAAAAAAATAAATAAAAATGAGTGAAATAAATAAATAATAAACTAAAAACGAATTGTATTGCATATGTGGGTGTGTGAATGTGTATTTCTGTGTGTGAGTATGAGTGTGTATGTGTGTATTGGTAAAATCGAAATTGTCATTGACAATATAAGATACAACTTGCAGTTGAGGAATGAAATAATCACACAGGAATGGACAATAAAGATTAGACATTCTTAATGTGATTATACTTATTGACTGGACAGTAAATTTGCATTGAGTAATGTTGAATGATATTATGATAGTAAAGTAATATTATTTATAAAAATTATCTCATAATTAGAATTGCAATTGTCGAATAATTGTAATTCATGGTGGGAAATGAGACTGTTACAGGAATGAGTGTGTAATGATTTGAACATATTCTGATTTAGAATGATTTCAAAAAGGTGTGAGTTATGTATTGTCATTTGATGTGATAATAATTGACGAATAGCCGTAAATAATATTGATCTGTTGTGAGTGAAATTCGACCATTTCGTATTTCTGAAAATACATTCGTGAAAATATGGTTCTGTAAGCATGTGAATGTTTATAGAGTGGCGAGTGTTCTGAGAAGAGATAAGCAAAGCAGATCAAGTGGTGGGTGGCACTAACAAAGGTTAGAGCCTCACTTACATCAGTAAGGGTGAATGTAGTCAGTTGTTAATTATCCGTCGTTGATTGCGAATTTTTAACAATGTTGAGAGCTAAGAATTCTGTTGGTCGTCCGCGGCTAGTGAAGCGTACAGTGCATGTACATTCAAGTGCGAATGCTGGTAATTCTAAGACACCAGGTGTGAAAGTGATAAGGCATATTAGCCGTAAACCCATGGTAAAACGTGCGTTTATTACTCCACGAGCCACTATTATTCCGCCGAAACGCCGGCGATTTTCCGAAATTATTGAGGGTCAAAGCAATATTGTCGCTGATCTTGCTGCCGTAGTAAGCAATTTAGCTGAGACCGTGAGAGCGCAGTCAGTAACTGCGAATAGAATCGAAACTAATCCATCGATTTCTGGATCGGTGGTACCTACTCAAAGGGGTATTGTGCCGGTGTTTGACCCCACGCGGACGAACGATACAATTGAGAGGTGGTGCGATCGGGTCGATCAATTACAAGAAATGTATAATTGGTCTGATCAGATGACTGCGTATCATGCAGTCCAACAGTTAAAGGGCCTGGCTCAGGATTGGTATGAGTCATTAGACAAGATTAATTACACCTGGCCAGAATGGAAAGTTAAACTACATGCTGCTTTTCCGACTCGCGGTGATATGAGTATAATGCTGCGTAAAATGTTGAACCGAACCAAATTGCCGAACGAGTCGTATATACAATATTATTACGATAAGTTAGCACTGATAACGGTATGTAAGTTGAAAGGTGCTGACGCCGTGTCTTGTATAATTGATGGTATCCAAGATCTGGTTGTGAGCACGTCGGCCACATCAGCTGATTATAAACAACCGGAGGAAATGCTGGTGTATTTAAAGCAATCTTCAGTAATTAAGCAGGCCACCAGTACTTCTGTTATCAATGAAGGTATCACGGCTCCCGTTGTACAGAAGCCCTTGCACATTAGACCCAAACATGCATGGAAATCTAATGACAGATTCGATGGTGGTAATCGATCAGGACAGTTCCGAGCACGCTGTTATACGTGCGGTAAAATGGGACATCGTGCGTTTAAATGCCCAGAGAAGTCAGTTGCAAAATTGTGACTCACTGACTCTAAAAGTGACAAATATAATAAACAAATCATAGTGGCGGGTGTAACTTTGGACTGTTTTATTGACTTTGGAAGCGCATGCAATACCATAAGGAATAGTGAGGCGATTAGATTGGGATTAAAAATTGATTGCAGTGATCGCGCGAGATTAAATGGATTTGGTGGCGCAGTTGTGAGCAGTGTGGGAAGTATTAAATGTGACGTGTCACTAGATGAAATAACTGAAAACACTAAATTCTGTGTTGTACCTGACATAGTGCAGGAGATGCCCATAATTATTGGACAGCCATTTACTGAAAAATCGGGAATTGTCGTAATTAAAACCGACAAAACGCTCCGGTTTTTGAGGACAAACTCTCCTTTGCCATTGGACATTGCAAACGTAAGTCATAAAGTAACGTTATTTCCTGTCTGTGACTTTTTAATTGCACCATCTCACGTGGGGCTTGTGCCCGTAATGACGAAAGACGCTCACAGTGCGGATGTATTCATTGATGCCAGTATACGGGTATATAATAACGTAGAATTAATTATTCCACGAGTGGTGGTACGTTTGGACAAAGATGGTAAATCCGAACTACCTGTGATTAATTTATCAAATGTTGACTTAATCATTAAATGCAAAAAACCTGTTGCTCGGGGTAATATTTGTGAACCGGAGTGTAAGCAGAAAAATGAAGATTATAGTAGTAATAATCGTAGTGATAAGAATTTAAAGTTAAAACCCATTATGAATATTAAACATAGCAAAGTAATTAATGTAAGTGAGTTAAATATAGGTTCGGTGGCTAATTCTAGCCGAGAAAAACTTTTAGAATTATTACAAAAGTACAATATGTGCTTTGCGACTGATCTATCTCAGCTTGGTTGTGCGAAGTCTGCGTGTATGGAGATTAACCTTACTGAGAATAACCCTTTCACCTACAGGCCTTATAGAATGTCAGTAATGGAGAAAGAAAAGGTTAGAAAAATAATTAATGAATTATTACATTATGATATAATTCGGGAATCAAAATCTCCATTTGCATCGCCGCTGTTATTGGTAAAAAAGAAAAACGGAGAGGATCGAATGTGCATTGACTATAGAAAATTAAACAAAGTGACAATCAAGGACCGTTTTCCCCTCCCGCGAATCGATGATCAGCTGGATAAATTAAGTGGACGTTCGGTATTCACGAGTTTGGATCTGGCGTCTGGTTATTATCAGATCCCTATAAAAGAATCCGATAAACATTTAACGTCATTTGTCAGTCCCGAGGGGCAGTTTGAGTTCAATCGAATGAGCTTTGGTTTGACCAACGCTCCTAGTGTTTTCCAGAGACTCATGAATAAATTATTGGCCAACTCGCAGGAAATCGCATCATGTTACCTTGATGATATTTTAATCCCAACTAACTCTGAGGAGGATAATCTTACCAATTTGGAAGCAGTATTGAAAATATTGCAGGGAGAGGGATTAACACTCAATTTGTCCAAATGTAAATTTCTTCAGAGTGAAGTGACTTATCTGGGGTTTAAAATATCGGCGGGTGGCGTTCAACCTAACGATCAGAAAATAGAGGCAGTACGAAATTTCCCGACTCCCCTCAATGTACATAACATACGTCAATTTGTCGGACTAACAAGTTATTTTCGACAATTTGTTAGAAATTTCGCGGAAATAGCCAGACCGCTAACTAGTATGACAAAGAAAAGTGTAGTGTGGAGTTGGGGACACGAGCAGGAGCACTCGTTTAATTTATTAAAACAACAGCTGACATCAAGACCCGTACTCAAACTGTTTCAGCATGACAAGATTACCGAAATACATACGGACGCAAGTAAACATGGTGTGGCTGGTATTCTACTGCAAATGCACGACAAACTTCATCCAGTTGCGTATTATAGTCGCCAAACGAGCGCCGCCGAAAGTAATTATCACTCGTATGAACTGGAAACTTTAGCTGTGGTGGAAACTGTTAAAAAGTTTAGAACCTATTTGTTAGGCATTGATTTTAAAGTGGTCACCGATTGCAATGCCTTAAGGACAGCATGTACAAAAAGAGACATTATTCCCAGAATCGCGAGGTGGTGGCTGGAAATGCAGGAGTTTACGTTTACTGTTGAATATCGCAAGGGTTCGAGAATGGCACATGCTGATGCTCTCAGCCGGAACCCCAATGTAAACGAGCCTCCACAGGAAGAATTTAGGCTTTTCCGAATTGAACAGGCAGATTGGGTGCTCTCGGCTCAACTCACAGATGAAAAAATTAATTATATCCGGCAAGTTTTATCAACCCCGCCACAGACTGATTATGAAAAACAAATTTACAAGGATTATTCCTTAAATAAAGGACGCATATATAAAAAAACGCTTCGTGGAATGCAGTGGTTAGTACCGCGGGGATTACGGCAGCGTGTATTGCATAAATCGCATGACCATATGGGTCATTTTTCCGTAGCCAAAACATTGGAATTCCTAAGTCGGAAGTACTGGTTCCCCAAAATGCGGCAGTATACCGAAAAATATATATCCGGGTGTATACCATGTTTATACAATAAAATACCTGCAGGGAAGAAGCCCGGGTTTTTGAATCCTATTGGAAAGATTCCCAAACCATTTCACACCTTACATATCGACCATTTGGGTCCCTTTAAAAGGACTCCCCGTGGTAATTTGCATCTTGTAGTGGTCGTGTGCGGTTTCACGAAATATACTTTCTTGTGCCCTGTCAGAACAGTGCAAACAAAACATGTCACAAACTATCTCCAAAGTATATTTGCGTTGTTTGGTCCACCAGCACGAATAGTGAGTGATAGAGGCACCGCATTTACCTCGAAGGAGTTTAAACTTTTCTGCGAGACGCACTCCATATCGCACATCATGAACGCGGTTAGTACACCCAGAGCGAACGGACAGGTAGAGCGCTTTAATCGAACCCTAATAGCGGCTTTAGCGACATCCAGTGAAAGTGAAAACAAATGGGACTCAGTGGTTAACAGAGTACAATTCGCAATTAATTGTACGATGCATCACACCACCAGAAGATCGCCATACCAATTAGTATTTGGGGATATGCCGCGTGATGGTAACGACAGATTAGGAGAAACGGTTAAAATTACGGAAACTATTCGGGAAGATATAGCGGCAATTAGGCAAGAAGTAGAGAGGAGATTAAATAACGATCAAGTCAAACAAAAGGAACGCTATGACAAACATCGAAAGATCCCTAAAGTATACACTATTGGAGAATTAGTGTTAATACGTGTTAATCCTACAGGAGAGGGATCCAGCAAAAAGTTATCGCCTAAATATGCCGGACCTATGCAAATTGTGGAGGTACTGCCTAATGATAGATATAGAGTGGCTGATTTACCCGGAACTAACCGTAATAAACGCCCGAGGTATTATAATGTCATTGCGGTGGACAGAATGAAGAAGTATTCTGCAAATGCAGACATTTCTGGTTCCGAGGAAGAAAATAATGAAAGCGAAGCCGAGGCGGATTCGCAAATGGATTAAAACGTGCCTAACTGCCAGGACAATTTATCGATAGTGTCTTGTCAAATTAAAATACGTGTAATGGTAATCATATTAATAAAAATAGTTTTGCGTTACCTATCTATTTTAATTTATTTAAATTTGAAAAAAAAAAAAAAACAATATATATATAAATATATATTCTTTGATCATGATTGATTTAATTGATTTCACAATGGATTGTGATGGGTTGTAAGTGAGAATGATTTTTACTTCTCGAGACGAGATGTTGCAGGATGGCCGAATGTAACAACCACTTTTATGTGATTGGTCCTTAATTAATTAATTAATAAAGGGAGGAGCTGATGATCGATTAATTCACAATGGAGAAGGCATTATTAAGGCAAGCCGGCGCGAGTTGGCGGGGCGCGCGCCAGACAGAGGCAGCGAGTTATAAAGAGAGACAACAGGGACGCTGCTTGGGGGTGAACTCGGAGCGAGAACAGTTGACTCGGGGGCGTAAAAGAATTAGGATGGATCTGATAATACGTTCTCGGTGAATGTGTGTACATGTGTGTGATCTATTGGTGTTTAATTATTGGAATAATTCGAGTATGGCAATAATTAAGGTCTGTGCTGAATTTTATATTTTGCCGGAATATACCCAGAAAGGATTGTGGAGCTCCTGTATTAATATACAGAGCGGCGTCATAATAATGACGTGAGATGAATACGGGGTTCTCCATATAAATATTGCTTCATTGGCATGTTATGCGTACCGATATTAAATATGGTGCGAGATGATTGTTTAAGCCGCACGTTAGTGCCCTTACAATCATGCGCCAAACTATAATAGATTGTTTAAGCCGCACGTTGGTGCCCTTACAATCATGCGCCAAATTATAATAGATTGTTAAAGCCGCACGTTGGTGCCCTTACAATCATGCGCCAAATTATAATAGATTGTTGAAGCCGCACGTTGGTGCCCTTACAATCATGCGCCAAATTATAATAGATTGTTGAAGCCGCACGTTGGTGCCCTTACAATCATGCGCCAAATTATAATAGATTGTTGAAGCCGCACGTTGGTGCCCTTACAATCATGCGCCAAATTATAATAGATTGTTGAAGCCGCACGTTGGTGCCCTTACAATCATGCGCCAAATTATAATAGATTGTTGAAGCCGCACGTTGGTGCCCTTACAATCATGAGCCAAAGTATAATAGATTGTTGAAGCCGCACGTTGGTGCCCTTACAATCATGCGCCAAATTATAATAGATTGTTGAAGCCGCACGTTGGTGTCCTTACAATCATGAGCCAAAGTATAATAGATTGTTGAAGCCGCACGTTGGTGCCCTTACAATCATGAGCCAAAGTATAATAGATTGTTAAGCCGCACGTTGGTGCCCTTACAATCATGAGCTAAAGTATAATAGATTGTTGAAGTAGCATAAAAATGCTCTTCCAATTATGGGATGTAAAAACAATAGCGCCAGATTATAATTAATAAGCGTTAAGTCTAGAAATAAATATAAGTATGAATGAACATGCGGAAACTATATGCGCCTCGATATAATGCGCAATGTGTACACATATTAGGGAATTCAGTTACAATTAATTAGACATTAGATTTGAGAGTAGTTAGTTATATTGCATCCAGAACCTGTATCCCAAATAGAAAATCGTATATTAGAATTGAGTTTAACAAAAATTGTACTGTTTTCAAATACGCTATTACCGTCCGATTAAGAACGTATTACGAATGTCTGTTGGAATAAATGGCGCCAAAATTAGAATGGGTTTTGTGATTGAATGTGTGTTTTAAATGGGTATGATTGGTACGAAATAAATTAGAAGTGTTGGCCCAGATGAATCATCAAATTCAGTAAAATGGTTAAGTTTTGTAATTCTGCAATCCACTGCGATGACAACGGAAATCCTAGCATGCTAGGCAGGGGGTTGTGAAGGGCGGAAAGCCCCCTGGTAAGTTGTGATTCCAATTAAATTATATTTGGTGTATTAAAAGGCTTTATTATTTATATGAACTCGTGACCCGGCAATGGAATGCGAAATCAGGGGATCCTGTCTGATTGGGCCATCTTGACAAGTCACATGGTGGTAATGTAGACCCAATAAGTAAGTGACGCATGAGTAATTAGAATATGTATACGCCCATATTATTATATGATTAGAGAGCAATTGAAAATGGCGAAAAATTTGTACGCCCAGGAATTGTGCTCCTAACACTACAATGTAAAATCTAGTACGTCATGGCCTGCGTGTCCAGCAAAGGATGTCATGTTTATTTTGTAACACTTTTTATATGAAATTACTGTGCAAAGTATTCCGTCTATGCTGGACTTGTCTAATTTCTCATTAGCGATGTGTGAATGAACAACACATTATTTTCTGTCGAAACTATTTAAAAATAGCACTTTGTTTCAAAATGTACACACAATATATGATTACGAAAGTAAAAACAAAATTTGGTACGAATGGTACTACAGTTTAATTTAATGGATTAGAAAATAGAGGCCGAAAGACCAAAGGTCAGCAACTTTCTGTTGGATGAAACCTAGTTTGAAATTATAATTCATATCGCCACATTTTATTATATTTCTGACCTTGAAACATCTAATTTTGTTTAAAATTTAACAAAAAGCATTGACTGTAGTGTTCGAGATATGTCGTTAAAGTTTGAAATTTTGAAAAATATGCAAATATCGTTAAAAAAAATCTATTTTTTACCACCGGTAAAATAATGGTGAGAATCAAATTTAGTACAAAAAAGTATCGCAAAAAAATATATATTTTGAGAATCATCGGTCAAATAATGGTGCATTGCTTTTTTTATAATTAGTCAGAAAAAAGTACCAAAGGTAGAAAAACCAATAGTATTGCTTTTTTTTTATGATTAGTCATAGAAAAACCAACAACATTTCAGCATTCACAAAAATGCACCGAAAGTAGAAAAAAAACAGTAGCATTGCCCTTTATAATTACTCAGGAAAATATACCAAAGGTAGAAAAACCAATAGCATTGTTTTTTATAATTACTCGGAAAAATATACCAAAGGTAGAAAAACCAATAGCATTGCATTTTTTTATAATTACTTACAAAAATGTACCAAAGGTAGAAAAACCAATAGAATTGCATTTTTAAAATTATTCAGAAAAATGTACCAAGGTAGAATAGAATTGCATTTTTATAGTTACTCAGAAAATGTACGAAATGTAGAAAAACTAATAGCATTGCTTTTTTTATAATTAGTTATAAAAATGCATCAAAGGTACAAAAACCGACTGCATCTCTTTTTACTCATAAAAATGTACCAAAGGTAGAAAAACTAATAGAATTGCTTTTTTATAATTACTCAGAAAAATATACCAAAGGTAGAATAGCATTGCTGTTTTTATAATTAGTTATAAAATTGCATCAAATGTAGAAAAATCAACAGCAATTATTTTTTAATTTACTCTCAAAAATGTACCAAAGTAGAAAAACCTATAGCATTGCTTTTTTCATAATTACTCGAAAAATGTACTAAAGGCAGAAAACAAATAGCATTGCTTTTTTTAAAGTTACTCAAAAAAATGTTCGAAAGATAGAATAGCATTGCTTTTTTATAATTACTTAGTCATAAAAATGTATCAAAGGTAGAAAAACCAATAGCATTGCTTTTTATAATTACTTAGTAATAAAAATGTATCAAAGGTAGAAAAACCAATAGCGTTGAAATTTTTATAACTACTCAGAAAAATTTACCAAAGGTAGAATAGCATAGCTTCTTTATAGTTACTCAGAAAATGTACCAAGGGTAGAAAAACCAATAGCATTGCTTTTTTCATAATTACTCAGAAAAATGTACCAAGGGCAGAAAACCCAATAGTATTGCTTTTTTATAATTACTCAGAAAAATGTACCAAAGGTAGAAAATCCAATAGCATTGCTTTTTTATAATTACTCAGAAAAATGTACCTAAGGTAGAAAAACCAATAACATTGATTTTTTTATAATTACTCAGAAAAATGTACCAAAGGTAGAATAGCATTGCCCTTTTTATAGTTACTCAGAAAATGTACCAAGGGTAGAAAAACCAATAGCATTGTTTTTTTTTTATAATCAGTCATAAAAATGTATCAAAAGTAAAAAAACCAACAACATTTAATTTTTTATTTTACTCACAAAAATGTACCAAAGGTAGAAAAACCAATAGCATTGCTTCTTTATAATTACTCAGAAAAATGTACCAAATGTAGAATAGCATTGCTTTTTCTATAGTTACTCGGAAAATGTTCCAACGGTAGAAAACCCAATAGCGTAGCTTGTTTTATAATTGGTCGATAAAAATGTGTAGCAGGTAGAAAAACCAACAGACTTTATTTTTTTTAATGTACTCACAAAAATGTACCAAAGGTAGAAAAACCAATAGCATTGCTTCTTTATAATTACTCAGAAAAATGTACCAAATGTAGAATAGCATTGCTTTTTCTATAGTTACTCGGAAAATGTTCCAACGGTAGAAAACCCAATAGCGTACCTTGTTTTATAATTGGTCGATAAAAATGTGTAGCAGGTAGAAAAACCAACAGACTTTATTTTTTTTAATGTACTCACAAAAATGTACCAAAGGTAGAATAGGCAATAAAAGCCAATAGTATTGCTTTTTTATAGTTAGAAAAATGTACTAAAGGTAGAATAGCATTCCCTTTTTTATAATTACTCAGAAAAATGTATCAAAGGTAGAAAAACCAATAGCATTGCATTTTTTTATGATTACTCAGAAACATGTACCAAAGGTAGAATAGCATTGCTTTTTTTATAATTACTCAAAAAATGCACCAAGGGCAGAAAAACCAATAACATTTTTTTATAATTAACTACTCAGAAAAATGTACCACAGGTAGAAAAACCGATAGCAATAGTCTAATAAAGATTCATCTTTCTCTTTCTGCACCACTTTTTCATTCATAAAATTGTTCCAAGTTACTGTTAATTGTTACTAAGAATATTAATATTATTGATATCTTTTAGCAACTTGAGACTGGATCATTATAAGTGGATAAAGCATTTTTGACAAATTCTAATGTAAAAAGAAACCATTTTTTTTTTGCCCACGATACTGAAACCTGCCGATTTAAAAAAACATAGCTATAATAAAATTTAAACAAAACCTACAGCAAATTATTTCTAACATATCTAATAGAAAAACAGTTTCTGCTTGTTTTCCATTCATTTGTTTTAAATCTTCAATTGTAACTTGTCTATTTGATGAAATTGTATTTTTGAATATACATATTTCAAATAAATTTTAGTTTGCTATTCAAGGGTATGATTACAGCATCGCTACCATCAATAAAACAAAAATCTACCATTTGATATATCAATTGGCAGAGATGATTCAAAAAGTCACGACGGAATCATGACGTCATGAAGTCAGCTAAAAACATGAAAAATATCGAGTGATTCAAAAAAGCATTCATCGAAGTTGCTATGAAAATAAAAGGATAGGTATAAAATGTATGTCTTAGTTTGCCGTTGTCAAATTTGATAGATTTGTCAGAGCTACATTTTGTGAGTGTAAAATATGTTTGATCTGAACGTTATGGTTATTACCGGTGCAAAAATTGATGGGTTTAACAAATTAACAGCAAGTTGTTTCCAACATAACTACTAGAAAAACAGTTTCTGCTCGTTTTCCATTTATCAATTTTAAATCTTCACTTGTAACTTGTCTATTTTGACGAAGTTGTATTTTTGAATATACATATTTCAATTAAATTTTTGTTTGCTATTCAAGGGTATGATTACATCAGTAAAACATTAATATTGTTCCCATCCTTATCAATTGCTCCCATATTGCTCCCATCAATAAAACAAAAAGCTATACTCTGATTTTTCTAAACTGGCGTGCACGTCATCAAAATAATAATCATAATAATGATGGCACAATTTTACAAGGTTGCCAGCTGTCCTGGGTATTTAAAAATGGCTGCAATCAGCTGTTCCGCCCGTGCAATCTTGTGCGACAGTGCGCGGTTCGTATCATATTCGTCGACTTCTCTGCCGTTTTTCGTACAGATATCAATCCTGTGGTTATGGATTAACATCTACAATGGCAAAATATGCATTGTTTTAATCGATCAAATGTAACAAGTTAGACGTCAAAGAAGTTTGGTTATACACACATGTATGAGCATGTGTTAGTGACATAGATGTGGCATCGTCGCCGAAAAAATATCACGCCTGCCAACATAACATGATTTATTACATGATTGGCAGGCGAAAATTGTGTCCGCGGTTAATACACCGATTACCTATTTATAACCACCGGTGATCAGTGTTATGTAACAAATGATCCTCAGATTAATTTCGATTCTTAAACTATTGTTATGCATATTCTCGAAAACAATCACGTTGGTACAAAAAAACCTCATCACACAGCTGTTTGATGACGTGCACGCCAGTTTAGAAAAATCAGAGTATACCATTTGATATATCAATTGACAGAGATGTTTCAAAAAGTCATGACGGAATTATGACATCATGAAGTCAGCTATAAACATGAACATATCGAGTGATTCAAAAAAACTTTCATCGAAGTTGCTATGAAAATAAAAGGTTTAAAATGTATGTCTTAGCTTACCGTTGTCAAATTTGATAGATTTGTCAGAGCTAGAATTTGGGAATGTGAAATACATATTTCAATTAAATTTTTGTTTGCTATTCAAGGGTATGATTACAGCATTGCTCCCATCAATAAAACAAAAAGCTACCGTTTCAAAAAGTCATGACGGAATCATGACTTCATGACGTAGCTAAAAACGTGAAAAATATCGAGTGATTCAAAAAAACTTTCATCGTAATTGCCAGATATAAAATGTATGTCTTGAAGTTGCCATGAAAAAAAGGGTAGATATAAAATGTATGTCTTACCTTACAGTTGTTAAATCTGAAAGATTTGTCAGAGTTCGAATTTGTGAATGTGAAATCTTTCTGATCTGAACGTTATGGTTATGACCGGTGTAAAAATTGATGGGCAGTGGGTTTATTGCACACATTTGAAGATTTCCAAGACACTTTTCCAGAAGTGATCGTTTACCTTGATAAATTCAGCAGTAAAGTAATTCTGACATACGTATTTTTTTCATGGCACGCTTTGACGAAAGAAATTTTGAATAACATGTTATTTTAAGAACGCAAAAAAATTAAAGAAAAGGAAAACTCGGTGTTAAGAATTTTTTTTCGTAAACGAAATAATAACAAAGCGTTACTTCGTACATTATTTCAGTTTGTTATATAATTTCAAAGGAATTTGCTTTGATTGTTACATTTAATTTTGAATGCGCACCCACTGACAGGCATGACAATAAAAAAACGTATTTATACAAATGTGTTAATTAAATTTAATTAAATTAATACCCAAAGTTCCCACCAGAAATTCCTTCGTTCCCGATTAACAGCCGCGTTCCAGGAAATTGCAGGCGGAAAACTTACCTTGAGTTCCAACAAGTATGAGCGGTATTTCAGCGGAGTTCCGAAAATGGGACATCTTCGTGTAGTAGTTGTAAATGGCGTTGAACGAGGACTCGTTCTCCAGGCTGAACACGAAAATGACCGCGTCCACCCACGCAGTGAACTGCAAAACAAGAGGATTACGCAATTAAAAAAGGGCCAACGTCAGTTCTGCTGATGGGACAAATGGCATGCGAACAATAAACCGATCAAAATCGGGAATCGCAAAATTCGCAATCCAGGATTGACGTTTTTTGTGTTTGAAACGAGTCCGATGTGAAAGCCGGCGTGCATGTAGAAGTAGAATGGGGAAAGTAAAATCCGCGATGGAAATGACCTAAGGGCAGCTAGAAAGCGGACGCCGAGCCGCAAAAATGGGATAAGAGGAGCGTGCGGCGCGCGCCAAAACGTTTCGTCAAGTTTGTAATATCATCCTTCTTCCGCGGGAAGACAAAGGGATATCGGATGAGCCGGCGATGCTCCGGTTCTCGCGATGGAAAAGTGAGCAGTGTGTTACCTCGAGGTGCACGGGATAACTGAAGGATTTCCGCCGCCAAAACAGCCCTAAGGGCGCTGTTTAGAATAACAAAAACCGTCGCAAGGTGGTGAGCACCCTCGAAACCGCGCGCCAGAGGGTTTTGTGAGAAAGGGCCCGGCGAACGGGAAAACTGGATCCCAACCGTAGGTTTTTTTCGTGGGTACGATAAGCAGGGAAAAAAGGGCGCCCGCATTTTTTTTTTAGTTAATTCGATGTGCAACTTACGGTGTTCGCCGGGGGATGATTGGAGAGCGCCGAACAACCCCTTCGGACGGCGGGAAATGCACTGACTCAAGTTGGGCCGCGTAGGGCGCCGGTGGCGTCGCGACGCCGCCCGCCGCCCCCCATCTCTCTCCCACAGCAGCGCCGTGGCGCCATGTAAAATGCATGTGGGAGCGTCTCTCTTCGCTGCAATGCCCCGACAATCGATACCACCCCCCGGAATATTGCATTGCATTATAAATATATAGCGTTTTTGTTATAATTTAATTTGCAATATTTTAAAAATTAAATCCCACGCCGTTTCTTGCTCGGCTTACTCAGAATTTATACTCCAGATAATTAATCCTATTATAAGCTGTAACTTTGCAATTATTTACGATTAAATACGATGTAAGAGGATTTAACGGGAAAGGGGTGCGCACTTTGGAGCGCCGAACTCAAATGCTATTATCTTCAGAGCAATAAAAATATTTAAAAGCTTACGCTCTTATTACAAACGACCGTTTAAATTATGCACATTGAGCTAATTTAAAATCTAATAGCACCAAATTTCTGGAACGCACCAGGCTCCTATAAAGCAAATATATGAGGTAGAAATCAAATCCTGAAAACGCATTTCATAAAAAAAGCAAATACTCGGCCATCTGAAAACATCACATTGGCAAATACTATATATTGCTCGCCTTCGATGCTCATACATACGTAGTAACAAACGTGCAAAAATCCAGGACCATCAAATTAAAAACTTTGGTCTAAATTTCGCAAAATTATAAATCAAATCAGTATAGTGAGAATATATTTACATATGTATAAATTTACTCAAAAAGCTCAATTCATATTAATATAAAACATCAATTGAAGAAGAAACTTTGCGCAACTTTATTTTATTTAATTTACGTCTTTTTAGAATGATATTAAAAACGAATTTGAAATAGATGATTGAAACGAAAAGGCCCGCAATATGTTTATGGCAATTAAATTTGAAAGTTATTGACCCAATCGTAGACCCACCCAATCTGCTATGTGAAATTGTGTTTGCGTTCAGATGAAATTGCTTTTGAAAATTGCAAATTCTGTTGCAATTATTGCAAAATGGGAATTCATGGGTGATAAATTAAGTTCGTTATTATGAGTTCTGGTTTCATTTGTATGAAATCAGAGTATGTTATTATGCAATCTGCAATATGAAATCAATGTATTGTAAAAGGTATGCATCATATAATGTAAATCAAACTTTGTATACTTATCATGGAAACGAAGACAACAAAAAAGGGAAAAAAAAGAAACAATAGACGAAAAGAGAACAAAAACGAAAGAGAAGATAAGAGCTTACAGACTGAAAGAAAGCACACGCTTTCAGAAGTATCAAGAGGAAATGAGAAAGTTGAGTAAACAAGAAACACAATACGGAGTAGAGAACAAATGGAGTACTTTGAAAAACAGCATAATAAAAGCAGCAAAAATAAGTTGTGGAACGAAGAAAATAACAAAAACGAAAGAGAAGATAAGAGCTCACAGACTGAAAGAAAGCACACGCAGACAGAAATATCATGAGGAGATCAGAAGGTTGAGTAAACAAGAAACACAATACGGAGTAGAGAACAAATGGAGTACTTTGAAAAACCACATAATAAAAGCAGCAAAAATAAGTTGTGGAACTTAGAAAATAACAAAAACCAAAGAGAAAATAAGAGCTTACAGATTGAAAGAAAGCACATGCAGACAGAAATATCAAGAGGAGATGAGAAGGTTGAGTAAACAAGGAACACAATACGGAGTAGAGAACAAATGGAGTACTTAGAAAAACAGCATATTAAAAGCAGCAAAAATAAGTTGAGGAACTAAGAAAATAACAAAAACGAAACAGAAGATAAGAGTTTACAGACTGAAAGAAAGCACATGCAGACAGAAATATCAAGAGGAGATGAGAAGGTTGAGTAAACAAGGAACACAATACGGAGTAGAGAACAAATGGAGTACTTTAAAAAAACAGCATAATAAAAACAGCAAAGATAAGTTGTGGAACGAAGAAAATAACAAATACAATGGAGAGAAGAACATAATGGTAGAAGATGACCAGCAAATAAAAGAAAAACAATTAAATTGCAGAAATACGTAACAACAAAGGACAAAAAAGTCTACGAAAAATACCAACAACAACGAAAGGAAGTAATCAGGGAGGTAAAGAAAGCCAAAGAAGAATCCGAGATAAAATTTCGGGAAAAAATGAATGAAAATTTTCGAGAGAACCAGAAGCTGTTCTTTGGAACAATAAAACAACTTGGACAAAAAAAGAGTACAACATAAGTAGCGTAAAGACCAAAAAGGGAAACATAATCAGAGAAGGAACGAAAATAATGCAAAGATGGAAGGAATAGTTTGAAGAATTGACAACTACTAAAGCGGAGGAGATAGAAGAAGTAAAACACTACCAAGAATAAAGCGCAATGGAAGAGATTGAAGAAATAGAGGAGGTGATTGAAGTAATAAGAAAAATGAAAAACGGCAAAGCAGCAGGACTGGACGAAATAACACCGGAAATGATGAAGGGACTTGGATTAGAAGGCATAGAAAAACTAACAGAACTATTAAATGAAATAGTAAAAGGAGGAAAAATCCCAGTAGAATG
The DNA here is from genome assembly GCA_951805005.1 of Othius punctulatus. Lineage (NCBI taxonomy): Eukaryota > Metazoa > Arthropoda > Insecta > Coleoptera > Staphylinidae > Othius > Othius punctulatus. The sequence continues at coordinate 19,649,990 of OX638145.1, forward strand.
GAATACAGGAATCGTCCTACCCATATATAAAACAGGAGACAAAAGAGACTGTAATAACTACAGAGGGATCACACTATCAAGTGTCCCAGGAAAAACACTAGCCAGAATAATCGAAAAAGGAACACAAGAGGCAGTAGATGAGACGATAGAAGACAACCAGTATGGATTCGGAAATGTAAAAAGCACACAAGACTTAATTTTCTTAATCAGACAAATCAGCGAAAAGCTAATTAAGAAGAATAAAGACGTACATATATCCTTCGTAGACTTGAAGAAAGCTTTCGACAGGATAAGAAAAGAAGATATATGGAAGGAGCTAGAACAGAGAGGAGTAAAAAAGAAGATTATCGAAATCATAAAAGCAATGAAGAACAAGAACAACAAGAATATAGTGTGGACCAATAACGAAGAATCAGAAAAATTTTAAACAAAAATAGGTGTAAAACAGGGGTGCATACTCAGCCCAATGCTATTGGCCATTTTATGGTTAGACAAAGCCATAAAATCAGCAAAGAGAAAAAACATGAAAACACTGAAAGTGGGACACTGGAAAATGGAAGAAACGAAGGTAGTAGAAATGATATTTGCAGACGAAATGGACCATGGTGATCAAGGCAGAAACTGAAGAAGACCTACAACAGAATATACGCTTACCTATTGACATAGCCTCTTGTGTCACCAAATGGTCCTTCAAATTAAAATTGAAACAATTCCTTATACGAGATAAGTTGTGGAACGAAGAAAATAACAAATACAGCGGAGAGAAGAACATAATGGCAGAAGGTGACCAGCAAAAAACCAGCAAAGAAAAACAATTAAATTGCAGAAATACGTAAGAACAAAGGTGAAAAAAGACTACGAAAAATACCAACAACAACGAAAGGAAGTAATCAGGGAGGTCAAGAAAGCCAAAGAAGAATCGGAGAAAAAATTTCGGGGAAAATATGAATGAAAATTTTCGAGAGAACCAGAAGAAACCAAAGACCATTAAATATGCTATTATTCTATCGAGGAATTTATTCCTTAAAGATTATAACTGTAATTAAGTAATGTTTGTATTGTACAATATCTTTGACAGTAACTTCTACAGTATCTACTAACTTCTACTCATCTACAGTATATTTGACTTTTCGTATGTATCTTCAGGAATAAAATATTTAAAAAAACAATAAGAGGAAATTACATAACATGAAAAAGGATAAACTCAAACGTAAAAATTAGTTAGTGAGTTTTCGAAAGTACATTTTATATATCGCTGGTTGGTACTGATGACACAACTCAAAAATTGTAAACTTTAGAAGAGGAGTGTTTTAAGTTTTATATTGTTGAAAATATTAAACGCAGACCTTGGTTATAATTATTATTGATTATTGCAAAAGTATTTAGTACCATACTATTGAGCCTTTTGTATTTTTTGCAATAAAAGTAAATTTGAGATTTTCTGAGCTGTGTTACTATCAATGCCAAGACGCGATATCTATGAACCCTGACCACTGTCCATGTTCAATTGGCCCACACACAAAATTTGTAGAGTTGTTATCAATTATCGCTCAAGGAGCAAAACCTGCCGCTAGAATGTAATATCATCAGTAATATCAGACATGTAATATCTAAGACATGTAATATCTAAGACATGTAATATCTAAGACATGTAATATCTAAGACATGTAATATCTAAGACATGTAATATCTAAGACATGTAATATCTAAGACATGCAATATCTTAGACATGCAATATCTAAGACAAAATATGCTATTTAGAGAAATATAGGAGAGATATGAGTACAATGGAGCGTGTAAAAAATCGAAAATATTCAAAAACGTAGTTTTCTTGCATTCCATTACCTAATATACATTCACGACCTTCTTGCAACCGAGTTGGCTGGGTTTTCATTTTGTCATGTTGGACAAACTGCCTCAGTGATGCAACGGAAGTTAATTATTTTTTTGTGTCGATGTCTGTTAGACATTTGCTTCCTACCACGTTGTCAGATTTATCCTTTTCTGCAGTTCCATTTTCATCTCTAATAATTTAAACTTTACATCTGGCAACAATGTTACTTAAAAAATATAACCCCAAATTGAATACAACTTAACCTAAAAAAAGTTCAATTGGGGAATTCAGATATTTCCGAAACACTAGATATTTAAGATAGAAGACAAGATATTTAAGACAATAAAAATTACTAGATAATCATAGACTTCCCTGACGCAAAAACATCGTGAATGGAGAGTACATGGTGTCTATTTGTGACTTAAAATAACGTCAGCATTACACCCTTAACGTATGGCAGGTATAAAGACGGGACACCCTGTATACTAGAGTAGTCTTAACTGTCGAAATCACTCCCATCAAGTCGTTCTCGAACTGAATATTAATCAAGATGGCATAAAAAACGAAAATTTCGTGAATTTAAAAGCATTGTAAATATATCAACGTTGATTTTGATTTCTTAGTTGTTCGATAATGGCGACAAGATTGGACCAACATTCTCAAAATGGATTTTTTTTTGGATTTTTACTATAATTTTTTTAAGTTTTAATCTTTGTGGGCAAGGGGGGAGTCAGGGGGGTTTAATTGGCCAGGAAATTTGCCCCAAACGGACCCGCAGCAACAGCAAATTTCCCAAAAATCGCCATTTTTTCGTTAGGCGATTATATAAGTTGAGCACGATAACTGGGTTACACCCTGTATATAAGTTTATTTATATTTCCATGATGGCCCCCTGAACATTGCTTTCTACTGCCATAGTGTGTGCTATATATCCTTGATGGCCCCCTTGTGTGCTATATATGTCCTTGATGGCCCCCTGAACATTGCTTTCTACTGCCATAGTGAGTGCTATATCACTCATTGTAGAAATTTGACAAGTTCCATTGGGGAATTTAGGTATTTCCGAAACACTACTAAAATTACTAGATATTCATAGACTTCCCTGACGCAAAAACATCGTGAATGGAGAGTACATGGTGTCTATTTTTGACTTAAAATGACGTCAGCATTACACCCTTAACGTATAGCAGGTGTGAAGGTCCCGTCTTCATACCTGCCATACGTTAAGGGTGAATCCAGGATTGAAACACTACTAAAATTACTAGATATTCATAGACTTTCCTGACGCAAAAACATCGTGAATAGAGTATTGAATTATGTATTGCTAACGGCGAGGCTTAAGGTGGCTATGAAAACATTTCGATTGTAAAACAATTGATGGTGCAATTGTTATCAATGATGGAGAGATGACAGGCAATTGATGACCTTTCTTTTCTTATTTTAGTCCTAATCAGTTTCACTTGTTCTAATTAGTTCCGTTATTTATGTGTTTTCAAAATGTTATTTACAAAATAAAAATGGATAATTATACCTTAGTTAGTTTAAATGATCTTCAATACACGCCAATAACAGAAATTTTATCAAGTGGGCCAACTGAAGCTGGACTTTGCTCGTATTTCTCAGTAGACTGACTGTTATTATACATGTAGCAAAACTGCCTCATTCTGTAAAACTGACATATGTAAAAAAAATGTAAAGTTTTTTTCTAACATGCAAATAAATATTATTATTATTATAGAATTTTAGGTATTTCAGGTAATTTGTGTATTTTGTGCAAAATACAAATTCATGGACAATTGTGAAAACTTTAGCGATAATTTCGCCACCATAATGGCAGATTAACATTTATAACACTTCTTGCATTTTATACCAATTTACATAGGGATGTTTTTGTAACTCCACTTTATAATATGACAGAATGTCGTATGTGTTATTTGAACCATAATCAAGTTTGTACCAATAGTCTAATAAGGATGTGAGTAACCATAACTGGGAAATGATCTCATTACCTCATTGTCTCGTGTCAATGCAGAAGCCACATACGACCTTCTGCCATAGTGGTAGCGATTTTAAGGCGAATTCGTGGAGTATCAGCCTCAGTAATCTTGTCAACTTTTTTTCTCATTCATGTTAATGTGAAGGCTTTTGAAGAGAAAAACTAAAAGACATAGACAAAGAATCAACAATAAATTTTTAAAAATTCCATTTTTTAACAATGTTCATTGGAGAATAAAAAAGGAAACAAATATGAAAATAAAATAAAAAATAGAAAGAAAAAGGAAAATACTAAAACCAAATAACCCATACTAAGTTTTTAGAAATTAAGGTAACAGATCTTTGGGATAGACTCGAATTAAAAATTGTCTTAAGTAGGTATATTGTAAATATCTATAATAAAACACAGTTTATTAGCTCTGCTCTATATGAATTTTCTAAAAACGTATTTTTAACTCTAAATATTAAAAAAACTATTATTATTTAACTATCGAGCAAATAGACTGATTTGTACAATGGGCTGAATTGAATGCAATTTCAACTCTAAATATAAAAAAAAACTATTATTATTTAACTATCGAGCAAATAGACTGATTTGTACAATGGGCTGAATTGAATGCAATCTACTCGACATTCAATTTGGTATTAAATTTCTAGTGAACACAAACAGAATGACATCCAGTTTGGTCCTGTCTAGGAAAGTGCGCCCAGCCGTAATCAGATCATCGCATTGTTTTCATCCCCTGATCCCAACCCCTCGCGCTGTTCCAATCTGCAGACAGAAATCAACAGCATCTCAGCACTTATTCCCTTCAAGGGCGCAATCGGGCGTGGGTTCATTGTGCGGATAATGACAACTGTCGGGCCAGCAAGTTTTTGTTTCCACCCCATCAGCAGAAGATCCGTTCGTCTCACAATTAAGTGATAACGATGATTTGCTCTTGAAAAAGCGCTGGATTCGTTTATACCTCGAGGAAATCTCGTGGAAATCCCGTGGAAAGCGCTATCTGATTCCAGGACACGGACGAGACGACGCCGGCGCCGGCGTCGGCCCAGGAGGCGCCTGGAAACCTGGGCGCACTCGACAGTCGGGCACGCAACGCACGTATTTATTACCCACACGAACGCACACGTAACGTTAATATTTGCCCTAATCATGGCATCTGAGCGTTATCAGAACATGCTGGCGCTTGGGGTTATTATTGTGTGTTGGCTTAGCCGTACAACCGTAATTATCCCTAAGTGTACGAACCTGCAATTCCGGAGGTCCACCTTCATCCCTAATCAGCAGGAGGTAGCTCTGGTTATCCACGAGGATCTCCTTCTTGAACCTGCCTCCCTCCGGCGATTCCTCCTGCATGTACGAGCCCGTCAGGTAGCGGTGGACGAGGGCCGACTTCCCGGAGGACAGGGAGCCGACGATTCCCAGCCTGAGGTCCGGCACCGACCGGGAGAGCGTCCATTCCTGGCTGTTCACGAAGGAATCTGCAAAAAGGAGGAATATCCTGTAAGTCCTGGGGGTCGTGTCGTGCTTTGAGGTAATTGGGTTATGCGACGCGGCTCGTTTAGAAAGTTGGGAAGATTTTCAATGCTTTGGAAATTCGGTAATCGTGTTAGAATAATTTGCGAAGAGAGAAGACTGATGTGATGAGGAGAATGAGACGGAGTCACGGGGTCTAATAGAGCGCCCGCTGCATTTAATGGTGACACAGAAAATCTAATTACTTAGCTTGATATAGATTTACACCAAATACAAGATGATCGTATCTTATGGCTTAAAAACAGTATAAAAACTGTTATATTCGTGGTTTTGGCTATAACAATTGAGGAGCTCCAAACGAAAACATCATTTAGATTAGAAAACAAAAAAATTGAATCGTTTAAGATTTCGAAAACGAACATTATTTTTGTTTTCAGCCTTACTCTCATAAAATACGGAAAAACTTTTTATCAAAGAAATTTATCAAAACGAAATCCGTATTTTATTTGCTACGATACTTTCACAAGCTCCAAATTATAGTTCATATATTTATTGTTATAGTTTCACAACAAATTGTAGTACTTTTTAAGATTTTTACTACTTAAGGCTGATTAGTAGATTTCTTACGCGACGCAACGTTACGCTGTGTCAATGCTATCGCTATGGGCATTTTAAGGGGATTATATACAAATTTGTGTATTAATCACGACTAGTAAACCGTTCCCTTTTAAGGGGATCATAACAGGGGTATGAATTCTCAAAAAATCATAAACGTTTTAAGATGGAGGTCTGAAATTTAAATAGTGCACATTATATATTTCCAACCATTAAAACTCGAAAACTCTGTGGTGTTAAATTAATTAAATTCGCGGCGATAGCATCGAGCACACGCCGCTGTCTCTCCTCAAGACACTTCAAGCAAGGATGGGTTCTTTCGGAACATCGCCTAGATGTTAAATTAATTACCACCGCACTCAGGAAAGCGATGAGACACGACCGCACAGCACCCTATTACACGGGAGGGCAGGCAAAAAGCGGGAAATCTCGCATCACATTAATTACCAATTAGCATAATTTGCGACGGATTAATTCGATGCAGCAGCAAGGAGAGGACCTTGAGCTATATACGCGTGGGAATCATTTTTTTGTGTTGAATTGTTTGGCTCTTTTAAGTACTAATTGGCGTGAATGTGAATTGGTGAAGAAATCTCTTTTAACGGGATAATTATATAATAATGTATTAAGCAACTTGTAGGATATTGGATTGCAGTGAATCAATGAACAATCGCGAAATTTATATCATAATACGAGTAGTTAGATAACAATATTGGTTTCACATTAAAAGTTATTTGTTGAGGTTGATTTTTCCATCCAGACCACGTTCTGGAATGATGTTGATTGAAAATCTGGATGATTTTCGCCAGGAATGATACACAATATTATGCAGAATTGCTAACTTTTATCCTGAAATTTGGCTATGTGATGTAGGCAGTCCAATTTGCACAAAATACTAGGGACGTTCTAGAAGTGGATCACGGTTCTAAAAAGTCGCTAAAAAGTCTAAAAATATAATCCTGGTGACTACTAAACTGAATTACCGAATCATCTGAACTCCAATGTGACTGACTTGCTATTTATACTCTTATGACCGCGGGGATAATTCATTATTGATGTGGTTGACTGAACATAATTACATAATACTGAATTATCTGGACTCAATTGTGATGACGTGGTGATGACTTGACTGACTGAGTTGCACAATGCATGTAATCAAAACTTAATTGTGACTGGTAATATTAATATTTATGTGGAGACTAGAATGAATTGGAGAATATGAATCATCTAGACTCAGTTGACTCTAGATGACGTGGTGATGACTTGATTCACTGAATTGCACAATGCATGAAATTAGATCTTAATTGTCACTGGTAATATTAATATTTATGTGGTGACTAGAATGAATTGCAGAATACTGAATCATCTAAACTCAGTCGAGTCTAGATGATTCAGTATTATGCATTTTATTAAAAGTGCCTCATTTGATGAGTATATTTTCCATAAATGACGTGGGGATAACTTGACTGACTGAATTATACAATGCTATGTCATTAAAACTTAATGGTGACTTGCTTTATTACTATATTTGCGCATGGGGATATAAGTAATAAATGACGGAATGATGACTTGACTGACAGAATTGCACAATGCATGAAATTAGATCTTAATTGTCACTGGTAATATTAATATTTATGTGGTGACTAGAATGAATTGCAGAATACTGAATCATCTAGACTCAGTCGAGTCTAGATGATTCAGTATTATGCATTTCATTAAAAGTGCCTCATTTGATGAGTATATTTTCCATAAAGGACGTGGGGATAACTTGACTGACTGAATTATACAATGCTATGTCATTAAAACTTAATTGTGACTTGCTTTATTACTATATTTACGCATGGGGATATAAGTAATAAATGACTTGGTAATGGCTTGACTGACCGAATTGCACATTGCCATGTCATCAGAACTTAATTGTGATATGTACTATTAAGATTGATGCATTTGGGGATGATGCATTGTTAAGATGGCGATAGCAAGACAAACGTAAGTAATATTAAGTCATCTCGTATACATTTTGACATGCATTTTTAATATACATATGAGTGGAGATGATGGATTATTGTCGTGGTGATGACTAAACATAATTACATAATACTGAATTATCTGGACTCAATTGTGATGACGTGGTGATGACTTGACTGACTGAGTTGCACAATGCATGTAATCAAAACTTAATTGTGACTGGTAATATTAATATTTATGTGGTGACTAAAATGAATTGGAGAATATGAATCATCTAGACTCAGTTGACTCTAGATGACGTCGTGATGACTTGACCGATTGAATTGCACAATGCATGAAATTAGATCTCAATTGTTACTGGTTATATTAATATTTATGTGGTGACTAGAATTAATTGCAGAATACTGAATCATCTAGACTCAGTCGAGTCTAGATGATTCAGTATTATGCATTTCATTAAATGTGCCTCATTTGATTACTACATTTGCCATAAATGACGTGGGGATAACTTGACTGACTAAATTATACAATGGTATGTCATTAAAACTTAATTGTGACTTGCTTTATTACTATATTTACGCATGGGGATATAAGTAATAAATGACTTGGTAATGACTTGACTGACTGAATTGCACATTGCTATGTCATCAGAACTTAATTGTGAAATGTACTATTAAGATTGATGCATTTGGGGATGATACATTCTCAAGATCGCGATAACAAGACCAAAGTAAGTAATATTAAGTCATCTCGTATAATAATAGTAATAATAATAATAATTTTTATTGGTACTATGCCATAAATACAATAGATGTACACGTCATAATTAAGTCGAGCCCAGATGATTCAGTATTATTCATTTCATTAAAGGTGCCTCATTTGATTACTATATTTACTCGAAAAGATGATCCATAAATGATGTGGGGATAACTTGACTGACTGAATTATACAATGCTGTCATTAAAATTTAATTGTGACTTGCTTTATTACTATATTTACGCATGGGGATATAAGTAATAAATGATTTGGTAATGATTTGACTGACTGAATTACACATTGTCATCAGAACTTAATTGTGATTGTACTATTAAGATTGATGCATTTGGGGATGATGCATTGTCAAGATGGCGATAGCAAGACCAAAGTAAGTAATATTAAATCATCTCGTATAATAATAATAATAATCTTTATTGGTACTATACCATAAATACAATAGATGTACACGTCATAAGTAAATCTAGTAAGGATTAGTGTACATAGGTCATTAAATTAAAACATTTAACATACAGGCAGATTAAATAACAGATCAGAACAAGTCAGAGTTGTCGTATACATTTTGACATGCATTTTTAATATACGTATGAGTGGAGATTGACGTGGACATTATTGACGTGGTGATGACAGAACTGAATTACATAATACTAAATCATCTCAACTCAATTATATTTATATATGTTCGGATGGGGAATAGTCATTATTGACGTGGTGATGACTAGACTGAATTTTAGAATATTCAATCTTCTAGACTCAATTGTGAATTGTCTTATTCTGAATTTCAGAATACCAGATCATCAATTACATCTATTATTTCTATATATTCGGATAGGGATTAGTTATTATTGACGTGGTGATGACTAGGCTGAATTTCAGAATTCAAAATTTTCAATTATGAATTGTCGAATTCTGAATTTCAGAATACCAGATCATATAGACTCAATTGTGACTTGCCTTATTGCTATATGTACGCATAGAAATGATTCCTAAATAACGTGATGACTTAACTTACTGACTTATACAATGCTACGTCATCAGTATGGCATGACAACGATTAATAAATGACGTGTGATGGCTACACTGACTGAATTACAGTATGCTATGTCATCAGAATTTAATTGTGACTTGTAACATCAGATTTATGTACCTTATTGCTATATGTACGCATAGAAATGATTCATAAATAGCATGATGACTTAACTTACTGACTTATACAATGCCACGTCATCGGTATGGCATGGCAACGATTAATAAATGACGTGATGATGGCTACACTGACTGAATTACAGAATGCTATGTCATCAGAATTTAATTGTGACTTGTAACATTCAGATTTATGTATATGATTATGGGGATGATTCATGACCAAGAAGTCGGTAAAGTGAACTAAGTCTACATGTTAAGTCATCGTTGACTTGCATTCTTAAGATAAGTGTACGTAGGAATGGCGAATTACTAACGTGGTGATGACTGGACTAAACAACATAATCATCTAGACTCAATCATCTGGAGCAGTCTGTAATCAAAGTCTGGATCAATCTGGAAATCATCTGGATTCAATTGAATGCATAATTACTGCACGTATGCGACATGGCGATGATTCATAAATAACGTGATGATGATTTATGTACATGATTATGGGGATGATTCATAACCAAGATGGCGATAACGTGAACCAAGAGCAATATGTTAAGTCATTATTGACTTGCATTCGTGCAAGATAAGTGTACGTAGAGATGTCGCATTACTGATGTGGTGATGACTTGGCTAAACTACGTACTCATCTAGACTCGATCGTCTGGTTCAGTCTGGAATCAAAGTCTGGATCAATCTGGACATTATCTGAACTCAATTGAATGCATTATTACTATATGTATGCATGGCAATGATTCTTAAATAACGTGCTGATGACTTGACTGATTGAATTGCTACGAATTTAGTCATCAAGATGATATTTTGACCTGCACTTTGAAGATGTGAGTACATGTAGTTGATGCATTAGTGACTTAGTGATGTTTGAACTGAATTGCATAACACTGAAGCAACTGGACTGAATTTTGTGCATTATTTATGTATGGAGATGATTCCTTATTGACACGATGATTGACCACACTGAAATTCAGAATACTGAATCAAGATGTGACTCAATTGTGACTTGCTATAATACTATATGTAAGCATGGGAATGATTAATCGATGACGTGCTAATGACTTGACCGACTGAATTACACAATGTCATCAGAATTCGATTGTGACTTGTAATATCAAGATTTATGCACTTGGAGATGATTCCCCATGATGGCCAATATGGCGGTAACGTCAACCAAGTATAATATGCTAAGTCATCAGGATTAGATTTTGACTTGCACTTGTTTTGACTTGACTTGCCCAGACTCATTTGTGACTTGCTATAATACTATATGTAAGGATGGGAATGATTCATCAATGACGTGATGATGACTTGACCGACTGAATTACCAAATGCTATGTCATCAGATTTCAATTGTGACTTGAACTATTCAGCTTTATGCACGTGGGGATGATTCATTGCCAATTTGGTGGTAACGTCAACCAAGTATAATATGTTAAGTCATCTGGATTAGATTTCGACTTGCATTGATAAGATAAGTGTACGTTTAGATGACGTATTACTGTTATGGTGATATCTTAACTGAATTACATAACACTGAAGCATATGGACTCAATTCTGCGCATTATGTATGTTTGTAGCATCGGGATGATTCCTTATTGACATGATGATTGACCACAAGAAATTTTAGAATACTGAATCAGACAGACTTAATTGTGACTTGCTATAATACTATATGTAAGCATGGGAATGATTTATCGATGACGTGATGATGATTTGACCGACTGAATTACCATATGCTATGTCATCAGATTTCAATTGTGACTTGAACTATTTAGCTTTATGCACGTGGGGATGATTCATTGCCAATGTTGCGGTAACGTCAACCAAGTATAATATGTTAAGTCATCAGGATTAGATTTTGACTTGCATTGATAAGATAAGTATACGTTGAGATAACGCATTACTGTTATGGTGATATCTGAACTGAATTATATAACACTGAAGCATCTGGCCTCATTTCTGCGCATTATGTCTGTATGTTAGCATTGGGATGATTCCTTATTGAGACGATGTTTGACCACAATAAATTTCAGAATACTGAATCATCTACAGACTCAATTGTATGCATTACTACTAAAAGTACGCATGAAGATGTTTCTTAAATAACTTTGTGATGACTTGACTGGTTCATTGAATAATGCTACATCATTATTGTATGCATTTTTCTATATGTTCGCATGGGAATATTCTTATTACCACTGTGATGACCAGAATGGGTTGCAGAATATTTAATCATCGGGACTCAATTGTGACTTGCTTTATTTAATTAAATGTACGCAGACTCAATTGTAACTTGCTATAATACTATATGTAATAAGGATGTAATAAGGATCCTAGTAAGGATGGTAATGATTCATCAATGACGTGATGATGACTTGAATGACTGAATTACACAATGCTGCTACGTCATCATCAATTGTGAGTTGTAATAATAAGATTTATGCATGAGGGGATAATTTATTGCCAAGATGGGGTAAATTTGATCGAAGTATAATATGTTAAGTCATCTGGATTCAATTTTGACTTGCATTTTTAAGATATGTCTAAGTGGAAACGGTGCATTACTGAGGTGGTGATGATTGGACTGTACTACACAGTAATGAGTTATATGGACTCAATTCAGCGCATTGTTTCTAAATGTCCGCATGGACATTGTTAATAAGGTGATGACCAGAGTAAATTGCAGAATACTGAATCATCTTGACTCAATGGTGACTTGTTATGTGTATTATTTCTAAACGTCCACATGGACATTATTAACACGGTGATGACCGACCGGAGTAAATTGCAGAATACTGAATCATCTTGACTCAATGGTGACGTCTTATGTGTATTATTTCTAAACGTCCGCATGGACATTGTTAACACGGTGATGACCAGGGTAAATTGCAGAACACTGAATCATCTTGACTCAATTGTGACTTGTTATATGTAGACTTGGGATTCATTCAGAAATTACGTATTTGTGGCTTGACGAACTAAATTACATAATGCAATTCATCAGATAGCTCACAATTAAATATAAAGAGTATTATTTCTAAACGTCCGCATGGACGTTATTAACACGGTGATGACCAGAGTAAATTGCAGAATACCGAATCATCTTGACTCAATTGTGACTTGTTATATGTAGACTTGGGATTCATTCAGAAATTACGTGTTTGTGGCTTGAACTAAATTACACAATGCAATTCATCAGATAGCTCACAATTGAATATAAAGAGGCTAATGAGAAATCAAATCTGCCGAATCATTTTATAATGGAGTGGCGACGAAAATTTGTAGTAAACAGTAATTTATTGCGTTAACTACATAAAGTTTACAATATTTATAACACTTTTAGTAAGACAAAGAATAAGTTTTAAATTTCTTTTCATGTTTTTACTATCCAAATTGTATAATTTATTTTCTTAATGTATGCTTAATAAATTTTTAGATAAATGAAAAAAATAATTGCCAAAGTTCATTAAATTTGCCGCGGATTTTGCGTTTCTGTCCATTTGTTTTTGGATGCAGTAACATGGTTTTAAATAAGTCTAATTTAGTCGTTTTTGCTTTAATTTCATGCAACTCATTATCGTGTTGTATTCGCCGTGCGATACTGCGCCGTGCAATACTGCAATACAACAGTATTGCAGTATTGCAGTATTACAGTATTGCAAGCTTTATTCGATCTTCCTCGTTTCACGTGGAGTTCTTTAGTTCTTGGCTTTTTTGTCGCTCACGTCTGAGGCCACAGAAATTATTACAATTGAATGATTTGATACTTTTCCCTTTTCAAACCCGAATCAATATATCAGTGTGTGATCACGTCACGCCCTTCGTTGCAAGAAAGGTGCCGCTTTCGTGGTACCCAATCGCGCAATTAATAATTTCAATTACCGAACTCTGTCTAAGCGCTCCGTGAAGTGCGGCGTAATGGGGGCCCCCATTGTGCCCTACCTCGGTGGGCAGAATTAATTCGATAAAGTTCACCTCAGGTGGCTCATATTTTAGGAGGCAACGGTGCCCGGGGGCACCGAGTACCCGCACGCCTCACAATAACTCCGGGTTCTTCGGGGCGCAAAAAAGCCCGCCGTAATTTATTTCGGGGCCTCGTCATTGTTGGTGCTCGCATAAGTTGCGAAGTAAATCGAAGGGGTCAGAGTTAAAGAAGAGGTTATGATGAATTGCGCTGCCTTCCTCCTCGAAGTGGATGAATTGCCAAGGCATCTGCCGCACCGGGAAAACTCGGTTTATTGAAAAATTCCTGGCTCCTTGATTTACGGCCGGCCGATTATCGGACGTTTTTATTTGCTGTTTACATTCTGGAAAAACGGACGTGGAGCAAATAGGACTGGTGGACGCAATTTATCATGCCCCAGAGTTCGGCCCAAATTTTTCGGCCGCCAGGACAATAGGGTACGTATTGTGTTCCTTGCTCCACAGAAATTGGCAGATGTTGCCTACAAGTGGTGCACAACTAAGTAACAAATCGCCGATTGTTTGTCCATCTGAAGACACTTGCATCTGCCCCGGTTTGCTTTCACTTGACGTTATCACAGCCTGCGACCTGCCGTTCAATTTTCGAACACAATCACTTATCTACGTCTCCCCAAAAAAGCTCAGATTATGTCGGTAAAACGACAGCGGTTTTTACGTGTTAATTACCTTCAGAAGAATACGGGCCAAATTTTTGGGCGGTCTTCATTCATGGCGCGTCCATCCTGTCACGTCCCGCGAGGAATTCCTTCGGCGTATGTACATACATTCTGCACTTTCATATCGACTATGGGCACGTGCGTTATTGTTTTCCGAGCGACACTTGGCCGGAAGCCGAAATCGCTTAATTACCGGCGCGATCAATTTTCGGGGACCTTTAACGCCCTGCTACCCCCGAAATGGCTCTTTAATTCACCTCGTCCGCAAGTTGAAATTTTTCAATTACTCCGCACACCGAAGGCTGTTACTACTAATTCCTCCGCAGCAGATAGGATCTCCCACGCGGCCATCTGCTGGCGACTTGCGGCCCTGGAAGTGGCCTGTAATGTATTAGTGACGGTTATGAGTTGTGGCCAATTGCCTGTGAATTTAGATTGTATTCAAATCAGGTACGGAATTCAGTTTGAAAAAAATATTTCGAAAATGGATTTTAGAAATAGAATAGATATGGAATATAAATATTTTATTGTTTTACTACAGTTATTTGTTTACACTGAAATCCAAAATCTGGAAATTAATTGTATCCAAATTAAATTAAACTTTTAAGACTATTTAGAACATTATGCCCATTAGTGCGAGTACATAGGTGGAAAAAGTAGTCTTTTCATGGAGGTTTCATGGAGTCCATGAAAGTTAAAACAAATTCAGATATATATGTAGTAACAAGTGTTACTACAGTTATTTGTTTACACTGAAATCCAAAATCTGGAAATTAATTGTATCCAAATTAAATTAAACTCTTAAGACTATTTATAACATTAACCCATTAGTGCGAGTACACAGGTGGAAAAATTAGTCCTTCCAAGGAGGTTTCATGGAGTCCATGAGAGGTAAAACAAGTTCAGATATGCAAAAATTACAATTAATTAATTATAATTACATCTGAAGTTCTAAAGGTGTAAAACTCTGATGTTTAATGATCCCCGCCTATTATTTCACCAATAGAAGATATCGTGTAACTCCCCAGTATTTAATGAAACAATTTACGAAATTTCCGGTTAAAGCCGGTGATAATTAATCATGATCGTATGTAATTACACTTTTTCGTTCTATCACTTGTGTTAATGGTTAAACGCAACCGCAGTTTCGACCACAATCCAGTTATCATCAAGCGATTCATAAAACTGAATGACGTACAAAAACCTTTTTGTCTTGTATGATTCAACTTAAATTTGTTTGCTTTTAAATCACTACATACTTTTGCTACTATTCTTTTTACTATGATGCTGATATATTTTTTGTGAAAGAAGTGAAAGTTTACAGATGACGTACAGAAACCTTTTTGTCTTGTAACATTGAACTTTTTTTTGCTTTGAAATCACTAAATACTTTTGCTACTATTCTTTTCACTATGATGCTAATATAATGTTTATGGCAGAAGTGAAAGTTTAGTGTATATTTCAAGTGTTGAAACATTGCAGTTTTTAAACGCTAACGGCATTTCTCATAAAATCACTGAAATGTTAAAAAAACATTAAGCAGCTTTTATCAAAAGTATTTTTAACAAACAAGTGGAAGATTACTGTAGCTCTTTAGCGTTGAAAGATTGAACTGATGGGTTTTATGTAGCTGAGCAATTTCTCATAATCACTGGACTTTTGAATATCTGGTGACGTATATATGTTTTGTTAATTTATATAATTAATAATACAGTTTTACGATTGCTTTTCACCACGTATCAGTTGTGTTTCACATTATCTCAAACGATTTTTCCCTCTTGCAACACTTGTCAATATTGTTTCAAATGTATTTCAAAAATACAAAAGAATTGATATGGCTAATGCGCATTTTTAAACAATTAAGTCTTATTACGATGAAACATCGTAATGAAACAATTGTTAGTTTTGTAACATGAAACGCGGCAGTTTTCATGCCGGTGTTGATGCAGGGAAAACTTTTGAGTTACAGTGAAAGCCTTAACTTTTGAATTGCAAAGCCTTAAAAATCTCAACAACTGATTTCGCTGATATACATTTTGGTAAATATAAACATTTTAATATCGAAACATTAATCTAAACCGTTTTCATTTGGTCTTACATTGATAATCTCGTGAATATATAAAATTTGACTATTCTGATAGTTCTAGATAATTTTTGGAAGTTACTTGGGCTACACTAAACTCCAAGAAGTTGAAGTTTAGTGTAGCTCTTTATTTTACCTTAAGTATCTATTAACATTATAATGTTTACATGGCTGACGCATTTTTTCATAAATAACTAAAATGTTGATACGTTGATTGCGAATTTTTTAATTTTTATCAAAGAAGTGGAAGTTTTTTAGCATTGAAACGTTATGTTTTGTGTTTCTGAAGAGATTTTTCGTACATTACTAGAATATTGAATAACTGCTGATGTATTTTTTATGAAAGTAATGGAAGTTTATTGTAGTTTTTAAAGTGTTAAAACATTGCAATTTTGATGTGGCTGACGCTATTTTTTTAACTGAAATATTGTAAATATAACGGAAAATATTTGAAACTACTCTTGCATCAGTAATTAGAGCAACTCAAAATGTGACTCAAAAGTGATTATATCGCTAAATCGCTTTGTTAAATTGAGTTATTATTATTTTGAAACATCAGTTATTATGTCATGGACTTATTTTTATATTACCAGTATTAAAGTCTATGTTTTATAACATGAAACGCGCCAGTTTTGATATTGTTATTGATCCAGGGAAAACTTTTGAGCAACCATTAGAGCCTTAACTTTTCAGTTATAATTAAAGCCTGAACATTTCACTCTTCAGTTACAATTAAAGCCTGAACTGTCAGGCCCATTTGATTTATGTTAGGTAGATACCGTTTGGAATTTTAGATGGGGTGTTTTTGATGGTTTAAACCAAACTGTTTTGATATCGCTGAAACGACGTTTCGGCGATGTTTATATTAAATAGAAACATTTTATTACTGAAAAATTGTTTTGTATGAATGAAAAATCTGTAAACTATTTTCATTGTCTCTGAAATCGACAAGCTCTTGAATATTTAAAATATAACTATTCTGATTAGATCATTTTTGTTTCGTGTTGAAAAACTTACCTATCCTCGTAAATCACTGAAATGTTGAAAAATTAGACTGAACAAGTTTAACACTGCTCTTGTATTAGTTAAAACTTGGAACAAAAGAGGATTTATACTAAAAGTTTTACGTCGCTGAAGGAATTTTGATTGTTTATAAATGGCATTTTTGCTGAAGTCAGCATTACTACAGTGAATATTTAGAATATTGAAACACAATACTCTTGATGTTGATGTTGAACCAGTAAATACTTATGAGACTTTTCAGACATTATCGCTGACACAATTTCTGTTAAATTAGTAAAAATATTATGCCTCATTGACTTCAACTTTTTTAAGTTCGATTTTGACCCAGTAAACACTTGAAGATTCAAACATGGTGACACATAAAACTTAATGTCTTCTTCAAACGGTAAATATATTGGATATTTGTTAGACTCAACTGTTCTGACCTCGTTACGTGGAAGTTGAGAACGGTTAGGATTTTGAAAAAATTGACTTGATACTTCTCTACTTCATTTAGTCAATGACATTTTTTAGTGTTGACAAATTCAATTCAACAAGTTAGATGCAGAGTGACATTTCCGTTGACATAATTTCTGTTAAATTAGCGAAGCTATAGCAAATTAACGTCAAATTTGTTATAAGAAAATTTAATCAAATAAGAGTTATTCTTGGTCCTGTATTTCCTAATAAAGTTAATAGGAGATGGCCTGCAATTGTACTATTAACAGCTAATAAAACTGCCAATTTTTATTTATAATGTATCACATGTAAACACTTGGACAATTTTGAGATTCAGCAGTTCTGCTGTATTTACACTGAAGAGATTTAAACGAGTTTAGAACGAAATTATGGAATATTGAACTTAATACTCTAAAGATTTTTAAGATTTGAGAGCACAAACTCAACAGTTAACATTTGACAGATCCAAATAGTAGTTCTGCTGCAGCTGACACGAATTAACTAGTCAGATCTTGAAAGTGAAATAATGGAACATTGAACTTAACACTTTTAAAAATATTTATAATATAGTACGATACAAACTCAACATTTATGCTACAGCTTACGGGACAATTCTTTAATAATTGAGATGTTGAGTGCCACTAACTTGAATCTCATTAGTTATTTATCGTTGCCAGAACTATATCTCCCCAATTAGTATAATATTCTTCGGGTTCTTCTTGAATGAAACGATATAATATTGGTCTTGATACTGTGAAATTGTTAAAGACTTGAGGATTTTAACACTTATTATGTTATTCATAAGTTTCAAGAAAATATTTCGTATATAAGTTTTTCAATCCAAATTGTAGTTCTGCTGTAGCTTACACGTCTTAACAAGTCAGATCTTGTGAAATTATGGAAATTGTACTAAACACTCGTAAGATTGATTTTTTAGATTGTACGATACCAACTCAACATTTCTTCTACAGCTTAATGGGACAATTCTTTAATAATTGAGATGTTGAGTGCCACTAACTTGAATCTCATCAGTTCTTTATCGTTGCCAGAACTATATCTCCCCAATTAGTATAATATTCTTCGCGTTAAAACATTGAATGGTACGATATAAAATCGCTCTTGATACTGTGAATTCGTTGAAGACTTGAGGTTTTTAACTCATATTATGTTATCTCTAATGAAACGTTCAGAAGTTTCAACAACATTTTTCGTATAGAAGTTTCGAGGTATAAAGTCTTGAGAGGTTTAAAATATAACAGTTTTGATAGCATTGGCCGGATATTTCTAATATAATAAGTGGATATTGAATGTGATCAATTATTTAAAACTCGTGAGTTTTAATGTTGGTGATCCATTCAATTGGTAAAAACTTTTATTTCATAACTTAAAAACTAATGGTGACACAAACTTTAGATTTGTATCAAAATGTGTATGTTTAAAATTAGAAATCTACGTGTCCGAGAATTTTTTTCAAAATATTTTCAATTTCCGAAATACTGAATTTATTCTATTAGGCTGTTCCACACGGTATTTTCCTATTTCTACGTTTTTGGGGCATAAACTGAAAAGTTATGAATTAACTGATGACTTATGAAGAAATCATTGACACAGTAAATACTTTGGTTATCTTTTATCATATTTGTACGTTTTTTTTTGTATTGAAATAATAAACTGAATAGTTTTGAAGTAACTATGTATACCGTGGATTCTTTGCAGCTTCAAATGCTGGTTATGCACATGTATCTTGCGTTTAATAAGTAGAAGTTTCTAGTTCCCAAGTTTTTAAAGGCTTAATAAAAGTCAACAGTCCTGGTAATGAGAGCCAGATATTTAGGAAATAATTGAAATTATACAAAACCTTATTATAAGACATCAATGAAAGATGATGTAATCATAGTTTTAGACATGTAGGCAATCAAGAAGAAAAATGAATTTGAGCTCTTTTTGTCAAAGCTGATAATACAACCAAGTATAAATAGTCTGATCATTATTGATCTAAATTCATATCAATTATTCATCAGTACATGTATACAATAGTAGAGTCAAAGCTGATAATGCAACCAAATATAAATATTCTGATCATCATTGATCCAAATTCTTATAAATTATTCTTCTGTACATGTACATGTATAGTAATTTTATAGAAAGCTCGTTTAGGAGTTTTTTTTTTGGCAAATCTAAAATCAAATACTTAATTAGTATTAAGAAATATCTCAAGATGTGGATTTAATTATAGACCAATAATGTTGAAGCAAAATTTATGATCACCGAAGTGTGATCCCAGTGACATCAAGGATTTATTCACCTACCAAAAAAATCAAGCAAAAACTCGCAATCCTCGAGATTGCTCGCTAGCGTGACACCACGAATTAAGCAACTTCACGGAGAACAAGCGCACGTTGGCCAACATCTCACGGATTACGCAACCGCTGCAAATAATAAATTTCGCCTTACCGGTGCCTTCCTCATTGTCCTCCAGACCTATTCCCCCCAAGTCTTCCGGGTGCGCCCGTAGAAATTGAATTAGTTTGATTCCTCGGCCGGCAGCTAACGAGGGTCAAAAGGGAGACGACGCGCTCCATTTAGACGAGCGTGCAACAATAACGCTTTGTGACTGAAAAGTTTTGATGAGAAATTCGCAAGAGGCTTTCCTCGGAAGTTCGATTTATTGTGACCGAGCGTGGGAGACAGGCGAAGTTCGGAAGCTGTGTCCCTAATAAAGTGGTAATTGTTGAATTGGTTCTTACAGCTCGGCTGGGGGAAATGTGGATGGGAATATTTGATTGGATGGTGCTTCTGGGTATTCGCAATGGCTTGCAATTTTTCAAAGCGATGTTATTCGTTTGCAATATATTTCATTGTATTGTGACTGGAGCTTTTTAAAGTTTTGCATTTTAAGTACAGCAAACATTTTTCTATTTCACAAAAAAAAAACATTTACTTCTCTAAATGTACAATTCTATAATCTATTGTTCTCAGTTTGGGATACTCTGAAGATGGTGATTTACGAGCCATTACGTGGTCTTTCCATTATAGTTAACATGGGATTAGTTATTTTATGATTACAATTTGTAAGCAGAAATAAAATTGCAATAACGTGATATGCAACAATTCAATAATAATTTATGTATGTAGTATTTCGTGTAGGAATATTTTGAATCGACACAATAATAAATAGGTAATTAAATAACTTGCAGTGACAATATTTTAATGCTATAACATTTAATAACAAAGCTTTCAACATCAAAAACAATTTTCAAAAATTTGTAAGCAGATATATATAGATATATATATATATATATATATATATATATATATATATATATATATTGTACTCCTATGTCATTACGTGATATGCATCAATTCAATTATGTATGCAGTATTTCGTGTAGCAATATTTTGAATTGACATAGTAATAAATAGATAATTAAACAATACAAAATGACAATTTTTTTATTCTATAGCAATTAATAATGTAGCTTTCAAGATCCGCAATCGGATTTCAAAAATTCGTGAGTAGAAAGAAATAGTATGCCTTTACGTAATAAGGTTCTGGAGACTCTATGCCAGCTCGCTAGGTCAAGCGACGAACCCAAACTGCGCATTTTTAGATACCTGTATAAATATTACGTTGGTCAAGTTACACGCTCGATCATGGTCTAGGCTTCGAGTCCTGCTAAAGGGTAAGTATGTTGTATTCGTTATAAAATATTTAAAACGTAAACATTGACTTACTTACTTATTGAAATGATTGAACGAGTTTTATGGATGGTGAAATTTTGCAAGTTTTGTAATATTGTAATTGAATTGGGGAAAATGAAATAAATTTTACAGCATTAATTGAATACTTTTTTTTTTAATTACGACAATATTTTCCAAATTGTAGAAGACAATAACTTTGCCGGATATAAGATATTACTTTTCGCTCTTAATACATAAGTACACATAAGTTTTGTAACTATTAGATACTACAAAAATTAAGGTCATTATGGTAATTTACTTCTGGTGGCCCGTAATTTGTCATCGTAATGGTAAACGAAAGAAAATACGTAATTTTTCTACGTAAATTGTAAATCATAACTACCTTTGCAAAAAATATATAGAACTCTTTTATAAATGATTTAAGTAAATTTTCCTCTCTTTTAAGAATGTTGGCAATTTCAATCATTGCAAATGTTTGATTAAAATTTGTGAATTTATCTTCTTTCGAAACAAATCACAAGAATTTTACAATTTTGGAAATTATTTAGGTAACGTATGGTATATTTTTATATACACCTTTGATTCAATTTAGTAATCTCAACTACGTTCGACAACAATTAACAAAATTCTTGCATAAATGACTCAAGTAATGCTTCTTCTCTTTTGCGAATGTTGATAATTTTGTATAAATTCAATATATGACAATTTTGGATAGATTTACAAAAGATTCAAGTAAAATTTCCTCTCTTATGAGAAGGTTAGCAATTTCAATCCTAGCAAATGTTACACCTTTGATTCAATTTTGTAATCTCAACTACTTTCGATAACAATTAACAAAATTCTTGCATAAATGACTCAAGTAATGCTTATTCTCTATTGAGTATGTTGACAATTTAGTATCGATTCAATATATGACAATTTTCGATAGATTTATAAAAGATTCAAGTAAAATTTCCTCTCTTTTGAGAATGTTGGCAATTTCAATCCTTGCAAATGTTACACCTTTGATTCAATTTTGTAATCTCAACCACTTTCGACAACAATTAACAAAATTCTTGCATAAATGACTCAAGTAATGCTTCTTCTCTATTGAGTATGTTGACAATTTAGGATCGATTCAACATATGACAATTTTCGATAGATTTATAAAAGATTCAAGTAAAATCTCCTCTCTTTTGAGAAGGTTGGCAATTTCAATCCTTGCAAATGTTACACCTTTGATTCAATTTTGTAATCTCAACCACTTTCGACAACAATTAACAAAATTCTTGCATAAATGACTCAAGTAATGCTTCTTCTGTATTGAGTATATTGACAATTTAGGATCGATTCAATACATGACAATTTTCGATAGATTTATAAAAGATTCAAGTAAAATTTCCTCTCTTTTGAGAATGTTGGCAATTTCAATCCTTGCAAATGTTACACCTTTGATTCAATTTTGTAATCTCAACTACTTTCGACAACAATTAACAAAATTCTTGCATAAATGACTAAAGTAATGCTTCTTCTCTATTGAGTATGTTGACAATTTAGGATTGATTTAATATATGACAATTTTTGATAGATTTATAAAAGCTTCAAGTAAAATTTCCTCTCTTTTGAGAATGTTGGCAATTTCAATTCTTGCAAATGTTACACCTTTGATTCAATTTTGTAATCTCAACTACTTTCGACAACAATTAACAAAATTCTTGCATAAATGACTCAAGTAATGCTTCTTCTGTATTGAGTATATTGACAATTTAGGATCGATTCAATATATGACAATTTTCGATAGATTTATAAATGATTCAAGTAAAATCTCCTCTCTTTTGAGAATGTTGGCAATTTCAATCCTTGCAAATGTTACACCTTCGATTCAATTTTGTAATCTCAACTACTTTCGACAACAATTAACAAAATTCTTGCATAAATGACTGAAGTAATGCTTCTTCTGTATTGAGTATATTGACAATTTAGGATCGATACAATACATGACAATTTTCGATAGATTTATAAATGATTCAAGTAAAATGTCCTCTCTTTTGAGAATGTTGGCAATTTCAATCCTTGCAAATGTTACACCATCGATTCAATTTTGTAATCTCAACTACTTTCGACAACAATTAACAAAATTCTTGCATAAATGACTCAAGTAATGCTTCTTCTCTATTGAGTATGTTGATAATTTAGGATCGATTCAATATATGACAATTTTCGGTAGATTTATAAATGATTCAAGTAAAATGTCGTCTCTTTTGAGAATGTTGGCAATTTAAATCCTTGCAAATGTCTGATTAAAATTTGTGAATATTATCTTCTTTTGAAAAAAGCACGAGAATTTTACAATTTTGGAAATTATTTAGGTGACGCTTGGTAATTTTTTTTATATATCATTCATTCAATTTTGCAATCTTAAATACTTTCGAAACCAATTAACAAAATTCTCACATAAATTACTCAAGTAATGCTTCTTCTCTTTTGAGAATGTTGACAATTTTGGATATTTTGAAATAAAATTTTCAAATTTTAAGTACTCTTGAAAATATCAATAAAGTTTTATTGTTTTTAAATTATTCAGGCCATGTTGGTGTATATTTTTTATAGAATATTGATAAACATTGAAAATTCTAACGTCTTCCGAATATATATATTGCTTCGTACGTTTTTTTGTTTATAAGATTTAGATTTTTAATACAATTTTGATATAATTTTGTAAATCTGGGCAATTTTCGAAACAATTAATAATATTCCTGTATTATAGATGACATAAGTAATGGTTCCTCTCTTTTGCGAACGTTGACAATTTGAAGTTGGATACTTTGAGAAAATGAGCAATGAAAACTTGTGCACTAATAACAACTGTCAAATGCTGAATGTTTATTTCACAAAACATCAGCCAACTATGATAAAAAATGCAAGTTTTAGCAAAATAAAAAAAGGAGGTAACAAAGGATAATCTTCCATATCTCCGAAACCATTACTTTGAGGATCCATGTTTATCAAGACCTTTTTAAATTTTTGTTCATACTACTGCGCCCTTAAATATTTTACACTATGGTTTTAACTTGTATAGATTTTATAGAACAGACAAATAATTGAAAATTTTAACTACTTTTGAAAATATACTGCTTCGTACTTTTTTTTTATAAAATCTTGATGGAATTGAAGTGATATTTTGCAGTTTTAAGAATTAATACTGGAATTTTTAGTACCCCGCATTTTGGGCGCTTTAAATTCTCCATGAATTGAATAAAAAGACAAAATAATAACATTCAAATTTTATTTTGTTTTTAATTTGGGCGTTTGTGAGTTTGTGTTTTATTTTCCTTTCACTTATATCTTCGTGCATTCTATTTCGAAAAATATAGTTATTCCCATTCTTATGTTTGACATTTTATAATAACTTTTGTCGTTACAATCCGACAAAAAATTTAAGCGCGTTCGGCAGGCTACTTAACTTTAACTGTGGCCTTTGGTCGATAAGTTGTATCAAGTTTTAGTTCAGCAAAATAAGTTAAAATTGTACTAATTTTTTTTATAGTAGTAATCATTGATGTGCAAATGGCGTTAGGTCCCTCATGATGATAAAATTACAGTTTGCAACTGGAGCGCTTCTGTTCCTTGAGAATTGGACAATGCGGCGAGGCAAGCCGCACGCTTAGCATAATTACAGGGCGCATCAAATTACTTGTCCCGGGGTCCTCCTTCGGACATGCGCCATCGGTCCTGGGAAGATCCGGAGGCGAGTCCCGGAAACTGCGTGCGGTTTCCGTCTCCGGAGGGGGCAGCTGGAGGTCCTCGGCGCGCACGCACACCTGCTGCTCTCCATTGTGCGTGTCAATTACCGCCAATTAAGTGGCGGAGAGCTGCGGAATCAATTTCCGTAACGACCGGGGCGAGTGCGATTTATCGGTCGTAAAATATGAAAAGGAACGCGAAGCTGGGGAGGGCAAGGCAAAGAAGGGCCGTAAATTTGACCCGCGCGCGCGTTCACGGGGTTAATAATAGATTTTCGCGAACGCGCCCTCGGTAATGGCACTTTATTTGTTTGCGCACGGGGCGTAATTAGCCGGCCCCTTTGGGTGTTAAATTTAATGGGGCAAAACGCACGGAAACGCAAATTGGGAGCGAGGGTTAATAGAACGGTACGTTACGTTATTAAAAATAGATATGTGTCGCGGAGGGTGTGGGTGCGCTCGGAGAGAGTTAATTTGTCAAAACTTGACACGTATCGGAAAAAACGGGGTTTAATTACAGGTTGGCGTTTGTGAACCATATACTACGCTTTGTTAGGCACAGTAATAACAATATTGGATGAGAGCACAGTTGGGCGGTAGTTAATCATTTCTGGATTTCAACATTAATATCGTTAACGTTCGTAAGGTATGTATTGAGCCTTTGCATTATTACTCTATCACAACAAACAATATTTAGGTGAAGCGTTATTTTATAGTAAGTCTTAAGCCGGCACCACCATACGGTGCTCGCCGATTCACGAATAACGAATAATTGCTGTTTGGCACCTGGTGGTGGATAAATACGTAATTGTGGTGAATGTTTGCTATTCGACTTTTTTTTTTTGTTATATCTATCTTTTGAGATATGTTTCGTAGCATACAATTGAATTAGGAATCATTTTCTATCTTTTGAGATTTTTTTCGTAGCCTACAATTGAATTAGGAATAATAATACCCCCTCAAAATACAAATAAAATATAATACAGAGAAAAACAATTTATCGACCTCAAAAAATACAAAATATTTAACCTCAACGTCAATTGGAAATCCAATCAAATTCGTGTCAAAAATCAAAAGCAAAAATAATGGACAATAATTTAAATCTAGAGTCATGATTTAATAACTGGCATGACAACAAAGTTTCGCATTTATTATCAAACGTCAAATAAAATTGCAATGAATCGCTTCGGAAAAGCTTCATGTTTAGAAATAAGTGTAGCAATTGAGTCTAACGATTAACGCCTGCGAACACGGCAAAAGTGCATTTGGAACCACTTTTTGGCATTTTGTGAACAGCGAAAATATGAACTTCTTGGACAGACTTCGAACCAACACTTGGTAGGTATTCTAAAAGACTGAAGCAAGACAAAACATGAAGATAGCTGATGGGACCGATTATAACTAGGGGGTTGTAAAGACGATTTGGAATATTTCCGCAAAACTTCTCCAGAAAAAATACTTTGAAGATTTTTATAATCGGAAAATAGACCCATTCAAAGACATAGTTTTTGTAGATGTGAGAAAGGCACGTGCCAAAAGAAGACAGCTACAAGCGCTACCGCAGAAAAGAATATCCAGTTCTGCATCTCTGACAACTGAAGAGATTAGCAAGACTGTGGAAAACTATGACGAAAACTCACCGGCTTACAAAAAAAGTTCTACCAGATTACTGCCGTCAAGCTCGCGTGGCTGCGCAATGAAGGAACCTTTTGTTTAGTAGAGTTTTTCAAAAACGAAGTCGACATGTATGGTAAACTTACCATACATGGTAAGTTCATGTATGGTAATCATATCTTCATCATATCATATTAAATCATATTGAATATCATATTAAATACAACACCATATTCTCAAAATATGGCACGTGCCTTTCTGGAATCTTCAAAACTATGTCTTTGAGTGGGTATATTTTCCGATTAAAATCTTCTTTTTTCACCAGAAAAAGTACTTTTTCTGGTGAAGTTTTGCGGAAATATTCCAAGTCGTCTTTACAACTCCCTAGTTGTAATGCAAAACTACACAGGGCGGAGAAAAACATACCGCTGCATCTAAATGGTTAACATCGAACCAAGAATGTCAAGACAAGTGTCCAGTGCATCTACTACAGAAGATGTTAAGCAAAAGAACACCAAATATCAAAACCAATCGATTGTTCTTAACTCCAAATTCGGATTGGTAGAAGACAGGAATTTGGCACAAAAATTGTCCAATGTGTATTAACCAACTCAGTAAGTGGACACGTCTAGGAGAAAAACACACTGCTGCATCTAAATGGTTAACATCGAACAAAGAATGTCAAGACAAGTGTCCAGTGCATCTACTACAGAAGATGTTAAGCAAAAGAACACCAAATATCAAAACCAATCGATTGTTCTTAACTCCAAATTCGGATTGGTAGAAGACAGGAATTTGGCACAAAAATTGTCCAATGTGTATTAACCAACTCAGTAAGTGGACACGTCTAGGAGAAAAACACACTGCTGCATCTAAATGGTTAACATCGAACAAAGAATGTCAAGACAAGTGTCCAGTGCGTCTACTACAGAATATGTTAAGCAAAAGAACACCAAATATCAAAACCAATCGATTGTTCTTAACTCCAAATTGAGATTGGAAGAAGACAGGAATTTGGTACAAAAATTGTCCAATGTGTATTAACCAACTCAGTAAGTGGACACGTCTAGGAGAAAAACACACTGCTGCATCTAAATGGTTAACATCGAACAAAGAATGTCAAGACAAGTGTCCAGTGCGTCTACTACAGAATATGTTAAGCAAAAGAACACCAAATATCAAAACCAATCGATTGTTCTTAACTCCAAATTGAGATTGGAAGAAGACAGGAATTTGGTACAAAAATTGTCTAATGGGTATTAACCAACTCACACGTCTAGGCACGCAATGTACTGGAATAAATACCAAGAAGGTAAAAATAACAAATCACTCAAATCGCCCCTCTGCTGTAAGAAATTTGACAAAATCTGGAGCCAGTCAAATATAATTACAAGAAGTTATTCAAATTACTGGTCATTCTTAAAGTGAGTCTCTCAAGCCATACCTAAAGCTAATCAACGAACATCATCTTACCATAGTTGAAAAAATGAGAAAGACAAGCCTGCCGTGCACTACCAATATACATAGCTCAAGCTTATCGACAGATAACAATGTTTCAAATATTACGTACAAGAATTGTACGTTTAATATTAATACTAAATAAATGATAAGTGCAATAATTTAATTATTATCTGTCTATTCATTATACGGGGTGTCTCTAAATTACGTGGACATGGCTTAACCACAGATTACTGGGATCAAAAAAATATCAAATATACCAATATCTCAAGCTCTCAAGCTTATACCAATATCTCAAGCTTATCGACAGATAACAATGTTTCAAATATTACGTACAAGAATTGTACGTTTAATATTAATACAAAATAAATTATAAGTGCAATAATTTAATTATTATCTGTCTATTTATTATACGGGGTGTCTCTAAATTACGTGGACATGGCTTAACCATAGATTACTGGGATAAAAAAAAGACGATTTAACAAAACTTATCTATATACAAATGCGTTAGGTTTGGCCAGTATTCAACTTCAAAGTTAATTTTAAAAAAACAAAATTTACTTATAACAAGAGAACGTTTACATTGATTTGGATGTTGTTTGGTATGACACTCCATACGAGTATAACTCATATTTTGACATAATAATGTTATTATCAGTAGACCGGTTGTGTAGAAAACAATGGTGGCCCAACATTAAATCGTCCTCTTTTGATCCCAGTAATCTGTGGTTAAACCATGTCCACATAATTTAGAGACACCCTGTATAATCGTAACGAATACCACTCGAGCAATCCAAAATAACGATTATTTCTCACTCGTAACTCGACATAATTCTTAAAAAACCGATAAACGATTATTTTCGATGCTCTTGTGATATTAAAACTGATTATTCCACGCATATAGCTAACAACCAATCGCCAGGCATTGTCAATATGAGGCTTATCATGAAAAACCCTGCTAACTCTGTGTTTCCATTGGTTCTAAAATTGGTATTTTCAACTTAACTAACCATAGTGACGATATAAAGAAACTTTTGTTGATTGCGTTTTGTCTTATTTGTCTAATTTATATGGCATCTCCTTTCAGGAGGTTTGCAATCATCTTCGCTATCTTCACCTTGGAGGCGGCAGCTCGGAATAACTCTTGGGATGTGGTATCATACCATTCTCTCAGGTTATGCAGCCATGAGCATCTGCGTCTACCGATGTTCCCCTTGCCCATTACTTTCCCTTGCATTTTGTGAAATTTCACAATTAGCAATTCTTTAAGTGTAATTGATTGTAAAATAGTAGAAAACGTTCCAAAGAATACGTTGTCCAAGAAGTATATTTGGAAACCGTTTGTATCATTTTATACCAGCAGAAATTACAGTTTTTATGTCAACACTACGGCGGAAATATTAGCTTTAAGTTAGAAAGACTGGGGGTATAATATGTGTAAACTGGATGGATCAGATTACAAAGAAAGCGTAATTAAAACTATTTGGAATATATCAGCAACGTTGTTCCAAGAAAAAATTTATAATGAAATTAGACGAAAGTTCGATCCATTTAAAGACGTTATTTTCTTATCAGCAAGGAAAGCTCAAGATACTAAAAGAAGAGTACTGCAACGGCTAACAAAAAAGAAAAAAGTAGGTTCTGCTGCAATGACATTTGAAGAACATCAGCCCATTTGTAAACAATGGGATGAAGACACACCAATGGGGCAAAAATGAAAGTTCGATCCATTTAAAGACGTTATTTTCTTATCAGCAAGAAAAGCTCAAGATACTAAAAGAAGAGTACTGCAACGGCTAACAAAAAAGAAAAAAGTAGGTTCTGCTGCAATGACATTTGAAGAACATCAGCCCATTTGTAAACAATGGGATGAAGACACACCAATGGGGCAAAAATGAAAGTTCGATCCATATAAAGACGTTATTTTCTTATCAGCAAGAAAAGCTCAAGATACTAAAAGAAGAGTACTGCAACGGCTAACAAAAAAGAAAAAAGTAGGTTCTGCTGCAATGACATTTGAAGAACATCAGCCCATTTGTAAACAATGGGATGAAGACACACCAATGGGGCAAAAATGAAAGTTCGATCCATTTAAATACGTTATTTTCTTATCAGCAAGAAAAGCTCAAGATACTAAAAGAAGAGTACTGCAACGGCTAACGGAAAAGAAAAAAGTAGGTTCTGCTGCAATGACATTTGAAGAACATCAGCCCATTTGTAAACAATGGGATGAAGACACACCAATGGGGCAAAAATGAAGTTCATCACATTGCGTCTATCGAAATTGCTTGGAGAGGTGTGAACCGTCATCTTGTTTAGCGGAGTTCTATCATGAAGAAGTCAACAATGAAGGATCTACCACCGGTAGGATAAAATATAACCCCATTTTCTCCAAGACTTGCCAAAGAGAAGGCCAACCATGTGTATATATTACATAGCTAATCACCAATTCAGATCACCCTGAAATGTGTCCCATTTTCCCATTTTCTCCAAGACTTGCCAAAGAGAAGGCCAACCATTTGTAAATATTAAATAGCTAATCACCAATTCAGATCACCCTGAAATGTGTCCCATTTTCCCATTTTCTCCAAGACTTGCCAAAGAGAAGGCCAAGCATGTGTAAATATTACATAGCTAATCACCAATACAGATCACCCTGAAATGTGTCCTGTACGACTATTTAGGAAACTAATTTCAAGGAGAGGTACGAATATCACTACAAACAGATTATTTTTGGCTATTAATAGGCATTGGAAAGTAGGGAGCAGCAGTAATAACTGATATAAAAATTCACCTGTCAGGACGAATACGATCAGTACGTGAACCAAAACTTCAGCACAAAAGATATGTTTAGTTACTAAGGCCCGTATCTATAATCCGTACTTGGGTATGAGTACGACTCAAGTCGAATATTTGGATATGTTTGGTTGCGTTTTCTGCATAAACGTTTATAGAAAGTACGCAACCAAATATACGACTTGAGTCGAACTCATGCTCAAGCACGGACTATAGATACGGTCCTAAAGCCTCGTTTACATTTAGAAAGTTTTCTGGCGGAAAGTTCTTGCCGCCAGTAAACTTACGATGTGTAAACTAGAAAAACGTCTTACTTTCTTGTTTAGTTTCTTTCTTGAAAGACGTTTTTGTTGTTTACACATCGTAAGTTTACTGACGGCAAGTACTTTGCGCTAGTAAACTTTCCAAATGTAAACCAGGCTTAAGAAACACAAAATTGGTAACTATTCAAATCGAGCGACTGCTGTTAGCCAGCTAATAAAATTTGGAATTGGTGAACAGGAGGTAATGAAAATAACGGGACATCAAAGAATAATATTACCAATGACAAACCTAAATACAAAACGAAAAACGAAAATGATTTGTCAAAAACGTATGACAAATCAAGAGCCGAAATACAACATTGAAAACACAGTGTTTTCAATTATGAATATACACATTAGAGGCAATCAAAAACGTGTATTTTACAGTGAATGAAATAATAGGGGGTAATACCACGAGTGCTTAAAAATTTCCGATAATTTTCACATGAAAGCTTGTTGTTAATAATTCCACGAGTTCGAACAACGAGTTAGATAACGAACTTGAATGGAAATTATCCGATTAATTTTTAAGCACAAGTGGTATTTAGCGAGAATATTTCTCGAATAAAAATTAAATAAATGCAAGTTGACATGACGGCGAAAAATGACATTAACTGACTCCGGACACTGTTCTTGCTCTTATGTTGCTATTTTTGGGTACACCTTCTAATGATATTTTCATCAATTTCTCGTCGTGTGATATCCCCAAATCCATTGATGACGTCAAATAGACTTGGGATTTCTTGACTTTGACGTTTCTGCGGTAACAATCTCATGGCAACGTCAAATTTCCAGTGAAATTATCTGAAATTCCAATAAATAATTCAGTATATGTTCCAATGTTACAACATATATGGGAAAATATTCATTCTACTCATGGTATTACTAGTGATAACTACCGTATGATAGTTTTCACTTTCCATGTTGCTAAGTTGCAAAAAGTTTCACAGTGCTAATATTTAAATGAAATTATTAAAATGTCATGTTGACATTGTCAGATGAGGTTTCAATCGCAAATTGTTTTAATCAGATAACCCTCGGGCATTGATGAATAACTACTGAAAATATTTAATACGAAAATGTGTTATAAACTTTTAATAAATATCTACTCAAATTTTCTCTACTAAAGTATTGGCGTTTTTATTGTGTGCACTGTAGCTGAAAACGCTGCAGTTGTACTTTGGAAAAATATTTAACAAGGGATTACAGCTCGCTGCTCTACAAAAGTGCCGAATCGATTTTCGGTACGCATTTCCCTATTTGCCCACGGATTACATCCATTCCGCCGTCAAAGGAGTCAAAGGAGGGAATCCTTTCCCGCTCCCGATAAATATTTGTAAATACGGGTTCGATACGCCGATCCCACAGGCGAACTGGCTGGCTCGCGGATTACTTTTCTTTTGTGTCCCGGCAGCTGTGCAGGATGTATGGGCTGCAACGGGTGGGCAGATCCCGTGATGGATACGTCAGCTTTGTCAGCTGGAGATGCGATCTTCGAGTGCCGAGGCGCATTGTCCCCGGAGTAAGGAAGATCAGCAGACAAAAAATCGGACTCGTGCGGCATCCTCGCAGGCCCCAACCTGTTCGACGGTATCTCCTGGCGTCTGGCCCCAGAGCATGAACTTGCATTGTGGATTGTGGAGGTTGCTGCATGCATTATCTTCGCCGGTTGAGGATAAATATGTCAATGACTTTGCGCGGATCGGCTATAAATAAACGGCGAGAGGCGTCCTGGGAAAATAAGACTGATCGAGGAGGACGCATTAATATTTATGATAACGCGCTCATGCATGTTATGTCCGGTGCACGGCTAGCTACAAGAATATTTAGTAGTGGATGCCAACAATTATCTTCGGACAGACTTTCTTGTGAAAATAATTGCTTTTATGTTGCACTTACTATGTTGCTTTTAGTTATAGTGTTTTTACTTGAAATTGAAAATCTACCTACGAAGGGTGTTTATTGCGCTCCATTGTGAGAACGGAATTTTATGACGGGTAATGGGAAGAGAACAGAGTCCAGAGCCTCTTCGCAGCACGCCATACAATGGAGAACCCTTGACCGTAATAAACCCTCATTGCAGGTACATTTTCAATTTCAAGTGAAAACACTATACCTCCATACAAGAAAAAAAACGAACGTGTAGCGTATATACAACACAAATATCAAGAGCCACGGTGTTTTCTGTTAAATATTCAGTCCAAAACAAACGAAATCGAAGAACTTAACCGTTTTAAAGGCATCAACGAAGACAAATTTTCCAATATGCTATTTCGAAATATATTCCTGATCATTTTAATTACATCTCTAGTAATCCATGGAACTTTAATCAGCCAATAAGAAAGGCGAGATCACCAGTCTCGGCCTAAGTATAAGTCTGAGCCTAAACTCACTACGCCACATGGTTTACACCACAAATATTAAGCCTCATTAAGCTAATGCACATTTTCAACGTCCATTACTTGTGCAGGCCATTTAATTTCTCAGGGGGTTCTGCTTGGGCAAGGGCTTCGAGTTTCAATTTACTGAGACGCGAAACTGTCACCGAGTCCACGCGTTGGGGAATCGGACGCCTCGCAGTAACGCAACCCGTTGCTTAACGCGGCCTGACGTTACTTCCGCCACTTGCGTAACGAGCGCAGCCCGTGAAGGCTTATTGTGGTGGAAACCCGGATATTAAATATTCATTTGCTCGAATATAAAGGGCTCGCGTTACACTTTAATTAAGCGATGCCGCGGACGATTCAATTAGGCGCCTTCCGGGCAACGCACGCGCACCTTGCCTTATCTTCACGGCTGTTATCTCCCGCAAGTGGCGCGGATGAAGATAGTGTGGCTAGTGAAGACGGTGGTTTCCTGCTGATTGCATGTAATTTGTGTATGTGCCCACTGTTTAACGCGATATTAGTTTATTGCCATGCAAGAGATAACAATTACGTTGACACATGATACCGAGTAAGACCATAATAACAGGATTAAGGAGATATTAATGGAATGATAATTTTAACGCGCCTTTAAGCGAAATTAACAGAGGGACAATTGAAGCAGTAAGAAGCAAAATGGTCTAAGTGACAATTTCTAGATTCCGAGAAAATTGAGTTACTTAATTGCTGTAAAATCTGCAATAACAACTTTAAAACAATTTTTGCACAATCGTGTTGCTATAGCGATTTACAGACTCTGTTGATACACCTTGTAAGTTGAACATAACAATACTGTGGCTAGTCTCCATGGAAACAGAGTTCTGTTCGAGTTTATAACAGCTCTAACGCGGTAAGTAACAGTAATATTTTTCACCGATAGATGTCTAATCTGTTTGGAAAAATCACAGTTTGTATAATTATTAAACGTAATTTCTTACCTTTCTTTTGATATTTTAGGAACCAAAGATTCACAACCCCTTTGATACGATTCTTCAATGTCTGTAATTATTTGAAAATCTTTTTCATTAACCATTGGGAAAAATTAATACTGAAACTTCAATTTGTTTATTTGGTTTCTAACCACAGAACGTTTCTGACGAAATACATTCAAAACACTCTGGATATACGTATGTACACCATTCTGTCATAAAAGTCTAGATAATTAAATCCGAAACAATTCATATTTTTGTTATCTTATTGGTTTATGCGCTTGTGCGAAAAACGTTGCTAAAAAAGTGCCTAAAGAATCTCGAAAATTGAAAATCTCGACTTCGTCTCGATTTTTCAAACTTTTCTCGATTCTGTTATAACGCACTTAAAAACCTAATAGTGTAATATACTATTCTTCGTGTGTTATTTTGTTCTTGTATCATAATAAAATTTTATTTGACAAAGCAATATATCATTTCTAGTAATTGCATGAATGTTTATTTCTCGCAAAAATGTCACCGGTTTGCTTCTTACCACTTCAATTGTCCTTGAGTGTAATTTGCGATAAATAGCCATAGCAGTAGATATCAACATCAGCTATCTATGTGCATTCTTGAAAATAAGCCTTTGCCAGTTTCCCAGCAGTAGATATTATTATTATTATTATTATGATAATCTTTTCTTGTAGTGCTGATTTTTGTATCCTATATTTAGAATATAGAATAGAAGAGGTAAAATTAAACGCAGATTACTTTGTTTATATCACTTGAGTTTATATCACTTGAGTTTGTATCACTTGAGAATAGAAGACTCTTCTTTAAAAAATAATTTTGGAAATATTGTTATTATTATTATAATCTTTGTTCTTTTACCCTTTCGGGTGTCGTAGTGGTATTCATATTTCCTTCATGTATTTTCTTTTATCGTTTGGCTCCACCGTTTCTCGTTTCTTGCTATTTTCTTCACTTGTGCATTGGTTATCCCTCTCTTATTTAATATGTTTCCAATATTTTTGTCTCATTTCTTTTTTCGTCTTCCAATTCTTCTCTTTCCTGTTATCTTTGTTTCCCATATCTTCGTTGTTTGGTTGTTGACTACTCTCCTGATTAGGTGTCCCAGCCATTGTAATTGTCTATTTTCCATCTGATTATTAAGATGTACATTTCTGATGTCCACGTTTCTCACTCTGTCTATTTTGTTACTCTCTATACTTTCCTAAGGTATTTCGTTTCGAGGCCTTGGATTCTGCTTTTTTGTCTCTTGTTGAGAATCCACGTTTCACAGTGGTATAGTAGGGTAGGTACAAATAGTACTTTTTCCAATTCGCATTATTAAAATGCTCATTATGTATATTGAATCGCATCGTTAAAACTACACTTGAATCGAATGGGTGAATAAAATGTTTACATTTTTACTTTACTCACTATAACCATTGACCTGAAATATCTGCAGCATGTCAGCATCATCAATGATTATATCAAAGATGATCTGTATAGTGCCCTAAAGATGATGTGCATAGCCATTTAACAGAGGCTGTTTTGCCATAAATCTTTGCATCAATATTTCTATACCATAAGTTCAAGCGTGACAAGAATCGTGTTACAAAGCTGCAGTTATTTGATAGTTCGTATTAAATATAATACAGTAATCCAGAAGACTGTTAGAGCCAATGTGTTTTTAGGCTGAATTTCAGCAGCCATATTTTTCATTGGTCTAGAAATGTTTTTCCTCATATGCTCAAATATCATCAACTCTTTTTGCTCTACTGAGAAACATGGATGCTGATTAGAAATTCACTTTAAACGCTTTAAATTACATCACATGATATACCTCTAGAAACATCCAGAATACATGAAAGTAGTTAGAGGTAAAGAGTTTATAATTCAGAAGGATAAAACATGTATGATAAAAACTACCCTATACATTTTAAATCTAAAGAATACTTTGATAGAATTCTGGATACTACATTGGATACTACAAAATTTCATCATGCTGAAATATTCGAATGGCTTCTCTAACAGGTAGTACGTCAAAATTATAAGGTTACTGTGTTGTAGTAAGAAAAACCATAGGTGTAACTTTAAGAATACCTGTTTTAAATTTTCCATATTTTAGCTTTTTATATTTGTATTAATCGAATCGGAGAAGTGTTTTCTAATTTTAGAATTTCTAGTAGTGTTTCGTCCATTTTCACCATTTATATTTATTATATTGATTTTTCAATATAATAATTTCATATTTTATAATATAATATATTTTTTAGTAAGGCAAAATAAAAATAAATAAAGAATAAAATTTAAAAAAATATCTTTACAAGTACAAACTAATACCTTCAATAATAATTTCAATAATTTCAAATTTGAAATGCAAAAAGTTAAAAAGGTTATAATTATAACTTAGAATATTAATCAGTTTTTTTAAATTAATTTAAAAAAATAATTATCCTCTGAAGATGGCATAACCCACAAACACTAGTGAGGAATGAACAAGATATAACAAAGATAAAAATCGTTTTTCCAATTCGCATTATTAAAATGCTCATTATGTATATTGAATCTCATCGTTGAACTACACTTTAATGGAATGGGTGAATAAAATGTTTACACTTTCACTTTACTCACTATAGCCATTGACAACGTGAATATATTAAAAAAAAATGTAAATTCGCACTATCCTTGAAATTTTCGTTGTCACCTGACAATGTCATACTTCACGCAAATTCTTCAATTCTGATAACGAATTGGAAAAAATCTTGTATGATACACGTGAATAAAGCAATTTAATTCACTTATACCATAAATAACCATTTGAATTCTTAAAATTAAGTTATACGATTTGTTTTTATTAGTAAATGCTATAAATATACTTATATCGATTTGACGTCAATTGCCCAAAGCTGAAAAATCCTGTATGATATATGTGAATAAGCAATTTTATTCACTTATACCATAAATAGCTATTGTACATTATAAGTTTTGTTTCTTTGGCATATTTTGTTGTTCTTTAGTATAATTTTGTTAATCACGTGAAAGGTTCATGTCGTTGCTTCTATTCTGTTGCTTATTTCTGTTTCCATATTCCCTTTAGTTTTAATAATTTGTCCCAAGTATTTTATGTGTTCCAAGCTGAAAAATCTCGTATGATACATGTGAATAAAGCAATTTTATTCACTTATGCCATAAATAGCTATTGTACATTATAAGTTTTTTTTTGGGATATTTTGTTGTTCTTTAGTATAATTTTGTTAATCGCGTGAAAGGTTCTTGTCGTTGCTTCTATTCTGTTGCTTATTTCTGTTTCCACATTCCCTTTACTTTCAATAATTTGTCCTAAGTAGGAGGATATTCAAGATTTTTTTATCAAGACACTTTTGCAGTTATGTACAAGTATAAAAAAAATTCACCAAAGTGAATATTGCTGTGCAAATATAGTTTTAAATCCATTCAAATCCTGCATAGAAAAAAAATTGTCTAAATAAACTGCCCCAACCACCACCGTCTCTATTAAATAACGCACCCCAACCAACCCCGATTGCAATAACTCAGCCTGAAACTTTTACAGCATTAACAAATCAGCGCACAGATTGCTGCAAAAACTAACATCGTAAATAAATCAGATTAAATCCGCACGATTGTCCCCGATTGAAATAAAAGCGCACACCTACAGGGCAATCTGCTCCCCGGATCTTAAGGGTGATAAATCGGCCCTGGCCATCGAAAACAAACAATCCTCGGGACAGTATTCAGTGTACAGTCGTTTTCGCCCACGGGCTAATCCCTTTTTTACGGCTCTAATCCGCGTAGCCCCCAATTGACTGCGGAAGTATCGACGGCCCTTTTATCAGCGAGGATTATCGTCCCAAACGGAACGAAAAGGGCTGCCGCCTCTGGGCATGGTAATGAGGAGGTGAGGTATTCATGAAGCCGGCGGCGGAGGTTGGTAATAAATGAGGTTGTCAGAGCAGGGCGATTAATTAAGGATTCATTTTATGTTAATTTTGTGATGATAGTGGGATTATTTTAACCCCTTGTGGGACGTTTTTAAATTCTAACGGTTCGTACGGACTTAAAAGTCCCACGAATGAAAGCAATGGAATCTCATGATTTACATACATCTGAAGTTCTGGAATTTGGAAGACGTATTGCGGTCGAAAAGAATGAGGCTTTTGCAGTGTTTATAAAGGATAGTAGTCCTAATATGAAAATGACTAATGACTAAACGTCCTAATATAAAACGTTAGATAATTGTGCATGTGGAATGGATTAAAATGAAAACATCTGTCAGAAATGGTTGCATATATTCGGGTGTTGTCGTTAACCATTCGCAACTCCAAACTACGTTCTTAGAATTATTATAAAAATTAGCAGATAAATTTATTACGCTAATTGACGGTACAATAACATTATTATATTCTGCAAAATTGAAATTAAAAAGTTGTTTTTTTTTTAATATGTATTTTGTAAATATTGGAAAAATTAATGCCAATTATGACTATTAATTAATGAGTGCTCTTGTTGTGGTTTGCAGCTGAGGACAACAATAACTCTGAAATAATAGCACATGTTCGCACTAACTATTGGTGATTCCAAATTTAACATTAATAATTATTAATTAATTAATATTATTTTTAATAATCAAGCTTTCATGTTGGTGTGTATGATGTGTGGTGTATTTATGATAATTCAAGTCACAGATTTTCGAAGAATTCTTCTTAAAAAGATTAAATACACGATTTACTATAAATAGCTTATCTCTGTATTCAAGTTTCCAATCAAATAGTCAAGTTTTTATGACATTTTGCAAATTTTCAGCGAAATTGTGAATTTCTATTGGTATTTGTACTTTCTTATTTTCAAGAAAAAATTGAACTTAGGTACTACCATTGATTATAATATTACCCGTAAGGGTATTATAATCAATGGTACTACACTTGATTTTATATTGAATTCTCTGTGACTTCAAATTTAATTCACTATTAGGACCGAGCGTTTAACGTTTAACGTTTAACTTTCATGATAGTACATGGCATTAAATTTGACTAATATTGGACGTTTTTATGGTAATTCAAGTGATAGAATTGTACAGATTTTTAAAGAAATTCTTCCTAAAAATCAATGGAAAACACGATTTACTTTAAATATTCTTAATAATCAAAGATATAATATTACAAGTTTTTATAACATTTTGCAAAATTATCAGACGAAATTGTGAATTTGTATTTGTAATTGTAGTTTTTTCTTAATTTCAGGTGCAAATCGAACATGCTACAATTGATTATTGAATGGAACTTTCTTTGATTCCAAATTTAATACACTATTAGAACCGAGCGTTAAACGAAGAGCCTTCATGACAATGCAGGACACTGAATTTGACTATTATGGGATGTTTTTATGAAAATTGCCAAAGAATCGCATAGATTTTTGACGAAATTCGTTTTGAAAACAATTGAACACAAGATTTACTTCAAATATGATTAATACATCGAGAAATTTTATAAGTTTTATGTGAAATTTGGGAAAATTTTTCAGGGAAATGTTGATTTGTATTATCATTTGTAGTTTTTCTTTTTAATTTCAGGCAAAAATGAAACATATTGCAGTTGATTTCTGAATTGAACTTTCTTTGATTCATAATTTAAAACACAATAGGACTGAGCGTTTAACGAAGAGCCTTCATGACAATGCAAAACACTTAATTTGACAATTATGGGATGTTTTTATGAAAATTGCCAAAGAACCGCACAGATTTTTGAAGAAATTCGTTTTGAAAACCATTCAACACCAAATTTACTTTAAATATGCATAACACTTCGACAAATTTTATAAGTTTTTTATGAAAATTTCCAAATTTTCAGCGAAATGTTGATTTGTATTATCATTTGTAGTTTTTTTTTATTTCAGACGCAACTCGAACACACTACAATTGATTTTTGAATTAAAATTTCATCGATTCCAAATTGAATACACTATTAGAACCGAGCGTTTAACGAAGAGCTTTCATGACAATGCAGGACACTGAATTTTACAAATGTGGTATGTTTTTATAAAAATTTACATAGAATCGCGCAGGTATTTGAAGAAATTCGTCTTAAAAACAATTGAACACAAGATTTACTTAAAATATGCATAACACTTTAAGAAGTTTTTTCATGAAATTTTGCAAATTTTCAGCGAAATGTTGATTTGTACTGACATTTGTATTTTTTGTTTTTTTAATTTCAGGCGAAAATCGAACATACTGCAGTTGATATTTGAACAGAACTTTCTTTGATTCCAAATTTAATACAGTATTAGCACCAAGCTTTTAACGAAGAGCTTTCATGATAGTGCAGGACACCGAATTTGACTAAAATGGGATGTTTTTATGAAAATTGCCAAACAACCGCACAGAATTTTGAATAAATTTGTTTTGAACACAATTGAACACAAGATTTACTTAAAATA
Organism: Othius punctulatus; assembly: GCA_951805005.1. NCBI lineage: Eukaryota > Metazoa > Arthropoda > Insecta > Coleoptera > Staphylinidae > Othius > Othius punctulatus. The sequence continues at coordinate 19,691,382 of OX638145.1, forward strand.
TGCTTAACAATTCAAGAATTTTTTTATGACATTTTGTTAGTTTTCAGCGAAACTGATTTGTATTGGCATTTGTATTTATTTCTAAATATCAAACGAAATTTAACTTAACTTTATTTGATTCCAAATTTAATACACTATTAGAACCAAGCGTTTAACGAAGAGCCTTCATGATAATGCAGGAGACTGAATTTGACTAATATGGGATCTTTTTATGAAAATTGCCAAACAACCGCACAGATTTTTGAAGAAATTCGTTTTGAACACAATCGAACACAAGATTTACTTTAAATATGCTTAACTTTTCGAGAATTTTTTTATGACATTTTGTTAATTTTCAACGAAACTGAATTGTATTGGCATTTGTATTTATTTATAAATATCAAACGAAAATCGAACATACTGCAGTTGGTTTTTGAATATAACTTTATTTGATTCCAAATTTAATACACTATTAGGACCAAGCGTTTAACGAAGAGCCTTCATGATAATGCAGGAGATTGAATTTGAGTAATGTGGGATTTTTTAATGAAAATTGCCAAAGAATCGCACAGATTTTTGAAGAAATTCGTTTTGGAAACAATCGAACATACGATTTGCTTTAAATATGTTTAACACTTGGAGAAATGTTTATATTTTTGTGACATTTACAAATTTTCAGCTAAATGTTGATTTGTATTAGCATTTGCAGTTTATTTTTATTTTCAGGTGAACATGGAACATAATACAAATTGATTTTTGAATTGCACTTTCTTTGATTCCAAATTTAATACACTATTAGGACCTCATGTTTAACGAAGAGCTTTCATGATAGTGCAGGAGCCTGAATTTGACTAATATGGGATATTTTTATGAAAATTGCGAAAGAATCGCACAGATTTTTGAAAAATTCGTTTTAAAAACAAATAAACACAAAATTTACTTTAAATATACTTTAACACTTCGAGAAATTCTGTTTCTCTTTTTTATTTTTTTATGACATTTTTCAAATTTTCAGAGAATTGTTGATTTGTATGTGTATGTAGTTTTTTTTTATTCGGGCGAAAATCGAACAAACTACAATTGATTTTTGAATTGAACTTCCTGTAATTCCAAATTTATTACACTATTAAGACCTAGCGTTTAAGGAAGAGCTTTCAAGACAATGCAGGACATTGAATTTGACTAATGGGATGTTTTTATGATAATTCAAGTCATCGAATTTCTCAGATTTTTTAAGAAAAGTAAGTCGACACACGACTTACTTTAAATATACTTAACACGCAAATTTTAAAATTAAAGTTAAAGTTAAAATTAAGTTAGAATTTGACCAATGGGATGTTTTTATGATAATTCAAGTCATCGTATTTCTCAGTTTTTTTAAGAAACTAAAAAACAATCGACACACGACTTACTTTACGTATGCTTAACACAGCGAAATTTTATAAGTTTTCATGACATATCGCAAATTTTCAGCGATATTTATAAATTTACATTGCTATTTGTATTTTTCTTTAATTCCAGGCGAGAATCAAACATATTACAGTTGATTTGTTAAGTGAACTCTCTTTGACTCCAAATTTTGTATTATCTATTAGGACCACCTGTTTCACGATGAGCTTGTATGATACTGCATAAGACTAAATATGACTAATATGGAACGTTTTTATTGTAATGAAAGTCATAGAATTCGACATAACTTTATAGAAATTCTTCTTAAAAAAACTCTAAAAAGCTAAAATTTAAGCGGTTTAACGGTGGTTTCATCTTAGTAACCTTGGTAACCCTGTGTAAAAATATTATGTAAATATATAATATACATATAATATTATAATATGTAAATTTTCCTGAATAACACTGGTAGTTTTATGACATTATGAAGATTTTCAGAGAAATTGTGAATTTGCATTGGCATTTTTTTCCATTTCAAGCAAAAATTGAACATATACAATTGATTTTTTAAATGAACTCTTATTGACTTTCAAATTAATTTCACAAATGAGCTTTCATGTTAGTGCAGGACATTTAATTTGGCTAATACAGGATGTTCTTTTATTATAATTCAAGTCACAGAATCGCACAGAATTTTGAAGATATTGTTCTTAGATAACAATCAATTTCCATCTTTTTTTCCTAGTAATTAAAGCAATAGATTAATTGCAGAATCCTAGATCATTTATAAAAAAAAATCTTAATTGAAGCTATATAATTTATCACATGTACGAGTACCAAATCAGTACACAATTTTCGCATTATGTTTAATGTCGAAGCAGAAGCTGTTTAAGCAGAACGAATTTATTACTTCATTAATTAGGTTAAATCAAACACTTGGTTAAAGTTACTTTAACCAAGTGCTTGATTTAACCTAATCATAATGTTTCATTAAGTAGTATCCACACATAGTTTCAATTTAACTTCATTAATTGTTCATTGCTTTATAACTTTAGCTCTAACATTCATATTTGGGTATTCGGATCCTGTGAATCCAGATATCCGGATCCCGAAATCTTCGAAAATTTGCAAATCTACTTACTACTCTTACTTATTAAATACACGTTAAATATAAATGGTTCACTTACATTCTTCATTATCACTACTGCCGCATACCAAGAAACACCACTTCACTTTTGACATGAAAGTGATTAATTAATTAAAAAAAGTACAATGCATAACAACCACATGCAAACAGTTGAAGAAATAATTTGCCATTTCACTACAAATAAAATAGTCACTAGACACACGTTTTATTTTATAAGCTGTGCACAATCTGTGAAAGTGCAGTACATTTTATTACGATTTATTTATAGCATGCAGTGAAATTAAGCTTCATTTCATTGGCATTGCACATAAAACTTGGCACTTGGAGGCATGTCGAATTTTACAGGTAAAGAAAATTGAAATGTTTTTCCGCAAATAAACAATTAATTTGTGCAAAATGCGTTTCAGCTTTCTTTAATACACAAAGCAAATTCATCAATTAACATTAATTATGCCTCGCTCTCATTATGCGTTCGCTTTATTGCATGCACTTAAATACAGTTAATAGTTTACTTAAACTTTGAAATGCAACACTCACTGATATTATTAAAACCTAACCACATTTAGTAACACGTGAAACAATATTTACTGCCTGTAGCGCACGGCAAAGTTTGCACTTACATTATGATAATTATAATCGGAATCTTATCGATTCAGATAAGCCTTATCGGCCAAGAAAGTTTCATTTCCACTCGCATTTTCACTTTCATTGCCATCACCGCTAAAACTTGACCGACTGGCGTCATGTGCGATTTATGCCGCTCACACGTAATCGCTTGACTCACTGATTTGCATAGCTGTTATGCTAATCGGCGCCAAAACTACAGACACCTTATGAAACGGCGATGTAAACACCGAAAGGTCGGCAAAAAAATATCGACACACCAAGAAGTCGGTGTTCCAGTGCGCAATCTAGGAACTGATAGGAGGTGATGAGTGTTTGCAAACAAATTAATGATGGTAAATCCAATGTATCAGATATTGAGTGCATTCATTTCGTGGATTTTATCGGTGTTTCAAAAGGCATAATTAAAATTTGTAAGTTGGTTTTAATGCTACATGTTTCTTCCTAATCTTCTTCAAGTACCATATCTAGGTAATATTTACGTTTATGGCAAATTGAAATATTTCACTCATGTGCAATTCTTTATATTAAGTAGGTGAATTGAAATATGTTACTATGGCTCATGCATGTGTTTTTCTTTGAATTAAATATTGGATACAAATAAAATATTGACTTAAGGCGTGTTCTCACGAATCAAGTTTAATTGATTGATATTAGTTGATCAACAAAAGTCGAATGAAAACTATAGTGCGAACCTTTGCTTCAATACAGTTGATCAACTTTAAACAATAGTTTTCATTCCATTTTTGTTGATCAACTAATATCGATGATTTAAACTTGATTCGAGAGAAATCGCCTTTAGGTCCATGCATCCCATATTTGTATTTGTTCTGTTCGTTTAATTTGGATCACCTGTTTTCAACGTTTTAGTGAATTGGGCAGAGTTATAAAATGTAATGTTTTTAAGGACCCCCTGACTAGACAACTCTCTAGAAATTGTATGGTTAAAAGCTTTAAAATGAAAAGTTAGATACGTATTTCAACTAAATAATGTTTCGATCGAAATTTTTCGTGACCCCTTGAAAGCTAGATGAGACTCAAAAGTTGGGAATCACTGATTGCTGTCAGGCACAAAAACCATAAAAATGGTAAACGTTTGGCAAACTTGGTACTTGGTAAACTTAAAAGTTACTGAAACCAAATCTTGTAATCTCCGATTAACGTTAACCCTATGATAGTTTCCAGGACGATAATGGTAAGGGATTAAACGCCAATTAAAGTTAATCGCAGATCGTAAGACGGCCCTGGGCATAGTAAGTACTGAAGGCAAATAAAATAAATCCGAGAGATGTAATATCCTTCGTCCTTAAACTAGTTGCAATGCTTTTTAAAGGTCATCGTAGATTAAAGTTAATCGGAGTCTGAGAGACCAGGATGTTGGGTTGGTGTGATTTAAATCAATTGCTTTAAATCATGTTTTAAAACAAATATATTTTTTTCTAAATCATGATTTAAATCAATTGATTTTTTGTTCTATATCATTGATTTAAATCAAAATAGACTTTTTAAAATTAATCATTGCTTTTGCACTGCTTCTGCATTCCAATAGGTAAACAATTAAAAATATGTATAATGTAACTATAGAGGTAGCATGCTTTACAGTAGATAATTGTAGGTAAGTAAACTATTTTCGTTTTTACCCATTTTTGGTCCATCACATAGTAAAGATACACATAATGTGTTTTAACCATCAATTCTTGTTCAGGGGATGCCAAAATATGTAAATCCCTTGAAATCTGTTTTTTTTGCACGGCTACAAAAATTTACCACGCAGCAGTGTGCTAAAATAAAATGAATAATTCATAAAAAAATCAATTTATTTTAGATCATGATGTAAATCAATTGATACATCATTAATTGATGTAAATCCTTGATCAATTTGATGTGATTTCTATCACATTTAACTTTGCAAAAGCTGATAAAATATATTAAAAAATTATCATTTGATGTTGGACCATGATGTAAATCAACTGATTTAAATCACATCTACCTTGATAAAAGCTGAAAAATTATTAAAAAATCAAATTAATCAAAACAGCATGATTACAGCATGATGTAAAACCAATGAATTATTAAAACCAAAACATTTGACTTAGATCCTGATGTAAATCTATTGATATCATCTAAACTTGGTAAAAACAGATACAAATATTAAAAAAATCAAATAACCAAAAATAACAACCTGATTTTTTGTATTTAGTTTTAAACCTTCGATTTTTGATTTTTTTATATCATGATTTAATCCAACTCTGTCAGGATGTCAGTAATGACGAACATCGACCCATGACTATTGACTAGCAGTCGAAGCCTTAACTTAGAACAGTTTATACAGTAAGCAAATCCCAGGTTTTCAACATACCATATTAATCACAACATACCAACATATTTTTTAAGTAACATCAGTTTGAAGATAGAGTGTCACTAATAACATTTATAATATTTTTACTACAAATTATTGCATGATTTAGATTAAATTTCAGTCATTTTATTAATAATAAGTTTAGCTTCTGGTACATTTGTTATTTTATTTTTCATTTCTACTTTTTGTCAGAAATTTTGATAATCAAGAATGTTGTTAATAAGTCTCCTGGTTATTTTCGGCATTTTGTTTTTACTTTTTCAAGATATTTCAGGAATTTTGTTTTTGGTATTTTTGTTTTTATTTCGCTTTCCGATATTTGAAGAATTTTGTTAATAAGTCTCTTTTTGGTATTTTTGTTATTTGTTTACCACCTCATTTTATTTCAGGAATTTTGTTAATAATTCGCATTTTTGTCAATTCAGTTGTTTTATTTCACTTTTTGATATTTAGATATTAAATTTTAGTCATTTTATTAACAAGCTTCGTTTCTGGTACATTTGTTTTTTTTTCTACTTTTTATCAGAAATTTTGATAATCAAGAATGTGGCTAATAAGTCTCCTGTTTATTTTCTGTATATTTCATTGTTTTTCCATATTTCAGGAATTTTGGTAATAAGATTTGATATTTTCGTTTTTATTTCGCTTTTCGATATTTTAAGAAATTTGTTAATAAGTCTCTTTTTCGGTATTTTCCTTATTTTATTTTCCTTCAAGGCGGAAATATTACTGAGCAGGAGTTTTATTCAGTACAGTTAACTCCCCAAGTAAACATTCAGTGTCATTATATTATTTTTTTTCTATGCATTTTTAAGGTGGTTCAGTGAGCTGATGATATTTCTAGGAACACATATTGCATCATTTAGAGTAAATTTCAGGAATGTTGTTAATAAGTTTCCTCTTAGGTATTTTCGTTATTGTTTTACTTCTTCACGTTATTTTATGAATAATGTTAATAATTCTCGTTTCTGGTATTTTCGTTGTTTTATTTAAATTCTCGATGTATCTAGACTTTTGTATATCGGATTGATGAGGCTGATACATGATGAAACTCCATGTTAATACATAAATCAAACACAATTGATGTGAGTTTCACAATTTTTTTGTGAACTTCACACCAATTGTGTTTTATTTATATAAGAATTTTGTAAATAAATCTCTTTTTGGTATTATCGTTTTTTTTTTTTACTTTAAAAGTGGAAATATTATTGAGTAGTCGCAGCATTAATTCAGCCAAGCTTAGCTCCTAAGTATACTTCAGTGACATTTTAAGATAGTCAGCTCATTAATGACATTTGAAATATTTTTACGTACCTACAAAAACGCATAAAATCATGCGGAAAGTAAACCTGAAGTAAACTTTTTGTTATTATCATTGTTACCTTTAAACAATTTTCAGAAATTATGTTAATGAGGTTCTTTTTTGGTATTCTCTTTTTCGGGAGTTTTATTAATATTTTTTTTTGGGTGTTTGTTATTTTCACGTTTACTGTTTGATAATGTTTTAGAAACCTTGTTAACCAGTTTCTTTTTTGGTATTTTTGTTTTTTTAACAATTTGATCCATGATTTTTCGACTATTTGATACATCGGATGAGGATTGTCATTCCAATGACAATTTTATGTACGACATTTTCACGTTTACTGCTTGATAATGTTTCAGGAACCTTGATATCCAGTTTCTTTTTTGGTATTTTTGTTTTTTTACGATTTGATCCATGATTTTTCGACTATTTGATTCATCGGATGACGATTGTCATTCGAATGACAATTTTATGCACGAAATTTTCACGTTTGCTGTTTGATAATGTTTCAGAAACCTTGTTAACCAGTTTCTTTTTTGGTATTTTTGTTTTTTTTACGATTTGATCCATGATTTTTCGACTATTTGATTCATCGGATGACGATTGTCATTCGAATGACAATTTTATGCACGACATTTTCACGTTTACTGCTTGATAATGTTTCAGAAACCTTGTTAACCAGTTTCTTTTTTGGTGCTTTGTTTTTTTACGATTTGATCCATGATTTTTCGACTATTTGATTCATCGGATGACGACAACTTTATGCATAAGGAAGGATATGAAATTATGTGTTAAAACTTAAACAAAAATAAAACTTTCAGTATTATTGGATTTTTGGGAAATTCAGCAAATTTTCAAAGCTCTTATACTTCTTGAAACAATGTTAGTTGACATTTAATAATATGTTATATCAATATGACATACTTTTGTATATTATTTAAATTTCGCACAGTTTCTATGAAAATTATTTACAGCTTACGGAGTAATTTGATAATGCGTAAATATGTTGCACGGAGCAAGAATCGTACCCCTGACTATTGAGTAGTAGTTGGAGCATTAACAACATAATTTGTACCTAGTACTAATTTATTAATAATAATAATAATAAATACTAATTATTAAAAGTAACAAATAATAATAATAATAATAATAATAATAATAATACCTCTACAAAATAATGTACTTTTGAAACCGCCGACCAGAAACTATTGCACGTTTAATAACCCATCAAACGACTTCATCTCCACAGAATTCTAAGCCACACTGTTGCAAACCAACAATTAAACCTAGAATTCCTCGCTTCATTTGCTCCACTTGGCTGGCACAGGATTGCGATGGACTCCTGTAAATAAGCCACGGATCGCCAGAGGCTCTTTCGGTAATTGCAAGCGTTTCTAAACACGAAACGGAACTCGTGGAATCGCGAAGATATCGGGTTTAATAACCGCCTTTCCTCCGCAGGAAAAAGTGTTCGATCTTATAATGGAAATGAAAAAATATGGGTCGTCGACCTTACGGAAATATTTCCCGGTGAAAAACGTAGTTAACAAATGGAAGTGATCAATAAATATTTAACGGCCGGTTTCTAAACGACGTTTCTAATATATTTCAGCAGCCAATGCTTGAAAAAAGCATCGATTAAATTTTACGCACTAAGGTTATTGCACACAGCAGTTTTTAATGCCTGGTTTGTATGAGCTAAAACGCATGGTGCAAATGGAAGTAGTCGTGGTGCAAATTAATATTTTTCACGTTATTATGATAATAATTATATAAGATTATTACATAATTATGTTATAATAAATATGTATTACTGGTTGTTTATAAAATTTAAATTACAGGTAATTCAGTAATGTTTTATTGCTTTAATGTAACAGCTAATAGAATAATTCAAGGCTAGTTTCATAATTATGTTTATGTCGGCTGCAAAATATAAATATAATTAAAGTTCGTACTTTTGCACGTATTTTGTACAGGGCATCTTGGAATTGTCTTATTCCAAGAAGTGTAATTTTTAACTAAATAGAGAAAGTTGTAGTACTGTTTAATGTGTTATTAATAACTCTTTCTATTGATAATATACTGTCATTGTATATTAAGTAAAATCATTTGAAATTAATTTGCTGTTGTGTGTACAAAACGTAGTAAATTTTTCAGCAATATGTACAAAAATGTGACGCTAGTGCAGCAGAATGTACAAGAATGAGGACGCGAAACTAAGCACAAAAAAGAAGTACGAGTAAATACTCTCATTCAGAGTTTAATAGTAATAATAATTATGATAATACTAAGTAATAAAAATGGTAATATTTTTTTATCCATCGTTATACTTATGGCAAATAATGGTGCGTTTAAAACGCCGGCGCTGCTGTGTAATAATTTTGATCGCCACTTAATTATGTAGTAATACAAAATGACTTATTTAGTTTTCACATGGCAATTTCCAAACAATGCCTACACAGGTAATAACCCATTACACTCAAAGATTGGAATCATCGCCGCGCTCTATATAAAAAAATAAAACATTCAGTCAGGCATTGAACGTCTGCCGAGATTATCTGTGCCCATAAGCTTCAAAGGCAGTTCTATTATCTCCCATTGTTTTCAAACGGACAACAGACTGATATGAAATTATTAATAGCCGCATAGTCGCCGTTGAATGCGGCAAATATATACTTTATACAGTAATAACAGGAAGTCAATTAGATATTTTCATTGCCCATTGAAACGCCGATGCTTTGAACGCCTAATTTGCGTGAGCATTGCGAGAGCAATAATGCAATATATCCGCCGCTGTTTCCACACACGTTTATTGTTGTTAATTTGTTATTGTTTGGGAATCGATTAGTGCTGCGTAGATGGTCCTTGCGACCAGACATGTGTCCGTATTTGGCGGAGAATTCGTTGCAAAATGTTATTGTTAGATTACGAGCCCTTGACAATACCGTACATAGATGTTTTTAACTATTACATGTACGTACGTAAACTGTTAATAAAATAAGCTCTTATTGAGTAGAGTACGTGATATACAAAATTAGTTAGCAACATTCAGTTATCAATTGTATTATATACATTTTTTTTGTCCAATTTAATATGCAACAAATGTTCCTTTTATCAGTTTGTGTAATACTAGTCTAGATTAGTAGTGTAATACTAATTAGTTTGTATGTATATGAGTAAACTTAAATTAAAATAAAACAAAACTCTGGAAAAAATATTTTTTTTAATAAATTTACGAATGTAATGCACATTTAATACAAAAAATTGCGATATTCCTCTCTTAATATTTTAATTTGTCATGTTTGTGTAATATTATTAAATAAAAAAATCTAAAAATTTAAAAACATTTCAATTTTTTAAATAAATTTGGAAATTAAATGCAACAGATTGTGATATTTCATTTGTTATCGTACAAATAGCAAGTTTCTTGTTTTCTTTATGTGCATTAATTTCAACTTAAAAATTTCCATTTTTTTGTGTAATGTCACGAATTTCTAGTTTTATTGCCTTTCCTAAGTGCCGATAAAACTAAACCGAAAGCGCAAGTCTCAAATTACACCTTGAAGATTTATACAGTTTTCACTCTGCAATGTGATTTTGAATATAAAGCAGCTCCTATAAATACTACTTAAGTTTATGCAAGAATGCCACTCTCTGCAAGCCTAGATAATTCTTCTATTTATATATGGAGTTATGGGGTTTTGCATCAAGATAACTGTAATGAGACATGGAGCATGTTTTTGTCCAGTTGGTAAGTAATTACAACTATCACAGCATAATAAAAATCTGTTGGATTTAATTAGGCTGATGCGTTGTTTCCAATCCAGCTAATTTCTGCAGACTATGTAAGTATGGCAAATGGCAAATTTGTTCCTGCAAGCATTAAATTGTGTTCTTCCTTAATTCGTATCAAGATAACTGTAATAAGACATGAAGCAGCTATGTTTTTTGTCCAGTTGGTAAATTGTAATTATTGATACGAAACTGGTATATTTGTACTGAAAAGTCTTGAATAACAAATAAACATATTTATACTGATAAGTTTGAGGGTTTTTGCATGTTTGTGACCAAATAAATTATATCTGTGTGATACGAATATAGCACTGAGAATTTCACGCATTTGGATCCTTGAACGACGGAATTTTGGAGCTGATTCTAGCAGACCTCTAAATTATTTTACCAAGTATGTGTATCAGTCGATATGAATGTAAAACTGGACTTTTTGCAAGGCTAATGAATGCATGCAGTATAATTAAAACAAATGTATGTTGCATTAAAAAGGCATAGCAGGTTTTAAACCAGTTTTCGTGTAAAACTCATATTCCATTTCTTGCTCTAACATTTTTATAGACCTGCAGGGAAGTAATCTCAAGGTAGACCACCCAAACGATGGAGAAAATGTTGAATGGGCCAGTCAGTCCCTAAATGTCCAAAACTTTTTGATAAACTTTATCGTTTTTAATTTCCACTCATTTTCCATTTTGCTTAACATTTTTGTAGACCTGCAGAGAATGTTGAATGTGCTCCTCTCAAACGATATCATTGGAACATGATAAGGCCAGTCCCTAAATGTCCAAAACTTTCCCATACACTTTATCATTTTTCATTGTCCACTCATTTTCCATTTCTTGCTCTAAAATTTCTGTATACCTGCTGGGAGGTAATCTCAAGATAAACCACCCTAAGGATGGAGAGAATGTTGAATGTGCTCCTGTCAAACGATACCATTGAAACATGATAGGACCAGTCCCTGTTTCATTTTCCACCCATTTTCCATTTCTTGCTCTAACATTTTTGTAGACCTACAGGGAAAATATCTGAAGGTAGACCACCCAAACGATGGAGAGAACGTTGAATATGCTCCTCTCAAACGTGATAAACAATGGCAACATGATAGGGCCAGTCCCTAAATGTCCAAAACTTTCCCATACACTTTATCATTTTGCATTTTCCACTCATTTTCCATTTCTTGCTCTAAAATTTCTGTATACCTGCTGGGAGGTAATCTCAAGGTAGACCACCTAAATGATGGAGAGAATGTTGAATGTGCTCCTGTCAAACGATACCAGTGGAACATGATAGGACCAGTCCCTAAATGTCCAAAACTTTTTGATAAACTTTATCGTTTTTCATTTTCCACTCATTTTCCATTTTGCTTAACATTTTTGTAGACCTGCAGAGAATGTTGAATGTGCTCCTCTCAAACGATATCATTGGAACATGATAAGGACAGTCCCTAAATGTCGAAAACTTTCCCATACACTTTATCATTTTTCATTTTCCAGACATTTTCCATTTCTTGCTCTAAAATTTCTGTATATCTGCAGGGAGGTAATCTCAAGGTAGACCACCCAAACGATGGAGAGAATGTTAAATGTGCTCCTGTTAAACGACACCTTTGGAATATGATAGGGCCAGTCCCTAAATGTCCAAAACTTTTTGATAAACTTTATCGTTTCTCATTTTCCACTCATTTTCCATTTTGCTCTAACATTTTTGTAGACCTGCAGAGAAGAAATCTCAAGGTAGAGCACCCAAATTATAAAGAGAATGTTGAATGTGCTCCTCTCAAACGATATCATTGGAACAAGATATTGGAACAAGAGGGCCAGTCAGTAAATGTCCAAACCTTTTTGATAAACGTTATCATTTTTCACTTTCCACTCTTTTTCCATTTCTTGCTCTAACATTTTTGTAGACCTGCAGAGAAGAGATCTCAAGGTAAAGCACCCAAACGATGGAGAGAATGCTGAATGTGCTCCTCTCAAACGATACCAATGGAATATGGTGGGGCAAATCCCCAATTTATTAAAACTTTTTGATAAACTTTATCATTTTTCATTTTCCACTCATTTCCCATTTCTTGTTTTAACATTTTTGTAGACCTGCAGGGAAGAGATCTCAAGGTAGACCACACAAACGATGGAGAGAATGTTGATCGATATCATTGGAAAATAATAGGGCCAGTCCAAAACTTGGCCTACATGTCCAAAACTTTTTGATAAATTTTATAGAAAAGAATCTATTATTTTATATGACTGAAATATTCGATAAATGTTATTCAAAAATGAATAATCGACCGTTTTTACAATTAAAATCATTTCAAACGATGGCCAAACGATGGCCATGATATTGGATGTGATAATGAATGTGCTCCTCTCAAACGATATCATTCGAAAATGACAGTCTCTGTCCCTAAATGTACAAAGCTCGTTGATAAGCTTCTTAGAAAAACTATCTATTTTATATGCCCCAACAAAATAATCGATTTTTTAGACTATAAAAAATGTTATGATTATTAGAATTCCGATAATAGATAATAAAAAAAAATGCCGCTTTGAAGTACTTAAAAAAGTACTAAAAAATAGTCATGAATTACTATCACGATTATTTTCATTATTATTATTATAATTACTAATATTAATTATGAAAATTATCGATAATGCCTATAACTATTTCTGTCGAAGAACTTAAAAAATAAAAATTACCGTTTCATGAAAAGTTTGGAAAAGTCAAAAAGTCAATAAAACGCGATTGAAACATTTGATATGGAGGTATTTCTGTTGAAGAACTTAGTTAACTTAATAAAATTAAAAATTACCGTTGCATGAAAAGTTTGTAACAGTAAAAAAAATAATAAAATGCGATTGAAACATTTGATATTGAGTACGTAAACTTTAGAATAACTATGTAGCAAATGAATTCAAAATATTTTCGGAATCTGACGGTAATGAGTTTTTGTTTGACAATTAATAAATAAATAAATATTTCCAATCTTTTAAGCAGGTGTTAGCTGTCCATTATATTGCAATTATCAGAACAATATCAACAACGAGCATTTCATTATGCTTAACAAATACCTATTCACTTAGTCGTCATACATTTTTTTTTTTTAAATTTGGGCATTCAGATTCGAACACAAGGCCAGAGAAACGTGCGCTGCATTTTTTTTCTCTATTGAATTTGCATTCGCACGTGATTCGCTCCACGCCTAATTAATACCCGCGCTAAAGTTTTGGTGCACCGTTATTGATTAGTAATAACCTCAGAAATTACTCGTGCAAAAATTTCAGAGCTCCGCTATTGATTACTAGAGGTAGGATAGTTTCCTACCTTTTTGTTATAAAAGGCATGATTAAAGGCAAACCCAGCGCATTATCCATTTACAAAAGGCAACATTTAAAAAAAAACAATATTGTTTTTTAACAATACAATAGGCAACATTTAAAAAAAGCAATATTGTTTTTTAACAATACAATAGGCAACATTTAAAAAAATAATATTGTTTTTTTAACAATACAATAGGCAACATTTAAAAAACCTTTATTGTTTTTTTTAAATTTTGCCAATTTCGCATATATTTGAGAATATTGTTTTGTTCGGGTGCATTTTGCCCTTTTTGCCTTCTTTGTGCCTTTTAGGTGTTTTGTATAATTTTTATCGTGTTTGGTATTCCTGAAAACAATTTACATAGCTATTTTTTTGTAATATTCAAAATAAAAGTATAAATTTTACAGAGTACTGTAAAATGTGTATTATTTTCTTAACAATTCCCTATAATGAGACCCTATCATTTTTCCTTTACTATAGTATTAAGAAACCTGCCATTCCTAATGGCAGGTCTCAGCACCTAAACTAATGTCCATTAGTTTTTATTTTACGCCCATAACCACCATGAAAATGGTGGGGATTTTCTTAGTCTCTTAGTTCTCTCAAAATTGCTCCAATAACACCATGCGATGTAGAAAGATTTTTTTTTTCTATGTACAACCAAATTCTCAGCGATCACAAGAGATCTAAGTAAACGCCAGAAAATATAAAAAAATTACTTGTTTAAAAATAAAAATGAATAATATTTAATAATCTTCATTTTTCATTTTAAAAACATTATTAATATTTAAAATGGGGTTAATCAAAATTTCGCTATTTCTTATGACAATTTATAAATTTCAATCACAATTTCATAATTTCCAGTCAATTATCTATGAGATTGAATGAAAATTTTGTCATTTTCGTTTAAACTTTTGCACTTGCCAGTTAACTTTTAAATTAGTGCCGAGAAATGTATAATTTTCATTGCAATGTTTGATTTGCAATCAAAATTTCGCTTTTTCCAGTAAAAATTTGCAAGTTTCAATTACAATTTCATAATTTTTATTGGATGTTTTATACGTTTCGATATAAAGTTCATCATTTCCAGTAAAAATCTTGGAATTGCCATTCAAATATCAAATCTATACTGATAATTTTATAAGTTCTACTGTAATTTTTAATTTAGAATCAAAATTTCGCTATTTCGTATAATAATTCATGAATTTTAATCACAATTTCATAATTTCCAATCAATAATCTATGAGATTCAATGAAAATGTCTTCTTTTACAGCAAAACATTTGCAATTAACAGTAAACTTTTAAATCCGCGCCGAAAACTTTATAATATTTACAGCAATGTTCAATTTGCATTCAAAATTTCGCATTTTCTAGGAAAATTTGCAATTTGTAGTTACTGTTTCATAATTGTCGATGAATATTTTATAAATGTTGATGAACAGTTCATCATTTCCAGTAAAAATCTTGCAATTGGCAGTAAAATCTTACTTCTATCCTGATGATTTTTTAAGTGTAATTGTAATCTTTAATTTGCAATCAAAATTTCGCAATTTCCAATTAAAAATAGTAAATTTCAAATACCATTTCATAATTTTAGACCAATATTCAATAAGCTTGAATGTGAATTTCGTCTTAGCCACTTAAAATTTTGCACTTGGCAGTAAACATTCAAATTAGTGCTAAAAACTTTATCAATTTTGCTGAAACGTTTTATTTATAATCAAAATTTCATATTTTCCATTAAATATTTGTAATTTTCAATTACAGTTTCATAATATTCGATGAATTGTCATCCATTTCCAGAAAGAAAAAACGTTGTACTGAAAATTTATAAGTGCTGTCTTGTAGAGCTGAAAAAGTGGCAATGAGAAAGTGACTTTAGTTTTCCTTTTCCTGAACCTTTTCGTGAACCTTTTCAAATAACTTCAGCAAAACATAAAAAAATTATAGCAAAATTTCGGATTTTGTCGAATATCTCCGGAAGTAAGCGGAATTTTCTGGTTTTCTCAACAGAATATTACTGAACGCTAAATTGCGAAATTTTGTTCTAATTTAGCAGCCTTTGGAACTTTTGCGGTTTCCGAGATTCCCATGCTGTTGATCCTTATCTTGGACACCCTGTATACTGATAATTTTATAATCTTAACTGTAATTTTTAATTTACAATCAAAACCTTGTGATCTAAAAAAAAATGTTCATTTCAATTACAATTTCTTCATTTCAGACCAATATTTTATAAGTTTCAATGAAAATTTCGTAATTTTCGTTTAAACTTTTGCACTTGCCAGTTAGCATTTATATTAGTGCCTAGACATTTTCATTAATTTTCATTGCATTGTTTGATTTGCAATCAAAATTTCGCAAAGTTTCAATTACAGTTTCATAATTTTTATGGGATGTTTTATACGTTTCGTAACGTAAATTTCAATTACAATTTCATCATTTCAGATATTTTATATTCCATAAGTTTCAATGAAAATTTCGTCATTTTCGTTTAAACTTTTGCACTTGCCAGTGAACTTTTAAATTAGTGCCGAGAAATGTGCAATTTTCATTGCATTGTTTGATTTTCAATCAAAATTTCGTTTTTTCCAGTAAAAATTTGCAAGTTTCAATTACAGTTTCATAATTTTTGTGTGATGTTTTATATGTTTCGTAACGTAAATTTCAATTACAATTTCATCATTTCAGACCAATATTCTATAAGTATCAATGAAAATTTCGTCATTTTCGTTTAAACTTTTGCACTTACCAGTGAACTTTTAAATTAGTGCCGAGGAATGTGCAATTTTCATTGCATTGTTTGATTTTCAATCAAAATTTCGTTTTTCCAGTAAAAATTTGCAATCTTCAATTACAGTTTCATAATTTTTATTGGATGTTTTATACGTTTCAATATAAATTTCATCATTTCCCGTAAAAATCTTGTAATTGCCATTCAAATTTCACATCTATACTGATAATTTTATAATTCCCACTGTAATTTTTAATTTTGAATCAAAATTTCGCCATTTCCTATAACAATTTATAAATTTCAATCAGAATTTCACAATTTCCAATCATTAATCTACGAGATTCAACGAAAACTCTTTTTTATAGCAACAATAACTTAAAAATTGACGGTGATAGCTCAATATTTAGGTGAAGAGATTGTGAAGATATACTACGTTATAAAATTACGTAATTTTCGTTTAAACTTTTGCACTTGCCAGTGAACTTTTAAATTAGTGCCGAGAAATTTATAATTTTCATTGCATTGTTTGTAAAATTTCGCATTTTCCAGTAAAAATTTGCAATTTTCAATAACAGTTTCATAATTTTTATTGGATGTTTTATACGTTTCGATATAATTTCATCATTTCTAGTAAACATCTTAGAATTGCCATTCAAATTTTAAATCTATACTGATAATTTTATAATTCCCACTGAATTTTTCTTATTTTCTTATGACAATTTACAAATTTCAATCACAATTTCATAATATCCAATCAATAATCTATGAAAATTCTTTTTTTATAGCAAAAATAATTTAAAAAAAATGACGGTGATAACTCAATATTTCAGTGTAGAGATGGTGAAGATATACTAGAGTAATGATCCTGTGAAGTACTATTAAAAAGTAATCGACGGGTATGGATTCGAGTTATTATTTGAAACTGCAAACTATGAATTCATAGAAAACTTTTTAGACTAATTTGGATAGATTGGTTAATGCATACAAAAAATATAACTTATATTAGTTTGATTTAAGGAATGTTTGCTCATTGTAAATTTATTGGTTTATGCTACTAATTTTTTCATATTGGTATAAAAATTGAGTAATAATGACTGGTTTTAGTAAGGATCGATTGCACTAGTATAGATTAATCGTTACAGCTTAGCTCATGAGCTTAACAGCTTATCAGAAAACGGAGCAAGCGAAAATTCTTAAAAATATGCGAAATCACGGCCGACTAACCTATCGTCTCGTAATTCAAAATCGATGCCATATCAGAATGATTTATGGGTGCACGAAAATGTAAAGGCGCTCGTTACGCTTCAGTTTACAAATCGCTGTGAGAGTGAAGATGCGCTCTCATGTGCCGGAAATTCGTGTGCGTAAAAAGTGCGTGTTTTACGAGCGCGCGTTTCCTGCCATCGCATTAAAAAAAATAAGTTCCGTTTTTCTGCATGCAAACGTCGGCGTCGATGTCATTCCGTCGTCACATTGATGATGCAAGCTGGTGCTATTTTCGCGTTGGCACTTGTCACAAATATTCACGTCCATGAAGACGGACATCCACTCACCGGACTTGCGCTTCTCCGGCAGGACTAAGGACTTGGTGCGCTTCACGCGCAAGGACCTCCTCCTGAGGGAGCGCAGGAAGGACTCCGGCATCCGCTGCCTGAAGGGCGCGTCCTGGACCTTCTTGTCCGACATGAACCAGTTCTTTACGGTGGTCATCGAGAGTACGTTGTGCTTCGACTTCTTCGGCGTCGCGGCCGGCTCGTTCTTCAGGTCGACCATAATTTTCACTTGTTTAGTTCACAGAAGCACGGAGTTTTCGGGTGTTATTATATTCCGGTCGGTTATCATTTTGCGTTGTTATTATTAAATTAAAACCTCATTGTCATCATCATCATCACGGCACGGAGACACGATCGCGGCGCGCTGGTTCGAATCCGGTTCACATGCTGCACTCGCGAGTGAGCGCAGTAAAGTACAATAGCGGAGTTCCGCGCTTCTGGGAAGGGAGATTCCTGCCCCCCACTAAACCGAAAACCTCGTGTGTTCATTCGACGCTTGCGCGCAATACAGACGTCCCGTTGGAACACCGCTCCCCGTAATAAAACGGGATTTTTACGACTCCAGGATAATCGCGCACTTTGCGGGTCGTAAAGGCGGCCCGGACACCTTCCTCCCTTAACTAGGACTCCTTTTGTGGTTTTTCGAGGAGCGGAACGCGTCCTGGCTGCCACTCCTGCGTTTAACTCGATTAAAAAGGTAATGGGATTTCCCCTGGACGGGTCGCAGCAGTTCAATCAGAAGACGAGAGTGGTACGAGGAGAATATTTGTCGATGAGATAAACAGATGGTGATGTAGCGCCAGCGAGACTGCCACTTACTATTCACCACTATACACTAATAAAACAAGCTTGTGTAAATATTTTCAGGCCGCAGCACACAAATATTATCCTTCATGTTTATGGAACGCACGACAGTGATGCTGGGAATGGACAAAATCTGTTCAGAAATTTTAAAGCTAACCAGAACATACCAATTTATTTAATATACCGAGTAACTAATAACATTAGGCAGATTTATTTTTACAAAATAGTCTGTTTTTATACAGGGGTTCCCAATTATGCAGGCATACGAATTTTACAATCCCCTTTATACCTTATGTGTTAATTATAATTACTTTTTATTTAACGACGACAGATTTCTGTTGCTGAGGCTAATAACCGTCACCAATGTGAAACAATTTGAAACACAAATATTATCATGACATTTTTATCATACTTATATTACGGATCACGATCTATTCTCGCCAAAGTTGGGTGCGATATTTTAATGTCAAGTTGTATGCATACATATTAATAGACGTCAAAATGTTTTTGAAAATTGTGAAAACTTTATGACGGTTGTACCAATAGTACAAGTGGTACTGGTACTGGTACTACTGGTACAAGTATAGTTGCATGAATTTTGCAACGAATAAAAATAATTTCAAGTCCATATTATGCTGGCAATACTGACGACTGTTAATAGTTATCACAAAAAAAAGTTAAAACAACAACTTTTTTTTGGTCCAATTACTTTTCATGCGTACCAACAAAATCGTCACCCTGGCACATCTAACTTTGGCTAGAATAGATCGTGAACGGTGCTACGTACGAAAACTTATAGAAATATAGTTATTTATATAACAAGTGAGTTAAGTGGATGTTTTTCACGAGCATTCACGAGCCCACTCGCCCTAACGGGCTCGTGGCCTAATTTATTCGGGTGAAACCCTCCCTTAACTCACGTGTTTTATACAATATTTTATTCAATTTTGCCGAAAAACGGTTAGAAGTTACAGATTTACAGATGGTGGAGGCGCCGGGCCAAGAATTTTCATGAAAAGTCAAATTTTTAAAACGCCGATTGCAGTGTTTTTGTACCAGAAGGGGTTCCAAATGAAGCCCCAGAAGCAGTGGGAAAGTTGGTGTCCATGAGTTTAAAGGTATTCTATCAAATCGATGTTGTATGATATTGATTATGAATGAACTAAAAGTTATAAATTCACAAGTGGAATCAAGGAAAAATTATTTCACTTGAAGATAAACAACAGTTTATGAGTCTGCTAAGAGGTATATAAGTCTGTTTAAAACGTCAGATTTGTATAAAATGATTTTTTTATATTTTTGTATAAAATGATTTGTAATTTTACGAAATTAGAAGAAACATGGAGATTAGGCTAATATTTTCGTTGAATTGAAATATTTTCGACTTTCGCGGACTTCCTGCTATCTCGGAAATAACTACTAACTTCCTTGTTTAGAATTTATACCTATATTAATTTCTTAGAATCATACTGAAAATGGCTGTAAATGTTGACGACCAAACAATTAAAGGTATCCAATCAAAAGTTATCCCTATTCACTAACAGAAAATGTATGAAAATTGAAGAAAATTTAATGACATAAAATTTGGAACTATACCTTCTCAACATCAACTTGGCACTAATCACATTCAAGTTGACATTAATTAATATCAATTTGGCATTAATCAAAACCATGTTGACATTAAATAAATTCATGTTGTCAATATTTTCGACTTTCGCTGATTTCCTGCTATCTTGGAAATGACTACTAACTTCCTTGTTTTAAATCTATAGCTATATTAATTTCTTAGAATCATACTGAAAATGGCTGTAAATGTTGATGATCATACAAAAAAAGGTATCCGATCAAAAGTTATCCCTATTGATTGACAGAAAATTTATGTAAATTGAAGAAAATTTAATGACATAAAATTTGGAACTATACCTTTTCAACTTCAACTTGGCACTAATCGCATTCAAGTTGGCATTAATGATTATCAATTTGGCATTAATCAAAACCATGTTGACATTAAATAAATTCATGTTGTCATTATATAATGCACCAAATGGTTTTGATTAATGCCAAACTGATAATGATTAATGTCAACTTGACTGTGATTAGGGCCACGTTGAAGTTGAAAAGGTACCAAGGTTAGATAATCCACGAAAAACCCAAGACATGCATTTGCATTTAAGTTGGCTAGTCCGACAGGACAGAGGAGGGGTTTCGGTTTGATGAGAAAAGTGACATCTTTTATGGCATGGATTATACAAATTCATTTTAGGACTTTACTTTGTAAGCCATACGCTAAATAAATAGATAAATTATAACTTTTATAGAACGATTTTTATGTAATATAAATAAATATTTTTTAACACACATTAAAAATGAACACATAATTTTTTTTAATATCTATATTATTTTTATAAAACCATTTATTTATGATTTATTTATCCATATTTATGTGGTCTTGGTAATCACAAATGAACAAACTATTTATTGGTTCAGTATTTTTAAATATTTGCAATATGTAGTTTGATAGATTGTTAGAAAGTACATAAAATTGAGCAGATTTCTGTCAACTGTATGAATGTTGTTACGAAATTTGCTGAAATTGATTTATTCGAGTGAAAAACATCCCTAATTCACGTGTTTTATACAATATTTTATTCAATTTTGTCGAAAAACATTTAGAAGTTACACATTTACAGACGGTGGAGGCGCCGGGCGAGAATTTTAACATCAATTTCGCTGCAATGTTTTATTTATAATCAAAATTTCACATTTTCCAATGAATATTTGTAATTTTCAATTATAGTTTCATAATATTCGATGAATTTTCATCATTCCCCGAAAGAATCATGGAATTGCCAATAACAATTTAAATGTATGCTGATAATTTTATAATCTTAACTGTAATTTTTAATATAAAATCAAAATGATTTAAAAAATATATAAATTACAATTACAATGTCATCATTTTTGACGAATATTTGATAACTTTCAATGAAAATTTCGTCATTTTCGTTTACACGTTTGCACTTGCCAGTTAACATTTAAATGAGTGCCAAAAAATTTATAATTTTCATTGCATTGTTTGATATGAAATCAAAATTTCACATTTTCCAGTAAAAATTTGCAATTTTCAATTACGGTATCATAATTTTTATGGGATGTTTTTTAGGTTTCGATATAAATTTCATCATTTCCAGTAACCATCTTAGAATTACCATTAAAATTTCAAATCTGTACTGATAATTTTATCATTTCCACTGTAATTTTTCATTTAGAATCAAAATATCGCTATTTCGTATAACAATTTATGAATTTCAATCACAATTTCATAATTTCCAATCAATAATCTATGAGATTCAATGAACATTTCTTCTTTTACAGCAAAACTTTTGCAATTAACAATAAACTTTTAACTCCATGCCGAAAACTTTATAATATTTACTGCAATGTTTACTTTGCATTCAAAATTTCGCATTTTCCAGGAAAATTTGGTATTTTTAGTTACTGTTTCATAATTGTCGATGAATATTTTATAAATTTTGATATACAGTTCATCATTTCCAGTAAAAATCTTGCAATTGCCAGTAAAATTTTAAATCGTTCGTAATGATCTTATAAGATCAACTGTAATCTTTAATTTGCAATCAAAATTTATTATTATTATATTTTATTACAACGCCAACACCGCAAGGTAAAATGGCAATGGATTAAATAAAATTATTTATTACAATTGTTTGTTAATAATACAAAATTCACTAAAATTTTATGGAAATGACTTACAATTTATATGTTTATAAGATTAGTATCAAATCGTCATTTCCTGTAAATGGAGATATCTCTGTTGTAAATAAATGGAAATTATTATTATTGTAAATATTAATATTGACATTAATAAATAGTTGCAATGACAGTATTAATTTAAATTTTACTCCGAATGTAACATTATGACAGAAAATTTTCAGAAAATTATCATGTTGCCACAACTTAATATATTTATTGATGTCAATACATTAAAATGTTTACATAGGTCAGACACATACATTGATATAAAAACACAACTTATTGTGAATACATATAAAATTAGGACATAAGTACGATTTTTTAAGAAATTCAATAGAATTTTGTTCTCAGAAATATTAGAGGTTTGTGTAAACATTTTGATGTAATTTGTGTCATCGCAAATATTTTTGGGAACAAAATTCTATTGAATTTCTTAAAAGAATCGTATGTCATAATATTATATGCATACGTAATAATTGGTGGCAACATGATAATTTACTGAAAATTTGCTGTCATAATGTTACATTCGGAGTGAAATTGAAAATAATACAACTATTGCAACTATTGATTAAAGTTGAAGCCTTAACCCTGTATCTACGTCACATTTGCTTGTTGTTTCAAAGTGAAGTGCATGAAGTTTGTTGACTTTGACTGCTAACGATATCAATTCTAAATACAAGTGATCAATTCGGACAGATATGGTATAGTCTATATTGTTGGAACTAGATAAACTTGGGTGGGACTTATCGCAGTTATTTGTTAGTACCGATGTGATAAAATATTTAGTTTCGCTTCACTTTGCAGACGGACAAATTCTGAGCTATCTTACATAAACAGTACAAAAATAGTTTACCACATCGATACTAATAAATAACTGCGATAGGTTACAAACAGGTTAATCTAGTCCCTACAAAATACGACACATTTCACTTGTAACTGTTTTAAAATGGGTATGAAAATGGAGAGCGATTTTTGTTTAAATTGAAAATAGTTTGGAAGCAAACATAGCAAATAATTATGCACTACAAATCATCTAATTTTATCTATAAGTGAAATAAAATTAAGAACTTAATTGATATTTTTATGTTAAAACAGTTTTCGTATTTTACATGTTTCGTATATTAGTGTCTCCAGTTGTAAAAACTGTGATATTTTTCTTCACTAACATACTTTATAAACTATGTACCTACTTTGACTTGTGTATGCTATATAAGTAGATGAAACATCACGGGTTCCACTTCACCCCCCGCGAAGATTTCGATTAATTTAATCCGCGGGTTGATTCGCGGTTTAATCAATTACCGCGGCGGGTGAAGTAGAACCCGTGTTGTTTTATCTACTTATATAGTTCTATAAGTACATATACACAATATACATATATACGATTACAATCTGGTCTACAGACCAATAAGCAATTTGTTTCTAACTTAATATATTACATTCATTCATGAATGTAATATAGTTCTAACTACAATAAATATTATTATTATTATTATTATTATATACTTGAAAGAAATTGTAATTTTGGTATTGTAAGTTCAGGCAAGTGGAGGCTTCCTTACAAGGTTGGTCAATGAACCTTAAAAAAAAGATGTGCATTTGTACTCATTTGTGTCTTAAAAATAACAAATAACAAGCAATGATCAAAAATATCTGGTGCCATGGATAAAATACTAACAAAAATTATTATTATTATTATCAACCATTATCAGTAAGGAAATCAAAATCAGGCTATAGAGCGAGCATATTTGATGTTTTGTGTCATATATAATTTTCAAACATATAATTTAATTTACGAAAACCTCTGATGATGGCTGAATTTTAGCCGAAACTAGCCGGGATAAATAAATAAATAAATACTAGAAGATACCAGAAAGTATAAAAAATAACAAATAAACTATAATCAAAAATATCTGGTGTAATGGATAAAATACTAATAAAAATTATTATTATTATTATTATTATTATCATCAACAATTATCAGTAAGGAAATCAGGCTATAGAGCGAGCGCTTAGCGGCGGACGAGAGAAACCGGCAGAACAATAGTTAAATATCTTCAAATTTGTAAATTTGCTGTTGGGTTCGTCGCTTGACCTAGCAATATGGGCATAGGGTCTCCAGCGCCATGTTACATTAAGGCAAGTCATTTCCTTCAGGATTGAAATTTTTTAAATCCGTTTCCGGAATTTGGAGGCCTTATAATTGCTTATTATGCTCTCAAAAAATTGTTTCACCATCTTATGAAATTGTAGAGATATTTACATGTAAATCCGAAATTTTGCAATATAACATTTCACTTCACAATTGAGTTAATAATTTAGAAAAATATAACATCAGAATATTATTTTTCGATTTTCTCACTTATTTAATACAGAAACTTTGTCAAATTCTCAGGAGTATTAGCTTCAGGTGTACTAAACCGAAATCTGATATGAAATATGTCATTAATAAATATTTTCTACGAAAGTGTTGAAAGACAGGTTTTCTGTCATAAAATTTAACCTTGAAAGTTGGTATTTGTTACAAGGAGTGCAGAAAGTACTTTCCGCACTTATATGAGTGCGGAAAGTACTTTCCGCACTCACTTTCCGCACTCCAATACCTCTCTTTTGATTTTTGAGGCAATAAATCGGACGAAACTGTGGATGCAATGGCCGCAAGTTCCGGCGGAGTGTTTGTTATATCGTCACTATCGGAATCCATTATTGATATTCTTCTACTTCCAGTATTAATGTATAAATTTCGAGTCTCGATTTGGTGACAAGCGATTTATAAATTTTCTGACGTTTAAATTAATGACAATGACATTTATTTTAAATTAATGATTAAATTTACATTAATCTTTAGTTTTCTACACTTTCGTAGAAAAAATAGTATGTAACACTCTTTCGGAAATGGCCATTGCAAAACTCGCATGAATGGAGCACTCGCTGGCGCTCGTGCTCCAACTTTCATACTCGTTTTGCAATGAAGCCCTTTCCGCACTCTTATTACAATATACTATTAAGAAATTTCAGTAATAGATATCCCATTCTTGGCAATGCAGAAAGTTATACTGAAATCTTGTATTTCTGTTTGTATGTTAATTTAATTTTCAATCTAATCTAATCTGCTAATCTGCAAACTTTCTAATCTTTCTAATTTGCAAACTTCGCAAAATATGTTGTATGTAATTTATGAATTTTGGCTTTATTATAATATATGTTTCTTGAGCACGTGAAGGAAATTGTTAATGAAAAATAATCGTGGTGAAAACCTCTTCTTCACTATATTTATTTGTGACTAAATGTACATTTCGGTCACAATGTCACCATAATCATTATAATAATTTATTACTTCTAATTACTAATTAAGAAAGTATTTTAGCAATGGATCAGAACAATGTATTTGTTTGTTTTTGTTTTATGGTGAAAAAAACACTCCAACAAATACTTGCAAGAAAAAAAATAATGCAGACAAAGCTATATTTCTAAGAAGCATATGTAATGAGATAGAAATTTTAATGTGCTTGTCATCACCTAATCTCATCGTGTAATAAGATGCATTAATAAATGTGTATGAAACATTCGGATTTATTGATTTCTAATATTCTATTATTATTTATTAGCTGCACATATACTACACATTTCGTTGAAGTGAATATATGTTTATAATCAATTCTAATTTGCATGATTATTGCATGTGCTTTATGTATGCACTTCTGGTTTAGATATATTTAATTTATATTATATATAAGTATATATCAATATTTATTTAGCTATCTGTCTATAACACAAAAATACTAATTATCTACTATCTGGTATTATGCAATAAACACCGAAACCATTGACCTTTCTACCACGTATTTACTCATTAAATATCTAACAATATGTCGTTACAATTATTAAAAAAAGTTATAAAATCTTCCAGAAAAACGCTTGATAAGAATGCAGGCGCCTCAAGGAGTGAAGTGCTTTGTAAACATTTGCTAGTGTAACAATACGATTAACACGTTAAACACATTTTACGACTGCATCGCTCAAGTCGGTCGTTAAACGTCAATTTTCTCCGAGTAACATTCAAGTTTCACCACGATTTAATTATCCCAGCTCTGAATTATTCATAGATTTGCGCTTATGGCTTATTTTATAACTGTGTAATAATACATTTACGAGCGATCAAAATATAGTCACTTGCATATTGCACATGATAAAATGTAAGTAATTTTAATAGGGCTTAAACACTGAAGTTTCATATAGCAGATTCTAGAGACTTTATAAATATTAGACATAAGCATGAATGAGGATATTATTTACTCTATTATGAATAACCTTCATGTGGTTATTCATAATAGAGTAAATAATATCCTCATTCATGCTTATGTCTAATATTTATAAAGTCTCTAAAATCTGTTAAATCTATTAAAAAATAAAAACACCCCTGATGATGGCTGAATATTAAGCCGAAACTAGTAGAGAAAAATAAATAAATTAATACTAGAAGATACCAGAAAGTACTTTAACAAAGAACAAATAATAATTAAAAATAGGATTGTGACCACTTGGGCATTGTATTAATTTCGTTCTTACATATTATGATGAAGCAAAAATTATTTTAAAAATAATAAGTAGGAGTAATAAATAATTAATGCTGTGCAAGATAAATGTGTTTCAAGTGTTTTTGAATTGTAGAGTAAAACGTTTGCAAAGTTAATGTAGTACGTTTTTCGAGTCTTTGGGTTTTACTGAAATTAATGATGTTCAACTTTAGAAATATGGAAATGTAAATCTCCTTACGAAACACACAAGAAAAAAAATACACAAAATACAATACAAATACAAATACAAAAAACAATAGACAAGATATAATAGCATTAATAAAAGTAGAATCCACATATACATACGGAGAAGTAAGGCTGGTTATTCCAAAATAGGAGATAAGTTATCTGCCGGATATCCACAAGGAGGTTAGAAACAACCTAGCCAACGCGTTTCTAATCTCCTTGTGGTTATTGTAATTCATCAGAGAACTTACACATCATTATCAGTGGTTCTTAAATGTGATCCCTAATGTCTAAAACTTACTTTGAAAACAGTTATATGTATTGATTACTGCAGCAAATTGTTTGATTTGCTGCTTTTAATTACTTTAAAATTTCACCTTTGGAATAATTTCTAGTTGTCATAATTGGTCATAATTTTGGATTTTCGATGCCACATTTTTGAGAATTTTCTTCTAATCCTGATGGGGTATCAGACTTTTGAAAACTATCTTATTTTTGATTTTTTTAAGAAAAAGTCATTCGCAATGATACGTTTTGATAATCATGGATAGCATAAACAGTAGTAAACTTGCCATAAAATATACAGGGCGTTAAAAGTTAGAAACTGTGAAACACTTATTTTATGTTCAAATGTAATATTTTAAATCCCAGGTTTAAAAGTCTTGAGGTTGTACGTTTTGGCATTAACACTTGACTCCACTGAACTGACGAGGCCCAACTAGGTCGAAACCGGTCTTCAGTTTGTCAGTATTATTTTTGCTAAAATGTACTTCCGAATCTCCTTTTGATTTGCTCGTAAACGGCGTTCGTCTAATGGCGCTGAAATCTCCCATGGTTTGCATGGTTTGGGGTCCATCTCTCTCCGTGACGCATATCTGGCACTGGTGATTGATGGTCTCTCATGATTTTTCATTTCCACCAAGAGAACCACCGTTTGGTGCCTCTGTCTTTTATTAAAATATAATTAAATTTGTTATCAATTATATTAATCTAACAAAGAAAACTTCGTTCATTTATTACAGCTAGAGAAACAATTCATACCTTCATGAATGGTATTCATACCATTTCATGTAAGGAAATATTACCAGAAACATTTTTTTAAGAGAAATTTTGTAACGCACAATTTATATCGCTCAAATATTACAATAAATATCTTCATATGCATTTGCACATCTGCAATTTTTGCGGCATACACTTTCCATCGTTCCATTATTTGAATAAATTGCTTCATAAACTGATGCACTTCTGGGTTGGCCTGACTTGTAGCACTCGTATTATTTGGTCGAAAATGGGACGTTACAATACAATTTAGCGGAAACGCTGTAATAACAAAAATTACTTTGCTCAACTGGCCGTCCACTCCACATTAGTATCTACTATTTTAGAGGTCGTTCGTGCCGTGGCATACCATGCTTTCTATACGACGAAAATGTATACATCAAGACGGGAACGTTCATAATTCAGCAAGAAAGTTAAACTTTCCAAATTAAGCAGTAAGCAAAGTTTCTTAAATGCTTAGGACATGATATACAATATTGAAAGGAAAGTATTTATCAAAGCTCAATTTTCTCATTTAAGAAAAATTAAGAAATAAATACAATTCGATGTGCAATGAGTTAGATATGATGTACTTAATGAACAAAACACAATTTTCGCAAAAGCAAAATTTTCTCATTTCATAGAGAAATATATACATTTCGATACTCAATGAGAACTCTTGAGCTTTCAATTTAATTATCGGATTACAACAATGTATTATCTAATTTCATAGAGAAATATATAAGTATCCACACTTAATGGTAACTATTGGGCCTTCATTTGAATCCTCAGATCATAACAATGTATTATCTCATTTCATGAAGAAATATATACATTTCGATACTCAATGAGAACTCTTGAGCTTCCAATTGAAATCTCGGATTACAACAATGTATTATCTCATTTCATAGAGAAATATATACATATCGACACTGAATGGTAACTATTGGGCCTTCATTTGAATCCTCAGATCACAACAATGTATTATCTCATTTCATAAAGAAATATATACATTTCGGTAATCAATGGGACCTCTTGGGCCTCCATTTGAATCCTTAGATCATAATAATGTATTATGCTGTAAAAGCGTGAATTCGTGATGTTTTGCTGTTGTGTAAAGCTTCATACCCGAAAAACAATCAAGTGAAGTATGAAACGAAAAAAAGCCTATTGTACTTTAAAAGCGTAACATCGTTACAAGTTCAACTCGATTTGCATGGCTGTTAAATGCAAACCGGAAAGCGATGAAAGTGAAAGGTCAGAATTAGTGTTCGTGACATTAAAGAGCAAACAATGCCCAGTCGCTGACACCACAAAACCCTTGATATTTCCTGGATAGGTCTCCGAAAGGAGTATTGTGCGTGCATACGCACGTTTTTCAGGCGCATTTGCATTGAGAGTTTCGAGGTCAGTTCTCAACGGATAAGATTTGTTTTTACAATGTGAACAAATTACGGTATGAGAGACGCCTCGTATAATCCGGTTTAAGGGGTGGAGTGAGCGAGTCTAAGTAGTCCGGCAATTATACTCAATTAAAATCAGAATCCTCGCTCTACATGCACTAGATTACTATTAAACTACAATTAAATAATTAAATCGAAACGTTTTGCATGTTTGGTTATTTATGTAGCACCGACCGGCGTCTTCCGGATGCAGCAGTCATATGAGCGAGCGAAAAGAGGTTTTAATATAAGTTTAATTCGGATACATAATTTGGTGCATTTGTCTGTCCGATATGTAATAAGATAAGCGAGCGAAAATAGGTTTTAATACAGGTTTCATTCAGATACATAATTTGGGGCATTTGTCTATCCGATAAGGAATAAGATGTGAATAAGATATGTAATTGGACAGCTTTGCTATTTAACTATTAGTCACAAAATTACAAAGGTTGTTTTTTATTATCTCCAATTTAAGATAATCGACTATTTCTATCAGATGCTCCTCAATTATTATATTTGTAATTGAAGACACTTTGGTTTCTGACTTAAACTGCGAAACTTGTGCAGTTTGAATACATAAAACAGTAAGACTTGAAGTTCATAAAACTGTAAGAATTAAAGTTAAACAATTTTTTTAATGCCAAAATTGGCCATGAAATTCAATTAATGGTTGCATTTTTGTACTTCCTAATGCCCATTTTTTCTTTTTCTTTAAAACAGTCATTTTACTAATGACTGGAAAGCATTTTTTAAGAGCGATTTTCCAACGATGTATCACAAGTAGGGGGGGGGGGTGCCATTTTTTTTTTTAGATGGAGGTGGCTGTGGCTTGAAGGGTGGGTAGGGGGTCGACACTATCTACGCCATTTTAGGAACCACCCTTCGAACCACCCAAACGGTTTTGAGTAGATTTAAAAATAATCATGTGCTCTATGAAAAAAGTCGATGGCAACTTTTCAAATTGACACCCCGTATATATTTCAATTTTTCACATATTTACCATTCTCCATTTGTAAATAATGATTATAATTATTATAATTAATTAAGAATAATCAATCGTACAAACTCGTTGCAAAATATGCACACATAATTCACGTAACAAAAAGGCCAGGAAATGCAATGTCAAGTATTAGACCCAAAGGCATTAGACCCAGCCATACATTTTCCAAAATAATTTTTCGTTTCATCTTTCACTTGATTTTGTTTGAAAGTTTACATGTTATACATTTTTTCATCTTCAGTTTCAGAAAAAGTAAATCAATTTCAGAAAAAAGTAATATCAAATTCAGAAAAAGTAAAATCAATTTCAGAAAAAGTAAAATCAAATTCAGCAAAAGTTACATCAAATTCAGAATAAGTAACATCGACTTCAGAAAAAGTAATTTCAATTTTAGAATATAGTTGAGATGAGATAAACTTGGGTGTGGCCCTGCGCTGTTATCTATTGGTATCAACGTGGATGTTTTTACTAGGCATGGCAGATAATAATTATGTTTCTTCCTTGCTACACAAATAACTTAAAGTGAAACTAAATATCTTCAACTGATACTTTACCGGTAAGTAATCAAGATTAATCTGGTCCCGACTATCCCGAAAACGAACATATTGATTAAGAATAATTGTCCCATGTAACAACTAAAATCTTCTAAAGATTATTTAATTTTACCTGTGAGTGGCAAAAATCCAATCATATAAAAAAAATATTGATTAAGGGCCAATAAACTAAAATATATTCTGATGCAGCGATGCCTGCAAGTAACTGAGATTATTCTTACCCAAGAATATCTGGTCCCAACTATACACAATTGATTTATAGTGAACGGACATTTTGATTATGGGCAAATAAGTCATTTTGGTTAATTTCGTTGTTCTATGCCATTTTAACTTCAATTTCAGAAAAAAAAAAATATCAATTTCAGAAAAACTAATATCAAATTCAGAAAAAGTAGAATCAATTTCAGAGAAATTAAAATCAAATTCAGCAAACGTAACATCAAATTCGGAAAAAAGTAACATCGACTTCAGAAAAAAGTAATTTCAATTTAGGAATGTTTAAGGAGATTAAAAAAAACACATCGTATAAGTTTAACATTTTTTTTAATACAAATAACTACAATTGTTTCGGTAGTTAAACCATTTCCAAGACCAAATGAATACTGTTATTTTTTGAATGGTTTAACTACCGAAACAATTGTAGAGTTATGTCTATTAAAAAAATGTGAAACTTATACAAGTGTTTTTTTAAATCTCCTTAATCAATATGTTTCACCAAGTGATTACCACACACACATTCAATTTAATTCAGAGTTTGTTCAGTAAACTTCTAATTTGAATAAAACTGGCTGTCATCTTGTTGCCTTGGTTTAATTAATTATTGTTTCACACTTTTCACGTGTGTTGAACACTTTTGTATTTCAATGCCATAAATGTTATGAATGATAAAGTCTACAGTAAGTATCGTACTGAGTATGCTTAGGTGTAGTAAATGCTAGGTAATTTATTCATGTTATTTTTATGAAGCAAAAACAATTCCGAAAGAAAAATTAATTTTTGTGAATTTGATGTTAATTTTTCAGTATTTGACGTTACTTTCGCTGAAATTGATCAAAAATGATAATGTAATTGATATATGTTTTTCTGAAATAAGATCCACCTTTTCTGAAATTGATTTTACTTTTTCTGAAATTGATTTTACTTTTTCTGAAATTGATTTTACTTTTTCTGAAATTGAGTTAACATTCACTGATATTGATACAACTTTTTTCAGAAATTGAAGTTGAAAATGTATTGCAAAAACATTTCCGAAAGAGTAAAATTAATTATGGTGAAGTTGATGCTAATTTTTCAGTATTTCATGTTACTTTCTCTCAAATTGCTTTACTTTTTCTGAAATTGATAATCTTTTCTGAAATAAAATCCACTTTTTCTGAAATTGATTTTACTTTTTCTGAAATTGATGAAACATTCACTGAAATTGATACGTTTTTTTTTCTGAAATTGTAGTTGAAAATGTATTGGGCTCAAAAATGATAATGAAATTGATATATCTTTTTCTGAAGTAAAATCCACTTTTTCTGAAATTGATTTAACTTTTTCTGAAATTGATTTAACATTAACTGATAGTGATAAGACTTTTTTCTGAAATTGAAGTTGAAAATGTATTGCAAAAACAATTTCGAAAGAGAAAAATTAATGTCTGTGAAGTTGATGCTAATTTTTCAGTATTTGATGTTACTTTCTCTGAAATTGCTTTACTTTTCTGTAATTGATGAAACATTCACTGAAATTGATTCGACTTTTTTTTTCTGAAATTATAGTTGAAAATGTATTGGGCTCAAAAATGATAATGAAATTGATATATCGTTTTCTGAAATAACATCCATTTGTTCTGAAATCGATTTTACTCTTTCTGAAATTGATTTAACATTCAGTGAAATTGATTGGACTCTTTCCGAAATTGAAGTTGAAAATGTATTGCAAAAACAATTCCGAAAGAGAAAAATTAATGTCTGTGAAGTTGATGCTAATTTTTCAGTATTTGATGTTACTTTCTCTGAAATTGCTTTACTTTTCTGTAATTGATGAAACATTCACTGAAATTGATTCGACTTTTTTTTTCTGAAATTATAGTTGAAAATGTATTGGGCTCAAAAATGATAATGAAATTGATATATCGTTTTCTGAAATAAAATCCACTTGTTCTGAAATCGATTTTACTCTTTCTGTAATTGATTTAACATTCAGTGAAATTGATTGGACTCTTTCCGAAATTGAAGTTGAAAATGTATTGCAAAAACAATTCCGAAAGAGAAAAATTAATGTCTGTGAAGTTGATGCTAATTTTTCAGTATTTGATGTTATTTTCTCTGAAATTGCTTTACTTTTTCTGAAATTGATACATCTTTTTCTGAAATAAAATCTACTTTTTCTGAAATTGATTTTACTTTTTCTGAATTGATGAAACATTTCCTGAAATCGATTCGACTTTTTTTTTAAATAGAAGTTGAAAATGTATTGCAAAAACAATTCCGAAAGAGAAAAATTAATGTCAGTGAAGTTGATGCAAAAATTTTTCAGTATTTGATGTTGCTTTCTCTGAAATTGATTCGACTGTTTTTCTGAAATTGAAGTCGAAAATGTATTGGGTTTAAAACAAATCGATGCTGATTGTTTCGAAAGTTCTATTTCTGCCACTAGACGTCGTACGGAAATCATGTTGAGCCCTATAGAAGGGTATACATTTCGTCAATAATTACGGTTCAATAATACAGCCGCTCAATTATTCCTCAACAATTGGGCCGTTGAAAATCAAAGTGGGGTATGTCATTTTTTTTTTTTAATTGAGGAGAGTCCAGAAATGCACAATTCCTTGTGTATTTCTGGACTTTTTGGAAAAATTGGATTTTCAACGGCTCAATTATTACTCCTTCTTAGTGTATCCACACATTTCTTGGTGTATGCAAGATGTGGAGTCTAATCGATTATCATCAATATGAAAATCTAATTTTCAGGTTTTACTGCCCTTTGCCACAGGCGGAGGAACAGTAGGATTATTTTTATTATTATATTATTATTTCTTACATTTATTCGTGTGTATAAGATGTGAAGTGTAATCGATTATTATCAATGTGTACATACAAAAAGTGTATTTTATATGCTCAGTTATCTTATCGCAGGGAATATTTGTTGGCCAATATTTTTAATTGGTTCTCAGATAGCTGCACACATATCACACATTGCGTTTTGTTGAAAGGACAGCTATTTACGTATTTGCACACCAAGCACCTTTCCAAACCCATAAATAGCCGTTTCCGAGCTCGTTGCATGTTTGCATAACCGACACGAAGCCGAATACAGAATTAGGCTTCGAAGTAATGAATGACAATGTTATATAAAGAGTAGTTTTGTTTGTTATCGCAGTGAGGAGCTTCTTGCATAACGAATATCTCCTTGAAACGCCAGTGAGTGAGGAGCGGGCGATTAAAGCCACATAAGTTGCGAAAATGTGTATTATTAGATAATAACGCTATTTTCGGCCGGCAGGGACGCCCAAATGACACACAAATCCATTTAGCAGCCGAGGACGAGAATACTTTACATATGTACATGCAAACATACGAGCGGCGATTCATCACGTTCACAACAGAAACACGCGAAATAATGATGTAAATACGCAATTTGGTTCCCATTGAAGAGCTAATAAATCACGCATATAAAAAAATTAAGTTCGCATTGTGCCTTAGCAAGGCTGGACAAGGGGGAAGCGTTTTCTGCATTCCTCCAGCCTCCTTGCTTGCACAATGTGGGGATGTGTTCCTCGTATGCAAATACTGTCGCCTCCTTATTAGTACGAGGGTCTTTTCGCGAATCGTAAATCCGTGGCCACCCCTTAAGTTCTTCCAGTGGTGAAAAAATATTACCTTCCATTAACATGCATTAGCACTTCGCTACAAAGCATTCAAATCGGGTGTGATGGGCCGTTGGACCTGCGCCTACGTGCCATGCAGGTATTGTGACCACAATAACCGTGGCACAGACGGCGGTTTCATATAAAACACACCATTAATGAAACTGCGGCCGTAATAAGGGCGAATGCGGGCGCAAATTGCGTTCCATTCCATGCAGGCCGGGCGGTTTTTATTATGCATCGCGAATGATGGAAAGTATGCAAACACGCGCAATTCGGCATGTGGGCTCATTCTGCTCGCCGCAATTTATTTCCGCAGTTTTCTGAATCGGCTGATTTGCGCAGGGCATTGTGCCGTGAATTATGCAACAGCCTTCGGAATTAGTTTTTCATTAGGGCCGCCAGGCAATGAACCTAATCGACCGTAAACACGAACTGTGGACATTGAAAACCCGTGTGTGTGTGTGATTACGCGCGATTTTGTGTGTATTTCAGTATTTGGCCTTCCACAAATTGATATTTAATTGTAAACGAGGGGAATTCTTTCGTTTTCGTCGATTAATGTAATCTAGAAAAAGCTTTAAATAAATACGTGGATGATTAGATGATTAGAATTTGGGATGGAACCTTGTACGATGAAGAAATTTTATGAGAGATTTCCAGTTGTTACATAATAGCCATTCATAACACCAGCACTGTGTATCATTAAATCATTTACCTCAGGCTATCTCAACCAATGGTACGCATACAGATGCATTTAAACAAAAAAAAACTTGTTAGCGCGCGAAAATCTGGCTGATGACCTTTTTTGATTCACAGAATCATGAAAAATGAAACGTATCTGAAACTTACTTGACTTAATTTTAATACAAACTATAGTATATTGTGTCCTTAGTACAGTAAGTGATATATTCGAGGCCGATGCGGCAATTTATGTCCGAGGCATCAGGCGAGGACAGCAAGCCGAAGAGGTTTCAGTACAGCCTCGGACTCTAAAAATGACGCGTTATGTCTGCTATCTGAAGACTGTTCGAACGGATGAACGCGTCATTTTTAGAATCCATGTCTGTACGAACAGCACATTGTATTTTTTCTCCCATCGCAACATATTTGCAAGTTTCGTAAAAATATGAAAGATTTATTAAGAAGACATTATTTGGTGTACACCAGGACTGCAGGAATAATTCATTCCTAGTCTAAACCTAAGCCTAAAATATTAACACAGTTTTCTAAACTTATTCCTGGAATTTTGAAATTCTACTTAACTTTAAAGCCATTTATCTCAAAACTACCAAAAATGCACTTAAACCCTTTTACTTCTTATATAAGGGTGTAATATCCACTTTGATTATTTAATGTGTAATTTAACAGGTCACGAAACCGCCAGCTTTAGTTTCTCTTCAAAGAAATCGCGCTTGGATGTTTCTTCAAAGAAATAGCGCCTGGATGATAGATAAATTAATAATAAAGAAATATTCTTCTTTGTATTCTTTGTACGTTCGTTAAAAATATATTGTTATAAAAAGTGGAAAGTTTCTAAACTTGCTCCCTAAATGGATATGTCTGTCTGACAATTTACTGATCCACAGCTTTACCTACAGATAAAAAGGTTTCCCTCAGTTAATAAATTCCCTAACAAGAAACATCTGACATTTCGAACGAAGGGGTGCCAATATTAAATTATTGGCAAAACTGTCCTTAAAAAATAATTTTTTTGTACTAATGAAAAAATTAAATATTCAAATGAAACGTTTATTTTTTAATATTATATAATGAAAATCTTGTAAAATAAATCAAAATCTACAATTACTCCTACACAGGAAGACATCCACATAGAGATACTATGAAACCAATTATAAATTATAATATTTGTATAATATTATTCGAATCAACATTGTGCCAATTAAATAAAACTGAAATCTTTAAATCATACCATAGTAGAGTTGCAGTAGGGATTATTATTACAGTTTTCTGATTGCTTTTCACTATGTATGAGTTGTGTTTCATTATATCCTAAATGTGTTTCCCTCTTGTCAATACATGTCAATATTGTTTCAAATGTGTCAAATTGTTTTCACTATTTATCATATGCTTTTCTCTCTGGTCGAGATGGCTTAAATATTAGATCAGGGAAAAGCATTTGATAAATAGTGACAACAATTCGACATATGGGGAATGCATTTGATACAGTATTGACAATTGACAATATTTCAGTTTTCCATATTGACAATATTGAAGTGTTGACAAGAAGGAAAAGCATTTAAGATAAAGTGAAACACAATTGATATATGGCGAAAATCAATAGGAAAACTCAGTATTACTATTATCTTCCAAAGCACGTAAGTACTTCAAAAACCACTACTTCAACTACATTACTTCAATTAGCGATTACTTCAACTGCAATTACTTCAACAAGAAAATACCTCAACGCAGAATAACTTCAATAAGAAAACACTTCAACTCGGAAACACTTCAACTGCTAATTACTTCAATTCAAAATTACTTTACCTTGCGTTAGGCTGGGTTAGGTTAGGTCATTACACTTTAAAATAATTTATAGTCGGAGTAATATCGAGTTTAAGTAATTAGCAGTTGAAGTATTTTCTACTTGAAGTGTTTCCGAGTTAAAGTATTTTCTTATTGAAGTAATTCTGCATTGAAATATTCACTTGTTGAAGTAATTGCAGTTGAAGTAATCGCTAGTTGAAGTAATGTAGTTGAAGTAATTGTAGTTGAAGTATTGGTTTTTGAAATAATCACATGAACTCTTATCGTCTTATTGCTTTTAAATATATAATTACATTCCTTACAGATAACATATCAAAAGATTAACAACAATTTCGGTCTTGTCTTGTAGACTGTGGTAGTTACAGTCGAAGTTTGACAATTTTGGACAGTAACAATTGGCAGATTTTGGCGAATTCGGTATGTAGTTATAGTCGAAGATTGACAGTTTTGGACATAACAATTGAAAATTTGGCAGATTTGGGCGAATTCGGTTAAAACTGATGTAAATTTGGCATATTTGGGCGAATTCTGTTAAAACTGATGAAACTTTAAATTGAATGATTGATTGATTTGAAACTTAACACATGTACTTAGAAATTTTACGGGTCCTCATTTCTAAGATAAGTTTTCGACAAGTTTGACAAGTTCCAGTTAAAACAATTGGCAGAATGTAACAATTTCACTCGAAATTTTTCAGTTTTGGATATATGCAATAGAAACTTTGTGAAATTTGGGGAATTAGGTTTAAAAATATGCCAGATTTCGACAGTTCGTGTTTAAATATGTATATATTTTCACAGGAGGTGCCAAAACTCGCAAATTTTAACAGTAGGAATTATAACAATTTGTTGCACCTGAAACAAGGTCAAATTTTCTCTGCTGAAGCAATTCGTTTGCCAGAATTGATTAGTTGCTGTTGAAAATTTAATAGATTTGGGCAAATGCAAATACGAATTTGCGAGAATAGAACGGCTCCATTAAAAAATGTTACTGATTTACATACTTTTTCACAATCATGCATTTATAATTCTATTAATAATGACAGTTTTAATAAGATATTTGATTTTGATTGCTGTAGCTTAGAATATGACAGATTTTACTAGTTGCAGATGCAAATTTGATAGATTTTGACAATATTAGTTAAAAAATTTATCGATTTGGACTCGTTTAGTCCAAATTAGGATCGATTATTCGATTTTACAATCGAAAATTTATGAGATTATGATAGTTGCATTTGAAAATGTTCACATTTTGACCTAAAAAACAAATATTAGATAGATAGAGATAGATAAAAATAGTAGTTGAGATAGATAGTAGATTCAGGCAGTTGAAGTTAAATATTTGACAAATTTTAATACACGCAGTTGCAAATTTGACAAGTAATCATTTCTGGAGCAAAATATTCGATTTATTTAATAAGATGCAGTTAAACAAAAAATATTAAAAAAGCTGCTGTAAAAAAATTGCACACGTGGCAGTTACAGTTGAAGTTTGACAGTTTTGGACAGTTACAATTGAAAATTTTGCAGATTTGGACGAATTCAGTAAAAACTGATGATAATTTGACAAATTTGGTTAATTTGGCAAACACATATAAAAAATTACTGAAAATTTTAATACAAAACCAATATTTTAAATGCATTGCTTTTATTTCACAGCTGGAGTTAAAAGTTTAAAGATTTTTACAAAATTTTGGCAGTATCAATAACACAAAACACAAATTTAAAGAGTAATATTGAAAAATTTGACAAAATGTCAAATTCGATTGATTTAATAAGCTGCAGTTAAAAAAAATGATTGAAAAAGTTGCTGTAAAAAAATTGCACACGTGGCAGTTACAGTCGAAATTTGACAGTTTTGTCAGCGAATTCGGTTAAAACTGATGAAAATCTGGTTAAAACTGATGAAAATTTGGTAAATTTGGCAAAACACATTCAAAAAAATTACTGAAAATTTTACGGCACAACAAATTTATTTATCATTTCACAGCTGGAGATAAAAGTTTAATGATTTTTACAAAATTTGGCAGTATCAATAACACAAAATTCAAATTTAAATAGTTTTTATTTAAATAGTTAAATTGAAAAATTTGACAAAATGTCATCAGATGAAGTTTTGACAAGTTTTGTTGAAGTCTTGAAAATTTCTGGAATTAGCAAACAAAATATATTGTGTTTATATCTTTTAATACACTTTTTGGATTTTGAAAGCTATCCACAAAAGAAATATTTTAAATTTACCCAAAATCTAAAACTATTTTGATTATTACAGGTAGGTACGATCGCGACCATAAAAAAGTAGGAGAGGTTTTTTACCTAGTGTGAATTTGGTTTAGCTGAAGATGTCAAAAAATTGTCCATTGAATCCATTTTCAATTTCTCTATTATTCATGCTTTATGAAAAGCACTAACTTAAGGGGCTATTACAAAATTTGGCTTTTTATTAAGTAACATAAGTACTTTGGTTTAGCTGAAGATGACAAAAAATTGTCCATTGAATCCATTTTCAATTTCTCTATTATTCTTGCTTTATTAAAAGCACTAACTTAAGGGGCTATTACAAAATTTGGCTTTTTATTAAGGAACATGTATTTATATCACAATGACAATGACGTGTTACTCTATTTTTCTTTGCGGAGGCGAATAATCAAAATAAAAAAAAAAACGACGTTAAATTTTTTATTATTATTGTACCTTGCTTTTCTATGTTCAGATATTATATTACTGTGAACAACTTTATACGTGCCAAACTTATTGCAGCAATTGAATCCAAAAACATCATTGGCATTGATCACAACGATGATTTATTTCCAGGAGCCTTTGAGAAGTTATACGTGCGTTCATGGAGCGAGTTTTCCCAGTTTATTCCATTAAACTTTTGCAGCGGCCGAATTGAAATATGTCTCTAATTTAATTCCGCACGATACAACTTCGACCATTAAATATATAGAGACGTTTCTTGGACGCCCCGTTTGTTATCGTGGCTTTGATTTATGTGCACGGCGATATTATTCAAGAGGTAATTATATTTC
Source organism: Othius punctulatus (assembly GCA_951805005.1). Lineage (NCBI taxonomy): Eukaryota > Metazoa > Arthropoda > Insecta > Coleoptera > Staphylinidae > Othius > Othius punctulatus. The sequence goes on from OX638145.1 coordinate 19,732,348, forward strand.
GTTCCGATTGTAAGTTACGGCCCATATTTCATGGGTATTGGAGATTAATAGTTATGAAATTAATAGAAATGGGACTAGAATAGCAATTATATGCCAATTTTATAGGTAATTATATAAATAACTTTATGTGGGCAGCATATGATTTACTCCGTACCATTATTGGTGCGATAAATTGTTATTGAAAACATTAAGGTACAATTTTATTATATTAAATATTCAATCAAAATTGCAATTTTAAGGCAATTTTTAAGGTAACTTATCGCACTTTTAGTTTATGAAGTTTCATTAAAATATTTTTGTATACTTGAATAACAGCTGTTCGTTTTGATATTATCTACAATTATTTTTTAATTCATATTCAAGAAACTGTTATTTATTAATAATTATGGGGAAAAAACAAAAAAAAATCAATTTTAAGTAGTTTCCTTCGCAAATGAATTGTGTTTCATGTAGAAAATGTAGTTTAAGATAATGTTTTATAAAAATGTATTTCAAACATCTATAACTATGGGTGTGATGTATCCATATATTTATTAATATGCAAAATTAGTAATGTTGTTAGCAATTTTGTGCATAGTAATTACTTCATTTAATTACAACCATTACATGATGAGTAATTATTCTTCTGAGACCAGGCAATTCATGAAACTATCCCAAATTCCAGCAACCCCTAGCATTTATCAATACCAAACCCATGCTGAGCACACACCACACGGCGATAAGCTTTCCACATGTGAAATGATTAATAAATTACAGGTCACGCCAACGCACCATGGGCATCGATCACGCGCGTGAGATAAGCTGGTCCCGAAAAACTGGCCGAAAATGAAATCAAACCTATGCAAATGGACACCTGCCCCAGTGTCACGGCATGGAGATGGCTGGCGAACGTTGGACGAAATCACGTTACTGTTTTAGCCCTGAGGGCATTGCATTTGCATTGGTAATGAGGCGACAAATCGCGACCGCGTGCATACAAACAAACGCTCTCAAAGAGAGAGTTCTATGGTGTGTTTGTACAGAAATCGCGGCGCACATGGCTCTCGTGGGATAAAGGTGAGTTACGTACATACAACACCCCAATGCACCGGCAAACCTCAAGACCACATCAAATAAAGCGAACCATTACATAAATACAAAGTGCAATTACTACAAGAATACATTGCAACAATGATGAAGTTACGTGTATTGTGGATTAAACAGTTAAGCAGGGTGAACAGACGATTTTGTGGTTTCACTTGTAGTTTAGAGTAATAAATATTAAGGTATAAAACTGTTCTACATTTATACCAATAAGAGTACCAATAGGATTTCCCAAAAAAAAAATCGGCAATAATCATCTTTGTAGCAAGTTTGGCTTAGCTTGGCATGTTGCTGAAAGCAGTTGGTTTATTTTTTATTTTTAAGAACAAAAATCATGTGTGTATACTCTGATTTTTCTAAACTGGCGTGCACGTCATCAATCAGCTGTGCGATGAGGTTTTTTCGTACCAACGTGATTGATTTCGAGAATATGCATAACAATAGTTTAAGAATCGAAATTAATCTGAGGATCATTTGTTACATAACACTGATCACCGGTGGTTATAAATAGGTAATCGGTTTATTAACCGCGGACACAATTTTCGCCTGCCAATCATGTAATAAATCATGTTATGTTGGCCGACGTGATATTTTTTCGGCGACGATGCCAGATCTTTTTCACTAACACATGCTCATCATGTGTGCATAACCAAACTTCTTTGACGTTTAACTTGTTACATTTGACTTCACTACATATTTCACGTTTCTTTTGCCTGGAGCCGGGAATCGAATCTAACCTCAAGATTTTTGTCGCTGTCAGTGTTGGACCCGAATACGGTGCAAACTCTTTTATATTTTGCCATTGTAGATGTTAAACCATAACCACAAGATTGATATCTGTACGAGAAACGGGAGAGAAGTCGACGAATTTGATACGAACCGCGCACTGTCGCACAAGATTGCATGGGGGCAACAGCTGATTGCAGCCATTTTTAAATACCCAGGACAGCTGGCAACCTTGTAAAATTGTGTCGTCATTATTATGATTATTATTTTGATGACGTGCACGCCAGTTTAGAAAAATCAGAGTATAGCAACTTTGCTTAACATGCAATGTTGTTAAAAGTGTTATAATTTTTAAATTTTTCAGAAAAATATCATCTTTATAGGAAGTTTTGCTTAGCTTGGAATGCTGCTATAAGTGCTTTATTTTTTTTAATTTTTCAGAAAAAATATCATCTTTGTAGCAAGTTTTGCTTTTCTTAGCTTGGAATGTTGCTACAAGCGTTTTAAATGGTTTTATTTTTCGGAAAAAAATCATCTTTTTAACAAGTTTTGGTTAGCTTGAAATGTTGTTAAAAGCGTTTTCAAGTAAAACCTGTTTTTTGAAATTTTCCAAAAAAAAACTAGTTAGTTTTGCTTAGCTTGAAAGTTTCTAAAAGTTGTTTCAAGAACAATCTAGTCCATTACCGTACAATTATTAAAACCATATTGTAGTTGTAACTGCAGTAGCGCTTAATTATATTAATACAAGTTTAAGGCTGTAGATGTATTTGCTCTATAGTTGTCATCATTCTCGAGGAAGATGTTACATCGTCAAATGTGGGAGACGCTTCACGAAGAATATTTTATCTGCCTTATGAATGTGCAGCCAATGGCTAAATATTGTTTATTATTACCTGTAATATCAGCTGCATGTCAGCATCATCAATGATTAGATCGAAGATGATCTGCATAAAGCCCTAAGGCACAAAGATGATGTGCATAGCCATTTAACAGAGGCTGTTTTGCCATAAATTTTTGCATCAATATTTCTATACCATAAGTTCAAGCGTGCCAAAATCAATTACAAAGCTGCAGTTACTTGACAGTTCGTATTATATTTAATAGAGTAATCCAGAAGACTGTTACAGCGTATGTGTCTTTTAGGCTGAATTTCAGCAGCCATATTTTTCATTGTTCTACAAATGTTTTTGCTTATATGCTCAATTATCATCAATTCTCTTTGCTCCACTGAGAAACATGGATGCTGATTACAAGTTCACTTTAGTAACTTTAAATTACATCACATGATATATCTCTAGAAACATCCAGAATACATTAAAGCAGTTAGAGGTAAAGAGTTTTTAATTCAGAAGAATAAAACATGAATGATAAAAACTACCCTGTACATTTAAAAATAACTCCCCTACAGAATACTCTGCTAGAAAGAGGTAAAGAGTTTATAATTCAGAAGAATAAAACATGTATGATAAAAACTACCCAGTACATTTGAAAAATAACTCTTCTACAGAATACTTTGAGAGAAACAGGTAAAGAGTTTATAATTCAGAAGAATAAAACATGTATAATAAAAACTACCCTGCACATTTGAAAAGTAACTCGTCTACAGAATACTTTGATAGAATTCTAGATACTTCTTTCACATAGAATGGTTTGTAGTAAAACAAAGATTTTGCAGAGAATACGTAACAGGTAAATACGCAAAAATTATAAGGTTGCTATGTTGTAGTAAGAAAAACCTCACTTTAAATTACATCACATGATATATCTCTAGAAACATCCAGAATACATGAAAGTAGTAAGAGGTAAAGAGTTTATAATTCAGAAGAATAAAACATGTATAATAAAAACTACCACGCACATTTGAAAAATAACTCGACTACAGAATACTTTGATAGAATTCTAGATACTTCTTTCACATAGAATGGTTTGTAGTAAAACAAAGATTTTGCCGAGAATACGTAACAGGTAAATACGCAAAAATTATAAGGTTGCTATGTTGTAGTAAGAAAAACCTCACTTTAAATTACATCACATGATATATCTCTAGAAATATCCAGAATACATTAAAGCAGTTAGAGGTAAAGAGTTTATAATTCAGAAGAATAAAACATGAATGATAAAAACTACCCTGTACATTTGAAAAATAACTCCCCTACAGAATACTCTGCTAGAAAGAGGTAAAGAGTTTATAATTCAGAAGAATAAAACATGTATGATAAAAACTACCCTGTACATTTGAAAAATATCTGGTCTACAGAATACTTTGATAGAATTCTAGATACTTTTTTGGCATAGAATGGTTTGTAGTAAAACGCAGATTTTGCAGAGAATACGTAACAGGTAAATACGTAAAAATTATAAGGTTGCTATGTTGTAGTAAGAAAAACCTCACTTTTAATTACATCACATGACATATCTCTTGAAACATCCAAAATACATGTAAGTAGTTAGAGGTAAAGAGTTTATAATTAAGAAGAATAAACATGTATGATAAAAACTACCCTGTACATTTGAAAAATAAGTCATCTACAGAATACTTTGATAAAAAGAGGTCAAGAGTTTATAATTCAGAAGAATAAAACATGTATGATAAAAACTACTCTGCACATTTGAGAAATAACTCGTCTACAGAATACTTTGATAGAATTCTAGATACTTCTTTGGCATCCAATGGTATGTAGTAAAACGAAGATTTTGCAGAGAATACGTAACAGGTAAATACATAAAAATTATAAGGTTCCTATGTTGTAGTAAGAAAAACCATCATTAATAAAGTCAAATTATCAATAAAGTAATACAAATTATATGTACTTATTATAACTACTTCTAACTGCAAATTATTTTTAAATTGTTAATAATGTGCGAATTGAGTGGGAAAACTCAAAACATTTAGTTTTATTATTTAAATAGTACAAATTTTATTTTATCATTCTCAAAATTGTCAATAAATGACTATAAATTAAGCGAACTTATTATACTTTTTTAACAACTAACTGTTTTTAAATTGTTAATAATGTGCCAATTGAGTGAAAAAACTCAAAATTTGACTTCTACTTTGACTTAATGCAAAGCTCCTACTTTGAGGTTTGCATTCAAGTTTGAACTCAAAATTTGACTTTTGCGTTGACATTTGAACTGATGTTTAACTTTATACGAGTACAGGGCGAGGATTCGTAAAATAAACTGGCTATATTGTTTTGTTTTCCGAATTTTGGAAAAATATATACGAGACAAACATTCGTAATATGTATTTGTGTGCAATTTTTTTCTATCGTCAAACCTTTATGCTTACTGTTTTTTTCAGACAATTTGATCGAAAACTCATTATTTTTACGGGGTTAATAGGGTGCTCTTTGGAATCAGGATGGTCTAATTACTTAGGGCTAGCACCTTTATGGGAAATGTAAAAATTTCCCAAACAATTCGACTTCAATTTTTTTTTCTTCAAATTTTCTATTTGTTTCTAGAAGCCTTGAAGGAGCTAGTATTAACTAATTGGACGCTCCTGATTCCAAAAACCAAACTATTAACCCCGTAAAAATAATGTATTTTTCGATCAAACTGTCTGTTTCTAAGAAGGTCCAGCAATCAAACATGCTTGATGATTGAAAAAAATTGTACACAAATATATTAAAAATTGTATTATCGAATATTTATCTGGAATAGTTTCTCAAAAAATCGAAAAATAGCCAGTTTACTTTACTAATCCTCGCCCTGTTCTCGTATACTTAAACATCAGTTCAAACGTCAAAGCAAAAGTCATTTTTTTTAATTATTAACAATTTAAAAACAATTAGCAGTTGTTTATATTGACAATAATTTATTGACAATTTTATTTATTTATTAAACGGAAAAAAAAATCAACGATGGATTTTGACAATGATAAAATAAAATTTGTACTATTCATACAATTAAAATAAATATTTTGAGTTTTCCCACTCAATTCGCACACTATTAACAATTTAGAAATCATTTGCAGTTAGAAGAAGAAGTTATAATAAGTACGTTTAATTTTTATTACTTTATTGATAATTTGATAGTGTAAAAATAAAATTAGTACTACTTAAATAGTAAAATTAAGTGTATCTACTAGCAGGTTATAAAAATATACTGAATTACATGGATATTGTTTTTCGATTAAAATTTTGGCCATCAATTTTGGCAATCTTGGCAAAATGTGTTCTGAAATTTCGAACGTTGCAACGTTCGAAATTTCAGAACACATTTTGTTTAACAGATTTATATTCCATAGTCAGAACTAGCTTCTAACCTAAGGCCATATATTTCTGAAATCGTTTTCTTCTACAACTTCTATATTTTAAGAAAATCCTTTGTATACACAAACACAAAAATAAGTAAGTATGTACTTATTTTGCGAAAGGGTAACTAAAACTTGTAATTCCGTCCAACTTTTCATAGATATACTCATAGATATCTATATAGATATATAGATACTATTATAGATTAAAAATATCAATTAATGCAGTTACATTCATACAGTTTTATTTGTTGAAAATGTTCTATAATAATTTATCTTATTCTTTATTTTAATAGGTTACCAAATTGAGTATTAGGTGAAACCGTATCTAAAGGTTATATAATTAATGGTTCAACGATTTCACAGCGAAAATCAGTAACAAAAATTTCATGGGTGCGGTTACTTCCTTAAATCAGTAGCAGCTACACATTGCGACTTCACGGCTGACGGAGCAGCCGTTTATTTTAATGCACCTCTTTTGGAATAAATTACGTGTCACTGCCTGGCAGTGCACCGTTTTACGACAATTTCGAGCATTTTGATTAATCGTTGCAGCACAGGAACGACATGTGCTCCCGTTTTGCCCCGAGGACGGAAAATCACAAAAGTTAATTTCACAGTTTATCGACAACCGGTGATTATAATGAAATTAAGACCCAAAAAGAGGGACGAGCTGAAATTATAGCGAGGGCTTATGTTGTCATTGTAGGTTTAACGGTTTATTTCATCAAGGGTTATGCATTAGATCAATTAATTCAAGTTTTGTTCGTTGGTTAGGTTAAATTTATGCACAATTTATACTTGTATGTAAAAGGAGCGTAAATATATAATATGTATATTGATGAAAACATCGATGAAATAAAACACTAAAGTATCAGATATTAAGTACCTAAATATAAAAACTAAATGTGAATCAACATTTGATTTATAAAGTAAAATACGTGAACCTATCAAAATATAGCACACTGCTTAGGTTCTCATACGTTTATCAAAGATTCAGAAAAAAAATACTACAATAAAGCACACCAAATATAAATTTGGTTTATCAGACATGTAAATCAACATTACCAGAATATATCTACAGCAAATGTTTATTTGGCTATGCACACGTTATTAGGTATTTCCAGAATATATACCATTCCAAAAATTAAAAAAAAATTCAAAAGTTCATAAATTTAGGTCTCTCAAAATATATTAATAGACAGATACTATTAATAGTATCTAGATTATTATTAGATCGATAATAGTCTTAGATAGGTAGTCATGTAGTCATCAAAATGTAGATGATTCTAGAAATACTCATTTGTTTTTTATTAATAGTAACTAAATTTAGTGCAGGACCGAATGTTTTTATTAAAAAAATGTAGAAAACTACACGTTGGAATACATTAAAATTAAAATTACTAAAATAGTTATTGAAGGTATTTTAATATATTTTTATTTTAGCTTTTTGGACGCAAAATAAAGGTCAATTCGAGAATTTTCAAACGTGTCTAAGAAATTCAATTAAAATATAGCAAAACATTGGTCACTCAAGAATTCTCAAATTTACTGTTCGTCTAAATTAATAAATAGTGCGAAAATCTAACCTATCAATATATTAGTTGATTCCGGAATTTTTCAAACTTTATTTATCTGTTCTATCTGACTATCTAACTTTAAGCCAAATTTACGAAAATCATTGTAGGAATTCCCAATTCTTACAAAAATCAAGAAGAATTTCCCGAACTACTTATAGCTTACTGTAGAAATTCAAGTTATCATAATTTACAGGGGTGGCAGAAAATTGCTCGAAAACAATTGATTGAAAGAAACTGGCTCGAAATCAATTGCTCGAAAAATAATTCCTCGAATGGAAAATTGCTCGAATAATTCCTCGAATGGAAAATTGCTCGAATAATTCCTCGAATTGAAAATTGCTCCAATGGAAAACTGCTCGAAGAAATAAAATAAGTTAGTAAAAAAAAAATTTATTATATTTATATGAATACAAAATGTATAGAAATACATGTTATGGAATACTATACCGGGTGTCTACTATAAAACGCGAACATAGGGATTTTACATTGATTTAAAAAAAATTGTGAATTCATGCTCGCCAGTTAAACCTTAATTTTAGGTTAGGTTAGGTTAGGTTAAAGCTAATTTCATTATTTCGAGCAATTGTCCATTTGAGCAATTCGGCTTTCGAGCAATTTTCCATTCCAATATTACGAGCAATTGATTTCAAGCAACTTTATTTCGAGCAAATTGTTTCGAGCAATTTTCATCAAACCAATTTATGTAGATGTGGGAAAATGATAATTTAATTCTACATGGAAAGCAAAACTACAAACTTTTGGATGTTTAAAATTTTGTAAATCGTAAAACATTTATTAATTATACATTTCGGGCAATTATTTTTGAGCAATCTTTAACAAACCAATTTAAAGCTGTGAGAAAATTCTCAAACTACAAACTTTCGGATGTATAAAATTTTGCAAATCGTAAAACATTTATAAATCATACATTTCAAGCAATTGAATCACTTATTTCAGAAACAACTCAAGTCACACATAACTAGTTTTGAAATAATAAACAAACCTTATTTATCTTTCTTAACTTTTTTGAGTCAATTCGATAATGTGATATCACATAGAACAGCATGCTAGCTAATAAAATATGATGAAACAGATGACTTTTGGGCATGTCAAAAGGAGTCCGAATATTAAATATCACTAAGACTCGGGTTGTTTCTGCATTAAATAAAATAAAGATCTGTAATATTTCAACATTTCAACATTTTACTGGAAAAATAAGACTAACATTATTAGGTGATACAAAATTCAGCAAATTACTGGTGTTGCCCCTTTTCAACAGTAGGCCAATCTAAAATATTTTTCCAAAATATTGGAATTTCTTCATTTTGGTCGACAAACTTGTGAGATTTCTTGATATGTGCCATTTTCTTCGCAGAAATTGGAACCTTTCCGTTGGGAATTGCAAGATCTTGAAGAGGAATTGGAAAATCAATCGTTATTACTTCTGGCAATAGTAGAGGAAAAGTATCACATTGCCTACAACAACACCTTTGCCACTTTCGGCACTGAACTACAATCAATGATATGGCGCGATAATGATGCGTATTTTTACATTTCTGGGTGAGCACAGATTTGGTAGATGTTTCGACTGAAATTACATCTTTCTTGAAGTATTTGGTACGCCAATTCCTGACATTTTTTATAAGAGAGGGGTCTACCAGATGAACTGTGAAGCTATTTTTGCAGGAAGTGCTTAATATTGTCTTAACATATCCCATTAATGTACAGACTGTTTTCTTCAACACCTTATCACACCTAAAAACTCTATCACAAGTCACAAGGCAAAAAGGAATGCAAATGAAAATGAGTTGAATGCAGAATCAACTTAAGTCACGGAATAAGGTGTTTTCGTCCTCCTTTTCGAATAAGGTGTTTTGATATTTTCAGAGCGTCTAATACATCTGGAAAATATTAGAATATGGTTGTTTTTGCACTCAATTATGGATAGATCTACATCTCTTAAGCACCATCCTAGGTATAACTCACAATATGACCAAAAATGGACTTGGGGAGGTTTCTGAAATCAGTGATTCAATTGTTTTCGAGCAAAATTCACCAAACCAATTAATAGATGTGAGAAAATTCTCAAAACTACAAACTTTTGGATGTATAAAATTTTGCAAATCCTAAAACATTTATAAATTATACATGTCAAGCAATTGAATCACTTATTTCAGAAACAACCCAAAAATCTTGCAAATCGTAAAACATGTATTGTTTAAGTATATTATTTTAGTATATTAAGTATGTTTATTAAGTATATTATTTTTGCAAGTAAAATAAAATTATCAATGTAAGAATTCTCAAACAATCTCTGTCTTTTCTGGGTTTTTTTTGTGTTACTTTCACTCTAAAGAAAATTGTTTTCATCATATTATGTATGTTTCCCGTTTTTTCTTCAACTATCAACCATTTATTTCTTTGTCTACTTTGCCATTACTTTCAGTTATCGATCAAGTCACGGAATAAGGTTGTTTTTGCCCTCAATTGATATGTTCACAGCGTCTAATACATCTTGAAAATATTAGAATATGGTTGTTTTTGCGCTCAATAATGGATAGATCTACATCTCTTAAGCACCATCCTAGGTATAACTCACAATATGACCAAAAATGGGCTTAGGGAGGTTTCTGAAATCAGTGATTCAATTGTTTTCGAGCAATATTCACCAAACCCATTAATTGATGTGAGAAAATTCTCAAAACTACAAACTTTTGGATGTATAAAATTTTGCAAATCCTAAAACATTTATAAATTATACATTTCAAGCAATTGAATCACTTATTTCAGAAAAAAAAATCCGATTTCCAATATCCTAGTTTTAATATCTTTATCTTCTTCTTCGCTTCTTTTATTGCTTAATGTAGTACTATATCCAAATATTTTGGCAAATTTGAGCTCTTTGTTATTTCGTTTATTAGTTCTGTTAGTTGTGCTGTTCCTTCCCTCCTTCTATTCCGGTTGATTTCCACCAAATTTCCACCAATTTTGACTTCCTTGTAGCTTCTATTACTTCTTCTTCTGGTATCTTTTCTATTTCCGCTTGCCTATGACAGGCATCTGGAAGTTGAAAAGATATCAGAAGTAGAATTGTAATAATCAGAAATAAGAATACCAGACTAACAAGAAGAAATGATTGTTCTTGTTATTCTGGTATTCTTGTTTCTGATTAAGACATTTCTTCGAAATGTCTCCATCTTTGCATTATTTTATCTTCTTGCGTGATTAAATTTCCTTGTTTGATTTATGTTCATCATATTGTATACTTTGTATTGTTTTATTGTACTGTAGAATAGTTTTTAATAGTCTCTATAGTTTTCGGTTATTTGTTTCTTAATATGTTTTTCTCTGCTTGTTTTTTATATTCATCACATTATATTATATCTATTGTTTCATTCTACTGTGGAACAGTTTGAAATAGTCTTTATAGTTTTCGATCGTTTTTGTTTTAAAAAACAAAATTGGCGTTTATATTTCGTATATAGATAATAAAACAAACGAATCACAATTGTTTTAAAAATCGTTTGAGCTAGCCTAAGGGTTCCAAGTGCAGTACTAAAACGTATACCTACCAATGAATAAAATCATACGCTTCCATTAAAGCTAATATTTGTCAATATATGCATATCTATGACCGGTAGCTGCCGCACAATCAATATTCAAGAGGTTTTCATTTTTTCAGGGCCGCATGCACCGCACAATACAAACTAGCGATGATTTATTGTTGGGTAGCCGAAGTTCTCACAAGCCAATGAACCCGAATAATTAATGTGGCATACAAAAAAAAAGGGCGCTGATCGCTAATCACCGATATTTACGATCATAAGAGGTACATGATCGTAATTCACTCGCGTGCGTTACCGTTAAGCATTTTCCTAACAATGAGGAGATCCATATAATTCACAGTAATTTGTCATAGGTCGAGCCTTTCAATGCTTTGGCGGCATTAAAAAAACCTGATCAAGTGTGACGACAGAAATTTATTCATCGTCCTCTTCCAGTTTTCGTAGCGTATAAACCGGCGAGTGGTCTACAAAAAGCGCAGAGGTGTGTACATCACGTGTAATAAGAACATCTGTAGCAAAGAACTGTGCATAGAATGCACGCGAAGCGAATCACACGAACACCAATAATAGTTACAGTAATGAGCGTTATATGAATCCCATCGCAGGTATATACGCTTTCACCTTATCTTTGCGGTGGATATCCCCATGCACTTCCGAGCCGATTAGCAGGAAACCGTGAGCAGACTTCCCATCCAATTTCGCCAAAACGCAGTTAATTGGTGATTTACTTTCTACACAGGCAACTGTAATACAGATTAACACACATAATGTCATTTTCATGGAGGAAGCCAGGCAATTAGTTTCTTCGGGGTCAATATTCCGGCCCAAGACTGCGTGAAGTGCGAGGAATTTTTCTCTTTCTGGCACGCAATTTCCGCACATTATTGACAGAGTGGGGTTCTCAAATATCCGTGCTTATTGAATTGTTTGGGTCTTGATTGGGCGCAACGGAAGTAACTTTTATTAAAAACGTAATTAAGCACAACTTCGTATAAATACCGTCTATTGTACAAATCTGTAGAATCATTTTTTTAATTAAGTGCGACTGATTTAAAAAGATTAATAAAACTATTAGGTCTTTCGAATTTTTTCCAATATCAACAAAAACATTGTAACTAAAACATATAAAGAAACAATTTTTTTCAGATATGATTTGATAATAATAGGCAATAATATAATTCCTACAAGCAACGTGAATTACCACGAAATGATTTTCTTATAAGTATTTCAGTTTCATTTCTTGATATATATATATTTTTTAATGTTGCGGTACTATTTTATATAATTTTTATTGTCATATTGATTCTAGTTGCTACATTTTTAAATAATGTTAATTAACGCTTCATTAATATTAAATTCGATCGACTTTCGTTGAATGGTTTAATAAACAGGAGAAATTCGTGCAGGAGTCTTGACGTTTTGACAATTATTGATTATTTACAACCGCCTGTGAAAGTTTGCATAATTAGTTGAAAACGTTTTATCATTACATTTGTTGCCAGCACGTAACAATTGCAAATGTCAATGGCCTGGAGGAACGTTGCCGCACTGTTAATAAGACCATCATATAATTTTATAGCAAAGCACATTGCGGCGTATGAAAACAATTTAGTCATCAAATTTCGAGAGAACATATAGAAAAAGTTCAAAATAATAAATAATTGAAACAATCTAATTTGTAGAAAAATAATTTTGAAAATAATTAAGTCGAATAGGAATGATTACGTACGAAGTAATTTGCAAGAACTTTTAGAAAAAGTTCAAAATAATTAATAATTGAAACAATCTAATTTGTACATAAATAATTTTGAAAATAATTAAGTTCAATAGGAATGATTACGTACGAAGTAGTTTGCAAGAACTTTTAGAATAAGTTCAAAATAATTAATAACTGAAACAATCTAATTTGTAGATAAATAATTTTGAAAATAATTAAGTCGAATAGGAATGATTACGTACGAAGTAATTTGCTACCACAAAATCTTTAATCACACTTCATTTGGTTTTGTTAAAATTTTCAGGGAGAGAATTTATCAAATAGATGAAATAGGAATGATAGGAAATCGTCCTGTTGGAATCCTAATTGCCTTTATGGGTCCAAATAGGAATTTTGTGGAATGCATGTGTCCAAGTGATCTGTCGTGTGTTCACAATTATTGAAACAATCTAATTGGTAGATAAATAATTTTGAAAATAATTAACTCGAATAAGTATAAGTAAGGCGGAAAGACCCCATATGGGGTCGATAGCCCAATAAAGATCGATTATATACATATTATTAGTACGAACTGGAAATTGCTACCACAAAATCTTACCATGAATCTCTACCATGAATGTAGATTCGCATGTATCATTGCCATAGTTATTTATTCAAAGGTACAATACAACTCTAAACCCTTTGATCAACTTAAAGTATACTTTATTTGTAGCCATTTACAGCCAATTTGGCTGTAAACTAAACCCTCAACTAAACCCTTTGACCAACTCAAAGTATACTTTAGGTGAGGCTATTTAATACAAAAGTGCATTTTGAACAAAAAAGGGCAGATAGCATGTTTTGCCATAACACTAGTACTGCTATGTGAAAATCGAAGACCAATTTTCACATTATTTTAACAAAATTTCAAATTAGTAATACTCTTCCAATCAAGTAGGATATTTAAATTTTGCAAATTACGACAGTTTCAAAATTTAGTATTTCTGTAACCATTTTCTTGGCTCTAGAAGCATCGAACATTATAATCCTACCTCCGAGCTTCGCGGATTTTGTACAATAAAATGTCACAAATTCCAAAATTCCATTAAATGTTTACAAAATGGCACAGTTGGTTACACATTGGCTATAAAATTTGTCAAAATGTCAAAAATGTGTGAAAAACTATGAAAAACTTCTCAAAACAAATTTGATAAAATGTAAACTCATTTTGTAGCAGTAAAAATCCAAAAATACCAAAACCGTAAATAATAAAGCTATCAAATTAAATTAAAATACACAAAAAAATACGAGACATATTCAGGGTAGGTTTTTTCGGATGTTTAGTACGGGGATCTCGGAAACCATCGGAGATAGAGAAACGATTAAATGGGGAAATAATTGCAGTTTTACGAGCTCAATTTCATGGACTTTTTGTTTTTTTTGGAAAAATTGCATGGCAAACTAGTTATCTCAAAAAAAATGACTATGGTTTCCATTAGAAAAAACACAAGTTTGTGTCATAACTCAAAAATTATAGCGTAAATAAAATAATCGGTAGACTGTATTATTAAGCACATAATTGTCTATAACTTTTTCCTTTACACATTTTTCTAAAGTCAATAATAACATACCCATATGCACCGAAGAAAATAACAAAAAATATATTTTTTCGAGATATCTAGTTAGCCATGCAATTTTTCCAAAAAAACAAAAAGCTCATGAAATTGAGCTTGTAAAACTGCAATTCCTTCCCCATTTAATCGTCCCTCTATTTCCGAGTTCCCCATACTAAACATCTGAAAAAACTCACCCTGTATATTTTAATCACAGTTTAGGGCACTTAATCTTTATGATTTCTATATTATCATATGTTAATCCAATAATTCACAATTTACAATTTTTTACGGTCAATTTTCAATCTCTATCTTTTTATGGGTTTACAATTCATTCATTTTGTACAAACACTTATCAAACACATATCGTTGAATAATATATTTTTTAGAGTATTTGGAGGATTGTATGCGCTTCTTCTAAACTAAGTAAGTGTTCCTGTAAAAATGTATGATTCATATGAGAACATTACCTCTGCTCTTCGCAGATCTTTGCAAAAAGTCTCGTTGATAAATTGCAGATAACAATTTGTTTTAGGCTTGCAAACACGAATTCGTTTTTTAGTTGTGAACGTAGGCAAATACGGGGTGTCCCAAAAATAGTGGACAAGCTCAACAGCACGCCACTCAGGGATGGCCACTGAGTCCTTAGAAAGTACTACATTTTTATATAATAAATTAAAAATTAAAAAGAAAATTTCGAAAAACTTATATAATACTTACATAATGTATAATTCATGGACAACTTAATTATTAGTATTTTAATTGTACAGTAGATTGTTGATACGTTGATTTTTGAACAATTTTCATTTCGAAATATTTAAACTCTATATTATAAATCGAAATACCCTACAAAATTATTTAACTTAACACATTTTCATTTAATTCCTTCTAAAAGCCCTTCTAAAGGGTTTGACTAGCAATATTTCAAAGAAACACATTTTCATTTAATTCCTTCTAAAAGCCCTTCTAAAGGGTTTGACTAGCAATATTTCAAAGAAACACATTTTCATTTAATTCCTTCTAAAAGCCCTTCTAAAGGGTTTGACTAGCAATATTTCAAAGAAACACATTTTCATTTAATTCCTTCTAAAAGCCCTTCTAAAGGGTTTGACTAGCAATATTTCAAAGATTCAAAGTAAAGCCCGCGGATTTTTTTTTTGTATTTTTTAAGGACTCCATTAGCATCCCCGAGTGGCGTGCTGTTGAGCTTGTCCACTGTTTTTGGGACACCCTGTATATTAAGATAGGGCAGAATTGGTGATGGTAAAGATCTCTTAAACATAATTATTGCGTCAATTAAAGCTTTAGCACATAGATTTGCGGCAGTAACTTTAGGCGCCAATTCTGCCTTTTCACACTACTTGGTATCGTTGGTATATGCATTACACTACACATAAAACTCATTATTTACTACGTTTATAAAACAATGTGCTGTTTTGGTATGCAGTGCCAACGCAACATAACTTCTAGTAAGTTCAGTTTTATTGTTTAGCTATACAAAGGCAGGTTACATAAATTCCATCACATTAATTGCCATTAGTTTGCAATCAGTATTTATCGATTATTCGCGAAAATATGCGGATTGCAATTATTAAGTGCTCGCCGTAATAATGAGAAACCTTGCAAAAGTTAATGAGTTCATGGACATTGCTGAGTAATGTGTATGCCATTAAATCAGTTTCTGAGGAAACGCAAGGAAGTGCATTGAAACCTTAATGCATTGCATTGCACAATTCCTTCCTAGATGGAAGTAAGATGGAGTAGGTCCATTACAGTAGCTCTGTAATTATGATCTACTAAAGTATGTGCTTGTATAAGGCTGCTCTTGAAAGGCGATTGTTTCCACGATAATTAGCGCAATGCGGCTCCCTAACTCAGCACTTTATAATTCAAATTAATTACTACAGTAAACATTGAATGCCTGCGTTAGGATAATTACACCCTGCGCCCCTGGCATTGTTACTTCACGGGGGTTGCGCTGGCAGCCCCGCTGACTTTCCGCATGTCCTCGCATGCAATTACAGGATAATAACATACTGTAAAATGTGCAAGTGTGTCCAGATACAGTGTGCGTCGCGGCGCTCCATACATCGGCAGCTGACGGCAGAGCCGTGGTGGGCGTGAGCGGGCAACCCTTGCAACCCCTAATTACCATATGGGCGCGTGTGGACACCTAACCCAACCTGACCGCTGACCCTAGGCCGCCTAGGATCGCATCTCTGGCCCCGCAGTTTAGCGAGCCGGACTGTAATGATAGCGGGCAGCTGTGCCACGCATGGTGCTAATACGGGCAGTTCACCCCCGGCACGCAATTCCTACTCTCGAGGGTTTATGCAAATGCAACTTGCACGCTTGGTGCGTTTTTTTTCTTCTTGCAGCAAAATCCGCTGCGGAGGTTCGTGTTGTTGCAAGTACGGAGTCACTGATTTTTCACGTGCCAGGCAGATGCGCGACATGATAATTTGCTCTGCCCACTTCGCATTGTCAACATTGTTGTGGACAGGATTGGATTTACAAGGATTATATACATTGTTGCATATTCTAGCCTCACATTGATTCATCATTAGATCACCTTTTCGATTCGTAATCCCATTTTGTTCGGTTTATGCATTACCCTTAACCCGCAGCAGTTGCGTTTTTGTTTGTTAAACCAAAACAACATATGTTTCCTAAACAGGGGCACGCAACAAGGACAATTAGGCTTTACAGTTTCAAACTTGTCCTACAACCAGAGGGGTTATGCCGTAACACGATAACTTCAATAGTTATTCTTGAAATGTTAATAAACCGTCAATTATGAATGGAAAGCTAAAAGCGTGCCCAACACAAACATTTCCGCGATCTTATATGCAGAAATGTGATAAAAGTCAATGCCAATTGCATCATGAAACATGGTATGTATCACTTCGTTTGAGTTAATTGCAGCAATCATCCAGAAAAATTGTTGAAACGGGAAGAAATCCAATTTGAACTATTCATTGTTCATTATTTTGATATGCTAATTACCATCTCAAGATAATATGTACTAAATAATCGCGAAATATACATGCAAATTGCACTAAAAATGTAGAAAATAAGCTCTTAAGTAACTAAAAAAAAAAAAAACCTTTTTGATTTTAAATGTTAAAAAATTATTTTGATATCAAATTTTTTTTCTTAATCCAACCCTACGAAAGAGTGCCACCACACCATTAGTAAAATTCTTCCATCGGTTTTGAAGTCATCGAATTCTTTAACAAAATTACTTGATACTGTACTTTTGAACCTTCTATTCTTGGGCATGCTGATGATATTTTCTATACTTATATTTACTTGTGATGTGCAACAAAACCAAGTTGCAATCGAAGGTGTAATAACACCTCAAACCTAAATGCTCCTGAAATCCCCCCACCCCCCCATAGATAGGTCACTCTTAATTGTAAAATTCTTAGGTATTCTTTTATTCAAATTTTATAATTTTTATCATTGTTTCATCCATTGATAACAGTTTTTTTTAATTGTATTCTTCTTTGATTTAATTTATTTTATCAGGCCTCTGATAATGACTATTCAAAAAGTCGAAACTATATAAATCGTATTCTTCTTTGATTTAATTTATTTTATCAGGCCTCTGATAATGACTATTTAAAAATTCGAAACTAGTAAGGCAGAAAAAGAAAAATAAACAACGTTCCACAAACAAATATATTATTTTAAATAAAAATAACAACTACCTGTAAGTACTCCCAAAATAAATTAAATCAAAGAAGAATACAAATCTTATTATATTTAAATTATGGTGTTATTGCAGGTATCTAATAAAATATCCATTAATATAATCATCCTTTAATGTGATCTTTTATTTTTTAATTTTCGGTATAAAACCATAAGGTTTCGATAGATTTATTTTAATTAATGTAAACTTCCAAGAAAGTATCATTTTCGGAAACATGCACTTTTTACAAAAATGCTGGAAATAAGTAGAGAATATAAATGGAATATAAATAAAGTATAAATGCAAATACTTGCAAAAATATGCAATTTTATATATCTAAGCCTAGTATCATGTCCTACGACTAAGCCTAATACGTAAGCCCAAAGTCTACTACCCTAAACCTACTAATTACCATCCCTTTTTATAAGTTGCACCTCTGACCTTACAGTTGAAAAAAAAAGAAATCAAATCTTATGTGCTAAAAATAAATGTACTGTACAGGGTGTCCCAGTTATCGTGCAACTGGGACAAAATTATCTTGAGGAACATAATTCTTCCAGTATACATCATGTTAGTGGAATTTATAAAGGTGGTATTTATAAACAATATCCGACACGAATTTTTGAAAGTGTGCATTGGATAACTTGATATTTTTTATTAAAATTTGCAAACTTTTCACGTTAAACTACAAAACTTTAGTTCGAATGTATATATATACATATATATATATATATATATATATATATATATATATATATATATATATATATATATATATATATATATATATATATATATATATATATATATATATAATAATAATATAATAATATTTATTTGCAACGGAAAGTTCACAGTATAATAAGTGTATATAATAATAAGTATAGTAAGTACGTAAATACGTTTGCAAGTAATTCACTAAACCGTTTTCTGTAACGCTGGTGGTGAATGTTACATTTACAGTTGACAAATGAATTATTTATTTAATATACTTGAATTCGAATTATATGAACTACGACATGATTAAATCACCAAATATTAATTAGAATTGACAAAATATCACAAGCAAGTTATAAAATTTTCATTATACTTAATTTTAAAGCAAATGTTCGTATTTTGTTTCTACTTGAAACACATCAGTGAAAATTATGAAGGGTATATGTACAAAGCATCTCCAACAAGATTTTTTAAAATAAATTTTCATTGGCTAACACGAAATTTTCACTAGAATTTGCACAATTTTCACTTAAATTTACGAAACTTTAATGGAAAAGCATGCATGGATATTGGATTTAATTTTTATATGAACATGACATTTTATGATGAAATAATGAAATTTTCATTGCAATTTACACAGTATCACAGTAAGGAAATGTTCACTATAAATGCAAAATATCACAAAAATGGAAAAAAAATCTTACCCCAGTTAAAGTCAGTTTTCTTGTGATATGTGTTTAATTGTTCCTACCAAATAAGCCATTTTCTGTGAATTATCTTACTGTTTTTTTTTTCTCCTAGCCTCTCTCCTTTAGCTCCTTTAGCTTCTGCGGTATCTCTTCTTCTCTTTCTTCTGTCAAATATTCTATTGTGTGAAAATTTGCAAAATTTTCACTTAGAATTACGTAACTTTAATGGAAAAGCATGTAATGATATGAACTATGGCATTTTATGATGAAATAATGAAAGTTTCATTTGATTTTACACAGTACCGCAGTTAGGAAATTTTCAATATAAATTGCAAAATATCATAAAAAATGGAAAAAAATTCTTACCCCAGTTACAGTTAGTTTTCTTGTGAAATGTGCTTCCTTCCTACCAAATAAGCCATATTTTTGTTAATTATCTTACTGTTTTTCGTAGTTTAGCTTCTGCGGTATCTGTCAAATATTCTATTGTGTGAAAATGTATACAATTCTATAGCACACGTGCAGATTCTATTGTATGTAAAATGTAAAATACCATATTCAATATGAAGAAAAAAATGTTGTTTCTGTCAAAAATATTGTAAACAATTCTATTGTTTCGACCAAAAAAATAATGTTTCTGTTACAAGCAGGGTTGGAATAAATCATGATTTTAAAAGAACAATCAAAATACAATATATTTTTTAAATCAAATAAATCATGATTTATTTGATTTGATTGTTTCAGTTTTGATGCACAAACAGTCAAAAAAGCAAAAACAAAAAAACAATTTTGATTTAAATCAATGATTTACTTAAAAAATCAGTTGATTTAAATCATGAATTAGATCAATTGATTTAAATCACACCAATATTCAAATACATTTCTATAGTCAGTGCCAGATAAGATGTCACTACTCACAAAAAACAAAGTCCCTCCTATGTCCTGCCGGACTGGTCAACAGAAATGTGAATGCATCTCTTGGAGAATGTTTATTGAGGTACTGTAGTGAGCTTAGAGTCCCTGAGTAATGCGGTTGCTAATTCCAAAGCACTTCACTTCTAAAGGGCCGAAGGAATAAATTTATGGCTATATGGCTCAAAACAGCTCCCGCGGTTTTGGGATGCATTCTTATAGGTTCAATTCCAACAACGTGGGGATTTCGGTTTTATGTGAATAGTGACATCTTATCTGGCATCAACTGCAGATATGTATGTGAAGCAGTGTTGGTGTTATTTAAATCTAGATCAATTGATTCATGATTTAAATCATGATTTAAATCAACTGAATTTTTAAAATAAATCATTGATTTAAATCAAAATTGTTTTCTGATTTGAAGTCAGTGGAGTTTCTTGATCATTTACGATTTACCAAGAGCTCTATATTAATATTGTAGATCAGGGTTGGAATAAACTATGATTTAAAAAAAAAATCAAAAATCAATGATTTATTTAAGAAATCAATGATTTATTTAAGAAATCAAATAAATTATGATTTATTTGATTTATTGATATATTTGATTTTTTATATTTCTGATCAGTTTTTGCCAGTTTATATGTGATTCAAATCAATTGATTTACATCACGATTCAAATCATATGATTTTTTTAAATACATTCTTTAATATGACCAAGAATTGTTGATTAAAAACAAATGTCGGTGTATCTGTACTATGGGATGGACCAAAACTGGAAGAAAAGAGAGTTATTTTACTTACTTCCAATTATCTACTTTAAAGCAGGCCAACTCATATTTACATTATATTTCTTATTGTACACCTATTGGAATGCATAAATGGTGCAAAACAATGATTAATTTAATATATGTTTCTTGAGCACGTGACAGAAATTGTTAATGAAAAATAATCGTGGTACCTTTTCTTCACTATATTTATTTGTGACTAAATGTACATTTCGGTCACATCGTGACCATAATCATTAGTATACTGGAGTATACTACTATGATTATTTTTCATTCATGATTAATTTAAATCACGATTTATATAAATTGATTTATATCCTACCTCACGATTTAAATCATACTAATCCTGTTGTAGATATTCTAGGAATACATAATTCTGAGATGTATTCATTTGGAAACTTTTATAGCATTTTGTACATACAGAATTCCAATAAAATTTTCCAAGTTATTACAAATTCAAAAATTGATTCCATTATAATAAATTTATAGTAACTTTATAGAACTAAAGTAATATAATTAAATATCGGATTGATAAGGCTGATACATGATGCAACTCCATGTTAATATATAAATAAAACACAATTGGTGGGAGTTTCACAAAATATTTAATGTTGTTCTGCAACAATTGTTTCGTCACACAATGGCTTCATCATGCAGATGAAACCTAATATATTTAAGCTTTAGTTAAAAATAAGAAATAAACATGGAATTTTAACTAATTTTTGTGGTTATTTTTTTTGTTAAATAAGCAATTTTCTATGTTTAAGCGCTTGTAACTCTTAACTAAGATGCATCGGACATATGTTCAAGTAACTTTTTATCTCAGAATTACATCACCTATCAGGTGAGGTTTGTCATCGACCTTATAGATCATCCTGTATAGAAACGGTTTTTGGGATTCTTATAAATAGGTTTTCTATACATTTTGAAGAACATTTAATATATTGCAAGTATGTAAATGTGATGCGTTTGCAAAATCCTCATGTATAAATTAACATGAAATTGGCTTCTAGACGCTTCAATAAAAAATATGTTCTATCTTTAAGGGCTTGTAACTTCTTAACTAAGATGCATCGGACATATGTTCAAGTAACTTTTTATCTCAGAATTATATCACCTATCAGGTAAGGTTTGTCATCGACCTTATAGATCACCCTGTATATAAATGTTTTTTTTAAATTCTAATTAATATCTTTTCTATAAATTTTGAAGAACATTTGATATATTGTAAGTAAATAATTGTGACGCGTTTGCAAAATCCTCATGTATAAATTAACATGAAATTGGATGCTAGACGTTTCAACAAAAAATATGTTAACAAGCAAAATTATGGAGACACAAACACTTAAAAGGCAATTATTTAAATTCCCACTTTACACTTCATATATTCATGGTAAACAGTGGTTCCAAGACAGTACATCGAGAGTTCGTGGTAGCAATTAACCACCGCTGAATATGCATAAGCACACGGTTCAACTGAACCAGATGGATCGCTGTACCATGCATACATTAAGATTCTCCAGGACAACTGTGGAACGAGTGAAGCGTCCATTGCCGGAACCGCGTTAAACGAATTTCTTGTAGGCCTGCTGAAGACCTGAGAGACGGTTGAGGTCACGAGTGGTGAAAACCGTGCAAATTCGCGGAGATAGCCGGAAGTAGATAGTTAACGACCCCCGATGCTAATTTCTGCGCGGAGGTCAGCCTGGAACACACTTTTATATCGCCAACGATTGAGATAGGGATCGCCCTGCACGCCCCAGCTACCATTTAATTCCGACTTTATTGGGCGACATATGTAAATTATCGTTACGGGCGCAGAAAGGGCCGTCATTACAACTGGAAACGGTCTCAATTTGTCAAACCCAATATATCAAATTAGAGCGTACCGCCCTAAAAAGAGAAGCACAATGCAGCCTATGGAAA
This sequence comes from Othius punctulatus, assembly GCA_951805005.1. NCBI lineage: Eukaryota > Metazoa > Arthropoda > Insecta > Coleoptera > Staphylinidae > Othius > Othius punctulatus. The sequence goes on from OX638145.1 coordinate 19,755,593, forward strand.
ACTGCAGCAACATATGTTCGCGGAGGAATTATTAACATGTAAAAGTACTTGCACAATGCGTCGTCAGCCCGATGACACGTTGAGGTGATTAATATGCAATTAGCGCAAATTACATGTGTTACGTGTGGAGGAGTGTACGCCGGCATATGCAAGAATTGCGTTCAGCAACACGAAAGTGATGCGATGATGACGGTCGGATTACGCGAGATTGCACACTAGAGCGCGTAAGCCGATGCAAATTACTTACGCCCGTTTCGGATCCACGACTGCCCAAGGACGACGGTTACGTACCTGAAACAAGTAAATATTATGAATAACAGATGTAAACAGTAATATATTCTAGCACCAACGCTTTACCGCTTCCAGAATAATTTCTATAATTAGCAAAAAAACGTTGCATAAGTACACATTAAGACTTTGCAATTAATTAATCGGGAGACACAATTGCATTATTTGCAATCATGCTTCTATCATGGGGGAAGTTTGGTTCTGGGAGAGAATTATGTGCCAGACGTGTGAGTCATTCCACGCACGAATTGGGAATCAGGACGTCCCTTCACGGGACATTAAGTGCCCCGGAATACGTCATCCAGCTTATCCCTACAAATTGCAGGTCGTTCTGGAAATCGGGTTTTGAATTATCCTGATAGGGCTCGGCTCCGAGGGGGGATTAATAAGCGGAAAAAATGCGTTTTATGTTAAACGTGGAAATTACGGTGCTATGTGAGCCGCGTAATTTGGTCATCGTTAAAAACTCATTAATTAATTAGGATGGATTTTATGCGCGAGCTGGCCTGATGTTAATTGCCGCAGATCTGCAATAAAAGTCGTTTTATGTTCGGCTCAAACGAGAAAAAAAACTGGGCGGGATATTATAAATGGACGGCGTACAATTTCTAGTACAGGTGAACCATAATTCACTAGCGATTTTCTATTTTTACATACCTGTATACTTTGCCATTCCAAGGTAAGCCTACATTTGCTGAAGATTTTCTCTTTTTTATAACTTTATATTTTGGTAATTTTGTTTTCACCAGATAAGACAATTCAGGACGATTAAAAACGATTGCAGAATAAACCTCACATCAGTCACTGAAATTTCAGAAAAATTATCTAATGGATACTTTGAAAATTTTATACCAAATTTGTACACACTGTGCCTCAGGATAATTCGTCTGAAAATTTGACGACGAATATGTCTACAATAAGTGAGAAAATCGAATATTTAACTTTCAGGATTTATCAGGTAATTTATTATTTGCAAATTTGATATTAGATTCGTGTACAGTACACTTGAAACTAATTCCCCTACAAATTTGACAAAGTTTGAGTATTAAATAATGGAGAAATTCAAACACTTAACTTTCTCAATTGATAAGTATGGATTAGCTATTACTGATATTCCTGAAAATTTATTATTTGCAAATTTGATATTAGATTCGTATACAGTACACCTGAAACTAATTCTCCTGAAAATTTGACAAAGTTTCAGTATTAAATAAGGGACAAAACCAAACACATAACTTTCTCAATTGACAAGTATGGATTAGCTATTACTGAAATTTCTGAAAATTTATTATTTGCAAATTTGTTATAAGATTCGTATACAATACACCTTAAACTATAATTCCTGAAAATTTGACAAAGTTTCAGTATTAAATAAGGGAGAAAATCAAACACTTAACTTTCTCAATTGACAAGTATGGATTAGCTATTACTGAAATTTCAGAAAATTTATTATTTTGCAAATTTGATATTAGATTCGTGTACAGCACACATGAAACTAATGCCCCTGCAAATTTGACAAAGTTTCAGTATTAAATAAGGGAGAAAATCAAACACTTAACTTTCTCAATTGATAAGTATGGATTAGCTATTACTGAAATTTCTGAAAATTTATAATTTGCAAATTTGATATTAGATTCGTATACAGTACACCTGAAACTAATTCTCCTGAAAATTTGACAAAGTTTCAGTATTAAATAAGGGAGAAAACCAAACACATAACTTTCTGTATTCAGAAGTATTGGTTAGCTGTTACTGAAATTTCTGAAAATTAATTATTTGCAAATTTGATATTAGATTCGTGTACAGCACACCTGAAACTAATTCTCCTGAAAATTTGACAAAGTTTGACTATTAAGTAAGGGAGAAAATAAAACACTTAACTTTCTCAATTGACAAGTAAGGAGTAGCTATTACTGAAATTTCTGAAAATTTATTATTTGCAAATTTCATATTAGATTCGTGTACAGCACACCTGAAACTAATTCCCCTGCAAATTTGACAAAGTTTCAGTATTAAATAAGGGAGAAAATCAAACACTTAACTTTCTCAATTGACAAGTATGGATTAGCTATTACTGAAATTTCTGAAAATTTATTATTTGCAAATTTGATATTAGATTCGTGTACAGCACACCTGAAACTAATTCCCCTGCAAATTTGACAAAGTTTCAGTATCAAATAAGGGAGAAAATCAAACACTTAACTTTCTCAATTGACAAGTATGGATTAGCTATTACTGAAATTTCTGAAAATTTATTATTTTGCAAATTTGATATTAGATTCGTGTACAGCACACATGAAACTAATGCCCCTGCAAATTTGACAAAGTTTCAGTATTAAATAAGGGAGAAAATAAAACACTTAACTTTCTCAATTGACAAGTATGGATTAGCTATTACTGAAATTTCTGAAAATTTATTATTTGCAAATTTGATATTAGATTCGTACACAGTACACCTGAAACTAATTCTCCTGAAAATTTGACAAAGTTTCACTATTAAATAAGGGACAAAACCAAACACATAACTTTCTGTATTCAGAAGTATTGGTTAGCTGTTACTGAAATTTCTGAAAATTAATTATTTGCAAATTTGATATTAGATTCGTGTATAGTACACCTGAAACTAATTCCCCTGTAAATTTGACAAAGTTTTAGTATTAAATAATGGAGAAAATCAAACACTTAACTTTCCCAATTGACAAGTAAGGAGTAGCTATTACTGAAATTTCTGAAAATTTATTATTTGCAAATTTGATATTAGATTCGTGTACAGCACACCTAAAACTAATTCCCCTGCAAATTTGACAAAGTTTCAGTATTAAATAAGGGAGAAAATCAAACACTTAACTTTCTCAATTGACAAGTATGGATTAGCTATTACTGAAATTTCTGAAAATTTATTATTTGCAAATTTAATATTAGATTCGTATACAATACGCCTGAAACTAATTCTCCTGCAAATTTGACAAAGTTTCAGTATTAAATAAGGGAGAAAATAAAACACTTAACTTTCTCAATTGACAAGTAAGGAGTAGCTATTACTGAAATTTCTGAAAATTTATTATTTGCAAATTTGATATTAGATTCGTATACAGTACACCTGAAACTAGTTCTCCTGAAAATTTGACAAAGTTTCAGTATTAAATAAGGAAGAAAACCAAACACATAAATTTCTGTATTCAGAAGTATTGGTTAGCTGTTACTGAAATTTCTGAAAATTAATTATTTGCAAATTTGATATTAGATTCGTATACAGTACACCTGAAACTAATTCTCCTGAAATTTTGACAAAGTTTCAGTATTAAATAAAGGAGAAAATAAAACACTTAACTTTCTCAATTGCAAGTAAGGGGGGTAAGGAGTAGCTAGTACTGAAATTTCTGAAAATTTATTATTTGTAAATTTGATATTAGATTCGTATACAGCACACCTGAAACTAATTCCCCCGCAAATTTGACAAAGTTTCAGTATTAAATAAGGGAGACAATAAAACACTTAACTTTCTCAATTGACAAGTATGGATTAGTTATTACTGAAATTTCTGAAAATTTATTATTTGTAAATTTGATATTAGATTCGTATACAGCACACCTGAAACTAATTCCCCCGCAAATTTGACAAAGTTTCAGTATTAAATAAGGGAGACAATAAAACACTTAACTTTCTCAATTGACAAGTATGGATTAGTTATTACTGAAATTTCTGAAAATTTATTATTTGCAAATTTGATATTAGATTCGTGTACGGTACACCTGAAACTAATTCTCCTGAAAATTTGACAAAGTTTCAGTATTAAATAAGGGAGAAAATCAAACACTTAACTTTCTCAATTGACAAGTATGGATTAGCTATTACTGAAATTTCTGAAAATTTATTATTTGCAAATTTGATATTAGATTCGTGTACAGCACACCTGAAACTAATTCTCCTGAAAATTTGACAAAGTTTCAGTATTAAATAAGGGAGAAAATCAAACTTTCTCAATTGACAAGCTTTTAGCTTTTACTGAAATTTCTGAAAATTTATTATTTGCAAATTTGATATTAGATTCGTGTACAGCACACCTGAAACTAATTCTCCTGAAAATTTGACAAAGTTTCAGTATTAAATAAGGGAGAAAACCAAACACATAACTTTCTGTATTGAGAAGTATTGGTTAGCTATTACTGAAATTTCAGAAAATTTATCTACAGGATATTTTGAAAATTTTATAACAGATTTGTATACAGTATACTTAAGGATAACTCAACTGAAAATTTGACGATAAATATGTCTTCAAATAGTGAGAATATCGAATATTTAACTTTCAGGGTTTATCAGATTTTCACAACTATTCAGGGATGATTTACTACCTTCCAACGGCAAATTTGACAGTGCCACTTACAGGGTATATTTACAAACCCTTCAAGACTAACATACATAAGTTTCATTGAGCGACAGTTTGATGCACACTTTTTAAGATATTTTTAAATATTCTGAATGATTTGACTTTCTGAGTTTATTGGTTATGTCACTGAAATTTCAGAAAATTCATCTAAAGGATATTTTGAAAATGTTATACCAGATTTGTATACAGTATTGACTAAGGATAATTCGTCTGCAAATTTGACGACGAATATGTTGACAATAAGTGATAAAATCGAATATTTAAGCTTTTATAAGGTCTTTCTCGATCTAGAAAATCATCGAAATGCCAAATAACTCGAAAAAAAATTGAAATTTTTTTCGCAAAATTTAAAATAATCGCAAATGCTAATTGCGATCAAAACCTTGATCACGTTAACCCGTAAGAGCCTAAAGGACCAAAGGTAACAAGAAATTTTGTTTGATCTTCACTATTTTTTTTTTCCAACTTTGAGAGTGCATATCTCTGGAACCGCTGGGGCTATGGATTCTCGGCAGTGGACATTTTTGATTCAGGAAAGTCCAGTTAGTAATGTATCGCAATGTATGTATAATGTACTTTAAAATTAACTTAAATTCGCGATTTTTTTTAATAAGATATTCAGTTTTACGTCTTATTAGCTGTCTACTTAACCAAGTGGCAAAATGGATAACTAGAGCTGAAATTTAAATGATCACTCGGTACAATGGGCATGGTCCCGTAAATAAATAAATAAATAAATAAATAATAAATAGTGATTGTATCGAGTGATCTAATGTGAACCAATTTCAGTGTAGAATTAGTACATTTTAAATGTTTTTATTTCGTAATACATTTGGTGGATTGTTAACTGCTACTATCTAAATTTAAAATGTATGCCTTTATAAGTGACTCAAGACTATAAATGTAATAATTTTGTCAGACATTTCATCTTTAAGAAAATCACTAAAAAATCTTTCCATTAAAATTAACACACCATTATATTTGTAAGACTAACATTATAAAAATATCCCGAGACCATTTACACCGATTTCAGTGCATCATTAGGACCTTATAACGTTTTTAATCGACAACATAAAAACGGCCTACAATACCATTACACGCCATTAATAGTTTCCTATGCAGCTTCGCTTCCAGATTCCGACCACTTTGTGCGCTGATACCTCTGAGCGATTAATCAATGTTCACCATTCAATTGCGACACTGTGTCTTCGTGGAGGTCGATCTATCTTCATTTACAACCAATAACTTGTCGCCCCTCAGATAATACGAGAGTGCGCTATGACGCATAATGCGTTTTTATGGGTGGTTTTGTTGTACAAGAAACCGAAAAACCATTAGGATCTGGACATGGAAATGAATTTTGAATAGGTAATAAACCAATACCGTGCAAACGCAGCAAACATATGTTGAGATAAAAAAATGCAATTTAAAACATTGCAATTACTTGATTTAGGTGTTTAAGGGGTTATAAGGTACATATACAAAATATGCAAAAATCAATATTTGAATTAAGTAAAAAAGTTTAAAAAATTAAATTTAATTAGTAAACCATCAGGATTAAAATGTAACACAACATCAGTTGCTGATATGCTTAGTGAAAGTTAATCAAAATTGCAAAATATCAATTTTTTGTGGCAATTTTGATTAACTTTCACTTAGCATATTTCGATAGATAAATTTATTTAAAAATAAAACCCATGAAAATGTTTACAAGACTTACAGTTTTTTATGTTTCGTAAAATACCACGGCTAATTTTTTTATGGCACTTTGGTTAACGTTAAGCATATTTGCCAAAATTGATATCAATTTATGGCATTAGTATCAAAACTTTGACAAGACTTTACAGTTTTTTATCTTTCATAAAACTTATCACAGCCATTTTTTTTATGGCAATTTGAATAACGTTAAGCATATTTGCTAAAAATAATAATAATTAATGCTATCAGTATCAAAACTATGACAAGACTTTACAGTTTTTGATCTTTCATAAAACTTATCACAGCTAATTTTTTTATGGCAATTGGGATAACGTTAAGCATATTTGCCTAAAATAATAACAATTTATGGTATTAGTATCAAAACTTTGACAAGACTTTACAGTTTTTTATCTTTCATACAACTTATCACAATCATTTTTTTTGTGGCAATTTGGATAATTTGCCAAAAATAATAGCAATTTATGGTATTAGTATCAAAACTTTGACAAGACTTTACACTTTACAGTTCTTTATCTTTCATAAAACTTATCACAGCCAATTTATTTTTGGCAATTTGGATAACGTTAAGCATATTTGCCAAAAATAATAACAATTTAAGGTATTAGTATCAAAACTTTGACTAGACTTTACAGTTTTTTATCTTTCATAAAACTTATCAGAGCCAATTTTGTATGTAAATTTGGATAGCGTTAAGCATATTTTCCATAAATAATAGCAGATTATGGTATTTGTATCAAAACTTTGACAAGACTTTACAGTCTTGGTTCTTTCATAAAACTTATCACAGCCAATTTTTTATGGCAAGTTGGATAACGTTAAGCATATTTGCAAAATATAATAACAATTTATGGTATTAGTATGAAAACTTTGACAAGATTTTACACTCTACAGTTTTTTATCTTTCATAAAACTTATCACAGCCAATTTCTTTTTGGTAATTTAAATAACGTTAAGCATATTTGCAGAGAATAATAACAATTAATGGTATTAGTATCAAAATGACAAGACTACACTTTACAGTGCATTTTTTTTTTCATAACACTTATCACAGCCAATTTTTTATGGCAATTTTGATTACATTAAGCATATTTGCAAATACATATAATAACAAATTATGGTATTAGTAGCTAATCTTATTTAAGCTCATATGCTCGTCTCTAAATACTAATTTATCCAAGTCATTCGAACGGTAGAGGCGACCGAAGTTTCCCCCCAATTTTCCCCAAAAATCAGTTTTTCTCCATTTTCTCCCCGTATTTTTTTTAAATCATTGATTTTTGATTTTTTTTAAATCATGTCTTATTCCAACCTTGATGGAAACTAACCATTACAGACTGCAAGACTCGACCTCACTATTATAAGATTAATTCAAACGCACGAATTTTTTTACATTTTTTCACTTTCAAGAAGAATATTCATTAGCATATTAGTTGATGTTCACTTCCTTGGTGCTACTGTAGACATATTGATAGTAATGGAAACTATTTATCGACTTTAAGTTAATCGAAGATTCTAAGAATGTACCCAACCATTATAACATTCATTGAACGTATTCTTGAAAACTGTTTCACTTTCACTACGAATACTTGTATAACAAGCAATACTCATTTAGCTAATACATTTGAAGCTATTATAGAAATACCACGGCAATCAACGCCTTTTATTAATGTATACGTTGTGGTTGTATGTAATTTACTACATCGCGTGCAGCATAAAGTTTGCAATTTACTTGTAAAACGTTTAACTTGTAAAAATATCCTTATCTCGGCATGGAGAAATTAAGTTTTAACTATTGATGGACTCCAGCTTCATAATTAACATGTAAATGTACTTGAACATGTACCTCTGTAGAAAAGTGGGACCAATTTTCATAATTTAACTGTAATTATGTGGGCAATAAAACAGAATAATTTAGTATCTTCACGTGACATTAAAAAATTTGAAAATTGGAGTTGTTATTAGAAGTAGGAACTTAACTACATAAGTACATATGGAGCATAGGAACATAATTACTTCAGTTGATCAATAATTATAGTATGCATTGCATAGCCATAGCTCTAGGCAGCGTATTACAGTCTCCGATTAACTCTAATCAACGGATAGTGAAAAAAATTTGGAGTTTGGAGGAGTTTGTGCACCATACGCGCTTCTCGAAAACGAAACTCGTCAAAATTACAAACCCAATGCATGTTAATAAATTGAAAATTTTAGAATTACGTAAATAAAATCATTGCAGTAGTTTATTATATTATTGGAATCGCTTGAGAAATCTGAGAAAACCACTTTCGATTCTTGTCGAGGGAAATGTCGAGAACCTGAGAAAATCGATCTCAATTCCAGATAAACTTCGCGTGTTTGAGAATAGCAATCTTAATTTTAGAGAAATCTCGAGGATTCTGAGTAAATATTTAAATTCTAGGTGTGGAGATTCTAAGAAAAACAAACTCAATTAATAATAATAATAATAATAAAGAATATTTATTAGCAGAAAAGCTACATAATATACAAAAGGTGCCATGACTACATGACCATATGACCATATGACCTCTTAATTTTAGAGAAATCTCGAGGATTCTGAGTAAATATTTAAATTCTAGAGATGTCGAGATTCTAAGAAAAACAAACTCAATTAATAATAATAATAGTAATAATAATAGAGAATATTTATTAGCAGAAAAGCTACATAATATACAAAAGGTGCCATGACTACATGACCATATGACCATATGACCATTCATGACTACTGAGAAAAAGCAACTAAAAATTTGGGTTTGTACCAATGCATATCTTGATAATGAAAAATTTACAATTACCTAAATAAAATAGTTCCAGTATATTATTATGTTTTTGAAATCGCTTGAGAAATCTAAGCAAACCTCTTTCGATTCTTGGGAAATGTTAAGAATCTTTAAAAAAAAAGGTTCCAAATTTCAATTCCAATGATACTTTGTGTGTTTTGAGATGCCTCAAGAGAAATCTCGAGTATTTATGACAAAAGCAATCTCAAGAAATAAAGAAATTTCGATATTATGAGAATAGCTAATTTAGCTTTAGAGAAGTGTCGATATTCAGAAAACAATTTCTTGATCTCAAGATTTTGAGCAAAGCAGTCTCGAGATTAGAGAAGTCTCAAGATGCTACACAAAGTAATCTTAATTCTAGAGAGATCTCATAAATATATGGAATCCGTTCGGGGTTCTCGAAATATAAATTACGACAAGTTTAAATCAATTGTCGATTTAATCAATCAATTGATTCTTGTCGAGGGAATTGTCGAGAACCTGAGAAAATAGATCTTGATTCTAGATAAACTTCTCGTGATTGAGAATAGCAATCTTAATTTTAGAGAAATCTCGAGGATTCTGAGTAAATATTTATATTCTATACCTTTTCAAGTTCAAATTGAGACCAATCAAGTTCAAATTGAGACCAATCAATTTCAAATTGAGGCCAATCAATTTCAAATTGAGACCAATCAAGTTCAAATTGATACCAATCAATTTCAAATTCAGACCAATCAATTTAAAATTGAGACTAAATAAAATCAAGTTGACACTAAACAATATCAAGCAATATTTATGCCATAATAAATTTTATTTCTTTACTCTCAACTTGATATTGTTTAGTGTCAACTTGATTTTGTTTAGTCTCAATTTGAAATTGATAGGTCTCAATTTGAAATTTATTGGTATCAATTTGAACTTGATTGGCCCCAATTTGAAATTGATTGGTCTCAATTTGAACTTGATTGGTCTCAATTTGAACTTGAAAAGGTATAGAGGTGTCGAGGATCTAAGAAAAATAAACTCAATTAACGAGAAAAGTAACCCAAAATTTAGATTTGTACCAAAGCATGTCATGATAATTAACAAATTACAATTACCCATATAAAATAGTTGCAGTATATTATTATGTTTTTGAAATCGCTTGAGAAATCTAAGCAAACCTCTTTTGATTCTTGGGAAATGTAGAGACTTTATAAAAAAAATATTGTTTAGTGTCAACTTGATTTTGTTTAGTCTCAATTTTAAATTGATAGGTCTCAATTTGAAATTGATCGGTATCAATTTGAACTTGATTGGCCTCAATTTGAAATTGATTGGTCTCAATTTGAACTTGATTGGTCTCAATTTGAACTTGAAAAGGTATAGAGGTGTCGAGGATCTAAGAAAAATAAACTCAATTAACGAGAAAAGTAACCCAAAATTTAGGTTTGTACCAAAGCATGTCATGATAATAAACAAATTACAATTACCCATATAAAATAGTTGCAGTATATTATTATGTTTTTGAAATCGCTTGAGAAATCTAAGCAAACCTCTTTTGATTCTTGGGAAATGTAGAGACTTTGTAAAAAAAATATTGTTTAGTGTCAACTTGATTTTGTTTAGTCTCAATTTGAAATTGATTGGTCTCAATTGGAAATTGATTGGTATCAATTTGAACTTGATTGGCCCCAATTTGAAATTGATTGGCCCCAATTTGAAATTGATTGGTCTCAATTTGAACTTGAAAAGGTATAGAGGTGTCGAGGATCTAAGAAAAACAAATAAAAATATATTATTATGTTTTTGAAATCGCTTGATTAATCTAAGCAAACCTCTTTCGATTCTTGGGAAATGTGGAGAATTTGTAAAAAAAAAGGTTCCAAATTTCAATTCCAAATCAATTCCAATGAAACTTTGTGTGTTTTGAGAAGCCTCAAGAGAGATCTCGAGTATTTATGACAAAAGCAATCTCAAACTCTCTAAAGAAATTTCGATATAATGGGAATAGCTAATTTAGTTTTAGAGCAGTGTCGATATTCAGAAAACAATTTCTTGATTGTAGAGAAATCTCAAGCTCTCGAGATTTCGAGAACTCGAAAGTTCTCGAAACTTTTCTCGAGGGAAGAAATCTCGATACTAGAGAAGTCTCATGATTCTACACAACGTAATCTTGATTATAGAGAGATCTCATAAATATATGGAATCCGTTCGGGATATATATATATATATATGTGGAATCCGTTCGGAGTTCTGGAAATATAAATTACGACAAGTTTAAATCAATTGTCTGCCATGAAGTGGTATCAATAATTCTCAGATGCGTTCACTTTTTAGTGACTAAATATAATTTTGCAACAAATTGCTACTTATGGATTGTCTCGAGATTATTTCTATTTAACGGAAACAAAATATGCGTTTGTTTGTTCCATAAAATATTTTTAGGACAATGGATCATGGTCAGATGAGAAAAATTAGCATAGCAATCACGTCAATTGCCACGATATCTTTTTCTCATCTGACCATGATCCATTGTGTAGACGGCCTACATCAAACAAAAAAATCTGATGTGATACCACATGGCTTTCATCCTAATACTTAAATTGTTAGATTTGTAAATCTGTAGTTAAGGGTATAAAATATCTATTTCCTCCAAAATTAGATTTATTTTGCAAGATGATAAACTTTATAGCACTCAAAGTAAAAAACACTATCTGAATGCAAAACTATCTGAATTAAAAATTAGCACTTTCATTCTAGACAAAACAAGAAGACATTTGCTCATGGATTATGCTGTACGAGGCGAGGACTAATTTGCCTTCTGAATTAAAAATACGGTTTCTCGTGCTGCACAAAAAATGGACACGTTTGCTTATTCTATTACGCGAGACAGGAACGGTGCACTAATTTACCATTTCAATAAAAAATATGCACAGTCGTGCTGCAGACACAAAAAATATATACTTGTCGCTTCTGTTGCACTAATTTACCTGAAGGATTATAGATTACTTGCCTGCAGTTTGGTACTTGAGACATCTGTCTCTTCTCATTGTGTCATCACTGCTGAAGGGACCTCACAATAGCCAAGGTGATATCTTTGTGCACCTAAATAGCCATCACGCTGCACAAACCAATACAAGGTCGAAAAGCTGTGCAGTTAAGATTAAAGTACACAGCTTCTGGGTGCTAATTAGTGTGGTGATTCAAAAGAAAATAAAGGTGGGATTTTGAAAGGTGAATAATTGAGTCAGAAGTACAGCTGTTTGGAGATGAGCTTATGATGGGTTAGTATACCTACAGCTAGTACAATTATGTTTTCAACAATTTCTAAACCATGATATATATTTGAATAAAAGGATGCGGAAAGATCCCAGTACTACTCAATAGCTCAAAATTGTTTCTCTCTTTTTGAAATATATTTCAACAAAAATTAAATTAAAATTAAAAATTTAAAAAAATTCTATAGGTAACAAAATATGATATGTAACAAATAGGTAACAAAATATGAATTGGAGAAAGTCATGTGTTGTCAACATCAGCATTTTTTTAGTTGTATACACGTGTACTTTTTACCGTGATAAAAACCTGGAGTGCGGATGCTGCCATTGAATGGAAAGCCATAAACATAAACCTCAATCGCCCGTAAAACTCTCAGCCACCACGCGTTAACAACCCGCAGAGGATGATTAAAGCTCAGGGCATTGCACAAACCCACAACTTACGTTTAATAGCCACTTAATATTCAAAATCGTACGACTCCTGGCCGTGGAAACTGCACCGCTGAATGGATCGAATGCAATTTTAACGGACCAGGGCCATTCGAGCGTGAAAGAGGGCACAATTCCCCAGATGACGTTCGGCGTAATAGGAAAGATCCCATCTGATATTTGTATTCAATCGGTGTTTGATTGATGCGAGCAGCACAGGTCCGATGGGAGGCTCTGCAGACATCTGAAGAGGCATGCAGGGCACACAATTGACTATTGCTCTCCTTGTGGAGATCGTAATCGATCAGTATCAAAAGGTTAATTTTGTATGGGAGATTCATAATACTCAAACGTCGGAATCGGATCTGACAATTAAAAAAAAGATGCTAGATTTAAGTACGTATTAAAATGTATATGTCCGGCAGATTCCAAGTGGTAGAATGGCGTAAGACCGACATGAAACAGGCAGATTCACAAAATAATTTTAGCGAAGTCAGAAAGTAATTTTCTACGCTGAAATCGAATGTAATAATTTTCGAATGTAGAATCGAATCATTATTCAGAAAGTATTTTTTAGTGCTGAAGTAGTAATAATTTTCGAATGTAGAATCGAATCATTAATCAGAAAGTAATTTTTAGTGCGGAAATCGAATGTAATAATTTCCGAATGTCGAATCGAATCATTAATCAGAAAGTAATGTTTAATACAGAAATCTAATAATGTTTTGTAACAGATACATTATGTATTTCAATGTGGTGTTTTATAAAGTTTGGATACATTTCGAAAATGTTCTTACAATACCTATAAAAGATTATTGAAAAAAATCGGTAAACTGGTTGCAAAGTTATGATTTTTTATAACAAAAGGAAAATTCTTCAATCCAAAAATATGACATTTCAAAATTGACACTTCTTAACTTTTCTATATTGTCTCTCTTCTTTTTTGAAAAAAACTATTACGGTATTTACACGTAATAATTTTTTTCGGGCGCACTCGTTTTTTTCCATATTTAAAAAATATGGCTTTGATCTGAGTGGCTGTTGATAAAAATCGGTAAACATGCCGCTAATAGTAATTAATGTAGTAAGTCCGGGAACTCATATTTTACAGTACGAGTGAGACATTAAAAGGCGACGAAGGAGGTCTTGTAACTCGTCACGAGTACTGTAAAAATAGTTCACAAAGTATTGGAATTTGACACAGGATGGAATAAAAATGTATAACATTTCTCCATAAATTAAACTTCTTAACTTGGCTCTCTCTACAAGCTGCAATTGTTTCCATCAGGGGCAGTCAATTGTTTTGCATAAATGTTCTTTAAAGATACATTTTGCATCAAACATATATACAGGGTGTCCAAGATTAGGATCAACAGCATGGGGATCTCGGAAACCGTAAAAGTTACAAAGGCGGTTAAAGTACATAAAAGTTGCGCAATTTAGTGGTCAATAATATTCTGTTGCGAAAACCAGAAATTTGAGCTTACTTCCGGAGATATTCGACAAAATCCGAAATCTTGCGATATTGTTTTTAGGTTTTGCTGAAGTTATTTCAAAAGGTATAAAAACCAAAAGGCACTTTCTTTTTGCCACTTTTTTAGCTCTACAAGATAGCGTATATAAATTTTCAGTACGTTTCGTTTCGAAGAAAATGTTCGAAATGTATTGACAAGCCTTTTTTCCAAATAAAAACATAAGAAACAATACTGTGACATAAATCGTTGAATTCGTAATAGGAAATGCTATTTAATACAGGGTGTACTTTATTTACGGGCCGTATAAAAATATAAAGTTGATGATGGTTTCTTCGAAACGAAACGTTGTGCTGAAAATTTATAAACGTTGTCTTGTAGTGCTAAACAAGTGGCAATGAGAAAGTGCCTTTTGTTTTTTATACCTTTTCAATCAACTTCAGAAAAACATAAAAACGATATCGCAAAATTTCGGATTTTGTCGAATGTCTCCGGAAGTAAGCTGAAATTTCTGGTTAACCGCCTTTTTACTTTTACGGTTTCCGAAATCCTCATGCTGTTGATCCTTATCTTGGACACCCTGTAATTTTAACCCCCTAATAATTTTATTTAAAACGTTGATGAAAGAAACTTGATTCTATAGAAACACTTTTTACATAGTGAAATAATATTTGCTTCAAAGTATAATTATTATAGAATTTTTATTCTTTGTGCACTACCAAATGTGGCAACTGACGTTGACGATTGAAAAATTAAATTAATTTTCTAGTAACACATACATCCAAATGAAAAATTTCTAACGAATTCTTTCAATAGATTTTTGCGAATGTACTACATTGTGCATGTACATCAAAAGCAGATTCGGTCGATTTATAGCAACTGAATACTGCTATGTTGCAAACATGCAACAAGATGCATTTAATTAATTTCAAAATAATTTAGCAAATGCTCAAAATTTAGTTACATTTTCTGAACATGATTAGCAACGGCTGTTTGGCAAATGAGGAGCTGGGTGCAAGAACAGCTTAAGTCGATTTATGAGGTTTTTGAGAAAATTTGTTAATTAGAATATTTGTATCCTTATTTATAAGTCTGTTCAGAAATATATAGCTACTGTTCATAGAAAAATATTAGAAAATATAGCAATTATTGCTATATTACAACTTTTATTAAGTTTTGAAACTCATATTTTCGACTTACGCTATTCTTGCACCAATGTCCATAATT
The DNA here is from genome assembly GCA_951805005.1 of Othius punctulatus. NCBI lineage: Eukaryota > Metazoa > Arthropoda > Insecta > Coleoptera > Staphylinidae > Othius > Othius punctulatus. Next base: position 19,771,158 of record OX638145.1, read on the forward strand.
GTTAGTAATACTTTACGGGACTAGGCCGTTTTTTGAGTTTTTTTCCGGACTGAAACATGACGTAAACTTTAGGAATTTGACACAGGATGAAATAACATTTCTAAATAAATTAAACTTCTTAACTGGCTCTGTCTAAAAGCCGCAATTGTTTCTTTCAGGGGCAGTCAATTGTTTTGCACAAATGTTCTGTAAAGATACATTTTGCATCAAACATAGATATACATCCATATTAATTTTCGTCAACATTGAAAATAGCGGGGACTGGTCCAATTGACATCCCTAAAGTATTAAATAAAATTCCAACAATAATTTGAAAAATTCCTCAGACACGACATAATTAATTTTTAAAAAACCATATTTTCGTGAGCCTTTTGTTTCACAGTACTGCCGTCATCAACTTTTTTTTAAATGGTAATTTACCCTTTATTGTGCCTTGTTGAAAAGTTTTTTGAAGATATGGTACAGTGAAATTGAACTACGTACATTTTTTTTTAAATGTTGCAAGATATTTCGAAAGTTTGCGAATATGCGGCTTTTAACTGAGAAGCAAAGGATATAAATTGCAGTGATTGCATTTCGAGGGTTATTGTTTAGACATATACAGGGTGTCTTCTGAAAAACGCCGCTGGCCATAACTCCGTTATTTATTGATTTCAATAAAACAAAAACAAATTTAAATGGCTCCACATGTTCAACAAAGGGGATCTAATTTTCGTTTTTTGCAAAATCAACTTTCATTTCAGCGATAGTCAATTTTAATTTCAAAGGTAATTTAAACTTATAATCATAAAAATGGATCAATAATTCATAAATAAATGAAATTATCAAAAAAAAGTTTAATACATTTTTCTACATGGTTACATAATTTTTTTTCTGGTAGATTATTTTTCTGAATCCAATGATGTGTAACAAGTTGGCTTTGATTGAATATTCGTTACAGAAAAATAATGTCTGGTAACATAAAGTTGATTTTTTGTAAGTTTATCAATTGTGCCATGTAAAACAAAGTGAACACAAAAACAGTAAAAGTCATCTAAGTGAGAGTGTGTCAAATTATCTTTCTTGTCGGTCCATTTTTTGTGAAATAACTCAAGTGATGGCTAATAATATAAACAATCGATTGACTGACGTGTTACAAGGGCATTTCGAATGCAATAAAAATTGCGATCAAGAGTGCTCCTGTACATGGACCGTTTTCCGAACAGAGAAGTCCCAGAGCCTAGAAAATTTGGAAGACTTGAACAAAATTTAAGAAAGTATGGTGCTTTTAAGAAACCGATGAGAGACGAACGAATATTTCGCGGAAATGTGGAATTAGATGTCCAAGAACATTTATTCGGGAAATTTCGGGAAAGAAAGTTTGGGAGACTTGAACAAAATTTAAGAAAGTATGGTGCTTTTAAGAAAGCACCATCACGAAGAGAGAGGAACGAATATTTCCCTTCTTCTTCTTAAAGTCCCATCTCCTATCGGAGGTTGGAAATCATCACGGCAATCCTAACTTTATTAACAACTGTTCTAAATAGTTGGCTTGATATTAATCCCAACGATTCTCTTAAATTTCTGAGCCAGGAAATTTTTCTTCTTCCTATGTTTCTTTTCCCCTTTATTTTTCCTTCCATAGTCAGTCGCAGCACCTATCTCGTTTCCCCGTCATTATATGACCCTCAACGTGTATTGCGAGAGGAAATTAGAAGCCTTTGAGATGTGGACCTACCGTAGGATGTTGAGAGTGTCATGGACAGAACATGCGACCAACGTGCGGGTTCTGAGAAGAATTGAGAAAGATAGAGAGATCCTACTGGAAGTGAAAAAAAGAAAACTGCAATATCTCGGCCACATCATGAGAGGTCCGAAATATGAGATTCTACATCTCATAATCCAAGGAAGAATCGTGGGGAAAAGATCTATCGGAGCGAGAAGAATGTGTTGGCTTAGGAATCTGCGAAAATGGTTTAATGCCACATCAGCTGATCTATTTATTGCTGCAGTTTCCAAAATTAGGATAGTAATGATGATAGCTAACCTCCGGAATGGAGATGGCACATGAAGAAGAAGAAGAAGATATGACCGAGATATTGCAGTTTACGCTTTTTAATGGTGTTTATAAATTCCTCTTCTTTATCCAGTCATATCAAGGAATATTTCCCGGAAATGTGGAATTAGATGTACTTCTTAGTGTGCGAGAAAATCCAAGAACATCTATTCGGGAAATTTCAAATAACATTGGCACATCAAAACGAACTGTAAATGCAATTCTTAAGAAACACAAATACAAACCATACGTACCTCAAAAAGTACATGGATTGGAGGAAAATGGTCCTGGTCGAAGACAGCAATTTTGTGATTTTTATTGAAATATGAAGCAAATAGATCCGATTTTTTTTAGAAAAATCATTTGGACAGATGAATGCAGTTTTGCCACTAATTGCATTTATAATAGAAGCATCCATAAATACAAATCACATACCTCAAAAAGTACATGGATTGGAGGAAAATGATCCTGGTCGAAGACAGCAATTTGGTGATTTTTATTGAAGTATGAAGCAAAGGGATCAGTTTTTTATAGGAAAATCATTTGGACAGATGAATGAACACTTGATGTCTCCCCATGGATGTAATCCCAAAAGAGGTTCGGATACTGCTACTGCTAACGTGTGTCAAATGTCAAATGTCAAATTTGTTCAAATTTGTTCAAATTTGTTCTTATTTTGGTGTGTCTTATGTGTCTGTGTATCTTTCTTTTTAAATTGTTTGCCATTATATGACATTACTTGTAAATTGACTCTGTAATATTCTCTTTGAATCTAACTACAATAAATGAAATTATTATTATTATTATTATTATTAATTCACTTTTACCAATAATGGCATTTATAATAGAAGCATCAATCGATATTGGGCACAGGAAATCCCAATTGTTTTCGCAGAAAATAATTTTCAACGTACATTTAGTGTGAATGTGTAGTGCGGTATTTTGGGTGATCGATTGATTGGGCAATTTTTCATAGACGGCAACCTAAAGCAAGATAAATACCATCAACTGTTGACTGAAGATATTGAACAAGTTTAAGACGATTTGCCTCTTGCAGAGCTCTATCGACTTTATTTTTAACAAGATGGGGCAACACCGCATAATGCCATAATAAATATTAACTGGTTAAATGAAAAATTTTGTGAAAAGTGGCTTGGAACGTATGGTTCAATTCGGTGGCCTGCGCGTTCGCCCGATCTTACACCACTGGACTTATGGCTTAGGGGCTATGTTCAAGATGATCTTGAACATAGCCGAAAAGGCAAAAGTATGATGTATGCCATAAACATGATGTTTATCTAACACATCCAGCTAGTGAAGAATTTCTAAAGTAGAGAATTATAAACTGTTGTCGAGAAATACCTCCTAATTGTATATTAAATGCAACTTATGCAATAACGAGAACATATCAGTTGTATATTCAACAAGGTGGACGTCAGTTTGAGCAACATTTGTAGATACGTTTGTATTTTCTGATGCATATTTTGTATTATTCTAATAAAATATTACATATTGTTTTCCACGTTGTGTTCGCTTTGTTTTTCAAGCCACACTTGAAAAACTATTTAAACATTTTATTTGTTTTCTGTAACTAATATTAACTAATATTCTCTTACTAATATCAAAGCTAACTTGTTATACATCTTTGGATTCAGAAAAATTATCTCTACCAGAAAAAAAAAAGAAAATATATGTAACCATTTAAAAGAAAAAGTTGACTATCGCTGAAATGAAAGTTGATTTTGGGGGAAAAAAGTAGGGTCCCTTTGTAGAACACGTGGAGTCATATAATCTTGTATTTGTTTTATTGACATCGGCCAATAAATAAGTTGTTAATTTTTTTAGGAGACACCCTGTATAACGAAATACTCCAAATGTGATAAGTCTTGAATAATAACAACTATTTTTTTTTTTTAAATCATCCCTTTATCTAACATGTCTGCACGAATTCTTGTAGACACTCGTATACCCTCCACTGGTTGGCTTTGCAAAATCCGTTGCTAACATTGATATACCTCTGCGTCCACACAAATTACGATCATTATGATTTACACGCGACTCCCGCAGAACACAACCTCGGAAGAAACCTCTAGTGATTTATCTCCCCCGGCTGCGCCAGTCGAACTCCATAACTTTCTATAAGGTAAACACGGACGGATGATGAATTCCCCTTTCTTCCTCGACACACGGTATATCACACGTGATATACCGCGACCCGAGCGAGCGTGAAATTACACCTATATTGGATAATCAGCGGGATCATTGTTATTTCTGCGCCGCTGATTAACTGAGGTGCGCCTGGTTGACTCACCGTCCTTTCGGCTCCTCTAAAGTTACACGGATCCGAGCTAATTGGCGATCGGCGAGGGTGGCAGCTGAATAATTGAGGTGAAGGGGGCCAGGGAAGTTATTAATTCCGGACGCAATCCGAGTTGATTACCGTCGTGGCGACACTTCTGATTGATCAGTGGCGATAAGAGGTCCGTATTTTTGGACGCATCGATCGACCTGTCGCCTTTCGTTTCGTAACTCCGTGCAGGCCTCGGATGCCTTTTAAGGCCAACATAGTTACGATTTGCGATTAAGAGGAATATAACGATTCACGTCGGCAGAGGTATTGGTAAGAACATCAATATTTAAAAAATATACGAGGGCTGTTTGACGGAAGAGTGACTTTTCAAAGGTTGGTAACACTTTCGTTATAATGATTATGTTGCTAGCTCCTGAGGTCTTTCGGAGGTATACTGTCAAAATTTGGCACCAATCAGACAGATAGATTATGTTTTATACTTATTTGAAGGAAACTGTTTTCGTTGTTTTGTAAATATGTAAAAAAAAAAAATTCGAGTGTTGATTAAACATTATTTTCTACGTGAAAAAACAATTAAAGAAACCGAGGAAAAGTTACGTAAATATTATCCAGAATCTGCTCCGTCCCATGGAATGATTTGTAAGTGGTTTCTGCTTTTAAAAGTGGCCATATGAGCACGGTTGATGCAGATCGTCCGAAACCATCATTTACTGTGACTACTCCAGAAATGGTTAATAAACTCTATGGCCTTGTAATTGGCAATCGTCGAATAAAAGTTTGTGAGATAGCTAATGAAGTAAACATCTCAACCGAACGGGTATACAATATTTTGCATGAACATTTCAATAAGAAAAAGCTATCCGCGAGATGGTTGCCGCGTTTGCTTAATGGTGATCAAATGCGCGTTCGCATTAAGAATTCAGAAGAATGTTTGGCCGTTTTCAACGTAACTCAAAGGATTTTTTTCGTCGATATGTCGCAGTAGATGAAACTTGGATACATCATTATACTCCAGAAACAAGAATACAGTCTAAATACTGGATTTCTCCATGCGAATATGCTCCCAAAAAGGCAAACACACTTTTTTCGACCAATAAGGTCATGGCCACAGTTTTTTGGGATTCTAAAGGTGTAATCTTTATTAATTGTTTACAAAAAGGAAAAACCATAACTGGCCAGTATTATGCTGATTATGCAGACATGTATTGATGCCGAACTTGAAAAACAACGACCGCATTTGATGAAGAAAAAAAGTGTTGTTTCATCACGATAATGCGCCCTCTCATTCGTCTGCAATTGCTACAACTAAATTGACTGAATTGCATTACGAATTACTGCTTTATCCGCCATATTCGCCAGATCTGGCTCCCAGTGATTTCTTCTTATTTCCAAATTTAAAAAAATGGCTGTGTGGAAAAAGATTTCAGGCAAATGAAGAGGAGATAACCGACACAAATGCATATTTTGAAGACTTTCCGAAAGATTACTTTTTGGAAGGTTTAAAAAAATTGTAAACTCGCCGGGCTAAGTGTGTACACTTGAAAGGGTGTTATGTTGACAAATAAAATATATTTTGAACAGAAAAATAACGTTTTCATTAAAAAGTCACTCTTCCGTCAAACAGCCCTCGTACATATTACCAGTAGGACCGACGAGGAGCTGCTTTCGAACTCGTGGGGCAGTTTATTGAAGCATCCTTATTAGATTATGGCCATAATTTATGGAACTACAATAAACCAACGACGGTCAGGCGGTAGTGTGGATACTTTATTTGGATACTATCTTTTTTATTTTAAATCGACGCGGAATGTGAAAATTATAGTTTTTCTACTGATATATATGTAAAAGTAGCATTTTTTCACGGCTGACTATACATGAAAGTGATATTTTTTCACTATAGAGATGAAAATAGTTTCACATCTAAAGATGTCATTCATTTCTATGAAAACGACTTTACAAACTTTAATTTCAGTAATTTGTATTGTAACACTGACATTTACCTGACAGTTAACTACTGCAATAAAGGCTGCTCCTCTAATAGTAATATTGAACTATAATATATACCATTTAACATTAGTGAAACGCTACTTGATTTGAAATTTTCAACTAGCGGAGTAATTTCTGTTTTAATGTGTGAAAAAAAAAACTTGTTACCAGTTAAACATATAACCAGAACCGCAGAAAGAGGTCATTTTTAATTACGCCACAGGAGACCGAGAAGTTATTATTCACACCTTGTACTGCAATTCGTGAACATTTTCCGGCTAACAACGCAACTTGCAAATTGAATTTGAAGTAGTTCAACTTTCATTAAAATTTATGATGCAGTTAATGCACGTCTGGAAGCCACAGCGCCGCATAAAACCGGCAGACAAGTCAATTTGTCACACCACCGAATACACGGCGTTCAGCAAATGTGAAAATGTATTTTTTTTGACACCCCCGTTGTTCATTTCAATCCCGCAAACTGCAACAGCACCAACGAAATAATGGATGGCGTGCACACGTATTTTCGCAGTGACTCCGCATAATTACCTGAATACAAGGCATACGTTACCTCCGAAAATAAACAAAGTTCCAGCTCTGACATTTATTGTAAATTGATAAATCATGGAGTGGATTATATAGTCGCAAAATCGGTCGCTTTGTTGGGCTCATTTGAAGCGATGATACGCACTTCTACTGTGTTATGCCGTTGTGCATATTTATACTTTGTGTACACAAATCTGATTGAGATCATTTATTACGCCCGGTGTGCGTGTGTATGGATAAGGGGGTGAACTCCGAAGAATGGAGTATGTGAATGAAAAATGGAGTGAGAGCTTTTATTTATGTTATGAAAATCAACACAGAGAGTTGAGTGAAGAAAATACAATCGTGTAACTACAAAAATGAATGTGATTTTATTTATTGTAAATGATGAGTCGTTAATAGTATATAACGGTATTAGGCCGATATGGGTTATATAACAGATGAGGTTGAGATATTGTAAAATTGACCACATTTTTGACCACATTTTTGTGTATAAACTCGGCGAGTGAAAAATTATCATGCCAGAAACCAATCAGTTATAGCACATATGATGAATAATGGCCGTTCCCATAGTAACGCAATAAGTTTTGATAAACAATGCAACTGGCGGTCTTGCACAAAAAAAAATCGGACAAAAACAAATCGGATTTCAAAGATAACAAAAACAGCACATGGAGCGCACCAAATTTTGTTCAGCACCTACAACAACCAATCGTAATTCAATATTTTTTTGTTGTTGCAAAGATTAATGATTTTTTGAATAAACGACATTTTACGACAAAGTAAAGGATGGTTCATAGATTTCTTGCGCGGCGTAACTCTACGTTGTGACAATGCTATCGATATGGAAATTAAAACGCATTATTATTATAGGCATTAAACGCTGTTCATTGCTGACGCATTGTCACAGCGAAATTATTGATTGTTTTACCTTTTTGTGTGATCAAATTAAATAATGATTATACTGGGTGTTAATAAAATAAACTTCTCATGGTTTGACAGGTGATGGTAGAGATTAAAACAAGAAATAAATTCTAATAAACCCAGGTCTAACCCTCAATGGCTCTCGAATATAAAATGTTAAAATTTTAATTACACCTTCCACGGAATCAAAATACCATAAAACAAAAGTTGTCCGATAAAGTGGTCCTGGCAACCATTTACAGGCACTTGGCCGGTAAAGCATCACTTACCGAGTCAGTCTAGATGACAGTGTAAATCTCGAAATATAACATTTAAAAATTATAATTACACCTTCCATGTTGAATGAGTCTTACAGAATCAAAATACAAAAAAACAAAAGTTTTCGGGTAAAGTCGTCCTGGCAACCATTTACAGGCACTGGGCCTGTAAAGAAGCACATACCAAGTCAGCCTAGATGACAGTGTAAACGAGCTTTTACATGTCAAGAGGGCATAAACTTACTGTCAGCAAGCTAACTTTTGTTTTATGGTATTTATGTAAGATTCGTTCAAATTGGAAAGTTTAATTCAAATTTTAAAATTCTATATTTCGAAAGCCATCGAGTATCGGGCCTGCGTTTATTAGTGTAAATCTCGAAATATAACATTTAAAAATTATAATTACACCTTCCATGTTGAATGAGTCTTACAGAATAAAAATACCAAAAAACAAAAGTTGTCGGGTAAACTCGTCCTGGCAACCATTTACAGGCACTAGGCCTGTAAAGAATCACATACTGAGTCAGTCTAGATGACAGTGTAAACGAGCTTTTACATGTCAAGAGGACATAAACTTTCAATGTCACTGTCAACAGGATAACTTTTGTTTTATGGTATTTATGTTAGATTCGTTCAAATTGGAAAGTTTAATTAATTTTTTTTAAATTCTATATTTCGAAAGCCATCGAGTATTGGGTCTGCGTTTATTACAATTTGTTTATTGTTTTGATTTGTACTATCACCTGTCAAAGCGTGGAACGTTTTTTGATTAATACTCTGTATAATCATTATTTCATTTGATCACACAACAAAGTATATCATCAATAATTGGTGGTTTACTTTGTCGTATAATGTCGTTGATTCGAAAACTAAGCACTCTATGAAAAAAGTCTTGGTGTAAAGACACATGGTAGGGATGGTATTTATTACGATTCATAATTCTCCAAACACTTCTCTGGGACAATCCGGAAGCGAGAGCTATTTCATGTGTACTAACATGAGGATTAGCAGCCACTGCAGCTAATATAGCAATTTAATAATTTTCTCCAGTTACTAATGCTCGACGGGTTCATATTTTCGTTTGAACATTTCCGTCAGTAGTAAATTGTATGACAGTACGATAAAATGAAACACATGACAAAATTCTATGCAGAAAACGCTGAACGTAGAGATTCACAGTATTGTCAAGACTCCAGCCAGCTTCTCCATACACCAGAATCATTTCAATTTTGTCTTGTACAGTTAACGTCTCAATTCTGAACAACAACCTAACGAAAACTGTTTCGTCTTTTTGTTTGAAAAATAATCGTCAAACTGAGTAAAATGAATTATTTACAAAACAAAACAAACATAACATAAAATAATGAAACACAACACAGCACAACACAATGAAAATGTGGTGTTTTTTTATTGTAGGCGTGTTGCAGAATCGTATGCATAGATTCTCAGGAGGAGAAATCGAAAATAATTGAATTTCGTCGATTCATAATCATGAATCGACAAAAATATTTCCTACGTATTCGCCTATAATTATAACCGTCAACTCCCAAATCATAAAAAAGAAAAACCTACAACATTGCACAATAAAAACACAGACTGGAACAAATTCAGATTCAATCTTAACGAGAAAATCAACTTTAATGTGTCGACAAAGTCAGAACTAGAATTAGAAACCAAGATCGGAAATTTCAATCAAATAATGCAAGAATCAGCAAGGGAAGCTACACCGAGAGAAGAAAAACCTGAAAACACATTATACTACTCCAGAACTGCCTAAATAAAGATCCAAGACAACACGCAGATTGAGAAAAGAGTGGCAGAAGACAATATCACCTCAACACAAAGCAAAATTTAACAACGCGGTCACAGATCTTAAAAAACTGCTGAACGAAGAGAAGAATCGGAAAGTAGAAGTACTACCAGCGAGCCTCGGTCACGGATCTTAAAAAACTGCTGCACGAAGAGAAGAATCGGGAAGTAGAAGTACTACAAGCGAGCCTAATACTAACTGAAGCTACAGACTACTCGGCTTGGAAGGCAATGAGAAAAATCAAACGACTAATCCAACCAATCCCACCAATCAGACAAGAAAACGGAAACTGGACCAGAGATAATAAGGAAAAAGCAAAAGTTTTCGTTGAACATTTGGAGAAGGTCTTCCAACCATATCCCTCGGCACTATCCATAAACGAAGATAAGGAATTTGAAAAACTGATAGATGCTCCTCATCAGATGTACCTTCCAATCAAAAGAATCACCTCAACATAAAAAAAATCACCCGGATATGATTACTGGAAAGCTAGTGTGCGAACTATCAAAAGAAGCTATACGATTCATCACTATGCTATGCAATACAACGCTACGCCTGAAATACTTCCCTGCGAAATGGAAAGTTGCACAAGTAATATTAATACCAAAACCCGGAAAATACCCCAAAGAAGCTACCTCACACAGACCAATAAGCTTACTACCCACTCTCTCAAAGGTGCTGGAAAAACTTCTACTGAAGAGACTAATCCCAATCCTGCTAAGCAAAAACCTAATCCCGCAACATCAATTCGGATTCAGGCAACAACATGACACTACAGAACAAATACACAACATAGTAAGCAAGATAAATGAAGACCTTGAAGCAAAAAGATACTGCTCAGCAGTATTCCTGGACGTCGCGCAGGCATTTGACAAGGTATGGCATACTGGACTATTGTATAAGATGAAACAAAAGCTACCATATCACATGTACCAGATGCTTTAGATATACCTGCCAGACAGATACTACCTAGTAAAATACGAAGACGAGTTAACTGGGCTAAAACTAATACAATCTGGAGTGCCGCAAGGAAGCGTACTTGGTCCAGTACTATACCTTCTATACACTTTGGAGTTACCGAGCACATAAAATACCATAACAGCAACATATGCAGACGACACAGCGATAATGGAATTCCACGTTGAATGAGTCTTACAGAATCAAAATACCAAAAAACAAAAGTTGTCGGGTAAAGTCGTAGTGGCAACCATTTACAGGCACTAGGCCTGTAAAGAATCGCATACCGAGTCAGTCTAGATGACAGTGTAAACGAGATTTTACATGTCAAGAGCACATAAACTTGCAATATACCATATCACATGTACGAGATGCTTAAGACATACCTGACAGACAGATACTACCTAGTAAAATACGGAGACGAGTTAACAGGGCTAAAACTAATACAATCTGGAGTGCCTCAAGGAAGCGTACTCGGTCCAGTACTATACCTTCTATACACTTCGGACTTACCCAGCACAGAAAATACCCCAACAGCAATATATGCAGACGACACAGCGATGATGGCATTCCACTCAAATCCTGTTGTGGAGAATCCGAGCAAATGAACTAAAATCCGTGCAAGTAACCTCTCTCAGGAAGGAAATCTAAACATCTGAACATTGAATGACAAGCAAATACCTCAAGCAAACTCAGAAAAATATCTAGGAATGCACCTAGATAAAAGGCTCACATGGCGAACTCACATCTGGACCAAACAAAAGCAACTCAACTTGAAACTAAACAAAATGTACTGGCTACTAAGTCAAAAATCAAAATTCTAGTTAAAAACTTTTAGAAAACAAGCTTCTACTGTAAAATTCAGTGCTAAAACCAGTATGAACCTACGGTGATCAGCTATGGGGCACAGCGTCCAATTAAACATCCAGATCATCGAGATATTCCAGACAAAAATATTAAGAATGATTGTGAACGTGACCTGGTTTGTACCAAACAACGTTATTAGTCATGACCTTCAAGTCAAATCAGTGAAAGCGGAGATTGAACAATACACTGCAAAATACTCACGAGAATGGAGGAAGCAAGAACGCCAAAGCAGATTCTTGCAAGAACGGCTGGAGGAAAAAAAACGAAGAGGGAGACCAAGAAGCCGCTGGAAAAGCGATGTAGAAAAGCATCTGGAAGAGATGAAAATCACGGATTGGCAGACGAAAGCGAAAGATAGGAAGCTATGGAAAGACATAGTCAACCAAGCCTTGGGTCAATTTGGCACGTAGTGCTATTAATAATAATAAATAGGTATCTACTCCGTTTTAGAACGATATTTTTGGAATTTTTTAAATTTGATTAGTTTTTAAATTATTAGTTATTTTTAATATTCGCCTATTCGTAAGAGTATTGCAATATTTGGAACATACATAAATATTAGTTCGTTTATATGAACCTGCTTATGTTATGAAGTTAAATGTAGTAATTTTGATACCCCTGTAGTACAAAAACTAGTTTCCATTGTGTCCAGCACATTGAAACGTCACACGGAGTCTACACGAAAATAGGAGCGATCGGTGCAGAGCAATTTGTAAAGCTTCGCACGATTTCTACCCCCGATTTCAGGCAGATCCGCAGATTCCTCCCCGAAATTGAAATTTTTGCGCACTGGCTTATGATTAATCGAATTTTTCCCAGAAACCGCGTTCCCGGATGCATATACCTGCAGCTTCCTGCCGATCCAGGCACGCTAATCCTGATTGCGATTGGAAATTACTTCCGCCAGTGGCGATGGATTCCTCCTAATCCCGATAATCCGGGGTGCACGCCCCTGGGGTAATCGATACATTCGCGGAAACGTCCGCCGCGTGCATCGGGGCGGTTCGCACGGTCGCAAGGTGTGACTGCAACAACAAGTCCTCCAGGTAGCTGGGGTGATCCTAGAGCAGGGGTGCGAGACCCAGTTTAGATTGGGCCCTTGTCCGAAATCGGGGCAGGGGATGGCGTCTCAACGGATCTAGCCGCGTCCGGGATGAATGGGATGAAAGGAGCGATCCGGAAGAGGAAGAAATCCCGGGGCCAGAGGTTAGGCACACACGAATGAATCCGCTCGCAAACCAGATCTCCCCGCTCTCTCCTCTGCCGTCATGCCGGAGTATTTTGACTGGCACTCTTCAGGGAACGCAATTCCGATGGTGGAGTGAGCCGATATATGAGAAGGCGGGCAACGTGTTATTTCCGATATTGAGAACGGCACATTAGACCACCCCTCATGCCAGCACTTCACAGCGCCTCAGGCAGATTTCTCAATCTGATAGCGAGCATATTACACCGCATAATTCCATGAAGGGGTTGATGTTCGGATTATGCAGCGAGGCGACGAATTTACGTAAATATTAAATGCCGGTTTGTATGATACAAATGGCCTAGGTTTAGGGTGTGACCGAATATGGTGAAACCGCAGGAATATAATCGGATTAAGTAAATCTCTTTTTAATATACCCTCTGCTGCTTATTTGTATTAATAAATCGGACCTTAAGAAGGGCATAATTTTTTTTAACTCTGATCAAATAATAAATAGCGTAGGTATATCGGAGTATAAGTAGAATATCCAACGTAATCTCCAAACGGAGTTTAGCTTTAATGTGGCAATTCAAAACAGAGGTTCTAAATTCGTTCCAACCACCCTCAAAGATTCTTTAACCAATATACCCCCAAGATATTTCAACGGCCTCTTCTTTTTCTGCAATCAATGTTTTTGCGATCCACTACATAGAATATAAGGTAAAGATCATTTCGATGCTTTTATAGGATCAGTCATAAGAGAAGTGATACATCGATGATACCTCATCAATGTCTTTTTGATGAAATTAACGAATCAAGAATGAAAATTTGATAATGTATTGACTACTCTGAATGACTTACCTAGGCATTCAATACTGTGTTAATATCTTCTTAAATTGTATGAGGAAGTGGTTACTTCTTGGTGAAAATTTTTGATTAGGTTAATAAAGAAAACACTTGGCAAAGTTTCACAAGTTTTATAAAATTGCTCAACAATTGTTTCGGCAGTGTTGCCATTCTCAAGAGAGATAAATAAAGAGAGATAAGAGTTTATCTCTTTTGAGAATGGCAGCAGTGCCGAAACAATTGGAGAGCAATTCTATCAAACTTGTGAAACTTTACCAAGTGTTTTCTTTATTAACCAAAATATCTTCCTCTTTTTTAGGTACCTATCCTCTCTGGATATTGGCTATCGCATTGACGCATCTAATTCAATCCACAGCCAATTTGAAGGTATGAACGAAAATGAAATTTTACTATGAAATGAGTTAGTTTTTACTATCTTTGACCTCTCATGATAAATAATATCGTAATAAAACGGGGATAACAGCACTATTTAAATGTTACAGCTTACTATCATTTACTTAAAAAAAAAAAAACAATTTTAGATACAACCAGAAAAATAATACAAATATTAAAAATCTCTCACGCCCAGTTGTACGAACGCAGATCAGTTTGATCATGGTTCAGTCACATAGGTTACAATTGTGTCAATAATGGTCAATACTCAAACTGACCTACGTTCGTACAACTGGGTCTCAATGCCATTCCTTTCTATTCAAAACAGTGGGTCGAGAATGTGTAAATAAGGTTCCTCTAATTTATCTAACACCCAAGATATCCTCATGTACCAAAATATTGAAAAATCAAACGTTTCATTATTACGAGCCCCGTCCAAGTTCAGTTGGCCCACAAAATATGTAGTGTTGTTGGCAATTATCGCTCAACAAGCAAAACCAGCTAAGATATTCGCAGCTTCTTCTTCGTCACTTCCTGGGCCAAGTAGGCCTATTCAAGAAAACAAGCAGACAAGTAAAGAAATGAGTATGAAAAGAAAGAAAAATGAAAACACTTGAAAAAAAAGTAAAGGGCAGAATTTAAGAAACAGTGGACTTGTTTACCATTCAGTAAAAGGCAAGGAAATTTCAGAAAAGCTATTAAGAGCAGCGGTGAATAAGATAAGAATAGTTATGATGGTGTCCAACCTCCGGTAGGAGAAGGACTGCAAGAAGAAGAATTAGGACTAGTATATTGAAAGTTACCTAACACCTTAGGGTAGATAGGATTTCGATTATATATACATATATATATATATATATATACATATATATATATATATATATATATATATATATATATATATATATATATATATATATATATATATATATATATATATTGAAAGTTGAGGATAAACTTAATTGCCAAATATGAAATATTCATCATTTTGGTCCATATCTTCTAATCTAATATTTTCATTGCATTGACTTTATTGTCATAGCATCACTAATCTTCAATTAACATGCTATTGAAACTTTGGTCGTTTTGATCCACATCTTCAGCTATTTCTTCCACTTGACGATTCCACTCTTCCACCAATATTAGATACCAGTCAGTAATATTTCTAGCTTTTTTTGTATGAGTGTTCTATTCATTTTAGTTATCCAGAGTTCAAGACAACTGCTTAACTGAATAATGGTACAAATGGTTATTGTCGTAATTATTGGTGGTAATATAAGGTCTTTATAGCTAGGGAACTCAGCAATTACAACATATTTAATTTTTTTTTGTCGTTTCTCAATGTTTTTTTTACAAGAACTTAATGGTGAAAACAAAATTTGGCCTTTTCTTTTCGAGTACGAGGCCCGTCCAGCTTGAGTTGGCCCATGCATATTTTTTCTTTCGAGATAACTCCGATTCAAGCCAAGTGGAACTAATCGCAGCTTCTTCTGCGTCACTTCCTGGGCCAAGTAGGCATATTCAAGAAGAGAAGCAGGCAAATAAAGAAATGAGTAGGAAAAGAAAGAAAAATGAAAACACTTGAAAAAAAGGAAAAGGCAGAATTTAAGAAACAGTGGACTCGTTTACCATTCAGTAAAAGGCAAGGAAATTTCAGAAAAGTGCTTTACAAGCGTTCCATATCACTGAAAACGAATTGTAACAAAAAATTCACAGAGAACGAAAGAAAGCGCATATTTGAATAATTTTGTAAGTCAGGAGATTTCAGCAAACTAAATGTGTATATTAGGAGTTCAGTTGTGAGTCAAAATATGTATATTAGGAGTTCAGTTGTGAGTCACAGAGTAGAACATAAACGAATACGCGATGGAAGTGGTAGGGAGAAGAATGTTTCGTATTCGTGCAATTTAAGGGATGGTGCAAATTCTCAACCGGTATGCAAAAAGCATTTTCTTCAAACTCATCAGCTTAGCCATGGTAGGGTTTATAGGTGCATATCAAAGTCTGCAGTTCATGCGGTCATTGATTTGAGTGGTAAAAAAGCTCCAATTAATAGACTTTATGATTCCCATATAGTAGCACTTATCAAATCTTTTCCAGCGTATCAGAGCCACTATAGTAGAAAAATAATCCAGAAAGGAAGTATCTTCACCCTGGTTTAAATATTAGAAAAAGGTTTATAGATGCATATCAAAGTTCGTGTATATCAAAGTTCATGGCGTTATTGATTTGAGTGGTAAAAAAGCTCCAATTAATAGACTTTATGATTCAGATATAGTAGCACATATCAAATCTTTTCCAGCATATCAGAGTCACTATAGTAGAAAAATAATCCAGAAAGGAAGTATCTTCACCCTGGTTTAAATATTAGAAAAAGGTTTATAGATGCATATCAAAGTTCGTGTATATCAAAGTTCATGGCGTTATTGATTTGAGTGGTAAAAAAGCTCCAATTAATAGACTTTATGATTCAGATATAGTAGCACATATCAAATCTTTTCCAGCATATCAGAGTCACTATAGTAGAAAAATAATCCAGAAAGGAAGTATCTTCACCCTGGTTTAAATATTAGAAAAAGGTTTATAGATGCATATCAAAGTTCGTGTATATCAAAGTTCATTTCGTTATTGATTTGAGTGGTAAAAAAGCTCCAATTAATAGACTTTATGATTCAGATATAGTAGCACATATCAAATCTTTTCCAGCATATCAGAGTCACTATAGTAGAAAAATAATCCAGAAAGGAAGTATCTTCACCCTGGTTTAAATATTAGAAAAATGTAAGACTTATACGTTCAGAAATGCTAAAGTGAAGTAAGCTTTGAAACAAAAGTTTTATTATAATGTTTTCTCTAGTAAGTTTAACTTGCATTTTAAAGTTCCTGCAAAAGATACATGTAGTCGATGTGACGATCTTGAATTGAAGATATGACTAAAACTATGACTATGTAAAACTAGTATGAGATACTATGTAAAACAAATGACCCGGAACGGCGCGATAAATTTGAATTGGAAAAGAAACTGCACTTGGCCAAAGTGCAGCTAGACAGTCTCTTAAAAATGACAAAGCTGCTGCATCAAATGCATGTTATGTTGCAACATTTGAACTACAAAAGTCTCGCCCATATCCAAAATTTACTACGTCTATAGCATACTATAAGCGAAATATGTTTGTGTACAATTTTGGAATCCATTCTTTTAAAGATGATAAAGGGTACATGCATTTATGGGACAGAAAGTGGGAGAGGGTCCCAAGAAGTAGCATCTGTGCATGCTGAACATATTAGGTAAGAGGCTAAAAACCATACACATATTATTCTCTACTCTGACTCATGCAGTGGTCAAAATCGAAATATTAAACTCGGCTCCACATTAATGAACTTGGTCTTAGATCCTCAGTTCAGCACTAAAACAATTGATCATAATTTTTTGGTGTCAGGCCATTAGTTTTTGCTAAGAGGCTAAAAACCATACACATGTTATTCTCTACTCTGACTCATGCAGTGGTCAAAATCGAAATATTAAAGTCGGCTCCACCTTAATGAACTTGGTCTTAGATCCTCAGTTCAGCACTAAAACAATTTATCATAAATTTTTGGTGTCAGGCCATTCGTTTTTCCCAAGAGGCTTAAAACCATACACGTGTTATTCTCTACTCTGACTCATGCAGTGGTCAAAATCGAAATATTAAAGTCGGCTCCACATTAATGAAGTTGGTCTTAGATCCTCAGTTCAGCTCTAAAACAATTGATCATACATTTTTTGTGTCAGGCCATTCTTTTTTGCCAAGAGGCTTAAAACCATACACATGTTATTCTCTACTCTGACTCATGCACTTGTCAAAATCGAAATATTAAAGTCGGCTCCACATTATTGATGGTCTTAGATCCTCAGTTAAGCACTAAAACAATTGATCATAAATTTTTGGTGTCAGGCGATTCGTTTTTGCCAAGAGGCTAAAAACCATACACATGTTATTCTCTACTCTGACTCATGCACAGGTCAAAATCGAAATATTAAAGTCGGCTCCACATTAATGAACTTGGTCTTAGATCCTCAGTTCAGCACTAAAACAATTGATCATAAACTTTTGGTGTCAGGCCATTCGTTTTTGCCAAATGATCAAGATTTCGGAGTAACATAATCGCGTCACGAAATTGTATTCAAATCTTTACGCCGAGGACTCGAGTCATGTGGCCAAAAAAGCCAAGACCAAGAAGTCTTTCGGGGTTGTCACAGTAACAACACCTGACATTTTATCCACCAAAAATCTTGAAGACATGATAGTAAAAAAAAAAACAACTAATGAAGGCCATCCCGTCAAGAGGTTAGAGATGAGGCGAATGATGTTTAAAAATAGCTTAAATGCAGATTATGACTTCTCGAAAGTAATCATGTCTACGAAAAGTTCTAAATTTGTTGAGAAACAAGATCCAGTGAACAAAACTATAAGAGTAGTTACTGAGGCAAAGAAAATGTACATGCTTTATTTTTTACGATTTATTCCCCCCCCCCCCTAAACACCCACGCCCATTTCAAAATTCTACGGACAGAAGCTGCCATTAGGTCACAAACATCCCTGTATGAGTAAATTGCAGAATCAGATAATGACGAAACTCTCTTTGATAATACCATTTAAAGCTTAATTTAAAACTGTTTAGATTATTTTATGATACAGGTATAAAAAAGTAATAGAATATTTCCATTTCACACTGTAGCTATTCGTTTGTTCGACCTTATGTAAAACACATTTCAGGGCAGAAGTGGATCAAGTCCAGTAAATTCTGATTTAAAATTGAATTGCCACCTTAATTATTATTTTTGAAATTTCAAATTATAACCCATATTTAAGTTAGTCTTCGTACTACAACAATAAAAGAAAATTGCCCTCAAAATCACTTTAAGATTCAACTAGTGTTAGTAAACTTGAACCTTGCTTATCTCAAAACTATAATTTATGGACTTGATCCACTTCAGCTGTGAACGCCTTATATAATTAAGTTCAGTATATAGATTATAAGGTTATAATAAAAAAATAATGATGGACTTAGAGGGGGCTGTGTATATTTGACGAGTTTACTTGGGGATTCCCTTAAGTGACCCTGGCAAGGGCATTGGAAAATATCAGTTTCTATCATTGTTTTTGTAACGGGTATCACGGTCAATTGTCCTAGGATTGGAGGGGTCGGCTCGGTGACTAGTCAAAAACAAGACTTCATCGGGCAAAACCCCGCGCATTGTCCTTTGCAGAAAAGGCGTCCGTCAGTCCTCCGCGTTTCTGACAGCTGGAGCGAGACGGCGTGTTTCTACAAACGTTACAAATACGCCATTGTATCCTCAGCATTGTCCCTTTTCTTGTCGGTTGCTACAATTTTTTTCCCTCCATGGTGGCTCTCGGGGCGCCATATTCCTGCCCATGTCATAACGCTATGAAGTCCACGGATTATGCTCCTTGACGGACTGTCAGTCTCGATTATTGTTCGTTTCTCACGTGCCGGCTACACCCCGCCAGCGAAATCTCCGACGCCATTATTTCTTATGGTAATCCGGGAGCAATGAGTTCCTCGTTAGGAGAGGAGATCCCGTGCATCCTCCTGCCACAATGGGGGATGAGCCCCGACTTTACATAAACGCATCCACTCTGCGAATTAATAAATATGTTAATGATATTTTCCGCGTACGGGACCTCACCCCAGGCTTCCATCATTATCTCTCGAGGTTCTTCTCAACGCACCACCGAAAATACATGCAAATGTATGCTAATAGCAACGTGTAATTTTAATTCAATGAATGAATCTTTCAAAAACTATGTGTATGGTAGTTTCTAAGTCACATAACCAACAGGTGCAACTAAATATCAACAATGCCATAATTGAAAGAGTAAATTCCTACAAATATCTTGGAACCATGCTAGACAAAACAAGCGACCAGGCAGGTGAGATAAGAAGAAGGGTGGAGATGGCAAGATCGGCGTTCATGAAAATGAAAAAGTTTATTTGTAACAGAGACACTAGTATGGAACTACGAGTAAGAATATTACGCTGTTTTGTGTTCTCCACCCTGCTATACGGAGTTGAAGCCCTAAAGAAACCTGAACTAAAAAGGTTGGAAGTGTTCGAGATGTGGTGTTATCGCAGAATGTTTCGAATATCCAGGAAAGATAACGTCACCAACAAACAGGTACTAGAAAAAGTAAAAAAGGAATGTAAAGTTGTACTGACCATTAAGAAAAGAAAACTGGAGTATCTAGGCCATGTCATGAGAGGCCCCAAATATAGTCTTCTGAGACTTATTATGCAAGGGAAAATTAAAGGAATAAGGTTGGTAGGCGTAGAGTCTCCTGGCTGAAGAACCTGCGTGAGTAGTTCAGCTGTAACAGCACGGAGCTATTTAGAGCAGCGGTGAATAAGATAAGAATAGTTATGATGGTGCCCAACCTCCGGTACCAGAAGGACTGCGAGAAGAAGAATTAGGACTAGTATATTGAAAGTTGAGGATAAACCTAATTGCCGAATATGAAAAATTCATGATTTTGGTCCATATCTTCTAATCCAATATTTTCATTGCATTGACTTTATTGTCATAGCATCACTAATCTTCAATAAACATGCTTTTGTAACTTTGGTCGTTTTGATCCACATCTTCAGTTATTTCTTCCACTTTATGATTCCACTCTTCCACCAATATTAGATACCAGTCAGTAATATCTCTAGCTTTTTTGTATGAATGTTCTATTCATTTTAGTTATCCAGAGTTCAAGACAACTGCTTAACTGAATAATGGTACAAATAGTTAATGTCGTAATTATTGCTGGTAATATGAGGTCTTTATAGCTTGGGAACTCGGCAATTACAACATATATAAAAAAATGATTAACGTTTCTCAATGTTTTTGTTTACAGGAACTTAATGCTGAAAACCAAATTTGGCCATTTCGTTTCGAGTACGAGGCCCGTCCAGCTTCAGTTGGCCCATGCATATTTTTTCTTTCGAGATAACTAAAGTTCAAGCCGGCTGGAACTAATCGCAGCTTCTTCTTCGTCACTTCCTGGGCCAAGTAGGCATATTCAAGAAGACAAGCACGCAAATAAAGAAAGGAGTAGGAAAAGAAAGAAAAATGAAAACACTTGAAAAAAGGAAAAGGCAGAATTTAAGAAACAGTGGACTTGTTTACCATTCAATAAAAGGCAAGGAAATTTCAGTAAAGTGCTTTACAAGCGCATTATGTCACTGTAAAAAGAATTGTAACAAAAAAATGACAGACAATGAAAGAAAGCGCATATTCGAATAATTTTGGAATTTGGGAGATTTCAGCAAACAAAATGTGTATATTAGGAGTTCAGTTGTGAGTCAAAATGTGTATATTAGGAGTTCAATTGTCAATCACAGAGTGGAACATAAACGAATACGCGATGGAAGTGGTAGTGAAAAGAATGTTTCGCATTCGTACAATTTAAGGGATGCCAATTCTCAAACTGTATGCAAAAAGCATTTTCTTCAAACTCATCAGCTTAGCCATGGTAGGGTTTATAGGTGCATGTCAAAGTCTGAAGTTCATGTGTACAGTACACCTGAAGCTAATTCTCCTGAAAATTTGACAAAGTTTCAGTATTAAATAAGGGAGAAAATTAAATACTTAAAGTTTTGCAATGAGAAGTATAGGTTAGCTATTACTGAAATTTCTGAAAATTTATTATTTGTAAATTTGATATTAGATTCGTGTACAGTATACATGAAACTAATTCTCCTGAAAATTTGACTACGTTTCAGTATTAAATAAGAGAGAAAAACAATGACATAACTTTCTGCATTGACAAGTATGGGTGAGCTTTACTGAAATTTCTGAAAATTTATTGTTTGTAAATTTGATATTAGATTCATGTACAGTACACCTGAAACTAATTCTCCTGAAAATTTGACAAAGTTTCAGTATTAAATAAGGGAGGAAATTAAACACTTAACGTTCTGCAATGACAAGTATAGGTTAGCTATTACTGAAATTTCTGAAAATTTATTATTTGTAAATTTGATATTAGATTCGTGTACAGTATACCTGAAACTAATTCTCCTGAAAATTTGACAAAGTTTTAGTATTAAATAAGGAAGAAAATTAAACACTTAACGTTCTGCAATGACAAGTATGGCTATTACTGAAATTTCTGAAAATTTATTATTTGTAAATTTGATATTAGATTCGTGTACAGTATACCTGAAACTAATTCTCCTGAAAATTTGACAAAGTTTTAGTATTAAATAAGGAAGAAAATTAAACACTTAACGTTCTGCAATGACAAGTATGGCTATTACTGAAATTTCTGAAAATTTATTATTTGTAAATTTGATATTAGATTCGTGTACAGTACACCTGAAACTAATTCTCCTGAAAATATGACAAAGTTTCAGTAATAAATAAGGGAGAAAATTAAACACTTAACATTCTGCAATGAAAAGTATAAGTTAGCTATGACTGAAATTTCTAAAAAATTATTCTTTGTAAATTTAATATTAGATTCGTGTACAGTACACCTGAAACTAGTTCTCCTGAAAATTTGACAAAGTTTCAGTATTAAATAAGGAAGAAAATTAAACACTTAACGTTGTGCAATGACAAGTATGGCTATTACTAAAATTTCTGAAAATTTATTAATTGTAAATTTGATATTAGATTCGTGTACAGTACACCTGAAACTAATTCTCCTAAAAATTTGACAAGTTTCAGTATTAAATAAGGGAGAAAATCAAAGACATATCTTTCTGCATTGACAAGTATGGGTTAGCTATTACCGAAATTTCTAAAAATATATTATTTGTAAATTTGATATTAGATTCGTGTACAGTACACCTGAAACTAATTCTCCTAAAAATTTGACAAAGTTTCAGTATTAAATAAGGGAGAAAATTAAACACTTTACTTACTGCAATGACAAGTATGGGTTAGCTATTGCTGAAATTTCTGAAAATTTATTATGTGTAAATTTGATATTAGATTCGTGTACAGTACACCTGAAACTAGTTCTCCTGAAAATTTGACAAAGTTTCTGTATTAAATAAGGGATAAAATCAAAGACATATCTTTCTGCATTGACAAGTATGGGTTAGCTATTACTGAAATTTCTGAAAATTTATTATTTGTAAATTTGATATTAGATTCGTGTACAGTGTACCTGAAACTAATTCTCCTGAAAATTTGACAAAGTTTCAGTAATAAATAAGGGAGAAAATTAAACACTTAACGTTCTGCAATGACAAGTATAGGTTAGCTATTACTGAAATTTCTGAAAATTTATTATTTGTAAATTTGATATTAGATTCGTGTACAGTATACCTGAAACTAATTCTCCTGAAAATTTGACAAAGTTTCAGTATTAAATAAGGGAGAAAATTAAACACTTAACGTTCTGCAATGACAAGTATGGCTATTACTGAAATTTCTGAAAATTTATTATTTGTAAATTTGATATTAGATTCATGTACAGTATACCTGAAACTAATTTTCCTGAAAATTTGCCTAAGTTTCAGTATTAAATAAGGGAGAAAATCAAAGACATATCTTTCTGCATTGACAAGTATGGGTTAGCTATTACCGAAATTTCTAAAAATATATTATTTGTAAATTTGATATTAGATTCGTGTACAGTACACCTGAAACTAATTCTCCTAAAAATTTGACAAAGTTTCAGTATTAAATAAGGGAGAAAATTAAACACTTTACTTACTGCAATGACAAGTATGGGTTAGCTATTGCTGAAATTTCTGAAAATTTATTATGTGTAAATTTGATATTAGATTCGTGTACAGTACACCTGAAACTAGTTCTCCTGAAAATTTGACAAAGTTTCTGTATTAAATAAGGGATAAAATCAAAGACATATCTTTCTGCATTGACAAGTATGGGTTAGCTATTACTGAAATTTCTGAAAATTTATTATTTGTAAATTTGATATTAGATTCGTGTACAGTGTACCTGAAACTAATTCTCCTGAAAATTTGACAAAGTTTCAGTAATAAATAAGGGAGAAAATTAAACACTTAACGTTCTGCAATGACAAGTATAGGTTAGCTATTACTGAAATTTCTGAAAATTTATTATTTGTAAATTTGATATTAGATTCGTGTACAGTATACCTGAAACTAATTCTCCTGAAAATTTGACAAAGTTTCAGTATTAAATAAGGGAGAAAATTAAACACTTAACGTTCTGCAATGACAAGTATGGCTATTACTGAAATTTCTGAAAATTTATTATTTGTAAATTTGATATTAGATTCATGTACAGTATACCTGAAACTAATTTTCCTGAAAATTTGCCTAAGTTTCAGTATTAAATAAGGGAGAAAATCAAAGACATATCGTTCTGCATTGACAAGTATGGGTTAGCTATTACTGAAATTTCTGAAAATTTATTATGTGTAAATTTGATATTAGATTCGGAAACAGTACACCTGAAACTAATTCCCCTGAAAATTTGACAAAGTTTCAGTATTAAATAAAGAAGAAAATTAAACACTTAACGTTATGCAATGACAAGTATGCCTATTACTGAAATTTCTGAAAATTTATTAATTGTAAATTTAATATTAGATTCGTGTACCGTATACCTGAAACTAATTTTCCTGAAAATTTGACTAAGTTTCAGTATTAAATAAGGGAGAAAATCAAAGACATATCTTTCTGCATTGTCAAGTATGGGTTAGCTATTACAGAAATTTCTGAAAATTTATTATTTGTAAATTTGATATTAGATTTGTGTACAGTACCTGAATTCGTGTACCTGAAACTAATTCTCCTGAAAATTTGACAAAGTTTCAGTAATAAATAAGGGAGAAAATCAAACACTTAACGTTCTGCAATGTTATTTTGTTATTGATTTGAGTGGTAAAAAAGCTCAAATTAATAGACTTATGATTCCGATATAGTAGCACATACCAAATCTTTTACAGCGTATCAAAGAGGAAGTGTCTTCGCCCTGGTTTAAATAGTAGAAAAATGTAAGACTTATACGTTGAGAAATGCTAAAGTGAAGGAAAGCAAGCTTTGAAACAAAAGTTTTATTATAATGTTTTCTCTACTTGTTAACCTTTATAAAAAAGCTTAAGAATATTCTTGAAATTTACGAAAAAACAAAAATGTAGAAAGCTTGCAATCTGCACAAGAAAATTAAAAATATATAATCAAACTAAAAACTAAAACTGCAAAAAAAAAGGTGCCAAAGATACTTTTATAGGGTCTACCATAAGAGATGTGCAAAAATTGATGATACTTCCTCGATGTCTTCAGTTTCACTGAAATTACACAATGTTTCATAGAGATTTCAGAAATTTCCAAAGAGTTTTATATATATTGGAAATTTGTAAAATATGAAATGAAAATATAAAGAGAGTAGGGGGTACTGCTACGTACACATTAGCAGTAACTTGCAGCATCACATTCGAATGTCAGATGAATTGATGACATAAATGCATCGGAGATTCGAATATGATGCTGTGAACTAACATACACGTTAGTGCTAACGTTTTTTATACGAAATACACCTGATTATCGTATTTAGGTACGTGTATACATTTTTTCACCTGGACATTGATAAAAGCATGCTGAGACTATTTATACTTATTTATTTCCTACTGTTGTAGATGGTCCAAAAATAATCTAATGAAATATAATTCGAGAGTTTGATAAATTAGAAAATAATTCTTCAAATTAATCTCAAGTTTGTTGTCATTTTGTCGACAAGTTTTTGAAAATCTGTGAAATTATTTTCAATCCATTCTCTTGTTAGTATTACTGAAAATTTTGAAACAATGGAGAATTTGATTACACGTTATTTAATAGTTTAAAAATACTTATGCTTGGTCATACAGTCTCTGATTAACTTTAATGCAGTAATTAACATAAATATTTATGAGCCACGCTAAGCTCGCCGACATTTTCGCACACCAGCACTAAAACTGAGGTGATTTATGTGCTGTGGTGTTTATCTTCAGTCACAAAACAAACTCTCCCTCTCACCACTCGATGATAAACCCCCATTGTGCATTAGTAATTTACATCCGCACATAAAAATCAAAGAGCCATTAAAAAAAAGGACGCGACAAAAGCAAGGACGATAGCGGTAACGCCTGAAAGTGTGCATCGGGGATGACAATGAAGACACGTCAACAGCACTTCGGACATAAATTGAGACCGTAACGACCATCAAAGCGCGATTTTCCCGCCCCCCGCAGGGCGACGACAATGTCCGCGTCCGGCGCCCCGCCGAAGACGCCAAATCGCTTCGACAAAGGCCCCCGGACGGGGGCCGCGCAGATAATCGGCGGGGAGTCTTGTAATCCCCCGGGGATGCTGTGTGCGAGGACCGCGGGCTCTTCCTATTGTGGCGGCTTATTTATCGGCGCTTTTGTCAGCAGCCCTAAGCCGTTTTTAATGCCGAAAAGGGAATAGCAACATTTTCGGCATTAAAAGGTGGTCTTGGAAGACGTGTGTGAAACGGCAGAAGAGGAATGAATGTTGACACCAGAAGTCGTAAACGTTATGAAAATTGAAACTGATTTAGAAAATTCAGAAATACGAGTCATATCGAATAAGAGAACATGACGTATTTATAGAATTTTAATAGATTTCAACAAAAACGCAACTATAACATCCACATGTGATACATCACTGAAAAGAGAAAAAAAAAACCTATTTATTAGGGCCAAAGCCAACTATGACTGCTATTTAAAAAAAACAAGACTTTGTGCTTGTATCTTGTTTATCTTGTAGCTTGTTTATTAACGAAGATCTCGAAATTCTATAAAACTCATTCAATTCACCGTAAAAAAGTGTCTCAAGAACATGCAACTCGTATCTTAATTAAATTATAAATAAATGAAATTCTGATAAAAATCGAAAATGGAAAATAATGTGTGTTTGGCCATAACTCGAAAACAAACGACGATCGCCAATTTTGATTTTCACCATTGAGTCTGTCTCGAAGAAAGAGATCGTGGATACTCCATCAGATTTTCTCTATCTCATCTAGTTACCGAGGTCCCCTATAGAATCATCCAAATTGGAAACATTCAATGTCTAACTAAACGCGACACCATTCTTCGGGAGTAACTTTTCATGGTGATAAAATTCAGGGTGAATAAAAAGAAAACAATTTTCCCT
Organism: Othius punctulatus; assembly: GCA_951805005.1. Classification (NCBI taxonomy): domain Eukaryota; kingdom Metazoa; phylum Arthropoda; class Insecta; order Coleoptera; family Staphylinidae; genus Othius; species Othius punctulatus. The sequence goes on from OX638145.1 coordinate 19,798,425, forward strand.
ATCCTGCGTGCTACGATTTTGAAATACTTATAAGTGTATTTTACTGCAAGATGGGGCGTAAACGCGAAAAGTTTAGAACTTACAATGCAACGAAAATACTATAAACACCACAGCAAACAATGCCACTGACATCAATGCCTCTAAATCATCAACTTTTTCCCCGTTTCAGCTGAAGTAGAAGAAAAAAACTGGCCATGAATATACGATCCGCGTTAAACCGCAATGGGAAAGCGCATCCCCGGTGTGTGCGAATCAAACTTACATTATCCTGGAAGCGCACAAAACAATTCCAGCGACGCCCGAAAGGGGGAGAAACAGGGCCATAAAGAGCCGGGGATAATCGGAACGCACATAAATTCCGATAAATGGCGGAAGATTCACCTACGGCTCGCAAGCAGCGTGACGGCGAGGTCCCCATTGTGCCATATCGGGGCTCTGCGTTGGGAAGAGCTGGGAGAGGAGTAGTTTGTGGGGCATAAATCATAGTTAATATTTAAACAGATGTACTTGCGCCTGAAGTATGTGCATTCGCGCTGGAGGGTAAGGAAAACCGCCCTGAAATTTTCAGTGGATGGGGAATGCAGAGGTGTGCGGCGCATTTTATATAGGATTGCGAGTTTTTCTTCATAATACTTAGTTTGTGGCGAAATTACTTAAAAAACGTTTCTACGCCTATAAAATAAACAGACAATACTAAAAGAATTATGTACAGGTAGGTTTGTTGAAAATGGTTACAGTATGTTCTAGTGCTTTTCAAAATTTTGAAATATAATTGATAAGAAAAGGAAAAGAAAATGGGGCAAGGGAAAAGAAACATTCTCAAAAGAGAAGAAGCATTGCTTGAGTCATTTATGCAAGAATTTTGTTAATTATTGTCGAAAGTAGAAAGTTGTTGAGATTACAAAATTGAATCAATGGTGTTCGAAAGTAGTTGAGATTACAAAATCGAATCAATGGTGTATAAAAAATATACCAGACGTTACCTAAATAATTTCCAAAATTGTAAAATTCTAGCAATTTTTGTCGAAAGAATGTAAGAATGTAACATTCACAAATTTTAATCTAACATTTGCAAGGATTGAACTTGTCAACATTCTCAAAAGAGAGGAAAATTTACTTGATTCGTTTATAAATCATATATTATATTCAGGCATATTAGTTTTGTTTTTCAAAAGTAGCCAAGATTTACAAAATAATATCAAAATTGTATTAAAAATCTAAATTTTATTTAAAAAAAACGTACGTGCAATATATTTAAGAGTGCTTAAAATTCGCAAATTTTATTCAAAATATCCAAAATTGTCAACATTCTCAAAAGAGAATAAGCATTACTTAAGTAATTTATGCAAGAATGTTGTTAATTGTTTTCGAAAGTAGTCAAAATTACAAAATTGAATCAACTCTAGAGATTTGTTTCGAAAGAAGATAAATTCACAAATTTTAATCAAACATTTGCAACGATTGAAGTTGCCAACATTCTCAAAAGAGAGGGAAATTTACTTGAATCATTTATAAAAGAGTTCTATGTATGCTTTTCAAATTAGGTATGAAATACAATTTAAGTAGAAACATAACGTATTTTCTTTCTTTTACTATTCCGACACTAATTACTTTCCACCAGAAGTAAATTACCATAATGACCATATTTTTTGTAGTATCTAATAGTTACAAAACTTATGTGTACTTATGTATTAAGAGCGAAAAGTAATATATTCTTCACAAGTCTTCTACAATTTGGAAAATATTGTCGTAATTACAAAAAAAAAATGATGTTAGGGTAATGCTGTAATTTTTTTATAACATTTATTTGATTTTTCCCCAATTCTATTACAATATTTCAAAACTTGAAAAATTTCATGCATCCATAAAACTCTTTCAATCATTTCAATAAGTAACTCAATGTATGTCGTTTTTAATGTTTGATAACGAGTACAACATCCTTATCCTTTAGCAGGACTCGAATCCTGGACCATGAGCAAGTATATAACGTGAAGAACGCAATATTTATATATGTATCTAAAAATGCGCAGTTTGGGTTCGTCGCTTGACCTAGCAGTTCTAGCATAGAGTCTCCAGCGCAATATTACGTAAAGGCATACTATTTCTTTCTGCTTACATATTTTTTTAATCCGATTGCGGATCTTGAAAGCTACATTATTAATTGCTATATCATAAAAAATTTGTCATTTTAGATTATTTATATATCTATTTATTACTATGTCAATTCAAAATATTGTAACACAAAATACTGCATACATAATTGAATTGATGCACATCACGTAATGACATATAATTTGTTTCTGCTTACAAATTTTTGAAAACTGTTTTTGGATGTTGAAAGCTTTCTTATTAAATGTTGTAGCATTAAAAAAATGTTATTGCTAATTATTTAATTACCCATTTATTAATGTGTCAATTCAAAATATTTCCTACACGAAATACTATATACATAATAATATTGAATTGATGCATATTAACGTAATGGCATACAATTTATTTCTGCTTACAAATTTTTGAAAACTGTTTTTGGATGTTGAAAGCTTTGCTATGAAATGTTATTGCAATGTTATAGCATTGTTATAGCAATATTTTTACAGTTATTGAGACCCCTCAGAAGTATAAAACGACGAAAATCGGCGTGTTTGAGGATTTTTATTTAATTTTAACAGAAACGAATATTGACGGGTGGCGGGGGGCATCAAATTTTAGATGGGACACCCTGTATAAATAAGACGTACTTATAAAACATTATTGTAGTTAGTAAACAATCTCTCGTTTTATATTATAACATTGATTTATTATGTACTATGTACAGAGTGTTTCATTTAAGAATTTTAACCCCCTATCAACATATTCTTTCATTCAAATTAATATCAAAAGACAGAGGTCAGAAAGAAATACTGATGACTACAAAATCCACTTCACAGTTTCAATGCACCTGATAGCAAAAAATCACAATAGCACGATAGGATAAAAAATCTTATTAGCAATTTTGGAACGAAAACAAGTCAACCTTCAGAATCATCCAAAGTATATGCCGATCAGTGAATTATATTTTTCATAACAACATAGAATAAATTAGAAAATTTAAAGAAGCAAGTAACCCAACGATAATTTTGAAGTTACTTAAAAAAAAATCTAATACCGAATCATGAGTTGATAAATGAATAGCCTTCAATAGCCGAATAAGCAGTTGGCTATTTGGCTAAATGCCAATTCATTCAGCCAAATTCAGCCTTTTTGGACGAGTCTGTAGGTATAACTTTGTTAATATATTTATTTTAAATTGAAGTAGAATTTTTTGTTTGTTGATACACAAAAGTAGCGTTTACAATTGTGAACAAAAATACACTAAAACAGGGCTGAAAGGCGAAAGTCGATAGCCCATTTCATATAGCATATCATAAACTTCATTAATACCATACCTGTAATGTAACAAAAAAAAATGTAAAAAGCTATATTGAATAAATGTTCTTACTACTACACTAAAACAGACATAATTAGATACTGAATATGTTTGCTTTAATTTTTTATTCCTTATATCTTATATCATATGTGACTATGCATTCAAAGAGGGTAAATAATTTGATTGCCATAATACTATATTTATATGTCATACGATTCCATACCATTTTGCCCATTAAATAATTAAAATACCATTCATTTTGCCATACCAAACAAATTGGTAATAAAAAAAAATTGGTCTAAACAAAAAAAATAATAATAAGGATTACTTATGAGGAATGCTATGAATGTAAAAAGGTTTCCAATATGTTCAATTACGTAATTTAGTTTTAAACCTTTATTACCCTAAGCAAGACAAAAAAGTATCCAATTTGTTCATTACTTTGTTTTGAAACTTTGTATTCAATAACATCTAATGAAAATTACAAGATAAATGCTATACAGAAAAATGTTATGAAAATTACAAGAAAAATGCTATAAAGAAAAATCTTATGAAAATTACAAGATAAATGCTATAAAGAATTATATATAAGTCTAAAAACTGTCTAAAATAAAAATTGCTAAAGTTGTTTTAACACTGAAAGTACTAATTTTGGTACGTTTCAAGAGCTTCAACTATTGATACTAAATGAGTGTTTCCTAGGACTGGACATGAAAGACTTTTGTCTTCAATAATTAATAGTATTATTGTATGTTTTCTATTAATTGGACATGTGGTACTTGCCACACTAAATGATTATTTTTATTGTTATTATTATAAATTAATTTTTGTTATAGTTATAGACAAATAAACAAAATAATTAAAAGTCAAAACATAAGTGAAAAATTTCATGTAATATCAAATGTTTTGTACTTAAAAAAATAACACCTCTGACGATGGCTCACAATAGCCGAAACTAGTCAGGTGAAGAAGAAATAATAAAAATAATAAAAATAATAAAAACAATATAAACCAAGAAAGACCTTAATATTTAAATACTAAATAATAGTAAGTACTGCTGATAAAGAATAAATGAAACAATAAAACATATATTAATTAAATAATTAACGAACTTTATTACTAGAGGAAGATCCTCTTGGTTTTGCATTTTCAGGGAATGATTTATCTGTACATTCTCTAAGCTTTTCAGATATGCGTTTGATAATCGAGTGATTATGATCATTATGAGTAGAACTTTCAGACGAAGAAGATTATTACGTATTTATACATATTACGTTTTCGAATTTTACTATTTCATCATTTGATAAAGAGCTGTTGTCTGTAACCCTTCTGCCCTAATATTCTTATTATTATCGCACAATTTCTGTAATGTAACTTGTATAAGAGAGAAAGACCGTAGGTCAATTGCCCAATATAATATCGTTACTACCATGTACTAATAATAATAACTCCACGACTAGCATGAATATATACTTATTAACCCAATTTTGCTGCTGCTGTTGCAGTGAAAATACAAAAATTGAGGTATCATTATTGCTTGTAAATGCATAAAATGATTGCTAATTAACGGACAAAATGATTCCCAAGAGGTACTTTACCTCATCAATCACTTCTAATCACTTCACACGATAACATCCATTTAGAAAGTGCAGGAAGTGCAGTTCAATTCATAGGCCATTGTCACTGAAAGTAACATTTAATTACTCCGAAGATGATTTATTACACGATTTAGAAATTGCAGCAACATATTTATGAAGAGTTTTTGAACACAGAGTTAAAAAAAATGATCAAAGTCGTATAGGAAATTGAAAATGATTCTAGTTTTTAAGTAATAATATTAAGCTATTTAAATTAATATACAGGTTGAGTTTTTTTTTTCATTTTAAGCATTGGGATCTCGGAAACCATAAAACATAGAGATTTGATTAAATGAGGAAATAGTTGTCGTTTTAAGAGCTTATGCAAGATATGCTTTTGTTTTTAGAAAAAGGACTACAGTTATTCAGTTATAATACAAGCTTTATTTTTTTAAGTATAGCAAACCTATCGACCTATTGTACTACCGATATATTATATCGTTATAAAGAGAAAAAAATGTCCCTTTTAAAAATGTCAAAGCCAACTATGACAAAAAATATGAAGTTTGTATTAAAATTAAAAAACTATGTTTTTTTTTCAAAAAACAAAAGGATATCATACATAAGCTCTAAAAATAACAACTCCTTCCTCATTTAACCGAATATGTATGTTTTATGGTTTCCGAGATCCCAATGCTTAAAATGACCCACAACCTCACCCTGTATACACAAAGCATAATAGAAAAATAAAAATATATCAAAAACGAAACAATATCAAAATGGAACACAAGCAATACAAACATTTTTCAAAACATGTATGTTTTGTATTGTACTCTCAACTCACCCTGTATATTTAGGAATAAGAAATCCTGTTAAGTTAATAATTAGAAATCTGTCACGTTTTTTTAGATAACGTTTTTTACAAAACCAAAATTTACAAAAAATAATAATATGTATGTATAACTTTTTATATGTGAAGGTAAAGTGGTTCTAAATGCGTTGGATATAAAAAAAAAATCCCCAAATTTAATTAAGCCTTTCAAAAAATCTGTCTATACTATGTTTATGCATGGACTAATAGTTTCTTGAAAATATAAAACCGTATGGTAAAATAATCTATACAGATCCAACAGAATGTCTATATGAATGTCAGAACGTCACGCTATATACAGTATCTTTGCAGAGTTTATGAAGTGTGTATACATAATGTGTATGCACAGATTCTTTTTCTCAAGCAAGAATGCAAATCCCTTTACGTACTTTGTTTTGCGATAAAAAAACTAGAAGCGTACACGATCTACAATTAATTTGTGTTGCTTTGTGATAAAAACTAGAATCGTATACGATTTACAATTAATTTGTGAAGAACGTGCTGACTTTCCAGTCGAGTTAACGAGTCTGAAAACGAACAAAACCGCCGTGAAAATTTAACAAGATTCAGCCGCGCCACAGATTCTTTTACTCCAGCACGAATGCAAATCCCATTACGTACTTTGTTTTGTGATAAGAAAAACTAGAAGCGTATACAATCTACAATTAATTTGTGAAGGACGTGCTGACTTTCCAATCAAGTTAACGAGTCTGAAAATGAACAAAACCGCCGTGAAAATTTAACAAGATTCAGCCTCGTTACGAGAAATCTCACTCGAATTGCCGAAATGTAGGTTAACGATTCCCATTATTATACACTCGGAAAAACTCACCACAGACGAGCGATACTTTCAGCAAACTTCTGCGATAAAAGAAAACTAGACGCACGTACCTAGAATGAAAAGAAACACATTATTAGCAAGATAAGAAACACAATAAGGAATACAAAGAAACAATATCTTAGTAATAAAATAACAAACTGGGGAAAAGTAAGTTTTTCTACAAACGTTTTGTTATTGTATTTATAATGGTTTGTAATAGGATACGTTATAAAACAAGTAATAATATTTATGTGGAATGCATGATGGAGTTAATTCATTAGTCGCAGAATATTATTTGCGGATTCTCTCCTACGATAATGTTGAAATTGTGTAATTTATATCCGATTATGACTGTTCCCTTGCTGCAATTTATTAGGGATTGAGCAACATGAGGTCAGTCATTAAAGACTGTCCTTATCACCAATCATGGCTTTAATGCAATAACTACGTTATTTTTATATATTACGAATATTCCTAAATTATGTAAAAACAATACATTGATATGTGTCTTAGGCCTTATACATCCAATATACTCATCTTTTATTAATCCCAACACATTTTTATTGACTTGTGGCATCATTAATTGATTATTCCTAAATTATGTAAAAACAATACATTGATATGGGTCTTAGGCCTTATACATCCATTACACTCATTTTTCATTAATCCCAACACATTTGGATTGATTTGTGGCATCATTAATTGATTATTTAATTCATAATCAAAAGTATCAAACTTGTGCAGATTTTGTTTCATTACCTCATATATATTTAACTCAGGGTTTTCTATGTTACAGATTAGTTAGAAATATATATAATCATGCTTTGTATGCGAAGAATACAATTTCAAACATAATATGAATTTTTGCTACTAATTTGTAATGATTTGTTTTGGGAAACTTTCTTTGAACATTAGTTTAAACGAAGCTTTTGAATTCGAGTATACAAGAACACAAAAATCAACGACCTTCTCTCTACCATAATGTAATTTATCTCCTTGTGTATTATAATAAAATTAATCCTCCCCATTCCAACCCTCGGTTAAAAAAAACCTAAACGCGAATAAATTTTAAATAAATTAACATCTCGCCGCAGCGCAGATGAAGGAAAAAAGCGTGGACTGTGCTCAAACACGAAAGCTCATTTGTAATGGTGGAAGGAGCCAGTCCCATAAAACATTAGACACGTTGTGTGCAAGATAGATAAAAACCTGGTGGTCCTAGACCAAGACCAGTACGGTTATTCAAACACTGGCTTGTCTATTTATTAGTGCGGCGGTCAGCGGTCACCCCAAGGGCCGTGGAAGGGTTCCTCATTAGAGGCCCATACATTACGGTGAAATACAACAAATCGCAATTTGAATGCCATTAAGAGCGTCTCAAGAGTGTCCATTACCCACTGGGAAATGGGCACTTTATGGGAATTGCATTTTTCGGGTGGAAGAATTTATGGGACGAGTCCAAGGAGCCGGGGAATAGTTGGGATTACCATAAACGGTGGGATTTATTAAGTACGCATCAATGGAAAGGACCTTAGAAATTGTGGTGGTCTGTATAAAATTCTATAGGAATTATATAAAATGCATATAAGTCTCTAGAGATATGTGGTAGTTATTAATAATTGAAGCAAGTTATTTCAGTGATTACATTTTGGACGTGAAAAATGATGATCTGGTGTCCTAAACTAAGAGGAGAAAATTAAAGATACATATTTGGTCATATGAATAATAAACAATGATGACACCACCACCAAGAAAGAAGAATTCTGGACATAACTAGTAGAAGCAGTAGAGGTAGCAGAAGGAAACATATATATATATATATAGGAGGCGACCTAAACAGCAGAGTTTGAAAACAAAATCCAACATACAAAGTCTCAAGTACGGAGAAAACACCAGAAACGACAACGGAAGAGCAAGACTGCTACTTGTGCATAGTACTCAACCTAATAATCACGAACACATTATTCAGACACAAAAACATACACACATTCACCAGAACAATAAACGAGAGATACAAAATCGATAATAGACTATATAATAACGGAAGAGACAAAAAAAAACAAATAATGGACACAAGAGTAAGAAGGGGGCCGGAAATAGGGAGCGACCACTACCTAGTGATAACACAAATAAGAGAAAACCACAACAACGTAACAAAAACAGAACAGCAAACAACAATGTGGCCTACATGAAATAAAGTATCTATCTAAACAAAGAGAACGAAAGTATGCACCAAAATAAAAGACTATAAGCTGCTACTTTGTACGCAAACAGTACAAAAAGAAGAAAAGAGAGAACTACAAAAAAATACAACACAAAGAGCAACGAAAACAGAAAATTTAGAACAAATGTGGAAAAATCTCAAAGGAAGCATAATAAAAGTAGCAAGTAGAATACGCGGAACCATCAAGACAGAAACAAACAAAAAACGAGCAGCCTGGTGGTCAACTGAAGTAAGAGACGAGGTAAGAACAAAGAGAAATAGACATGGAAAAAAATACCTCAACAACAAAACAAGGGAGAAATACGAAGAATATAAAAACGCAAGAAACAAGGTAAAACAGATAATACTCAAGAACAAACATAAGCAATGGGAAGAATTTGGAGACAAACTCGAAAGAAATAGGACGGAAAACAAAAAACTATTCTACAGCATAATCAAAAGGAACAGACAAAACAAAGCAACAGAGATGGTCATAAAAAGCAAAAACAGAGAAGTACTAAAGGAAGAAAAAGAAATAGCAGAAAGATGGGAGGAATACTTTAACAAAACATAAATAAAATAAAATTAATGGTAGTAGGGAAACAAGAGCAGATATATATATATATATATATATATATATATATATATAATCGAAAAACTATCTACCCTAAGGTGGATAGGTAGAACAAGAGCAGATACAAATAGAAATTGACAACAAAAAACTTGAACAAGTAGAGACATACAGATACCTGGGAGTAGAACTGAATGAAGACGGAAATGAAGAGACGGAAATAAACGCAGAATAAGAAAAACTCAAAAATTATACCAGGCAATCAAAAACACATTCAAAAACCAAAAAGAAATAAGTAAAGATTAACAAGTAGAGACATACACATTACACATACCTGGGAGTAGAACTGAATGAAGACGGAAATGAAGAGAAGGAAATAAACAGCAAAATAAGAAAAACTCAAAAACTATATCAGGCAATCATAAACAAAAAAGAACTAAGTAAAGATTAACAGGTAGAGACATACAAATACCTGGGAGTAGAACTAGATGAAGATGGAAATGAAGAGACGGAAATAAACAGCAGAATAATAAAAACTCAAAAATTATACCAGGCAATCAAAAACACAATCAAAAACAAAAAAGAAATAGGTAAAGATTAACAAGTAGAGACATACACATATCTGGGAGTAGAACTGAATGAAGACGGAAATGAAGAGTTGGAAATAAACAGCAGAATAACAAAAAACTCAAAAACTATACCAGGCAATCAAAAACACAATCATAAACAAAAAAGAAATAAGTAAAGATTAACAAGAAGAGACATACACATACCTGGGAGTAGAACTGAATGAAGACAGAAATGAAGAGATGGAAATAAACAGCAGAATAACAAAAACTCCAAAACTATACCAGGCAATCAAAAACAAAAAAGAAACAAGTAAATAAACAAAGATAAAAGTGTACAAAACAATATACCGACCAATACTAACGTGGGGATGCGAAACGTGGAAGCTAGACAGAACGGGAAAAAAAAATACAAGCAAGTGAAATGAAAGTCCTAAGAAGAATCAAAGGAGTAACGAAAATAGAAAAAAATAAGAAGCACAAAAATAAAAGAAGAATTTGACATAGAGCCCATACAACAATACATGGAAAAACGACAGCTCGGATGGTGGGGACATATGCAAAAAATGGACAACCAAAGAATAGTGAAAAAAGTGTGGGAAGGAAAGCCAAACAAAAATGAAAAGAAAGGAAGACCGAGAAAGACACGGGATGGCAGAATGAAAACAATAATAGAAGAGGGAAAACATGGAAAGAAGCGAAAGTACTAGCGAATGTCAGGACTAAATAGAAGAGGGAAAACATGGAAAGAAGCGAAAGTACTAGCGAATGTCAGGACTAAATGGAAGAACTTCATGAACGAAAAACATTAACAGAAGAAAAAAAAAAGGGAGAAAGAAAATAACACATCTACACCATTGTGGTAGAAGGTTTACTACTGTGGCCTGTATGTGGAAAATAGTTTTATTATAATAGCAATTTATGGTGTAAGTGAATAAAGTCGAATTTTATCCACGAAAAAACAGTTTAGCGCAAGGGCGAAGTTGAGTCTATAATGTTTTCGAGTGGATAAAATTGCTATATTCAAGTGTATCATACAAGATTTTTTCCAAATCGTTATCCAAATTGAAGAATTGAATTGAAACGAAAGTTTCAAGGATAGTGCGAATTTATCTTTTTTTTTAAATTTTATTCACGTTATCAATGGTTACAGTGAATAAAGTGAAAATGTAAACAGTTTATTCACCCTTTGATTAAAGTGTAGTTTAAACGATGATATTCAATATACATAATTAGCATTTTAATAATGTCAATTGGAAACAATAATGTAGGTATTTACGTTATATCTATATTTGTCCGTCTACCTGGTTCAAACGCAGCGATTGGTATTTGGGTCCTCTGAAGACCAAAGTATTCTGTTTTGGTCTTCTTTTTATTCATCTAAATAGCTCTTTTCCGGTTTTCATCAATTTAAGTACTTCTGATGTAAGTGCTAATTAATATTATTAAATTTGTTATTAATCGACTAATTCTGCATCAATGGCCAATTACTGTTACCGAAAGTTACAAAAAAAAGTTATTATTGCTACCATGTTTTTCAATATACATATTATGTTTTTTATTTTAAATAATTTGTTTCTTAATTTAGGGTAATTTGTTGTTAACTGCTAAATACTGTTACCGAAAGTTACCAAACGAAAATTTCAAGGATAGTGCCAATTTACCTATTTTTTACTTTATTCACGTTGTTCAATGGTTATAGCGAATACAGTAAAAATAAAAATAAACATTTTATTCGCCCATTCGATTAAAGTGTAGTTTTAACGATGAGATTCAAGTAGTTATACAACAAGAGTTCTACTTCACCCCCCGCGAAGATTTCGATTAATTTAATCCCCGCTTTGATTCGCTGTTTGATTCACGTAAGTAGAGCAATTTGGGGGTAATTAGAGCATTAAAGCGAGGATTAAATTAATCGAAATCTTCGCGGGGGTGGAGTAGAACTCTTGTTGTATAACTACTGATTCAATACACATAATGAGCATTTTAATAATGCAAATTGGAAAAAGGAATTTATTGTCAGTTCTCAGTAATAAGTACCGCATACTTATAAAAAAAATCCAACAGGGGTGGCGTAAAAGTTTCAGGATATTTTATTATTAGTTTATAGATATGATATCTGCAATTGAGGCCTTCTTCTTCTTATTCCTCTTCTTTTTTTAACCTTTCTCCGTCTTAGTTTTATTCTTCTTCTTCTTTGTCTTCGTTATCGCCTTACTCTTCTTCTTTGTCTTCGTCATCGTCTTATTCTTCTTCTTTGTCTTCGTTATCGCCTTACTCTTCTTCTTTGCCTTCGTCATCGTCTTATTCTTCTTCTTCTTTGTGTTCGTCATCGTCTTATTCTTCTTCTTTGTCTTCGTCATCGTCTTATTCTGCTCCTAATCCTTCTTACTCTATAAAACTAGGAGAAAAGTTCTGCTTCTTGGCCTTTTATTGTTCAGCGGATGACGATGGCCAGCTTTGGGCAATTGATATAAGTATACAAACATTACAAAAATATAAAAAAATATTTATATCATCACAATCACTTGGAATTTAATTAAACACATTTAATGATGACAATTAGTAGGACTCATCTGTGAAGCTGAAAGCAAACAAAAAATGAAACCCTAAAACGTAACTGAAATATAGCTACAATAAGGGTCCCCGCCCATTCCCACCTCAGAGCAAAATAAAAACTCTGCATAAAAACAAACCTGTGGGTAAAACAAACTGTGGAATAACGAAACGAAGGGCCATGCACTTCAGTAATCAAATTAGCTCCAACATTAACGTTCCCAAACAATTGTCTCAGCATCTCGACCCGTCCCCGGCGCAAAAAACCACCCCAAACCTACCCCCAAGCGATTTTTTCTCGTCGTGCGAACGCACTCAATGGGAAATTATCATATGTTATTTTTTCGTTTGCATCACAAGGAGCTGCCTCCCATTCTGCGCCCTGCGAGCCTCTCTCTCCGCCTGGCGTTTAATAAATAACTGGTTTAAAAGGATACACGAGTTTATATTGAAATTTTACGATGTTGTTATTACCACTGCGCGCTTCCAGTGCACTTCAGACGCTCCCGTTTCCACCCCATTTCGGATCCTCAAAGATGAACTGTAAACGTCTGGGCGTCAAGTGGACCTACCGGTCGAGGCCCATGCCTCTGCACTTTTATGATCGCCATTTATTTTCCATCAATGGACCCATGGACGTCGGTTCCTCGAGTGCTGCTGCGGTTAACCCCGTGCCCACCCCTTAGGGCCGGGTAACTAGTTAAAGATTGCTGTGCAAATATATAACAACAATCCGGTGGAATGGCACGAGAGAGTCGGCTTCAAATTAATGATTGTAATTTTATATAACTGTCACGGCTTTATGCTCGCACAAAACCAAAATTAAGATGTATATTCGTACTACAGTGACACTGAATGGGCACCATAAGTACAGCCAATTAATAATATATTATATATGTGCAACATGTGCCTGACCTAATATAAACATTCATAATTGTATTAGGTACTAAGTTATACAAATAACTCTGGTATTTTTCCAAAAATTTGCCGCCCTGGGCTATAGGGGCCACCCCCCTAAATCCGCCACTGCCTGTTATACGTCATAAAAAACTACATCCACTCATGACCTACACTTGTATGCAAACTGAGTATCTGTTGGTCGTTACTTATTGAAGAGCTCCTACATAAATCAATAGATTACTGCTTGAACATCAAAGCAATCCATTATTCATAATTACACGGCTACAGTGCCCCTCCACAGTTTCTTTATGGATAATAATTGTGGAAGGATTTTCGTGAATCAATTTTAAGCCGCCGCAGCCACTCTCGGTGCTCTCATCCCCCTCGTTCTATGTGCACTATTGGGGTGGTTTGGACGTAACGTAATTACTGAACGATGATTTCATATCTGTTGACTCATCACTCATCTATTGACATTATGTCCGGACCGAATGCTAACAATTCGAAGTGCTTCTTAGAAGGGAATTGAATTACTGTTTTCAACGCAGCATTTTTTTGATTTACTCTACTGTTACATCGGTGCATAATGCCAGTTATTTTTGCAATAAGACATAAGAAAAAATTGAAACAAAATTATAGGGTAGGTTTTTTTTGGCATTAAGTTGATCTACCAATCTACCTATAATGAAAAAAGGTGCAACGAGAGTTGTGTGTCAAAACTTCAAAATTAATGTAAATAAGTAAACTAGATGCGAATTATGAAAAACTGATTTTTCAGTTTTTTCAGTCAAATTTTGAAATTGATTCTTGTTTATTTGAAACTTTAAGTTGAAAATCTATAGAATACAAATATTTTATTGCAGGTATGTGTTTGTATGTATTGTCTGAATGAACAATGCTCGTCTAGTTAAAGCTTTAAAATCCTGATTTTAACACGTTGGCTGTACAAAAATGATCTCTTCATCCTGTTTGTTCCCGTTTTGAAATTGCTTATTCAGAATTGAAAACTGTTTATTCCAAATTTTAAGTTGAACATCTATAGAATACAAATATTTTATTGCAGGTATGTGTTTGTATGTATTGTCTGAATGAACAATGCTCGTCTAGTTAAAGCTATAAAATCCCGATTTTAACACGTTGGCTGTACAAAAAGGATCTCTTCATCCTGTTTGTTCCCGTTTTAAAATTGTTTATTCAGAATTGAAAACTGTTTATTCCAAATTTTAAGTTGAAAATCTATAGAATACAAATATTTTATTGCAGGTATGTGTTTGTATGTATTGTCTGAATGAACAATGCGCGTCTAGTTAACGCTTTAAAATCCTGATTTTAACACGTTGGCTGTACAAAAATGATCCCTTCATCCTGTTTGTTCCCGTTTTGAAATTGCTTATTCAGAATTGAAAACTGTTTATTCCAAATTTTAAGTTGAACATCTATAGAATACAAATATTTTATTGCAGGTATGTGTTTGTATGTATTGTCTGAATGAACAATGCTCGTCTAGTTAACGCTTTAAAATCCTGATTTTAACACGTTGGCTGTACAAAAAGGATCTCTTCGTCCTGTTTGTTCCCGTTTTGAAATTGTTTATTCAGAATTGAAAACTGTTTATTCCAAATTTTAAGTTGAATATCTATAGAATACAAATATTTTATTGCAGGTATGTGTATGTATGTATTGTCTGAATGAACAATGCTCGTCTAGTTAACGGTTCAAAATCCTGATTTTAACACGTTGGCTGTACAAAAAGGATCTCTTCGTCCTGTTTGTTCCCGTTTTGAAATTGTTTATTCAGAGTTGAAAACTGTTTATTACAAATTTTAAGTTGAAAATCTATAGAATACAAATATTTTATTGCAGGTATGTGTTTGTATGTATTGTCTGAATGAACAATGCTCGTCTAGTTAACGGTTCAAAATCCTGATTTTAACACGTTGGCTGTACAAAAAGGATCTCTTCGTCCTGTTTGTTCCCGTTTTGAAATTGTTTATTCAGAATTGAAAACTGTTTATTACAAATTTTAAGTTGAAAATCTATAGAATATAAATATTTTATTGCAGGTATGTGTTTGTATGTATTGTCTGAATGAACAATGCTCGTCTAGTTAACGGTTCAAAATCCTGATTTTAACACGTTGGCTGTACAAAAAGGATCTCTTCGTCCTGTTTGTTCCCGTTTTGAAATTGTTTATTCAGAATTGAAAACTGTTTATTACAAATTTTAAGTTGAAAATCTATAGAATACAAATATTTTATTGCAGGTATGTGTTTGTATGTATTGTCTGAATGAACAATGCTCGTCTAGTTAACGGTTCAAAATCCTGATTTTAACACGTTGGCTGTACAAAAAGGATCTCTTCGTCCTGTTTGTTCCCGTTTTGAAATTGTTTATTCAGAATTGAAAACTGTTTATTCCAAATTTTAAGTTGAATATCTATAGAATACAAATATTTTATTGCAGGTATGTGTATGTATGTATTGTCTGAATGAACAATGCTCGTCTAGTTAACGGTTCAAAATCCTGATTTTAACACGTTGGCTGTACAAAAAGGATCTCTTCGTCCTGTTTGTTCCCGTTTTGAAATTGTTTATTCAGAGTTGAAAACTGTTTATTACAAATTTTAAGTTGAAAATCTATAGAATACAAATATTTTATTGCAGGTATGTGTTTGTATGTATTGTCTGAATGAACAATGCTCGTCTAGTTAACGGTTCAAAATCCTGATTTTAACACGTTGGCTGTACAAAAAGGATCTCTTCTTCCTGTTTGTTCCCGTTTTGAAATTGTTTATTCAGAATTGAAAACTGTTTATTACAAATTTTAAGTTGAAAATCTATAGAATATAAATATTTTATTGCAGGTATGTGTTTGTATGTATTGTCTGAATGAACAATGCTCGTCTAGTTAACGGTTCAAAATCCTGATTTTAACACGTTGGCTGTACAAAAAGGATCTCTTCGTCCTGTTTGTTCCCGTTTTGAAATTGTTTATTCAGAATTGAAAACTGTTTATTACAAATTTTAAGTTGAAAATCTATAGAATACAAATATTTTATTGCAGGTATGTGTTTGTATGTATTGTCTGAATGAACAATGCTCGTCTAGTTAACGGTTCAAAATCCTGATTTTAACACGTTGGCTGTACAAAAAGGATCTCTTCGTCCTGTTTGTTCCCGTTTTGAAATTGTTTATTCAGAATTGAAAACTGTTTATTCCAAATTTTAAGTTGAATATCTATAGAATACAAATATTTTATTGCAGGTATGTGTTTGTATGTATTGTCTGAATGAACAATGCTCGTCTAGTTAACGGTTCAAAATCCTGATTTTAACACGTTGGCTGTACAAAAAGGATCTCTTCGTCCTGTTTGTTCCCGTTTTGAAATTGTTTATTCAGAATTGAAAACTGTTTATTCCAAATTTTAAGTTGAAAATCTATAGAATACAAATATTTTATTGCAGGTATGTGTTTGTATGTATTGTCTGAATGAACAATGCTCGTCTAGTTAACGGTTCAAAATCCTGATTTTAACACGTTGGCTGTACAAAAAGGATCTCTTCATGGGGCTAACGAATATGTGGCGCACCCGCATGTGTCCCATTGTGGGTCGCCTATAAAAATCGCCGATTATCCACGGTACTCGCCGCTCGGCCCGCCAGATTTATAGGTCTTCATCGATGCCGTGGAAATGAAAACGAACCGAAAAACCGAAACCGGTCACGGCGGTGGGGTAATTATCGCGGATCCAGATTTCCATGGGACTGCGGACACTATAAATCAGAGGAGACAATGGGCCGGGAGCGCTTAAACAGCGGGAAGCGGCCATTTGTGGCGTCGGCCACAATGGCCGCAGGTCCCATAAATTTGGTCGCATTGTGAATCGGCGACCAAGGAGCATTGGTCAACCGGTATGGTTGCTCTCGCTGCCACGAAAGGACGGCGAGACGGCGTCGTTGCGCTGGTCAAGGAGACGGTTGTTTATGATTTGGCCGTGAAATTACAGGGAGGCGCGTATACAAATTGCCACCGCATTCGACGTATTTATGCCCACTGAAAGAATGGAGTAAACGGTTTTCTGAAGTCGTACATTACATCAGACACCACATGCCCACAGGACCACCATTATAAATACGTATGGAATTTATTATTGCTTCAACTCAATGAACCCAAATAAAATAAGAAATCCAGTTTGCTTATAGGAAACTATTATTTAAAGAAAGAACAAAACCATAGCCATAGAAATCATGTTGACGATTTCTAGCAAATCCTCCGAAATATTTCGTTTTTCGTTCTTATAACACAATTTTATTGTTACAGTTGCAGGAAAATCCGGAGTAAATTTTAATTTCGAATTAGTGAGGCTAAATGTGTACACAGCGTTGCACAATACCAACGTAATCGCCTTGTCACGCTGTCCCATCTCTTTCATGTCCCCATAAATAATTCAGCACTATCTGGGTGATTAATCAAACTGCAGCAGGAGTCTCACGACGTTTCCGAGTTTCTGAAATAGTTTTCTGAACACGAACGAGCATAAAGCTAACTGTTGAAGAGGAGATGAAAATCGTGGAGAGCGGACGAAAATACTTCGGTGGGAAAATATTTTAAAGCGGCAAGGCCGAGGTCCTCGATGCCAACGAGGCCTGGTGAACGTCGATGATATTCACTTTCTTCATATAACTTACACATTGAACGTAATCTTTATGAAAATTTTGAAAGTGTATTTCTATTGTGAGATAGTTGGCAAATTAGGAGTGTTAAAAAAGATGTATTTTAATATGTAATAAATACAAAAATTGTACTTACAGTAGTTAGGTCAAGTGCAATATTAAATCAATCGTAGTTTAATATCCATGGATACCAGTTTATCAACAATCATATCTACGGTAACTAAAGCCTGGCGCACATCGAGACGCAGGTGATGCAGGCAACGCAGGGCAGCGCAGTGCAGTTATTTTCGCAGCCAATAACTGCACTGCGCTGCCCTGCGCTGCCCTGCGTTGCCTGCGTCACTTGCATTCAATGGGCACCAGGCTTAATCCTCGATTAACAATAATTAGAGATTGTAATATTGTAAAACTTACATTTTGAAAATCAAACGCCTGAAGGTAGTTTGTCCGGAATTTAGCGGAATTTATGCATAGAAGCGCATGCTGTGCAATCCTCATATTTTTCACCTCAATTAAACCAAATAATTAAACAATTATTAAATATGAGCAGTAAAACTTTAACTTTGTTTCATCAAAGACTTTCCCAAAGATATGGGAATCACTGATATAAGGCATTGTTTTTAGGCGTTGCATCATATTTTCTTCAAATGAAAGCATGCCATGATATGTTGTGCTACATAAATTTGCTCGATCATCATCACGTCGATTATGAGTATAATTACAAAAATATATCACAAAAAAAAAAACACTTACTCCGAAACAACCCCCAACTGTTTCTTCACTTGGCATACAACAATCAATCGCAATCAATCATCACTCCAAATCCTACATTCGTGCCGATAATCTCCAGCGATAACGCCTCTTCAAAGCGTGATTTAGATGCACCGGCTTATCTAATCCCTATTATTAAACGCGATCGGGGGCGGAATGGGGGTGATGGGA
Organism: Othius punctulatus; assembly: GCA_951805005.1. Lineage (NCBI taxonomy): Eukaryota > Metazoa > Arthropoda > Insecta > Coleoptera > Staphylinidae > Othius > Othius punctulatus. The sequence goes on from OX638145.1 coordinate 19,817,509, forward strand.
ACCCGGTGCATCCCTGCAGCCGCTGCACTTGCAGCGACGTATGGATTTCCGATCGCCCGTGGATTCGTCTCGCTGGGGTGGATTACTGGCGAGGGTGGCGATGAGTCAACACCGGCGCAACCCTCCGAAACCAGTCACCCCCTAATACATTATCATGAGCCTCTTAGGACACACGTAATTGTCCCGGCAAAACGTTAGATGCGTCCCGATAAGGTCCAGTTCACGTGTGTGTCATTGAGGAATCTAATTAGAGCAAGGGATTTGGACGTGAATTCAAAATGCGTAGTCATTTCGGAACAAGAATCAAGAATTTTTTGGAATGAATAAGCAAATATTTTGACAATCAATCTGCTATAGCTGATTACCATTGCCAAGCAGCGAGTTACCATAATTGAGAATTTTTCCAACATCCAATTCGTAGGTATTTATATTGTTTTTTGCATAGACACTTTCCGCCATATGCATAGTGAATTTAGTAGCGTCTAAAACTTTAGTAGGTACTAACGTACAAACGTAGGTACAAACGTTTAGAAACTAACATCACTTGATGTAATTTCTGCAGGATAAATCACATCTGATTATCATTAGTAGCTACTAGGGCTGACTATGCATATGGACTATGATGTTTAGATTCAAGTGTGAGGCCTTTTTTAAATATTCATTTCCGTGTTAAAATTAAAACATATTTGCTCAATGGTCACGCATATACACGTGAAATCAAATTTGAAAACTGGCGACACCTGTCCTCATTAGCCATACTGCTGGCACGTAATAATACGATCTGTTTTTTATTACCAATTAAAGGTTAATGAATAATAACTGAAATATTCAAATGGCACGCGGGTAATGGGTGGCATGTGCTCAGAAATATCGTATTAAGAACGCCGCTGGAGTTAATGCAGGCGCATTTAAGAGCACCGACATTAAGTTAGAAATGTGTGTTATTACAGTAACGGAAGCTCGGAGACACGATTCCAATAATTGAAGTATTGAATGGTATCAGCGTGCAGTTAATATAAGTATCGGTAATCTAAGTATAATACGTGTATTAGTTATAATGTATAAATTATGAGTTACGGATGTACCTAAGAGGCGACTGCAGAAGAACGAAACTTTCAAAAGCGTAATCGAAGAAATCAAATCTCCAGTCCACCAAGTCGTTTCACATCATGATAGACAATGTTTAATCCGAATGTGTAAGTTATAATGTTCTTTCCGACTTTGCAAATACAAAATCTACAAATGCTAATTTTGAATAGACTGTATTTTTTACTTATTTTTTTTTCTTAGGATAAATAAATTATTTTTTTCTTAGAGAATTATTTTTGGTAATAAATATTGTTTTTTTATATAAATTTCAATTTGGCTCTTTTTTTGTACTTTGATTTAATTTACTTAATTAATAATATATATTAATGATGTAATTATTAATAACGCTATAACAAAACATGAAATGTCATAATAGGCTGCAATCTAGAATTTGCTTAAATAGAGGGCCTCCACTAGTCGAGCTGGGCATAAAGAGAAACAAATTAATAGAGAAAATAAGAACTTAAAAACTGAAAGCATCAAAACACCGAAATATCAATAGATATTAAAAAGAAAATATGGAGAATAAGTGTGGCAGAAGACAATTGAAGAAAATGGGCAATGTTTGAAAATAGCTTACTAAAGCAAGCAGCCATAGAAAACAAAGAAACAATAAAAAAAAACTTATTAAGGACATGAAGAAGTGCTGAAAACATTTTGATGGAACTAATGTATGAAATAAAGTTACGCACTTTTTAAAAATTTTCAAAATTGTTTTTTATTGTTCACGACAATTGTTTCGCCACACTGTGGCTTCTTCAGGTGAAGAAATGATTCAGGTGAAGAGATCATTTCTTCACCTGAAGAAGCCACAGTGTGGCGAAACAATTGTCGTGAACAATAAAAAACAATTTTGAAATTTTTTAAAAAGTGCGTAACTTTATTTCATACATTAGTAATTATGAATTTTCAACAAATAAAAGCCACATCGATCAACCTATTTTGATGGAAGTAATTGAATATTTTAACAGATATCATTGAAAAATTGAGAGCAATAAATTTAATATTGGCTGTAGCCGTTGCAGTTTTACACTGAATACATAGAAATATTATTTGTTACTGTCAATCATTGACATTTTGAAAGTAAACATGAAATATTGACAGAATAAATGTAAATTTCACTGACTAACGATAATCACTCAACCTTTGACAGTAAATATTGAAATTTTTACAGAACAAATTCGAAAATTTTACAAAATTGAACATTTGAGAGCAGTCATAGAATTTTGATAGTAGATATTGAAAATTTGAAAGTAATCGTTTAAGTTTCACACTGAATACGTAGAAATATTAATTATTGCTGTCAATCATTAACATTTTGAGAGTAAACCTTGAAATATTTACAGAATAATTGGAACTTTCATTGTCTAATGGCAGTCATTGAACTTTAGACAGTAAGCATTGAAATCGTGACAGAAGCATTTTGAATTTTTCAGAAAATTGAACATTTAAAATCAGTTATAGGATTTTGATAGTATGCATTCAAAATTTGACAGTAATTATTTAAAATTTAACAAAAGAGTTGAAGTTTGTAAAGCAATTTCAATTCAATAAATCAGTAATCATTGTAAAATTAACTCTAATAATTGAACTTTCACCCTCAATACATGCAAATGTTAATAATTACTCACAATCATTAACAATTTGAAGGTAAACATTGAAATTTTGACAGAATTACTGTAAATTGCACTGACAATGATAATCAAACTTTTGACAGTAAACATTAAAACATAAAACATTGAAAATTATAATTTTGGTAAATATAATTGAAATTTTGATGGAAGCATTTGAATAATTGAATAATTGAAAATGTTCACAGTTATTATTGAAAAATTTAGAGTATTCGTTAATAAATTGACTGTATTAATTGAAATTTCACACTGGATATATGCAAACATTAATAATTACTGTCAATCTTTGACATTTTGAACGTCAAAATATAAATTTTAGCAGTATACATTTCATTATCGAATGAAAATCATGGCAATTTCAACAGTAGGCATGTAAATTTTGTTAACCTTGTCAATCTTTGACATATTGAACGTAAAGTTGAAATTTCGACACAATAAATTTCATCTGATCTGATGGTCTGATAAAAACCATTGAAATTTAACAGTAAACATAGACATTTTGACGATTTGGCAAGTTTTTAAAGAATAATTGCAATTTTGGTAAAAATAATTGAAATTTTATTGGAAGTAATTAAATAATTGAAAATAATTAGTTTTCATTGAAAAATTGACTGTACTCATTGTGATTTTACACCGAATACACGAAAATATTAATCATTACTGTGAATATTGACATTTTGAACGTAAAAATTGAAATTTTTGGAAAATAAATTTAATTTTCTAATGAAAATCATTGAACTTTTAACAGTAAGCACAGAAATTTTGACAATCTTGCCAATCTTCGACATTTTGAACGTAAAAAATGAAATTTGGACGCCATAAATTTCATTGTATAATGAAAATCAGTGAACTTTTAGCACTAAGCATAGAAATTTTAACAATTTTGTCAATTTTTGACATTTTTAATGTAAAAATTGAAATTATGACAGAATAATTGTAAATTTCGTGGAACTTCTGACTCTAAGCATTAAAATTTTTATAGGATAATTTTGATTGTTTTAATAAAATTGAACATTTTAGAGTATTCATTGAATTGTGACAGCACACATTGAAAACTTGACAGTAATTATTAAACAATTAACAAATTAATTGGAGTTTTCAAAGAATAATTGTAATTTTGGTAAAAATAATTGAAATTCTGATGGAAGTAATTGAAAAATTGAATAATTGAAAATATTTACAGTTATTATTGAAAAATTTACAGTAATCATTGAAAAATTTACTGTATTCTTACAAATGTCACACTGACTATATGCAAATATTAATTATTACTGCCAACCTTTGAGATTTTGAACCCAAAAACTGAAATTGTTGGAAAATAAATTTCATTGTCTAATGAAAATCATTGAACTTTTAACACTAAGCATAGAAATTTTAACAATCTTGTCAATCTTTGACATTTTTAATGTAAAAATTGAAATTATGACAGAATAATTGTAAATTTCGTGGAACCTTTGACTCGAAGCATTAAAATTTTGACTGGATAATTAACTTTTATAACAGTGAGCATAGAAATTTTCATAATTTTGTCAATCTTTGACATTTTGAACGTATAAATGAAATTTTGACGGAATAAATTTCATTGTATAATGAAAATCATTGAACTTTTAGCACTAAGCATAGAAATTTTAACAATTTTGTCAATCTTTGACATTTTTAATGTAAAAATTGAAATTATGACAGAATAATTGTAAATTTCGTGGAACTTCTGACTCTAAGCATTAAAATTTTTATAGGATAATTTTGATTGTTTTAATAAAATTGAACATTTTAGAGTATTCATTGAATTGTGACAGCACACATTGAAAACTTGACAGTAATTATTAAACAATTAACAAATTAATTGGAGTTTTCAAAGAATAATTGTAATTTTGGTAAAAATAATTGAAATTCTGCTGGAAGTAATTGAAAAATTGAATAATTGAAAATATTTACAGTTATTATTGAAAAATTTACAGTAATCATTGAAAAATGTACTGTATTCTTACAAATGTCACACTGACTATATGCAAATATTAATTATTACTGCCAACCTTTGAGATTTTGAACCCAAAAACTGAAATTGTTGGAAAATAAATTTCATTGTCTAATGAAAATCATTGAACTTTTAACACTAAGCATAGAAATTTTAACAATTTTGTCAATCTTTGACATTTTTAATGTAAAAATTGAAATTATGACAGAATAATTGTAAATTTCGTGGAACCTTTGACTCGAAGCATTAAAATTTTGACTGGATAATTAACTTTTATAACAGTGAGCATAGAAATTTTCAAAATTTTGTCAATCTTTGACATTTTGAACGTATAAATGAAATTTTGACGGAATAAATTTCATTGTATAATGAAAATCATTGAACTTTTAGCACTAAGCATAGACATTTTAACAATTTTGTCAATCTTTGACATTTTTAATGTAAAAATTGAAATTATGACAGAATAATTGTAAATTTCGTGGAACTTTTGACTCGAAGCATTAAAATTTTGACTGGATAATTACCTGTTATAACAGTGAGCATAGACATTTTTATAATTTTGTCAATCCTTGATGTCAATTTTGACAGAATAAATTTCATTGTCTGATATAAATCATTGTACTTTTCACAGTAAGCATAGAAATTTTAACAATCTTTAACATTTTTAATGTAAAAATTGAAATTATGAAGAATACTTGTAAATTTCATTGAACTTTTGACTCTAAGCATTAAAATTTTTAGAGGATAATGTTGATTTTTTTAATATAATTGAACATTTTAAAGTATTCATTGAATTGTGACAGCACACATTGAAAACTTGACAGTAATTATTAAAAAAATAACAAATTAATTGGAGTTTTCATAGAATAATTGCATTTAAGTAAAAAGTATTGAAATTTTGATGGACGTAATTGAATTACTGATTTTTATTTCTGTTATCTTTGAAAAATTTACAGTAATCATTGAAAAATTGACTGTATTCATTGAAATTTCATACTGATTATACGAAAATATTAATTATTGTTCTCATTCTTTGACATTTTGCACGTAAAACATTAAATTTTGCCACAATAAACTTCATTGTCTGGTAAAAATAATTGAACTTTTAACAGTAAGCATAGAAATTTTGACAATCTTGTCGTTCTTTGACACTTTTAAACTAAAAATTGTAATTATTACAGAATAATTGTAAATATCATTGAACTTTTGACTCTAAGCATTAAACTTTTGACACAATAATTTTGATTTTCTTTATAAAATTGAACATTTTAGAGTATTCATTGAATTCTGAGAGTACGTATTGAAAACTTGACAGTAATTATTAAAAAATTAACATATCAATTGTAGTTTTTAAAGAATAATTGTAATTTTGGTAAAAATAATTGAAATTTTGATGAAAGTAATTGAATAATTGAGTAATTGAAAATTTTTATAGTTCAGTAGTGTTATGGCAAAACATGCTATCTGTTTTTTGTTTTCAAAATGCACTATTTGGCATTAATTGGCCATAAATATGTATACTTTTAGTATATAATGAACGTAGTATCTTTATTGTACCTTTGTATTATATATAACTATGGCAATAATACGTGCTAATCTACATTCATAATTATAAATACAAAACTGTTTTTGTTTCCCCTGTAAAATAACAAAAATGGCAGATAACTAGTTTTGCCATAACTCCACTGAGTTAATACTTTCACAGTAATCATTGAAAATTGTTAAACATTGAGTGTATTCATTGAAATTTCTCACTGAATATATGCAGATATTAATTCTTACTGCCGATCTTTGACATTTTGAACGTAAAAACGAAATTTTTACAGAATAAATTTCATTGCCTAATGAAAATCAAATTTATCACTTTAACAGTGAACATAGAAATTTTGTCAATTTTGTCAATATTTCACATTTTGAACGTAATAATTGAAATTTTGACAGAATACATTTCATTGTGCAATGAAAATTATTGAGCTTTAATCATAAATAATAGAAATTTTGGCCAAATTATTATGAAATCTGTCCCGTATAATTTAGAATTTGACCGTACGTAATAAATCATTAAAATTTACAAAATATTATGTTACAAAACTAAAAATTTTACAGTTCTCATTGAATTTTTGCATTTTCAAAGTTACGTTACTTGAAAATTTTAAAGATGAAATGAAATTAGGGGAAAATAATTGAAGTTTTGATGAAGAAATCATTGAAAAATTGATAGAAATCGTTGAAATATTGAGAGGGATCATTGAAATTTCGTAGGTCGTTTGTAGGTCCTGAGCACTTGGATGGATACATCAGTAGGCCCTTCTTATGTGACTTTCAAGCATATGCTGCAGTCCATGCATCGACTACAAAAATCGTCTATTAATAACTAGATTAGTTTTACGCCACACATCATTCGAGCAGGTAATTACAGGTTGTTAGCAAGACGAGCTTTATGCAAAGCCTGTCAGACGTCATTTTTCAGGGCGTGCAAAAGCTGAAATCTCAATTTTAATTTTAATCGAGGCGTGCGTTTTTAATGCCGCAATTAATCACGCCCGAGCACCCGTGCAAATCGATCTCGCAAAAACAACAGCTTCCTCCTCCACCCCTTCTGATTTTTTATTCCGCGTGCACACAGGGAAGGCGTCGAGTGGCGAGGGGCGGCTATCGACTCGCATTGTTTTGCACTAACCCCGTACGGTCCCTTGTGGCGTACGTCTGGCCCTTTGTCTCTTCGGGAATTCAAGAGCACGCGAAACCCGATGGCACAATCAGACTTTCATTAACGCCGCCTGTGCGGACTTAATTGCGACGCCGTCGTCCAAACCGCACGCCCGTTCATTGCACTAATTAAAACCCAGCCTTTCGCTTCCATTCTCGTGGTTTTCCGGATTTAAACTTACGACAAAAACTAGTCGTAGAATGAGAACAATAGGTATTACAAAAGATTATTTGCCAAAGATAGAATGCCCAACGAAATTCGTACTTATAAACGTTAATAGTTCACACAAAAAGCTGTAATCATACTTTTTACTTTTCTGAGAAATTTTTGTGTCAAACAGTTTTAAAAACATTATTATTTGTTTTTATGTGACATGATTTCACTGTCTTGATCCATAGAGTAAAATGTATACACATAATGACAATACTTCTACTGACTCAATGTTGCATATTTCGATCTAATATCTTAATACATGTCGAAAAATCACAACAACATACATACACATCGTAAATCCACATATTTGATGCGTATTAATAAATTGGGCATTACAATAAAAGCTGAGAATGCACGTGCAATCGATCCCCATTCTCCCATACGCCACAACAAAGCGGCTATAAATAACGTCCTCTATGTATCCCATTGGCGATCGCATAACCCACTCTATAATAACGTGGATTCCTGTGCGTCCATTTATCCCGATAAATCACGGGTGAAATTTATCGGCGGGCAACGACAAAGCTGGCAAAAAAAAAACGGCAAACAACCCTGTCGGCCTCGGACGTTTCATACACAATTAAACCCGCCATTGTGCGGATTTTCGGGAGCCAAGGGTTGCCCGAGGCGCAGCTCCTAAGAAAGCCCCAGGTGCTCACCAGGCCGAAGAACAAATTGCACCTGAGGACGTTTCCGGGGGCACAATGAGCGCAAGGTAATAATTTGCAGGTAATTTGTGCCTTAATCCGTGCTCACGAGGCATTCATTGTTTGTTTGCATCTCGGATTTGGATAATTGCTGTTTATCGCGGACAATTGGAGACGCAGCGTGCGTTGTTGTTCTCGTCGAATTGAAGCTCTAATGACTGCAGGAAAGGAAAAGTTAACGGAAACCGCCAGGCATATATCCCGCATGTCGTTAATTGTAATGAGTTGCACTTTCTCGTGTGCATTAAAAAAATAGTAGAAACTTATTGATTATACTTATTATTCTTCATAATCTATTGACATGCAGGCAAAAGTATGTACCTAGTTCCATACCATTGAACCAATGCGAGTGCAAAAAAGTATATGATTGATGTTGATATAGGCTGAATTTTCCGGGCTGACTCATAGATGGCAACATTGCCCACGATCGGTGAGTCAGTCCTTTGGTTCAGTCCTACATAAGTGAACTCGTGCCGAAAACATCTGCGGATGGTCTCCAGACCCCTCTGGATGCCTCGTGGTATCCAGTTGACTCCCGTATTCAGTGCCTCACCTTAACGTGGTAAAGATATTTCAAGGAGTTAGAAGGTCAATTAGTGAGTACAATCACTAATCAGAAGTAAGAACTAGGATTGAGAGAAGAAGACGCATTCGACCGAAAGGCGTGGCGGAACATGATTAGGAAAACTGACTCCGAATAACGGGAAAAGGCGAGGATAAAGAAGAAGAAGAATCACAAATCAGAAAAGTGAACTCGTGCCGAAAACATCTGCGGATGGTCTCTGCCCCCTCTGGATGCCTCGTGGTATCCAGTTGACTCCCGTATTCAGTGCCTCACCTTAACGTGGTAAAGATATTTGAAGGAGTTAGAAGGTCAATTAGTGAGTACAATCACTAATCAGAAGTAAGAACTAGGATTGAGAGAAGAAGACGCATTCGACCGAAAAGCGTGGCGGAACATGATTAGGAAAACTGACTCCGAGTAACGGGAAAAGGCGAGGATAAAGAAGAAGAAGAATCACTAATCGGAAAATTGAACTCGTGCCGAAAACATCTGCGGATGGTCTCTGTCCCCTCTGGATGCCTCGTGGTATCCAGTTGACTCCCGTATTCAGTGCCTCACCTTAACGTGGTAATGATATTTGAAGGAGTTAGAAGGTCAATTAGTGAGTACAATCACTAATCAGAAGTAAGAACTAGGATTGAGAGAAGAAGACGCATTCGACCGTAAAGCGTGGCGGAACATGATTAAGAAAACTGACTCCGAGTAACGGGAAAAGGCGAGGATAAAGAAGAAGAAGAATCACAAATCAGAAAAGTGAACTCGTGCCGAAAACATCTGCGGATGGTCTCTGGCCCCTCTGGATGCCTCGTGGAATCCAGTTGACTCCCGTATTCAGTGCCTCACCTTAACCTGGTAAAGATATTTGAAGGAGTTTGAAGGTCAATTAGTGAGTTCAATCACTAATCAGAAGTAAGAATTAGGATTGAGAGAAGAAGAGAGAATTCGACCGAAAGGCGTGGCGGAACATAATTAGGAAAACTGACTCCGAGCAATGGCAAAAGGCAAGGATAAAGAAGAAAAATAATCACTAGTCAGAAAAGATAATTTATAACACAAACATTATAATTCTACAGTAGAAAATGAGGAGGGTTGATGTAGCCAATTTTTTGGTTTTTACATTCCCATATAATTTTGCAGGTTTAAAAAAAATCTATATTTTATAAAATTCTAGACTAAAAATATATACCTATATTTGTTAAGTATACTTTTTAGTATAAGAAAATGAAAAAACCCGAATTCACTCCATATACAGTGTTTCCAGAAATTGGATTAAAAGTTTTGCAAAACCACAATTTTTCACAATTATTCAATACACAATTATCTATCAGAGATTGGAAAAACTTGAGAACACCCCATCTTTACTTTTTCCGGCATATTCGTTTTAAGTCATAAATGCATTGTGTTAATATAAATATTGCAATTAATTTTGCAGGTTTCGAGGAAATCAATATTGAATTAAATTCTAGACTTAATTTGTTAACGAAATTTTCGTCGTGTTTTTGTCAAGTACACTTTTAATATTCGAAAATAGAAATATATAAATACATTCCATTTCTAGTTTTTTAATAATAACAATAAGAATATTATTAGCATAGAGCCACATAATATACAGGGTGAGTTTTTTTAACTCCAAATACAGTTTTTCCAGAAATTGGATTAAAAGTTTTGCAAAAACACAATTTTAGCCTATAAATTATTATCAAATTTTCCACAATTATTCAATACACAATTATCTATCAGAGATTGGAAAAACTTGAGAACACCCCATCTTTACTTTTTCCGGCATTTTCGTTTAATGTCATGAATGCATTGTGTTAATCCAAATAGTGCAATTAATTTTGCAGGTTTCGAGGAAATCAATATTGAATTAAATTCTAGACTTAATTTGTTAACGAAATTTTCGTCGTATTTTTGTCAACTACACTTCTTAATATTAGAAAATGGATACATCTGAATACATCCCATCTTAAGTCTTTTTAAAATAACAATAAGAATATTATTAGCATAAAGCCACATAACATACAGGGCGAGTTTTTTTTTCATTCTAGTTTTTTAATAATAACAATAAGAATATTATTAGCATAAAGCCACATAACACACAGGGCGAGTTTTTTTTATCATTTTCAGCATTGGGATTTCGGAAACCATTAAACATAGAGATTCGGTTAAATTAGGAAAGAGTTGTCATTTTAAGAGCTTATGCAAGAAAGGTTTTTGTTTTTTTGAAAAAAACACATAGTTTTTGAGTTATACTACAAACTTTTTATAAATGGCAGTAATAGTTGGCTTTGACATTTTTAAAAACGACATTTTTTTCTCTTTATAACGATATAAGGTTTGCTATACTTACTTTCATAATTAAATGAGATGAAGGAGTTTTCGTTGTATAATTTGAATAGAATTTAGTATAATTAGAATAGAAAAATTAATAGAATTGTCGTATTAAGAGGGAAAAAAAGCTTTCCATGGCAAACTCTGTTTTCCCCACTCTCAATAATATAAATAGTCCTATATAGTGTTTATTTGTCAAAGTAAGTAATAATTTTTATAAAGTTAATTTTTGAAGATTGCCTTAATTTAACAAAGTATACCAAACCTTGCATCGCTATAGAGAGAAAAATGTGTACTGTTTAAAAATTTATAAGCCAACTATGACCGCCATTAAAAAAATTAAGATTGCACTATAACTGAAAAACTGTGGTCTTATTTCAAAAAATAAAAGCATATCTTGCATAAGCTCTTAAAAAGACAACTCTTTTCTCATTTTTCTCATTTTCTCATTCTCATTTTCTCAACCGAATCTCTATGCCTTATGGTTTCCGAGATACCAATGCTAAAAATGAAAAAAAAAAGCTCACCCTGTATACACAAAGCATAATAGAAAAATAAAAATATATCAAAAACAAAACAATATCAAAATGGAACACAAGCAATACAAACATTTTTCAAAACATGCATGTTTTGTATTGTATATCATGAGACCCTTTGAGTAAAAGGATCCTTTTTCCGAAATTTTATTGGAAGTTGCCTTGTTATTGCCATATTAGGGTGCAACATTACTTTTGTATGTACATACCATACAAAATTACATATATTTGTTAGAGTTTCAGCCTATAAATTATAATCACATTTTCCATACTTATTCAATACACATTTTTGAGGCAGAAAATGAAAACAACCAATCTATAGCTTTTCCTGAATTATCGTTTAAACTCTTGAATGCATTGTGAAAATCAAGGTTTTGTAGATCATTTTGCAGGTTTCAAGAAAATCAATACTTTATAAAATTCTAGACTGAAAATACTAATAAAAAAACGCAGGTTTCAAGAAAATCAATACTTTATAAAATTCTAGACTGAAAATACTATAAAAAAAAACTGTATTTGTTAAGTACACATTTTCCATTAGACAATGAAAAAAAAACCTGAATTCACCGCATCTTTAGTTTATCTGCAATTTTGTAAATGTATAAGATTTATGATTTACTGTTATGATATATATTTAGGAGATTATACAGATCTTGCGAGAAGAACATGAACCCATAACCATAGATTTAGATAAGTCTTCTGCAACGTAAACGTACCAAATTACAAGAAGAAAGAGCGATTCTTGTACGTTTTTGCTGTAATGTATGTACAATTCGGATGCGAATTTAATTGTCGCAATAAATCCTCATGAAAACATCAATTTCAACGTGACATGCCAATCTGATAAATATAAATAAATGGTGTGTGTCTGGTACACATTGAGTAATATATTTGTGCGTTTGCAATTACACATTTTGTGGTCCCTGTGCAGATTTATTGAAACAATTTTTTTTTTTTTAATAAACATAAACATTGTTTGTTTTTTATGACAAATGTTACGTTTTTGTTCTGCACTGTTTATATTAATTAATTAAACGGTTGATGCAAACACTTCTATCCACCCTTTATTTATAACAGCAATTAATAAATAGATAAATGATTATCAAGAATATATAAGAGTAAGAAATTGAAGTTTATCGACCGTTTACATTAATTACAAAATCTTGGAATCGCAAATTAGGTACATTCAAATAAGTTTAACATTTTAACTTGATTTCCACGTATTCGTTGCCATTTTACGTTCTGGGATTTTTATTTAAACTCGTTTATTTTAATTACATTAGAGTATATAAATGGGATCAAGCGGAAATTTGCACTACCTAGAAGTATGATTAATGTTCTTAGTAGTAGTAGTAGTAGTAGTAGTAGACTGTATTTTTTGGGGATATTATACCAACCTGGGTACCTGGGTACCAAGGCACCTGTTGGTACCTGGGTACCAACGGGGGTTCTTCTGGCTTGTGATTTGTGTAAGTGTGTGTATTGGGTTTGGGTTTTTTACTCTAGAAATTCGCCCCCGATCTCTAGAGCGCCATTAATGAGCTCCCAATGCCAAATGGCACTAGTTTATCAGTACAAATGTACTACCTATTGGGGCTCGAACCCAGGTCTTCGTGCATGTTAAGCAAGCGTTCTAACCTGCCAGCCAAACTTGTAGTTTAATGTTGTTATTTGTAAAAGTCAGTTCATCTCATATTAAATGACAGGCATTGTGGCATACAAAGCTAATTCCTGATTTCATCTGCTATCTGACATTCGTTGAGTTGCCCATCATCAGACTTTGCCACACAAATCCGCATGTTTAATACTCGGCCAACGTTTCGCAATATTTTGCAGAGTTACGCTCGTCACGTATCCCAAAACTCCGCTTTTCCGACAGGTTGATGGATGGCGTATTAAAGCAGAGGTTTAAAATTAAACGCGCAAACAAACAAAACGATATTCTCAGGACGTCGCCGTTCGGCCCAAAAGTTTTACGGATAATTGAACGTGTCGATGGCATCATTCCCTCAACTATGCGCGTGTGATGGCAACATCGATATTTTAAGCGACGAGCATGTGGCTTAGAAAAAACAAACTGTAGGAGATCAGATACGTCGGGTGATTTATTTGGTGGCGTCATTTCTGGTGTATCGCATGATGCACACTCAGTACAAGTAATTGGAGATTATTTTTTTCGGTGATGTATACATTTGCGTTACTTAGAACTAGTATTGTGACATTTACATCGCCTATTCTGAATCTGCTGTTTAGCACCAGGATTACGTGGAAATGCATATAAGTGTTACATGTGTGCTGTAAGTTATTTCTCGCTACAATTTTTCTCACTTGAAACGTAAATAAAAATAAGCCTGCTACAATACTATCTTGGCCCTTTGTGGATTTCATCCGGGCCCTGCTTCAGTCCCTGCATTCAAATAAGACGCCGTATTCCCACATGTGCGGGTGGATGTCCTGTGGAAGGCTGAGTGAATTCGTAAACTCCCCCGATAAAAATGCCGCCGTTAAATCCATCGGTCGGGGAGAATTCATACATCCAATATTTGAATGTTACGGTCGTGTGCGCTGCACATTTCCGATCCACCCGGAGTTTTACGTGCAAGTCGTAATATTTTCCAACCGGATTCTCCGTGTGCACACGCCAGGACGGAGTAATGCGGCGGGATTACGTAAAAAACGGAAGGAAAAATAGAAACAACAATGCGCACTTTTCCGCCCGAGGAAACTCGGGGAAAGTTTCCAGTCGCTTTTTGCATTTATAGGTATTTATGCGAACAGCTCGCCGAGGGGATGGTAAGGTACTAGTTCGCAGACTGCACTCTACGGCTGGGTTATAAATATTTATCGCCCAAGTTTTTCAGTTTTCTTGTCGACGTTGCGTATGTAATGTTTTCTGTAAGTGCAGACACTACGATTAGGCATAATTGAACAAGTTATGTAATATTCGAGAACAATAAGATATCTCTGTCTCTATGCTCTCTAAATCAAGAGAAGCAACTTAAAATTTCTGATGATTTCTTGAAGACGTCCTAAAATATTATGGGAATGGAGGTGGCGGTGTATGAGGGTGGAAAGCGCTGAAGCATTGCCATGGAGGGAGATCCACTCCTTTCCATCCCAGTTTTCTTAAGTTTTCCTCCAGAATCCATCTCGTAGGTGACGAAGAATTTTCAGGTAAATTTGATTGGTGATACTTTGACCCTCTAGGGCCCGTATCTATAGTCCGCACTTGAGCTTGAGTTCGACTCAAGTCGTATTTTTGGTTGCGTTTGGTGCATAAACGTATATAGAAAATACGCAACCAAATATACGACTTGAGTCGAACTCAAGCTCAAGTACGGACTATAGATACAGGCCTTAATCTATCTATGATTTATGACTGTCTAGAATGAATTCGTAATGAATCACCCCTCAAAATACACACCCAACGTGACTTGCCCGTTGCTTTCGTCCACCAAACGAAATTTTTGCCTGACTTCCATTCAGAAGACTGGCTTATGCCACTCGTAGACCTACGACTTTTTCATTCCATGGTCTTTGCAGCCTTTCGTCAAAATCTTAGGTGTTTACGACTGTAATTTCTAAGGCAAAACCCCAAATTGACCTCGATAGTCACACACAAAAAACTGTCCCAATGTAAACCTAAGTCACCGATCACAGACCAAATACACAACCAATTAAGTCATTTTTATACGATAGAAAATTCTGTGTCCGAGTAATGGGATTTGATTCGGTAGATCAAAACATCTCAGAAGGAGAGCCACTGGGGTCGGTTTTATGTCTCCTAGCATTTGTTATCTTCACGAATGATTTAATCCGATATGTTTCCGCAGAAAATACAAACCTTTATGCCGATGATACTTCATTTGTCGTATCTGCCCAGGCCCTGGAGGGCCTTCAACAAAAAATAGTAGATATCACAACAAAATTCCAAAAATGGTGCGAATCGAACAAATTAATGCTAAATATGACAAAAACTGTATGTGTACATTTCCGTAGAATGGCCTCAGATTTGGAATTATCTCTTAAAACTAAGGATTCCACTATATGCTCACAGGCCACCACAAAATTTTTAGGCCTAGTCGTTGACAATCGACTAAAATGGCATCGACACGTAGATTTCATATCTAAAAAGATCAACTCGGGATACTACGCACTCTCAAAATCTAGTGGTCAGTTATATTCTTTTGAGAAAACCAGAAATTTCCGCTTACTTCTCGAGATCCGAAATCCGAAATCTTGCGATTTTCGTTTCTAATTTTTTAGTTAGAAGTTATTCGAAAAGGTAAAATAAAACCAAAGGCACTTTCTCATTGCCACATTTTTAGCTCTACAAGACAGCATTTACAAATTTTCGGTACAACGTTTCGTTTCGAAGTACCCATTACCTATTTAATTTTTTTATATGGCCTGTAAAAAATGTACACCCTGTATGAGATATCATTTCCTATTACGAATTCAACTATTTATGTCACAGTATGGTTTCTAATGTTTTTATTCAGAAAAAAAGCTTGTTAATACATTTCGAACATTTTCTTGTAGTAGGCGTTGCAATGACGACGAAGAAAAAAAAACACCTAAATTTAACCCAAAATAGATACCAAAATAGTAACTAAAAATAATTAACCTAGAATAGTTGTTGAACATTGAATCATTATAGCTATTTAGGACCACACTTATTATTTGTTTACTGTGAAATGAGCATTGTACAGCTCTTGTATAGCTCTACAAGACAGCGTTTACAAATTTTTAGTACAACGTTTCGTTTCGAAGACCATCATCAACTTTGTGAAAAATGTACACCCTGTATTAGATAGCATTTCCTATTACGAATTTATTAACTATTACATGAATTTATATAAACTATTAAAGTGCCTTTTGTTTTTTATACCTTTTCAATTAAACTTCGGCAAAACATAAAAACGATATCGCAAAATTTCGGATATTGTAGAATATCTCCGGAAGTAAGCGGAATTATCTGGTTTTCTCAACAGAATATTACTAACCTCTTAATTGCCCAACTTTTTTTCTAATTTAACTGCCTTTGTAACTTTTACGGTTTCCGAGATCCCCATGCTATTAATCCTTATCTTCTACGCCCTGTATTTGTAACGCTCTCTTCGTCTGATCTCAGTATATGTACCATTTTGCCCTCTGTACTTTTATCCATTTACTAATATCTTCGTCCAGCACTTCTTTCATTTCTGCATTTATTCTTCTTCTGTACCCCACATCGTTTAATTTTATTGGTCTTATTATAGCTCTTAATATTTTCCTCTCTGCTCTTCTCACAATTTCTTCGTCCTTCTTTGTCATTAACCATGACTGTTGTCAATGTTGATCTTGTTGATCTTGTTGATATTGTTGATCTTATGATGGTTTTGTACAGCTTAATTTTGGAATTCATCGTGAGTACTTTGCTCTTAAGTAAACTATTATTTGTGTAAAAGGCTCTTATTGGCTTTTATAATTTTCTTAGATATTTCCGGTTCCCTACTTCCGTCGTTAGTTACTATTCTGCCCAAATATTTAAATTTTTCTACATTTTCGAAACTGTAGGGTACTACTCTGATATCTTTTTTATCAAGTTGATTTCCAATTCTCGTTATTGTCGTGTTATTCACATTTATCGTCATTCCGAATTTTCTTCCTTCTTCTGTAATCTTACTAAGCATCTTAGATCTTATGTCTCTTCTCTTTGTAGCAATCACCAAATCATCTGCATATACTATTAGCTGTCCACCTCCTGTTCTTAGTGTTCCTTAGTCATTCCGAATTTTCTTCCTTCTTCTGTAATCTTACTAAGCATCTCAGATCTTATGTCTCTTCTCTTTGTAACAACCACCAAATCATCTGCATATTCTATTAGCTGCCCACTCCTGTTCTTAGTGTTTCTTAGTCATTCCGAATTTTCTTCCTTCTTCTGTAATCTCACTAAGTATCTCAGATGTTATGACTCTTCTCTTTGTAGCAATCACCAAATCATCTGCATATGCTATTAGCTATCCACCTCCTGTTTTTAGTGTTCCTTTATTGATTCTCCTTGTTATGTGTTCTAAGGCTATGTTAAATAGTATTGCCGATAAAGGGTCTCCTTGCCTGACTCCTCTGTTTATTTCGAATTATTCATTCTTCTGTAATCTTACTAAGCATCTCAGATCGTATGTCTCTTCTCTTTGTAGCAATCATTAAATCATCTGCATATGCTATTAGCTGTCCACCTCCTGTTCTTAGTGTTCCTTAGTCATTCCGAATTTTCTTCCATCTTCTGAAATCTTATTAAGCATCTCAGATCTTATGTCTCTTCTCTTTGTAGCAATCACCAAATCATCTGCATATGCTATTAGCTGTCCACCTCCTCTTCTTAGTGTTCCTTAGTCATTCCGAATTTTCTTCCTTCTTCTGTAATCTTACTAAGCATCTCAGATCTTATGTCTCTTCTCTTTGTAACAACCACCAAATCATCTGCACATTCTATTAGCTGCCCACTCCTGTTCTTAGTGTTCCTTAGTCATTCCGAATTTTCTTCCTTCTTCTGTAATCTCACTAAGTATCTCAGATGTTATGTCTCTTCTCTTTGTAGCAATCACCAAATCATCTGCATATGCTATTAGCTGTCCACCTCCTGTTCTTAGTGTTCCTTAGTCATTCCGAATTTTCTTCCTTCTTCTCTTCTCTTATCTCTGTAGCAATCACAAAATCATCTGCATATGCTATTAGCTGTCCACCTCCTGTTTTTAGTGTTCCTTTATTGATTCTCCTAGTTATGTGTTCTATGGCTATGTTAAATATTATTGCCGATAAAGCGTCTCCTTGCCTGACTCCTCTGTTTACTTCGAATTATTCTGTCTGCCCTCCATTTGTTCTAATACAGACTTGCGAATCTCTCATATTGTGGTCATTGTGGTTAACCTTATTAATTTTGTTAGTATTTTCATTTCGTCCATTACTAGCAATATTTTGTTTCTGTGTATGGAATCAAAATATCTTTGAAAATCAATAAATAACATTCAATGTTCTTTTGATATTGCTGCGTTTTCTCTATTATTTTCTTCACTATGTGTATCGCATCTATCGCAGACTTTCCCTTGTTGAAACCGAATTGGTATTGTCCGATTTTGCCATTTGTTTCCCTGTAGAGTCTATTATCTATTATCTTTGTATTGCTGACGTCAAGATTTTGTAAGCTAATGTGAATAATGTGATCCCTCTATAATTCGTGCAATCTTGTTGGTTCCCTTTCTTGTTAATTGTTATTATTTGACCGTTTTTTCCAATCGGTGGCCATATTTTCTTCTTTCCATGTATTAGTAATGAATTTGTGAATATGCTCCACTAGAGACTCATCACTATATTTCCACAATTCCATATTTATTCCATCCATTCCAGGTGCTTTTGCTGTACGACTTCGGCTTAAGATATGTATTACTTCAGCTAGTGAAGTAAATTTCCCTCGTCTACATATTACTTCTCTGATTTCAGATTCATTTTCTGGAAAATCTAGAGGTGGGGTACAGTTTATTGAATTTTTGAATAGTCCCATGTATACATAATAATCGTGTAAAGTTTGAATATCACTAAACTGCCAAATGTATGCAAAATACTCAATTATAAAAATTGTGAAATGTGTCCAAGAAACCATAAATAGTATCATGGTATCATGGTAACATGGTACAATATTGCTTCTAAGTTTCAGATTAAAATTCCGGAAAAACTAGAGATGGGGTATATTCTGATTGTTTAATTATCTAGTAGTATAAAGTATATTAAATAACATTGTGAATTTTTGACTTCATATGCTACTGATTAAAAGAAAATATTACTCTTCTGCCTTTACATTAATTTTCCGGAAAATCTAAAGATTTTTACTTTTTCTAATCATTTCAAGTGAACTTATTAATTGTATGTAACTTGATAATATGATGAAACTACTAAAAGTTTGTTACTTCTACTTCTGTTTCTTCTATCCTTATTTCTTGTATAGGTTGATCCTCGTTTAGTGTTTCCTTAAAATAGCTCGTCCAGACTTCTTTGACTTCTTCTGTTTGTACAACTTTTCCTAATTTGTTTTTAATTCGCCTTGTTTTAGGTTTATATGCTCTCGTTTGTTGCTTGATTTTTTGGTAATAGTTTTTGATATTGTTATTTTTATTCTTCTTCTTCCAGTTTGGCTACCATATGTTTGAACTCAATCCGATCATGTGCGAGTCGTATTAGTGTAGGAGCATCCCTGACTGCGAACAATTGTCAAAGATTTTTTAGCCAGGAGATTTTCTTCCATCCGATTCCCCGTTTTTCTTCTATTTTCCCTTCCATGATTAGTTGCAGGAATTGATATTTGTCATTCCGGAAGATGTGTCCCAAGTTATTTTTATTATCATTCTCAATCTCTTCCATTTCATGTTTGAAACATTTATTTTTACTAGCATGTATTAACTTTCTGACCTCTATCCATAATTTTTGATATTTCTTTTGAAATATTTAGAACTTTGTGTTCTTGTTTCTTGGTTCTTAGCCATTTGGTTCTAGCTTCTGCCTTTTTTTCCCAACATTTCTCTACTTCTTAGTCGTACCATTCCTTCTTATTCCTGCCCCTCTTGCAACCTATTGTTTTATTTGCTGCTCTCACTATCGCAAACTTGAGCTTATTCCACTCTTCATCCATATTTGCATCGTTGTGGCTCTGTTTTCCAATAATTTTGTTTATCTCATTTATATATTCTTCTTGTTTCTTTTCATTTCTTTAGCTTCTCAATGTCCCATTTCTTTATGAGTACGTATTTCTTCGCCCTTCTTTTTTCTTTTAACCTTATTTTTATTACTACCATGTTGTGATTCGAGTTAGCACATGCCCCTCTTTATGTTCTTATGTTCGTTATAGTTGATTGCCTTCTCCTTGTAATTAAAACATGATCGATTTTTGTTTGATACTTCTGATCGGGTGACGTCCACGTTGCCTCGTGTTCTTCGGGATGTTTGAACTTCGTAACACATAATGTTACCATACTTATATTCAAAATAGCGATTTAAAACTTTTATTTTACGCATTATGCTTTAGATTGAGGGGAATGTATGACTAGGTATGTACGAACATATTAAAAATGCCGGCTACTCTGTTGAAAAATATTAAAATTCCGCACTTACATATCCTCATATTAAACATTCTCCGGTAATAATAAAACTCATATGTGCACATAAACACCAGCCGGATTAATGCGCTTCATATTAGCAAATCGATTTGTTTGAACCTAATACTCAATAAACAAATCATCCAGATTTTAATTGCATCCAACAGGAAAACTAATTAATACCTGCAGAAGTGGTTTGCCTCTTCCTATTAGAGCTAATTGGCTTGAAGTGGCAAGTTTGCTACCACTTACTTCAATTTTGCGGTGCTAAAACGGAACGTATCGTAAACTAAAGAATTTCTGGACGAAAATACTTTCACGAATATTAATTTCTCAAATTACACTATAAAAATATTAACATCCTCGCCTGCATCGAAAATCGACGATGTGAGTGACAATTTATAGCCTAGTAAAAGAAATGAATTTAAAAATTAGAAATTAATTTATGCACATTTATGGCAAATATTTTGGTAGTATTTAATCAGAAATGGTAATGATGCAAAATTCTACATAAAAATATCAACACTAAAATGCTGCAAATAGCCTGTAATACGTCTTCAATACTGTTAAATTGTGATTATTAGAATGATATGGGGTTGGGAATATTAGAAACGAATAAAAATTTGTAGGTGAGTCAGTTTGAAAATCGTTGAATGAATTGCGCGTCTGTGACGTTCCATATGTCGACATCGTTGAATATTTTTTTTAACGCGACCGCACAATTTAACCCCCACAATGGGTGCCGTTTAATTCGCAACATTTATGAATATGTCAGCGTGATTGAATAACTCCGCAGTCAAACGATGTCCTGTTCGCTTCCGATTTGCATTTAACGGATGGCTCCTAAATGAGGGTTTAATGCAGTCGGGCGGCGACATTGTTATCAATTACCCACCGCCCGATTGTCCCTGTCCACCGTCTCGGAATGGTCACGGGTTCGACGCGCGCCATCTGCCATTTCGTGCTCGCCCATCATCCCACCCATCATCCCGTGGATTATGGTTAAGTGTAATCTCATTACTTCCGCTTCGGCGTTTCGCATTTTGCTCGCGTCACGTAGCACGTCACTTCAATTGCCACTTTTTTCCTGCATCTGTTGTGTCACCGAAACAAGATTGCAGAGTCCTTCGGGGAGGACCGCCGCTTTGTGCGATGGGTCAGGCAAACGTTTCCGCGGCGATCATTACTGCAAAACGGGGAATAAATTTCGGGGCTGGGGTTCGCTCCCATTATTTCACACCCCGGCAGTAAATGTAATTGTCGTAAATTTACGCGAGAGAATAGGCACTGAAGTTGATGAGTTTATGCCATACTGGAAACATGATATGCTTTGAAATTTTATAGGACATAAAAGAGTAATTCATGTGCGTATAAAAGAGAGTGAAAGTTACATCTCCTTTTATGTTACTCACATTGTATATGTATAAATGTAATAGCGATGAAGGGAATCCACATTAATGTCAAAATAAATAAATTACTTAGGTACATAAGTAACAACTCATTTGAACACTTTTATTTTGGTGACATTAAACTATATCACACATTACTCTTTACTTTTAGTTTTTCAGCCAAGTCTTTACTCTTTAGCTCTAAAACAAGACAATAAAACACCAATAAAATCCTAAAATATTGCCTGACACTAAAAGCTCCTTATGTTCTGACAGTGAAAACGCCGGGCTACATTACTTTGGTAACTACAACATTCTTACAATATGCGCCAAAAACATTGTTTGGCTAATGTTATATTTAAAAAAATCTAGCAAAATGGGCTGTTTTTAAAACATTTCCATGCATTAAAATACAACGAAAATCCATGTTTTTCCATGCGCCTTTTACTTATAAAAATCCATGAAAAGTTATTAGATAGTTAGTTATTAGAGTTATTAGACAGAAACATACAATAATATACAGTTAAGATTTTGAAATTTTCTGTTATCTACGTAAGTTTTGAACACTTCTGAAATAATATTTTAGACTAATTCTTTCTACATATTGTCTGCACCTTCCACAAATTTTCAAATTTTAATTTTAACAATTTCTATAATTTTTATGAAGTATTTGTTTATATATTTTGTTTCAATGATAACATTCTCTTTCTCATTTCTACTTTCTTTGGACATATTCCGGAATATTTGGGAACATTTCTCAAAACTTTTGTATTTTAATTTGTAAGGTACCTAACTTGTAAGGTACCTAACTTGTAAGGTTAAGTAAGGTTTGTATGGAAATTTTCATTTGCATACATTTTCTACGATTTTGGCTTTTTCTATTACGCCTTCATTAACTTGATTAACAAGATTCCTTGTAAGGTTAAGTAAGGTTTGTATGGAAATTTTCAATTTGCATACAATTTCTACTATATTGGTCTTTGCTATTATGCCTTCATTAACTCTTTAAGATTCATCAGAAAATTACTCACTGAAATTATGAAACCTCTGAAATTCTTTCACAGAGTTCTCAATATATTCAATATATTCAATAATTATTAATATATTATTATTATATATTAATATATTCAATATATTTCAATAAATTTTGAAATTATGAAACCTCTGAAATTCTTTCACAGAGTTCTCAATATATTCAATATATTCAATAATTATTAATATATTATTATTATATATTAATATATTTAATATATTTCAATAAATTTTCTTTAGGTGAATAACACTACTATCGTTAGTTTATTTATAGTTATTAATTATAACTTAAATCTGATTTTTACATACTAACAATTAAACAATTTAACTATTTTACTTATAATACTCAATTCTTCGAAGTGAAAAGTTTTTACTTTGGTTACTTTTGAAAACGAAAACCAATAATACACGAACACATTTTAATAAAAGTTACATATGATATTTACTGGTAATTTGTTTAAGACATTTGAAATCATTTTTGGACCTAATTTATACTCAAATTTTCTTTAAAATCTTCGAATTCTGCTACTTCCATAAAAAAGTGTTTTTGACGTTAAGTTTCGTATAATTATAAAACGTGCGAAATAAATTGATGCATCTCAGTCAAAATTAACTAAAATTCGAGTTGTACCTTTTTTTGCCTACAATCAATGATCATGCAATTTCTAGAATATCATATAATGGTTTTAGAAAACATCAAACGCAACTTGACAAAAGTTCAATTCTGATATTTACTGGAAATTTGTTTAAGATATTTGAAATCATTTTTGGACCTAATTTATACTCAAATTTTGGCGTCTAAATAATCATCGAAGTTTGCTACTTCCATAAAAAAAGTGTTTTTGACGTTAAGTTTAAAAAAAAACGTGCGAAATAAATTGATGCATCTCAGTCAAAATTAACTAAAATTCGAGTTGTACCTTTTTTTGCCTACAATCAATGATCATGCAGTTTCTAGAATATCATATAATGGTTTTAGATAACATAAAACGCAACTTGGCGTAAGTTCAATTCTGATATTTACTGGAAATTTGTTTAAGATATTTGAAATCATTTTTGGACCTAATTTATACTCAAATTTTGTCATCTTAAAAATCATCGAATTCTGCTACTTCCATAAAAAAAGTGTTTGACGTTAAGTTTCGTATAATTATAAAACGTGCGAAATAAATTGATGCATCTCAGTCAAAATTAACTAAAATGCGAGTTGTAGCTTTTCTTTGCCTACAATTAATGATCATGTAATTTCTTGAATATCATATAATGGTTTTACATACCATCAAACGCAACTTGACGTAAGTTCAATTCGAAAATTAAAATCGTAAAGTATCAATGTCTAAGGCTAAGAAATGGTAGTAATAATGTAAATATATTGATAGAAATTTTGTGGCACTTATTCAAATTTGCATTTATGTTATACAAGTCATGGAACATAAAACAAGGCAAATTCTTAATTCCTGAACAAAAGTATTTCGAGTCAAAATCTACCATATAAAATAAGTTTTTTTTAATTTACTAAAAACTTTCACGTTTTGTTAAATTCGTGCATTTAAATGTACAATTAAATTAACATACAAAATATTAAATTTTGCATACATAAAATAATAAAAAAATATTTCAAGATTTATATTATTTGTAATTCCTATATTGTATCTACAAAATCGTAAAAGCTAGAAATTTTGTTTTCATTCTTAGAGATTTGTTTTCATAGATTTCATTTTCAATTATTTTCATTTCTCAAAATAGTTTTCACATAGTTTTCATCTTGTTGTATGTGCCAACCCTTCAAAGCAGAACAACTACCATTTTACTACCGGTCTACTTAGAATCCTAGAACTAGTAATTCATATTGTCTCTTAGTAAATTTCTTCAAATTCCAGAATACTGAAGCAAATGGCAGAACATTTTATGAAAATATCTGATTTTTATTATTAAGATGTCTATGAAAGAAGACTCTGGTAAAACTCTTCATCTTTTTAACATTATTAGATTCGCTTCACAGATAAAAATCCAAATAGCCACACACGCATCCACTTATCCTCGCTTAATTAATTCCCGAAACCAGCATTAATTACGTAATTAATTGCCTGTGTGCAGAGATTTGAGTGTTGCTCCAACCTCCTCGGGCCGTAATAATAACGTTTGGCCATTAACGCGCCATTAAAACCATTCTAGACCGTAAAATCGGTAAAAATTTACAACTAATCTACGGCGATGTATAAGAGGCCTGATAGCGGTACACGCCGTAAATGCCATATTGCCGGACGCATATTATTTGCTTTCATTTCCTAGTGGCAATAAATGCCATCTGCATAATTGAATATCAATTATCTAATCGATCGCGGAAGAGCGTTTAAATTCCACTGCTCCACTTTGATTTGTAAATGTAACCAATAAGTAGTGAGGAAGTTATGGTGGGTAAGTACGTAAATTTCCGGAATTAGGCGTTTAGCCGTCCGTCGTTTTGATTACTTAAAATCATTTGAATTATACATGACGTACAATTTTTGTCAGATAAGTTTATTTCTCTTCACGCAATTCAAAATTCTAGTATAGAAGCTAATAATAATAGTAGGTATCACTGGTGTACTCGGCAACTATTGCTTTATGTATTGCTATAATAATAATAATAATAATAATATTTATTCACTTAGCTGTAGTACAGTCATGCTCACATAAATCTAGTACAAACAATTTGACATTGCCATATAAAATTGCTAGTGTAACCTAATTTCTTATACTAAATTTATGTGAGATTGACTGTACATACAGATGTGATAAGTCAATATATATTTTATAACAATTATAACATATCTATGTGTATACATCTACAAAATATTGCAAATTTACTACACTCAAAACACTACTCACTACACTATTAAAAAGAAAAATGTCATATTGCAAAAAACTACATTATTATTTTTTGCCGATGTGATTCGTGTTTGTAGGAAGAAAAAAATGCGATAATTCTTTTGAGTGGTGTAATTACTTTCAATCATGATACTATTTATACCATGGCTGAGAGTTTACTTCGAACAATCTCATAAAATAATTTGCTATAAATCGTCCCTTGCAACGAATCGAGGAATAACCGTACAATGTAATACCGTAAAATTTAAAATATATTTTTTGAATTGACTCGTCAATAATTAAATAATTACATAACTTATTGCGACAAATTTTTAATATAGTAATAATTGATAATCTGTCTTTCAAATTCCAGAAATAGTTTTCAAAAAAATTTAACCTGAAAGAAATTACATGCCATTAAGTAATATGGGGCCGGAGACTGTATGCTAGGTGAGACGACGAACCCAAACGCCTTTTCATCATTAATTGAAAGTTCGTTGTATATTGGATTACTGGAATCGCTGGACGTGCGTTAAGTGTGCCCTGTATAGCCAAAAGTACCTGGGTTCGAGTCCTGCTAAAGGATTTGGGTTCTGTATTGGCAATTATACTTCTTTACGGTTTCTGTCTGGGGAAAGTAATTTAAGGAAAACAGATTCCAGCTATTAGAAGACAAATTTGTTTTGAATCTGAGATCCCCCCACAGTGCCTTTTCATCACTAATTTAAAGTTCGTTGTATATTGGATTACCGGAATCACTGCACGTGCTTTATAGAAATAAAAATATTGCAGAATTTTCATTTGTCATTTGCTCTGTATAGCCAAACGTACCTGGGTTTGAGTCCTGGAAAAGAGTTTGGGTTCTGTATTGACAATTTTACTTCTTTACGGTTTCTGTATTGGGAAAGTAATTTAAGGAAAACACATTTCAAGTATTAGAAGACAAATTTGTTTTGAATCTGAGATCCCCCCATATAATTTTTGACTTACATGTTTTTGATCAATTTGCAACTGTAATAAACTCGGTTGATTAAAAATCTCAACCTCGTCTGTTATATAACCCATTTCGGCCTAATACCCTTATACAGGGTGGTCACTTTTACGACGCCCACCATTTGGATCTATTAAACGGAGATATATACAGAGTTGGTCAAATGGGAGAAGTTTCTTATTTTCATGCCTTTTCCATAACAACTTGAATTTTAGAGCAGTTTGATTTTTGCAACCAATTTTTAAATTATCAATTTTTGGTGATAAATAATGCCAGATAATCCATGTATTATACATGGTTGAAATCGAAATTTGATGACTGCTAAAATTGTAGTTCTCAAGCCCTACATTCACAAAACAATATATCTGTGATGGGTGGGAAAAACAGGATAAGTCAAAAATTAGCATTTTAAGAAAACGCCGCTTGTAAATTTTGGCAAGTTTAAAACACACACCCAGGGTCTGAAAATAGTTCTACAATTTTATTAATTGGTAATTGTTTTTTGTTTGTATCACTTTCAAAATGTAATTGTAAAAAAAATTATTAACAAACAATTTTAACAACAAAAACGATAGACTTATACCATTTAACCCTCTTAGTGCCTTGACTTATACTAAAGAACCAAGTAGATAAGTTAATACAAAACGTTGTTTAGGTTTACTATTTCGTGCCCCACCTTGCGTCAAAAAGTATAAGTCTCTTATTATGAAACATTTTGTTACGTTAAAATAGTATAAGTAGACTTATACCTTTCTTCCCTCCAAAAATTGTAGCATTTAAAGTTGTACTAAAATTGCCAATCTATTTAAAAGCCTTAACTGAATAATGTGACTTGTACTATTTAAAACACAATGTAGAGCATTACTTTCTGAATTATAATTTGACTTAAACTCATTTTCCCAAATTTTCGACTTATACTGTTTTTCCCACCCATCACAGATATGTTTTATTACTTTTAATCAACATTCAGATTTTCAGGATATATTTCAGGAATTGCAATACAATTATAATAAAAACACTCTGCACACAATATTTTATGTGATATGTACTACTAAATCCAAAACTGTTTGGGGTTTTAGTTATTTTTTCTAATTTGATTGCATTTTTTTAATAACTTTTGCAGATTTGTCAAAAGTTTTATCTAATTTTCTGAAAATTTGAGCAGTATCTAAACCTGTTTTCATCAAATGAAACAAAATATATGATTGTTCCAATATTTTTAGCACCTTCAATATGTTATATTGCTAAATTCAAAGCCGTTTCTTTTAAATATGATTTCAAGTTTTTATTAATTTTGCAGATTTGTTACAAGATTCATCCAATTTTCTGAAAATTTATGTAGTAGGTTACAAACACTTTTTAGATAAAAAAAATTAAAAAATCATCTGCGAATTTTCGTAATTTGATATTAACCCTATAGGATTTTCAGTTGTAACTTATGAACTATTAATTTTTTTAAATTTGCATTAATTTTCTGCGATATTTGTGTTATTTTTACTACACTTTTATTAAGGTATATTAAAAAATAATAATTTAAACTTAATTGAGCAAATTTTCTGAAATTTCAGATAGACATAAAATTATTGCAGAATTTTCATTTGTCATTTGATATTTAAAAGTTTCGTAAACAATTCAAATTTTCTGCAATTAGTACAATTTTTACTAACGACTATGGTTCAAGGATTCTAGGGGTAGATATATTAATATCACGTACAGATAATATATCCTTTAAAATAGGTTTGGCCTGCCCATAGTTTACAAATTACCTATGTGACCAACAACTTTGGGGACCACCGCTTCATTGGATCAAAATTTATGGGAGTAACCCCGAGAGAAGTAGAATTATTACTATGTATTTATTGTGTTTTTCGGTTCATTATGCTGCTATGGCTAATTATCATTCTACGATCATTATCAATAATACCAGATTATTTGTTATAGATTGTTACCACAATGGAGGATGAACTCGTGGAGGTTCATTATGCTGCTATGGCTAATTATTATCATCCTACGATTATTATTAATAATATCAAATTATTTGTTATAGATTGTTACCACAATGGAGGATGAACTCATGGAGGTCGTTTTAAATGAGACATATGCAAAAGAATCAACGAGTCATTTCCCATACATTCTTGAAGAAATTTTTCGATACACTATCTGTATAATTCCACTGTATAATTGGATTATTATGTGAAATTCTAATAGTGTATGTAATCAGCAGAAACAAGCTACGTGTTTCTGTTCATTATGCTGCTATGGCTAATTATTATCATCCTACGATTATTATCAATAATACCAGATTATTTGTTATAGATTGTTACCACAATGGAGGATGAACTCGTGGAGGTTCAATATGCTGCTATGGCTAATTATTACCATCCTACGATTATTATTAATAATACCAGATTATTTGTTATAGATTGTTACCACAATGGAGGATGAACTCGTGGAGGTGGTTTCAAATGAGACATATGTAAAAGAATCAATGAGTCATTTACCATACATTCTTGAAGAATTTTTTCGATACACTTTCTGTATAATTCCACTGGATAAATGGATTATTATGTGATATTCTAATAGTGTATGGTAATCAGCAGAAACAAGCAATTGCAGAACAAGACCAACTACCTCCTGGCGCATTGAGCTCTGAACGACGCATGTTTCGTATTAATTTTTCCACTAATTTTGACCACAGTTTCATTGGCTATGGCTAATTATTATCATCCTACGATTATTATTAATAATATCAAATTATTTGTTATAGATTGTTACCACAATGGAGGATGAACTCATGGAGGTCGTTTTAAATGAGACATATGCAAAAGAATCAACGAGTCATTTCCCATACATTCTTGAAGAAATTTTTCGATACACTATCTGTATAATTCCACTGTATAATTGGATTATTATGTGAAATTCTAATAGTGTATGTAATCAGCAGAAAAAAGCTACGTGTTTCTGTTCATTATGCTGCTATGGCTAATTATTATCATCCTACGATTATTATCAATAATACCAGATTATTTGTTATAGATTGTTACCACAATGGAGGATGAACTCGTGGAGGTTCAATATGCTGCTATGGCTAATTATTACCATCCTACGATTATTATTAATAATACCAGATTATTTGTTATAGATTGTTACCACAATGGAGGATGAACTCGTGGAGGTGGTTTCAAATGAGACATAAGTAAAAGAATCAATGAGTCATTTACCATACATTCTTGAAGACATTTTTTGATACACTTTCTGTATAATTGAATTATTATGTCATATTCTAATAGTGTACGTAATCAGCAGAAACAAGCAATTGCAGAACAAGACCAACTACCTCCTGGCGCATTGGGCTCTGAACGACGCATGTTTCGTAATAATTCTTCCACTAATTTTGACCACAGTTTCATTTATTACTTATAATTTGCCAACAGCAATGCAATGTGGCTTACTGTATTCAATTTGAATACTATTTAACTGTGAGATGATAATGTGCATATTTCTAAGCAACTACATCATTAACAGCCCAAACATAACGTTTAGAAAGATAATTGGATTAATGTACGGTTTAGGGGCAATTACATATTCAGTTGATTTGCTATTATGTTGCTTAAAGCAGCAGGATTTACTCTATCTAGGTTCGACTGTATTCGGATATTTTACGTTGATTTTACTGTTGGTAATTAAAGAAATTTACGTGCGTTATACAAAAATATTTCAGCCGATGATACACTCGGATTCTAACATTAGACACAATATTTGTAGAATATTCTGTGCGACTTGGACTATTGTTTTTGCAGCTATTTCATTAAAAATTCCAAAATTTTCCGAATGATTGCATAATTATTTTCGATACTAATATTGTTGATCTTATTATAAATTAACAATCTAACCATTATTATTTATAGTAACAATAAGACGTATATCTATTTGAATGGGAAAACTTTAACCAGCTGACTTATTGCACCCACAATATTTTAGAAAATCTTGATAAAAAATTATAACTATGCTACAAGTGTAATAATTGTTAAATTAATTTAAAAAAAGATTGTATTTTAGGTTTTTAAAACAAGTAGCAAATTTAGCACTTGCCTGAACGTGTATAAGATAGGCTTTTTCATATACGTAGCATAATTTTTAAAGCATACACTCAATGTACGGCTAGCAGCGCTATCTGCTGCCCTTCACTGTAACCAGTGGTGTGGTTCAGTTCGCTGCTATACAGGAATCTTTATGCACAAATTCGCGCCATCTATTGTTACGATATAACGGTTCAGCAAAGCCGCAAACCCAAACTGTTTGTACTGAACATATCATGATCTGGTTTCCGACTGTGCTAACCAATGCACGAGCGCCACCTATCCTGCGCTTGCACCAAAATTCAAAAAATAAGCATCGCGGTCCAATCTGACACACTTGAAATATTAGGACGTGATGCCGCAAGACTGACCTGTCGAAATCAACGCCGTAATCGCGTAATCGATAACTTCCGGCGCCACCGTTTTCCGTTAATGGCATACTCTGCGGCGTTGATTAATTACGAATTCGAACGACTTCCCGGGGAATTAGCGAGCGGCGTAATTAGCGACCTTAAGTCCGTGATTGCGGACCGTAAATAATCGAGGGCCTGCGAAATCACGGAGTGACAATAATAAGGGCGGCGTCTGCGACGGTGACTAATCCAAGAAGTTATTTTAACAAGCGGGGGAGGCGAGCAAGGGTCAAATGGGATTCACACAGGCGGGTTATTATTAAACGTGAATTGTACGGATTGGCAGCACGCGATCTCCAAAAAAGCTGTTTCAGATTAGTGCCATGCTCTTAATCGATTGAGAAATTAGACGGTTCTAAGAAAAAAGGTGTGCAATTAGTGTCGCGTGGGCGCGATTACGCGGAACTTAGGTGTCCGGATGGTCTAATGGAGTAATCGTGTTTGCTGAGTACAACAATAACCAGGAGTGTGTGTGCACATATCTACGCCTAATTAGCTTTGTCAATGGAAAAGGTGCAGAACAGCAAGAGATTATGGAACAATGTGGAGTCCACGTGACGCCTATATTGCTGCGATGATGGATGTGCTAAGTGTAATGCTTCTGCAGGCAAAATATCTAAGCAGTGCACAAAACGGTGTCATCATGAAATATAGCTATTACTGAAATTTCAGAAAATGTATTATTTGTAAATTTGCTATTAGATTCGTGTACAGTACACCAGAAACTAATTCTCCTGAAAATTTGACAAAGTTTCAGTATTAAATAAGGGAGAAAATTAAACACTTAACGTTCTGCAATGACAAGTATAGGTTAGCTATTACTGAAATTTCAGAAAATTTATTATTTGTAACTTTGATATTAGATTCGTGTACAGTACACCTAAAACTAATTCTCCTGAAAATTTGACAAAGTTTGAGTATTAAATAAGGGAGAAAATTAAACACTTAACGTTCTGCAATGACAAGTATAGGTTACATATTACTGAAATTTATGATTTGTCAAAAATACAAGACTTCATCATATCATCAGAACAAAAATCGCAAATCGCAAATCGCCAGTGCATGAACCAACCTTCATTAGCAGTGCAATTATAATATAAACATTTTCGTGCTATTATTGTAGTATATTCCGATGTTTATAAAGCCATAAATATGAAAATAAATATTATTATTATGATAATAATTATATAATTAACAAAACTTAACTAAAGCAATAAAATACAAAATTTCACCTTAAATCCCATGATTTTTGTTGTCCACTATTCATATATTGAATGTTCCATATCAATCATTTTCGTTTAATACAACCATAATTTGGCGTAAAAAAATAATTATATTAATTTTGCCGGAATAAATTACGGAATAATTAGCAAAGCAAAGCAAAGTAAAGCAATGAACGAACAGTTTTCCGCAATAATCAATACTTAATGTATTAAATGATGTATTCTGATACACAAATGATCATTATTCGGCTGTTGTAATAATTATTTAAATACAATAATAATTGGAATTACTGATTGGATCGGCACAATATAATCGGCCTCAAAATTAATCACTGATAATTAATTACTCGAAAACTGAAGGCAAAAACAATGCAACAATTAATTCGTTTCATACAAAAAAAATAATTATAACGTCCGTATAAAACGGATTATTGTTTAATGTACTGGTATAGAAAATTTCTGAAGCTTTCGATGAACTAAACGAGAAGTGAATTAATTAATCGGTAGTCCATTTATTAAAAAATAGTAAACATAAAAATAGTAAATATAATATAAGAATCAAGTTAGAAGCACATCAAAATACACTAGCATAAATGAAACTAGAGCACACATAAAATTATCTAACATTAGAACAATATAAAATGTAACTTCATAAAAGCTTTATGGTTAAAGGTGCCATCCCTGCATAATTGCTTGAATAATTTTAGCTTAGAATAATTGGTAGTTCATTTATTTAAAAGAAAAACTGCAATACTGAAAGCAGGTAAAAATAGTAAATATAATGTAAGAATCAAGTTTAGAAGCACATCAAAATATACAAGCATAAATGAAACTAGAGCACACATAAAATTATCTAACATTAGACATTAGAACAATATAAAATGTAACATCATTAAAGCTTTATGGTAAAAGGCCATCCCTGCATAATTGCTTGAAAAATTGCTGTTCTATTATAATATTAATGTAATGATGGGTATCATTTCGGTGTTGAAAAATGTAAGTGGAATATTAATTATTAGTGTTAAATATTTAGTACCTTGCATTTTCTATATATTTTTGAATAATCTGACAATTTCGGCAAATTTTTAATCCTTCTGTTTCAGGTAAATTGCAATGATAAACAGCCAATTCTCTAATTATAACAACATTTCAAAGATATAAATATAACTGTCAAATTTCATACTTGCTACTTATTTTTTTATAATTTTCAGATTCTCAGATTTTCATTATGAGTAAAATCTTAGTTATTAACAGGGTTCGAGTGATTTAAATCAATTGATTTTTTTTTGCAAAAATTTTCATTTTTGGTTAAATTCCAACCATTACTGAAAATGTTTAAATTATTGGCATTCAAAATCCGATTAATAATATCCAAATTCTAATGAGAAACCATCAAAGCTTTAATTTTACGAAAGTTACAAAGATTAGTTGAAAATTAATTTTTTAAAGTAATATTTGTTTATTTATTGTATTTATTTAGTCATTATTCTCAAAATTGCATTCATTAGTGCCAAAGGTTTTGTTTTTAGTATCAAAATTTCAAGTATTTATATCAACTTGCATTGACTAATACCAAAATGACAATGATAAACTATCACGGCTTCGGTTCTATCGAAATTTCATAGATTACTGGCAGATTTTCATTATGAGTCAAATTTCAGTTATTACTATTAAAATTTGAAAGAAAACTGCTAAGTTTTCAATTTTGAGAGACCTACTGTCAATTATTTCTGTCTAAGTTGCAATAAGTGTAATTGAAATGATTTTATTTCTAGTAAAATTTTCAATTCTATCTATATTTTCAAATCTATCAAAATTTTCAATGATAACTATACAAATTATCAATCATACCTCTTAAAATTTTTGATTATATCCGACTCCCTTTCATATTTCATACCTCTGCCAATTTTCAATTTGTAGCAAAATTTCAATTCTGTTTGTTTCAAGTATTCTTCCAATTATGACTGCCAATAATTCAATATTGGACTACCTATGTTAAAGCTATTTTTGCAAATATTCATGACTAGTTAAATTCCAGTTATTACTGTAAAAATGTCATGTTTCATTTAAAACTTTTAAAGATCACTACCAAATTTTTGATGTCAAAATTGTAATAGTGAACTATCACAGTACTTCTTTCCACGTTTAATCTAATGAAAACCAATGAGTTCGTTTTTTTTTTCAAATTTAGCTCACATAAAGTGTAATAAGATAGGATTTTTTTTTAAATTTTGCAACACCCAGTGGTTTTTTACTTTGATGTAGAAAACGTAAAAGTGAGATAAAACATCGAGAGCAGCAAGAATCTAGCACAATATGAAATATGTGCCAGCATTAGGCCAAGCAGTAACATATTTTCAGATATTTTTCAATTGTACGACAAGTAAATATTCATTAGTTCTATATAGTAACATGAATAATTTTAGAGTTCTTTTAGTTACACAAACGGTCTGATACATTCGCTGCAATTTAATGTGAAAAAAGTGATAAAAGTTTGAAATCTCTTTCAGGTATATAAACAGTAGGTAAATATCTATCTTAATAGAAAAAATTCTTTGCATCGACAGTTCAGAGTTAAAGTTAATGAAACTCATACTTGTAGCAAAATTTCAATTCTGTTTGTTTCAAGTATTCTTCCAATTATTTCAATTCTCACTGCCAATATTTCAATAATGGAAGCTATGATTCTACCGAAATTTCAAATATTTTTGCAAATTTTCATAGTTAAATTCCAGTTATTAGGTACTGTAAAAATTTCATGTTTAATTTAAAACTTTCAAAGATTACTGCCAAATCAGGTATCTTACTAATACTGTTTCGGTAACTAAAATAAATTATATGAGGCTATTCGATACTAAAATTAATATTTTTAGTTTGTTACGTCCGTCTGTATGCTATAGTTTGGTGTATTGAACTACAAATAGAATATATTCAATAATCTACCTACTATTGCATTGCAAATACAGTAATTTTCATTGTTATTCCATTTTAATTAGTCCAGTGCAGCAACGTACAATCTGGCATATTAGCAGATTTCTGCTGAATGCAAGCCATATTTCAAATTTTGCACAGCATTTAGTTTCCAGGGCGAAACTAAAATGCGCCCATTTATCCAGAATTCCACACTCTGGCTGCAGACTTACATACATCACGCTGCCCTACTAAAGTTTTAACAGCCCCCAGCCAGCATTTTCATCCTAGAAACTGGACCACCGGATGAGCGCCTCACACGTCGCGGATCTCCGGCGCTTGTTTGCTCGTCCTTAATTCAGGACGAGTCGAGGTTATACGGTCATCCGACGAATTTCGATTGGATCACGGACGGTACACATTTTTCCTTGTTGTCCGTACGTGTCTAGAAGGATCGTGGCAATTATTATGTCGCGATGTATGTACAGACATACGTTAGTGCATACATATACGAGTAGGTATGTTTAGGCAGTGCAAGAACACAATAGGACTATAAAGGCCGCAGTGCAGAGGGGATAATAAATGATGGTGCAAGCCTCTATGAAATAAGCCCAAGAACATGAAGCTAATATCATCAGTTCTATTTTCATATTTCGTAAGTTCATATTTTGTACTTATTGTACGATGAATTTTAAGGGGAGAAAGAGATTGATTACAAGAATTAATTTCTTTAATCCTCTTTTATTTCCTTCAAAAAAAGTCCGTCATCAAAACAAAGGTTTATTATGACATTCAGTGATAATTTGGTGGATACTGATAAAAATTTATTTAATATTTTTATCCAAAATTGAACACAAGTTTTTAGTTTCTGGTTTTATAAAAAGCATCTTCAGCTTTTTTATAAAAATAGACAGCTGTTTCAAAATCAATCTTTAAACTAAAAACGTTGTATACATTCTCCTGTACTATAAAATTTTTCATAACAGAGTTTACAGTTTTAACTTAATAATTCTATGACTTCAAGCCGAGTGCAGAGCTACAGTATAAATGTAAAGAAAAGTAGGAAGGAAGCCAAAGTTTATACATTGTAAACGTTGTATTTAGTTTACAAGTTCCAAACCTTGCAATTTAGTAAAAAAAGTGCCAATGTGAATTTTGTCATTCATCTCTATTTTGATGAAGGTAAATATTTACATGATCTGGCCATATATTTATATTTGAACATCCACGAAGTGGTACGCGAACGCCATAACTGTGAGAAACATTGGTGTAGCAGTTGTGTGGCGGCATTAGTTACAATTCGGACGACGTGATAAATATTAATGGGGCAAACGCATTCCGCTCTTACCGTTAAGTTAAGGCCATTGAAAATATTCGCTCGTTTACAATGAAATATTAGCCGAGGCAGCATTGTTATGTTGATAAGTTGCTGTTTAAACTTTGGCTTCCTTCCTACTTTTCTTTACATTTACACTGTAGCTCTGCACTCGGCTTGAAGTCGTAGAATTATTAAGTTAAAACTGTAAATTCTGTTATGGCAAATTTTATAGTACAGGAGAATTTATAAGCTTTTGATATTATTAAATACTTATATATTTATAACAGCGAATTTTCAATAGAATAAAACGTATGTATCACAAAAATAAGTATTTGAAGTATCCTTCCTCTGTAGGATGGTTTACTGAAAGCAAAAATTGGTCTCTTAATTGCCTATGGTGGCACAGGATCTTGAAATCTATTAAAAACAGGAAGACCCTTCATTTGTATTTCTTTATTTTCTGTTAT
The DNA here is from genome assembly GCA_951805005.1 of Othius punctulatus. Taxonomy (NCBI): domain Eukaryota; kingdom Metazoa; phylum Arthropoda; class Insecta; order Coleoptera; family Staphylinidae; genus Othius; species Othius punctulatus. Next base: position 19,855,065 of record OX638145.1, read on the forward strand.
TATTTTTCAATAGTTCATACAATTATTCTCACAACGACTATCTGCTACTAATCAATCAGATAAAGTTATTTCTTCTGATGGGCAGAATTTGCAACTCGAAAGTCTAAGAAATTTATATAAGTACAGAGCGCTCAAGAAAGTGGAACTAATTCCAACGAAATAATAACAAATAATGTTATACATTTGAAGAAATCTAGTTAAGTTATTTGCCTTTTATCCTGGGAAACATTTCAGCAATGTTGAAAAATATTAGTGTAGTTATAACGTAAAAGTTGACAACACTTTCTTGAACTAGTTTAATCCAAGTTTCCCAGTTATCTGAAAATGCATTAATTTCTAGCGTAAATCTAAAACAGTTGAAAAATAATAATAACAATAACAAGTTTCAAAACTTTCTAAAACGCGATGGTAAGTTTGAAATACTCTACGTAATTATTACAAAACTGAAAAGAAAAAATACAATACGGTTGCAAAACAAATTAGTCAAAATATACAAATCAATACATAAGTTGCACAAAACTTAACAAATATTTCATAACTTCCCCAGACGTTTGAAACTTAAAAACCAAATTTGGAAATACAGTCAAAATATCAGAAGTGTTAAAAAGTCTAGAATATTTAATCAAATCATCAAAATTGAGAACATAACTCTCAATAAATCTGAAACGTTAACGAAAATGAAAAATGTGAAAAACAAGAAAACTTTTCTTAAGGTTGCAAATAAAATGTATCCCTGTATCAAAATATACAAATAAATAAACTGAAATTTCAAAATTTTAAGGAAGTACATAATTTTTACACCAGGCATAAATAATTAATAATATGGTCTAAAAATATTTCCATTGCGGCCATTACTAAAAAAATTATCCTGTAAAAAGTTTAATTCTGAGAGTAAATAATTCAATGTAATTTACAATTATTCTGTTTCAAAATGTGAAACATAGACAACATTGTTACAGTAATAATTAATATTTTCGTATATTCAGTGTGAAATTACAATGAATAGAGTCAATTTTTCAAAGATTACTGTAAATTTTTCCATGAAAACTGTAAACATTCTCAATTATTCAATTACTTCCATTAAAATTTCAATTATTTTTACCAATATTACAAGTTTTCTTGTACTTCAGAATACAGTAAACTTCAATTAAGATGTTAATTTGTAATAATTATTGTCGAGTTTTCGGTACCTTCGTCAGAATTCAATGAATACTCTAAAATATACAGTTTTATAAAAAAAAAATCAAAATTATTCTGTCAAAATTTTAATGCTTATGAGTCATCAAAAGATCAATGAAATTTACAATTATTCGTTAAAATTTCAATTTTTTCTTTCAAAATGTAAGTCATTGGCAGTAATAATTAATACTGGCATGTACTGACTATGAAGTTTCATTGATTATAGCCAATTTTTCAGTGATTACTTCAAATGTTTCATTGATAACTGCAAAAATATTAAATTATTCCATTACGTCCGCCAAATTTCAATTATTTTTGTCAAAGTTGCAATTATGCTTTATAAACTTCGATTACCTTGTTAATTTTTTAATAATTACTTTAAAATTTTCAATGATTAATATATAACCTCAATGACCACTCTCAAATGTTCAATTTTGTAAAAATTTCGAATCTATTCTGTCATAATTTCAATGTTCATTTTCAAAAATTCAATGATTATGGGTGGTATGTGAAACTTACAATTATTCAGTCAAAATTTCAAGGTTTACTGATAAGATAGATAGTTTATTCGTGTTAAATCCCAATAAAGGTTACATAGGTCAAAGAAAATACATGTCATACATAAAATACTATGCTAATCGAAAATGATTCATAATACCAAACTGTCAAATATTCAATGATTAACGTTAGTCAAAGAAAAATGTTCAATGTGAAACTTCAACGATTACTTAATGCTAGACAATGAAATTTACAATTATTCTATCAAAATTACAATTCTTACTTTAAAAATTTTAGTGATTGGCAGTAATAATTAATACTTGCATGTATCCAGTGTAAAATTTCATTGATTATAGGCAATTTTTCAATGATTACTGATTTATTGAATTAAAATTACAATTATGCTTTACAAACTACAATTTTATTTTGTTAAATGTTTAATGATAACATTCAAGTTTTCGATGTATACGATCAAAATCAAATAACTGCTCTTAAATGTTCAATTTAGTAAAAAAATCAAAATGATTCTGTCACAATTTCAATGCATACTGTCAAAAGTTCAATGAATGTCATTAGCCAGTGAAATTTACAATTATTCTGTCAATATTTCAATGTTTACTTTTAAAATGCCAATGATTGACAGTAATAATTCATATTTCTATGTATCCAGTGTGAAACTTCAACGATTACTTAACGTTTGTCAATGAAATTTACAATTATTCTGTCAAATTTTCAATTTTTACTTTAAAAATGTAAGTGATTGGCAGTAATAATTAATACTTGCATATATCCAGAGTGAAATTTCATTGATTACAGCCAATTTTACAATGATTACTAATTTATTGAATTGAAATTGCAATTATGCTTCACATACTTCAATTGTTTTGTTAAATTTTCAATGATAGTGTCATATTTTCAATGAATACGATCAAAATCCAATGACTGCTCTTAAATGTTCAATTTTCTAAAAAAAAAACAAAAATCACAGTTTTCCTCCTAATTATGCATCATAATCATGTCCTTTGACCCACTAACTTTTAATAATCATATATGTGGAATTACATACTTACTGAAGATGATCACTTAATAAAATAAATAAAATCAATCTTGAATTATGAAAAAAAAACAGGTTCCTCTAAAAAATAATTTAGGATTTTATTTTATTAAGGATATGTGCAGAAATACGTTTTATAATCTGTTTATACTTTTGATAATCTTTTCAGCCAAGAACAAGGAAAAAATAAGCTTTTGGAGCATTAGGAATACTTTATGCGATAACAGCTATTGGTTTATTGGGATTTATTATTTGGGCACATCATATATTCACAGTACAATTTATTCATGAAATTCTTTCTGTAACTTCAGGCAATTAGAATTGGAAAGGAGTAGCTCCTAAAATCGAAATAGATTTTTATGGGGATATACTGTTCATCCAGTTCCAGTTTGTTTAATGGCGACCTATTTATGCGTCTTTGGCTAATTACAGTCGTAAAGGAGCCACCTACTATTCATATTAGTAGTATTTTTTTGTGGGAGCCCAGTTTATTATTAAACATTATTCATAAATAAATACTAGAAATTATTAATACTTATTTAAATAATCATACAAAAATTACACTGCTCTAATTTGTAACGGTGCATATGAAAATGTGTGCCACTGCTAGTTAATGTAAATTATTAAATATAAACCATGAAAAATAATCGTGGTACCTTTTCTTCACTATATTTATTTGTGACTAAATGTACATTTCGGTCACAACGTGACCATAATCATTAGTATACTCAACCAAATACGTTATTATAACTGTGGGAGACGAGAATTTAAATTCGCGAGGAAGCAATTAAGTAGCATGTGACATAAAACTGATGTTCTAATGAAGTCGTAATTTTTGAGTTTAGGTACAGTTAGTTTAAATCCCAAATTTCCTGCTTGCTTCTTTATTAGTGGGGCTTACTTGATACACAAGCAGGTTTTTTTATCCACCGCATTCGCAATAAAACCCGAGCTAATCGGATTATTTAGAACATTTTTGCACATGGGGGAGTCCACTCGCCGGCGTATTTTATTCAGCGGATTAAAACGGAACAAACGTTAAAATTGCGTTAAAAATATTATGCCTCGGGGTGGAATAAAAGGCAGGACCGGACTGGCGCCGGAACAATGGCGAAGAAAAAATTCCGATCGCAGATAGCTCTTCCTATAACGCGCATAAATTCAGCGGCGCTTCATTAATATTTATGAGAATCCCGCGATAACCTGTTCGCCTAAATTCGTAGATTTTTGCGTCGTGAGGAAGTTGCAGGCCGTGCAGATTGATCGGACCCTTATCCACTGTCGCTCGCTCCAAGGGGGCGAATTATGCAAGGGCCACCCCACATAATTCAATTCCCTCATTACACGGGAAATCCAGAAAAAAACACTTAATCAAGCCCACCCATTTTTTCTTATTGACTGCTTAATTTACGACCCCCCTTGGCATCCACGTCCCCATACTGCCCTTGGGAGCTGCGTAACAGATTTAATTATTCAAATGGACCCACCACCCCTCCGGGCACTCGAAAAAAACAGACTGAAGCTAATTAAAGCCGGGGGTTTAATTAAAATTCGAAAAGAAAAGTGCGACGAGCACCTCGCGGTCCATCCAATCTAGCCGATGGGGCAATTACGTTGCGAGGGTATCGATCGGGTATCGATTGTAACGTCTGGGGCGCGAAGGATGCAAAGTGTAATGCGATGATACGGGGCTTCGGGGCGCATCCGTGCACGCTATAAATACAAAATAGAGCACCGAAGTCGACATGCAAATTTAATCGCACCGTTCCGATGTTTATCTCCAGGTTGCGAAGCAGGAGCGATTGGTGATTGCAAAAAAAATGGGAGATCAGCGAAATTATGCCACGTTTAAGATGAAATTAATCACCTCCACGTTATTAAGAAGCTGTAAATAATGATTATAATCTATTTCGTTACATCCTAACATTGTACTTCTTATGCTCTGACTTGCATGGTATAAATGCATTATTTGTATCTTTTCCTCTGTTAAATACATTACTTGAATGTATTTTAGCACAATAATAGTTCAAACAACTTGACAATTCCATTAATTTTGATTACCCATCAAATAGTTATTTTGGCATTACCTTAGTCACTTGACAACATCCACGCATTGACCTGTGTTTTTTAAAATTGAACATAGGGACGTTGTATTGACTATGTTGAGAAATTAAAAAATGTCACGGTATATCAACAATGCTTTCATCTCCTCTTTATTAAAAATATATATTAATGCTGATTATTTTTCAGTAACCACATTATTTGCTTTGAACATTCCCACATATCCACGTATCCGCAAATGAAATGAAAAGAGTCCCACCAATCCAATTTCCTTTTTAATATATTATTCCGTTTCCGCATATTGATCCCCGGATGTATAAACAATTGGGCTTGAAAGCTGCACGTCAAATATTTGCCCAAGGAAGATATTCCATTCCGTGCCGGTTTCAGATGCAAACGAGCGGGCGATCTGTTTCGAAAGGTTCAATATGTCAAGCCGAAGAACGTCTGATCGGGGAACGAATATTAATTTTTCTCCCTTTGATTGCGCCGGCAAACGGAATAAAGGGAAAACCGACAAAAGGAAAGCCCGGCTCGCGTTTCCCTGCGATTCAATTAAGCGCTTTTTTCTCCCACGCGGAAAATATAAAGTGTTTATTTATCGCCAAGATAATTGCCCTTTGCGGGGAGGAAATGCCGTAATGCGAATATTGGAAGCAATTAAATGAAGCAAGGTGGAAATCGGCGAGGGGTTAATTGGGGAATGTGCTCGGTATTTTTGGGACTGCGCAGAATGTGCAGAGGGTGATAGAAAATTAAAAATAGTTCATGTTTAAATCAGTTGAGGCGTAAAATACTCTTTGCAAAAGAAAATATGCAAAAATCAATTGAGTTCAGAGTGCGAATTCTGTATAAATTCGCTATTTTTTTCTGAGAAAAGCCCATTGAAGGCATGAAATTCCATATTCACGTATGAAAAGCAAGAAATCTTCATAATACAAGTAAACCGATTTCATTTAATACGAGTTTTTTTTAAAGCGAGTGACATTTACCCCGTGATATACCTGCATGTATACTAACACATAAATAAAAGGAAAGACCCCATATGGGGTCGATAGCCCAATAAAGATCGATTATATATATATATATATATATATATATATATATATATCACTTAATTTTGCATTTTTGACTACATTCGACTGTTTACTTACTTACTGCTGATAATGACTAGCTAAACTGTAGTAAGTGCAATATTTCGGATTTTGTCGAATCGAATATCTCCGGAAGTAAGCGGATATTTCCGGTTTTCTCAACATAATATTACTGACCACTAAATTACGCAACTTTTTTGTAATTTAACCGCCTTTGTAACTTATACGATTTCTGGTATAAGTAACTGTAATTACTGTAACAGTATGGTAACTGGAAATTATGGATAAAACCTTAAACTTAAATAAAAGTATTAATTGTTTCATTTAATTATAAATTGCTTCAATAATTTCTGTCTCTAAAGTCCCTTATGTCCTGAAATTGGTAAGTACCAACCCAATGAGATTTTCGGGAAATTCAAATCGCCATCAATCATTTATGAACACTCTGTAAATGCTCGATATTGCAGTCTATGAGTAACACTTAATAAACAATCAGTATAGTTTAAACAATCAGAAAATTTAATATGGTCTACAATTCTTTCGGTGGCTCGACTAAAAACTTTTCAAATGTAAATTTTTGCAAAAAAATGTACATTTTTAATAGTTGTCTTGGGTGCTTTATGAGACTTAAAATATATTAAAAAAGGAACCAAAAACATTAGATACAATGTTAATTTTGAATTGCAAATGGACAAATCATATAAAAGCGTTGATTACTTTGGATTTGATTTATCTACATATAATATATTTATAATAAGTATTATTTATTAATACTTAAATATAAAAATTACTAATTACTAATTGATCAAGAAACTGGTAATTATGGATAAAACCTTAAACTTAATTAAAAGTATTAATTGTTTCATTTAATTATAAATTGCTTCAATATGTTCTGTCTCTAAAGTCCCTTATGTCCTGAAATTGGTAAGTACCAACCCAATGAGATTTTCGGGAAATTCAAATCGTCATCAATCATTTATGAACACTCTATAAATGCTCGAACTTGCAGTCTATGAGTAACACTTAATGAACAATCAGTATAGTTTAAACAATCAGTAAATTTAATATGGTCTACAATTCTTTCGTTGTCTCGACTAAAAACTTTTCAAATGTAAATTTTTGCAAAAAAATTATGAGACTTAAAATATATTAAAAAAGGAACCAAAAACATTAGATACAATGTTAATTTTGAATTGCAAATGGACAAATCATATAAAAGCGTTGATTACTTTGGATTTGATTTATCTACATATAATATATTTATAATAAGTATTATTTATTAATACTTAATTATAAAAATTACTAATTACTAATTGATCAAGAAACGAAATGTTCTATAAATCGGTTTTAATTAAAAAATCTGCAGTTTTAAAATGTATTTACCTTTTTTGTTAATAGTTTTCAAATATTCTCGAAGTTATATTTCCAAAACCAGACATATGATTCCAGTTTAAAAATTTGATTACTCAAAAATCAAGGTATAAGTGTGGCAATTAAACATTTGCGTCTACAATTATTTCTTTCTCTCAAAGACTATACCTTTTCAAGTTCAAATTGAGACCAATCAATATCAAATTGAGGCCAATCAAGTTCAAATTGATACCAATCAATTTCAAATTGAGACTAACCAAATCAAGTTGACACTAAACAATATCAAGTTGAGAGTAAACAAATAAAATTTATTATGACAACTTATATTGTTTAGTGTCTACTTGATTTTGTTTAATCTCAAATTGAAATTGATTGGTTTCAATTTGAAATTGATTGGTATCTATTTGAACTTGATTGGTATCAATTTGAACTTGATTGGTCTCGATTTGAAATTGATTGGTCTCAATTTGAACTTGATTTGTCTCAATTTGAACTTGAAAAGGTATAGTTTCTGAAACCTTTTCAAATTAAATTTTTGCAACAAAAAATTATATATTTCTGGTCGGCTTGGCAGCTTTCTGACTAATAACCCCCTTTGAGACTGAAAAAAATTAAAATCAAACAAGAATTTTGAGATAATAAACCTACTATTAATTTGCAGCTTTCTGACTAATATCCAGCTTAGTAGTAGTAGCAGCAGTTGTAGTATGTTTATTAAAATGTATATGTACATATGCATAACATCAATCAGCTTTGAGATAACAAACCTACTGTTAATTTTGAATTAACTTAAATTAGAATTTGATGCAGATTTGATTGTATTCATATGTTGATAGTTTGATTTATCTATATTCTGCAGCTATAATAATTAAAATAACATAGTATTATTTATTAACATTATATACAAAAAAGTGTTATGAGATATATTTTATTAAAAAAAATCTACTTTCTGTTTGTTAATAATAATAATAATAATTTATTTGTATGTCGACTCTCAGTGGAATATTACAATGTCAATATTACACTGAAATAAAACAATAAAATACAAAATATAAAATATAGACATTTATATATACTTAAGATCCGTGTACTCCGACAAATTGTTAAATATTGTTTATATATATATTTTGAAATACTTTTCAAATATCTGTCATATTCGCCAAATATATAAAAAATAATAATTATACGAGTTTCCAAATTCCAAATTAAAATTACTCAAAAACCAGGGTTGGAATAATTTGATTTTTTTATATTTCTAATCAGTTTTTGCCAGTTTTGATGTGATTTATATCAATAAATTTACATCACGATTTAAATCATATGATTTTTTCTATAAATTTTTGAATTTGAACGAGAATTGATGATTGAAACAAATTTATGTGTATCTGTACCTTGTGTTGGACCAAAAACTGGAAAAAAGAAAAATATTTTACTTACATACAATTATCTACTTTAAAGCATGCTAACTCTAGAGTTACATTATATTTTTAATTGTTCGCCTATTGGACTGCACAAACAGTGCAAAAACAATCATTAATTAAAAAAATATATCATGATTTATTTAAAAAAATCATTTCATTTAAATTAATTGATTTACATCATACCAACCCTGTCAAAAACACAAGGTAATAAGTTTTACAATCCAATATTTTCGTATACAATTATTTCGGTCTCCAGTCCAGTTTCCACATCCTAAAAATGACAAATCTAGATTTTGTTGCAAACGTTTTAATTCCTATTCTTTTGCTCATTTTGGCAACTTTATACTAGTGCTTCGAACCGTTATATTTTTCGTTTCGCATTTCGTTCCGGTTCAATTACCAACTACTTTACAATTTGGTTGCAAAAATTTTGATTTTTTTGTTTTCATAAACTAACTGATAACACTGGCCAACACAATTTGTTTTTCTCATACACCATTACGTGTAGTTTATGTAGTTTTTCATACTGATTCTGAAACTACATTTAAATTTGCTCCACACATCAGGATTTTGAGATTTATTTAAACAGTTTTTCCAAAACTACATTAAGTTTTACAAAATTTCAAAGTGACTTTGATATAAGAAAGGTATTACAAGAAATATTGTACTGCAGAAAATTGAGTGTACATGTCTGAACATTTCCTTGCCCGTTTCCTACGTCACAGCATTTAAACCATTTGTGCTCTTGAGCCAATCAAATTAAGAACTTGTAGATTTCTGTCTATGTGGGTATATAAGGAGTTGCAAATGGCTCCTTAGATTCAATTTAAGTCAGTTTGTGATAGCTGAACCTCTTTTTATTTCATAATGTCTAGTGTGTGTACAACTAATCCCAACAGTTTCTGTTATCATGGAAATAGATTTGGCGGATACTTCTTTAAACTCCATTATTATGTCCGGGTAAATAATGCGCGTTTTGAGTTTAAAAAAATTATTAGGGCAGACAATAAAATATTTTTTTAAACTCAAAACGCGCGTTATTTACCCAGTCAGCTTCTGTTATGTATGTGGAGAATTCACTACCCAACAATGTAAGTGGAATATTACACCCTTAATAGAAAATTAGTATATATACTCTGATTTTTCTAAACTGGCGTGCACGTCATCAATCAGCTGTGCGATGAGGTTTTTTCGTACCAACGTGATTGATTTCGAAAATATGCATAACAATAGTTTAAGAATCGAAATTAATCTGAGGATCATTTGTTACATAACACTGATCACCGGTGGTTATAAATAGGTAATCGGTGTATTAACCGCGGTCACAATTTTCGCCTGCCAATCATGTAATAAATCATGTTATGTTGGCCGACGTGATATTTTTTCGGCGACGATGCCAGATCTTTTTTACTAACACTTGCTCATACATGTGTGCATAACCAAACTTCTTTGACGTTTAACTTGTTACATTTGACTTCGTTACATATTTCACGTTTCTTTTGCCTGCAGCCGGGAATCGAATCTAACCTCAAGATTTTTGTCGCTGTCAGTGTTGGACCCGAATACGGTGCAAACTCTTTTATATTTTGCCCTTGTAGATGTTAAACCATAACCACAAGATTGATATCTGTACGAAAAACGGCAGAGAAGTCGACGAATTTGATACGAACCGCGCACTGTCGCACAAGATTGCATGGCGCAACAGCTGATTGCAGCCATTTTTAAATACCCAGGACAGCTGGCAACCTTCTAAAATTGTGTCGTCATTATTATAATTATTAATTTGATGACGTGCACGCCAGTTTAGAAAAATCAGAGTATATAAAGCACTGGGTTAAGTTTCACAAATTTTTAATTGAAAAACTCTCTCAGTCAAAAACTCTGTCTAATTTGTCTCTTGATAATGGTCATGACTCGTGAGACCGGGACAATTGTAGAGTTTTTCTATTCTAAATTTGTGAAACTTAACCTAGTGCTTTACTTATACTAATTTAAAAATGTTTCACCAAATATTAACCACCGATTCATGTGGTCAATTGTGTCAATATCTTAGTTGCAGAACTTAAAGTGGGAATTTTTGAAAACTTCTACAACAAGATGTTACAATTTGAAGAGACCTTAAATGACTTGGAACGTGGTGCTTGGAATGTTTTTAAGAGTGTGAGCCAATATTTCCTAGGCAATACAAAATCTGACAATTACATAGCAATAGTTAATGAAGTTTTGACTTCACACGTTCAAAGCTCAATTTTGGGTTATTCTACAAATTTTATGTGCATGTAAGAATATTTAAACTAAACCAGTAGTGAAAATATTTTTGTCAATTGGTTCAAAATTCATGAAGCTGTGTGACTTTAACCTTTGCCTGTTCTCTTTGGTGATCTGTTTAGTCTTTGGCTGTATATATTTAGAGTGGGAATTTGAGGGAGGGCGAGGTAATTTTATTTGGCTACGGCGTGTTAAGCGTGTGTTAATTTAACCTCTTCATTGAACCAATTCTTCTTCCTTGTAGGCAACTAATTGTGTTCTCTGCATAAGTAATCCGTCCTGAAGGGCACTCGGCTCGTCGAGGGAGTGAAAATTAATACCTCTCAATCAGCGCCGGCGAAATGAACCGGAGCAGTAAGCCCTGCCACCGGAACGCTCCCGGTGCACCTCATGCAGGATTCACCTAAAAAAAGTGTGCGGCCCCATCGACCGGCGTCCTAATTAATATTAACACCGGCCGGCTCCGGGCAGGTGTCGGAATGGAAATCCGCCCCGGAGTTTCCGGGCCGGAACGCCCACGCCCCGCGGCCGGAGATTTCCCGGAGTGACGCGAAAGCCGGCAACAATCGGAAGGACGACGCTCGAGTGGCCCTTAACGGGGGCGCGAACTTCCACGCGGAATTACTCCCCATTTACGGGAACAATCCACGGCCGGGGGGCCAAGGCGTAATCAAAATGGTAATTACTTGGCCACTTCTGCAATCGGAATTCCGGTTGATAATTAAAACTGCTGTTCGGAGCAGCCCCCTTACAAAAATGCTTCGGGTCGTTAACCGGCGGAGCCCTTTGGCAACTAAATCTGGAATCAATTCGCCCACACCTCGTGTTTATTGACAGTAGCGACCGACGGGGGGAAAAAAGACTAGGAACAAAACGAGCTCGGCGCTACAATTTCGATCACTCATTCCGTAATGTCGCTTTGTGCTTTCGTTTGAATGTTTTGATTGATATCGCCGAACGGTTCGCGAGTAAATAATAAATGCAGCGATCGAATTCAACGTGGTAGACTGAATTACTGACGTGGGGAAATAGAAAAAGTAATTGCAAATCGATAAAGGTATTATTGTGTACACCCCGTAGGGTTCAGTTTATTTTTTTGCGCGTTTTATTTCACTACGTCCAAGCTCTGCTTGCATAATAGGATACAGTTTGTGCGATTGCCGATGGAATTCGCGATCCAGGCGCAGTAATTAAATACACAACTATCGCATTAGCAAGCTTGCTTGCCAGTTGAAATTAGTTGCTGAAAAGTTAAGGGATCGGTTCCAGTATTTATTTACTTTTAACTACTGCTATGCGGGCAGCCCAGGGCAGCTAATTTGAGTAGTTCAAGGAATGAGGGAGAAAAAGTCAGAATTAGAATCTCCACTCACAAGCTTCACACGAGACGTAAAGTGTTGAATGGTAGCTGCTAAATTGCACACTGCGAGTGCAGAGTATATCACTAATTCGCAAAAATCAAACATGACGAATTTGTTATAAAAAAAAAATACTCGGACATAATTTTCTGCATTTAAGATTTTTAATAATTTAGATCGGCGTTTGTTTACACGTTCACAAGAGATCTATTTAAAATATTGGAGTTAAAGTTGAACTAATTAAATACGGCAACAATACCTTAGGTATACGAACACCCCACTAGCATGTTTCAGAGATGCTTTAAAAATTCGAAGAAATCACAAACAACTAGAAGGACGCATATATCACAAGCATACCCAAAAAAAAACAAATAACGCCGATTGCAACAACTACAGAAGAATATCTGTAACAATTGTATTCCGCACAATGTACCGGCGACTACTGCGAGAAAATAATAATGATAATAATAATAAACAAACTTTATTTCAGCAATATATGCATACATACATGAAAGAAATTTGCGTCAAAAATTACAAGTAGCACAAAAGCCCATCAAAGTTATACAGACCTGCCATAGAAATACTCATGCAAGCTCTCTAATGCACATAAAAGGGCGAAAACATCCCTCTTGACACTGTCATTACAAACTATCTCCCGTTTGATGCTCCGCGGAAGGTGATTGGCTATTTTTAGACACATACAGGGTGAGTCGAGAGGAACGGACCAAACTCCAGAGGTGTATTGTACACGTGAAAATAATTTTTAAAAAATCATGTTGTTATCCGATCTTCATTTGTTTTCAAGATATTGTTTCAAATCTTGAATATGCAAATGTGGTGTTTGTTTACGGTTTTTGTAATGGGAGTGCTACAGCTGCTGTTGAAAGATATCGTCAACGGTTTCCACATCAGAAAACTCCGGATAAAAATGTATTTATCCGACTTTTCAACAAACTGTTCGAAACTATCACTTGAAAACAAATAAAAATCGGATAACAACATTTGAGTTTTTTTAAACCATTTTTACGTGTACAATACACTCCTGGAGTTTGGTCCGTTCTTCCCGACTCACCCTGTATAATGGGGCCCTTTTTCTAACGCCGAGGTCCTGTGAAGAGGCAAAGTAAAATCAACAGGCCGACGATCTGCATGTTTTGGAAACATTTCAGGAAATTCACCCCTATGTTTGCTTACAAATTTAATGCATTCGTATATGTACGAGGTCTGTAAATTAAGTAATGAGACTGTTATTTTACAATTTTTTTTATTCAAATAGAATTACCATTTTATACTGTCACCCTCAAAATAACTTCCTTCTGAAGCCACACAGCGCTGGAGACAGTTCTTCCAATCCTCATAGCAGTGTTGGAACACCGATACTTGAATAGCCTTCAGCTGGTCGGTTACAGCCATTTGAATGTTTTCGAGTGTCCCAAAATGAGTTCCCTTGAGGTGATTTTTCAATCTCGGGAAGAGAAAAAAGTCACAAGGACTCAAGTCTGAGGCTGAGGAGCCACAGGAATGTTTTTACTAGCCAAAAACTCGTTTATTGCAATTGCTGTGTGACAAGGAGCATTATCGTGAATATCCAGTTGTTCTTGATGTTTGGTCTTACACGAATGCCCGTTTTTCGAAGTTTTCCAAGCACCTCCCGGTAAAAGTGTTGATTGACCGTTTGGCCTTGAGGTATAAACTCTTTGTGAACGATTCCTGGAGATCGAAAAAAAAAATCAGCATGCATTTGATCTTCGACTTGATCATTCTTGCTTTTTTGAGCCTTGAAGAGGTTGAAGTGTGCCACTCCATGCTCTGGCGCTTGGTTTCTGGGTCGTACTGGTACTGGTACTTGGTACTGGATCGTACACCCAACACTCATCACCAGTAACGACATGTTCCAGAAAATGGGGGTCATTTTCAATCAAATCCAAAAAGTCGAGGCACCTTTCCCTCCTGATGTCCTTTTGGTCTTGCGAAAGGTTTTTAACCATTTTTGCGCAGATTTTTCTCATTTCCAATTCATTGGTCAAAATCTGATGAACGCTGGTGTGAGCCAAATTCAACTCTTCCCCGATCATTCTGACTGTCAACCGACGATCTGAACGCACAAGATCCCGGATTCTGTCGACATTTTCATCGGTTCTTGAAGATAAAGGCCTTCCGCTTCGTAGTTCATCTTCAATCGACCTTCTTCCTTCTGAAAATGCCTGAAACCACCGAAAAACCTGGGCTCTTGACAAAACACGGTCTCCATAGGCCTGCTAAAGTTTAGCAAGAGTTTCCGCTGCACTGTGCCCAAGTCTGAAGCAAAACCTGATAGCACACCGTTGCTCGAAATTGAGGTCACTCATTTTTAGAACACATTAGAAAAAACTGTTTCGCAAATAAAATCGCTACGGACAACAAATTAACTCCAGCGAGTTCAAACCCTTACTAAAGGCGTATCACATGTTCCCCTGCCGCCCCTCCAAGCCCGGAATATTTTTGAGGAACTAGTTAAAATGCAGAAGAGTATTCGTCGAAGATGAACCCACCTTGGATTTGGACTTCTGATACACGTCATGGAGCAAGTAGGAATGAATGACCGAGACTTAAAGACTAGAGATATGTTCGTATATATTACATACAGGGACGTTTTTATAAAAGTATACCTATTAGTATATCGCCTATATATACTTTTATAAAAACGCATCGGCTCTGGAAAGCAATGGTTTGCGGAGCGGCGAGGGTGTAAGACATAAATTTCACCTATCTGCATTTGTAAGGACCATTGGTGTCATAAATATCTGAACTACTTGACTTCATACTAAATTTTACTAATACTACTTACTAATAATACTCTATATTACTAATAGTACTCTTACTAAATCATAGAATAAGTCATTCATCATAAGAATAAGTTAAATGTGCAAATTTACTTAGAATGCCATAAATTTGCACATTGCAAATAGATGTTTTAAACGCCGATTTCATAATTGGGTCCTATGAATTAAAAGTATCATTTTGGGCTATTTTATATAAAAAAATAAAAATTGGACATTGGGTTAAAAATTGTTTTTTGTTTAAATATATATCTGTGATTAAAATGATTTAAAAAAAAATTAACACACCAGTTGGTAGATTAATATCGTAGGTATCTAATTCTATAATTTTATCATTTTTGTACAACCGTAAATAGGTTTAATTCGCCTGGACGATAAACTTCCAGCTCGGTATAACTATGATTTATTTTGCTCAACTTTCATAGCTGTATAAAATTATATTTCCAGAATCCGTCGTACATAACTTGTGCGGGTAATATATGCAATATACTTTTATTGACGTTTTATATTAAAGAATATGCGAACGTTTTTTATAGCAGTAAATTATCAGAGTCGTCGATTGTACGACATGAAAATTCCAGCGACACGCTTTAGTCTGATCTTAATGAAATGTCATGCGGACCTTAAATAGCTAATAAAGTTGTATACGTCAAGGCTATGATAGTCACGTTTTGTAGCTTCAAAGAAATTTATAAATGTTTTCATTAAATAAATTGAAATAACTTTAGACTCAAAGGAATTTAGAAGTTTACAACAATTATATTAATTAATTAGATATTTATATTTAAAATTAATATAATGCAATTTTTACTCTGTAGGTATCACAGTTTATTGAACTAAATAAACTGTGATGCCTACAAAGTAAAAATTGCATTATTTATTTATACATAATGTATCACGAAGTAAATCCTCCAGTGTTAATAAAATTAATATATTTACATTTTATTAACTTTAGACATAACGAAATTGAGATATTTACAGCAATTACAATTATATATATTATATATATATATATATATATATATATATATATATATATATAATCGATCTTTATTGGGCTATCGATATATATTTATATTTGTTAAAATTAATATATTTTTTATATATAAGTTATAAGTTATAAGTTTAAGTATAAGTTTTAACATAAGTGTTTTACAATTTGACTACAAATGAACTCTACAAAGATTTTTTGTTTAATTCTACGGTATTACGACGTTGTACAAGACTAAAACAATAAGCATTACATATGATGGTATGGTCATGGAAAATAATCTGGTAGTGCTAATGCCCATAGACTGAGATGCACTTACCAAACAAAAAAAGAAAATAATCTAGTTAATAAAATATCGATAAACAATCAATAATCAAGTGGAAATAAGGTACTCGGGAAGTTATTAATTAATTAATTTTTACGTGCTCTAATATTATATTACTATTAAATATTGAATGAGTTAAATGTTATTCCAAATACGTATGTTGGGTAGCATATACTAACAAATTATTCATTACCAGCAATTACATCAAACGTCCTCTTCATCATATAAAATCAAATAATAACAAATTAACATACATCCAGTAATAGGTAATTACATAAAATACCATTTACATTTGAATGCACACAATAAATATGTGTACGCCAGTTTCATCGAAAATTGCAAAATCGTTTTATTGCCGACGATTATCATGCATTATCTACATGTATGATAAAGTAAAACTTAAAACAGAAAACGTAAATAAGTTGCTTAATTCATACTTACTTACTGTTATGTAAATGAAAAGGTAATCGTACAAAATCCACTAATAACAAATTCACATACATCCAGTAATAAGTAATTGTATAAAATACCACAACATTTAAATTTGAATGTACACAATAAAAATGTGTACGCCAGTTTTATCGAAAATTGCAAAATAGTTTTATTGCAGACGATTACCATGCATTGACGTATGATAAAGTAAAACTTAAAACAGAAAACGTAAGATAAGTTGCTTACTCATACTTATTTACTGTTATGTAAATCAAAAGGTAATCGTATAAAATTCAATAATAACAAATTCACATACATCCAGTAATAGGTAATTGCATAAAATACCACAACATTTAAATTTGGATGTACACAATAAAAATATGTACGCCAGTTTTATCGAAAATTGCAAAATAGTTTTATTGCAGACGATACCATGCATTGACGTATGATAAAGTAAAACTTAAAACAGAAAACGTAAGTTAAGTTGCTTACTTCATACTTATTTACTGTTATGTAAATGAAAAGGTAATCGTATAAAATCTAATAATAACAAATTCACATACATCCAACAATAGGTAATTGCATAAAATACCACAACATTTACATTTGAATGCACACAATGAATGCCAGTTTTATCGAAAATTGCAAAATAGTTTTATTTCAGACGATTACCATGTATTGACGTATCATAAAGTAAAATTTAAAACAGAAAACGTAATATAAGTTGCTTACTTCATGCTTATTAATGTTATGTAAATGAAAAGATAAGAGAATACTGCGTTTGAAAAGTTGCCATAGTTATTTACTGTTGTTGGATTAGGATTAGGTTGTAAGTTCCTCATACTGTTTATAGGACAACTTACAGAAACATGTAATACATATTAAGTACATCAGTCTTTTATTAACTATAATGTTTCCACTCGTCATGAATCAATAGCAGCAACTGACTGTATGTGTGTATTTCATAATCATGTTTTTAATCGGCAAAATGACCTTGCCAACGATATATACATTACAAACGCAATTAAATTGCAGCTATTTATATCGCTCCTAATTACGTACATTGTGAGACTCATTGAAATTTTGGTATTTATGCATTCCCTATAACGATGAAGTGTGAAGGTTGTTATGCACAGCGATTATCAAATGTGTAATTAATTATGTTACTATTGTTTGGCTCTAAATGCAGTACAAGTAATTATAGGTCTTATAACTTTATACGAAATTTTGCTCTATTCGTGTATTAAATGTACGTTGTATACTTTAATGGTTTATATGAGCTGCATGGATATATATATATATATATTTTTTTATTGGTAGATACAATATATGTGGTGCTTTTGGTTATACATTTGTAACTTTATTTATTTTCTCACTTTTATTATTACTAGTAAAGCAACAATAATGGAGCCTTCACTTACTGTGCCATACAATATTAAGTAGCAAGTACTCAACTAAGTATCCATTATTCCTGTTTATTTGTTTCTAAGCGAAAGTTTCGCACACTAAGTGCTTGCGAGGTTTGAATTGAATCGAACGGGATGAAGCCATTAATTTAATTTAGCTCCAATTAAAGCGACAATAAAATAAACACACGGAGGTAATTAGGTAATTTGCTGCCTCGATAATTACCTTAATTAACAAACTATAAAGTTAGTAAGACAAAACGGGCGATTTGCTACTTACGACGTGCAGCTTCCCTGCCGAAATTCATGGGAACACTCACCTATAACAAAAGAAACAGAAGATGAATTATATCGCACGGCAGCCAGAAGTGTAAAATGTACATTTTTGTGGAAACAATTAGCATAATTTAAGGTAATTTCGGTATAATGTACACAGGAAGATTCGGATCTAAATTATGATGAGGTAAGTTAATATACTTCATTCGACGCATGTAAATATTAATTATAACCAGAATAAATTGTAATATTTCAATGAATACAATGCATGACTTGAAGAACTATTTCTGGTTTATAAGAAATGCACGAGGATATCAGTGGTTTAGAACAACCACTGACAATGTGAATCACTGATAAATCATAATTATGCAATCTTTATTTGGCTATCAAGCAACGTCCTTCCGCGTATTAATTAATAATTTCCATCAGTGATATCTGTTTCCTGTCTGGATTAAGCTGTCTGCGGTCGAATGCTCAATTACCCAGAAGCAACATGTCAATGGCATTTCGATGTTTGTGTTGTATGCTCCATTAGTAACAGGCAGGTAGGTAATAACCATTTATGCAGCGATCATCAATTAAGATACACTTTACAGTATACCTACACCAACATGAGCACAAATTTAGAATGTATGACATGCAAACGATTTTAGATTCTCTATTCGATGAATAACGCATTAAGGATGTAAATAATAGATAGCCTTTTAAAAGGAATCTCAGAATTGAATTATTTACTTCAAACGGAATTACGACCGTCTGGAGTAGCTGAAATTTTGACGGGGATATGACTTTATTTTCAATACGTTTGACTGAAAAGTTCACGTTTTATTTAGTGTAATAGTCTAACAGGAATTCTTCACATCATATTATTTTACGAGTAATGTGAGTAACAATGACATTCATAAAATAAGATACGGATTTATAGATTTAATGTAATTTATTTACTTTAACTGATTATGCAAGGAAAATTAATGATCATACTTTTATTTATATCTAGATTTTTTTTAGTTATTGAAAGTATTCATTTGTTTTTGGATAAAAGATTTCATTTTAACAAATTCACGTTTTAAAAAAGTAATTTGTAATTTGTAATTTATGTACATTAAATGTAATTTATTTACTTTAATTGATTATGCAAGGAAAATTAATGATCATACTTTTATTTATATGTAGAATTTTTTTAGTTATTGAAACTATCCATTTGTTTTTGCATAAAAGATTATCATTTTAACAAGTTCACGCATTAAAAAAGAACTCTTTCTTCTCAAAAGAAAGAGAATTATCACGTTTGTGCTCATGTAATTCTATTGATCCAATATTAAATCATCGCTACAACGCGAAATTTAAAATTAAGTTTCAGGATTTATACAGAGCGTTCAAGAAAATGGTTACGCTGGATACTAATATATGATACTGTTCAAGATGCAAATCAAATTTGATTTGCAGCCTTGTTGAAATGTTTCCTAGCAAATTATTAAAGTAGATTTTTTCAAATGTCATTATTTGTCATTTCGTTAGAAACAATTTGAATAGTTGACACCACTTTCTTGCTGTCTCTCTGGATACAAATATGTCATACTGTTCAAGATGCAAATAAAATTTGATTTGCAGCCTTGTTGAGATGTTTCCTAGCAAATTATTAAAGTAGATTTTTTCAAATGTCATTATTTGTCATTTCGTGGGAAACAATTGGAATAGTTGACACCACTTCCTTGCTGTCTCTCTGGATACTAATATGTGCTACTGTTCAAGATGCAAATCAAATTTGATTTACAGCCTTGTTGAAATGTTTCCTAGCAAATTATTAAAGTAGATTTTTTCAAATGTCATTATTTGTCATTTTGTTGGAAACAATTGGAATAGTTGACACCACTTCCTTGCTGTCTCTCTGGATACAAATATGTGCTACTATTCAAGGTGCAAATCAAATTTGATTTGCAGCATTGTTGAAATGTTTCCTAGCAAATTATTTAAGTAGATTTTTCAAATGTCATTATTTGTCATTTCGTTGGAAACAATTGGAATAGTTGACACCACTTCCTTGCTGTCTCTCTGGATACTAATATGTGCTACTGTTCAAGATGCAAATCAAATTTGATTTGCAGCCTTGTTGAAATGTTTCCTAGCAAATTATTTAAGTAGATTTTTCAAATGTCATTATTTGTCATTTCGTTGGAAACAATTGGAATAGTTGACACCACTTCCTTGCTGTCTCTCTGGATACTAATATGTGCTACTGTTCAAGATGCAAATCAAATTTGATTTGCAGCCTTGTTGAAATGTTTCCTAGCAAATTATTTAAGTATATTTTTTCAAATGTCATTATTTGTCATTTCGTTGGAAACAATTGGAATAGTTGACACCACTTCCTTGCTGTCTCTCTGGATACTAATATGTGCTACTGTTCAAGATGCAAATCAAATTTGATTTGCAGCCTTGTTGAAATGTTTCCTAGCAAATTATTTAAGTATATTTTTTCAAATGTCATTATTTGTCATTTTGTTGGAAACAATTGGAATAGTTGACACCACTTCCTTGCTGTCTCTCTGGATACAAATATGTGCTACTATTCAAGGTGCAAATCAAATTTGATTTGCAGCATTGTCTGGCATTGTTGAAATGTTTCCTAGCAAATTATTTAAGTAGATTTTTCAAATGTCATTATTTGTCATTTCGTTGGAAACAATTGGAATAGTTGACACCACTTCCTTGCTGTCTCTCTGGATACTAATATGTGCTACTGTTCAAGATGCAAATCAAATTTGATTTGCAGCCTTGTTGAAATGTTTCCTAGCAAATTATTTAAGTATATTTTTTCAAATGTCATTATTTGTCATTTCGTTAGAAACAATTTGAATAGTTGACACCACTTTCTTGCTGTCTCTCTGGATACAAATATGTCATACTGTTCAAGATGCAAATCAAATTTGATTTGCAGCCTTGTTGAAATGTTTCCTAGCAAATTATTTAAGTAGATTTTTTCAAATGTCATTATTTGTCATTTCGTTGGAAACAATTGGAATAGTTAACACCACTTTCTTGCTGTCTCTCTGGATACTAATATGTGATACTGTTCAAGATGCAAATCAAATTAAATTTGCAGCCTTGTTGAAATGTTTCCTAGCAAATAATTTAAGTAGATTTTTTCAAATGTCATTAATTGTCATTTCGTTGGAAACAATTGGAATAGTTGACACCACTTCCTTGTTGCACCTCTGGATACTAATATGTGCTACTGTTCAAGATGCAAATAAAATTTGATTTGCAGCCTTGTTGAAATGTTTCCTAGCAAATTATTTAAGTAGATTTTTTCAAATGTCATTATTTGTCATTTCGTTAGAAACAATTGGAATAGTTGACACCACTAAAATAAATGCTAAATTTTATGCTAAAATAAATATTGTAAATACAATTGTAGAGTTTTCTATTAAAAAATTTTGTTAAACTTAACCAAGTGCTTTATTAATACTAAAATAAATATAGTGAGGCAAAGAAACATAAATACCTACTTGTAATGACATATTTTATTATTGTATAAGCAAAAGCCCACATAAAGGTCATAAAACTATGCAATAATACAGCATATAAAATTATACCATTGTTAATAATACAAATGTAGATTATGTAATGAATTGCGTTTCGTATTAACTTCTGTTCGTGATAAGGCACGATAATTCCTCAGAACGTAATTTCCTATCGCGCTAACTTCTAAATCTTGAAGGATATAATTTCATTGTATAGCATTGTGCCCTTTAATAGTCTTGTTACCTTTATTTCTGCCACGTGTTGCAGTAATATGTATATCGAAGGTAGTAATTTAATAATTTCCATAATGGAAAGGTGTTATTTATCTTTATCTATAGTCGGGACCAGATTAATTTAAGTGTAATTGAGAAATATGTTTATAAAACATCTTAAAAATATGACCCACTTGTCACCACTTTGACATCTTCGCATTAGTCATGATGTACCATCTTTTAGAAATTTGATCATCTCTTTGCATATGACCAACCATACCTTTTGAACTTCAACTTGGCACTAATCACATTCAAGTTAGCAGTAATCATTATCAATTTGGCATTAATCAAATACATGTTGGCATTAATCAAATACATGTTGGCATTAATCAAATACATGTTGGCAATAAACAAATTCATGTAGTCATTGTTTAATGCCAACATGGTTTTGATTAATGCCAAACTGATAATGATTAATGCCAACTTAGAGTGTGATTAGTGCCAAGTTAAAGTTGAAAAGGTATAGTCTCATAATTGAATTCACAGCAAAAAAAAATTAAAATCGTGTAAATACCACTTGGTCACCACTTTGACATCTTCGCATTAGTCATGACGCACCATCTTTTAGAAATTTGATTATCTCTTTGCATATGACCAACCATACCTTTTGAACTTCAACTTGGCACTAATCACATTCAAGTTAGCAGTAATCATTATCAATTTGGCATTAATCAAATACATGTTGGCATTAAACAAATTCATGTAGTCATTGTTTAATACCAACGTGGTTTTGATTAATGCCAAACTGATAATGATTAATGCCAACTTGAGTGTGATTAGTGCCAAGTTAAAGTTGAAAAGGTATAGTCTCCAAATTGAATTCACAGCAAAAAAAAAATCGTGTAAAAACCACTTGGTCACCACTTTGACATCTTCGCATTAGTCATGACGCATCTTTTAGAAATTTGATTATCTCTTTGCATATGACCAACTATACTTTTTCAACTTCAACTTGCCACTAATCACATTCGAGTTGGCATTAATCATTATCAATTAGGCATTACTCAAAAACATGTTGGCATTAATCAAATACATGTTCGCATTAATCAAATACATGTTAGCATTAAACAAATTCATGTAGTCATTGTTTAATGCCAACATGGTTTTGATTAATGCCAAACTCATAATGTTTAATGCCAACTTGAGTGTGATTCGTGCCAAGTTAAAGTTGAAAAGGTATAGTCTCCAAATTGAATTCACAGCAAAAAAAATTAAAATCGTGTAAAAAACCATTTGGCCACCACTTTGACATCTTCGCATTAGTCATGACGCACCATCTTTTAGAAATTTGATTATCTCTTTGCATATGACCAACTATACCTTTTGAACTTCAACTTGGCACTAATCACATTCAAGTTAGCAGTAATCATTATCAATTTGGCATTAATCAAATACATGTTGGCATTAATCAAATACATGTTGGCATTAAACAAATTCATGTACTCATTGTTTAATGCCAACATGGTTTTGATTAATGCCAAACTGATAATGATTAATGCCAACTTAGAGTGTGATTAGTGCCAAGTTAAAGTTGAAAAGGTATAGCCTCCAATTTGACTTCACAGCAAAAAAAAAAATTAAAACCATGTAAATACAACACAGCAGAGCAGCGAATTTATGAAAAAATATATACTTTGGCAAAAAATGCCTTTTCAATTGCTGCTCCTGAAATACTATTATTACGAAGATGAATTATTTTTATTAGTATATTAAAGTATAAGTGGATATCAAGGCCTTTCAAGCACGAACGTTTTTCAAAAAACCGACCCGTCGCTCCCCGCGCAGCGGGGAGGCGGGGAGGTTTTTTGAATAGAGTGAGTGCTTGAAAGGCCAGATATCCACGCATACTTTACGCTATTTTTTATCATTGATGCCGTAAATTGGCCTAAACATTTGTAATTATAATTTCTATCTGATGTGCCGTCGATTTTGCCGTACAGTTTTAGTATCGTTGCTAAGATACTGAATAAATAACTAGCTAACATGGCGGCTGATACTATGCAATTGTTCTAGCCTTGGTTGTCAAAGTGTTGAATATCGTATGTAACAATCTTTCAATTTGGCGTCAGTTTTGATTTTGGTTGAAAATGCAACGAAACATTGATCAATTAAGCTCCGAAGCAGAGAGGCGTTTAATTCCCCAAAAATCGGAATTGGCATATAAGAAGGAATACGATAAATTGGTAAAATGGATGGACGAACAGGAGGTGAAAACTGTAGATGAAAGAATGATTCTTGCTTACATGCAGAAAATGTCTACATGCTATAAGGCGTCAACAATGTGGGCAATACATTCCATTTGTATCCATGGAAACCTTTACAGGAAACGCGCGTTTTTGAAAGCCTGTTTTATGCACGCTACACGATGTTTTAAACAAGCAATATGATGCATCAATGATAAAAAAATATAATTTTATTTTATTCATCGATTGCCCAATAAATATTACTACTGCTATGTTACATTTATACATATTTATAAGACATATAACATTTAAACTGGGATAAAATACATTTGAAATATACAATATCCACACATGTCTTTATATTTACTGCATCGATTCAACTATGTGAATTATATATGGGACAATCCATAATATATCAATACATATAAACTGCCTGTCAGTTATTCTCTTATCACACGTCGCAACTGAAACTATATCCGCCTATTTTGGCTCAGAGTCGACGCAAAAGCTCACACAATGTAAAAGGGAATACATTGTTGGTGTTGTTATCACCATTGGAGGATTAAGTTTAATTCCATTCAACTCAATCAATGGTTAATGCTAGAAATACTCGCAATGAATTAGCAGTACATTACGGATGAGTGATGAGTGAATTGAAACTCATTGCTAATATATTTATTTTGCTAATATGATTATTATGGCGTTGTTATCACCATTGGAGGATTAAGTTTAATCATTCAACTCAATCAATGGTTTATGCTAGAAATACTCGCAATGAATTAGCAATCCATTAGGGATCAATGAATTACTCATTGCTAATATATTTATTTTGCTAATACTATTATTACGGCGTTGTTATCACCATTGGAGGATTAAGTTTAATTCCATTCAACTCAATCAATGGTTTATGCTAGAAATACTCGCAATGAATTAGCAGTACATTACGGATGAGTGAATTACTCATTGCTAATATTTCTTTTGCTAATATTATTATTTTGATAACTATTATTTTACGCTTGTTCATTACAATAACCCAAATTTAAACGATTGATCTTCCAAACAAAACTTGAAACTAACATAATAATAACAATAAAAGTAAACAGGCCTCAGCCCCTGTTTTAATGCCAAATAGCGTATCAACGTTGCCATGCTTTTAAGACAAATAATTAATGTGTAATTAATTCCGTGCTGCAATTTCAATGCAGCAATTAACAGAGGAAACAAGCCAAACGCATGAATCTCGCAGATGTGGGACTCGTTGAGCACTTAATTATATGATTAATGAACGCTGTTAATTTGGTGTTACAAATTTAATTGGGCCATTAATAAGGAAAATAATTAGCTGCCGCTAATATAAGAGACGTAAAATTTCCTTTTAATTAATTACATTCGCAAAAGCGATTTTATATTTTCATGTATGTACAATTAAATCACAATTACAATTAGGTCACACTTCGCCTATGGTTGGATTATTTTCTTTTTTTTTTGTAAATAAAGGAAATTGAAAGTTATTTTGAAAAAAAAAGTAAATAAATAATATATTCCGAAAAAAAAAGTAATTTAATAAATTGAATTACAAAACGAAAGGAGGCGAAATCCTTGCATATCAAAATCAATTTTTCAATTTCTTAATGTCAAATTGGTTCAAGAAAGTGTGTTAGTTTTACTTTGATAAATTTATTTAATTTCACTTCTTTTCACAAAAAATCGTGTTAGAGTTGCATTGTCAACTGCTCATTGAAAATAATATTAAATGTATTAACATAAGTCTTAATAATTTAAATATAAAATATTAGTCTTGTAAATTAAATTTAAGATTAGTCTTTTAAAACCTTATATTTTCTCATCTAGCGTTGAAAATCTATCTATCAAAAAGCTATATATTAAATCAACGTATTTCTACATATACTGCTTAGGCAAATATTTGAGATGTACGATATGGTCATATCTGCCTAGCGTTAAAAAATCTACTATCAAAAAGCTATATATCAAATCAAAGTATTTGTATACGTTGATTTTTTGTTCAGTACTCAACACTGTTAAATATATAATGTTAATGCATTTTTTGTGATTATGGTATGTCCTTAATAATGTTTAAGACATCATGTATTTATAACATCGAAATATTTAACATCGCCGACGTTTTGTTTTATTAATTGGAAGTTGTTGTTGATTATAATATCCTTAATAAGTTTTGTTGAATTTATAATATCATCGACATTTTATTATTGAATTCATGATATGAATATTTTTTTTTTAAACAACAAGCATTTTTTGTTGATTATTATATGTATCATCAGTACGTTTTGTTAAATTTATAATATCATCGAAATTTTTGGATTGAATTTATGATATGCATATATTTGTTTTAAGAATTCGCATTTTTTGTTGATTATTATATGTATCATCAATAAGTTTTGTTGAATTTATAACATCATCGACATTTTTCGATTGAATTTATGACATGCATAAATTTTGTTGTTGAATTTATGACATAATCAATAAGTTTTGTTGAATTTATAATATCATCGACATTTTATTATTGAATTTATGATATGCATATTTTTTTTAAATAACAAGCATTTTTTGTTGATTATTATATGTATTATCAATACGTTTTGTTGAATTTATAATATCATCGAAATTTTTGGATTGAATTTATGATATGCATACATTTTTTTTAAGAATTCGGAATTTTTGTTGATTATTATATGTATCATCAATAAGTTTTATTGAATTTATAACATCATCCACATTATTCGATTGAATTTATGATTTGCATAAATTTTGATGTTGAATTTATGACATAATCAATAATTTTTGTTGAATTTATAATATCATCGACATTTAATTATTGAATTTATGATATGCATTTTTTTAAATAACAAGCATTTTTTGTTGATTATTATATGTATTATCAATACGTTTTGTTGAATTTATAATATCATCGAAATTTTTGGATTGAATTTATGATATGCATACATTTTTTTTATGAATTCGCATTTTTTTTTGATTATTATATGTATCATCAATAAGTTTTGTTGAAATTATAACATCATCTACATTTTTCGATTGAATTTATGATATGCATAAATTTTGTTGTTGAATTTATGACATAATCAATAATTTTTGTTGAATTTATAATATCATCGACATTTTATTATTGAATTTATGATATGCATATTTTTTTTAAATAACAAGCATTTTTTGTTGATTATTATATGTATTATCAATACGTTTTGTTGAATTTATAATATCATCGAAATTTTTGGATTGAATTTATGATATGCATACATTTTTTTTAAGAATTCGCATTTTTTGTTGATTATTATATGTATCATCAATAAGTTTTGTTGAAATTATAACATCATCCACATTTTTCGATTGAATTTATGATTTGCATAAATTTTGTTGTTGAATTTATGACATAATCAATAATTTTTGTTGAATTTATAATATCATCGACATTTTAGTATTGAATTCATGATATGCATTTTTTTTTTAAATAACAAGCATTTTTTGTTGATTATTACATGTATCATCAATACGTTTTGTTGAATTTATAATATCATCGAAATTTTTGGATTGAATTTATGATATGCATACATTTTTTTTAAGAATTCGGAATTTTTGTTGATTATTATATGTATCATCAATAAGTTTTATTGAATTTATAACATCATCCACATTATTCGATTGAATTTATGATTTGCATAAATTTTGATGTTGAATTTATGACATAATCAATAATTTTTGTTGAATTTATAATATCATCGACATTTAATTATTGAATTTATGATATGCATTTTTTTAAATAACTAGCATTTTTTTTTAAATTATTATATGTATCATCAATACGTTTAGTTGAATTTATAATATCATTGACATTTTTTGATTGAATTTATGATATCCATACATTTTTTTTAAGAATTGGCATTTTTTGTTGATTATTATATGTATCCTCAATAAGTTTTGTTGAATTTATACATACAAAGAGAAAATTAACAAAATCCTCTCAAGTTTTAATATTAGTTTAATTAATTAAATTAAAGAAGAAAAAAAAAATAAACATATACATTAATACTTAATTTAATACAATCAAAACAAAATAATATGTATATTTTAATGTGAAGTTCTTTCAAATATATATTTAATTATAAAAAATTATAAGTTTATATAATAAACTTACAATTTGTTATTATATTGACAAAAAACGTCAAAAATATATGCTATAATTACAGCTCCAGATGTTTGCAGAGGATCGACGTATCTATAAATTATATATATTATATCTAATGTTTTATCACTTAAACCTATCTAGGACAATATGTCATTAATTTCAATACGTTTTACCAATGTTTATTTACAAAAAAATCATGCAAAGTCTACTGTTGTAGTCTACTGACTTAAAAATATTAAAAATGGGTTTTCTATTTTTTTTTTCAATTAAAATACGATCGCAGAAAAATTATTGCATGCAACACGTGTACAAATTATGTTAATTTTGTACAAGTATCTAAAATATTCTTGCGTTAGTTAGATTATGTCCGCATTTGTATAAAATGCACTTACCTGAAATGAAACTCAAGTAAGGATACACACAAAAAAAAAACACTTACTAAACACGTGTACATATCATGTTAATTATGCACAAGTATCTACAAGGTTCTTTTTATCAAAATATTGTAAAAAAAAAAAAAATGCGGTAGAAAATATTCTTGCCTTAGTTAGATTATGTCCGTACTTGTATAAAATGCACTTACCTGAAATGTAACTCAAGTAAGGACACACATAAAAAAAACACTAAAATAATGTCAACAATCAAATTATCAAAGAAGCACACTAAATATTAAATACTAAATATTAGGTCTGAAGTATTGTAAATATTGTATATTGAACTACAAAAGGTCAGCGAATGATCGAGTGTAGAGGAGCAACACAGGGGAATCCCCGTGTTTATAATAAAATAAATTATATACTTACGTTCCATTTCTATTATAAAATAATAATGTAATAATTTTAAAAAATACCGAAATTACCGGCATTTGCTGTCGAACTTTATCAGTAATTTCGGTTGTCATAATTACCGGTAATACCGGTTTACCGGTTATCGGTAGTGCAAACCCTAGGCACAATAGCGCTTTGTTCTTCGAAAAGATGCGCTAAAAAACATTGGGCGAAGACTATGGGACGTGCCGGACGTGCGGCATTGGGACAAATAATCCTGCAGTATAAGTATATATATACTTAAGTATATATAGTTTATACCTTATATAAGTATACATATATACCTTAAGTATATATGAAAATTGCTCACTCGGACAATTTATTTGGGGGCCAAAAGAAAGTGGGGGCCCTAAGCTATAGCTTGTGTAGCTTATACGTAGATCCTGCAGTGGGAATATGTCATCGGTAATAAACAGAATAAAATAATGATTAGAAACAAATTATTACAAAATAAATTATCTGATCAGATTCGCAGTTGAAAATTATGCAGCATTAAAAAAAACTATCCGACAGAAAATAATAATAATCGTATAGTAAAAATGATAATCAGTAGTGAAGAAAAATTATCTGGCAGGAAATATAATATTGCAGCAGTCATCTCAGATGACCAAATTTATTTCGACTGACTTATTTCATTAATCACAATAAAATGTAAAACGACCAATTTTCGGTCATTTCGGTGAATGGGCGAATGAATGAGTATCCTCAATATTTTCATTGTGTAATTCCGTGGGCTCTACAAATTTTGCCGTATGAATTCCCCACAAACTTGTTACTAACCTGTTACGCAGGATTAATGGTAGATTGAAGAAGATATATGAATTGTAGAGATTAAGGCGTAGGCAGCTGAATTTCATAAGCATGAATTTAGATAACCATCAAAACTGCCATATATCCTGAGTAAATAAAAGAAAATCCTGGCACGGAGCGCGTCCATGGGAAACATCATATATTATAAAGAACTTTATATCAATTTTCCCCTGACAGACGAGGATATATATAGGCGGTGTAATATTTCAGCGTAAAAAATAACTTCTCCCCGCACTCGTGCCCAAATTTCGTACATCTTTATCAACCGGTCGGGGAATCGCAATAAACACACCCCCGATAAAACCGAATCAATTTATAACCACCGCCGGGGGCGTCATGTGCCATACGCAATACTTAATTGCGAGTCCCCCTGCAAATATTATTTTAATAACGCCGCCCCCACACACCTCGGGGTTAATATTTACCGCTGCTGCGGGCATATATTTGCACGGGGCGGCGTTTAGGCCCCCACGGGGGCGGCGCTGTACGTCTTATTTACGGCCCGGGAATTCTCGGGGCACACGAGATGCCCTTTGTAGGGTTTATTATTTTCCCGGCGACTTTAAATTCCGCACACGGGACCGACCCTTCAATACTCCCGAGTGTGGGGGGATCCACGGGGTTTGATTTTGTAGATTCTGGAAATCGCTGGGGCAAACATACGCACCCCCCATGTGCGGCAATTAAATCGGCATTAATAGGCTTGCGGGGGCGGTGTTTGCAGTTTGCACACGTACGCAAAGCAAGAACGCCCCCGGCGTAGGTGGGAATATTTTAGGATGTGTGTGCACAAACCTCACGTTCAGCCGCCGCTTGACGTGAAGGGCAATCATGGATGTACACACACGTGTACACAGAGTTATCAAATATCCAGCAGTGCTCAAAATGTGTGCATTACATAAAAAAACACTTGAGTACATATTGGTGGAATAATTTGTTATTGATAGCTTCGTTTCCACCTGAATTATATTAAATAAATATTGATAATTTGGCAGTAAATTATGGACATTTGACAGTAATTACTAAATATTTGGCAGCAATCATTAAAATATTGGCCGAATTTTATTTACAGTTATATTTGAAAATATGACGAAAATAATTGAAATTAGATAGAAACTATTGCTGATTTACAATTGTATTAAAATTATGAAATTTATATTAAGTATATTTATTTGCGTGGACTGCAAGAGTAGATAAGCTATGTTGCTTCTACAGCAAACTCCCATAAGGGTCTAAATTTCATTTTTTCCGGTCGTTCCACATCTATGGGACGGGTATGAGGCACATGTGAGACATCTGTGAGACAGGTGTGAGACATCTGTGAGACAGGTGTGAGACATATGTGAGACAGGTGTGAGACACCTGCTTGACAGTTTTGCATTGAATATATACAGGGGTGTGAGACACCTGTTCTACGTGTGAGACACCTCTGAGACATTTGTGAGACATATGTGAAACAACTGTCGCACGACCGGAAAAAAGTAAATCAACACCCCTATGTAAATCCTTATGGGAATTTGCGGCAGAAGCAACATAGCTTATCTACTTGCAAGATTCGAGCATATAATATCGTATATTAGTAGTTAAGCAACAAGAGTTCTGGATCGCCCCCCGCGGTAATTG
Source organism: Othius punctulatus (assembly GCA_951805005.1). Taxonomy (NCBI): domain Eukaryota; kingdom Metazoa; phylum Arthropoda; class Insecta; order Coleoptera; family Staphylinidae; genus Othius; species Othius punctulatus. The sequence goes on from OX638145.1 coordinate 19,887,038, forward strand.
ATTAAACCGCGGATCAAAACGCGGATTAAATTAAACGAAATCTTCGTGGGGGGCGATCCAGAACTCTTGTTGCTTAACTACTTATATTACAAAAATAAAATCTCATGTCATTAAAATAAATATCATCGAAAATCAAGTATGTACAGTCATGCTCACAGAAATCTAGTACAAACAATTTGACATTGCTATATCAAATTGCTATTGTAACCTAATTTATTGTACTAGATTTATGTGAGCATGACTGTACTCCATGATGTTATACCTTCATCTTTGAAAACTCCGATATCCAATCATTAATAACAATACTCGTAGGCAATAACACAAACTAAATAAAAATCTGAATTTCTCACAATTTTTTTTTTAAATCACTGATTGTGGAAAATTTATTTAACTCTATTATATTTCATAATACCTAGCCCTAAGATAGGTAGGTACTTAATCCAACAAACATTCATTTATTAAGTTCAAAACTGCAGCATTTCGAGGACGTTGAAAAATAAATCAAATTGACACGTTAGTTTAAATCAACTGAGTAAATTTTCTCCTGAAATGCACAAAAACTTATGTTTTTGATCTGTTATCATCCACAATCATCCATAAATGCAAAATTTTTAGAAGGTAGCAGCCTATAAGTCTGACATGATTTGCCTTTTCCACGACTATTTCATAATAAATGCAGCAAATCTTTCAAAGAAGGCTGAAAACGTAAATCGCCTCTATTCAAATTTCATAATAAATAACACTCTTCCAAAAATGCAAAATTCGAAGATAGTTACAAATGAAAATTCTATATTATGGGTTCTGAAAACAGTACAAACTTAATCTAAAATGTTACATACGTGAAACATTTACATAGGTTATTGCAAGGTGATTACATAGATTTCTCAAATTGAAAATTCTATATTTTGAGTTCTGAAAACGGAACTTTTCCACGACTATTTCATAATAAATGCAGCAAATCTTTCAAAGAAGGCTGAAAACGTAAATCGCCTCTATTCAAATTTTATAATAAATAACACTCTTCCAAAAATGCAAAATTCGAAGATGGTTACAAATGAAAATAATATATTTTGAGTTCTGAAAACTGTACAAACTTAATCTAAAATGTTACATAAGTGCAACATTTACATAGGTTATTACAAGGCGATTACATAGATTTCTCAAATTGAAAATTCTATATTTTGAGTTCTGAAAATAGTACAAACTTAATCTAAAATGTCACATAAGTGCAACATTTACATAGGTTATTGCAAGGTGATTACATAGATTTCTCAAATTGAAAATTCTATATTTTGAGTTCTGAAAACAGAACTTTTCCACGACTATTTCATAATAAATGCAGCAAATCTTTCAAAGAAGGCTGAAGAAGTAAATCGCCTCTATTCAAATTTCATAATAAATAACACTCTTCCAAAAATGCAAAATTCGAAGATAGTTACAAACGAAAATTCTATATTTTGAGTTCAAAACACTACAAACTTAATCTAAAGTGTTACATAAGTGCAACATTTACATAGATTATTACAAGGCGATTACATAGATTTCTCAAATTGAAAATTCTATATTTTGAGTTCTGAAAACAGAACTTTTCCACGACTATTTCATAATAAATGCAGCAAATCTTTCAAAGAAGGCTGAAAACGTAAATCGCCTCGATTCAAATCGTTGAATCTTTTACATCAATCGTTGAAATTTTGCGGAATAATTGAAATTTTTACAGAAATTATTGAAAATTTGGGGAAATAATTGAAACTTAGACTGAAATATTGAAAATATTACAGGAATATTGAAACTTTCACAGTAATTGTTGATATTTTATCGAAAGAATGCAATTTTACTTTCTACGGGAATCGTTGAAAATTTTACATCAATCGTTGAAATTTTGCGGAATAATTGAATTTTTTACAGAAATTATTTAAAATTTGGGAAAATAATCGAAACTTTGACTGAAATATTGAAAATTTTACAAGAATCTTTGAAATAATGACGAATAATTGGAACAGAAAATTTGTCAGTAATCGTTGAAAATTTGACGAAAATCTAATCGTAGAAGAGTAGTACTAATAATTATTGTTATTTTAGTGTCCTAGTGGTATGTACCTAATGTTCACTTTACTTATTATTTGTAATGTATGTAAAATTGAAGTTTTTTCCGTTAAATAAATAAATAAATAAATACAGCAAAACTTTCATTTATTCATAAACTATGTTTAAAATTCAAAAATTTCGAGGTTAAATAATAAAATTGCCAAGTAGTTGAACCTCCATAAACATTGCAACATTTTCAGAGGGTTGTCATCTAAATTTGTCAAAACATTCGCCTCTTTTCCGATAATATTATAATAAATCCAGCAAACTTTAAATATTCCACATATAATTCTCCCAGAAAAAAAAACCTCAAATCATTCGCCCCTTTTCTGAATATATTACATATAATAAATCCAGCAAACTTTCAAAATTCCACATATAATTCTCCCAGAAAAAAAAAATCTCAAATCATTTGCCCCTTTTTCGAATATATTACATGTAATGAATCCAGAAAACTTTCAAAATTCCACAAACAAGCAAAATCTTTTCTTCCAGAAAAGCAAAATTTACAGATGGTTGCATATTAAAATTCTACGTTTTGCCTTCATCTTCCAGAATAGCAAAATTTACAGATCGTTGCATATTGAAATTCTACGTTTTGCCTTCAGAAAATGCACCAAAACCTTCTATATTGATTCAAAATACTTCATAAATGCAATATATATACAGAGCTCTCAAGAAAGTGATGTCCACTTTCCTGACTAGTTCCGACGAAATAAAGACATATGATGACATTTGAAATACAAATTATTTGCTTGTATCCTAGGAAACATTTTGGCAATGTTGCACAACATATTTGATTTGAAGCTTTAATTTAGATTTGATATATTTGACTTATTTTCAACATATTTGATTTAGATTTAGAACAGTGTCATCTACTAGTATCTAACCTAAAAGTTGACATCACTTTCGTGAGCGAACTAGTATTTTAAATTCTAATATATTTTAAACGTTTATAAATTATATTTTAAGCATTTATAAATTTCTGCATCTCCGCATTACTAAACATATTTATGTATATTTAAAATATATTTTACTTTAATGTAATGCATGATAATCGCCAAATTATGCAATAAATTATTTTTCACTTAACACTTTAAATTCACGCATTACTGGATTTTAAACACGTTGAATAATAGCTTTAGTTATATACGCAATGTTATTAATCTAATTAATTACATAATTGTGTAATTATGCAGCAAATGAATTATGATTTGCACTAGTTTTACAATTGCCGAGTGAGCTTAATACAGTATTACGCAGGATTGTTGAGTCAATGGACACGATTAATTAGTGTGCGTGCTATTATTATGTGGTATGAGCAGAACGTCTATATGCATATGAAGTTTTGGTGCATTGAATAATCTGCTGTTTAAATAATACGATGAACATGTTATTGCCGTTGGTACAATAGCAAACTTTCTATTATAATGAAGTGTAAATTGCAGTGATCATTAAAACTTTCTATGCTACAGAAAATTCACAAGCTTGTAAATATAAATCCGTTTCTTTGTAAGTGTATGGTTATTCCATATTCAAAGTCGGTACAAACAAGCGAAAAATAAAAAGCTTGAACTTGCGTGACTTTGGGGTGATGAAACAAGCAATAAAAATAAAATGTGCTCACAACGATTATTTGATGTAAGAGTGAAAAGCTTTGCATGGAGCTTTAATCCGGCTCATGGCAACGCTTCAGCAGATCTCGTTATCAAGCTTAGTCCTCATAATTTCTATGCCTAATTAAAAATGCCCGAGAATTGCTTTGCGACCCGCTGAAAAGGCATTCAGCGACTGCATCAAAAAGAAGTAATAAAGTACCCACACCTCATCTTTCAAGTCACGGTCCTCGCAGTAATGAACTCGCGGCGAGGCGAATGAACAAGAGCTCGAAAACTCGGGGCCACTTGTTAAAATATGTTTTCCGATGAAATCTTAAGCAACCCTGAAAGCCGTCGAGTGGAAGAAGTCACGTCGCCGCCAGAAGAGCACTGCCCTGGACGGGGGTGGGTTGCTCATTATATCTCCACTGAGTGGCGAGGAGTGCCAGCGAAGGTCGACGGGGCGAAATTCATTAAAGCGATTACATAAAATTCGTCGAATTCCTCGGCGGAAAAGTCACTTCCTCAGGAAGGAGCAGTGGATGATGAAAGGAATTGGAAAGGAATTGCTGGGTTATTAATTATTCCTTTGTTGTTACCGAAAATTGTATTTCAGGAGAAGCTGCTGTAAAGACTTGATTGAACTGAGCTGTAGGACATTAATAATAATAATAATAATATATTAGTATTGGCACACCGCTGAACAAAATGTCCCTCTGAAACAAAATGTTGACACATGAAGACGAGCATCATCTTCATCTTGCAATATGTTAAAAATGTTAAAAAATAAAATTGTCGATGAAAGCATAACTTCATACGACTTGTCCCTAATATAAATTCAACGAACATTGTTGATATTCAAGAAAAAATTTAGATATCAGTATAAATTCGATAAAAATTGTAGATTTTTGAAGATAAATTGTTGATCAAGTAACAAAAAATGTCGACAAAATAAATTCAACAAAACCTTTTGATTACATTATAAACTTAATAAAAATTGTCATAACTTCGATAAAACTTTTCGATTACGTCACAAATTCAAGAAGAAATGTCCCGATTTTCATAAATTGAATAAACATAATAAATGAATAATTGAAATAAATAAATGAAAATGAAAATGAAAATAATAAATGAATAATTGAATAATAAATTCGACAAAACTTATTTATGATATTATAATCAACATTCGACGATGTCAAATTGTCGATTAATAATTCAGCAATATGCACTGACTATGTCATAAATTCAGTAAAGATAACATTGTCGATCATATAACTTCACAAGAATTGTCACTTATTCAATGAAAATGTTAGATGACATTATAAATTCTATAAACAAACAAAATTGTCGATCATTCAATAAACATTGTAGACGACATAATAGATTCAACAAAATCTTTCGATTACATTATAAAGTTAATAAAAATTATCATAACTTCAATACAACTGTTCGAAGATGTCATAAATGCAACGAAAATTGTCACAAATGCAACAAAAATGTCATGATTATCATACATCCAATAAAAAATATCGATGATATTATAAATTCAACAAAATTTATTGATGATATTATAATTAACAAAAAATATTACTAATACCAATTATTAAAATAACTAATGTCGTCGATGTCAAATTGGCAATTAATAAAGCTTAAAGTTAACTGATACTGTTGGTATTATGAACTCACTGATAAATTCACTTGATAAACATAAACATTTTAGATGATATAAATTCTATAAAACTATCGATTATTCAACGAAAATGGTAGACAACATAAAATCTGCTAATATTGTCCAAGAAGTCGTAAGTACGACTATTTAATCTTCAGTTGTCTTCGATATTATTCATTCAACAAGGTTGTTAAGGATATCATAAATTCAATAAGAAAATGTCGATGATATTATAATTCAATCAATCGATGATCTCAACAAAAAACTCAAACTTAACTCAACTCATCTCAACTCAAACAAAACTTTATTACCCTTTATTAATTTATTAATTATATAAAAAAAAAACAGTTAGTCAAAAGTTGTGGATTAAATAATAAGTACGTCAAGACTTGACGTACAAATTGACCTAAATTGTCGAAATCAACACAGACCCAACAAAAGCTGTCCATTATATTACAGGTTCAGAAGAAAATTTTCGGTAATTCAATAATAATTGGACATCATAAATTCAAGAACAATTGAAATTTTTACACAAATTATTGAAAATTTGGGGAAATAATTGAAATTTTGATTGAAATATTGCAAATATTACAGGAATATTGAAACTTTCACAGTAATTGTTGATATTTTAATGGAATAATGCAATTTTTACAGAAATAATTCAACATTTCTAGGAAATCGTTGAAAATTTTACATCAATCGTTGAAATTTTGCGGAATAATTGAATTTTTACAGAAATTATTTAAAATTTGGGGAAATAATTGAAACTTTGACTGAAATATTGAAAATTTTACAAGAATCTTTGAAATAATGATGAATAATTGGAACAGAAAATTTGACAGTAATCTTAAGAGTAGTATTAATAATTATTGTTATTTTAAATTTAATAATTCTTCAAGAAAATTGTCGGTAATTCAATAATAATTGGACATCATAAATTCAACAAAATTTGTTGTAAATATCGTCGGCTTACAAGTGAAATCACTTGTATTTAAAAAACTATAGGATGTGAGAAACTGCAATTTAAGTATTATATTCTGCTGTTACCTTTCCTACTCAGTCATTGAAAGAGTTAAGAATTTTGAAGATCGGCTACAGGACCCTTTACTATGCCCCTACTGAACCTGAGACTTGTTACAATTTAATTCTGTAATTTTTAAAGAAATAATTCAATATTTCACGGAAATCGTTGAAAATTTTACATCAATCGTTGAAATTTTACTGGATAGTTGAAACTTTTACAGAAATAATTGAAAATTTGGGGAAATAAATTGAGAGTTTAACTGAAATATTGAAAATTTTACAGTAATTGTTGAAATTTTATCGGAACAATGCAATTTTTACAGCAATAATTCAACTTTCCACGGAAATCGTTGAAACTTTTACATCAAGCGTTAAAATTTTGCGGAATAATTGATTTTTTTACAGAACTGATTGAAAATTTGGGGAAATAATTGAAATTTTGATTGAAATATTGAAAATTTTACAGTAATATTGAAAATTTTACAGTAATCGTTGATATTTTAACGGAATAATGCAATTTTTACAGAAATAATTCAATATTTCACGGAAATCGTTGAAAATTTTACATCAATCGTTGAAATTTTACGGGATAGTTGAAACTTTTACAGAAATAATTAAAATTTGGGGAAATAAATTAAAAGTTTGACAGAAATATTGAAAATTTTACAGTAATTGTTGAAATTTTATCGGAACAATGCAATTTTTACAGCAATAATTCAACTTTCCACGGAAATCGTTGAAACTCTTACATGAAGCGTTGAAATTTTGCGGAACAATTGAATTTTTACAGAAATGATTGAAAATTTGGGGAAATAATGGAAATTTTGATTGAAATATTGAAAATATTACAGAAATATTGAAAATTTTACAGTAATCGTTGATATTTTAATGGAATAATGCAATTTTTACAGAAATAATTCAACATTTCATGGAAATCGTTGAAAATTTTACATCAATCGTTGAAATTTTACGGGATAGTTGAAACTTTTACAGAAATAATTGAAAATTTTGGGAAATAAATTGAAAGTTTAACTGAAATATTGAAAATTTTACAGTAATTGTTGAAATTTTATCGGAACAATGCAATTTTTACAGCAATAATTCAACTTTCCACGGAAATCTTTGAAACTTTTACACCAAGCGTTGAAATTTTACGGAACAATTAAAAATTTTTACAGAAATTATTTAAAATTTGGGGAAATAATTGAAACTTTGACTGAAATATTGAAAATTTTACAAGAATCTTTGAAATATTGACGAATAATTGGAACAGAAAATTTGACAGTAATCGTTGAAATTTTGACGAAAATCTTAAGAGTACTACTAATAATTATTGTTATTTTAGTGTTTCAGTGGTATGTACACTTTACTTATTATTTGTAATGTATAAAAAATGAAGTTCTTTTCCGTTAAATAAATAAATACAGCAAAACTTTTAAAACTTACTCATAAACTATGTTTAAAAATAAAAAATTTCGAGGTTAAATAATAAAATTGCCAAGTAGTTGCCAAGAACCTCCATAAACATTGCAACATTTTCAGAGGGGTGTCATCTATATATATATATATATATATATATATATAAACAATCTTTAATAGGCTATTAGGTGTCATCTAAATTTCTGAAATCATTCGTCTCTTATTTGAAAATATTATAATAAATCCAGTCAACTTTCAAAATTCCACATACAACTCCCAGAAAAAAAAATCTCTAATCATTCGCCCCTTTTTCGAATATATTACATATAATAAATCCAGCAAACTTTCAAAATTCCACATACAATTCTCACAGAAAAACAAAATTTGCAGATTCTATATTCAAAGTCTACGTTTAGCCTTCAGAAAATGCACCAAAACCTTCTATATTCATTCAAAATACTTCATAAATGCAATATATACAGAGCTCTCAAGAAAGTGAAGTCAACTTTCCGAACTAGTTCCGACGAAATGACGACATATCGTCAGCTTAGTAATCTTAAGAGTAGTACAAATAATTATTGTTATTTTAAATTTAATAATTATTTAAGAAAATTGTCGGTAATTCAATAATAATTGGACATCATAAATTCAACAAAATTTGTTGTATATATCGTTGGCTTACAAGTGAAATCACTTAAGTCAAAAACTGTAAGAAGTGAGAAACTGCAATTAAAGTTTTATATTCTGCTGTTACCTTTCCTACTCAGTCATTTAATGAGTGAAGAATTTGGAAGATCGGCTACAGGACCCTTTACTATACAAATCTCAGGCTCAGTAGGGGTATACCCCTACTGAGCCTCAGATTTGTTACAATTTAGTAAACCATCAAAATAAAACTTAACTAAAAACAGAAAAAAATGAGTGTATTTCACTTGTAAGCCGACGATATATAAACAATCTTTATTGGGCTATCGATTCCATGGGGTCTTTCCGCAACAAGTTTTAACAAGATCTATTGAATTATGTCGGAAATTCAATATATTTTTCATTTACAATAATAATTATACATGACAACATAAATTCAACAAAAGTTGTTGTAACAATATCTATTGAATTCTATCTCTTTTTTTTTTCAAGATGTGGGTTAGTATTGGAACCATAGAATGTGAATCCATAATCAGTTATGGAAGGAATGTATTCTTCTTAAGAAATGTAACTAATCGATGAATTATTAGGAAATTGAATCAACTTATTTCCCAGTTCTTGAATATGGCATTTTTGGTGGTCGATAAACAGATACAATATGAATTTTTCACTGGAATTGAAATCCCGCAGACTTCAATTCCATCAATATAATGTTGTTGTATGGTAAGATGTTTATAGATAATAGATTTTTCTAGTAAATATTATTGTTTATTTTCTAGTAAATATTATTGTATATTTTCTAGTAAATATTTTTGTTTATGAGTTTTTGACTAAATGTAATTGATTTTTATCACTGGCGTTCTAAAATTTGCCTCACTTCCTGGTTGATAACATTAGGCATGATAATTCATTAAGTAGTTCTCAATCGGATATTTTATATCTTCTTCTTAATACTGTATAATGACTTCCTCGTATGTGCACAATTGCACAACTATTAAATGCCAATTTAAAATAACCACCGTAACAAGCATTCCTCGTGTGCAGCAACAATATGGCATCCGCATTTTCTTTACATTTGAAGCACGCATTTAACAATTCCTATTAATTTCCATTCCCGCATGCGTTCCACAAAAGTCCCGTTCTTTGGGGGGCATTCAAGCTCCCATTGTCGGCGGTAATAAATGACGGTCTGCGTTACGTGCAAACGTACAAATGTTATCCGTGCCATTAATAAATATTACCACAGAGACGGCCATTCATCATTTTTCCCGATGCAAAGCGGGCAGAATTAAAAAGCCTCCCTTGTGCCATGTCTGAAGGCTTCACTTCTCCCGGCGTTAATTGCGGACGTCGGTGGAGTTGCCCTTTAACGCCGCCGGCAGTTGCAGGAGGCGTCAATCAAATCCTGAAAAGTGTATAAATAGTACGGCGAGTCACGCGAGCAGGCTGGGAAATTTATGTGTGAATTAGCGAGCAGGCGATAAATTCGGCGGAGTTTTTGTTTCGACGTATTAGTTTTACGGCCGCTGTCGTTATTGCTTTTTTTCCGGGCTCCGGTCTCCGGAGTTTTCGCGAGTAATCTACTTTGATAAAGTCGCTCCGGGTTTAATGTATGCGCCATGGCGTTACAAATGAAATGTCACCTTCCCCCGCCCAGAAAATCATTTCCTCGAACCCCCAGAAACGACAAGAACATTATAACGTAGAACATTACTGCATATAAAGTTTAGGATTACATCAATTACAAATTCCCAATTTTGGGAACAATTCTGTAAAGCGACAGAACTGAAGATATTCACTGTCGAAATGTACATTAAAATAATTAATGTTTTTGTAAAACAAAAAAAAAACATAATATTACCTTCTGAATTACATATTTATATATATTTTTAAATTAAAGTTGATTAGTGCAGCACGCTGCTTAGTTAAATTTCAGAAATTTAAATACAGGAAATTATGTTGCCAGTCGTACAGCTGCTTATATTAATGAAATATTTTTACTCGGCTCACCAAACTTTGAGAAACGCTGACGCTTACAATTTAATTAATTAATTACATTAATTGCTCTGCTGTAAATTTCAGCAATTCCAACCTCTATATAATTTTTAATTATGCTAATAGTTTCACACACAGAAAAAAAACATATATTTTTACACATCTGCCTTCCGCACAACATAATCCATTTGTTTCTTTTGTTGCAGGTGAGTTTTCCCATACATTTCGCCAGCCAAGCAGACGTCGTAAGTAGTAAATCGAGCGTTTTGTTTAACCGACATTGTAATTTGCTAATTGAGTCAATTATCTAGGCCGCCCATTATTTAATTATGCCCGACTGTTTGTTTTATCCTCGCTTTAATTAGGGAAGGATTGCGTTAATAGTGCGATTCCGTTCAATTCAATTCGTGTGCGAAACTTTGCTTTCACTCAGAAACAAATAAACAGGAGGATAATACTTAGGCGAGTATTATGGCGTAGCTCAGAAATGCGGAAACAAGGATAATCTATTGTTCATATTGCATCCATTAACAATTTTGAATTATAGTATAATGCAATTCACATTGAAGCAGATAATGTCATTGCAAAGTGCTTCAAACTTCAAGAAGTATAATATTAAACTTTGAATTTTGTTGTGAATATAACATAATAGGTCAACATTATACTTCACGAAAATGAAAAATATAGCCACATATCGAATAACAGCACGATGATTATTATCATTCCCTTATTATTAGGTACCAATATTAATGTTACATTCGGAGTGAATTTGAAAATAATACAACTATTGAAACTATTGATTGAAGTCGAAGCCTTAACCCTGTACCTACGTCACATTTGATTGTTAGTTTCAAAGTGAAGTGCATAAAGCTTTTGTTGTGAATATAACATAATAGGTCAACATTAAATTCACAAAAATGAAAAATATAGCCACATATCGAATAACAGTACGATGATTATTATCATTCCCTTATTATTAGGTACCAATATTAATGTTACATTCGGAGTGAAATTGGAAATAATATAACTATTGAAACTATTGATTGAAGTCGAAGCCTTAACCCCGTACCTACGTCACATTTGCTTGTTAGTTTAGTGAAGTGCATAAAGCTTCTAAAACTTCTAACGATATCAATTCTGATCAATTCTGACAGATATGGTGTAGTCTATATTGTTGGAACTAGATAAACTTGAGTGTGACTTATCGCAGTTATTTGTTAGAACCGATGTGATAAAATATTTAGTTTCACTTCACTTTGCAGACGGACCAATTCTGTGCTATCTTACATAAATAGTACGAACATATTTTACCACATCGATACTAATAAATAACTGCGATAGGTTAGAAATAGGTTAATCTAGTCCCTATAAAATACGACCTATTTTACTTGTGACTGTTTTAAAATGGGTATGAAAATGGAGAGGGATTTTTGTCTAAATTGAAAATAGTTTGGAAGCAAACATAGTAAATTATTATATAATTATGCACTATAAATCATCTAATTTTATCTATAAATGAAATAAAATTAAGAACTGAATTGATATTTTTATGTTAAAACAGTTTTCGTATGTTACATGTTTCGTAAATTAGTGTTTCAAGTTGTCAAAACTGTGATATTTTTCTTCACTAACATACTGTACAAACTATGTACCTACTTTGACTTGTGTGTGCTATATAGTTCTAAATACAATAAATATTATTATAATAATTATTATTATTATATACTTGAAAGAAATTGTAATTTTAGTATTGTAAGTTCAGACAAGTGGAGGCTTCCTTACAAGGATGGTCAATGAGCCTTGAAAAAAATATGTGCATTTGTACTCATTTGTGTCTCAAAAATAACAAATAACAAACAATAATCAAAAATATCAGGTGTTATGGATAAAATACTACGAAAAATTATTATTATTATTTATAGGTGATGTTGATTATGCACTTCAGGTTATAAATAAACGAATTTATCGATGTTTATACATGGACTAGTTGGACTTTTTTTTTTTAATAATTGTCATTTTATTGATTATTATATGTATCATCAATAAGTTTTGTTGAATTTATAATATCAACGACATTTTTTTATTGAATTTATCATATGCATACATTTTTTGTTGAATTTATGACATAATCAATAATTTTGGCTGAAAATATCATTGAAACATTGATAACGTTTGTTAAAAAGGAGGAACATTTTGGTAGTTTAATAATAATGGAAATGATAATAATAATCTTACTGTTCTTAGATATGTGACGATATTTTTAGTTTTTATTTTCATGACATGCTTTTGTTTAAAAATAGGAAAAGTATTGTTAACTAATACAAATCATTTTCGCTGAATTTGTGATACTATTGAGACATTACGAATTATTATTATTATCAACCATTATCAGTAAGGAAATCGGGCAATAGAGCGAGCATATTTGATATTTTGTGTCAAATATAATTTTCAAACATATAATTTAATTTACGAAAACCTCTGATGATGGCTGAATTTTAAGCCGAAACTAGTCGGGATAAATAAATAAATAATTACTAGAAGATACCAGAAAGTATAAAAAAAAAAAAAACAAATAGCAATAATCAAAAATATCTGGTGTCTTGGATAAAATACTAACAAAAATTATTATTATTATTATTATTAACAATTTTCCGTAAGGAAATCAGGCTATACAGCGAGCGCTTAACGGCCAACGAGCGAAACCGGCAGAACAATAGTCTTCAAATTTGTAAATTTGCGGTTGGGTTCGTCGCTTGACCTAGCAATATGGGCATAGGGTCTCCAGCGCCATGTTACATTAAGGCACGTCATTTCCTTCAGGATTGATTTTTTTTAAATCTGTTTCCGGAATTTGGAGGCCTTATAATTGGTTATTATGCTCTCAAAAAATTGTTTCGCCATCTTATGAAACTGTAGAGATATTCACATGTAAATCCGAAATTTTGCAATATAACATTTCCCCAACAACAAAAGTTGTCAATGTCTCAATAATATCACAAATTCAGCGAAAATGATTTGTATTAGTTAACAATACTTTTCCTATATTTAAACAAAAGCATGTCATGAAAATAAAAATTAAAAATATCGTCACATATCTAAGAACAGTAAGATTATTATTATCATTTCCTTTATTATTAAACTACCAAAATGTTCCTCCTTTTCAACAAAGTTGTCGATGTTTCAATGATATTATAATTTCAGCCAAAATGATTGATTATGTCATAAATTCAACACAAAATGTATGCATATGATAAATTCAATAAAAAAATGTCGTTGATATTATAAATTCAACAAAACTTATTGATGGTACATATAATAATCAACAAAAGAAGCCAATTATTTAAATAAAAATGTATAACAAACAGTAAGATGATTATTATCAGTCCATTATTATTAAGACACAAAAATTTTCCTCCTTTTCATAAAAAGTTATCAATATTTCAATGATATGATAAATGCAGCGAAAATGACTGATTATGTCATAAATTCAACAAAAAATGTATGCATATTAGAGATGGGCGAAATCGTTACTTTTGGATACTTGTAACGAATCGTTACTTTCAGTACGAATACTCGTTACTCAGTATTCGTTACTCGGTACTTGGTAAGAACCGATCGCGTATCGGATCTAGTTAGTAAGTAACGATGTGCGGTATTGTACCGACTACCGAGTTGCGCAGTGTGCGGGTTTGGGAGCGTGCGAATCGTTCCTTTCGGTACAAATACTCGTTACTCAGTGTTCGTTACTCGTTACATGGCAAGAACCGATCGCGTATCGGATCCAGTTAGTAACGATGTGCGGTATTGTACCGACTACCGAGCGGCGCAATGTGCGGGTCTGCGAGCGGATCTACGAGGATTCTTTGCAATCAACGAATAAGCGATAAAATTAAAATATTTATTTAAATATGAACATTTATTATAACTTACACTATTATTTACTATTAGAACTACATTCGTACTACAAATTTTTGTATTGCATATATATGAGAAACCAACATTTATTTTCGCTATTAATTGCACTAAAATGCAACCATAAACTACTTCGTTTTCTAGATAACATTATAAAAAGTCACGAAACCACAGTAACATAAATGTAATGTAAACAAAACTTATAAAATTGCCCGGTAAGAAATACTCGGTTCGGCTGTTCTCTATAGTAACGAGTAACGAGTATTATCGTTGGTTCGGATTTTCGCACTATGCGGGACTATGCGGCTGGGCCGGTACTCGCGACCAATCGAATAGTAACGAGTAACGAGTATTTATATATTCTGGTACTCGTTACTTCGAATACTTGAATGTAACGAATACTTATGTAACGAATAGTTACTATTCGCCCATCACTAATGCATATCATAAATTCAATCAAAAAATGTCGATGATATAATAAATTCAACAAAACTTGTTGATGACACATATAATAATCAACAAGAGAAGCCAATTATTTTAATAAAAATGTATGTATATCATTAAAAATAAAAATAAATAAAAATGTACTCACATATCGAAGAATAGTAAGATGATTATTATCAGTCCCATTATTATAAAGACACCAAAATTTTCCTCCTTTTCATCAAAAGTTATCAATGTTTCAATGATATTATAAATGCAGCAAAAATGATTGATTATGACATAAATTCAACAAAAAAATTATGCATATCATAAATTGAATCAAAAAATTTCGATGATGTTATAAATTTAACAAAACTTATTGATACATATAATAATTAACAAAAAATTCCAATTATATAAAAAAAATGTATGCAAACATAAATTCAATCAAAAAATGTCAATGATATTATAAATTCAACAAAACGTGTTGATGAAACATATAATAATCAACAAAAAGGCCAATTATTTGAAAAAAATGTCGTGCATATAATAAATTCAATAAAAAAATGTCGATGACAAAAATTGGCAATGTTTCAATAATGTCACAAATGGAGCGAAAGTGATTTGTATTAGTTAACAATACTTTTCCTATTTTTAAACAAAAGCATGTCACGAATATGAAAATTGAAAATATCGTCACTGATCGAAGAACAGTAAGATGATTATTATCATTCCCTTTATTATTATGACAACGAAAAAAAAAAACAAACAGAATGGTGTTGGACTATGGGGTGATTTAAGTATGAGATTTTTTATACTGGATAGAAAAAGGTCCGTCAGAATGTCAGCACTCAAATGGCTTATTTGAAAAATCAAAGAAGCGTTTTGCAAACCAAGACAGATATTGCTCAAAATCTTGTTTTATCTCAAAAGGGCTAATGGTAAAAAATATTGCAGATAATGGTTATTATATTCGCCAGAAACTGGTCGTGTATACTGTTTCGTGTGTAAACTCTTTGAAATACTTCTTCACCATTATCATCCAATGGATTTTGTGATTGGCGTAACACCTATTTAGTTCAAAGTCATGAAAACTTTGTAGACCATAGAACAGCTTCGGTAACATATCTTACAAGAACACGTGGGTCAACAATGGACTGCCAACTAGCATAACAGATAAATAATAAGGCAGTACTGGAAAAATGTTCTTGAACGAATTGTAGCAGTCATAATTACTATGGCGAGGTTTACCTTCCAGAGGAGATACAGAAACATTTGGTTCTCCTCTCAATGGCAATTTCCTTGAATAACTCGAACATATAGCAAAATTTGATCCTTTCTAGCAAGCCATGTTAAAAAAATTGGGTTTTTTTTTCATTCTTAACAAAAGTAAAAGCTACAGAAGAAGAGATTCGTGAAGGAGTTAGCGGTTTATGGCAAACATATCCAGAAGGTGTGGATCTTATAGGAGAAGTCAAGCATTTTCATCAATATGTTAGACATAGTCAAGCCTATGGTTCAGCGGAACATATTTTCATGAGATTAGATAATAGCCGTTGTAAATTGTGCCTTTTAAAAGAACTTTTGTTTCTTTTTACCAGTTTGAATTTTTAAGTTTGTTGTGAATAAAAATGATTTTAAGTTAAATATTTATTATTTCACTATTTATATACTTCATGTTGTTTAAAATAATGCTTATCTTACTGCCACAGTAAGCCTGTAATCATGGATTCATATCGTGTATCCTTTACAAGTGTTCGGTCCTTATGTAAGTTATTTGGTTAACATAAAATTATACAGTCCAAATAGAGAACATTATGGTAAGTCCCGTATTTCCTTTCGTGGGATTGTTTATAAACGTGGATCGAATTGCGTAACTTCCCATAAACCATCGGTGCGCGGATTAAACTGGGACACAGTAGAGTGTGAAATTGGGCGGCCTGAGAGATGCACCGGAGAGAGAGAGTCGTCGAACTCCATTGCACAACGAAACAATACAATGCCCGAGATGGCCCGTAATTGTACTTGTTTGGGCGCATATTTTATCATAACGCCCCCGAAACCGGCGCATCCACCTGTTCGCTCCCGGAGGTCGATTTGATTTTAAACTCGTTACGGAGAGTTTTGCGTACGGCGGACCATTATAATTTATATTATGCCCGGTTTATAATAGCACAATGGAATTTGCTTTGCGCACATGACGTTATTAGTAATTGTGCGGTGGCTCGTAATTTTAAATACACAATCCGGTTTTGTGATGGCAAAATTTAACACATATTGTTACACGTAATTGACTGACAAATATCACATCCAGCGCCATAATGAAAGCTTGTTTGTAATCTACTTATAATTTTCATGCTTTTTTGTCATTCAAACGTATGAATTAGATTTCTGATTTTCATTTGAAATAATCGGCAATTTAAAATAAAATCCCTTTTATGTCCACAAATTCTATTATAAATGCTTTTCCGATTATGAGTTATTTAAATAATATTCTGCATCAAAGGATGCACATCCAACGCAAAATGCCAAAGTTCATTTCAATATTCCGCATTGTATCTAGATGTATTGTAATCAAAAGGCTTTTCCGAAATATCCATTGTTGAATAAAATATACTAGCAGACGATAAATATACATCACCAAACACGGAAGCTTTTTGCACAAACTATTTATGCTTTTAACTATTGCTGAAATTTTTTCAATATTTACTGCGAAATTTGCAATTTTACATTTTCAATTATTTCCTTCAAATTTTCAATTATTCCAGTAAAAATTCCAATTAATCTGCGAAATTTTCAATATTTACTGCAATTATTTCTGTAATATTTCCAATTATTTCTACAAAAATTCCAATTATTCTGTTGGCGTTATTATTCAACACAATGTTTTTCAAACAAATAGTGAATATATGTAAATATACGATAAGTATTGTAGTTCTGCATTTCCAGGTGTAATTGAATACTAAGTAAATAACAGGGTGCTGTTATGGTAAATGAAATACAATATTTTAATTACTTCCTCACACTTGAATCTCAAAAACTATATCACAGATGATTCTCAATAACTTGTATGTTGCGTATAATAAAAATCTATAAAAAAACTTGCTGAAAACTAGTATACTAGCGAATATTATAAAGGTGGTGTATCAAATCAAATATTTGTAGTGCTGCTAATATCAAGTATTAACGTTCCAGATAATTTAAACTCAAAATATTAATAGCAATAACTATGGTGTACTATATTCATTTATTTAATTATTTGTAAATCTTTCAATATAATATTCACGCACAAGTGTTTAGAAAACGCTTCCGTGGATCATCCATTTATATGCAACCATATGTATTCTTTGTACAACAAACTTGTAATATTATTATTATTATTTTTATAGTTTTCAATTATTTTTATTTCTTTTAACTGTCATAAAAAAAACATGTAGATTATGTAAGTATCTATACCTAAGCCTCGTTTACATTTGGAAAGTTTACTGGCGGAAAGTACTTACCGCCAGTAAACATACGATATGTAAACCAGAAAAACGTCTTACTTTCTTGTTTAGTTTCTTTCTTGACAGACGTTTTTCTGGTTTGCACATCGTAAATTAACTGGCGGTAAGTACTTTCCACCAGTAAACTCTCCAAATGAAAACGAGGCTTTAAGCCTTAGGGACATTTGGAAAGTTTACTGGTGGAAAGTACTTACCGCCAGTAAACATACGATGTGTAAACCAGAAAAACGTCTGTCAAGAAAGAAACTAAACAAGAAAGTAAGACGTTTATCTGGTTTACACATCGTTAGTGTACTGGCGGCAAGTACTTCCAGCCAGTAAACTTTCCAAATGTAAACGAGACTTTACAGAGTTTTTTCGATTGCCTTTCACCATCAGTTATGTTTCACTTGATCTCAAATGCTTTTCCATGTATGACATGTATATGTCAAATTATTTTCATTATTTATAAAATGCTTCTCCCTGATCAAATATTCAATCCATCTCAACCAGAGGGAAAAGCATTTGATAAATAGTGAAAACAATTTGACATATGGGGAATAAACCAGAAAATCGCCTGTCAAGAAAGAAACTAAACAAGAAAGTAAGACGTTTTTCTGGTTTACACATCGTTAGTTTACTGGCGGCAAGTACTTCCCGCCAGTAAACTTTCCAAATGAAAACGAGACTACAGAATTTTTCGATTGCTTTTCACCATCAGTTATGTTTCACTTTATCTCAAATGCTTTTCCATGTATGACATGTATATGTCAAATTATTTTCACTATTTATAAAATGCTTCTCCCCGATCTAATATTCAATCCATCTCGACCAGAATGAAAAGCATTTGATAAATAGTGAAAACAATTTGACATATGAGGAATACATTTGAAACAATATTGACAAGAGAGAAAAGCATTTGAGATAAAGTGAAACACAACTGATACATGGTGAAAAGCAATCGGAAAACTATGTACTATCTGTTGCAAATAAATGATTATTATTATTATTATGGTTATTAATAATGAAAACAATGCTGGAATTTTATAAATTTGCTTATTTTAAGTTTTTTTTACTTGTATTAAATTTCGTGAATAAAATACCTCATACTTTTCATACCTCAAAATTTGCATACACATATTTAGAATATTACGAGACTTTTGTAGATCGTTTTGAAACTTCTGGAATTCTCAACATTGAAGTTTATGTGAACATTTATTAACTTTCAGATTTTTTTATCGCTTTGTTAGTATACTCTTATTATTGCAATTTTCATAAAATTCAACATCTGATCTAGAAATAAACTCCTCGTGGATTGTGATTATATGATTTTTATTTATAAATTCTTCGAAACTTTAACTTAAAACTTTGAACAAGAATTGACGCTGCTATTTTAAGTTTTCTTACTTGTATTAAATTTCGTGAATAAAATACCTCATACTTTTGGGTATACAAATTTTGAATATTACGAAACTTTTGTAGATCGTTTTTAAACTTCTGGAATTCTCAACATTGAAGTTTTTGTGAACATTTAACTTTCTGAATTTTTTATCGCATTGTTAGTATACTCTTATTATTGCAATTTTCATAAAATTCAACATCTGATCTAGAAATAAACTCATCGTGGATTGTGATGATATGATTTTTTTTTTTATAAATTCTTAACTTTGAACAAAAATTGATGATTATAACAATGGGCTTCACTATTCGGTAGATTTTTGAAAATTGGATTTGATACAATTGAAATTTGTCAGTCACCAAAAATATGACTGACTATATCATATGAGTGTACTGACTATAATTAATTTCCATTTATAATTTATTGGTGATGATACAATAAGTTGTTTACACAAGGCAAGATTTACAAAGTAGTAATTAGTACTCAATAAAATAGTACTGCAATAACACAAATTTTACTATTGACTGTCACATTTTCATTATTTTCAATTATTATTTCAAATTTTTAATACTTTAATTTACTTTGAATTACTTTCTACTTTAATAATAAGTTGTACTCCTACAATAATATCAATTAAAATTGCTAAACTCGCTATTATGTCTTTCAGTTTTTCAATTACGTATATCAAATATAATTCTGAGAAATTTTTAAATATTCTTTCAAAATATCGTGTCAAAATATGTTGAATATGGTCAATGAAAATAATCGCTTGTCGAATTTCGATTTGGCAAAACTTTTTCCAAACTATAAACATGGTGTATTGCGTGAATTTTTCGATTAAATTAATTTTACTGTTGTCAACGTATGCAATGTGGCAATTATGTTATTTTAATTTTCAATTTATGTAAAATTTAAAAGTATTCTAGAAACATTTTAACTATAATTATGTATAACAATGTATGTTTGTTAACATTTCGATTCAATTTTCATTCATTTCTGTCAATTTTATTACTATTTGGGTAAAATAATACATTAACTCTTTGAACATTTCAACGATTGCGGTATAATTTTCAATACTAAATGTAAAGTACTCAGTACTAAATGTAAATTGAATGTAACAGTTATTATAACCAGAGAATTTTTGGCGAAGATTAAGTTTACATAATATTTAAAATATACACTTTTCAAGTATTTTCCCAATTTTACTGTAACCTGTAACTATTTCAAAGATTACTGTAAATTTTTCAACATATCTGTCAAATGTTCAATATTTTTCAATTATTTTTCAATGCTTTGTGTATAGCAACACCAATAGTTGACTACAATTATTACTAGGCAATGAATCATATTGATTTTGTCCGGCATGTAACACAGACCCTATGCAGGTAATGGGAATCGAAATATATCCACAAAATTATAACCACGGTGTTTGAAGCGATCATCTAATCCGATTGGTGAGTAAAATCCAGGTGCGGATTTTTTTTTAAATACTACAAATCACAAAAAAAAATTCAAATAAATTAACAAATGGCGAACGAAAAAAGCCAAATACAAGAGGTGAAGCATCTAACTACCTCCTTCAACTTCAAAGATTAGAAACGACTTTATTGTCAATGCCATGCTAGATATGTTATCTCAATTTAACGTATAAAGTAATAAGCTACAATAGTCTGAGATCGATCTATCAACCGTATCAGTATACAATGTATAAGAACAAAATTTAAATCTTGATTCTATACCTTTTCAAGTTAAAATTGAGACCAATCAAGTTCAAGTTGAGACCAATCAATTTCAAATTGAGGCCAACTAATTTCAAATTGATACCAATAAATTTCAAATTGATACCAATCAATTTCAAATTGATAAAAATCAATTTCAAATTGAGATCAATCAATTTCAAATTGAGGCCAATGAAGTTCAAATTGATACCAATCAATTTCAAATTCAAGTTGACTCTAAGCAATATCATAATCATAATAAATTTGATTTGTTTACTCTCAACTTGATATTGTTTGGTGTCAATTTGATTTTGTTTAGTCTCAAGTTGAAATTGATTGGTCTCAATTTGACATTGATTGGTATCAATTTGAACTTGATTGGCCTCAATTTGAAATTGATTGGTCTCAATTTGAACTTGATTGGTCTCAATTTGAAATTGATTGGTCTCAATTTGAACTTGATTGGTCTCAATTTGAACTTGATTGGTCTCAATTTGAACTTGAAAAGGTATAGAACAGTCATAAGTCTCGTCAATGCAATATTTCATAATTAAATACGCCGGTTATACAAATCTGCGCATATAATAAATTAAACATTTAGGCAACTCTCTCGAGTATATCCGTGATAAATCAGATCTAATTAAACGGAACGTGAGCTTTTGCCAGTCTGATATCTGTTTTCATTTGCACGAGTTTCGGACGGGCAATTCTGGTTTTCAGGTGTATTTTGAGCTTTGTTGTCCCGTGCAGATCGCGTTTAATTAAATTCGTGTTGCACGCTGCACGGGCATATTTCGCCCTTCATATTATCAAAACCGTGCTGTAATTGCCCGGCTGTTCATTACCCTAATTGCCCCCTCGAGGGGCGAAGGTCGGACGTAATTAAATTTAAAAGAGGGAATTAAGCGAATTGCCAGGAGTTACATTCGGAGATATTTCATTTTTGGTCTGATCTCAACAAATTACAGTATTATATTACAGTACTTTGTAGTTAGTTTGCTAAGTTTGGTCCGGAGAAGTTTCATTAATATTCAATGCAATCTTTGGGAAAGGTGACATAAAATCTTGGCATAAAATTTCAATATATAGTTTTAGATTTTTCTGCAACTACTTTAATTATTCCAATAATTTATGTAAAAAAATTGTACATCCTTAATCTTGATAAATTTAAAATTTTACATTTTATTAAATTTAATTTGTTTATCTGTTTAATATGTTCATTTAATAATAAAAATCAGTATTTTTAACACTAATGTAGAATTGCATAATACAATTGTTTAGTGAAATATTAATATTTAATTTGATGTATTGTTTATAGAAAATAAATAATGATAACTTTGTGAGTGGGAATTAAACTTTTCAAACACATGCATGTAGTGCCAACACAAACCGCTTTTGTTTTAAATAGTAAAGTGTACATGACAACTTGCTTTGATCGATGTGCATTTGATATATCATTAAGCAATTACCCGACGAATGAGTTGCAATAAATTGATGCAATTACGTGATCGACTTATTGTGTACACTGCTTATTAATGAAGTTCTATCAGTATCTAATAACGCTAAATAACAAGGTTAAACAAATTTACAACAACTACACATTGACGTGTATTAGTGCGTGAGGGTATCTCATAAACTTAGTTGTGAATAGTTATACAAAGTTTCAAGCCGCAGTAAATTACTGTTCTTCTACTAAATCAATCTGCAATTCGTGTTGATAATTTTTATTTTAATATGTCATCGTTCTAAGTATGATACATAGTATACAACAAACTATAAACTTTACTGGGGCGTGAAATTAGTAAATTAATAATATATAGAATATAAATAAATATCAATAAATCAATAAATAAATAGTATAAATTAATAATGATGATTTTTTGTTATTTTTCTAGGAAAAAACAGGAAGCATAATTGATCACTTAAATTTTCAGAATATTATTTTTGGGTTTGCAGATTGTCTATCCATCTCGTAGGTGATCCGTCCTAGCTTCTTTTAGTTTGTCTTGGGCTTCATTCTTCAAAGGTATTCAGCTTGATAACTTTCATCACTGGCACCAGTTAGTATTAGTTACCAACATATTTCTTTCTCCTCATGAAAATCTCTGGCAGCACATTCCTTCACACCTTACAAATCGACATGCCATGTGCATATATGCATCAATACACGCCTTTCTGCATAGATATCGCGTGCTGCACAGGTCGACATCTGTCGCTATCCAGTTATCGAGGCGTAGGAATAGGAAGCTTGCGAAGGTGTGCGAATTATTCGCGACGTCGCACCGCGACACGTGAGCAAAACGATGCCAATTACCGCCGAAGTGGATAGAAAAACCAGGTGCAGAAGAGCGCATTAGGTGCCAAGTGGCGAGAAACTGTCACAAGAAGTGCTTGCGTTTAACATGCCGGCACAATGCAAGGACGTCAAGCAGGACAAGAGCTGTTGAGGAGGAAGCCTGGCTGTTTGACATACATGCCGATGCGTTATGTAACGGTGTGTAAGTCAGCCGTAAAGGATTGGATTGGTTGTGAGCAGATGTGTGAGATGGTTGAAGTGTTGATTAATTTAATTATAATTAGTACATTGTGGCGAATACAATTATGCTAATCAAATCTACTACAGATTTGACGACATCTGGTTTATATGTGCTTTATTTATATTTCATGCATTTCATCTATATTTATTGGAATAAGCCCAATAGAGGGCCATACTATATTTCTTGATTGACAAGTAGGGATTAGCTATTCCTGTAATTTCTAAAAATGAATTATTTGCAAATTTGATTTTATATTCGTGTACAGTACATCTGAAACTAATTTTCCTGAAAATTTGACAAAGTTTCAGTATTAAATAAGGGAGAATATCAAACGCTTAACTTTTTCAATTGACACGTATGGATTAGCTATTACTGAAATTTCTGAAAATTTATTATTTGCAAATTTGATATTAGATTCGTGTACAGTACACCAGAAACTAATTCTCCTCAATATTTACCAAAGTTTCAGTATTAAATAAGGGAGAAAATCAAACACTTAACTTTCTCAATTGACAAGTATGGATTAGCTATTACTGAAATTTCTGAAATCTTATTATTTGCATATTTGATATTATATTCGTGTACAGTACATCTAAAACTAATTCTCCTGAAAATTTGACAAAGTTTCAGTATTAAATAAGGGAGAAAATCAATCACTTAACTTTCTCAATTGACAAGTATGGATTAGCTATTACGGAAATTTCTGAAAATTTATTATTTGCAAATTTGATATTAGATTCGTGTACAGTACACCTGAAACTAATTCGCCTGAAAATTTAACAAAGTTTCAGTATCAAATAAGGGAGAAAATCAAACGCTTAACTTTTTCAATTGACAAGTATGGATTAGCTATTACTGAAATTTCTGAAAATTTATTATTTGCAAATTTAATATTAGATTCGTATACAGTACATCTGAACTTAATTCTCCTGAAAATTTGACAAAGTTTCAGTATTAAATAAGGGAGAAAATCAATCACTTAACTTTCTCAATTGACAAGTATGGATTAGCTATTAGTGAAATTTCTGAAAATTTATTATTTGCAAATTTGATATTAGATTCGTGTACAGTACACCTGAAACTAATTCTCCTAAAAATTTGACAATGTTTCTGTATAAAATAAGGGAGAAAATCAAACACTTAACTTTCTCAATTGACAAGTATGGATTAGCTAATACTGAAATTTCTGAAAATTTATTATTTGCAAATTTGATATTAGATTCGTGTACAGTACACCTGAAACTAATTCTCCTGAAAATTTGACAAAGTTTCAGTATTAAATAAGGGAGAAAATCAATCACTTAACTTTCTCAATTGACAAGTATGGATTAGCTATTACTGAAATTTCTGAATATTTATTATTTGCAAATTTGATATTAGATTCGTGTACAGTACATCTGAAACTAATTCTCCTGAAAATTTGACAAAGTTTCAGTATTAAATAAGGGAGAAAATCAATCACTTAACTTTCTCAATTGACAAGTATGGATTAGCTATTACTGAAATTTCTGAAAATTTATTAGTTGCAAATTTGATATTAGATTCGGGTACAGTACACCTGAAACTAATTCTCCTGAATATTTGACAAAGTTTCAGTATTAAATAAGGGAGAAAATAAATCACTTAACTTTCTCAATTGACAAGTATGGATTAGCTATTACTGAAATTTCTGAACATTTATTATTTGCAAAT
This sequence comes from Othius punctulatus, assembly GCA_951805005.1. NCBI lineage: Eukaryota > Metazoa > Arthropoda > Insecta > Coleoptera > Staphylinidae > Othius > Othius punctulatus. Next base: position 19,912,641 of record OX638145.1, read on the forward strand.
TTGATATTAGGTTCGTGTACAGTACATCTGAAACTAATTCTCCTGACAATTTGACAAAGTTTCAGTAATAAATAAGGGAGAAAATCAAGCTCTTAACTTTCTGCATTGACAAGTATGGATTAGCTTATACTGAAATTTCTGAAAATTTATTATTTGCAAATTTGATATTAGATTCTTATACAATACACCTGAAACTAATTCTCCTGAAAATTTGACAAAGTTTCAGTTTTAAATAAGGGAGAAAATTAAACACTTAACGTTCTGCAATGACAAGTATGGATTAGCTATTTCTGAAATTTCCGAAAATTTATTATTTGCAAATTTGATATTAGATTCGTGTACAGTACATCTGAAACTAATTCTCCTGAATATTTGACAAAGTTTCAGTATTAAATAAGGGAGAAAATCAAACACTTAACTTTCTGAATTGACAAGTAGGCATTAGCTATTACTGAAATTTCTGAAAATTTATTATTTGCAAATTTGATATAAGATTCGTGTACAGTACATCTGAGACTAATTCTCCTTACAATTTGACAAAGTTTCAGTATTAAATAAGGTAAAAAATAAAACACTTAACTTTTTCCATTGATAAGTATGGATTAGCTATTACTGAAATTTTAGAAAATTTATTATGTGCAAATTTGATATAAGTTTCGTGTACAGTACATCTGAAACTAATTCTCCTGAAAATTTGACAGAGTTTCAGCAGTAAATAAGGGAGAAAATCAAACACTTAACTTTCTCAATTGACAAGTAAGGATTAGCTGTTACTGAAATTTTTGAAAATTTATTATTTGCAAATTTGATATTAGATTCGTGTACAGTACATCTGAAACTACTTCTCTTGAAAATTTGACAAAGTTTCAGTATTAAATAAGGGAGAAAATCAATCACTTAACTTTCTCAATTGACAAGTATGGATTAGCTATTACTGAAATTTCTGAAAATTTATTATTTGCAAATTTGATATTAGATTCGTGTACAGTACACCTGAAACTAATTCGCCTGAAAATTTAACAAAGTTTCAGTATTAAATAAGGGAGAAAATCAAACGCTTAACTTTTTCAATTGACAAGTATGGATTAGCTATTACTGAAATTTCTGAAAATTTATTATTTGCAAATTTAATATTAGATTCGTATACAGTACATCTGAACTTAATTCTCCTGAAAATTTGACAAAGTTTCAGTATTAAATAAGGGAGAAAATCAATCACTTAACTTTCTCAATTGACAAGTATGGATTAGCTATTAGTGAAATTTCTGAAAATTTATTATTTGCAAATTTGATATTAGATTCGTGTACAGTACATCTGAAACTAATTCTCCTGAAAATTTTACAAAGTTTCAGTATTAAATAAGGGAGAAAATAAATCACTTAACTTTCTCAATTGACAAGTATGGATTAGCTATTACTGAAATTTCTGAAAATTTATTATTTGCAAATTTGTTATTAGATTCGTGTACAGTACACCTGAAACTAATTCTCCTGAATATTTGACAAAGTTTCAGTATTTAATAAGGGAGAAAATCAAACACTTAACTTTCTGAATAGACAAGTAGGGATTAGCTATTACTGAAATTTCTGAAAATTTATTATTTGCAAATTTGATATTAGATTCGTGTACAGTAACTATAACGAATAACATATTAACGAAAATTTACATATTACTGTAAGATTTTTTTATTTTTTTGGGTATGCCTAGGTATGGACGATGTCTAGTATTATTTCGAGTGTTGAAGAACGAAAATCGGTCGAAAGAAAGACCGAAATTGGGCGAAAAGCAAAGAAAATGTCCCACAATAAGAAAAACTCCTGGAAAATGAAGCAATTGGAAAAGTAGGGGAAACCTTAAGAAAAGTAGTAAGATGATTTAAAATTTCCTACGAAAACATGCATCAAATATTAAGAAAAAGGGATTTTAGTATAAAAAACAGAAATCTGTACTAAAATATACTGCAAAGCAACGCATCAAGCAAAAACATTATCGAGGAAGCCCAATGAATCAGTTTTTAAGCCACAAGTGAGCCTGATATTGTTCTAGAAATTTAGATGATGAGTCTTTTTAAAAGATATGATATATGGTATATTTATTGGAAACAAAATGTTCCAAAAGTGCCCCAATTGAGCCCTACTAAGCGTTTTTGGTTTGAATTGAAACAAAAAAATTGAAAATTGCTTTATTCACTACACCTGAATAAAGCAATTTTATCCACTCGAAAACATCACCTTTTGCTATTTCGCTAAACTGTTTTTATCGAGGATAAAATTCGACGTTATTAGCTTTTCAACGTTTTTTCGCTTTTCAACGTTTACGACGTTTTTATATTTCAAGAATCATTTCAATATTTCGCCAATTCCCAAAAACGCATTTTGAAACATTAATGGCCAGTTTAAGTCTAAAATAGTGTTATATGTGTTAGAACAAAAATTTAAAAACGTAACGTTTGAGCAGGTTTTTAGTTTACATACCCATATACAGGGTGTCCTGTATTTGTGAAATTTCCAATTATTCTCTCAATATTTCAACGATTACTAGCAAATTTTGTAATTATTTCTTGCAAATTTGTAACTATGGTAAAACTAGTGAATTATTATAGCCAAATTTCCAATAATTTCTTTAATTTTGAAATGAATTCACAATACATTCAACTATTTCTATTAAATTTGCAATTATTCTCTCAAAATTTTAACATTCGCCTGACATTACATTTTTCAATGTTTACTGCCAACTTTGCAGTTATTCCTCTCAGTTATGTGTAACTAGTTACACATTATTTTCAATAATTGTTGTTAAATTTCCATTTTTTTTTTAATAATTCACAAAAATTTGCAATTATTCTCTCAACATTTTAACGATTCACGTGACATTACATTTTTCAATGTTTACTGCAACTTTCCAGTAATTTCCCAAATGATCAAGTTGTTGCACATTATTTTCAATAATTATTACTAAATTTGCAATACTTGTTGTCAAATTTTCAGTAATTTTAAATCAATTGTTCAAAATCTTACAAATCTGCAATGTTTCTATCTAAAAACAAGAAAATAACCATTTTTTTCTCTTAGTGTTAGGACAAATTGACGAAGTTTTGAGAAATGTTTACAAGGAATTTATAAAACCTGTCTCCAATTGCCCTTTTGATTACCATATACTACCTCCTTTTGGCGGTATTCCAACTGAATAATATTATAATATTAAACAGTAATACACGTTCACTATATAGTTCACTTATAAGTTTATAATAAGTAGAAAAGTTTGCTATAGATAACAATACATTTCATGACCAATACAAAAATTTAAATAATTGATTTACCTTATATTTTTTTGCATAATTTTTATTTTCTCTTGACCTATTTTTCGTTATAAGATCATGCATTTTATATACAAATTGTCCAAGATAAGACTGATCTCCTGTATGCATCGTATCTCCAAAACTGTAAGATTTAGAAATTCGATTACACGAGAAGAATTGTTCAACATTTTCAACAGGATGTTTTCAGTTTTCCTATTGATGATGATGCTTATTATTATTATGTATTGTATTTTTATATTGTATTTTAGTATTTTTAGCTATTAGTAATTTTAATGTCACATCTACTAGGAGATGTTAAATACACTGTACACGTGGCGATGCGACGTGATCAAAGAATTATTATAATTATTATATCTCACTTTTCTATTGCTTCTATTGCTTCATTTGGATCTATAAACTGAAATGAAATCTTAATAATATTTAATAATTATAATATAATAATGAAATAATATTTTGCGTAGATTATATAATATTTATTTGTTTATAATATTAACTTGAAACTGTTAGGACAAAATTAAAACTTGCAGATAGATTACTTATTTAATTAATGGACATAGATGTACATTAAGAGGATAAAATATATACAATTGACAAAATTGTCACTATTTTGATGAACCCGTCAGTTCGCATTTACACTCGAGTGAAATTTTCAATTTGCTCTACCAGAATATGTGAAATTGATCAAATCTGATCCACAGATATTTTGTATGGTGGTGGTGTCTATTTTGTGATGCATTTTATCAATTAAAAATACAACAAATTACTAGTTTTAGTTAAACCAAACCATATATTTATATATCAATTGTTTTTGGTATTAATCCACATGTTTATTGTGTTGATATAATATCAATCTGTGTCAATCAGATATGATAATATTTATATGTGCGACAATATCAAATTTTATTGTACCTTATATACAGGGTGGCCCACCTATCCTCGCTCGGGCCATTGCTGCTAGACTAATTAAAATTGAGGAAAATCTCTCATTGGAAGTTATTGGACACTTGATACGCTACTTTTTAAAATTATTTTCTAGTGTACACAGTGTACCATAAATCCAGGACACAAAATTTGGCCTCTTTTTTAAATTGAACACCCTGTATATTCTTTCATTTTTGGAATGTACTTCATGTGGGCTTCGCAAATCATTTTTATTATTAGGGATCAGATGCAATGTTGCCAAGTTATTCATATTTTTATCAAATTTAAGAAAAAATCATAGACGTGGAAAAAAATCAACAAAACCTTATGTTTTCCTCAATTTTCATTAGTCTAGCAGCAATGGTCCGAGCGAGGATAGATGGGCCACCCTGTATGTGTTGGAATATTTTGATATAACATTACATCGGTGTTAATTGCTGTAGAGGAGTTGTGTACCTTGTTGTAAATAGTAGAAATATACTGGAAACATGTAATATTTACGTTTTAAATTGTAAGCAGATGTGCGAGAAGTTTTCAAGCCAAAAACCCAAGTGTACAATCCTGTCTCGAGTCCTGACCGGAAATTGTGGCGTCAACATTAAATTTGCTTACAGAGCGTTGGCATTTGCTACTGCAATGTTTACGTTTACTTGTTGAGCGCAATTTGCAGCTTATGAAAACTGAATTCGAGCGACGAGTTGGAAAATTACGCGGCTGACTGTGGGGAGAAAACGAGCTGGCGACGGATGAATTCCTCGTTGCGGATTAGTTCGCGGAACTCGGGGCCGAGAAGAGGAAAATAAATTTAGTTCCAGCCGTCCATCGCCCCGTTTTACACAATTAAACGCTTCCACCTCGTGGCGTTTCGAAATGGCACTAAACGCATCCCAGTGTAATTATAACTGGCGCGGCCATTCCAGGCTGGTTACCACTATTTCTGAAGCCACCGCGAAAACTGCCCGCATGCAGATGCCGCTTTCGCGAATGCAAACAATGCCCAGACGAAGACCAGTGGCTTTGGCAGTTTCCTCGGTGTCGAGGTGCGAGTTATTTGCGCTGCCCACTTTGCGAGCTCATGAATAATCGATGTGAGTGGCGCACTTCGGGCGATTATGCGGCTTTTACCGATAAACAATGGTGATAAGGTGAGAGGAGCACGCTTGCTGCCAGATTACACCGTTATACAGACACTTGCAATCGATAGTGCCATTTGCAATTGAAATTACCACTTTGTAAAAGATGGAATTAGCATGTTAAGATTATGCACCTACTATCTCCACGAACAACCATTTATACCGTATTCAACAATCAATTATTAATACATGCTAATCAACAACTATTATTCTTCACCTAATCATTAGTCAGGGCGGTTTACAATGGGACACGAAACTGAAATTTAAACACAATTTAAGGTAGAATTATTTTTTGTTTAATAAAGTACATTTAAAAAGTGCAACCTGATAGCTATTTCCGGTGAAATCGAAATTTAAAAAAATATGAAAGAATGTGCTTGTAACTCCTTGAAATAACACGTCGATCAACACAGGTAAACTTTGGCAAAATCTCCATTGTTCGAGTTTAAAGTACAGCTTTCCTAATGTATCAATTCGATAACATACAATTTTTGCTTCAAATTATAAATCACAACATCACAAAAGGTGGCCTCCATAAAATTGAAGCGGAAAGTTGCGACCACCTCCATCCAAAATCCAATCACCATTTACTAAGCTGCCGCCAGACTATAAAACACTTTTCTATAGGAGGTGCAGGTACAAAACGGGAATGGACCGGGAGTGCGCTCGGAAAAAGCGGGAAGCGAATGGGGACTTCCCTGGAACAACCCCCGGGACGCCGGCGTGTGTTTGCGGGGCGAAAAATGCGTTATCTTAATGATGGTGGAAATTGCGACCCTTCTGGCACTAGCAGTAAAGCGAGGTGAGTGCAAGGGGTAAGATGCGCGTTTTTAATTGCGCGGATCGATGCGTTTTCTTTTGTTGCCGCACGAAGTACTGCGCTGCGTCCGCGTTTTATATTAAATTTGCTTGGCATAACACAGAAAAACTCGTTAACGCAAGGGACAAAAAAAGGGTAACGAGGAGGCGGAAAAATAGTACAGAAAGTACTATTGGTAATCTGTTGCAACCTTAATTAAAAGAAAACATGAATTGCTGCCAAGTTTCGAGTTTATGTGAATAACTTACTCATAGATGGTCCTTCAATCCATTCATACATTGCAAATTAGTTATCTGTCAGTTTAATATACCTGCCAGGAAATTAGGAACTCGAGGAATTAATTTGTATACCACATAACTTATGATCACATTTGATAGACAAAATATCGCAATGAATTGCTGAAATTGTGTAGGGCAAGGTAAGCAGTGACTTTGCTATGATTATTATACATTTACTGTGTCATAAGTTATTGGTCCTACAGAAGCAATATCAATAGCAAAGAAGGATGTGCGGCGAGCGTCAAGTATTAATGACTACGGCAGCGATGGCGAACCTTTTTTCTAGTGGGTCAAAATTACATGAATACATATATTTACTTGTACTTTATAAAGTACAAATAATGTACGCTTGGGTAATAGAATTATTAGAAGTAGATATTAGATTAAGAAACAACAATCAACTATTAATGTATTTGATATAAATCTACTAACCTTCACCATATTACACCCTTCATCCATACCCGAAACATACACCAAACTCCTAAATTCAAATATCCTTCCCAAACATTGTACGAAAAACTGACAAACCATCAAGACAGTGACTAACTCACGAACTAATATTAGACATCATTTATATTCACAACAGTTCATGAGTCGAAAGACGAAAGTCGATAGCCCATTCCATATATCACATCACATCATAGTTCAAATATGTATCTATCATCAATATTGTATTATTTATTATATGAATTAGGTATGCTGTAGATATGTACCTGTATATGGAATAAATGTTTATACCACTACTGTATTTGATATTAGAATTAAATAAATAAAATATATTTTTTTGAAACTCAGTTATGGGTCAGCTATTATTTGAGTCATAGCATAAGTATAAAAAAAACATTAAATTATTATATATTTTATTTTACATAAATGTTCTCTATGTTATACAACATAGAGAAGATAGTAGAGTTCTTACTTCTCTTTACAGTCACTTTTATTTGTTTGTAAACAATATTATTATGTCATCTAAAAAGAGGAGTTTTTATAACAATATTTAATTGGGAAATCTTTGAATTTATTGAAAAATCTCCAGAAATTTGATCATTTTTGCGATACCTATCTGTAAAGATCTCAAATATAATTGAGAAATTGAAATTTGACAATATTTAGAAATGTCTTGGTAGTTTTTAAACTATCGACAAATTTGTAGAATGAAAAAATATTAGGTCCTAATTATAACGTCAATCATTTTTGACTTTTATGATCTCGAAATTTTCTCTTAAAATCTTAAGAATCATCGAGATACCTGTAGAAACTCGAAAATTATTGGGAAATCTTGGATATTATTGAAAAATCTCTGGAATTATTGATATTTATTATCAAATCAGTGAAAACCTCAAATATTATTGAGAAATCTTTAGAATTATTGAAAATACCAATTTACATTTCACATAATATTTTTTTATTAAAATATTTTGAAATGATGAATTCTAATAATTTTAAGCTAACAATATTGATAAAATGTTTCAAGATTGCAATTCAGGGTACCAAAACGTCTTAAAAACAGCAGTAATATTGCCAAAGTTTTCGAAAATTGCCGAATTAATTGTTAAAATGTCGAAAATTGCCAGTAATTATTTTCAAATAGTCAGAAAAGTGCCAGAAATAATTCTTAGTATGTTGAAAATGGCCAGTAATTTTACTAGAATTAAAAAAATCTATTTTGGTTTGCAAACATATGATTTTCTGTGTATGTTTTACATTGCACATATAAAACAGATGTGCAATTTGATAATTCTTATCTTATATTTGTTTGTTACACGAAATAGTTACAAATTCTGAAATTTTGGGGATTTTAAACTTAAACTTTCTAATATTTTGCCATAACGTAGAAAAACTTTCAGTAATAATAGTCCAAATGTCTTAAAATTTTCCGAAATAATTGCCAAACATTTGAAATTTGTCAAAAAATGTCAGAAAATGTTCAGTAATTTTCCTAAAATAAAAAAATCTAATTTAGATAATTTCTAATCTAATCTTCAATTTACATATTTTTTTAAAAATTAAAATGTCTGGAAATTATGAATTCTAATAATTTTAAGCTAACAATATTAATGAAATGTTTCAAGATTACAATTCAGAGTACAAAACTGTCTTAAAATCAGCAGTAATTTTGCCAAAATGTTCGAAAATTGCCAAATTAATTGTTAAAATGTCGAAAATTGCCAATAATTATTTTAAAAATTTCAGAAAATTGCCAGGAATAATTCTTAGCATGTTGAAAATTGCCAGTAATTTAACTAGAATTAAAAAAAAACAAGTTTGGTTTGCAAACATCAAACATATGATTTTCTGTGTGAGTATTGCACACATAAACAGATGATCTGCAATTTAATAATTCTTATCTTATATTTTTTGTTACACAAAATAGTTACAAATTCTGAAACTTTGGGGATTTTAAACTTAAACTTTGTGATATTTTGCCATAACATAGGAAAACTATCAGTAATAATAGTCAAAATGTCTTAAAATTTCCTGAAATAATTGTCAAAACATCTGAAATTTGTCTAATGTAGCTAATTTCTAATCTAATCTTAATTAATTTAGTTATATTTAATTGTTTGTTTGCTGTCACATTGTTCTTCTGAGCAAATTATCTTCAATCTTCATAATTCCAATCTGAAACCTAATTCATAAACAAAATTGTGACAAATTTTGCAAATCTGGCAATTTCAAGTTTTTTGTTGTTTATTACATTCTTCAATCTGAAGTTTTTTTTCAATCAAAATTGTGACAATTGCAATTCTGGCAATTTCAAGTTTCCAATTTCCGATTCCTATATTCAAAAATGTTTGCAAACATTTTAGTATTTGTTGTTTATTACATTCTTCAATCTGACGTTTTTTATTCAAATAATATTGTTACAAATTCTGTGATTTTGGCGATTTTAAACTTAAACCTTTTTGCATTTTGCCATAACATCTGAAAATATTCAGTAAGAATTTCCAAAATGTCTCAAAATTGTCAGATATTCTAATTATTTTAAACTGTCAGAAAAATGCCAGTTATTTCGCTAAAATGAAATTTTTCATTTTTGAAGTTTCCATTCATTTCACTCTCTTTTATACATTTGACTATATACCTTTAGAGTTTTGCAGTGTTGGGTTTTGCGGATTGGGATCTATATCTATTGTGGATTGTTTCCTTTCTAATATGTAACTCTGTTCATAGTAAAATTACGGTATAATCTAAATTGTGACGTCTTCAGTGTACTTATATTCAATGAAATCTAAGACTGAATAAATAAATTACCTATCTTAATTTAATATTTTATGAAATAAAAAAAAATATATTAAAAAATCTTGTCTAAAAAATGCCTGTTATATCACAAGTCACATATTACTGACGTTATAAGTTTTTTTAAGTGCGTAAAAAAATACGGAATAAATAACAAAAATCGACCTGTTCGATATGTATGTATATGTATAAGACCCGGTATAATAATTGATGACATTTTTGTTCCTGCTTATTTTCAGACAATCTCTTTCATATGTTGGGTTCACATTTAGAGGTCATAAGTTTCATTCATTCGTAGATTTTGTAAAATTCATCGACAAAAATAGTTTTTTACATGCACAAGTTGAAGAAACATAGTTGAAAGAACGTTAGCTAAATCCTTCATTTTACTGAATGTAAATGTCATCAGGTAATGAGGGACATATTCTAATATTTTCAGGTATTTGTCCCATTGTTGAGTCCTTATTTTGAATGTGAATTTGAAATTCTGTAGATAAATTATCGAATATGTTTTTCCACACAAAACTATTCTGGATTTCCACCAATTCCATTTCTAAATTATCAAGTCCTAACTAAGTGAACATGGTTAATTCCAAAAACAACCCAAAATTAATAGAAATGTACTTTACAAATTCATAAATTATTGAAATATATTCCAGAAATAATTCGTTTCTTGGAAAAGTTTTTGTAGGCATGGAAAACATTGCATTGATAAAGTTTTATTCTCAAATCATTACAGAAAATATCAAGTTTTGTTATAAACGTAATTCTAAAAACAATCCAAAATGAATGGTAATGTACTTTCAAAATTCATAATTGTTGAAAAATCTTCAGAAATCCAGGATCTTCAAAATAATAAATTCTTGTCTTGGAAATTTTTGTAGGCCTGGAAAACATTGCATTGATACATTTTCACTCTGAAATCATTACTGAAAATATCAAGTTTGTCATAAACGTGTTGATATTTTCAAACATGGTTAATACAACTAGACAAGGACAAGTGGTTCACTTGAAATAGTTACGTGGATCAGTGTGTGACCCACGGGTCATAGATTCGCCATCGCTAATCTATAGCATTAAGTTTTCTTAGCACGCTGCATTCAAATCGTGGACAAAAAGTTTTGTTTTGTCGCTCTGCCGCTCACCGCAGCCGCTCACCACTCGTATGGCACCCGAGGCCTAACGGCGTGAAATAATTCACGTACCTATTCGTCAATGTGAAGAATAACTTTCCTTCTAGATATATTTTTTCCTAAATGTATGATGTACGAATATGTTTATCGATTGCAAATGGAAGTACCTGTCGTCGATTGATTTATTTACTCATGTAGCCACTTAAACAAAGTGAATATGTGCGATTTCAACCGACGGAATGGCCTTTGAGTAAAACATAATTTTAGAATAATAAATGATATCGTTGCATGGTTAAATTCTTGTGAATTTGAGAAATGTGTCGGCGTCGCGACGGCGGGCCACAAATGAAATGAATTATTTAAATGACGTCCGCGAGACAAGAAGCAGGCATTTTTCACGGGGCCTGGCTCTTTTCATTATCATAATGGCATTATCCGATGCACAGCAATTTAGGAATTTATTGCCCACATAATACGTGCCATTCATCAAAACGCAATTTAATATCCGTCCGGGGCGGGCCATAGATCCACACGCGACTTTTTTATGTGTCTACTAAAGGCGTAATGTTTACGCAATATCAGATTATATCAGTGCAAAGCGACAGGAGGATAATAGGACGGTGTCAATTTTTATTAATGGAAATTTGTATTTTTTATAAGTAAAAATAAGTAAAATGTGTACAGCTGAGTACGATTTTTTTGGATTTTACAAATTTTAATACATTTTTTGTGAAATGTCTGAATTTTGTAACATTGGTTAAAGGTCGTTAAATTCGTTTTGCACGACTTGCGATCATTGGATGAATATTATTTTAATATTAATTTTAATTTGAAATTTTATGTTGTAAGTAATACCAATAAGTTTCCTTAATGGGCTGCCAATAATATTGTGAATAATATTTATATCAAATCTTCATTGTCTACAATAAAATTATATCCTTTTTTAATCATCTTTAATCTTTCATCAGCAGCTGTATGTTGGTGACTTTTAGAACCACTGAATTAAATAGACAAAGTAGCTAAAACCAGCAAATTACGTAAAATGTATAATTGTTTCAATATTGGCACTTCTACAAAAATATTGTCAGTCAACAGATTAATTTAATTTCATAGTTTAGACAAGGAAGACAATTGTTTAGTTCTTTTTCTACTCATATATGTGAAAGTAGCATTTTTTTCCACGGCTTACCATATATTAAAGTGATACTTTTTTACTCTAGATGAGAAAATATTTTCACATCTAGAAAAGAAAATAAACATGTAACATTAAATGGAAGCATGTATTCATTTGTATGGAAACGACTTTACAAACATTAATTTCAGTAATTTGCACTGAAACAGTGACAATTCGTAACAGTGGCAGTTCATTTTCAATTAAATTGAACTTGAAAGTGTTCTGATATCTAATATTTTATAAAATGCAATATCGTAGAAAAAATAGCATTTCCTACTCGCGATGAAATACGTTATTTTAGTTACGTTAGTTTAAATATCTAGTTATTTATTGTGAACATTATTTTTATTGATTGATAATCTGGCAATCGGTTTTTATGAAAAATCAATGAATTAAGTTACAGCTCGAATGAAAAATACAAATTATAGTTTCCAGTATATAATTTTTACATTTTATAACCAGTTTGAACTGGTATTCTAAAAGTATTAAATGTTTGTGGAAACCCGGAATAGTTGACGATTAATCTGGTTGATTAATCTTGTTGATTAATTAAGTTGATTAACACTGAATCTTATGTAATATAGCAACGATTTATACATGGCAAACAATGTAATGGTACATGGAATTTGATTCGATTATGATAGAAACTGCATAAAACAAAATGTACGATTAACAACGTCCAGTAATAAATTGAAGAATTCTCAACTGCTGAGTCACAGCTGTATGAGTATATTTTTTAATATTTTCGCCATTTGTGTAGCTATTATGCAATAAAAATAGTTAGAAATTAGAAAAAAATGAGGAAGTTGATCTCCTTACATTTTTGTTTTTACCTCAGGCTCAGTTTTATAATCTGGTATTGTTTATAACAATGTAATGGTACATTGAATTTGATTTTATGATAAAATTATGATAACATAAATGATAATATGATAAAAACTGAATAAAACAAAATGTATGATTAACAATGTCAAATTATAAATTGGAGAATTCTCAACTGCTGAATTACAGCTGCATGACTATAATTTTTAATATCTTCGCCAGTTGTGTTCTATTAGTTACTAAAAAAGTTAGAATTTAGAAAAAAAATGAGGAAATTAATCTCCTCACATTTATGTTTTTACGTCAGGCTCAGTTTTATAATCTGGTATAATATTTGGTTGTGGTTTAATATCCAGGGTATAAATGTTGATACAATTATATGCATAGAAACTGAACCACGATCAAAGATTAACTTTGGTACAGGTTCAGTTTCTATGTATACTATTGTGTCAACAATTGTATCCTAGGTAACTGCACCTTGGTAAAAGTTAATCTAAGATTGAACAAGTGGGCCTTATATTAGAAACTTTAGTCCATGTTCAGTTCAAAAGTTAAGAGGAACCTTAAAAAAATATTCACCTCAATGTAACAATTTGATCAAACAATTAAAAAAAAAGAGGAAGTTTGATCCCCTCATCTTTTTGTTTTTACGTCAGGCTCAGTTTTATAATCTGGTATAATAGTTGGTTGTGGTTTAATATCTAGGGTATAAATGTTGATACAATGGTATGCATAGAAACTGAACCACAATTAAAGATTAACTTTGGTACTGGTTTAGTTTTTATATATACCTTTATGTCAAGAATTATATCCTAGGTAACTAGACCATGGTAAAAGTTAATCTAAGAATGAACAACTAGACCTTGTATTAAAAATTTTGGTCCATGCTCAGTTCAAAAGTTAAGAGGAACCTAAAAAAAAATATGCACATCAACGTAACAATTTGATCAATTAATCAGAAAAAAAAGAGGAAGTTTGATCGCCTCATCTTTTTGTTTTTACGTCAGGCTCAGTTTTATAATCTGGCATAATAGTTGGTTGTGGTTTAATATCTAGGGTATAAATGTTGACACAATGGTTGCATAGAAACTGAACCACGATCAAAGATTAACTTTGGTACTTGTTCAGTTTCTATGCATACGATTGTGTCAACAATTGTATCATAGGTAACGAAACCATGGTAAAAGTTAATCTAAGATTGAACAACTGGACCTTGTATTAAAAATTTTGGTCCATGCTCAGTTCAAAAGTTAAGGGGAACCTTAAAAAATATGCACATCAATGTAACAATTTGATCAACAAATCGGAAAAAAATTAGGAAGTTTTTACGTCAGGTACAGTTTTATAATCTGGTATAATGTTTGGTCGTGTTTTAGTATCTAGGGTATACATGTTGACACAATGGTATGCATAGAAACTGAACCACAATCAAAGATTAACTTTGGTACTGGTTCAGTTTCTATGTATACCATTGTATCAAAAATTGTTTCCTAGGTAGCTGAACAATGGTAAAAGTTAATCGAAGATTGATCAACTGCACTTGGTCCATGTTCAGTTCAAAAGTTAAAGAGAGACCTTAAAAAAATATGCACCTCAATGTAACAATTTGACTAAAAATCAAGTATTATTGTGCATAAATGCAATCATCAATATAAAAACCTATAAAAATAATAATAATTTGGTGTGGGTTTAGTGGGATTAGTGAACGTTTAATCTGGATAATTAAGCCTAAACCTAATTATCCAGATTAAACGAACCTTATTGGATTTTCAACGTGGATTTTATTCTACTGTCCGTTCACTAATCCTGACTACCCACACCAATTTATTAACTCAAGAGGACACTCCGACCAGTGGTCGTTAAATTAAATAATAATAATAATTCTTATTGCTCCTCCATATTTTTTTACAGAAGATATTTGCGATCAATCTGAGAAAAACAAAAATAGATAGTACTTCTGTAATACGATTAATTATTTTATTCCAAAACCATGAATGATAACAAAATTATTAAGAAAAGAGAACTATGGGGTTTAGATATAAGATATGTCTTATATATAAGATAATATATATATATATATATATATATATATATATATATATATATATATATATGTATATATATATATATATATATATATATAATATATGATATGATATATGATAATATATGATATAAGATAATTGAACACCCTGTATTACTAAATTCTCATTACCAAAAATGTTGCTTCTTAACCACACTGAGATTATTGCTAAAACTTATTCTTACCTTAAAAAAAATAGGTCACTACGATTTTTTATTATTAGATATTTGGAGAAAAAAATTGTAAATTGATAATACTGTAACATAATCCACAGATAAATAGACACCAATGTAGAGGTTGAGAAATGTCATCAGAAAACTTGAATAAATACAGAGTGTTCCATTTAAAAAAAATGTTTGTTTTTGTTATACCGTAAAATTGGGACACTCTGTATGTTTGAAAATAATTTTACGGCATACAGATTTTTAACCAATAACTTTTTGTACGAAACATTTTTTCTATCTCTCACTGGAAAAGCGCTAGGAACGCCCCTTTTATTTACAAAATATTGTACATACTATACTAATTGTTTATTATGAATTTAGTTTATATTCCTGCATCATAAAACGAATTTCATTCATATTTTGTCGTCAAACTTTTTACGTTTTACCAAACAATTCGAAATTAAAAAATATTCAAGTTCATTCCATAAAGAAAAAAAAAGATTTGTCAGTAATACTTTGAAAGATTGTATGTGGTTGGTTACTATAGTTTTTTTTTTTAAGTAAATGGCAAATTATCACATTTATTTCGTTTACAAGACAACTTTATGGCACAACATTGTTACTTTATGGTATAATATTGTCACTTTTTGACACAATATTGTCACTTTATGGCACAATATTGTGACATAAAAAGACCATTATTAACAATTATCACATTCATAATGATAGTATTCTAGTCGACGATAAAGCATTTTTATTAGTTGCAACAAAACATAATTTTTTTAACAAAATTACGAATTTATGAACTATTTTGTAGCAAAACGTAAATCCTTGAACAATTTTGTTTTATGCAATCTATCAAATTAAAAGTAATAATAAAAATAATTGAAACGCAGGACTAGAAACAAAAACTTAATTTTGTTAGATGGTGAGAGGAATGCCTCAATGCGCCACAGGTGGACGAGCATTAAGATTATTATTATTGCAATTAACACTTTCCAAATGAAAAATAAGTATCAGCTGGCATTTCAACGAAGAAAAATAACTTCACTAATTAGTTTACGAAAGTTATGTATTGGTTTGCTATGCCAGTATAAATATCTAGAATATTTAAAAAGTGGATACAAAATTAGGTAAAAATTGGTTAGAAAATTCGGCAAAAAGTAATGATAAAATCAGGAAAGTTACAACCTCACATTATAATAAATGCTAATATTAATAAATATAATAATAGATAGAGAAATGCCTCATCCACGTTATAATAGTAATAAATGTTCACATTTAGCAATTTGTATAATTTTATATGGAATTCATTTTAACTTATTAGTTTTAAATGCCGTGTAGTGTGTATTGAGTTCATGGGTTTATAAAAAAAAACTCCAAAGAAATTATGGTGTTTTCATGCAACCTCGTAAGTTACGTGATAATAAACTAATCACACAGACTGTTGAACCTTTTCTAGGACACAATACAAAAAACATAGCGCCACAAAACATTCAAGTTTCTTGGCATCGATTCTAACTATGACGCATTCTTGCACAATACTGGACGTGGTGATACGCCGTTCACCCTTATTTATAACCATAAATCTTCGGCGCGTTAGCTACGTACGAAATTCGCGAAAACATTCTTCAGCGTGAAAAATGCACGAATGGTGTTACTTAAGAAAATTTGAGGCGAGGAGGCGGAAACTTCATTACCGAATGTGAAACGCGATGAAATTTTAAACACATTTAAACCTGCGGCAGACTCGCATCCATCCCGTGTCAAATTACGGCTAATAAAATATATTCCTTTGTCGCATATCAAATTCCGCGTTTTTGCTGCTCCCTCGCTGAATTTTCCTGCCATTTCCAACCACGTACGCGGCATTTGCATGCTTTATTGCCCGCCACCGCGTCATAAAGTGCATTGTGCTATTGTGACATCCAATTTAATAACCGGGAGAAAACGCCTTGTGACTGTCAGTGTCCCCCCGAATGCCGTAAATCAGTTCCCTAATGAAATCGATGCGCGCAATTTCAGACGAATGCGCCAAAAGCCGTGACATTTGAATATTTTCCAGGGCGGGGATTATTATTATTATGTCGCCGAAGAAAGCGTCCTCGAACATAACCAGCGCCTTTTGTGCACATTGTGAGCGCGCTGATAGAATCACGAACGCTCGGGTTGTGTAATCCCAGAGAAACATCTTCGACACTCCATTTAGGATTAAATTACACAATATAAAACCGCTGCGAATTTCCAGGGAGGCGATTCTGTAAACTGATTCGTAAATAAGAACAAATTTCCTCGAAGGGATTGTGCTGTTCAATTTCCAGTACGTGGCGGTATCAAATTTATAACTTGAACACAAAAGTCATCACATTTTCTATTTGCAGCTAAAAGTTGAAAACGAATTTATCACTTCATGCAATTTTCATACAAGCTTAAACGTCTGTGTATGCATATTTGATCAGTGAATTAGTAGTTTAGTTTCATCACTTAATTACTGGTTTAATACAATTTTCATTAAAATTTGTGGCGGATAAATTTTGTACAAAAGCGGAATTTCGGCACGTTTCCTTTTAAGAGAATTAATTACGTATGGATTTGGGGGTGGCTTTCAAAGCCTAAGCGAACGCAAAAATAGGCTGAAGAGTATAAATGACCTCAACCCATACGTATTTTTAGACACCAATTAATTACCAATTCAGCACCAATTAATTGCCTCTAAAACTCATGCCAACTCATCCATCACATCACGATCCACCCGGAAATCTTGTCTCAACCGGAAGCTCTCCATTACGTCCTACCTGGAAAATGTAAATAACACTCGCCGTTCCGATTGCAGAATAGGCTAATCACCGCAACTGGAGCGGATTTATCTTAACGCCGTGCGTGAAATTAATGAAATCGATTTGCTCGCATTTAACTCGATAACTCGACGATAAATATGCATGGGGAAATTAATGGAATTAGGTCCTTGCGTTTAATCAGTTCGAAATAATAGGAGGATACACTTAACCGAGTAATTAATGCACGGCGGACGGAATATATTATTGGTAATTGAATACAATTAACTTAAAGATGTAAATAGAGCCTATAACGACTAGAATATAGATACTACACTTAAACGTTTTATATATTATGTACATACTCTGCAAATTGCGGTTATTCTCACACAAATTAGCATTACTTAAGTATTAAAATTGAAAATTCTGTAGAGCATATACAGGGTGAGTATCGAGGAAAAGAATATTTTAAAGAGTGATGGAGGGGTAAACATATTAAAAAGTCCAATGAACATAGGTACGCTCTGTACCAAGTGATTCAAGAAAGTGGTAGAAAGTGTATTGCATTAAGTTTATTAACAATCTCCCATAAAAAGCAGAAATACAGAAAAATGTATTTCGATTTTTGATTAAATCCATCAATAACTGTTTTTGCATTTTCAGTCCTTTAGATTGTCAATGAAATATTATGCAAATCTTCTCAATAACTCAATAAACATCCACCTGGTCGATGGTTTATGCATGGCAGATATTTTTAATGCCATAATCAGCGAAGCACTGATCGCAGTGAGAATTCCCGCGTTATAAGCTCCCAGGTGATTCAGAAACTGAATTAATGTTAAAATTCCATTACTGGAGTTATCAATGGCTCGCTGATGACATCCGAAAACCATAACGGGAAAATTGGATTACACCTGCGATGTGTGCGACTAAAATCACACTGCACGGTCCTGAAAATGGAAAGGAAATTGATTTTTTTTGTGCACGCCACTTTACGGTTCAGCAGGGAAGTTATTACGTTATTACGTTGGGTCCCTGCTGTAATTAGTATCGGCAAGCAGAAATAAATACGCATGATTGGGCTCGAAAATCGATTTTTTAATTACATTATCGGTGCCTAGTTAGTATTAATATTGTATCGACAAACGGAAGTTTGATTGTGTTATTAAATTAATTATTTGAAATTATTATTAGTATTGACAAGGGAAAACATACAACAAATATTAATTATTTGATTTTAATTATTGAGAGAAAAATATTATTACTATTTACTACTTATATTCATATAGTTAGTACTATATAATACAAAACTGCCAATACTTTAAATGAAGTATTCACAAATAGAACATTAACAGCGTTATTCATAAAAATTTAAACCGTGGTTTAGCGGTGTTTTACAAAGGGTTGCCAAGTTTACTAAGACTAAACCACCGTAAAACCGCTTCTCCAATGTATATGAATAACATGTTAGTATTTCAACCTAACCTAACCCAAGCATAAGAAAATGCCAAAATTGTACTGTCAAAGAAAAAAATGTACTATCATTGACAGATGATATATTTTATGCTGTCATGTTATTATCTTAATTAAGCTATTTACTCGTGTTTAACAACTACAATATTGTACATTATACGCCAATTATTTTTACTGGCTCTATAAGATGACAATTCTGTCAAAATCTGTCAAAATTAGATTTGATATTGTCACTGAATAATTCATCAACATATTGTTGCATAATGGCCATTTATTTTATACAATTTCAATGTATTAATAAAAATTCCGACAACATTATTTTTCACAGATTAAGTATTTTCTCAGTTGATCACGTGTCTATTAGATGTGTGGTGAAGTTTGTTGTAATTAAATTGGTTGTTTCTTTAAATTTAATCCCGAAATAACAAAATATGTTAAAACCTTCAAACTTCTTACATCATTTCCTCGAATCGTTCTAACTAATTTCGTAATTGGTTTAGTGTTCTGTGAGTTGTTTAACTGAAATGCCAAGAAAAATAAAGCGATTGTTACACGTCAGTTCTTAAGAGCAGAGTCGATAGGATGGGAAAGTGTAAGGAGACTGAAATTATTTTAGGATTTTTTTCAATGCTTTGTATGTGAACACGAAATATCTTTAAATTTCTTACATCATTTCAATAACTTCCGCGAATACTTGTAACTGATTTCGTAATCGGTTTAATATTCTGTGATCTGTTTACCTGAATTGTCATGAAAAATAAGGCGATTGCTGCTCGTCAGTTCTTAAGGGCAGAATCGATGGGAAACTGAAATGTTTCATGCATGTTGCCACGAAAAGCTTTCAAATTTCTTACATTATTTCTACAATTTCCGCGAATCGGTAACTGATTTCGTAATCGGTTTAGTATTCCGTGAGTGGTTTTCCTGAAATGCCAAGAAAAATAAGGCGATTGTTGCTCGTCAGGTCTTAAGGGCAGCGTCGACATGATGGGAAAGTATAGCCAGATGTATTGGCATTTATCGAGCCCGCCTTGGGACTTTCAAAAATGTTTTGTTACAGTTTTCTATTCCAGCGGACGCTCCTCTGAGTGTGGCGCGCTTTGTTGCATTCTTCGAGTTTTTCTGCTTCTCAAGGAGGGACTGTTCACAACAAGTAGGCAAGAGGCTATTTAACGATGTAAGCGAATTCATGGAGAAATTCAATCTGTACTCTTGTTAGAGAAAAATACATTCTCGATAATAACATTGAGACATTTAAGAATTTAAAAAAACAAAATAGTATTTGTTTATAAGATGGGATTTTTGCACCCTCAGGTAAATAATCTTCAGCACATTTCAGATGTTGCATGGGTTACATCTGAAATCTTCTCAAGAATATTTACCTGAGAGTGCATAAAATCCCATCTTATAAAAAACAATACTCAGAAATGGATCTCCACACCTTCCAAAAATAGTAATTAAAGACAAATTTGATCGGTTTTCAATGATAATAACTTATTGAAAACGCTATTCGGACTACCCTACAGATACCATTCTAATGAACTTTACAGTATACTGAACGTGATGAATATTAGAAAATTATATGCAGAAATAATACCAACACACTCCATAAGACAGATTTTTTTTCGAAAGAGAAAGACAAAAATAGAACCACGGAAACGAAATAAACTAACAAAAACGTGCACACCTCGTTCGCAAATAAGTGTATAGGTCTACAAGTAAGTTATAAGTTTGCAGCTAGCAGACTATACAACTTGATGCCAAGCGATTTAAAAACGGCACTTTTTTTTAAATGGGGTAGTTAGTTGGGTACAATATATGGACACAACAAATATAAAACAGTTAATAGATAATGTTGAATGAAAGTCACACAAATTGTAATTTTGTATTCCTGTATTTTTGAATTTTGTAATATTTGTAAATTGTAAAGTTTTAGATTTTAATCTGGATTCTAGATTTTAAGGTTTTCGTACAGAATATAAAAACCTATAAAAACAAAAACAAAGAAATTCTACAAAACATCAGTTTTCAAGGACAAATATCAAATTTAATTATTCAAGTGTATTATTAAATTTGATATTTGTCCTTGAAAACTGATGTTTTGTAGAATTTCTTTGTTTTTGTTTTTATAGGTTTTTATATTCCGTACGAAAACCTTGAAATATAGAATCCAGATTAAAATCTAAAACATTACGATTTACAAAAATTACAAAATTCAATTCTTTCGTCCATTGTTATTACCAGTTTAAGAATTTGGACAGGTTTTGTAGATTATTATTTTGAAAAATATCTGTTCAATTCGATAATTTTTCCAAAAAAGATAGTATGTAAATACGTACCAAGATTGCCAAAACCCTAATTTGGGCATTTCAGTGATATTATATTGTACTCTTTTGTTTTTAAACTATGCCTACAAAACAAATACAAAAAACATATCTACAAAACATCAGTTTTCAAAGACAGACACAAAATTTAATATTACACTTGATTGTTTTGTCCATTGCTATTATGAGAATTTGAGTAATGTAAGTAATTTTTACAGGTATTATTTTAAAAAAACAAATGTTCATTTCTAATAAAATATTTTTTCAAAAAAAGACTAGTAAGCGTGTACTAAAATCACTAAAATTCTTAATTACCCTTAATATTACTAATCAATGTAACCCATGACTCAGATGAATTCAAATATGACTCAAATATGACTCATGAATTTTGCTCATGCGACTCATGCACTCTCAGGTAAATAATCTTTAGCACATTTCAGTTGTTACATGGGTAACATGTTTGTAAATTATGCGTATAAAAAGAAAAAGAAAAAAATTCTACAAAACATCACTTTTCAAAGAAAAATATCAAATTTTCACTTGAATCAATACACTTTATTCTTTCGTCCATCGTTATTACCAGTTTAAGAATTTGGACAGGTTTTGTAGATTATTATTTTGAAAAATATCTGTTCAATTCTAATTTGATAATTTTTTCGAAAAATATAGTAGGTACATGCGTGCCACAATTACCAAAACCCGAATTTGGGCATTTTAGTGATATTATATTATACTCTTTTGTTTTTAAATTATGCCTACAAAACAAATACAATTTTTTTTTTACAAAACATCAGTTTTCAAAGAAAAACACCAAATTTAATAATACACCGGATTGTTTTGTCCATTGCTATTATGAAAATTTGAGTAATTTAAGTGATTTTTACAGGTATTATTTAAAATAAAAAAGTGTTCATTTCTATTCAGATATTTTTTCAAAAAAAAAAGACTAGTAAGCGCGTATTAATATCACTAAAATCCTTAATTACCCTTAATTTTACTAATCAGTGTAACCCATGAGTCAGATGAATTCAAATATGACTCAAATATGACTCATGAATTTTGCTCATGCGACTCATGCACTCTCAGGTAAATAATCTTTAGCACATTTCAGTTGTTACATGGGAAACATGTTTGTAAATTATGCCTATAAAAAGAAAAAAATCTACTAAACATCACTTTTCAAAGAAAAATATCAAATTTTCACTTGAATCAATACACTTTATTCGTTCGTCCATTGTTATTACCAGTTTAAGAACTTGGGCAAGTTTAGTAGAATATTATTTTGAAAACAATCTGTTCAATTCTAATTACATAATTTTTCCAAAAAAATATAGTACATAGGTAAATACGTAACAAAATTACCAAAAGGCGAATTTAGGCATTTTGGTAATATTATATTATACTCTTTTGTTTTTAAATTATACCTACAAAACAAATTTAAAAAAATATCTACGAAGCATCAGTTTTCAAAGAAAAACACCAAATTTAATAATACACCTGATTGTTTTCTCCATTGCTTTTATGAGAATTTGAGTAATTTAAGTAGCTTTTACAGGTATTATTTAAAACCAAATGTTCATTTCACAGTACATGGGATTACCTGTTTCTGTTCCCCTCTAAAGGAACAGCATTATGAGAATTTTAATTAAAAATCTTAAACATAAAAAAAAATCTATTAGGGTAAGACATTTTATCATAAACGCACATACGGGACTATCTCTTATGAGCTAATTATGACACTTATTAGAAAGTCAGTGGTCATGCGAATTTAGCCTGTAACTACTTAGTTTTTAAAAGAATTGGATTTACAGTCCAAGTAAGGTGTAGCCAAAGACATGAATTTATTTTAAGTGAATTTGGATCATTCAGGAGTAAAATATTTTTAAAAATTAAGTGAGCATTTTTTTACGATTTGGATACAATTTGTTAAAATTTTGTATCTAAATTCACAGCAATTTTCGAAATTTCGTTAATAAAAACACATTAAAATAATAATATAAAATGATTACACATACAATTTTCATGAAAAACATAATAAACAGACTGATATTCAGACGATTTAGTAATTGGTTTCAAATTAGCAATAATTGAGTTGAAAATCGATAAAACAAATATTAATAAATGAAGTATTAATTTTATTAACACTGGAGGCACTGGAGGCACTAGTATACATTCATGTATAAATAAATAATGCAATTTTTGCTGTTCGGTCGAAACTATAGTCAACGTATTAAAATAAACTGTGATACCTACAAAGCAAAAATTACTTATAAAAATAAGTAGAAATGAAAACTTTTTTTACATTTACAGCTTGTTTACATTAATATTTATTAAATTATTGAAGTATGAGATTTATAAGCTAAAAATTGTAGATTATGAGGTCGCAGTAAATATTGTGGCATTCAGTCATTTGTGTTTCATGGAATTTGCAGAAAAATTAAAATGCAACATGTGCCAGTGATGCAATCTTCTATTTCTTAAGGTTTGCTTTCTATGCATCAAGAGATACAATGGAAAATTTCGTATTTAAGACATCACAAGTTTATTTTTCAGTAATTTCTAAAATTGAAACTTTTCAGGTGACAAAGTTAAAAATATAATATTTTTTAGATCATTCTACGCTTAATTATGGTATATATATATATATATATATATGTTTGAACATGTTCCGGGTCTTTGAACTTCCGTGACCCGGAAAGACCCGGAAAGACCCGGAACATGTTCAAACACATTTCGTCCGTGAAAACATACACATGAACATATATATATATATATTTATTAAGTTGTACATATGTTAAATAAATCCATAAAAAAAGATATCAAATTATATTCAAAATAACTATTTTTTTAATGGCTTTCGGAATTAATTAACATGAAAATTCATAAGGGCAAAATTTTGAAGTGTAAATGATAACTCCTTGGTGACTTGGTACTCCTTGGCAATTAGCGATAGTGGTAGAAATGTCAATAAACAAAACAAATTCACTTGCAAAATACAGAATTATGTAAAGAAAACTTTTGCATAATTAACGACACTTTTATTGTACATTTAATTTTTTTGGCCAATTAAAGGTGCAATTTTTAATTGGTTTAGTACTTCTCAGTCGAGAATTTCACATGAACTAAATTTATAATGAAAATATTAAAAATCAAATATCATATAATATTTACTAAATTTTACATGAACTAAATTTATAATGAAAATATTAAAAATCAAATATCATATCATAATTTAGTGTAATTTGTTGTTAACTGCTAATTACTGTTAACGAAAGTTACCAAAATGTTTTTCAATATACATATTATGTTTTTTATTTACATTAATTTGTTTCTTAATTTAGATTCATTTGTTGTTAACTAACAGCCTAGTTCCGATGCTATGGCTAATTATAAACGGCAGTGAGCATTGTACATACAAAATGATCTGATTCCTGTGTTATTACATAACCAAGTTATGAAAGGTTTATTGATATTTTGTTCACAATACTCAATAATTACATTTTATTTTATGACAATTTTATGATTATGATTATGATTTATTTTATCTAATTAATACATAAACACAATTTTGAATATCTAAAAGGTTTCTAATTCGAAAAAAAAAAACTTGAAATCGTTAGAAAAATACAAAATAGAATCTGGAAAAAATTCTTTTAATGAGACTTTTAATGCACATGTTCTATTTGTTGACCAAATGCACAATTATACCAGTTTTTGGACCAAAATTCCGTAGGATTTATATATTGAAAATCGCAATTTGTCATTAATAACACAATTGTGTTTCATTTTACCTAATTATCTAAACAGAATTTCATATTTTTTAAATAAAAAAGTGCAAGAATTGTTAGAAAACCAAATAAAACAAAACAACATTATATGCAGAAGTTGAGAAGAACAAATTCTACGTAATTTACGTAAGTTATGTTATGGACCAAAATTCCGTATGATTTATATATTGAAAATCGCAATTTGTCATTAATAATACAATTGTGTTTCATTTTACCTAATTATCTAAACAGAATTTCTTTTTTTTTTGTTTTTTAAACAAAAAAGTGCAAGAATTCTTAAAAACCAAATAAAAGAAAACAACATTATATAAAGAAGTTAAAAAAAACAAATTCTACGTAATCTACGTAAGTTATGTTACGATAATTAGTTCAGTAAGTAAGTAATCCAAGATCCTGATTGTGATTACTTTTTCTCATGTTCGCACTTTAGCAAACATAAATGCAACCTGTTACAGCATTGTGTAACAATTTGCGCAGAAAAATAAATTATAATTGATGAGTTTCCATTAATGTAAAAATATTCAAGATTTTAATAATCGAGTAAACTTTCAGTTTATTATGACAGCCATTTGCATATGCAAATCACCTATAAATCAAAGATGCAAATTTTAATATTAATTGGCCTACCATCTGGGACCCAGGCAATTCTCTATTAACAGCAGGATTTTCTGGAGACGGCCGATCGGTTTTTAGAGGAATTAGTAAGCCGAAGCTCGTGCAGTGGAAAACGAGGCGTCGCGACGACCGGAAGAGGAACAATGGCAGCCGCCTGTCGCGTATATAATCATTACTTCCGATCCTGCCGGGAATTGGCTCTTTTACTCAGTAATTAACTGAAATGCAGCACCGGGAAAACAACACACTCACTAATGAGAGAAAACAAGCTCCAGGTGTAAAAACAATGCTGTAAATTAACATTATTTTCGTTCACATTTGTAATTGGCTTGGGCTGAATGAACAATAATTGAGTGACAAAATGCAAAAATAATGTATAAACTTAAATATAAATACAAACTTCAAACTGACACGACACAAAAAGTCAAATATAGTCTTCAATAATTTAATGTACAATAACCGCTGATGATGGCTGAATGTAAAGCCGAAACTACTAGGGAAAAATAAATAAATACTAGAAGATACCAGAATGTACTTAATATAACAAATAACAAATAATAATCAAATAGCTATTTATGGTATAAGTGAATAAAGTCGAATTTTATCCACGAAATAACAGTTTAGCGCAGTTTCTGTTTTGGTCTTCTTTTTATACATAAACTACTAGGGAAAAATAAATAAATACTAGAAGATACCAGAAAGTACTTAAAATAACAAATAACAAATAATAATCAAATAGCTGTTTATGGCATAAGTGAATAAAGTCGAATTTTATCGACGAAATAACAGTTTAGCGCAGTTTCTGTTTTGGTCTTCTTTTTATACAACTCAATAGCTCTTTTCCGGTCTTCATCAATTTAAGTACTTCTGATATAAGTGTTAATTAAAATTATTAAATTTGTTAATAATCGACTATTTCTGCATCAATGGCTAATTACTGTTACGAAAGTTACAAAAAAAAGTTATTATTGCTACAATGTTTTTCAATGCACATATTATGTTTTTTATTTAAATCAATTTGTTTCTTAAATTAGATTAATTTGTTGTTAACTAACAGCCTAGTTCCGATGCCATGGCTAATTATAAACGCCAGTGAGCATTGTACATCCAAAATGATCTGATTCCTGTGTTATTACATAACCAAGTTATGAAAGGTTTATTGATATTTTGTTCACAATACTCAATAAATACAATTTTCCTCAGTAGCGAAATATTTGCATGAACAAAAATGCATGGAATTGTAGTGAAATTGCGCAGTAGTAAAAAATAGTTTATCATTTGAGCTCTTGCAAGGCTACATATTCATTCAGATTCAGACCTTGCATTGTTAGGTAATAATATAAATGCGTCATAGTGTACAAACTGTCAACAATGCACACTAAAATTACGAAAGAAGCATTAGACCTAACAGTTTTAAATTGAATACAATTCATAACAAGGCATTTATAAAATTTATATTAAATTTTCATGTTCATATGTTCCATTCAGAGCCAATAAAATTATGACATGCCTCTATTTGTATTCAAAATTTCAAATCAACTGCCCAATGATGAAAAGAAAGAGGCATAAATAATAGTAGGAACTAATCTTATAAGGAAAATTCTTCAAAAAAAGGAGATAAAATAAATACGTCTCAAGAAACAAGTAAAATTCTCCATCTTAATCTTCAAGTTTCTATATAATAATAATAATATTATTTATATCCAATATAATATAATATAATAATGATATTATTAATATCCAATATAATATAATATAGTAATAATATCTATATGTATTCCAAATAAAATATGCACCTCCTTACAAATGCAGAGATCCATGGTTCGAATTTCGTGTCAGTATTGTAGGTATAATTTCAACTATTATTATGACACAATAATATTAATAATAATTAGATTAAAAGTTATTTCCAATTCGCACTAATAAAATGCTCATTATGTATAATGAATTGGTGAATAAAATGTTTACATTTTAACTTTATTCACTATCACCATTGACAACGTGAATAAAGTAAAAAAATAAGTAAATTCGCACTATCTTTGAAATTTTCGTTGTCACCTGACAATGTGACACTTCACGCAAATTCTTCAATTCTGATAACGAATTGGAAAAAAACCTTGTATGATACATGTGAATAAAGCAATTCAATCTACTGAACAAAAAACATTCACTTTGGCAATTGAGTTATGTCATGTAACGTCATTTTTTTAAATTAGTTTTCGAAAAAAAATATTTTTGTAAATAATTTTAAGGAAATAATGTAACTTTAAGTTATACAAAGTACATTGAGATTATTTTTTTTATTACTAGTATATTAGATCCTGATCCTTCAGAGGTATTAAATTATTTATTTTTTAGTAAGTGGCATAAAAAAATAAATAGCTATTATCCATGTTTTCCAGTTATTTTTATTTAAGGTTGTAGTATTAAGTACTTACTGTTAGTATTTATTAGTTATTTATTTTATTTTATTATTTATTTATATTGCCTGACTAGTTTCGGTTTAATTAACAAACCACCTTCAGAGGCATATGTATTTTAGTATGTATATATCCTGATCTTATTTGAATTAATTTTTAAATTTTGATAGTTACACATTATCATCTATAACTACCAAAATTTAAAATTAAAAAAAATAATAGAAAAAACAAATTTCAACAAATTTTGACAGTGTACTTATTAAAATAATACTCAAAATTTCATTTGAACATCGGGCATTCCTTTGAATTGTTTCAAACATTGACAACACATTTACTTACTAATGCTAAAACAATACCGAGGCATTTTATTCCTGTTGTTTTTTTTAACATTTAATTTAAAAGAATTTAAAAAAAAAGTGGAACTTTTGCTTGGGAATTTCTCAAAAATGTACAGGCTATTTACTTAGTAATATTACAAAAATCCCAGGACATAATTGTTTTTTTTAATTGTCTTGTTATTTTTTTAATTTTTCAAAAGTTATATTCATGATTCTTTAATATGTTTCCTCACAATTTTTCAAATTTTGACAATGTACTTATTAAAATTATTCTAAAAATTTCACTAAGACATCAGCCATTGTTTTTAATTGTTTCCAACAATGACAAGACATTTACTTACCAATTCAAAAAAAAAAAAATACCGAGGCATTTTATTCCTGTAGATTTTTTTTTGCATTGTCGAGTTATTTTCTGTGAAATTATGAAAATATTTTCATTTTCAGATAATTGTCTACATTTTATTTTAATAAGTTGTTTTATTATACTATTCGACTAGTTTAAAAAATTAAACAATAATGTGTTGTGTAAATTTTCGTTACTGCTAATTGTAATATTGGTTGATGTAAAGGTCGCACTTTGTGATCCTTTTTATATTTTGGTTTTTGTAACATTCTGCACTCTATAGTATTTCTTCTGTAGCATTTCTCTTTATTTTTCTTCGAAGTCTTTGCTAATTTTACCTGTAAATTTATTATTTATTTATATTGCCTGACTAGTTTCGGTTTAATTAACAAACCACCTTCAGAGGCATATGTATTTTAGTATGTATATATCCTGATCTTATTTGAATTAATTTTTAAATTTTGATAGTTACACATTATCATCTATAACTATCAAAATTTAAAAATTAAAAACAATTAGAAAAAACAAATTTCAAATTTTGACAGTGTACTTATTAAAATAATACTCAAAATTTCATTTGAACATCGGACATTGCTTTGAATTGTTTCAAACATTGACAAGACATTTACTTACTAATGCTAAAAAAAATACCGAGGCATTTTATTCCTGTTTTTTTTAACATTTAATTTAAAAGAAATTGAACAAAAATGTGGAACTTTTGCTTGGGAATTTCGCAAAAATGTACAGGCTATTTACTTAGTAATATTACAAAAATCCCAGGACATAATTGTTTTTTTTTTTAATTGTCGTGTTATTTTTTTAATTTTTCAAAAGTTATATTCATGATTCTTTAATATGTTTCTTCACAATTTTTCAAATTTTGACAGTGTAGTTATTAAAATTAATTTTTGACATTGTAGTTATTAAAATTATTCTGAAAATTTCACTTGGACATCGGGCATTGTTTTGAATTGTTTCAAACATTGACAACACATTTACTTACTAATGCTAAAAACAATACCGAGGCATTTTATTCCTGTTGATATTTTTTTTGCATTGTCGAGTTATTTTCTGTGAAATTATGAAAATATTTTCATTTTCAGATAATTGTCTACATTTTATTTTAATAAGTTGTTTTATTATACTATTAGACTCGTTTAAAAAAAAAAAAATAATGTGTTGTGTCAATTTTCGTTACTTCTAATTGTAATATTGGTTGATGTAATGGTCGCAGTTTGTGATCCTTTTTATATTTTGGTTCTTGTAACATTCTGCAGTCTATAGTATTTCTCTTTATTTTTTCATTTTTTGTGTAAAATGATTATGTATGTATATGAATATGTTCTGTGTATGTTTTTAATGAATAATTGAAAATATTTTCAGTTTCATATAATTGTGTACATTTTTTAAAATAATTTCAGTGTTAATTGGGAATTTTTCAAAAATTTGGTGTGTACTTAGTACGTTAAAGTGTACTTTGGAGTGTACTTAGTATGTTGAAAAATACAAGGCATGGAGATTATTATTTATATTTGATATTATTTAACCTCTGCTGATTTGATTTAACTTGCGTGCTATTTCATGGAAATTTGAGGAATATTCTGAAACATTTTTTTTATATTCAATTTGTACTCGTTTAAAAAAATTAACAATAATATGTTGTGTCCACTTTCGTTACTTCTAAATGTAATATTGGTTGATATACTGGTCGCAATTTGTGATCCTTTTTATTTTTTTTTGTTTTTGTAACATTCTGCATTTTGTAGTATTTCTCTTGGAAGTCTTTGGTAATTTTACCTGTAAATTTTCATTAAACTTCCATATGTTCGCTATTTTGCAACCATCCAACACTTTTGACTAAGTACGAAATTAAAAAAAAAATCCTCAAATTTTGTTATTATTACCTACTTATTTCGGCAGATTGCATTAAATTTAAAATTTGCTTATTCTTTTTACACATTGATCGCATATTTGAGAACATTTTATTATCATTACCTACTTATTTCGGCAGATTGTATTAAATTTAAAATTTGCTGGACTTATTCTTATTACACATTGATCGCATATTTCAGAAAATTTGAGAGTTTTTTGGCAATTTTTATATTATTAATGAAATATTATTTTTTATATCTAATTATTGTAAAATAATTATTCTACTGAATCTTGCGGAATGTTTCAGAAATTTTAGAAGTATTTGTGAAACTTCTTGAATTTTATTTGGATTTCATTAAATTTTATGAAATTGCTGAAATTTTCAGCTAATTCGGATACTTTTGATATACTTATAAAATTTTCATAGATTTTCTATTCAAAATTTGGTGTTTTCATTAAATTTTCTGTCAGTCAATAGGAATTACAAGTTCGAGGATTCAAGGTAGATGGATTAACATCATACATAAATGCAGGAAAATGAAGATCAAGCCCACACACAACTTCCTAAAAAAATCCTATGCTTATTCTTTTTACACATTGATCGCATATTTGAGAAAATTTTATTATCATTACCTACTTATTTCGGCAGATTGCATTAAATTTAAAATTTGCTGGGCTTATTGTTTTTAAACATTGATCGCATATTTCAGAAAATTTGAGAGTTTTTTGGCAATTTTTATATTATTAATGAAATATTATTTCGTATATCTAATTATTATAAAATAATTATAACTCATTTCTACGGAATCTTTCCGAATGTTTCAGAAATTTTAGGAGTATTTGTGAAACTTCTTGAATTTTATTTGGATTTCATTAAATTTTATGAAATTGCTGAAATTTTTAGCTAATTGGGATACTTTTGATATACTTATAAAATTTTCATAGATTTTCTATTCAAAATTTGGTGTTTTCATTAAATTTTCTGCCAGTCAATAGGAATTACAAGTTCGAGGATTCAAGGTAGATGGATTAACATCATACATAAATGCAGGAAAATGAAGATCAAGCCCACACACAACTTCCTAAAAAAATCCTATGCTTATTCTTTTTACACATTGATCGCATATTTGAGAAAATTTTATTATCATTACTTGCTTATTTCGGCAGATTGCATTAAATTTAAAATTTGCTGGACTTATAACTCATGAACTGATAACTTATGAACTCATATCTACTGAATCTTGCGGAATGTTTCAGAAATTTTAGAAGTATTTGGGAAACTTCTTGAATGTTATTTGGATTTCATTAAATTTTAGGAAATAAATACTACCAGTAAGTACTTAATACTACAAACCTAAAATTAATAATAAACATCATTGTACAGTTCATATTGTGTAATTATTTATTTACATGCTCAAGAAAATACATATGTGATCAAAATGATTGGTTATCGAATTTAAATCGCATGCCCAATAACTTTCTTTTGTAAGATATTTTGATTGATTAGTCCGAGCCTAAACTCACTAAATCGCAAGCGAAGCAGATTTTTAAGGGCTTTGTTCGTGCATCAATCGGAAATATGGTGATATGAAATAAGTTTGATCATGTGTGTATTTATCATTGTTTATAACAGCTGCAGACACTTTGCGCTTTCATCGCGAGTAGTAATTACACATACTAATTGCATGCATTCTTTTAGCATATACACATAATTCGGTCATAATTTTTTTATTCCATTACGCCAACCCGATATACAATTACCGGCGCCTTTCATTACGACGACCGCCATAAATCATAAATACGCCGGGCGTAATTGCAGCTTTCAGCTTTAATCTCGATATCTTTATAACTCTTGTGAGTTATGTGCCTTGGTCCAGTACTCCGCAAAGCACACAAGGTGTAAGCACGCTTCTTAAATTGCCGGTTAAATGGCAAGTTTTAATAGATCGTGTAGTTCACAATCACCTGGGCAGGTTTAAGCCAAGGCTCGAGCAATCTTCCAGAGATGGTAATTGGATTACAGTCGTGCCGAGTCTAAATTGTGCAGATATCCGCAAATGTAGCAGTTAATTGTAATTATTGACTCTAGATATACAGTATGTATAACTTGTCACATTTATAATGAATCCCAGAATCTGTATTATCTATTTTCTGATTGATGTCAAATTTTGTTGAATTTAAGCTATGGCTTATGACATTTTTTAATAGGGTTTTCAAGATTTTGAAATGATTTTACTCGTATCCTAACTGCGATCAAACCTAAATGCCAAACGTTGCAAAATCTTAGAAATAGGGAAATAAGTTATGAAAAATAGTTGCTTACTTAACTTAGATATAATAACTTAGATAACTTAACTTAGATATAATAAAAAAATCACAATATGAGAATTAGTTAAACAAATATTTTTGGATTTCAACTTTTTACGTGATTATGACACACTTTCATTAACAAACTTTTTGTGTACAATCAGGCACCTAATGAGCAAGCATATGTATATGCAGTATTATACTGTAGATCCATAGATTATAAATCAGCAATATTTCAATTTCGTGCATTTGTTTTTGATAGAATTATCAAACTTTCATGAGTTGCAAATTATAAATGCTTCTTTGCGTCCAATATTTTTCTATCCAATATCTTTTATGCCCAATAAGTTGATTTTGTAAGATATTTTGATTGATTAGTCCGAGCCTAAACTCACTAAATCGAGTATTTAACTTGGTAATAAACTGTCAATTTGTTAAAGTCGTCCAATTACATTGTACGAACAATCAATTTGCGTTCCCCCTTGGGTTCGTCTGAAACCGTGACAAGAAGTGGTTAGTATCATTCATTATTTAAGTAGGTGTAGCGGAAAGGAAGCCGTGCCCTGGTTATTAAATTTGTCGCAGGCAGAGGTTTACGAGCCGGCGTAAAATCCTCGGCATCGACGTGAATCGGGCTCGAATTGGAGTTTAGTGTTGCTGGATGTGTTCGTTTTGCAGAATACAGAAGTACTGCTAACTGCGCTTCTAACAATGTAAACCACCGGCGACGTGAAGATATGCAAATGCCAGATTCATGGGTGACACTTCTAAAGTAGTTTAATTGGTTACTGTTGGTTTTATAATTGAGTTTATGTGGGCTTTAAAATAATAATAGCCGTTTTAATCGTAAAGCTTAACTTTAGGTTAAAGTTGATTTTATAGTTATTTTAAAACCACCATTAATGTAATAGTAGTAGACGTATTTGTCAGGGAGAATTTCCCAACTTGGGTATCAACATTTATTCGATGTATTATTTATTGAAAAAAAAACGATTATTATTATTATTAGACGTTTTGTTATATTGGTTGATGTGATACTTCATTTCTAGATGTCGTTTTGCATCGTATACAGGGTGTTCCAAAAATAGTGCACACTCAACAGCACGCCAGTCGGGCATGGCAACTGCGTCCTTAAAAAATATTATAAAAAATCCTCGGGCTATACATTTCGAAATATTGCTAGTCAAAGTGTAACATTACAGCAAATTTAGGGAGCAAATTCTTTGCATTATCATCTCTCATCATCAATGAACGATTATTAGTATAATTTTGACTACTCATTAGATGTGCGCCAATTAGATGCGATGAAGCAATTACCAGACAATTTCCAAAAAATATTTTTATTGTGTTTTATTGCTGTGGTTTAAATTGATATTTTTTGTCATTCTCTCGCTCTCACTTATGCACATAGCTTATAAGTTCATCAACGTAAATCAAGACCCTCAAAAAACTTTGCTTGCTATATGTATCGCTGAAGGCGCAACTTTGAGACACGTTTTATGCATTAAGAAGAATCATTATCTAAGTATTTCATAAGCATTATTCCATTAAAAATTTTACGATTATGATTATTAATATATTAATTTCTCAGCAGCGCGAAATAAATTCCCATTTTTTCTCCCCCAACAAAATGCCTCGTGCTTCGTAACATAATGAGCGATCTGAGGTCTTAATTACTCTCTAAGTGGGGTAATTTTTCACGTTGTTTATTCCCCCCTGCCACGAAAACCCTTAAATATGTATAGGACTTAATGATAATTCAAAGCAGGTGTAATTACACACTTTAAACAAAAATAATTACAACTAGTATAGAACTTGTGATAAGTATCGCACACATATGAGAATGATTATGTTAGTCGTTTAATTTTTCATATTACAAAGATAAAATCTGTAGATAGATTTCAGCAGGAGCTGCTCTAAAAACGTTATGTATTGTCATAAGTATCATAAGCAGTTTTGAAGTTGCGAGAAAGACATGCTACGAAATCTTTGCTTCCAAGCAATTAACGAGATCAAACTGCCGGAAGAAATTTTCAAGTGTCAATGATGATGATTATTGATGATATGATCATAATATGATATGATATGATATGATATCATATGATCATAATCAATGAATATATTCTTTGGATCTAAATTACTGCCAGGCAATAGAATTTGAGTGTCAAATTATTTTTTCACTAAAACTGATACACGCATTTTTGGGTTATGACATACTTGTGACCATGTGAGTTGTGTGATAGTGTAGTCACCTCGATTAAAAAGTAAAATCCTTACACTCAAACATCGAGTGCTTAATATGAGTACCTGCAGAGGTAATTAAAATCGATAATTTTGCAAGATTGAGTTTAAACGATTTGATGGCGGTTATCAAATTAATGTTACCAGCAATTTGAAAGGCCATAGAAAATTATGAATACAAGAAAAGTGATATTGAGGTGTCGAAATAAACAAACTAATAAAAAATATGTTCCAATAATAAGGCGAATTCCGCCTGTGATTAAAACAATCACTAGAATTCTTGATTCGTACGATTTTTTGAAATTTAAAATTTACCAACCAAAGTAAAATTAGTTTTTTTTTTTAAATATCGGATTCAATTGTTGCAGTACAACATTAAATATTTTGTGGAACTCACATCAATTGTGTTTTATTTATATAGTATTATTTTTGTTTAAACATTAGTATAACTAGCAGTATTAGTCTTAGTAGTATGTACACTACAGTAGTATGTAAGTACAGCTTTTGCAATTTTTAGTTATTGTCATTAAGAACTCTAAATCTCGATTGGTTTATTGCTTTGAACTACCCACATTAAGGCAATAAAAATGTGTACAATTTTATGAATTAGTGTTAACAAATACTAACAAATATGTGTGAGGTTTTGCGTTACGTATCCAACTTACAAAGAATTCTTGAACAAAACTGTAAGAATACAGATTAATACTTAAAACGCTGCAACAGTAAATTAACGAAAACCATTACACAAGGTGTAAAAATCATGAGCCTGACACGTTAAATTGTGTATTACAGCGTGAACATCCACATTAACGTGTAAAATTCTTCGGGGCATTGTAAAAATCTGTCATGCCGCAAAAACGACGAGGATGCCATCAGACCTTCTGGGAATTGTGTCGCAGCGTTAAAAGTGCGAAATAATTTTCCTCGGCGCTCCTCAAAGGTAAAACGATAAAAAGTGTGTTCTTTTATTACATGATAAAGCACAAAGAAAAAGTGTGAAACGATGAAAGAAAAATTTAATTAAACAATAATGCAGTTGTATGTAATGAAAGCCACATGACTTGCGCCCGGTCTTTTTATAGTTGGGGATAAGTTATCTGCCGGATAGTCTTACCCTCAATGACGTTAGAAGCTACTTACACCAATACGTTTCTTATAGCTTTGTGGGTGTTTAAAACCGTCTGATAACTTTTCGCAACTTAAGCAGGGTATAGGCAGTCCGGCCCCTAGGGATTGGAAATTCACAGTGTTACAGAAATTAAAGGTTTTGTGGTCAAGTCAGATTTAGCAAGTTAGGAAGTTCCACGTTTTCCAAGTTTTTTATACTTACTCCTAAACATTAAACGAAATAAAATGCGGAAAACCTTTTTCACAACGACATTTATTGAAACTAAATGTACATTAGTAGTTACGCTGTGAAAGTTCTGGATCGCCTCCAGCAGAGTTTTCGATTAATTTAATTGACGCTTTTAATTCGCGAATTTAATCAATCGCCGCGAGCAGTAACAATGGGTTGATTGCGGAAATTGATTAAATACGCGAATTAAAAGCGTCAATTAAATTAATCGAAGTCTCTGCTGGGGGCGATCCAGAACTCTCACAGCTTAACTACTTACATTTCAGTCGCAATATCCTCAGTAGCATAACAATACTGTTGGATACACAAAAACAGTATTGTGTTGCTACTGAATATGCTTGTATTGCGATTGAATATACATTTAAGTAGTTTCAATAAAAATATATGTGAAAAGGGTTTTACTTATTTTAGCTGCTACTAATATAATTTCGGGAGAATGTAAATATCGCCAATGGTCAAGGTATAATCCTTAATTATAATACACAAAAACAGTATTGTGTTGCTACTGAAGATGCTTGTATTGCGATTTAATGTACATTTAAGTAGTTTCAATAAATGTATATGTGAAAAGGGTTTTCCGTATTTTAGCTGCTACTAATATAATTTCGGGAGAATGTAAATATCGCCAATGGTCAAGGTATAATCCTTAATTACAATACACAAAAACAGTATTGTGTTGCTACTTAAGATGCTTGTATTGCGATTGAATGTGCATTTAAGTAGTTTCAATAAATGTATATGTGAAAAGGGTTTTCCGTATTTTAATTGCTACTCATATAATTTCGGGAGAATGTAAATATCGCCAATGGTCAAGGTATAATCCTTAATTATAATACACAAAAACAGTATTGTGTTGCTACTGAAGAGCTTGTATTGCGATTGAATATACATTTAAGTAGTTTCAATAAAAGTATATGTGAGAAGGGTTTTCCTTATTTTAGCTGCTACTAATATAATTTCGGGAGAATGTAAATATCGCCAATGGTCAAGGTATAATCCTTATTTATAATACACAAAAACAGTATTGTGTTGCTACTGAAGATGCTTATATTGCGATTGAATATATATTTAAGTACTTTCAATAAATGTATATGTGAAAAGGGTTTTCCTTATTTTAGCTGCTACTAATATAATTTCGGGCGAATGTAAATATCGCCAATGGTCAAGGTATAATCCTTAATTATAAACACAAAAACAGGATTGTGTTGCTACTGAAGATGCTTGTATTGCGATTGAATGTACATTTAAGTAGTTTCAATAAATGTATATGTGAAAAGGGTTTTCCTTATTTTAGCTGCTACTAATATAACTTCGGAAGAATGTAAATATCGCCAATGGTCAAGGTATAATCCTTATTTATAATACACAAAGACAGTATTGTGTTGCTACTTAAGATGCTTGACGCAATATTGCGTATATTCAATCGCAATACTGATGAAAAGTATGTGAAAAGGGTTTTCCGTATTTTGATTGCTACCCATATAATTTCGGGAGAATGTAAATATCGCCAATGGTCAACGTATAACCCTTATAACAAACTCAGATTGGCCGATAATCCTGCGCCAATGCCCCTTGAGGTGTCACGACATACTTAATTGCAGGGCTTGTACCTGTTACTGCGTAGCCCGACTTAAAACCGAAATCGGAAACACAGAATAATAAACATGTAACACGCAGTATTACCGCGATCTTTTTGTGAGATTTTTCTCGATTTTTTTGCGTGAGAGGAAAAGTGTGATTGGTTAAGTCAGGTAAGGTTAGGTTAGTAATATTTCACAAATATCCCCATTTGATCGTTTTGTGGGATTTTTCTCGATTTTTTTTGCGGTAGAGTAAAAGTGTGATTGGCTAGGTCAGGTTAGATTAGGTTAGTAATATTTCACAAATATCCCCATTTGATCGTTTTGTGGGATTTTTCTCGATTTTTTTTGCGGTAGCGTAAAAGTGTGATTGGCTAGGTCAGGTTAGATTAGGTTAGTAATATTTCACAAATATCCCCATTTGACTATCGGCGCAATTTCACTTCTAAGATTAAGGAAAACTCTTGACCATTGGCACAGTTCGTACGTGGCCAAAAATGCGAATAAACTTGCGAATCTATAGATTCTAGATACTAAATATACTAAAGATGCTTGATACTAAATATACTAAACATGCAAAAGATAATAAAGATATTTGATACGAAATATACTAAAGATATTATATACACTAAAGATATCAGTTTTTTATCCCTCCAGAACATTTGGAAAACAGCGGGATGACCAGTTTTCCAGCGAGCAGTTCAAATTTGGTTCCTGAGCGAACTTTTGAAGCAAGTAATGAAAATTATTGTTAAATTACATTAAATCTTTTGACTATTCTATTCTGTAGTATGGTTCCCATGATAAAGTCCATGTTTCCGTGGTTTTGAGACATAAACCATAAATATATTCCTCAGATCCCTCAGGCCCGTATCTATAGTCCGTACTTGAGGAACATTCAATCGCAATACAAGCATCTTCAGTAGCAACACAATACTGTTTTTGTGTATCCAACAGTATTGTTATGCTACTGAGGATATTGCCACTGAAATGTACATTTAGTTTCAATAAATGTCATTGTGAAAAAGGTTTTCCGCATTTTATTGAGCACGAGTTCGACTCAAGTTATATATTTGGTTGCGTATTTTCTATAAACGTTTAGGCACCAAACGCAACTAAATATACACTAACCTAACCTAACCTAGTTTTGATTTTCTTACTTATTTAATAGAGTCGAACTCATGCTCAAGTACAGACTATAGATACGGGCCATAGAAATTTGCTTTGGAAATTGCTTTCTTGTAATAATAATTAATACAAATGTAAAAATAATCTGATTCATTATTATAAAAACTATCATCATTCAACTGGAAGGTTATTATTTAACCGGTGTAAATCTTGCATAAAAGAAACACGAGTATATTTGGAACAAACCCCACTCAGGACTCCTCGCGTTATTGATCAGCAGCAATTCCCAAATAAAAACGATTGCACTTTAGAGGACACTTATTCAATTGGGGCATAAAAGAGGCGCGCTTCTATTTTCATCGCCCATTATTTAATGCTTCCTTAACTTGTTTAGCGACGCAACTACACTAAATCCTTCGGCGCTTTAAAGGGCTCCTGTGTGGCCTGGTGAATAATCGTAGGTAATTAAGCCAGCAATTGCTGCATCAAATTGTGGAACTTGAAGATTATAGTCTGATAGTTTAGATACTATCAGATCGAAAATAGATCGGATGGATTCTTGGTATTGATAAGATGTTTAAAAAACTTATCTAAACGTAAAAATAAGTATATAATTAAATCAAAAATAGAAATTACTATAATTCTGTGAAAATTATTAAAAGCAATCAAATGCTATGGTTTTGGATCATAATGCATTCGGCCAGTACAAAAATATAGGTAAAATAGGTAAAAATAAGTATATAATTAAATCGAAAATAGAAATTAGAATAATTCTGTGAAAATAATTAAAAGCAATCAAATGCTATGGTTTTGGATCATAATGCATTCGGCCAGTACCAAAATATATGTGATATTATTACATATTACTTCAATAATATATTAACTGTGCAGTGTGTCCCTGTCTTTTTTTAAATTTTTGATAAAAATACATTTTTGACAAAAAGTTTTGGTCATCTATCTTCTAGTCATTATGAAACTTGCACATAGTGCAGCAACTTGCAGAAGATAGTCAAAGGTTATAACTCGTAAATAAAATAGTGCTGATAAACTAATCATTGTAATATTTTTTTGCATAAATTAATGCAGTTCTGCAGTAATGTTATTTCGTTCCCACTAGAAATACCAAAGAAAACTGAAACAAGCAAAAATAAAAAAAAGCATTTGTAGGTCGAATGACGAAATGTATTTCATCGGCTACTTACTTGATTAATAACACGGATCTCAATCCTCCTAAAACAATGCGATTCGCAGCTTATTCCTGTTGTATCATCCAACTCTTATATCACCCCATCCGTCTTGCGAGATATACACTTGATAATACACATTTATTCACGTCGTGCAACAAACCATCTGTATGGGGGAGACTCCAACCTCTGTGCTCTCCCTTAACGATGGCAATAAAGTAATTAACTGTCGGGGTTTATCACCGCAGCGATAAACTGTAGGTGTTACAATAGATCTATAAGAACGCTGCATTGTGTCATCTTTTATTCATGGCTTCGGATATATGCATGGCATTCAAAATTCAGATGCGGGAATGCGCTTAACGCCTAGCGAGGATTTCATTCCCAGTCCCGGCTACGCAAATAAGCCATGCATTCGGGAAATTCGCGATGAATATTCATGATTTATCAGCGGGAAATTGCAAGATAAACAGCGATGGGGGATATCAAACGTATTGAATATCATAGGCTGTGGTTTAGTAAGTGTATTGCACTGTATATTAATTAGAACTGATGCAAGGTCACTTTAACAAAACTTACTCTATCCAAAATATTACAGCAGACGGAGGAGCAGTTATGTATTGATAATAAAATGTAGTAATCATTCCAGTATAAGTGTTTATTATTTTAAAATCACGAGGCTGGGCGAATAATTAGGTGAATTTTTGTACTAATAAGTTTAACGCACTTAAATGCTGTGTTAAAATTTTGTTAAAAACAATAATATGGGCGAATAATTAGGTGAATTTTTGTACTCATAAGTTTAACTTACTTAAACGCTGGGTTAAAATTTTGTTAAAACCATTTTTAACAAATCAAGCACTGGAACTTACAACTGTCTTAATGTCTGATTTTATAAAAAAAGATTTTCATAGCGCTGTTAGCTATGTACAGAATTGTGCCAAATCGGGGCTATTGGGCCATCCTGAGTTGAATTATTTAAATGAAATGACTTATGCACTCTCAGGTTTAACAATTTAAAATTGGAAAATTAAAATGTCCATTTGGGAATGTCCATTTGGGAATCACCTCCGCGGATAACTGGAGACCGATTTGGACCTAATTAAGTCTCGCCAGTCCAGTCCAGTCCGAGGCAAGTAGTCCACTATGATTCCCAAATTGCCAGTCCGAATTTATAATTCCCAAATCGATTTGGGAATTTTTGAATTATGACTTTGGATAGACTGACGAGACCCAATTAATTCGCATTCCCAGATTGATTTGGGAATTTGGGAATTATGACTTCGGCTGGACTGGCGACACCCAATTTGGTCGAAACCGGTCTCCAGTTATCCGCGGAGGTGATTCAAAAATGTACAATCTTATTATACAATTTTAAACTGTTTAACCTGAGAATGCAAAACTATTTAGCTACATTTAAATATAAAAATTGTTTAATTGTCCTCTTCGATAACTATTAAACACTTTACCAGAAAGTACCTAACATCTCGGAAATTTAAGTCGGAAATGCGATTTGTATAATGTCATTGGCTGAACATAAATGATTCAGAACCATAAAATTGATTGTTACAAAATACAAATTACCAGAAAACAGATTCTTTGCCAAGAAATAGATTTCACGATTATTCAGACAGAAAATGGTGCTTAGCGATTTCAAGAAAATTGGTTGAATATATTGGTCAACACAATTTTTATCCCTTAGACGCAAATGGTCGATTCAGTTAAAAAAAATGCACTGATTTCAGAAACGTCAAAAAAACGTTTCTAGCAAGTCAGGTTTTTGTCATATTTCAATGTTTGCAAAATGTATAACTTTTTTGAGTTTGCAAAGCCCATTCGGATGATTTTGTTAAGGAAATACTGGATTCAAATTTCAGTTTAACTGTTACCGGTATCACTTTTCTGATCTATTTTTAACTGAGAACGAGTGTTTGTAAGGAAATAACTATGTAAAATATCTAAGAAAAAAAGAACCTCCAACACGTTTTTCCAAAAATGCATTTAAATTGAAGGGACAATACATTT
Source organism: Othius punctulatus (assembly GCA_951805005.1). NCBI lineage: Eukaryota > Metazoa > Arthropoda > Insecta > Coleoptera > Staphylinidae > Othius > Othius punctulatus. Next base: position 19,955,498 of record OX638145.1, read on the forward strand.
GTCAAAATTTGTCGACCAGTGCTAAACATTTAAAAAAAAAACTAATCAGACAATTAATTGCTAAGAAACATGATTTCCCAGAAACTACTCACAAGATAATTGATTCCATAATATCCATGGCTTCACATCAATAATTGATTGTCATAAAATTGATACAAAATAAATATTGTGTGCTGGTATACTGATTCTTTGCCAATAAATTGATTTCATGATCATTCATAGCCAGAAAATAATATTTCAATAAGATTTCAATCAAATTGGTTGAATCATTTTGATGATATAAAATACTGATCACCAGAAAATTAATTTTAGAAACTTATTTCCCAGAAACTGCTTGCTACAAAATTGATAGATTTAATTGGATATAATTGTTAGATAAATTCCACAATGGATTAATGGCAAAATAATAGCCATACAATTTATTGCCATAAAAAGATATAACATTGATTTCCATAAACTTAACTCTCGGAAACAAATCACTAGAAAATTTAGCGATAAGAGCTTGTGAAAGTTAAAGTGAAACAACCATTTTCACATATAAATATATATTCTTTTATGAAACAATATCATCGTTTCACTACCAAATTGATTACAAGAAGATTGACTGCATCATGTTTATGACAAAATGCCAAAATTTGAGTGTCAAAGTTAATTTCTAGGAAAAAAATACTAGAAAATTTAGTGATAAGAGCTTGTGAAAGTTAAAGTGAAACAACCATTTTCACATATAATAGCTATTTATGGTATAAGTGAATAAAGTCGAATTTTATCCACGAAAAAACAGTTTAGCGCAAGAGGCGAAGAGAGTGCGATAATGTTTTCGAGTGGATAAAATTGCTTTATTCACGTGCACCATACAAGTTTTTTTCAATTCATCTGTTATCATTCATCTTGTTATAATTCATTCTGTTATCAGAATTGAAGAGTTGAAGTGTCACATTTGTCAGGTGATAACAAAAATTTGAAGGATAGTGCGTATTTACGTATTTTTTACTTTATTCATGTTAGCAATGGTTATTGTGAATAAAGTTAAAATGCAAACATTTTATTCACTCATTCGATTAAAAACCATATCGTCGTTTCACTACAAAATTGATTACAATAAGATTAACTGCATCATGTTTATGACAAAATGCCAAAATATGAGTGCCATATAGTTAATTTCTAGGAAAAAAATCACTGGAAAATTATTTATAAAAAACTTATCACTAGAAAATTGAATGCAAGAAAATTGATTCCATAATATCAATGGGTTAACGTCATAAGTGATAAGAGCTTGTGAAAGTTAAAGTGAACAACCAATTTCACAAATAAATATATAGTTTTTTTGTGAAAACAAATCATCGTTTCACTACAAAATTGATTACAAGAAGATTATCTGCATAATGTTTATGACAAAATGCCAAAAAAAAAATGTCATAAAGTTAATATCTAGGAAAAAAATCACTAGAAACTTGAATGCCAGAAAATTGATTCCATACTATCAATGGGTTAACGTCATAAGTGATAAGTTAAAGTGAACAACCATTTTCACAAATAAATATATATTTTTTTTGTGAAAACAAATCATCGTTTCAGTACAAAATGATTACAAGAAGATTAACTGCACATGTTTATGACAAAATGCCAAAAATGAGTGTCATAAAGTTAATTTCTAGGAAAAAATCACTGGAAAATTATTTATAAAACACTTATCACAAGAAAATTGATTCCATAATATCAATGGGTTAACGTCATAAGTGATAAGAGCTTGCGAAAGTTAAAGTGAACAACCATTTTCACAAATAAATATATAGTTTTTTGTGAAAACAAATCATCGTTTCACTACAAAATTGATTACAAGAAGATTATCTGCATAATGTTTATGACAAAATGCCAAAAAAATGAGTGTCATAAAGTTAATATCTAGGAAAAAATCACTAGAAACTTGAATGCCAGAAAATTGATTCCATAATATCAATGGGTTAACATCATAAGTGATAAGTTAAAGTGAACAACCATTTTCACAAATAAATATTTTTTTTTTTTTGTGAAAACAAATCATCGTTTCAGTACAAAATGATCACAAGAAGATTAACTGCATAATGTTTATGACAAAATGCCAAAAATGAGTGTCATAAAGTTAATTTCTAGGAAAAAATCACTGGAAAATTATTTATAAAACACTTATCACTAGAAAATTGATTCCATAATATCAATGGGTTAACGTCATAAGTGATAAGAGCTTGTGAAAGTTAAAGTGGACAACCACTTTCACAAATAAATATATAGTTTTTTGTGAAAACAAATCATCGTTTCACTACAAAATTGATTACAAGAAGATTATCTGCATAATGTTTATGACAAAATGCCAAAAAAAATGAGTGTCATAAAGTTAATATCTAGGAAAAAATCACTAGAAACTTGAATGCCAGAAAATTGATTCCATAATATCAATGGGTTAACATCATAAGTGATAAGTTAAAGTGAACAACCATTTTCACAAATAAATATTTTTTTTTTGTGAAAACAAATCATCGTTTCAGCACAAAATGATCACAAGAAGATTAACTGCATAATGTTTATGACAAAATGCCAAAAATGAGTGTCATAAAGTTAATTTCTAGGAAAAAATCACTGGAAAATTATTTATAAAACACTTATCACTAGAAAATTGATTCCATAATATCAATGGGTTAACGTCATAAGTGACAAGAGCTTGTGAAAGTTAAATTGAACAACCATTTTCACAAATAAATATAGTTTTTTGTGAAATCAAATCATCGTTTCACTACAAAATTGATCACAAGAAGATTAACTGCATAATGTTTATGACAAAATGCCAAAAAAATGAGTGTCATAAAGTTAATATCTAGGAAAAAATCACTAGAAACTTAAATGCCAGAAAATTGATTCCATAATATCAATGGGTTAACATCATAAGTGATAAGTTAAAGTGAACAACCATTTTCACAAATAAATATTTTTTTTTTTTTGTGAAAACAAATCATCGTTTCAGTACAAAATGATCACAAGAAGATTAACTGCATAATGTTTATGACAAAATGCCAAAAATGAGTGTCATAAAGTTAATTTCTAGGAAAAAATCACTGGAAAATTATTTATAAAACACTTATCACTAGAAAATTGATTCCATAATATCAATGGGTTAACGTCATAAGTGATAAGAGCTTGTGAAAGTTAAAGTGGACAACCACTTTCACAAATAAATATATAGTTTTTTGTGAAAACAAATCATCGTTTCACTACAAAATTGATTACAAGAAGATTATCTGCATAATGTTTATGACAAAATGCCAAAAAAAATGAGTGTCATAAAGTTAATATCTAGGAAAAAATCACTAGAAACTTGAATGCCAGAAAATTGATTCCATAATATCAATGGGTTAACATCATAAGTGATAAGTTAAAGTGAACAACCATTTTCACAAATAAATATTTTTTTTTTGTGAAAACAAATCATCGTTTCAGCACAAAATGATCACAAGAAGATTAACTGCATAATGTTTATGACAAAATGCCAAAAATGAGTGTCATAAAGTTAATTTCTAGGAAAAAATCACTGGAAAATTATTTATAAAACACTTATCACTAGAAAATTGATTCCATAATATCAATGGGTTAACGTCATAAGTGACAAGAGCTTGTGAAAGTTAAATTGAACAACCATTTTCACAAATAAATATAGTTTTTTGTGAAATCAAATCATCGTTTCACTACAAAATTGATCACAAGAAGATTAACTGCATAATGTTTATGACAAAATGCCAAAAAAATGAGTGTCATAAAGTTAATATCTAAAAAAACAAACCACTAGAAAATTGTGCCAGAAAATTGATTCCATAATGTCAATGGGTTAACATCATAAGTGATAAGAGCTTGTGAAAGTTAAAGTGAAACAACCATTTTCACAGATAAATATATATTTTTTTGTGGAAAAAAATTATCGTTTCACTACAAAATTAATTGCATAATGTGTATGACAAAATACAAAAAAAAATTGTTATAATGTTAATTTGTAGGAAAAAAATCAGTAGAAAATAATTTCCCGGAAACTAATCATCTTTTCACCAGAAAATTAATCACTGCAAAATTAACTGTATGATGTTTGTGACGAAATGGCAAACATTGAGTGTCATAAAGTTGATTGCTAGGAGAAAATGAAACTAATAGGAAATAGAAATCGCTAGAAAATTATTTGTAAAAATTTGTTTGGACAATAATTGTCAGTTTGATTTTTCACCGACTTGATATTATAAAAATGAAATGTTTAAACGTTTTTCGGCAAAATTGAATAAAATATTGTATAATACACGTGAGTTAGGATGTTTTTCACACGAATAAATTAGTCCACGAGCTTGCCAGGGCGAGCCTAAATTTTATTCTCATGAAAAACCTCTAGTTAAATCACTTGTTGTATAAATAACTATTAAATATGTTAATACCATAATATTTCATTTAATACTGAGGCCTAGATTTCAAGTTAAAGCTACTAGAATTGTTTTCAGCCAGGTAGTCGACAATTATTAATTTTTGACGGTACAAATTTAAATGTAATGTAATGAAGCCTTAAATACCAATTTTCCACTGAATCCATTCAAGTCAACCATTTGCGCTATAAAATGAGTAATAATATAATTATTTTTTAAGTAGAGTAGTAGACGTATTTGTTAGGGATATTATCCCTAACTGGCTATCGATCTTTTAAGTATATGTATTAAGTTTTGATAAAGCTGTTGAAGGCCTAATATTTTCAATTGAGCTTGTAGAATTCGAGTTTTCTTTTTCATCTATATAAACTAGGAGATATTAAGCTAGTCAGTAACATTTTTTTACAAGTACATTTCCTGCTAGGTGTATATTTTTTATCAAGTAAATACTGCAATAGAGTTGTTTTTGGGCCGTGATTTTAAAAATCAGTTAACTTTCTTCCGTTTATGATTTTTAGTCTTCATATAATTCTTAATAATGCAAATATCCAGGTATTAATTGAGCGTGAATTATTCTGCGTTGCTTACTGTTAATTAATAAGCAATTATTGTGTAGGACCTAGACTGTGTATAAGAAGGTTATAACTTAAATTTCTGTATCAATACGAAAATGGCATTTTCTTGAATAACCTATAACCTTTTAAAAATGAATTTATTCTTAATTTATAAAAAATGAGAAAGTATAAATCCGTAAAAACGATTTACATGTTAATCCTGGGGGTTTTGAAAGCAGACTCACAATGAAAAGAAACGATTTATAAGAATTGCGAATAAATGAGCGCTCAGTGAAAAGGGGCAATTTTAAACGATTACTTCCACATTTAAACTTCCAATAACAATAAATTCATCCCGGCGAATTCCGCTCACACCGAGCCACATTGATTTATACGGTAACGACGATATAAGTCGCGCTTGGGACCGATTCCCCGTAAAAATTTCATCGGGTGGCGGACAGTGCTGCGGTTCGGCCATCGGAGGGGCATTATTTATCAACTAGACTGCCCGAGGAAGGTGTGACCGTTGAACTTTCCTATAAACTTCGATTTACAGCTCCGGCATAGTTCGAGCGAAAAACGCAAAAAAAGAAATACAGAAGGTTACGCTTGCTCACCTCGCTGCAAAGATGAAGAAGCAACTCCATAAATCTCACAAGTCAGGTCTAACATTTTTAAAGTTTTTTGCTGCTACGGTTATTTATTGAGTGTGCGTGAAATAAAGAATATTGAAAATATGATGGTTATTTATTACCGCATTGTGTACGAATGGCTACTACAATGCAAACTATAAATATTATATACTTGGATATGTATCGTTCGTATACGAAATATATGGTATGTACCTAAATTTGTTTATGTAATTTCCACATGGCGTAGTGAGTTTGCGCTTATACTTTTAAACGGGGTCTTGCAGTCCCCGTCTAACTTTAATCGACGGTTTATTTCAATTACTATTATAGTAATTAAAGTTATAGAGACATTTCACCCATTCATGTTTATAATATCGACTCGGTGAAAAGTCAAACTGACATTGATTGTCAAATCAAAATTTTATAAAGCCGACTGCACTGTTTTTGTACCAGAAGGCGTTCCAAATAAAGCCCCAGAAGCAGTGGGAAAGTTGGTGTCCACGAAGTTAATGTTATTCTATCAAATCGATGTTGTACGATTTTGATTTTGAATGAATTAAAAGTTTTAAATTCACTAGTGGAATCAAGAAAATTTTATTTCACTTGAAGATAAACAACTACTTATGATATCTGCTAAGAGGTAAAGTCATGCTTACATAAATCTAGTACAAAAAATTAGGTTACAATAGCAATTTTATGTCAAATTATTTGTACTAGATTTATGTGAGCATGACATGAAAATTTACAAATTATCCTTTTTCACGACATTTATTTCGCTAAATGTACATTTCAACCACTACGTGGTCATCTTCAGTAGACATTTGTACTGAGGACATTCGAGTACATTCGTCAGAATTGAATAAAAAATATTTACATGTTCGACTGCAAGAAAATTCTGAAGATTTACTCAGATATGTATTTTGACATATTTATGTTATGTAAACGTGATTACGTCTAATAAAAAATATTTACATGTTCGACTGCAAGAAAATTCTGAAGTTTTACTCAGATATGTATTTTGACATATTTATGTTACGTAAACGTGATTACGTCTGATTTCTGAATAATTTCACAAATAAAACCTCGAGCATACTTGACTCCGGTCAATAAAAGTTAGTACTCAATTTTTAGTCGCACCTTTGAAACCTAAAAACTCAAAATTTAAATTTATATCTTATTGGCTTGAGATGACCTTGTACGAAAAATGTCATAACCACCGATTCGAAATTGGCAGAATTATCTGCGCAAAACAAAAATTATAGATAAAAAAATTTCTATCGTAGTATAATTTACTTTATAGAGAATTGTACCTCGATGTAAATTTGTACCGACAAAAATTAATAATTGTCGACTACGTGGCTCAAAAGAATACTGGTATTTAGCATTTAATAAAATATTATGATCTAAACATATTTAAAAAATATTATTTTTCAATTTGTAGATAAAAAAAATCTTGCATGTTACATTTGCCTCGATAGAAAATTATTTCTCAACTAAATGACACAACCACCGATTCGAAATTGGCAGAATTATCTGCGCAAAAAAAAAATAAAACTCAAAAAAATTCTATCGCAGTGTAACTTACTTTATAGAGAATTGTACCTCGATGGAAATGAACTGGTAAAAAAATATGACTGCCTACGTCAAAGCTAAAACATCTGAACTTGATTCACCAAAAATTTGGGTTCGGTCACAAAATGTACAGCTTCAAAAATTATCACTTACTACTTCATGGCTCGAATAGGCTGCCAGTATGGTAGGATTGACTCACCTAGAACAAATAAAAATATACATTTAATAAGTACATAACACTGCCCAACAAAATTGTACTTTTTGTTTTTTTTCCTTGATTTTTTTAAAGTTTTTCTATTATTTCAATGTGCTTATTGTCAATGTGACATTCGTTTTTGTATAACAGCTCCAGTTTTTGAAATATTTTGAAAATACACCTGCTTAAGCGTTAGGCGTGACTAATAACTAGTTTGCCTAAAAATTGTTGATATTAATATGGCACGGAGATAATATTAAAATAATCCTGATATATTTTGTTACATGTGTGGTGACTACATCTTTAAACAATATAGAAAATAAATCTCAGATTCTGTTAAAACTACATATTTTAATAAAGGAATAGAAGGATCTGAAGGATCTGAAGGATCAGGATCGGAATAGAGTTGCGAAATCAAGACAAGCCAAGGGTACCTCATAATAATATAATAATAATAATAATAATAAAGAATCTTTATTAGCAGAAAAGCTGTAATAGCTAATGTATGCCAGAAGTGTATACTGTGTCAAATGGAAAAATAAATGTTCTCAAATTCAAAACTTCGATGATTTGGCTGGAACCTCACAATCAATCACCAAGTTTCTTTACCAAAATCACCAAAATTTTCTGGTGAAAAGTTGGACGAGTTATTTCAGTTAGTTGTTAGTATGCTGACCAATTTGAAAAATGTTGGGTGCAATATTACTGAAAAACTGCATAATTTGCACTCACATATAGATGAAAGAATGCACCAAGATATATGGACAATGGAAGAGCGTTATCAAGGGATAGATGCACATTCATATGATGGCAGATTATTGCTGGAGTATACAAATAGATCAATATCAAGCCATGCATTCCAGAAAATCCTACAAAAGAAGGTTTTGTAGTGATTTTGAATGATATTTAAAAAAACTGTGTTAAAAACTCTATATAAAAAAGTGTTGATTTATTGTTTCAAAAAGTAGGGCTGGTAGAAGAAAACCAGTATTATTTTTGTAATCAGCACCTTAAATATACTTAGAAATTAAATTCAGGAAAAAATGTCAGTGTTGACCAGTGTAATATCAGAAATAACTCAGGGTACCAATACAATAATTGGGTCAAAAAAATGTTTGCTCGAAATTGGACAAAACAGGAAAAATTGTTTTCCAAATTGATATATCAACTCAAATATTTGTTTTGATGATCCAAAAATGCATTGAGATATATTAGGTTTGAACTCTTTAAATTTATTTATTTCGCCCCCACTCTCGCTGAGAGTGTGAAAGAGTATGAGAGTGTGCAATTATACAGGGTGTCCAAAAACAACGGCAAGACTCTGATTTATTTGTGAACATAATACAACTGGCGTAGAAAATGTCCATAATGTCCGAAACGTCCAAAACGAGTTGTATCTAATGAATGTGGCGATAAAATGTTCAATGCTTTTGAAGACTTGCTATATTTTTAAGTGCAATCTGGCATTCTTTCCGACGTGGCTTTAACAGTAGGTACAGTCATACTCACACAAATCAATCAAGAATTTTGTAGAAATATTTTTAATATGTAATTAATTTATTAATTTTACTTGTGTAAGTCGTATGACGATAGGAATGAAATTATATTATATTCTATTCTATTCTATTCTATTCGATTCTATATTCTATTCCATTCTTATTCGATTCTATATTCTATTCCATTCTTATTCTATTCTATTAAAAAGTTTATAAAATTTGGTAAACTACTTCGTCCAATTTTATTACGAATTATTGTTGAATATTGAAATTTTATGACGCTGTCACAACATTCTGTAAATTTCGTGAACTCGAAAAAAACTCTACATTTCATGAAATGGTCTTCAACTAGTGCGAAATTGTATAAAAGTCTGTAATGATTCTGAAAATTCATTTAAATATAATGTAAATCAAATTGTTGGCAAATTTATGAAAGTTGGTATGTCATGAAATTTTATGAAATGTGCAGTCATACTCGCATAAATCAAGTACAAACAATTTGACATTGCTATCTAAAATTGCTGTCGTAACCTAATTCTTTGTACTTGGTTTATGTGAGCATGACTGTACATGATATAATATTATATGGTGTTGGTTTCTTTAAAAAAATCGCAAATTGTTGTGAAAAGTTTATCAATTTATGAGAAACTATGATTCGTAAAGTTTGTTCCAGCTTTTTATAAAGTGTTAAATTGAATATAATAATAATTTAACACTTAATAATAAGTAAAAAAAAAACTTAAATATTCTACTCAAAACTTTCGGATATTTCCTGAAATTAAATAAATGTCATGAAATGTTTTTGAAACTTTAGGAAATTGTATTACATTCTCTTCAACACTTTTCGAAATTTGGTGAAATACGACAAATGGACGAAATTGTTCGAAATTGTCAGAAAATTAATGAAATTTTGGTACATTTTATTCTTGAAACATTACGAAATTGCGTTAAATTATCTAAAAACATTCTAGAAATTTCCTTGGAGACTTAAATATTCTACTCAAAACTTTCGGATATTTCCTGAAATTAAATATATGTCATGAAATGTTTTTGAAACTTCAGGAAATTGTATTACATTCTCTTCAACAGTTTTCGAAATTTGGTGAAATACAACGCAAATGGACGAAATTGTCCGAAAATGTCAGAAAATTCATGAAATTTTGGTACATTATATTCTTGAAACATTACGAAATTGCGTTAAATTATCTAAAAATTCTTAAAAGTCGGCGAAATTGTAGAAAATTCTGTGAAATGTTTATGTGAAACGTCCAAAACGAGTTGTATCTAATTTGGCGATAAAATGTTCAATGCTTTTGAAGACTTATGAAGCTATATTTTTATGTGCAATCTGGCATTTTTTCCGACGTGGCTTTAACAGTTGGTACATTCATGCTCACACAAATCTAGTACAAACATATTGACATTGCTATATAAAATTGCTATTCTAACCTAATTTTCGTACTAGATTTATGTGAGCAAGACCGTACATAACCAAGATTTGTAACAGTTTTTGATAAAATCAATGGTTCCAATTAAAACCTAGTGTATAAAGTTTAAGATTCTTTTGTGCTGTTTATTTTTTCATCTCTAGTTTACAATATCGAAATTAAATAATACGGGCACTTAAAATGAAATACAAAACAAAACGCACAAATTAACGAAATAAATACCGCGTTCAAAACGAATTTAGAGAACATCAAATATTTAGTGGCACGCAATTATTAAACCATCAATGCAATTAATCCACCCCCAGCGCTTTTAATCACCGGATACGTCCGAAATTCATTGACTCTCCTCTGTAATCGACGCATATCAATAAAAAGCAATCGGAACGGTGATGATGGTCACACAGGGAACGTTCGCATGCCTGACTACTGTAACGATTCAATTCGTTTTTCAGGCTTTAAAAATGCATGCACCGTGCAGGGATGAAATTAAATTGTAAATATTTACGGAGTCACAGAATGCAATATTTGCAGCGCCTATTAAATTATGCGCATCGCAAATGGACGCACGGACAAAAAATGAATAAAATATGACCGACATATCCGATGCACGATGCTGTTCCTGCGTTTAGATAGATGTGTGCGCCATGTATGGCGCACGGTTTATTGCAATTGTATGACCTGGAATTAAAATATATTTTCATTAAAGCATACCTCCATTTATTCATACCTATAATTAATTCACACACAAATAAATTCAATTAACAATATATTATTATTTATACCGAAATGCTGACGCTAGATTTTAATTGGTTTGAACTACCTGTTTTGTTGGTATATTAATTTTAATGTTACTTTTTGTTATTACTACAACAGCAATCAGTTGAAAAAATGCTGCCAGTAAAACTTTCCGCGTACGTTCATATATTTGTTAACATGTCCATAAGTTATCTTGATCGTATAAATAATAATTAACGACTAATTGGTTCCAAGCACGAATCGTACAAGCATGAATAACCTTATCCCAATAATAGACAATCGATCAGCCCTGCACAGTCCATTAAACCCACTCGTTAGGCCCAAACGTATACTTCTCATTGTTGTGGTCGTCGTGGATCGGTGATTGTGATAAATGCAGACCCGTAATTCGCCTAAACCGTGTCTTCTATTGATTCAGAGGGACGTTCCTCGCCGAACCGGCCGATGATGGACGCACCAGCCAAAGGTGCGCCAGGGTTCGAACTTTGACCCCTCGATGGTGATTTTATTTATGCCCGCGTGATAACTTCATTAACGGCCCCCTTAACTGCCTCGACGAGTGTTATTAAATTAGGCGAGATGGTAATTTATTTATGCCGCCTTGTTGGTGACTGATTTTAATTGGTTCGAATTTACGACGAGCAATTCGAATGTTGCAATGCAAGTTTGAATTTAGATGTAGTATAAAGTTGTCGTGGATCGTGGATTTTTAGATATAATGAAAATCGATTTTCCTACACGTTAAAGTGTAGGAATCCACCATCGTAATTCTTGTTGCAAGTTTAAATTATTTTCCCTTTTCATGTAGATATTTATTTTTCATATTATAATACGACGTAATGGCCTCAGTTTATAGGTTGCAGTCCAGAAAAATTAATTATTTTCTCACTGAAACGAAAATAATCCTTAACTAAGCAAATTTGTAGTATAATAGGTAAGTAATAGTTGGTAATTAAAATCAAGTGAAACTGTAATTTAAAAAAACACACTATAACCCAAGCTACAGAAATCGTGCCAGAGAAGGTAAACATTATATACAGGGTATCCCAACTAAAATTTTAGTTGGGACGCCCTTTATAAACATAATTGCAGAGATTACACTTCCCATAAAAAACATCAATAGCATCAATAGTTTACATATAAGAGTATCTGTTTTCTCGAGAATCGTAAACTTTAACAAATTTTTAATTTAACAAAAACGCATTTCTTTCCGGGGATTGAGACTGAAATAAAAACTTTTTGAGATCAGCTATAAATAGCTTCTAATTCTTGCATAAATTACTTGGTGACTAAAATTTTAGTTGGGACACCCTTTATAAACATAATTGCAGAGATATTCCCATAACAAAACATCAATAGCATTAATAGTTTAGACATAAGAGTTTCTGTTTTCTCGAGAATCTTACACTTAATTTAACAAAAACGCATTCTCTCGGGGGATTGAGACTGAAATAACAACTTTTTGAGATCAGCTATAAATACCTTCCAATTCTTGCATAAATTACTAGGTGTCTAAAATTTTAGTTGGGACGCCCTTTATAAACAGAATTGCAGAGATTATACTTCCCATAAAAAACATCAAGAGCATCAATAGGTTAGACATAAGAGCTTCTCGAGAATCGTAAACTTAATTTAACAAAAACGCATTTCTCTCGGGGGATTGAGACTGAAATAACAACTTTTTGAGATCAGATATAAATAGCTTCTAATTCTTGCATAAATTACGGAAATAAACGAAACAACGTTTTGGTATAATATTTCACCATTTAGAGACATTGTATTGTATTGTATAATTAATTGTATGACTTGTGTAAGTCGAGTAAGGCAAAAATATATTCGATTCAATTTGGTGCATTTTATTCTATTTGTTATGCACTGTATTGTAGAATTGTAGGAATCTCTTTAATATGTAATTAATTTATTGATTTGACTTGTGTAAGTCGTATAATTAATTGTATGACTTGTGTAAGTCGAGTAAGGCATAAATAAATATATTCGATTCTATATGATGCATTTTATTCTGTTTTTTGTGCAATGTATTGTAGAATTGTAGGAGTATTTTTCCTACAATTTGACTTGTGTAAGTCGTATGACGATAGGCATGAAAATATATTCTAGTCTATTCTATTCTATTCTATTGAAAAGTTTATAAAATTTGGTAAACTACTTCATCCAATTTTATTACGAATTATTGTTGAATATTGAAACGTCACAAAATTCTGTAAATTTCGTGAACTCGAAAAAAGTCTACATTTCATGATATGGTCTTCGACTTGCGCGAAATTGTACAAAAGTCCGTAATGATTCTGAAAATGCATTTAAAATAAATTAAATATTAATCAAATCAAATTGTTGGCAAATTTATGAAAGTTGGTGAAATATTTTACATGTCACAATTTTATGAAATGTACATGATATAATATTAAATAGTGTTGATTTCTGAAAAAAAAAAGCTCAAATTGTTGTGAAAAGTTTACCAATTTATGAGAAACTATGATTCGTAAGATATGCTTCAGCTCTACAAATAGTATGAAATTGAATATTCTCAATAATCCTTAACATTTTAGAAATTTCCTGAAATTTAATTATTAATAATAAAATAATTTAATTAAATTTTAATAATATCCTACAAAATATTCAAAAATTAACAGGGTATTAACCGGATATTTCCTGAAATTTACTCAATGTATAATCTGTCAAGAAATGTTTTTGAAACTTGAGGAAATTGTATCACATTCTCTTCAATACTTTTCGAAATTTGGTGAAATACAACGCAAATGGACGAAAATATCAAAAAATTCATGAAATTTGGTACATTATTTTACATTATATTCTTGGGATATCGCGAAATTGCGTTAAAATGTCTAAAAATTCTTAAATAGTGCTGATTTCTGAAAAAAAAAGCTCCAATTGTTGCGAAAATGTTACCAATTTACGAAAAACTATGATTCGTAAAATATGTTTCAGCTCTATAAATAGTATGAAATTGAATATTCTCAATAATTCTCAAACATTTTAGAAATATCCTGAATTTTAATACGTAAATATCCTACAAAATACTCAAAAATTAACCGGATAATAACCAGATAAAAATACCGGATATTTCCTAAACTTTATTAAATGTATATTCTGTTATGAAATATTTTTGAAACTTGAGGAAATTGTATCACATTCTCATCAACACTTTTCGAAATTTGTTGAAATATAAGGAAAATGGACCATGTTATCAGAAAATTCATGAAATTGGTACATTATTTTAGATTATATTCTTGGGATATTGCGAAATTGCGTTCACAACAATTTGATCTTCTTTTTTCAGAAATCAACACTATTTAAGAATTTTTAGACACTACTACAAATTCTTAAATAGTGTTAATTTCTGAAAAAATACTCAAATTGTTGTGAAAAGGTTACCAATTTATGAAAAACTATGATTCTTAAAATATGTATCAGCTCTATAAATAGTATGAAATTGAATATTCTCAATAATTCTCAAACATTTCAGAAATTTCCTGAAATTTAATACTTAAATATCCTACAAAATACTCAAAAATGAGCCGGATAATAACCGGATTAAAATTCCGGATATTTCCTAAAATTTACTATCATATACATTAAATGTATATTCTGTCATGAATTTTTTTTGAAACTTTAGGAAATTGTATCACATTCTCTTCAACACTTTTCGAAATTAGTTGAAATATAACGAAAGTGGACCATGTTATCAGAAAATTCATGAAATTGGTACATTATTTTACATTATATTCTTCGGATATTGCTAAATTGCGTTCACATCACTTTGGCCTTCTTCTTTCAGAAATCAACACTTTTTAAGAATTTTTATACACTTTATTAAAAATTCTTAAATAGTGTTAATTTCTGAAAAAAAAGCTCACATTGTTGTGAAAAGGTTACCAATATACGAAAAACCATGATTCGTAAAATATGTTTCAGCTCTATAAATAGTATGAAATTGAATATTCTCAATATTTCTCAAACATTTTAAAAAAATTCTGAAATGTAATACTTGAATCTCCGACAAAATACTGAAAAATTAACCGGACAATAACCGGATTAAAATTCCGGATATTTCCTGAAATTTATCAAATGTATATTCCGTCATGAAATGATTTTGAAACTTTAGGAAATTGTATTACATTCTCTTCGACACTTTTCGAAATTTGGTGAAATATTACGAAATGGGACGAAATTATCAGAAAATTCATGAAATTAGGTACATTATTTTACATTATATTCTTGGGATATTGGACGCGAACGCGAAATTGCGTTAAAGTGTCTAAAAATTCTTAAAAGACGGCGAAATAATAGAAAATGTTTATGAATTTATGAGAAACTATGTATGGATTATTATGTATGTTAATGAAATTGTATAAAATACAATTGGAAATTTCCTGAAAATTAATAAATATCCTATATTTTATGAAATGATTTTGAAATTTTAGGAAATTGTATAACACTTGTAGAAATTTGGTGAAATATAACGAAACTAAACAAAATTGTTAGAAAATTATTATATCAGGTACATTTTTTTACATATTTTTTGAACGAAAATGAATTAAATTACCTGAAAATTCTTGAAATTCGGTGAAATATTATAAAATTCTTTAAAAACTGGGAAATTTTGCAAAAAAATTATCAATTTATGAGAAACTATGTATAGAATATTAATAAGGTTTATGAAATTCTACAAAATTGTTGAAAATAATAGGACATAACAGGACAACATTAATCATAGTTCAAGAAACTATAGTTTCTTGAACTATATAAGATTTTATAAATAGATTTAAAGTTATATAGTTATAGTATTTATATAGTTATGACGACAGTCATGAAAAATATATTCTATTCTGTTCTATAATATAATTAGATTACATAATTAAAAATATTTTAGGTTTTCATAGGAATATTAGGATATCCTACAAAATACTCAACAAACGGATAAAAATACCGGATATTCCCTGAAATTTACTAAATGTATATTCTGTCATGAAATGTTTTTGAAACTTAAGGAAATTGTATCACATTCTCTTCAACACTTTTCGAAATTTAATGAAATATAACGAAAATGGACGAAATTATCAGAAAATCCATGACATTTGGTACATTATTTTACATTATATTCTTGGGATATTGCGAAATTGCGTTAAAGTGTCTAAAAATTCTTAAATAGTGTTGGTTTCTGAAAAAAAAAGCTCAAATTATTGTGAAAAGGTTACCAATATACGAAAAACTATGATTCGTAAAATATGTTTCAGCTAAACTGTATAAATCTCTTTAAAAATATTTCGAAATATGGTGAAAATTTAATGAGTAACTACGTAGGTATATATGGATTATTAAAATATAACGAAATTGAAAAAAGTTATTGGAAATTCATGAAATATTATAAAATATTCAACGTTTTGTGAAATATTCTGGAAATATTAAGAAATTGTATAAAATTTCTTAAAAATGGTGGCAAATTGCCAAAATATTTAACAATTTATTTGAAATTAGGTAACGAATAATCAAATACAATGAAATTGTATCAATCAAAATTTGATATTATAATTTACGTTTCATAAAATGTTCTTCAGCTGTCAAAATTCTATGAGTTCCTCTCAAGCTCATTAAAATTTGGTCAAATATAATGGCATTGAATTAAATTGTTCGAAACTTCATGACATTTCATTAAATATTATACATTTCGCAAAAAATCATACAAAGTCCCTGAAATATTATAAAATCGTAAGAAATTCTTTAAAATATATGGAAATTAAGTAAATTAGAAAGGTTTTGTTTTTTTTTTAAATTCATGATATTTGATAAATTATCCAAAAGTATATTTGTATACAGTATGCATGAATATAATTCCTCTGAAAATGTAACGACGAGTATGTCTTAAATAAGTGAGAAAATCGAATGTATAACTTTCCCAGTTGACCAATACCTATTTGTTAGTAACTGAAATTACTGAAAATGTATCTAATGGGTATTTTGAAATATTTATGCCAGATTTGTATACTGTATGCCTGATGATAATTTCTCTGAAAATTTGACGAGGGGTATTCTTAAATAAGTGACAAAATCGAATATATAACTTTCCCAGTTCCTGTTAGTCACTGAAATATCTGAAAATTACATACTCGTATATAAAATATACAGGAATATGCGAAGCTGTGTTACATATTTGGACCGTCGAATCCGGATTACGTTTTAATAACACCCGAGGCGTTGGCGTTGTTTTGAAACCGCGGAGCAAAACAAACGAAAACCGCACCGTGTTTTCCCAAAGTATTTATAATATATGCCGGTTTATAAATAACCACCTATTAATCCACTGTTGCTGCTCCGACTGACCTGCGGGTAAGTGCCGTCCTAGACACGGCTCAATCAAGGTGAGTCGCCCAAGACTTGACCATGCATGGAGCGAGCTTATAGTGGGAGGAATTTTCAATGATCTGGGTTACACTGCACTTAATTATTTTAGTACCGCGGCTGCAGCTATCGATGGATTTGTGCCTAATTGGGTCAAGCTGAATTGGCCTCTTCAAAATACCTGCAGAGAAATCGCGTATTCTCGCGGAAATTGGGGATATTAATTGCAGACGATGGCATGTGAATGTTGGATCGCAAGTTTTGAAACGTTCCTCAGATGCGTGCATAGAAAGTTCTGTACAGTTAATGTACTTGAGATAACTTGCGTGTAAAATATTTATAGTACTAAATAATTTAATAATCCCACATGTAAACTTTCTCATTTTTAATTTTCGAGTCACTCGTGATAAAAAGTTTAGTTTCGGCTGAAAGTTTAACCTGTTTCATCATAGGTTCAGAAGCATAGTTACTATTGCCAAAAATTGACGAGTATTTATGTAGAATTTTCCAGCAGGCTGATCTATTCTTCTACTGATAAATATATACTAGTTATCTGGTGGTTTCAAAATATATTAAGATTAAAAATTCAGTAGGCAACTTTCGTTGTCCTATCCGGAAGATAATTTATAGCCAAATTTAGAAAGACCTCATATTTTTTATTGTCCACAGGTGATGTTTTTGTTGACCACATATTGCTTAAATGTGACATAATATTGAAGCAGTTTAAATAAAATAAACACGATACGATATAGAAACTGACTGTTGAGAGCATAACGAACAAATTAAGTTTCATTGACGAAAACTATTTACGCCCATGGCAATTACATGTGGCGTCTAACATCGCCGTTAAACTGACGATATCCACCCCAAATACGACTAAATTTAACCCCCATTTTAAGCTTCTCGGAATCGTAAAAACACGCTGAAAAAAGGGTGACGTGTGGAGTCCTTAATCCCCGGTTTTACGTTCCTGATGGTATGAAATTTCGGCAGCTCCATTAAAATACTCCCACGAAGTTTGAACGAGGAGCTGACCGATGATGACCATAAAACAGTTTATTATATGGTTGCATGCAATTTGGAACGGCTAGAGCTTGGCAGGCGGCAATTTTTATCGTCCAAGAAGGGGTTTGCCAATATAGGGAGGAATGTTTTTCTGGCGCACAAAAGCTGCCTTGTTTACGCATTCTAGAACGGAAATAATGGGGAAAAGCCGTAAATTATTCTTTAGTAATCGAGCACATAGCAATGGAAAGCAGATTTATTGTTTGATTTGGATCTAATTCACTGAGAATATAATTGTTGATACAAGTAAGTGACAAGTAAAAAAAAAGTGTTATCAATTCGTTAAATGTATAAAGATAAAATAAGGTATAAATAAAATAAAAAATAATGAAACATCTATGTAATTATATATTTTATACTATATTATTTAGAATTTTTCTGTAACGTAGGTTGCGAATAAAGAGACATTAACATAAAATAGGCTATAATAACCTAACTTAACCTAACCTAACATGATTTCTTGTAGGTTCAGAAGATCATTGCAAAAACATTTACGAATGTGCGTAGAATTTTATGTCTTCTATTGATAAAGATAAAATAGTTAGCTGGTGGTTTCAAAAACTCATATAAAAAATCAGTAGGCAGTCAGTTTCCGACTTTCTTTGACATATCCAGAAGATAACTTATAGCCAAATTCAGAAAAACCGGCACCCTTTTTTTTAATGACATATTTGTAATCAATTGTAATGAATTGTAACGCCCGCTTATAACGCCCGTTGTCGTAAAAGCGGGGATTATGAAATATAACATCGTCCTTGATAACGCCACTCTTACACGTTACTATAATAATAATTATTAGATTAGGTTAGATTATATGGGGTCGTTATGGCTACAAACAGCCTTACAACACTGCGACAAGTGTCGAGGATGACACGACACTTGCTAGCTGGGAAAATGTATTCCCGGCTAGCCGGGAAATAAAATTATACAATGAGTCGCTTCCCGACCGCTTTAAAAGGCATAAATGCACATATTTCCAACTGATTGTGAGTAAATAATACTTAATAGTACTAAATCTGTAAATCTAAATCTAAATCTTGTCATATCCGGAAGATAACTTGTAGTCAAATTTAGAAAAACCGGCACCATACTTTTTAATGACATACTTGTAATCAATTGTAGTGAATTGTAACGCCCGCTTATAATGACCATTGTCGTAAAGGCGGGGATTATGAAATATAACAACGTCCTTGATAACGCCAGTCTTACACGTTACTATAATAATAATTATTAGATTAGGTTAGATTATATGGGGTCGTTATGGCTACAAACAGCCTTACAGCACTGCGACAAGTGTCGAGGATAACACGACACTTGCTAGCTGGGAAAATGTATTCCCGGCTAGCCGGGAAATAAAATTATACAATGAGTCGCTTCCCGACCGCTTTAAAAGGCATAAATCAACATATTTTCAACTGATTGTGAGTAACTAATACTTAATAGTACTAAATCTGTAAATCTAAATTTAAATCTTGTCATATCCGGAAGATAACTTGTAGTCAAATTTAGAAAATAATAAAACGTTGTAATAAGTAAAACTATACACATCGATCTGTGCAAGGAGATCGTAAACACTAACCTAACATGTTTTCTTGTAGATTCAGAAGCATAGTTATTATTGCAAAAACATTTACGAATGTGTAGAATTTTGTGTCTTCTACTGATAAAGATGAAATAGTTAGCTGGTGGTTTCAAAAACTCATATAAAAAATCAGTAGGCAGTCAGTTTCCAACTTTCTTTGTTATATCTGGAAGATAACTTATAGTGAAATTTAGGCAGTTTCAAAAACCCATATAAAAAATCAGTAGGCAGTCAGTTTCCAATTTTCTTTGTCATATCCGGAAGATAACTTATATTGAAATTTAGAAAAACCGGCACCATTTTTTTTTTTAATGACATATTTGTAATCAATTGTAATGAATTGTAACGCCCGCTTATAATGCCCATTGTCGTAAAGGCGGGGATTATGAAATATAACAACGTCCTTGATAACGCCAGTCTTACACGTTACTATAATAATAATTATTAGATTAGGTTAGATTATATGGAGTCGTTATAGCTACAAACAGCCTTACAGCACTGCGACAAGTGTCGAGGAAGACACGACACTTGCTAGCTGGGAAAATGTATTCCCGGCTAGTCGGGAAATAAAATTATACAATGAGTCGCTTGCCGACCGCTTTAAAAGGCATAAATGCACATATTTTCAACTGATTGTGAGTAAATAATACTTAATAGTACTAAATCTGTACAAATATCAGACTGCTGGTAAGTTACCACGAAATCAACTTCTTTAGCAAAGTTGACTAGTTGATCATAATTATTTTAAATTAAAACTAATTCTATTCATATAATATAAAATCTTGTATGCACAATGAGCATTACGTGATAATAATGTCCATTGGGCCATAACATGTTTATAACGCCCTTGGTGCACAAAAGTATAGTGTTTTCACTTGAAATTGAAAATGTACCTGCAATGAGGGTTTATTACGGTTCACGGGTTCTCCAATAAGGGTTCTCCATTGTATGGCGTGCGCTGCGAAGAGGCTCTGGACTCTGTTCTCTTCCCATTACCCGTCATAAAATTCCGTTCGCACAATTGACCGCAATAAACACCCTTCATAGGTAGATTTTCAATTTCAAGTAAAAACACTATACATTACATACCGAGCGGGGAAACGGATCATTACAGCCAAGTGCTTCTTTAGATGCCCGAGGCGCGAAGCGCCGAGGGTAGCTATGAGCACGAGGCTGGAATGATCTTTCCCGCGAGGTTTGTATACTATTTTACTCACAATATAGCATGGTTTATAGAAATTTAATAAATTATTTCATCAATAAGATCAGTCAAATTGTTGGCAAGGGAAAATAACAAGGGATTGTTTCTGAAATCAGTAATTCTTATGTTTTGATGAGTGTAAATACGAATGTAAATAGGACAATAAAATATTTCAATTTCTGATTATAAACTATACCTTTTCAAGTTCAAATTGAGACCAATCAAGTTCAAATTGAGACCAATCAAGTTCAAATTGAGACCAATCAAGTTCAAATTGAGACCAATCAAGTTCAAATTGAGACCAATCAAGTTCAAATTGAGGCCAATCAAGTTCAAATTGATACCAATCAATTTCAAATTGAGACTAAACAAAATCAAGACGACACTAAACAATATCAAGTTGATAGTAAACAAATAAAATTTATTATGACAACTTCATATTGTTTAGGGTCAAATTGATTTTGTTTAGTCTCAATTTGAAATTGATTGGTCTCAATTTGAACTTGATTGGCCTCAATTTGAAATTGATTGGTCTCAATTTGAAATTGATAGGTCTCAATTTGAACTTGATTGGTCTCAATTTGAACTTGAAAAGGTATAGATACAAGTATAAGATCTAAGGTCAAAAAGTAGGCTTCGTGAATTGCACAGTTCTCTGCCATTCGCTTGATTTACGGATTGCTGTAATTTTAGGAATTGACAATTTTTTCGCCATCTCTTGAAATGCAGAAATTTTTGTGTTTAGCTTAACGTAAAAATGCTAGAATTTTGAGAAACTGAAAGTATATTCAACAATTTAATGCCAGCCTCAGTAAACAAATAAAATTTATTATGACAACTTCATATTGTTTAGTGTCAAATTGATTTTGTTTAGTCTCAATTTGAAATTGATTGGTCTCAATTTGAACTTGATTGGCCTCAATTTGAACTTGGTTGGCCTCAATTTGAAATTGATTGGTCTCATTTTGAATTTGATTGGTCTTAATTTGAACTTGAAAAGGTATAGATACAAGTAAGTTTAAGTTCTAAGGTCAAAAAGTAGACTTCGTGAATTGCACAGTTCTCTGCCATTCGCTTGATTTACGTATTGCTGTAATTTTAGGAATTGGCAATTTTCTCGCCATCTCTTGAATTGCAGAATTTTTTGTGTTCAGCTTAACGTAAACATGCTACAATTTTGAGAAGCTGAAAGTATATTCAACAATTTAATGCCAGCCTCAGTAAACAAATAAAATTTATTATGACAACTTCATATTGTTCAGTGTCAAACTGATTTTGTTTAGTCTCAATTTGAAATTGATTGGTCTCAATTTGAACTTGATTGGCCTCAATTTGAACTTGATTGGCCTCAATTTGAAATTGATTGGTCTCAATTTGAACTTGATTGGTCTCAATTTGAACTTGAAAAGGTATAGATTAAGTTTAAGTTCTAAGGTCAAAAAGTAGACTTCGTGAATTGCACAGTTCTCTGCCATTCGCTTGATTTGCGGATTGCTGTAATTTTAGGAATTGGCAATTTTCTCGCCATTTCTTGAAATGCAGAAATTTTTGTGTTCAGCTTAACGTAAAAATGCTAGAATTTTGAGAAGCTGAAAGTATATTCAACAATGTCAGCCTATTGAGTTGCATGAATTTGTGCTTGATTTACAGATGAAAGTAATTTTATGAGCTATGGGCATATTCAGGAATGTATTACCGAAATCTTAAAATTTAGGCATTTAAATGCTTTGTTTCATTTTCAAATGATAGCAAGTAGTAGTAGTGTGAACATTTATTCCATATACAGTTACACATCTGCAGCATACTTAATACATATAATAACATAATATTGATGATAGATTGATAGATATATGATATACCATGTGATATATGATATATGATATATGGAATGTGCTATCGACTTTCCTCTGTCGGCCCTTTTTTACGAGTTCTTAATATAACTCGTAAAAAAGGGCCGACAGAGGAAAGTCGATAGCACATTCCATATATCATATATCATCAATTTAGTGTCAATCTCTTTAATTGCAAATATTCTTATAAATAACTTAACTTACAAATAACAACAATAAACAACAATATCAACAATATAAATTGTATATATTGTATATATTGTATATAAATGATGTTCATTTAGCATTACTAATCTCTTGTAGTGCAGACATCTATATAATTTGTTCCAGATACAAATAATAGTAATTTTACTACAGCAGTTTACTTTTCAATTACAGAGAAGTTCGCCATTTAGTTGAGTTACAAAAAAATTGCAGAAATTTTTCAAGTTTTGAGCCAACAAATGACAGATATTTGATGATTTAACTTTTTTTTTTAAATTTATCATATCGTCGGCTTGGTGTTATAAGGTTGTATGTAACATTTTTTCAATTTTAGGCCTATAGCTTTACAGGGATATATGTTTTCAAAGCGGGACTTTTCAACTTGTTGGAAGGTTAAATTCTGATTATTAAGAATCTGTGATAAAAAAAAATCTAATTAAAGTGCACAATACATAATTTTCTATGATAACAAACATATTTAAAGTCGTTATTCCCAAATTTACAAATTTGCACATACAACCTTGTAACATTAAGCCGACGATATGTTATGAGTTCATTTAGGAATGATTTAACAATCTGTTAAATTTCAGAGGTTTCTTATCATTTGCTTCATTTACAATAGACCGACATTTTAATATAACAATTTACTGGCAACATTTTTTAAATTTTTTGTTAATAGCTTGATTATTAATTTACAGAAAAAAAATTATAATGCCATTTACTGTTAGCCTATTGGTTGCCAGACATTTCTGTCAGTTCTTTGAAAACGATTGTAATGCATATTTTGTACACATTAATTTTCTTATTTTGTCCTTCCAAACAAATATGCACGGAATGGCTTTTCAGTTTAAGATGTATATTTTGAGCAATTATAAGAATATTTAGCAATTTACTACCAGCCTCTTGAGTTGCATGAATATTTGCTTGATTTACAGATGAAAGTATTCTAATGAGCAATGGGCATATTCAGCAATGTACTGCATAAATCTTAAATTTTAATCATTTACAGTGAAATTGAATGTACTCTGCGGTCAATAGCAATCGTAATAGTAATGTAACTGTCAATATTCATTGTTCTAAATAGTTTAATACTGTTCTTAATTTACTCAAGTTTTGTGATTTATCAAAATGACACTGACACTTGTTAATTTTAATCATTTACAGGGAAATTGAATGTACTCTGCGGTCAATAGCAATCATAATAGTAATGTAACTGTCAATATTCATTGTTCTAAATAGTTTAATACTGTTCTTAGTTTACTAAAGTTTTGTGATTTATCAAAATGACACTGACACTTGCTAGCTGGGAAAATGTCGTTATGGCTACAAACAGCCTTACAGCACTGCGACAAGTGTCGAGGATGACACGATACTTGCTAGCTGGGAAAATGTATTCCCGGCTAGCCGGGAAATAAAATTATACAATGAGTCGCTTCCCAACCGCTTTAAAAGGCCTAATGCACATATTTTCAACTGATTGTGAGTAAATAAAACTGCATAATCCATTTACAGATAAACAGCAATACACAAACACTCAAATAAATTATTGTCCTGTGCGAGAATCGAACCCACAACTTTTGATTCGTCGAATACACTGAAACGAATATTTCCATTGTTCTACTATATCCGCCATCAGCAAAGATAATTTGAAAGCTTGGCAGAGCTTTTGCAGTTCAATCGGTATAAAAATTCACCTCCGATAATTTATCGAAGCTCCGATGTTATTATGAGCGTTTGCTATTAACGAACCGAGTTCGTGTTTTCCAGGGCTGAGGTAAATAAACGTAAAACCGTGGAATAATGATCCGCTTTGATGTAGCTTTGTCGAATATAAAACACTGTTTTCTGCGGATTCGTTTGATGCGCCACTCTCCGCCTGTGCCTTTCTTACTGTTCCTCGGCGAAGAAGAATTAGTGATCAAGGATTATGTTATTTATGCAGAGAACGTTGTCTTTTGTCCGATCCACCTTTCATCGCCCTGACAAGCTCTGGCTGGTTGCAGGATTACAGCTTTGTATTTAAGCCCGGAGTAATGACGAACTAATATCGCTTTTATGCCAGATGTACAGACTTGAAGTTTTTCTAACACAGGCGTTTATTAATCGACTAAAACGATTTTAATTATAGTTAGGTTTAAAATTTATAAAACAATATAAACGGACATAAGAAAAGTGAAGTTTCAATCTTTAAAGGCATCAGTTCAAAATAATGCAAATTAATAAAACAATATAGAAAAGTTGCAAAACATATGCGGAATATGCAATTGGTAATTATTCAAATGGAATATTCAATATCAAAGAACTACTAATTGAAAAATAAGATGCGATCAAAAATTGCTGCTGGTTAAAATAGACGAGACTTAAAAAATCATCACAATTTATGCTTCTGATTTTACATGATTCCATCTCCATCTCCATTACATATTTTTAATCTCCATGAAAATAAGTTTAACAGCGGTCAGATGAATGCCAGATGAATATATGACAATTGCATACTTTTATATTAAATGATATAGAATGGGGACTTATTCTAGAATTTTGTCGATATTTTATGATTTCTAAGTTGGAATTTGATCCTGATTACCAAAAATATATGGATATATTTCAAATACCAAAACTACATGTCTCGTTATTTTAGACTTCTACATCATTTTAGACTCAAAATATTTAAACAATTATCAAACGTCAGTATTTATTAAAAATTATGAATCAGTACTTTTTACAGGTTTGGTTTTTATCAAACAAAATTAAAAAAAAAACGAATCGAATAGCTGCAGTAAAATTATAGTAAATTATACTAAACTAACACAATTATTAAAACAATTTTGCAAGAAAGGTTACTAATTTTTACAAAAAAGTAAATAATACATTGTGCAGCCTAGCTTGAAGGCATTTTGTGCTTTTAATGCCTACTGTTTGAATTGCTGTGCATTTTTGTGATCAAAGTTTTGATAAACAATACAATTTCGGTACTGGCTTGTTCTACAAATAAATAATTTAAACAATGTTATTGTAATCTGTTACTTGGGTTTGAATAAATTTGTCTAAAGATCAGGCATATTTAATTTTTTTAACAAATTATAAGACTGATTTTAATTTGACATATACGAACAAAAATCTGACTGAATAAATTTCAAACAAAACGTGTTAACGTTTGGCAAATGAATTCTTAAAGGTGTGCTCATCACTTCATAAAAAGAAGAAGACTCGTTTATGTAACAGCGCTGAAACTGGGTTGACACCTGCGTAATAATTCCGTGTTAGTTCACACCGTTTCCCTTTGTTTCCCATGAAAGTGAGAACCGTGTGTGAAAATATGGCTGCGCTGAGAGATCATTAATCATGCTACTCGTGTATGCGTCTGTCGTGCGGAGGTTTCCCCATATCGAGGTTCCAATGGAGCGCAATTAAATTCGAATTTGGCGTACAAAAACGAGCACATTTTTTTTGCGCCTGTACGAGGTGACTGAAATTTGTTTTATAATACAAAAATGTATGAAAAAGCATGACGAGAATCTGAAAGATTATTTATACATCAAACGAGTCAAAATATAGAGGGAAATATGCTGCACGAGTAAAATAGACATACATATATTGGATGAGTGAAGATATAGAGATGTCTTACATGAGCAAAAAAAAAGGTATGAAAAGGTGAAAAAGTAAGACGAGAGGTTTAACGAAATTCGAATATTACGAATTTAGGGAATTTATTGAATTAGGGATAAATCGAAAATCGAATATAAAGTATATGTTAAAATAAACACTAAGTTGTACCACAGATAATCCACGATCGTACAACTTTGGCTTATAACGATAAATTCTAAGTTTATTTTATAATGTTATTTCTAACTTATACTCTATTTATAACTGCCATTTTGATAACTCTGGTTAATGGTAATGGTTTAAAACAATTGTTAAACCACGCAGGGCACAAAAACATCAATTTTATTTTAGAATTTCAACCAATTTATTATTTAAAACAAGATTTTAAATAATTCTCCCAATTTTGCGTACAACAAATTTGTCTAGATTATATGAAATTGTAATTTACAATCATATTTAAATAAATATGTCATGGTTTACCGCCCGTGCATTGCACAATCATATTAATTACATTATTTTTTTTAAATTTGAAGCACGCGTTCAACTTCCACGATAAAATGTAACCTTCATTGTTTATTAGCCAACAACAATTCTCCCGTTGTGCGATAACTGTGCACCCACAAAAAAAGGCGGCCATAAATAATTACTACAATCCGCGAGGAGACCAACAAACAATTTATTTTAATAACAACAATCTGGATATAGGACTATTCGTTCTAACAACCTTGCCACATTCCTTGGCGAATTAGTTACAGCTCGCCTGAACGTTTTTTTTTTCACGTGGACCACGCAATTCCGTTGCAGTTATCCACTTAGCGTTCAATTATGAATATTCATCGCGCATTATGTAATTAATATTTTCGCGGCTTTGACTCTCTAGCCGGTGGATGTTACGCCTAGCCTAATTATACTTTCAAATTGCGACTTGCACAAAGTCGGGAGTTATAGGTTAATTGTTAATCGCTTAATTACTCGAGCGGCAGTGTCGAAACGCCGCCGGATAATGAGCTGCTGACTTCCGGACCAATTTCTGTGCATATATTTCGATTTAATGAGTGTCCCGAGTGAAAAAGTCAAAGAACTATATGTCATTAATGGTTCGTGTTATTATGAGACGAATTGCAGTCTCCATGTATTAATTACGACGGAGTTTAAGCGATGAGCTAATAATATACATCTTACAGGAATAATATTGGCTTCTTCTTCTTAAAGTTCTATTTCCGATCGGAGGTTGGATATCATCATGACATTTTTTACTTTATTGACAACTGATTTAAATAGTTGATTGGATGTTAGGCAAAGATTGGCTGTAAACCAATTAACTAAATGAATCATCATCAGAACAAAACTCAAAAAGGAAATCATCAATTGTCCAGTATATTAACACTTGTCGGTTACAGCCATAGCTATTATTTAACACATTGCATGGCAGGTTTTTCCATCCACTGATAAAGTCGCGAAAAGTCATATGACGATCTAAGTACCGTTATTCACCAATTATGTTTCTGATTTAGTTAGATGTAATGAGTTATTCTGCCATATTTTTGAGATACTGCAGCAGTAGTATATTACTCTACCTAATTACCTATATACCTATTACCTATATTACAATATTTTACTATTGTTATACATTATTATATATATTGTTTACTATTACCTATAAGTCCAAACAATTCTAAATGCAACTGTCGAAATCTGCCAAATTTTGTATTATAATTGTGCAAATTTACCAAAATTTTCAACTGAAACTGCTCTAATCGGTCGACTGTAACTGACCTAATCTATCAAAGTCTGCCATTTTTTTATGTCTAACTGTCTTAATTCCTTTCCTTCAGTTCCTTCTGTTTTTGTATTTTTATATTGCATTTTCATATTATTACTAGAACTGTATTTATATATATATATATATATATATATATATATATATATATATATATATATATATATATATATATATATATATATATATTGTATACTTAGTACTTTTAGCTATTAGTAATTTAATGTTGACTGCCACATTCAATAGTATATGTAAATACACTGTACATGTGGCGACATGATTAAAGACAGAATAAATATATAATATTAATATTCAATAAAAACAGATCTCATATTTTGAGTTTTTAATTGCGGAATAGATATCCACAAATTTGCATTCATTTTTCAATCGGTAAAATTTAGAGTTTCAATTTTTTGAAACTTTTCGTGAACGTGAACGTATTTTTAAATCGGTAAAATTGAGAGTTTCAATTTTTTGAAACTTTTCGTGAACGTTTTCGTTAAAACTTGCACGTTTTAACTTCAAATTGGTACAACTTTTAATTGATACTATTAAAAGTAAACCAATTTTTAACTGCAACTATCAAGATCGTCATATTTCCAACTGAAGCTGTTAAAATCCACGAAATTTTAAGCACCAGCTGCGAAAATCAGTCTCTCTCTCTCTCTGTCTGATGTAATGTGCCAAATTTTTTAACTTCACTGTCCAAATTTTTAAAAATGTTAATGCAAACAGTTCAAATGTGATTTTTTTAAATGATTATGTAATGAAGGATGTTTAAATATGTCAAATTTTATGCTCTACTTTTTAGATTTTTTTTTTTTTTAATTTAGAGTTTCAATTTTTTGAAACATTTCGTGAACGTGAACGTATTTTTAAATCGGTAAAATTGAGAGTTTCAATTTTTTGAAACATTTCGTAACCGTTTGCGTTAAAACTTGAACGTTTTATCTTCAAATTGGTACAACTTTTAATTGATACTATTAAAAGTAAACCAATTTTTAACTGCAACTATCAAGATCGTCATATTTCTAACTGAAGCTGTTAAAATCCACGAAATTTTAAGCACCAGCTGCGAAAATCAGTACAATTTTCAACTCTGTCTGATGTAATGTGCCAAAATTTTTAACTTCACTGTCCAAATTTTTAAAAATGTTAATGCAAACAGTTCAAATGTGATTTTTTTAAATGATTATGTAATGAAGGATGTTTAAATATGTCAAATTTTATGCTCTACTTTTATCAACTGTAACTGCTCGAATCTGTCGATTTTTTTATTGCAGCGTTTGAAAATGTTAAGATTTTGAAATATAACTGTCAAAATTTTCAATTGCCATTGTCCAAATTGTTCAAATGTTTTATTGGAAATATCAAAAGCAGTCAAATTTTGGATATGAAATACCCAAAATCTATTTTCGTAGAATTGAACAAATCTTACAAACATTAAGCTGAGAGTTAAAATCGGATCTAATTTTTATTGTTTTACTTATGCAAGACATTTATCTCGATATCTTACATATTCTGCCTTTGGTCACATTATTATATCTGCAAACAATTAAGTCCTGAGAATGAAAATCGAACTACAGATGTCAAAATCTGTGAAGTTTGAAACGTTAGCGTTGTCGATGCACAGTTAAGGCTGGGACTGAGTAATCTGCACTTATAGCTGCAATTGTTACTGCGAAATTCGTCATATTTCCAATCGAAGCTGTTAAAATCTATGAAATTTTTAGCGCTAGCTACAAAAATCAGCAAAATTTTCAATTCTAACTGTCGAAATCTGGCAAATTTTTAAACTCCACTTGCCAAATTTGTAAAAATGTTAATTGAAACAGTCCAAATGTGATTTTTTTAAATTATAGTATCTAAATATGTTAAATTTTATATTCTAATTGTTCAAGTTTGCCAATTTTTTCAGTTAAAACTGCTCGATTCAGTCGATTTTTTTTATGTTAACGTTTGAAAATATTAAGATCTGACCAATTTTCAAATACAACTGCCAAAATGTTCAATTCCCATTGTCAAAATTGATCAAATGTTTTATTGGAAATATCAAAATCAGTCAAATTTTTGATATGAAATACCCAAAATATATTTTTCTAGAAATGGTCAGATCTTACAAACACTAAGCTACGAGAATAAAAATTTTACTGGAGCTGTCAAAATCTGTGAAGTTAGAAACGTTAGCAATGTTAATGCATTGCAGTCAAGGCTGGGACTGAATTCTGCGAGAGTAATCTGGGCCTGAGCAATCTGACTAACTGAGAAAATCAGTAAAAGTTTCACTTCGAACTGTCAAAATCCGCCAAATTTTCAAACTCCACTTGCGAAATTTGTAAAAATATTAATTGAAACAGTCTAAATGTGATTATTTTTTAAATTATACTATCAAAATATGCAAAATGTTATATCCTAAGTGTGTAGATCTACCAAGTATTTCAACTTAAACTGCTTGAATCTGTAGATTTTTTTATGTCAACGTTTGAAAATGTTATGATCTGACAAATTTTCAAATACAACTGTCAAAATGTTCAATTCCCATTGTCCGAATTGATCGATTTTTTATTGGAAATATCAAAATCAGTCAAATTTTTGATATGAAATATCGAAAATCTATCTTTCTAGAATTGGTCAAATCTTACAAACACTAAGCTCTGAGAATGAAAATCGAACTGCAGCTGTCAACATCTATGAAGTTCGAAACGTTGGCGATGTTAATGCATTGCAGTCAAGGCTGGGACTGAATTCTGCGAAAGTAATCTGAGCCTGAGTAATCTGACTAACTGTGAAAATCAGTAAAATTTTCACTTCGAACTATCAAAATCCGCGAAAGTTTCAAACTCCAAATATGTAAAAATGTTAAATGATAAGGTCTAAATGTGATCATTTTTTAACTTATACTATTTAAATATTCAAAATATTATGACCTAAGTGGGTAGATATATCAAATATTTCTACTGACACTGCTCAAATCTGTCGATTTTTTTTTATGTCAACGTTTGAGAATATTAAGATCTGACCAATTTTCAAATATAACTGCCATAATGTTCTACAACTATTGTTCACTATGTTCAACTATGTTCAACTATAAATTTTTTATATTTTGTGTATATTGATCAAATTTTTATTGGAAATATAAAAAAAAAAATATATGAAATACCCAAAATCTATTTTTCTAGAACGGGTCAGTTCTTACAAAAACTAAGCTACGAGAATAAAAATTGGACTGGAGCTGTCAAAATCTATGAAGTTGGAAACGTTAGTGATGTTGATGCATTGCAATCAACGCTAGAACTGAGTTCTGTGAGAATAATCTAGGACTGAGTAATATGACTAACTGCGAAAATCAGTAAAATTTTGAGTTCGAAACGAGTAGGGATGTCAATAAAAGGACAGTCACGCCTGGGACTGAGTAATCTGCACTCATAGATGCAATTGTTATTGTCAAAATCGTCATATTTCAAACCGAATCTGTTCAATTTTAGCGCTAGCTGCAAAAATCATTAAAAAAATTAACTCGTCAACTGTCGAAATCTGCCAAATTTTCAAACTCAACTCGTAAAATTTGTACAAATGTTAATTGAAGCAATCCAAATGTGATAATTTTTTAAATTATACTATCTAAATACGTCAAATTCTATACCCTAATTGTGTAAATCTACCAAATATTTCAACTGAAACTGCTCGAATCTGTCGATTTTTTTATGTCAATGTTTGAAAATGTTAAGATCTGATAAATTTTCAAAAACAACTGTCAAAATTTTCAATTCCCATTGTCCGAGTTGATCGATTTTTTATTGGAAATATCAACATCAGTCAAATTTTTGATATGAAATACCCAAAATCTATTTTTCTAGAACTGTTTAGATCTTACAAACACTAAGCTACGAGAATAACAATTGGACTGGAGCTGTTAAAATCTGTGAAGTTCCAAACGTTAGCGATGTCGATTAAAGGACAGTTAAGGCTAGGACCGAGTAATCTGCACTCATAGGTGCAATTATAACTGTCAAAATCGTCATATTTCCAACCGAAGCCGTTAAAATCTGTGATTTTTTTAGCGCTAGCTGCAAAAATCATTAATATTTTCAACTCGGACTGTCGAAATCTGCCAAATGTTCAAACTCCATTCGCGAAATTTCTAGAAATGTTAATTGAAACAGTCCAAATGTTGTACAAGTTTACCAAATTTTTCAACTGAAATTGCTCGAATCTGTCGATTTTTTTTAAGTTAACGTTTGTAAATGTTATGATCTGACAAATATGATCAATTTTTAAATTATACTATCTAAATATGCAAAATTTTATATCCTAATTGTGTAATCTACCAAATATTTTAACTGAAGCTGCTCAAATCGGTCGATTTGTTTATGTCAACGCTTGAAAATATTAAGATCTGAGAAATTTTCAGATACAACTGCCAAAATTTTCAATTCCCATTGTCCAAATTGATCGAATTCTTATTTCAAATGTCAAAGTCAGTCAAATTTTTGATATGACATACCCAAAATCTAAATTTCTAGAACTGGTGAGATCTTACAAACACTAAGCTCTCAGACTAAAAACTGGAATGTCAAAATCTGTGAAGTTCGAAACGTTAGCGATGTCGATGGACAGTTAACGCTGTCATATTTCCAACCGAAGCTGTTAAAATGTATGATTTTTTTTAGCGCTAGCTGCAAAGAATCGGCAAAATGTTCAACTCGAACTATCGAAATCTGCCAAATTTTCAAACTCCACTCGCCAAATTTGTAAAAATGTTAATTGAAACAGTCCAAATGTGATCATTTTTTTAATTATGCTATTTATAAATACGTCAAATTTTATTTTCTAATTTACAAGTTTAACAATTTTGTCAACTGAAAATGTTCAAATCTGTCAATTTTGTATGTCAACGTTTGAAAATGTTAAGATCTGACAAATTTTCAAATGTAACTGCCAAAATTTATTTTTGGATATTTTGTTACTGCGATCGCTACTCTCGTGTTGAACTCTTATTGTGTAGAATCGGCACTGTAAATTGTCGCCGTTCACGTGAACAGGTTTATATTATCTTCGTCTTGAAATATGACAGACTATAGGTGGTTGACTGCCGTTCTTTTTCAGAACATCAACACTGTATTCTTATCATTACTAAAAATGAAACGATAAAATCTAAAATATGGTGACATTATAGAGCAATCAACTAAATGGCTATTAATTAATTCTAAATGAATTGATAACTCACGCCCTCAAGACGTCTTCTGTAATCCGAGCCACCGACGACACACGCTCAAACCAAGCAATTACGTGATTCTAGTTATTTATGAAGTGCTGGGTGTAATGTTACACATGTATGTATCACAGCTTGACAGGACGGCTGTGCTTTGAGGATTGTGCTTCATGAGAAGACACCGTTTAATGTAACGTCTTCGTCACGTCCGTATTAGACCACATGGCACTATACCTGAACGTCAGTGCAGGTATTGAGGTACAAAATCAATTACCCGCTTTTTTTCCGTCCCAATCAATCTCACTTAATTCCCACTTCCTAATCAAATCTCCGCCATATTCT
Organism: Othius punctulatus; assembly: GCA_951805005.1. Classification (NCBI taxonomy): domain Eukaryota; kingdom Metazoa; phylum Arthropoda; class Insecta; order Coleoptera; family Staphylinidae; genus Othius; species Othius punctulatus. The sequence goes on from OX638145.1 coordinate 19,989,799, forward strand.
TCGGCGATTTCCACATATGACTTGCAATCACCAATTAATCAATCATCCTAGAAATTAATCTGCGACGCCGTCACTCGAACGCGGCGTGAGTTGCCGTTTCGAGAGGTAATTGATCTGCTCATATTTACGTTTCTTAAATGTGCGCGGAGATTAAAGTGGGAACACCTCCCTTGCCTCAAACAATTTGAGTGCAATTTTATGTTCCCCGGCGCATTTCTGCGATACGTCTCCTTCGTGCACTTAAATATTTGCTATCGATTAAAATATTAGGGGGTGGCGGGAAGCCCTGGCCTTGGCGAATTTTTTATGCTTCCCGGAATCGATGCGAAATTGCCCACGCGAGCGGAATTATATTTGCATTAGAAGCTGCCAGTCGATAATCCAATTTGAATACGTAATTATTGTTTGGATGGTATAAGGCTTGATACGTCAGTGAACGTTTCCACGTAATACTGTTACATTATAATGCGGCATTATATTAAACCGTAAAACTAACACAGTGCGAACAAGCGCTTTAAAAATGTGGTTATTTTCGTGTGTTACGTGTTCACTCGAATTGCTTTTCAAAGTAGAAAAGATTTATTCAAACAGAAATACGCGCATACATAGTTGTATGATTACTTCCCTACTTTTTCCACAACATTAACATAAATCGGATGGCAATAAAATTACACAGAATAAAATTAGTAGATAAAGTAAAATAAAATGTTAAATTTCTCTATAAATCAGGCGGAATATAAAATTATCTTTAAACCAATAATAATAATAATAGCCTGAATGATAATAGTAATAGCCTCCTGAAGTAACGCACACTGAGTTCATCGCATGCCAACGAGCGCACGAGGGCACCCCAGGCTATAAAGAGCGTTTATCTAATTTGTTCTTTTTCCCAGATTGTCGTCACCAGGCCTCTTTCTTCGCAGAGCTACCCGGTGTCATAACAGACATATTATATATATATATATATATATATATATATATATATATATATATATATATATATATATATATAAATGTATATATATATATATTTACAATTTTGAAAACTATAAAGAAAATAACGTGAAAAACTGAAACAATCACATCACTAGTGTTTCGCACTAAATATATACAGAGTTGGCCAAATGGGATAAAACTTTTATCATTTTTGTGCCTTTCAATCGACTGAAACTAAATCCGGGATATCTTACACAGTTCCTGAAATATTGCTGAAAAACTGAAAGTGGTTTTATTTTTATTTTTTGTTATTTATTTGATTTGTATTTATTTTTTGGAATATGTATGTAGCTTCCTGCTAATAAATATTATTATTATTAGTATGAGACTACAATTGAATGTGTGTAATTTTCCGTGTATATTTTATATCGCTGGATTTTACCAAGTATGAGACTAACATCGAATGTGTGTAATGTCTTCCGTGTATGTTTTATTACAGAAAGTGAAAATGTGAAAATAACACATTGATTTTTCCCACAATTTTTAATAGAAACCGCGGAAACCACAAATTAGGGAATTAATAAATGTATTGCTGCAAGATATTTTTTTTTGCTAAATCGTGATGGCGTGCGTTTAATCTATTTAATTTGTTCTCGAAGAGAAAGCAAAAATCTGCAATTACTTTAATTGAAAATGTAGTAACTCCAAAATGAGCGTAATTTAATCCCAAAAGTTATTTTATTTCGACATCTCGTGTTCGATCAAATGATATTCCAATTAATCGTAGATTGATTACTGTTGTAATAACATTTACGTACAAGTTGTATTCATTCAATAGAAGTGGAAAGATTTATTGGAGAAATTCTTTTTCGTATCATGTAAAATTTCAAAAGTCGAACAGACTTAATATTTCTTGCTTCTACGCAAAAAAATAATTACTTAATTAATTTAGATTACTATCACCAGTATGCTCTTTAATATTGGCATGCAGTACGTAATAAAACGAGGAAAGTGAAAATACTGAACAATCAACTTTTCCTCATTATTCAACTGAAAGTGTGAGGCTATTAAAAAATGGACTGCAGCTATTTGATTTATATGATATAAGACAACATTCAAATTAATGACGATAGCTGTCAATTTAGTCATATAAATTGCAGTTTTTATAAGACATGCAATTTGTAATGAAATAGCCGTCAAAATGTTACTAACAACCATTTATAGTAATTAATGGTAGAAGGCCAATACAGAGCAAGTAACAGCCATGGGTGAAGTTATTAAGCTGAGGCGTTAGCCGAGGCTTATAATCAACCAGGATGTTATTTGCGGCATTTGGCGCGTGTTTTAAGTTTTCGTGCTACAATTTTATAACTGTCAAAATTTTCAATTGCCAATGTCCAAATTGTACAAATGTTTTATTAGAAATATCAAAATCACCCAAATTTTTGCTATGAAATACACAAATTCTATTTTCCTAGAATTGGTCAAATCCCGCAGACAATAAGCCCTGAGAAGGAAAATCGAACTGCAGCTGTCAAAATCTGGGCATTTTCGTGCTACAATTTTACAAATTTTGGAAAACTTTGAATCTTATAATTGGAAAAAAGGCGATGTAGGTATTCATTATTTTTTTTTTAAGGACACGTATATGGAAATTAAAGTGCAGAAAATTGATTAACATAAAATTGTTCTACAAAAAAAGTAGAATAATGATAGACGTCGATTAGATCGACAAAAAAATCAAATTTAGAAAATCACTAAATAACCTGGATCTTACAATATACAGGATGTCTCAAAAAATTCCCCGTGCATTTGGGATTTGATTAGGGGAAATTGACCTCAAGAAAATTAATCTTCATAGAATTGATGTCCGAAAAATGACCCATTATAAAAATTACAGGCATGAAATGACATCTGGAAAATATATTGCAGAAAATTGATTAACATAAAATTGCTCTACAGAAAAGCAGAATAATGACAGACGTAAAATTGATCGACAAAAAAACTTTAGTAAAATTACTGAATAAACCAAGATCATGCAATATACAGGGTGTCTCATAAGTGACGCACGTGCTTTTGGTTGTGATTCAGGGAAATTGACCTCAAGAAAATAAATCTTCATAGAATTGATGTCCGAAAAGTGACCGACAGAAGACCGAAAAAATAACAGGCATGAAATGACTTCTGGAAAATATATTGCAGAAAATTGATTAACATAAAATTGCTCTACAGAAAAGCAGAATAATGATACACGTTAATTTGATCGACGAAAAAATCGAATGTAGAAAATCTCTAAATAAACCAAGATCTTGCAATATACAGGGTGTCTCAAAAAATACGCCCGTGAATTTGGGATTTCATTAAGGGAAATTGACGTCAAGATAATTAATCTTCATAGAATTGATGTCCGAAAAGTGACCGACAGGAGACTTAACAAATGACAGGCATGAAATAACCTCTGAAAAATATATTGCAGAAAATTGATTAACATAAAATTGCTCTACAGAAAAGAAGAATAATGATAGACGTAAAATTGCTCGACAAAAAAAAGACTTTAGTAAAATTACTGAATAAACCAAGATCTTGGAATATACAGGGTGTCTCATAAGTGACGCACGTGCTTTTGGGTGTGATTCAGGGAAATTGACCTCAAGAAAATTGATCATCAGGAAATTGATGTCCGAAAAGTAACCTATTGATGACTGAAAAAATGACCGGCATGGAATGACCTCTAGAAAATATATTGCAGAAAATTGATTAACATAAAATTGCTCTACAGAAAAGCAGAATTGATAGACGTAATATTGATCGACAAAAAAATGGCTTTAGTAAAATTACTGAATAAATCAAGATCTTGCAATATACAGGGTGTCTCATAAGTGACGAGCGTGCTTTTGGGTGTGATTCAGGGAAATTGACATCAAGAAAATTGATCTTCAGAGAATTGATGTCGGAAAAGTGACCCACAAATGATTGATGACTGAAAAAATTACCGGCATGAAATGACCTATGGAAAATATATTGCAGAAAATTGATTAACATAAAATTGCTTTACAGAAACGCAGAATAATGATACACATAAAATTAATCGACAAAAAAATTACTTTAGAAAATCACTAAATAAACCAAGATCTTGCAATATACAGGGTGGCTCATAAGTGACACCCGTACTTTTGGGTGTAATTCAGAGAAATTGACTTCAAGAAAATTGATCTTAGGAGAATTGATGTCTCAAAAGTTACCCACAGAAGACTGAAAAAATGACCGGCATGGAATGACCTCTAGAAAATATATTACAGAAAATTGATTAACATAAAATTGCTCCACAGAAACGCAGAATATTGATACACATAAAATTGATCGACCAAAAAATTACTTTAGAAAATCACTAAATAAACCAAGATATTGCAATATACTGGGTGTCTCAAACGTGACGCTCGTGCTTTTGGGATTTGATTCAGGAGGCTAAAATAAAGGGAAAACTAAGAGCGGAAACTTTTCCGTTTGTCGCTCATTATAGAGTTATTGATAAAAATGTGAACAATCATTTTTTTGACCACTACGTATAAAACGATTTTGTATCCTGCATTTTGGTAGATCTGCGAACTGTCAGATTTGACAATTAGTTTGATAGATGTGGACAATATCTTGTTTTATTTTAATATTATTAGTTTTTAACAGGGTTGGAAGAAATCATGATTTTTAAAATAAAATCAAATAAATCATGATTTACATCACGATTTCAATCATATGATTTATTTTTGAATAAATTCTTGAATTAGAACAAGAATTGATGATTAAAATAAAAATCAGTGTATCTGTACCTACTATGTGATGGACAAAACATGGAAGAAATGAAAATTATTTTACTTACCGTTATCTATTTTAAAGCATGCTAGAGGTACGTTATATTTTGAATTATACACCTATTGGAATGCACAAAAGTGCAAAATCAATGACAAATTTAAAAAATATATCAAGTTTGATGTAAATCAGTGAATGATTAAAAAAAACATATTTTATTTAAATCACACCAACCGTGGTTTTTAATAAAGTTTAAAGTTGAAATGTTGATTGAATATGGTAATTGCTTGCAATTTGCTTAAACCAATACGATATATGTAACTACATCTAGTGATACGATTAAAGTAATCAGTGTCTTAATTTATTTTACAATGTATCATATAGCCGAGCCTTCAAGCGTTACTTATTCAATATCACAAAGTTAATGTTGCAATTTCTCATATCCGTGACTATTTGAGAATATTTACGATGCAATACTGCATAACTATTGCACTAATTCCTCACCCTTTGCCCATTTTGTAATATGCAAGATGTGCAATTTCCTCCTAGCTGTGTGCAAGGAGAGATATTAAATCATTCCGACCTACATAGGAGGATATTTGCTTAAATTACCGAATGATTTAAAAGTCCCCATGAGAAAAATGTGCCTGCAACGCCTGGGGAGCAGTACGTTTTCCTTATAAACGAGCTGCAAGGACGTGAGCATGCAGGGAGGTCGCTTGTTAATGGTTTATATAAATCCTTTGCGATTTGTACCGGAATAAGTGCAATTAAGTTTACAACTACGGCAATTTACATTGCTGGCTTCAATCATGACCAGAGTCTTGCGCATACAAGCAAGACATTTTATTTTCTACGTAAAATATGGTGATTGAAATTGCATCACGTAAATTAAAATAGTTTTAAGAAAACAAACAAAAATTTAACTGATTTTTTCTAATGCGTACTCATATCAGATGTTTAGTTTCATATTTAAAATATGCTGTTTAAAATGGTCTCACTTTAATTAACACTGTTTTTGGAAATGCATCTTACAAAATTTTCATATTAATTGTATTAAAATAGTTATAATGGCGGTAGTATTCAAATATTATAGACCACATTAAAAATTGAGTGAATACTGTTTTGTTCAATTCGTTGTAATTTTTTTTCTTTGAAAATTTTGAGATTTGAGGGTTTATAAGTTACAAAATTTTGATTTTTGGAAATGCATACAATAAATTACAAAATTTTACAAAATTTTCGAATATAGGGTGAGTAAATGGCAAGGAACTAGAGAAAAATAATTTAATAGCTCATCGTTTGCTACAATTTGATGGTTTTCAATTTGTTTTGTGACACTTTTTGACTAGCCTTAAGTATTATATTTAGAAAACTAAGATTTTAACAAAAGTTTGATAGCTAATTATTTGCCCCAAATTGGTGATTTTCAAATTTTCATGTGACACACTTTTTGACTAGAATTCGTTAATTTGAGGACCAGAGAAATTAATCTGTACCCTCGACTTGAGAAGTAAGAACTCGAGTAAGAAAATTGAAGGCTTTAATACTAGATATCAACAGATTATTATATCACCGATACTGTTTTAAATGTATTTGTTTGACTTGTTTCGATGACGTCACTGTCAAAAAATGTCGTGTGGCATAAAAGATGAAAATCATGAAATTGTGGCGAATAATTAGCTCAAACTTTTTTGTTAAAAACTTGTGTTTTTTAAAAGTAATATGGAGGATACATGCAAATGAATGTTTAAATAACAAAGTCATTTCCAGTTAGTTACTTTGTAACACGGTTGGAAAAAAATAATGAATTTAAAAAATCTAAAATCAATGATTGTTTTATACTTCTGATCATTTTTGCCAGTTTAGATGTGATTTAAATCTATGTACATCACAATTCAAATTATATAAATTTTGTTTAAATAAATTCTTGAATTTGATCAAGAATTGATGTATTAAACATTGCAAAACCAATAATTAATTTAAAAATACAATTTTTATTGATTTATTTAAAAACATCATTTGATTTAGATCAAACCAACCCTGCTTTGTAACTTGTAGTGACAAGGAAATTAAATTAATATTTTCCCAATTAATTAGTATAAATTGTTTCGAAATTGCAGATAATTTAATTAAATTGTAAATTTCGAAAAAGGCTCATCTCGGAGAGGATTGAAACTATACTTTTTCGCTCCTTTTTCATGTACTCATATAGAGAGGTATTTTATGATCAGGAAAAGCTCATATTTGGCTTTCGTAGTAGTGAAAGAGTCGTTTTAGAAGAAGAAAAAACTGCTCAAATAAGTCCAATGGTCCAACAGAAAGTCAGTTCTTTGAGTCCGAAGACTCCGAAAAAAGAAAAAAAATTGAGGATGATCCCTTTTCGAAACGTACAATTCAATTGCAAACTGATTATAAATCACAAATCTCTATTAGTTGAAATATTTTATAAGGAAATATAATCATTCAATATGAGATCATAGAAATCATTTCATAGCCGAGATTCAAGAAAGGTTCTTTAGAGAGTACTCTAAATTCTAGACCGTAGTAGCAAATTTCTTCATCGAGAAATTTGGTACAAAGAGAATTATCGAAATTGGATATAACATCTTCATTATGTAACAAAACTTTAGAAACATTGAGATACAAAAAAGTCGCGAATTCTCAACCTCTACAACACTCACGTTACCTACAAAAGAAAATCTAGAATTCGTCAATTTGAGGATCAGAGAAATAAATCTCTACCCTCGACTGGAAAATTTTGTAAGAAAATTGAAGTCTCTATTAGTAGATTCCAGAAATACACAATTTAATTCTCGAGATACAAAATATTATTGCAATAGACTATTATTGTGTGCGAAAACCACCGTAGTATTATTTTTTCCTCGAAATTTTCTTGTCTTACAAAATTATCTAGAGAACCTATAATTCGTCAATTTAAGGATCAGAGAAATAAATCTGAAATGATGAGCGAGAAAGGCTCATATTTGGCTGTCGTAGTAATAAAAGAGTCGTTTTAGAAATAAAAAAAGCTGCTCAAATAAGTCCAATGGTCCAACAGAAATTCAGTTCTTTGAGTCTCCTGAAAAATTTAAATTTTCGGGGATGAGTCCTTTTCGAAATGTGCAATTCAATTACAAACTGATAATAAATCACAAATCTCTACGAGTTGAGAAATTTTATAAGAAAATATAATCATTCAATATGAGATCATAGAAAGAAATCATTTCATGAGCCCTTTTCGAAATGTGCAATTCAATTACAAACTGATCATAGATCACAAATCTCTACATTCCCGAGTTGAGAAATTTTATAAGAAAATATAATCATTCAATATGAGATCATAGAAAGAAATCATTTCATAGTCGAGATTCAAGAACAGAGAGTACTCTAAATTCTAGACCGTAGTAGTAAATCTCTTCATCGAGAAATTTGTTACTAAGATCTAATTTGGAGATAACATCTTCATTATATAACAAAACTTTAAAAACATTGAGATACAAAAAAGTCGCGAATTCACAACCTCTAGAACACTCATGTTACCTACAAAAGAAAATGTAGAATTCGTCAATTTGAGGATCAGAGAAATAAATCTCTACCCTCGACAGGAAAATTTTGTAATAAAATTGAAGTCTCTATTAGTAGATTCCAGAAATACACCATTTAATTCTCGAGATACGAAATATTATTGCAACAGACTATTATTGTATGCGAAGACCACCGTAGTAGTATTTTTTCCTCGAAATTTTCTTGTCTTACAAAATTATCTAGAGAATCTATAATTCGTCAATTTGAGGATCAGAGAAATAAATCTGAAATGATGAGCGAGAAAGGCTCATATTTGGCTGTCGTAGTAATAAAAGAGTCGTTTTAGAAATAAAAAAAGCTGCTCAAATAAGTCCAATGGTCCAACAGAAATTCAGTTCTTTGAGTCTCCTGAAAATTTTAAATTTTTGGGGGCGAGTCCTTTTCGAAATGTGCAATTCAATTACAAACTGATAATAAATCACAAATCTCTACGAGTTGAGAAATTTTATAAGAAAATATAATCATTTAATATGAGATCATAGAAAGAAATCATTTCATAGTCGAGATTCAAGAACAGAGAGTACTCTAAATTCTAGACCGTAGTAGTAAATTTCTTCATCGAGAAATTTGTTACTAACATCTAATTTGGAGATAACATCTTCATTATGTAACAAAACTTTAAAAACATTGAGATACAAAAAAGTCGCGAATTCACAACCTCTAGAACACTCATGCTACCTACAAAAGAAAATGTAGAATTCGTCAATTTGAGGATCAGAGAAATAAATCTCTACCCTCGACTGGAAAATTTTGTAAGAAAATTGAAGTCTTTATTACTAGATTCCAGAAATACACCTTATTATTCTCGAGATACGAAATATTATAACAACAGATTATTATTGTATGCGAAGACCACCGTAGTATTATTTTTTCCTCGAAATTTTCTTGTCTTACAAAATTTTCTAGAAAATCTATAAATCGCTAATTTGAGGATCAGAGAAATAAATCTGAAATGATGAGCGAGAAAGGCTCATATTTGGCTTTCGTAGTAATAAAAGTCGTTTTAGAAATAAAAAAAGCTGCTCAAATAAATCCAATGGTCCAACAGAAATTCAGTTCATTGGGTCTCTTGAAAAGGACACCATTTCATGAGCCCTATTCGAAATGTGCAATTCAATTACAAACTGATCATAGATCACAAATCTGTAAATTCCCGAGTTGAGAAATTTGATAAGAAAAGATAATCATTCAATATGAGGGTCAATATGTCGTTTTTAACACATTTACTAACAGTAAGAGCCAATTACATTCGAGGGTTGAGACAACTTTCTCTACCCTCGAGAGATTGATTTACATGTGTATTATCTGGGACCTGTAGTACTCTTAACCAGGTGTAAACAGTAACTGTTGTTGTTCGCAACCCCCGAGATCCAAGAAATGCGGACGGCGTGAATAAATGTACATTGCACGAAAGAACACGTAAGAGTCCTCTAAAATATTTACAATGAAACTACTTAACAACACATCCGTAGGACTGTTCATCTGATCTTATCTCTTAATATATGGATATAAAATAAATCATAATTCAAAATCGTATCTTCATTTTAATTAATTATATGAAAATCTGCAAGTTATTGGTTTAATTTCTCGCAAATACTATTGTTATAAAAGGCAGCAGGTTCATCGTGGAAGTGGTAATAAATGTCGTTTGAAAACTGGTTCACTTAGCATAAGCGAGAGCCTCGTCCTCGACCCCGGTGACCTTGCACAACACACGAAAAACTCACTTTCACCGCAAACATCCTCGATTTGCATACGCTAATTGCATCCAGTACTTTCGCCCAAGCAGGAATCTGTAATTGGAAAACACAAAGGACGGCCCCTCCTACGGCGTTTCGCGGACGTGCTTCAAGTGCGGGGGAGCGAGACGAACGCGTGAGATTGAGCCTTAATTTTCCGACGTGTATGTGCAGCGATAACGCCGGATAGAGTCTAATAATGTCAAGAGGAAAGATGGATTGAGTGCGGTGGCAATTTATTAAAACACGGGCCCGCTTGGGGCGGCAGCGTGGAAAAATAGGCGGTCATTTCCTGGTGGTGCTAATTAGTTTGATAACGTGGAGGAACGTAACTGTTTAGAAGATGTTGAAGAGATAAGTGGAAAAAATTGTGTGCAAAGGTGACGTTATTATCTACTGAACAGCATGCTTCAGCTAAAGAGCTTTTGAAAAGTATAAGGATTTCTCATCTAAATTTTCTTTTCAATATTACTAGTTTCTGGATTTCCGGTATGAATTTCCGGGTATTTCCGGTTATACCGGAACTTGCTATAACTCTTTTATTTTAAATGTCACAAACTTCAAACCGACGCAGAGTGTGTCGTTTATAACATCGTAGCTGGAATTAATGGAATGGAAATATCGATAACCATTCAGGATTTTGACTTAGTCAATATGTATTGCGTATCACCATATTCTTCATTAAAATTTGCCATTACTCGTATTAAGACAGATAATCAGCAAAACATTTGGTTATATTTCTCTTCAAACCCCTCTAATCCATCTTTGGTTATGATCTTTACTGGAAGACTAATCTTATGATATTTTGACTTAAAATGGGGTCAGGAACACGTACTTAAGCTACATATGTACATCCTATTGTGGGATACCCTGTATACACGTAACAATTTCATAACAGGAAACATTTTTAATTATTCATCAGATCAGATCTATTGAATGATAGCAATCTTCAAAATTTTGCTTGGTAACACTTGTATTGCAGGAGGCAGAAGCAAATTTAATACTTCCTTGGGAATTTTTGTTTTGGAATTTCGTGGAACTTCTCGTGAGAAAAATTTGCCGGAAATTGTCATTGGTGATGTCTCTAATAAAATTAGCTGCACTGCGGTCACCTGTCTTACGAAAAGCTATTTCTAAATTTTCTAAATTTTCCATTTGTGTTTTTTGATTTTGATTTTTGATTTTATTTCTGTCGACCACCCTGTCGTCTTCATATTCTGTGATTCATTCACATAGTGCATTTTTGTTGTGCCGCAGCTTTCTATAGCATTTGTCATTTCTGATGAGTTGGATTCTAGCATATTTTGGGTCATTGTCAAGTTTTAAAAATATTCCCCTGTCGACCATCTCCAATTTTGATGGAAATTAATATGGATGTATATGCATATTTGAAAGAGACTTATGTGAAGTTTCAGCTCCAGATACCAAATATCTAAGTCACTGCAGCCACTAAAGACACTAATTTTAATAAACAGTGTGATATAAAAAAAGAAAGTGTTTGTTTTATTTAATTTTCCATTTGTGTTTTTTGTGTATATGCACATCTGAAATGGACTTCGGTGAAGTTTTAGCTCCAGATTCCAAATATCTAAGTCTCTGCAGCCACTAAAAACACTTATTTTAATAAACAGAGTGATATAAAAAAGAAAGTGTTTTATTTAATTTTCCATTTGCGTTTTTTGATTTTGATTTTTGATATTATTTCTGTCGACCACCCTGTCGTCTTCATATTCAGCGATTCATTCACATACTGCATTGTTGTTGTTCCGCAGCTTTCTATGGCATTTTCCATTTCTGATAAGTTGGATTTTAGCATTTTTGGGTCATTGTCAAGTTTTGAAAATATTCCCCACTCGGCCATCTCCAATTTTGATGAAAATTAATATGGATGTATATGTATATTTGAAAGGGACTTCTACTTCTGTAAAGTTTTAGCTCCAGATACCAAATATCTAAGTCAGTGCAGCCACTAAAAACACTTATTTTAATAAACAGTGTGATATAAAAAAACAAAGTGTTTTATTTAATTTTCCATTTGTGTTTTTTGATTTTGATTTTTGATTTTATTTCTGTCGACCACCCTGTCGTCTTCATATTCAGCGATTCATTCACATAGTGCATTTTTGTTGTTCCGCAGCTTTCTATGGCATTTTCCATTTCTGATAAGTTGGATTTTAGCATATTTTGGGTCATTGTCAAGTTTTGAAAATATTCCCCACTCGGCCATCTCCAATTTTGATGAAAATTAATATGGATGTATATGCATATTTGAAAGAGACTTCTGTGAAGTTTTAGCTCCATGTACCAAATATCTAAGTCACTGCAGCCACTAAAGACACTTATTTTAATAAACAGTGTGATATAAACAAAGAAAGTGTTTGTTTTATTTAATTTTCCATTTGTGTTTTTTGATTTTGATTTTTGATTTGATTTCTGTCGACCACCCTGTCGTCTTCATATTCAGTGATTCATTCACATGGTGTTTTTTTGTTGTTCCGCAGCTTTCTATGGCATTTTTCATTTCTGATGAGTTGGATTCTAGCATATTTTGGGTCATTGTCAAGTTTTTAAAATATTCCCCATTCAACCATCTCCAATTTTGATGAAAATTAATATGGATGTATATGCATATTTGAAAGAGACTTCTGTGAAGTTTTAGCTCCAGATACCAAATATCTAAGTCAGTGCAGCCACTAAAGACACTTATTTTAATAAACAGTGTGATATAAACAAAGAAAGTGTTTGTTTCATTTAATTTTCCATTTGTGTTTTTTGATTTTGATTTTTGATTTCATTTCTGTCGACACCCTGTCGTCTTCATATTCTGTGATTCATTCACATAGTGCATTTTTGTTGTTCCGCAGCTTTCTATGGCATTTTTCATTTTTGATGAGTTGGATTCTAGCATATTTCGGGTCATTGTCAAGTTTTGAAAATATTCCCCACTCGGCCATCTCCAATTTTGATGGAAATTAATATGGATGTATATGCATATTTGAAAGGGACTTCTGTGAAGTTTTAGCTCCAGATACCAAATATCTAAGTCACTGCAGCAACTAAAGACACTTATTTTAATAAACAGTGTGATATAAACAAAGAAAGTGTTTGTTTCATTTAATTTTCCATTTGTGTTTTTTGATTTTGATTTTTGATTTCATTTCTGTCGACACCCTGTCGTCTTCATATTCTGTGATTCATTCACATAGTGCATTTTTGTTGTTCCGCAGCTTTCTATGGCATTTTTCATTTCTGATGAGTTGGATTCTAGCATATTTTGGTTCATTGTCAAGTTTTTAAAATATTCCCCATTCAACCATCTCCAATTTTGACGAAAATTAATATGGATGTATATGCATATTTGAAAGAGACTTCTGTGAAGTTTTAGCTCCATATACCAAATATCTAAGTCACTGCAGCCACTAAAAACACTTATTTTAATAAGCAGTGTGATATAAACAAAGAAAGTGTTTGTTTTATTTAATTTTCCATTTGTGTTTTTTGATTTTGATTTTTGATTTCATTTCTGTCGACACCCTGTCGTCTTCATATTCTGTGATTCATTCACATAGTGCATTTTTGTTGTTCCGCAGCTTTCTATGGCATTTTTCATTTCTGATGAGTTGGATTCTAGCATATTTTGGGTCATTGTCAAGTTTTTAAAATATTCCCCATTCAATCATCTCCAATTTTGATGGAAATTAATATGGATGTATATGCATATTTGAAAGGGACTTCTGTGAAGTTTTAGCTCCAGATACCAAATATCTAAGTCAGTGCAGCCACTAAAAACACTTATTTTAATAAACAGAGTGATATAAACAAAGAAAGTGTTTGTTTTATTTAATTTAAGTTTGTGTTTTTTGATTTTGATTTTTGATTTTATTTCTGTCGACCACCCTGTCGTGATATTCAAATTCAGTGATTCATTCACATAGTGCATTTTTGTTGTTCCGCAGCTTTCTATGGCATTTTTCATTTCTGATGAGTTGGATTCTAGCATATTTTGGGTCATTGTCAAGTTTTTAAAATATTCCCCATTCAACCATCTCCAATTTTGATGAAAATTAATATGGATGTATATGCATATTTGAAAGAGACTTCTGTGAAGTTTTAGCGCCAGATACCAAATATCTAAGTCACTGCAGCCTCTAAAGACACTAATTTTAATAAACAGTGTGATATGAACAAAGAAAGTGTTTGTTTTATTTAATTTTCCGTTTGTGTTTTTTGATTTCGATTTTTGATATTATTTCTGTCGACCACCCTGTCGTCTTCATATTCAGTGATTCATTCACATCGTGCATTTTTGTTGTTCCTCAGCTTTCTATGGAATTTTCATTTCTGATGAGTTGGATTCTAGCATATTTTGGGTCGTTGTCAAGTTTTTAAAATATTCCCCACTCGACCATCTCCAATTTTGATGAAAATTAATATGGATGTATATGCATATTTGAAAGGGACTTCTGTGAAGTTTTAGCTCCAGATACCAAATATCTAAGTCACTGCAGCAACTAAAGACACTTATTTTAATAAACAGTGTGATATAAACAAAGAAAGTGTTTGTTTCATTTAATTTTCCATTTGTGTTTTTTGATTTTGATTTTTGATTTCATTTCTGTCGACACCCTGTCGTCTTCATATTCTGTGATTCATTCACATAGTGCATTTTTGTTGTTCCGCAGCTTTCTATGGCATTTTTCATTTCTGATGAGTTGGATTCTAGCATATTTTGGTTCATTGTCAAGTTTTTAAAATATTCCCCATTCAACCATCTCCAATTTTGACGAAAATTAATATGGATGTATATGCATATTTGAAAGAGACTTCTGTGAAGTTTTAGCTCCATATACCAAATATCTAAGTCACTGCAGCCACTAAAAACACTTATTTTAATAAGCAGTGTGATATAAACAAAGAAAGTGTTTGTTTTATTTAATTTTCCATTTGTGTTTTTTGATTTTGATTTTTGATTTCATTTCTGTCGACACCCTGTCGTCTTCATATTCTGTGATTCATTCACATAGTGCATTTTTGTTGTTCCGCAGCTTTCTATGGCATTTTTCATTTCTGATGAGTTGGATTCTAGCATATTTTGGGTCATTGTCAAGTTTTTAAAATATTCCCCATTCAATCATCTCCAATTTTGATGGAAATTAATATGGATGTATATGCATATTTGAAAGGGACTTCTGTGAAGTTTTAGCTCCAGATACCAAATATCTAAGTCAGTGCAGCCACTAAAAACACTTATTTTAATAAACAGAGTGATATAAACAAAGAAAGTGTTTGTTTTATTTAATTTAAGTTTGTGTTTTTTGATTTTGATTTTTGATTTTATTTCTGTCGACCACCCTGTCGTGATATTCAAATTCAGTGATTCATTCACATAGTGCATTTTTGTTGTTCCGCAGCTTTCTATGGCATTTTTCATTTCTGATGAGTTGGATTCTAGCATATTTTGGGTCATTGTCAAGTTTTTAAAATATTCCCCATTCAACCATCTCCAATTTTGATGAAAATTAATATGGATGTATATGCATATTTGAAAGAGACTTCTGTGAAGTTTTAGCGCCAGATACCAAATATCTAAGTCACTGCAGCCTCTAAAGACACTAATTTTAATAAACAGTGTGATATGAACAAAGAAAGTGTTTGTTTTATTTAATTTTCCGTTTGTGTTTTTTGATTTCGATTTTTGATATTATTTCTGTCGACCACCCTGTCGTCTTCATATTCAGTGATTCATTCACATCGTGCATTTTTGTTGTTCCTCAGCTTTCTATGGAATTTTCATTTCTGATGAGTTGGATTCTAGCATATTTTGGGTCGTTGTCAAGTTTTTAAAATATTCCCCACTCGACCATCTCCAATTTTGATGAAAATTAATATGGATGTATATGTATATTTGAAAAGGACTTCTGTGAAGTTTTAGCTCCAGATACCAAATATCTAAGTCACTGCAGCCACTAATGACACTTATTTTAATAAACAGTGTGATATAAACAAGGAAAGTGTTTGTTTTATTTAATTTTCCATTTGTGTTTTTTGATTTTGATTTTTGATTTTA
This sequence comes from Othius punctulatus, assembly GCA_951805005.1. Taxonomy (NCBI): domain Eukaryota; kingdom Metazoa; phylum Arthropoda; class Insecta; order Coleoptera; family Staphylinidae; genus Othius; species Othius punctulatus. The sequence goes on from OX638145.1 coordinate 20,005,933, forward strand.
TTTCTGTCGACCACCCTGTCGTCTTCATATTGTGATTCATTCACATAGTGCATTTTTGTTGTTCTGCAGCTTTCTATGGCATTTTTCATTTCTGATGAGTTGGATTCTAGCATATTTTGGGTCATTGTCAAGTTTTTAAAATATTCCCCATTCAACCATCTCCAATTTTGATGAAAATTAATATGGATGTATATGCATATTTGAAAGAGACTTCTGTGAAGTTTTAGCTCCAGATACCAAATATCTAAGTCACTGCAGCAACTAAAGACACTTATTATAATAAACAGTGTGATATAACAAAGAAAGTGTTTGTATGATTTAATTTTCCATTTGTGTTTTTTGATTTTGATTTTTCATTTTATTTCTGTCGACCACCCTGTCGTCTTCATATTCTGCGATTCATTCACATAGTGCATTTTTGTTGTTCCGCAGCTTTCTATGGCATTTTTCATTTCTGATGAGTTGGATTCTAGCATATTTTGGGTCATTGTCAAGTTTTTAAAATATTCCCCATTCAACCATCTCCAATTTTGATGAAAATTAATATGGATGTATATGCATATTTGAAAGAGACTTCTGTGAAGTTTTAGCTCCAGATACCAAATATCTAAGTCACTGCAGCAACTAAAGACACTTATTATAATAAACAGTGTGATATAACAAAGAAAGTGTTTGTATGATTTAAGTTTCCATTTGTGTTTTTTGATTTTGATTTTTGATTTTATTTCTGTCGACCACCCTGTCGTCTTCATATTCTGCGATTCATTCACATAGTGCATTTTTGTTGTTCCGCAGCTTTCTATGGCATTTTTCATTTCTGATGAGTTGGATTCTAGCATATTTTGGGTCATTGTCAAGTTTTTAAAATATTCCCCATTCAACCATCTCCAATTTTGATGAAAATTAATATGGATGTATATGCATATTTGAAAGAGACTTCTGTGAAGTTTTAGCTCCAGATACCAAATATCTAAGTCACTGCAGCAACTAAAGACACTTATTATAATAAACAGTGTGATATAACAAAGAAAGTGTTTGTATGGTTTAATTTTCCATTTGTGTTTTTTGATTTTGATTTTTGATTTTATTTCTGTCGACCACCCTGTCGTCTTCATATTCAGTGATTCATTCACATAGTGCATTTTTGTTGTTCCGCAGCTTTCTATGGCATTTTTCATTTCTGATGAATTGGATTCTTGCATATTTTGGGTCATTGTCAAGTTTTTAAAATATTCCCCACTCGGCCATCTCCAATTTTGATGGAAATTAATATGGATGTATATGCATATTTGAAAGAGACTTCTGTGAAGTTTTAGCTCCAGATACCAAATATCTAAGTGACTGCAGCCACTAAAGACACTTATTTTAATAAACAGTGTGATATAACAAAGAAAGTGTTTGTATGATTTAATTTTCCATTTGTGTTTTTTGATTTTGATTTTTGATTTTATTTCTGTCGACCACCCTGTCGTCTTCATATTCAGTGATTCATTCACATAGTGCATTTTTGTTGTTCCGCAGCTTTCTATGGCATTTTTCATTTCTGAAGAATTGGATTCTTGCATATTTTGGGTCATTGTCAAGTTTTTAAAATATTCCCCACTCGGCCATCTCCAATTTTGATGGAAATTAATATGGATGTATATGCATATTTGAAAGAGACTTCTGTGAAGTTTTAGCTCCAGATACCAAATATCTAAGTCACTGCAGCAACTAAAGACACTTATTTTAATAAACAGTGTGATATAACAAAGAAAGTGTTTGTATGATTTAATTTTCCATTTGTGTTTTTTGATTTTGATTTTTGATTTTATTTCTGTCGACCACCCTGTCGTCTTCATATTCTGCGATTCATTCACATAGTGCATTTTTGTTGTTCCGCAGCTTTCTATGGCATTTTTCATTTCTGATGAGTTGGATTCTAGCATATTTTGGGTCATTGTCAAGTTTTTAAAATATTCCCCATTCAACCATCTCCAATTTTGATGAAAATTAATATGGATGTATATGCATATTTGAAAGAGACTTCTGTGAAGTTTTAGCTCCAGATACCAAATATCTAAGTCACTGCAGCCACTAAAGACACTTATTTTAATAAACAGTGTGATATAAACAAAGAAAGTGTTTGTTTAATTTAATTTTACATTTGTGTTTTGATTTTGATTTTTGATTTTATTTCTGTCGAACACCCTGTCGTCTTCATATTCTGTGATTCATTCACATAGTGCATTTTTGTTGTTCCGCAGCTTTCTATGGCATTTTTCATTTCTGCTGAGTTTTATTCTAGCATATTTTGGGTCATTGTCAAGTTTTGAAAATATTCCCCACTCGACCATCTCCAATTTTGATGGAAATTAATATGGATGTATATGTATATTTGAAAGGGACATCTGTGAAGTTTTAGCTCCAGATACCAAATATCTAAGTCACTGCAGCCACTAAAGACACTTATTTTAATAAACAGTGTGATATAAACAAAGAAAGTGTCTGTTTTATTTAATTTTACATTTGTTTTTTTTTATTTTGATTTTTGATAATATTTCTGTCGACCACCCTGTCGCCTTCATATTCAGTGATTGATTCACATAGTGTTTTTTTATTGCTCCGCAGCTTTCTCTGGCATTTTTCATTTCTGATGTGTTGGATTCTAGCATATTTTGGGTCATTGTCAAGTTTTTAAAATATTACCCACTCGACCATCTTAAATTTTGATGAAAATTAATATGGATGTATATGTATATTTGAAAAGGACTTCTGTGAAGTTTTAGCTCCAGATACCAAATATCTAAGTCAGTGCAGCCACTAATGACACTTATTTTAATAAACAGTGTGATATAAACAAGGAAAGTGTTTGTTTTATTTAAATTTCAATTTGGGTTTTTTGATTTTGATTTTTGATTTCATTTCTGTCGACCACCCTGTCGTCTTTATATTGTGATTCATTCACATAGTGCATTTTTGTTGTTCCGCAGCTTTCTATGGCATTTTTCATTTCTGATGAGTTGGATTCTAGCATATTTCGGGTCATTGTCAAGTTTTGAAAATATTCCCCACTCGGCCATCTCCAATTTTAATGGAAATTAATATGGATGTATATGCATATTTGAAAGAGACTTCTGTAAAGTTTTAGCTCCAGATACCAAATATCTAAGTCACTGCAGCCACTAATGACACTTATTTTAATAAACAGTGTGATATAAACAAGGAAAGTGTTTGTTTTATTTAAATTTCAATTTGGGTTTTTTGATTTTGATTTTTGATTTTATTTCTGTCGACCACCCGTCGTCTTTATATTGTGATTCATTCACATGGTGCATTTTTGTTGTTCCGCAGCTTTCTATGGCATTTTTCATTTCTGATGAGTTGGATTCTAGCATATTTTGGGTCATTGTCAAGTTTTGAAAATATTCCCCACTCGGCCATCTCCAATTTTTATGGAAATTAATATAGATGTATATGCATATTTGAAAGAGACTTCTGTGGAGGATTAGCTCCAGATACCAAATATCTAGGTCACTGCAGCCACTAAAGACACTTATTTTAATAAACAGTGTGATATAAACACAGAAAGTGTTTGTTTTATTTAATTTTCCATTTGTGTTTTTTGATTTTGAATTTTGATTTTATTTCTGTCGACCACCCTGTCGTCTTCATATTCTGTGATTCATTCACATAGTGCATTTTTGTTGTTCCGCAGCTTTCTATGGCATTTTTCATTTCTGATGAGTTGGTTTCTAGCATATTTTGGGTAATTGTCAAGTTTTCAAAATATTCCCCACTCGGCCATCTCCAATTTTAATGGAAATTAATATGGATGTATATGCATATTTGAAAGAGACTTCTGTGAAGTTTTAGCTCCAGATACCAAATATCTAAGTTAGTGCAGCCACAAAAAACACTTATTTTAATAAACAGTGTGATATAAACAAAGAAAGTATTTGTTTTATTTAATTTTCCATTTGTGTTTTTTGATTTTGATTTTTGATTTTATTTCTGTCGACCACCCTGTCGTCTTCATATTCTGTGATTCATTCACATAGTGCATTTTTGTTGTTCCGCAGCTTTCTATGGCATTTTTCATTTCGGATGAGTTGGATTCTAGCATATTTTGGGTCATTGTCAAGTTTTAATAATTTTCGGTGTTGTACTTTATACGAATGTTTGGCACTAGTTTAGAACGAAAGCTCAGCTACCAAATTTAAGGTCATAGTAAGGCAGAATGGCAAACTTCAAGATTATGTATTATATGATATTTACTTTTTTTGCAGGATGTGTGATACACTTCAATTAGAAGTTAACGATTAATTATTTTAGAACCTTGCAATGCTTGGATCAAACTTAAGCTTGTATTGTATATGTAATATATAATGTTCCTTGTGTGTAACAATTAATACACACAAGGAAACGAATCAAAATCTCAGCACAACCCTAACTTCTAAAATCCACGCTAAACACTCTGTTCCAGTAATTTACCGATCGTCAAATTTACTGCCCCCCTTTCCTTGAGCTGTGCTGTTCCTGGTTTCCAAAGCTGAGCTGGGATTGCCTTACATCCGTTGCGCAATCCTGGCGATAAATAAACCGCGTTACGTAAAAAGGAGAGGAACAGGAACGCCGGAGCGCATACATTTGTTTTCATTAGTCCATTGACTGCGAAACGGTTTTGTAATGCCGTCCCGATTCCGCGGCCACTTCCGGCGGATTGTGACTTCCTACAGGACGCCGTACGTATTTATATCCGTAATTTCCGGTTTACGCATGCACGAGGCCCTTCTTCTGCGGCTCTCGCCAATTCGGAGAGAGCGAATGTTAACGCGTGTGGAATTGAGGTTGCGCGCATGGCGTGTGTTCCGCACGGGACGTGTTTATTCTGGATGTTTATGTGGCAGATGTACCGACCGAGTTCTTCGTGTTTATCGAACACATCGGGTTTTAATGCGATGCACTGCCTATGCTGGCCGCTTGTTGTGCAGCGGATTTACATGGATTTACACTGTAATCTCCTTGGTGCTCGATTTTCATCTGCTCGTGGTTTCAGCTCAATTCCGAAAAATCTGTGTACTACATGGATTTCAATTATTGGTGCGGTGAAAACATTGATGATTGGAGTGCACCACTCAATAAAAATCTGTGTGCACGTGGATTTCAATTATTGTATCAGTTGCAAATGTTGAGATGGAAATCATGCACATACGCATACACATCCACACATTGAACATAATATAACATTTTTATTTATACAGGGTGTCCTTTTAATTCTTAAAATCTCCGGGTAGCAGTCTTCTTTAAAATTGTCATGTCAAATTGTCAAATATTTCGGGAAATAATGAAGCATTTGGCTTGTCTTCTTCGATTTTGGTTATCCATTTTCCAATGGGTTCTACGAGATCTCTGGTGTTTTCAAGTCTTACCCAAAAAATATCATCATCCAATAGCATTGTTTTCGTATCATTTTGAAGATGGTTGACAACTAGTTCAATCACCGCCAAAGTTTGCTGACAATACATGTTGCTGATTAAACTGTGCTAAAGCAGCGAACCACTGATGCCCACCTGGTTTTCACTTGCAACTTCAAAGCTCCCATTTTTTTTAATGTTTGCAATGTGCGCTGCTAGAATGTGACCGCCTTTGATTTGTGTGACAATTCTTCCTGCTTGATATTTTAAACAGAGAATATCCAACTTCATTCTCTCTTCAATAAGAAGGTTCAGAGAATGGGCAATAAAGCCGTAAAACGACATATGACTACATATCATTTGAAAATTACATCTTGGCCAAAGTTGTCTTCACCACTTAAATTTAGATGCAAATGAGCACAACTATGATTTGGGCACAAAATTAAAATAAATGTAAAACATTGTTATTTTATACAATAGTATACCAGGGGGAGAATCCCAAATGCCAAATTTTCCTACTTTTTCAACATTTCCGACTTTTCCAACGTACTAGCGAACTTTTCCAACTTTTCGACTGAACTTTTCCTGGGTTGCAATACTAGCAGGATTGCAGGTAAGCCATATTTCGTTTGCAGAATTATTAGTAACAAAATAATAAAATTTACTTCGAACATAACAAAATCTGGGCCCAAAATGATGCTGTATAATTGAGGCGTTTATTTTAAAAACAACACAAGTCCAAAAATGCACAAATCGAGTTCGAAATAAATTTTATTATTTTGTTATTAATAATTCTACAAACGAAATATGGCTTACCTGCATTCCTGCTAGTGTTGCATAGCAGGAATGCAGATAAGCCTTATTTTGTTTGCAGAATTATTAATAACAAAATAATAAAATTTATTTCGAACATAACAAAAACTGGGCCCAAAATGTATAATTGCGGCGTTTATTTTAAAAACAACACAAGTCCAAAAATGCACAAATCGAGTTAGTAACACTTAGGCCCGTATCTATAGTCCGTACTTGAGCCTGAGTTCAACTCAAGTCGTATATTTAGTTGCGTATTTTCTATAAACGTTTATGCACCAAACGCAACCAAGTATAGCCAAATATTCGACTTGAGTTGTACTCATGCTCAAGTACGAACTATAGATATGGACCTAAACTGCTCTCAAGACCAATGTCTATGCACTAACAAGCCCGTTTTCTCGAAAAACAATACAAGTCGCGTGTAACAGGCCAATGAAAATATAGCAATTACTTAAAAACGGCACATGTTCATCGGGTTTCTTTCTTAAGTGTCAATATCTAAACAAAAAGCAAGAAATGTCATCAGCAAAACTGAAGAATCTTAAGGACTTAATGGGTTTCTTATAGGAACCCCAAAATATATCATTTTATGAACAGTTTCTTGCTGAGCAATATTTGTTGTTGCTGTGTTGTTGATGAGAAACCCGAACTGGGGGAGGATGACAACAGTAGTGGTTATAAAGATTTTACTTTCATTTAAATTGTTTTTAAAAGTAAAGTTTATTTTGTATTTAAACTTAATTTTGTATTTTCATTGGTTCGCATTACAAAAGTTCCACCTAAAAACAACAAAAGTCCAACTTTTTCCAAGTTTTTTTCTCTTGTTTCATAGTTCTTATTTCAAATCATTTTTATTTTTAAATAAGTTCAAATAAATACAACAGATTGGCCTGATTTATTTCCCACTACTTTGAGTAAAACTTGCACAGTAACTTTTTTTTAGAATTTCCCACAAAACTGATTTTTGGACATGTGCACTTTTTAAAACAAACGCCTCAATTATATAATTGGTAGAACTTTGTATAATTTGCCAAATAATTATAAAATGTGGTACAGAATTATTAAGTTTTTTTTTATAAACTACATATCGAAAAATACTAAAGCAAATAACTGATTGTTTTTTATCCTAATAACAAAATTCCTATTTTAATAACTTGTTTTAATTATAACATGTGCACCTTTTAAAATAAACGCCTCATTTGTATTTTTTGTAAAACATTGTATAATTTGCAAAAACAATTATAAAATGTGGTACAGAACTTTTAAGTTTTTTTTTATAAACTGCATATCCAAAAATAGTAAAGCAAATAACTGATTGTTTTTTATCCTAATAATAAAATTCCTGTTTTAATAACTTTCCTAATAACAAAATAAGTAACAAAATGAAATTTACCATAAATACGTCTACTAGTTGGAAGTTAATTTTGGAAAACATTGCAGAATGTTTTCATTCCAAGGTTATATTATTTTCTGAAGTTAAAAATAAATAAATTTCAATCTATTTCTATTACTTGATTCTTTTGTAATAACAAAATATGCAACTAAATGAATTTTCTATAAATATGACTGGTTGGAAGTTAATTCTGGAGAAAATTGTGAAATTTTCTCATGCCAAGGTTACATAATTGTTACTAAAGTTTAAAAAAAATGCAGTCTTCTTGTGAGTGTGAAGCCTTCAGGACTTCTTATTTGGCAGTTTATACATACACAAATAGAAAAATCAATATTTGCAAAGCAACAAAACAACAACAAAAATGAAATTTACGATAAATACGACTAGTTGGAAGTTAATTTTGGACAAAATTGCAGAATTTTCTCATTCCAAGGTTATATTATTTTCTGTAATTAAACATAAATAAATTCCAATCTATTTATAATACTTGATTCTTTCGTGATAACAAAATATGCAACAAAATTAATTTTCTATAAATATGACTGGTTGGAAGTTCATTCTGGAGAAAATTGTAGCATTTTCTCATTCAAAAGTTACATAAATGTTTCTAAAGTTAAAAAAAATGCAGTCTTCTTGTGAGTGTGAAACGTTCAGGACTTCTTATTTGGCAGTTTATACATACACAAATAAAAAATAAAAAAAATTTAAAGATTTTTATCACTCATCTCATCATATTGTAAGTATTATACATTCACGACCTTTTTGCAACCGAGTTGGCTGGGTTTTATTTTTGTAATGTTGGAGAAACTGATTCAGTAATGCAACGGAAGTTAATTATTTTTTCCACTCCCTGCCCTTTTTGCAATCGAGTTGGCTGGGTTTTCTTTTTGTCATCTTGGACAAACTGATTCAGTGATGCAACGGAAGTTAATTATCTTTTCCACTCCCTGCATGGTAAGTACACTGTTGTAACATTGATTTGATGGAAGTAAGCTCCACTTACTGATAAAGCTGTGGTTACTATGAACAACGGGAAGTAAGTAAAAAATTACATCCCTCAGGGGGGTAAGTTAAATAATTTCAATAGCGTTCTTTCTCTGCCACCACTCTTTAAAACGCATTTTGATAACGCCCCTTCGACTTCTCCAGCAGTAGAAAGGAACAGGCAGCATCTGCAGCATCTTCAATTGCCATTTCTTGTTTATTTTCATTGAAATTCATTTTACAACTGAACGAATGCAATCTCTGACATTCACACTTTGTTTGAAAAATAGTCTTAGCAACCAAAGCCGTACTGACATTTTGTTCAAGTTGCGAAAATAAATTAATCAAATATAAATAATTAAACCAACTTCAGGAGTGGAAAAACAGTTATAAGCAATTCGAGAGGTGAGTTTTGACCAGTCTCGGACTTTATTGCTAGCCCTCGCTGTCGCTCGGACGCAAACTCGACCTCGACTGATAAACAATAGTTTCCTCACTTACCAGGAAGTAACAAAGTAAAATTGTTTTATTTAATTCATTTACCATGTTCCACAAAGTAACGGCTACCAGTATACAGTATTTAATACTTACCTCCCTTAAATAACTAGTTTTGTGTCAATGTCTATTAGAGAATTGCTTCCTACCACATTGTTAGATTTATAATTTTCTGCCGATCCATTTTCATCTCTAATTATGTAAAGTTTACGTCTGGCAACAATGTTATTTAAAAAATATAACCTCAAATTGAAAACAACTTAACCTAAAAAATTCCATCGGGGAATTCAGTTATTTCCGAAATTCTACCAACAAAATTACTAGATATTCAGAGACTCCCCTGACGCAAAGACATCGTGAATGAGTATGTAGCATTGATCTAGCTAACATGCTAAATGAGAAATTATTGGTATAGCATGCCCAGTGCAATGCCCAGTACAAGTGGTACCTATTTATATTGAGAAACTGATATCATTCAACGTTGGGATCTCATGAAAAGCGCATTGGCAATAGAGAGCTAATGTCTAATGTACCTAATTATATTGAGAAACTGATATCATTCAACGTTGGGATCTTATGAAAAGCGCATTGGTAATAGAGAGCTAGTGTCTAATGTAGCAAATCGTAAGTCAGTACACAGGCTACTGTGGGATGATTCATGGTAAGTTCTTCGAAAAGTAATTATTTTAAATCAATTTTTGGATTTCTAACCAAGTTTTCTAAAATAAGTTCTTCGACAAAACATGCTTATATATAAATTTTATATAACAAACCTCGTAAGAAAAGCAATTTTTAAACTCATATAGCATTATAAGTACTCAATTAAGCTATATTCGTTTAGTGAAATTTTTCTTTTCTCAACGTGTTGTGTAATATACTATTAACATAACAAATATAATCTTTATTTCATCGAGTTTCCATCTCATAAATTTTTTATGCTTAATACGCTTATGAACACCACATGTCATCCGGTGATCCATCCCAGAGATAAAACCCTTGATATTCATCCGCGCCAAAATCCATTCATTTCAACTTTTTCATCACTTCCCTGCACCTCCATTCACAATCTCCCCCTTTTTGCACCGCAGCATCTGCCGAAAGGCCGGCACAGGTGACGGACAACACGTTTAGCAATTACGGACAGCAAAGGGGGTGGTGGAGGCCCCCATCCATCGCGCCGTGAGAATGGTCCTGCACAGGACACGCGGTGAGCGGATTGCGTTGTCCGCTTTTAATTCGCACATTTGCGAATGGTGTTTGTTCACAGGTGAACGCATGCACAGGTGAAGGGATTAATGGGCCCTTTATGTCTGGCTCGGTGCGGTCGTGCAATTAGGATGCTGCCCCAGGTACAAAGTTCTCGCAGCTCGATGAAGTGTGGAAGGAGATTAGCTTTTGTCGGAGAGTGTAACACTAGTGTTTGTTGCAGCTCCAGCACAGATTCAAGTACTTACTGTAATGAAACTAGAAATGGGAAGACAATGTAAGCGATAAGCTCTTCCGTGTTTGTAAGTTGCAAACAGATTAAATCAGATGATCGTGTATTTAGTACCAGCTCTGGGATTGCGAAAATGTATCGTATTGAATTGATGATAATTTTGGCATGCAACAAACTCTGTGATCAGAAGATTTACTATATTACATAATAATGATTTAATTCTCTTGGGCTCACTTCTTAAATAATTATAATAATACAGTGTGTACCCGGAGTGTTTTTCTTTGAGAAAAATTCTCGATATCAAATTTTGCTTAAACTGGACAGTAGTCAACTTGCCTTAAAATACAAAGCGTTCAAAAACGTTGTGTCTGATTTTTAGCAAGAACGTAACTTTTCTATAAAAAAATTCAAAAAAATTCAAAAGAGTGTGGTGTAACATCCGGAAACACACTGTACATGTATTATCTCATCTTTGATGCTAAAGTGAAAACAATGGCCCAGTGTTGTTTTTCCATCCAGCAGACACGTTACCAACCATAAACCATTAGCATGACAATTAACGGCCACACAAAAGCCTGGAATTTCGTTAATAGTCCTCATTGTTGAAGCATTAATTTGCCACTGCAGCCCACACTCGTGCCGGCACGCGGGACCTTGACAACTGATACGCGATATGATTCATTTGCTGGAAGGCACAGAAACTCGAGGTAAACAGATACGCGTTGATAAACAGATACTATGCGTTGGACTGTTCACCATTAAGTAATCCGAGTGTTTTCTGGAGCAAGAATACCGCGTACCTCACCATTAAAGGTAACAGGTTAGGAGTGCGCCATCCGCACGTTGGGCTGGATTTCGCCTAAAGGAGATAGTGACATCACTGGATGATGCATTTGCTACTCGTGAGGAGCGTAATTCAGTCGAGACTTTAAAATAACTTGTGGATTTCTAAGCTTTATGATCAACGCATATGCCCATGCCCATTGCGTTTACTACGGTATTCAATGTTATATTCACTTATTATCACAGTATTATTATAGAGTTGTGTTAGAAAATATGTCAAATTTGCAAATAATAAATTTTCAGAAATTTCAGTAATAGCTAATCCATACTTGTCAATTGAGAAAGTTAAGTGTTTGATTTTCTCCCTTATTTAATACTGAAACTTTGTCAAATTTTCAGGAGAATTAGTTTCAGATGTACTGTACAGGATTCCAATATCAAATTTGCAAATAATAAATTTTCAGAAATTTCAGTAATAGCTAATCCATACTTGTCAATTGAGAAAGTTAAGTGTTTGATTTTCTCCCTTATTTAATACTGAAACTTTGTCAAATTTTCAGGAGAATTAGTTTCAGATGTACTGTACAGGATTCCAATATCAAATTTGCAAATAATAAATTTTCAGAAATTTCAGTAATAGCTAATCCATACTTGTCAATTGAGAAAGTTAAGTGTTTGATTTTCTCCCTTATTTAATACTGAAACTTTGTCAAATTTTCAGGAGAATTAGTTTCAGATGTACTGTATACGAATCTAATATCAAATTTGCAAATAATAAATTTTCAGAAATTTCAGTAATAGCTAATCCATACTTGTCAATTGAGAAAGTTAAGTGTTTGAGTTTGTCCCTTATTTCATACTGAAACTTTGTCAAATTTTCAGGAGAATTAGTTTCAGATGTACTGTATACGAATCTAATATGAAATTTGCAAATAATAAATTTTCAGAAATTTCAGTAATAGCTAATCCATACTTGTCAATTGAGAAAGTTAAGTGTTTGATTTTCTTGCTTATTTAATACTGAAACTTTGTCCAATTTTCAGGAGAATTAGTTTCAGATGTACTGTACACGAATCTAAAATCAAATTTGCAAATAATAAATTATCAGAAATTTCAGTAATAGCTAATCCATACTTGTCAGTTGAGAAAGTTAAGTGTTTGATTTACTCCCTTATTTAATACTGAAACTTTGTCAAATTTTCAGGAGAATTAGTTTCAGATGTACTGTACACGAATCTAAAATCAAATTTGCAAATAATAAATTATCAGAAATTTCAGTAATAGCTAATCCATACTTGTCAGTTGAGAAAGTTAAGTGTTTGATTTACTCCCTTATTTAATACTGAAACTTTGTCAAATTTTCAGGAGAATTAGTTTCAGGTGTACTGTACACGAATCTAATATCAACTTTGCAAATAATAAATATTCAGAAATTTCAGTAATAGCTAATCCATACTTGTCAATTGAGAGAGTTAAGTGTTTGATTTTCTCCCTTATTTAATACTGAAACTTTGTCAAATTTTCAGGAGAAATAGTTTCAGGTGTACTGTACACGAATCTAATACCAAATTTGCGAATAATAAATTTTCAGAAATTTCAGTAATAGCTAATCCATACTTGTCAATTGAGAAAGTTAAGTGTTTGATTTTCTCCCTTATTTAATACTAAAACTCTGTCAAATTTTCAGGAGAATTAGTTTCAGGTGTACTGTACACGAATCTAATATCAAATTTGCGAATAATAAATTTTCAGAAATTTCAGTAATAGCTAATCCATACTTGTCAATTGAGAAAGTTAAGTGTTTGATTTTCTCCCTTATTTAATACTAGAACTCTGTCAAATTTTCAGGAGAATTTGTTTCAGGTGTACTGTACACGAATCTAATATCAAATTTGCAAATAATAAATTTTCAGAAATTTCAGTAATAGCTACTCCATACTTGTCACTTGAGAAAGTTAAGTGTTTGATTTCCTCCCTTATTTAATACTGACACTTTGTCAAATTTTCAGCAGAATTAGTTTCAGGTGTACTGTACACGAATCTAATATCAAATTTGCAAATAATAAATTTTCAGAAATTTCAGTAATAGCTAATCCATACTTGTCAATTGAGAAAGTTAAGTGTTTGAGTTTGTCCCTTATTTAATACTGAAACTTTGTCAAATTTTCAGGAGAATTAGTTTCAGGTGTACTGTATACGAATCTAAAACCAAATTTGCAAATAATAAATTTTCAGAAATTTCAAAATAGATAATCCATACTTGTCAATTAAGAAAGTTAAGTGTTTTATTTTCTCCCTTATTTAATACTGAAACTTTGTCAAATTTTCAGGGGAATTAGTTTCACGTGTACTGTACTTGAATCCAATATCAAACTTGCAAATAATAAATTTTCAGAAATTTCAGTAATAGCTAATCCATACTTGTCAATTGAGAAAGTTAAGTGTTTTATTTTCTCCCTTATTTAATACTGAAACTTTGGTAAGTATTGAGGAGAATTTGTTTCAGGTGTACTGTACACGAATCCAATATCAAATTTGCAGATAATAAATTTTGAGAAATTTCAGTAATAGCTAACCCATACTTGTCAATTGAGAAAGTTAAGTGTTTGATTTTCTCACTTATTTAATACTGAAACTTTGTCAAATTTTCAGGAGAATTAGTTTCAGATGTACTGTACACGAATCTAATATCAAATTTGCAAATAATAAATTTTCAGATATTTTAGTAATGGCCAATCCATACTTGTCAATTGAGAAAGTTAAGGGTTTGATTTTCTCCCTTATTTAATACTGAAACTTTGTCAAATTTTCAGGAGAATTAGTTTCAGATGTACTGTACACGAATCTAATATCAAATTTGCAAATAATAAATTTTCAGGAATTTCAGTAATAGCTAATCCATACTTGTCAATTGAGAAAGTTAAGTGTTTGATTTTCTCCCCAATTTAATACTGAAACTTTGTCAAAATTTCTGGAGAATTAGTTTCAAGTGTACTGTACACGATTCTAATATCAAATTTGCAAATAATAAAATTTCAGAAATTTCAGTTATAGGTAATCCATACTTGCCAATTGAGAAAGTTAAGTGTTTGATTTTCTCCCTTATTTAATACTGAAACTTTGTCAAATTTTCAGGAGAATTAGTTTCAGGTGTACTGTACACGAATACATTATCAAATTTGCAAATAATAAATTTTCAGTAATTTCAGTAATAGCTAATCCATACTTGTCAATTGAGAAAGTTAAGTGTTTAATTTTCTCCCTTATTTAATACTGAAACTTTGTCAAATTTTCAGGAGAATTAGTTTCAGGTGTACTGTACACGAATCTAATATCAAATTTGCAAATTCTAAATTTTCAGAAATTTCAGTAATAGCTAATCCATACTTGTCAATTGAGAAAGTTAAGTGTTTGATTTTCTCCCCAATTTAATCCTGAAACTTTGTCAAATTTTCTGGAGAATTAGTTTCAAGTGTACTGTACACGATTCTAATATCAAATTTGCAAATAATAAAATTTCAGAAATTTCAGTTATAGGTAATCCATACTTGCCAATTGAGAGGGTTAAGTGTTTGATTTTCTCCCTTATTTAATACCGAAACTTTGTCAAATTTTCAGGAGAATTAGTTTCAGATGTACTGTACACGAATCTAATATCAAATTTGCAAATAAAAATGTTTCAGAAATTTCAGTAATAGCTAATCCATACATGTCAATAGAGAAAGTTAAGTGTTTGATTTTCTCCCTTATTTAATACTGAAACTTTGTCGAATTTTCAGGAGAATTAGTTTCAGGCGTACTGTACACGAATCCAATATCAAATTTGCAAATAATGAATTTTCTGAAATTTCAGTGACACCTACCGGTGTAAAATTTTCAACAAGTATTGATTTCTATCATGAGAAGATCGATTCTATATTACAAGTAATTAAAATAAGACCCAAAGGCATAAGGTAAAATTATTTATATTATCCACCTAAAGATGAGGGCAATTCTAAGATTACGCTTTGGTCGTCGAACCGGAAAATAGGTCTACTATCATAATCCCTTAGATGCACGCAAATGGTATAGAAAGTTTGGGCGATAAATCTCCACGGGTTTGTTTTCAACGCCGCGCGCGAATGGTTACCCTACAGCCATTAGAACATCAACTCCGAATTCGATTTGCAGTATATTATCAATTGTATATTTATAATTAATACAATCCGATTGTCACAATCGCCGACGCAAAAATAATTATGGCAACATTTGTCGGTTACCTAATGCATTCGATAATTCTGTGAAAGGGTTGTTAGAGTTATAATAAATTGCGCCCAAATTTGTTTACTTGCCCACAATTCTGCGAATTTATGTGTTTTGTTGGCTACACGCGCAAAAATAGAATGAATCGCTAATTACCATTGCAAATGACCATGCCTGGAAACCGACGCGCAAAACAGGACGCATAAAACAGCAACAAGCCGCTATCTAAGCCAAGTGTAGTATTTCACGATGTTGTACATACGCGAGCTATCGGATTGTGCTAAAAACGATGCTTCCTCACCACGTGCTCATTGTATACCGGGAAACAACTTTCGGCTTCATTATGCACAGACTGGGAAATGGTAATTTAAGCGCAAAAACTGCCCAACTTAATAAACTTCAACTTTTCGATTCCTCTCGAGCACGCTGCGGGGGCGGTGGACCTTCGTTAAGCAGGATTACAGGAATGCCCAAGTTCCATTTCCACGGTGCTATTACGGAAAATTACGCCCAAGCTGATTTATGGGACGGGAAAGGAGGACGATTTTTTCAGCCAGGTGCGCCTTTATTAGGAATTCCGGTAAAGAGCGTGCGGATTCGATAACGCTTTTCTCATGATAATGATGGCATTAAAGCCCAACTGAACAGCAACTAAGCCGCAAAAGAGAAAATTGTGATCCAACATTTGCAATTCATGCATGAATGTCGGTTTACAATTGTTTAACAAATATACACATTGGATGTTGCATTAGAGTTGTTTAGTTTGATCTGCGGCGTCGATTGCTCGCACGACCAGTTTTAATGGTTTACTTTACGTTAGGGGTGTTTTCAATGAATCATTAAATGAACAAGCAGTTTGAAAAAGCGAAATTTAAAATATCAATTTGTTCTTTTGTATTTACACAAAGTGATGAGTACTGCGAAGTGATAATCATTGCAAAACTCCTTTTTACGGATATACAAGGTGATTCAAAAGGTATGATCCGAACTGAAGGGTGTGATGTGTGATGCTTTACAAAGCAAAAAATATTAATAAACCTATGGCCTATTTCCAACCATTATCTAGTTACAGACGAGTTATTTGTTTATATCATGTTCTGTTAAGCAAGTCATGATAAAAAATAAGTCAAAGAAATGCTATCTTTTCATGACGGAATTTTTACCCCCAACCTTTTGAATCACTCTGTATGTCAAATTTAATTACAAACTCTCGAAATCTGCCAAAATTACAATTATAGTTGTCAAAATCTGTCAAATTTTTAACATCTTTCTAAATCGGTAAAATTTCCGACTGAGACATTCAAAATCTATAAAATTCTAAGCTTTAGCTGCGAAAATCTGTAATTTTTTAAAAGATACTGCCTGAACTGCGGAAACGCTTTAATAATTCTTACTCACACCGTGCTCCTGATAAGCCCCTGGGCGTCCGCAATTTCCTCCCGATCGAGGCGCTATTAATGAAATAATGGAACCTCTACGTGGTTATTATAACGAGAATCGTAAAATTCTTAGGAGCGGCGCGGAAAGTTTCGTACGTGACCTGCAATCCGATCGCGGATTTTAAAGCATCGATCACCGGAGCACTCCGGCGCTGGATTATGTAACTTCGACGGTCCATTATAATTAGCTGGACGGGCGGACTAATTGAGACCCCGCCGCTGTTTAACGACGCCTCAAGTAATTAAAGTTTAATTCGTTATCTACGTATAATAGCGAAATGGCGCTTTTCACGAGCCGCGGAAATTGGCTGAGATCATGGGATCGGAATTTGGCGGGTCAATCAACTGGTCGCAGACTGATGTGTGATAAATATTAATAATCCACTGGCATGATGGACGAGGAGGTGCGAGTTGCTCGAACAATAAACAGTTTGAATGATTAAATATTGCGCGAATATAAGGAGCGTGATTCAGCATTGATAAAAAATTACGTATATCTGGTATACTATTAAGTATACATACAAGTATGCATTATACTTGTAGAAAAGAACGAAGTTTTACATTTATTTTTATTTTGTGCCCAAAACTTAGTTGTGCTTATTTGCATCTATGAAATGGTGAAGACAACTTTGGCCAAGATGTTGTTTAAAACTGGTTTGCATTTATAGGTGTCCCTTTAATGCCTTTAAAGCAGAATTTCATTAAAACCAACATGATTATTTTAAAGAAGACTGCTGCCCGGAGCTTTTAAGGCATTAAAAGGACACCCTGTATAAATAAAAATGTTAAATTATGTTCAATGTGTCTATGTGTATGCGTATGTACATGATTTGCATCTCAACTTTTACAACTGATGCAATAAAACCCAACTTTTCCAACTTTTCCGAACTTTTCCAGAAGAGTTGGCCGAATATTTCAACAATTTCAACTTTTCGTTAAAAGTTGCAACACTAGCAACAGTTCACACACGTCAAATTTTCAATTAAAACTATCGAAATCTGTCAAATTTTCAGTTACAACTGTTAAAATATATCAAATTCTTCGCTTCTGCTGTAAAAACCTGTCAATTTTTTAATAGATACTGCCTAAATATGTTACATTTTGTCAATTTTTATATCAAAGTTGTAAAATGTAAACAACTATCAGATTTTTAAGTGCAACACTGATTTGCCTTTATACAGGATGTCCCTTTAATGCCTTTAAAGCAGAATTTCATTAGAACCAACATGATAATTTTAAAGAAGACTGCTACCCGGAGCTTTTAAGGCATTAAAAGGGCACCCTGTATAAATAAAAATGTTAAATTATGTTCAATGTGTGCATGTGTATGCGTATGTACATGATTTGAATCTCAACTTTTACAACTTTTCCGAAATTTTCCGAACTTTTCCAACTTTTCCAGAAAAGTTGGCCGAATTTTTCCGAACTTTTCCAGAATTAAATAATTTAAACGTTGATTGTGGGGTTGTTAAGTACCAGAATGATGCCAAATTTGATATCTAAGCTCAAAAATTTATGGGAAACAATGCTATAGCCTTAGTTTTGGCGTAACCACCCGCACAAAGGCGTAGCATCCCCTAGGACATATTATTTAATTGCGCCCTTATTTATTAACATAGAGACTTCGATTTTTGTACCAATATAACATGATACCTTAGAAATTACTTGATAACTACACCTTGCTGCACCGCATCCCCTGAACACCCCCTCACGCTATTATAACACCCCATATGCATTTGTTATTAATCAACTTATTTGTGCACGCAGGAACTTGTAATTTCGGGTAGCAACCGCGACTAATACACATTTAATATTTCTTAACCCACATGTAAGCCAAAACATCCCCTAATAACGTTTTCGTCCTTCTGACGTTATAAATATAACATTATTTAATAATTCCGTCGTTTTTGCATTACGAAACCCCAAATTTCGTCCAGCAACCCCACTCGGGCAACATTACATAATACAGTGCTCACATTTAGAAATTTTCATGAAGTTTGTGGCAATTTTTTAAATATTTATATAATATGGTGTAACTTGTGTAGTTTGTAATATCGATATTGTATTTAAATTTTCTGCAATTCTCTCGATTTTCCCTTTATTTAGATTCAATGGCCCAAGTTTTTCAAGATTTACAGGCATGTTCAAAAATTTTAGAAACTAAAAACTTCCAGTATTTACAATTAATAGGTGTATAGTTGCAGTTCTGAAGTTTTTTATAAATTTTCTGCCATTTGCATATTTTTTCTGCTATTTTTCTATATTATCTGTGATATTTTAATTAAATTTTGCACAATTTACACAAATTTTCTGCAATTTGAAATTTGTTTGAACGATTTTAGTATTACACTTGATTGAGTATTAGAAAATGAGTATTCAGACTATTTAAATAATGATTTCATTGACCTACTGTGATCATATGCTGTGACTAGTTATCTATTATACCTATACTAACTGTGGTAACTATACTGAGTGTTGTCCAATAGACTGCTCGATCTATAGTCATATCTATACATTATATTATTTCCTGTTTTTTTATTTTTCTGTTATGTACTGTATGTGTGTTTATCTACTGTTTTATGTTAAAACAGTTTTCGTATGTTACTATATTAGTGTTTCCAGATGTCAAAACTGTGATATTTTTCTTCACTAACATACTTTACAAACTATGTACCTACTTTGACTTGTGTATGCTGTATAGTTCTAAACACAATAAATATTATTATTATTATTATGAATTACTAAAACTTTCATGAAAATTCTACTTTCAAAATATGACATTTTTAACAAATTTTTCGTTTAAAAATTTATTAATACATTTTCTGCGATTTAATTTTTTAACCCTTTCAATATTATGATATTGCATATTCTAGAAATATCCTTGAAGCAATGTCTCAAAATATTTCTAAAATTTTGTGAAAATTATGTGTAAAATAATTTGTAAATATTGATATTATAAATAAATTTTCTGCAATTTTCTCAATTCTCGCTTTCTATAGACAGATGCCCTTTTTCTCAAGTTTTTCAAGGTTTACAGGCATGTTAAAAAAATTTAGAAACTTAAAAAACTCCTAGTTTTACATATAAAGGGTTTTTAGTTGAAATTTCTGAAGATTTTATAAAACCTTCTGCTATTTGCACATTTTTTTCTGCGATTTTTCTATATTTTCTATTATATTTTAATCAAATCTTCCACAATTTACACACATTTTCTGCAATTTGAATAATGTTTCAACGACTTTTATATTAGACTTGATCACGTATTAGAAAATGAATTACTAAGACTTTCATGAAAATTCTTGATCAAAATTTGACATTTTCAATCAATTTTCCGCGATTTTCATTCATTTTCATGCATATTTTTTTATATTTTCTGCAATATTTCAAAGAAATTTTCCATAATTTACATAAATTTTCTGTATTGAATAATTTTTCACCGATTTTTGTATTACACTCGTGGAGAAAATGAGTTAATATAACTTCTATGTAAAATTCTAGTTGCATGTGTAAACTTGCACATTTTCAATAATTTTTTCGCAATTTTCATACACTTTCTGCAATTTCCAACATTTAGATAACCTCCTTGAAATTTTCAACTTTTAAACTGTTTCAATATTTTGATTACACATTCTAGATTGGTTTTGTGAAATTTGGTGTAAATTTATTTGTATAAGTTGATCATTTCTGATCAGATTCTCATCTTCAGTTTGAAATAAATTTTCTATAATTGCCTCGATTTTCGGTTGTATTAGTTTCTATGCACTCATTTCTTCAAGTTTCACAAGATTTACTGGCGTATTTCAGACATTTTAAAAACATAAAACTTTCAGTATTTTCATTCAAAGAGTTCAATTTTCATAAAATGTTCTGAAATTAGCATATTATTTTAAAGTTTTTTTTTTATTTTCAACATTTTTAATATATTTTCTGCAATTTGAATACATTTTCTGCGATTTCTTATTTTTATAAACTTTTCTATGTATTTGAAAATTAATGAATAACATTTTCAGAATTCCCAATTTTCAGAAACTTCCAGTACAGTAATAAAATTATCGTCAACTTTAATATGTAGTCCAAAACACCCCTAGTTACGTATTCGTTAACGAATTGATTCTCGAATTCTCATATTTTATTACTTTATCAAACACGTTTTCCATAGCTAAGAAGGCTAGGTGTAACTTTTTGTTATGTGGTTTTCTGTTTCTATTATTTGCTTAATGGTAAATATGTGGTCTTATGTGCTTCTACTGGGTCCAAATCAACTTTGTGCTTCTTTTAACTGTAGGTCTGTAATTACTGCTATTCTGTTTTTCAAGATTTGTTCGTATATTTTGACTATTGTATTAACTATCGTAATTCCTCTATAGTTAGTGCAATCTTTGTGATCCCCCTTTTTATAAATTGGCATAATGAGTGCTACTCCCCATTCTTCTGGTAACTTTTCTTGTTCCCAACTTGTGTTCAGTACATGTAGTAGAACCTTTTTGGGGGTTTTGCCCATATATTTTATCATCTTCGATGTTATTTTGACCTTACTACTAGGACAGGAAACTACAAAAAAATGTTATTGGTGAAACAAATTTAAAGATCCTGGATTCTGTTTTAATTAATGTTTAACGCAAATTTCTGCCTTGTAGTTTCAGTGAAAATTGCACGCTTATGAAACAACAAAGCGGCCGTTTCCAGGTAAAATGTATATTTTAATAATAAATTGCCGGGATTATCATATCAAACCTTATGAAAACACCAATTTTGCGCAGGCAAAAAAAATCCGGGCCGGGATTTAAACTGCGGAATGCCTTCAATCTTCCCCATAATTTAAATTTCGGCGTATGCACGGGGATTACACGAGCGCTTAATATTTTTTTGTGTGTGCGCGCTTACGAAATCCGCCCGTGTGCACTAATTGTTACGGGCCGTCCTAATCTAGGTAATTTATTGCGTCCTCCGCCGTGGGGGCGATAAATTAAGTTTTTGTCCCCATATCTGAGAGCAAATAGAAATCTCTGGATGCACATGCATTATCTTCTTCGTTGTTTCCGCAGATAAGATACGTGGCATCCTGCAACAGTGCTACAGAATTGCATTGCATTTGTTTTATATTCAAATATCCAATTTGATTTATAAAGTAACTGATAATTTAGTAAATTAATATACGAAAAACATTTTTGGAAAAAACTTGGATTTGGATTATTTTTGTGATTATATTTTTCTTTATTGTTATTATTATTATTATAGTCATAATTCTTCTACCCTTTCGGGTGTAGAATAGATTATATTTTTCTAATGTTTAAAAAATACAGGATCTTACAATTGTATGCATTAATTTTCGAAACTTCACTGTTGCAGCAAAATTATTTAAGAATTGTAATAATAAATCCTTCAGAGATAACAACTTTAAGGCCCATGAACCATCGTGGATCATCATCCTTGACCATGGTTCAGTTACCTAGGATACAATTCGTCGGCTTAATGTTACAAGGTTGTATGTGCAAATTTGTAAATTTGGGAATAAGGATTTTAAATGTGTTTGCTATATCAAAAAATGATAAATTTTGCACTATCAATAGATATGTTTTTATCACAGGTTCCTAATGATCCAATTTTAATCTTCCAACAAGTTGAAAGGTTCGGTTTTGAAAACATATAGCCTTGCAAAGCTATAGAACTAAAAATTTCAAAAATGTTACATGCAACCTTGTAACCCCAAGCCGACGAATTGTTAATGCAATGGTATCCTTAGACACTGAACCATGATCAAAGATAATCAACGATCGTACAACTGGGCCTTAAAGGATCAGAAAAAATAACGAAGATGCAGGAATGTGAAGGTGAGAAGTGAACCATGTAATTATTTTTACTACAGAAACATTCTGAAAAATTAATGCTTTAATACATAATAAGTTCTGCATGTAGTTTTGTGGGCGAATTTAAACGCTAAACATCGATAGCATAATTATGTCTCCATGATTATTCATTAAAATTTTATCTCACGGTCCTAATTAATTTGCTTTAAATATATTTTTATCCATCAAATATCTTGCATTATTATATTTCGTCACCAGGTATATAAATAAACTTCCCAATGCAATTGATAGAATCAATGGATAAATTTGCTTTAAATATATTTATATCCATCAAATATCTTGCATTATTATATTTCGTCACCAGTTATATAAATAAACTTCCCAATGCAATTGATAGAATTAATGGATAAATGTTGGTGAAGGAGAATCAAGCCATGACATATCTATAAATAGCAATAACTCGTAATTCATTTATCTGCCTCTCAAGATAAGTAACGAACTCAATGAAGATTATATTTCATTCAGTTTCATGTATGAAATCGCATACATTTAGTACCTGATGGTTAAAGATGGAGATAAGGAATGCATTAAGGCGGTGGTTTCCAATCTCATTAAGGATGCCTATCCCACAGATTTAGACTTCGTAATTAGGAAAGACCGGCCCTAGTTACTCTATAATTGGATCGTCTGAACAAATATAAAAAAAAGCTCGTATGGGTTTGCTCGGATTCTAGGAAAATTGCATTAAGGGAATTCCTCGAAATCAAATTGCTCCACGTAGAAGTTGCTAGGAAAGATAATTGGTCGAATGCAAATTGCTCGAAATATACAAGGTGTCCCACAAATCCGTGGCATAAATCTAGCTTAAGAAGCGTATGCCCTTCGAGCATAAGAAAGGCAAAATTAAATGAAAATGTTTTTTTTTTAATCGCTTTTGTTTCCAAAATATAGGACCTTAAAGTGTTACTTGGCAAATCAGTTTTCTCATTTCAAATATTTCATTCGGCAATTATCAATGAACCACTTTGCATATCAGATTGTTGATTATTTAAAATGTATTATTTAAGGTCGTATTTGAACATGAAGACTGTTCATTTCCTTGATTTTTGATGTTTAATATTTCATTATAAAATTGTATTATGTAGGTTTTCTAAATTTGGAATTTCAATGGTCTTTAAACCAATTAATAGGGGTATCGGTTGATAAGTACATAAATAAAGAATATTTTGAATAACTTCCATAAACAGTAAAATAATTTTCAAGTAAATTCATGAACATTTATTAGTTTTTTTAAATATTTTTCTAAATTATTTCAGATATATTATTTAGATATGAATAATAATTATTATTATCTCAGAAAAAAAATCATCAGGATGCATCTTAGCACATGCAACAATATTATTAATATACAAAGCGTTCAAGAAAGTGATGTCAACTTTTTCAACTAGTTCAACGAAATAATAACAAATAATGACATTTGAAAAAATCTAGTTAAATCATTTGCTTATATCTCAGGAAACATTTCTGCAACGTTGCAAAACATTTTTAAACTTTTCTGCTGCTTCAACCATATTATGACGTAGTATCCACTGTAAAAGTTGACACCACTTTCTTGAACGCTCTGTATTATGATTTTTTTATATACAATGTAACTAAATTTTCTATGGGGAAGATATATTGAATATTGAACTGTATACAATTCGTTTTAATTTTTTTATAAAACAACCGAAAATCAGGCAAAATCGATGAATAACCAGAATACCTGTTATCAGAGATAACAGGTAATCAAACCCACATATTTGTTAATTAATAAAAGATTTTTTTGTACATTTTTTCTGACTGATTGCGTCCCCAAGGTCAAGGTATGACTTTTTCAAATTATTTCCTTGCAATTAAATTCCCCAAACATATCAAATCTGGCCCTTTCTGTAAGATGGTGATTTTTTTGTGCAGAGGACCACAAAGCACAATAATCCATGTCCATTCAATTGTAGATTTAAATTATAAATATGACAATAATTATATACATTTATTATAATAAGTTTCTTACACAATTTATGATTGTGTAAAAATTATTGTATTAATGACCGGCTCAATGAGTTGTTCCCTGAATGGTCGTCTCAAATTGTTTTAAATATCAATTGTAAGTGAAACTCATACTTAGTACACTAATGAATATGGTCACTTGGTGACCAAAATGTGCATAGTACAAAATAAATGAGTAAAGAAAAGTTACTCAGTTTTTTATTATTTAGAAACTTGATTTATGACAGTTTTGCAACGTAGCTTAATACTTATTAGGGTTAAGTAGAAACTTGCCATCTGGAAGTGGAGGTTCACTCTTGTCATAATTTTTCTTGAAAAATATTTTCAAAAATAGAAATAGTTACGTAAAAAATATTTCTGTAAAAGTTAAATATTTATACCTGTTCCACATGTATACTTTTTTGCTGAAAATCAATTTTTAGTACATCTATTGGATTGCAGATAAATTTATATTTTGTTACTTGTATCAATTAAAATGCGTCATTTTTACTTTCATTTTTCGTACATTGCTGCATTTTGTATTTATTTATTCCTTTGCCTATGTACATTTCGGGGTAAGGCATACATTATTAATTTTTAAAATATTCTCTTCACTTCCTCCTATCTTTCGTTAATTCCTTTATTTATTCCCATGTGTTCCTTTTTCTTGTTGCCTCTTCTTTTATTGCGCTTTTCCACTCTTTTCTCAGTCTTCCTCTTTGTTGTTTTCCTGTTGCTATTGTCTCGTATATTTTCTTAGCGTTTCTTTCTTCTCTCATTCATCTCATGTGTCCATACCACCTCATTAGGCCTTCTGTTATTTTTTCCTGTATTGGTTTTATTTTTAAGTTTTTCCTGTGCGTCTCGTTCCTTATCCTGTCTCTTTTGTTTTGTTTTCTATTTTTCTTAGGAGTCTCCACGCATTTATTCTTTTTATTTGTTTTCCTGTCATCGTTCATTTGCGTTGGTCTAATTAATTTTTTTTAAATTTCTGTTTTTGTGACTCTTGATATCTCCTTCTTACTAAAAAAAGGTGTTTTTTAACATGTCATATAGTTTTGCTGTTTTTCCTATTTTATCTTCTATTTCATTATCTAATTTACCATTGCTCTGTATGATTGTTCCTAAATATCTGTATTGTTCTACTTGTTCGATTTTTTTTCCTTGTATTTTTATTTCGTGTTTCTTTTTCTCTTTGGCAATTTTCATTGTTTTTTGTCTTTTCCTGGTTTATTTTCATGTTTATATTCTTAATCTCTTTCCCAAATATTTCCATGTTGTTCTTCCTCTGTTTCTGCAAGTATTGCCATGTCATCCACGAATAGTACTTCTGCTATTTTTGTTATCTCCATTTTCCAGTATCCAATTTTAAGCGTTTTCATTTTTTTTCTTTGCTTCCTTCATCGCCTTATCCAATACAATTGTGAAAAGCAAAGCTCTTAGCACGCATCCTTGTTTTACTCCTTTCTTCGTTTCGAATTCTTTAGTTTCCGCATTGTTTATTCTCATAATATTTCTGTTTTCTCTGTACATGTATTTATTATATTCATTATTTCCTCCTCAATTCCTCTTTCTGCTAGTTCGTTCTATATGTCCTTTCTCCTTATCCTGTCGAATGCCTTTTCGAGATCACGAAGCATATATGCATTTCTCTGTTCTTCTTAATTAGTTTCTCGTTTAGTTGTCCGAGTATGAAGATCCTGTTCGGTTAATTCTTTGAAATATTGTCTCCATCTTTCCATTATCTTGTCTTCATTCGTGATAGTTGCCCAATTTTAACTTTTATGTTCATCATGCTGTGTTCTTTTTTTTATCTTTCAGTTGCTTGAGTGTTCCGTAGAATAGTTTTTGGTTCTGCCCAAAATTCTCATTCATTCTTTCACCAAATTTCGTCCATGACTTTTGTTTTGCTTCTTTTGTTTCTCTTTTGTAGTTTTCATAATCTTCTATATTTTTTGTTTGTAAGTACTTTTCCATTTCTCTTTTTTGTCTTTTATCTCCTGTTTGACTTCCTCTGTCCACCAGTTTGTCTTTTTCATTTCCCTGTTTCCTATTTTTCTTGTTTCGCAGGTCTCCCTTGCCACTTCTAGTATATTTCTTTTGAATATTTCCCATTTTCCTTCTATGTTTGGCTTCATGTGGCTCCCTCTGAATTTATTTTGTAGTATCTCTTTATATTTCTCTTAGTTTGTGTTTTTCTTAATCTGTAGGCTTTTATCTATTCTTTAACTTTTATCGTACTCTTGTATGTTTTTTGTATTTTCTTCCAACTCATGTCCATTTTGGTGGTGGTCACTTCCTATTTCAGCTTTCCTTGTAACTCTTACATTTATTATTTTGTTCCAGTTGTTTCTATTAATTAGGTGGTAGTCTATTATCGATCTTTCGTTTCTGCTTGGCTTGTGCACGTTTTTGTGCTTGAATTTTGTATTTGTTATCACAAGGTTGCTTTCAATGCATAATTGTATTATTCTATCCCCATTGATTTTTTTTTATTTATCCTCCTTTTCGCAGTATCTCTTCTATTCCACTATTTTGGCATCCTAATCGTCTGTTTAGATCTCCCATTATCATTAGTGTTCTTTTCCTTCATCTACTTTACTTTGTATTAATTTGTTTTAATTGGTTTTCAAAGAATGTGTCATTCTCTTCTTTCTTTGCATCTTCGTTCGGTCCATATGCTACTATCAGTGTCCATGTTTCATCCTCGACTTGTTTGATTTCTATGGTCGTTATTCTTTCGTTTATATGTTTTTCATTTATTACATCTTTTATTCTTTCCGGTGTTATTATAATTCCTACTCCTTCTTTTGCTCTTTCCTTTTTATCTACTCCTGTCCATATCAACCATATAATTTTGTAATGATTTATTAATTATTACGATTATAATTCCATTGCCAATCAGTGTATCCAATTTTGCGACGATATTTGTATGGGATTACTTGCTTAACAAGTTTTGGTTGCCACTGAATGTCCATCCATAATCTGCATAGATTCACCTCCAATTAGCGCGCTTATGCACCATCAAATCCCGGAACTCCCGAACTATCCACAAAGATCTCGACCAATTTGGTGCATCGCGCTCTCCCCGACTGGAATTCCATGCAATCGATAGCCCCGAATTTCCTGGATGGGAGGGTGAAAATCGGCTTGCAGGTCGGAAAAGCCTGAAATTGCAGGGTCGTGTGCTTGAATTTTAATCCCCACACACGCCGGAGGTCCGTCGCTCATCCTGGCGATAAACCACGGAAAGGCATGCATTTTGTATTTGCGTGTTTGTGCGCCGTACGCATACGCAAGTGCGCGTTCGAGCCTCAATGATTCAACACTATGCGGGCGTATCGAACTGCGCACATACAAACACACACACATATGGAGGAATTGCTAATGCAGGTATTGTTTCCGCGAAGAGTGAACGTCGCATGCATATTTATGCGTCTCACTTCCCTTTTCCTTCTCTGGATGTCCGACGCGATTTTGCGGATTTGGCCGTCTGGCGAGGGTGAGTCATCTGCGGATTTATACGGTGACATCAAAAGTTAATACACATAAATTATGAAGCACCTACGACGACGGCGTGAATACCCAAGAGGTTTAATAAAGATTACGTCCAGGCCCACGGAGCTGCGCAAGGAATTTTCTACTCTTGTAAAGCCATTACCATCCTAAGATGTGGGCACCTTTTCGTATAAACTTAAAAATTAGGAGCTGCAGCAAAATTCTATGAAACAAAGCAATTTTAGGAAACTATAACAGGAAAAGTAATTCTACGCGAAAACTTTAAGCACCATTTATAAAATATTTCCATTAACCTCCATACCAGGAATCCCCAAACTTTTTTGGTAGAAGGGACACGTACGAATATCACAGGCATTTAGCGGCCCAGGCCCAGAAAATAATGTATTCTTAAAGAAGACCCTTTTTGACATTATTATAATTAAAAAATATATATGTATGCCAAACAGTGGCTTGTAATAATAACTTTGAGAAAAATTTCGAAAAATAGTGAGACATGCATTAATATTACTTTCTAGATTTAACTGTTATTTAAAAAAGAGTACTAAGCATTCTCATTTTTAACTGGCACAATTGTGTAACTTTTTTTTTAGAAAACATCACACATTTGATCTGACAAATATGTAAATATTAGTCTCTAGATGTCATTGTTATTTCAAAAATGGGTTCTCCTAAAAAATCAATGATTTAAAAAAAAAATTCATGATTTAAAAAATATATATATTTCTGATCAGTTTTTGTCAGGTTAGGTGTGATTTATATCAATTGATTTACATAAAGATTTAAATCATATGATTTTTTTAATAAATTGTTGAATTTGAATAATAAATGATGATTAAACCAGTAAAGTAAAGTAAAACAATTTTTTTTACAAATTTGACTATAATTTATAATATAATATAGTTGTCAGTAACGGATTTCAATTGATTCCCTTGAATAAATTCAAGATTTTGACACTTGCACATGAAAATTTCTGTGTATCTGTATCATGTGATGGACCAAAATATGGAGGAAAGAAAATTACTTACAATTATCTACTTTAAAGCATGCTAATTCTATAGTTACATTATATTTTCAATAGTTCACCTATTGCAATGCACAAACAGCGCAAAAATCATGATCTAAATCATGATTTAAATCAATTGATTTAAATCACACCAGCCCTGGTTAAAATTTATCAAAATTTCATATGCTTCTATTTATTTTAGCTGAACCTTTTGTCAAATTCACAATTCTAACAATTGAAATTTGTCATATTTTCTTGCCACGTTCAAATTATTAGTATCTGCTACAAATTATTTAACATATCTACAAAATCTGCCAAATTCTGAAGTGTGCTCCAAATCTGTGATCATGAACATTTTGAATGCAACTATGATAATTTATCAAATAATTAGTAGCATTAACAATATTTTACTGGCTATCGACCTGCGGTCTTTCGGCTTTTCTTATTGGCTGTAAAATGTCGATTTGTTAACAACACATGTTACTAACATTTATGTAATATCTGATATAAACAAGTTATCATTATTTGAGAAAATAAATTAAAATAAATTTTATTATTTGTCAAAATCGGTCATATTATCAACTACAATTGTCAAAATCAAAAGTTTCTAACATCTGATGTGAATCTCTGAAATATTCAACTCATCTGTCAAAAATTTGCAAACATGACACATTTTCAATTAAAATTGTTAAAATTAATCAAAATTTGATATGCTTCTAATGTTTTAGCTGTACCTTTTGTCAAATTCACAATTCTAACAACTGAAATTTGTCATATTTTCTTGCCACGTTCAAATTATTAGCGTCAGCTACGAAAATGTTTAGCATGCTCCAAATCTGAGATCAAAACTTTGAGTGCAACTATCATCATTTATCAAATAATTACTTCAAGTTGTGAAAATCTATCAGAATTGAATATATGAAAATGATTATCTATCAAATTTTCAACAGTACACTGCCAATTAATATTTTCATTCATAATCACTTTCATTTTTTTTATTTTCGTGCATAATATATGACCGAATTATAATTGGTGATAATAAATCATTATTTAATGTCATATAACTGAAACTATAAAAATATTTTCAGCTATAACTAAGCAGTTTTTGGCGAAAATCTTGAACTGGACCCTTTAAATTTGTGATCATTTTCTATCAAAATCGTCCAAATTTTGACTGGCGAAGTTTCTAACCAGTGCTTTTAAACGGCTATTATTGGTATTAAAACCTTTTTAAGCTTAACCATTAAAGAACAGATTTTGACACATGCTTTGAATTTTTTTAACAATTTCAGTTGAAATATTTGAAGACATATGTTCGAAAATATGTTGGATGTCAACAGTGGATTTGAATTGAATGACACACATGAACCCCTTTTCACAAAAAAACTTTTATGAATTAAATGCACATGCACCCTGCGAAAAGGGTTAAAGTGTGTCATTTAATTATTTCTCCCTTCACAAGCTCAAAGTAAAACTAAGTGGATTTGAACATTTTACAGATTTCCAGTTTTTTTTTTGCCATGTTTCGAATATATTTTTACTTTAAAAGTGTTACTCTTTAGATGAAACACAAATACAGACTAGATAAGCCTTTAAATAATTTCAGTTTATCATGATTTAAATCACACCAGCCCTGGTTTTCTTTGATTTCTTTGTTGTACAATTATGTAACTTATTTTTAATATCACAGATATCATCTGTCATCAGTTATCAGCTAATAAAATGTTTCAGTTGAATTTTAAAATTTTACAAATTTGAATATAATTGTAAAATTTCGTTGATTTGGAAAATTGCTTTATGTGCAGTTGTCAGTGGCGGATTTCAATTGATTCACTTGAATAAATACAAGATTTTGACACTTGCTCATGAAAATTTTGCAGATTTGGATATCAAAGCAATAGAATGGCAACTATGGAAAGAGAACATATAGTGGGCTTACTGCAAAAATACACTAAGGTCCAGTTATACGATCGTGGGTTATCTTTGATCGTGGTTCAGTTTCTAATGTCCAGTTGTACGATCGTGGATCATCCTTGACCATGGTTCGGTTACCTAGGATACAAATGTTAATACAATGGTATCTTTAGAAACTGAACCACGATCAAGGATGATCCACGTTCGTACAACTGCCATTGTATTAACAATTGTATCGTAGGTAACTAAACCATGGTCAAGGTGATCCACGTTCGTACAACTGGGCCTAATTCGAAATTAAATTTAAAATATCAGAAACTTTACCATAGATACAAAACTTTAAACGTTATTTCTGAGAAAGTAACATTTATGACTTAGGCCCAGTTGTACGAACGTGGATCACCTTGACCATGGTTTAGTTACCTAGGATACAATTGTTAATACAATGGCATCCTTAGGTTCAGTTGTACGAACGTGGACCATCCTTGATCGTGGTTCAGTTTCTAAAGATACCAGTGTATTAACAATTGTATCCTAGGTAACAGAACCATGGTCAAGGATGATCCACGATCGTATAACTGAACCTAAGGATGCCATTGATGTTTCACATCAGATGCTAGAAGCTTTAGATTTTCACAATTGCAGTTAATAATAGGAGAAATTTTGACTGTCAGAGATAATAATAGATAACTAAATAATAATAAATAGTAATAAGTAGTTTATATCAGACTTTACGCGCATTTACATCAATGTTAGTAACATGTGTTACTAACACATCGACATTTTGTGGCCAATAAGAAAAGTGGAAAGACAGCAGGTCGATAGCCAGTAAAATATTGCTATTACTACTAAGCAAGGCGAAAGTGGTGATCTCGCCGTTCTCGCGAAATGTACATTTGTTAGCAACATATGTTACTAAAATTGTAGCGCAATATATTGCGGGGGTTAGGTAAAATATCGAAATGGGCCACGGGTGAATTGGTTTTTGAAAAACACTGCTCTAATATATGTCTAATTTATTCGAAAATGTAATCTTTTAATTTCTTCTTTGTACGAGATATTTGTGAAAATTGCCAATAGTACTTCAAATATATAAGCTACATTTTTCTTTTTTTTAATATGAAAAAGGATACTAAGAGTTCTTTATAATATCTAAAAATGTACCCAGCCCGATTTATAAATAGAAATATTTTATTTTTATTTTGCTACTCTTTCAAGTTTTTCTCGTAAATTAAATCAATATTAGGATAAACAGCATAGTACTTTTCATGGTAATTTACCTCTGAGCATTTTTACGAAATTTAAAGCAAATCTGTTCAGAAATAACGGCGATATGTTGGAATTACGAAAACGCTACATTTCGGGCGTTTGCGACACCCTCAATATTTTCTTTTGCGGCTTAACCTTGTAAGTATATCATTTAAAATTTCAGTATTCTATGATGTTTGCTGTTTTTGCAGCAATCCGGGAACACATTTGTTTACAAAATACATTTTGTGGCCACAAAAAATCGACATTTTTCTCCTCATTGGAACTAAAAAATTCTGTGGACGCAATTCAATTACAAATCAACTGCGCATCCGTAGCCGTATGAAATTATTAATATTTTTGCCGGTGCCAGGAAATATTTACCAATGGTGAAATTTAATCAAATAATTTGAATGCAAATAGCAAACAATGGCAATAAATTGGCCCTCGTACATAAAACCGCGAATAACATTCCATTTAAACTCCGGAATAAAATATTTTGAGGAGCCAATATTTATTTTGCAATTAGCCCGCGGTATTTGCACGTTCTCGCACAAAAATACCGTTTTTACAGCACAGGTAATTTAACATGTTTAGTAAATATGTTCTTCGTATACGAAATTATCATTGCAAATATCAATCTCATACATGTACAGAATTAAATCGTAGCTATGTAGGTTATATATTGTAGGTACAGAGGAGTATGTATAAGGAGGACCAGATGAACAGAACCAGTAATCATGAAAATTTTGGAAATTGTGAATTTTGCGTAAAAATTAGTGGTTTTAAAAGTGGTGTTTGTCTGTCTTTCTGTATTTCCTATCTATTTATTTATCTTGCCTGTCTGTATGTCTTTCATATCTATTTATTTATTTTGTCTGTCTGTTCGTCTATGTATCTATCAGTTTATTTGTCTTGTCTATTTATCTGTATGTATGTCTGTCTATGTGTCTTTAAATTTATGGGTGTCTATCAGTTTATTTGTCTTGTCTATTTATCTGTATGTATGTCTGTCTATGTGTCTTTAAATTTATTTGTCTTAATAAACTTATAGACACACAGACAGAAATGTGGCTATAAGTTTATTTGTCTTAATAAATTTATAGACACACAGACAGACATGTATCTATAAGTTTATTTGTCTTGTCTCTTTATCTCTTTAAATATTTTGAAATGTCTTTAAATGTGTCTTAAAATTTATTTGTCTTAATAAACTTATAGACACACAGACAGACATGTGTCTATAAGTTTATTTGTCTTAATAAATTTATAGACACACTGACAGACATGTGTCTATAAGTTTATTTGGCTTGTCTCTTTATCTGTATGTCTTTCTGTCTGTGTGTCTAGCAGTTTATTTGTCTGTGAATCTGTATGTCTGTCTGTCTGTGCCTTCTGTCCATCTTATCTTCTATCAAATTGTCGCTATTTCGGAAAGAATGAGCTCATAAAATGATGTCAAACTCATCGAGTCCCTGAAGAATTCACTTACTCAAATGTGCGTGAACATTTACAAGATTCCCCAGTGAAATTCCTCGCAAAAGCGTCAGCGAAACGGCGAGGCCTTTTGGAAGTTTAAGGTGCAGATACGAGCGGAAATTTCCAGCGCATAACGACTCAATGCGGCAATTATATTGGACGCGTGCATTACCTTTGGCCGCCTCTCTCGGCGATAAAGTTCACTTGTAATGCGACGCTGATGGCGGAAAGAGAGTAGTTAAAAAGCGAGAGTGAGGCTTAATGCCGGCAATTATTTTTAGAGCTGCGTATAATAATGTGAAAAATCGCCGCAGATTACCGAGGCACAAACGCCCCGTTATTATGTCTGCGATATTAAGAGGTAATATGTGAGAAAATTATAAATAGCCATAACGCTGCTCCATAAAATAGAATGGGGAAATATGCGAAGAAGTAATTGGTTATTAGAAATGTGCTCTTTGAAAATTCTTATAGATATTGTCGCTGAAATATAATTAGTCTTTTAATACTACGAATAAAATGGTTATTATTCTACAGTTTTACTACTGCGTACTTAAATAAAATCTTTCCCTGACTAGTCAGGGAAATGGAATTTTCGCGCCCAATATTTAATACATTGTAAAGTAAGTTCAGAAAATAGCATCTTAAACGCGAGTTACTTACATAAAAACAGGTCGCACTATACTTCTTCTACGCTCCCTTTTTACAACAGGTTTTCGAAATTAACAATGTAACTTATTCAAAATTTTGATCTCAACCTTATACATAGCCAGAAATATTTTGAAGACTTAATTATCGATACTACATCTCAATACTTATCGATAAAAACTAAAAGATGGTGCTAAAACTTATGCAAGTTTATTAATTTACCATGGATAATTGGTGATTTTTTTGTAATCATATCGTTGAAAATAGATTGCAATTTAAGTGACGTAATTAAATGCCTTACGATACATTAAGCACATATTATAAAAATGGACTGCATTTCCTTCATCAAACAGAGTTGTTATTAAAATTATAACCTCCGTTGCTAATAAAGTCGTGATAAAAATCTTGATTAGGTATTAAGAGGTGCAATAAAACCGCATGTCGCAATAAGTAATAAAGTAGCGTAAGTAATAGGGTATCAAGCTGCATAATAAAGGCAATCATAAAGTTGCACAAGATGTGTATTAATTTTGTGGCGCTCTCTTACCTCTCGGGGAGTTACTTTCGAATATTTTACGGCGAATATCTCAGCGCTACTCACCTGAAACAACAAAATAAAATATTACAAAGGTGAATTTATGTAACATCATGAATATGTATGCACATGCTGATACATTGTTTAAAAATAAATCAAGTATTTACGAATTATTCCTTGACTGGATTTTTTTAAATACACATCTAGGAAGGAATCGACATTTTATCATAATTTTTTTCTACAAATTTGCAACTACGGACACTATAAGTCGAACTATTCAGTAAGTTAAAATTATATTAGTAATTAGAGTTCTAAAAGCATAAAAAGTTCACAAAAACTTCGATTGTTGATAAGTATAGGTACGTACATTTATATATTGCATTACCTTATAAATAAAGTACAGAGAAAAGACAACAAAAAAATTGAAAAGGCAACAATTATAAACTTTTAATTCAAGTATACCTTAATTTTCTTTCATCAAATGTGTAGTATTGAAAGTGTTAATTTCGTTAAAAACCCGAATTTTTCAAGAATGAGAATCATATTTAGTAAATGTCTGAATTATTAATTAAAAAAAAACTATATAGAGTTTTATATAATATAACAGTTTGAAAACCTCAAAATTACAAAAAAGTACTGCGAATTATTCCTTGACTGGATTTTTTAAATACACATCTAGCAAGGAATCGACATTTTATGATAATTTTTTTCTACAGATTTGCAACTACGGACACTTTAAGTCGAACTATTCACTAAGTTACAATTATATTAGTAATTAGAGTTCTAAAACCATAAAAAGTTCACAAATACTTCGATTGTTGATAAATATAGGTATATACATTTTTATATTGCATTACCTTATAAATTAAGTAACCTGAAAAGACGAGAAAAAAAATTGAAAAGGCAACAATTATAGACTTTTAATTCAATTATACCTTAATTTTGTTTCAATACTACAACAAATGTGTAGTATTGAAAGTGTTAATTTCGTCAAAAACCCAAGTTTTTTAAGAATGAGAATCATTTTTAGTAAATGTGTGAATTATTAATTTTAAAAAACTATATAGAGTGCTATATAATTTTGTTTCATCAAATCTGTAGTATTGAAAGTGTTAATTTCGTCAAAAACCCGATTTTTTTTCAAGAATGAGAACCATTTTTAGTAAATGTCTGAATTATTAATTTAAAAAAAACTATATAGATTGCTACATATAACAGTTTGAAAACCACAAAATTACATAAAAGTTCTGCGATAATTTTTATTCGCCTGATAAATAACGCTCAAAAAAGAAAAATAAAAGATATAAATTATGAATTTATCAAAATAATTATAAAGCGATCAAATATAGATTTGGAACAAATATTAAATTTTCCCATAAACAAAAAAAAAAACTACGTAATGCTCATAAATGTGCAATAAACAATAGTAAGACACATAACACTTTTCCTCTTATACCTCTTATAGAAAATTTGGGGAAAAATAGTTATGGAAATAATTAACAACTATATATAACAATTTGAAAAATAATTCCAGAGAAAAAAAAATGTATCAACATAATTATAAATGTGATAACAAATCGAATCATATCAATCGATTAGTTTTCAATGTCAACACTTACTTGCCAGCAGCACAGTAGAACACATGTAATGTATGAATAATTGGATTAATATTCAATATTATTATCTCTATTGAAAGCCGATTACATGCTTGTACTTGTGTAAACCAACGTTACAATAACAGCCCGTTAACTACTGGGTCAAGATAATTAGCATAATGATTCATTTATAAATATGGTTTCATTAATCTCACTTAAAGCGTGCTCAGAGTTATAATTTATTACTTGTTATTCCATTTTCTGAATAAATAACTGCACGAAAACTGACTGCATACAGCCTAATAAAAACTGTGCAATATATTTTTTAAATACTTTTTTTGTAATATGGTTGGTAATATCGATAATAGGTATACAGGGTGGTAACTTTTACGACGCCCACCATTAGGATCCATTAAACAAAAATATATACAGAGTTGGTCAAATGGGAGAAAAGTTTCTTATTTTCATGCCTTTTAATATTCTGAAAAGAAATCCGGGATATCTTGCACAGTTCCTAAAATATCGCTGAAAAACAGAAAGGTGCACTTTCCTTTTCTTTTTATAACTTTTCTACTTTTGAAGGAAATTTTATGAAACTTGGCGCTCTTACATTTTTCGACGTGAGCTTTCAGATGACAGTGCCAAACATTTTCTGCGCTAACTAGATGCCCAAATTATCATAGTCAACTTTTGATTTTAATAGTATATGACATACATTCCTAAATTTCAAATTTTTGTGTGTACAGTAATAAAACTTTCAATGATCTCTTGTGCCATACCATTTTTTTTTAATTC
This sequence comes from Othius punctulatus, assembly GCA_951805005.1. Lineage (NCBI taxonomy): Eukaryota > Metazoa > Arthropoda > Insecta > Coleoptera > Staphylinidae > Othius > Othius punctulatus. The sequence continues at coordinate 20,043,484 of OX638145.1, forward strand.
GTTTTAAGTATGTTTTGCTCTATACCAAAATCTGCATTTCATGGAAAGATGGGGGTATCCATGAAATGTTCTTCGATTTTTATAAAATTGAGTTAAATCTTCTGAATTTTATTTAAATTATTCTTTCACAGTTAATAAATTTTAATTTTATTAGAATTTACTAAAATTCTTATACGATTGGGTTTAATTGTATTGAACTTCTTCGTAGAATTTTCTTGAAACATAGAACCGACTCAATTTATGGATAAATTCCTAGAGCTCTTGTGAAAAAAAAATGAGAAAAAATATTTCTTCTGAAATAGTTACGGAAATGTGAGTAATTAAGCAATGTCTTTAAAAATGATTCTATGTTCCTCAATTTTTACAAAATTGTGTACATATTGTAATACATTTTGAATTCTGTTTCATTGATTTTCTATATCTTGTTCGATGAACTTCAATGTTTATACAATTTCCTGAAAGTAAACCAATAGTGTTGGATTTTATTGAATTTTCAGCGCTGTTCTTACAGAATTTTCTTTATACATACAATTAAACTAAATTTTAACATAACATACTGAACATTTTATAGCATATTCTCTGACTTTTATATGAAATGTTCTCAAATCTAACTTAGATTTCATCTACAGTCAATTTTCTTCATACTTCATAAGCTTTGACTTCTGGAATCCTGAAAATTTTATACAATTCGTTCCGATTTTATCAAATTTTCTTCCAATATAAAATTTGTCTCGATTTTTATATCATTTTCCGGAGCTCTTAAATTTTTTTTAAATAAAATTGAATCAATTTTTATAATAAATATAGCAAAATTACTTCTACGTTTTAAGCAAATTCTAAAAAAGCCTTGACATTTGAATAGAATGAAACTCAATTGCATAAAATTTCTAAATCATAAAAATATTGATAACAAAATCCATGTAATCATTCAAATTTAAATTTACCACCCAGTTATATTACGAAGAAAATTAATTGAGCAGAATTCGGTATACGAGATTTCCGTTCATTAATTAAGCAAATAAATAAATAAATATCTAATAAAATTGAACCAAATTTTAGAAAAATCGACGAACATTCTTTGAAAGTTCCTGTGAATCTGATTGAAATTGAGTTAAATTCTATGTTCGAAGAAAAAAGGGCAGAAACCTCAAGGAAATTAAACACATTTGTTCCAGAAAATTGTTTGAAAATCGATGTTTTTCAAATATGATTACTATCCATGAAACAGAATTCAGAATATATCATATGAGCCCAGTTTTATGAAAATTGCAACATTTATAAATATTTCAGGAAATTATCAATAGAGTAACATTTTATGTTTGAAGCAAATTCTACAAACGCTCTCGAAATTCAATTGTACCCAATTGTATGAAATTTTCTGGAAATCCTGAATATACAGGGTGTCCCTGAACAGTCTGTACAAACTTCGAGAGCAAGTTCCAAGGACCCAAAGAAGCAAAAAATGTTCCATGAACAACGGATCTCAAACACTTCCTTCAAAAATTTCATGTTTTTTTTATAGTAGGTAATATTATTATTATTAACTATGCCATAACAGATTATTATTTCGATTATTACAAATGTATATTAGGTATAATTACACTTGTTTTGTTTCATATATTTGATCAGTTTCCTGACACGTGTTTCGGATTATTCGGCTATTTTCAATGTTTACAATTTGATTGATAACTTGATTATTGCGATTAATTCAGATTTTAAAATCAAAATCATATCGCGTCAAATCGCACAATCACACAAATCAATCACAATCGGCGACACTACAATAGTATCATTTCCCATTTCCTGCGTATATTAAACCTACACGGCCTCCACTGTAAGTAAACACAGATAACAATTTTGGTACACTATTGACAGTCCTATTATTGGCTTTGCGGTGACATGGGGGGCTACCTTTGCGTGCTGCCTTTTATTTGGGGATTGCTGATAAACACAAAGGACGCCCGCGACGTCTGTAAATATTGTATTGTACGGATATTCCACTTACAGTCAACAAGATAGATAATGCCCACAACCGTACAGTTATCAATTCGAGCATTTATTTATTTTTATCAGTAGCATACCTGACTGCTATTTAAATAACCTTATTTACAAATTTACAGCTGCAAACGAGTTGAGCTATTTGCGTATAAGTTACGAAATATCAATAGTTTAAGCATCAACAGTTTTTTTCAAAAGGGTTTCAAGAAGCGACTTCAGTGACAGATTTAGATACAGGGTGTCCCAACGCTCTTGGAACAGTCAACTACGCAATTATTAATAAAATTATCAAAAATTGTTTTTTACAAAAGTTGTGTATAATAATAAGTTGTACTTCATAAAAATATCGAAATTTATAAAGGATAGTTCATATAAAAGTTACAGACTACGTTTTTTTGAACACCCTATATATCTTTGCTTATTTGGATCCTGAGTTACTACACAATTGAAATGATATAAGATAATTGCGGTTGAAACCTAAGCGTTTTCATGTTATTTAGGTGTTTCATAAAAATTGAAGGTGGTATATCTCTCGATTCAGTTATCAGGTGATATTGAAGAAATTAATAATAATAATAATAATTAAATTTATTCGACGATGATTGATAATCATTCTTTTTTAAATACTCATTCAAAGATATGAAGATATAAGGATTCCTCTATAAGAAATTTGACGATTATATATTTGGTAATTTTGAATAACTTGTCACTTTATTCCAATCTTTAAGAAACTTGTGAGTATTCATAAAAGTTGAACGTAATCGGTAATGATTGATGAATTATCCATAATCGTCCTCTTTTAAATACTCATTCAAAGATATGAAGGTATAAGGATTCCTCTTGAACAAATTTGAGGAGTATGTATTGTGTAAATTTTGAAAAACTTGTCACTTTGTCCCAATCTTCAAGAATCTTGTGAATATTCATAAACGCGAACGTAATCGGTGATGATTGATGAATTATCCATAATCGTCCTCTTTTAAATACTCATTCAAAGATATGAAGGTATACGGATTCCTCTTGAAGAAATTTGAGGACTATATGAAGATGCCCAGATATGAAGATGTATGGATTCCTCTATAAGAAATTTGACGATTATATATTTGGTAATTTTGAATAACTTGTCACTTTATTCCAATCTTCAAGAATCTTGTGAATATTCATAAACGTTGAAGGTAATCGGTGATGATTGATGAATTAACCATAATCGTCCTCTTTGAAATACTCATTCAAAGATATGAAGGTATAAGGATTCCTCTTGAACAAATTTGAGGATAATGTATTGTGTAAATTTTGAAAAACTTGTCACTTTGTCCCAATCTTCAAGAATCTTGTGAATATTCATAAACGTGAACGTAATCGGTGATGATTGATGAATTATCCATAACCGTCCTTCTTTTAAATACTCATTTCACAGATATGAAGGTATAAGGATTCCTCTTGAACTAATTTGAGGATAATGTATTGTGTAAATTTTGAAAAACTTGTCACTTTGTCCCAATCTTCAACAATCTTGTGAATATTCATAAACGTTGAACGTAATCGGTGATGATTGATGAATTATCCATAATCGTCCTTCTTTTAAATACTCATTCAAAGATATGAAGGTATAAAGATTCGTCTGCAATAAATTTGAGGATTATGTATTGTGTAAATTTTGAAAAACTTGTCACTTTGTCCCAATCTTCAAGAAACTTGTGTGTATTCATAAAAGTTGAACGTAATCGGTAATGATTGATGAATTATACATAATTGTCCTCTTTTAAATACTCATTTCACAGATATGAAGGTATAGGGATTCCTCTTGAAGAAATTTGAGGACTATATGAAGATGCCCAGATATGAAGATGTATGGATTCCTCTATAAGAAATTTGACGATTATATATTTGGTAATTTTGAATAACTTGTCACTTTATTCCAATCTTCAAGAATCTTGTGAATATTCATAAACGTTGAAGGTAATCGGTGATGATTGATGAATTAACCATAATCGTCCTCTTTGAAATACTCATTCAAAGGTATGAAGGTATAAGGATTCCTCTTGAACAAATTTGAGGAAAATGTATTGTGTAAATTTTGAAAAACTTGTAACTTTGTCCCAATCTTCAAGAATCTTGTGAATATTCATAAACGTTGAGCGTAATCGTTGATGATTGATGAATTATCCATAATCGTCCTCTTTTAAATACTCATTCAAACATATGAAGGTATAAGGATTCCTTTTGAACAAATTTGAGGGTTATGTATTGTGTAAATTTTGAAAAAACTTGTCACTTCGTCGCAATCTTCAAAAATCTTGTGAATATTCATAAACGTTGAACGTAATAGGTGATGATTGATGAATTATCCATAATCGTTCTCTTTTAAATACTCATTCAAAGATATGAAGGTATAACGATTCGTCTGCAACAAATTTGAGGATTATGTATTGTGTAAATTTTGAAAAACTTGTCACTTTGTCCCAATCTTCAAGAATCTTGTAAATATTCATAAACGTTGAACGTAATCGGTGATGATTGATGAATTATCCATAATCGTCCTTCTTTTAAATACTCATTCAAAGATATGAAAATATATGGATTCCTCTTGAAGATATTTGAGGATTATATAGTTATTAGTTAGGATTATATAGGTTTTTTGGTTTTCTTTACTGCCAGTCTCCATTTTTTCTCCAAATTCTGTCCATGCCTTTCGTTTTGCTTCTATTGCTAGTTCTTTTACTCTCTTCCTATTTTCTTTGTATATTTGTATTTGTTTTTTGTGTTACGTATTGCTATTTGTTTCTTTTCCACATTCCTCCTTTTGTTCACGCCACATATTGTTCTTGTTGTTCGTAGTATGATATGTTTAAGTATGTCGCATATTTCTTCTGTGCTGCTGTTTTGGAGTTATTGTTTTTCTTTTTCTATTTGTTTCTTGATAATTTCTTCGTATTCCTCGCTTATTCCTTCGTTTCTTAGTTTATATGCTTTCATTCTGTATGTTATTTTCTGGGTTTGTTGTAGGTACTTGTTCTTCATCTTCTGCGTGCTTTATTGTTGCTATGACCAGGTATTGTTCTTATTGTTCGTAGTATGATATGTTTAAATATGTCCCATATTTCTTCTGTGCTGCTGTTTTAGAGTTTTTGTACTTCGTTTTCTATTTGTTTCTTGATCATTTTTTCGTATTCCTCGCGTATTCCTTCGTTTCTTAGTTCATATGCTTTCATACTGTATCTGTTCATACTGTATGTTATTTTCAGGGTTTGTTATAGTTACTTGTTCTTCGTCTTCTGCGTGCTTTATTGTTGCTATGACAAGGTATTGTTCTTGTTGTTCGTGGTGTGATATGTTTAAGTATATCCCACATTTCTTCTGTGGTGCTGTTTTGGAGTTTCTGTTCTTCCTTTTCTATTTGTTTCTTGGTAATTTTTTCGTATTCCTCGCGTATTCCTTCGTTTCTTAGTTTATATGTTTTTATATGTTCATACTGTATGTTATTTTCTGGGTTTGTTGTAGTTACTTGTTCTTCATCTTCTGCGTGCTTTATTGTTGCTATGACCAGGTATTGTTCTTGTTGTTCGTAGTATGATGTGTTTAAGTATGTCCCACATTTCTTCTGTGCTGCTGTTTTGGAGTTTTTGTTCTTCTTTTCCTATTTGTTTCTTGATCATTTCTTCGTATTCCTCGCTTATTCCTTCGTTTCTTAGTTTATATGCTTTCATACTGTATCTGTTCAAAATGTATGTTATTTTCTGGGTTTGTTGTAGTTACTTGTTCTTCACCTTCTGCGTGCTTTATTGTTGCTATGACCAGGGATTGTTCTTGTTGTTCGTAGTATGATATGTTTAAGTATGTCCCACATTTCTTCTGTGCTGCTGTTTTGGAGTTTTTGTTCTTCTTTTCTTATTTGTTTCTTGATCATTTCTTCGTATTCCTCGCTTATTCCTTCGTTTCTTAGTTTATATGCTTTTATCTGTTCATACTGTATGTTATTTTAGGGGTTTGTTATAGTTACTTGTTCTTCATCTTCTGCGTGCTTTATTGTTGCTATGAACAGGTAAAGGTCACTTCCAATTTCAGGGCCTCTTCTTACTTTGGTATCTGTTATAGAATTTCTACTTTGTTCTTCGACTATTATGTAATCCATGATTGATGTTTCATTTCTGCTCTTTACTTCCCTCGTGTATTAATGTATCTCCTTATGTTATTTAAGAATTCATTTTACTTTCTATCACCAACATTAATACCCCCATAAAAGATACGTTTCACACACTTCCCCACACTAACAATTCAATTCTTCATAACAATTCTTCCCCACACTAACAAATTATATAAATACTAAATCATTTGTACACACTACAGCATTAAACACGTTACAAATACTATTATAATTTATATTTAAACATTTTTGTAACAAATTTAACTCTAATTTTATATTTAACCTAATTTATTGTATTCTTCGTAGATATGCCTCTAAGGTTTTTCATAAACCGAAACTAGTCAGGCGATAAAAATATATAATTAAATAATTAAAAATAAATACCACTCAGGACTTATTATTACTATTATTATTATTATTATAGTTTTCAATTCATTGTTTTCTTTTAGATAGAAAGATAGAAAGTGCTTATTAAAACCTTAAAAAATATATTTAAATTACATGTGTCTGTGCTTAATACTTGATGAAATGTATTTGATAAAAATTAAGGGAATTCAGACAAGGGACGACTTACGTATTCGTCACCAAATGCTAATTGAGAAAAAGCATTGCTAATTTTAGTTATTGAATTTAAAAACAATGCTACTCTTTTCAATGAAAATGTATTGATTACAATTATAGCTAGTGCTTAATCTTCAAGTCTTTGCCAAAAGTATTAACCATCTAAACCTAAGCATTTAATGTTAAATTTTGGAACAGCTCTTGCCTATTTATAATTCATCAGGCTCGCCATTCATGATATTTCTTTATAGATAATCTTATACGTAAATGTAGCGGCAGTTTGCAGGCGAGTGATTTCTGGATGTGGCACTCGGTGGAATTGGTCTGCTAGGTAGACGTCTCGCATGAAAGGATCCAGGACCTGCGGGTGTTTCGGAGGATAAATTCGTGAAGGAATTGGAGCTGGCCGGAATGTCCTGCGGGACCTTCCTGTACGTTACACGTCCCCGAGGATTTTAATTCCACGTGTGGATCGTCCCAGGACGCACGTGAATAAGACGCACTGAATAAAACAATTACAGCCGATAACGTCTGGCCCCACCTGTGTGGGGTTGAGGCGGTGAGATGCGCTATCAATTTTAACGCCGCGCAAATACAGATGAGCGCAAACAGTGCGAGCACATAAATCAGCTAATTAACCGCAGCATCGTTTTTACGGGCGGCACACGCGAATTACAACCGCCGCTAGTTAATTAATTCGACGCGTAACATCAAATATGATAATTCAAGCCGAAATATTAATAATTTCCGCGCGGATCGATTGCGGCGCGGCGCGTCGCGACCCTAATTGGCCTCCGTCCGGATTATTAAAATTTAATTAGGCCGCAAACGTGCGCCTAACGCGATTAACGCACGGCGCTCCCGACAGATGCCTCCTTTCATTACACCACGCGTGCGTTATCAGTCTCCTCTGCGTACATTTGTATCCGCAGGAATACACAGCGCGAGAAAGCAGCACTCAGCAGGTCGAAGAAAGGCATGAGCTCAATAATAGTACCTCAACAAATGATTTCAAAAGAGAAGTTTTCGAGCATTAATACCATTATACCGTTATATAACTAGGCTACGTAATTGTTACAGAATTAATAAAGGTCAAACTTATGCTGACATTTAACGAAAACTCAAAGTAAAAACTTACAGTGTTACACATAAAAATTTAAGCCGCGGTTTAACGGTGGTTTAATCTTAGTAACCTTGGTAACCCTTTGTAAAATACCGCTAAACCACGGTTTAACTTTTTATGAATAACACTAATACAGTAAATTGCAAATTTTCAAATCATTTGTTTTTTAAAGATATCTTCTCAATCCTTGCCTACAGAAAATAAACCATAAAGTTCAAAATCATCACTTCTATCGGCATAATATTTAGATTTTGCATAGAAAATAGATTTGAAACTTTGGTGCATGTTTGTTCCATGAAATAAACAAATACGTTTTCGAAGAATTTATTTACCGTGAACCATTAAGAAGTATCAAATCTTGTCACCAAAGATCGGTATAAGAAACATTATCGTAAATTAAGCACAGAGAAACACCATTTACATTGAGAAATATATTATAATTTCATAAGAATTCAATCGCAGCTACTTAGATTAAAGTACAAAGTGATCAGAAAAATATAATTTTGCCTAAAATCTTCTAAATCTCCAAATTTCACGTTAAGATGAGAAAGTTGCTAAAGCCGATATTACTTTATTAACTACAATAACAAATATTAGCTTAAGGTTGTTATATTATTATTTGGTACTTTTAAGGTAAAACATATTTTCATTTTATTTTATTACATATTTATTTAATTTCATAAGAATTCCATCGCAGCTACTTAGATTAAAGTACAAAGTGATCAGAAAAATATAATTTTGCCTAAAATCTTCTAAATCTCCAAATTTCACGTTAAGATGTGATAAGTTGCTAAAGCCGACTACTTTATTAACTACAATAACAAATATTAGCTTAAGGTTGTTATATTATTATTTGGTACTTTCAAGGTAAAAAATATTTTCATTTTATTTGATTATTTATTTTACTTCGCCTAATTTTTTTTACCAGCAAGTATATGTACGTAAAACTAATTGTAAACTGACGCTATGAACAAAGTGTGCCGAAGGTTTATGTTAAAGCGAACTAACGTGGTATTGATGAACAAACTGAAACACTTAAATGTCATTTAGTAAAACTTCTGGAAATTATTCAAAATTGATTGGCAAATAATCAAGCCCTTGCAGCTTTAAATCTTACCATGTTGAATACATATTTTCTATGTAAGATTACATGTAATGGTTGTTTCTGAAACATAAATCAGGGTTTCACGAATAAATTTATAATTTGTGGACTGAATCGTATAATCTATCTAGATTTTTGTGTAAACTTGCTGGAGATTTTCCGGAATATCCAGTCATTTAAAAACATTACATAAACAGATTTTGTTCTCTTTCTTAGTAGTTTCTAAATAGTAATGTTAAAGAAACATAAATCAGGGTACTACGAAAAAATATATAATTTATGGACTAAATCGTATAATCTAGATTGTTGTTTCAAAATTGCTGATGTTTCAATTTGACTGTGCGATATAACTATTACGTATTACCGTTATCATATAAGTCGAGATTTTACTGTAACTTGAAATATTACAAATTCGTAATGCAATTATAATTATTTCCAGTAGTCACAAATTGCACAGCAATCAAATCAAAGTGGAGAATAATGATTGCAAATTTGAGGGTTTTTTCTTTCACAACTATGATTGATGCCTGATAATGATTGCAAGAAATTTTGACGAAAGCACTAGTGATAATGAAGAACACAACATATTTGATATGATATTCGCAATAATATACAGGGTGTCTCTAAATTATGTAGACATGGCTTAACCACAGATTACTGGGATCAAAGGAAGACGATTTAACAAAACGTATCTATATACAAATGCGTTTGGTTTAGCCAGTATTCGGCTTCATAGTTAATTTAAAAAAAACAAAATTTGCTTATAGAGAACGTTTACATTGATTTGGATGTTGTTTGGTATGACACTTTATACGGATATAACTCATATTTTGACATAATATTGTTATTATCAGTAGACGGGTTGTGTATAAAACAAGTGAGGTCCAACATTAATACATTCATATTTTTTAATGACAAAAGAAAATAAATTTTAAAAAACATCAAATCGGACGCAGGCATTCATTATTAAGTTTTTTGTATCTTTATAGTTTTTGATATCTGTTACAGTTTCGACACAAAAAAATAAAATATGAGTTTCTCTAAGCATAGACTAACGAACTTACAGGTTGACCGAAAAATTCAATATGCACCTCGGAAAAAGTGCGTTTTCAGACCTCGACTATTTGATTGCCTCGCTTCCGTCTCTGCCATTAAACTCACACTTGTCCTTAAACCTGCACTGTTTCCTTCCTATCTTTTTCCTATCTTCACATAAATAACTATTAAATATTAAATTTTCTAATTTGCTAAACGTTGAAGAAGACTCTGAATTCTACTTCTTCATGTGCATTTCCGATTTCGGATGTTTGCGATGAGCATGACTTTCTTCACTTCACTTCACTCTGAATTAAACAATGAAATATCCAAAATATATTAAGGAAAAAATATAATATTTAAAAATGTCCTTAATTCATCTGAAATTCGAAAATTTTAATTACCTCGCCTTAAACTCAGACTCGTCCTGTAAAATGCACGTTTTCATCCTCGTTACATAAATAACTTTTAAATATTCCGTAACATTCTTGCATTATTATTCATTTAATTGCTAAATTTCTAAACACTGACGAAGACCCTGAATTAAAATCTAAAATATCGGAGATATATTGAGGAAAAAATAAAGTATTTAAAATTATTCCTAAATTCATCTGACATTCGAAACTTTCGAAAATTCTGAATCAGTTGTCGAAAAATATACACCAATTTACTTATATAGGGTGTCTAAGATAAGGATGAACAGCATGGGGTTCTCGGAAACCGTAAAAGCTACAAAGGCGGTTAAATTACAAAAAAAGTTGCGCAATTTAGTGGTCAGTAATATTCTGTTGAGAAATCCAGATATTTCCGCTTACTTCTGGAGATATTCGCCAAAATCCGAAATCTTGCGATTTCGTTTTTTGTTTTTTCTGAAGTTATTTGAAAAGGTATACCAAAACCAAAGGCACTTTCTCCTGGCCACTTTTCAGCTCTATAAGATAGTTTTTACAAATCAGTACAACGTTTTGTTTCGAAGAAATCATCATCAACTTATTTTTTTTATATGGCCCGTAAAAAAGGTACATTCTGCATTAGATAGCATTTCCTATTATGAATTCAACTGTTTATATCACAGTATGGTTTCTCATGGTTTTATTCATAAAAATGCTTGCTAATACATTTCCGATATTTTCGGGAAAAAACTCGAAGGTGTATAGCAATTTTAATTAAATGACGTTATATCACATCATTTTCATTTTCTTACGTCATTTGTTTATAAAGTTATGCATCGGTATTTATTTTTTTAATGACAAACTATATTTTTTATTAATTATTTCAGTAGTGCTTTTAATTCTCTTTTCAACAGTAAAAAATTTGCAATATGTTAAATTTGAAGATAAAAATAAAAAACGTGTCTTTAGTGTTTTGTACAAGTTAGTACAGTTAGGTAGGCAAATTAAGATTTTATAAGAAAAATTAATGCAATGGATGGATCAAAACACATATCACAATTATTATATATTTAAAATTATGTGAAAGCTGATTAAATTTTGAAAGCTAAATTACCATTACAATTAACACCAAATTTGAATACATTGGCTTAGTATGTGCTATTTCTAAGGTCATACTTATACATTTTATAAGAAATTTAGCTGAAAATACTTAGCTTATTGAAATAATCTTATATACTGTTAATCAATTAATTTTTACATACAGATTTATTGTCTTTACATTTTCATAAAACGTAATGATAAATTTATGACCCCATAGAATATCCATACAAAGATCACACTTAGAATCTTGCAACTATAAAATGAGTTGTTATCAGCTGACAATTTTACTTCTTAAAATTAAAAACAACGCCATTTTTATTCGACATTTCTTATCAAATGGAAAATAACTATACTTTGTAGACTAGCCAGTTTCCAGGTGTTTTCTAACTGGGCTCATATCCTAATGTAAGAAACAGAGTTTGACAAATAAATGTTATCACTCTTTCTTTCTTTTCCGGACAATATCTGACCATATGATCAAAATCAATTTTCTGGGTTGCCTCCAAACTTAAGCGGATGGCCAATTTTTTTTATGAAAGAGGAAACATTACTAAATAAAATCATTTCGCCCATTTAAATGACAAAATTGTTTTGCGCAACTGAAAACGTAGTAGTCCCATCGAAATCTGACAATGACTCATGCTTTTACGAACAGAAAATTGCGTTTTCTATACTTGTTCGTGTGCTTAGGCTAAATGTAATAGAATGACATGAAATTCAAAATTGTTATTCGAGACGAAACTGGAACCGAACCGAAATTGAATCGGTACCTAACTGGAGCTGAGCCGAAATTTTCGAACTGAAACCGAAAACGGAGCGAGAATAATTTACCCGGAACGTAACCGTGAAATGAAACGAAATAAATTTCGGTTCGACCCGCTTGTTAAAATTGCTAAAAGTTGAAATCTGTGAGTTTCTTATTAGTATTTTAATTAGTATTCGTATCTTCTTGAGTAAGTAACTTATTAAAATTTTAAATTGAGCTCGTTAAATGTTATTTTTTACGGGTGTTTTGTTGTAATTTACGGCACTACGTTTGGAATAGGGGTATCTCTTTGGCATGTCGAGGGACAAGTACAATATATCGCAGACCCGGAGATGGATCTCGAATTGACCCGGAAGTGTGCCGGCGATGTGTGGCTGCCCTTTCCAGCCACAGGCGCGGATCCGCAACGGTTTCAGGTCAGCGGTGAAATCGCGCCATTAATTATTCATCGGGTCAGAAAAGTGCACACCTCTGTGATAAGTGATAATGCGCGAAAAGTTCGAGCTGCGGAAAATGTCGCGATTTGAATCACAATGTACGGCGTCCATAAAACACCTTCCTGTGTATGTAGAGAGATATAAATCTCAATTAAATCTTTTGTTGTTTGTAATTCCAACGACACGGGCGTAATTTATAATGGCGCGACCGTTTGTCGTATCAGGGCAGGGCGAGATTTACGTAGCAGAAAACTCCGCGGTTAAAAATAACCGGCGGAAAGTATTTAATGCAACCATTAGCTCGTTATAAATAGGGGCGCTATATTTAAATGCGTTTTTAGTTATTTTCTCGGATTATTAATAGTGGTATAAGTCGCACGCTTTTCAATTCTGAAGGGTAAAAATACACAACTAAAAATAATTTATGGGCGCCACCTTTCGCTTGTAATACTTAAAGTGCAGCAATAACACTTGAGCACCGCATACGTCTTTAAGTATGTGGTGAATGGACGTATCATAAATGATATAAAAGCTTCCCTTTACGTTATTAGCTTGTATTCATACAAATCATAAAACGCGCTGATATTAAAGGTAATGCATTAAAATCTGGCACATTTCGTAACCAAATTATTCGCGTCCCACAACAGGGGATATTTAACCCCGCAGTTAATTCACTCAGTTTTAATGAAGGGACGCGACGACCCGCAATTACCCCCAACAACCCTGCTAAAAAGCGCGCAAACGTGACACAGCCGCACCCACCCCATCCACCGCAATCGAATATTTATTAAACAGCGGCGTCTCACGTTTTCGCCCCAAAACTCGTCCACCATAACGGATTAAATATAGAACGGTCAGAGAGCACTTAACGTCCCGCCGAACGGGCGTGAAATTTTATATCCGCAATAAATACGGTTAATAATGTAAGCCGTCGCGCCGTATTTACTTCACGATGGCTGATTAGATAAGGCGGTTATCAGTTATTCATTAAGCGGACGGGTTTTAAAACGGACTCGCGCTAATGCCGGGACGAAGTTTGATCGCTTTATGCCCGCGGAGACTAGGATTTTCAGGGGCGGTTTAATTTAGCGGAGGAGCCAAGCAACCGGGCTTTACTTCAAGGGGAGCGGATTATGTAATACCGTTGATGTTGGGCACGTCAAAGAAGCCTCAGATGTTATTCGGTGCAGTCCGAAGGGTTAAACTTCTAGATCATGCAAAACTGATGCGCTGGGGTCTTAAACAACGATTACCCTAACATCAATTAATAATAAAACATATTTATGTATCGCATTTCCTTACAGAAAATTTGACAAAGTTTCAGTATTAAATAAAAGAGAAAATCAAACAAATAACTTTCTGGATTGACAAGTATGGGTTAGCTATTACTGAAACTTCTGAAAATTTATTATTTGCAAATTTAATATTAGATTCCTGTACAGTACACCTGAAACTAATTCTACTAAAAATTTGACAAAGTTTCCGTATTAAATAAAGGAGAAAATCAAACAGATAACTTTCTGCAGTGAAAAGTATGGGTTCGCAATTACTGAAATTTTTGAAAATTTATTATTTGCAAATTTAATATTACATTCCTGTACAGTACACCTGAAACTAATTCTGCTGAAAATTTGACAAAGTTTCCGTATTAAATAAAGGAGAAAATCAAACAGATAACTTTCTGCAGTGAAAAGTATGGGTTAGCCATTACTGAAAGTTCTGAAAATGTATTATTTGCATTTTTGATAATATATTCGGATACAACACACCTGAAACTAATCCTACTGAAAATTTGACAAAGTTTCAGTATTAAATAAAGGAGAAAATCAAACAGATAACTTTCTGCATTGACAAGTATGGGTTAGCTATGACTGAAACTTCTGAAAATTTATTATTTGCACGTTTAATAATATATTCGTATACAATACACCTGAAACTAATTCTCCTGAAAATTTGACAAAGTTTCAGTAATAAATAAAGGAGAAAATCAAACAAATAACTTTCTGCGTTGACAAGTATGGGTTAGCTATTACTGAAATTTCTGAAAAGTTATTATTTGCACATTTAATATCAGATACGTGTACAGTACACCTGAAACTAATTCTACTGAAAATTTGATAAAGTTTCAATATTAAATAAGGGAGAAAATCAAATACATAACTTTCTGCAGTGACAAGTATGGGTTAACTATTACTGAAATTTTAAAAATTTATTATGTGCACATTTAATATTATATAATACACCTGAAACTAGTTCTCCTGAAAATTTGACAAAGATTGGGTATTAAATAAGGTAGAAAATCAAACAGATAACTTTCTGCATTGACAAGTATGGGTTAGCTATACTGAAATTTTTGAAAATTTATGATTTGCAAATTTAATATTAGATTCGTGTACAGTTGACCTGGAACTAATACTACTGAAAATTTGACAACGTTTCAGTATTAAATAAAGGAGACAATCAAACAGATAACTTTCTGCATTGACAAGTATGGGTTAGCCATTACTGGAATTTCTGAAAATTTATTATTTGCAAATTTAATATTAGATTTATGTACAGTACACCTGAAACTAATTCTACTGAAAAGTTGACAAAGTTTCAGTATTAAATAAAGGAGAAAAACAAACAAATAACTTTCTGCATTGACAAGTATGGGTTAGCTATTACTGAAATTTCTGAAAATTTATTATTTGCAAATTTAATATTAGATTCGTGTACAGTACACCTGAAACTAATTCTATTGAAAATTTGACAAAGTTTCTGTATTAAATAAAGGAGACAATCAAACAGATAACTTTCTGCATTGACAAGTATGGGTTAGCTATTACTGAAACTTCTGAAAATGTATTATTTGCACACTTAATAATATATTCGTAAACAATACACTTGAATATAATTCTCCTGAAAATTTGACAAAGTTTCAGTATGAAATAATGAAGAAAATCAAACAGATAACTTTCTGCATTGAGAAGTATTGGTTAGCTATTACTGAAATTTCTGAAAATTTATTATTTGCAAATTTAATATTAGATTCGTGTACAGTACACCTGAAACTAATTCTACTGAAAATTTGACAAAGTTTTAGTATTAAATAAAGTAGAAAATCAAACAGATAACTTTCTGCATTGACAAGTATGGGTTAGCTATTACTGAAATTTCTGAAAATTTATTATTTGCAAATTTAATATTAGATTCGTGTACAGTACACCTGAAACTAATTCTACTGAAAATTTGACAAAGTTTCAGTATTAAATAAAGGAGAAATTCAAACAGATAACTTTCTGCATTGACAAGTATGGCTAGCTATTACTGAAATTTCAGAAAATTTCTGATTTGCAAATTTAATATTAGATTCGTGTACAGTACACCTCAAGCTAATTCTCATGAAAATTTGACACAGTTTCAGTATTAAATAAAGGAGAAAATCAAACAAATAACTTTCTGCATTGACAAGTATGGGTTTGCTATTACTGAAACTTCTGAAAATTTATTATATGCAAATTTAATATTAGATTCGTGTACAGTACACCTGAAACTAATTCTCCTGAAAATTTGACAAAGTTTCAGCATTAAATAAAGGAGAAAATCAAACAGATAACTTTCTGCAATGACAAGTATGGGTTAGCTATTACGGAAAGTTCTGAAAATTTATTATTTGCAAAATTTCTGTTAGATTCGTATACAGTACACCTGAAACTAATTCTACTGAAAAGTTGACAAAGTTTCAGTATTAAATAAAGGAGAAAATCAAACAGATAACTTTCTGCATTGACAAGTATGGGTTAGCCATTACTGAAAGTTCTGAAAATTTATTATTTGCATATTTGATAATATATTCGTATACAATACACCTGAAACTAATTCTCCTGAAAATTTGACAAAGTTTCAGTATTAAATAAAGGAGAAAACCAAACAGATAACTTTCTGCATTGACAAGTATGGGTTAGCTATTACTGAAAATTATGAAACTTTATTATTTGCAAATTTTATGTTAGATTCCTCTACAGCACACCTGAAACTAATTCTACTGAAAAGTTGACAAAGTTTCAGTATTAAATAAAGGAAAAAATCAAACAGATAACTTTCTGCATTGACAAGTATGGGTTAGCCATTACTGAAAGTTCTGAAAATTTATTATTTGCATATTTGATAACATATTCGTATACAATACACCTGAAACTAATTCTCCTGAAAATTTGACAAAGTTTCAGTATTAAATAAAGGAGAAAATCAAACAAATAACTTTCTGCATTGAAAAGTATGGGTTAACTAAAATTTTTGAAAATTTATTCTTTGCAAATTTATTATTAGATTCGTGTACAGTACACCTGAAACTAATTCTCCTGAAAATTTGACGAAGTTTCAGTATTAAATAAAGGATAAAATCAAACAGATAACTTTCTGCATTGACAAGTATGGGTTAGCTATTACTGAAACTTCTGAAAATTTATTATTTGCACATTTAATAATATATTCGTATACGATACACCTGAAACTAATTCTCCTGAAAATTCGACAAAGTTTCAGTATTAAATAAAGGAGAATTTCAAACAGATAACTCTCTGCATTGACAAGTATGGGTTAGCTATTAGTGAAATTTCTGAAAATTTATTATTTGTATATTTCATAATATATTCGTGTACAATACACTTGAAACTAATTCTACTGAAAATTTGACACAGTTTCAGTATTAAATAAGGGAGAAAATCAAACAGATAACTTTCTGCATTGACAAGTATGGGTTAGCTATTACAGAAAGTCCTGAAAATTTATTATTTGCAAATTTAATATTAGATTCGTGTACAGTACACCTGAAACTAATTCTACTGAAAAGTTGGCAAAGTTTCAGTATTAAATAAGGGAGAAAATCAAACAGATAACTTTCTGCATTGACAAGTAGAGGTTAGCTATTACTGAAATTTCTGAAAATTTATTGTTTGCAAATTTAATTTTAGATTCGTGTACAATACACTTTAAACTAATTCTACTAAGAAGTTGACAAAGTTTCAGTATTAAATAAAGGAGAAAATCAAACAGATAACTTTCTGCATTGACAAGTATGGGTAGCTATTACTGAAATTTTTGAAAATTTATTATTTGCAAATTTAATATTAGACTCGTGTACAGTACACCTGAAACTAATGCTCCTGAAAATTTGACAAAGTTTCAGTATTAAATAAAGGAGAAAATCAAACTGATCACTTTCTGCATTGACAAGTATGGGTTAGCTATTACTGAAAGTTCTGAAAATTTATTATTTGCAAATTTTATGTTAGATTCATGCACAGTACACCTGAAACTAATTCTACTGAAAAGTTGACAAATTTTCAGTATTAAATAAAGGAGAAATTCAAACAGATAACTTTCTGCATTGACAAGTATGGGTTATGGGTTATGAGAAATAACACTTTTCGATGTATACGTATATTGTCTATAACGCTCACAATCATTGTTCATGCCACATGTTTTTTTTTTACACTTAGTGGACTTCATTTCCTGCTACACGCAAAAGGTAATCAAATTCAATTATAGCAATTCTTGGTCCATGGTGATGTTTCGAGCATCGCATTATCCATCGCATATCTGGTAATACCAGATATTATAAAAAATGCGGTCACACGGGCGAACGGCTCGAGCAAACGGTCTCACTTTTTGCTCTCAGATTCGTAAGTGTATCGCGTGGTCTATCATTAACGAAACGGAATCCGCGAGCCGCCCACCAAAACAAAACGTGCCAATTTTCATCGGCGTAACGTTCACGTGAATAATGATATTTTATTCGTAATGCACCAGAATGGATGCTATTATTTTCGTAATCGAGTTTCCATGTTCGCACTTTACTAAGGCCGAAATTATAATAGATTACAATAACAAATTTGGGGATACAGGGGATATAAATTCGGGATGTTTTACGCCTAAATTTAGTGCTTGTGCAGGAATCAGTTCCACATTAGCGATACACGATAAAATTAAAATTTTGTGCATTAAAATTTTAAGTTGGCACATATTTGACAAAACGTAAAATTACCATAATATTTATGCACAAAAAAAAATACATGTACCTGATAGTACAATCACAACACTAGAAAGAATAGATTAAATACTATTACTAAATAGGTAAGTGAATAATTTAAACTGCGAAATGATTTGGTACCTGTATTATTTCAGGATTAATTATAGTGGCAAAGTACATATTTTCACGTATTTCTATATATTTTCTTTATATTCTAAATATATAAAATTATATATTTCCTATTTATTGTAATCATTAAAAATTGATATGCATAGACACAATTCTTAAAGAATTCCGTGTAATATTCCTCCAGCTTTTTGTTTCTGGAGTGGATTGCGCAAATACTCCTGGAACAGCGCCTTGGAATTATTGCCCCTTTCAAAAATGTGAATATCCATTCCAGTACATCGTGTCAGAGCACGTATATTGCGCAGTGGCCGAGTATTCCGCTTATGAAATAAATTCGCATGTCAGAATTCCGACCGCGAAGCGATTTGGAGAATTTCCAGCGGAGAACTCCAACTATTTGTTAACTCGGTAATAAGTAGCAGGGCGACGACGGAGCAGGAATATTATTGTGCATCAATTCAATCTTGATAGTCCCGAGGAAATGAAATTATATGATAACAGGAAATAATGGAAGTTGCGTTCGTTGAATAAGTGATGGCAAAAGAGTTGCGTTCTATGCGTAATTCATTACGTGATTATTGGAAATTGCAGTACACCATTAATTGTTATAATTACAAGTAACTGGGTCGTGGCTATAGAAAAACGTAATAATTTGTATATATCATACATTGATATTCAAATGTAATTGATAGCCATGACAAACATCATGCAGTCCCCATAACTCAAAAGTCGTAGTGGAGGCAAAATCCTATAACATACCACCACCAGGGCATATAAATCTACACCAGGGGTCACCAAACTAAGGCCAGCGGGCTAGGACTCCTCCAGACCATTAACTCCGAGCCGCCAGAATTTAATTTTTCAAAATAATTCAAAAATTGTCAACTGTGTTCGTCAAATGAACAATATCATTTGAGTTGGTGCAGAAAACATATTAGTAGTTAGTCTATGGGGGTTCTAGACCACCGAATTTAATCAAAATCTCGGCATAGGGTGGTCTAGAATCCCCATAGACTAACTACTCATATTAATGACAGATATAGTTAGACAAATGTACATATTGATAACAGAATGAAAACTGCAAGAAATATGGCAATATGGTGCTGAAGAGATACTGGAAGTATTGAGATACCAGCCTAACTGTAGGGAAATTTATGTAGATATTGATAACAGAATGACAACTGCAAGAAATATGGCAATATGGAGCTGAAGAGAGACTGGGAATATTGGAAGTCCAGCCTACCTGATGGGAATTTTAGAAAAATATTAACCGATATTGCAAAGTGCGACAGTACGTTGATCAAATTTACAACCACAACAGATCAAATCTGTCCTATTTTCTATTTCAACTATCCAAATATTTCAAAGTTTCATCTGCGAGTGTCAAAATCTGCTATTTTAAAGTGGAATAATTTAAATCTGTCATTTGCATCTGCATGTGTTAAAATCTGTCGACATCCACAAAATTTTCACACTAAAGTTATAAAACCTGTTCAATTCTCAATTGAAATTGTCTAATTCCGTCAATTAATCTACAAAATATTAAAATACTAAGCTGCAGATGTAGAATTAGGTCAAACTTGTATTGCTGTTGTCAAAAGTTTCAACTGCAATTTTCACAAAACTGTAATTTTCGTTTTAAATTGTGGCAACCTTATGACTTTTAGCAATGCAATTGATAAATTTTTTCAAGTTCAAGTGTCAAAATCGGCCATCGTAAAGTAGAATAATCGAAATCTATCATTTTCAGCTGCAAATATTTCAAAGTTTCATCTACGAGTGTCAAAATCTGCTATTTTAAAGTGGAATAATTTAAATCTGTCATTTGCATCTGCATGTGTTAAAATCTGTCGACATCCACAAAATTTTCACACTAAAGTTATCAAACCTGTTCAATTCTCAATTGAAATTGTCCAATTCTGTCAAATAATCTACAAAATATTAAAATACTAAGCTGCAGATGTAGAATTAGGTCAAACTTGTATTGCTGTTGCCAAAAGTTTCAACTGCAATTTTCCCAACACTGTCATTTTCGTTGTAAATTGTGGCAACCTTATGACTTTTTAGCAATGCAATTTCGATAAATTTTGTTGTTTTGATAAATTCAAGTACTATGTAGTATAAATTAACTTGTTCTGTGATGTACTTTATTGCATTCGCATCCAACAATGTAATTCTTGAGATATATGGTTTTTATTTAGTATGATCATATGCATTCCAATGTTATTTTCAAATATTGATGCAACTTCATTAGTAATATCTCAAAAACTAGCATATCAGTATAAATAGAAATTATTTCCGATATTGATTGAGATATTTTGTATTTACATATTTGTTCGAATTAGTATACAATCAAGTTTTCTTGAGATATTCGTTATTAGCCGATATTCTACACTGTTGTTATCGCAAAAATTAGCATATTAATATTGATACAATTAGTTGATGATGTTAAGTTATTATATTGTTGTATAATGTATTCAATTAGATTAATATCCAATGCATTAGATATGATATACAGGGTGGAAACCTTAACTGGAATAAATTCGGTATTTATGAAATGAGAATTTCCAAAAAAAAAATCTCGGACAGGTCGATTTTTGTTCTTTATTGCGCACTTTTTAGCTTCTTCAAAACATGTATGACGTCACTAACTTTTCACGTATGACGGCATTTTTTTTTAATGGAAACATTTTTTTTAATTCACAAGATGTGTTGCCCTTTTCATTCTCTTTACGACTATGTAATTTTTTTTAAATTTAAAAAATAAAAAAACCGTATCTTTCTTGGCAAATAGCCAATCGGTGATAAAACCCATCCCTTACATTTTGAAACATTTCCGCTGAAATATTTCTCATTTCATGCCCGATACATTCCTCAATATACAAATTAAAAAAATTAAAAAAACAAAATATTTTTACATGATCGTAAAGAGAATAAAAAGGGATACAAATTTAGTGAAATTTAAAAAAAAAATCCATTTAAAACAATTGCCTATGACGTCATACGTGAAAAGCTAGTGACGCCATACTTGTTTTGAAGACGCTAAAAAGTGCACAATAAAGAACAAAAATCGACCTGTCCGAGGATTTTTTTCCGGAAATTCTCATTTCACAAGTACCGAATTTATTCCAGTTAAGGTTTCCACCATGTATTTTGTTTTTATTACGATTGTGTGATTTTCTGTAATGTATTCTGATACTTGTGACGACTTCTCGAAAACTATTAAATTCTTAATATCTCGAAAACTAGCGTATCAATATTAACTCAATGTATTACCGATATTGAGAGATATGTTGTCCGTTGCTGTATTTAAATCGTTTAATATTTAGTACGTATTTTTTGAGATATATGCTCTTTGGTGCGATCGTGTGTGTTGCTGCTGATGCATTTTCTGTGATTAGCGATATCTCAGAAACCAACTTATCAATATTAATACAATTTATTTCTGATATTGATTGATAAATTTTTGAAATATTTACATATTTGTTCGCCTTAATACAGGGTGTCCTAAATACAGTAGGATTGCATGGGTATCTTTCTTATTTTGTAAGCTATAGATATGGTTAAATGGGCAATGTCATGCAGTTTTGTATGTTGGTTCAGATTAAGATGAAATTTTTTCTGTTTTTTAAGTTTCATTCTGTTTTTGTTTTTGTTAAAAAAAGTCCAAGCAGTTTAGAAATTTTTCTAAAAAAACTCAAAATTGTGATTTTCTAAACACTCCGATATTTACATAATTGATCGATGTGGCTTTTATTTGTTGAAAATTCATAATTACAAATGTATGAAATAAAGTTACGCACTTTTTTTAAAAAATTCAAAATTGTTTTTATTGTTCACGACAATTGTTTCGCCACACTGTGGCTTCTTCAGGTGAAGAAAGGATCATTTCTTCACCTGAAGAAGCCACAGTGTGGCGAAACAATTGTCGTGAACAATAAAAACAATTTTGATTTTATTTTTTTTAAGTGCGTAACTTTATTTCATACATTAGTATTTACATAATTATTAAAGATGCGGAAATAAGTTTAAAATAAAAGTTACTTGGTTCGATCGCACAAACTTTATAATCAAGTCAAACCAAAAGTCAAGATGGCGGTTTCCGGGATATTAATACCAACTTTCTTATTTAAAAAGGCCGCCATATTTGATTTTTGCACGTCTAAATCGATTTTTTTGTTTTCTTTTCAACGATGTATAACAACCTATGTCAAAATTTAAAAAATATGGGATTTATCAATTACTCCAATTTTTATTTTTATTCTATAAATTATTGTTAAAACAAATGTAACAAAAATAAAAAAACGTAATACAACTAAGTAGTAGTAGTAACTGTATTTGTTAGGGATATTATCCTTAACTGGCTATCGACCAACGTGGGTCCTTCTGCCGTGTAATTTGTGTAAATGTGTGTAACTAAGTAGTAAAATACCAATAGATTATAAAAAATGCTCATAATGCTCACTGAACTGACAGAAAAAATAACTCCAGCTAACGAAATCTGGCAAATTTTCCAAGCTTAACTCTCCAAACTTGTTACATTTACAATCAAAATTGTTTAAATCTTAACAGGTGGATATTAGGAGATTTTGTTAGATGCATTAGAAAATTTGATAATTTGTAACAATTTCAATGAAAAATTTAACATATTTGAAGAGTTATGTAAGAAAATATGTTAGATTTTGAGAGAATTTTATACATTTTCACTCAAAATCGTCAAAATCTGAATATATTTTTAAGCTCCAATTGTGTAAGTATTGGATACAACAAATCTATCAATTTTGTATTGCAACTATTCAAATCTGTAAAATTTCATATGCGGCTGTTAAAATCTACAATTTATTTAATTGGTGCAACTAAAATCAGTCTACAACGGAATCGCAATTTTCCAAATTGGTTAAATTTTTAAATGAGATTTCAAATTTGTGAAATTTTCGAATTCAACTGTTAAAATATTTAGTATTTAGTCCTCCAATTGTGAAAGTATTTCAAATTTTTCATATGACAAATCTATCAATTTTTAATTGCAACTATTCAAATGTGTAAAATTTCATCTGCCACTGTCAAAATCTACAATTTATTTAATTGGTGCAACTTAAATCAGTCTGCAACGGAATCGCAATTTTCTAAATTCATTACATTTTTAAATGAGATTTAAAATTTGTAAAATTTTCCAATTCAACTGTCAAAATATTTAGCTCCAACTGATACTAGATCATAATTATCTGTGATCTGATACTAGATTGATACTAGATCATAATTATCTGGTATATTTTTTTAACAAAAAGTTACATACGTGTACTAGAAAGACATGGAATCTTATAAGCAGCCTTTTGTCAAATAAATCTGAAAAAAATTATGCATTTGTCACGGATTTTTTCAAAATAGAGTTGATGAAATTTTCTCAAATTTATGATTAACAACCAGGCCACACTGTATGAACGTACATTTTTTTTAATAATTTTCTGCCAAAAAGACTATTTTAAAAAAATGCCTGGCCAACTAAAATATTGTATGTGTCCTTTCTATTAAATATTTTGGGGCCTCCTGATCTACACTATACTAATATAACTGCAAAACCTATATTCCCACATAAAATATTCAATATGATTCATCTCTTCCGCGATTTTAAGGTAACAACGAAAACGAAAAACTGCAGTACAGCACAAATGATTCACTTCGGGGGAGTTGCCCTGAAACTTTATGGAAAACGCGGCGCTTTACGGCAAATGAAAGTTAGGAAATAAAAATATACTTTTACGATGCACTGCATGTATATGTGTGTGTGCTCACTGCGGACTCATAATAAAAAGGCTGCTAGTAAAACCGCTGTAAAATTCCCTTTATTGTCCTTCCTGTGTTTTTATTTCGTGCACGTCGTCCGAGTTTATCAGACGCAGAAATCGGTACGTGTTGCGTTCCGCGGTTCGACAAGGGATAATCATAATTTCCGAGGGCATCGATGTAGGTCAGATACGTTTGTGTTTCCATATTTGTTCCGAGGAACCGCCTGCGAGGCATAATGTCCGTCGTTTTTAGCAATGCAGATAGGCACAAGGGAAATCTCGTAACCAAAGTGGTGGTATAATAAAAATGTATAAGCCTGATTATAATTTTATTATACATGCCACATTTGTTTTGCTGGAAACTGCCTCTTCAAAACCTTTGAGTACCTTGTAATTTTAAATATTTGTACATTTGGATATCATCTCCGCGGACAACTGGATACCGGTTTCGGCCTGGTGGGTCTCGTCAGTCCATGCGTCTGGAGTTAATATTTTTAATTATCTTCATTATCTTAAACTGCGTTAAACTATGCGCAACATAACCAATGGATGGGCATAAATGTACAATAGTTTCTGTATTATGAAAACGATAACACATTTTCGTAATGATCTGCGTGTAAATGCTGCTGAATAAAGATACCTCGGGCAAATTATAGTGCAATTTCCGGCGAAATGTGTGCACAACTCCACGTTTCCAACAGGCAAAATTCGCATACAGAATTACATAACGTTCGGAACCACGACGCCAACGCTTCTCCTTTATGGTCATCCAGCTCGCTATTGCACATTAATGAGAACGCCCAAACCCCCACGTTTTCGCGACGACCGACAGTAAAATTTCCGTGCGATAATGAGAGTTTTCGCGGCCCTGACCTTAACACTTCGCGGCGAGTGATCCTTGGCAGTTTTTCAAAGCCAAATTTAAATCCTCGGGCAATTGCAGGCGATGATGTGCCATGTTCCCTACGCAACTATGTTTAAGTGTTAACTGGCAGGGCGTTGGAGCCGTTAATAGGCGTTAGTCGGAATTGATAAGATCTAAATTATTCGCTTTATTAAATTACGGCCACGCTTTTATGTTGTGTGGAAAATTGTTGCGTGGGGGATGCAAATTAGGGCCGAGGCACTTCATTAAAGTTTCCTTTTTAAATATTGCAACGTTAAAAGTTAATTTTACAGCGCATTAGTCGTCTATTAACGAAGGCAGCACAGCCCTATTAGAGGTATTAAAATAAACAATTTCAATTAATTACCCATCAAACAATACACAAGCCAATTTTTAATAAAATACTAATGGGGTGCTTTCTACTATAATTAGAAATAAAATGTAATATTGCTCAAGCAATTAAAATTTCATTTTAGTTAATGGAAACATAATTGATAATAAAACTGGGAATAAAATTCTTGGAGGAATTATAATTTTATTTCATTTATATTCCTTATTGAAAAAAAAAAACAATATTTTGATCTAAATAAACAGTTCTTTGCTATTCAAATACCCATAAACACTTAATTAACGGTTTTAGATTTATTACAAGCTTTAACAATTTATTACTACGAGAAAAGCAAACTACAGGCAATGGAAATTAAGTTTTTGAGAAGAGTAAGAGGAGTAACAAAGATTGACAAGATAAGAAATCCTGACATTAGGGAAGAACTACAAATAGGATATTTGGAAACTTTTATAGAAGACAAATGAGCTGGTGGGGTCATCTACAAAGGTTAAAAAAGAGACCAGTCAAGAACGTATAGGAAGCAAGAAACTTTGGAAACTTTTATTGAGAGAAGACAAGTAAGCTGGTGGGGTTATCTACAAAGGATAGGAAAAGAAAGGCCAGTCAAGAAAGTATGGGAAGCAAGAGGCGGAAGACAAAAAGGGAGAGGAAGTCCGAGAAAAACATGGGACCAGAACATGATCGAGATACTGAAGAAAAGAGAAAAAACCTGGACGGAAGCAAGAGTACTAGCAAGAAATAAGAAATAACGGACTAAATTTGTATATGAGATAGTTTAAACTAAACAAAAATGTAACAATATGAAAAACTTCCCTACACCATTCTGTGGTAAAAAGGAGTATGATTATATATACTATGAAATAATATATAGGGAGTTCCATTAAAAAAAAAAAAAAAAACAGTGGTGCAGTTTGCGAATATTGGTAACCCTGTATGATATAGAAAGTTACGTGTCAAATGAAAATTTATTATTGAATTTAGATGTTTATACAAAAATTATGCGATTTGATTAATGTTTTCTACTCTTATTGAAGGAGCTAGTAAGCTAGCTTAGTAGTAAGACCAAGCTAGCTTACTCGCTCCATCAATAAGAGTAGAAAATATTAATAAAATTGCATACATTTTTGTATAAACATCTAAATAACATGAAAACGCTTAGGTTTCAATCGCAATTATCTTATATCATTTCAATTGTATAGTAACTCAGGATCCAAATAAGCAAAGATATATAGGGAGTTTAAAAAAAAAACTTAGTCTGTAACTTTTATATGAACCATCCTTTATAAATGTCAATATTTTTATGAAGTACAACTCATTATTGCATACAACTTTTGTATAAATCAATTAAAATCAAAAATAAAATAGGGAGTTTAAAAAAAAACGTAGTTTGTAACTTATATATCAACCATCCTTTATAAATTTCAATATTTTTATGAAGTACAACTCATTATTGTACACAACTTTTGTATAAATCAATTAAAATCAAAAAATGTAACACAATGTAAAAAATCCTTACACAATTCTGTGGTATGAAACTTTTGCTATACTCCAAAATTAGATAGGAAGGTACTTGTTTTCATTAAATTTTGTGCAATTTGAATAAACGATGCTCCTCGAACACATTTGTTCAATATATAACTTTTTCGTCCAATTTATTTGAAAAATCGAGGAATTTTGTTTAATTTTGTAATATCATCGATAAATTTTGCTGATATGCGTCCTCTCGGTGCCGACTCAACAGTTTTTATTAAATTTATGATGCCATCGATAATTTTTAATTGAATAGATAATCGACAATTTTCGTTCAATGCATAATATCTTCGACGACTTTTAATGAACTTATGAGCACATCAACAGTTTTTGTCGAATTTTTAACATCATAGTTTGACATTTTGACATTTTCTGTTTGATGAAAGAATTTACAATTTTCCTTGAATCTATAAAATCATCGATCGTTTTTGTTGATTTGATGACGTTATCAATTTTTTTTTGTTAACTGAAACTAATAGTCTTATACTAATAGTCTAAATCACTTTTTTCTCGTCCGTTTTTAAGCCTGATTTATCTGATACCTGATCTTCCTTTATTTCTGATTCGTCAGATTTAATGTGGAATTCCCAGGTGACCGTTGGAACCAATAAATCAATCGTTATCTGAATCGATTCCTGGGCAGCTTCATTAAGTAACGTCTGATGATGAAAAATAGTATATAAATTAGCATTTGATTAATTCTTATAACATTGCCATAGATAACTTTTGCAGAATTTATGATTTCACCATTATTTTTTTGTGGATTTTTTATGCCTCTGATATGTTTTATTCAATTTGTGATGACACCCATAATTTTTATTCAAATTTATTTCAATAATCAATATATCATTCACAAATCTTGCTGAATTTAATATGCGACCATTCCTTGATGAAACAACGGTATTATTAAATTTACGATGCCTTCATCAATGTTTAATTAAATAATCGACAATTTTCGTTGAATGCATAATATCTTAGACGACTTTTAATGAACTTATCAGAATATCAACCATTTCTGTCGAATTTTTAACATCATAGCCAATTTTGATAAAATAATTTACAATTTTCATTATATCTTTAAAATCTTCGACCATTTTTGTTGATTTTATGACGTAATCAACATTTTTTTGTGAGCTGAAACTAGTAATCTTATCAACTCTTATCGCATTGCCTTTGATAAGTTTTGCTGAATTTATGATGTTACCGATCTCTTTACTTCAATGAATTTTTGTCAGTGATAAGTTTCGTGGAATTTGCGATGACATCGATAATTTTTATTAAATAATAATTGCTATTAATTGGTCAATATTGGAGGCATCTACTTCGCGATACATGATGAAATTAAATAAAACACACACATTTCTTGGTTTATATCACACTCTTTATTAAAATTAGTGACTATAGTTTCAATCACGTTCTGATCATTATCAAACTCTAAGTTAAAGAAAAGTTAATGATAAATTTGATGATATATTATAAATTCGTCAAAAATGATCGTATTGAAGAAAGAATGTCGATGAAGGCATAAAATCCCAAACAATTATTAAATAAAACAAACACTTTTCTTTGTTTATATCGCACTGTTTATTAAAATTAGTGACTAGAGTTTCGATCCCGTTCTGATCTTAGAGTTTGACTGAGAGTATGATAATGATCATAACGTGATCGAATCTATAGTCACTAATTTTAATAAACAGTGTGATATAAATACTTCAATAATAATTGTTATTGATTTTATTTTGAATTTATGATGTTATTAATATCTTTAGTTGAATTTTGATGTCAGTGATAAATGTCGATAAATTTTGTTAAACTTGCGATGCCATTGATAATTTTTGTTGAATAATCGACAATTTTTATTGAATTTGTGATCTCATCGATCATTTTCATATCTCAAGAATTGACGTATCAATAGCAATGTTTTTTTGCTCTACTTTTATTGTATCAATAGCCATCTCAAATATTGCTGGTTTTTAGCAATATCTCAAGAATAGACGTATCACTATCAATGTTTATTTTTCAATAACCCATTGTATTAATAGCCATCTCAAATAATGCTCGTATTTAACAATATCTCAAGAATTGACGTATCAATATCAATGTTTTCTTACTCTATTTTTATTGTTTTAATTGCTATCTCAAATATTGCTAGTATGTATATAGTAATACTTATCTCAAGAATTGACATATGAATTGCAATGTTTTTTTTTTCTTCCATATTCTATTGTATAAATAGCCATCTCAAATATTGCTGGTTTTTAGCAATATCTCAAGAATTGACGTATCAATAGCAATGTTTTTTCTTCAATTTCTATTGTATTAATGGCCATCTCAAATATTGCTGGTATTTAGCAATACCAGCAACGACCATGGTGAGCCTTATTATTACTGGTATTGAGCAATATTTCAAAAATTGACATATCAATATCAATGTTTATTTTTCAATAATCTATTGTACTAATAGCCATCTCAAATATTGCTCGTATTTAGCAATATCTCATGAATTGACGTATCAATATCAATGTTTGTCCTCTAATTTTATTGAATTAATATCTATCTCAAATATTGCTAGTATTTAGCAGTACTTATCTCAAGAATTGACGTATCAATAGCAATGTTTTTTTTCCGTCAAATTATACATATTGTATTAATAGCCATCTCAAATATTGCTGGTATTTAGCAATTCTTATCTCAAGAATTAAGGTACCAAAACCATTGTTTTTTTTTCTTTCAAATTATATTGTATTAATAGCAATCTCAAATATTGCTGGTTTTTAGCAATATGTCAAGAATTGACGTATCAATATCAATGTTTATTTTTCAATAATCTAATGTATTAATATCCATCTCAAATATTGCTCGTATTTAGCAATATCTCATGAATTGACATAATTGAAAATATCTCAAATATTGCTGGTATTTAGCAATTCTTATCTCAAGAATTAAGGTATCAATAGCATTGTTTTCTCTCTCAAATTTTATTGTATTAATAGCCATCTCAAATAT
This sequence comes from Othius punctulatus, assembly GCA_951805005.1. Lineage (NCBI taxonomy): Eukaryota > Metazoa > Arthropoda > Insecta > Coleoptera > Staphylinidae > Othius > Othius punctulatus. The sequence continues at coordinate 20,073,842 of OX638145.1, forward strand.
TGCTGGTTTTTAGCAATATGTCAAGAATTGACGTATCAATATCAATGTTTATTTTCCAATAATCAATTGTATTAATAGCCATCTCAAATATTGCTCGTATTTAGCAATATCTCAAGAATTGACGTATCAATATCAATGTTTTTTACACTAATTTTATTGAATTAATAGCTATCTCAAATATTGCTGGTATTTAGCAATACTTACCACAAGAATTGACGAATTGCTATTTATCAATAGCAATTGTTTTCTTTCAAATTCTATTGTATAAATAGCCATCTCAAATATTGCTGGTTTTTAGCAAAATCTCAAGAATTGACGTATCAATAGCAATGTTTGTTTTCAATTTCTATTGTACTAATGGCCATCTCATATATTGTTGGTATTTAGTAATACCAGCAACAACCATCGTGAGCCTTATTATTGCTGGTATTGAGCAATATTTCAAGAATTGACGTATCAATATCAATGTTTTTTTGCTCTAATTGTTTTGTGTTAAGAGCCATCTCAAATATTGCTCGTATTTACTAATATCTCAAGAAGTGACGTATCAATATCAATGTTTTTTACTCAAATTTTATTGAATTAATAGCTATCTCAAATATTGCTGGAATTTAGCAATACTTACCACAAGAATTGACGCATCAATAGCAATGGTTTTTTTCTGTCAACTTCTATTGTATAAATAGCCATCTCAAATATTGCTGTTTTTTAGCAATATCTCAAAAATTGACGGATCAACAGCATTGTTGTTTTTTTCTTCTTCAAATTCTATTGTATTAATGGCCATCTCAAATATTGCAGGTATTTAGCAATACCAGCAACGACCATCGTGAGCCTTATTATTGCTGTTATTGGCAATGCTCAAGAATTGACATATCAATATCAATGTTTTTTTTCCTCTTTTACGTTCTTTATTGTTAGGTGTGCACATTTCCGTGTACAATATTGATATCCCCTTTCTTTATAGTTTCCTGCCTGATGAAGGGCCATCGTCCTAAGTACTTCTTTTACATCAAATATTCGTTTAGTTACAACTTTAGCTAAGCACTGGCCAAAATGAGTACAAGTGCAACGATATTTCGTCTCACGTAATGTTTTATTTCTTCATATGCTTGACAAAAGTTTTCTTTTCGAATCGATGATTTCAACGGAAATATTGGTTTTGCGATTAATTAATGCAAGTTTTTGTAGTAGCAGTAAATTGTTATTGTTGTAGTAAATTGCTGTATATATTTTTCTCGATATACACATTTTATCGAGAGATTATTAGACATTATAGTAGTAATAGTAGTGACTGAGGGATATTATCGTGAGTAAATTGTCATTGTTGTAGTAAATTGCTATCTAATTTTTTCTTGATACACATATTTTATCGAGAGATTATTAGACATTATAGTAGTAATAGTAGTGACTGAGGGATATTATCCTGAGTAAATTGTTATTGTTGTAGTAAATTGCTATCTAATTTTTTCTCGATATACATATTTTATCGAGAGATTAGTAGACATTATAGTAGTAATAGTACTGACTGAGGGTAATATCCCTCAGGATAATATCGGATCAATCGGATATAGGATCAATCGGACCAACGGGGGGGCCTTCATTATAGTATTATGTTTGATTTATCTTGTATTTGTAATGTATATTAAAATGTAGATTTTCGTTAATGAAATAAATTATTAAATATATAAATAAATTTGAAAACCAATAATGTAGGTGTGTAATAAACTTCATACTCCTGCAATTTTATTATTGTTTTCATAGATTTAAAAAAAATCTAAAATATGGTCATTAAAGTTTCAACACCATATGTCGGTTTAACTGACCTACGCTTGGTCGTTATTCGTAGCAATATACGATACCATTAGTGATCGGATGAATCGGATATAGGATCAATCGGATCAATCGGATATAGGATCAATCGGATCAATCGGATCAATCGGATATAGGATCAATAGGATATAGGATCAATCGGATCAATCGGATATAGGATCAATCGGATCAATAGGGGGTCCTTCGTAATAGTATTATGTTTGATTTATTTTGTATTTGTAATGTATATTAAAATGGTTTCCGTTAATTAAATAAATTATTAAATATATAAATGAATTTGAAAAACAATAATGTAGGTGTGTAATAAACTTCATACTCCTAGAATTTTATTATTGTTTTGATGGATTTAAAAAAATCGTAAAATATGCTCATTAAAGTTTCAACACCATATGTGGGATGAACTGACCTACGCTTGGTCGTGATTCGTAGCAATATACGAGACCATTAGTGCTAATTGCAAGTTCATCTTGATACACAGAATATGAATTATATTAAGGATGTTATTCTGTACCGGAAACGCACACTTACTGTAATTACAAGTGGGCATTCTAGAGGAAAAAAGCGGCAGCATTTCAAGTTACGACTATTGTGTATTTTTATTCTTTCTCCGGCGGTGCTTGCGAATGGCACACGCCACACGCACAGGTGGAGGAACCCGCATCCTGCGTGCGTGCAGCATTCCTTCGGAATTGCAGGATGCTGCGAATCCGCGAAAGTGTGTGGAAATTCGCAGGCCGCGTAAATAAAACATCCGGATGGGGCTACACCTGTTCCCGTTTCCGCGCCTGGGGCACGTGAAACATCGGGAATTGAATCAATTTTTCACGCCAGCGCACCTAACCCGACTCTCCCTGTTTTACGGCCAATTACCAATGAGCCAAACAGGTTCATGGGTACGGGAAGTTCGGGTGCACGCTTGGTGATTTGTTTGCTTTGGGACAAAAAAAGGAGCGCTTCCGGTGGGGCTATTTTTAGCGCGGCAGGTTTCCGGCGCGGGACGCTTTCGCGACGGACTCCCGTAGGTGGTGTCAGGGGATGACCAGTGGTACCCGTACAAGACGTGAATTATTCAGCCGAGGACGGATGGACAAAGGCCGGTGGAGATGCAGGTACCTGCCTCGCACCGTCCGGCGAGACACGGTTCGTTTGTTTTCCCCCTTTTGTAGCTCACGCCTTGGGGCGCGCACTGAGAAAAATGAGCATCGATTCGCAGGGTCGCGACCCTCTCCCAAAAGTGCAATTGCACCCCAAGACCAATTTCGGCATCCTTCGCCAGAGGAGTTATCTCGCAGCATTCCCAAGCGCAAGAAGTGGCACACAGCGTGCCGATTACCTTCTATGCATACGACGTGGTCGCGTATCTGCTGGGCCACTAATCCATCAGGTATCAGCTCGATCAGGTCGTAAATCGCATAGATTGATGGATGCACACTCTCGAACCGCTGTATCTCCTGCCTGATGGCCAGGGAATTGTTTAGGAACGGCTGCAGGTGGGCACGTGAATTCATTGCGGTTGCTATCACTAAACGTTAGAGGAGCACGAGCATTGTACACAATTTTTTGACGGCACCAAATTTTTTTTTATTTATTTTTTTTGTTTACAAATTAGCAACAAGTACACACTGGACGCACATTTCCATCACTCATCACAAGAACGTTTAAATCCGCGCGCGAAGACGTGGGCAAAGTGGTATCAGGCGTCTCAGAACGACGCGATTAGACGCCGAAATACTTGACACTTATTGAAAACAAACATTTACAGAGAGGTTAGGACTGCAGCAACCACACTCCCACCAGCATAACCACCATTACTGAAGTTGCAAGCGAAGCGACATAATAAACTGGAGGATGCCGCTACGAACTACGAAACGAGTACAGTCTCCGCCAGAGTATAAAGCAGAAAAGGAGCCTGTCGAACACTCCTTGCTACAAACATTTACAGCGTCCTGCCGACAGTAAAATCGATTTTGTACGTTCTCTACCGAAGTTCCACGATAGAAAACTATACTTGCCAATGAGATCTGTTGGCAGTTCACACCCAGTCCCATACTTATGAATATGCGCAATAGGTGCTAGCAGGGGGCCTCGGAAATCAGGGGGCCACAGAATGAAAGCCCCGCAGCACGTGGGACCGCGCAGGGTTATCATTAGGGGCCCATCGGCCCCCTATTTGTCTTAAGTCTTAAGTCTTATGTCTTAAGATTTGCTTAATAGCAAAAGGGCAAAAGGGGTCCTTCCTGTGTTAAATCTGCGGTGGGGCCCAAACTCTGAAATTTCGCTACAGCCGACTACTTATGTTCACTCCTACTTTTTTTGGTTTTCTGAATATAGATCAACATCATTCAGAATATTTAGAAATTGTAATTATAAACAAGCACAACGAAGAACAACAAAAGAATCAGCATACTAAAGTAAGAAAACAAAACCAAAAATACGAAGAAATAGCGGAAGGAAAAATGACACAGGAAGAAGTAAACGAAGCAGTAAGAAAACTGAAGCTGGGGAAATCACCTGGAATAGACAACATCAAAAACGAACAACTAAAATACATGGGAAATGAGGGAACTGAGCAACTAAAAAGACTATTAAACGAAGTTTGGAAAACAGAAAAAATACCCAAAGACTGGCAAACAGCAGCGAAAATACCGATATGGAAGAAATGAGATAAAAGGGAACGTAATAACTACAGAGGAATTTTCCTATTATGTGCAACAGAAAAGATATACGAGGACATACTGGAAAAAAGAATAAGACAAAAACTAGAAGGGAAACTGGAACCATCGCAGAGCGGATTCAGAAGAGAACATTGCACAATAGATCACCTATTCACAATCAGGAACTTAATAAATGAGCAAGAGAGCTTAATATGAGGGGACAAAGAAAACGAGGTCGACCACAGACGACATGGAGAAGAACCGTGAGGAAAGAGCTTGAACGCCGAAATAAAACATGGAACCAGGCAAAGCACATTGCACAAAATAAAGACAGGTGGAAAGAAATGGTGGATCAACTCTGCGAAGAAGAACAGGAGTAGTTGCAGGAGGAAGACAGTAAAATGGTGACGACAGTTTATTGGTACATCAGTCACAGAAACGTCGAAAGATGCCCTTCACTCCCTGGTGGAGTAATAGGACCAAAGAAGAAGAAGAAGAAGAGAGCACCAGAAACAAATATACATAGCATACATAGATCTAGAAAAAGCCTTTGACAAAATGAACAGAGAATACGTATGGCAGGCACTACAAGAACAACATGGAGGACAAAAACTGATTAGGGCAATAAAAAGTATATATACCAAAACAGAGAACTGTATAAGAACCGGTAACATGAAGTCCAAGAATTTCACAACCATCAACAGTCTAAGACAAGAAGGAGCATTAAACCCATGCCTATTCATAATGGCTACAGATGTGGCAATGAAACACATCAAAGAGAAAAAAAAAAACACACACACACATAGGATACAGGAACCTTAAAGCAATGGAAATCACTGAGTGTATATTTGTAGACGATGTAGCACTAATAGCGAAAAACATTAAGGGCCTAGAAGCAAACATTAAGATATGGAGCGAAGAACTTGCAAAAGCGAGACTGAATATCAACACAGAAAAAACCAAAACAATAAAAATAGGGGGAGGAAAAGAAACAGAAGAAATAACAATAAGCAACACCAAAATAGAACAGACCGAATAAATTAAATACCTAGGGCAAATAATAGGCAGCACAGCGGATCTCTAAGTGGAAATAAACAATAGACTGCAAGCAGCAACAAGAACTCTCCAGACGATACAAAAGATAATACTAAACTACAAGAAGGTATCGAGAAAAACAAAACTAACAATATACAAAGTAATACAAATACCAACACTAATATATGGATGCGAAACTTTGACGCTAAACAGGAGACAAAAAAGTAAGATACAGACACTATAAATGAAGTATCTTAGGCAAATAATAAACAGCACAAGGGATCTCGAAGTAGAAATTAACAATAGACTGCAAGCAGGAACAAGAACTTTCCAGACAATACAAAAGCAAATACTAAACAACAAGAAGATGTCGAGAAAAACAAAACCAACAATATGCAAAGTAATACTAATACCAACACTAATATATGGATGCGAAACGTGGACTCTAAACAGGAGACAAAAAAGTAAGATACAGATACTAGAAATGAAGTATCTTAGGAAAGCATACCAGAAAAGACAGAATCAGAAACGTAGACATAAAAAGAGAACTAGAAATAACAGAACTAAACAAAATAATAGAAGACAGACAGCTGCAATGGTTGGGACACCTACACAAAAGAAAAGACACCAATCAAACAAAAATAATATGACAAACAAAAATAACCGGAAAAAGAAAAGTGGGAAGACCGAAAAAGAAGTGGGACAAATATGTCGAAAATATTATGGAAAGAAGAGGAATATCTATCGCCCAAATGAAGAAAAGCACAGGAAACAAGAAGATCTGGAACCTACTAGTAAAAGAAAATACAAGAAATTGAAAAACTACAATAGTCTACACCCGAAAGTTGTAGGTGTAAGGACACCTACACAAAAGAAAAGACACCAATCAAACAAAAATCATATGGCAAACAAAAATAACCGGAAAAAGAAAAGTGGGATGACCGGAAAAAAGTGGGGCAAATATGTCGAAAATATTATGGAAAGAAGAGGAATATCTAACGCCCAAATGAAGAAAAGCACAGGAAACAAGAAGATCTGGAACCTACTAGCATTGATTATAATACCCTTATAAGGTATTATAATCAATGCTACTAGTAAAAGAAAATGCAAGAAATTGAAAAACTACAATATTCTACACAAAAAAGGGTAGAAGAATTATGACTATAATAATAATTATTATTATTTTAAACAAATTAACAGAATTTAATTTAGATATCCAAAACTGTAGAGGACAAAGCAATGATAATGCTGCCAATATGTCTGGGAAATATTCTGTAATGCAAACCAGAATAAGAAATCACAGTTCTGCAGCGTTTTACTTTCCCTGTAATGATTTGCACAGCTGTTTATTTACTTTGCTGTTTGCTGTTTATTTTGTTTTTTTACTGTTTATTTGCTGTTTATTTACTTAATTAATTTGCATTAATTTGCCTTAAATTAAATAGCAAACTGTGCCGCAGAATCTTCTTCTGCTGCAATTTATTACTTCGATTTTGTCTAAAATTTATTCACGTTTTTCTCTGCATCAGTTAAAAGGTGGAACATGCTATCTGACTTATCCCTCGTGCTAAAGCGGATTAGCGATACTAGATGGTCAGCTAGAGCAGATTCCATACGGGCACTGAAAAGCGGTTATAACCAAATTAAAACAGCACTAAATAAAATTTCAATATCGCCTGATGAAAAAGCAATTTGTCGATTAGAGGCTTCAACATTGGCCAAAAAATTTGATAGTTATGAAACGGCATTATGAACAACACTTTAGCGTAAAATTAAAAAAAAAACAATGCTACTAGCAAATCGCTTCAAGGCCCAAAAATAAATATGTGACCATCTTAATGTGTAAACTTTCGAACACCAGATTTGAAAAATCTCTAAATTTTTATTTTAATTTTTTTTATTTAAACTCGTCGAGACTGTCGAAATCTCTCAACTTTTCCAACAGAACTACAACTACTATTCCAACAGTACAAGTAAACATGTACATTTTCAATTGAAATTGTTCAAATGTATCAATCGAATGTAAATTTTAAAAAAACTGTCATAATTTCGTCTGAAACTCATAACTTTATGATTTTTTTAGCAACGCAACTTGTCATTCTGTATCAAATAGATCTTATACATTCATGAACTGTCATTTTCAAAATCTGCCAATTTTTCTGGCAGATGTACAGTCGTGGCAAAAACACAGCATGTATGAAGTTTTCGAGCACCAGACGTGAAAATCTCTTAAATTTCCAACTCGAAGTCTAGAACTGTCAATATCTGACATTTTTTCCGACAGAACTTTATTAACATGTTACATTTTCAATTGAAATAGTTAAAATTTATCAAATTTTCAAATGCATTTATTTTTTAGCTCCATCACCTAAATTTTATTAGATTTACAACTCTAACAATTGAAATCCATTATATTTTCTTGTCACTCTCAAACTATTAGCATTAGCTGTGAAAATTAGTACAATTTATAACCGCAGCTGTCAAAATCGAACAAAGTACGAAGGGTGCTCCAAATCTGCTATCAAAATTTAGAGTGCACATATCAAAATTTGACAAATGATTACCTCCTGGTGTGAAACTTTGTAAAATTTACACGTATTTGTAAACTTCATACATGCTGTGTTTTTGCCACGACTGTACATCTGCCAGAAAAATTGGCAGATTTTGAAAATGACAGTTCATGAATGTATAAGATCTATTTGATACAGAATGACAAGTTGCGTTGCTAAAAAAATCATAAAGTTATGAGTTTCAGACGAAATTATGACAGTTTTTTTTTAAATTTACATTCGATTGATACATTTGAACAATTTCAATTGAAAATGTACATGTTTAATAATCTGATAAATTTTCAACACACAGCCAATTTATACAGTGGTTCATAAATATCTTCTATGTTTTAATTTTCGTCATAATATATGGCCACAGTTATATCAAGTGTATGATAATATATTCAATTACCGCAACTCTCAAAATATTTTGAACTGTAACTAAGCAGTTTTTAGCTATAGCTCTGAAAATCTCTGAATAACTGACGAAATCTGCCAAATTTTCCAAACCAAACTCATTACATCTTCAATCAAAATCGTAAAAATCTTAACAAGTGTAACTAATCAACAGATTTTAACAAATGCAGTTTAAAATTTGATAAATCTTACCAATTTCAATTGAAAATTTAGCATATTTGAAGAATACTGTTGGAAAATTTGTTGTATTTCGACAGTTAAAGCTGAAAATTTTACTGATTTTCGATCAAAATCATCCTAATCTGTACAGTTGCGAAATTATTTCCAATTTTTCTTATGAGAAATCTCTCATATTTTCTTTCCATTAACTATACAAATGTGTAAAATTTGCATCTGCAACTGTCACGATCTACAATTTTTTTTTAATTGAAACAATTGAAATCTGCAACAAATAAAGCTGTACCCAATGCAAATTTTCCATATTCGTTAAATTTTCAAATGAAACTGTTAAAATTCATGAAATGTTAGCCCTTAGAATTGTTTTATACTTGACACTTTCACATTAAGAACGTCGTATTTCTAATACATTTTCTGTGAAAATTTAACAATTTCTGCATTGTGCATTCTATATTCGCGTTTATGAGCTATCTGAAGATATCTGAAATTTTATTTTCTCAACTACACTTATTACTAAATTCCTACAAAATTGTATGTACAGCTTTTGTACGAATTTAGTAGGAAATGCAGCTGAGAAATTACAATTTCAGATATCTTCAGATAGCTAATAAAAGCGAATATAGCAGACAACTTTGCACATCCAATGAGTTTGATGCATACTTTATGTTTGTGTTCGTGGAAACTTCCATATTCGGCTTAATATTCAGGATTTATAATTAATGAGATAATATATCACTGAATAGATTTTTATAGAATAGGGGATTGACCACAAAATTATGTATATATTGCATATATGGAGAGTTGAAAAAATATGTTAAACATATCGTTCATATATTATTTTTCAATAACAAGTTTGTTGCTGATGTTTATGCTAATATGTTAATATATGTAAAATAGTTTACAAATACCTGTTGGATACCATCAAAAATAATTTGTTTTATTATAATTAAATTCTAATAAAAACTTGCATATTATGTGTTCTTGGTTTTGCCATATTTTCAGCAACTACCAAACAATTCATAAGTTGGATAACAATTATACATGTCACTTCCCTTTTGTCAATTGTGTTTTTTTCGAAAATTTTGGAATTCGAGATGCTTGAGAAAATAGAATTTCGAAGTGGTATTATACAGGGTGAATAGAATAAGTGGTACCTCGGAAACCATAAGCCATAGAGATTCGATTAAATGAGGAAAGAGTTGTCGTTTTAAGAGCTTATGCAAGATATGCTTTTATTTTTTTGAAAAAAGGCCTCAGTTTTTCAGTTATAATTCAAACTTTAATGTTTTCAAATGGCAGTAATAGTTGGATTTGACATTTTTAAAAAGAACAATTTTTCTTTATAGAGATACAAGTTTTGCTATACTTATTTTGATTACAGGCTATCTTCGAAAATTGACTTTATGACAATTATTACTTACTTTGACAAATAAACACGATACAAGACTATTTGTATTATTGAGTGTAGCAAAAACAGTTTGCCATGGAAAACATTTTTCTTTCCTCTTACTACGAGAATTCTATTAATATTTTAATTTTAATTACACTAAATTCTATTCAAATTATACAACGAAAATTCCTGCATCCCATTTATTTACTTACTTACTTATGTATACTTTAATAAATAAATGAGATGCAGGAATTTTCGTTGTATAATTTGAACAGAATTTAGTATAATTAGATTAGAAAAATTAATAGAATGCTCGTAGTAAGAGGAAATAAAATGTTTTCCATTTACTCGGTTTTTGCTACTCTCAATAATACAAATTGTCCTTTATCGTGTTTGTCACAGTAAGTAATAATTTTCATAAAGTTAATTTTCGAAGATGGCGTTTATTTGTCAAAGTAAGTATAGCAAACCTTATGTCGTTATGAGGAGATAAAATGTTCTTTTTAAAAATGTCAAAGCCAACTAAGACTGCCATTGAAAAAAAAGTTTGTATTATATCTCAAAAACTATGTTTTTTTTTTCAAAAAACAAAAACATATCTGCCATAAGCTCTTAAAATAACAACTCTTTCCTCATTTAACCGAATCTCAATGTTTTATGGTTTCCGAGAGCTCAATGCTTAAAATGAAAAAAAAAACTCACCCTATATATGTGTCTTCGAAGTGGTATATATCTGCTATATGTCTGTTTCTATGAGAAGTTGTTGTCACGAAAATTTCAAGGATAGTGCGAATTTACTCTTTTTTACTTTATTCACGTTGTCAATGGTTATAGTGAATAAAGTGAAAATGTAAACATTTTATTCACCCATTCGATTAAAGTGTAGTTTTAACAATGATATTCAATAAACATAATGAGCATTTTAATAATGCGAATTGGAAAAAATAATTAGTGATGTTGGGTCCACCTTTCGTAGTATATCTACATAAATTCATTTAAAAAAAAGTTTCTATTATAACTCAAAAACTATGTTTTTTTTCAAAAAACAAAAGAATATCTGCCATAAGCTCTTAAAATGGCAACTCTTTTCTCATTTAACCGAATCTCTATGTTTTATGGTTTCCGAGTTCTCAATGCTTAAAATGAAAAAAATAACTCACCCTGTATATGTGCGTTCGAAGTGGTACATATCTGCTATATGTCTGTTTCTATGTAAAGTGTCTCATTGTCAGGTGACAACGAAAATTTCAAGGATAGTGCGAATTTACTTTTTTTACTTTATTCACGTTGTCAATGGTTATAGCGAATAAAGTGAAAACGTAAACATTTTATTTACCCATTCGATTAAATTGTAGTTTGAACAATGAGATTCAATAAACATAATGAGCATTTTAATAATTCGAATTGGAAAAAATAATTAGTGATGTTGGGTCCACCTTTCGTAGTATATAAATATCTACATAAATTCCTTTAAAAAAAAGTTTCTATTATAACTCAAAAACTATGTTTTTTTTTCAAAAAACAAAAGCATATCTGCCATAAGCTCTTAAAATGGCCACTCTTTCCTCATTTAACCTAATCTCTATGTTTTATGGTTTCCGGGATCTCAATGCTTTAAATGAAAAAAAAACTCACACTGTATATGTGTGCTCGAAGTGGTATATATCTGCTATATCTCTGTTTCTGTGTGTCAGTCAGTTTGCATTCCCTCTACTTCCTGAACTGATAAAATTGAAAATAAATTTAAAGATTTTTGGAAAAATAATGTAAATTATTGTTTTCTTTCATTTGTGTATAAAAGGAAAATGATCAAAATTTGTGTGTATTTGTCTGTATGTCTGCTATTGTGGATTTATGTATTTTCTGCCTGTCTGTCTATCTGCCTGTATGTATGCCTGCCTGTATGTATGTCTGTACGATATGTCTGTCTGTCTGTCTGTAGGTACTTTACCTCCATCCTACTTGTCTGATTATTTTGAATTAATATTCAACAGCGTTATTCATAAAAATTTAAACCGTGGTTTAAGCCTCGTTTTTATTTGTAAAGTTTACTGACGGAAAGTACTTACAGCCAGTAAACTTACGATGTGTAAACCAGAGAAACGTCTGTGACGAAAGAAACTAAACAAGAAAGTCAGGCATTTATCTGGTTTACACATCGTTAGTTTACTGGCGGCAAGTACTTTCTGCCAGTAAACTTTCCAAATGTAAACGAGGCTTTAGCGGAGTTTTGCAAAGAGTTACCAATGTACCTAACCTTAAACCACCATTAATCCGCGGCTTACATTTTTATGAATAACACTGTAAGATTTTAGGAAAAAAATCGGAGGTGCATTAATTTTTGGCCAAAATCCACCCACCTGAAGTGATCGTTTATATACGTTTTTCACTTTTTTGCTAATATTCCGAAAACTATGAGGTTTGTACACTTATAACTGTAGAAAAATATTTTATATTAAATTTACTAAACTAGTTTTGTTTTTCATAGATTGGCAGAATGACAACTTGATGCGGAATGTGTTTGATGATTTTTTATTTGTTTGCCTGGGTCATGCAATATTATCAAAATTCTTTAGATTTTCTAAATTTTTATAAATAATCTTAATTTGGCTTTTCTAAAATATAATAAATTTTCGGAAAATATTTGAATTGAAGGTTAAGATTTTCTCAAAGTGCATGTTTCTTCAGGCTTTAGGCTCTATTTTTTTATAAATAATCTTGATTTGGCGAGCTTTTCTAAAATATAATAGATTTTCGAAAAATATTTGAATAAACGTTTAAGACTTTCCTAAGCACGTATCTATAGTCCGTACTTAAGCTTGAGTACTACTTACGTCGTATATTTGGTTGCGTGTTTTCTACAAACGTCTGTGGACTGAACGCAACCAAACATACGACTTGAGTCGAACTCATGCTCAAGTACGAACTATAGATACGGGCCTTAGAGTGCTTGTTTCGTTAGGCAACGAAATTTGGCTCCCAAATTTCTTTTTTTTATAATATAAGATTCTTTGCATTGCTATAAATATTATACACTATAAATAAATAAATGAATCAGGCAATGTCATAAGCTGCCCACATCAACAATTTTCTGTCACCTGAGTCATAACACATAAGTTACGAACAAAACAAAATTCTGGTTATTGTGTAATTTAAAGCAATTCTGCAGTAATTTATCGTAAGTAATTTGTATTCAAGTAGTTCCAACATCAATTTAACGTGATAACAATTTGAGGACATCAGAGAACTACAAATTTTGTGATGTCAGGGACATAAACAATTATTACATACACCTGACAGTCTGAATGACCCACTTCCCACTTCCCATTTCTATGTTCTCGTGTGATGTGATTTGAAGTCACGAACAATGATCTTCCCACAGACATCCCCATTCCCCATGCATTTCCGCGGTATGCACTCACGAGGAGAGCGCGAAGTCTGGCAGACGTTCGTCCGGTCCGCGACATAATCCACAATTAATTTCGAACGCCAGATTACCGACGAGATTATGGCCACGTCCTTGGACTTCGAGGTCTGCTAACGTATATCCGATTTTCGCACGGCGGATCCGCTCAGTCGCCGACAGCATCGCGTGCAGATCGAAAACGCCATATCAACAGTGAAGCAGCTTATCCCAATTCTTGTATTAATTATGAGCGACTGGGAGTAACGGTCATTGGCAGCAACCGGTCTTCGCTCTTCACCTGGTTCGTCGTATAAAAAGGCTCTACCGTGCAGACCGGCGACGTCTTCTAGTTCATCCAGGGCACCCTCCAGGTGAGTCCGCTCTGCTCGAGCTCCTCCATCCACAATCTCCGGCCTAATCTTCAATTCGTGCGTGATTTCAGGCGCCAGCGAGATGAAGCCGATAATTGCTTTGTGCTGCCTTCTGGCTTTTGGCTCTTCGGCGTTCGCTGCTGATCCTGAACTTGAGGAGCAGGAGTTGAAGGCCAGAGCGTTCCTCCAGCACTTGAATAGCGAGCGCTTGAAGAACGAACACAGGGAAGCTGTTACTAGTTGGAATTATGATACCAACATCACCGAGTATAACAAGAGGGAAAAGGTATGTTGAATGTTGTAAATAATTATAGACGGCAATTGAACATGGAAAGTTTAGAACGTGTTAAATTAGAATTAAAGAGATAAAAAAAAAATTCAAGAGTTAATTCCTGGCATTGCAACAATTTAATTTGAAGACTCGTACAACTAAATGAAACTGAATGGTACGCAACATATTTGTGAAGCAATTTGATTTGTCTTTTGCCATTTTTACGAAAATGTGTTTTTTTCTTATGTTGGTAGTCACTTAACAACTTTCTTGCGTCCTTACTTAACTACTTTATTACTTCATCGCCAACTTTTTAATCCAGTGGCTTACCAATTACCGTTTTTTTTTGTTTTCGAAAATAAAAAAATTCGCCCTAAATTATTTACATTGCTTCTTATTCATTCATCTTACTATTTCGCATCATGAATTTTCCATCAAACATCCATCAACTGCTTCAATTCTACGTATTTACCAGTAGAACCATTAGAAGTAATAGTTGAATACCAGTGCTAGCATTAGGAAATTGTAATACTAGTACTGGCAGAAGTTTTAATATAGAGATAAGTAGTACCACTACTGGTAGTAGTTGTAGGAGGTTTTGTTGCTGATGACTTGATGAATCACTTAATGGGCGCTGATGGCTCACTCCTTGATGTCGGACTCCTTCCCGCTAAAACCCCTCTCTTAATCACTTAATGGGCACTGATGACTCACTCCTTGATGTCGGACTCCTTCCCGCTAAAACCCCTTTCTTTTTCGTTTCTTTATGATATATATGTTGTAGGAATTAGTAATAGCATTGATTATAATATAATTGATTATAATAGTTTTGGTATTAAATATGTGAGAGAATCAAAAGTATAACTTTTTGCATTGACATGTTGGGATAGCTATTACTGAAATTTTTGAAAATTAATGAATTGAATATTAAATAGTAGATATGTGTTCAGTATACCTGAAACCACCATTCCTGAAAATTTAACAACGTTTCAATATGAAATAAATGAGAAAATCAAAAGTATAACTTTCTGCATTCACATGTATGGGATAGCTATTACTGAAATTCCTGAAAATATATTAATTGAATATTTATTCCTTGATATGTGTTCAGTATATCTGAAACTACCCTTCCTGAAAATTTGATAAAGTTTCAGCATTAAATTAGTAAGCAAATCAAAAGTATAGCTTTCAGGATTGCCAAGGTGGGTTACCTATTTCTGATATTCTTGAAAATTTATTAATTGAATATTTATTACTAGATATGTGTTCAGTATACTTCAAACTACCTCTCCTAAAAATTTAACAAAGTTTCAGTATTAAATAAGTGAGAAAATCAAAAGTATAACTTATTGCATTGCCATGTATAGGATAAGTATTTCTGATATTCCTGAACATGTATTCATTAAATATTTAATACTAGATATATGTTCAGTATAGCTGAAACTACCCCTCCTGAATATTTGAGAGAGTTTCAGTATTAAATAAGTGACAAAATCAAAAGTATAACTTTCTGCAATGACATATATGGGATATCTATTACTGAAATTCCTGAAAATTTATTAAATGAATATTTAATACTAGACATGTATTTAGTATACCTGAAATTACCCTTCCTGAAAATTTGACAAAGTTTCAGTATTAAATAAGTAAACAAGTCAAAAGTATAGCTTTCAGGATTGCCAAGATGGGTTAGCTATTTCTTAAATTTTTGAAAATTTATATTAAATATTTACCACTAGATATGTGTTCAATATACCAGAAAGTACATTTCCTAAAAATTTTACAAAGTTTCAGTATTAAATAAGTGAGAATATCAAAAGTATACCGTTTTGCATTGACATGTATAAGATAGGTATTACTGAAATTCCTGAAAACTTCATAATTGAATATTTAATACTAGATATATGTTCAGTATATCTGAAACTACCCCTCCTGAAAATTTGATAAAGTTTCAGCATTAAATAAGTGATAAAATCAAAAGTATAACTTTCTGCATTGACATGTTGGGATAGCTATTACTGAAATTTTGGAAAATTAATGAATTTAATATTAAATAGTAGATATGTATTCAGTATATCTGAAACCACCATTCCTGAAAATTTAACAAAGTTTCAATATGAAATAAATGAGAAAATCAAAAGTATAACTTTCTGCATTGACATGTATGGGATAGCTATTACTGAAATTCCTGAAAATATATTAATTGAATATGTATTCCTAGATATGTGTTCAGTATATCTGGAACTACCCCTCCTGAAAATTTGATGAAGTTTCAGCCTTAAATAAGTGAGAAAATCAAACGTATAACTTTCTGCATTGACATGTATGGGATATCTATTACTGAAATTCCTGAAAATTTATTAATTTAATATTAAATACTAGACATGCGTTTACTATACCTGAAACTAGCCCTCCTGTAAATTTGACAAAGTTTCAGTATTAAATTAGTCAGCAAATCAAAAGTATAGCTTTCAGGATTGCCAAGGTGGGTTACCTATTTCTGAAATTCTTGAAAATTTATTAATTGAATATTTATTACTAGATATGTGTTCAGTATACTTCAAACTACCTCTCCTAAAAATTTAGCAAAGTTTCAGTATTAAATAAGTGAGAAAATCAAAAGTATAATTTTCTGCAATGACAGGTATGGGATATCTATTACTGAAATTCCTGAAAATTTATTAAATGAATATTTAATACTAGGCATGTATTTAGTATACCTGAAATTACCCCTCCTGAAAATTTGACAAAGTTTAAGTATTAAATAAGTAAGCAAGTCAAAAGTATAGCTTTCAGGATTGCCAACATGGGTTAGCTATTTCTAAAATTTTTGAAAATTTATAAATTAAATATTTACCACTAGATATGTGTTCAATATACCAGAAAGTACAATTCCTAACAATTTTACAAAGTTTCAGTATTAAATAAGTGAGAAAATCAAAAGTATAACGTTTTGCATTGACATGTATAAGATAGGTATTACTGAAATTCCTGAAAATTCCATAATTGAATATTAATACTAGATATATGTTCAGTATATCTGAAACTACCCCTCCTGAAAATTTGACAAAGTTTCAGTATTAAATAAGTCAGAAAATCAAAAGTATAACTTTCTGCATTGACATGTATGGGATATCTATTACTGAAATTCCTGAAAATTTATTAAATGAATATATAATACTAGACATGTATTTAGTATACCTGAAATTACCCCTCCTGAAAATTTAAATATTAATATTATAATCAATGGTAATAGTATTAGTAATAGTAGTTGTAAAATAATTAGTGATGTTGGGTCCACCTTTCGAAGTACAGAAGTAACTACAGAAATTCATATCAAGCTATAGTAATGACTTATTTTTTCATTGAAGTAAATCGTTTATAACAAAGTAACACAATCTAATTCTTCATTTACCTGTAAATATACTTCTCATGATATTAAGTGTATGATAATATATTCAATTACTGCAAGTGTCAAAATATTTTGAACTGTACCTAAGCAGTTTTTAGCTGTAGCTCTGAAAATCTCTGAAAAACTGACGAAATCTGCTAGATTTTCTAAACCGAACTCTCAAAATTCGTTAAATTTTCAATCAAAGTTGTCAAAATCTTAACAGGTGTAACTATCAACAGATTTTACACATGCATTTGAAAATTTGATAAATCTTATGAATTTCAATTGAAAATATAACATATTTGAAGAATTCTGTTGGAAAATGTGTTGTATTTCGACACTTGGAGTTGTAAATTTGCCAGATTTTCGATCAAAATCGTCCAAATCTGTACAGACATGTTACATTTTCAATTGAAATTGTTAAAATGTATCAACTTTTCAAATGCATTTATTTTTTTATCTCCACCAGCTAAATTTTATCATATTTACAACTGTAACAATTGAAATCGTTATATTTTCTTGTCACTCTCAAACTATTGGCATTAGCTATGAAAATCAGTACCATTAATAACTGCAACTGTCAAAATCGGACAAATTCCGAAAAGTGCTCCAAATCTGCTTTCAAACTTTTGAGTTCATATATCAAATTTTGACAAATGATTACCTCCAGTTGTGAAAATTTGTCACATTTACACATAGGATACTAATAATATAATCAATTTTCAACAACACACTGAAAATTTGTACTGCGGTTCATAAATATCTTGCATGTTTTTATTTTCGTGCATAATATATGGCCACAGTCATATTAAGTGTATGATAATATATTCAATTACTGCAACTGTCAAAATAATTTGAACTGTAGCTAAGCAGTTTTTAGCTGTAGCTCTGAAAATCTCCGAAAAACTAACGAAATCTGCCAAATTTTCCAAACCGAACTCTCAAAATTCATTAAATTTTCAATCAAAATCGTCAAAATCATAACAGTTGTAACTATTAACATATTTTACAGATGCATTTGAAAATTTGATACATCTTATCAATTTCAATTGAAAATTTAACATGTTTGAAGAATTTTGTTGGAAAATTTGTTGTATTTCGACACTTGGACTTGGAAATTTGATAGAGTTTCGATCAAAATCTTCCAAATCTAAACAGTTGTGGAGTTAATTAAAAAAATTCTTATGATTCTCTCTTAATCTATCATGTTTTCTATTGCAACTATCAAAATGTGTAAATTTTTTATCTGCAACTGTCACGATCTACATTTTATGTTTTGAATATGTTGGACTAACTATAATTTTGAAATAAAATGTTATTTTTTTGATGTTGGAGTAAGATATATTTTTATCGTATTTTTTTCTGTGATTCTTCGATTTAACTATAATTTTGAAATTAAATGTTATTTCTATCATCGATAGCCTGAAGTTTTATTGGAAAACCATAAAATATCCAAAAATATACATATACAAATGTTCTTCTTGATTAATGCTTTATTATTGCATCACCAAAATCTTTTGACATTGGTAATATAACTGTGGTTTTAGTTGAAATATCTAAGTTACTACAAAAATACGATAATGATGATGCATACAATTTTAATATTGTTGGTAACCTAAAAAAAATTTATAATTTATAATTATAATATAATAATTTTTATAATTAATTTTTCATTAATTAGTCTTTTTATTTGAAGTCATTCCACGTCTTTGATGACTAAATGAAATTACAAAACATGTTTCATTGTTTGAGTAATTAATCATTTAATTATGTAATATTAGATAAATATGTACCTATCCACATATTCAAAAATCAATATTTATACCAGTAAGTTAAAAAATTGACAATTAACATAAAATAACTGTACAAACTTTTTACTAAAGTTCAGATTCCGGAAATTCTATTAATACATTTACATATTTCAATTATTGAAATATAATGTATACCAGTGAATTAAATAACACATAGGAATAACAATTTAAAAGTATAGTTGAGATTTTGGAAATTCAATTTTAAATGTTTCAATTCTTGTAATTTTGAGGATTTGAATAATACATATAAAACGTGTTTAAATCTTTCCTTACGGTTAGAAAATTTAAATTTCTAAATGTTATTAATTAAATATATCTTAGAAATCTTTTTTCTTTTTTTTCCAATATAATTTAAAATTAATAAAAGTTAATGATTATTCTTAATTATTATAAAAGTAAAACTTATTCAAATTATTAAGATATGCGAATGCAACAATGGAATCATTTAAATTTGATTTTTTTTAGTTGAGTACAATTACTTTATGTCCAATATTCAATTGAGTAATTTATACTATAAGTTTTAAGAACTTAAGTTATAAGTTTTTAGAACTAATAAATCAGTCTTCAGCTTTCAGTTGGAAGTGAGGTAGCTGCTGAAATGAAGAAGCAATGGGAAGAAGTGATCAAGTTCGATTGGAGGAGCTTCAAGGACAGTGACGTAAAGAGGCAATTCAAGCTGCTCTCTGTTTTGGGCGATGCCATCCTTCCGGCAGACAAATACAAGAAGTACATCAAAACTATAGCAGATATGGAACAGATTTACTCAACAGCCACAGTCTGTTCTCTCGAGGATCCCGAAAAATGTGATTTGGCACTGGAACCAGGTGAGCTAAGTCAAAATTCTGGTATAATTACAACATATTATACAAACATAAAATATTTTCTTATTGTATAATTCTCCTAGATGTATAGTCGACCCAAAAATCTAAGAATATTACGACTTTGACTTTTAAGTATTTTATGGGGGTTTTATTTGGTGTTGCCATAAAATCAGCGCTAATACTGGCTTTGGGTCTTTATACATTATACGAATGTATAAGATCTGAAATCAATTTATAAAAATATATACAAACATACATTCTGTATTGTATATATAATTAAACTTATATAGACATATATAGAATATTACAATTAATTTTTGTTATAGTTTCATCCATTTTTTCCTCCATTAAAGAAGGAAGAAAATAATAAAAAAGATTAAAATTAATATTTGAAAATATGTTGGATTTTTTTTATATTAATATAGGTAATAAGCACTAGATTTTTTCATAAATCTATTTTTGTCATAATGCCACATCCTCTATTAAAAACTGAATTACTTAATTTAACAAGTATACATAAAACATTGAAATGGTAATCAAGCATCAAAGCTTAAACACAAACAAATAAAAAATTCTCTACCATTTCGCTGAACAAGATAAAACGTATAAAGTTAATAGCTATGTACATAAGGTAGATATTTTGTCAAAATGTTTACATGTATCAACATTTTAATGTTCAGATAGATATTTTGTCAAAATATTTACATGTATCAACATTTTAATGTTCATGTAGATATTTTGTCAAAATATTTACATGTATCAACATTTTAATGTTCAGATTTGACTGAGATCCTGATCAATTCTCGCGATGAGAAGCTGCTGAAACATGTTTGGGTGGAGTGGAGGAACGCCGTTGGCCCAAAGGTGAAGCACATGTACAAAGAATTCGTGGAGCTCCAGAATGAAGCGGCTCGCCTCAACAACTTCACTGATGCTGCCGAATTCTGGCTCAATGACTACGACACCAAAGATATGAAGGAGCAGGTTGAAGCCCTTTGGAACCAGCTGAAGCCCTTCTATCTGCAGATGCACGCCTACGTTAGGCACAAGCTGAGGCAGAAATATGGTGATGTCGTTTCTGAGAAGGGGCCGATTCCTGCTCATCTTTTGGGGAATATGTGGGCCCAAACCTGGAATGTTTACGAGGACACCAAGCCGTTCCCGGAGAAGAAGGCTGTTTCTGTCACCGATGAAATGGTCAAGCAGGTAATTTTATTTGTACAAATTTATGGCTTGTTAACTTGTTCAAATTAAAAAAAACTATCATGGAACAAATTCATGCAGGTATTTTTTTATTAATAAATTATAAATCATTTGTTTCAGGCCAAAAGCCTGAAAAATATTTCGAAAATATAAATCAACTAAAATATAATCATTTAACCCCCAGTTTTAAATCTTGGATTATCTTTGTTCGTAATTGTGGATTATCTTTGTTCGTGGTACCATTGTGGGAACAATGGTACTAATGCTAGGTAAATGTACCACGAACAAAGATAATCCATAATTGTAAAGCTGGGCCTAGAACAAAGAAGTTCAATTTGGTTAGTTCTGAAAATTAATTAATAAATTAATAAATTCATATCTGAAAATTGAATATAAATAGCAAAAAATTATCAAATTGAAGATGTTGGTAATAATAAGGAAAATAATTATGATGCTTTTAATTTTCAATAATTGGTATTCAATTTACAACTATATTATTGTTCAAATCGCTGTAAGTATCACTATTATCATATACTATGATAATAATAAAATACTTTAACTTTGTTTAATTATCACTTTTAATAATTATGATTCACGCTAATATTGTTTTACTTTTATAGTGAATTTTAGTAAAGAAACTACTTCCGAAATGACTATTACTACTATGAGTATTTCTACTATTACTATTACTATTAATAATTTCATATGGATTTTTGACTAAAATATATTGGAAATGTATTATATAGAATGTAAATTGTCTCTTCTTTTGTAGGAATACGACCATATAAAAATCTTTAAGACAGCAGAGGATTTCTTCACTTCGTTAAATTTGACGCAAATGCCGGAACTGTTCTGGAAGCAGTCAGTACTGAAGAAGCCCACTGATAGGGAATTTACTTGTCATGCAGCAGCCTACGATTTTTATGACGGTGAAAACTTCAGGTGAGATTTTTGTTTATAAATATTTCATTAAGCCAGTAAACCAAGTAAATATATGGAGAGTTTTCTAGATTACAATGCTAACGAATATTCTACCTGAACGTACGTTAGGTTAGGTTGGTCAAGATTAGGTTAGCTAAGATTAGGTTAGATTTGCTTTTTTACAAAATATTTAGTATCATGAAGGAATACTGAATTAGTTATAGAAGTAATCAAATTTTGAAACCCAGAAAATGTAATAATCCCTTTTGGATTTCGGTTATAAAATATACCTACACCAACTCACAGGGTGTCCCATGACATGCTAATATTTAAGGGTGTAATTTCTCAGGTCATTTTATGAAGACAATTTCATATATCCGCAACGGCTCAAATTTTTTGCTACAGGGTTCTGAAATATTTTTTTAAATCGTTATGTTTTTAAATATCTCTTTTCATATTGATGAATAAATTTTGAATACATAACGATGTAAAAAAATATTTCAACACCCTGTAGCAAAAAAATTAAGCCGTTGAGGTTATATGTTCATATGAAAATTTCTTCATAAAATGACCTGAGGAATTACACCCTTAAATATTAGTACGTCATTAAGGAACACCCTATATATGTGTAGGTATATTTAAAAAACAAAATCCAAAAGGGATTATTACATTTTCAAGTCATTAAGGATCATTAAGGAACACCCTGTATAAATAATATCAGGAAATAAATGCTTATTATATTATTCATTAACTGCATTAATATTGTCTATAATACACAAGGAAATAAGTGCATATTATATTATTTATTAACTACATTAATCTTGTTAATAATACACAAAGACATGCAGATTTCTATTTTTTTTAATAATATGAGTACTACAGATATATTGTATGAAATTACATCCAAAGCTACAAAATAAAATACGGATATCAATGAATTTGCAAACAATTTCATCTCTGAGATTTCTTGGGATTACAGCTTTTAACATAACGAAGATAATGATTAAAGATATTGGTTTCTGAATGAAGAGCAATTTATGTCGTTTTCCTATTTTGGATGTGACGTATAAAAATGCAACTTCCCAACTGTATCATTGATAAAGAACTAAAATCAATAACATCAGCTAAATAACTGCAATAGCTAATAATAATAAGATAGACACAAACGAATTTCAACTGTAAGATAATTTGCGATTAAAGCAAAAACATAAAAGAGTGATAGATTGATTTCATACAAATTCAAATATTTTGAATTTTAATCTTCAGCTTAACTATAATTTGTTTATACTTTGTGATAATCATTCAAATATTTTGAATTTTAAACTTCAGCTTAACTATAATTTGTTTATACTTTGTGATAATGGACAATCAAAACAAATATGCCATAAACATATCTGTTTTATAGCCCCAACTGTTAATCTTGTGCAAAAAATAATCTGTACTCATTTTACATTTTATGGTTTCGGTTCAATTTTGAAGATTATTTTTGTAGATTTATCCACACTTAAAAAGAACTCAGGATGGGGCCTAAAATTATTTTTGTTTGTGGACGTATCTGTATCTGTATAATATGAATTAGGAAAATTTTTGCCCAGAAACCAATTTTGCCAAAATTGATTTCAAAGAAATTCAAATATTTTGAATTTTAAACTTCAGCTTAACTATAATTTGTTTATACTTCGTGATAATGGACAATCAAAACATATATGCCATAAAATGATCTGTGTTTTATAGCCCCAACTGTTAATCTTGTGCAAAAAATAATCTATACTCATTTTACATTTTATTGTTTCGGTTCAGTTTTGAAGATTATTTTTGTAGATTAATCCACATTTAAAAAAGAACTCAGGATGGGGCCTAAAATTATTTTTGTTGTGGACGTATCTGTATCTGTATAATATGAATTAGGAAAATTTATGCCCAGAAGCCAATTTTGCAAAAATTGATTTCAAACAAATTCAAATATTTTGAATTTTAAACTTCAGCTTAACTAAATTTGTTTATACTTTGTGATACTGGACAATCAAAACAAATATGCCATAAAACGACCTCAGTTTTATAGCCCCTACTGTTAATCTTGTGCAAAAAACAATATATACTGTATATCTCATTTTACATTTTACTGTTTCGGTTCAATTTTGAAGATTATTTTTGTAGATTAATTCACAATTAAAAAGAACTCAGGATGGGGCCTAAAATTATTTTTGTCTGTGGACGTATCTGTATCTGTATAATATGAATTAGGAAAATTTTTGCCCAGAAACCAATTTTGTCGAAATTGATTTCAAACAAATTCAAATATTTTGAATTTTAAACTTCAGCTTAACTATAATTTGTTTATACTTTGTGATAATGGACAATCAAAACAAATATACCATAAAATGATCTGTGTTTTATAGCCCCAACTGTTAATCTTTTGCAAAAAATAATCTATACTCATTTTACATTTTATTGTTTCGGTTCAGTTTTGAAGATTATTTTTGTAGATTAATCCACATTTAAAAAAGAACTCAGGATGGAGCCTAAAATTATTTTTGTTGTGGACGTATCTGTATCTGTGTAATATGAATTAAGAAAATGTATGCACAGAAGCCAATTTTGCCAAAATTGATTTCAAACAAATTCAAATATTTTGAATTTTAAACTTCAGCTTAACTATAATTTGTTTATACTTTGTGATAATGGACAATCAAAACAAATATGCCATAAAATGATCTCTGTTTTATCGCCCCAACTGTTAATCTTGTGCAAAAAACAATCTATACTATATATCTCATTTTGCATTTTATTGTTTCGGGTCAATTTTGAAGATTATTTTTGTAGATTAATCCACAATTAAAAAGAACTTAAGATGGGGCCTAAAATTATTTTTGTTTGTGGACGAATTTGTATAATATGAATTAGGAAAATTTATGCTCAGAAGCCAATTTTTGATCGTACCAACTTAAAAATAAAACTAAAATGCTACCTCGAAAACGTCAGCAAAAATGATATAAATTAATCATAAGTAATGGAAAATTAATGAGAAAAAGTTAGTTTGTAGAAATTATTCAAATGAATTGCAAAAATTTCTTCATAGCACATTTTTTTGTGATTTCTGTATATGCAAATAATAATAATAATAACAACTTAACAGTTGTATGGATAATAATAAATTATAATTTATATTATTTAAGTGGCTTACAATTATTAGTCTACCTATACTCTGTTCCATTTTTATTTTTAACTAAGTTGGCTCTGTTAGGGGACAGTATAGTTGGCCAATGTAAAAAGTCACTAGACTTGAAAAAAATAGGTTGTGTTTAAAAAAAAGAGTTTATATTTTATGACATAGCCCACTAATAAAAATAATAAAAACAAGAAAAGATCTTTATATATAAACAACCAGCAAGAACTCCAATTAAGAAGAACACAATAAAAAATATTTTTATTTTTAAGTAAGTTGGCTAACAGAATTGTTAGGTATCCAATGTAAAAAGTCACTAGACTTGTTGAATTCGGTTATATTAAAAAAAGAGGTTATATTTTATGATAGTAGGCCATGTTGCCATCAAATTGAGGATCGATTGAGTACAGAATTTATTTGCTATTTTTAATTTACAAAAGAAAATCTGTTAAATTATAATATAAAATATAGTTGATGATTGGTTTACTTAAAGCATAAATCTAATTAATTAACACTTGAATGATTAAAGAAATAATTTAATTATTTTAATATATGAATTAGGCAATGTTGTTAGAAATCTGACATTTAATTTTTTTTTATATTATATTTTATATTATTTTCACTGTCAGATCATTTTTGTTGGTGTTCATGTGTAAAACTTTATAAAATGAAACCACAGCCTTCTTATTAAAAAAAACAGTTTAGGTAAATAATGTAGATAACTATACAAATATGGAAGGAAATAAATGAAAATAGTGAAATTATATTCATTTCTGGTTATGATTCTGAATGTCATGGAAGTTTTTAACTTTTAAACTGGAGAATTTTGATGCAGGTAATTATATTCAAATGAATGGAAAATATTCAAAATCCTCATGATCCTCCACCTGATAATTGAATATTTGGAGTCTAGAATTTAAGATAAATGTACGACTCCTAGTATAATAAAAATTGATAGATGTATTATAACATAACCATCAACATTTCTACGATCAGAATTATAGAATACATATATTTTAATATTGATATGTTGATTGATTTTACGTTAAGATTTTAAGATAAATGTACTACTCCTAGTATAATAAAAATTGAAAGGTGTATTTTAAAATAGCCTTCAACATTTCTATGATCAGAGTTATAGAATACATATATTTTAATATTGATATATTGATTTATTTTACGTTATAATTTATAATTTCAGAATCAGACAATGCACAACAATTACAGAGGAGCATTTAATAGTGGCACATCATGAGATGGGTCATGTAGAGTACTTTTTGCAATACAAGAATCAGCCGTCTGTCTATCGTAATGGAGCCAACGATGGTAAGTTTGCAGATATCATATGAAGCTTAAAATAATAATACGCAATAAATTTCGACTATTAGTTAGTCAGAGCCTTAACTTATTATGCCCCAGATGCAACGAAATCATATTGGATTAACTGCAAGTGTATTACCTCGATTACTATGAAAGTTCTATAACAGAGAGAAATCGATCTTTATTAGGCTAAAATACTTAAAAGGCTTTAAATACAAATTTTTAAACTAAATGATAGTATGGTACAAACCTCGATTACTGATTAGTCGGAGCCTTAACTCACTACAATTCTTGTTTATCAGCCTTTGTCTGTCTACTTCTGAACGTAGGCCTTCTCAATATTTCTCCAACATCTATATTATCTGTCCACTTTCTCCTCGCATGTTGCTTTATGTCATCCAACCATTTTCGTGGACTTCATTATCATTACCAAAGCCAAAACACCCTCATTGGATTAACTGTACGAATACCATAGTACTTAAGTAGGTACCCATGTTTTTACCTATGACATATTTTATTATATTTTGCTCTAATCTTTAACCGAAGATTTACTTCCTTGGATACAATTGAAGGGTTGACCAGAAAAAAAAAACGTATGTATCAAAAACATTGAACGGAGTAAACCGACAAGAAATTGCTCAGGCAAGAACTATACCTTTTCAAGTTCAAATTGAGACCAATCAATTTCAAATTGAGGCCAATGAAGTTCAAATTGATACCAATCAATTTCAAATTGAGGCCAATCAAGTTCAAATTGATACCAATCAATTTCAAATTGAGACCAATCAATTTCAAGTTGAGACTAATCAATGTCAAATTGAGACTAAACAAAATCAAGTTGGCACTAAACAATATCAAGTTGTCATGATAAATTTTATTTGTTTACTCTCAACTTGATATTGTTTAGTGTCAACTTGATTAGCCTTTTAGCTCAGGCAAGAACTTGATTGGCCTCAATTTGCAATTGATTGGTCTCAATTTGAACTTGATTGGCCTCAATTTGAAATTGATTGGTCTCAATTTGAACTTGATTGGTCTCAATTTGAACTTGAAAAGGTATAGTTCTTGCCTGAGCAATTTCATGTCGATTTACTCCGTTCAATTACTCCGTTTTTGATACATACTTTTTTTTCTGGTTATAACCTTCATGGTTATACAGCCCATTCAATAGCAATACAATGACATCTGAATATTGCGGATATATACCTATATGTTAATACGAAGTTATTTTATAGCAAAGCTGCAAAATCATGTTCCAGATAAATGTTACAACGTTTTTACGGCCCACCCTTCAATTGTTTACATGCATTCAAACAAATCGACGATTAATTGTTTTATTCTATAAATATTTTAATAGCGACGTTAGTTAAAATCAAGTCCTAATGCTAATTCTGGTCTTCAATTCTGATTTTAGGCTTCCACGAAGCGATTGGAGACGTCATCGCATTGTCTGTGAAGACTTTGAAGCATTTGAGGAAGATTGGCCTGACCAAGGAACAGGACGATGCAGAAACTGAGATTAACAATTTGTATAATGTAAGTAAATTAAGTTATTTTGTGTGGTGCTATATTAGGCATCTGCCAATTGTTTTGGACATCTTTGTTATATACCTAATAAAGCAGAATGTGAGAAAGGCAAGTTGTAAAATAAATCAGGCTCGAAGTAATGCTAAGATAAGTGATTAGGTATTTCCAAGTAATGAGGTTTACTTACTTACTACTTAAGTTGTAAAATGAATCATGGTCGAAGTAATGTTAAGATAAGTGATTTAGTATTTCTAAGTAATGACGTTCACTTACTTACTACTTAAGTTGAAATATGAATCCTGCTCCAAGTAATGTTAAGATAAGTGAATTGGTATTTCTAAGTAATGAGGTTTACTTACTACTTAAGTTGTAATATGAATACTGCTCGAAATGATGTTAAGATACGTGATTTGGTATTTCTAAGTAATGAGGTTTACTTACTACTTAAGTTGTAATATGAATCCTGCTCGAAGTAATTTTAAGATACGTGATTTGGTATTTCTAAGTAATGAGGTTTACTTACGTTGTAATATGAATCCTGCGCGAAGTAATGAGGTTTGCTTACTTACTACCTAAGTTGTAATATAATCCTGCTCGCAGCGATGTTAAGATACGTGATTTGGTATTTCTAAGTAATTAGGTTTACTTACTACTTAAGTTATGATATGAATCCTGCTCGAAGTAATGTTAAGATAAGTGATTTGGTAGTTCTAAGTAATAAGGTTTACTTACTTACGTCTTAGATTGGTCTACATAAAATAGCATTTCTGCCATTTGCTTACATAATGGACGTCTGGAGGTGGAGTGTGTTCTCTGGCAAAACGTGTGCAGGAGATTACAACTGCAAGTGGTGGAAGTTGGCTGAGGAGCATCAAGGCATTGAACCACCAGTCGATCGTACAGAGAAAGACTTCGATCCAGCATCCAAGTTTCACATCGTGGCAAACGTTCCTTACCTCAGGTAAGAACTTTAGTCAGAAAATAAATAGGAACTTTGCTTCAAAAACAAGCTTCAAGTTTATTTTATGCCAAAAACTTGATTTTCATTTTCACGTTTCCATCAAAATAATTCTGTAGCATTATGAACACTTTTAAAGTTAAGGTTTACCTTAAAAGTGTTCATAATGCTACAGAATGATTCTGATAGAAACAAGTAAAAGAAAATTATGCTGTTGGCATCTAAAAAAACCTGAAAATTGTTTTCAATGCTAATGAAGTATAAAATTGGAAGTTTATGAATGAAGCAAAAGTCTTGTAACTTGTAAAATATGGCATTACGTACAAATACAAGCAAACAATATATTGGGATTTGGCAATGCTCTTCTCATTTATATAATATGATTCTGATAGAAACATGAAAAAGAAAATTGAGATTTTGGCATCTAAACACCTTGAAACTTGTTTTTTATGCTAATGAAGTATAACATTGGAAGTTTATGAATAAAGCAAAAGTCTTGTAACTTGTAAAATATGGCAATACGTACAAATACCAGCAAATAAGATATTGGGATTTATATAATATGGCTGACCATAACATGTTATTTTTAGATACTTTATCAGCTTTATAATCCAGTTCCAATTCCATCGTTCCCTCTGTATCAAGGCTGGACAATACGATCCCAGGGATCCGTTGAAACCTCTTCACCAGTGCGATATCTATGGTAGTACTGAAGCTGGAAGTGTGTTAGGGTACGTAAATATACTTTTGTTTCCTATGAGATTTAGAGCCGTTCCATTCCAAAAACAGAAGGTTGTGTTATCTACTTGATAGTCATACCAATGAGGAAATAAGATTGTGGCCGTTCTTTCCAATCTATGGGATTAGTTATCTACAAGATAGACATACCAAGAGGACGTATAGTATATATTATATAATAGTGATGCATGTATATACGTTAGCTCCCCACAATCTTGCAGATTTTGCAATCTTGCCCCACAATCTTGAAGTATCAAATTACTATTCGCAACTCTTTCAAAGGATGGCAAGATCTGCTGTACGTTATAGAAAAACATTGACTTGATTTTTCGTTTCTGTATCAGTTAATGAAAAGATGGTAGTAGTAAATGCTACTACCATTAGTGCTTGTAAATGCTTCTCAACGAAGTAAATGAAGCATTTACTAATCAAAAAAGCACACAAAGTCAAAAACAAAAAGTAGTAAAAGAGTATTCTCGTTTTATAGGAAAATGCTGCAAATGGGCAAGTCTCGTTCATGGCAGGATGCCATGGAGGTGGTTACAGGGCAAAGGAACATGGATGCCAGTGGAATTCTGGAATACTTTAGGCCATTGAAGGAGTGGTTAGAGGCCGAGAATCATAAAAATGGAGTCCATATCGGCTGGGAACCCAGTACAAAAGGTAAGATGTGTATAAAAAAAGAAACATCGATTTTCGAAATTTTTGATTCCGGAATTCAAATTTTCTAGAATTTTGGAATAGAAAATTTCGAAAATCGATGTCCAGAACGAACATATCTATTTTAACAGGTATTTTTTTCCTTGAGGCAACGACACCATCGAAATTTTGTTTAAATATCAACCATTTTTATTTTCCAACGGAAATGAAACACAATAAGTTTAGTCCTTGGGGAGATCTTAAACCGTTAGATTATTATTTGTAACTTAATCAGTTTTTCAAAAGACCAGCCCCCAGTGGAATATTATGATAATAAGGAATGTTCATTGATAATATTAATTGCTAATCTTGGAATCTCTTGAAAAACGTTTTTTTTTTCAGTTTGCGTTAAATCGCGGAAGGAATTGATGGACCATCAACAAATTCCAACTGTGCAACATTGAATTCTGTAATTGAAATAAAATATATCTTACACATTTTATAAGAACGGATTTTATTTGCTCACAACCTTTGACAACTTTTTCATATTATATGTGTTATCAGGGTCATATTGAATGGAGGATCAACATGAAAATCAAACAAAAAACCAAATGATCTAATAAAATTGGTTATTATTCAGCGGTTTAACAATTTTTATTTACTAACCACTTTTGACAACATTTGCATATTATAGGTGTTATAAGGGTGATATTGAAGGGAGGATCAACATGAAATCAAGCAAAAAAAATTGATCTAATAAAATTGGTAATTATTCTGCGGTTTAACAATTTTATATAAAATATAATAATGACGCAGTTATATTAGTAATTTAATGATTACATACTGACATTGGACCTTGCAATGATATCTAATTCTCAATTTGACACTGCCAGATAAACTTATTATAGATGTATGGTTTGATAATTTATTATTAATATATGTATAATCTTTTAAAGATTTTATAAATAAACAAGTTATTATTATTTCACACATTTACTAATAACAATAAAAATAATTATGACCCACAAAATGTGACTTCATTATTTCTGTAAAATTATCTATTCATATAATATTAATAACAATAATAATAAAATAACAATAAACCACAAATTAAATACACAACATAATAAAATAAAAACATGCAATTTAAAGTATTTACTTCTGAATTATAATAATTATTCCCTAAAAATTGAGTAACCTTGTGTATTTTGAATCTAAGAAATTACCAATTTCAAAACATCAATAAAACCAATTTTAGGGTCATATTTAACATAACCGTTTAAATTGAGTAATAGTATTTTACGGGCGGCATAATTTTTGCATACATTTGTTGATAGTGGCAATACTAACGATACCTCTATTGAGTTACAGTTACATTTTTAGTACCTGCATTGCAATTATGGTGCTCGCGAAATGTGATTAGACTATCGCAACGATGTAATCGATAATATGCTAAACAAAACACACAAAATCAAAATTGTTTTGTATATATTCTGAGTATTTTCGTCCAATAAGATATGAATATTAATACAGGTAAATCATGTTTTATTAATTTTAATTTGGCACGTTATAATTATAATTTATATTGCAATCAGGTGTATTTGAAAGTAATTATTCAAATTTTATGGATTTATGACAAAATATTTGCATTTTAATGTAAATTATAATGTGATGATATTTATATTATTATAGATTATATTATAATGGTATTTTTGTCTAATTGTTTAAAATTTCTGCACCACTTATCCTGGATAGATATTTTATATTATTAGAGATTATATTATAATGGTATTTTTGTCTGATTGTTTAAAATTTCTGCACCACTTATCCTGGATAGATATTATTTTATAGCTGGTTTCATACTTTTTTTTCTCCATAATTAATCAAATTTTTGCATTCGCATTATCCTGGGAATACTGCAAAAATATTGAATTCGTGTTGCAGCCATTTCATGCATTCTCCAAAGTTGGGCCTAATTACAAAGTTAAACGATACTCACGTAAAATTCTCGTGCTAAAATCGCATGTGCAAAATTTCAAGAACGAATTTATGTGACGAAATAATTTCTCTGTTGCAAGAAACAGGTTACTCATAAGCGTTTAATAGTAATTTCGCTAATTTCTAGAATTTGTGCTTTTTGTAATATTTTAATTAGTGAAAAAATATTATGTAATCTCCAAATTTTATTTTCAATTAAATTACTATTAGCTTCAAAGGATTTAGTCGTTTATTCAAAAATAAATTGCATATTCTATTAATTATTTTGATTTTAATTATAGTATTAAAATAACGCATGTTATAAAACTAATACAAATATTAAAATAAATGTAGTTTTTATATAAATATAAACTAAACTGCTGGTGCTCGTAGTAATGGATGCTTTTTCACCATAGCATGGTAATAATATTGCTATATAATAATAATATTTATTTTTATTGGAACGATTTTCACCGTTACATTTATTATTGCATTATAATATTGATAATATCAATACTTATTTATAAATAAAACACAATTAGTATGAGTTTTACAAATTGTTTTGTTAAACTCACACCAATTGTGTTTTATTTATATATTAACATGTATCAGCCTCATCAATCCGATATTCAATACTTATTCATTTTCAATAAATATTTGGAATTTATAGCATTAAAATTTAGTTTTCTTTGCCACAAAATTTAAAATTCCTAAAATTTTCCAAAAAAAAAAATGACTGACAGATTTCAGCATATCCATGGCATATAGTACTATAAGATAAAGTTTAACATTATTTATTATACTTTCGCCATAAAACATTTGAAAATATCTGTACGCAATTCTGAGCAAATTATACAAAATGTTTACTAGGTCAGTTTTTTAGAAATATTTTTTACAGTTTATCTGAAATTTGTGTAACTTCAAACTTTATTAAGATTTGTGTTGAAAATTTCACACAATATGGAATCAAAAACAATATTATATGAATTCTATGGAAATAACAATATTTTTACAAAAATGTACCTACCCAAGCCTCAGTTCACAATTCTGCAATCATAATTATAAAATATTCAAGAATCTCTAGAGAAGTGTTAACGAAATTAAAATTCAGAAAAGCCCGACTTTAAAAAATTAAATTCAGTAAAATTGTGATGACATGATTCACAAAACCCATGCTTCTGTACACAATTCGGTAGCAATGATTATAAAATTTTAAAGGAACTGTAGAAAAGATTAAGTTAGTAAATATACAATTTACTAAAGTTTTAAGGTTCAAAAAAATATAAATTCAGGTTAAATTGTGATGAAGTGATACAAATATCTGTAAACCAATATGTACAATCATGCTCACATAAATCTAGTACAAATAAATTGATATTTCTATATGAAATTGCTATTGTAGCCTAATTTCTTATAATAGATTTATGTGAGCACGACTGTACTTTATTTTCTGATTGAACAATTGAAACCTTTATTAAGATTTATGTTGAAAATTTCACACAATATGGAATCAAAAACAACATAATTCTATGGAAATAATTATATTTTTACAAAAAT
Organism: Othius punctulatus; assembly: GCA_951805005.1. Lineage (NCBI taxonomy): Eukaryota > Metazoa > Arthropoda > Insecta > Coleoptera > Staphylinidae > Othius > Othius punctulatus. Next base: position 20,107,977 of record OX638145.1, read on the forward strand.
GAATCTACTCACGCCTGAGTACGGAATTCTGCAATCATAATTATAAATGTTCAAAAATCTCTAGAGAAGTGTTAATGAAATTAAAATTAAATTTTGAATAATCAGTGCTGATAAGTCGGTGGCACGTGTGATGCTATTTTATTCATTTGTCATCAAAAAAGTTTTCAACAAATTATTTGAATTTCAGACATAACTGGTAAATTCTAATGTTCATAATTTCATGATCCGTGTATTCAATTGTCAAAAATGTTTCAAAGAAATGTTTTGAATTTCAAATCGAATATTATCAAAAATGTTTCAAACAAATGTTTTGAATTTCAAAACGAATATTATCAAAAATGTTTCAAACAAATGTTTTGAATATCAAAACGAATATTATCAAAAATGTTTCAAACAAATGTTTTGAATTTCAAAACGAATATTATCAAAAATGTTTCAAACAAATGTTTTGAATTTCAAAACGAATATTATCAAAAATGTTTCAAACAAATGCTTTGCATTTCAAAACGAATACAGTCCCATTTTTCTTTGTGTATATATTTGGTACGTTAGCAAGATTTAGTTTTCACGAAAATAGCATCGGAAACAAAACATAAATCACGCAGGCATAAAAACTGTATAAATAGTGCACTGTAAAAATATTGAAAATTTAAATGGTAATTGTAAATGGTTTTTCACTAAATTAAGGAAAGCAAGACTTAGAAATTAAAAAAAAACAATATAATTTCAAATAGGTCACTATTAGAATATGTGCAGTACTCACACTCAAAAACACGATTTTACAAAAATTAAAAATCCGATAGGGTCGATAAATCGTTGGTCGATAGCCAGTTAGGGATAATATCCCTAACAAATACAGTCACTACTACTGAAAAACAATGAAAAATCTATTATTTTCTTGAATCTGTATGAATTGAGATGTTAATAGTTTAGATTATTTTTAATTTTTTCTAATATTGATTTGAATCATATAATTATTTTTTGCAATGTGTCTATGTATGACACTATATCTGGGCAAATTAAGATGTTAATAGTTTTAGAATTGTTTATGTTTGCTAATATTAATTTGAATCATACATTTTTTTGCAATGTCTATATGTAAGTCAATTTCTACTGTACTGAACGTAATATTTCCTTGCTATTTTATTTAATATGGATTCTTTTTATGGGATGAATATGCACTTTTTTAATTAACTATTATTAACGATCCGCTGCTCAAATAATAGGAAAACTGCAACAGACGAGTACTTTAAAAGGTGAATCACATATTTTGTATTATAATTACGAATGCTCCACTGCAATAAAACAATGTTTCATTCAAATTTCAGACTCCAACTGATGAATCAAGTTGTTTATGTTTCAGACGAACTTGATATGATTCGTCATAGTTTACATTGAAAATTATGCGTTATGTATGATTGCATGGTTAGTTAATTATGTCTTGTCATAGGAACGTGAGAATATTTCCTCAATTATTTAGCACTATTCATTTTAAAACACAAAAACACAATAAGTTATAAATTCGTGCATTGGATTATTAAAACTAACAACGATTTGCAGGCTTGAGGGAAGGCAGGGCGAGAAGTAGTTCATGAAGCACCCTGCAATTTATCTATATCTTTTCAAGTTCAAATTGAGACCAATCAAGTTCAAATTGAGACCAATCAAGTTCAAATTGAGACCAATCAATCTCAAATAGAGACCAATCATGTTCAAATTGATACCAATCAATTTCAAATTGAGACTAAACAAAATAAAGTTGACACTAAGCAATATCAAGTTGTCATAATAAATGTTATTTGTTTACTCTCAACTTGATTTTGTTTAGTCTCAATTTGAAACTGATTGGTCTCAATTTTAACTTGATTGGCCTCAATTTGAACTTGAAAAGGTAAAGAGTAGAGCAAATAAAATAATTGATTTTTTACGGCCTAATTCACCAATTTACTTAGGGATAAAAATATTCGAAAATTGTTCAAAATATTCAAAAGTTGTCTAATTCCTAATACATATACTCTGTTCCATTTTTATTTTTAACTACGAAACCTGTGGTCTCATTATATAAAGTTTTACACATGCTTTACACGTGAACACCAACAAAAATGATTTGACCAAGAAACAATTATTAAATGTCAGATTACAACAATAACCATTCTTAAATACAACTGAAACTAAAAAACTATAACTAAATATAACTAAATTATTTCGGGATTTTTTTTGTTTCTGTTGTTTTATCCATAACAACCTTAAATTATTTATTTATTTATAAAGCAATGCCGATTATAATATTCAGCAATATTTTATTGATTATTTAACTATTTAAATAAAATAAGAATATATTATATTACGTGTAGTAAGTACGTAAAGTACTTACTACGTACTTATAAGTACGAAAAAGAATTGTAACGCCGAAGAATATTAGTTTCCTGCAAAAGTGGTCGATTCATTATTGTAAAAGTAAGTTAATATAAATATGCTTAATTTTAATAGTAAGTATACTCTGTTATATATTTATTTTTAACTAAGAAGGTTGTGGTTTCATTTTATAAAGTTATACACATGAACACTTACAGAAATGATTGGACAGTAATTTTTTTTATAAATGTCAGATTTCTAACAACGTTGCCTAATTCATATATTAATATAATTAAATTATTGCTTCAATCATATAAGTGTGCTGGCTTTTTTTTAATATATAAAAAATGCCAAAAATCATTGATGACAATACGAAAACTGGAATAAAAAATTTGTATAAAATATCAGATAAATTCTGTACTCAATAGATACTCAATTTGATGGCAACATTGCCCACTGTCGTAAAATTTAACGTCTTTTTTTTTTAAATATAACCTATTTTTGCCAACAATACTGTCACCCTAATGGAGCCAACTTAGTTAAAAATAAAAATGGAACAGAGTTTACATGGATATATTTTACATATCACTCATAAATAATACATTCATTATATGCGTAATTATGGTAACATAATATACTTCATTATGTAACAGGGGTTGGATTATGACTTCATTATATAATAGGGGTTGTATTATGACTTCATAATAGAACATGGAGCGGCCTCGTCAATTATACTGTGTAACGCTTTGTAGACCTCTTTATCAGTTTTACTTAAATTATTAGGCCACTTTCTGCATTAAATATCAATACCACCAGATTTATAAAAGCAAGCGGCTAGCAATAACAGGAATATTTAATTAGGTAGTAATTATAATTGGTGTAAAACCGTATCGATATTGATCTGAATGGAAACACAATATTATAAGAAAACTCGTGACTGCCAAAAAAAACAAGAGTCGTGATTGGGCACCGAATAAGTAAACATACCTCGTAATTTTCCCATTTTTATTACTATTATCTTCTGGTATCATTGTATCATTGTATGTGGTATCAATTGTAACATTGTAGCTGTTATTCAGGGTACGCATTGAAAAGTACTTTTTATGAAATTAGATACAATTGTTATTGCCGAGATGGAAATTGTCTAGTTAAGTGGGCAATTTCTAGATATTGTTATAATTGTTAGTATTACTATTATTATTGTTGTTGTTATATAATCAATATTTATTAGGCTATGATTGTGAAATCTGTTTGGCGTGTTTTTTTGATATGCAATTGGCAGAATCCAATAATCGTATTTTTAATTTGCTTAAATTACTGTATGAAAAATTGATTACTGATCAATTACAGCTGTCATTAGTGCCGCGTAAAATAATTACAACTACACAAAAAAAAATTAATTAATGGTATATTTACACCATGATAATTTGGTGCAATTTGATACATGTAAAAACTTCTAGTCAAAAATTGCGTTAGCATCAACTATCGTAATTAAGAAATTCGATGCATTGTAAATGACCACTCAGGATAAGTACTATCGCTGCCTCCCGCCCATCAGGCTGATGGACAGCTCATCATTGTCCTGAGTCAGAGGGAGACGAGTGGTCAGTGTGCAATAATTAACGCACTTTACACGAAACAATTGCTGTTGCGTGAAAGCGACAATAACACGGGACAAGGTGAAAAGAGAGGACCCTCCCACTGTTCTCTCACGTGCACGTGTGTGTTTTCAGAAGATACTAAATAGCATTGTCAGTAGGAACATGCAGGTGGAATAAAACACTTCCACAGCACCTAAGCGTCCAGTACTATCAGGCACGTTATCAAGGTAGCGTCGACGCGACCATGTGCGACATCAGTTTTTGCAGGAAGGCTCTCTTCGTCTACTTGGTGGTCTTCGTAAACGCAGAACCCCAACTCGACTTGCCCCCATACGATCAGAACAGAGACCCAAACGTCGACTACAATAGCTTCAACTACGACAGAAATTCGGAGTACGACAGGGACTCGTACGACCGAAACCCTAACTACGACCGCAACCTAAACTATAACGGTGCAAATCCTAACCCGCCCCCTAACACTCGCCAGGACGTGCCTAGGGATGAAGTGCCCAGGGATGACAACAGGGATCAGTACAGTTATAATGGGGATATCAGGCAGCTCCTCCAGGCCCTGGACCTTCAGGCGTCCCAGCAATGCACCAGCAATGTTGCAGCTCAGTGGAATTTTGAGACCAACGTCAATCAAGTCACTCAATTGGAAGCTGTAAGTAACATCACGTTTCGAAATTTCTCTTGTACTTTGCTACTTCCAAAGTGGGGAGACTTTGAATGGCCATGAAACTGATTGAATGAGAATAGAAATGTTAAATGCCAATTAAAAGAGTCCAACATATTCTTTAAGGAAACTGAAAACTGAAAGAACTGAAAGAAGGAAATTGAAAATTGCATTACAAATTTTCAGTCTTTACTCAAAAGTAAATCAGCATAGATATATAAATGTAATTTGAGGCATAAATTGGTATGACTGTTGGTGATTTCTGGTCTTCTATAAAAGTTGAAACACCTTGAAGGTCCATAAAACTGCTAGCTGTAGACGTTTTATATTTGAAAACATTGATGATGAGTACAGATATTTTGACACCTTTAAATTTTGGATTGAACGACTCACAAATTCATGGAAACTGAAAATTACAGATAAATTGGGGATTTTTATAGTTTGTGTTTTTTTCATAAATGTATAGTTAATAAAAGTTTGAAATAGAGAATCAAAACGTCTACTGAAGCATTGTTATACAAGAAAGCATTTTAGTTGCCTTTCAGAACAATTGAACCACGAGATAAATGGGTCGAATTAAAGTAGATAAACTCTGTTCCATTTTTATTTTTAGCTAATTTGGGTCAGATAGGGTGACCAATATGTTGTAAGTATTGTTGTAAGTATTGTTGGCCAATGTAATTAGTCACTAGACTTAAAAAAGAAAGGTTGTATAAAAAAGAAAAGAAAGAGGTTGTGGGCAATCTCACAAAGTTTTGCTATCAAATTGAGTATCTATTGAGTACATAATTTATTTACTATTTTTATTTTACAAAAGGAAATCAGTCGACTTATAATATAAAATATAGTTGATGATTGGTATACTTACTAATAATTAAAAAAAAAAACACACTTGAATGGTTGAAGATAATTCACTGTCAGATAATTATTGTTGGTGTTCATGTGTAAAACACATCAAATTTTACAATATACTTTATAAAACGAATGTTTTATATTTGACAACATTGAAGTTGAGTGGAGATATTTTAAATACCTTTAAATTTTGGATTGAATACAGCTCACAAATTTATAGAAACTGAAAATTACAGATAAATTGGGCATTTACATAGTTTGTGTTTTTTCATAAATGTATAGTTTTAATAAGAGTTTGAAATAGAAAATCAAAATGTCTACTAAAGCAATGTTATACAAGAAAGCAATTTTAGTTGCCTTTCAGATCAATTGTACCACGTGATAAATGGGCAGAATTAAAGTAGATAAACTCTGTTCCATTTTTATTTTTAACTAATTTGGGCCAGATAGGGTGACAGTACTGTTGGCCAATATAATAAGTAACTAGACTTGAAAATATAGGTTATATTTAAAAAAGGGGTTGTGGGCAATCTCACAAAGTTTTCCTATCAAATTGAGTATCTAATGAGTACAGAACTTATTTGCTATTTGTATTTTACAAAAGCAAATTAGTCAAATTATAAAATAAAATACAGCTGACGATTGGTTTACTTACTAATAATTAAAAAATACCACACTTGAATGATTGAAGCAATACTTTAATTATTTTAATACTTGAATTAGGCAACGTAGTTAGAAATCTGACAATGTTTTCACTGTCAGATCATTTTTGTTGTTGTTGTTCATTTGTGAAACTTTATAAAAAGAAACCACAGCCTTCTTAGTTAAAAATAAATGTATAACAGAGTATACTTACTATTAAAATTTGTAAGCATATTTATTTAAACTTACTTTTACAATAATTAATCGACCACTTTTGCAGGAAACATTTTCCTTTGGTCTTACAATTCTTTTCTTGCATACTACACGTAAGATAATATAATATTAATTTATTTCAATAGTTAAATAATCAATAAAATATTGATGAACATTATAATCGGCATTGCTTTATAAATAAATTAATAATTTAAGGTTGTTATGGATAAAACGTTAAACTTAAATAAATAATATTCTGGTAATTTTTAAATTCCCGAAATAATTCAGTTTTAGCTATATTTACGAATGGTTATTGTTGTCTAAAAATGTGCTCATCAAAATCGTACTACATATATTATCTTAATATGTTTAATTGAACCGTTTATTCTATTCTGCAATCTCTTTGTGTATGATATAATTTAATAGTAGTACAATAATTGCAATTAATTTAGAGAATAAATAATAATCATGCCCTCATGAGGCGTCGCTAGTCAAATAAAGATCGATTTTCTTATAATATACTTATGTACATATGAGTATATAGTTGAAATAAAGAACAGAGTTTGTCGCGTCTTCTGAGAACTGAGTTTTCTCGCTATATACTTATGTACATATGAGTAGATAGTTGAAATGAAGAACTGAGTTAGTCTCAGGCGACAATATCCGTTCTTCATTTTATAAGTACACGAAAATAGTATGAGTTTTATGAAACTCAGTATAACGCAGTATGATGCTGCTGACATAATGAGTATGCCACCACTCAAATTTTTCGACATCGACACCAAATTTTGTGAATGGTGTAAGTAGATAAGCTATATTGCTTCTGCAGCAAATTCCCACAACGATTTACATAGGGTTCTAAATCACTAAATTTTCTTTTTTCCGGTCATGCAACATCTGTGGGGCGAATATGAGGCACTTGTGAGACATCTGTGAGACAGGTGTGAGATACTTGTGAGATATCTGTGCAACAGGTGTGAGACAGTTTTGCATTAAATATATACAGGGGTGTAAGACAAGTGTGAGACGCCTGTGAGACACATGTGAGGCACCTGTGAGACACATGTGAGACATCTGTGAAATATCTGTGAGACAGTTATGAGATATCTATCGTACGACCGGAAAAAAGTAAAATTAGACCCATATGTAAATCCTTATGGGAATTTGCGGCAGAAGCAATATAGCTTATCTACTAGTGTATTGAATTATGAAATAATCCAAGAGATAAAATTGACAAAGACAAAATTTGACAAGGCGAATTGAATTTCATAGTCATATCATATCAGTTAGGTCGTTATTAATAAATTCACCTAATTAGTACTATATTTTTTTTAATGTTTTGCCCTTTTGATATATTTTTTACTTCCTGATGTACATGTACATTTTTCGTTTACTTTTGTGTTTTATTGTTTTAAAATGAAAGTTACAAAATACATAAAATTGAAGGTGTAGTACATCGATTTTTAATTTTCTGTTGTTTATCAAGTTTAATATCTCATCTGCGAGCAATTGACATACCACTCAAAATTTTCGACAATAATATTGAAATATCAGGAAATTTCAGTACATTTTGTATATGGTATATCCAAGAATGAAATAATCCAAATGACAAGAAAAAGAATGTACATTTTTTATAGTCCTGATTAGACAATGTTGTTATATCATATTAGTCGACATTACTAAATTCATCTTATTAGCATTGTGCAGTTTTTGAAGTATGGTACTTTTAACATAGTGTTTTTAATTCCTGATGTTATCAAATTTGATGTACATTTTTCGTTTACTTTGTGTTTTGTTTTTTAAATTTAAAGTTACAAAGTACTTAAAATTCAAGTTCTGGTAAATCACTTTTCAATTTTCTGATGTTTATCAAGTTTTATATCTCATCTGCGAGTAATTGGCATACCAGTCAAAATTTTCGACGCCAACGTTGAAATTTCAGGAAATTTCAGTAAGTTTTGTGTATTGTATATCCAAGAATGAAATAATCCAAGTGGCAATGAAAAAATTGTAAATGATTTTTATAGATGTTATTAAATCAGATACGTCAATGTTACTAAATTCATCATATTAGCATTGTGGAGATTTTGAAGTATGATACTTTTAATATAGTGTTTTTAATTCCTGATGTAATCAAATTTGATGTCAATTTTTCGTTTACTTTTGTGTTTTTTTTAAATTGAAAGTTACATTATTCTTAAAATTCAAGTTGTGGTAAATCAGTTTTTAATTTTCTGATATTTATCAAGTTTAATATCTCATCTGCGAGTAATTGGCATACCAGTCAAAATTTTCGACGCCAACGTTGAAATATCAGGAAATTTCAGTAAATTTTGTGTATGGTATATCCAAGAATGAAATAATCCAAGTGGCAATGAAAAAATTGTAAATGATTTTTATAGATGTTATTAAATCAGATACGTCAATGTTACTAAATTTAACATATTAGCATTGTCTAGATTTTGAAGTATGATACTTTTAATATAGTGTTTTAAATTCCTGATGTAATCAAATTTGATGTAAATTTTTCGTTGACTTTTGTGTTTTTTCTTTAATTGAAACTTACAAAATGCTTAAAATTCAAGTTGTGGTAAATCAACATTTAATTTTCTGATCAAGTTTAATATCTCATCTGCGAGAAACTTTCAAGAAATTTACGTAAATTTTGTGGAAATGAAATAATCCAAGTGATAAAAGTGACAAGGAAAAAACTGTAAATAAATTTCATGGTCTTGATTGGCCAATTCATTATATCGGATGGGTCATTATTAATAATAAGTTCATCTTATTACCAGTATTGTGGAGTTTTTGAAGTTTTACACTTTTGATATATTTTTCTGAATTCCTGATATAATCAAATTTATATTATGTATATTATATTATAATATATGTTATATATTATATGTATTAAGTATGTTGTAAATATGTATATGGAATAAACAAGCTCAAATATTTCAACCTGATGAAATTTTGGCTCATTATTAGGGTTATGCCTACGAATTCAAATACTAGTACTCAACTTTGACGCAAAATTTTCTTTAATTTGGTGTTTTATGTAAATTGAAAGTCACAAATTGCTCAAATTCAAGTTGTGGTAAAGCGGTTTTTAATTTCCTGATGTTTTAAAAATTCCAATATTTTTATTACTATAATAGTAATAATAATAGTAAAAGTAAGTTATGTAGAATACTTTACAATTTGCTGATAAAACACATCAAAGAAATAATAATTAAAAACTATTAATACCTATATATTTACAATTACTGTAGTGTCCATAACAATAATTAAAATTGATTAGTTAATTCGTGATTATGTCAAAGATTATTAATAAATTAAACTTATTAGCAAATTGGAGTTTATGAAATTTTCCGCAAGGTGCAGAAATTCCTGTAAAATTGTGTCCTTCCACACAAACGAATTTAGAATTTGAGAATACAAAATACTGAAAATTCCGTACTTCTGCCATTAGTTTTATTTTTTGTAGTTTTACAAGTAATCCCAATATTTTCATTGCTTGATGAGTAGGGATTTAGGGAATAGTAATAACTAATAACAACAGCAATATATGTAAAATAAGTGTAATGAATAAGTAAAATTGTTAACTTTTGTCAGACTAACTATATGAACAAAGCAATAAGAAGCCATAATATAATTGATAAATTTGCCATCATATATTCTTATTCTTAAGAAGAACTTATATATTTGTATAGTATTATATTATAATATATTAGTATATTAGTATATTAGTATATATAAGTATATTAGTATACTTATATAGTATTAGTAACTCATATTAGTACAACAGAGTGTTTCAAATTTTCGCCGTGATAAAATTTATCTGATTTTCCAAATGTAATTAAATATCATGGTCATATTTGCAGGCATTTTCACTTTCTTTTCACGTCTTTGGAATTCTATTGAAAAGTTGTAACTGATTAAATTCGAGAAATATGATGAGTGGTAAATGTATATTTCTGGAGGATGTTTTTATTTTCTGCTATTCTGCTAAGGAATATAGACTAGCTAGCTAAAGAATATAATAGAATGGTCTGGTCCAGATAAGATGTCACTATTCACATAAAACCCAAGACCCTCCTCTGTTATTTTGAACTGGCCAACAGAATTGCAAATGCACCTCTTGGAGCATTCTAGTTGATTTAAGTACGATATTGAGCGTAAACTCTCTAAAATTTTGTAAAAGTTCCTGAGAATGCGGTTGCTTATTCCAAAGAACTAAATTTCTAACGGATCAAAGGAATAAATTTATGGTTTATGGCTTTATGGCTCAAAACAGCTCGCGCGGTTTTGAGATACATTCTCATTGGTCCAAAGCCATCTGTGGGGAGATTTTGGTTTTATATGAAATGTGACATCTTATCTGGCATATGATTTCAATACTTACGATTATTATTGTCATATGTCACTATTCACATAAAATCCAAGTCCCTCCTCCTTTATTTTGAACTGGTCAACAGTATTGCAAATGCACCTCTTGGAGCATTCTAGTTTATTGAAGTACGATATTGAGCTTAAACTCCCTTAAATTTTGTGAAAGTTCCTGAGAATGCGGTTGCTTATTCCAAAGAACTGAATTTCTAACGGATCAAAGGAATAAGTTTATGGTTTATGGCTTTATGGCTCAAAACAGCTCGCGCGTTTTTGGGACACATTCTCATTGGTCCAAAGCCATCTATGGGGAGATTTTGGTTTTATACGAAATGTGACATCTTATCTGGCATATGATTTCAATACTTACGATTATTATTGTAAGATGTCACTATTCACATAAAAGCCAAGTTCCTCCTCTGTTATTTTGAACTGGTCAACAGAATTGCAAATGCACCTCTTGGAGCATTCTAGTTTATTGAAGTACGATATTGAGCTTAAACTCCCTTAAATTTTGAAAAAGTTCCTGAGAATTCGGTTGCTTATTCCAAAGAACTGAATTTCTAACGGATCAAAGGAATAAATTTATGGTTTATGGCCTTAGGGCTCAAAACAGCTCGCGCGTTTTTGAGATACATTCTCATTGGTCCAAAGCCATCTGTGGGGAGATTTTGGTTTTATATGAAATGTGACATCTTATCTGGCATATAATTTCAATACTTACGATTATTATTGTCGGATGTCACTATTCACATAAAACCTAAGTCCCTCCTCCTTTATTTTGGACTGGTCAACAGTATTGCAAATGCACCTCTTGGAGCATTCTAGTTTATTGAAGTACGATATTAAGCTTAAACTCCCACAAATTTTGTAAAAGTTCCTCAAAATGCCGTTGCTTATTCCAAAGAACTAAATTTCTAACGGGTCAAAGGAATAACTTTATGGTTTATGGCTTTATGGCTCAAAACAGCTCGCGCGGTTTTGGGATTCTGGAATTCTTGGATGGATGGATTATTCTTCTGGAATTACATTCTCATTGGTCCAATGCCACCTGTGAAGAGATTTTGGTTTTATATGAAATGTGACATCTTATCTGGCACGGACTATATCTATGATTTCAATGCTTATAATTATTATTTTTCTGATGACAAGTGACAAATTTAATATGCTCTAATTATATCTTCCTTCTGGATAATAAAAAACTAAATATAGAGAAGTAAATTGTTAAAAAACAAGATATTTGTTTTTGGACTATTCAAATTATTGGAGCAGAATTCTTTATCAAAATCTGATAATGGTAAATTATGTGGACGAGAATCAGGATTATCAAGGATATTTTATCTACATTTTTATCAAAAATTATTTTTATCAAAAATCGATTCCAATTGGGTGTCCCACGCAGAATTCTCTATCAAAATCTGATAATGGTAAATTATGTGGACGAGAATCAGGATTATCATGGATATTTTATCTACATTTTTATCAAAACTCATTTTTATCAATACTTATTTTTATCAAAAATCGATTCAAATAGGGTGTCCCAAGCTAATGGACCATTACAAGTTTATGGGGTTCCCGATCAAATCAAAATTCGTAAAAATTCTTTCAAACATGGTTGATTTTGTTCTCCTCAGGTGAAATACTTATAACCTTTTGTCACTTCTGGTTCTACCGGAAGTAGCCATCAACTTTTGTTTTTTTTTTTAATTGAACACCCTATATATTATTATATTTTTGGCTTCCCCGTTTAATTTTTAACATATTTTGTAGGACTATATGCACAGCTATCTTTTTTATTTTCTAAGGTAAAAATTAAATTCAAAGGTTTTGATCTCTTATTTTATGCCTGCATCTATTGTTAAATGCTTACATGCCTGACACCAAAAGGTAGATAGGCAAAGGAATAAATAAATTATAAATAAATCTATTGTTAAAATGAGCGTCCACATCTTCTAACCCAGTAAGTTTGTTACATAAGAAGACATTGATTTTCACTGGAAATGAAATAAATTAGGTTCTTATTTTCTCAAATACAAAGTCGGTTTTTGCAATCATCAATTTTCAATTGTGTTGCACTTCAAGGTTTTCTCAGTAATCTTCGATTTTATCAGTTATGAAATCTGATTTTTCACCACATCATCAATCATTCACACATTAAACTGTACACGAGGAAATGTACTCTTTCTCATAGGCACGCATTTCTCACTGGTGCTCTGCGTGAATCATGGTTTTTGATGTGTCTGTTATAATTAATTAAGGCAATGAAACCGAGAGCGTGTTTTGCTATTGTTCTTCGATAATTCCTGATTTTCCCACAGGAGACGTATAACTGTTTTGTTTTCCGTTTTCATTGTAAAAAGATGCACCTTTTCCTTTCATGTAGCATAAGAGATTGTACTACCAGGACCAATTAGTAAAAGTGTGGAGTTTATAGAGTTATGAAGCTGTCTGAGTGCATGAGGTGTGGTGTAACAATACTTACACTACAATAAAGTAGACTAGAATTATGGGATGAGGAAGAATTGTCTGGCAATAGAATTATATAAGAATGACTATTTGCAGTACAGCACCAACATTTAATAAGCAATAATTCATCAAATATTTAATTTGGAATTATGAGATGTATCGTAACAGAATTATTTTTTCAACATTAATTGTTTGAACATAATTGTGTATTCTATTATATTGTTATTCATAAAACAAAATTTCAGTTGTTTTTGTTAACTTAAGTTAATTTTTCACTTTAGTAAGACTTTAGTAAGAGTAGTAGTAAAGTCTTTTAAATGATAACTTACTACAAGTATATGTTCAAAATTCGTCAAGATATTTATGAATACCTTTGCAAACATGGAATTACATACATCAAATAACAATCTCGAATTAATTTACATGCGAAACTAGTTTCTCTTACCCACATCTCTCCCCATTAACACCAATCTGTATCTAATTGAAGGCCTGGCAATTACAAATGCACACAAATTGGTATGAATCGATGAAAATAAACGCGATTGCAGTTGCGTGTTTACCGCAATATGCGAAATTGCAGTTCCCTTGAATAAAAATGAGAGACAGATGCGGCAAGCAGCAACGGTGACGATAAATAAGTGTAGACCCGTTCAGGGACAGCGCCAGGATTCACATGTACTTCTCCATGCATTGTAAAAGGACACCTACATGGATAACAAAATCCCAAGCAGCGACACATGAACACGTAATTCATTCAATAGAAATGCTGCTTGGAAACTTCTCAGTGCTGTAATTGTAGTAATTTAATTGCAATTGTCTTTAACATAATGTATGAGTAATCAGCCCTTGGTAAACGATTGATACATTTTTGCTTTGTTATTTATTACAATACAATTAGCAGTACTTAAATCGAATAGTAGATTAGAGTACACAGCATAGAATGGTTAGGTTAGGTTAGGTTAGGTTAAGTTAGGTTAGGCTGCAATTGTAGTGAATTAATTGCAATTGACTTTAACATAATATATGAGTAATCAGCCTTTGGTAAACGTAAATATTTGCTTTGTAATGTATAATATTTTGAATTTAAAATTTAAAATACTGCACAGAAACAGTGTATTCGATTTTTTTTAGATCCGTTATTTTCCTGCTGCTATGTCTGCATTTATTACAAATTAATTAATGAATTGCAGTTTATGCATGACTCACTGGGATAACTTAAATTACATAAGTACACACGATTAACTTAATATTTGAATTGAATTGAGCAATACTCACGGACGTGCACTTTTTTCCCTAAAATAAAGTACAATAATAATCGGATTCAAGGCGAAAAATTTGCATTTATTAGAACTAACGGATATAAAATTTAAATAATACGCACACACGTCTGTGTTTCACAATATTGTATTTCTTCTCGTGAATTATTCAGATAAACTTGTAACACTTTTAGTTGTAATTATTCAACAAGATCACGTACGTGAAATATGTATTACAGCAATTTCTCTCATATTACTTAAACCAAATTTCAATAGCAGACGTATTGTAAATTTATATCACACTTAAGCTAAAATGTTATGCAAACGCGAAGGATTTTTCAATTCAATTTAAATAATAATGAAATGTAACGTTTAATGACTGAGATATAAAAAGCAAGTGGAATTGTTTAAAGTACCTTCAAATTTATGCATCATTGCAGAACTGTTGAGCCCAATTTAGGATATTTTTCCACTCAAGTGACTGTTAGTTAGCTTTGGTGTTTTACTTCCTGTTACCTTCTTATAAATTATAAACTGCTCTACTCATTCTAAGCTTGATAATAAGATGAGAAGATAGTTTCATCATAGTCAAATATATAAATTACATAATTTATACATAAACAGTAACTGACAAACTGTATAGTAACACTGCTTTTTTATTTGTGTATGACTATAACTATTTCTTTATATCTATCTGTCTCTACATATGAGGCAAAATACAGATTATTATTATTATAATTTATACACATACAATTACAATATATATAAAAAATATATAGTTAAGAGTATAAAGGCCATTATTATGGCAAATATTAAATTATTTTAGTCTAACGATAATTATAAAATGTAAACTATTTTCGTCTATATACATATAAAACATCAATTTGATTAAAGAGCAAAAGCTTCAGAAAATGGCCTTTAAAATAAAGTCAACTTTAAAGGATAAATATGGTTATGAAACGCATATTGAAAATTAAACTGAGCTTTAAAATTTAAAGTCAGTTTAAATTGATTATGAAATTGGCAGTAACTTATAAAATTAATTTTATCTGTTTATTATTACTATTATTTGTTATTATTATTTTAATAATTACATATGTTATTATAAATGTATTTTTAATTCCTACGTGTGGGTACTTAAATTTTGTCACATAATTATGCGTCACTCTGATTTCACATCAATACTTAAGTACTTCTGTAATTATATGTTGAGGAGTCTATAATTTCAGACGTATTTCCTGGCAAACAGACAATTATCGAGACAATAGAAGTAATCGGGGTGTCCGAGTTTAAAAACAGTAGAGTTTAGTGTTCTGTACGCACGACAATAGAAATTCCCACACGATCAGATCGTTTTTGAAATCTTCACATAATAGATTATTGCTCTTAGGAGGAAAAAAAATGCGAGCCATGAACTTAGCTGGACAAAACAAAAACATCGAAAAATAAGCATGTAACATATATTTTCGAAAGACGTTCAGAGCTGAGGAATGATTTCATCATTTTCATTTACATTACTACATTTTGTTTTGGAAAAATATCTTTTTCAGAATAGGATTTTCACCATTTTCTTTTACATTCATTCATTAACCTATATCATTTTCATTTACATTACTACATTTTTTTTGGAAAAATATCTTTTTCAAAATTGGATTTTGCCATTTTCTTTTACATTCAATCATTAACCTATATCATTTTCATTTACATTACTACATTTTTTTTGGAAAAATATCTTTATCAAAATAGTATTTTCGCCATTTTCTTTTACATTCATTCATTAACCTATATCATTTTCATTTACATTACTTCATTTTGTTTTGGAAAAATATCATTTTCGAAATAGGAAAAAAATAGTAAGTAAACTTATATATGTTGCAAGTATTCTTTCTAACTGGTTATCGATCTTAGGCATCTGATAGTAATTTTGTAAAATTGTGTGTATTTCATCAGGAAATGGTATTAAGAAATTTGCATCAACAATTGCTATAAGCTATATGCTATATATGCTTGTTAAATGATATAACAATTGCTATTATTGTTTTTGTCTTGTGTCTTCTACTCAGAATATCTTATCTGCTAGACAAGCTCGAAACGTTTCTTAAATTGAAATGATTACCAATAATTTAAATTTCAATAGCAATATTTACAATCAAACATAATAATGAATTTTGATAGTAATAATTGAACCTGAACTAGAATATTTGAAAAAAATCTTGTTCAAAACCAAATTATTGATTTTTTTTTAGAAATCAATGAAAATTTGACAACTTCATTAAAATTTGACAGTAATTATTAAAAATATGTCACTAATTATTGAAAATGTGACAGTCGTATTGAAGTTTGGCAATAACCATTAGTATCTTGACAAAAATAATTGAAACTTTAAGACCGATAGGTGACAGAATAATGAAATTTGGCAGTAATAATTGAAATTGTTGTAGAATAATTAAAATTTTGACAGTAGTTATTGAAAACATGACAGTAGTATGATGTTTGACAAAGATCATTGAAATTTTGACAAAAATAATTGAAACTTTAAGAACGATAGTTACAATTATAACAGTCTATTCAAATTTGACAGTAATAATTGAAAAATATCTGACCAAATTATTAAAATTTTGACAAAAATGACTGGAATTTTAAGAATGATAGTTGCAATTATGACAGAATAATCAAATTTGGCATTAATCATTGAAAAACCTCTTTTTGTGATCAAATTATAGATTTTTTCAGAAATCATTGAAAATTTGATAACGTAATTAAATTTTACTGTAATAATTAAAATTTTGGTAGCAATAATTGAAATTTACACAGTAATTATTCAAAATATGACAGTAGTATTGAAGTTTAACGACGACCTTTGCAGCGATGGTTGACAGAATAATGAAATTTGGCAGTAATAATTGAAATTGTTGTAGAATAATTAAAATTTTGACAGTAGTTATTGAAAACATGACAGTAGTATTGAAGTTTCACAAAGATCATTGAAATTTTGACAAAAATAATTGAAACTTTAAGAACGATAGTTACAATTATAACAGTCTATTCAAATTTGACAGTAATAATTGAAACATATCTGACCAAATTATTAAAATTTTGACAAAAATGACTGGAATTTTAAGAATGATAGTTGCAATTATGACAGAATAATGAAATTTGGCATTAATCATTGAAAAACCTCTTTTTGTGATCAAATTATAGATTTTTTCAGAAATCATTGAAAATTTGATAACGTAATTAAATTTTACAGTAATAATTAAAATTTTGGTAGCAATAATTAAAATTTACACAGTAATTATTCAAAATATGACAGTAGTATTGAAGTTTAAGGACGACCTTTGGACCGATGGTTGACAGAATAATGAAATTTGGCAGTACTAATTGAAATTGTTGTAGAATAATTAAAATTTTGACAGTAGTTATTGAAAATATGACAGTAGTATGAAGTTTGACAAAGATCATTAAAAGTTTGACAAACATAATTGAAACTTTAAGAGCGATAGGGACAGAATAATGAAATTTGGCAGTAATAATTGAAATTGTTGTAGAATAATTAAAATTTTGACAGTAGGGATTGAATACATGACAGTAGTATTTAAGTTTGATAAAGATCATTGAAATTTTGACAAAAATAATTGAAATTTCAAGAACGATAGTTGCAATTATAACAGACTATTAAAATTTGACAGTAATAATTGAAAAATATCTGACCAAATTATTGAAATTTTGAGAAAAATGACTGGAATTTTAAGAACGATAGTTGCAATTATGACAGAATAATGAAATTTGGCAGTAATCATTGAAAAACCTCTTTTTGTGATCAAATTATAGATTTTTTCAGAAATCATTGAAAATTTGATAACGTAATTAAATTTTACAGTAATAATTAAAATTTTGGTAGCAATAATTAAAATTTACACAGTAATTATTCAAAATATGACAGTAGTATTGAAGTTTAAGGACGACCTTTGGACCGATGGTTGACAGAATAATGAAATTTGGCAGTACTAATTGAAATTGTTGTAGAATAATTAAAATTTTGACAGTAGTTATTGAAAATATGACAGTAGTATGAAGTTTGACAAAGATCATTAAAAGTTTGACAAACATAATTGAAACTTTAAGAGCGATAGGGACAGAATAATGAAATTTGGCAGTAATAATTGAAATTGTTGTAGAATAATTAAAATTTTGACAGTAGGGATTGAATACATGACAGTAGTATTTAAGTTTGATAAAGATCATTGAAATTTTGACAAAAATAATTGAAATTTCAAGAACGATAGTTGCAATTATAACAGACTATTAAAATTTGACAGTAATAATTGAAAAATATCTGACCAAATTATTGAAATTTTGAGAAAAATGACTGGAATTTTAAGAACGATAGTTGCAATTATGACAGAATAATGAAATTTGGCAGTAATCATTGATAAACCTCTTTTTGTGACCAAATTATAGATTTTTTCAGAAATAATGGAAAATTTGATAACGTAATTAAAATTTTACAGTATTTATTAAAATTTTTGTAGCAATAATTGAAATTTAAACAGTAATTATTTAAAATATGACAGTAGTATTGAAGTTTAACGACGATCTTTGGAGCGATGGTTGACAGAATAATGAAATTTGGCAGTAATAATTGAAATTGTTGTAGAATAATTGAAATTTTGACAGTAGTTATTGAAAACATGACAGTAGTATTGAAGTTTGACAAAGATCATTGAAATTTTTACAAAAATAATTGAAATTTTAAGAACGATAGTTACAATTATAACAGTCTATTGAAATTTGACAGTAATAATTGAAAAATATCTGAGCAAATTATTGAAATTTTGACACACATGACTGGAATTTTAAAAACGATAGTTGCAATTATGGCAGAATAACGAAATTTGACAGTAATCATTGAAAAACCTCTTTTTGAGACAAAATTATAGATTTTTTTCAGACATAATTGAAAATTTGATAACGTAATTGAAATTTTACAGTAATAATTAAAATTTTGGGAGCAATAATTGAAATTTGCATAGTAATTACTCAAAATATGACAGTAGTATTGAAGTTTAACGACGACCTTTGGAGCGATGGTTGACAGAATAATGAAATTTGGCAGTTATAATTGAAATTGCGGTAGAATAATTGAATTTTTGACGGCACTTATTGAAAATATGATAGTAGCATTGAAGTTTGACAATAATCATTTAAATTTTTACAAAAAAAAACTAAAATTTTAAAAACGATAGTTGAATTTATTACAGAGGAATGAAATTTGACAGCCTTACTTGATAATTTGACAGTAATAATCGATAATTTGACGGTAATTATTGAAATTTTGAAAGAAATAATGGAGATTTCGAGAGCAATATTTGCATTTATAACAGAATAATGATATTTGACAGTAGTAATTGAACTTGTACTAGAACAATTAAAAAATATATTTATTTCAAAGAATTACATTTTTATGACGAAATTACTGAAAAATGTTCAGAAATCAATGAAAATAGTAATAATTGAAATTTGGGTAGCAATAATTGATATTATAACAGTAATTTTTGAAACTATGAGAATAGTCATCGTCATTGGGGTTTTGACAAAAATTATTGAAATTTTAAGAGCTACAGTTGCAGTTATTACAGAGTAATGAAATTTTACAGCATTACTCGGTAATTTGACAGTAATAATCGTTAATTTGACAGTAATCATTGAAATTTTGAAAGAAATAATGGAGATTTCCAGAGCAATATTCGCAATTATAACAGAATAATGATATTTGACAGAAATAATTGAACTTGTACCAGAACACCTAAAAAAAATATTTTTTTATGAGCAAATTACTGAAAAATTTTCGGAAATCAATGAAATTTCAACAACGTAATTGAAATTTGATAGTAATAATTAAAATTTTGGTAGCGATAATTGATATTTTAACAGTAATTTTTGAAACTATGACAGTGGTCATCATCATTGGGGTTTTGAAAAAATTATTGAAATTTTAAGAGCTACAGTTGCAATTATGGAAGTACTTAAATTTGGCAGAACTAATTGATAATTTGGCAGTAATCATTTAAATTTCTACAGAATTGATTAAAATTTCAAGGGCAATCTCTACTATGACAGAATAATGAAATTTTACTGTAATAATTGAAAAACATCTTTTTGTGACATCAAATTATAGAAATTTATTTCAGCTTCATAAATAGCGAACGAATAGATATAACCAAAAAAAGGTGAACTACCATTCGAATGCATTTTTGATCTCCTTGAAGGTATTTTGATCATCAAATAACTATTCGTAACTTTATTATCTGTTCGATAGATAAACCCTTGAGGGTATTTACTTTACCTTTAAACCTGTCCCAGGTATTTGCAACTTTTATGCTAAACGTTGTATTGGTATAAAATTAAATTAAAGTTCACTCCACAGAAAATATTCTAGCATCTGACAATTTTAACGCCTAAAGATGATCCAAATGAGGATCGAAACCGGTCACAAATATAAATATATGAAAAATAAAGACCCAATGAAGAAATAAGGAAGTACGATTTTATAAACCTATAACTGTATACATAAAAGTAGTTTATCTATGCCAGTACTAGTAATGTGACACCATATCAAGAGTTTTATATCAATTTTACTATTTTACATTATTTCATCAAGTGTGTAGTATTGAAAGTGTTCATTTAATTATTTATTAACCTCAAGAATCTGTTATTGCCAGTTTTGCTGTAGTTGAATTTTGGGCAATGATTCTTGTTATTGGTAATATTCCATTGTCATTATCATTATTATCATCATTACCGTTATTGATGATTAATCTACCCCACTTGGAAACTCCAACTTTACGAATTTCGCTTCATCCATGTCGGTTTTTCAAGCAAGCATACAACCAAAGAAGGGCACTTTAATGAAGCATTTCAATTGCTTATAAAATCTGCGATTCTCGGGTTTGTAACATAAAACTATTGATGTGAGAAGAAAGTGGGCCATCATATGCTTCTTGTCTGCGTTCCTGTCCTGGCCTGGCCAGTCTAAAAATTTAATGTTATGTTTGAAGCTGTCCCATTTAGTTCCAAACATATTCTGTGCAGAGTTTTGATGGTTATTGGTCAAAGCACTACATTAGCTCATCTTTCTTTGAGCACTTTCTAATGTGCTTTATTAATCTTACTGTACCCCCATTAGCTCCTCTTTCTTCGAGCACTTCTGAGCACTTCAAGCATGTGCTTTATTGGGCTTACTGTACCCTCTCCATCAGGGAATACCCACGCATGTGCCTCAAGCTTTCCAGCCACTAGCTTCAAGCATAACATCAATTTTTATTAATTTCTTTACCTCTGAAATTTATCAATATCAATGATTATCTGTTATTAGATATTTCTCAGATATATCTCAGGATTTGTATATTTTTTGGAGACCTTCACTAATATGCCTTCCGACAGATACGATATAGAACATAGGTTTGTATGGAAACCTGTTAAATTTAGAAAGTGTGTAATTCCGATAAACCTTCATGTAGGCCAGAAGAACGTCGCAATGTGCATCTAATCAGCTGGCAAGCAGCGTTATCGTCCAGCAACATATCACAACCGCCGAGTATGTCGTAACAGGTCATCCGTGTTGATACCTCACTATCTCCCAGACATTGGCACAAAGCGTTTCTGTTTCTTACACTTCCATTAACACGCGAACTAGGCCAAGTTTGCGGGGTCTATTTCACAAATCTCAGCGAAGGTTCATGGGCATGTTTCAAAATAATATCTATCTTAACGCCACTGTTCTCTGCAATAGAGTCCAGCTTTGTTTGCAAAGGGATGTAATAGCAGGTTTCTAAGGCTTCCATTCATCGATTCCTTGTGTAACATTGATAAGTGTGAATGATTGCAATACCACGTGAATAGCCAGGGGAGTATTCGACTGGAAGTTTTCGTGATAGCAGCAATTAAGCCGCGTAATTAAATTAGTACAATGCGTTGACATTGACATTACACGTACCCTACGACCTGCGAAACGGCTCTTCGGGCGAGGCGATTAGCTGAAGAATAATCGCCGTTGCACAACGGAGGAGCGAACGCACACATGATCCTGGCCCAGGACAATGGTCGGTTACGAAAATGCACTGGGAACGGCCATGGCGAAGTTCCCATATGCGCCATCGTTTACCTCGCGGCACACTTCCCCTATTTCTCAATGACTTCGGCGGCGGAGGCCTCAATTTAATCACGAAGATGAGGATGGAAATTGCTACTGCTGAGGCCACGGGTGCAGTTCGGAAAGGGACGCGTTTACAACCGCTAATTGGCGTTACTCATAGCGCGTTAACAACTCTTTCGCCACGCCTAGGTTTTTTTACAGAAAATATATCTGTTGATGTGTGAGCATTTCTTTCGGACATAATTGCACAATTAAAACTCTATTAAATTAGAAACTGTTCGAACTATGTTGTTTGTAAATGTAATTTCATACAAACATTTTATTTTATTATCCGAACAAGAGTCAGATTGGCAAGTATGTGTCTTAGCTAATCATTTAAAGGTCATAAGTTTTTTGCAAAAAAAATCGAAAACAAATTTTTAAATTTGAAAAATAACTTAATATTCATGCTTAGCATACGCAATATAGTGAATCCTCATGTAAAATTTGTCAATGTACGCAATTAAAAGTTACTTTATTTTACGGGCAAATGTCTCGGAAATACGGCTTCATCGTCGGGTGCCAATGCATACAATTTAGCGTGAATTATTTCTGGATCTGCTCAGTTTTCTCGCTAAGCACGCTTCGTATTGAAAAACGGATTCTTGATTAATTTTCAGCATACATGAATTCACAATTCTCCATATTAAACAAACAAAAAAGGGCCTATGAGGGCTATATTTAATCAATATACTCAATATTTATAAGTTTTTCTCATTTATTCGTCTCAATTTACAGATTTATACATATACATAAGCAAGCTCAATGTAAAATGAAAAAGAAAATTAATGATGCATATTTTAATGAGTAACTAGAATCAGCAACTAAATGAAGCCCACCTTAAATTTTACTCAGTAAAATATGCATTAGACAGATTTTCCAGCACCATCCCAAATTGCAGCATTTCCAGAATATTCCGACAAGTGCTGCACGTTTGAGGTACTGTCTGTGAATGGAAAGCCTGATTTACAATACAACTGAATTGATGAACATTTAAATACCTCTTGGTATTCGCCTAAAATTGGACTGTTGGTGTAAAGAATACTCAGAGTATTCATTTAACTCTTGACAATGGTGTAACAACCGAAACAATTGTGGAGTATCAATAATAAACAAAAGACTGTGAAACTTATACCAGGTGTCTTATTTTCCTTTATTTAATATTATTGTTGTTATTATTGTTGTATAGTTGTAGTGTTGTATGTTATTGTTGTATGATAATTTAAGAGAACCTGTTTACAGGAACCCAATATAGGCGCAGTTTGTATTGTACCTGAAAGAGAAAATGCTATTGTCGTACTTGAAACAAACAAGTACTATGTACATAGTACACAAGTACTTGCAACAAGCAAGTACTGGGTACCTAATAATTTAAGAGAACCTGCTTAGAGGAACCCTAGTAAGGCGCAGTTTTACATGCATCTACTTCAAATGTAGCTAATAGATTGTACCTGAAAAGGAAAACCCTGTTCAATGCATGGGCGCAACATCGCGGTACTAATTATATGCACATCGAATAAGTACGTCTTACAGAACGAGATGCGCCAACAACAAGGAAATACAAGTAGCTAAGATAAAATGCGATTGTTGGTACTTGATATAAACAAGTACTATATACATGCACTTGCAATACACAAGCACTGTATACAAAGTACTTGCAACAAACATGTAATATATACATATGTACTTGAACCACACAAGTACTGTATACGTATGTACTTGCAACAAACAAGTACTGTATACGTAATACTTGCAACAAACAAGCACTGTATACATACAACAAGTACAAGAGTGGGCGGTAATATGAGTGGCGCAGCGCTAAGATAAAATGCGATTGTTGGTACTTGAAATAAACAAGTACTGTATACATGCACTTGCAACACACAAGCACTGTATACAAAGTACTTGCAATAAACATGTAATGTATACATATGTACTTGAACCAAACAAGGACTGTATACGTATGTACTTGCAATAAACAAGTACTGTATACGTAATACTTGCAACAAACAAGCACTGTATACATACAACAAGTACAAGAGTGGGCGGTAATATGAGTGGCGCAGCGCTAAGATAAAATGCGATTGTTGGTACTTGAAATAAACAAGTACTGTATACATGCACTTGCAACACACAAGCACTGTATACAAAGTACTTGCAACTAACATGTAATGTATACATATGTACTTGAACCACACAAGTACTGTATACGTATGTACTTGCAACAAACAAGTACTGTATACGTAATACTTGCAACAAACAAGCACTGTATACATACAACAAGTACAAGAGTGGGCGGTAATATGAGTGGCGCAGCGCTAGGATAAAATGCGATTGTTGGTACTTGAAATAAACAAGTACTGTATACATGCACTTGCAACACACAAGCACTGTATACAAAGTACTTGCAACAAACATGTAATGTATACATATGTACTTGAACCACACAAGTACTGTATACGTATGTACTTGCAACAAACAAGTACTGTATACGTAATACTTGCAACAAACAAGCACTGTATACATACAACAAGTACAAGAGTGGGCGGAAATATGAGTGGCGCAGCGCTAAGATAAAATGCGATTGTGTTTACTTGTAAAATACAAGCACTGCATACATAGTACTTGCAACAAACAAGCACTGCATACATAGTACTTGCAACAAACAAGTATTGTATACAGATACTTGCAACAAACAAGTACTGTATACAAAGCCCTACTCGTTACTGTCTCGACGTACGAGCGCAAAGATGTGAGCGCACCTGTAAGGAGAAAAACCCTAAACGCACATATGCGCAGCGCAAGAAATATAAGTACGTCGCCCAGAGCGAGAATATACGCCGACATACGCCGAATATACACAAATACAAATGGCGCAACCTGTAAGAAAAACCCTGCTCACTCAGGCGGCGTACTGTGTGACGCTATAATGCAGTTATTCTTGACCCTTTTGAACCTACGGAATCCACAGATTTGAAGGGAACAACTTGATTGAGGTCAACAGTGTAGCAAGGAACCTACCATCACGATTTACAATGCCGCACCAGAACAACATGGGTTATTACAGTGTTACAGAGAAATCTCAATGTGGCTTAACTTGCTTCACGAGAACTCAACCCGGACACCAGGTTAAAAACTTCCTGCTTAAAACTAATACGCATTATCGGTAGCAAAGCAAGAAAATAAAAGCTGGGGCGCATCTGTGAACAAAAACCTGAATCGAGACTCTACTTGATGAAATGTAAGAAAAACTGTACTCACTTTGATACGTCTTGGAGCTCATCTCAAAAAAAGACCTACCTTGAAAGTGACTTTTAAAGTTGAATTGGCGAAGATCCAGTACCCTGCAACTCCGAACTCCGAAAACAAATCGGAGTTCGAAATTTGACGGTGTGGCGCGGGTGAGGAAAGCACGAAACAAACGCAACAATCCTCAGGCTCAACCATACCCGAACTTTCGACACTACTACGCACTGGCTCTAAACGGGCAAACTTAACGTCAGAAGGTAATCTGAACTGCTCAAGATACTTTCACTAATTATTTGTTGAAGACAAGAACACGGACAAACACTAAAAAGTATACGTTTGACTTGGGAAGGTAATCCCAAAATGTTAATCGCGAATTTAACACTTGCTGGAAGAAATTGCACGTTAGTAAATACAATGCACGCACGCATATTTATGTATACAAAGTATACATAGTAGGTATACAGAGTATACATAGATACATACAGAGTGGGCAAAAGATTTGTACAAGCTCTGATGCAGAGCCTTTATTAATGTCAATAATTGATGTTGATAATAAAAAAAACTTTTCAAAAATGCAATATCATTTTTACAATCGACCAAGTGTAAACATGAAAAACAAAATTAAATGATCGATTTAATGCGTTAATTGAAAATATGAATATTTCCAATTTGTACGGTTTTTTTGGCCCACTCTGTATATTCAATAACTTAGGGTGTAACACAGATCTATGAATTGACCTGAACATGGAACTCCTAATTAGGATCATCAAGAAACTCTCAATGACGATGTAAAATGTTGCACCAGAAGTTAATATACCTACACAATATCCTTAGGTGCAACAGTGGACTATGATTTAGGGGCTCAACAATGAACTCCTAATCACTATCTACAGTATTGCACCAAAGGCCAATGTGTTGTCATACACATTCATACACACCACACTTCAACCAAACCCAGGTTGGCCCAGAAGTTATCGAAACACAGATATAAGATCATCTCACATGATTCACCTTGGGGAATTCTAGGTGCCCTGAAATGTTGAGGAGAAAATTTAAATCCGCTGCACGTAAAATTTCTGGTTAATTGTCCCCAAACAATGGACTTAATAAAAGTCAGTAATTGCACAATCATCGCGTAAATGTATACCCATTTGATTAAATTGATAAGGTACTATTAGTTAATGAGGGAATTATAAGAATAAGTATGCAAATTTGTACAATAATTTGATTTATTTTGAAAAATCATCCCCATGTCTTTCTCAACTTGAAGCAATGTTAACAATAAATGCAAATTTCCGGTATTTCAAAATATGTAGCCATTTATTCCGGGTTGATATGATTTAAAAATCATAAATCAAAGAACTAAAAAAAAAAAATTGAATCAATTGATTTAAATCATGATTAAACTGATTTTTTTAAAATTATTCGTTAATTTAAATCATGATTAAACTGTTTTTTTTTTAATTATTCGTTCATTTAAATCAACGGATTTTTTTATAAATCATTGATTTAAATAAATATAGATTTTTTTTTAAATTGATGATTATTTTTGCACTGTTTGTGCATTCCAATAAGTGAACAATTAAAATTATAATGTAACTACAGAGTTAGCATGCTTTAAAATAGATAATTGTTAAAGTAGATACATTGTATACACTTTTGTATAAATGCGTACTTATGTTAATAAAAACTTGCAAAAATTACAAAAATAATTGTAAGTAAAATATTATTTTAAAGTGTTATTGGGTACTTACTGGTCGAGTTACTTTTATTTTATTTTATTATTTATTTATTTTATTTTGCTTGACTTGTTGCTTTACTGGTTTAATCTTTTCAAAATTCGAATTAATTACAAACATTTATGGTAAAAATAAGATTCAGATACATACATAGCAAACTACACATATCATGCCTCTGATGATGGTTTGTTAGAAACTAAAACTAGTCAGGCAAAATAAAACAAATAAACAATAAAATAAAACAAAAATAACTCTACAAGTACCCAATAATAATACCTTAAATAAATAACTGGTAATTTATGGATTATACTTTAAACTTAATAAAATATATTTCTTTTCTTCAATTTTTTTCACATTGTATAGATGCACAGAAATTTATTTTAATTATCATTTCTTGTTCAAAATTAAAATCTATTTAAAACAAAATCATATGATTAAGTCGTGATGTAAATCAATTGATATAAATTTGATTTAATTATCATTTCTTGTTCAAAATCAAAATTTATAAAAAACAAATCATATGATTAAGTCGTGATGTAAATCAATTGATATAAATCACATCTGTCCTGGCCAAAAGTGATCAGAAACATGAAAAAAAATGAAATAAACCATGATTTTTATGTATAAAAAAAAATCATTGATTTATGACTTTGTTTTAAAAACCATGTTTTTTTCTATGCCTGCTGTTATGTAATGAGGGCATTAATACGATTAATACGCGGCAAGTCGACGGAAAAGTATTTTATTTCTAACAACATAATGATCGTGCGTACAAACATACATACAAACACACAGTCAAATGTATAAACATGCAAATATGCATACAGACATACACACATACAAATATACACACGCAAACATAGAAACATACAAACATGCATACACACATACAAACGCACAAACATACAAACATTCATACAAACAAATATACAAACATACAAACAATCATACAAACAAATATACAAACATACAAACAATCATACAAACAAATATACAAACATACAAACAATCATACAAACAAATATACAAACATACAGACAATCATACAAACAAATATACAAACAAACAAACAAATATAAAAACATACAAACAATCATACAAACAAATATACAAACATACAAACAATCATACAAACAAATATACAAACATACAGACAATCATACAAACAAATATACAAACATACAAACTAATATAAAAACATACAAAAATTCATACAAATATACAAACATACCAACATATACACATGCTCACAGTCACTCAACACGCGTACATACACATACACACACACACACCCACACACACATGTTTTTGATTGTTCAGTGCATCGATCGTTCATTAATGAGTCCATAAGGTTTACTATAATGAACGATTTTGTGCGGCAGTCGACGGAAAAGTATTTTATTTCTAACAACATAATGATCGTGCATACAAACATACATACATACATACAAACACACAATAAAATATATAAACATACAAATATGTATAGAAACATACACACATACAAATATACACACATGCAAACATAGAAACATTCAAACATGCATACAAACATACATACAAACGTAGAATCATGCATAGAAACATTCAAGCATGCATACAAACAAATATACAGACATACAAACATACAGACATATATTGAAACATGCAAACAAATTTATATTAATTTATATGCAATAAGTCGATGTAAAAAAGATATGTCTTTGTGTGAATGCATGTGAGCAGATATGATTGAAATTTGCGCAAGACCAGATAGAACGAGGCATGCGCCTTAACCACTAACCTGGAATTCCACAATGTCGGCCAAAACTCAGCCAATCTCGTGAAAATCCAAATGTATTCTCCCTTGGCGTCTGCGGCGTCCCGTGAACTGGATTCACCACCAATCTGGAGAAATCCTGAACTGGATTCACTCCCGATGGCCAAACACCGGCACCTAGAAATATATTATCTATTAATACCCAGAAAGTCCGAGTTGACCTCTACGTTGTGTCGCCATTTGATGGAACCGAAGAATTTAAAATTTCCCGCAAAATACGGCTGCGATCGCCGCGATACTCACCCTAAACGCGGTCGTCCGGCCCAGAAACACTATCCCGGAGTCCCGTCCAGATCCTCGAAGAACTTCCTGGAAGAGGGCCAAAAATTTCGGGAGAAGCACGGATTGCGTGTGTTCCCGGTGGCGGTCACTCCGACCTTAGGTACTTTAGGACGTTGGGGGGTAAGGTGAGGCTGCGCGCGCTCACAGACTTGTCGACACTTGCATAGAATTGCAACAATGAAAAATCAATACATTCCTCAAAATCATTTTTACATTGGAAATTAGAAAATCGAAATTTTTATAACTAAAACTCTGATTGCGAGATTATTAATTGCCAGAATGGAACCATAATTAACATTTATGTGCAGAATTTCGTGGAGAATAATAATATGGAGTCCGTTTTTGAGTAGCTACCCCCTGATTTCCGTAACAACCCTTAACGCGTTTTATTTAATATTGGGGTTGTTTTTGGACTTATTGGCTCCAATTTGCGACCACCTACAATACAGTACGGGGAAAATATTATAGTTATTTTACAATTTTTGTACCATCCCTTAAAGCGTCCTGATCCCATTTCGAACGACTGCACACATAATATTTAATATAGGGGTTGTTTTTGAACTTGCAGTCTTCAAATTGCGCACACCTATGAAGCAATACCAAGCAAATATTACAGTTATTTTACAATTTCGGTAAACATCCCTTAAAAAGTCCTGTACCGTTGCTAGCATCCACAAACATAATACGAGTGTCCCACGCAAGCCATTGGTTAAAAGTTTAAGGATTTCCTGATGAAAATAAAATTTGAAAGAAATCACACAAACACGATTCATAGTGATCTCCCAAAATAAAATATGCGCATGTTTCTATCGCTTCCGGTTCTACCGGAAGTGGCCATCAACTTTGTTATTTTAAATGGAACACCCTATATATTTTTACATATTCGGATTTCACGTTCAATTCTGAACATATTTTATCAAACCTATAAAGCACTTATCTTTAGTAGTTTTTGAGGAAAAAAATAATGTTTGCTTCAAATAAACGATTTAAAAAATATTCATAATTTTTCTTACAAATGAAATAGAAACTTAAACTTTTTTGCATATTGTAGCTGAAGCATAGCTCTATCATTAATATAACTCATGCGTGTTGATACTTCACTATACTATTTCAAAATTTCAATTATTCACAGGTACACTTCAAAATGCCTTAATTCATTTTTTTGTAATGGAATGACATATTTTTTGTATGACGTGGCAACAGACAGAACAATTTTCTACAAAACGTGTTCAACAAACATATCCCTAAAATGAGTGGTTTTAAGTAGAGTGGCGAATCAGTTTAATCAGATTTGTTGGTATTAATTGGAGCAGATTTATTAATATTAATTGGTTACATTTTTACTAATGTAATAGCACTATAAGTTATAGTTTCCAAAATAACAACTGAAAGTTACAGTTTTGAAAGTAATGACAGGAAAAGTATGGTATTTTTATCATGATTTTATCATAGCATGAAAGTTATAGTTTTCAAAATAATTACATGAATAGCGCCAAAGATGCTATAAATAGAATCTACATATATAGATTTTAAACTAAAACTACCAGAATTTAAGGTTTACAAAAATAATGGGAAGAAAATTTGGAGTTTTCTAAATAATAATAGGAAAAGTTATAGTTATTATAATAAAACCATTGGCAGTTTGTTTCTAAGCAGTTTGTTGCGTAATCTTCGAAATAATTCAAAAAATACTTGTTTTAGGAGTCTGGCTGTATTATACTTTTTTGTAGTAAATTTTTCTCCCAATCCTGCTATGCGATAATAAATGGGTCATTCCATTAAAAAAAAATGGATTACGAGATATTTAAGAGAGCACTTAGATATTGACATTTTATGAACACTTATTATCAAAATTTACAGTTTCCAATTGTTTTACTCATAGAGGCATCCTCTAGGTACAATTAGAAATATAACTCATAATTTTATCTTATTCCTAAGAGAAGTTATAGACAGATTTTAGACTACCTTTAAAAGGTCAAAATTTTAGAAAAACATTTTTTTCTTGAAAACTAGAAGAGATAAGTATACATACGTTCTTACAAAATATGTTCCAATTTAAGCGAGCAATTTAAAAATATTATAATATATGGGGTGTTCCATTTAAAATAAGAAAGTTGGTGCTACTTCCGGTAGATCCGGAAGTGATAGAAAGTTGAAAATATTTCACATGAGGATAACTGATTCAACCGTGTGAGGAGATTTTTTTGAAATTTCTAGTACAACGGCAACCCCGTAAACTTTTAACGAACGGTTTAGCGTAGACAGCCTGTATATAATAATACATAAATTCAGTCCCACGTCAACACTTATTCATGCAAGATCACATTCGCAATATTATCTCGTTGGAAGATCTGCATTACATAAAGACTGATTAATAACTATAATAATGAAGTAAGCGCGTCTAGAAGACGTTTAACTGGTCCGTTATTCCAGGTAACGTGCGAAGAGCAATGCGCAGATATTTATGCATTGTTTCAGCATGAGGAAACTAACATTATTCCAGTCACGAATTGCTCGTGCTTTATGTAACGCATCAAGAGCACCAAGGGCGGAGGATCATTTAAATATTTAGCTTATTAAACGGCATGTTTTTGTCGTGCAGGTGGAAATTAACCGGGCTGCACCTAGAGAAAAAATGCATTCAATTACTTCACAGCTATTCTAAAAGGCATCATTACTGGGATTATGGTTATTTTGTAATTGTTCCAATTTCATTATGCTTCATTGTTTGTTAATTGTTCACGTGCATCGCACAATGATCGGTGTTATGATTGTATGTATATGGATTTATAGCATCGTAGTTTCTGTCTATTGAGAATTTCAGTTCTCAGAAGTTCTGTGTTCACTTCTCAAGCATATTAAGGTGTGGACAAAACATAAGAGCCCGTGGTGTAAAAAATAATGACAGATTATTTTGTTACATAATTCTTGTTCAGTGGCATAATGGATTTTGGCGCCTTTCAATTTCGCATTCATTCATAACAAATATTCAAGGTCAAGTTTAGTCTGTTATGCAAAGTCGTGTTTTACATAAGTACAACCAACCAAGTATAATTTATTGAAAATTAATTTACAATCCGCTTTAAACATTTATCATACTCTAAGTAATATAATATCTATAACTTATTTAATAAACAATTATTGCAGTTATTAGCAATAAATCTGTAAAACTTAAACAACCTAGAGTTTTATTTACCTATTTTACTATGGAGTTTCATAAAGTATCTGCCTCATCAATCCAATATAACTTATTTGTCTAAAATTCTGTACATTTTACAGTCTCGGCAATTTTGCTTTTATTTGTTGTTAATTGATTTAAGACAGGTCTGGCCAACCCATGGCCGGAGGGCAGCATTTGGCCCTCGGATTTTTTGTGACGCCCACACCATGATAAGAACATTAAAACAGATTTGCATTACATAAACGCAAATAAAAACAAATAGCACTTCTTGAAGATTGTATAACATCTATTTTGATACTTTACAAACTTACCATTATTGCATTCATTAATTAATGACTAACTATAACCATCATTGGTCTGTTATTACAATGATGCATTGATTAATTATTGATTTACTATGGCCAAATCAGTGCTTCCGCAGTTCATTACGTATGCGCATTTTTTCTGTATTCTTATTCACTTCTTAAATTGCTTTTCTATTTACAGTAATGCAAATTACTCCATTGTACTGATATCCTCACCAGTTATTTAAATTGATTTCCGAGCGTTATATAAAAATAATTTACATATTTTCTAGTTAATTATGCATCAAGTATGATTCAGACGCTTGAGTGTTATTACGGTTTTCCAGGATATGAAAAAAAAAACTTGATCTACAGAGATATTATTGCCTTTTAAAAATAGAGAGGTAACTGCATTTTATTTATGTTACTGTGGGGTGATAGTAATGTGCAAAGAATTAATTGGTACGTATTTTATTGATTTAAAATATGGAGACAAAATTCGCAATATTAAAACAGGAAACTAGCATTTTCTACCAAGGATGAATTTATGTATACGAGTACATATTATTACTTACTTTTGACGATCAGGAGGAGAAATATCACAAAATATCAAAAATTTTAAGAAAACATAATTGTGATCTTGAAAATTCAATGAATTGCAATCAAATTTTAGAACGAAAAAGTTTTGTGTGTTTTTCAGATTTTCTTAATTGGCTTAATAATTAGTAGCTTTGAGGTTCGTATATGTAAACTATGTGAATAAGCCAAGAAGCTGCTCACCTATCAAATATGTTTGTGTTATTTCCCACCTAATATTAATTTCGACAATTGTATTTCTGTATCAGTATGTACATACCAGGGTTGGTGTGATTTAAATCATGATTTAAATCATGATATAAACCATGATTTAAATCAACTAATGTTTTCAAAGTAAAAAAAAATCAACTGATTGTCAAGTTTTGTTTTTCAGTTTTTCTTAACTTCTCAATAATTGTATTTCTGTATCATTTGCAAGGGATATAAATAAGTGAAGTGTGCAAAATATGAAATTGCTCAAAACCAATTGGGCAAAAGTACCTTCTATAGTTTTATTGAAATATTTTTAACTGACATTATCAAAGAATTGTACAATTTTATTAACATTCCTGAATCGTGATTTAAAATCATGATTTAAATCATGATATAAATCATGATTTAAATCAACTAATGTTTTCAAAGTAAAAAAAAATCAACTGATTGTCAAGTTTAGTTTTTCAGTTTTTCTTAACTTCTCAATAATTGTATTTCTGTATCATTTGCAAGGGATGTAAATAAGTGAAGTGTGCAAAATATGAAATTGCTTAAAATCACTTGGGAAATAGTACCTTCTATAGGTTTATTGGCATATTTTTAACTGAAATTATCAAAAAAATGTACAATTTTAGTAACATTCCTGAATATATTTAAGAAATAGAATGAATTTTGATGAAAATACATACTTATCTATAAAATGGCCTCAAAAATTTACGGAATTGTTTAAAACTCTTTATACAAACGTATAAACTTTAATTGAAATTTGAAGAAATAGTAAGCACTATCAGGATGAAGATTCAGTCTTAATTTATATGGACTAGTTCGCAAATTTCAACAACACTTACACACTCATTTCTCGCTTACGCAATTGTTAAAATTCATTTTCACTTGTTTCCAAAACTTTATGTAAAAATGCAAACAGCCTTTTAAATTTTAATAGTATTTCAATTTTGAACTACATATAACTATCTAATTAATTTAAATTCAACTAAACTACGAGATTGTGGATTATTTCAATCTGTCCATCAACAACACCTTTAAGATGTCGACCGAAAACATAACTGGATTTGTCGCCACCCATTTATGACTGTAAGTTTAATTATTTCTGTTAATTTATATCACAATGTAACACAAATTTTATACATGCAATTTTTCCTTTAATAAAAGATTTGGACTCTGCTGATGATGACCCCCAGGTCAAAACTAATCCATGTAAATTAAAGACAATATCTTCATTACCTGATAGTGCTTACTACTTCTTCAAACCTACCTACCTATGGATCTAAACACATTTAATTGTTTAATTGAAATGTTACAATTTTACAATATTATCACATATATTCATTATATTGTAACATTAACAGAATTTATTTCACCAATAAAAATTAACAGATTTGTTTATCAAAAAGGGCGAGATGTAATGACATTGTCTGAATTATTTATAGAAATTGTACGAATATTGTAAAATTTAGTCAATTTTGTCAATCATTTTTAATATAGTGCAAAGTTCTACCAAACGTATATAAAAATATTTTTTTGGTTTCACCTTTGCTCGATTTAATTCATCGAATGCAATAGATTTACAAAAATAAATTCATTGATTTCTGAAATAATATTTTTCAGTACAAAATAATCAGAAATGTACATCTATGAT
Source organism: Othius punctulatus (assembly GCA_951805005.1). NCBI lineage: Eukaryota > Metazoa > Arthropoda > Insecta > Coleoptera > Staphylinidae > Othius > Othius punctulatus. Next base: position 20,143,618 of record OX638145.1, read on the forward strand.
GAGTGTCTCATTTAATAATGTAATATCACATTAATTTTGTATACGATTTGAATTAAATGTGTCTTAAAAGAGCTTAAAAGATGACCACAAGATCATGTGTGCTCTTCAAATATAAAGCCACCAACAATGTAAGATATAATGACAAAAATAATACAAAATTACAAGACAATTTGATTATTTTATTATGTTGCTTGTTACGAACGTGGAATAATTAAGTTTTGTATTTTAGTGCTTTTTAAATCAAATTTCATACCGACAATAAAACAATTTGATAAATCAAATTTAATTCATCTCTCGATTTCTCTTGATTTAATTCATCAAATAAAAAAGATTTAGAAAATATATCCTTTGATTTCTAAAATAATATTTTTCAGTACAAAATAATCAGAAATGTACATCTATATACAGAGTGTCAAATTTAATATTGAAATATCACTTTGGATTTAGCGATTTTGCGTAAATGTGTCTTAAAAGAGCTTAAAAGATGACCACAAGAACATGTGTGATCTATCTTCAAATACAAAACCACCGACAATGTAACATATAATGACAAAAATAATAAAAAAATTACATGACAATTTGATTCTTTTATTATGTTGCTTTTTACGATCGTGGAATTTTTTTTTTTATTATTTTGGTGCTTTTTAAATCAAATTTCAAAACGACAAGTTAATTACAACAATAAAACAATTTAACAACAACATTTTTAACTATAACCAGACTGAGGTTTCATGTTTTTTTTGTCGATTCAAAACAAGTTTAAAAGTTTTGTTCCCACAAAAATGCCAATAATAACCAATCATTTTTATATATTGTTAATTACATATAAGAAAAAAACATTATATGAAATCATTATAAATAAGGCATTTTCTCACATAAGATTTTGATTAAGTTAAATTTACGATTGATTTCGTACGATGTACGATTGTGTTTGTATTTAAGACGGGTTAATGACTTTCTGGTCAAAACTATATCTTATGACGGACAAAAACTAAAACAAAATATTGTAAGGAATATAATACCTAATAATAAATAAATAAATAATTCTTGGTTGTTTTATTAGAATAATTGTACTATGTTTTATATTATATTATATATCAGTGTGAAGAATTCAGCAAAAACTTTCAAAATTTAACTTAATCAAAATCTTATGTGATACATATTCTCTAAGCAGAACATGCTTTATTTATAATGATTTTATAGGATTATATTTATATAATAAAATAAAGAATATAATGGAATAGAATTTTTATGGTATGTAAATCCAAAACTATCAAAATTTAACTCACTCAAAATGTTATGTGTTAAAAATTCTCTAAGCAGAAAATTCTTTATTTATAATGTTTTTATATGATTATATTTATACATATAATAAAATAAAAAGTAGAATGAAATAGAATTTTTATGATATATGATTTTAAAAACACATATCTCGATATCTACTCCCGTCATGAAAAAAATAAATCTATATTATTTCAAGTTAGATTAACCTAAATCCTACATATTTAATTGGATATTATATTGAGTTATGAATTATGAATGGTAGATTTTTTTTTAAAGGATCATTTGTTAATATGCAAACATCATAAAAAATATAAGCAGTACCGAATCTTTCAGCATATTATTTCTATCAAATAAATACATTTTTGTTTTTGTCTTTGTTTTAATAAATAATTAATACTTGGTTGTTGTTGGAATAATTGTACTATGTTTTATATTATATCAGTGTGAAGAATTTAGCCAAAACTTTCAAAATTTAACTTAATCAAAATCTTATGTGGTAAAAATTATCTAAGGAAAACATGCTTTATTTATAATGATTTTATATGATTATATTTATATAATAAAATGAAAAATAGAACGAAATAGAATTTTCATGATACGTATATGATTTTGAAAACACAGATTTCAGTACCTACTATCGTCACGAAAAAAATAAATGAATATTATTTCAAGTTTGATTAACCTAAATCCTACATATTTAATTGGATATTATATTGAGTTATGAATTATGAATGGTAGAATTTTTTTTAAAAGATCATTTGTAAGTATGCAAACATCATAAAACATATTAGCAATACCGAATCTTTCAGCATATTATTTGTATCAAATAAATACATTTTTGTTTTTGTCTTCGTTTTAAAAAATAATTAATTCTTGGTTGTTTTTGGAATAATTGTACTATGTTTTATATATATATATATATATATATATATATATATATATATATATATATATATATATATATATATATATATGATTTTGAAAACACAGATTTCGATATCTACTATCGTCGCGAAGAAATTAAATGAATATTATTTCAAGTTTGATTAACCTAATTCCTTCATATTTAATTGGATATTATATTGAGTTATGAATTATGAATGGTAGATTTTTTTAAAGTACATTTGTAAGTATGCAAACATAGTAAAAAATATTAGCAGTACCGAATCTTTCAGCATATTTTTCTATCAAATAAATACATTTTTGTTTTTGTCTTGAGAACGAAATTGTGTTGAAATATTTATAACAGAATAATGTATGTGTGTTTGTAACAATTAGATACAAATTACAATAAGATTAACAATTAGATACAAATATGACATAATTTGTGGCAGTGAAACTATCATTGCTGAAATTCTTAAGCCTATTCTGATAATGATTAATATTTGAGGTTTTTGGGTTTAGGCACTCTCAGATAATAAGCTAATCAAGTTTATTACCTGAGAGTGCCTAAACCCGAAAACCTCAAATATAAACTGAGGATGGATCCACACACATACCATTGTTAATTTTATAGTTACTTCATGATACATGAAGTAACATGAAGGTACACATGCACATGCCCAGGTACATCATGTGTACCTTCATGTTACTTCATGTATTATGAATTAACTATATAATTTATAAGACTTTCGTGAAGTAACATGAAGGTACACATACACATGTCCAGGTACATCATGTGTACCTTCGTGTTACTTCATGTACCATGAAGTAACTATAAAATTAATAATGGTATGTATGTGGATCCATCCTCAGTTTATATTTGAGATGTTTGGGTTTAGGCACTCTCAGGTAATAAACTTTATTAGGACATGTGCACAGGATGTACATGTACACATGTACACAGGATTGTATCTTCATTGACTGAACCCTGAATTTAAAATTCCATAATATCTCCTGGAAGAATTTGTTTTCCTTGTTCTGGTTTATTGACGTATGCAACAGTTTTTGCACTAAACTGCAGCCAATTTATTTTACTTTCTTTTCCAACTCTTCTATTACGCAAATAATAATTGCGCCAAAATATGCTAACTAATGAAAATATCCTAATTTATTTCTTTATTCATAATTACTGAAATATATTTTATTTATTGTAATTTAAAACTTTCATGAAAAAAAAAAAATATGTGTTCGCAACATAATATATGTACATTAATATTAATTTAAGGAGATTTAAAAAAAACAATTGGAGATTATTATTTTTATTAAAAAAATTGTGAAACTTATACCAAGTGTTTTATTAAATGTCCTTAATCAATATGTTTCACCAAGTGATTACCACACACACATTAAATTTAATTAATGTTAATTTATTTACTGTATAAGATGATTATAGTTAAGAAAATTGCCCGAAATCAATTGCATGAAAATTAATTGTTCGAATCGAATTTCTTGAAAACGTATATACATATAAGTTCAATAGAAACACAATTGAACAATACTAAAATAAACTAACCTATCTAACCCAGCTACCTTACGTTTTTCAGCGACATCTATTTCAAGCAAAATTACACTTAAGTATATTTGAGGAATTATATTTTCGAGCAATTGAATTCGAGCAACTGATTTTGAGCAATTGCATTCGAAGAATTCACAGGATCATATGTAAGAATCTACAAAAAACAAGAAAGACTTTCTACAAGGCTCTAGAAAACTGAAAAAAATGAAAGAAAATCAGTTTATCGTGTTTCGTTTTTCTATTTTCAAAATTTTTGTAACTCTGTCTAAAAATAAAATAAACTAAGCTATCTAACTCAAAACCCTTACCTTTTCCAGCAACATCTACTTCCAGCAAAATTACAATTAATTATATTTGAGGAAATTTAATTTCGAGCAATTGAATTCGAGCAACTGATTTTGAGCAATTGCATTCGAGGAATTTACAGGATCATCCGTAAGAATGTACAAAAAACAAGAAAGACTTTCTACAAGGCTTTGGAAAACTGAAAAAAATGAAAGAAAATCAGTTTTTCGTGTTTCGTTTTTCTATTTACAAAAATTTAGAAACTCTGAAACACATTACCATTGCAACTTTTTGTTCGACATTTGATAAAGTGAGAGGAATTCATACGATCATATGTAAGAATCTACAAAAAACAAGAAAGACTTTCTACAAGGCTCTAGAAAACTGAAAAAAATGAAAGAAAATCAGTTTTTCGTGTTTCATTTTTCAATTTACAAAAATTTTGTAACTCTGTTTAAAAATAAAATAAACTAACCTATCTAACCCAAAACCCTTACCTTTTCCAGCAACATCTACTTCCAGCAAAATTACAATTAATTATATTTGAGGAAATTTAATTTCGAGCAATTGAATTCGAGCAACTGACTTTGAGCAATTGCATTCGAGGAATTTACAGGATCATATGTAAGAATGTACAAAAAACAAGAAAGACTTTCTACAAGGCTCTAGAAAACTGAAAAAAATGAAAGAAAATCAGTTTTCCTTGTTTCATTTTTCTATTTACAAAAATTTTAAAACTCTGAAACACATTACCATTGCAACTTTTTGTTCGACATTTGATAAAGTGCTTAGTTTATTTCTACCTCGATTTAATTTTGTTTTATTGACATCAATTTTATATTTGCTTATATGTGCTGATTTCGTTTGTATACAATTCGCTACAAGTTGTTTTGATTACAACGTTAAACGATATGGTATTAATTGGGCAATTAATCCCGGCGAGTTTACGTGAAAATTTGACAAAAATACTATTAATTGCTTATATCTTTTAGGCCAGACAATTGTCCCACTAATAACAATTTTCGTAAAATGATCTACATGATACTGTTACTGAATGAACATTTTTGCAAGAGTGGGCCATTGATTATAACCTAATCTAAACTAACATAACCTAATTTTTTTATACCTTTTGTACCAGACAATTGTTCCACAAATAACCATTTTCGTAAAATGGACTACGTGATACTGTTACTGACTGAAAACTTTTGCAAGCGTGGGCCATTGATTATAACCTAATCTAAACTAACATAACCTAATTTTCTTATATCTTTTAGGCCAGACAATTGTTCCACAAATAACAATTTTCGTAAAATTGACTACGTGATACTGTTACTGACTGAAAACATTTGCTATCGTGGGCTATTGTTTATAACCTAATCTAAATTAACATAACCAAATTTAAACTAACTTAACCTAACCTAAACTAACCTAATCAACCTACTTAATCATAATCAACCTAACCTAATGTCATCTAATCTGTTTATATGGCTAATAATGTCCTGTTCTGAAACTAATTTAACATTATCTCTATTGTTTTAGCTCAACGCCCAGCAGCTCTATTCCGAATTCCAGCACGGCGTTTGGGAGCTCTTCACGAAAGTGAGAAACAGCAATATACCAGACATCATGACTTACAGGCAGATCAGGTTTATGTCGGTCGTCGGTCCAGCAGCTTTACCCCCCGATCAGCTCGACAGGGTAAGAAAAGAACTCTCGCAAATTTTTAATTGAATTTGAAGTTTGATTGGATTCCAGCAGAGTAACAATGCATTATTACGCAAGCTCGTATAACAGAGCCTTTCACTCCACTGCGCTTGTTTATACACCGATGCAATTACTGAAGTACTAATTCGTTTTGCTGGTAGAAAAATTATGCAAGCCACTGATTGTACGAAAAAAAGTTAATAAGTGTAGAGCGAGGATTATAAAGTTATAAAGTGCAATTACATTAATAACTACATATGTAGCAAATTAGTAGAGATTAACATTTAAAATGTTAAACATCATTAAAACTATTCACTAAAAACTATTAATCTTTACGTGTTATACAGAGTGAGTCACCAGTTAAGGTAAATATTTTATGGAGACGTAGTATTGGTCTCAATTTAAAAAAAAAATCATATGAACATAGGTATAATTTTCATTATAATTAATATGATTATTATTATTTCATGAGTTGACAAGTGTATTAACGTTCAGGGTTATATTTTTAGAATTTGCGTAATAATAATAATAATAATAATAAGGCGGAAAGACCCCATATGGGGTCGATAGCCCAATAAAGGGATTATATATATAATAATAATAATAATAAGTAATAGGCACTAAAACACTGCAAAGTTCAAAGAGCTGTATCTTCGAATCTATTGAAAAGTATAGCTATGTTCATATGATTTTTTAAAAACATTTTTACAAAATCTACCTCTCCTTAAAATATTTTCATTTCTTCGTGATTCACTCTGTATATTGGGGGAGGTAGGAGGCATAAAGTAGTATACAAAATTCATAAACCATATTTTGTTTTTGTAAAAATAGTATAAAAATGCAACGTCCACGGTTCTATTTTTAGGAATTTGCGTAATAATAATAATAATAAGTAATAGGCACTAAAATTCTGCACAGTTCAAATAGCTGTATCTTCTAATCTATTGAAATGTATAGCTATGTTCATATGATTTAAAATAAATATTTTTACAAATTCCACCCCTCCTTAAAATATTTACATTTCTTCATGATTCACCCTATATATTGAAGAAGGTAGGAGGCATAAAGTAGCATACAAAATTCGGAAACCTATTTTTTTATGTAAAAATAGTATTAAAGTGCAATTTCTTACTAACTACATACGGTATATATGTAAGTACTTGTATACTACTCGTATTCGTATACTACTATACTACTCGTATAGTAGTATACTACTATACTATACTTTATTTATTTTCTGTTTCTGTAAAAAAATGAGATATTTCAGTTTATCAAATTTTAAAAATAGTTAATGCTTTTTTCTCGAATGCAATTAATTATAATTTAGTTATTATAGAGATACACTTCGATATACAGTTAAAAATCTGCTCGTAATAAGAACTTGTATCAAATACAATTCTGAATGTATTCTTTTATATTAAGTAATTAAAACACAACTTTTATTTGCACCTAATGAGAACAGTATGTCATAAACCATATTTTTTATTGTTTATTATAATCAGCTCAGTAATTGTATTTTTTTCGACCTATTATTGTGTTCACCTTCCACCTATGTAAAATTGTCATGATGTTATTTAATTCGCCAAAATTACATAAAAATGGCAGAAAACCACATAATAAGATAATTCGTAAAACACTCAACGCACAAACAAATTAACGAAGCAAATGCTCGAACCACTTCCGTTATTATAGTAACAACGAGCGTTTATGATTCATTCATATTTTGCCATGCATTTTCCAGTTACTACTTTTTTCCTATCTATAAATATTGTTATGTAATGTTGGCAAAACAAGTCTAGTTGAATGATGTCGTTCAGTTGAAACGGTTTTACAAAATATATTGCAAAAACCAATTATGCCTGAGGAACAGTAAGATTAATAACTTTTTTACTAGTATTATCAACCTTGAAATTTAATTTTAAGGTTAATTGGCTTAAGCACCATAGTATAATACTAAAAATTAAAAATATTTGATGAGAAACTCTTAGATTAGACAGGGTTGGCTACTTATAGCCTTTGTAGATCTTTTGTACTAAAAGAAACTGTTAACTTGCAGATAAATAAAATTTTAAGGAAAACTTAAATCATCTTTAATTTGAACACAATTTTAAAATAATGGGGATGACAATTAGCCCATCAATGAATCAAATGGCAACTTATGGCCTTTCAGCACTGCGAAATATGTAGATCTTTTGTACTAAAAGAAACTCTTAATTTGCAGATAAATAAATTTTTAAGGAAAACTGATGTCATGTCTTATTGGAACATAATTATAAAATAATGGGGATGAGAATTAGCCCATCAATGAATCAAATGGCTACTTATAGCTTTTCAGCACTGGGAGCTATGCAGATCTTTTGTACTAAAAGAAACTCTTAACTTGCAGATAAATACAATTTTAAGGAAACCTGATGTCATCTTTTATTTGAACATAATTTTAAAATAATGGGGATGAGAATTAGCTCATCAATGGCTCAAATGGCAACTTATAGCCTTTCAGCATTGGGACCTATGTAGATATTTTGTTTAAAAAGAAACTCTTAACTTGCAGATAAATAAAATTTTAAGGAAAACTGATGCCATGTCTTATTGGAACATAATTTTACAATAATGGGGATGAGAATTAGCTCATCAAAGAATCAAATGGCTATTTATGGCATTTAAGCACTGCGAGCTATGTAGATCTTTTGTACTAAAAGAAACTCTTAACTTGCAGATATATAAAATTTTAGGGAAACCTGAGGTCATGTTTTATTTGAACATAATTTTAAAATAATGAGGATGAGAATTAGCTCATCAATGGCTTAAATGGCAACTTATAGCCTTTCAGCACTGGGACCTATGTAGATCTTTTGTACTAAAAGAAACTCTTAACTTGCAGATAAATAAAATTTTAAAGAAAACTGATGTCATGTTATATTTGAACATAATTTTAAATTAGATGAGAATTAGCTCATCAATGGTTAAAATGGCAACTTATAGCCTTTCAGCACTGCGAGCTATGTAGATCATTTGTACTAAAAGAAACTCTTAACTTGCAGATGTATAAAATTTTAAGGAAAACTGATGTCATGTTTTATTGGAACATAATTTTAAAACAATGGGGATGAGAATTAGCCCTTAAAAGAATCAAATGGCTACTTATAGCCTTTCAGCACTGGGGCCTAAGTAGATCTTTTGTACTAAAAGAAACTCTTATCTTGCAGATAAATACAATTTTAAGGAAAACTGATGTCCTGTCTTATTGGAACATAATTTTAAAATAATGGGGATGAGAATTAGCTCATCAGTGGATGAAATGGCAACTTATAGCCTTTCAGCACTTGGACCTATCTAGATCTTTTGTACTAAAAGAAACTCTTAACTTGCAGATAAATAACATTTTAAGGAAACCTGAGGTCATGTTTTATTTGATGATATAATTTTAAAATAATGAGGATGAGAATTAGCTCATCAATGGCTTAAATGGCAACTTATAGCCTTTCAGCACTGGGACCTATGTAGATCTTTTGTACTAACAGAAACTCTTAACTTGCAGATAAATAATTTTTTAAGGAAAACTGATGTCATATTTTATTTGAACATAATTTTAAAATAATGGGGATGAGAATTAGCCCATCAAGGAATCAAATGGCTACTTATAGCCTTTCAGCACTGGGACCTATGTAGATCTTTTGTACTAAAAGAAAGTCTCAACTTCCAGATAAATATTTTTTTAAGGAAAACTGATGTCATGTTTTATTTGTATATAATTTTAAAATAATGTAGATGAGAATTAGCACATCAATGACTCAAAAGGCTACTTATAGCCTTTCATCACCTCGATCTATGTAAATCTTTATAATAAAAGAAACTCTTACCTTGCAGATAAATAAAATTTTAAGGAAAACTGATGTCATGTCTTATTGGAACATAATTTAAAAAAAATGGGGATGAGAATTAGCTCATCAATCAATCAAATGGCTACTTATAGTCTTTCAGCACTGGGACCTATGTAGATCTTTTGTACTAAAAGAGACTCTTAACTTGCAGATAAATAAAATTTGAAGGAAAACTTATGTAAGAAATGCCAATATTTTAAAGGTCATTAAAGTAAAAAGTTACGTTCAAATTCTGCTACATGAAAATGGGTGAATTCTAAAATACTTATCTTTATTATATCTTATGATATATTCTTATCTTTATTTTAATATTTTTAATAGGCTATTGACTAGCAATGGCCTAATAAAGATCGTTACTACAGAATACAATGTTTTTGCATAAATATAATAAAACTGAGTCAAATATTATATTCAATGTACTAATCTCTATAAGCTAATGTCCTTTTTATTTTTTTATTATAGTATAACCGTCTCATTAACGATATGCTGTCGATATACAATCAGGCATCGATATGTGCTCAGAATGAGCCATTCAGGTGTGGCCTAAGGCTCCAACCTGACCTGACCAATATAATGGCTTCAAGCAGAAATTGGGATGAACTGCAGTATGTGTGGACAGAATGGAGGAGAAACACTGGACAGAACGTCAAGGATTCGTACGAGCAGCTTGTAGCGTTAACGAATGAGGCTTCAAAATTAAATAGTAAGTACAAAATTTTGAATGAAAATTTTATTTTTTTAGATACTACAGTGTAATATAAATAATAAGTAGTACATAATGTAATAAATATAGATCGTTTAACTGTAAAGTTTTTATTACGGGGCACTGCAGGCTGTAATAATAATAATTATGATCATTACTTTTAGAATAGCAAAATCTACAGGGCGAGTCAATATTCACTTTCCCTTACTTGAAAACGGCCTTCATTTTATTTTTATTATAATTGTAGCATTATTATTGTATTGCAGTAATTGTAACACATATCCAAGAGTTGGGGAGTGAATATTGAATCGCCCTGGATATAAATATTGAGATCAAAGAAAAATAATCTTAATTGACTCTAATTGAACATTACCATTGAAATCTGAAATTCGAAAATTTTCACGATAATTATCCTAATAGGTACTTCATATACTACCTGTATATAAAGATTGAGATTAAAGAAAAATAATCTTCATGGACTCAAATTGAATATTACTATTGAAGTCTGAAATTCGAAAATTTTCACGATAACGTTACTTTATCCAAATAGGTACTTATTTGGCGAAAGATAAAATTATTATTATTATCGGTGCTAATACCTTATTCTGGAAATACGTTTATCCAATTACAATAATAATAAAACCAATTACGAAATAATATTTTTTTTTATGCTATTACATTATAGAAATATATAATTTTTAATGCCGGCTTAAATTATGTATTTACGATGCACAATAACACCATTCATATTTAATTACACTTATACATATTATTCAATGAAGCCATTCATTAATATCAATTAAATTTCGCTAATTATAATATTGTTTTGAGATTATCTACATGGCAAGCAGATGCGCACAATAACAAACTTTCATCAGATATACAAAGTAAATCAGCATCAGCGAATCTTAATTTAAGCACATTTCAAACACCATGAGCATTATTACTGTGATTAAATGTATTAATGGGCTCGATGCCGTACGCATAAATAAATGCACAGCATATGTGTGATGCGCGAGCTTTCATAACGAGTTCCTTATATGCGGCAAGTATTCTAATTGCTACTAATTCAATTATTTCACCGACTTAGCCGACAGATTGAGGAGAAATTTAATGATTCCTGCGCAATCAATATTGTGTAATTGCAGATTTATTGTAATATGTGCCAGCTCAGATTGGTTCTGATTATTAATTAGTAGCAAATTAATAATAATTTCTCAGTTAACTTTTTAATTGGCAAAATATACTCAAAATATAATAATTCTTAACTAAGTTGGATCTGTTTGGGTGAGAGTATTGTTGGCCAATGTAAAAAGTCACTAGACTTGCATTTTATTTATTTTAAGGTTTGCTGTTTTTTCAATAAATTCTAATGAATTTTTGATTGAATATTTTGAACTACAATTTATCATTTTTGGAAGTGTTTTGTTAATCATGCAGCAAATTTTATATGTTGGAGCATTAATGTATGAGACAACTGGCCTTATTGGAATATCTTCTTTATGGATTTTGGGCATTGTGGGCAAATAAAAATTACTTATCTGTTATTAATTTCAGATTTTACTGATACTGCTGAATACTGGAACTTCCCCTTTGAATCCTCAACCCTGAACCTGGACCTGGAGGACGTCTGGGAGGAGATCAAGCCGCTGTACGAGCTCCTCCACGCCTACGTCCGGCGCCGCCTCCGGGACTTCTACGGCCCCGAGAAGGTGCACAGGCAGGCGCCGCTGCCTGCCCATATCCTGGGCAACATGTGGGCCCAGTCATGGTCAAACATATTCGAGATCACCCAACCGTATCCGGGCAGGGACTTCCTGGACGTCGGACCAGAAATGGTCAGACAGGTACGTGAAAGACTTTTACTCCGTAGATCCGTAGAGCACGCTTGTGGCTGTCTATTAAAGCGATTGGATCTATGGTGATTAGAGAAAGTGTGATTAATTGAATTGTTGCGATTTTTTTGCAGGGTTATGCGCCTATTGACGTCTTCAGGTTGGCCGAGGATTTCTTCGTGTCGATGAATATGACGCCCTTGCCACTGGACTTCTGGGCCAGTTCCATTTTGGAGGAGCCTGCCGATAGGGTTGCCATTTGCCAACCTTCGGCGTGGGACTTCTGCAACAGTAGAGATTTTAGGCATGTTTCAACCAATTAATTAAAAAAAAAAATGGTCAAAATGTAGCTTAGTAGTACCCCGTCGATATTTAGATTATCCAGATGCATATATTCCTTGATATATTGTTTAATCTATTGGATCTTTAATTTCTATGCCCAAATTTTTTTTCTTATTAATTTTGAGAAATATTTTCTTCTATACGACAAATAATTGCTTTTGATTTGCGCATTTGATTCGCCCTAAGAGAAATTAATAAAATAAATTATGTAAGCCAATTCACTTTACTAAAGTTGCCGATATGATATAAACAAAACTAATTTAATAACAGATAAGTCGAGAATAATTTTAGCTCTTCTAAAATCATGATGCTGGATTAACTATTGGAAGTAAAATGGTAGAAAAATTGAACCCAATTACCTGATTAATTACCAAAATCGCCTCCAATGCAAAATTTTTGTTATAATCAATGGTGACAAAGTTCACACAGTTGATCTAAATATGACTTACCTTTAAAATAAATGTCCAAATATAATTTTAGTTTCAAGATATTCCTTGAAACTCCAGCTTCTAAAAAAATATGCGGCCGAAAATATTTCACCGATGTTTTTTTTTAATAGTTTTATATTTTAATCTGTAATTATTTTATTTCATTTAAATGACCATAGAAAATTTTAATACCTATAGTAAAACAAAATAATTGTATTAAACATTTATTTAGAATCAGAATTTCCTCCTTTCCTTCCTTCCTCGTTTTTCCAAATTTTCCTAGAAGACAATCTTGCTTTCTATGATGAGTTGAAGGATATCATACTTCTGATTTCGCATGATATGTCTTAGGTATGCAACTTTTCTTCTTTTTATTGTGGTCAAAAGTTCTTCATCTTTACCTACTCGCCGCAGCAATCTTCATTGGTAATTCGTGCTGTCCAAGATATCTTCAGTATTCTGCGGTAAAGCCACATTTCAAACGCTTTAATCTTATTCATTATTTATTTAAGAAGATGTCGTTCTTCCTTCCTATACCTCGTTTTCCTTCAATCTTGCCTTCTATGATGAGTTGAAGGATATCATACTTCTGATTTCGCATGATATGTCTTAGGTATGCAACTTTTCTTCTTTTTATTGTGGTCAAAGTTCGCGATCTTTACCTACTCGCCGCAGCAATCTTCATTGGTAATTCGTGCTGTCCAAGAGATCTTCAGTATTCTGCGGTAAAGCCACATTTCAAACGCTTCAATCTTATTCATTCTTTATTTAAGAAGATGTCGTTCTTCCTTCCTATACCTCGTTTTCCTTCAATCTTGCCTTCTATGATGAGTTGAAGGATATCATACTTCTGATTTCGTATGATATGTCCTAGGTTTGCAACTTTTCTTCTTTTTATTGTGGTCAAAAGATCGCGGTCTTTACCTACTCGCCGCAGCAATCTTCATTGGCAATGCGTGCTGTCCAAGAGATCTCCAGGATTCTTCGGTAAAGCCACATTTCAAACGCTTCAATCTTATTCATTCTTTATTTAAGAAGATGTCGTTCTTCCTTCCTATACCTCGTTTTCCTTCCATCTTGCCTTCTATGCTGAGTTGAAGGATATCATACTTCTGATTTCGCATGATATGTCTTAGGTATGCAACTTTTCTTCATTTTATTGTGGTCAAAAGTTCGCGATCTCTACCTACTCACCGCAGCAATCTTCATTGGTAATTCGTACTCTCCAAGAGATCTTCAGGATTCTTCGGTAAAGCCACTTTTCAAACGCTTCAATCTTATTCATTATTTATTTAAGAAGATGTCGTTCTTCCTTCCTATACCTCGTTTTCCTTCAATCTTGCCTTCTATGATGAGTTGAAGGATATCATACTTCTGATTTCGCATGATATGTCTTAGGTATGCAACTTTTCTTCATTTTATTGTGGTCAAAAGTTCGCGATCTCTACCTACTCACCGCAGCAATCTTCATTGGTAATTCGTACTCTCCAAGAGATCTTCAGGATTCTTCGGTAAAGCCACATTTCAAACGCTTCAATCTTCTTCATTCTTTATTTAAGAAGATGTCGCTCTTCCTTCCTATATCTCGTTTTCCTTCAATCTTGCCTTCTATGATGAGTTGAAGGATATCATACTTCTGATTTTGCATGATATGTCTTAGGTATGCAACTTTGAATTGATCATGAGCATGAACATGAATTCAGAAATAATCACTTACATCAATTAAGTCCATTTAGCCCAATGTTGAACCCGATTGAGAATGCTAGCCATGCATTCTAGCATGGAAGTCATGAAGTCATTCTAGTCATGAAATATGACGTGAAAGCAGATTTGGCAGTCCAAATGCCACAAAGTTTGAATGGAGAAGGCAGGAATAATATGACACAAACAGAGTTTAGCCTTCAAAGCTTTGAAAACATAAATAATGAAAACGTAAGAAACATTAATGTTGTCAATAATTGTGTTAGATTTGTGGCAGGTATCCAAAAATTCAGTCCTGCTGGGTTAAACATGGCATGCACAAGACATGCACTTTTAGTTGAGTAGTTTATTCCTTAGATTGTTTTAATCTTTGTTGTATAATGTTAATATTTAATATTACATGAATGAATCAATTATATTACAATATTAGTTAATATACATATTGACAATATTTTCAAATTGAAATTGGTTATTGTCAACGTGATTTTGATTAATCTCAATTTGAAATTGAAAATCTCATTTAGAAATTGTTAGATCTCAAATTCAATTTGTTGGGTTAAACATGGAAGACATGCACTTTTAGTTGAGTAGTTTATTCCTTAGATTATTTTAATGTTAGTTGTATTACTGAATGAATATTAAATGAATGAATGAATATTACATGAATGAATAAATTATATTACAATATTAGTTAATATACATATTGGCAATATTTTCAAATTGAAATTGGTTATTGTCAACGTGATTTTGATTAATCTCAATTGGAAATTGAAAATCTCAATTAGAAATTGTTAGATCTTAAATTGAATTTGTTTCAATTCAATTTGAATTTGATTATTTCCAATTTAAAATTAATGGGTCTCAATTTGAATTTGTTACTTCCGAATATGATATTGAAATATTTCTTATTCTTATAGGTCTAGGTCTTATTTTGAACTTGAAAGGGTATAGTATTTTCTTGTTGTTTTGATTAACTAGCAATTTGAAATTGATTTTCTAAAAACTCATGCTGTTTCTTTTAGTTTCTTCTGCAGGTGACCCTCATGTTTGCAAAATTGTAGAATATGGTAAAATATAGGAATCATTTTTTGGGGTACTCTTATACCCAGTTGAATAAAATCATTCTTAAATTGTTGGACAACATTTTCAAAATTACTCAGCAAACTGTTACCAAAACATCATTCAACAACCAATTCAAATCTCATTTAGAAATTGTTAGATCTCAAATTGAATTTGTTTCAATTCAATTTGAATTTGATTATTTCCAATTTGAAATTGATCGATTTCAATTTAAATTTGTTACTTCCCAACATGAAATTGATTGGTCTCATTTTGAACTTGAAAAGGTATAGTATTATCTCATTGTTTTGATTAACTAGCATGGTGAGGTTAGATTTTCTAAAAACTCCTTCTGTTTCTTATAGTTTCTTGTGCAGGTGACGCTCATGTTTGCGAAATTGTCCAATATGGTAAAATATAGGAATAATTTTTTGGGTTACTCTTATACCCACTTGAATAAAATCATTCTTAAATTGTTGGATAACATTTTCAAAATTACTCGGTAAACTGTTACCAAAACATCACTTAACAACCAATTCAAATCTCATTTAGAAATTGTTAGATCTCAAATTGAATTTGTTTCAATTAAATTTGAATTTGATTATTTCCAATTTGAAATTGATTGGTCTGAATTTGAAATTGTTACTTCCCAACATGAAATTTATTGGCCTCATTGTAAACTTGAAAAGGTATAGATTATCTCGTAGTTTTGATTAACTATCATGGCGAGGTTAGATTTTCTAAAAACTCCGGCTGATTCTTTTAGTTTCTTGTGCAGGTGACCCTCATGTTTGCGAAATTGTCCAATATGGTAAAATATAGGAAACATTTTTTGGATTACTCTTATACCCAATTGAATAAAATCATTCTTAAATTGTTGGATAACATTTTCAAAATTACTCAGCAAACGGTTACCAAAAACAATTTTCTTTTAGTTTCTTGTGTAGGTGACCCTCATGTTTGCGAAATTGTCCAATATGGTAAAATATAGGAATCATTTTTAGGGTTACTCTTATACCCAGTTGGATAAAATCATTCTTAAATTGTTGGATAACATTTTCAAAATTACTCAGCAAACCGTTACCAAAAACAATTTTCTTTTAGTTTCTTGTGTAGGTGACCCTCATGTTTGCAAAATTGTCCAATATGGTAAAATATAGGAATCATTTTTAGGGTTACTCTTATACCCAGTTGGATAAAATCATTCTTAAATTGTTGGATAACATTTTCAAAATTACTCAGAAAACTATTACCAAAACATCACTGAAGGAAACATTTTTTTTCAAATCATGTTTCCTTCAGAAACTGATCAATTATTATATTTTTTTTCTGTATCTCCCTAAAGATCTTAAAATACCGTTATTGTGCATGTAATATTTATCAATATTACACCACATGCAAGGGTATATTGCTATATAATATAATTATATAATTATAATTATATATAATATAAGTTAGCTATATAGGATTTATAAATATCATTCAATTTCAATAAGATCAACAATTTTTTGTAAAATTTCAATACTTTTTAGGCTTTTTTGAAACAATAGCCATTCATTGATTATACATTTTTGTATTTTTTTAATTATTATTATATTATTTGCGTATTGCAATGGTCAAGTTGGAATCTTCAATTTGAAAATATTTTAGGAAATACTTTGTCATTGTTTGGTGCTGCACTTTCTTGAAAATACATATATTTTAGTAATTTTGTTTTATAATTATTTTATTAGTTCCGAATTTCAATGGGCAATTTGGAATCTTCAATTTGAAAGTCTTTTAAAAAATACTTAGTCATTGTATGGAGCTGCATTTCCTTAATGAGTCGCAATTTCTTCACTTTTTCAAAACACATTGCAAAAAACCATTCTTCTACTTTCTACACGATTTTTCATTATTTGTGGTAATAATAATTAAAATAAACACTTAGTACGACAATGACAACGAGTCAACTCGGACAACAATGAAAGATTTACGTATTTCAATGGTCAATTTGGAATCTTCAATGTAAAAATATTTCAGGAAATACTTAGTCATTGTGTGTGCTGCATTTTCTTGGAGTTACATATATTTTAGTAATATTGTTTTATAATTATTTTATTAGTTCCGAATTTCAATGGGCAATTTGGAATCTTCAATTTGAAAGTCTTTTAAAAAATACTTAGTAATTGTATGGAGCTGCATTTCTTCACTTTTTCAAAACACATAGCAAAAACCATTCTTCAGCTTTCTACGTGATTTTTCATTATTTGTGGTAATAATAATTAAAATAAACACTTAGTACAAGAATGACAAGGAGTCAACTCGGACAACAATGAAAGATTTATATATTTCAATAGTCAATTTGGAATCTTCAATGTAAAAATATTTTAGGAAATACTTAGTCATTGTTTGGTGCTGAATTTTCTTGGAGCTACATATATTTTAGTAATTTTGTTTTATAATTATTTTATTATTTCCGAGTTTCAATGGACAATTTGGGATCTTCAATTTGAAACTCTTTTAGAAAATACTTAGTCATTGTATTGAGACGCATTTCCTCAATGAGTCGCAATTTCTTCATTTTTTCAAAACAAATAGCAAAAACCATTCTTTTGCTTTCTACATGATTTTTCATTATTTGTGGTAATAATAATTAAAATAAACCTTAGTACAACACTGACAAGGAGTCAACTCGGACAACAATGAAAGATCATAAATAAAAATGACAATTTAAATTGAATGATCATATGTTCCCATAGCACCCTATGGTTACTAAAGAAATATAATAGCCCTACCTGTTATAATTGTGTATTATTTTAAAAATAATACATAATATTAACAAATTTTAACTTTGAGAGGAAAAATATGGCTATAAATATAACCATAGATCAAAATTTGCATTTATTTGAAACCCCATCAGTAAAAAATTTAAAATGTTACATTTATTTAAAAAAAGAATGGGAAGAAATAATTGAAACTCAAAATTGGATGGGACATTTTTTTATGGATAATTTTGATGATTTCCTTCACAATTGATATCATAATGTGCGATTTCAAGAATCTTTGACTGGAACTCTTGCTTTTATTCATGTTCACTAATAATATAATTATGGAAGCATAATTTAATGCCCTTTTAAAGGTCCGTGAGGGCTTCCAGAAATATGTTCCCCAGAGATAGGAGAAATAGGAGAGGCGACAGTACACAACTTTACCTTACTCCTCTACAAATCTTTATATCGTTTGTAGTTTCATTTCCGATTTTTATTTTGGCTGTTTGGTTCTTGTACAAGCTTTATATGCATCGTATGTCTTTCTGGTCAATGTCCGACCTTTTAAGTATTTCAAAGAGTTTAAGATGTTGTACTCTGTCGAACGCTTTCTCATGGTCTATGAAGCATAGACATGTATTTTTCCTTTGGTCTTGGAAAATATTTGTCTGATTCAACTTGCATGTCATTAATAACACATTTATGAAGCAGTAGCAAAAAAATGAATGCGAGTATACCTTATTTGTACTTGGATGCTGCTCCTCTCAGCAACTATTTGAGTGGATAACCAAAACTTTCTACTTAATTGCAGGATCAAAATGTGTACAAAAATCACGATGAAAGACCTGATAACGGCGCACCACGAAATGGCGCACATCCACTACTTCATCAACTACCGGAACCAGCCGAAAGTGTTCAGGGACGGCGCAAATCCAGGTAATTGCCATCGGACGCACTCCGTTACGCACAATTCTCGTCCATGCTTCGCACAAACCTCATGAATAACGCAAAGAAAACGAAAAGTAGAAAGAGGCCCATACATCAGCGAAGACAGCCAGGAAGCCGCTGTACAATGCCGATGCCGATTTCTTTCACGCACAGGTGGAACTTGATAAAAGCACAGTGAAAGTATACGTATAGCACTCAATTAAAGATACGCGGTGTGTATTTATTTAATTAAAATAATATTGCTTAGTTATTGTCTCGTTTTTTTTTATGAGGAAATTGCTACGAGCAGTAGATTTTTAATGATGTATGATGAATAACGTATAATTCCTCGAAGAATTATTACAATATTCAGCAAAGTCAGTAGGGGGATATGATTTGAACTGGGGCGTAAATGCAGGACTATTATTTTAATATCGTATAGCTTATGGTACTAAAAGATACTAATTATGGATACACATGTCATCATAGATGATAATGATGGATGGATTAAAGGATCTGTATGAAACTGATGCTTAGGTTGCTTAGTTGGGTCCACTGTCCTTCGAAGAGATCAAGATTAGTACTCTTAAAAGTATTTATACAATATGTGCATTCTAAAAATCTTGATTAGGCTATTAACTCGTAATAAATTCTTTAATTTGTATAAAATATGGGAGATCAAGATTGGTACTCCTAAAAGTATTTATACAATATGTGCATTCCAAAAATGTTGATTAGGCTATTTACTCGTAATAAAAATTTTAATTTGTATAAAATATGGGAGATCAAGATTCGTATTCCTAAAAGTATTTATACAATATGTGCATTCCAAAAATCTTGATTAGGCTATTAACTAGTAATAAATAATTTAATTTGTATAAAATATGTAGAATGCCATTGATAATCAGATGTGGTATAAAATTTTGCTCCTCATAGTGCCAACAAATATTACACTTAATTTCCTAATTTATTTCCATGGAGGTTATTTTGATTGCTTAAAATTTTCGATTACAATGGCTAAAAAGAACTAAAATTTATATATTTTTCACGAAAACTTACTATGCATTGTTCCATAAAGACTATAAAATCTGCGATAACTTACAGTTACATTGAGCCACATTATCTAAAACCATTATTATAATGCACCATATAATAACTTTAAAATTAAGTTGATCGTAGGCATTTAAACAGTGTGCATTAAAGTAAGATCAAGTTAAATCCAGCTTTACCACTATTATGAACCAATAAAGAAATGGCTCAAGTGAACTTTAGTTTTAAATGTTGATTATTAATTATTAAATATATTAATACAGTACTGTATTAATACAGTACTTATTCAGCAATAAAGATTTGATAAATATTTTGATTTTATATTTTAGCGTTTCATGAAGCCATTGGTGAAGCAATTGGGTTATCAGTAGGTGCCCCAAAGCACTTGCAGGTGCTTGGTCTTCTGCAATCCTCAATTGATGATACTGCAATTGATATCAATTACCTGTATCAAATGGCTCTGGATAAAATCGCGTTCCTCCCATTCGCTTATGTAATGGACAAGTGGCGCTATCAAATTTTCAAAGGGGAAATCACCAAAGACCAGTATAACTGCCAGTGGTGGAGATTGAGGTGCGTAAACGCTTGTATAATATAGAAATGTGCGTTATCAATGTTATTATTGCAGAGAAGAATATACGGGCATCAAGCCTCCAGTGCTGCGTTCAGAGCTGGACTTCGACGCCGGATCGAAGTACCATGTCCCTGCCAACATACCCTATTTGAGGTAAGTCAAACGCAGCGGTTTATAACGCATAATATTTAATAACACAAACACATTAAAATATAAAACAAAAACAATAATTATAATACATTGGCGGTAAAGATAATATTTACACAAGTGGAAGCGCGATCCTAGTGGTGGCCGTAATCGTGTCCTCCTCCACCACCTCCATCACCTCCGCCGAAATCGTGCTCGCCGCCTCCGTGGCCGCCAAAATCGTGCCCTCCGCCTCCACCGTCACCGCCTCCAAAATCGTGCCCGCCGTCTCCTCCGTGGCCTCCCGCATCGTGTCCTCCTCCTAGATCGTGGCCACCTCCAAAATCGTGTCCGCTGCCTCCGTCGTGTCCGCCTCCAAAGTCGTGTCCTCCATCGCCTCCGTCGCCTCCGCCGTGTCCGCCGTCATCGCCATGGTCTTCGTGAACGGGTATGTGGACTGGCACCTTGACCTCATAGGGCACCTTCTTGATGACCTCGTAGGGCACCTTCTTGATGACCTCATAGGGCACTGGGTTGTCATAGGGGATCTTGACTGGGTATGGTACTGGCTTCTCGACCGGTACTGGCACCTTCTTCTCGACGGGGAAAGGCGCTGGGATTGGTACCTTCACCGCATACGGCACCGGTTTCTCAACTTTGTACGGTACTGGCCTATCAACGTGAACCTTGACTGGGTACGGCACAGGTTTGATTACCTTGTACGGAATTTTCTTCACAACTGGCACGGGGTAAGGTTTCGGCACATGTACGGGATAGGGTCTGTCCACGGGAACTTTAACAGGGTACGGAACAATTTTCTCGACTGGGTACGGCTTAGGTACATGAACTGGGATTTTTACTGGATACGGTACCTTCTTCTCAACTGGATAAGGAGCTGGGATGTATACTTTAACGGGTACAGGTACTTTCTTCTCCACTGGATAAGGTTGGGGTACCAGGACTTTCACCGGGTATGGTTTATCAACGTGGACTTTAACGGGATAATGTACCGGTTTTTCAACTGGGTACGGCTTCGGAACTGCAACTGGTACGTTAATTTGTACCCTGTATGGAACTGGAATCTTCTTTTCTACGGGATAAGGGTGGGGAACGTGCACTTTAACTGGATACGGTATGTTCTTCTCTACTGGTACAGGAATCTTCTTCTCCACTGGGTATGGTACGGGAATTTTCTTGATAACAGTTACCGTTTTCACGTGGTGTTCTTCGTGACCTCCTCCGCCGCCGTGTCCACCGCCGAAATCGTGACCTCCCCCGCCGTGTCCGCCGCCGAAATCGTGACCACCCCCGCCGTCATGACCACCGCCGAAATCGTGACCTCCTCCACCTCCATGCCCGCCGAAATCATGTCCGCCGCCTCCATATCCGCCGAAGTCATGCCCTCCTCCGAAATCGTGTCCTCCCCCTCCGTGACCACCTCCGAAATCATGACCTCCGCCGCCTCCGCCGAAATCGTGGCCGCCCCCTCCGCCGTGCCCTCCGCCGAAATCGTGCCCTCCGCCTCCGCCGCCGTCGTGCCCGCCGCCAAAGTCGTGACCTCCTCCGCCTCCGTCGTGCCCTCCGCCGCCGAAGTCGTGCCCTCCGCCGCCGCCGAAGTCGTGCCCTCCGCCAAAGTCATGTCCACCACCGCCGTCACCGCCTCCATCATGGCCACCACTGTATCCTAGTTCCAAGCCTCTCTTCACTCCTTTACTCCCCTTAGGGTTAGGCTCGGACGCTGTAGGCTTAGAGTCTGTGGCTTTCTTGTTGTCTGGCTCCTTGGCGCTCACAGCCAACAGCAGCGCTAGTAGCGCCGAGTAACCCTAAAAGAAAGATTATATTAAAAATCAATCAACTTAACACCTATTGATACACCTACAAATGCTCATTAGAAAATAACTCCAACTAATATGTGATAATACAATACCACACATACAATAACACAATAATACAATTCTCTGCAAAATATTCTAGCAGAGATTTTCTCAAGAATGACATGTTCACATATCTCAAAAATACACTATTGATACACCTACAAACGCTCATTAGAAAATTACTACAACTAATATGTGGTAATACAATACCACACATACAATAACACAATAATACAATACTCTGCAAAATATTCTTGCAGAGTTTTGCTCAAAAATAGCATGTTCACATATCTCAAAAATACACTATTGATACACCTACAAATGCCCCTTAGAAAATTACTACAACTAATATGTGGCAATACAATACCACACATACAATAACACAATAATACAATACTTTTCAAAATATTATTGCAGAGATTCGCTCAAGAATAGTATGTTCACATATCTCAAAAATACTGCAAATTGCAATTCTTACATGTGTCTTACAAAATGAAAAGAAATCAGAAATTTTGTCGCAGTTGAATCTATTTTGATCAATTTCTAAATGGAATCGAATAGATGGTAATACTTAATAACACCATTATGAGGAAATTCAAACAAAGTTGATGTGTCAACAATTGATATATTAAATATGTTACCTACTGATAGTGTTAAGAACTGCTTGAACTTTAAATATGTATATTTCACTTGTATAAAACTTTAATATTACTTAACACCAATAAATACTACTACTACTACTACTACTTATCAATAGTTATATTACAATTCTTATATGTGTCTTACAAAATAAAAAGAAAACAGAAATTTTGTCGCAGTTGAATCTATTTGATCAATTTCTAAAGGAATCAAATAGAAGGTAGAATTAAATAACACTATTATGAGGAAATTCAAACAAAGTTGATGTTTCAACAATTGATATTATAAATATGTTACCTACTGATCTTACCCCTGTAACCCTTACCACATTATAATATTTTTTGTGAAAGTGTTAAGAACTGCTTGAACTTTAAATGTGTATATTTGACTTGTGTAAAGTGTTGAAGTGTAAAACTTTAATGTTACTTAACACCAATAAATACTACTACAACTACTTATCAACATCAGTAGAAATTTGAAAAAGGTGTTGACAACATTTCAAAAAATCTCAAATTACAAGACAACTTTATATATCTCCAAAATCTCTTCAAGCCCGCAAATGATTTTTTTAGTATTGCAAATTGGAAGCTATTTTCATTACATTATAAAATTTTACTGAATTAGTACTGAATTTTGCATGCACTTTAAGGTTTTATGGCATAACTTAAAAATAATGTAATATTATCCGATAGGTATCTAACAATGCAACCTTAACGAAATCTGAGGTTTAGAAATGAAAGAAATAATACAATTAGTTTAGAACTCGGTTTACGTTATTCTCTTACGTTTATCAAACGTTTCGAATATCTGAAAAATACTGCAAGTTGCAATTCTAAGAATATGCAATAAATGTGTTTTATAAAATGAAAAAAAAAAACAGAAATTTTGTTTGACATAGAAGGATTTTTACCTGTTTGTAGCGTTTAGACCAATTTTAAATTATCAAACATTTCATTTACAACAATTGTTTCGGTCACACGACCATTATCAAGAGACAAATATAAAATTTGTTGTTCAGAATGCAATAGCATATATGTAGGACAAATAGGTAGAAGTTTCGAAAAGAGATATTAAGAACACTTCCGCACTTTTAGATTAAATCAAAATAATAGTACTTTCACAAATCATATATCAGAATCTAAACTTTTATTTCCTAAACTTGAAAAGTTAGATATTTTGCACAGTTGCACAAAGGGAAAGAAGCTCAATTTATTGGAAGCGGCAGAAATATTTAGGCATAAAATTGATCTACTCAATGAACAAAATAACGTAATTTGGTCTGAACTTTTCAATTTTTTAAATTAATTAATTAATCAGTTTTATTTGTCTCTTGATAATGGTCGTGAGACCGAAACAATTGTTGAGTTTTTCTATTACAAAATTTGTGAAACTTAACCAAGTGCTTTATTTATACTAATTTAAAGATGTTTCACCAAGTATTAACCACCGATTCATACAATCTAATTTTATTTTATTGTAACGATAAAATTAGCCAATCAAAGAAATCTGAAGTATATAAAAATGGTTGTTTAGAATGCAATAGCATATATGTAGGACAGATGGGTACAAGTTTCGAGAAGAGATAAGGAGAACACTTCCGCGCTTTTAGAATAAATCAAAATTATAGTACTTTCGCAAATCATATATTAGAATATAATAGAATCTAAACATTCATTTCCTAAAATTGAAAAGTCAGAAATTTTGCATATCTGCACAAAAGGAAAAAATCTCAATTGATTGGAAGCGGCAGTAATATTTTGGCACAAAATTGATCAAAAATTTGATCTACTCAATGAACAAAATAACCTAATTTAGTCAAAAAATTTTAATTTTTTGAATAAATAAATTAATCAGTCTTATTTGTCTCTTGATAATGGTCGTGAGACCGAAACAATTGTTGAATTTTTCTATTACAAAATTTGTGAAACCCAACCAAGTGCTTTATTTATACTAATTTAAAGATGTTTCACCAAGTATTTACCACCGATTCATACAATCTAATTTTATTTAATTGTAAAGATAAAATTAGCCAATTAAAGAAATCTGGAGTATATAAAATTTGTTGTTTAGAATGCAATAGCATATGTGTAGGACAAATAGGTAGAAGTTTCGAGAAGAGATATGGAGAACACTTCCGCGCTTTTAGATTAAATCAAAATAATAGTACTTTCGCAAATCATATATTAGAATATATTAGAATCTAAACATTTATTTCCTAAAATTGAAAAGTCAGAAATTTTGCACAGGGAAAGAAGCTCAATTTATTGGAAGCGGCAGAAATATTTGGGCACAAAATTGATCCAAAATTTGATCTACTCAATGAACAAAATAAAGTAATTTGGTCAGAACTTTTCAATGTTTTAAATAAATAAATTAATCATTACACCATTGCAATTTGTCACATCTTAATAATTTATCACTTGAAAATGACCGTAATAAGTCGAAACGAGTTATGAATTTTAAAGTAAATAAAGTGGTTAAAACATAGTAAGATAATAATTAATTATGAATATAGGTATTTCAATGATTTTTCATATTTTCTGTTTTCTTTGTGATTTTTTAAATGTTGTTAAAAAACATGTAAATGTGTCTGATTTTATTCATAGTTTTACAGTATATTCAAAAAATGTGGAAAGTATGTATTATAAATCTTTATAAATATCTACCTTAGCTAAAAATATCGGGAATTAAAGTTTGTTTTTGTAAAAAATAAATTGTAAACAAAAATTTTGCAACATTATAACGAGATCAAAATATAGTGCCTTAACTATATTTTTATCTCGTTTCAATGATGCAAAACTTTGTAATGTACTTTTTGAAAAAACTATAAATGCCGTATATGTACCATGAATAACCGTTTCCATCCTAGTCTCAAAAAAATGACGACCAAAGTGATTTAAGTTAGAAAACCTAAAGATCAAAAACTCTCTAAATGTTCCCTAAAAAAATGGACTAGTTTTCCGCCATGTCAATTATCATTAGTTATATCATTATATAATTATTATATTTGGAAATATCTCTAGTAAGAAGTAAAATTCGGCGAATTAATAGCACTTGGTATCTAGCAGTATGTTATTACTACTAAATATTATAATTTCTGTGGTTCAATAAATCAAATTAGGTTTTCTGGTTGCGGAAAAATGCAAAAAACACTGCTACAAAAGTATTGCCATGTTTTGAGATCTACGGGCATTTTGATAGAATTGTGGATATATCTGAGTTTCAAATATATGATTATATTCGAATTTATTCTAGATTAAACCCTGAAATATTATTGTTTTCTAGTTTTATAGATACAACAATTTTATACAGGGTGTCTAAGATAAGGATCAACAGCATGGGAAACCGTAAAAGTTACAAAGGCAGTTAAATTACAAAAAAGTTGCGCAATTTAACGGTCAGTAATATTCTGTTGAGAAAACCAGAAAATTTCGCTTACTTCCGGAGATATTCCACAAAACCTGAAAATTTGCGATATAGTTTTTATGTTTTTCTGAAGTTATTTGAAAGGGTATAAAAAAGCAACAGGCACTTTGTCATTGTCACTTTTTTAGCTCTACAAGACAGCATTTATAATATTTCACTACAACGTTTCGTTTCGAAGAAACCATTATCAACTTTACATTTTTCTATGTCCTGTAATATAATATGCAACCACTTAGTTATTTTAAGCTGATAATTGACTTATTAAAACTCATAAACTTATTCTAAACTTATAAACTTAGCCTTAGATTGCGAAAATTTTGTTGTTGTTTTTAAACATTTATAATTATTAGCAATTTTGAGCAATTTCGTAAAGCTCGGAAAGTATCCTACAATAACATTGCAGCTACTAAAATCATTGTTTCAAATCCGTGATTTTTTTCATTTCAAAGTTTTGTTTCTGCTTTGACTGCATTCATTCGATCACCAACGATACGACTTATTCTTTAAATGGACCGGTAATAATGTTTTTAAATACTGATTTTTGAATCCAGCATAATTTTAGAATCAGGAGATCTGTAAAATCTATCTAATTCTACTGAACATGAAGATAAGTCATGGTGAAATTTAATATATATAACTGATGGTAGTAAATAATTGGATTTTGGTAATTTGGCTAGCTTTCGATAAGTCTTTATTGTTTACTGATTTTGAAAATTTAAAGGTATGTTAATTTGATGAGTTACGAAAATTTGATCACAATTAATGAAACTAGATACTTGTTTGTTAATTTAGCGAGATTTTGGAACTTAAAATAGCAAAACCAATTAATTTTCTTATATACTTATTTTAATGGCAATAAATTAACTCAGAAGCTTGCTCATGTTAATTTTGACGAGCTTTGGAAATGAAGCAAAATTTACTATTTTTTAATTATACATCCGTATCAAACATTGTATACCGACAATTTCCACTGATTTTTATAAACTTTAAGAACAATCACGATAGTTGATGCCTGAAAACTCGACGCATCACCAATGAAGAAAGCGACGTGACGCTTCCAATTGAAGCCGTAGCTTTCGATCGGGATTTTTTTTTCCGGAAACTCACACACAAATAATATCGAGCACGTTTTCACTTTTCCACACATCCACACACACACATGCACCATATGTCTTGCGTGCCGTTTGGAACTTACCAGTACTCTCATCGCAATATAATATTGGAAACGAACTGGATGAGCACCTGTGGGCTCCCTGGCTTTTTATACAGTGCATTTCCATACTTTCGCCTGCCCCCAAGTGGGGCGGGAGGCATGGGGCTCGCTCGGGCACAAAGGGGCACCCTCTTCTTCCTCGAAAGTTCTTACCGCATCGATTCATCTGGCGCATCCTGTGATGGGCTTGCACTGACAATGACGAGTTGATGAAGTTATGTTTGGTTCTTGTTTAAGTGAGCGAGCATTTGCATGAATTACGCTGGCAGGTCAATAAAGCACCAAAAACGGATTCAACGATTTCATATTTGGTTTAAAACACACGTGCCGATTTAATTGGTTCATTTTAAGGAACGTTAACTTAGCCAATATGGTTTTATGGCTTTGCTCCTAATTGAGAACACATAATTTAATCAGTAATTTTCATAATGAGCTATTTTTTAGGGATTTTTAATTAGTACAGAATCAGTGTATGTAGCAGAGCACCCTGCGATCAACAATTAGATATTGACATTCAGCAAAATGGTATTTTGATACCTGGTTTCAAAGAAAATAACTTAGATATTTGAAATCCTGCAATATATGTCATCTCAACGAATTTTGTAGAGCCTCTGATTGTACATTGAATCATTATTTTAAATACAGATTTCAAAAACTGGAATTTAGCTAGGACGGACCTAATTTGCAAAACTGTTAGTTTATCTGTAGGTTATAGACAAAATGTTGCATCTGGGAATTATTTTTAGATAATATAATCAGATTCATAATAGATAATCGATAATAATAATTATTATAATAATTGCGCAACTGTAAATAATACACTTTTTGATTTGTTGGCACCACATTTAATTTTTACATTGCCTGTAGTTTGTTAATGACCAATTTATATGACATAAACTATAGTCATTGTGGAACCAAATTATAAAACCAACAGAGTTAAAGGCACATTATTTATACAGGGTGTCTCAAAAAAAAACGCCGCTAGCCATAACTCCATTATTTATTCGCCAATTTCAAAAAAACAACAAAAAATGGCTCCTCATGTTCAACGAAGTGACCCTAATTTTGTTTTTTTGCAAAATAAACTTTCATTTCGGCGAAAGTCAACTTTTTTTAAATGATTAGGTTAGGTTAGGTTAGGTCAGGTTGATTTAGGCTAGGTTAGCTTCTAAATTATTTCACACCACTAAAATATTTAGCCTCCACTTCTAAAATTCCTCCTGAACTATATTTAAAATAGCCTGTGAACGAAAGTGCAACTTTCAGGAAAAAGTAAGGAAACATGTTTATATTAAAATATCTTCAATTACACGTAAATTAACAAACAACATAATGATAGGTAGTGCATACATAACAATACTATATCAACTCAATAAACACAAAATTTCGCTTTCTTTTTAATAATTGAATATTTTGGGATACATACAATTGATACATACATTGGTACATACAATAAGGCTTTTCACTTGCTTCACTCGCATACTTGTACTTCTCTGGTATACAAGCACAAAGCATATGCCATGATTGCGTTAAATTTCAGCATTAACAAGTTTACCTTAGATTTTGAAATTTGATTTTTTTGAAAAATCTAAAATCTTTACTACACACGAGGAGGTCTACAACAAAACTCGCCTTCTACGTTGTTATAATGTCAAAATAAGTTTTAAGATTACTACAGACCTCAAAACTGGATGTTTTTGATTTTCTTAAGAGCCTTCTTCATTCTTTTAAGAAAACCAAAACAATCATTTTCGAGAACTGCAATTTCTCTGAAACTTGCATTTTATTTACCTGAATTTTCGCCTAAAACCTTTTGCTTTTAAATTTCAGCATTAACAGGTTTACCTTAGATTTTGAAGTTTGATATTTTGAAAAATCTAAAATGCTTTACTATACACGAGGAGGTCTACAACAAAACTCGGCTTCTACGTTGTTATAATGTAAAAATAAGTTTTAAGATTACTACAGACCTCAAAACTGGATGTTTTTGATTTTCTTAAGAGCCTTCTTCATTCTTTTAAGAAAACCAAAACAATCATTCTCGAGAACTCGAATTTTTCTGAAACTTACATTTTGTTTACCTGAATTTTCGCCTACAACGTTTTGCTTTTAAATGTCAGCATTAACTGTTTTTTCTTAGATTTTAAAGTTTTATTTTTTTGAAAAATCTTAAATGCTTCACTACACACGAGGAGGTCTACAACAAAACTCGCCTTCTACGTTGTTATAATGTAAAAAAATGTTTTATGATTACTACAGAGATGAAAACAGGATGTTTTTGATTTTCTTAAGAGCCTTCTTCATTCTGTTAAGAAAACCAAAACAATCATTTTCGAGAACTTGAATTTTTTTTAAGCTTACATTTTGTTTACCTGAATTTTCGCCTAAAACCTTTTGCATTTAAATTTCAGCATTAACAGGTTTACCTTAGATTTTGAAGTTTGATTTTTTGAAAAATCTAAAATCATTACTACACACGAGGAGGTCTACAGCAAAACTCGCCTTCTACGTTGTTATAATGTAAAAATAGGTTTTAGGATTACTACAGATCTCAAAACTGGATGTTTTTGATTTTCTTAAGAGTCTGCTTCATTCTTTTAAGAAAACCAAAATAATCATTTTCGAGAACTGCAATTTTTCTGAAATTTGCATTTTATTTACCTGAATTTTCGCCTAAAACCGTTTGCATTTAAATTTGAGCATTAACAGGTTTACTTTAGATTTTAGAGTTTGATTTTTTGAAAAATCTAAAATGCTTTACTACACACGAGGAGGTTTACAACAGGAAAGTTTTGTTGTAGACCTCCTCGTGTGTAGTAAAGCATTTTAGATCCTACGTTTTTATAATGTAAAAATAAGTTTTAGGATTACTACAGACCTTAAAACTGGATGTTTTTGATTTTCTTGAGAGCCTTCTTCACTCTTTTAAGAAAAACAAAAGAATCATTTTCGAGAACTGTAATTTTTCTATTCTTCTTTAGTTCACTATTCGGCGATTGTCAAATGGTTAGTTTAGGTTAGGTCAGGTTAGGTTAGATTAGGTTCGGTTCTAAATTGTTTCACACTGCTTAAATATTTGCCCTCCACTACTGAAATTCTTCCTGAACTGTATTTAAAATAATCTGTGAACGAAAGTGCAACTTTCAGGAAGAGGTAAGTAAACGTGTTTATATTAAAATATCTTCAATTACATGTAAATTAAAAAACAACGTAATGATAGATAGTGTATGCATAAGGAGATATTATATCTACTTAATAAACACAATATTTCGCTTTTTTTTTAATAATAGAATATTTTGGGATAAGCCGCACGTACAATAAGGCTTTTCACAAATCATATGCCATGATTGCTTTTAAATTTTAACGAAGTTTTAAATTAAAGAAGTTGTAGAATATATGATTTGCTCGATATAAATAAATGTAAATGTGTACTTAATTGAAATTTCTTAAATTATTTACTACATTTTATCCTCGACTGTCATATCATGTCATATTTACATTACCAAAAGATACTTAATCACAGAAGTTCAACAACATTTTGTTTTCTGTAATGAATATTCCATCACAGCCAACTTATTGCATATCATTGGATTCAGAAATATAATCTCTAGCAGATAAAAAATAAGAAAATATTCGTAACCATTTAAAAAAAAAAAAAGAATATCGCTGAAATGAAAGTTTCATTTTTCAATAAAAAAATTAAGGTCAATTTGCAGAACATGAGGAACCATTTAATATATTTTTTTTTGTTTTATTCTAATTGGCAAATAAATAAAGGAGTTATGGTCAATTTTTCATTAATCAAAAACTTCTTCGTGTGAATTACATTCTAATTAATTGTATAATAAAACAATTATTAAGGAAAATAAGTGACAATATTTAAAAAAATTTAAGTGTGCACCATTGTTAAATTTAAAAGTAATACGATATTTTTGTGATGTGATGAAGACTGATAACAAACTTGAACTTTTGACACCATCACGAAAACATCAGTTTTATCTTAAGGAACACTAATTTTTCATTCCAGTTTATTAAGTGTGCACCATTGCTGAATTTAAAACTAATACGCTATTTTTTATGGTGTGATGAAGATTGATAACAAAATTGAACTTTTGACACCATCACGAAACCATCAGTTTCTTTCTAAAGTAACACTAATGTTTCATTCCAGTTTGTTAAGTGTGCACCATTGCTAAATTTAAAAGTAATACGATATTTTTGTGGTGTGATGAAGACTGATTACAAAATTGAACTATTGACACCATCACGAAACCATCAGTTTTTTTAAAAGGAAAAATAACGTTTTATTACATTTTGTTAAGTGTGCACCATTGCTAAATTTAAAAGTAATACGATATTTTTATTGTGTGATGAAGACTGATAATAAAATTGAACTTTTGAGACCAACACTAAACCATCAGTTTTTTCTAATGGAACACTATATGTTTTATTATAGTTATACAGAAATTTCGCGATATTTTACAATTTATTTTTACAAAAAAAAAGTTGAATTCAGAAACTCCTTATACATAAATAAATAACTTCGTGGGTTTCTCATGTTTAAGTTTTAATATTTAATAAATTCTATAATGTACTTCCTTAACTTTGTAACACAAAGTTAAGGAAGTACATTCGTCATATTTATTAAATAAATAAGTTTAACAGACCTCTTAATATAGTATAACGTCTAAATTTGTAGTTCTGCCATTCTCTGTTAAATAATAGATTGTAAAAGCTATGTGGAATTCTTCATTCTCAGTGGACGAGTGAAATCATGAGCCATTATTAATAATCTCTAATTAACAATTAATTCCACCTAACGAGACCATTAAGCGTAGCCTCCATTGCAAATAAGTAGATCCCCAGATCAATAATTACGTACATTACGCAGAAATTCCAATTAAGGATAAATAACTTAAATATTTGCCTTCATCGAGCACAATTAATTCATGAAAATACAAATTATGTGATCATTTCAGGATAATTATTGTATTGTTGCTATAAATACAGTGGAGATATAGTATCTATAATATGTATTATATAGTCAGGCAGTAATAATTAGTAATGAGCCATAAGTAGGTACATAACGAATAATTGTATGAAATTGAATGTGTAGTAGATCACCTAATTCTGTATCAACATAGTTCAAAGGTTGTAGTGTAACCATGAGTTTTAAGAAAGGATTCATTAGAATCAATCTGAATTTACTTTTACTGTATCTCTATGAAGCAAATAAAAAAAACATTTACTGTAGATTTTAGCGACCAACAGCTATATTTACTTTTGTCAGCTGCTTGGCTCAGTGGTTCCCAAACATTTTGTACTGACCCAAAAAGTCTAAATTCGTAAGATATTTTCTTACATTATGATTTATTTTTATGGGCCAGGACATTTTCATTACTAGTAGTATGAACATTTATTCCAAATATAGGTACATATCTACAGCATACTTAATACATATAATAATAATATAATATTGATGATAGATAGATAGATATATGGCATATGATGTGATACATGATAAATGGAATGGGCTATCGACTTTCGTTTCATTACTATTATTGCAAATATATTAAAACAAATTACTCCAACATATTTTTATGTCTTTTTGAAAATAAATTTATTTAGAAATACTTGCTAATAAAAACAAACACTTGAGTCGTAATCCAATTCCAAATTTAATTTGGAAACAATTTAATATTGTCAGTATTACATTTCATTTTTGTGCATTTTTCTTCTTTTAAATAACAGACTAGTGACAATATTTTATTGACTATTGACCTGCGATCTTTCCGCTTATTAATATATCATTTTGTGCAATAATAAAAAAAAAGAAAATGTAAGTGTGCGAGCGAAGTGGGTGAAATACAAAAAAACAGACAAGAGGAGGATAAAAGTTAAAGTAAAGATAAAAGCCTACAGATTAAGAGAAACACAAACACACGAGAAATATAAAGAGATACTACAAAATAAATTCAAAGAGAGCGAAATGAAGCTAAACATAGAAGGAAAATGGGAAACATTCAAAAGAAATGTAAATGCCACTACATTTTCAAGACGACAACTAAAAATTCTAATATTAAGCTTTTAGGAAAAAAATGGAAATGCAAAAAGTAAGGAGGAGTAATAAACCATCAAAACAAACAAATATTTGAAACCACAAGTTACTTAGTTTAAACTATTAAATATAGGGAAAGTAATGTATGGCCAATTTACATATTTTTATTTATTAATTAACATGATGAATTATTTTTTCTAACATATTAATATTTCGTCGTGAAATTCATGTCCATATTGTTTTGTGTTATATGTACAATTGTACATTGTTCGCAAATATTATGGTATCATTTTATCGGTTTGCACACACGGAGCACTTGATCTACTGAATAACGAAGAGAAAGGTACTTGACATTGATTTGAGAGTATATGAAAACTCATTAAAGTTACATGCTTCTTTCAATGTTATTAAATAATGCTTGAAATTGTTTAAATTGACATAATTTTCAAGTATTAATTTATGCTTAGTTGATAATTATTATTTTTTAATTTCTTTTAAAAGGAGCATTACAGATTGATTACCTGATCAGAATTACAAGTATGTCTCTGCAACTCCTCAAAAATCCTCCTCAAATTCTCCTCAAAATTTGATTTACTGAATTGTGCGATATGATTTGATATACGCAAAATAAAACAGCATTAGGTTTAGGCTATTGCTGTTTTTAAAGACGGCTCGTTTCTGCTGCTAGGACTTATTATTGTTGCTAAAGAGTGACGCACGACAATTGTTTTTTTTTAATGAGAACAATTCTTAAAAGAATTGTCCCTTTTTCAAATTTTGTTTTGTTTTTATCTTTGAACACGAATTACATGGGCAACTTAAACAAAATTGAATGGTGTTTTTTGTAATATCCTAAAATTCTTTTAAGTAGTGTATTATCAATTCATCAAGTGATGAGAATGAACTCTGCAACTTCTCAAAATTTCTTGTACTGATATACAGGGTGATTTAAAAGGTAGATTACATACGACAAGGTGTGATTGGTGACGTTAAAATAAGTTAAAAATGCCAAAAAAATCACATACAATCCATAACGGTTATCCCGCTGCAATAACCATAAACAAAATGCATTTCTGCATATTTGTATACTGAAAAAAGTCTCCATCAATACCAGCAAAGAGAAATCAACAATATTTCAAGCTTGAAACACCTTCTATCATAACAAATTAGCATATGACTATTATGACTTAATTTAACACAAACATGATAAAAACC
Source organism: Othius punctulatus (assembly GCA_951805005.1). Classification (NCBI taxonomy): domain Eukaryota; kingdom Metazoa; phylum Arthropoda; class Insecta; order Coleoptera; family Staphylinidae; genus Othius; species Othius punctulatus. The sequence continues at coordinate 20,179,150 of OX638145.1, forward strand.
AGGAAATCCTTGTAACTAGATAACAGTTGGAAATAAGACACGTTTATTTACATGTTTTGCTTCGAATAATATCGCACATCACACCCTCAAGTTTTGACCACACCTTCTGAATCACCCTGTATTTAAGTGTACAAAATAGAACAGCATTTGTATTACATTAGATTTATGCTACGGTTGCTTTTGAAAATGACCTATTTGGGCCGCTATGACTAATTTAGTTGCTAAAGAGCGATCTATAATATTGGAAAATAATTATCTTGCTTCCTCCACATCATGGCTAAAAACATAGCAGAACATGGATTGTGATGCATCATATGCATTATCATGTATCATATGCATTGTCATGCATCATACGCGTTCTCATGCATCACATGCATTGTTATACATTACATGCATTGTTATGTGTTACATACATTGTCATACATTACATGCATTGTCATACATTACATGCATTGTCATGTGTCACATGCATTGTCATGCATCATATGCATTGTCATACATTACATGCATTGTCATCTGTCACATACATTGTCATACATTACATGCATTGTCATGTGTCACATGCATTGTCATGCATCATATGCATTATCATACATTACATGCATTGTCATGTGTCACATGCATTACATTATCCGTACAATAATCAAGAAAATTGTAAGTGTGCGAGCGAAGTGGGTGAAATGCCAAAACAAATTAAAGACGTAGACTAAAATTTTCCAAAATTATGTTTCAAGGTAAATTTTTTACAACATTTAACAGTTTAAATGTTGTATATTTGTATGTTTGTAATATTTATCACATGCATTACATTATCAGTACAATAATCAAGAAAATTGTAAGTGTGCGAGCGAAGTGGGTGAAATGCCAAAAAAATTTAAAGACGAGGACTAAAACTTTCCTAGATGATGTTTCAAGGTAAAATATTTACAACATTTCCCAGTTTCAATGTTGTATGTATGTATGTTTGTAACATTTTTAAGAAAAACCTGTTGGGAGTAGTAAAGTAATAAGAATGTAAACAAGTAAACAAATTTTTGCTTTTTGCATTAAAAATTTAAATTTAATACACACACACTACATACTTGGGCCTGAAAATAAATGTTGCTTGACAAGCAAAGTAAATGGAAATTAGCATGTACAATGAGCTTTTCCACATCCTAGTATAATTTTTGGCAAACACTGATTAATTGATCCCAATATTTTTTCATAATAACTCCAATTTCAAATAAGTTGTTTTACGGCATTACACCAGTTTGTGTTTCTGCATTGTTCTTTGATGAACTTCACGGTTTTTAAGTATTACAAGCCATTTATAATTAATCCTGCTGATTGCAGTAATTCGTCGTAAGTCTGTATGCTTCTAACAATAATAGAACATTACATAAAACTAATTATCTGAGAGCTTCCGTATAACTAAACGCATCGTAATTGCATTTAACAATTAAAATAATTTTGAAACGAACATACAATAGACTTCATAATTCCAATTAGATTGGAACATATATTCCATGAATTCAATAGTCAAAAACATCATAACGCAGCAGCAATAGTAGAAACTCGTTAAAACTCTGAACAGATATATATATATATATATATATATATATATATATATATATATATATATATATATTACAATTAAAAGATAACCTGCTGCTTGAATCTAGTGAAAATGCAATTCGAAAGTGACACACATTTTATTCAAAATAAATTAACAAATTTACAGATAGCTGAGAAAGAGAGTTGAGTGGAGAAAAACAGATCAGTAAAATTATAATTGGATTTCATTTTAAGTCGTTTATATCCAATAATTCACATCCTCATTATCAATTTTATCGTCATATTCTAAATTTATCAAATTCTAAATGTAGATACTAATTTAATCGTTCTCTGCGAGCTTTCTTGAATATGTTAGTCAAACTAGAATTGAATGAATTTATACGTTGCCCTGTATAATACATTTTATTGGTACCATTTTTGTAATATAATTTTATTGTTTACTTATAACCAGGGTTGGTGTAATTTAAATCATGATTTAATTCAAATGATTTTTTTTAAATAAATCATTGATTCAAATCAAAATTGATATATTTTTAAATTAATAATTGTTTTTGCACTGTTTGTGCATTCCAATAGATGTACAATTCAAAATATAATGTAGGTACTTATAATGTTAGCATGCTTTAAAATAGATAATTGGAAGTAAGTAAAACAATTTTCTTTTCTTCCATTTTTGGTCCATCACATAGTACATATACACCGATTTTTTTAAATCATCAATTCTAATTTAAATTCTACAATGTATTACAAAAAAAATCATATTATTTTAAGCGTGAATTAAATAAATTGACTTAATCACATCTAAAATGGTACAACCTGATCAGAGATATAAAAAATGTAAAGAATCATTGATTTTTTTATTTTAATTTTAAAATTATGATTTATTCCAATCCTGCTTATAACACAATGTTAATTAAATCTTCTAGAAAATTGAAATTCCGGATAATTTCTAGAAATAATGGATATAATGATAATAACTAAAGTAGAGTACAATTCAAAATTTTGTATTTTTTTTATAATTTGAATTTGTTATCTAATTTTAAAATTTGTTAATTTTAATATAAATATTTTTACTAATATTCGTTCTTTATTAATAATATTATTATTCATCGTATCGTTATTATTAATAGTACAAATAGTTATTAATATTATCGTTATTATTAATAATATTCATCCGTTGGTGGTGTATTTTGTGTCATAAGTTTTGAGAGAGAAATCTGACATCTGATAATAAAATCCCCATAAATAAATAATTTCGTTATCATTGACGATTAACCATTCTTTTGGCCAGCTAATTATTTCCTGTGAATATTCTCTAAAATAGAATATCTTCGTAAAACATATTATAAAAAACGTTATCGATAATAGAAATATGTGTACTGGTTCTTAGGATTATCGGAAAACAAAGAAATTAAAATTTTCATCATTAGTATGAAAGTCATGTAATATACCACATCAGGTTTTTTTGTCAATAATTAATTGACTTTTCGTACGAAAGTCATGTAATATACCACATCAGTTTTTTTGTCAATAATCATATGGCTTTACGAAAAACTGTTGCCTGTATATTTTTATCAATCATTCAATAAAGATAATCTTATTGTTAATTGCATGCTTAAATGTATGTGCCTACAATATTATAATAAATAACAAGTCAGACTACAAATATATTTTTATTAATTATGAAATTTAAGTTTAACTATGTCAAGAAGAGCATATTTGTATACATATACATATAATGAGTCGAAAGGTACGTAGAAAATTACTGTGCTATTCGATATAATAGAGTAATTGTTCTAATCTAATAATTCCAGTCATACAATAGTAAAACTTCTTTTGTTTGTTGCGGGCATTCCGGACCAGCACAGATTATTGCAATGTAAGACGTGAAGTCCTAAATAAATAAACAGCAGGCATCTGTAACGTTGTTGCTGCAACTTATGGATCTTTTTAATAATTGGCACGTTTCGTCATGTCGTCAACCTTTCATAATTCTCGATGAAAAAATAAAGTTATTGTTTCGTTTTTCATAATTAAATCTGCATTTATGAATTTATTTATTCATTTATTTGTTTAATAAATGTTTACAGCTTTTACAAAAATAGTATTTGCCTTGAATTATTAACGTTGCATAATTCTCGATGAAAAATAAAGTTATTATTTGGTTTCTCATAATAAAATCGATATTTATGTATTTATTTATTCATTTATTTGTTTAATAAATGTCTATAGCGTTTACAAAAATAATATATAATATTTCAAGAAGTAAAACAACGAAACCCTAGAATATAATTTAAAGAAGGTTAGAAGTTTTGTCTCCTAAATGTGTTTAATTTAAAATTAATTATGTATTCAGTGGCAGTCTGACAAGTATATTATATATATATATATATATATATATATATATATATATATATATATATATATATATATATATATATATATATATATAAACAATCTTTATTGGGCTATCGACCCCATGGGGTCTTTCCGCCTAAGTATATTATATTTATACGGCGTATAAGTAATGTAATGTATTAAGTATACATTGTATAAGTATATAATAAGTATAATAAGTAATAAGTGAATAAATGTATAAGGCGATATAAGTCACTAGTATCAAATTAGAAGAATCAGTATATGCAATAATAATAAAAATGCAGATTATCTTATTTTGATCCGAAGTTGACATACATTCATTTTCCAGCATGTTTTGCCGTACGTTGTCAATAATAATTAAAATAAAATTATATAATCATACTTCGTATTTATTGCTGCTACATGTTAATAATAATAATATACTTTTTTTGTGTTACATATACTAATGCCATACAACAAGAACGAACAAAAAGGTAATTAGAGAAAGAAACGTAGAAAAAGTACGTACAGAATTTAACATATTCAAAACGTTAACTGGAGGTGGAACAATATTCCATCTGCCCTAGATATTGGTGAAACAAAGAATAGACTTTCTGGCAAAACTGTTTATGTGGTATCGAAAAAGTTAGTATTTAGGAACATTAGTACAACTTATGTAACAATGTATAATTAGAACTACTAATTACTTACAACTAAACTTACAACTAATTTAGGTACAACAATGAAGATTGACTGAAAAATTCTCTTTTTACTCTTAAAAAATACTATAAAATACGTTTAATTTTCAAAATTTTATTCGCCTTCGTTTCGGCCATTCAAAATTGGGCTTGAAAAATCGCAGCCTGCATCACCTGCGTATTTATTTCTTCTCTTCTAATTAGTATATTAATTTCATTCTTAATGAGGAGTAGCAGCAGAAGTCGTAGTAGTAGACGTATTTATTAGAGACATTATCCCTGTGTTGTGTAAATGTGTGTATTAAGTTCGGTGCTTATTAGTATAGAAATTTGCCCCTCCGATTTCCAGAGCGCCGTTAATGAGGTCCCAACGGCTAATGGCACTAGTTTTAATGAGGACTGCCGTATATCAGTTCACAAATATAATACATGTTAATTTGTTGGGTTTCAATTTTCTTCAGTTATAAACTTCCACAAGTCTTCAAAAACCATGTTAAAATATGAGACCAATTTTGATATTATGTTCGGAAATGATTTCGCAACGTAATAATAAATATTATTATATTTCGTACGTCAATAAGTTCAGCCTTAATTATAAAAGGTAAATCAAGCACTTGGTTGAAGTTTCACTATACTTAATTATCATGTTCCACCAAGGTATCCACACATACTTCCAACTTAATTAATTATAAAAGCTCGTTTACATACTTTTTTAAATCAATAATATTTATAACCCACTTTGGTTGTTTCATAAAACGAGGTTTATATATTCATTATATCCTGAAGTTTAATTACTTTTGATTAGTTTGGGATCGCTAGGTACACTGTATCCGAGTTAATTACCTTGCAAATATGTAATTAAATAAATTGCAAGTTCATTAATGACCATGTCTCCATTTATTACTTTTCTATATACAAAACTGTATGCTTTAATACTATATCCATTGCCATCATTACCATCAGGAATAATAATAATAATATATAATATATCAATAATATATATATGAATAATAATAATATGCATAATTAAGGAAGTTGTGTGAGTTTCACATATGTAATGTTATAATAATCTGCATACAGGGTGGCCCCACTTAACCTAGCTTGGACCATTGCTGCTAGACTAATGAAAATTGAGGAAAAAATGTGATTGGAAGTTATTAGACACTTGATGTGCTACTTTTTAAAGAAGTGATGAAACGTATCATGAAATTTTTCTAGAAATTTTCATGTTAAATGCGCTATAATGAGAAATTTTATAGTTTCCATTTAACCAAATTCGTTATCAGCTCTTGGGCGCCATATAAATTTTCTGGACACTATTTTGTTGAATTTGAACAATTTTCTTTTGAGAATGAATATTCAAATCAATTTTAGCTGCATACATTTAAATATATGTAATACCACTTACATTGATTTAACTTTATCTTATAAATTAATGCATGTTATTTATAAAAACAGCAATTCTTTGAACTAGGAAGACTAAATTGCCTTTGTAAAGCATATTTTAATTCTGCAGCTATTCACAGTATGCAGCCAAATAGACTTGAGTGTAGAGAACAATTCAGTTTATTACTACCATCATCATAATGTAGAGAATTAAACCAGAGCCGAATAATGCATAAGTACTTACTTCATTAAATATTTATGTGATTAATGTAATTCATTATTTTAATAATAATAGTATAATAAATAATAATAACAGTACGCAGCCAAATAGACTTGAGTGTAGAGAACAATTCTGTTTATTAGAATTTAGAATAGAATAGAATAGAATAGAATTCTTTATTGCGTGCTATTATACAAAGTATTTACACAGGTCAAGATACATATAATATATATAAAAACTATAAATAATTTTCAATGGATACATTATTTTGTGGAAATGTAATTACAGTAAATCCGCTTGGGTAATCTTATAGATTAAATATTCATTTATAGTGTAGAAACATTTATCTATCAAAAACTTTTTTATTTTATTATTACCATCATCATAATGTAGAGAATTAAACCAGAGCCGAATGATGCATACGTACTTACTTCATTAAATATTTATGTGATTAATGTAATTCATTATTTTAATAATAATAAAGAATATTTATTAGCAAAAAACGCTACATAATATACAAAATTTCAACAAATTATTAGAAACACACAAGCACTTTATACATAGATATTTAGCCCTGGCTTATCAATTTTCCTATGAAGAAACATACAAACAATATAACAATATATAACAAAATAATATAATAAACAAAATAACTGAGAGATATACCTACTGAGTCAAGGGATAACATGTTGTATATAAAAGTATCAAGTACTACATGAAATATTACCAATGTATCTTCACATTTGTATCAATGTTATTATAATTGTTAAAGTTTTATGTTATGTTTATGTTAAAGTTGTAGGTTATTAATAAACACCGAAATAATTTGAACAAGGAAGACTAAATGAATTGCCTTTGTAAAGCATTTTTTAATACTGCAGCTATTCACAGTATGCAGCCAAATAGACTCTAGTGTAGAGAACGATTCAATTCTCTAAATAATGTAGAGAATTAAACCAGAGCCGAATGATGCATACGTACTTACTTCATTAAATATTTATGCAATTAATACAATTCATTATTTTATTAGAAAGACACTCGCATATTTATGCATAAATATTAAGCCCTGGCTTATCATTTTTTCCTATGAAGTAAGAAACAAACAAACAATATAACAATAGATAACAAAATACTATAATAAACAAAATAAATGAGAGATATACCTACTGAGTCAAGGAATAACGTGTTGTATATTAAACTATCAAGTACTACATGAAAGATTACCAATATATCTTCACATTTGTATCATTGTTACTATTATTGTTAAAGTTTTATGTTATGTTTATGTTAAAGTTGTAGGTTATTAATAAACACAGAAATAATTTGAACTAGGAAGACTAAATTGCCTTTGTAAATCACGTTTTAATACTGCAGTTATTCACAGTATGCAGCCAAATAAACTTGAGAGAACAATTCTAACGTGTTTATTATAACTATCCTGGTAATAATGTAGAGAATTAAACCAGGGCTGAATGATGCACATGTACTTACTTCATTAAATATTTATGTAATTAATACAATTCATTATTTTATTAGGAACACATTCGCACATTTATGCATATTCAGCCCTGGCTTATAAATGTTCCTACAAAAATATAATAAGCAAACAATATAACAATATAATCATATAAGAAAATAATATAATCAACAAAATAAATGAGAGATATACCTACTGAGAGAAGGATTAATATGTTGTAGATTAAAGTTTCAATTACCACATTGTTCAAGTATGTTGTGATTATTTTTATTATTTTGTTAATAGTTGTTTAATTGTGTAGAATTATTTCGACGTAATTCTTTAAAAAAACGGAGCATCCTTTTAAACTAATTAAGTTGCCGAAATTATTGGTGAGTATTTTTTTAATATGAAATTATTAATAAATTTTGCATATTTCTCGATGCTGGAGGCGCCGGGTAAATATTTCAGCGTATCTAATACTTCAAGAAAATAAAATAACTCGCGGAAAACTGAATGCTCATCTCTTTGACCTAATTAGTTTGCTAAATTAATTGGTGAGTATTTTTTTTTCTGAAATTTGAAGGTCTTATTAATAAATTTTTATCATTTGTCAATGGTGGAGGCGCCGGGTCATGAAATTTAGATTGTTATTTGTGCGCGGTAAAAATTAGATTTGAGTTTTTGAGTTTGATTGAGGTATGAGGGGGGTTGGGGGGTTAAGTAATGATCGAAGTGGACTACGTGTAAAATAAGTTGAGAGGCACTGCCTTACACTATCTAATTATTATCAAATTAATAAGGGCGAAGAATCTCAAACAAAAAGGAAATTAGGTTTTTTTTAATGGCATATCATCCTTATGGCTACATAAATTAGTCTAGCTTTGGAACTGATACATACATATTTAAATAATTTTATGTAATTAAAAAGTAAAAATAGATTAAAAAACTCATGAAATTTGAGTAAATTGTTTAATTTTATTAAAGGACTATAAATCACAAGTACAGAGTTAATTATCTATATGAATGATAGAGTTTAAAGCTTTTGTAACTGACTCATGCCTAAGATTCATTGAGCAACAATTTAATGCATACTTTTGATACTGCATACTTATGATATTTTAAGATATTACAATTAAATGCACCCTTTTTATGATATGTTAAGATATTCCAATTGAATACACACTTTTTATGATGTTTTTAAATATACAGGGTTGATTTACTGCCCCTACAGCAAATTGGAAAGTATCCCTTACAGGATATATTTGCAGAGCCTTCAGTACTAATATGTCTAAGATTCATTGAGCAAGAATTTAATGCACACTTTTTATGATATTTCGAAGTATTCCAACTTAATGCACACATTTTATATATTTTTTATAAATGCAGGGTTGATTTACTGCCCTCCTGCAGCAAATTTGAAAGTATCACTTACAGGATATATTTACAGACCCTTCAGTACTAATATGCCAAAGATTTATTGAGCAACAATTTTATGCACACTTTCTATAATATTTTTAAATATTCCATTTAATGCACACTTATTACGATGTTTTTAAATATACAAGTTGATTTACGGCTTTCCTAATATGCCTAAGATTCATTGAGCAACAATTTAATGCACACCTTTTATGATATTTTAAAATATTTCAATTCAATGCACACTTTTTATGATTTTTTTAATATACAGGGTTGACTTACACATTTGTTATGGTTTCTTTAAATTTTCGGCGTTGTTTAACCCTCCCACTCCAAATTGGAATCTATATACATATAAAATATAATTATATAAAATTTAAGTACAATTATGAATCGTTAATATTAGATGTGTTTATTATTATTATACCAAAATATTTAATATATCTAAATTTAGCTATCGATTGCATATACCTAATAATTAGTACTTGTACTAGTACTAGTAAATAATTAGTATTTCCGTTAAGTGCTGTTCATATATCAGATGTGAGAGACCGGAATAAAACAGGAAACAATTACTCCGGCAATATTAAGATCAATTCGTGAGTAAAGAACGAGGTGAAAGTATCCAACCATATATTATTATAAACGGCGTTCATTGTCTATATTTTAAGATCGCTGGACAACTGTTGGTTTCAATATTATACGCTTTATGCAGAAAACTGCCGCAATAAAGGTAATAAATATTAAATAATAACACATATAATCGACATTCTGGAATAAATTAAATTTCTATCTTTGCTCACATATAATTAATGTACATTTAAATGCTTTGGCAAAAATCTCTGTAATTTTCACTTTTCACAATCTAAATAAGTGATGTAAAAGGTGTCATCAAACCATACCATACCATACCATACCATATGTATGCCATCCTGGCATACATATCGATGAATTTTCAATGGCAATGTTTTTTTTAAACTGTTAGTTTAGTTTTGAGTTATGATTTTTTTTACGTTTTTCCACAGAGAACACATTTGTGAAATTTTTTCATGGTTTCATAAAAAAATTATATTATCACAGCATATTATACCCGCTATCATTTAAAGAATTTAGTGTTAATAAATTAAGTCTTCCAAATAAAGAATACCAAATTTAAATTATAATGATTTATTAACACATCAACATCAAACTACCAAATTTAAGTGGCATATAGAAGGATGCATTTTGAGTCAATCGACGGTTTTATTTTGTAAATAGTTTTTTCATTTTTGATATATATTTTTTTACGTTTGATTCCACACAGAAAATACTTAAGGATTTTTGTGTTAACAACCAGTTTGAAAATGGGTGGTACACAGAGAAAATGTTTTTTTTTAGTCATCCAAGTCATCTCAGGTTTGTTTTGTAAACCTAAAATGACTGAAATATCATTTTTTTAATATTTAAAAATATTTTTTTGGTAAGTGTACAAGGCATTATTAAACTCAACGAGCAAATTTTAATTTTAATTTAATTTAATTTTAACAAATTGATAAGTTTTGAGTCAATCCCCAAAACATTTTATTCGTTCCTGTGTAATGATGTTTAGTTCAGTTTCTAGAACAGCTGAAAGATACTATCATAACACTAAGATCTATCCATCCTCTATTATTAGATTATTAAAATATTATTGATTATTTAATTTATACTTTATTAGCCGATCACAACGTCAGTTGGACCAAGCAACACGAAATATTTACGAATATTTTGAATAATTTGGTTGTTGATCGGTTGTCTAGTAACGTTTATACATTGACAAACTACACTTCATAATTATAATTCATGTCAAAGCAAACATCAAAAATAAATCGAAACGAATGAAAATGAAATGCTTCAAAACTGTTATATTTGGTTATATTAAAAGTTGGTTATTTTCTGGCCGAGATTGCAAATCATAAATCATATTATATTCATTAAATAATGTTATCAAATACCATTCATGAATTAAAATTTAGAATATTTAACTCGTAGTAATTTTTCAGAAAACCAGAATAGTTAACTGACAAATTAACACTCGTTGCTATGCAAAACGCTATCGTAAAATATCCGGAAATTTTAATTCACTTATGGTGTTACTACAGAATATTTTGAATATTATTATTAATATTACAAAATTATTATTGTACACTTATTATTATTATTTATATTATTACAAAAACTGTAAACAGTTGGTCTGCTAACAATACAGAATACAATTGTGATAAAATTTTCTGTCATTGTTGAAGAATAAGAGGCGATGTCTTTTTTACAATAGAATCCATTGTTATGAACATAACAATATCTAGCAATAATGGGTATTTTGTGGCCAAGTACCAAATAATCCCGTATCCAAAATTATTATTTATATTATATCGGTATTTACTTTATTTATTCTAATACAATATGTATTTTATACAGTTGTTAAATATAAATAATTTGTATTTGATATTTTTGGTTCATAGTATAATAGACAAAAAAAATATTACCTCTGTTCCGTAATAAGTGAGCCATTTGAGTTTTCTTTCAAACTTATTGACACTTAGTTCTTTTTTTACTTTCTATTTATATATTTGTAATATATGCCAAATTTTTAATCATATGTGCAATGGAAGTCAAAATATTTGACAGTTGAAATTGTCAAAAGCAACAATTAAAATTCGAATTTTTAAGCGAAAGTGTTCTAACGCCGGAAGATTCAAACGATGAGAAGATCAAATTTAATCAACCAAAAACGAACATCTATTCGTAGGGAAAATCGCTTGCCTACTATTCGTTTATACTAACATTTTTCGTTAATTAGTTATTTAAAATATATATATATATATATATATATATATATATATATATATATATATATATATATATATATATATATATATATATATTACCTCTTAGAAATTAAAATGGCTCACTTATTTTGTAAAAAATAAACGTCACTTATTATGGAAATAATAAAAATCGATAATGGCTCACTTGTTATGGAAATAATAAAAATCGGTAATGGCTCACTTAGTATGGAACAGATGTAGTATATTATAAATCTTGATTGATTTGATTCTTGATTGATCAATTGATTTTCTAAATATGTGTAATTAGGTACGCTGGTTAAGGAATGTTTTGAAAAAAATGAAGAAACAAGTTCATCGAAAAACATATTTTTATTGAGATACAATACGAGCAACAATAAATACAAAAACACAGATAAAGCTAGATAGAATCAACAACTATAGAAATAATAAAAAAAAAACAATAAAAAAAATCTATCGCGTGCTACTCGATAAGTTACCACTTCGACTCGCTCTTCCATCCATGGTCCTCCACGTGGTGGTCATGGTGTTCGTAGACGGGGACGTATACGGGTACCTTGACTGGGTGCGGTACCTTCTTGTACACCGTGTACGGTACGTGCTTGATCACCTCGTATGGTACAGGCTTGTCGACCTTCACCTCTACGGGGTATGGCACTTCTTTGTACACCGGCACCTTGACCTCCTTGTAGACTGGGTACGGATGTGGCACTGGCACCTTCACCGGGTACGGTATCTTCTTCTCCACGTGGTACGGCACCGGCTTGTCTACGTACACCTTTACGGGGTACGGTTTTTCTACTGGGTAAGGTACGTGAACCTTCTTCTCCACTTTAACTGGGTACGGTTTGATTACGTGCACGGGCACTGGGTGGTCTACGTGGACCTTGACGGGGTAGTGCACGATCTTTTCGACTGGGTATGGTTTTGGTATGTGTACGTAGTGTTTGACTGGGTATGGTATCTTCTTCTCTACTGGGTACGGTTGGGGGACTTTCACCTCCACTGGATACGGCACCTTCTTCTCTACTGGGTATGGGTGAGGTACTTTGACTTCTACGGGGTAGGGCTTGTCGACGTTCACGTGAACTGCGTATTTGACTATCTTCTCTACGGGGTATGGTTTGGGCACGGCGTACGGTACCTTGACCGTCACCTTATAGGGTACGTGGACCTTCTTTTCGACGGGGTAAGGTTGGGGTACTTTAACTTCGACTGGGTACGGTACTTTTTTCTCGACTGGCACCGGGATTTTCTTTTCTACTGGGTAGGGGACTTTGACCTCCTTTACGATGGTTATCACCTTCTCGTGGTGGTGGTGCTCGTGGCCTCCGGAGTCACCGCCGCCCTCGTGACCACCAATATCGTGTCCACCGGAATCACCGCCGCCGCCCTCGTGACCCCCAAAATCATGACCTCCTGAGTCACCGCCGCCCTCATGACCCCCAAAATCGTGCCAGCCGTGTTCACCGCCATCGCCGCCACCGCCGCCTCCACCGCCGCCTTCACCGTGATGGACCTCCTCGTGTCCTCCACCAAAATCGTGCCCGAAATCCCCTCCGTGATCTCCGCCTAGGTCATGGTGCCCGAACGAGAAATCGGAATGGGATGCGCTACGTTTATCCTGTTTCTTATCATCTGGTTTAGCAGATGACACAAGCAGGATACATGTCCCGAGCAGGATTAGGCTCTGCAATTAAAAGAAAAATTGGTTTTCACATATCACTTATCACTGTTTCACTTTTCTGGACTTACTAGAGATCTCATTGGTACTGGTGTAGACCGCAGCTATCACTGGATAACTTACACTCGTTCCCCCGACGTTATATAGAGGGACTTTCCCTGTTCGCCCCTTCCACGCGTTCTCACTTAATTACTAACAAACTTTACCGGAAACACACACGTCTATACATATATATTTGTGATGACAACTGCCTTGGGCGGAAGATAGCGCGGGAGTTTACAGACTAATTGTTGATTACAATGACTGCTCAAAAGAGCGGAGCGTATTTCGAAAAAACCAAATTGTGATATGCGCATTCTTATTGTTGCAAATCCTTGGATTTTTGCGTTACGCAAAAGACGCAGCAACACGGCCTCAGAAAGTAAACGACAATTTTACGACACTTTCATTGCTTTAGATAGATCATAAACGCATACATTTATGATTGAAGAAAATACGTTACATTTGCCTTTCAAATTATACAAAGCACAACAAAACTGTATCGATTGCGTAAGTTTGATTAACGCATTCAAACATTTTCCGTTACATTTAATTAACTGACAACGCGCAATGAATACTAAAAAATAGCACACTTTCTTACCTGTCTAATAAAAATACTTTAAGCAAAATAGAGGACGACTAAAATTTTAATGAACGGCAAATGCCACTAGATTCACATGCATCATTTTAAGGCATAATAATTCAAACAGCCACTCGCACATTTAAAGATATTTCAGCAGATTCTGAAGCATGGCATAATTAAATAAATATCATCAGGAGTTATGTAAATCCTCCGCGAGCATATAAAGTGACGCAGCGATGCTCACGGAATCCTCATCTGCAACGGAGGAAATCGCGTGTGTACGCAAGCACCTCATGTGTAACATCTTTTGGTAATCAAGAGTGCAGCATACGCATTACGCAAGTACCTCACCTACAACTATTCAAATAATGCAGGGGCGATTAATTGTTTGTCGACATGACATCCGGAGCTTCTCTACTCGTGATCCTTCTGTGCAGACCACATTTTACACCTTGCCACACGCAATTTTTGCTATTAAGTAAACCAGGTAATGAGGGATTATGGACTGGTTTTCTTCGTCTGTCGCAAGACTGCTCGCAATCCGCAGTGAGAATTGAGCGCTGGTATTTATTAGAAATTAAATAGATGTGGCCTTTAAATATGCTGCAAGTTTCTGTTTTAAAAGAATTCGTAATTTGTTATTTATCACTTTTCCACCAATTTATTGGATATTTTCTCAGCACTAGGCCAAACTTAGTCAACACATTTAAAATTTAAAACTGTATGTTAAATTTTATAATCTGATTTTCAATTGCTCGAAAATAATTAGGAATGACATTTTTAATACAAAAAACTTGTGTGTAATTTTCAAAATTCCAGATTTTCTAATTGTTTATTAAATTTTTAGTTTATAAATAAAACACAATTGGTGTGAGTTTCACAAAGTATTTAATGTTGTACTACGACAATTGTTTCGCCACACACTGGCTTCATCAGGCAGATGCAAACTGTTTGTATCAGTTCAGTTTTCATCAGTTCAGTTTTCATCTGCCTGATGAAGCCAGTGTGTGGCGAAACAATTGTCGTAGTATGAAAACTGTTTTTATTAGTCCAGTTTTCATTAGTTCAAATTTCATCTGTCTGATGAAGCCAGTGTGTGGTGAAACATTTGTCGTAGTATGAAAACTGTTTTTATCAGTTCAGTTTTCATCAGTTCAGATTTCATCTGCCTGATGAAGTCAGTGTGTGGCGAAACAATTGTTGTAGTACAACATTAAATATTTTGTGAAACTCACACCAATTGTGTTCTATTTATATATTAACATAGAGTTTCATCATGTATCAGCATCATCAATCCAAATTTTTAGTAAATCTAATATAATGTATTAAATATCAACATATGAATAGTAATAAATATAATAATAATACACCTTTATTAACAATAATACAACGAATACATAATTAACATAGCAACATTAACATATATAAGGAGAAATAAAAATAATAACGTCAGGACAATTAGGTAGTACGTGAATGAAACAATCATTCACGTATTTAATATTCAACCTTACATTTTATAAATGTTTATAACAAAATATTTTCTAAATATAATGTATACAAGTGCCTGTGACTTATACTAAATAAGCTTTGGACTCAAATTAGTCAGAAATTTATACTGCACTACTTTTTCTTAGATATTAAGTGAAATTATAACGAATAGGCCAATATACATTGTTTATAAATATATGAGCCGTTAAAAATCGCAGTGGTGTAAGTCCAGAAATATACAAGGGACATGTATCTGGATCCTTTTTGAACTCCTGAATTTTTGAAAGATAAATAATAGCATATATATATATATATATATATATATATATATATATATATATATATATATATATATATAAACAATCTTTATTAGGCTATCGACCCCACAGGGTCTTTCCGCCTTGCCTATTACATTATACATACGTTACATTGTACATTACATTACATATTATATTATATAACATTACCTAGTGATTCATGAGTGATTATTTTGATAGTGTGAAGAGAGTGTTATGAAGTGTAATATGTTTCATGAAGCGTTTTTGTCGGATGTAATTTTGTAGTGCGTTTGTTTTGTCTTTTAATATACAATTCGTCGAGTATTGTCCTATTGTCCTGTTTTTGTTGAAATTTATTTCGTAGTTTGTCTAGTCTTTGTTGGATGGGTATGATTTTGGTGATCTTGTATAAATTTATGTTTGATATGTTATGAAGATGATTGTCCTTATGTCTTAATTTAGTGAGAAGTCTTAATGTCTTCCGTTCAGTTACGTCCGTAATTCGTTTGCAGGTGTTTCTTACATTTTTTAGTATGATCTGGCCGTAGTCAATCATGGGCCTGCAGATGGATTTGTAAATTTTTGTTGCTGTACTAATGGATATCCCTCTTCCTCCGTATGTTAGGCATCTAAAATGTTTTGCTCGTTTTTGTATTTCCGTCTTTGTGTTCCGTAAGTGTTTGTCGAATTTGTGCTTATTGTCAATCGTCATTCCTAAGTATTTTATCGTCGTTGTGGGGTGTACGTTTGTTCCGTTAACATGTATTGTCGGTGAGTTGTTATTGATTCTGTGGTTGGGAATAAGGAGTTGGCATTTTGCGGGGTTGGGTTCGAGTCTCCATTTGTTGAACCAGTCCATTGTTTTGTCAGTCAGTATTTGAAGTGTGTCTATTGTGTCATCCAGTCGTTTTTTATGTGTTATTAATGCTGTGTCGTCGGCGTATTGTATGATATACTGTTCTAAGTCTGTCTGCCTGTTGTCTGTTCCTAATATGTCATGGCAATATATGTTGTACAGGAGGGGCGAGAGAGGAGAACCCTGTGGCAAACCTTGTTCTGGCGAAAATGATCTTGAGTATGAATTGTTTGTTCTTATCCGTAGTTGTCTGTCTGTCAGGAAGCTGTGGATGAATAGGATGAGGGATCTAGGTATTTGTAGGGTATGCATTTTGTATAGTAGTCCTGTGTGCCAGGGTATGCATTTTGTATAGTAGTCCTGTGTGCCATTCTGTGTCCTGTTCGACAACTTCGTTTTGGGTCAAAAATTTCCATTGGTGAATTAAATGCGGACATTTCCCGCAAACAACAATGTTTTAGGTTCACCTAGAAAAAAGTTATGATTTTTATAATATTTGAAATATATGTGTTTTGACTTAAAAATATCGCATTTAAAAAAAATAATTACGCACGGTGGATCGACTTGGCCTTTAAATATTTGTTAAGACATAATTATAAGCAATAACAAATTTTTAGAAAAAAAAATTGTTGCAAAATTTAATTTTGAAATTATATTATTTTCCTATTTACGTACAAATTTAAAACAATACATTCGTGGTGATGAAATCACAATATTTTCAAGGAAATTTTGATGGAATTTTGTTTTCATGAAATTTATTACTCATATTAGCAAATTTATTATGGATATTCATGCAATTTAATATGAAATATTCACTATTACTATCAGCTTGCACTATTCCGTTCCCATAAGACCCTATGAAAGCGAATCGGCGCTCTTTGCAGCAGCCCAAAGTGGGAGAATTATTTTTTTTTTCTCAAAACACACCATCCCACGTATTTTGGTTAGTCATAAATAGTCTATGTGATTTTTTTCAGATTTTTCAGAACAAAAAAAAATCACGAAATTTCAAGGCATATGTATAGAAACACGTCGATTTTTGGCGAAAACTCGAAAATTACCAAATAACTTCATCTTATACCAAAATGTTCCCAATGAATGGGAGAATAAGCTACGTTAATTTCAGCGCTATACAAAAATATATTTTTTGACAATACGCTTGCAAAGTGAACATTTCATTTTGATTCTTCAGAACTCGCCCGACTTTGGAGCAACGCTGACAGGCTATCTGTGTATGGATTTTCTTCAAATTTGGAGGTAATAATTCTACACTATTTCTGAGTAGAATGGTATAAGCAAGCATTATCTGACACCTCTGAGAGCTGATATATCGGTAAAAAACTGAGCGCACCTCCTAAACAAGCTGCCGGGACAGCTTGCACTATTCCGTTCCCATAAGACCCTATCTAAGTGAATCGGCGCTCTTTGCAGCAGCCCAAAGTGGGAAAATTAATTTTTTTCTCTCAAAACAAACTATCCCACGCGTTTTGGTTGGTCATAAATAGTCTATGTGATTTTTTGTCAGATTTTTCTGAACAAAAAAAAATCACGGAATTTCAAGGCATATGAATAGAAAAACGTAGATTTTTGGCGAAAACTCGAAAAACACCAAATAACTTCATCTTATACCAAAATGTTCCCAATGAATGGGAGAATAAGCTACGTTAATTTCAGCGCTATCCAAAAATTATTTTTTTGACAATACGCTCGCAAAGTGAACATTTCATTTTGAGTCTTCTGTACTCGCCCAACTTTAGAGCAATGCTGAGGGGCTATCTGTTTATGAATTTTCTTCAAATTTGGAGGCAATAATCCTACATTATTCCTGAGTAGAATGGTGTAAGCAAAAATTATCTGACACCTTTGAGAACTGAGAAATCGCTGATAAACTGAGCGCACCTCCTAAACAAGCTGCCGGAACAGATGGCACTATTCCGTTCCTTTGTTGGGTGAATAGATACTTTATTTGCTTTGAATTATTTAAAAACATTTGAAAAATAATTTTGTCCCAAAGATAAATTCATTAACTCTAAAAAATGATCAAACACCAATTTGACGATTTACGCTAAATTGCGTTAACAATTCAGTGGGAATCTACTTTCGTGCACGATTTTGAATGTTTTATTACATGAGAAGAGTTATGTATTGATAAATACGCATAATCCATCGTTAACTCGAACCACTGTGCGTAATTACAATTTAAAAAAAAATCACCTGAATTTCAAATCTTAAAATATTAATAACTTTTTTCTAGGTAAACAAAAAAAAAGGTTTAAATATATATTTATATATATATATATATATATATATATATATATATATATTAACAATGTTTATTGGCGATTATATTATTCGTGGTCATTTAACTTATTATCTAAAAAAAAGCAGTTGATTTTCACAGGCTCATGTACAGTATACAGATTTTTTAAATTTACTTTATCTTTGACCTTATCACCATAAATTTCTTAAAATATATAGTAGAAATAACAAATTCTGATTAAATTTTAATGTATTTATTATTGTCCCGGGCAAGAATCCAAACTCTTACGACATATGGTCCTTATAGGTACAATAATTGACATAAATATACAATATTCAATCAACGGTACAATATTAGGCAAGTGTTTGAAACGCATGTAAAAAATAATAATAATAATGTATAATCATTGACTTAAATATACCATATTCAATCAATGGTATAATATTAGGCAAGTGTTTGAAACGCATGTGAAAAATAATAATAATAATGTATAATGTTTGACTTAAATATACAATATTCAATCAACGGTATAATATTAGGCAAATGCTTGAAACGCATGTGAAAAATAATAATAATAATGCTATTGCTCCTCTGTCTATGGAGCAATTGATTATTATCATAACATGGATACTTCATTATTAACATAACATTAACATATAAATTCGATTAGTATTTAATCTATATACTGACTAGATATGCACTTATATAAGAAATATGTTCCAATGAAAATTACTTTCTTTTCCTCTACATGTAATAAAATAAGTTATGAATACAAAATTACATTTACTATTAACCGAGTCAATAACCATGGCAACATTTTTTATGTTCACAGTTCAATGATTAAATTGGAGTTTTAACGCAGATAAGTCCCAATATAAATTAAGTATATTATTATATAAAATGTACAATTAATATATCAATTAATTAAATAAAACAACTTAACTTGTTACTTCCACTGACACATTTATTGTACAAAAATAATTTAGTGACTGCAGTTTTGACTACTTTATAATCATTGTCAAACTAACTACAAAAATTAAGATTAAACACAATATATACACTAAATTTTACAGCAATTAAAGAGGGGAGAAAATATAAGATCTGTCTTCAATTGCTGAAAAATTTAGTGTATATATTGTGTTTAATCTTAATTTTTGTAGTTAGTTTGACAATGACTATAAAGTAGTCACTAACTCATTTATTTTACAAAATAATTTAGTGAGTGCAGTTTTGTCTAGTCTATAGTCATTGTCAAACTAAGTACAAAAATTAAGATTAAACACAATATATACACAAAATTTTAAAGCAATTAAAGAGGGGAGAAAATAGAAGATCTGTCTTCTTGTCTGATTATCTGACTACATCTTGTGGATATCATTAACCATCAGATAACTATGAATTTTATAAGTCGAAAGACTCGAAGTATTGTAAAAATTTCATCTGCTAATATGAATTCCATACGCATTAATTAGCCAGTACGCATTAGGCAGTAGGCATGGTTTGCAATAACCTAATATGTGTACATACCTACATTAATATGTGAAAAAAAGCTCAAAGTGTTGTAAAAATTTAAAAAGCAGATTCTCAATCTTTATATTTCAAATCTTCATATTCACATTTCATATAAGTATTTAAGTCCGGTATATACTTAAGGTGGGTTCACACGCATAAAGTTTAGTTGATGGATTGCAGTTGATCAACAAAAGTTGAATACAAACTATAGTGAGAACCTTTGTTTCAATAGAGTTAATAACTTTTATCTATAGTTTTCATTAAAATTTTGTTGATCAACTACAAATGATCAAATACACTTGATTCGTGAGAACTTACTATAAGTATAAACCTGATTGAATACAAATATGAAATGTGAATATGAAGATTTGAAACAAAAATATTGAGAATCTCCTTTTTTTTTAATTTTTAGAACACTTTGAGCTTTTTTATCGCCTATTAATATAGTTATGTACTCATATTAGGTTAATGCAAACTAATAGCCGTGAGAATTCGCGAGAACACGCGTTTAAGCAGATCTTTCTAAAGTTGTGTAGAAGTTACCTGATGGATATTGAAAACAGTTATCTGGGAATCCAAAAAGAATCCATTAAAATCCACATTGTTTAAAATTTAGAATTATCTATCTACAACATAAGTGAATAGCTTATGCCCAATTTTGCATTTAGTAAACCCGAAAAAATGGATTGCTTATTCTTATTTCTTTAAGGATGGCATAAAATAAAATTGGTATTTGGGTTCGTCGTGTGACCCAGCATAGAGTCTCCAGCGCCACCTTACTTAACAGCGCTTCATTTCTTTGAAAATGCGAATTTTTAAAATCCGCTTCCAGAATTTGAAAGATTGATAACTAATTACTATGCTACCAAAAATTTGTTTTGACAACTTATCTAGTTATCAATTTATCAACGCGTCAATTTCAAATATTGAAATTTAAAATTCCAAGTACACAATTGACACAAATAAATGTATCAACAAATTAATGCACGACTTAAGTTTAATTTTATTTATTCTACAATAACATTTATATATTGCCACATATTTTCACATACTGTGGCTTCAGATGGTAGTCTTTCAACGCACTAATAAGGTTACATGTAGTTATCTGAAGGTTTAAGATACCTGGTGACTTTTAAAACGCAACAGGCATTTCGTTGTTATACTGTTTATAAATTTGTTTATTCTGAATCTCTACGAGCGTCACTTAGATTTGGTTTTCCCATCCACTGATAAAGTTGCAGATAGATATCTGACGGCTTAAGCTACCCATTAGAACATGAAAACCGATTTGATTTTCCCTTCCACTGCTAAATTTGCAGATAGATATCTGACGGTTTAAGCTACCGATTAGAACATAAATACCGATTTGGTTTTCCCTTTCACTGATAAAGTTGCAGATAGATATCTGACGGTTTAAGCTACCTATTAGAACTTAAAAACCGATTTGGTTTTCCCTTCCACTGATAAAGTTGCAGATAGATATCTGACGGTTTAAGCTACCCATTAGAACATAAAAACCGATTTGGTTTTCCCTTCCACTGATAAAGTTGCACATAGATATATGACGGTTTAAGCTACCCATTAGAACATAAAAACCGATTTGGTTTTCGCATCCACTGATAAAGTTGCAGATAGATAGATCTGACGGTTTAAGCTACCCATTAGAACATAAAAACCGATATGGTTCTTCCTTCCACTGATAAATTTGCAGATAGATATCTGACCGTTTAAGCTACCCATTAGAAAATAAAAACCGATTTGGTTTTCTCTTCCACTGATAAAGTTGCAGATAGATATCTGACGGTTTAAGCTACCCATTAGAACATAAAAACCGATATGGTTTCCCTTCCACTGATAAAGTTGCAGATAGATATCTGACGGTTTAAGCTACACATTAGAACATAAAAACCGATTAGGTTTTCCCTACCACTGATAAAGTTGCACATAGATATCTGACGGTTTAAGCTACTCATTAGAACATAAAAATAACGTATTAGGGAGATAGTTCTAAACGTACTTTGTGTTTGTACCCTTTGTACACAACTTTACCACGTACTTTATGAATATTGTGTACCTTGTAGTTACCACTAATCAGTTTCATGTGTTCTTCATGCGTTTTATATATTATATTCTTTAAAATCCTGATTGATTGAGTGGATGTTAAAACTTAAAAATTCCTAAAACTTTAATAGTTATTAAATCCGTATGTACCCAACTTTATCACTTAGCTATGTATTATTACATAGCTAATGTACCTCAACTTTATGAATATTGTGTATCCAGTAGTCAGTAGCGTCCCTAAAGTCAGTCAACAGAACGTACACAATTTTATGATCAAAATCGCCAAGTATATTTTTTCGTGTAATTTGGAAACACCCTCAATTAAGCACTTTTATATAACAAAATTAAAATCTCTAATTAATTCCAGCTCGAACCTCGCACGGTCCAGTGCAATTATGATTACTATAATTATCTTACATGCCCATAACCATCCAAACTTGAAACAAATTGCCATTTAATTAATTTTTCTAACAGTTTCGTATTTCGTACATGAACGATTGGCAACCGCAAAAACCAAACAAACCCATTAACCATTCGAACTCATTATCTCCCATTTATGCCGATCGTCCAATTCCTGTGTCCTCTCACTTTCTATGCAAGTTGCGGGATCTAATGCGTTTCGCGGTTAAAAAAGAAAGACTTGAGCACTTCCGAGCCTCCGCTCTGTGTGTATTCGCAGTTTAAGTTCATTAATTAAGGCTACGTGACTGGAATTGTTTTTGTCTGGAGATATTGCGGTTACATTGCCCCTGTGGTGAGCGCCTTGTCTATCAGTTTGGAGTAAATGTAAGCAATTATGGCGAATTTTTAAGTGCGAATCAGAAAGCGGACATGTACGGAAATAATTGCAATCCACCACCCGTATAATATTATTTTGATATCGCATTTCGCCCAATTAGGGATTATTTGAGTTCACAAAATGAATAAATTCGGCAGTAATAAATTGCAGTCTAGTTAATATATTAATCACGATTACTTAAAAGTATGGAATTAAATTGCACGAAGAAGATATTTACCATTTTTTATATGTAGTATGCTTATGTGAACGTGAGCAAAACAATTGTGCTAAAACCAAGTAATGTATGCGAAAAACGCACATTGAGTCGAAAATATGTAGCAGATTTTACAATAAATAAACTTCAACTAAACACTTGTGTTGGGATTTTGATAATAATGGTGTTAAATTAAGAATCTGCCACATTAACGATATTTAAAATATATATATGTAATATTTGTATGGTTAATACTTAGTAAAACATCTTTAAATTAGTATAAATAAAGCATTTGATTAAGTTTCACAAATTTTTTAATAAAAAAACTCTACAGTTGTTTTGGTCTCACCACCATTATCAAGAGACAAATAAGACTTTTGTCTTTTGACAATGGTCGTGAAACCGAAACAATTGTAGAGTTTTTCTGTTAACAAATTTATGAAACTTAACCAAGTGCTTTATTTATACTAATATGTATATGTATTTAAAATGTTAGAACATATAAATTAAATTAAGGTATTATTATTCTGTACTTACTGGTAGAGTTATTTTTATTTTATTTTATTATTTATTGTTTATTGTAAAATCTATTAATTAATGTTATTCATAAAGTATTATACTTTTACCAATGTGAATTGGTGTTTTAACAGATAATGCTACTGTAAAAATATGAATAAATGAATATGTTTTCTACCTGAACAGTAAAGTGAATAATTCATCCAATTACTATTACAACTATTAAGAATTAATGTTAATAAGTGTTTTGTATTTAAAACGCCAAGCCAAAATCCAAGTATTACTGCTTCTAATTATATACATAAATGAGTTGAACATATATTTCCTTTCGGTTTGACGGTTTTGGAGATGTCCCACTTCAGCGTATTACTTATGATACAAATAGTAAAAATTCTATTTTGCAACCATTTAGTTCAACCATTGATGCGGTTGTTTTATTGAGCTTGGGAGCGTCGAATGAGTCGTTCGTTTTCACCATACAGTTTGAATTCCCCCCACATGTGCATCACATACGAAGTGGCTTCATTCATGTTTCTGGTCTTACAACGAAAGCTCATCCTAAATTTAGACGCAGCTAGTAGACTTTCTACAAGCACACTACACTTAAGTCTGTTAAGATTTGAATGTGCAATATTTGGAGCAACATGAAAGTCACTTTTGTGAACACGTGTGGCACATAACGAATACGCGCTCTGCTCGGTTTATTGCTAAAATTACATAAACACGGCCGTGCAAATTCATTATAATGCAGCTAATACGCCGCATTACGAACTTTACTTTTCTCGAAATTAAAATAATAAAAAGGCAAATTATGTGAAAGCCGTGCGCCGGTTGCGATACATTTCTTTTCAGCGCGTTAACTGTATTATTTCCCGTGATACGTTCGGCATAAAGGAAAATGCGGCGATAATTAACATGTTACGTGAAAAAAAATGGATTGGCACTTGCGTAATTTTTCTTCGCCTTAGGAACAATTACTCCTGCCTCGGTCGATTTACAAATGCACTTATGGCACATATAGGCCTCTCGAAAATGCCCCGGCTTAGCACTTCCTGCCTCGTGGAAAGTGGTATATATGCATAGGAAACAAGTGGCGGTTCTCAGTAAATGGTCGGCATTAATATTTAGTTCACGGGTTTTAGGAACACGAGAAACGCGAATCTGAGGTACATTATAATAGTTTATTATTTACGAGTGTGAAGATTCTTTAAGGATCTCGAATACTCGATACTCCCGAAGCATTCAGGGATAAATTCCCATCTTTAAATGGAATATTCATTTTTACTTACAGAAAATGTTTTACAGTTACATTATTGACAAAAACTAAATGTCACGAATTCTACACTTATTGTGTTTTGCTATTGTGTACTCTTAAAAAATAAGAGGATGATATTTGCACCTTACACGATTATTTCAAATTAATATGAAAATTTTCGTCTAAAATATGTACCATTTTTTTGCTGACATGGTACTTAGAAACATGCTCATAATTGGTATCGATAATTTTTATAATAATCTATTAATTAGAAGTATTAAATTATTAAAATTACCACAATAGTCGATAGCCAATAAAGTTTTACTACTACTATAATAAATAATTCAAATATCAAAACATAAACGTTCAATATTTCAAATTTTTTTCAATACTTTCAATATTTTTTTCAATATTTTTTTATAATACTTTCAATATTTTTTTAATTTAATCAATAGCCATTTAACCTTGCGGCGTTGGCGTTTTGTATACAGTGTTATTTTATTTACATTACATTATTCCTATTCTACTTTTTACAATTTCTTTTTAATTTTTATTTACATTTTTTTTCCATTCGTCTCTATCTCTTGCAAGTTTCCTTGCTTCTCCTTCTGACATTCCTTTCTGTTCTAGTATATTTATAACCGTTCCATTCCATCCTATTCTGGGTCTTTCTCTTTTCTTCTTATCTATCGTCTTCGCTTCCCACGTTCGTTTAGCCTTGAGCCTTTTCGTCCATTCTTATTAAGTGACGCCACCAACTAATCTGCCTCTTTTTAATGTACTCCTGTATGGTTTCAATTTCCTATTATTTCCTGATTTCCTCATTTCTTACTCTGTCCATTTGTGTCTTACCAGATACTTCATTTCTTGCCTTAAACCAATATTTGTTTTCAAGTGTTCTGATTTGTAATTGTTATGTATGACTACATTCTTACTGTCTTTTATATTTGTTTTATAATATTGTTGGTTTTATGCTCTATTCCCCTTTCAAGTAATATATTCCAGACTTTTTTGCGCGGTACTGTATGAAACGCTTTTTCCAAGTCAATAAATCCAAAATATACATTTTATTTTCTTTGACACTGCTTTTCTACTATTTGTTTTATTGTAAAAATATGATTTTGGGGTGCTCTTCCTGCTCTGAAATCGCTCTACGCTTCGTCGATTGAGCTGTCTATTTTTCCTCTTATTCATTTATTTATAATTTTTCTAGTAGTTTTGTCCCTATATTATTAGCGTTATACCCCTATAGTTATTACAATTTATTTTTTCTAGGTTGTCTAAGTGCTATTATCCATTCGTTCGGTATGCTTTCTTCCTCTCATATTTGTTTGAAAAGTTTGTGAAGTCTGTCTAGCGCTACTGGTCCTATGTTCCTTAGCATCTCTGTCTCAACTTTTTCAATTCCTGGTGCCTTTCCCAATGTTAGTTCCTTGATCGCTTCTGTTAGTTCTTCTATATTTAAGTTTTCTGTTGTCATATCCATGTTTATTTGGTTTCCATACTCATCGTCCATCTCCCGTTCTATCTTGAGCAGTTCTTCAAAGTATTTTCTCCATCTTACCATTATTTCCTGTCTTTCTTTTAAATTTTTGCCCTCTCTATTTAATATGTAGTTCGTGTCGTATTTTGGTTCTCTTCTTCTGCTTTTTAGTATGTTATAAAATAATGGTTTCCATACTCATCGTCCATCTCCCGTTCTACGTTGAGCAGTTCTTCAAAGTATTTTCTCCATCTTACCATTATTTCCTGCCTTTCTTTTAAATTTTTGCCCTCTCTATTTAATATGTAGTTCGTGTCGTATTTTGGTTCTCTTCTTCTGCTTTTTAGTATGTTATAAAATAATGGTTTCCATACTCATCGTCCATCTCCCGTTCTACGTTGAGCAGTTCTTCAAAGTATTTTCTCCATCTTACCATTATTTCCTGTCTTTCTTTTAAAATTTTGCCCTCTCTATTTAATATGTACTTCGCGTCGTATTTTGGTTCTCATTTTCTGCTTTTTAGTATGTTATAAAATAATGGTTTTCATACTCATCGTCCATCTCCCGTTCTACGTTGAGCAGTTCTTCAAAGTATTTTCTCCATCTTACCATTATTTCCTGTCTTTCTTTTAAATTTTTGCCATCTCTATTTAATATGTAGTTCGTGTCGTATTTTGGTTCTCTTCTTCTGCTTTTTAGTATGTTATAAAATAGCTTCTGATTTTCTTTGCTGTTTTTCTCCCTCTTCTCCTCAAATTATTCCCATTCTTTCATCTTCGCTTATGTTACTACATTGCAATAGGAAAACCAAAAACCACTGCAGTAGGAAAGCGATTTCACTTAAACTCTGTAAATTTAGAACAAAACTTAACTTTTATAATTTTATAACCTTAAAAACTGCAAATCACTTACCAGAAATGAAAGATTTACTCAGAGTAGTCCTGATAAGAACTGATGTTTATGAAGCAGAAGACAAAATAACTATATGCGAAGAATTGGCACAGTGGTAATAAATAATAATACGATGCGGGCGGCACTGGGCTGGGGCTGTCAAATCTTTTGACTTTACAGTAAATTTATTTAATAATAAACTTGGAGCGAAGAAATTCCCCAGTTTTTTCGGCGGGAAATTTAACTTGACTTCATTCATTGTTGCTCACTCTGTATATCCTTGGCTGCCCTGCGCTCTTTTTTTAGATATTCTTGGTATTCTTCGTTGCTGTTGTTGCTGGTGTACTTTTATGACTTTCGATAACGTAATCTAAATTCTATTATTTAAAAAATTAATTCTAATTTTCAAAACTAGAATAGTGATAAATTATCCCAATTAGTAATGATAATGAATATATTTCAAACATAATGTGGTATCAAAAATAAGAACTAAATGGAATATAATCTATTATAAACCAAAATCTAACTTGCCTTAATCAGTTCTATGTTAAACAGTTGTATTGTTTATTTCCATATGCAAAGTCGGGACTACAATTCTTATAATAATCGTTATATTGCTAGTAATCAAGATGGATTTACTATTTTTTATAAAGTTTATTATACTGGTACCCATTAGGGCAACATTATTATACCGTAAAACCAAAATTTACAAAAAAAGGACAAATGTGTTTGCTATTTCATATAAATAAAAACATCTAGAGCTAAGTTAAAAAAAAAAAACGCGAAATGTCAATTTTTATTTTTCCAGTTTTGTTATAGTTTGAAACTGGTTTTTAAAAATAGGTTAGAATTATTTTACGGTATGTCAGTGTATAAATAAATAGGTTGAGGTTGATCAAATTATTTTTTAATACTCTGCAACAAAACGATGAAGAAACAGTAGGACCTACATAATACAATAATTGGTGATATTAATAATTATTACGTATATTTGGTATTACTAAAGTATCTAATTAAAAAGGATGTTTATTACAGTTTTTGATAGCTAGTGTCAAGTAGACAATTAATTGAAAAAAATACTTAAATCCAAATTTACGTTGGGATAAATTTAATTTCCCGTTTTTTTTTAATTCAGCTTATTCAGTAGGAAGAATTAAGATTTAATGTTTGTACGTCTTTAGTCTTTACTGATGCTTCACGTCCTTTAGTCTTTAGTGATTCTTTCACGGTTTTTTTTATTGTAATATTTTTTTTTTTTTTTATATTAATATTAAATAAGGAAAATTGTTTACTAAGCATTATTAGCATCTATTGCCGCTTAAATTGCCGTAGTTGCCATCATTTGTAGTTTTTATGAACTGTAGATACACATTTGTATACTGAGTGTTACATTATAATAATTTAGTTCTTGTCATTGTTTTAATTTTCAAAATTTGTAATTGGAAATATTTCGAAATAATATTTCAAGTGCATTACGTAAGTACATATTTATATATGCATTCTCATATCAAGTTTATTCATATTAGAAATCAATGAACTCACAATCGTGACTATTGGCATTTGTACTTCCTACTTCCTGCAGAAATAAGCTTATTATATCTATTAATTGAGCAATGCTAAGATACAAGCAAATAATCTTTGAGTATGATACAGTAGGTATAATTTAAAAGCAAGTTTCTTAAATATTACATTAAATAATTTTAGAAATTGCTAAAATTACAACAATAACATAAAAGTTTCAATGTTATTTATTAATTAAAAATAAACTATATAAATTTCACTAATTCACTATTGACAAAACTAATAATTATAATACAATTTATAAATAAATTAATGATTAAAATATTAGTTTATAAATTTCTTATAAAAATTAATAATAAAAATCAAATAATATTTTAATTAAATAATGTTAACAATATATATGAATTCTTATTTATAAATTAAAGATAGATATAAAATCTAATATTTCTTAATATACATATAATATATTTTAAATTAATTAAAATAGTTCTATCTAGAATTGCAACTTCCATTAATTCCATGAAAATTACTAATTTAGTATTTTTAAATATAACCATAAATATTACTTAACAATAATTATAAATAAAAAATATTATATTAAAATTAAAACTATTATATATCACTATAAAACCTCTAATAAAAAAAATCATCCTTATTAAAAAAATTACTGAATTAATTATAAAAAAATAATAAATACTAATTAATATAAATTTCATACTAATAAAATAAATAAACTAAATTCGAAAAATTAAGTCTAAATATGATGTCTGATTAACATTTATTGACAAATGGTTCAAATTTATAATAAATTTTGCAGTAAATTAAAATTGTACATTAACCTTAAAGCACACATTTTGCTGGTAAAGCCTTTTATCTCGTCTAATTATTTTTCACGTGTACCAACAAAAATGTGAACCTATCGCGCTAACTTTAGCATGAGTAGATAGTGAACGGACAATATTTGCACTGCCAAAGATACTACTTGTAAAAACTACTTATGTGAACTTGAAAAACTTGTAGAAATGGCTTCTTTCAGTAGCAATAAAGTGCATAGCTATGACCATTGCCCAAAACTATGAGAGACCTTTCTAATAAATATCTGATTCAATTTGAGTTTTTATTTTAAAATATTTATGCAAATAGCACTTTCTCACGAAATAATCACCATACGCTTATTATATGGAGAAATAATTATAATTAAGTAGGAAGGCTTAAGATTTAATGTTTTTATGTCGTATTAATATTATAACCTTATTATGTAGAGAAGTAAATGTAATTAAGTAGGAAGGCCTAAGATTTAATGTGTTTATGTCTTATTATTATTTTAAGCATATTATGTAGAGAAATAAACGTAATTAAGTAGGAAGAATTAAGATTTAATGTTTGTATGTCTTTAGTCTTTAGTGATGCTTCACGTTCTTTAGTTTTTAGTGATGTTTCACGTTTACTAAGCATTATGAGCATCTATTGGCGCTTAAATTGCCTCATCATTTGTAGGTTTTATGAACTTCTACACCCATACATATAGATTTACAAAGTTTTAAAGCTGTTGCTAAATACAATACAGACAGGCAATGTACAGACACTACATCTGTGATCGTACAATGTTTGCTTTAAATGTTTGTCTTCTACATGATTTATGTGACACATATTTTGTGTGTGTGTTTCTTACCTATTTCACAATGTATCACAAAGTAGAGCTGTAAAGCGTTACACATCTTATTTTATTATAATGGCAATAATATATTGGCAATTAACAATGAAATATTTTATTGTGCATTGCAGGCATTTCAACAAAATGAATTTCAAGATAAGAATCCACCCCAACAATGCTTTTCTAATGCCTTTTCGGGTATCTTAATCCGTTAGATTACGATTCCTAACTATGTATGTCAGGGAATATAAGTTCCAGCTGTTGCAGGATCCTAAATTTAATGCAAATTCCTTCTGGAATTGATTGATTTAAAACATAATTTAGGACTAAACTTTAACAATTGAACCAAGCAAATTAAAGAGCGTTAATTAACTCATTAGGCTACAGAAGCTTATGCATGAATTATTTTTTTATATGTAATTACATATATTTATCTGATATATTTTAAATTTGCGTATTAATATCTCAATTCAGTTCTCAGTGGTTCATGAATTATTTATTTATATGTAATTACAGATAGTTTTCTCATTTAATTATTATTTGCATGATAAGTTCTCAATAGAACGTGATCTATTTTTGTAATCACCAGTTCCTGATTTACAGCGTTACTTCTGCTTTCGTTTAAAGCTGGGAGTGAGATTTCTACAAAGAGTAACGTTAAAAAGACTTCATTCAATTACAACTATGTTTATAAAGAAAGGATGCCGCACAATAACTGGTTGCAGTAATTACCATTGCCGCAGGTACACATTACCAGCGATCATCTTGAGGCTAGTAAACTTCACCGTGTTACTTTCCATTCTTAAACGAATTATTTAATCGCCATTAACATGTGTTCTCACTTAAATCCGACATGTGAACCTTATAAGAGAACAATGCCTATATAAAGTAATGGAGTGTGTCAACACATACACGATATGTGTTGTGATTAATCTGTTTGCCTTCAGCGTTATAAATGTCACAGCTTATATAGTGATGGACCGCAATGATTACAAATGTGTTTATTTATTCATACTATCATTATTCTAAAATATTTATAGTTTCATTAGAGAAGTGCAATCAAATATAATCACGAGGTACCTAATAGTTTCCTTCATTATTCATATCAGCAGTAATTATATTAAAAAAAATGTATCACCAATTGAATTGAATTTAATTTACGTAGTGTTTGCTTCGTTTTGAAAGACATAAATTCAATGAGATTCTATACGTACAGAACAACATTTTTTACAATTCTTTGCAGGATTGATTTCATTCTATTATTTGTATATTTCTATCATAATTTTGGTAAATTATTTGTAATATTTAATATATAGTCAATGTGTACTGATTATAAATGTGTGTAATGTGTAATAGATAGTATTTTTTTCCGAATTCAAATGGGCATTATTATTCTTAATAACTATTAGATGAAAATTATTCGTATGCTGTACTCCAAAATGAATTATAAAATGAATTATCATTAAAATATAACTAACACATGTTTTCCAAAAAGTTAATGTTTTCAAAATTGATCCTACAAAATGAAAAATAAAATTACTTGGTTACTTGTGGCAGTAATGTTTTCAAAATTGATCCTACAAAATGAAAAAAAATACTTGGTTGCTTGTGGCAGTATATACCTATCTACAATGTTCGTATGAAGGCCTAAAAATGTTTCACAGGAGACTACAGCACTCAATATCTTCGACGAAAATGGTATAAAATATCATCATCACTTATTATAGTAGTATATACCTATCTACAATGTTCGTATGAAGGCTTAAAATGTTTCACAGGAGTCTACAGCACTCAAAATCTTCGACGAAAATGGTATAAAATATCGTCATTGGCTTTATTTTGCCCAATTTCAGTTGCAGAAATTATTTTATTCAATCAATTTATTATTTTCCCTGACTGAGAATTGCGCTCACGATTATTAATTAGTTGGAGCCTTAACGTATTATTTTATGCAGACTATATTAAATGTAATATGTTTGTTATTATTTAATACATAACAACGTATATTTAATTCTCTATTATTGATTATTAATGTTCTGTAAGTTGACTATTTAGTCATACGTTGTTTCCAGCTTCTTGGAGAAATTTTAATCTGTATCTGTACTATACTATAAATTCTGAATTACTGTATGAAACTCGTTCTATGGCCACATTCCTTCAGCATAAATCGTTTTAATGAATGATATAATTAAAATCACATAAATGCTTAACCGTCACATTTCAATTCTAATTTCTAGATTTTTATTGCATTTTCAGAGACGCAATTAACTCCTGTGCTAAGTTCTTTGCGAGCATATGACATGCCACATTTTCTCTCACTTGGCAATTACATTTAGTCACACGAGCCGTACATTTGAAAGTTTCGCATAAAGCAATTTGAGACAATTCCTGCTTCAATCTGCAGCTCTTATTATTGTCTTCTGGGTGACAATTCGCCTGTTGAATTAAGCTAATTGTCGTGAAAGTAATCTTAATGAATATTTCGGGACTGTGCTTGAATGCTTTAATTTGTATGTACCTAAGTGCGACAATTACGCAATTGTAAGAAGTGATTGTGTAACTATTAAAGTATAGTTATTTGTCGTCATTGTTATAAATATTATTTTAAGTTAATTTATAAGTAGAGACGTAATTATTAATAAATTATATACCGCTATTAAAATTTAGACATACGAAATTATTAATTATAAGTATTTTGCGTTCTTATGTTCTTGAGTGTTTAAATATTAGTGACTGCAGTTTACACTAACTTTTTGTCAATATCGAATTGAAGAATTTAATAAAATAATATAATAGTACGAATAAATAGTACAAAGTACTTGTGGAAAAATTAAAGGTTGTGGTATTTCAAATGATTTAATGTTGCACTGGAATCATTAATTTGCCACATATTCTGAATGAATATTTCGGGACTGTGCTTGAATGCCTTAATTTTTATGTACGTAAGTGCGACAATTACGCAATTGTAAGAAGTGATTGTGTAACTATTAAAGTATAGTTATTTGTCGTCATTGTTATAAATATTATTTAAAGTTAATTTATAAGTAGAGACGTAATTATTAATAAATTATATACCGCTATTAAAATTTAGACATACGAAATTATTAATTATAAGTATTTTGCGTTCTTATGTTCCTGAGTGTTTAAATATTAGTGACTGCAGTTTAGACTAACGTCTAGTCAAGATCGAATTGAAGAATTTAATAAAATAATATAATACTACGAATAAATAGTACAAAGTACTTGTGTAAAAATTAAAGGTTGTGGCATTTCACATGATTTATTGTTGTACTGGAATCATTATTTAGCCACATAGCAGCTTAATTAGGCATAAGAAAAGCTACCTACACAATTATGTTATGTGGGACTCACTGTCTAAATTGATTATGGAATATTTTGTTTCTCCATTTTTTGAGTATAAGCTGAATTTTGCTCATGTAAATATAAATATGAGAATATGTAAGCTCATATTCATGCTTTATATGAAATTATCGAAAAACGAGCATTGCCATTACTTTTCAACAACTTTTTTTTTGGGTCAAAAATTTTGTTTGTCCATTTTTTGAGTATAAGCTAAATTTTGCTCATGTAAATATAAATATGAGAATATGCAAGCTCATATTCAAGATTTATATGAAATTATCGAGCATTTCCATTACTTTTCGACAACTTTTTTCTTTGGTCAAAAATTTCCCCAAACCCGAAAATTTTAGGCTTTTTAAGAGCGAATTAAATGCGAACTTTTCCCGCAAAATACTTTTTTTTTCGTTTGCCTAGAAAAAAGTTATGAATTTTTTAAGATTTGAAATTTAGGTGATTATTCTTAAAAAGAAGCTGTCTTATGAATGTATAATTGATATATAATTAGTGCTATGATGAAATTAAAAAGTATAGACATTAATTACTGACAACGCGAAAATGGATAATAAAGTCATTTTAAAATCAAAAAAACAAAATATGTAATAAAATATGTAACAAAATGAAATTAAAATATCAACATTCCCAAAACAAATGTATAATTTTAATTGCTAGTGATGTCCATTGGTAAAACCGAATTAAAATTATGTTTTTACAAAAGGTTTTATTACTCTACATGTGAGAGTGCATAAACATAGTTCCATTATATCAAATACTTTAATTTTCACTCATGATCTTTAACAATAATCTTATAACTATAGGTAACTAAAACAACTCAAATGTGCATACTTGGTTGCCTACGAAATCAATGTCTTCAGGTGGATGGAGACGCTAGCGCAGAAAGTGGTGAACTTTATACCTATGATATAAACTGTAATTTACCGTCAAATCAATTACATGAGTATTACTAGGCACATTTTTTACTACATGTGGCATCATTTGCAGTCAAACATATTGTGCAGATATTGATTTAAAACCCAATTAAAAGCTTGCTAAATTCTGGGCAACCAAATGTACATATTCGGTGACTTTAGTTTTTACACATGTACATTTAGTTGCCTAGGTTCAAAGCAAATTTCCATTATTACAATATGCAATATTTGAAATATACAATATTTCATTGACTTAATCATTTGTATATTAATCAATATCTGTGCAATATTTTTGACTACTAATGTTGCCATACGTAATTAAAAACGTGCCCCATAATTTCCAGGTAATCGGTTCGATGAAATATTACAGTTTAAATCATACGTATAAAGTTCACTAGTTTAGCTACGTACACAACCAAGTATACACAAAAGTGGTAATGAAAAGTAGAATTCAAGTATTTGAATTATCTTAGTAGATTTTAATTGATTTATTTACTAGATTAGAGGAGTGTTTAGTATAATGTGTATAAATTATGTGTAATGTACACAACTAATGTTCGACATTAATAATGTCGAACTTTAACGTTGAAAGGTCTAATCTAGTTTCAAATGATAACATGAACTGTTAGATGAGAAAATAAACCGGAAATACCCCGGAAAGAGGACTTTATGCTAATAGTTCTAGTAATAGTAGCTATTATTATATACAGTATGTCTGTATTTACTAATTTTCTAACATATCTAAATATGTGTGCTGATTAACGTTGTTAAAAAAAAGTATGGACCTATTATCCCGTGATAACCAACGGCACACCACACAATAATGATTGTTCTTGTTAAAAATGACTTTTTTATCTTAAAGCTGATTCTTTGAGTTGCTGTTTATTAAAATTATGTTTTTCACAAACAGTTTTCTTATTTAACTTGCGTAAACTCATTCGTCAAAGAACATCGTCAAAAAACTTAAACAACCAATGTGATGAGATTTAAAAAGCAGAGAAAGTCCGAAATCAAAAGAAAAATGAACTTTTGAATGAACTTTTGAAATGAACTGAGTCAGAATAATTAAGTTTTAAGAGATTTCCTGGTTTCAGGACAAGCAAAAAATCTTATTCCTTTGCAGTATTGACGTAAAAAAAAAGAAAAAAAAGTTTTTCCTCTTGTAAACTCAATCCGGGGACATACTGTATAATAGTAAATTTTATAACTATTCAATTTAATTACAATATTCCTGTACAAATACTAATTATTTGCTTTACTGTTCATTAATGAAACGATATTTGTCTGTATCCTGTGAGTTTTCAGGATTGTCAACTGATTGTATAATATACATGTTTACAGGTGTTTTTACTGAAAAGGCAAGCAATTTTACAACTATAGTTATCAATCGTCCTGTAATTCCTTGGACATGAATACAGCGTGAAACTTCAAAGAGATTATCAAAGATCTCGAAGATGATTCCATGGGGAATGCTACCATATGGTATTCGGGCAATTTCTGGGCATGTAGTAGAAATTTTGATAATTTTGTCGGGTTTTCTAACTATCAAAATATAAAAAAATATTCAAATAAAATCAGGATATATGTATGTATATACATTTACATACTAAAATACATATGTCTCTGAAGATAGATTGTTAACCGACTTCAGGCGATATAAATAAATAATAAAATAAAATAAAAATAAATATTACCAGTAAGTACTTAATACTACAAAATTAAATATAAATAACTGGTAAATATGGATAAAACCTGGATATGTTAAATATGGATAATATGGTAAATATGGATAAAATATGGATAAAAAAATATGGATAAAAAATCTAATTATATTAAGATTGGGGAATGTTTTCATAGAAACATGTATTCGTTATGCCAATTTATACGAATTATCGGTATTTTAATTATTCACCACATTAACCAGAGAATATCAAATTTTCTTTGTCTAGTCGTCTGCTCCAACCTTGAATTAAATAGTATAAGCTATGACACAATTTGGGAGATATCCAGAAACTTCTATGGAGTACTCATAAAACAGTTGTTAATATAATTTAAAAAAAAGTGAAAATGGTTGTTCGTTTTTTTTCCAATTTTCTCCTGCCAATCCTACATTAAATATTAATTAAATTAGGTATAGTCATTACTAACATGTTCTTTAATATCAGGAATAATGTGTCGATATTTATACACTAGATTTGAGCAAACATGAGTTGTGCTTTATAATGGCTCGTATGTATATATCCGGAATTCATAACATATCACAAAATATGTTGTGAACATTAAGGTCGTTGTAAAATTTGAAATTATTAAATTTTTGCATTGTACTTAATCAGGGAAGGACTATTAAGTTAATACAAATCTGATTAAATCTATATCAGATATATTATCACAGAGCATTGTTTTCATAGAAAGATGTTCCAATTACTATTTTTATTACCGAATTCTCGAATATGAAATACAATATGTGGAACTATTGTACAAAAAACTGGTAGCACCTGGTACCTTATGCAGTAGAGAATTAAATAGCATAAGGTATAATACAATTTGGGAGGTATCCAGCAACTTCTATGGAGCACACTTAAAATAGTTGTCAACTTAATTTTTAAAACCTAAGCATGGTTTAAATACTTTCATCTGCATATATGCAACACTCTAACACGGGCAAGTGGATGTTTGGTTGCGGTACAGAAAGGCAACCGAAATACCATATATTACGTTCTGAATCAATTTTTGTTTCAGTCCGATAGATGGCCACCATATACAAACACCTTCGAATTAATGATATATTAATCAAATTCGCTTGCAAACACATAATAGAGCCATGTGTACGTGTGCAGAGGTACTTACCTGTGATTTTAATCACTTTTTATTGGTAATTAAGCATTTTGAATAGTGATCGAAAATATTTTTAAAGCGTGACTACCGGTTTAGGCAATCACCGCTGTATGTCTCTAAATTTGAATTATTTTTGAATTTTCCGATTCACGTATTCATTATTGCACGTAGAGAAAAAATAAGCACATATTTGGCTTTAGCAGCGTGCATTCCATTAGTGCAACGTGTTAAATTATCCGCAGCAGCCAAACAGTGCCTGGTTCGAAAAATATGATTCATTTTATTTTGCGTTTGTGACGTTATTAAGCAACTTAGCTCAAAAATAATTACAGATTCTGATTTACAAGAAGAAAGTCTATCGCCATTCGCTAATTTAGTTTTGCTGACATTTTGAATTTTTTTTGCGTTTTCAAAAATAATTATTTTTGGTGTTATAGCGCAAGTGTCAACTTCTTCTTGCAGATTCAGATTCAGGAGTCAAAATCTATCGAACTACTATCTCAGCTCAAACATGTTCTCCGCGAAATTTCTGAAAATCAGCAGTTTTATAGCAAAACATGTTATCAGAAATTTTTGTTATTTTACAGGAAAAGCAAAACCAGTTTTGCATTTATAATTGTGAATGTAGGTTAGCATGTATCATTTGCATGGTTATTTAGTACAATAAAGATACTTCGTTCATTCATACTTAAAGTATGCTTTATTTGAAAGAGTGCATTTTGAAAAAAAAAGATAGACCGCATGTTTTGCCATAACACTACTGAAATATCTTAAGGATAGGGAAGGATAGGGAGAGAAAGTTTTTCAGAAGTCTTTTTTTTAATTTCATTCTTTTGAGGATTTTTCCACAGAAGATTAGTTCCAACAATTGAATTAGGAATAATTTGACCTCCTAAAGGAATTGAAACATTCAACCCCATTCAAATTCCTTTATTAAATACATTGATTCTTCTTAGGGACAATTTTTTTTTCCGGCATTCGATTCGCATTTTGAATTCAAATTTTGCATTCGAAAAGTTCCCAGAAAAAAAAGTTTTTGAGGGATTTTGAGAAATTTCTCAGTTATTTAAGAAGGTGGGTAAAAAATTACTACAGATTCGGATTCAGGAAAACGAAAGCTATCGATTTTGCCAGGGAATAATAATTGGACCATTAATTAAGATAATAACGCAATAATGATTAGTTCAAGCATTTTCCGTCAGATACCGCCCGGATTTAGACTGGAAATTTAAATCCGGTATTTCACTCTCACGGTTTAAATCAAATATCTCGCGAATGGCACATTGCAAAAGAGCTAAATAATGCACGCTTCATACCAATATATTCTACCCAATGTCAGTAATAAAATATCTTAATATTGATACGCTTCTTTTTAGGTAACAGTTGTTAAAATATGAGCCACTTTGAAGACTACTCGAAGATGCGTATAAAATTATGCTTGCACAAAAAATTAATATCGGAAGAATCCTACATTAAATATTAATTAAATTATATATTCAAAAAATTTCATGTTCTTCAAAATCAATAATAATTTGTGGTGATATTTATACGCCAATTTAGAGATATCATAATTTAAATATTCGATGAAGCATATAAAATCGCATGTGGCCATACAAAAAAAAGTCTTAATAAGCGAGCATTAGCAAGCGTGAGTAGATATTAATAGGAATACGCATGTCTGATACCAATATAACACTTACTATTTTTCATATATTATATTAATATTCATACGACAGTTTTCAAGATAATATTTAAATATGGACCACAAGAAAGAATACATGAAGTATCATAAAAATAATAAGAACGCACAAAAAACAATTATCCCAGGGAGAGTGCATTAGATAGTATTTAAATTTCATGCAATATTACATATAACTTATAGTATATAACTTATTGACTGCAATAAAATGCTTTAATATTTATACGCTGGTGTTTGAGGCAATAATTTTTTTAATAATTTTAATGCTGCCCTGAGTGAATGCCAGTCGAATTCGTAATGAGTGTGGCTGCATAGCAGTTGAAATGTGTATTTAAATGGAATAATTGTGTATTTGTTAAGGAGATGTTTGATTAGTCTTAACTAGAAAATACCACAAGCACAAATATGTACTTAATTGATTATTACGATGGATTTTTTAATTTTATGAAGGAATAATATAATTATTTACATTTTTCTGCCCTTTTTCCTTTTATGATGTCTTGATGACTGCAATAAAATGCTATAATATTTATACGCTGGTGTTTAAGGCAATAATTTATTGAATAATTGTAATGCTGCCCTGAGTGAATGCCAGTCGAATTCGTAATGAGTGTGGCTGCATACAGTTGAAATGTGTATTTAAATAGAATAATTGTGTATTTGTTGAGGAGATGTTTGATTAGTCTTAACTAGAAAATGCCTCAAGTACACTTGATACCAATATATTCTACCTAATGTCAGTAATAAAATATCTTAATATTGATACGCTGGTATCAATGATGTACTTAATTGATTATTACGATGGAATTTTAAATTTTATAAAGGAGTAATATTAATATTTATATGTTTTTGCCCATTTTTCGTCTAATGATGTCTTGATTAAAAATTACGCTGACAATCTTACCGTATGAAATAGTAATACTGATAATTACTTTACTTCCGTTATTTCTCCGTTAGTGATGTTACACAGGACTTGTTTCTAAATTTCTTTAGATTTTTAAATTGTAGTAAACCGACTGTGGCTAAGAGGCCATGTAGATTCTCGAATCATAGATAATAGATCGTAATGCGATAATTTTTTATTGATGGTAACATTTTATAGATACTTAAGAGCAGGTCTTCCCATCGACTGATAAATTTAAGAATAGAGATCTACTGATTTAAGTTGCCGAGTAAGATACTTGAAATGCATTAGGCATTTAATTTCTAACCTTCTTGTGGGTGATTTTTTTATTCATCCCCTTCTTTTTAATTTTGTACATTATATTGTCGTCATTAATTATATAAAAATATTTGGGCATATATTAAATACCATTAAAATTTTATCTCATTGTATTAAAAAGAAGATATTTAAATGTAAGACTGAAAATAATTGAAAATTAATAGCTGGCACTAAAATTCCTAAAAGTAAATTAAAGTATTTGCAGATATGAGATACTTTTTTTAATTGAATATAAAGTTATAGTTACATTCTGGACCATAAACCACCCTTTTGTTCTCTCGGCCAAAAATAATTTCTGTGATTTGCGGAAATATGGGTTTAATTTCTTTCTTTTCATCTAGGCACTTGGCATCATCAATTAATAAAAGGAAATACTTATATAATGGACAATTTTTCAAAAATATTAAAATTTCGTTCATTAATTTCTCATTCTCATTGTACAATGATATAATGTATAATTTCGGATTATACACCACTTCGAAGAAAATTTTAACATTATTATTGTTTCTGATTTGGGGCAAATATTTCAATGTATTAAATAGTTTATTATAAAGTAATTAATGCAAAACATTGTTGTCCCCACACCTACACCATTACCTTCACCAATAACCAAATTGAACTATCGAAATGAATAAGCAACAAAAACTTATGCCTCGAGATAATGTTTTGATTAAAAGTGAACCTGCACAAAAGTATACAAGGTCTTACTTTTTTGACCACATAAACAGAGAGTGAATCGATTACAGTAAACACAGCATTGCACAAATGCAAAATTAGTTATATTACTTTATTACTCCATTGCATCAGTAAACTTTCTTTAATTCTCACTTCCAGTTCTCATGTTAGATAAAATCCAACTCAGCCGAAAAATATAATTAATAACCTCGAACTGCAGCTCTCACGCTGTTTGTTTTCCACACCAAATTACCATTCAGCATTCGCACGATCCGAATGGGTGCAGCCTAATCTTCACCTTCTCCACTCGTTCCATTTACATTAATCCAAGAGTACAAGACTCGACGTGACTCCAGAGGAAAGCTCGGGATGTTAAATAACGATGCGGGCGTTATGCAAGCCGAAGGTGGGCGGAGGTGACCATGGCTCTTTGTTTCCTCCGAGTGGAGTCCTTGGAAGACACGCAGAGATCGGGAGACCAAGAGCAGGATTTTCACGCCCGCGCCTTTCGGAATTCCGCGTATAGCGTGTCTCAATTTTCCCACAACCGGCAAGGTTTCCCCGCGGATAAGTTTTTGTGCCATGTATAGAGTTTCCCAAGGATGGAGTTACAATGTGATTTTTTTTTTGTTTGGCTTGTGTTGGGCAAGCTTCTTGGGATAATGTTGAGAATATGCTAAGCAGGAAAAAATATATTCATTTGACTACTGTCGACAAAATAAGCTGATCGTTATGTAAAGATGAAAAAAGTCTTCAGCAAACTTAAAGATGAAAAAAGTCTTAAGAAAACGTAAGCACGTTTCAACAGTAAAATCGATCGTTTACTGAATAATCATTATATTCATTTACCAAAAAAAAAAAATATTTTTTCAGATTTGAATTAATTTCTGGAGATTTAATTATGCCTTGGCAAGTTTTATACCTGTAATCTAGAGATGTCGACTTACATATTTTCAAATTATAAAACAATGTGAGCAGATGAATGCGCTAAAGCGGAACGTTTTGTCTATGCTTCTAAGCTATTTTCAATTAAGTGGAATAATTTTTGTAGGTACGTTAATTTTGTTCCCTTAAATCTGATAGTTTTTGAAATATTTTCAAAAAGCAAAAACCCTTGCCTATAAACTAGGACTACCGGTTGGCGAATATCTTTATAATTTTCCAATTTTTCTGAAAAAAAAAATTGTATTTCAGCAGAAAACTACTCAATATCATTATGTAAAACTGAAACTTGTTTTCAACAAAACTTAGATATAAAAGGCAAAAGATCATCAGCTTGGCTATTAGCTTAAATATAATGGTGTAGTAAATAAATATTAATCATCATTTTTGTGAAGTCACTAATGCCACGCCTTGGCAACGAATACAACTTTGATTTTAACAAATTCAACTAGGCAAAACTTTATGCTGCTGAAGAGTAATGAAGCAGGCACCATAATCATTTTACCAATTTTGTAACATTTCGAAACCCGCAATCATTGATTACATTTTTTAATTTTGATATTAAACTAGAATTCTTCACATGTTTTAGCAGAATTTTCTGCAATGTCATACACTTCACGAATTGTAGTGATCTAGTGGTTAGTTTTCGACATAATTTACAAGTTAATGGAAGTTATAGAAAGGAACCAATGATATTGTGATGTTCGAATTATGATAATGGATCATCAAACTACCCACAAGTTTAAATTAAAGTCAGGAGCTCTCAATTTTATGAACTTCTAAATACTCAATATTTCAAGTATTTGTAGCTATTAACATATCTAGGTATGTTATGAATGTCATAACAGCCGCAGATGTTAGTTTGAATTTTAGTTTGATTTTAAGACATATAAGCCTGTTATGCCATTCATTGCATCCAAGGTATGTTCAAGATTTTATCGGTTTCAAAAATAAAAGACATATTTAATTATTATTCTAATTGATGCTAAGCATAATTATTAGCATCAAGATTTCACTTTCGAATTTACGGATTGATTGTGAGCATGGTTTCAACTGCTTTTAAACATTGGTAATGCAATCTTTCAAACCTGAAATCGCAATTCCTGGCAAATTCAAATTAGAAACTGATGAAGACTCAATATGTGAAGATGTATGCACAACTTTTTTTGGTAAGTACATTGTAATTAATTTAAGTTGTAAATTGGTTTTAAGTTTCTTGATAAGTGTTGACATTGACTTGTAGGGTATAGCTATTTGTACAATAAGTTGGGAACTGTCATTTTTTTCGTACTAGGCATGGGATTTTTTTATTGAAAATTTTGCCATTTCTAGTCAATGGAAAACACATGCTCATAGTAAAAAACAAATATTTCAAGA
The DNA here is from genome assembly GCA_951805005.1 of Othius punctulatus. Taxonomy (NCBI): domain Eukaryota; kingdom Metazoa; phylum Arthropoda; class Insecta; order Coleoptera; family Staphylinidae; genus Othius; species Othius punctulatus. Next base: position 20,223,181 of record OX638145.1, read on the forward strand.
ATGACGCACTGTATTTTAATGCGATTCAAGATATTATATATCAACATATCACTAAATATTAGTTTTAGGCGACAGCCGAGAGAAAAAAAAAATCACTGGAAGTTTATAAAATCCCAATTTTTGCATTTCCCAATAAAAGTTCTGAACTCTTCAGTGATGTTTTATAAGTTATAAGAAAAGTAAACGAATTTTATTATTTATAAAAATTGCAACATTTATTGAAAATTTTGCCATTTTCAGTCAATGGAAACACATGCTAATTGTAATAAAACAAATATCTCAAGAATCACTCATTTGATATTAATCCAATCCAAGACATTACAAACCAACATATCACCAAATATCACTGATAAATACCATTGATATTGATACGCTAGTTTTTGAGATATAGCAGAATGAATTTTGTAATTCATAAAAAATGTTTGTAACATTTATTGAAAATTTTGCCATTTCTAGTCAATGGAAAACACATGCTCATAGTAAAAAACAAATATTTTAAGAATGACGCATTGTATGTTAATACAATTCAAGATATTATATATCAACATATCACTAAATATTAGTATTAAATTAAATTGCATTGATATGGATACGCTGGTTTTTGAGATATCGCTAATAATGTCAGATCAATATTTGGATATATTAATAGAAAGCAGTAAATAGTAAATTTCTTGAGATATACACATTGGATATTAATCTAATTCTACCGCAAAAATACCGTGAAATTCGTACATCATTACTCTTCGAGATATTAGCGTGCGCTGCAAAAGGCCTGGCATTAGCCTGTTCATAAAATTAGAGTCCTAATTTTTGCCGGGAATTAATTGGGGTTTTAACGACGTTTTAATTGTGGGCCTCGTGTTAATTATCAGGTTTAATGTAAAAATCGTTAAGCGCCTGTGTGATGCAATGCCTTACCTTAGAGTACGATCAAATTAGAGCTGCATTATTATTACTGTTATGTGTTGAGCTGCTGCGGAGGCATCGATTACGCGATTTGTTGTTTATGCAAATTTGCGCCATTATTATGTGGAATGCCTGTAGGTTGTCGGATGTGTCGGTAATGGATTTGTATGCAAATTCGGTGCGCAATAACGAGATCAATCTTACACTGTTTGATTAGTGATGTGTGGTGATCCGTGATCCTTGCATTTATTGTAATTACAACGCGTTTAATAGGAACGTTTAATCGTTTATGCTGGATTAACCCAATAAATTTTGAACGTAATGTCACCTTCATATTATTTTAATTAAATTTTAAGACCCCTGGAGAAATTTATATGTTTGAATCTAGTTTTAAAATACATAATACATATGTGACATAAGTTTAAAAAATAATTTCTATTACGATTTCACCTAATAAAATATCAGTATCAGTGTAACGATCTGGTTTCATAAAGAAAACGAATTTACCACCACCATTAATAAAACCCAATAATCACGTTTTTAAAATTGAAAGCCAGGAGGAAATGCCGCCAAGTTTTACGACGTTTATTTCCCGTTTTTATCGCAACAATTTATGGCCTTGCTCCGCATTTCTCGCATCGAACCGTCTGGCCTATAAATCCCCAAGTCTTTGAGCCATCGATGGGAATGGTTCTGCTCGTTAACAACTTGCTGAATTTATGCATCTTGATTTCTAAAAACATTATTCCCGTATAAGGATCTCATAATTCCGCATTGCAGTTTAGAGCAGCAACAAATAGGAAAATCCTACGTAATTCCACTTTTTTCTAGGACAGTTTGTGTTTGTTTCGTTTAGATTATCGATTTACGCGCATGTGATGTAGCGAATTGATACTTCATATCTAACCATTGGTTAGAATGGTTAGATCCTCGCACTGCTCCATATTGAGTTTATTAAATATTGCTTAGAATATGATGTATTTTCGAAGGATACATTGTAAAGTTGATGGAGGAAGTTGTTACTATGATAAATAATCATGATGATACAAAAATGAAACACGTTACTACGTTTTTATCACTTTATTTTTCGTTAAACACGACTGCAGTTGCGACCACAATTAGGCCATTCTCAAGTGATTCAAAATTCAAGAATGAATACAAGGAATTAGATCCTCGCACTGCTCCATTTAAGTTTATTAAATATAGCTTAGAATATGATGTATTTTCGAAGGATACATTGTAAAGTTGATGTAGCAAGCCATTACTATGTGATAATTAATCACAATGATACAAAAATGAAACACGTGACTACGTTTTTATCACTTCATTTTTTCGTTAAACACGTCTGCAGTTTCGACCACAATTAGGTCATTCACAAGTGATTCAAAATAGAAGAATTCATTGTATTCATTCTTGTATTTTGAATCACTTAAAAATGACCCGATTGTGGTCGAAATTGCAGTCGTGTTTTACGAAAAAATAAAGTGATAAAAAACGTAGTAACTTGTTTCATCATGATAAATTGTAACCTTATTTCTTATATCAATCGGCACCTTAAATAACTAAATAATAATTTCGATTATCAATGCTTTGTAAGAAACATCATACAAACCATTTACTTATAGGCGATTTAATCGTTAAGCAAACATTAAATATAGATGCTGTTAATTCCATGACTTTATTGTGTAGTGCCATGAATGAAAATGCGTTCATTTATACTATTCTGTCTGATTGATTGTGTAATTTTCATGACATCAAATATTTACTAGAGAACTCCATACCAGTAAGTATTGGTAACCACTTTTCAATTACAGTAATTGGTGTTGAGGAATTATGGTAGGCGCAACGTTCACAGGCAGAAATTAATAAATAATGGGAACGAAAAATTTTCAGCTTCTATACGTAATATGCATAATATTATATAAGCGTTGATTCAATATTTCGTTTGTATTTTCGACGATAGTAAAGTAAGTAAGACGCAATAATTTCTTCAAATAGCCACGATAAACTGAAGTTATGAGCATTAAAACATATATAACTGGTTGAATATGATATAAGTAATAATAATTACATAATAAATTTACAAAGTTGATATTTTCCTCATACTATCACCAGGACGTTTCTAAATTATAGCAGATTTATATGGTGTCGTACTTGAAATATATTTGCTTCAATCGATATATAGGACATATCTTATTTTTAATACATACAATTTAATGGTTCACATTTTCTCTTATGGGGCCCAAAAACGATCGCAACTTATAAAGCAAATAAAAACCAATTGAAATATATTTATTTCATTCGAAATATTAGACGTAATTTCATTTTAAAATATGCAATATAATAGATTTCGTCATAATTTTTCTTACAACTGACGCTGCTTCAAAGGTTGAACATTTTTAGGAACAATTTGGTTTTTATGGTTTCACATTTCACTACGTCATGGTTTTGCCTCTTTGGATATTTTCTGTCACCAACGATTTTTTTTTCTCATGTAATAATAGTTTTAGTTATTCCATAATTACATTCTTTGGATTCACATTGAACACTTTAGTTGCCCATATTTCAATTTAATTTTCTTTAAATGTAGACGTGATTCTCTTAAATCAGGTGGTAATCCCACCACATATAATTAATCCCAACAAATAATACTTTTTCTATATTAACTCCACTTCATTCATATCGGGTTCTTAAAAATGCATTCGCAATTTAGCAGTACATGGCAGTATACTGCCATACAGCAGTATGGCGGCTATATACAGCAGTATACTGTAGATACTGTAGACTGTACTGTAGATATCTTAGATTTCTTTACAACGAATTACACTTTAAAGTTAGGTAATTGTAAAAATTCATTCAAAAATTATCAGAACCACTAAATACCATAATTGATATGGCAGATAACTGTTTGGATGCATCATCGATAGATATCTTATTATTTTAGTATCCATAATAATTGAGTAGTCAACTTTCCATTACTTCTATTAAGGCTAACCCTCCTTTAAATTTGCATACGCGTATTTCTGGGGTCTTTGGTAAATATAAAGTAATTTGTTCAGAACTTAACAATCTAAAATTATCAATCAATAAATTGCTAACTAAACTAAAATTGAATTACGATCGAACACTACGCAGAGAGAAGTGTTCTAAAACTCCTGTGATTGAGGAAATAATATTTCATAAGATGTAATATACCAGATTACTAAAATACGAGTAATGGCGTTATGATTTGTAATTAATTACTAATTAATTTTGTGTTAAAACAGTAAAAATAAAATTTGAATTAATACGTGTGCAGAGATTAGTAGCGGATGTTGTTGGTTCATTAAGTACGATAATTCACGCCATTCATAATGCGGATATGCCTAGTTGATTAAATATTTCTTATTTGACAGTATACTCTCTAGGAAACGTCTCTTCATTTCCTAATAGATTTTTACACCAATAATTGTCCTGCTTGATTTTATGCGCTAAACAGTTAAGATACATCGGATATTATCCGGTATTTCCATTCATTAAAACTAATATAATTTTGAAAAAAATGGTTCGGTTGTGAGACAATTTTTTTGTACGTTTGATTTAAGACACCCATAACTTTTGTATTAGCCATATCATGGTTGATTTCGTAACCTGAAGTTTTCATTAAATTGATACTCTCAAATTTGATGAGAGTAATCTATGTTCATTTGTCCATAAGAAAATGCAAAAAACAAAAAATACCCCATCGATAGTTATTTCGCAAAATGCCACTGAAAAATTACCACTGAAAATATTGATAGATTTGTGATTTGTGTACAAGAAATGCCACTGAAAAATTACGACTGAAAATAAGGAAATAAATCAGAAACGTATAAACTTGAACAACAGGTTTCAGTCATTTCAATAACAAATGATGATCAAAATACTCTCAAATTTGATGTGAGTAATCTATGCTCATTTGTCTATAAGAAAATGCAAAAAACAAAAAATACCCCGTCGATAGTTTTTTCGCAAAACGCCACTGAAAAATTACCACTGAAAATAAGGAAATAAAACAGAAACTTATTAAATTTGTAACAAAAGGTTTCAGTTTTTTCGATAACAAATGATGATCGAAATACTCTCAAATTTGATGTGACTAATCTATGTTTATTTGTCTATAAGAAAATGCAAAAAACAAAAAATACCTCATCGAGAGTTTTTTCACAAAATGCCACTGAAAAATTACCACTGAAAATATTGATATAAAACAGAAACTTATTAAACTTGTAACCAAAGGTTTCAGTTTTTTAGATAACAAATGATGATCGAAATACTCTCGAATTTGATGTGAGTAATCTACTTTCATTTGTCTATAAGAAAATGCAAAAAACCTAAAACTACCCCATCGATAGTTTTTTCGCCAAATGCCACTGAAAAATTACCACTGAAAATATTGAAATCTGTCGCATTTGATGTGAGTAATATATGTTCATTTGTCTATAAGAAAATGCAAAAAACAAAAAATACCCCATCGATAGTTTTTTCGCAAAATGCCACTGAAAATTACCACTGAAAATATTGATAGATTTGTGATTTGTCTACAAGAAATGCTACTGAAAATAAGGTAATAAAACAGAAACGTATAAACTTGTAACAACAGGTTTCAGTTTTTTCGATAACAAATGATGATCGAAATACTCTCAAATTTGAAATAAAATGGAAAGTTATTAAACTTGTAACAAAATGTTTCAATTTTGTCGATAACAAATGATGATCGAAATACTCTCAAATTTGATGTGAGTAATCTATGTTCATTTGTCTATAAGAAAATGCAAAAAAAATAAAAAATACCCCATCGATACTTTTTTCACAAAATGCCACTGAAAAATTACCACTGAAAATATAAAAATCTCTCGCATTTGATGTGAGTAATCAATGTTCATTTGTCGATAATAAAATGCAAAAAAACAAAAAATACCCCATCGATAGTTTTTTCGCAAAATGCCACTGAAAAATGACCACTGAAAATATTGATAGATTTGTGATTTGTCTACAAGGAATGCCACTGAAAAATTACCACTGAAAATAAGGAAATAAAACAGAAATGTATAAACTTGTAACAACAGGTTTCAATATTTTCGATAAGAAATAATGATCGAAATACTCTCAAATTTGATGTGAGTAATCTATGTTCATTTGTCTATAGAAAATGCAAAAAACAAAAAATACCCCATCGATAGTTTTTAGCAAAATGCCACCGAAAATTTACCACTGAAAATATTGATATAAAACGGAAATTTATTAAACTTATAACAAAAGTCATTTGTCTATAAGAAAATGCAAAAAACAAAAAAATCCCCCATCGATAGTTTTTCCGCAAAATGCTACTGAAAAATTACCACTGAAAATATTGATATAAAACGGAAACTTATTAAACTTGTAACAAAAGGTTTCAGTTTTTTCGATAACTAATGATGATCGAAGTACTTTCGAATTTGATGTGAGTAATCTATGTTCATTTGTCTATAAGAAAATGCAAAATTAAAAAAATACCCCATCGATAGTTTTTTCGCAACATGCCACTGAAAAATTACCACTGAAAATAAGGAAATAAAACTGAAACTTAATAAATTTGTAACAAAAGATTTCAGTCTTTTCGGTAATAAATGATGATCGAAATACTCTCAAATTTGATGTGAGTAATCTATGGTCATTTGTCTATAAGAAAATTCAAAAAACAAAAAATACCTCATCAATAGTTTTTTCGCAAAATTCCACTGAAAAATTACAACTGAAAATAAGGAAATAAAACGGAAACTTAGTAAACTTGTAACAAATGTTTTCAGTTTTTACGATAACAAATGATGATCGAAATACTCTCGAATTTAAAGTTTCTCACTTCAAATTCGAGAGTATTTCGATCATCATTTGTCATTTAGGGAACCTATTTGAAAATTCTTAAAAATTCACAAGAAAGTTATTCTGAAAATTCAGTAGTGTTATGGCAAAATATACTAACTGCCATTTGTTTTTTCAAAATGCACTTGTTGGCATTAAATGGCTACAAATAAAGTATACTTTAAGTATGAATGAACGAAGTATCTTTATTGTACCTTTGTATTATAAATAGCTATGGCAATGATACATGCTAACCTAAATTCACATTTATAAATGCAAAACTGTTTTGGCTTTTCCTGTAAAATAACAGAAATGGTAGATAACATGTTTTGCCATAAAACTACTGAATTATCTAATTTTTTTAATACGTTCCTGACACCCCATATATCAGAAAATAACAAACCAGTACACACTTATTACATCTTAAAAAAAAATATCACAAGCTCATCAAACTCTCAAAAAAAAAATCGAAAAAAACTAATTTGTTCTATATCTTCAAGCAGCCAATATTCTTCTCTATATTCGCAATATTATTCGGCTTATGTTTAGCCTGTTTTGTTTATTTTTATTTTGATCTTTGATGACGCCGTATCATGGAATTTTCAAAATTTGCTCAAAAACTGTATTTTGAGTTGGGATATTTTTGTCAAAGAATGAAATCAAGGTGCATAAAGTTGCACACTTTATTAATTGGCCATAATTTGTATTTTTATTTATAAGTAATCTATTACAGTATATTCGACATCTGCATTACGAGCTTGAATAGAGAGGCTGATTTTTGTGAATGTTTCTTTCGTTTGCCTTATTACATACTATTCAGTTTTTTTCAGGTATGCTTCTTATAGCAAATTTAAACATGTATAATTAGTTCCAGTTTATGTTAATTCTAGATAAAGACTAATACTACTTCATGTATGGAGCCGTAAAATTTTATAGTCACTTGCTGTGACGAGGTCAGTGAGATTTTTGTACAATTAAACCTAAATGTCGCGTTCAGAACTGATCCGTTCCGGGTTTATTACTCGACAAATTATCAAGGAGAGATTCGATAGGAAATACTACTTACAATAATAATTATTTATTTTATTTAGATGATGACCTATCATACTAGCATACTTATTATGCATGCCAAATGATGCCAAGGAGAGATTCGATAGGAAATACTACTTGAAATAATAATAATTTATTTTATTTAGATGATGACCTATCATACTTACATACTTACTATTCATGCCAAATGTTGTATGTTCAAAAACTTGCTAGGATTATAAAGAAATTATCGAGTTCAATTTATTCAATAAATAAGTATATTAACAATCTGCGGTCAATATGATTAAAATAATAATATAAACATTCGATTGATCGATGTGTTTTTTATTTGTTGAAAATTCATAATTACTAATGTATGAAATAAAGTTACGCACTTTAAAAAAAAATCAAAATTGTTTTTTATTGTTCACGACAATTGTTTCGCCAGACTGTGGCTTCATATGGTGAAGAAATGATCATCATTTCTTCACCTGAAATGATCTGATGAGTCATTTCACCTGAAATGACCTGATGATCTTTAATGATCATCATTTCTTCACATGAAGAAGCCACAGTGTGGCGAAACAATTGTCGTGAACAATAAAAAAAACAATTTTGAATTTATTTTAAAAAGTGCGTAACCTTATTTCATACATTAGTGATATAAACATTAGTTCAGTTCAAAACGGTTCATTATTTTATCATTTACGTTCATAAAGTATATCAGCCTTATCAATCCGATATGTTTAAGTGTATATATTAAATCTGAATCTTCTATTTCAATAAACTTAAAATAAATTAAGTTAATGTAACTTATAATAATAATAATATGATAGCATTACAGGCCTAGTAGGCCCATGGCCTAATGTAACTTAATATGTAACTTATAAGTAGAGAATATACCTAATATATGAAAAACCACAAATCATCACATAATGATAACTTAATTATGTGTGGATCCACATACATTCCAACATAATTACAAATCTAATCAAATCTTAATCCACTGACCTTCTTACTTTTTGTACTAAAACTACAACCAGCATCTAATTTCCTTGAGAAAATAACATATAAATAAAAGCAATTAAAGATTTAATCAAAACCTGATAAATTTTACAACCACACGATCTCCGATATAAACGCAATACGTTCTGGTTGCTGAAATACACTGAATTATTCTGTACCAACGGATTCTGCGAAGAATTTTACAATCACTCACGTTCCAGGATATATTAACACCATTGCAGCAATTTAGACATAAAATGTGTTGCATTTCAGACAAAACCAGTTAGTTTTATCTTTATTAGTGATTAACAGTTTCACCACAAAAAGGTGTTTCCAAACTTCCAATCTGCACCTTTTATTACTATTTGCGCACTGTTCTATACATAACGTACCGCAATTTATTTTAACTCTTTGTATTGTCATGTATTGTATGTATTGTAAACAAGGATGTAAGCGATAACTTCAAGGATTTCATCACCTTACAGGAAGCAGTACTCGCATGGCATATTTGGAGTGGTTTCGAGGATGCATTTTTGCAGACGTAATATAATGTATGAAAAATGAACTAAAAGGTTCTTATTTTATTCCGTATTTTTATAATGCGTGTTGTTGTGTCCAGTAAATGTTAATGCATTTTTATAGACAGTTAGGAAGTTGCGTATGTGAGACGTGCTACATAATAAAATGTTAATGCATTTTTATAACCTGTGATAATGCAATTGCAAATAATGTATTTAATACTTACAAAAATCACGTATACTCACCTTCATAGAAAAACCATCTCATAATCGTCAATAATTTGAATCTATACCAAGCGCTAATAGCCCATAGAAGGCGATGCGTTTACTCAAAAAAATAAATGTTTCTATAGCATATTCTGCGAAATTAAGTACAATTAGGCCAAACATCAGACAATTAGGTCTTAAATAAGACAAAATTTCAACATATTGCTGTTCCTGGCATAAATTGTCGGTTTGAATTTCAAAGCAGTACAATATGTACGATATTCAATTTGCAAGCTGATTAGTGAAATATCCAGGCGCATACTATAGGTATTACTCTATAAATGCTAGTTGATTGCATACGTATGCAAATGGATATTATGACAAATGTGCACCTGCAGTTATCGTATAATCTCGCACATTTGTATTACAAATAATCCCACGAATTATATACGCACATATCAATGCAGTTCAAATTTCCTCCTGCTATTTTCTGACGAAATCTGCACGCACATATGATGGATATCCTCCTCCCTCCATTTCCATGGTACTAGCATTGCGTACTCTGTCGAAATCAGGAAAGAATTTGCATTTCCCAATAATTATCCGGCCGTCTCTGGAGGTCTGCTTAAAAATGCCCATTGTTTGAAAGTAACGGCGCTAATTAGCACATTTTTTACGATGGCGTTGCTATTATACACCTTGGCGATGGTGTTCTGCAATGGAATAATTAGCGTCAATTCTTCCTCCATCGGGGCATTATTTATCTGGCAAAGAGTTGTTACGAAACCCCCTTCTGAGGTATTGGTGTTGCGAGGCTCGCCCCTTCACCAAAAACAGCGGTAACGACGAAATAAACGGTTGGGCATCGAAAATGCGTTACCTTTTTGTGTACCATTTCACAATGATAATGGTACGTACAAAATATTTTGGTTCATGCAGTCTCCTGTCGTTGCAAAATAGCATAAATGTTATTGCACGTTGATATTTCGTGTGAGTAAATATTCTAAAAAAAATCCCATAAAAACATAACATAAAACATAAAACAAAAATAATAAAATAGGAAACCATAAAATAATATCTTATTTTTTATTATGATATAAAAATCTCTGGTTTTAAAAAGTGTATTCAATACTTTATGTAATCAGTAAATACTTAAAGAAAGTTTTAATTGGTAGGTCTTTCAGTCTCTAAAATTGTGTCATGTTGATCTATTAATTTAAATGTGACCAAATTATGAGGTTACGCATATTATATTAAGTTTGAATTAATTTGGTTGTGGTTACATTGAATAGGTCTCGTTGTGTTGGAATAAAATGGAAAAGTTAGAATAGAATGGAAAAGGTTAATGCAGGTTAGATAAGGATAGGTCAGAATTGGCCCTAGTTTAGGCTAGAATTTGTTTACGTTTAAGCAAGTGACGATACTTTAGGTTTGGTTAGGTTGCATACTAACACACCTTGATAATTCCCACCTATACATCGGTTCTAGCTTTGACCAATTTTGACAATTATGACATCAAAAAATATTTTGTTAATAATGATTATTATAACAATAAAATAATTTTGAGTTCCATGACGTACCTAAATTTAAAAATCTAGCTTTGACCAATTTTCACAATTATGACATCAAAAAATATTTTGTTAATAATGAAAATTATAGCAATAAAGTAATTTTGAGTTCCATGACGTACCTAATTTAAAAAATTCATTGTTTCATATAATAAAAAATGTATCTGAAATGAAGTTGTGGTGAATCGATTTTTCAATGCTCGATCTATAAATATCAGACAAATATATATTTGTCAATATTAATATTTGTAATATCTAATTTGTGTTAATTAACAATATTAATAATACCAGACAAAAATATTCGCCACACCTCTAATCGCAAAATTATCACATAAAAAGGAAGATGATAGCACAGATGACTTATAAGTAATGACTTATATAAGTTATCTGTGATGACAGTATTTGATGCGTGTCTACAGTCGAAACCAGATTAATATGGGTGTTACCAGTTATATTTTAGTGTCGATGTACTAAAATATGTTTTTTCACTTCGCATTTGAACATATTTTAATATTATTTGGGTGTTTCCAGTAATTTATTAGTGCCGATGTTCTAAAATATGTATTTTCACTTCGCGTTTGAACATATTTTAGAATACTAAAGTAAATGAAAATTTAGCAAATTAGTATTTACTCTAATATATGATTTGGAAAACCCATGTGAAATATTGAATTACAGCTTCGAATTTTATTCTACAAACTATATCTTTAAAAATCTAGATTAGTAGAATGTATGCACAAAATTACTGTTTTCTAGAATACTCTAATTACATCAATTATTACAGTTACATGCATTTAACAAGAAAAAAAAAACATATTGAGAACATTTCTAAAACTAGTGACATTATCATTTAAATATATTTAATAAATGGCTGCAGTTTCAACAGCTGAAGGTTAATAAATTACATCACCATTTAATGAGCCAATGAACCACTTAACGAAATTGGCCAGTAAAACAAGTAATTATTAATTAATTAAATACGTGGAATTTCTAATGTATTGGTTTTCCTCCAAGCAGAAAAACTAAAGTGACAATATTTCCCAGCAATTAAAAAATCTTTCTGATCAAGGTGTTCTCACCATAAAAAAATACATAAATTCTAATAAATTTTGATTATCCACAATCAAGATTTGAAGATCTTTTTTGAATTTGATTTGAAGAAAAAAAACTAGGAAAAAAGGGAAGCTTTAAGAAGAATCTATTCTAGTAAAACTTTCCTAGAAAAAAAAACTAGGAAAATAGGGAAGCTTTAAGAAGAATTTAGGGAATAACTTTAGTGTGGAAATTTCTGCAGAAGTGATTTCTCAAATTTGTGAAAATTTACTTGTGTCATTTTTTTCAATTTGTGGTTACGATTTCTTAAAGGTTCTACTGGTGCTATTTATAATAGCGAGATATAAGTTTTCTGCACCCATAGCTTACCTGAATTAGATATGTATTTGATATTTCTACTCTAATAATAATTAAATGTTAAAATGTATTACATAGTTTAAAGTTTTCAAATAGTTTTTTGAAAATTAACCATGAATAATCTAAATTATTATTAAATACCTACTGAAACATGTTCACTTTTTATACAAATATTTTCAGTCATTACATGACTGGTTTGTATTTTTATGTTTACCATTAAGTATAATTTGAGTAGTTTCTAGATTAGCTGAAACTATTCGAACTCCATTTGATTTTGCTGAAGGAGAATCCACAAAGTGACAATATTTCCCAGCAATTAAAAATTAATTCTGATAAAGGTATTCTCACCATAAAAATACATATAAATTCTAATAAATTTTGATTATCCAGAATCAAGAGATCATTTGAAGATCTAATCTAGGAAAACTTAGGGAAGCTTTAAGAAGAATTTAGGGAATAACTTCAGTGTGGAAATTTCTCTAGGACTGATTTGTCAAATATACGAAAATATAAACTTGTGTCATTGTTATAAATTTGTGGTTACGATTTTTTAAGGGTTGTACTGATGCTATTTATAATAGCGAGATATACGTTTTCTGCACCCATAGCCTACCTGAATTAGATAAGTATTTGATATGTATAATCTAATAATAATGAAATGTTAAAATGCATTACATAGTTTACAGTTTTTTCGAATAGTTTTTTGAAAATGAACAACGAATAATCTAAATTATTATAAAATACCTACTGAAACATGTTCACTTTTTATACAAATATTTTCAGCCATTACATGACATAAAGTGACAATATTTCCTAGCAATTATAAATTAATTCTGATAAAGGTATTCTCACCATAAAAAAATCATATAAATTCTAATAAATTTTGATTATCCACAATCGAGAGATCATCTGAAGATCTAATCTAGGAAGACTTACGAAAGCTTTAAGAATAATTTAGGGAAGAAATGTAGTGTGGAAATTTCTGCAGGAGTGATTTGTGAAATATGTGAAAATTTAAACTTTTGTCATTGTTTTCAATTTGAGGTTACGATTTTTTAAGAGTTGTACTGGTGCTATTTATAATAGCGAGATATACGTTTTCTGCACACATAGCCTATCTGAATTAGATATGTATTTGGTATGTATAATCTAATAATAATGAAATGTTAAAATGTATTAAATAGTTTACAGTTTTTTCAATTAGTTTTTTGAAAATTATCAATGAATGATCTAAATTATTAATAAATACCTACTGAAACATGTTCACTTTTTATACAAATATTTTCAGTCATTACATGACTGATTTGTATTTTTATGTTTACCATTAAGTATAATTTGAGGAGTTTCTAGATTAGCTGAAACTATTCGAACTCCATTTGATTTTGTTGAAGGAGATCCACAAAGTGACGATATTTCCCAGCAATTGAAAATTAATTCCGATAAATGTATTCTCACCATAAAAAATACATATAAATTCTAATAAATGTGATTGTCCACAATCGAGAGATTATCTGAAGATCTACTTTAGGAAGACTTAAGAAAGCTTTAAGAATAATTTAGGGAAGATATTTAGTGTGGAAATTTCTGCAGGAGTGATTTGTGAAATATGTGAAAATTTAAACTTGTGTCATTGTTTTCAATTTGTGGTTACGATTTATTAAGGGTTGTACTGATGCTATTTATAATAGAGAGAAATACATTTTCTGCACCCATAGCTTACCTGAATTAGATATGTATTCGATATGTCTAATCTAATAATAAATATTTTTTATAATATATAATAAAATAATTAAATTTTAGTTAAAATGTATTACATAGTTTACAGTTTTTTCCAATAGTTTTTTGAAAATTAATAATGAATATTCTAAATTGTTATTAAATACTTACTGAAACATGTTTACTTTTTATACAAATATTTTCAGTCATTACATAAATCGAAAGATCATTATTTTTCGATGTTTCGAAAAATAATGATCCGGGTTCATATTTCCTGAAAACCACAAGAAATTTTCACAATTTACTGCAACATGTTTACCTCTTATGCAAATATTTTCAGTCATTATATAAATCGATAAATAATAATCTAGGTTCATATTTCCAGAAAACTACAAGAGATTTTCATTATTAACAAAGCAATCATAAAATTTTAATTCAATGCTTCAAGAACTATTTTGGATAACCCATTTCTATATTTTTTGCTCATATTCTGTATCAATCTGAGAATCAAAAATGTCTTTAAAATATTTCATTACATTTCATCATCATGCAATTAATGATTTCATACAAACGGTATCGAAATTGCAATATACTATGTATGAAGTATTATGGCAATAATATTCTGATACAAGTTCATAAAATTTTGACCAGTTGTAAAATTTATGTATTATCTACTTTTTTTTTGTTTTACAAAATTTATAATTTATTTCCTGAAAACTACAAGAAATTTTCACAATTTACATCTTCTTCTGTTTACTTCTTATACAAATATTTTCAGTAATTACATAAATCGAAAAATAATGATCTGGTTTTTCATTTCCTGAAAACTACAAGAAATTTTCATTATAAACAAAGCTATTCATAAAATTTTGATTCAATGCTACAAGAACTAGTTTGGATAACTCAATTCTATTTTTGCCCATATTATGTACCAAACTGAGAATCAAAAATCTCTTTAAACATTTTCATGATATTTTATATGACGAGGCTAGTAATTTCATACAAACGGTATCGAAATTGCAATGTATCATACTATGTACACAGTATTATGGCAATATTATCTTCAGAAATAAACTTACATATATTTCATTTGTACGTAAATATTTTTGATTAATGAATTCTGATACAAATTCATAAAATTTGGACCACTTGTAAAATTTATACAGTTGAATTATTATTAAATTATTGAATTATTAAACAGTTCAAGATAGGTATAGGACATTGTACATGAAATATGTCTAGAATTTTCTGAAGAATCCAAAAATTGAATAATATACCAGGTGTTGCATTTAAAATAAGAAAGTTGGTATTGGCCACGGTCACATGACACACCCTGTATAAAAAGTTTTTGTTGAAAAAAATGCCGAACTAAAAATAACAATCGACGTGTCCGAGCGTTTTTTCGAACACGCCCCCATTTATTTATTATTGAATTTATTCCATTTGGCTGATACACCCTGTATATATATATATATATATATATATATATATATACTTTTTTTTTGTTTTACAAAATTTATAATTTATTTCCTGAAAACTACTAGAAATTTTCACAATTTACTGAAATATGTTTACTTTTTATACAAATATTTTCAGTAATTACATAAATCGAAAAATAATGTTCTGGGTTCACATTTCCTGAAAACTACAAGAAGACTCCAAGAATTTAGACCAGTTGTAAAATTTTCTACTTTTTCTCAACCAACATCAGTAAAGACTTTTATGATTATTATCATCAAATATTATTATCAATACATACGAGTTTTCGTATTATTAGTTTTGGTACTGTTAATGTAGATAATACCTATCTGAAATTACATTAAACATTGGAGGAGCTTAGCCGAATCCAAATAGTCACAAATTTTTGAGTATTGCCATTATCACTTTGATTATAATCTTACTATTGAATTAGCCGAATCCAAAGAGTCACAAATTTCTGATTATCACCATTTTCACATTGATTATAATCATACTATAGTTTCACATCTATATATCTGGTTATTGATATTATTATTATTTCCACTATTATTTTTCTAGTTTAGTTGTTCTTATTTACTATTATTTTCTACTTTATTGTTGTCTTTAATAGGCTTTCGAATAGTGGTAAATACCACAAAGGCAAAAATTTGCCTGTACATTAATATTATAACTACATAAACAGGGTGCTCGTAAATTATGGAAATTATGGAATAAATTTATTATTTTGGAAATTGAAAATATTTTGGAAACATCGTTGGACACGTCAATTTGTACAATATTAAAAATACACATTTCGTTATAAATCTAATTTTTTTGCCATTATTTGTTTTTGAGTTATGACGTCAATAGTAACGTAACATAATAATACTTGAAATATGTACAAAAACTAATCCACACAAACATAATTTTACTTATTATTTTTACTACTATTAGTTGATTTTTTTAAATTATTATGATTCTTGAAAAAGGAATATGTGTTTTCACTCCACCTTCACCGGTTCCTATAACCATATTATGATTCATATTGATATTTACTATTATTACAATATTATAATTATTATTATTAGTTGTACTAGTAAAGTAATATTTATTTTGGTATCGACTATATAAATTTATGTCTAGAATTGTAAGAAACTATACCTAATATATGTACGTAGTTAATATAAATGAAACATTTTTTTAATGATATGATTGATATTATTATTGATATTATTATTGATATTATTACTGCTTAGTAAGCAGTTATTATTGTTTCACTAGTATTATTATTGCGAGATACAATAACTATTAATTATCGATCTTCAATCTAATTGACACATAGAAGTATTTTATTGTAATACATTTAAAAAACATGGCATGATTTTGAAATTCTTACTAATCCAGTATAACCTTTGGCCGTAATAAAACGTGGAAATTTATATCATTCACGAGGGAGTAATCTTTATGAACATCCTTAACAGAATACCTTGACATTCGTCTGAAGGTAAGCAACGTGTTTGTTTTGAAATTTGAAATAAATACATAAATATCGTTATTATAACCAGAAATCTCATAACAATTTATTGATTTGCTAAATATCAAATAGATATTTCGATATATACTTCTAATTATCGAATTAATATACATGTTTTTGATGGAAACTAAAAACTAAAAGACTAAAAAAATTGAACGGAAAATATATTTTAACACAGTAATTTGCCATAGCACCATAGCAGCAGTCCAAACCCATCGACAGTTTTAAGAAAGCTGCCATATTTACCAGTAACATTATTTTCTATGTATTCTATGACTTATGGAAGCATTTTTTTATAGAATATTAAATAAAGCCGTTGTTGCAGTCACAATTTTTTATTACTAATTGGTAATTATATAACAAATTTTCATTTTCAAGAATAGAAACAAAATCAATATTTTTCAATTTTGGAATTTGGCTGGAATTAAGAAATGTATAATAATAAATGAATTGTATAAAATTTTAATGTTAACATAAATCAACTATAATAAAATACAACGAAAACCGTGTATTAGTAATAGAGAAACATACACATTCAAATGTAGAGCATAACGTGGGATAAAATTATTAATAAGTAGTCAATTTATGAGTCACATATAGATTGTAAACAGAATGTTATATTTGAGCAATACCAACAATAACGACTTCAAACATTCGCTCATTTCAATTTGATCTAATTGCGTACGAATCTGTCTCATATAAAATTCTCAAGTGCAAACATTTTGAGCGTAATTAATACTAAACCACGTTCACTTTCCGTCTCCTTGAAACGATTCTTTTTATGCGCAACTGTAAAATATTTACACACAAACTTTGTGTTCGCATTTTGCCGGCTGGCATGATTGAACGTCTGCGCGTTTTGTGCACGCAAACGGTGTATAATTGAATTAATTTCCGTAATTTCCAATCAATTAAAGCCAATTGAGCCTACGCAATCTACGCATCATTAGTGACGCATCGTGTTTACCTCTTAAACGCCATTGCCCAAGCGATTCAAGAGCAATCAATATTCAAATCAATAATAAGGCAGGAATGAATTTATGGGTGTTATGTTGGGTGTGTTGAAATTTAAATATTATATTTTTTATATAAATTTCCGTTTGAAATTATAGTGTTTCTATATATATATTTTTTTGAGAATTACAGTTTGAAATTATGGTGTTGGAATATTTAGCGGAATATTAAGTGGAATACTTAGAATTTTAGACAATATTTAGAAGTTTTTTTTTAAATTACTGCTTTAAATTATTAACTTTACTTAAGATATGGACTAATTAAATACTTTCGATTTAGATATGGAAGAACTTAATTAGTATTCTGTGCATAAATCGTGAATAACTTCTAGTTAAAAATTGGTACCTAATAATAATTGATTAATTTGATAATATAAAAAATTTAAATGTGCTAATCTTGTGTGATCGCTACACGATTTTGTAACATACTTAAAGTCCATATAATTATAAGCACATTAATTTTTTTGTTATAAAAACAAGCATTTTATGAATAAATTGCATAAAATAAAAGCCAATAATATCTGGGAGATTGCATCAGAATTAATCTGAAGGACATGCACAATAGCAGCTTTATCAATTGAGTTTTTAATGCTTATATTAAGATAAGCATAAGCCAAAAATATAGGAAAATAATTCCAAACTTTACCGTTTACCAATTTCAACACAAGTCACAAAGATTAAAATGTCTTTCTTTGAATGGCCAATGTGTACTTTTAATGAAATATTCGATTCAACAAATTTCAACAAACAAAATCTGCCTATTTAATTATTGTATGATGTGTCCAGTTTAGAAATAATGATGTTCAATGAAATGTATACCAGAAGTTTTAATTGTACGAGGAATTTAATCACATTTTTATATTTATTATATTATATTTTTTTGCGAATTTCTGTAGAACTATAATAATAATAATAATAATCCCTACTACTATTCCACCTATGGAGGAGTAGTAGCGATTATTATTATTATAGTTATACAGAAATTAACTGTAAAATAACTGGATAACTAAAATAACTGTATAAATGTGTAATTTTCTACATACTTTTAAATTCCATATGTGTGGCATTGATCCATTCAAAAGTAAAATAGATTTAACATGAAATGTTCAGAAAAGTAGAATTAATCAAACTCGTAGTTCATTTGGGCGGATTTAGTTGTATTATTGAAAATAATCATGCAATATGTATGCTTCATACATAGTTATTTCTTTATAATTGTATGTTATTTATATTTATCTACAAAATTGTCTAATTGAATAGATACAACAATGATTACAATGCCAAGTTTAATCGGTATCAAGTTTTTTTTTATATTATCGTTAATTTTTCAATTTTGTAATTTTTGGTATTATTGTAAATGAAGGTGATAATGGGATGTAAGTTAATTAACGCTCATAATAATAGGTTTTAAAGTGTTAACACTTATTTATTTAGATAAATTACAAAGTTTTGACACGTCACGTTATAAAAATATTAAATATTTTATAAAAATATACAGGGATCTCGTTCTGTGGGAAAAAATACACAACTCGCATGAGTTGCTACAAAAACAAAAATTTACAAAATTTCACACACGGTGTGCACTCTTCAAATTAGTACCCTCCATATTCGTACCCGTCGTGCTGTTGTGGCTGGTGTTGAATGTGGTGCTGCTGCACGTGTTGGTGCTCGTAGTGGTCGTGCACGTGTACGGGTACAGGTACTTTAACGGGGTACGGTACTGGTCTCTCCACGGGATACGGGACGTGTTTCTCGATGTGTACGGGGTACGGCCTGTCGACGGGTACTTGGACTGGGTACGGTACTGGCTTCTCGACGGGAACGGCGATTTGCTTGTAGACTGGGTACGGGGCTGGTACGGGTACTTTGACGGGCACCGGGTACGGTTTTTCCACGGGGTACGGCACGGGCCTGTCTACTGGTACCTTAACTGGGTACGGTACTGGTTTCTCGACGGGGAAGTGGACTTGCCTTTCGATGTGGACTGGGTACGGCTGGGGTACGTGTACGGGGTACGGCCTGTCGACTGGGACTTTCACGGGGTAGGGCACGTGCTTAACTACTGGGTACGGTTGGGGGATGTGTACTGGTACTTTGACGGGGTAAGGTACTGGTTTCTCTACTGGGTACGGGGCTGGCACGCGTACTTCGACGGGGACATGTACCTTCTTTTCTACTGGGTAGGGTTGGGGTACGAGTACCTTGACTGGGTACGGCCTGTCGACGTAGACTTTGTAGGGGACATGTACTAGTTTTTCAACGGGGTAGGGTTGCGGGACGGGTACTGGTACCTTGACAGCTACTTTGACTGGGTATGGGATGTGTTTTTCTACTGGGTAGGGTTGCGGTACTGGTACCTTAACGGGGTATGGGATGTGCTTCTCGACTGGATAAGGGATGTGCCTCTCTACTGGGTATGGTAGAGGTACTCCTTTGTAGAGGGTGATGATTTTCTCGACGGCGGTTGAATGTCCCAGATCGATGGGCCCATGTGCTTGATAAGGGAGACCGAGGGTGTAACCGCCGGCGATTCCATGTCCTCCTTGTCCTAGGTGGTAGCCGTTGTCGTAGTCGCCCCCATAGCCATAGCCTAGGGTTAACAGTCCACGTTTCGTTTGCTTCTTCTCATCCAGAGCTTTCTTCTCCTCTGCCTTAGCGCCGAACGCAACTGCAGCGAGGACTAAGAAGCAGCTTAATATTAACTGAAATTAAAAGAAAACAATACTTTAATCACACATCGTCACTGATTATAGCACATCACAGAGTAATCCATAAGTGGTTCGATTAGAGCACTTAATCACAGGCACATGACCTTTTCACGATCACGAGAACTCACCAAAGGTTTCATAGCGACTCGCATATAGTTCTAAGAGTTCAAGAACTGAACTGCGTGACACCTTCGGGGCTGCAGTCACTTTTATACCTCCACCTCACTTTCGCCTGAGACATAAACAACCACCACCTTCAGCTGCACCACATTGTGCAAAATTCTTCGCTCCCCGCTTTGAAAGTCCGGTCTGTTTCCATTATACGCACACAGGCAACCGAGAAAGTCATTTTTCAGGTGAGCAGCACACACAGGAGGCCATACATAGGCGTCCTTTGCGTAATCCTTGCGTGTGCCTGCATGTGTCAGTTGGCACCTGAGCGCGGATGACATTGCGCGCACCCATCCCAATAAAAGTCCTTAGAAAGTGGGCCCCCTGAATTCACGATTCTTGTGTCTGTGTTTCAGGTACTTCGTGAGCACCGTGCTGCAGTTTCAGATCTACAGGTCCCTCTGCACCGCCGCAGGGCAGTACGACCCGAACGACCCGACCCGGCCGCTCCACAAATGCGACATTTACCGCAGCAGGGAGGCAGGCAGGATACTGAGGTAAATATGACAATTAAAAGAAAAGTTGGCAACGTTCCCATCCTGCGAGACAATGCTAGTGTGGAAAATTGAAGTGAAAACGCAGGAAATGCCTGGGAGTCGTGGGATTTTCCTTTGCGTAATCGATTACAGAAAATATTTATTAAAAATGTAGGTTACCTATGCGTAATTATTACGGCGATAATTCTTCCTCTAATAGAAATAATGATGACGATTAATTATATGCAACCGCAATTAATCTGAATTGAATAAGAAAAACATGCTCGCTATGAAATTAGAATACGATACTGCGACCTACATGGACTACAATGGGGCACCTTTCCTTCTTCCCCTAATGTAGATAAGACGACATGCAGAGAAATTATACATATAAAACCATTACTTATTAAATGTAATAGTTATCAATGTATCCTGAGGAAGAATAAAATATCTATTGAGAAATTACTAAAAAGATGTTTTGTCAGAAACAAAATTATCAGTGGTGCTACTAGTGACAACTACGAACCCTAATAAGCTACATTACAACCACTAATTGTATCTATATTTAAAAATGAAAAACTTGATGTACTGAAATTGCAAAAAAAAACATTTATTTCAGCAACATCATTATTAATGAACTTAGATATCTCAAGAGCTTGATTATACTTATTAGCTAGATATATATCTAATATATGGAAAAATAAGCTGTATTAATTTTCTGCTACATAAGGATGCCTAAAGACTTCTTAGTTATTTTGCAATAAAAATAAATTTGACCACTTATTAAATGTTAATGTAATTAGTTTATCTAAAATTAAAAAAAGGCAATTTTGAATTTTCAATTAAAAAAAATTTCTTCCAGCAACAAATTATTTTCTTGCACTGCTTCTTGGAATATCCTGGAGTACTTAATCATTTCCTACGAAACTTCCTTATGACAACTAATTTATACGTTGAAAACTTATGTTCATTACCCTAACGAATTGTATCTAAATTTAAAAATGAAAAACTTAGATGTACTGAAATTGTAAAAAAAAACCCATTTATTTCAGCAACATTAATGAACTTAGATATCTCAAGACTAAAAAGGTTTATTAAACTTGGCACTTGAAAATGAGCGTAAGAAGTCTAAACTCGAGTCGTTATTTTATTGTATATGTTTATATACCAATAAACATTTTGTGGTAAAAACATAGCAAGTTGTTTCTATGTTTTTTTTCAAACTTATTAGCTAGATATAATAATAGGAAGCATAAGCTGCACCAAAATTATTTTTTCTGGGTATCCTAAATATTTCTGCTACAAAAGGTTGCCTGAAGACTTCTGAATTGTTTTGCAATAAAAACAAATTTGGAAACTTATTAAATGTTAATGTAATTGGTTTATATAAAACAGAAGAAAAGGCAATTCTGAAACAACAAATTAAAAAAATCCCTTTGCAGCAACTAATTATTTTATTGCACTGTTTCTTGGAATATCCTGGACTACTTAATCATCTTCTAATAAACTTCCTTATGACAACTAATTTATCCGTTGAAAACTTATGTTCATTACCCCCACTAATTGTATCTAAATATAAAAATGAAAAACTTAGATATAGTGAAATTGCAAAAAGAAAACTATATATTTCAGCAACATCATTATAATGAACTTAGATATCTCAAGACTAAAAAGCTTCATTAAACTTATTAGCTAGATATAAATCTAAAATATTGAAAAATAAGCTGTACCAAAATAAATTTGTCTGGGTATATGAAATTATTTCTGCTACAAACGTATGTTTCATTGTTATGCAATAAAAACAAATTTGGCCACTTATCAAATGTTAATGAAATTGGTTTATCTGAAACAGAAAAAAATGCAATTCTGAAATTTCAAATTAAAAAAATATTTTTCCACCAAGCAAATATTTTCTTGCACTGCTTCTTGGAATATCTAGGACTACTTACCCATCTCTTAATAAATTTCCTTGTGATAATTTATTTATACCTTAAAAACTCATGTTTCCAAATAAGAAATAAAATCTGTCAGCTGTTTCTGTTTATTCATTGAGTTTTAAAAGGGTGAGTTTTTTCATTTGAAACATTGGAATCTCGGAAACAATAAAACATAGAAATTCCGTTTAATGAGAAAAGAGTTGTCATGTTAACAGCTTATGCAAGATATGCTTTTGTTTTTTTGAAAAAAAACCCAGAGTTTTTGAGTTATAATACTAACTTATATTTTTAAATGGCAGTCATAGTAGGCTTTGACATTCTTAATGAATATACTTAATAAGAATATATTAGATAATATTTAATTAGGCTACCTTACGTGAGGTTAGGTCAGTATGTTAAGCAGAATTACCCAAAAGCAATTTATATTCACAAATGTGAAACCATAAAGTGTAAAGTTTACTAAAGTTTTACATTGATATGAAGATGTCATCACTGACTTTTTTAATACATAGGCAAATTTAGATGTTTGCAAGTATTTGGGTATTTCGGAATCTCAAGAATCAAATAATTTTAAAGATTCATATCGTACCCTTCTTGCAATTAGCACAAATCTGTATCTTGAAAGTATTAGGGCCAATGTTCAAATTTTACAATTTCGAGTTATGTCCTCCATTTATCTCAAAACTATCAGTAGAAGAAGCCTTCATCCCCCATCTCTCTCCAAAAAAAATATTGACAGATTCTATTGTCCATTAAATTAATCAATAATCAATTAAATATTAAACAAGTTTAAAAATAATTATACATAATTACGAGTACATATTCGACAGCTACGAAGGATGACGAAAGACATTATTTAAAACATGGGGCAAGGCACGGAAATTAAACCACATATTTTTGTTGCTCTTATGTATCAAGATATGTATTCGATATCACTAAAACTAAATATTTGCTCAAAATTCACAATTATCAAAGAATTTAGAAATTGTCGAATCTTGAATTTAGAATTTTAGGAACCATTTTTAGATAACATTTGAGTATGGAGTCTGGAATCTAAAGAATTAGTCAAATTTTCGGGTCAGAACATCAAGTTCTACACTTTGTTTTCATTATTGACTTAGTTTGAGACATTAGAGATAACTAACAAAATTCTCCTCGAGATTAATAAATTTTTAAGAATTACTTATAGTCGAAAATTACAATTCTGAATTTGAATCTCCAGAAAACTCTTCTCGAGATTAATATTTTTTTAAGAATTACTTATAGTTGATAATCAAAATTCCAATTTTGGATATCTAGGAAACTCGAAAATAAAAAAATATATTGTATGTGTATTGTTATGTGCAATATATATTGTTATTCTAAGGAACCATTCTGAGTTTTATACACATCCGTACACATCCGTACCTAAATCCATTCCTAAATCCATACACATAAAAAGTATATGTATATGTATACAGGTCAAAATATAGAAAAAAATCATATGAACATAGGTATAATTTTCAATAATTTCAGAGAAATATCTGGTTGAACTTGGCAGAAATTTATTGTCTATTATTATTATCACCATTATTAAGCAAATTCTCAAAAATAGAATTTGAAGAATAATAGAAAAATAAAAGAAATATATTTTTTTATTGAAAATTATAGTCATCTCCATATGATTTCTTATCCAATCTACTCTTCTTAAAATATTTACCTTTTCTAGTGACTCACCCTGTATAATCTATATCACTTAACGCACATTTATTATTATAATTTCATTGCGTTATTTTGATATTTTCGAGTTTCTCAATTCCATTAGCAAAATATCCTCGAAATTGCCTATTTTCTAATAATTTAGGAAAATAGCCGAATATAGGAATTTATAAATATTTTGGTTTTCAAGTTTTCAGTTTAAAAACCATTACTAAATCTTTCAGTAAGTACACAATTATTATGAAAAATAGTAGTACATTCTGTTGTTTGGCAATTCAAGATTTGTTAGAAGTGGAATGACTAACAGTTAAAATTTTGGTAATTCTAGTCAATATGTCAAAAATAATAATACAGAAAAGATAGGAATAGGAAATTGATAATGAAGATTTGTTTTAGCAGTTTTATACATATTCATTTCTATCTATCATATAAATAAATTCTTATGGTACATTTATCAGAATGTGATTAAGCTTCTTCTCAGCTTTATGTACTTAGATTAAAATAAAACAATTGAAAATTTCTAGAATTTTTTTTTAACAGTTTAATTCTTAAATAAGTAATAAAACACTGAGTATCACTTATTTATTTTGTATTTTTTTAGCAGTTTTATACATATTCATTTCTATCAATCATAAACAAATACTTATGATTATAAGTACATTTTTTGGAGTGTGACTTTTCGAAAAGCTTCTCCTCAGCTTCTCCTCAGAGGACATAACTCCTCGGAGTTATGTACTTAGATTAAAATGAAACAATTGCAAATTTCTAGATGACTTTTTTAACAGTTTTTTCATAAATAAGTAATAAAAAACTCAGTAACTACATCACTTACATTTTGTGTTCTTTTTAGCAGTTTTATACATATTCATTTCTATCTATCATAAACAAATACTTATGATTATAAGTATTTGATTATAAGTACATTTCTCAGAGTATGACTTTCGAAAAAGCTTCTCCTCAGATTTATGTACTTAGATTAAAGTGAAACAATTGCAAATTTCTAGTAAATTTTTTTAACAGTTTTATTCTTAAATAAGTAATAAAAAACTAAGCAACTACATCCTTACTTATTTTGTATATTTATTAGCAGTTTTATACATATTCATTCCTATCTATCATATACAAGTACTTATTATTATAAGTACATTTCTCAGAGTGTAACTTTCCAAAAAGCTTCTTCTCATATTTATGTACTTAGATTAAAATGAAACAATTGCAAATTTCTAGAAGATATTTTCAACATTCTTATTCTGAAATAAGTAATAAGAGACTGAGTAACTACGTCACTTATCTATTTTGTATTTATTTTGCAGTTTTATACATATTTATTTCTATCTATCATAAACAAATACTTATGATTATAAGTACATTTCTCGGAGTATGACTTTCCAAACAGCTTCTCCTCAGATTTATGTACTTAGATTAAAATGAAACAATTGCCAATTTCTAGAAGATTTTTTTAACATTCTTATTCTTAAATAAGTAATAAGAAACTGAGTAACTACATCATTTATTCATTTTGTATTTTTTTTAGCAGTTTTATACATATTCATTTATACCTATCATAAACAAATACTTATGATTTATAAGTACATTTCTCAGAGTATGACTTTCCAAAAAGCTTCTACTCTGATTTATGTACTTAGATGAAAATGAAACAACAGCAAATTTCGAGATGATTTTTTTAACAATTTTATTCTTAAATAAGTAGGTAATAAAAAAACTGAGTAACTACATCACTCATTTATTATGTATTTCTTTTAGCAGTTTTATACATATTCATTTCTATCTATCATAAAGAAATACTTATGATTATAGGTACATTTCTCAGAGTGTGACTTTCCAAAAAGCTTCTCCTTAGATTTATGTACTTAGATTGAAATTAAACAATTGCAAATTTCTAGAATCTCATTTTAACATTTTTATTGTTAAATAAGTAATGAAAAATTGAGTAACTACTTCACATATTATTTTTAGCAGTTTTATACATATTAATTTCTATTTATCATAAACAAATACTTATGATTATAGGTACATTTCTCAGAGTGTGACTTTCGAAAAAGCTTCTCCTCAGATTTATGTACTTATATTGAAATGAAACAATTGCAAATTTCTAGAATTTCATTTTAACATTTTTATTGTTAAATAAGTAATGAAAAACTGAGTAACTACTTCACATTTTTTTAGCTGTTTTTTAAATATTCATTTCTATCTATCATAAACAAATACTTATGATTATCAGTTTTCACATTTATCCATTTGTGTGTAAACATGTGTGTACATGTGTATCCATTTGATACACATTTATCAGAGAGTGGCTTTCCAAAAAGCATCTTCCCAGCTTTATGTACTTAGATTAAAATGAAACAATTGAAAATTTCAAGAAGTTTCTGTAACTGTTCATTCTTAAATAAGTAATAAAATACTGAGTAACTTCTTCACTAATTTATTTTGTACAAAATGCAACATTTAATGCTAAATGCAACATTTAGTACATTCGTACACTGATGAATATGGTTACATGTTCACTTAAATTATCTGCATCAGTGCATGTGGTACAAAATTAATAAAAAGTTAGCCAGTTTATTATTATTTAAATAATCCTTCACGCGCTAATTTAAACTCCACAGTGTTATTCTTCTTCAGGTTCAAAGAGCGCATTCTTCACCTTAAACCTCAGAGCCTTAACTTACTATGCCACGTACACCTGATACGAACAATCATCTAAGAATATTACTGATTTTCACAGGTGAAGTTGGAAATTATTCACAGTTTTTGTATTTCTGGTTAGTCTGCTACTAAACTATACTCCTATTATTTATAGGATCTAGAAAGACAGTGAAATCATAGGAATTTCTATGATCGTAGACTTGTAGATCCTATAAGTCCTATGATCGTAGATCGATCTTAGGACTTGTATAACAGTTTAATAAAAATTACGTAAAAATATTAAAGCTGAATAAAAAAATGACATTGCAAGTCTGTGGCACAAAATATATATGCAAATTTCTTCTGTACAATACTGCATTGGATATTGCAGCTGCATTGTCTCGTGCACAATTTGATGTTGACATTTTTAATATGCTCCGAGACTGCACAAATCTCTCCGTGAGAACCTGCCAAGAAATTGCCAATAATTTAAGAGCTCTTGCCTTTATATTTGTGTAAAGCAGGACAACAGCACTCAAATAAGCTTCATATACACGACTTAATAGGTTGAGATTAATACATGATTACGAACTAACGTTTTCATTGATTAGTATTACATACTTTTTTAATAGGTTTCTCCATAAAAAGAAATGGCTATTTCCATTACACAAATAGGTACAAAGCATTTATAAATTATAAGTTAGTTTGTGTTATAGTTTCATTTATTTTTGATACCAATTATTATTATATTTTTTATTGTTTTCTTCCTTCTTTATTGGAGTACTTACTCATAGTTTATAAACTACCAGTAAGTACTCCAATAAAGAAGAAAGAAAACTATATAAAATATAATAACATTTGGTATCCAAAATGGACGGAAACATCAAAAATGGTATAATGTATGTAATAATATTGAATCAAATATAAATATACTCAATTTCACCAAAAGTGTCACTAAAATAAATTTATATTTTTGATTGTTTTCGTCCTTCTTTATTGGAGTACTTACTGGTAGCTTATAAACTATCAGTAAGTACTCCAATAAAGAAGCCAATAAAGAAACATTAGAGCCCTACTCTATTTGTGAATTCTATAAAGCCAGTTTATGATGCAAATTATTCAAATATAATCAATTATTCGATTAGGTATTCTTGGATACATTTTTTGCACATTCTTAAAATATCTTTTGTATCTTTTGTTAGGTATATACTAACTGCAATTTTTTTTGAGGAAATAAACGAATGTATACTTGTTTAAAATGTTTATATTATTATAGATCATGTTTTTTAGTACCAATTAACATTTATTTTACGCTATTCAAAACTAGTATTAAACATTCCTGAGATTTTATACAGACTACCGACATCATGAAAGCATTTTCAAGCATATTAATACGTAAAGTAACGTACCTAATTAATCGTATTACCGTATTGAAGCCTCTTTAAATATCAAGTTTTTGGGACATGCAATGACCGTAAATGTTTGGATTCCGCAGAATTTCCCAACAAAATGGTAATTTATCACTACTCTAGTGGAGGCTCTCATTGCCCCACGTAAATCATCGCAGTTTTCAAACGGTCGTTGCGTAAAGTACGAAAATTTCCCAACCGACCAGCCTCTCGTGCGGATCGAAAATCAGTCCATCAAACGCCCCAGTTCCGATCAAAACAAACCCGGCGCAAAAAAACTGGGCCACTCGCGTCGGATTATATAATTGCACCTTGCTTTCGGTTTCAATGTCGCTTAAATATTTATAACATAATCACCGCGAGCGCTTGAGCGTGAGCTTCAAATTGTTCAATTACAAATGTGCACATTTGAGCGATTCCGCACAAAGGAGCGTGACTTGTGGTCCGCTCTATGGCCACTTGCGACAGCTGAAAACCCGAAGAAAAAACGCGAAAGATCTTGCAGGTCTCCGACAAGGTCACCAATTGCTAGGTCGAGAAGAAAGTAAAAACCGAGGCACTTGTCCAGTTGCGACGCTAATTGTCGTTGCAACAGCTGCTGGACTTTTCGCAATATTAATAATAGGTGCGATACTTTACGACGTGCATATGTGTAAATGTAATTTGATGATTTTACGCAGAAAAAACGCACTTAAATGCCCATTTAAATAGCCGCACGTGTGCAAATCAAATGCCACGCTCACCTGTAACCTTATACGCTGCTGGGTTATTGCATTTTCCTTAATTTTCCGACAAAATAACGCATTATGTGTACTGACCAGATTACTCAATCCTCTATTGTGGTTACGTGTAAAATGTGCAAGTTCCGATTAGGCTAGTGCCTTGCAAAATATTGCCATTCCACGAGCCGTACGCATTTCACGGATCATAAAAGTGGGATATTAATTAAGCGATTTCAAGGAGATATGTTCACTTTAGGCAGTGCTTTTTCAAAATTAATCATTGTTATTAAAGATTGATTAGTATCTAACTTTGTATTTATGGATTTATTGGGCAACTTGTGTAACGGCATGTTATGGTTTGTTGATGTTGCAAATTATAGGTGTTGATAGCATTGTCTGTATAATTAATTAACCAGCTTAACTACGTATTTAATTTCGATAAGTGATTTCCATATATTTATTAATGTAATTAATGTATAAGAAATACTGGAATTAAGTACCAAGACTGATTAAAATGGATTTAGGCTGATTGATATATTTCATTTCAAAACAATTTTGTAACAGAAAATTTGAAACATAAAAATTTAAGCAACTTAATAATTCCATATGCAATTAATATCCCATTACAAATGAAGATTTTATATTTTATATAGGTTATTTCTTCTGTTATGGATCATTGCTGTCGCAAATGTGCTAACTAACACATATTGGGATTTCAACTGTATCGATTTCTCTTCATCCATATCGGGTTCTTGAACGTGCACTGGTAATTAGTTTCATTCCTAAAGTAATTAAAATCCATTTAGTCGAGTAATCAGATGTCTGTTTACTGAATATAGAGATCAAGGTTCGAGGATCAATAGTAGAACAAGTATTTTTTTCTGAAAGACGTACAAATTGTAAAACTGGTCACCAAATGACATAATTACTCACAGTGTGTGCCTAAGGTAAAGCATAATATGTCAACGACTAAAGATGATCGTACTGTGATTATGCTTATTAATGCTTAAAACTACATCAGTAGTAGCTAACCGATACTTGTCATTGCAGAAAGTTAAGTGTTTGATTTTCTCACTTATTTAATACTGAAACTTTGTCAAATTTTCAGTATTAGCTTCAGGTATACCAAACAGATATCTGATAATAAATATGCAATAAATACATTTTCGGAAATTTCAGTAGTAGCTAACCGACACATGTCATTTCAGAAAGTTAAGTGTTTGATTTTCTCACTTATTTAATACTGAAACTTTGTCAAATTTTCAAAAGTATTAGCTTCAAGTATACCAAACAGATATCTGGTAATAAATACGCAATAAATACATTTTCAGAAATTTCAGTAGTAGCTAACTGACACTTGTCATTTCAGAAAGTTAAGTGTTTGAATTTCTAACTTATGTAACACTGAAACTTTGTCAAATTTTCAGGAGTATTAGCTTCAAGTATACTTAACAGATATCTTATAATACATATGCAATAAATAATTTTTCAGACATTTCAGTAGCAGCTAACTGACACTTGTCATTTCAGAAAGTTAAGTGTTTGATTTTCTCACTTATTTAATACTAAAACTTAGTCAAATTTTCAGGAGTATTAGCTTTAGGTATATCAAACAGATATCTGATAATAAATATGCCATACATATATTTTCAGAAATTTCAGTAGAAGCTAACCGATACTTGTCATTGCAGAAGGTTAAGTGTTTGATTTTCTCACTTATTTATTACTGAAACTTTGTCAAATTTTTAGGAGTATTACCTTCAAGTATACCAAACAGATATCTGATAATAAATATGCAATAAATAAATTTTCTGAAATTTCACTAGTAGCTAACCGATACTTGTGATTGCAGAAAGTAAAGTGTTTGATTTTCTCACTTATTAAATACTGAAACTTTATCAAATTTTCAGGGGTATTAGCTTCATGTATACCAAATAGATATCTGATAATAAATATGCAATAAATTCATTTTCAGAAGTATCAGATGTAGCTTACCGATACTTGTCATTGCAGAAAGTTAAGTGTTTGATTTTCTCACTTATTTAATACTAAAACTTTGTCAAATTTTCAGGAGTATTAGCTTCAAGTATACCAAACAGATATCTGATAATAAATATGCAGTAAGTATATTTTCAGAAATTTTCGTAGTAGCTAACCGATATATGTCATTGCAGAAGGTTAAGTGTTTGATTTTCTCACTTATTTAATACTGAAGCATTGTCAAATTTTCAGGAGTATTAGCTTCAAGTATACCAAACAGATATCTGATAATAAATATGCTATAAATAAATTTTCAGAAATTTAAGTAGTAGCTAACCAACACTTGTCATTTCAGAAAGTTAAGTGTTTGATTTTCTCACTTATTTAATACTGAAACTTTGTCAAATTTTCAGGAGTATTAGCTACAAGTATACCAAATAGATATCTGATAATAAATATGCAATAAATAATTTTTCAGAAATTTCAGTAGTAGCTAACCGATACTTGTCATTGCAGAAAGTTAAGTGTTTGATTTTCTCACTTATTTAATACTAACGCATAGTCAAATTTTCAAGAGTATAAGCTTCAAGTATATCAAACAGATATCTGATAATAAATATGCAATAAATAAATATTCTGAAATTTCAGTAGTAGCTAACCGACACTTGTCATTGCAGAAAGTTAGGTATTTGATTTTCTCACTTAACAAATACTGAAACTTTGTCAAATTTTTAGGAGTTTTAGCTTCAAATACACCAAACAGATATCTGATAATAAATATGCAATAACTAAATATTCAGAAATTTCAGTAGTAGCTCACCGATACATGTCATTGCAGAAAGTTATATATTTGTTTTAGTAACTTATTTAGTACTGAAACTTTGTTAAATTTTCAGGAGAATTAGCTTCAAGTATACCAAACAGATATCTGATAATAAATATGCAATAAATAAATTTTCAGAAATTTCAGTAGTAGCTAACCGACACTTGTCATTTCACAAAGTTAAGTGTTTGATTTTCTCACTTATTTAATACTGAAATTCTGTCAAATTTTCAGGAATATTAGCTTCAAGTATACCAAACAGAAATCGTATAATAAATATGCAATAAATAAATTTTCAGAAATTTCAGTAGTAGCTAACCGACACTTGTCATTGCAGAAAGTTAAGGGTTTGATATTCTTACTTATTTAATACTGAACCTTTGTCAAATTTTCAGGAGTATTAGCTTCAGGTATACCAAATAGATGTCTGATAATAAATATGCAATAAATAAATTTTCAGTCATTTCAGTAGTAGCTAACCGATATTTGTCATTTAAGAAAGTTAGGTGTTTGATTTTCTCACTTATAAAATACTGAAACTTTGTTTAATTTTCAGGAGTATTAGCTTCAAGTATATCAAACAGATATCTGATAATAAATATGCAATAAATAAATTTTCAGAAATTTCAGTAGTAGCTAACTGATACTTGTCATTGCAGAAAGTTAAGTGTTTGATTTTCTCACTTATTTATTACTGAAACGTTGTCAAATTTTTAAGAGTATTACCTTTAAGTATACCAAACAGATATCTGATAATAAATATGCATTAAATACATTTTCAGAAATTTCAGTAGTAGCTGACCGATAGTTGTCATTGCAGAAAGTTAAGTGTTTGATTTTCTCATCTGATAATACATATGCAATATATAAATTTTCAGAAATTTCAGTAGTAGCTAACCGATACTTGTCAATGCAGAAAGTTAAGTGTTTGATTTTCTCACTTATTTAATACTGAAACTGTGTCAAATTTTCAGGAGTATTAGCTCCAAGTATACCAAACAGACATCAGACAATAAATATGCAATAAATACATTTTCAGAAATTTCAGTAGGAGCTGACCGACACTTGTCATTGCAGAAAGTTAAGTGTTTGATTTTATCACTTATTTAATACTGAAACTTTGTCAAATTTTCAGGAGTATTAGCTTCAAGTATACCAAACAGATATCTGATAATATATATGCAATAAATACATTTTCAGAAATTTCATTAGTAGCTAACCGATACTTGTCATAACAGAAAGTTAAGTGTTTGATTTTCTCACTTATTTAATACTGAAACTTTGACAAATTTTCATGAGTATTAGCTTCAAGTATACCAAACAGATATCTGATATTAAATATGCAGTAAATAAATTTGCAGAAATTTCAGTA
The DNA here is from genome assembly GCA_951805005.1 of Othius punctulatus. Lineage (NCBI taxonomy): Eukaryota > Metazoa > Arthropoda > Insecta > Coleoptera > Staphylinidae > Othius > Othius punctulatus. The sequence goes on from OX638145.1 coordinate 20,257,349, forward strand.
GTAGCTAACCGATACTTGTCATTGCAGAAAGTTAAGTGTTTGATTTTCTCACTTATTTAATACTGAAACTTTGTCAAATTTTCAGGAGTATTAGCCTGAAGTATAACAAACAGATATCTGATAATAAATATGCAATAAATAATTTTTCAGAAATTTCAGTAGTAGCTGACCGATACTTGTCATTGCAGAAAGTTAGGTGTTTGATTTTCTCACTTATTTAATACTGAAACTTTGTCAAATTTTCAGAAGTATTAGCTTCAAGTATAGCAAATAGATATCTGATAATAAATATGCAATAAATACATTTTCAGAAATTTCAGTAGTAGCTGACCAATACTTATCATTGCAGAAAGTTAGGTGTTTGATTTTCTCACTTATTAAATACTGAAACTTTTTCAAATTCTCCATCAATAATTTTAGCTTTAGGGTTTGTATTCTTATTTACAGTTGTTTACAGCATTTCCACATGTACTTTCTTTTATTTTGTTTCATCATGTTTTGCCTATACAAATGTTTAATGCAAGTTCAAAATTTAAATATTCAGGAAACCGATATTTAAATTTTGCATTTACTAAATAATCGCCACCTTCCTTCCATTCTTAATTAATATGCATGTTAGTATTGAGAAGTTTTGTTAAATATTGCAATATTTAAATATTTGCATGCTTGTGGGCTCCATACATAATTTTTAAATAATCAACAAAATTAATTGCATATATTGCTTAATTTCTAAGTAGCTTCATATTGCACACTTGATACTAACTACTTTACACTTATAATTCACAACACAAAAATAAATTATTTCCACAACTACTACTACAAGGACCTGACTATAAATATTTTTGTTCCAATATTTTGTACAAATTTGACTACTTGATCCTTAATTCTCCAACACGAAAATTGTCCAACACACACTACAAAATTTTCAAAATCTTCCATCAATACATGATTCGAATCAATAAATTTATCTATCTTTGTGTGAATCTACCAATCTACCAAATCTATCAATCATCATAATGTGTTATATCACAAGAAAAGTAAGCCAGAAATCACTGATGCTGAATATGATGAGCTGAAGCAAAAGGTAGCTATATAAAAGGATTTAGTGATATATAATAATATTAACCAAATTTGTGCCATAATAATTACTGCAAACAAATATCTATAATAACATCTGGCAATGTAAAGGAACACAATCATTTCAAGATTAATTTAAATCAGTCAATTTATTCACGTGGTTTTATCAATTTATATTGATGTCAATGACACACATCTAGAAATTGGATCATATCTATATTTGGATAATTTTAGACTACAATCATTGTATCACGCCAATGAATGACAAGGCGATGTTTAGTTACAACATATTGAGAAATATTTATCAACTTGTAAAATATTATTAATTGAAACTACAGTACATTAATCATCTGTTTTCACCTACTAACTGATTGCGAGCTTCGAATACGCCTCTAATCGTGATGAAACCAGATTTATATCTATAATAGAGCTCAAGACAAGTAGAAAATGATCTAAGAGTTATGCATATGTATATATTGGATAAGTCATTGGTATTTGATTGGCATCCAGAGGAAATCGGATCTAATTATTTTTAATAATGACTAACGAAAACTGCCATAATCCTGGTTTGTAAAAATGGGATAATGATTATTAATTAAGAGCAATACTCACCGTATTTTCAACCTAACCTAACCTAATACACCTATCGACATTAAATATAATAGATGTCCAGCATTCTGATTATGTTCTTCTGGCAGCTATTTTTAACGACGCTCTATGTGTCATAGTGACTTAAGACTCTGATTAAGTCAGACGTCGTTGGTTCGATTGCTGCCCAGGTTAATATTATAATTATTCAATTTAGATTTATTCTGCAACATATTTTGATAAATTGCCCATTTTTAGGCTAAATATTGCAGCAATCGAAGCTTTAAACAAAACAAAACCAATGAATGATATGCAAAACCAGAAAGTGTTAAATTCTGCAGACTAATTCCTGTACAATCACCTGGCAATCAAACCAAAGACAGCCAATTACATTAGACTCTTTCCAATACCAATAACACGCGATAGTCAGTTACCGTTCAATCAATTCTCGGGCTGAATTGTAGCGGAAACAAGCCGGTCAACATTGCGAAACGCGGTAATCATAAAGTGCGCTGGACAGGTAAAGCCGATAACACAATTACCTCCCCCTTTTGTTTGCGAGAGTCGAATGTGAATGTGCCACGTTATGGCCAATCGATTGCAGACTTCCTCTTGTCATTTTTACCTGCCCGAAGGTTGTCCTTTTCGGACAACACTGCTCGCTGGCAATTATCGCGCTCGCTTTATGCCGGACCGAAAAAAGGATATTGCATTGTGAATAATTAATTTTAATTACGGAATAGTTTTGGAGGACGCGCGCCGAAAAAATTAATGATTTCTATTTTTTTGGAGGGCATTAAATCATTGTGGAAAATTTGCATATGTTAGAAATACGTGGAGGTATTAGCGTTTTTGCGGGTTTACTGGATACGATTCCTTATTTGATTTACCTACTGACAAACATTTTTGTCATTTTATTGTGGTTTTTTTAACGGATAAGTGCGTCATTACTGCTGAATTTTATGGAAACTTCAATGTCGTACATTAACTTGCAATATCATTTATAAAAATTTGCCTGTTCCTTTTCATAATACAGGCAATATTTTAGTCCACTTTAGGTATGCTCAGCCCAACATATGCTGAGCCCAACATATGATATGCATTCCTTATGAAATTTTTTCTTGTTCTCTAAATCCCATGAACATCACGACAATCATAAAATATTGAAAATTTTAATAATTAGTTAAAAAAATCTTGAAAAACCTTTTTGAATGAATTTTGGTATTTTTTTTTTAATATCTTCTCATTTAGTTCAATTTTTAAATTAACAATGTCTTGTACAATTTTTAAGAAGAAAATATTCTCATCTTTACTATACTTGTATCCCTTTGCTGAATGATTTGTTATTTTTGTGCAAAAGTGTAAAAATAATGTGATTTTTGCAAATTATCAAATCAATGAATATGCAGTATTTCATAAATCAATATTTGGAATTTCCACATTAATAAATACGTAATTACATAATATATTGTAATAAATTTTGGACAGCATATTAATCAATAACCTGGCTTTCAAAATCCGCAATCAGTTTGGAAAAAAATTGAAACACAAAAAAAATACATGGCATTAGGTAACATAGTGCTGGAGATCCTATGCTAGGTCAAGCGACGAACCCAAATACCATTATTCAGGTAAATGGTTGAATTGTAAAATATTTCGGATTATGCAAATATTTTAGTTATTTAATTATCGAATTACTAACTTAACTAGTTGTTTGTATTATATTTATTTAAGTATACATATATTTTTAATTATAATTATAAATATCTTTTATTATTATTGTTATTTCAATGTATGAAATTCAAATGGAAATCACATTTATAACATTATCACAAAAATTAGTAGCTCTATGTTAAAATCAGTTCTATACTAGAAGCACTACACCACTATTGATCCCTGTTTTGTTCTGATAGTATTAGTGATTACTATAAATGTGCACTTAAAATAGAATGGTGCAGCTATTATGGATTCAAAAGAGTGTAAACTGCAAGGACAGTCCTATTTGAGTTCAGTTCAAACTTCACTTTTACTATACGCAGCCCACAATGCATGGATGTTTGCAACAGTTATGGCTGTATATAGTTTACATATAAATTTACTATATTTTGTATTGCTTGAAAACTGCAAGTGTTCAATAATAATCCTAGATTGATTTCTGACCAAGGATAATGTTATTATTCTTCAACATTCATTTTAAAAACCCTTTGATGAGATATTAATGAAATATTCATAATTCAATCTTAATCAATCAATCGATCTTAATTCGATCTTAATCAATAATAATCTTACATTGATTTCTGATCAAGAATAATGTTATAATTCTTCAACATTCATTTTAAGAACCATTTGATGGGATATAAATGAAATATTCATAATTCAATCTTAATCAATCAATCGATCTTAATTCGCTCTTAATCAATAATAATCTTAGATTGATTTCTGATCAATGATAATGTTATAATTCTTCAGCATTCATTTTAAGAACCATTTGATAGGATATTAATGAAATATTCATAATTTATTAATCTTTAAGTTGTTTTATATGGTATCACTTGCAGGGACTAATTTTCTGGTAATAGTTAATGAAATTGTTCAATATTTCATCAAATTGAGGGATATTATAACTTGCAGATAGATATTAATATTTGAACAGTTAATCCTACCATTTGGAGGGATATGTATGATTTTGTTTGTTAATCTTTAAATTATTCTTATAGTAGGTACCACCTGCAGGGATCTAATTTTCTGGTAATAGTTAATTAAATTGTTTAATATTTCATCAAATTAAGGGACATTCTAACTTACAGATAATTATTAATATTTGAACAGTTATATCCTACTATTTAGAGGGATATTTATGAATTTGTTTGTTAATCTTTGAATTGTTTTTATAGTAAGTATCATTTGCAGTGATATTTTTTAATTTTCCATCAATTACTGTTATTATATTTGTTCATGAAATCAAATCGAGGGTCATTTGCGAACTTGCAGTAAATTATTAATAATAAAATTGTTCAATATCTCACAGTTCGTAGCGATATTTTCTATTAAATATTAGTAATACAGTTTCTCAATGTCAAACCATTTACAGCAATTTCTCGAATTTTCCAACTAAGTTAAATTTTAGTTTATACTTTTAATTTTTAAACATTATTTATTTATTCATAAAATATTTGTGTTTTTAATGTGCTAATTACTTAATTCTAAATAAATTAATCAAATAATTACGATTTAGTTATTTTATATTTTCAATATACTTTTTTAATATTTTTATCAATTTTGTTTTAGACTTTTCATTTTCCCATGCATTGTCTACATTTGTTCATCTTACTGATAAGTTTTGATAAGCTATGAGGTATTTTTTTAAGTAAAATTTGAATGGTTTTGTATACAGCGGATCTAACGCTGGTATGGGACTAAATGTTTGAATATTAATAATGAGAAAATATCATCTTATTATTTTGGACGCAGTTTGTATATTCAGTTATATTAGGTATAAAATTCATCGACGAATATTCTATCAGTCAAATTTTATTCCTAATAATTAAAATAATAATAATAATTATATAATAATTGCCTAAAAAATAAAACAAATAAATAAATATAAAAAGCAAAATTACAAAGTAAAGAAAACAGCCATATTTTGGTTGCGACCTCTGAAAATAAAAATCAATTATACAATGAGGAATCACTATTGCATACATTTGGACTATTAAAGTTGGTAATTAATAATAATGCTTATTAAATATAAATTAACCAGTATTTTAATGTTAAATTTATGAATCACAATTATCTATGACAGTTAGTCCATGAATAAATTAAATAAAACAACTGTGTACTTTCATTTTTAAATACAATTAGAGACTGCAGTTTCGACTAAGGTATAGTCATTATCAAACTAAGTACACTAAGAGTAGATAAGAGTTAGTTCAATTTAAAAAAGAAAAAAATTAGGCAAATGACACAATTTCAAATTTTAACATATTTTTCATATTTCGTCTTATCTAAACTAAAATCATCTTATCATATTAAAAAAATATATATTTTAGGCAAACTGATTGTCATTAATAAAGTAATGTTTTGGCTTGGCTTGAGATAAATGACACAATTTCAAATTTCAATAAAATTTCCATAATTCATCTCATCTAAACTAAAATCATATTACGTATTTTTATTATCTAATTAAATTTAAATAAAAGGCAAACTGTATGTCTTTAATAAAGTAATGTTTTGGCTTGACTTATGTATAGTAGAGGTTGCATTTAGAAGCAGCAGATATAGATTTTACTTTGATTTTACTTTTAATTCTAACCCTTTCAATTGTACAGTTTTGTCAATAACCCAATCAATTTGTTTATTAACAGCATAATGTCTGTATTTATTTCAATGCAATTTTGTACAAAAAATAACCCTCAAGGATTCCAATTACCAATGGCCATTGGTTCTCAATATATATTTTGCATCGTTAAAAAAATGTAATAATTATGAGGTGAGAATACAATAGGAACGTGCAAATTAGTAGCAATTATAAACAAAAAAGCTATCTTTATTATAAAACAAAACTCTTCCTCTTGAAGATATTACATACTTAATTGTTTTAAATATCTGATTTGATTTATTGCAATGCATTTATTGATTAATATATCGATTGTTGATTAAATCATTGCTCATCCGAGGCCACAAAATACGAATTGCTGAATACATAAAAATGTTTTAGTTAATTATTTCCTTATTTATTGAAATTATTTATATTAAATTGAAGGTTGAAATGTAAATTATTATTATTTTACAAATAGCAATCAATTATTACTTTCTTAATATATGACCCCATTCTCTAAATTATTATATTATCGCCGATGTTATCTACTAGTACTGTTTCATAATTTTTATAGCATAATCACGTATTTTCGTATTGATTGGCTTAATTAATATATGCGGGCAATGTTAATCGTGTATATGGAGTGTATGGAGAAAATTTAATGAAAATGTCAGAATTAGCAGCTATAACCCGTATAAATAAAAATATTAGAAGTTTCAGAAATGTACCCTAATTTTCTGAAACTTTGTCAAATATTTGGAAACACTTGAGAGACCAACAAAAACGAGAAAGTTGCAAAAACATTATCATGTATAAAATATACATGTTGCCCCAAAGTTTTATAGCAATTTATAGAACCTGCAATAAAAATATCAAAAGACTTAAAGAAAGCCCATAATTTTAATCAAAATATCAAAGTACCAGAAGGTTTTAGATACAATACAAATTGCGATGTATGTATGCAATGTAGTAAAATCAAAATTATTATGAAGCTGAAAACAGGGAAATTGTGGTTAAAATATATATATTAATGAAGCTAACGTGTGTAATATGTAATATGATTTCGTAAAGATTTGAGAAATTTACAAATAGTATAATATAATAGAATAATAGTATAAATAGTATAGTATATAGTAAAAAACTTAAAGAAAGCCTATATTTTTAATCAAAATAGCTAAGTACCAGAAGGTTTTAGATAAAATACAAATTGCGATGTATGCAATGTATTAAAATTAAAATGATTATGAAGCTGAAAACAGGGAAATTGTGGTTAAAAAATATATATATATAGTAATGAAGCTAACGTGTGTAATATGTAATATGATTCCGTAAAGATTTGAGAAATTTACAAATAGTATCGAGACTGAAAATTTCCAAAGTATCCAATACTTCCCAAGTATTTCCAAGTATCATCCAAACGTTAAGATTCACTTCCAGAATGTTAACAAAATTAATAATATTATTATAAAATAATAATAATTATTATATAAATAAGTAGAACGTCCAGAAACTGTTACATCAACATTATGTCAACATATTATGGACATAAAAAAGTCTGATTTTTTAAATGTTTTCAAAAAGTCTCAAAAATCTATATCAAAATAGTTTCAGAATATTGCTCAATTAAAAAATAATGCTGAAAACTCACAATTTAAACAACTTAAGAAGATTAACTCTAAACAGTGGAATTAGTAATAATAATAACAAAATATTATTTTTAGAAAAAAAAACAATAATAATTACTTTGTAAATATAAACAATTTTGTAAATTTAGATAACTAAATAATTTGTTATCTTTGTGCAAAAGTGTAAAAATAATGTAATTTTTGAAAATTATCAAATAAATGAATATGCAGTATTTTATAAATCAATATTTGGAATTGCCACATAAATAAATACGAAATTACATAATCAATTTTAATGAATTTTTGATAGCATATTAATCAATAACCTGGCTTTCAAATTCCGTAAGCAGTTTTAAGAAAAATCGAAGCACAAAAAAATTACATGGCATTAGGTAACACAGTGCTGGAGATCCTATGCTAGGTCAAGCGACGAACCCAATTACCATTATTTATTTTATGTAATTTGCACCGAATGGTAAAATGTTTTAGTTTATGCAAAGATTTAAGGTATTTAAATATCGAATTGCCAACCTTTTTGGATGGACCTCGCTGGTAAAAATAATATAAGTTGGTCATTTCAGCCAAAGTACAAATTTGATTATCAGTGACGAAGTCAGTGCTTAATGGGCGAGTGAATTAGATCAAGATAATTTTATCCATTGGCTGATAATTTGTTATTTTTGTACAAAACTGTAAAAAAGATGTGATTTTTGCAAATTATCTCGTGTGCCAGCGAGTAAAAAAAGTATTTTTTAAAGATAGTTCTATCGTAGAACGATATCTTCGTTCGAGGCTGCGCAAATTTCACAGTTTGAGACAACATAATTCCAGCAGCTTGATGTGATGTGATCATGTGATGTGATCATATGATGTGATGTGAACATGAGATGTGATCATGTGATGTGATGCTTGTTGTGATGTGAAATCAATAGAAAACCAGAAATAACAAAAATCAATCAGAAGCACTCAGCAAATATCTAAAATTATAGCAATCTGACAGTAATGTAAATTTGTTTAATTCAACTACCTGCTGTTTCATATGTGACAATCACTATATTTAGACAGAGCAATGGTTGATCCTCACATAATTCACTAATGTTAATTTTGCTAGTCTGGTGGTCACAGATACAGACTGTATAGAAGACGTAGATCAAAGTTGGAATTTTTAAATAGTATGTATATTGTTAATCAATGAATTAAATAAAAGCTCAAAAGCACAAAAAAAAAAAAATATATACATTGTGATTTTTAAGTTGGGATTTTTCTCGAAACTTGAAGTAATACGTGGACGCATTTTTAAAAGCTATAAGCTCCAAAAATACAATTTTTGCTTTACACATTTGTACCACAGTAAATTTACGTAAATTACGATTTTGGGTAACGTTGATCTTCCTCCATTATATTCTAAATCCAATTTTGCATAATCTACAAGGTCGTGTAATGTAACGTATTCATTTCTCTCGTGAAACCCATAAATTTTGTATAGTTTGTATAAACTATGTAAAGTGCATATTAGTGTGAATTCGTGCCGTATTTTGTCTTTCATGCAAATTGGGGTTTTGAAGACTCTGACCACTTTTATGTTTTTTTTTATTATATCAAATACAAACGTGGGGCTTATCTGGAAGTTACTTATGTTTTAAAAATGATATTATATTAAAATCAGATTTGGTATAGATTATCTTAAACACTCTTGCAACTTTTTCACAAATAAATTCTCTGTCTCTGTAATTTCCTGATAACAATTAACTATCCACAGTTTCTCTTTTGCAGAGAGTAATATTCTTGTCTTTTTTCTCCTATTTTATTAGCTTTACTAGCTTTATTAGCTTTTTATTAGCTATTTTATTAAGCTTTAAAAGTTTCGGGACGTAAGAAAATTAAATGACACAAAGGACTTGTCAAAATTTGAAATAATCATTTTAATATTGACGCCAAAATTAAATAGTTAAAATACACGGTTGGCTTTCCTATAATCTATTTAATAACTAGGAGGAGTAAGTCCCAAAATGCAATTTACACTGTAAAAACCAGAAAAATCACCAGATACCTTTGGCGGCAATTTTAAATTATTTCATTTGTATAATCACTAATTTTTTTTAACAAATCATATATAATATAATAGTTATGTACTATACAAGTGGGTGAAATAATGGATTGTCCATTCAAGTTTGACCCACGAGGCCCTCCGGGCCGAGTCATTTTTACTCAGTTTTTACCCAGTCGTAAAGCTACCCTACAAGCCTTCGAAAATGTGGACATTTCGAGGTTAGTTTTATTTATTTATTTCGCCTGAATGACCTTATTTTTGATTGCTGATATTGTAGGTTATCACTTGATTAACTATTGAAAAGATCAAGATTGGAACATAGCTGAGCTTGTACTGGGTTCAGAATGCATCATAATAATAAATGCAAAACTAACTATTAACACTGCGAACATAACTTCTGAAAAGGGCTGATTTTGTTTACTTGCAAAATTTCACGGGATAGTATGAAAATAAGACTGACAGTTGCAACTCGCTGACGCTTCGAATTGAGGTTATATGCGTTAAAAACGACGCTTTGGTGCTTTGTGAAATGGGCGTGCTTTCAGCCAATCACAGGTGTAAGTATTCGCGCGCCAAATTTGAATCGCTCCTCCTAGTTTTTAAATAGAGTATAGTAACATTATCAATAAAACGAACCCAATGGCACTTTGACAATTCATATCTAGAAGGAATTTAGTTTAGCAGTCGTATGTTCTGCTTGAGCAGGAATATCATCATCTCTCGTAGGAAATCTAAGTGTATTTTATTGTTATGTGTCGTATGTTTTAGTACTGTTATTTACTGAATCTAACGCTAATAGCCTGTGAAATTTAATTGAGTTACATTATTATATAATTAATAATAATAGCGTCGTAAATCCATAAGAGGATTTAATGCTGCAATTTGCACTTTCTACTAGGCAGGTTTGTCCGAGAAAACTAGAGGAGCCCCCTAATCAGAAATCGTTCACCGCAGATCGAGATCCTCCACATTTCCACACTCCAGAAAAACCTCGGGCCGGAGCAATTAAATAGAAAGCGAGAGGCTCACGCATAGAAATTTTTATTTCCGCGGAACGGCACGCAATTTTGTGCGGCCGAATTTTTCCATATAAATCACGACATGTGAGCCGTCGGCGAAGGAGCAATTTATTACAAATAGGACCTGTCTGCGACGCAAACCGGAAGCGCAGCGCGGAATGTCCGGAACACGTTTTGTAATAACAAGCGTTAGCAGTCAGTGTGTGAGTGGGTTACCTAATATCGATAGGAAACTTGATCCGTGTGATGTGAAAGCGGCGTAAAATGCGCAACCTTGCGCACTGTTCCTCTCACAATTATTGTTCTCTAATTGCTGCTTGTTGCCGATTTAAGACACTAAGATTATTTGGGGGCAGGAAATAAGAGTGCGTGATTGCGTAAGCGCTTGCGCAACTCGCTTATCTTCCGCATGGGTGTTGTGAAATTTTTTCGCCGCGCATTTCTAAACGATCTATCTTCGAGCCGCCCCCAAAATTTCCGATTCGAAAGCGCCCATTAGAGCAATCGAACTGCGCAACTAGTGTAATTATTTTGCGCAAGTCTGCAACGACACAAGTTAATGGCACGTCCGCTTCGTGACGCTCCTCAAACAATCAGTCTACCTTTAATTGGCTTAATAATGAAACTCGCAATGTATGTTTTCACGTATTTTTTTATAAGAAAATAAAACAGGTTAAGAAACAGTTTGGTACACGTCTTGAAAACTTAACTACTAGACATAAATAACAATAAACATATCTTAGAAATCAGGAGAAATGCACACATCACGTGTGGATCACATTGCGTTGGCTATCAGTGGTGGTGGTGATAGTCGTGGTGCTCCACGTGCTCTTCGTGCCCGTGGTAACCACCCTGCTCCTCATGTCCACCGTCGTGGTGCTCGTAGTGCTCGTGGTGGTCGTGCACGGGCACGTGGATCGGCACTTTGACTGGGTAGGGCACGTGCTTCTCCACTTGCACCGGGACGTGCTTGGTCACCTCGAAGGGCACCGGCCTGTCCACTGGTACCTTGACTGAGTACGGCACCAGCTTCTCGATGTGCACGGGCACCTCCTTGATGACCGGGAACGGCTTTGGGACGGGCACCTGGACGGGCACCGGGTATGGCTTGTCCACGTGGTACGGCACCGGCCTCTCCACGTGCACCTTGACTGGGTACGGTACTATCTTCTCCACGGGCACTGGGATCTTCTTGATTACGTGCACGGGGTATGGTTTGGGTACGTGCACTGGGTACGGCCTGTCCACGTGAACCTTGACGGGCACTGGGATGTTCTTAATGACTGGGTATGGGTGGGGTACATGGACGGGTACCTTGACTGGTACTGGGATGTGCTTTTCTACTGGGTACGGAGCCGGGACTGGGACTTTAACGGGGTACGGTACCACCTTTTCAACTGGGTAGGGTTGAGGAACAAACACTTTAACAGGATAAGGTTTATCTACGTACACTTTAACGGGGTAAGGTACTTTCTTTTCAACGGGGTAGGGATGGGGTACAGGTACAGGGACCTTGACAGGTACTTTGAAAGGTACATGCACATGTTTCTCAACTGGATAAGGTTGCGGTACATGAACTTTAACGGGATAATGCACATGCTTCGTTACTGGTACATGAACGTGCTTAACTACAGGATAAGGTTGTGGAATTCCCTTGTAATACGTGATGGTCTTCTCTACGTCCGTCTTATGCCCTAAGTCAATAGGTGCATAGTGGTGTTGGTGATCAGATTTTTCTTGCCATCCTCCTAGTGATATACCACCTTCGACTCCGTGGCCGCCCTGCCCTACGTGGTACCCGTTATCGAAGTCTCCTCCATAGCCGTATCCCAGATCTAATAATCCGCGCTTCGCTTGCTTCTTTTCGCCGGCATCTGCAGCCTTCTTCTCCTCCGCCTTAGCGCCAAACGCTACAGCAGCAAGGACTAAGACTGCGAAACACAGCTGAAAAATAAAAACAAATCGGCATTAAAAACGATAATCCTCAGTTCAACGGCACACTATAAATGTTTCACTTATGTAAATGTGTCTTTCACTCGCACTCACCAGAGGCTTCATAGCGGGAATGTATGAATTTCTCCGAGTTCAAGAACTGAACTGCCCGATGTCGACTTGTCTTCGCCGTCTTTTATACCTCCACATCACTTTCGCCAATTTTAAAAGTCACATATTATTTTGTATCCTTACATAAAATTATCCAACATACGGTGGTCAACTAGGCCAGAAAGTGTACCATCGAATTTCTTTAATTAATTAAGTCCCCACTCTGTGTTTAGTGTCTAATTAGACGACAGGAAGTTAGCCGGCTCTTGCTGTTTATCACAAACCAGCTCGACAGGCGAACGCCGGATTTTGAACGCATTGTCGCCATATTAGAAACTAATAACGTATTGTTATGTAAACTATTAATTGCAAATTATTAAGTTTCTCTTAGTTTTTTCACAAAATAGTGACATTTTTAATCTGTTTCTCTGGAAATTATTTAGTATCAATTAATTTCAGAAATGTAGAACACAGTTTTAATTTGCAGTTTTTATACCTAATGTAAATATTTTTCATAAAAATAGGCATGTTTTTATCAGAAATTCTAAAATCTAAATTAGAAAAAATCACATTAATTTGTATCCAATTTTACATAACATTTATTACAATTAAATTAATGTGGAAAACTGAATAATTAAGTCATTGTTTCTCTGGAAATTATTTAGTACCAATTAATTTCAAAAATGTGGAACACATATGTCTTCTTTTTAATTGGCAGTTTTAATAACTAGTGTAAATATTTTTCATATAAAAAGGGGATTTCTTTATCAGAAATTCTAAAATCTACATTAGAAAAAATCACATTAATTTGTATCCAATTGTACGTATAACATTTATTACCAATTAATTTTAATAATAAAAAATGAATTTATCTTCAATTTAACTATTATTAGCAAAATTCTTGTAAATATTTTAGCAGGTAATATTTTACTACACAACAACATATATTTTCAGGGTTAAAATTGTATTTTGAATTTGAAATATTTCAATTTATTTGTCTAAAAATTATTATTTCCAATCGTTTTGGTAATCTGAAATACATTTATCTAGGCTTGCTAATGAAATCGTATTCTATAAATTTTTTTTAGAAAAATATAATTTTTTTGTGAAATTAGTTTATTACCGATCCAGAATAATATCAGTTATGTGTATTTGCAATTTTCTTATCATGTGCATTGATGTCTTGCTAATATGTTTCTTAAAAATCATACTACTTTTTTTAAAATTCTTTCAAACTTATTAACTTATTACCAATAAATAAAATCATTACCGATTCAGAATAATATTAATAATGTTTACTTGCAATTTTCTTATCTACATTGATGTCTTACTAATATGTTTGATAAAAAGCAGCGATTTTTGCAATATATTTCTTCCCTCTTCTTGTATTTCTTTGAAACGTCAGTATTTATTACATTTAAATTAATGTGGAACACTGAATAATTAAGTCATTGTTTCTCTGGAAATTATTTAGTATCAATTAATTTCAGAAATGTAGAGCACATATGTCTTCTTTTTAATTAGCAGCTTTAATAACTAATGTTACATATTATTCATAAAAAAAGGGGGATTTTTTGTCAGAAATTCTAAAATCTACATTAGAAAAAATCACATTCACTTATATCCATTTATACAAGTATCCTTTATTACCAATTAATTTTAATAATTAAAAATGAATTTATCTTCAATTTAATTATTATTAACAGTCATTATTGTAAATATATTAGTAGGTAATATTTTACAACACAACAAAATATGTATTTTAGGGCAAAAATTTTATGTTGAATTTGAAATATTTTTATTTATTAGTCTAAAAATTATTATTGTCAATCGATTTTGGTAATCTAGAATAAATTTATTTGGCTTGCTAATACTATCGGATTCTTGATAACTTTTTTTATACAAAATACAATTTTTTATTCTGCGAAATAAGTTTATTATCTGTTCAGAATAATATCAGTTATGTTTATTTGCAATTTCCTTATAATGTGCATCGATTTCTTGCTAATATATTTCTTAAAAAACAGTTTGTTTTAATTATTTGAAAGTTGTTTACTTATTATCAATAAATTAAATCATTACCAATTCAGAAAATTATTATTGTCAATCGATTTTTGGAATCTGGAACAATTTTACTTGGCTTGCTGATACTATCGTATTTTTTGATAACTTTTTTATACAAAATACTATTTTTTATTGTGTGAAATCAGTTTATTATCGATTCAGAATAATATCAGTTATGTTTATTTGCAATTTTCTTATCGTGTGCATCGATTTCTTGCTAATATGTTTCTTAAAAAAACAGTTGTTTTTAATTCTTTCAAACTTATTTACTTATTACCAATAAATTAAATCATTACCAATTCAGAGTAATATTAATTATATTTACCTGCAACTTTCTTATTTACATTGATTTCTTACTAATATGTTTGATAAAATGTTTGATGACTTATTATACAATTAAAATAAATTTTGTTTGTAATTTTTATGAGTAACTTAAGTATTTATTACAATTAAATTAAATTAATGTGGAATAATTGATAATAAAGTCATTGTTGTGTCACGCGTTTTGTGAAACATGATTTTGATTAAATTATTTTAAAATTGTCAAAAAATTAAATTATACAGGGTGGCCCAAATGGTAGCCATTTGAAAATAACAAAATTGTATCGTTTCAGAATACCCTGTGTATTCCACGTGACACAAATTATTGCGTATCTTTGGCACATTGCTTGGGTCTTGCATGCCCAGATTCTTTCATTGATATCTTATAATAAGGTTTTTTTTAATTTTGTTCCATGTCCATGATTTTTCCTTAATTTGAATAAAATGTGAATAACTTGCCATCGTTGCATCTGACCACTAAACATATAAATGATTTGTACTTGCCAATGTTGCATCTGATCTCTATATATACAGGGTGTCTAAAAATTGACGCCCGTGCCTTTGGGATTGCATTCATGGGGCTAAAACAAATTGAAAATTAAGAGTGGAAAATTTTTAGTTTGTCCCTCGTTATAGAGTTATTGAAAAAAATGTAAACAATAACTTTTTCGACCACTACTCAAAACACGATTTGGATTCATTAATTTTGTCAAATCTAGAGACATAACTGCCGGTTTTTACAATTAGTTTGACAGATGTGGACAATATCTTGTTTTTTAATTCATCTTGTTTAATATTATTAATTACTATACGATTTTGATTTATTCTCTTTGTCAAATCTAGAGACAGAACTATCAGATTTGACATTTGGTTTGATTGATGTGTACAATATCTGGTTTATTAATTCATATTGTTTAATATCATTAGTTAGTACACGATTTAGATGTATTCTCTTTGTCAAATCTAGAGATATAACGTCAGATGTGACAATTAGTTTGATAGATGTGGGCAATATCTTATTTTTTTAATATTATTAGTTAGTACACGATTTTGATTCATTAATTTTGTCAAATCTAGAGACATAACTGCCAGATTTGACAATTAGTTTGACAGATGTGGACAATATCTCGTTTTTTAATTATTATTTGTTATTTGTTTTTTAATATTATTTGTTACTACACGATTTTGATTTATTCTCTTTGTCAAATCTAGAAACATATCTATCAAATTTGACTATCTGTTTGACAGATGTGGGCAATATCTTGTTTTTTAATTGATCTTGTTTAATATCATTAGTTAGTACACGATTTAGATTTATTCTCTTTGTCAAATCTAGAGATATAACTGTCAGACGTGACAATTAGTTCGACAGATGTATACAGTATCTTGTTTTTTTTAAATATTATTAGTTAGTACACGATTTTGATTTATTCATTTTGTCAAATCTAGAGACATAACTGCCATATTTGACAATTAGTTTGACAGATGTGGACAATATCATGTTTTTTAATTATTATTTGTTATTTGTTTTTTAATATTATCAGTAAGTACACGATTTTGATTTATTCTCTTTGTCAAATCTAGACACATAACTATCAGATTTGACTATTAGTTTGACAGTTGTGGACAATATCTTGTTTTTTAATTCATCTTGTTTAATATCATTGGATAGTACACGATTTAGATTTATTCTCTTTGTCAAATCTAGAGATATAACGTCCGATGTGACAATTAGTTTGACAGATGTGGACAATATTTTGTTTTTTAATATTATTAGTTAGTACATGATTTTGATTCATTCATTTTGTCAAATCTAGATACATAACTGCCAGATTTGACAATAGTTTGCCAGATGTGGTCAATATCTCGTTTTTTAATTATTATTTGTCATTTGTTTTTTAATATTATTAGTTAGTACACGATTTTGATTTATTCTCTTTGTTAAATCTAGAGACATTACTATCAAATTTGACAATCTGTTTGACAGATGTGGGCAATATCTTGTTTTTTAATTGATCTTGTTTAATATCATTAGTGAGTACACGATTTAGATGTATTCTCTTTGTCAAATCTAGAGATATAACGTCAGATTTGACAAATAGTTTGACAGATGTGGACAATATCTTGTTTTTTAATTCATCTTCCTTAATATCATTACATAGTACACGATTTAGATTTATTCTATTCGTCAAATCTAGAGATATAATTGTCAGATTTGACAATTAGTTTAACAGAAGTGGACAATATCTTGTTTTATAAAAATATTATTATGAAACATGAAACATGAAACAGATTCTAAAAATGAAAGAATATACAGAGTGATACATTTAAAAAAGAGACAAAATATTGTGTCCTGGGTTTATGGTGTACACACTGTACACTCGAAAATAATTTAAAAGGTACACATCAAGTGCCCAATAACTTCCAATCAGATTTTTTCTTCAATTTTCATTAGTTTAGCAGCAATGGTTCGAGTGAGGATACTTGGGCCACCCTGTATTTCATTTATGTTAGTTGTGAATTAAAGAATTAATACTCATATTTTTTTCAGACACTAATTGAGTTTGTTTCAATGTATGTATAATATATTAATTATTTAGGCACGTCTCACATTAAAATACGTATTTCCGTATATCAAACAAGATATTTCAAATTTTATATAACATATAGGAAGAGAAACGTGTTCAAATATCGTAAAAGGAAGTTGAACAGACGATAAAGCCAGAAAATCTGGAGTTGAAATGAGATCGTGTGATGTAAAATTATGTGGAGCAAAAACTGGAATCAATATGATGATGCAAGAGTTTTGTAACGGTAATATGTAATTTGTATCAGTTTTCAATAACAAATAATTATTTTTAATTCTCAGCGGAGCGATGTAAAACCTTTCGAAAAATATTTATATTGGCAAATTATTATTCTAATTAAACATTCCAAGGAGTTCAATATGTTTTAAGATGCGTAAAACGTTTGGTTAGGTCAAGCGTTTATAATTTATTTATTACTTATTACATTATATTACATTACATTACATGTGTTTGCGATTTATGAGTTGTTTTGATAAGAGAGTGATATAGATATTATTTCAGTGAATTGATTAATAATGTATATATATAAAACATCTGTATCTTAAACGATTGAGTTCGATAATTTCTATTAATATCAAATAATAAGATTATAAATTATAAATATGAAAGCGATTTTAAGAGAAATGTTTAAGCTGATGGAAAATGGTCTATTATAATTAATTCAGTAGACGTCTTTTCTGCAAGACTCCAGGGCATATAAAAGTTTTCTTAAATATAATTCTTAAAATACATCAACTGTTGATAAAAAACTATAATATTCTGAGTTGATTGAATAAAATTATCTGAACAGCAATTAAAGTGACAAATAGATGAATATTTATTAGGAATAAAATAAGTTTGAGAGGTATACTCTTACAATTGCAGGTTGGTCTTCAAATTCAATTTATTCTTATGATAGATCTGTAACCGAAAATTTTCATAAAAAATGTGCTATATTTGTGCCAAAAATGTGGTCAAAGCAGTTAGCACACCCATTACACACGTTTGCAACTTTACTACACGACTTCCACATAAAATTAGTTTAATTGTCACGATCACTTTCTACTTGCGCAAATGAATAAAATATGCAATTATTATTCATAAAAATCAGGTCTAAAATACGATAAACGCCTTCCGTTTTCTGGACAGTTAAACGCACCATTTGGTTTGTAAATAGAAGCACGTTAGAAGTCAGTGTCAAGAATTCTTCGAGGAGAGGCAGCTGAAATTTCACCGCGCTCTGTTTCGAATGCCAACTAAGAAATCGATGATCATTCGATAACGTGTGCAGTGATTTCTCTATTGATAGCCAGTAAAATGGCACGTAGGCTATTCAAAAGCTGAAATAAAAATTTAATGGCCGTGCAGTTAAATGTTATTGCAAATTTTTATGAACATGAAAGTTCGCGGTTTTTGAAACACCCTATTCATTATTTATATTTATAGCTTACATAGTGCAGAGGGGCAACAATTAATAAATCAATCAAAATAAAATAAAATGGATCACTTTATTTAAGTTACAATAGTTACATAATAATAAATCAGAAAACAAAAAAAGTGTAATAATTATTATACAATGTAAGTTTCAAATCTTACTGTAATCAATGCAAATTATTTTTAGAGTTTGGTGCTATCAATGATATAATACATTTGTACTCTTAGGATCGCTCTCTCCATCCACTGATAAAATAGGAGATGATTATCCACTGGCTTCAGATGCCTGAAAGAAGATTAAAACAGTATTGGCTAAGAAATTTGTTATTCCCTTGATAATATTCAACCTTAATTTTCGAAAAACTGGCATTAAATTGTAAAAAAAATAGGCATTTGACTTTCTCAATTTTCCATAGAACAATATAAATATGAAAATATAATAACTAAAAATAATGCCTGTTATAATTTGAGAAGTTCATAACCAACAATCAGAACTGAACCAAATCTTCATCTGTAAGCCTGTTTCAGCCTTAAACCGTAAAAGAAAAAATAAAGGCATAAGGCAACTCAATTTTCCATAGAACAATATAAGTATAAAAATATGAAACGACTGAAAAATAATGAATATTATATTTTGAAGAGAATAATCTGAACTGAACCAAATGCACTGCAAGCCAATCTTAACACTTTCGCAGAAAACCCGTTGCTAATATTTTGAGGAGAATGGAAAACTTTAGGCACACACATAGCAAAAATGTTCGCCCAGAGAAGCCCCAACAATATAAGACACTACATCCTTTTGTCAGCATTATTATATGCGTATTGTTGAGGGCGTCGATGAGTGTTAAAAACAAACGTCCGATATATCACCTCCGGGAGAAAATTGTAAGTTTGCAGTTTCTACTTTTTGAAAGCAGTTTGAACAATTGCCTGCTAATTAACGGGGAAGCGTCCCGTACAATGGCCAATTAATTCGTGACCACTTCTGGCCATTAAAGAGTTCCGCTATACATTTCGTCCTGGGTCGAGAGCAATCACGGCGGCTAATCACTTTAAAATGATGAATTGCGATATAACGAGCGATAAGAGTTAGCGACAATTAGCGAGGATCACAGCGATGACACTCGTAATTTTATTAGGCCGGTGTTGGATTTTGTCATTGGCAGTATCACTGTATCAGATTGTAGTGAATTGGCCCAGAGATTGTGAATTGCCATGCAGAGTTTAACTATTTTTTCTTTTTTTGATAAAGTGATAATAACTTTAATAGCGAGGACACAAAGTGAATTTTTCTCATAAAACCCCTACAACGAATTCCAATAATAGCTATTTAAGTACATAAGTATATGTACTATAGCTATATGTACATAGTACATATGATGATTTTGATGTATTTTATGTTCCTAGAATTCATGTGAATTTTGACTAATTCCTAGAAATTTTCAGCTTCATGTTCATTTTTTTAAGAATATTTCTCATTTCGTCAAATTTTCTTCATCAAATTTGCATTTTGCAAGACTGGATGTTTGGAATATCCGGTTGTATCCAACATTAAGCATCCAACATCCAACTTTAAGCGACGAAGTGCCTTGGCATGACAACAATTTTATATTACAATATTCTGAAAATTATTTGTTGTTTCCTTGAATACGCTTCTAGAAATTTTCAGCATTTTTTGCAAGTTTATTTATATATCATATTTGTCATATTCTATAATTTCAGTAGAATTTATGATTCTTATTGTCCAAAAATATTAAAACATTGCTCAAAAGCAGGGTTACTGTAATTTAAATCAATTGATTTGAAATCAATAATGATTTCTTTAAATATTGATTTTTGATTTTTTTTTAAATCATGATTTATTCCAATCCTGCTAAAAAATATAAATATTTTAAATATCATGATTATTTACTTTTGCTGAATATTTGATTCAACTTTTTTAATCTTCCAGAATTGTTGTAAGATATCTGAATCCTTAAGGAATCATTTGCATTTTTATTATTTAAGATATTGGAATTTTTAAAAATCTTGAAGAATTTCTATCATTTAATGTTATGAAAACTAATTGACGTTTTCTGAAAATGGCAAAGCAATTTTCGGGAAATGATAATTTTATATTTATTATCCCAGAATTGTAGTAAATATTTGCTAATACTTTACGCACTTATCTTAAATGTACCTAATGTACCTTAAAAATAAACTCATGAAGATTTCTGGAAACAACGCAAACAATATTTATTTTCTTATTGATTATTCATACTTATTAATATAGAGAGAAAGTTATGCCGTGCCCACATTAGATTTATTAAACAAGCTACTATTGACTCGCAACTGCAGTTGTATTCGTAAATGGGTCAGTTACTGAAATTATCTGTAGACAGTTATTTTTACTTAGTTATAAGTAAACGTAGTTACAGTTATAATTACGAATTTACTGTCCAGTCGTGGACAATTAAAATAGTTAAACTTCGTAGTTTTTTGTGTCATCTTCCATGCCCTTATTCCACTTAATTGGGGCGACTTTTCACGTGCAAAGTCCCAATTTTCCTATGTCCTTTGCAGTTTCTTTGATGTCTGTCACGTAATATAAGGGCAGGCTAAAATATAGCTTTTCTGTACATTATATCTCCCAAGCCGTTAAAAATGCTATAAAGGGGCTATTATTATGTAATTTGTAAAATGTAATTATTAAACAGTTTCTTCAAGTCTCTTTAGGACATTATAATTTTACTGCAAATAGGTGAAGATTCGAGAAGAATTCAGAAAGTTTTTTGATAAAATTGGAATTATTCATACTAAGTATAATGATTTCCCAGAATAATTTGTCCTGCATAATGATATTACTTCTTAAATTTACCACTGATTTGCCCTCATTTCAAGGATAAATTACGATAAATTGAAACAGATTATTCCAGAATTAGAAACTTTTGTACGAAAGTTTCTTTCAGAAATTACAATTTAATAAAAAAATGGTCAAGATATAAGATGAATTTAGAAAGTTTCTTGATAAAATTGTAAAAAAATATGCTAACTATAATCATTTAGGATAAATTGAAAACTATTCCTTGAAATGAGGGCAAATCAATGGCAAATTTAAGAAGTAATATCATTATTCAGAACAAACTGAAGCAATTTTCTGGAAATGTAATGTATGGTAATTATTAAAAAGTTTATTCAAGAAATTCTAATTTTACTGCAAATAAGTGAAGATTCAAGACGAATTCAGAAAGTTTTTTGATAAAATTGGAATGATTCATACTAAGTATCATGACTTATGATAAATTGAAAAGGACTCTTCCAAAATTAGACAAGTTTGTACGAAATTAATGAAGTTTCTTTCAGAAATTCAAATTTAATAAAAAAATTGGCAAGGTGGAAGGTGATCTCAGAAAGTTTCTTGATAAAATTGAACCAAAATTATGCTAAATATAATCATTTAGAATAAATTGAAAACTATTCCTTGAAATTTGAGCAAATCAATGGTAAATTTAAGAAGTAATATCATTATACAGGAGAAATTGAAGCAATTTTCTGGAAATGTAATATAATGTAATTAGTAGACAGTTTATTCAAGAAATTATAATTTTACAGGAAATAGGTGAAGATTCGAGACGAATTCAGAAAGTTTCGTCATAAAATTGGAATGATTCATACTAAGCATCATGATTTACGATAAATTGAAACGGACTCTTCCAAAATTCGACAATTTTGTACGAAATTTACGAAGTTTCTTTCAGAAATTACAATTTAATTAAAAAATGGTCAAGATGTAAGATGAACTAAGAAAGTTTCTTAATAAAATTGAAAAAAAATATAATCATTTAGGATAAATTGAAAAATGTTTCTTGAAATTAGGGCAAATCAATGGTAAATTTAAGAAGTAATATCATTATTCAGGACAAATTAAAGCAATTTTCTGGAAATGTAATGTAATGTAATTATTAAACAGTTTAATCAAGAAATTATAATTTTACTGAAAATAAGTGAAGATTCGAGACGAATTTAGAAAGTTTTTTGATAAAATTGAAAAAAAATTATGCTAACTATAATCATTTAGGATTAATTGAAAAATACTCCTTCAAATTAGGACAAATCAATGGAAAATTTAATAAGTTTTTTGCAGAAATTAAACTTTCATAGCAAAATTCGCAAAAACTTAAGACGAAATCCCATATCTTATTGATAACATTTTCCAGAGTCAAGCTAAATATCCTGATGAGGGAAAAAAAATCACAATGTGAAAAATAATGCTAAATTTATGATGTCTTTTCCAGAAGATTTTCAAAATTTAAATGGAAATTGTTGAAAATTTTTCTTCCTTCCAACCTCTTTCAAAATTAGAAAATTTTGTATGAAATATACTAAGTTACTTTCAGAAATTACAATTTAATAAAAAAATGGTGAATATATAAAATGAATTAAGAAAGTTTCTTAAAAACATTATGCTAACTATCATCACTTAGGATAAATTGAAAAATATTCCTTGAAATCAGGGCAAACTAATGGTAAATTTAAGAAGTTTCTTTAAGAAATTTAACTTTGATAGCAAAATTCGCAAAAATTCAAGATGATTTTCATTTTCATCACATATTTTCTTGATAAAATTTTCAAGAGTCAAGCTAAATATCCTGATGTAGGAAAAAATATAAAATATTTTTTCACAATTTGAAAAGTAATGCTAGATTTTTGATGTCTTTTCCAGAAGATTTTCGAAATTTCAATGAAAATTGTTGAAAATTTCTTTTCCTAGCATAAATTTAAGATGTCTTTTCCAGAAGATTTTCAAAATTTCAATGGAAATTGGTGAAAATTTCTCTTCCTTCCAAACTCTTTCAAAATTAGAAAATTTTGTACGAAATTTACTAAGTTACTTTCAGAAATTACAATTTAATAAAAAAAATGGTGAAGATATAAAATGAATTAAGAAACTTTCGTGAAAAAATTATGTTAACTATCATCATGTAGGATAAATTGAAAAATATTCCTTGAAATTAGGGCAAATTAATGGTAAATTTTAAAAGTAATATCATTTTCAGGACAAATTGAAGCAGTTTTCTGGAAATGTGATGTAATGTAATTATTAAACAGTTTATTCAAGAAATTATAATTTTAAAGCAAATAGGTTAAGATTCAAGACAAATTCAGAAAGTTTCTTGATAAAATTGGAATGATTCATACTAAGTATTATGATTTATGATAAATTGAAAAGGACTCTTCCCAAATTAGATAATTTTGTACGAAATTTAGGAAGTTTCTCTCTGAAATTACAATTTATTAAAAAAAAATGGTCAAGATATGACATGAATTCAAGAAGTTTCTTGAAAAAATTGATAAAAAAATGATGGTATCTATCACCATTTAGGATAAATTGAAAAATATCCCTTGAAATTAGGACAAATCAATGGTATACTTAATACGTTTCTTGCAGAAATTAAACTTTCATAGCAAAATTCGCAAAAACTCAAGACGAAATCACATATTTTCTTGATAAAATTTTCCAGAGTCAAGCTAAACATCCTGATGTAGGAAAAAATATAAAATATTTTTTCATAATTTGAAAATTAATGCTTGATTTATGATGTCTTTTCCAGAAGACATTTTCAGAAGAAAATTGTTGAAAATTTCCTTTCCTAGCATAAATTTATGATGTCTTTTCCAGATGATTTTCAAAATTTCAATGGAAATTGCTGAAAATGTCTCTTCCTTCCAAACTCTTTCAAAATTAGAACATTTTGTACGAAATTTACTATAAATTGTAAATTTAAGAAGTTTCTTTAAGAAATTTAACTTTGATAGCAAAATTCGCGAAAATTCAAGACGATTTTCATTTTCATCACATATTTTCTTAATAAAATTTTCAAGATTCATGCTTAATATCTAGAAGTGGGATAAATTATAAAATATTATTTCACAATTTGAAAATTAATGCTAAATTGCTAATTTAATGCTAAATCTGGAAGTCTCTGCCTGAAGATTTTTAAAATTTCAACGAAAATTGGTGAAAATTCAAGACGCGTTTAAAAAATGTCTGTATTAAATTAAAAAGATTTATGCCAAATATCATTATTTAGGACAAATTGAAAACTATTTCTTGAAGAATAGACAAACCAATGGTAATTTTATAATTGAGATAATTGATATAGATAGAACTTTTTTGATTTTAGATTTTTGTGTCTATCAGTTTTTAGCATTCGGGTGCAATGCAGACTGATACATTTTTTTACTATACGAATAGGTAGAAAAATAAAACTGTTAAAATTAATTATCGATTTACAAAAAAATCTTATAACAATTTAATACGTTTTAACGAAATTACAATTTAATAAAAAAAATTGTCAAGATGTAAGATAAATTTAGAAAGTTTCTTGATACAATTGAAAAAAAAAATATGCTAACTATCATCATTTAGGATAAATTGAAAAATATTTCTTGAAATTAAGGCAAATCAATGGTAAGTTTATGAAGTTTCTTGCAGAAATTAAACGAAAAAATTCAAGACGAAATCACATATTTCCTTGATAAAATTTCCAAGATACGTGCTAAATATTTTGATATGGGATAAATAAAATATTGTGCTAATAAAATGCTAAATTTATGAAGTCTCTTCTAGAAGATTTTTACAAATTTCAACGAAAATTGGTGAAAATTCAAGGCGAAAAATGTCTGTATTAAATTGGAAAGATTCATGCTAAATATCATTATTTAACCATTTATAGCCAATGGTAAATTTTATTTGTTCTAAATTAGACAAGCCAATGGTAAATTTATAGCTTTTTCCGGAAGTTAAAATTTTGCAGAAATTTGGTGTAGATTGAACTTTTTGATTTTTTGATTTTTGTTTCTATCAGTTTATAGCAATCAGGTGCAATGCACACTGATATTATTTTTACTACATGAATAGGTAGAATAAAATGGATAAAATTAATTATCGATTTACACAATGTAATACGTTCTATTTTTGTTCATTTTTTTAATTTTCTGGTATTCTTTCATTTTTTGGGGTTGAATTCAATTGCAGTAAAATCTGATTCATTTGTTCTGATTATATTTTGTTCTTGAACCAAAACTGATTTAAAAAAACGATATTTTTATTATAGTTTCATATATGTAGGAAGAAAACAATAAAAAATATATTTTTATATATTTAATAAGTATATTTTGTAAATAATTTTCCTATTTAATTCCAGTAGGTTTGTTTGTTATTGTTACGAATTAACGACAGCATATTCCTTAAAAATAAACTCTTTATACTTAAAATTAATTATGAATTAATAGTTTTTTCTATATATCTTAATGATATGTGAAATAATTGAGTGAGTGAATAATTGAGAGTGAATAATTTGCAATACGAGTTCAATTTTTGTAAACAATATTTCCATTGAAGCTTCACTGCAGTTTTGTGCGATAAATAAACTTTGAATAAATTCTAGTTTTTAATACGAATGTATGTTTACTGTCCTACTGACATAGATATCTTTTTTGGTAATAATAAAATGTTTTTGTTATAAGAACATCGTATGAGTTTGATGTTAAAACTACATAAATATTAGGTATGGATTTAGTCAAGTGACTATACTGTAGAAATAAAACATCATTAGTTATCACGTAAATCTTTTTTTTAATTATAAAACATAAATAAGATTAAACAAGAACAGACAGGGGTAGAAAAATTTGGCATGAGACTCGGAGTCGTTCGGCTTCACGCCCTTTTATGCACGGAGAAATGAAAAGAGGCACACACAGTGTGGATCACAATAAATATACTCAATAATGTCCGTAGTGCCCTTGGTGGTGTCCGTCGTGGTGCTCGTAGTGCTCGTGGTGGTCGTGCACGTGCACAGGTATGGGAACCTTGACTGGGTACGGCACGTGCTTCTCCACCTGGACGGGGACGTGCTTGATGATCTCGACGGGGTACGGCCTGTCGACGGGCACCTTAACCGGGTACGGCACGGGCCTCTCGACGTGCACGGGCACCTGCTTGTACACGGGGAAGGGTTGCGGCACGGGCACCTTCACGGGGACGGGGTACGGCCGGTCCACGGGGTAGGGTACTGGCCTGTCTACGTGCACCTTGACTGGGTACGGTACGGGTTTCTCTACTGGGTATGGGATTTTCTTTTCGATGTGCACTGGATAGGGTTGGGGTACGTGGACGGGGTATGGCCTGTCGACTGGTACTTTTACGGGGTACGGCACTTGCTTGTAGACTGGGTATGGTTGCGGTACGTGTACTGGTACTTTGACGGGGTAAGGTACTGGTTTTTCAACGGGGTAGGGTTGTGGCACAGGTACTTTGACTGGGTATGGTACGTGCTTGGTTACTGGGTAGGGTTGTGGGACGTATACTTTGACGGGGTATGGTTTGTCTACGTATACTTTAACGGGGTATGGTACCTTCTTTTCAACGGCGTAGGGTTGTGGCACGGGTACTGGTACTTTGACGGCTACTTTGACTGGGTATGGGACGTGTTTTTCTACTGGGTAGGGTTGTGGTACTGGTACCTTAACGGGGTACGGGATGTGTTTCACGACTGGCACTGGGATGTGCTTCTCCACTGGGTAGGGTTGCGGGATTCCCTTGTAGTAGGTGATTATTTTTTCAACTTCGGTGGAGTGCCCTAGGTTAATTGGGCCGTAGTGATGACCGTGTCCATGTCCATGTCCACCTCCACCGAAACCGCCCAAGCTAATGCCCAAACCCTGGTGTCCTCCATGTCCGCCGATGCCTACGTGGTAACCATTGTCGAAGTCGCCCCCATAGCCGTAACCCAGATCCAGGAGTCCACGCTTCGCCTGCTTCTTCTCGCCATCGTCACTTGCTTTCTTCTCCTCTGCCTTAGCTCCTAGAGCTACTGCAGCAAGGACTAAGATTGCAAAACACAGCTGAAAGCAAAAACAGAGATTAGAACGCGTGCACCACCAGGTGTTCCACAGGGGGTTGCAGTAGTAATCCAAGTATTGTGCGGACACTGATATTCACTATTCGCACGCACTCACCAATGGCTTCATAGCTGTTGGTATGAATTTCTCCGAGTTCAAGAACTGAACTGCTTAATGTTCAGGTGTCTTCGGTGCTTTTTATACCTCCACATCACTTTCGCTGTTTCGACCCGCCACCAGGTCTCTCACGTTACATTATCTAATAGTGTGCATACACCGTAAAGCCCGTCAAGTATACGGAGCTGCTGCAATTTTCAGCCGTCCACTCGCGTGTTTTAGCCGGCCTATTGGGACACATTTGCGTTTCAAAACATCGCTGCCCTTTAAGAAAAAATAGACGCAACTCGTATTAATCGCGTGAAAATGCAAAGGCGATCGCAATTTGCATACGCAGATACATTAAAAGCAGTACGTTCACTTGTGTATTTATAGCCCGATTTTTATGTTTTCAGTAACCTGATGGAGAAAGGATCCTCGCTGCCCTGGACCGACGTGCTCTATCAAGCAACAGGCGAGAGCAGATTAAGCGGAAGTGCCCTGAGGGAGTACTTCCGGCCACTGGAAGATTGGCTCAGGAACGAGAACCTTCGCACGCAGGAATATGTGGGCTGGCTTTACGACGGCGATTACTGCAAGCAGAGCATCGAAACGGCAGGCCTGCAAGTTTACGGCGGATTTTACAACAACGCGAATACAATCCACGTATCAATAATCCTGTTAACATTCATACTAGCCATACAATTTCGTATTTCCCATCGCAACGGGACGTGATATATTCGGAATTCCGAGAACGTGTAGTCCACTTCCTGCCTAATTTCAATTTCAAATAAGCTTACTTAATCTAGAATACATTTTTTTTACTAATCCAAACATTTTTATGCAGTAGGTTTGTTTATAGTCGGAGAAAGTTTTTATCATATTTATGTTATGATGCGATTAATTTATACCGAGCGTTTTTGTATTTTAATAAAATTTATCCAAGCTACAACGACTCCTTGCAAAACCCCACTTTTCGCAATAGCAGCAATTAAAATTAGATTCGCCAAGTGCGCAGTCTTATTAACAAATTAATTGCCGGCCGTGCCCCAAGGTTGCAGCTTTCATTAGAATTATTTCAGGCATTGTTTTACACCAGACATTATATTTGCATTATGAAAAATGTGCTGCGAGTTCATTACCTCAATTGCGACAAGCGTCTGGGAACGACTTATAGGTCGCGGATTATAGCGGTCCAATTAACAATGCCGCAACGATCGTAATAGATAATTGGAGCCGAATGTGATGAGAACTGGTTTTCGGGACCGCTTTTCGCACCGAAATTGTGAAAGACCCAAAACCATCGCTCCACAAGAGCGCTGGGACGCGTGAAGGTTTCGCGAGCCGCAACAATTAAGACAATTAGCGGCGAGTGGCAAACGAAGTCACGCTTAATTGATACTTTTTTGTTGTTGTTTGAAATCTGAATGGGCGATTGTTGGACAATTCGGAGCGTGAATGTAGAGTTCGTGCCGAGTGGAGCATGGAACAACGGATATTCAAACTGGGTGAGTCAAGGAGAGATGAATACCTCTAACGTTTATTAAAAAAATATGCATATTTACTTCAAAAATATAATATAAATAGAAACTAATGAGAGTAATACAGAAACTAAAGTAATTGATAAATTCAAAAAATTGGATGACAAAATTATTTCAAAAAAATTGTCGTAGAGATTTAGAAATGTAGAGATGTAATTTTCATCCCCTCACCCTCCAACCCTAAACGCTACCAACCACAACTTTAAAAATTCTAATAGAAAAGTACCTCATCGGCTTAGCTCCATCATTTAATAGCTCTTTTTTATGTTGGCAACAATAAAAGAAAGGTTTTTCAAAATCGATTGATAAATAACGGAGATATTTACCGAACTGTTTTCAAATGAAAGTGTCATTTTTCGAGCAGGCGTTGATATGGCTATAGCAGTGAGTGATAAAAACAATTGCAAATTATTTGTAATTAAATGCCACAATACTTAGATTTATCTCTATCTCTAATTTTGTATAAAATTACTCAGAAGTTATTTTCTTTGTATGAAGAAATGTAAAATTTGTTATTCCATGATTTGATTCCTTGATTTCCACAGCAGTTTGATTTTTGCAACAAATTTTTAAATTCTCGATTTTTGGTAATAAATAATGTCATATTACCCATGTGTTATCCATGGTTGTAATTGGAATTTTTCGCTCTTTTGAATGCCATTAAAATCCAATATTGCCGCCATAAGAAAATCAAAAGTTGACTATGAAAATTTGGTCATCTAGTTGGCGCAATAAATGTTTGGTACTGTCATCAGAAAGCTCACGTCGAAAAATCTAAGCGTGCCAAGTTTCGTAAAATTTCCTTCAAAAGTAAAAAAGTTATAAGATAAAAATAAAAGTGCACTTTTTCAGTTTTTCGGAGATATTTCAGGAACTGTGCAAGATATCCCGGATTTCGTTTCAGTATATTGAAAGGCACAAAAATAAAAAACTTTTATCCCATTTGACCAACTCTGCATGTATTTCCGTTTAATAGATCCTAATGGTGGGCGACGTAAAAGTGACCACCCTGTATACTACTTCGACAAAACCATGTAGATAAGGTAGGTAAGGTATGAATTGCTCTCTATAGAGTAAAATTTAAAATAATATTGAAAATATTTGTGAACAAAGCAGTTCTGGAAATAAAAAAAACAAAACACCTTTTTTACAAAACACATTTATTCAATCTAAAAGTACATTTCAGTAAAAGCATTACTGCAGTAACTGCAAAAACATTATTGCAGTAACTGCAGTAACATTATTGCAGTAATTGCACACACATTACTGCAGTAACTTTACTCCAGTAACTGCAGAAACATTACTGTTATGGATATCTCTTTCAAAACTATTAACAAAAATAGGAATTAAGTAATGAAAGAAACAGAAACAAAAAGTAAATTAATGTTCAAAATCGTGAATTCAGCAATGAAAATTCAGAAAAATTCAGATCACATCACATGAAGCATCACGTCACATGCTCACATCACATTATGTCATCACATCACATCACGTGATCACATCACATCATGTGAGCACATCACAATGATCACATCACATCATGTGATCACATCATATCAAGCATTTATCACATCACATCAAGCATTTATCACATTAAGTTGTTGGGATTGGGTTGTCGCCAACTGTGAGAGATCTGGGGGAGCTTAGCTGCGCAGCCTCGCACGAAAATATCGTTCTACGATAGTACAACTAACTTCAAAAGAATCCTTTTTTACCTTGGTAAAAAAGAACAACCACTAATCATAAAAATCAAACGCACTGTACTTTTATACATGATATAATGCCAAATTACTATATGAGTTTCTTGACTAGTGGTGCAAAAATACTTTTTAGTTTTTCTGAAAACTTAGATAGTCTTCAAACCGACTGAAAATCAAACCCTTTTCGGCATTTTCAGCATTTATATATATAAAATGTAATTATATTTTTAATAATTTGGTTTGAACTTAATTATTCATAGCGCACTTCTTTTGATAATACAGTGTTGTTCTACTTCTTGAAATGATTTCTTGTGCTATTGTGTTGAATATTTTTTAACCTCACAGAATGGAAAGTAAAAAGAAACAACAACAAAGTCTTTTAAAATTCTTTGGAAATAAGAACAATAATAAGGATAGCGAAGACTGCGAAAATTAAAATATTAAATCCATTTTATTGATCACCTAAAAATACCAAAAATTGCCTTAAATATCAATATATAATTGTTAAGTTTTGCCGTAAGTATCATACTACCAGACATATTATAATTAACATTGATGAATTATGCAAGGACCAACTATTGCTGTGTGTAGAATTGTGTTTGTAACCAATTAAACAGCAGGTAGTTGAATTATCAAATTTACATTACTATCAGTTGCTGTTATATTTAGAATTTGCTGACTGAATACAAGTCAATATCACCATTTAATTATCAATATTCCTTTAAATAATTATGTAATATGAAAATTATTTGACAGAAGTAAATTTCTGTTTGTTTTAAATATTTTGTTTTGGCCAATCAGTAAGAATATATATATATATATATATATATATATATATATATATATATATATATATAGCTCAATAGTTGACACTTATAAAATGTCCCAATGCTAATTTTGCTATGTCTAGTAGCCACAGATACACCCTGTATACTGTACTATATATATGAAATTGAAAATTATTAATCCTAAGAAGACTTGGGTATCTATAGTCAATATATAGATCATGGCAATAGTTGATCATTATAAAAGGTTCCAATTTTAATTTTGCTATGTCTGGTAGTCACAGATACACCCTGTATTGTATTAGGTGGAATTTTTGTAATATAAATAGATTGGAATTTCAATTAGCTTGCACTTTTACCCTAATATTTGTTATTTTGCATGGTGGCCAGAATTTTAGAATTATTAGACTACCAAGAACTTTAGATTTTCTATAAATTTACTAAAGTTTTTCAAAATAGTTGAAGTTTCAGGGTTTTTTTGGCTCCAATAATATATATTCAGCATATTGACTGACATGCAATACTTTTTAATTTCTCTGGAAACTTAGATCTTCTTCCCTAATACCCCTACCCTAATATTTATTATTTTGCATGTTGGCTAGAATTTTAGAATTATTAGACTACCAAGAACTTTAGATTTTCTATAAATGAACTAAAAATTTTCAATATAGTTGACGTTTCAGGGCTTTTTGGCTCCAATAATATATATTCAGCATATTGACTGACACACAATATTTTTCAATATCTCTGGAAACTTAGATCTTTTTCGTACTGACTTTATGAATTATTGCCTTTTCAGTCATTATTAAAAATTCTGGACTTTTCGTATTTCGCATAGAATTTCGTTTATTTTGAAGATTGGGGAGAATTTCGGAAATGTTGCAAAGCAGATAGACTTTCATACATTATGGAAATTAGCTTTAATTTTCTAAAATGGTAGCAATTTTGGTTATTTTGAAAATTTGGAAGAATTTCGGAAAAGTTGTAAAGTTCGTATAGGTATACAATTTCATACATTTCGGAAATTGGTTATAAATTTTTACTGGAATATCAGTGTATTCAGTACTGAATACATGAAATTTTATAATTAATAATTTTTTAACGATTTACAGATTTGCAGTACTGTTAGATTTTTTATAGATAAAATAAGATAACATGCAACAATACTTATTCATAGATCACTAACCTGGATTACCTGAGGTTTTAGTAATTTTGGAGATTGACAAGAAATGCAGGATTTTTATCAAATACCTGTAATTGTTTTGTATTAAAAAAACTGGATTTCAGTTTTCTTTACATTGGCTTGAATATTAGGTGACTTCAAAATGAGTGAGATTAATAAATATGATAAACTTGAATTTCGCATTTTCATACTTATTATACTCACGTTAGGTTAAGTAAGATGAGATGATTTTTAAAAACAGCTGAAAGTATTTATGTTAAAAAACAGGAACTACAATTATATTTTAGTTTGGATTGAATATTTAAGTCACCTACTATTCAAACTAAACTAAAAAATAATTGTAGTTCCAGTTTTTTTAATATAAAATTTTCTGCTATTTTTGAATGATTAAAAAATGTATAATTAATAAAAATGACGATTTCAAATTCTTCATTTTCATACTTATTTTGTAACGTTAGATCATATTAGATTAAGCGATGTGAAAATTTTACCTGGGATACCGTGAACATACGTATCTACATACTTGTATACATACGTATCTACATACTTGTTAACGTACGTATATACATACTTGTATACATACATACATATATACATACACACAGAAGAATACCCACATACGTACATACAAACACACATGCATACATACATAAATATATACATACATACACACATGCATACACACATATATACATACATGCATACATACATACCTGCATACATACATACATGCATGCATGCATGCATACATACAGGGGTGTTTTTAGTGGGTAAAAATCCCACACACGCAGAAGCAATAGCTCTGCCTGCAGCGTCTTTTGAAGATTTTCATCTATCCAACCCAATAAAAGAAAACATACATACATACATACATGCATTCATACATACATACAAACATACAAAGATACATACATACATATATGCATACATACATACTGGTTCTATTGAAGTTGTTTTGTAATTCCTCCAGATTAGGTTCACATAATAAGCGAATTCAAAAGAAGCCACAAATTTTAAATTATTAACCTTGTATCTAGAAGTCATGTATCTATAATTCTAATCAATCCTATGTAAAAACTAGATCATTATTGTTTATAAATTCCTTACAAGATTCCATGAACCAAATATAACAAAAAAAAATCTGTTAATTACAATAAAAAGTTTGCATAGTCATGGAGAGTGTTTAATCCAGTTAATGTGATATGATATAATACCTAATAACATGTGGTTAAATCTGGGTCAGTTTTGTTATAAACGTACACAAAACATACATCCACTGCAAGTGATTCAGCCAAATCTAAAATGGTTGTGTATTAATGCAATGTACAATTATGTTTTTCTGATACGCGCACATTTGTAGAATTAAGGTTGTGTAATTTAAAACGTATTAGTTCTTACACCATTTGAGAAATGTGTTATTACTAATGAAATATTGTATGCGTGTAGTGACAAGTGTCAAATTAGCAAGAAACAGGGTATACTTGCACGATATAATTTTTTTTTACTACAGATCTTAAAATTTTATTATCGAAATTAATATCATACACCTACTGTATTGACACATACAGACTCATACACCGGTTCTAATAATTTGAATCCATTTTGGATTTTAGGATCATTTATCAAAATTTCAAGTTTCACAAAAAATGTTTATTAAAATTGATCATAATTAAAATGGGGTATTCACAAGAATAAGTTTTATTACACATTTAATTCACATGTATTTTATATCTGAAATTTTATTCGATTAAAATAAACTTAATTTCTAGATTTTTTTCACGAAATGCCTTTTGTTATTTTCAAACAATACTGCATTTCTTGTGAATCTCCAATCGCAGCTTCACGATAGAAGTATTATCGAATCTATAGTGAAGATATAATATTTCAGCTATTCATTAGAAACATTATTTTATAAATATGAAACGCCATTTAATCAATGCATTTTTTACAATAAGCAAGTTTTAATAAATCAAAAATTGGCACTTTCTAAAATCTATAAAATTGTATCAATTTAATAACATTTCTGAAATTATTTTCAATCTGCTACTAATTTTAGCTGAATGCCTTTTCAGAATATCTGAAATTCTTCGCTGAATGCCAAACATTCAGAATTTTTAAGAAATGATGAATCGGTTTTAAATTCCAGTTAGTTTGAAGATTATGCAAGTTCAACATTTAAAATGTCATTCAGTATGTTGAATACATATAATTAAATCCAATCAACACTAATTCGGAAGCTGCAAACATTTTGAAAAATTTCCATTTTCCAAAATCTATTAATTTGTATCTACATACATTCAAAATATCTGAACTTTTATTCTTAATTTTCAGTCAGTTTGAAGAACATCTTTAAAATATATATTAATGGAGCAAATCAATACAAGTTCAAAAACATTTTCATTTTCATTTCCATTTTCAAAAATGTTTAAAATTTTATATATACTATAGAAAATCTACAGAACCTGGTAATTATTCTAATATTCTAGACAATATGCAAGATTCAATCTATGTATGTATTCAACAACTAAATTCCTTGTAATCAAGAGCTAGAGCTAAAGTATGTGATATCCTAACCAATTCACAGAATAATTGAAATTCGAAGCAGTCAATTGAATGTCAGCTAATTTGTGATATACATCTGATATTGTGCGAAAATCTATAGTAGATTAGGTTAGGTTAGGTTAGATTAAATTAGGTAAGGTTAGGTTATATAAAAAATTTCAACTACTTTTTCCATTTGCAAAATGTGTAAAATTTAATTCCAGCTACAAAATGAGTGTTCCATTTAAAAACGAGATCAAATGTTGTGTCCCAGATTTAAGGTCCAGGCTGTATATTCTTTAATTTTTATAACATACTTCATGTGGGCTTCACAAATCATCCTTATTTTCAGGGATCAGATGCATCCTTGCAAAGTTATTCACATTTTAATCAAATTTAACGCAAACTCATGGACCTGGAAAAAAATTCAACAAAACCTAATTATAAGAGATCAATGAAAGAATCTGGGTATGTAAGTACTCCAGCAATGTGCCAAAACATACACAATATTTGGAGTCACGTTGAATACACAGGGTGTTCTGAAACAACGATCAAATTTTGCTATTTTCAAATGGCTAAAACTTATTGAGATTAATGGTTATTTACGTCTGAAGAGGTATTATTAGATTACAGTCCATATGCTATCATTGCATAGCTCATTAGATGAATATGATGCTATATACAGAGTGTTTTATTTGAAAAAAATGAGTTTTAGCCATTTAAAAATTGCTAAATTGTATCGTTGATTCAGAACACCCTGTATATTCTACGTGACTCAAAATATTGTGTATGTTTCGGTACATTACTTGGGTACTTGCATTCGCAGATTCCTTTATTGATCTCTTATTATAAGGTTTTGTTGAATTTTTGTCCACGTCCATGATTTTTCGTTAAAAATTATTAAAATGTGAGTAACCTGGCAATGTTGCATCTGATCTCAAAAAATAAAAATTATTTGTAAAGCCCACATAAAGCAGCTTCTAAAAATGAAATAATATACAGGGTGATCAATTTAAAAAAAAAATGTGTCCCGGATTTATGGCATTTATGGCATCGTATACTCGAAAATAATTTTAAAAGGTAGCAAGTGTCCAATAATAAATTTTCATTAGTCTAGCAGCAATGGTCCGAGCGAGGGTAAGTGGGCCACCCTGTATGTTTATTTGGATTCCACTGCCACTCCCAATAATTTGCAAATGGCATTATTTTCCAGTGAAACTGAAGAGTAATTTGCACAATTGCAAATTGATTGAAATTTTATTTTTACAGAGTACCTAAAATACCAGGGAAACTTCTGAAATTCCATCCAATTTGCAAAATTCTTGATGTTTCACACAAGTTTTACTATACCAAATATTTTAGCTATTCTGAAATAAATCATTTTATTGTATTGGATCAACTGCCTCACATTTCAAATAATTTTCTTAAATTTCCAGTCAAATTGCAGATATTTGTTGATGTTTCATACAAGTTTTAAAATACGAAATATTCCAGGTAAAAAACACGCAAAGGTTACTTAGTTAGTATCACTTAGGTTTATTTATAGTGTCTATAGTTTCGACACCTTAACTGGTCATTATCAAACACTATGATTCTAGATGTTCTTAACACAAAAAAATGGTTATTTGGATTCCACTGCCACTCCCAATAATTTGCAAATCGCATTAATTTCCAGTCGAGTTTTGCTTTATTTATTTCTTCTATAGTGATTTATTATAGAAAGGATTATATATTTGGAGATATCAATTTCAATCGATTTATTATATTAGTTTAAATATTTGTGCTATCAATAATATTATTAATTGTTACTGAAAAATACCAGCACTTGCGACCAACACCAAAATTCCAACTAATCTGTAAATTGCATGAAGTTTTCTCCCTTTTCCTAAAATAGTGGTTACTATGCACATCCCAAGAAATTTATATAATCTTGTTGGGCTGAAATTTCGGCTGAACTATAGAATACATCATTTTTTTGTTTAAGTTATTATCTCTATCAGAAAGTACACTTAATAGTTCTAGGTCAAAATGAAGTTTCCGAAGGAACAGTTGCGGTGCAATTAAATTTATTAACCCTCTCGGTTTGCCTAATTGCAAGAAGCCGTATCAATTACAAGACATGTGAGAACCTAAAGACTAGCAAAAAATGAGCGAATCAGTGCATACAATGGCAATGGCCAATTATCTGCACCGCAACTGGCACCTCTTCCGAAACCGTTCTAGATGGGAGCCCGGCTAATATCAGACACCTACATATCGACGTGAGAACCGTCCGCAGTGACGTCAGCGATGGGGCAATTGCCTAATCGAGCCAACGGGACACGCAAAAGAACGTTCATGCCCAACCAGCAGGAGGAAGGGGGCAGTTTACGTGCACAATGACATATGGTTGATGTGGCCAGTGCGCACTGTGTCCATGTGAAAGTGGAATATTTAAAGGAAAACTTCTAGAAAATATCAGCGCAAGTGGACGGTGGACACTACAGCAATTCTGGGAATTTAATATCCAATGGTGCAAGCGCGTTCATGAATTGCATCGCGAGGAAGGATTGTGTCATAAAATGTGAATAGCTTCAAATTTTGGCAACAAATTGATGTACCAAAAACAAGTATCATGTGATCATAGTTAAAAATCAATTGTATAAAAAAATTAACTTTGCCCAAAACGTATTACGCATCCCGATCTCATTTGTCAGATCAGATCATCAGATGGAGCAAAAAAATGTAGGCCTGTGTAATATATATATATTACTATTATTGTATACCACCCCTCCTACAATTTGGATTTCCATGTATTTCAATTACACCTGCAAGTATCCACACAACCGCCCAACCGCGTTGGTTTATTGTAGTTCCATAAATTATGACCATAAACAAATAATAAGGGTGCATCAATAAACTACGCCACGAGTTCGAGAGCAGCTCCTCGTCGGCCGTACTGGTACCATGTCATCCTATTTTTAATATTGCCGTTCTTCCTAACACCTCTGCCTACGTAAATCGCTATATTCCTCTTAAGTCTATGATACAATGCCCATATGAATATGCAACAATTTTAAGTTTGCCTAGTTTCCACACACATTACAGTTTTGATCCTGGTTGACCTAATGCTCGGCACTCTGATGAGGATGGTGTTGCCAAAATTTGGGCCTCTTCTTGTGAACCCGATTTGCATAAACACGCGCGTTCGGGTGTTAAGAAAGGGACCTTCACATTAAAGCGTCGACTCTTCGATGGTGGCTTCGCCCATAAAACTGTAACATTAGCGTCAATTTACGGCGCACGCGAAGCACCTCTGGATGGTGCAACGCACGAAATTGATTTTGAGCATCTGACAGATGTGTAATTTGCATTGGACCGCGGCGCCAAGAAACGCAGTTGCGTAAGCCGCTTTCTTGAGGAAACGATAATTGCGTGTGTGTGGGGGGCTTCGTGTGAGTGCGGGTATTATATCAATGCACATATTTGAGGCTGTTTTTGTTGGGTTTTGTTAAAAGTAAAAGGTGCTCCACATCCGACCATGGCGTTTCTAAAATTGCCCGATGTGCTCACCTACAACAATCTTGGGTACGCAAATCATGCCAGAGTGATCATCTAATGATCAGCAATAAATAACTATCAACTAAAAATTAATAAAAACAATATTTAATAACATTTTTTTATCTTGAACCCAAAGTCTAGAATCATTGTATGTCATAAATTTTAGAAACATACCGAGTAATATATTGTTTTCCTTTAATCATTATATAATGATATTCACGATGCCCAAGGTGAGTGGGACAAGCCTACAACTTTTTTGTACAAGGATTGTAAAGAGAGATTCGTAGTAGAAAAGTTAAAACTGATCAACTGGTAACATTCCATTTTCATAAAAATCTAAATAACTGTTATTTGTTCTTCTTATACAAGCCTACAACTTTTTTTGTAGCAGGATTGGAAGGAGAGATTCGTAGTAGAAAACTGATCATCTGGTAACATTCCATTTAAAAAAAAATCTAAATAAGTGTTATTTGTTCTTCTTATTTTGGTGCATTTATCTATTAATGGATGTTTGCGACAATGTAGTGCATTTCTTGACGGTTTCTGAGGGTATGAACCAAACTACCGACAGTATTTAGTCCATTCCATTGCCTTCCGTTTCTGAGCCACGACATCTTCTTCCTTCTTACACCTTGTTTTCCTTCAATCTTGCCTTCTATAATAAGTTGAAGGATATCATACTTCTGATTTCGCATGATATGTCTTAAATATGCAACTTTTCTTCTTTTTATTGTGGTCAAAAGTTCGCGATCTCAACCTACTCGCCGCAGCAATCTTCATTGGCAATTTGTGCTGTCCAAGAGATCTTCAGTATTCTTCGGTAAAGCCACATGTCAAACGCTCTAATCTTATTCATTCTTTATTTAAGAATATGTCGTTCTTCCTTCCTATACCTCGTTTTCCTTCAGTCTTGCCTTCTATGATTAGTTGAAGGATATCATACTTCTGATTTCGCATGATATGTCTTAAATATGCAACTTTTCTTCTTTTTATTGTGGTCAAAAGTTCGCGATCTCAACCTACTCGCCGCAGCAATCTTCATTGGCAATTTGTGCTGTCCAAGAGATCTTCAGTATTCTTCGGTAAAGCCACATTTCAAACGCTCTAATCTTATTCATTCTTTATTTAAGAAAATGTCGTTCTTCCTTCCTATACCTCGTTTTCCTTCAGTCTTGCCTTCTATGATTAGTTGAAGGATATCATACTTCTGATTTCGCATGATATGTCTTAAATATGCAACTTTTCTTCTTTTTATTGTGGTCAAAAGTTCGCGATCTCAACCTACTCGCCGCAGCAATCTTCATTGGCAATTTGTGCTGCCCAAGAGATCTTCAGTATTCTTCGGTACATTTCAAGCCACAATTCAAACGCTTCAATCTTATTCATAGCTGTTGTTTTAAGCGTCCAACCTTCCATGCCATAGAGGAGTATCGACCAAACATAACATTTAATAAGCCGTACCTTAAGATTGAAATTAAATTCAGTATTGGTAAAAACTTTATTAAAGCTTAGGAATGCACTTCGTGCATTTTCGTGCACGTTATTCTTGACGACTTTTAAATTCAAATTCATTGGTTTGTCTGGTCTTTGAATCAGTTAAACATTTTACAAGTTTTTCTTTAAAGTTCAAAATATGTGTTATAAGCTGGTACCATCACCTTGAATCAACCTATAGATATAGGTAACGTACAATGAAAAATTAATATAATATTTATTAACAATATATACTTGGTAAATTCTAGTTCAGTTATTAATGATTTAACAACATGATGTATATCAGTATAACTTTTTAATTATTGAATTAAAAAAAAATACGCGAGTCACATAAATACTTTTTAATATTTTTTTGTAATACCTCTGTGTTATTGACATTTGTCAGTACTGTCTGCTTGATCGATATGACGGGCGTAAAGGCCTTGGCCGTTATAATAACGGCCGTGGATGTTATTTAAATGACAACGCAAATTTATGAGCAATAAAGTCTTCATATTCTTTCTCATACCTGCTGCTGCTTTTTTGGGGAAGTAAATCGATTGTGGCAGCATTTGCTTCATTTAGTACATCTTCGGAGATACCACAAAACGAAGAACTGTGCACATCTGACATTATTTTTCTAATTTCACTTTGATTCGTTTGTTTGTATTTGAACCGTTGATGTTGCTATGGTATCAAATTGCGCCTGGATAACTAGTTTATTAATTTTGAAATTTAATATTGATAAATTGACCAGTTTTTGTAATTTAGGTATTACAAAAATTATCGAACAACATACGGCCGATATGCAAATAACAGGCTTGGTTGAATATACACCTCGGCTGCGCTCCGCTCCGCTTCGCTTCGCCTCGGTTTACAAACTTCAACCCGCGCCTGTTATTTGCTACATATCGGCCTAATGGCGTTATATACTATAACGTTATTCATAGTTTAAAACCATAAGCTTGATAGAAAATGACATAAGTATTGTATATTAAATATGTCCCTTATTGCTATCATAATGGCAGAAGGTCGTATATAATGTTTTCCATTTTAAACCTATTTACATGGGAATATTCGTGTAGCTCCACTTTATAATATGACAGAATGTCATATGTGTCCGTAATCAAGGGGGAACCAATATTTTAATAACAATCTGAATAACTGTAACACTTTGAACTGTATAGCTATTTATGGTGTAAGTGAATGAAGTCGAATTGTATCCATGAAAAAAACAGTTTAGCGCAAGAGGCAATGTTTTCGAGTGGATAAAATTGCTTCATTCACGTGTATCATACAAGATTTTTGCAAATTCCTTATCAGAATTGAAGAATTTGCGTGGAGTGTCACATCGTCAGGTGACAACGAAAATTTCAAGGATAGTGCGTATTTAGGTATTTTTTACTTTATTCACGTTGTCAGTGGTTATAGTGAATAAAGTGAAAATGCAAACATTTTATTCATCCTTTCCATTAAAGTGTTGTTTTAGTGTTGAGAATTGGAAAAATTATCTTATTACCTTATTATCTCATATACATGCAAAATTCACATACGACCTTCTGCCATTATGGTAGCCTTATGTACTTTTCTTATGATTCAGGTAAATTAAATGCCACGGAAAGACCTGTAACCCGGTTTCACAATAGCACAGAAAAGTCTCCTTTATATAAAGCTTACTTAATAGAAAAGTCGACTTTAAAGTATGCTTCTGTCCCATATGATAAAAGCACTTTTTCGTAAAGTGACGTTTAAAAATCAATTATGGAACACGTTACCGTACTTAAGGGCGCCTTTTCGGTTTAGAGGCAACTTTAATACCATTATGGAACCGGCCGTAAGTTGACAACCTTAAAAAATATTGTTCACTTTTACCTAAATCATAGCAAGTAAACAAAAATTTTTTTAAAAAAATATAAAAAACTAATCTCTTGATTAAACTTCTCTTCTAATTCAACTAATTCATCTAATCATTCAAATAATCTCTTCAAATTGTAATATTTGAAATCTCAATTTGTTAAACTGTATTAAATTCCAACTGTACGTTTAAAAGACTTCAAAAGACAAGATTTGTTTAAAATTGTCTGCTTCACCTAAAACAATGATATGATATTAACCCTTATTTACTATATTTAGGCTTGATTCTTCTACGATTCACTCTAATAGGCGATCAATTACCTTGCAAGCGATTACGTCAGTAATTGTAAGCAGGGAAATTAAACGCCGATTTCAAATAATCAGACTCTATAGAATTTGATTAAAAAAGTATAATTTGTGAAGGCGTAGCTTTAAATTTGATCATATATTCTTCTCTGCATATAGATGGTGGCATTCGTTGTATAGGTGGACCTACAGTTTTGTGTGGATTTGGATCCACTGGAGTAATATCATCTCCGGACCAGATATGGTTTTACGCTTTCATATTTTAATATTAATAGTTAAAACTATATATCTTATTTCACTGGTTACATAAAGATACAGTTATAGTAAAAGCTATCTAAATTTTAATTTGGAAATGCTCATGTTTGAAAATCCACTTTCACAAAGATAAGTTAATCAAAAGCACGAGTTTAACGTTAGAATAGTTTCCATCAGAAGTATTTGTGTCCGCAAATGGGTTCAAATTTTCATGGCAATAGTTAAAATTATATATTTTTTTTCACTGGTTACATACAGATACAAAGATACTAAAGGTCAAAAGAAAACTTTTTAATGAATTCCAGTTATAGTCGAAGCTATCTAAATTTTAATTTTGAAATGCTCATGTTTGAAAATTCACTTTCACAAAGATAACTTAATCCAAAGCAAGAGTTCAACGTTAGAAAAGTTTCCATCAGGAGTATTAGTGTCCGCAAATGGGTTCAAATCTTCATAGTAATAGTTAAAATAATATATTTCTGTTCACTGGTTACATAAAGATACGAAGATACAAATGATCAAAAGAAAACTTTTTAATGAATTCAAGTTATATCAAAGCTATCTAAATTTTAATTTTGAAATGCTCATATTTGAGAATCCACTTTCATAAAAATAAGTTAATGCAAAACATGAGTTTAACGTTAGACAAGTTTCCGTCAGGAGTAGTAGTGTCCGCAAATGGGTTCAAAATAAATGCAGCAATCGAATGAGTTTTCGAAAATCTGAAAATTTATCAATCACATTATTTTTTATTCATAAACAAAATCGAGTAATTATTTATATCAATGTCGTTGCAGTTTTTTTCTAGGAGTATTGCTTTCCCCTTTTGTGCATTGTGTTTCACCAAATGCTTTTCTCATATTTATATGTAAAATGGCAGCAAAAACAATTAGTACAACGTGATTTGACAAAAAAAAGGAATGTATTTGTAAATGTATTACACTTGATATTTGGTAAACTGGAAAGCAATTTGGCAAATTGTAAAACAATTGACAAAAGCGGGAAACAAAATGAAAATTCTGTATTATAATTAATGCTTTTTCCCAAATTTTTGAGTTTTTTGCTAGGAGT
Source organism: Othius punctulatus (assembly GCA_951805005.1). Lineage (NCBI taxonomy): Eukaryota > Metazoa > Arthropoda > Insecta > Coleoptera > Staphylinidae > Othius > Othius punctulatus. The sequence goes on from OX638145.1 coordinate 20,301,683, forward strand.
ATTGCTTTCCCCTTTTGTGCATCGTGTTTCACAAAATGCTTTTCTCATATTTATATGTAAAATGGCAGCAAAAACAATGAGTACAACATGATTTGACAAAAAAAGGAATGTATTTGTAAATGTATTACACTTGATATTTGGTAAACTGGAAAGCAATTTGGCAAATTGTAAAACAATTGACAAAAGCGGGAAATAAAATGAAAATTCTGTATTATAATTAATGCTTTTCTCCAAATTTTGAAAGTTAGTAAAATTATGTTCTATTTGGTTAAAATAGTTCAATTACTTCAAACAATTCAAAAGGTGCAATTAGTTTAGCAATATATTTTTATAATTTTCCCTGATCTTCAGGATGAATTCATAATTCGTAATTTTGACGTTATATCGTAAGACATACAAAAAAGTTGCGCAATTTAGTGGTCAGTAATATTCTGAAAAATCAGAAATTTTGCCATATCGTTTTTATGATTTTCTGAAGTTATTTGAAAAGGTATAAAAAACAAATGGACTTTCTCAGTGCCACTTTTTTGCCACTCTGTCTACAAGACAGCGTTTATAAATTTTCAGTACAACGTTTCGTTTCGTAGAAACCTTCATCAACTTTATATTGTCATATGGCCCGTAAATAAAGTACACCCTGTATTAAATAGCATTTTCGATTATGAATTCAACGATTTATATCACAGTATGATTTATAATGTTTTTATTCAGAAAAAAGGCTTGTTATAGTAGCCGTTGAAATGAGCGAAGAGGACAAAATTTATGACCAAATTTTAAGATTTTAAGGTAATTTAAAATAAAAACCAAATCGCTAGATTTCGGATTTTGTTGAATATCTCCGGAAATATTATGCGGATTTTTCTATCCCATATTGTGCAACACGTCACATGCATTGTCCATCACACTCTTTAAACTTCCTGAAAGGTCTCTCACACTCATTGCTCTTATGAACAAACGACACACATCGGAAACCACGCCTACTTCCGGTTTTCGTCGCCCTCCAGTTCGACGACTTTGTTATCGCCGGCCACATCCTGTTTCTTCCTAGAAGTCATATAAGGTCGTCACAGGTGATCCTATGCCTACTAGCCTACTTTCCGAAACAGTAATATAGCCTAACCTAACCTAACCTCACCTAGTTTAACGTAACCTAACCCTACCTGATCAAGTGTGACGTGAACATGCAATGTATTGCACACATTGATATATGTAATTCTAATGGCTTAAGTTTTATGGTAAACTGAAACTACCCCTAAATACTTTATACATGGAGTTTTCTTTTTATCATGCAGCATAGGGATAATCATTTTTAGTTACACACATCTGCCACAATGACAGCAATGTATCAAAGTGTCTTTTTTTTAAATGCAACATACAAGTACAATTCATTTTCTGTGAGGCAAATATTACAGTTTAAGGAAGTCAACACTGTTAAGCTTAGGTTTGCAGCTTTGTCCATTTGATTAACTAAGCTCTTACTTCAGATGTATAGATTGTTCACTTCGCAAACTGTAATATTTGCCTCACAGAGAACTACTTCTATGTTGCATTTAAAAAAAGACCCTTTGATACATTGCTGTCATTGTAAGAGAAGTGTATTACTATTGAAATGATTAAGCTTATGTTGCACGATAAAAAAAGCTCTCTATATGTTCACATGTGAATATTTATACTGCATAGACGTACATATATTTGCTGTAAATCCTTGAAACATACGAATTTATCAATTTCTATGACTTTTTATTATTTTACTTATATAATATCATCATATTTATATTGTTGTAGCTTCAATTTGTTGAAGTTGTATTTGATAATAGTAATTTTGACGTAGGTCGAACCTCATGCTATGAATTAATAGTCGGAGCATTAATTCAACATGTTTTATAACTATTATTATTATTTTTAGATATGTTCTTACATTAATGCCTGAGCTATCCATTAATCGGACGTGCAACTACTTCAAAGTGATGGGAAATGGCCAACCTGACGTAGGAGTTTACCGACAATTGACCAATGCATCATTATTTTTTAAAGAAAAAATATAATAATATTATATTTCAGAGAAATGTACAGTTTATAGTATCCCTGTGTTGTTTTATTACTCCTTTGGTCACACTTTATATATTAATTATATTGATTTTATCATGATTTATGTATTTGTCATAAAGATTTTGACTCTGATTAACACAAAATTAAAGGGTTGATAAAAACCCTTACCGCACTTTTTACAATTTCTATTAAATTCATATTCCCAACACGTTCAATCTTGCGATCATTTTCTACAGATTCTCGAATTTGCTCTGCTAATCTGCTTTTTGTAGTAAATATTAGCCAGGCATATTTTCAAACCACCAGACCAATTGCTCTTTGAATTGCAGTTTGCTCGTTAACTACGTCGAGATTTAAGGACAAGCCATAGAAGGGCGCATATTACGTTAGCAGCAAATGCCATCGTGACACCGCAGAATTACATAAGTAATCGATTAGATTATACACGACTTTTAGCGTTTACAGTGCACACAATCGTTTACTTTTTCCGATTGATCACGACTCGTGTCTAGTTCGTTTTTTATTGCCCTCGACTGATGAATCACTCTATTCACTTTGCACAATTAACCGTAGGCGAGTTTTCTCAGATACGTTCAACTTGTAGACAAAATGGGATACAAATTTCTAGTCATTTAGTCATAATTTAATCAACGTAATGTAAACCTCTTTCAATGCAAATATTTGCTAGTCTCAAATATGAATAGAATATTGATAAAGAATCTGGTTTATTTAAACAGATGAATTATTTTTATTAAATAATAAAAATGCACTAAATGATGCACTATCTTTTTAAAATAGTGCATCAACCCTCGCCTACTTTATTTTTTATGTTTTTTTTCTACCTGATAAAGGATTACCGACTTAAATCCTTCTGCCCAATTTCTATTTCAATTTCAGTAAAGTTTTATTAATCTTTAATATCTATGGTATATCTCCTGTAATTGACAATATTTATATCTGATTATATTTATTATATATATTTTTTTCATATCATGAATACTATCACTTTCTATTTCTATTTCAGTAAAATTTTATTAATCTTTAATATCTATGGTATATCTCCTGTAATTGACAATATTTATATCTGATTATATTTATTATATATATTTTTTTCATATTTTGAATACTATCAATTTTATTTCTATTTCAGTAAAATTTTATTAATCTTTAATATCTATGGTATATCTCCTGTAATTGACAATATTTATATCTGATTATATTTATTGTAATTTTTTTTTCATATTATGAATACTATCAATTCACAGGATTATTCTACGGTTATTTACAATGCCTGTCAATTGCATTCGCAATTTTCCACAGATAGAAAACGTGTAACGTGACGGCATTGTTCGGGTCAATGAATTTAATCCCTTTGCCAACAGTAAACTTTGGAACTAGTGCAGGCATCGTTAGTGAAATTGGGACGTTGTTACTGAAATTACGTAAATACGTATGTAACTTTTGTAAAAGAAAATGCCTTTAAAATGCTCTGGGAAAAGTGTTACGTGACGGCTTCTTGGAAAATTCATGTACACGATTATTAGTGGCACAGAATTGCAAACGCTATTCCACTGAATTAGTGGACACTTTCTTTGAAAAAATTAAGATTTACTGCAAGTATTATAAATTATTATAAATGTTCAGGTCTTGGTGGAAACTATGGTAACTATGTATATAGATATATATATATATATATATATATATACATATATATATATATGTATATATATATATATATATATATTTATATATACACACATACATTTACCAAATGTCAATTATTAAAGAACGCTTTTGTAACAAATTCAATTTAAATTCCTAAAATATCTGTAAAATTATTAACCAATGTAAACAGCTTATGCATAGTTCTACAACTAAAGTAGAAGTAAAAATTCTCAGGCCATTTCGCAAATCTGGCACGCAAATATTGCCAAAATTTCTCCACGACTCATTAATTATTCGAGGCGTGATTTATAGCCACTGTATCGAGAAGAGATCGTTTCAGTGCGTTGCGGAAAAATCGATAACATCTATTAGCAAATCCGTCTTTTTAGTGCAGACTGCCGATTTGTTACGTTCTAAATTGTAGAAAGTGAAGATTTGAGAGTGAATCTTCCCACAGATCCGTTGATCCGCAGACACATTAGCATGCAGCAGCATGATTACGATCCAGTGGTCAAATGAACGTAAATATTCGGCGCGTGGGAGTCACAAATTGTGCTAAATTTGAACTGCAAATTGCAAAAATATTGGCTTAATTACTACCTCTACTGCAACAATTACTACTTCAACGTAGAAGAACGAAGTTACACAAAAACTTACAACAAAAAACAAAATTGCTATAGTTAGGTCCTTTAGTAGTAGTAGTAGTACTTTAGTTAGTAGTAGTTTACTTAGTACTTTAGTAGTAGTTAGGTATTAAGGGGGTTATGAAGATGATAATGTCCTGATGGGATGAAGGTAAGAATAGCAATCTTTGCGTTGTCAATATCCATATCATTTTGTGATTGCGTTCACATAAACTATACAAAAGGTATTCGGCATATTGGCTAGAATTTTTGAATTATTTATATGATTTATATAAGAAACGATTCCTTGTCAAGAAATAAGAGGGGTCTTTTATATAAAGTAGGTTGACATACGTCAAATTTGACGTATCATGACGTATTACTTATCATTATTATTATTATGATTATTATTATGATTATTATTATTATTATTACTATTATTATTATTACTATTATTATTATTATTATTATCATCATTATTATCATCATTATTATTATCATTATTAGTAGTGGTAACAATATTTAATGGCAATCGACCTGCGGTCTTTCCGCGTATCATTATATTAGTATTATTAATTAATTAGGATTGTACATACATATATATTGTAATACGAATGCCACAGTTTTACTACTGGTTAAGTATTACATTCACTTCATTTGAATATTTGATAATTTCTAGATAATCTTAACAAATTAATTTCAGTGATTAATGCGGTAATAAATATTAAAACGAACAATTAATTATCATTATGAACCTGGAAGTCAGTTGTATATTATAATGCAAATATCATTAATGAATCATCTTTGCCATATAAAAGCTCATTAGAGTTGTTTATGGTGTTACATCGAATAGGTATGTTTCTATTTTATTATCTACTCGTGAATATGTGATTTATGTAACGTATTTTAGTAAACAAAGTATATTCTAGCTAAAGCAGTTCACTTTGAATAACTTTGTAAATGTAAAGAAAAAACTAAATTAAATTTCATTATTTGCACATTTATTCAAAGTGGACTGTTTTAGTTGGAAAACTAATTTCATTACTTCCCCAATGTCTTTATAAATATTGTAAATGATGTTATTTGGTGCTAATTTATTACTATATGATATATTTCACAAATTTGATTACAATATCTTTGTCAATATCTAAAATGTGAAAGTTTAGTATGTACTTTTCTGATCTCATGCTGGAATAGGGATTATAATAAAAAATAAATACAAAAAGTTATGTCTTTGTTTTCTCCCTTATTTAGCACTGAAACTTTGTCAAATTTTCAGGAGAATTAGTTTCAGGTGTACTGTACACGAATCTAATATGAAATGTGCAAATGGCAAATTTTCAGAAATTTCAGTAAAAGCCTACCCATACTTGTCAATACAAAAAGTTATGTCTTTGTTTTCTCCCTTATTTATCACTGAAACTTTGTCAAATTTTCAGGAGAATTAGTTTCAGGTGTATTGTACACGAATCTAATATAAAATTTGCAAATGACAAATTTTCAGAAATTTCAGGAAAAGCTAACCCATGCTTGTCAACACAAACAGTTATGTCTTTGTTTTCTCCCTTATTTAGCACTGAAACTTTGTCAAATTTTCAGGAGAATTAGTTTCAGGTGTACTGTACACGAATCTAATATGAAATGTGCAAATGGCAAATTTTCAGAAATTTCAGTAAAAGCCTACCCATACTTGTCAATACAAAAAGTTATGTCTTTGTTTTCTCCCTTATTTAGCACTGAAACTTTGTCAAATTTTCAGGAGAATTAGTTTCAGGTGTACTGTACACGAATCTAATATGAAATGTGCAAATGGCAAATTTTCAGAAATTTCAGTAAAAGCCTACCCATACTTGTCAATACAAAAAGTTATGTCTTTGTTTTCTCCCTTATTTATCACTGAAACTTTGTCAAATTTTCAGGAGAATTAGTTTCAGGTGTACTGTACACGAATCTAATATGAAATGTGCAAATGACAAATTTTCAGAAATTTCAGTAAAAGCTAACCCATACTTGTCAATACAAAAAGTTATGTCTTTGTTTTGTCCCTTATTTAGCACTGAAACTTTGTGAAATTTTCAGGAGAATTAGTTTCAGGTGTACTGTACACGAATCTAATATGAAATGTGCAAATGACAAATTTTCAGAAATTTCAGTAAAAGCTAACCCATACGTGTCAATACAAAAAGTTATGTCTTTGATTTTCTCCCTTATTTAATACTGAAACTTTGTCAAATTTTCAGGAGAATTTGTTTCAGGTGTATTGTACACGAATCTAATATAAAATTTGCAAATGACAAATTTTCAGAAATTTCAGTAAAAGCTAACCCATGCTTGTCAACACAAACAGTTATGTCTTTGTTTTCTCCCTTATTTAGCACTGAAACTTTGTCAAATTTTCAGGAGAATTAGTTTCAGGTGTACTGTACACGAATCTAATATGAAATGTGCAAATGACAAATTTTCAGAAATTTCAGTAAATGCTAACCCATACTTGTCAATACAAAAAGGTATGTCTTTGATTTGCTCCCTTATTTAATACTGAAACTTTGTCAAATTTTCAGGATAATTAGTTTCAGGTGTACTGTACACGAATCTAATATGAAATTTGAAACTGACAAATTTTCAGAAATTTCAGTAAAAGCCTACCCATACTTGTCAATACAAAAAGTTATGTCTTTGATTTTCGCCCTTATTTAATACTGAAACTTTGTCAAAGTTTCAGGAGAATTCGTTTCAGGTGTACTGTACACGAATCTAATATAAAATTTGGAAAAGGACAAATTTTCAGAAATTTCAGTAAAAGCTAACCCATACTTGTCAATACAAAAAGTTATGTCTTTGATTTTCTCCCTTATTTAATACTGAAACTTTGTCAAATTTTCAGGAGAATTAGTTTCAGGTGTATTGTACACGAATCTAATATAAAATTTGCAAATGACAAATTTTCAGAAATTTCAGGAAAAGCTAACCCATGCTTGTCAACACAAACAGTTATGTCTTTGTTTTCTCCCTTATTTAGCACTGAAACTTTGTCAAATTTTCAGGAGAATTAGTTTCAGGTGTACTGTACACGAATTTAATATGAAATGTGCAAATGACAAATTTTCAGAAATTTCAGTAAAAGCTAACCCATACTTGTCAATACAAAAAGTTATGTCTTTGTTTTCTCCCTTATTTAGCACTAAAACTTTGTCAAATTTTCAGGAGAATTAGTTTCAGGTGTACTGTATACGAATATAATATGAAATTTGAAAAAGACAAATTTTCAGAAATTTCAGTAAAAGTTAACCCATACTTGTCAATACAAAAAGTTATGTCTTTGATTTTCTCCCTTATTTAATACTGCAACATTTTTAACGATGACCTATTTCTGCTGTAATGGCTCTATAGCCATTATACGTAACAATACATAACAATTATAATAATACATTATATAAATAATAATAAATTCGATTTTCAATACCCCATATTTATTATTTTATATCTGCCTGTAATCTGAATGAAACGAAAAAATACCAAAATAAGGTTATGTCGAATATTATTGCAGTATGTCAATTAATCTGTCAATGTCATGTAAACTCCTTAACTTTGGTTTTCGACATAATAAATAATAATAATAATAAATTACATAATAATACATAGCAATAATAATGATAAATATTAATACATAATATAAATGATAATAAATTCGACTATAATAATAAATTCGACATAATACTCTCACATGGGCAATTTTATAGCGATTTGTATTTGTTCTATTGAGAAAATATCTTACTTTTTTTTTATGTTAATTATCTGCATAAGTATTTCGTATGTAGACTTAATTATCAAACTTGGATAAAAAAATGGTATTATCTTATGTAATAATATATAAAGGATCTGTAGTAAAATTAATTACCATTGGAAAGTTGCCCATCACTTTATATTATTATCTCAAGAATCGTTGTTTTAATATACTGCATATTGTGCAATTGCCATTGCAGATAATTGTGAAAATCTGTGCAACTCATCAATCATAAAGTGTGCTAAATTGAAACGCTCCTGCAGAAACCATTACAACCAATATATTACAACAAGCAATAATAGTGAAATTTACTGATACAGGTCATTAAATAGTCATGAAATATGCCAGCTAACATGTTACAAAGATTTAATCAAATATATCAGTATACAGTTGGATGAGGATTATATTTTTGTTTCATTATCGATTTATTTGATCATTAGTCATTATCAACTTTTTAGAATATCATAAAAGGGGAGAAGGAGAAAGTGCATTTTTTTAAATTTTTAGTAGGGCGACAATTTAAACCTTGACTATAGATTAGGTCAGATCCCAATGTTTCGGTTGCAAAGCTTTATTGTTATTATTATTATTATATTTGATATGGTTATTAACCTTACTAAGATTAATTTCTTAGATTTTGACATGGGTAACATGAACAATTTTAATTTTGCCCTAAACGTGAATCGACCCCAAGTGTAAATTAATTATTCGAAGCCTAAACTCAATTTTTGTTGATTTTATTATTGTTATTAATATTCTTAATAATCATTTTTTTGTTTATTGTATATAGCATTTTCCTGCTGCAATGGCTAATTACCACCACCAATGAGCGATCCACTACAACCGGAAATTTAAATATAATTAAAATTTGACTTCTTTTAATATGAAAATATAAAATATGATGCACTCAACGCATACAATACATCTACATTACAATTTACATTTATATAGCCTATAAATTATTTATTTCGTAATGTTACTACATTCACGCCTATAACACATTACAGGTGAATCGTTCGAAGCTGTGTCACAATATAAACACAATTCAATTTACACTCATGACATTTTAATGGATTTCATATGTTTTGTGTGAAGGATAAATCATTCTTGCATTAGTGACGTTAAGAAATATATATTTTATAAACATTAAGCTGAAATACATTGTTATTATTGTGTCCAAGTTAACTTATTGTTAGCCTGTTATCCTACCTGCATGAATAATTTAATGATGGTATTTAAATTCCAAATATTGCTGCCTCTACACTCCTTATTTCTCAATTTACTGAAAGATTAAATTAGATATATGTGTGCTTACTACTTGGTGAAACATCAAAGTTTTACGAATTTACTAATTACTAAAAGATATTATAAAAATATTTGTGGTGCAAAGTATAAACTGTGAATGAGGATACATCAAATATTCAATTTATCTACAGGAAAGTTATAAAGAAATACATAAAATTTGTGATAGCATTATAACAATTGCGATATTGTTTAAAAATAATAATGCAATCATTATTATAATGATGGATTATTAATTCAAAAAATTGACTACAAATGACAAAAAATATATCAAAATATCAGCGGAGTTGATTAATTTATTAATTCGCTGAATGTTATTTTTGTTGGGAAATACAAAATACCTAATAACTAATATTAATCAATCATTTTAATTAGTACCATGTATGTATTACTAGTAATATGTAGTAGAAGTCGGTAGTAGTAGGTAGTAGTAGGTAGATATTAGTATATATTTTCATTTTTATAGGTTTCGATTAGATATATTGTAGAAACTAGCATATGACTTCGTTTAGTTGGTAGATATTTTGTACTGCTTACATGTAATGCTATAGGAGGTCAATTATAATCATGTTTTGCATTACATGTTTACTGTTATATTTGATGTACTCTTCGCTGTACTGGAAAACATGAAAAACGTTCACATCACACACACAAACCACCCAGACGTGTTTCGCTGAAGTCCTCCGGGCAATTGCAATGTTTAAATTAATGAAATTTATTCCATTAAAATAGATTGAGTTAATTAACTTAAAACGGGGGCGTTTTCCAGGGATGGCGTGCGTCTAGTGCAGGGACTCGTGGTCGGCTAGCGGAAGTGACATCCTCAATTCTTCTCGCTCCAAATTAACATCAAGTGCAGGCTATGTTCTGTAACAGAGCAGAGTTTAACAACTTGCTTAATGTGACACAAAGGAATGTACCAGATTTCGTTTGATTATTAACATGTCATTGAATTGAATTAACATCCAGAAATCGTATAAATATGTGTTCAAATATTTCACCCCCAAAAATAATTGAGTTTATACTCCAGATTATTTTCCTATCAATCAGTGAATTTATTTCACTGATTAATCCATTTATCAGTGAATTAACTACGACTGGATGCTCTGTATCCAGTATAAACTGTAATAACTAATAGCTGTAACAGCTGTAAAAATATTCAATATTGTAATAATTCTCCACTTAATATGGATACAAAATTGTACGCTGATTCCACAAATTATGCTGAATATGTATTGGCAAAGATGCAAATAATATATAAAATAATAATTAAATAAAAATAAAAGTAATTTACATTTAATGCATACTTTTTACAGCACAGAATATTTATGCAATTTTAGTTTCACCTGAATAATTAAATACAAATACGGTTAAATTAACTGGAGCAAAAAGTGCTGCATAAATATGTTGTTCACTGTTAAGGAGCACAACTTTATATTACAAAATGCAACAAATTTTATTTTACAAGCATGACCGAGTTAATGGTAAGTGAGTAACGCAAGAATTATATAATGTTTGTTTGGTTAATTGCGTTAAACATATATCAACATAAATTACCATAAATTCTTCAAATGTGAGTAATATTCCAATTCACTTGGATTAACCTAATTACTTTTTGATTTATCAATAATAATAATAATATTAATAATAATAATACTAACAATAATAATCCCTACTGCTTCTGCACCTATGACGTAATTAGATACTGTCATTATTTGACACACAATTCTGAGCAAATTACAAAAAAAAAATATATAAAAATTTAATCTTTAATAATAAATTTATTATATATTTTTTGTTTTCTTTCTTCTTTATTGGGAGTACTTACTGGTAGTATATTTAAATACAAAGATGTTTCTTAGTTTATGTTGCTTTTATTATTTTATTTTATATTATTATTATTATGTGGTATATGTGTATTATGTGTATGTATACATAAAATACAAACTTATTTTTAAGTAATATATTCCCAAGATCTTAAATATATATATTGTAGAATAACACCTCTGAAGATGGCTCACAAATGGCCGAAATTAGTCAGGTGAAGAAGAAATAATAAAAATAATAAAAACAATATAAACTAAGAAACATTTTAAAGAAAAATAACAAATTATCCTTTTTCACAACATTTAATTTTCTAAATGTATATTTCAACCACTACGTGGTCATCTTCAGTAGACATTTGTACTACTACTGTACATTTGTACACTAAATTGTAGATATTTGTACTGCACTTAATTTAGAGAATTAAATGTCGTTGTGAAAAAGGATAATTTGTTATTTTTCTTTAAGTATTAATATTTCACAAGCTCCAACCGATTATTTTAAGAAACATCTCTATATTTAAATATAGTACCAGTAAATATTCCCAATAAAGAAGAACGAAAGCAATAAAAAATATAACAATATCTGGTGTAACTATCAAAACGGATAATAACTCCAATTCATCGAACTTTTAGTATCAAATACACACTCAAATGGTATTTTTCTCGCTCAATAAAAGTGTTTTTCGAAAAATAATTTCCCCAATAAATCTTCCTAACAATCCTTTAGGAATTAATAGTAATGTTGATAAAATTCCCTTCCATCCATAATTTTACATTAAGGGCCAAGTTTAAATTTAATAATATTATTATTATTTATTGGTACAATAAAGAAAATAATAATAATAAAATTACTAAAATAAATAAATGAAGCTATAACAGAAATAAATTTATTACTGAAAGTTGAAGTTTCATTATACTTTTCTTCATTGTTTAGGTACTTCAAATATATATACGTATAAATATGTATATATATATATATATACGTCAAATATATATATATATATATATATATATATATATATATATATATATATATATAAACAATATTTATTGGGCTATCGACCCCTTGGGGTCTTTCCGCCTCTTTGTCAAATAAATTTGTGCAATTAGAAAAATCTGCATAAATTTCAGAAATAAGTAGGTACTGGTCTTTTAATACCTAGCATTAACAATAATAATAGTAATAATCTACAAAATTTTTGAAATTCTATCGAATAGTAGAATTTCTAGTTATTACCGTTAGATAGGCAGTTTTAATTCTAACTGCCAAATCTGCGAAATTTAAGTTTATCTTGTTAAATCGTCGGCTGAGAAATATTTTGAACCAAGTCTAAATTTATTTTAATCTGATTTGATATCTTCAACACACTTTACGCATTAAAATGCACTATGTAGAACAACCTAATAGAACACTTTATTGGCTAAATTGAATAATTACATTAAACTTCAAGTTTCATATAACATTTCCTTTGTTTTACTCCATAAATCTTCAGTAGAATGTGTATACCCATTGACGTGTAACCACTTCATTTCTTCTTTTGTTCTTTAGTTGAAATCTGTGCCTAATTCTATTTCTTGTAGTTTGTAAGATCTAATTTTATCTTTTACTTTATATTTAACATTATTTAGGTTTTTACTTTTTTCCTTCCTTTCATTTATTCCTATCTTCGAAGGTAGAAAATAATGGTCTGAAAATATTTCTGCCCCTTTTTTCACTCTCGTATCTTTCACTTCTTTCTTTCATTTACTGTTTATGATAATGTAATCTATACTGGCTTTCTCGTTTCTACTTCTCATCTTGTTCGTGTATATGTGAATCTATCTGTGACCAAAGATAGTATTTGTTATTATTATGTCGTTGGTAATGCAAAAATCTGATGAAAATATATCTGCCCCTATTTTCACTCTCATATCTTTCACTTCTTCCTTGCAATACTGTTTATGATAATGCAATTTATACTAGCATTCTCGTTTCTACTCCTCGTCTCTTTCGTTATTTGTGACTTGCTCTGTGAGAAAAGATAGTATTTGTTAATATTTCGTCGTTGGTAATGGAGAAAGCTACAAGTAGTTTACCATTGTTGTTTCTTGTATCATCTTCATGTATTTCTATTGATTCATCACTTTAGTCATCCCGTTTGCCTACCATCCAGATGTTCCTATCTAGATGTTTGATGATTTTTGGTGCTTTGTTTCAAAATTTCATTTTTTTTAGTGTATCCAATTATCTCAATTAATACTGGTCTTGCAATCCTTAAGCTAGATTTGCCATTTTTTTTAATTTAATCCAGATCCAGTTCCATTTCGATCTTCATTTCCATTTCTTCTAGAAGGAGTTTTATTTTCCTCTTTGTTCAATAGGTGCGGTTTTCCTCCTCTTTAACACGTTTTAAAAACCATTTAAAAACGACTTGCTATGTTTTTACCACAAAATGTGTATTGATATATATATACATATACAATAAAATAACGGAGTTTCGACTTATTACGGTAAGAAGTCGAAACTCGAGTCGTTATTTTATTGTATATGTCTATATATCAATTAATATTTTGTGGTAAAAATATAGCAAGTTGTTTCTCTGTTTTTTTAATAAGGACTACCACGTAGTAAAGGTCGAAACCATCTTGATGATTAACTCCTTTTATTACTAAGTAATTTCCTCCTATTATAGGAACAAATGAGTAATGGCATTTCTCGTTGTAGAAATTCAATTCTATGATCCTGCTTTGAAATCTGTTCTCTTTAGTTCTTATTTTCTAGTTTTATTCCTTCAGCTTCTTTAATCACGTATTTTATTTTTTTATCCATTGTGTATTCATGTAGATCTTTAGTTCAATTTTTTCTAGAAGGATTGTTTATGTCCTTTGTTCAATAGATTCATTTTTCTCCTCTTCAACTTCTTGTATTACTAAGCTATTTCTTCCTGTCTCTCGTTCTAGAAATTCAATTCTTTAATCCTGTTTTGATATATTTTCTCTCAAGTTTTTATTTTTTAGTTTTATTCCTTCAGCCTCCATTGTATCTAATTTTTCTGTTATTATCTCAAAATGCACTAATATAAAAACCAATATATAATATATTTAAAAATCTAATAACAAATATTTAACAAATCTTTACTGAATATTTGATTACTAATGCAGTGAACATGAATTTTTCAATAAGTGTTAGAGATATTATTTTTTATAGATGTAATAAATGCCATGAAGGATTTAGAAAAAACAAATTGCTACCTATATATCTGCATACAAAAATTTGTATTTAAGAGATTGAAACATGTCATATTAAAATATAAATGTTTATTTTGTTATTGAAACAAACATTAAGATTTTGTTTATTTTGTTATTAAAACAAATGATCCTGCAGATCATATTCAAACAGTGCAATCGGAAATTGTTGGTCACGACAGTTAGCAGCAATCAATTAAATTAAGAGACAATAAATTTCGCGAGTGAAATTAGCAAATTTCACTAGTCATATTTTTAAAAACCAGTATCTACCAGCCAACCATCTGTTCTGGCCTGCTCTAAATACCTAGGCATCAATTAATGGCTAGGAGTGAAAATAATCAAGTATTTTCTAATGCAACTAATCAGCCGTAAAATATAAACTATTAATTTATTTATAATATGCGGCGCCAATAACTGCCATGCCAGATAGAACCTCATCGCCAAGACCAAGATTTCCCCGAGTCTGCTCCCGATAAAACTATTAGACATCTGTTTGCGCTGCGTACTTGTTTCATTATTGTGCAATGGGGGTTTTATCGCGTTATCGCCTCTGGACGCAAATGCGAGGAAGGAGCAATTCCTTGGGGTCATTAAAACTGCATTTGTTTATCAGCTTGAGGAAAGGTTACCTACTAATTTGTGTGTCTCATTGACCAACTGCGCCAAGTTCACTCGATTATGGTCAAGGTGACTACTGCGTAGTAATTAGCGGAATATCTTATGAATTAGAGTTTATTTGGGCATGCTAATATATTAGTCTGCAACTCATTTTATTGCGTATTATATAAATTTATTGCTTTGTAGTTCATTATTTATTTATAACGACTTTCCCTAGAATCGGTAGGAATAAAATTCTTACTTTTTTTCTTTCTTAATCTTTCCTTCTTTTGCCCTTTTGGGTGTTGAGATGTAATTCTATTTTTTATAGAATTTTATCCATTCTTTTCTGTTCAACAAATATCGATTTTTGGTGGTAAATAATATCAGATTACCCATGTGTAATACATGGTTGAAAGTGGAATTTTTTGCTCTTTTGAATGCTATTAAAATTCAATATTGCGGTCATAAGAAAATCAAAAGTTGACTATGAAAATTTGGGCATCTAGTTGGCGCAAAAAATGTTTGGTACTGTCATCAGGAAGCTCACGTCGAAAAATGTAAGCGTGCCAAGTTTTGTAAAATTTCCTTCAAAACTAAAAAGTTATAAGAGGAAAATGAAAGTGCACTTTTTCAGTTTTTCAGCGATATTTCAGGAACTGTGCAAGATCCTAAAAACAAGAATCAAGATTTATGAAAGCTGCAGCTTCTTAAGAAATACATTAATTAGTATTCTGAATATGCTGCGGTGATTGCATAATAATAGATCTAAGGGCCTTGTTCTCATAGCAGCAGTTATTGAAGAAACTTAGTCTCATTCTTCAATTTGCATGTAATAAATAAATAGAGAATAATGTGACACAATCCCTTTAATAGGTCAAAGTACCTTATTACCTCCATTAAGAGCACTCGAAACAATAACATCCTCTGCACAGTAAATGACGTTTATTTGGCGACCCGTTTCATAGTTTACCACTCCAGCAGGAGCCCCATCAGTCTGCGGTCACTCACACGAGATCCTCATCAGTCATCATCAGTCATCACGAGGGCGCCTCCAACAGTTTGGAGATGTGCGTGAAAGATACATCGGGTGCAAGCGGGAAATAACGAAAGCTCGCCGCGAATTACGCAAGTTAAGGTAGAGCTTTGCGGAACATCTTCGCGCCGAGGAATGAAGAAGGAAGCGGCTTTGGCGGATCCCAGCGTTTTTCACCGCATCTGAGGCTGTAAATGTAATCATTTACGAACACATGTCGGAGTGATTCTCGCATCCAGAAGTGCCGTTCAGTTCACCAAAATAATATGACACAGTGAGACGATTTGTGCGTCGTTCTGAGAGTGGTCGCTCGACTTCTGCACGTTTCAGAGGTAAGCCCATGGCTGGATCTCCTCGAAAACACCACGAAAACTGAGCCGTTGCGTAATGTCAATTAAAATATTTAAGCCAGCTAAACGTATCAATATTAACACACTCTTGCGAAAGCTGGAAACGTATTAATGCATCTTGCGCAACGAGCAGAATTAACGTAATTTATCATTGAATAATGCATCTCTATAGAGGAAATTTTCTGTATTATGAAATAATGTGTCGCACATAATACAATAATTGTACAAGAAAATCAGAATTATTTCATTCCATTAACATAATATGATATGAAGTAGATGTTAATACAGAAATAACTGTGTCTTTTAATTATGCCTTGAATTACAAAATAATAACTTCATAACTACATAATTATTCAAATCTATTGCCTATTAATTATTTATATTTTTATGCCATATGATATTGGTATATCAGTACACGAAATAAAAAAAAAATGTTTGTACCAGTGTGCAATTCTATAAAAATGCAAAAAAAAAACTAGTGTGAAGCTTAGCAATGAATAATTATTAAGAAATTAAATCTTGAAAAAGTTTTTCAAATATTTAAAAAAACACAAAGGTACAAAAGTATTTAAATGAAATTTGCAACAAATGCAATAGCAATTTATTATGCATACACGAAATAAAAACTTTTCTCCATGTATGCCTAAACACTTGCTATGTTTTCTTTACAACTATATATAGAAATATACGTTGGTAAACATAAACTTGGCAAACAAAATTTGAAATTTCATAAATGAACAAAAATTTTAAAAAAAAGTTCGAACGTCATTATAATTCCTTACTTTTGACATTTTTTGTAGCTGATGCTATAATTAATAACACGATGTATTAAATTATATATATATATTATTTTTGAGTTTTTCATCGCTAGATTGTGTAACAACTGTATACAGGGTGTCCAAGATTAGGATCTCGAAAACTGTAAACGTAACAAAGGCGGTTAAATTGAAAAAAAAGTTGCGCAATTTAGTGGTCACTAGTATTCTGTTGAGAAAACTAAATAATTCCGCTTAATTTCGGAGATATTCGACAAAATTAGAAATATTGCGATATCATTTTTATGTTTAGCTGAAGTTATTTGAAAAGGTATAAAAAAACAAACGGCACTTTCTCATTGCCACTTTTTTCCCTCTACAAGACACCATTTATAAATTTTCAGTACAACGGTTCGTTTCAAAGAAATCAACTTTATATTTTTATATGGCCCATAAATAAAGTACACCCCATATCCTGTTACGAATTCAACGATTTATATCACAGTATGATTTCTCATGTCTTTATTCAGAAAAAAAGCTTATTAAAATATTAAAAACCATACTGTGATATAAATAGTTGCATTCGTAATAGGAAATGCTATCTAATATAGGGTGTACATTTTATACAGGCCATATAAAAAAATAAAGTTGATAATGGTTTCTTCGTTGTACGAAACGTTGTGCCGAAAATTTGTAAATGTCTTATAGAGCTAAAAATATGGCAATGAGAAAGTGCCTTTGGTTTTCTTATGCCTTTTCAAATAACTTCAGAAAAAAACGAAATCGCAAGATTTAGGATTTTGTCGATTATCTCCGGAAGTAAGCAGAAACTTCGCATACTTCGCATACTTCGAAACTTAGCATAATTTGCAAATTTATCCAAAAATGAAATTTGAAGAAAACGTAATAATAACCCACTAAAATTATTTACTTGATGTATATATGTATGGATATATAATTTTTAAGTTTTAGAATTATGTTGTCTATATGCTGTATATATTATTATTTTACAATGTATAACAAAGAAGAGTCAAGTATTACTTATTTAGTACTACAGTTTCGTTTTCAATACTTTTTATGCTTAGAGGTGTGACAAGAGATGACCACTTCAATTTGACCAAGGGATCACTTTGGTTTGAGGGATTTATGGGAAAAATGTGCAACTTCATTAACAATATTTCCCCTGAAATGTGTTGCTTTTTTAATACAACGAACAATACGTTAACAGATTGACATTGACACTAGGGGTCGAAAAGTGTTTCGGGACGAAAAAGTACCACTTTTCGTCCGCGTACGTAGACGAATTGTACTACTTGTAACATTATACTGACTAGTCGACGGAAAACATATTTTTCTACGACAGTGAGTAAACTAAGTACTTTAGGCACTAGGTAAATTAATAATTAATAGGTAGCCTCCATATCAAATTTCATCAGCTCATACAAATCATTTAAATTTCAAGTTCTGTTGAACCTGAAATTTTGGAAAATTCACAGAAATTTTCATGGAAATTCCATGGAAATTTTCGCAGACAATAAGAAAGGCGAGATCACCAATCTCGTCTTTCCTATTGGCTTTTTTTTATTATTATGCAAAACACGTAATGGTGTTTTACTATAATTATTACAATTTAATTAAAGATAGATCAATGAGATAATTATGCCAACTTAAATTACCAAATGAAGATTTAATGCTAAGGTCCTGCTCATTAGTATCCCATAGATTCTAATGACTTAATTACACTAATATAAGCGTCTACACTAGCACAATGTTATTCGTTATTGGGTATATCTAGTTTTTTTTTTAAATAATTAAATATTTTAGATTTAATTAATTTAATTTTAAATTCTCTGCTTCAGCACTAACGTAATATTATTTTTTGTTTTATTTTTATTTTTTTATTGCCTGCGAAAATTGCCAAGGATAACTAGAGCTGAAATTTAAATGATCACTCAGTATATTGTACTGTACGTTTGAGCTTCCCCTTTCCATCATTATATCATATAATATTATCATATTGATATTCATATGTTTAAACCAAAACTTATGTCATGTAACCAACATTAGCATATTGGGATATCAGAAATCTGTTTTGAAGTATTGCTTAATATAAAAAAAATCTGGTTATTTCATATATATATATATATATATATATATGTATATATATATACACACACATATATATATATATATATATATATATATATATATATATATATATGTGTGTATGTTTTCACGGACGAAATGTGTTTGAACATGTTTCGGGTCTTTGAACTTCCGACACTCGAGAAGAATCCACCAGAAGATGGCAAATGCGATTTTGCCGAAACGTCGTGAAAAAGGTCCTTAAACAACAATAAACGATCTTTATTAAGGCTATCGACTTCAGAAGGGGTCTTTCCGCCCTGTATTTCATATATTATTGCGATATAAATAATAATTTGTCTGAATTATCGCTTCATCTAAATTTTTATTGTTGTTCAACTTAATTTGTCGTTGAATAAAGGTAATAATGCTCTTAATTATTGCTTCATCTAAATTTGTATTGTTGCTCAATTTAATTTGTTGTTGAATAATGCATCTCCCTGACGAAAATATCTGTATTATGAAATATGGTGTCACACATAATACAATAATTGCTTAAGAAAACGGCAATTATTTATTTCTTGTATTTCATACAATTGCGATATTGATATAAAATTAATAGTTGCTTTTAATTATTGCGTAATATTTGTACAAGTTACAGCCGATTATCTTATTTTCTCTCATATTTCTAAAATTATGGCATTGGAATATGGGTAATATTTTTTAAATAATACATCTCATGGTTTTTATATCTTGTGCAAAGAGCAGAATAAATATGAGTACTCAAATTTCAGCTATCTGCCATCAAGTTAAAATATTGAAGAGTGTAGGTAAGTCAATGACTTTCCGTTTTATTTCCGTAATTATTTTAGATT
Organism: Othius punctulatus; assembly: GCA_951805005.1. NCBI lineage: Eukaryota > Metazoa > Arthropoda > Insecta > Coleoptera > Staphylinidae > Othius > Othius punctulatus. The sequence goes on from OX638145.1 coordinate 20,321,858, forward strand.
TTCCAAAATAGAATTTCCGTATTATGAAAGAATTAGCATTTAAAAATAATAAAAATAATGAATAAACATACGGCTAGTGACCTCTCCTAGTTCTTTCACTTCGTATTTTTTATACCACTTTTATTGTTAATAATTTAACAAAGTAAAACGTTGTCAAATGTTTATTAGTAATTTGGCAAATGTTAACCATAAAAGTGGTATAAAAAAATAGAAAGTGTTTCATTCGTGTAACAATAATGTTACTGCTGCTCCATCTGAATCTGCTCCTGCTACTCTTAATATAATAAGTATGCAAGACAACTGGACCTAATCCCAAAGCTGGTATTAATTGGATCAGTATTTTCAACTATTTCCTATTTGTATTTTATATACAACGTGTCTTAGAAAGTTTGCAACAAACACAAAACTTTTATTATACATTCCTCAAAAAAAAAAAAAAAAAATACAAAAATTATTTAAATAAAAAAAAATTCGTTATATTCATATTCAATTATTTCTACCTAGCCACAATATACAAAATATACAATACATACATAATATATACAAAGACAATTACATTGCACCGCACAAATCGTTGTGGATGTGGTCGTCAGGATATTAAAATAGGCAATATAGTCAATAAACATTAATTACAGTCATTAGACAGTTTTTATTTCGTTCATAGTTATTTTACTGAAAAACTGAGAAAAATTATAGAAAACACCATCAGTTACTCTAATAGACAATATTATGTAGATTTTGAAAATGAAGGTCGACATAGTGAGTGATTTTTAGTATCAATATCAATATTTTTGTTGTTATTCAAAATATACATAGTTCTCTTGTAATTATATTCTTTATACCTTCATTATACCTATAATAAGTATAAATAATAAATAAATAATTAAATTTTCATCAACTTTGATTACATTGTTATTTTTCTGTCAGCCGTTGAACATGTACATCATGCTCACATAAATCTAGTACAAACAATTTGACATTGCCATATAAAATTGCCATAATAACCTAACTTCTTGTACCAGATTTATGTGAGCATGACTGTACAATATAAGATATTATTTTGGTTTATTTTGGTTTGCAAACACGTACTTTTTGTGTTTTTTTTTTTAGAAAGAATAATAAAATTAGTTTTACTTTGAGCTTGTGAAAGGAGAAATAATTAAATGACACACATTAACTCTTTTTCACAAAATATTAATAAATGTTTTTTGTGAAAAAGGGCCAATGTGTGTCATTCAATACATTCAATTAGAATAATAAAAGTTTTTCAGTTGCTGCAAATTTTCAGGGCACGTTGTATATAAAATACAAATTTAAAAGTTTTTTTTTTAAATTAAGATGCAGAAGTTTTGCATGTGTGGAAAACTTGCTGGGACACGTTGTATAATGGTTAGTATTCTTATTAAAATATCAGTACGTAATATAAATGGTCAGTATTACAGTCATTTGTAAAAAAAAGCTGTCAATATTTCTAGTAGTATTTGTAAGTTAAACAATTTATCAGTATCCGAATTTATAATTATCCGAATCTAACCAAATCTGACCTAACTTAACCTAATCTCCATAAAATAGGTATTGTATTCACAAAATTCGATTTGATACTGATTCTTATTCATTTGTTCTGGCCAATATTTTATTTTATACTGACTATTTATGTTATGTAATACATAATATTTATTAATTAAAATGCTGACCATGAATAGAAATGTATTATAAATCATGTCATAATCTTCACAGCCACATAATCTATTAATTTCTGTCAACCTTTATATATATTTTTCTATGCAAGGAAAGTAAACACATAAATTCCATATAAGCGTTGATTAATTAATTAAATTAATTATCAATGCTTTGAGGCATGCGTCACATTATAACGTCCTCTTTTCGTCAGTTCATTCACTCGTGTGGATATATAAAATGCATCTAATTGCTTAAAAAATGAGTGGGCAAGCGGTGGCTTCCGCATAGTGTCAAAATGGAAGAGGCATTTCCTCACATGTTGGTGATATTTTAGCAATTTGAGGCATAAACGGGTTATGAATTAATTAAAATGAGCGATTTTCCCACTTTGAAATTCAAATTCAATATTTTTTTGGAAAACATTTTAAAAAAGTAATTCTATAATTCAACCAATTAGCGTTCTGGTTGAATTATAGAACTACTTTTTAAAAATGTTTTCCAAAAAAATATTGAATATCCATTTCAAAGTGGGAATTATAACTAACTTTGTCATTATTAGAGCTACGAAGTCGGTTAATTACAGTTGTGAAATGTATTAATCTAAAAAATTATTTAGGATGTCTGTTTTGAGATACACACTAAAACAACAATTTTTTTTTTAATGGAAAACTTGTGTCTCCCTTAGTTTCGCAGAGAATAGCATTATGAACAAAATGCTCTAATAATCACTAAACAAAAAATGTACCTACATATCATACAGTGCGTTCAAGAAAGTGGTGTCTATTGCGTTGAAAATATTGACATGTAAAAAATATTCAATCAGATTTTGCACAATTTCTTGGTAAGACAATTACGTATGCTGGAATATGGAATAAATTTATAAACTTCTTTGAAATAAAAAAAAACTTGACATTTTTGATCGATTTTTGACAATAAATGTCAAATTATCAACCGTTAGAGTGTTGAATTGCACTGGGATTCGAAATTACTGGTTAAAAGTTAGGGCGTGATATTTTATGGTCAATCCTAAACAAAGAAAAGTGATTGTTTTATTCAAGATTTTTTTATTTGTTATTTTTTTAGCACGTTTCTAGAAGTTTACAGAGTTTCAAATTGTACATTGTTATTATGTGAAGTTAAGCCTATAAGAAAATGCATTAATCAGAATACACGCTGCAGCTTTAGCACAAATATGATCTGAAATCGTAGAAGTAATATTATAGAAGATGCCTTATACATATTTTCGAATTAACTTCTTTTGTCATATATTTAGGGGCAGTTTTCAAATAGTTAGCAAATATTTTGTAGAAGTATTAGGAAGAAGTATTAAACTAGAACATGTAAAAATCATCTCAATTTATTTTCGCATTTTCTGATACCTGATGAAATTAAATAAAAGAAACACATTTATTTGTTTTTATCGCACTGTTTATTAAAATTAGTGACTTAGTGAATTAGTGAATTAGGTTATGACTATAGTTAGTATAGAGTGTAGTTATTAGAAACCAAAGTCACTAATTTTAATAAACAGTGTGATATAAACAAAGAAAAGTGTTTGTTTTATTCAAGATTTTTTTGTTTGTTGTTTTTTACCACGTTTCTAGAAGTTTACAGAGTTTCAAATTGTACCTAGTTATTATGTGAAGTTGAGCCTATAAGAAAATGCATTAATCAGAATACACCCTGCAGCTTTAGCACAACTTTGATCCGAAATCGTAGAAGTAATATTATAGAAGATGCCTTATGCACATTTTCGAATTAACTTCTTTTGTCATATATTTTGGAGCAGTTTTGAAATACTTGACAAATATTTTGTAGAAGTATTAGGAAGAAGTATTAACTAGAACATGTAAAAATCATCTCAATTTATTTTCGCATTTTCGAACTCAAGTCTTAAAAGTATTATTGTACGTGATTAACTTCATACAACTTGAAATATGTGACATAGTTTTAGTAGCACTTTCAATCTGATGTCTTGAAAGAAGCATTATTGTACGTGATTAACTTCATACAACTTGAAGATTGTACGCTAAAAAAATATGTGACATAGTTTTAGTAGCTTAAATTGAATCATCATTCTGAAGAAATTTAACTTTTTTTTTCAAAACATCTACGACAATTTCGCGACTACTTGCTTTACATTCCTCACATATACAGCCAAATTCCATTTTCAAAGCATGCGTGATTATTATACTTAAACGTATCAATGGATGGGCTACAATTTGGGAAAACCAAGAGCACTAATGATTAAGTTTTTCTGCAGTCGCGGTTAAAAATCAAATTACATGCAATGATTTTCATAATAAGCTGTTTATTGGATTCTTGTATATTTAGTTGTTATCTTATTTTACCAAATGAAACACAATCTACGTTGCTAAGTTACTCAGTGACAATTTCACAACTTATTGCAGTCATTTTGGAGAGTTGAGCTTAAACGTCGTTGGACAAAACAAATCAAAAGTTATATCTTGATGTATATAAGTTAAAAAAAAATAAAGTAGGTACCCAAACCAATATTATTTTCCGAAGGATCAACTATTTCGATTTCATTTCAAAATTGGTGTTCAAAATAATCTCGAAAGGTTAATGTGTCTTAATAATAAAACCAATAATAAGTTACTTCTTGATGTATATAAGTCAAAAAAATAAAGTAGGTCCCAAACCATTATTATTTTCCGAAGGACCAAATATTTCGATTTCGTTTCAAAATTGGTGTTCAAATAATCTCGAAAGGTTAATGTGTCCTAATTCTTTAATCCTAATGAATACGTTGACCACTAAAGTATAGCGTCTTTACAAAATTACACTTTGTGAATTTCACAATATCGTGTATCCGATCGTTGATTGGAATAACACATTGAACTTGAACGAAAGTGGGGCGACACTATTAAGTTTCAAAGCAACACACTAATAACGTTACCGACCTTGCAGCCAATACTACAGAAATCCGAAACAATCGAATCAATTTAAGAAACCCACACAAATTGGCGTATGTGGCATAAAATCCGGCAATTCCAATCCGTGTCAATGCTATCCTGAAATCCGCACTGCACTCGTCGCTTGTGCAAGCAGCGTTCTCTTAACGAGTTAGCAAAAATTTAACACGTCCTCATTAAGTCTGGAATAACGCGATTGAAATGTAACAGGCATTAAAACGCGCACAGGAATTCATATGCCACATTTGATTTGAGTACGCGATCTCGTAATCCGTAAGATCGATGCGATAAGGATTACCGAACGCATCGGTGATCCGAACGGTGCAAGTGATTATTTTGATTAATTACCGTTGGTGATTAATTAATTTCAGGTATGACAAAACGCGGGCGCATGTGCTAAAAATGTGGAAATAATTTTTCACAGCGCTTGGGAAACGCAGTTTCCCAACGATCCACATTGGATTGGTGCGTAAGTGCACTGCAATAATTAATCACGCTTTACGTGGAAAGCTGCGGATGGCGGCATGCACTTGGGACGGTTTGGAAACCGCCGTTTTCGCAACGTCTTTTCTGCATCTATTACGGATATACTTTAATATTTTGTAACTGTGTCAATGCTAGGCGCACGTGGCGTCACCCGATTCCAAAGATCACAGGAATATTCACGTGTGCACCGTAGGAAGTTGCAAAATCGTGATCCGTTCACTGATTCCAATCTGAAATGTTCAGAGCAGAGGTCACCAACCTATTGCTGTTTCGATTTTCTACAATAGCTTTAGCAAACAAATGAGCTAACTCGGGCATTAATGTTAATGTTCACTGAAGAAAAATCAAAAATACTAGTAATATTTTTAATAATAGCACCTCTGATAACATTTCTGAATAATTTCACAAGATAAAACCAGAAGATTCGTGAAGTTTTTATGTATTCCTGGATAATTCATAAAAATGTTGATATATTCCCACAAAAATCATGAAAACTTTAAGCATAAACTTTTAAGAAGTGTGTGTCACCAATGACCAGAAGCACTTTAAGCTGAAGAAGTGTGTCACCAATGACCAGAAGGTGAAGAAGTTTTGGGTCAATGAACTTTAAGCTGAAGAAGCGTGTGTTACATATGACCAGAAAGACTTCAATCTGAAGAAGTGTGTCACCAATGACCAGAAGGACTGTAACCTGAAGAAGTGAATCACCAATGACATTAGAAGGTGAAGAAGTTTCGGGTTCAATGAACATTAAGCTGAAGAAGTGTGTCATCAATGACAAGACGCCGAAGAAGTTTCATCAATGACCAGAAGGTCCTTCCCCCTTATGGACCATAATGTTCTCACAGTTTCTTAAATCATAATCAGCTGATTTGGCGAAGAAATTGCACGGAGCAAAAGCATCATGTTTTACTGTTGCAAATTCCAAGACGAGAATTGCACTTTATCACCTTTCATAACGTGATGATCTTAATTGGTATTATTAAACCATAACACCTTTATTTCTCCATCATAATCTTGATCCATAACTCCCGCTTCACAATTATACCTCGAACTGCCCATCCAGATCGTGATGCTATCCTTCCATAACATCCTTCAGGAAGCTAAAATTTGATACCAATATTTACAAGAACTCTTCCCCCTTTAGGGACCATAATGTTCTCACAGTTTCTTAAATCACAACCAGCTGATTTGGCGAAGAATTTGCACGGAGCAAAAGCATCATGTTTTACTGTTGCAAATTCCAAGACAATCGACATTTTTTGAACGAGTGTACCTAGTTTATACCAGACATTTTCAAAACATGTTATTAACATTGAGTTTTAACATACTCACTAGGTTAATTTTTTTTTTGTAGTATCGATCGTTCTCTTAATGTTTCCGTTTTTGATTGTTGTTGTTGTTGTTGTTGTTGAACTTTCTAAACTCGATGATGTCACCCCTCAAACCATGAGGGGTTTCTGTTGAAAAATTGTTACAAGTTAAACTAAGAGGATTTTCGTTGAATTGATTTTATACAGAAATAAAATACTTTCTGACATTGATTACAAAAGTATAACATCCTGAAAAGAAAAAAAACTTACATTGCACATATAAGTTGAAATAGTTTCAAGTAGAATAACTATCAACTTATGTGTGCAATGTAAGTCTTTTTCGTTTTAGGATGTTATACTTTTGTAACCAATGTCAGAAAGTATTTTATTTCTCTATAAAATCAATTCAACGAAAATCCTATTAGTTTAACTTGTAACGAAAAATTTTCAACAGAAACCCCTCTAGTGAGGGGTTCAGAAGTTTAGAAAATCATCATCGAGTTTAGAAAGTTCAACAACAACAACAACAAAAACATAAAAATATAATGATGTTATTGATAACCCCATGGAAAAGTATCAGTTTTAATATTATTAACCATTCTCTTATCATCATGTGGACTTAGAGCAATTTTCGATTGTTTAATAGTGTAATCATCATGTTTTAATGACTTCATTATACATTGATTAGATCTTTTCGTATTGTTTTTGAATAAACAGTCATAATAATCAACAAAAGTAATTGTTTTCAGCGCAGATTTTCATTTTTTTTTCCTTTTTGACTATTTTATGATCCGTCTCATTTTGTACTTTTATTGCATACATTTTATATTTCAGTCCTATAAATTCTAACATAATTTGACCGTTGTTTTCGTCAGACATTAAACCTAAAACCTTTTTATTCTTTAATGGAATATTATAGATATTGTTTGGAGGATAGTCTGGTGTATTAAATTTATGAATATCTTCTTTTATGTGCTCATAAATGTCTTTTTTTAATTTGTATTCATAAAGACGTCATTAACGTCGTTATAACAAACAATCTAAACAACCGTTTATGTGCAATGCTACAATATTTTATAGCAACGGACGTTAAATTTTTTGTTTTATAGCAACGGACGTTAAAAACCGCCACAGCGGACTTTTCTGTTTAACGAGATAGAGAGAATGAGATACGAGAGGACGATATAACTAGAAGAACGAGATTGCGAATTAATTATTATTTAGTTAATAATAATAATCTAAACACATACAAATTATTTATCTTTCTTTACAATACTGAAATTAAACGTACATTTATTAAAGTGTCCACTAAGCGTAATTCTTCCGTCGTCACATATATCATTCATAATCGTTTGTTCATTGCTATTAGAGACGATTCCAGATGATGTAGATGGAATGTCATCAGCAGTTTTATTCGCCGAATTTGTAATTTTCTTTGCAATTTCCATTTTCTGGTACTCCGATTCCTCAATATATCCTTCCGCTACACTCGTTGAGCGCCATCCACCAAGACTTTTTAACGCAAATACATCACCTCCACCTTCTACCAACAAAGTGGCCGATGTTCTCCGAAAACAGTGTCCGGTGTATAATTTAAAATTATAAAACAGCCGACTTCACGGGCATCAATCGACTTTGTGCTTGTGCAGCTTGCTCGATAACTTCTGGTGGCAAATCATAATCTTCTTCGATATTATCTTCGATATCTGACATTTTGTCAAATTTAATTTGTCAACAACAACACTGTTGTTATGGTTGGAAATAACATATTTCAATATTATTTTCAAATCAATATGTGTACAAATTAAAAAAAAAGTTGTATGTTACACGTACGCTAAATGGTCTTTATGGACTTGGCCGGTTAAATGGCTCGGCTAACGCCTCGCCATTTAATCTTCCGGCCGCGTCCATAAACACCTATTTAGCGTACTTGTAACATAAATAACTATCTATAAAACATTGATAAATTAAGGAATCAGTATCGCAATATAATAAATTTGTATTTTCAATTCAATGTTTGTTCAAAATATAATTGTAATGAAAATCATATAGAATTTTGTAAAACATTTAATGTTTGTGATGCTCATTCTTCAAACTATTGTATATATAGCATATGCAATCTTCTTCTTATGCAACCTTCTGGTCATTGTAGACTTCTTCGACGACGACGACGACGACGACGACGACGACGACGACGACCTTCTGGTCATCGATGAAACATCTTCGGCTTCTTGTCATTGGTGACACACTTCTTCAGCCTCAAGTGCATTGAAACCCAAACTTCTTCACCTTCCAATGTCATTGGTGACACACTCTTCTTCAGCTTAAAGTCCTTCTGGTCATTGGTAACTAACCCGAAGAACTCAATTATACGAGGGAAATCGCAGTCTCTCCTGATGGATACGCCATCCACATCGAAATATACGGGGGCATCAGGAAAGTGTCACGTCAGCCCACTAGTATTACTATTATCCTTATCCTCTTGTATCCGTATTGAGTGTCAATAATCTCATCAATATTATATAGTACATTATATTAATGATACGTGTGTGATATGTTAAGAAATTTTCAGAAGTGTTAAATACCAAAAATAATAAATTTTCCTTTTCTTCACCTTCCAATGTCATTGATGACACACTTCTTTAGCTTCAAGTCTTTCTGGTCATTGGTGATACACTTCTTCAGCTTAAAGTCCTTCTGGTCATTGGTGACCCACACTTCTTCAGCTTAAAGTTCAAGACCCCAAGCTTCTTCACCTTCTGGTCATTGGTGACACACTTCATTAGCTTAAAGTCCTTCTGGTCATTGGTGACACACACTTCTTTACCTTAAAGACCTTCTGGTCATTGGTAACTAACCCGAAGAACACAATTATACGAGGGAAATCGTGGTCTCTCCTGATAGACACGCCATCCACATCGAAATATACGGGGGCATCTGGAAAGTGTAACGTCAGCCCACTAGTATTACTACTATCCTTATCCTCTTGTATCCGTGTTGAGTGTCAATAATCTCAGCAATATTATATAGTACATTATATTTATGATACATGTGTGATATGTTAAGAAAATTGTAAAAGTGTTAAGTACCAAATATAATAAATTTCCCTTTTCTTTACCTTTAAATGTGATTGGTGACACACTTCTTCAGCTTAAAGTCTTTCTGGTCGTTGGTGATACACTTCATCAGCTTAAAGTACTTCTGGTCATTGGTTACACACGCTTCTTTCAGCATCAAGTTCAAGTGCAATGACACCAAACTTCTTCACCTTCTGGTCATTGATGACACACTTCATTAGCTTAAAGTCCTTCTGGTCATTTGTGACACACACTTCTTCAGCTTAAAGTCCTTGTGATCATTGGTAACTAAACTAAATAACTCAATTATACGAGGGCAATCATGGTCTCTCTTGATGGGCGTGATGGGCATTCACATCGAAATATACGGGTGCATCTGGAAAGTGTCACGTCAGACCGTGTCCGTATTACGTCAGAATCACGTCCGTATTACGTCAGTATTATTACGTCAGACTCACGTCAGTATTTAGTCAGTATTATTACGTCAGTATCACATCAGTATTACTACTAAGAATTAACAAAGAAAGAAAAAAGAATTATAATATTATTACCTGCATGAACAACCATAAATATTTACAACAATATACCGAAAATCTACATCTACGTAAAGCTCCATGTTGTAATTAAGTTTCCATGAGGTACATCATTTCTTCGACATCCCGGCCCTAACAACATCATTGAAATCTTCCTTGAACTTCTGCCCGGCCTCATTGGTCTTCACTTTTATTTCGGCAGCTTTGTCCATTGTAAATTCCTTGATCTTTCCAGCGGCTTCAACGATATTATGCTCAATTTTGCGTCCTGCCTCATCGTTCTTTATTTTTATTTCGGCAGCTTTGTCCCTTGTAAACTCCTTGACCTTTTCGGCAGCTTCGACAATGTTGTGCTCAATCTTCTGCCCCGTTTCTTTGACACTGCGCTGCAGTTTTTCTAGGGGTTTCTCATCAGATCCAGACATACCTTCAAACAGTTATAAGCAGTCACTGGTTTTGATTGGAAAACACATTGCTGACCTAATGATTTATATGAACGAGCAATTTTGAAACATGAAATGACGTTTAAGTCATTTTAAGAAACTGTCTGTATAAGCTGTATAGCAATTTTTTTAATTGTATGTGCTTACTACAAAAATTTAAATTTGCTAAAAAATTTAACAAATTTAGATTTAAAGTAGTAGCGTAAACTATCCAACTTACGAACTTGCAATAAATATTTTACTACGTGAAATCTTTCTTATTAACTCTTACTACTATTAATATTGTAACTAATAATAACTATTAATAAATGTTGCAGATAGCCATCCCAATTTTGCGTCATCCATCACCCCCACCGAGAAATGTGGATTCTCTTGATAGCGAGCTATCTAATTTTGGCATCTTCGAGCGCCCTGCAACTAACCGGTGACCACATCTGCCAGCAGGAAGAGAGGTGAGAAATACGCACGACATTAATCCAGTAGTTAATTATTACGGTAACACTGTGGAAACATGCAAATTTTTTCACGGCAGTCACCGGCGTTAGAAAGCCACGGCGTACGCACAATGTAAATATACTCGTTGGAAAGAAATTTTACCATGTGTATTTTCTCTGTGCACGGAGTTCGTTACACAATCGCCCCGGTTTACGATATGCACATGTGTGTCAGGCAAGTGTCACTTATTACAGAGTCATCGTGCATAATAAAAATTTAAGAAGCAACTCAACTCTGGTCACACATGCAGATATAGAAAACACATGGTGGTTTTTAAATGCGTTCTGGGCATTGGATATATCAAGATTTTAACATCTACCCATCAACGTAGCTAGATAAGTATTGTCTATAGTCTCCAATTTTACTCTCTTGGAATATTTGGTGATGTATTTTTCAAAATTAGTGCATATGACTACAACTTTTGGCAGAACATTTGTGTACCGATGACTTGCTGTTTTAAGATTTATAGATTAGGAAGATTCTGCCAACTATATAATCATCGCCCTTTCTAGAAGAAGTGGCTCACTGAACTAATAAGTCTTCACTAATTTAATCTGTACAGTACAGTAATATACAGTAGTTCAAACAAATATCCTAATATATCATCTGAAGACATAAAGATTGATGATCTCCCTCATCTATAGGTTTCGGTGTTCTTGCTCAGAATATTCCAAAATAGCTATCCAATTGTATAACTTACAAAACTCGACTTATTATATCTAACATCCAGATATCATCTCCATAAGAAACCTGATGACAAATTTCGGCCATTGTGTTTTATTTATTCCATTTCGTAGTTTAAATTCCTTAAGGAACTGGGCCTTAAGGCCTAGTTTTACAATCGAGGATTATCTTTGTTCCTAGTACATTTGCCTAGAATACCATTCTATGAACAATGGTTTCTTAGGTAAATGTAACAAGATCAAAGATAATCCACGATTGTAAAACTTGGCCTGAAGCAATTATTGACTCGCCTTATATAGGGCTACATCTATACGCAGTGATTTTTTTATTGTGCTACTTAATTAATCGGGCAGCGATTTGAATTTACGAGTTTAAAACTTTTATAGGAAAATAAACTTTCTTTTAAATCTCGCAAACTTTGATCCAAGTTAACAGCATTGGATATACGAAAAAAACGTCGGGCTTAATGATTTAAGATATACAAAGCCCTTAGTTTAATAAAGTTCACTATCGATTGAGGTCAAAATTAAAAAAATCAAAATTACAACTAATATTTGTAGATTTATTTATTTGTTTTGAAATCGGACAATAAATAACAGTTAAATATTAAAAGTATATATAAGTACTTAAATAGTTAAAAATACAAAAAATATTCCATCAGTTAGAACTAGAAAGTCCATGAAATGTTATTGTTTTCGTAAATAATTATTCATAGACTTTTGATATATTCAGGGAAAATTCATGAAATTTTGATATAGTCCTGTATATTTCATGAAATGTTGATGCATTCCTGAATAATCAATCATAAAATTTTGATTTATTCCTAGATATTCATGAAATTTTTATATATTCCGGGACAATTAATGAAATTTGGATATAGTCCTGCATATTTCATGACATCTTGTTGTATTCCTGCAGAAATCATTCATAAAATTTTAATATATTCAGGCACAATTCATTAAATTTTGATATAGTCCTGCATATTTCATGAAATTATGATATATTTCGGGACAATTCATGAAATTTTAATATTGTCCTGCATAAATCATGAAATTTTGATATATTCCTGAAAAAAATATAGAAAACATTGTAAAATCTACAGTTAGAACCAGAAAATTCATTATATTTTGATAAAATCCGCACATTTATTGAAATTTTGATGTATTCCTGGAGAATCTCTGTTTTTTTTTTATATATTCCGGGAAAATTCATGAAATTTTAATATGGTCTTGCATATTCCATGATATTTTGATATATTCCGGGACAACTGATACAATTTTGATATAGTCCTGTATAAATCATGAAATTTTGATATAATCCTGCATATTTCATGAAATTTATATTCAGGACTATATTTCGTGAAATTTTGCTGTATACTTGAATAAATCATTCATAAAATTTTAATATATTCCAGCACAATTCATGAAATTTCGATATAGTCCTGCATATTTCATGAATTTTTGTTATAAGTCCTGCATAAATCATGAAATTTTTATATATTCCTGAAAAATTATAGAAAACTTTGTAAAAGCTACAGATAGAACCAAAAAATCATAATATTTTGATATAATCCTGCAATTTTGAAGTATTTCTGGAGAATCTCTGAAAAATTTTGATATATTCCGGGAAAATTCATGAAATTTTTACATGGTCCTGCATATTCCACGAAATTTTGATATATTCCGGGACAATTGATACAATTTTGATATAGTCCTGTATAAATCATGATATTTTGATATATTCCTGAAAAATTATAGAAAACTGTGTAAAAGCTACAGATAGAACTAGAAAATTAATGATATTTTGATATAATCCTGCATATTTCATGAAATTTATATGCAGGACTATATTTCATGAAATTTCGCTGTATACCTGAATAAATCATTCATAAAATTTTAATATATTCCAGCACAATTCATGAAATTCTGATCTTTTGTTATAGTCCTGCATAAATCATGAAATTTTGATATATATATCTGAAAAATTATAGAAAACTTTATAAAAGCTACAGATAGAACCAGAAAATTCATGATATTTCGATAAAATCCTGCATATTAAACGAAATTTACATGTATTCCTGGAGAATTTCTGAAAAGTTTTGATATATTCCGGGAAAATTCATGAAATTTTAATATGCTCCAGACATTCCATGAAATTTTGATATACCGGGACAATTGATACATTGTTCATATAGTCCTGCATAAATCATGAAATTTTGATATATTCCTGAAAAATTATAGAAAACTTTGTAAAAGCTACAGTTAGAACCAGAAAATTCATGATAATTTGATATAATCCTGCATATTTCATGAAATTTATATGCAGGACTATATTTCATGAAATTTATATGCAGGACTATATTTCATGAAATTTCGCTCTATACCTGAATAAATCATTCATAAAATTTTAATATATTCCAGCACAATTATTGAAATTTTGATATAGTTCTGCATATTTCATTAATCTTTGATATATGTCAGGACAATTCATGAAGTTTTGTTATAGTCCTGCATTAATCATGAAATTTTGATATATTCCTGAAAAATTATAGAAAACTTTGTAAAAGCTTCAGATAGAACTAGAAAATTCATGATATTTTTATAAAATACTGCATATTTAATGAAATTTTGTTGTATTCCTAGAGAATCTCTAAAAAAATTTGGTATATTCCGGGAAAATTCATGAAATTTTAATATGGTCCTGCGTATTACATGAAATTTTGATGTATTCCTCAATAATAAGTCATATTTACGTGTATATATGTGTGTATATATATATATATATACCGGAACAAATCAGGAAATTTAGTCCTGCATATTTAATGAAATGTTGATGTATAATAATTATTCATAAAACTCAAAACCATGAAATTTTAATATATTTCTGAAAAATTATAGAAAGCTTTGTAAAAGTTACAGTTAGTACCAGAAAATTATTGAGATTTTGATATAATCCTGCAGATTTCATAAAATTTTGATATATTCCTAAATAATCATTTATAAAATTTTGATATATTCCGGGACAATGAATGAAATTTAATAGAAGTCTTCCATAAACCATAAAATTTTAATATGTTTCTGAAAAAATATAGAAAGCTTTGTAAAAATTACAGTTAGAACCAAAAAATTCATGAAATTTTGATATAGTCCTGCATATTTCATGAAATTTTGATGTAGTCCTGAATAATAATTCATAAAATTTTGATGTATTCTGCGACAATGAATGAAATTTTGAAACAAATCCTGCATAAATAATGATATTTTAATATGTTCTGAAAAGTTATAGAAAACTTTGTAAAAGTTATAGTTAGAACCAGAAAATTCACGAAAATTTGGTGTATTCCTGAATAATCACTCATAAATTTTAATATATTCCTGGAAAATTCATGAAATTTTTAAAATGGTCCTGCATATTTCATAAAATTTGGATTAATCCCTGAATTAAAATTCATAAAATTTTGATTCAATCCGGGACAAATCATGAAGTTTTTTATATAGTCCTGCATATTTCATGAAATGTTCATGTATTCCTGAATAATAATTCATAAAATTTTGATATATTGCGGTGCAATTCATGAAATTTTTATATAGTCCTGCCTAAATCATGATATATTGATATATTATTAAAAATTATAGGAAAGTTTGTAAAAGTTACAGTTAGAACCAGAAAATTCATAAAATTTTGCTATAGTCCTGGATATTTAATGAAATTTTCATGTATTCTTGAATTCCTGTTTCGTGTTTTCGACATTGCAATTAATTTTTCCGATTGCAAAGATTCCTCGGCCCATAAGATTGAAATTAAAACCAAACCAGTTAAAACTATTTACTATATAACTGTAAAAAAATAAGTTTAATGAACCAGGGAAGTCCAATTAAAAATATTTATAAAAAATGTAATTGTTTTCGATAACATATATTTGAAGAGTGTATTGGATTATAAATATTATATCATATTGGATGGAGTATATTGGAGTGTATTGTACTGGAGTGTATAGTGTATAGTATATTGGATTTCCGTATTGGAAACTGATCTAGAATCGATGTGAAATGTGTTTCCTAATGATAGTTCTTTTACTGGAACTACTGGAAAATTGTTGTTTTTTACATCAAAGAGAAGACATAAAACATGAAATGTACATACTGCATGTGGGATTATTGTTCCAAAATAAGATTGATTGCATTGTATGCTTAATCTGATTGATTGATTGCTTATCTAGTATTTATTTTTTATTGGATTAGAAAAACTTTATACATTATACATGATATTCATAATCCACTCATTGGTAGAAAATGTTATATAAATTGTGGTGTCTTTGTGAAGAGATTTTCAGAAACGAGATGGTGTATACATTTCGACGGTGAAGAGCCAATGATTAGACTTTTTTTCTTTAAAAACTGATTCTTCTTTGGTACTATTACTCCACCAGGCAGTGTAGGATATCTTTCGATGTTTCTATGACTGATGTACCCATAAAATGTCGTCACCATTTTACTTACTTTATCCTGCAACTACTCCTCTTCTTCTTCGCAGAGTTGATCCATCATTTCTTTCCACCTGCCTATATTTTGTGCAATGTGCTTTGCCTGGTTCCATGTTATATTTCGGCGTTCAAGCTCTTTCCTTATGGTTCTTCTCCATGTCGTCTATGGTCGACCGCGTTTTCTTTGTCCCCTCATATTAAAATCTAGTGACTGTCTGGTCAGATCTCCCACTGGTTTCCTTAGTGTATGGCCAATCCATTTCCATTTTTGCTTTTTAATAGTGGTCTTTATTGGAATTTGGTTTGTCTGTTGCCACAAGTCTATGTTTTATATTTTGTTTGGCCAGTATATTCTTAGGATTCTTCTCAGGGCTTTGTTTACAAATGTTTGTAATTCTCTTTCTTGTGATTTATTTAAGGCCCTAGTCTCCGACCCGTATAATAGCACGCTCACTACATTCGTGTTGAAAATTCGAATTTTAGTAGTTTTTGATATTTCATTTGAGCGCCATATTTTCCGAAGCAAAAACTGCTTAGTACCGTGGATCTCTTAAATGATCTCAACAAAGAAAATATTAATACAAGGGGAGTAGCATCAGCTTGTATTATTTACCACTCTCGTGTGAAATTTTATACGATGTATGTACTTTTTTTTTTGTTTTGTTATGCAAAACACTTAATCGTATTTTACTATAATTATTACAATCTGATCAAAGATGGATCAATGAGTAATGTTATGCCAACTTAATGTG